>OX104127.1:126729112-131529112 GCA_944470555.2 Heterobilharzia americana | reverse complement strand
CAAAAACAGAAGTTCTAGGCCGTGAGATATCATGAAGTTTACGTCCTTAAGAGTCTAACAGAGAAAGCATATTCAGCGAACATCCCTGCAAGAGTTAAGCAAGGAGAAACATGGAGATAGGAAACACACTGCTTACTGGAATTCTTCCTCCCTTCTCCACCTGTGGCTTTGTTTATGTTTTTTTCTCGTTGTAGAAAGGCAATTCAGTTCTAAACGTTGGCTGGGTTTTCAATAAAAATAAATTATTTAAGGAACAGACCTTGTCTGAAACTATTCTCCGTTGACAGTAGTCATTGTTACCGCGTTCACGGCACCTAACTACGACAAACAAAGACAAAGAACGTTCATTAAGGGACAGCTTCACAATTACCAAAACCCCGGATTTATTGACACGAAAGTGGCCATGAAAGTTTGACACCTACCAACTACAGGGTTGTCATGAACCTTCAAAAATTGGGGACAAGATTTCCTGAAGGTCCACCTGACGCACTGAAACAAAAGTATTGCTTCTGGAAGCTGGAGTTTGAGAGTGCAGATATTTGGCCCTCAGTGGTAATATTCGGGAAGATAATGAATCTTCGAGGCGAAATGGTCTGAACTCACGTGGATTATGGAATTCTGGAATCATCAATGAAGTACAATAAATAAACATCTTGTATAGATTCCTTCATCGTTATTCCTTGGCAAAGAGCACGAGGAGTTACGGAAGTTTCGGCTTCAAGCTTTATTTTTCTCCAGGTAATACATGTAATGTCCAGACTCAAGCGCTGGATTTTTGTCAGTGCGGAAACAATACTTTCACCCGTCTAGCTTGTACTTCTTAGCACACTTATTTTGCCGGGGTGCTCTATTACACAAAGAGAAATAAATGAATAAATAAATGTTTTACCCTCATATCGGTGATTTAAAATGAGAGGAGCAAGTTTGCAGGCGTCATGAAATTGATATATGTCGAAAAATCTGCAAGATTTTACGAGTCCTGAACGGTACAGAGGGTGTTTCAAACTCTATTAAACCATCAGGAGGTCCTGCTAGTTATGAAACAAACAAGAAAAATCGCTTTTCAGCGCATATGGATTGTTAAAGTTTGGATAGTAATGACAATGCTTATAGCTACATGATGGATCTAATAACGAGAGGTACCAGCGTACAAGGATCGTCAAATTGATAATTCTTGAAAGCTTACAAAATGGTATTTAGTATTATATAACTGACATGTCAAGCCAACGATGTGCATAATCTCGTTAAAAGTTGCTGAAATTCATGAGACGGACGTGGATTTTCATCTCCCGTCACAGACAGGTTCCACTACCAATAACAAAAGTGCAATGTCCGAAATTTACGTTATAACCAACCGATGTTTTAAGTCCATTTGCATGGTTTGTTATTCAGTAATATTACGGTCTATTCCTTGGAAGGTTCTTCAGTTCTTAGCTCCGCTAACCACAAAAGACCCATTTATGCAGTCTGGATTACCGGTAAATTATCCACAGTTATACTACTAAGGTGAGTTTCTAAATCAATCCATTTCCAGGTCATCATGTTGCGTTTAAAGGCAATATACATCAATTCCATTGGGAATACTTGTCGTAGTGGATAAAACTAGACGGTGAAACGGCTGATAATCCGAGCAGCAACAGTTATGCGTTGACTTCGGGTATCTTTTGCATTAGCGCAAGCAGCATCATTGTGCTAAGAAACGCGTGGACTTGGATATTCAAGTGGATTAGATGGCTATGTGGACAATTACTGTCACCTGAAATGGATGAAGTGAGTTTTTTGGCCAATGAAACTTTAAACGTGTGAATTGATGCTAAAATAAGCGTTTATCTGAAAAACCACGAAATTTTACCGTCGGGTTAAGCACCTCGATCACGTGTAACGCAAACGTCGAATATCGTGCGATTTTGACGCCACTTTATTGCAAAAAAATTATGGTGAGTGGGAACAACGGAGGCTCATTCACAATCTGTATGTGCTGTAAAGTGATACTTTCCTGTCCTTATCATAACCTGCAGATACTCGATATCATCATAAATGCTGGTGTCGTACCTTCTGTATCATTCAGAACAGCTCAGTTAATGGAGATTTCTTTACTATCATTGATTTCATGATGCCTGTAAACTGACTTCTCTTATGTCAAACTCTAAACCCGAGGACAAAGTATTTATTTATTTATTTGTTTATTCATTATTTATGAACATGCAGCACTTATATCCTGTGGTGACAGAGAAGGTGGAGATAGAGAACACTTGTCATAAAGATGCATGTGATTTATATGGTAACTTATTCTTGCCTGTGAAAGTGGTGCGTGCCTGTATATTCTGGAAAGAATACTGTTGTTGCTATTCTTAGCGTGAGGTGGCATTGGGCTTCATTTTGTCACTCTAGCGGAAGCCGCTCATAATAAACGAGCAGTTTTCCAAAATTGTACGGATTCAAACTTTGTGGAGCATAACACTTGATTCAGTGATATATTAAAATTACGAATGATACGTCGAAGGCTTCCGCTCGACTTAGTTCTGCCATGCATTGCTTGTTCGGAGAAATTCAGGTCACTGGAACTTCTTACCCTTAGGTCCAAGATAGATGTAAGTTTTGGTAACTGCCATCCAAATACTTCGAACGCCAAGTCAAGACTACGGCTACGATTGCAGATCCATCGGCATGTGTCGGCATGAAACTGTAACAGGGTATTTACGCGCCAGACAGTAACTTTGGCTAGTTCACGTCGAATGGCAGTCACACTGTCACGCAGCTGACGGTTGTGACAGAATGAATGACGTTTAGATCACCCTGGTATATAAAAGCCTCAGCCGTGTCAAAGCGAATACAAACACCCTTACCGTAGAGATTCGAGAACGCTACCCTGCACAACTCCAACTGTGGCGTATGCAGTAGATAGAACCGGATTGATGTTAGTTATTTGTGTGCGTTCACTTAGATACGACTTCAACCACCTTGACATTGGGTCGTCGGTCCGTACTACGTCCAACTTCTCGGACAATATATTATGCTAACGCATGTGAATATCGAATTGCAGAACAATTCTATTTTATGTCTCATGACTGCTAGTAATGAAGTTGAGGAAGTCAAACTGACACGTAATGCATAACCTGTTTTCGAGAAAGCCGCGTTTAGGCACTTTATACTTTATTCAAGTAATAACACTTTACAAAATCCTCTTTAATTATTCAGATGTACCAGCACCTTGAAGCGGCTATCGGAAAGTGGATTTTCACTGTTCTCGCATGAGCAACAGTACCCAGACACGACATCACGCTCCTGTGAAAAAGGGCTACCTCGGTTATAAGCCAGTCGGTAGAAAATTAGTCACACCATAGGGAGAACTTAAAAGCCGTTTAAGCCGTCGCACGCGAAAGCGGGGCATTTGAAATGCTGCGGTGCTGACCAAAATGCAAGGGGAAAGATTTTAACCTATTCGCAGTATACTGAACCCATGAATGTGGAGCAAAAAACCTCTTCATGAACATGCCGATTGTCCAGGCAGATGACCTTGGATGTGTGGTTGTAGGCGACTCTAGAGCACCATCAGCTGGCTGGGGCAGGTTGCCAACAAAAGCGCCACGTAATTCTCTTTATTGCAGGCTAATTGAGGTAGTAATTCCTCTAGACCTTATACAGCATATAATCGAACAAGCAAAAACTAACCATTTGATTGAAGACGATAAGGAAAAAGCAGGTGCCTTGGTTGGACATTTTCCCAGAGTCTTTACTCAGAGACCTTCCGTGGACACTAACTCGGCGATGGAGGTGCTTACGATCAGCAGAATAAACCTTGTAGATATCAGCCCTAAGAAAGTCTAACACTTACCATAAGTTTGTTATGACCAGTGAAAAGGTAGGCAAGGGCTTCCGAACGTCCACCTGATGCCCTTAAACGAAACCATTACTTTCTGATGTCGGAGCCGAAGAAGGCAGATATTTGGTTTGTACTCGTAATATTCAGCAAGATTGTGGAACTTTGATGTGAGATTGTATGAGCATAAATCGAATATATAGTTCCGGAGGTGATAAACTATAATTCATCAACAATTTGCATACATTTACCTCATGAACTTTTCAGCACCACATTTAAGTAAAAACACGAGGCTAAAAAGCGGAAGTACTCCCTTCAAGCTATACTTCACCCCGGGCAATATATTTAATGTTCAAACAAAACTCTGGTTTGTTTTTAGTACAAAGACGCACTTCCACCCGTCCATGTCATCGACTCGGGTATACTTCTTGTACTAGGATATTTCATTTTATCGACATGCGGCACTAATATCCTATAATGAAAGAATACGTGGGGATTCAGATTGCCTGTCATGAAGAAACATGTAATTTAAATATAAATTCGTTTATACCCGTAAAAGCTGTGTGTGGCCGTCTATTCGGAAATGAGTACCATTACCGCGTGCTCAAGACGTGAAGTTATCTGGATGTAGGAAAGTCAAAGAGACCAAGTGAGCTGCACCCAAACCCGCTTGGAAAGCCGGACTCTATGTAGCTGGCCTGCTGATTATTGCATGTAGAATGTCCTTCAGTGAAGACACTTTCCTCTGTGACTGGAAGGATGCCATGGTCACACCTATCCCGACTGCAGGTTATAGATAGCACTCACCAAGCTGCAGGCCAATAAGTTTGACCAGTACTGTGGTGAAAATCCTAGAAGGACCAGTTGGGATACCTGATACAGTTCACCTATGAAGCAACACCCTACTATCTCGTTCGGTACACGACAGTAGCAGAAGTTGCTCTTGCTTGACAGGCCTTCTCATAGGCAGGGAAAGCCGGACTAAGTATAAGGATGATAAGATATCTGTAGACTTAATTTCCGTATACCTTAGTAAGACGTTGAACAGGTACCTTATTTCAGGCTCCTCACGGATCTAGACATTTTCGGCGGTCTACTTGAGTGGACTAGAGAGTTATCTGTCGGTAGAAGATATAGAGTACAGACCACTTTTCAACTCTTCTATTTGAAGTCAGCAGTGAGTGGGATGCTGCGAGGCAAAACTCTGGACCCCCTGCTATTTCTTATATGAATAAACGAGCTGTCGAATATCACGAAATCCCTTGTGGTTATCTGCTCCGATGGCTTAAACATCTGACAGAGAATCGCGGATGGTGAGGGTGCATATGCACTTCAGACAGAAGTGAACAGCTTGTTTACTTGGTCACAGAAGTCGTTGATATCTGTCAGCGCAGGCGAGTGCAGACGTGCATGTGGGGCATAGATGGCAACAAGTACGATATTGGTGGAAGTTTAGTGCTGACCCGAAATCACCTGTTGATTGGTCACAGCCCAGAGTCTAAGGACGCATTGGGAATTACTTAGGAAGTTTAAAAAACAAGTGGTGGTATGGTCACCGCTTTATGCACACCCTTTGTCAAGTCTGAACTAGAGAACTGTGTATTGTTGGCAAATCTTTCGTCCGAAAGGTGACTCGGACCTTCTGGAAGGGGTCCTATGATCTCCGCGACGGGCAACTTGAACTATGAAGATCGACCTGAGGAGCTGGTCTCTTTCTTTTAATCCCACATCAGAAAGAGGACGTAAGAATGCAAAAGCGATAGATGAACGTAATTTCTACAGTATACTGAGTATCGCATCCACCACTCAACTCCTTGAACCGATCCCCGGAGGAATTGTTGTGCATATAACCTACTGACTCGGTGAAAAGAAGACTGGACATCCATGGTGATCACCTGGAAGAGGTTAAGATAAGCTCGCTTTCTTGCTTTTCCGCACCTATTCAGTGCGGAAGTGGTAAACGTCTTTGGATTCTCCACGTAACACACTAGATGACAACGATTAAGGGCATTTCATCCGTCTGCGAGCATTTTGCTTTCTTGGCCCACCTTGCTGCCTCCTAAATTTAGTTTCGATAGACCTTTGAAACTGAACAATCAGGGCTCCCTCTGAAGAAACGTGACAGAATTGTATTTTGAGACCATTATTGTTACCATTTTTCCCTTGCATTCTTAGTGGAACCTAGGGTTTCAGCAGAACGCCTCCATTGCTCTCTCCTCCCTGCAGTCTCTTAAACCTGGCGCCCTGACTGCCCAGAAGCTTGCATTTCTTCCTCATATGATCTCCGCCATATCACCCTCACCTCGGACGCCCAACTCGTCGTTGGTTTTTGCCCGTAGATCTTCGAGGTTATGCAACAAGACATTAGGCATAAATCATCATCATCATCGGCGGCGGCGGCGGTGGCGGCGGCGAAATCCAAACCTTCTTCTGGGGTCTTCTCATCCGTCCAGCCAGCGTATGCCCATCTTCTCGCTACTCACAGTTTATTACATGATCCAGTCCAGTTGACTACAATCAGGAAGATGATTGGTGATAGAAGGCGGCAACCTTGTCTTACTCCTGTCTTCACTTCAAAGGGGTCACTCAGCTTTCCATTGTGAATCACGTGGCATATGGCTTCGTCATCCACCATATAGCTGTTGAATGAGGTTGATAAAGATTTGTGGCACTTCGTAGTGTTGAAGCAATTGCCAAATCTCTTATCGGTTGACGCTGTCGAAGGTCTCTTCAAAGTCGAGGCAGATAGTCTCCATTCTGTACTGTGTTCTATGATGATGCGTAGCTGAGTGTAGCGTTGCAATTTGGTCCGCACATGATTTGTTCTTCCTGAAGACAGCCAGCCAACCAGCCTGTTCCGGTCGTAATTTTGAATCCAGGGCATCTTTTAGTCTCTCCAGGATGCTGTGACTTGGTATCTTACTTGGGGTGGACAGCAGCATGATTCCTCACCAGTTCTTACAAAGGCTTAAGTCTCCCTTCTTTGGGAGTTTGACAAGGTAGCCCTTCGTACAATCAACTAGCAGGTACCTTTCCTTCCTTCCTTGCAAACATTCTGCAGTAGTGGTGTGAGCATGTTCACTGTTGTCTGTGTCTGTTTTCAGTGCTTTTGGAGGAATTCCATCTGGTATTGCTGTTTCCTTGCATTTCAGTAACTTTTTGGCATTTAGGAATTCTGCTTTTGTCGGAGGACCTGAGTTCACTGGTAGTTCTGCCGTTGCTGGTGGTATTTCTGGACGAGTTGCAGGTGGTGGTCTAGTCAAAACTTTTTGAAGTCGTCAGCCCATTGTCTTCTTTGTTTCTTCTGTTTGGCAGCTAGGTTTCCTTCACTATCATTGGTTTCATCAGAGTTGCTATCTCTCCAGATGGTAACTTGGTTATTTGATATGGTGTTGTGAGGTCTCGCCTACCACCAGCCTGTTCTGCTTCACTTGCTAGTGTATCGTGGGAGTGTCTTTTGTCTTTGCATGCACTGTTTTTGTACGTTCTACTCATCTCCTCTTTTCGTTGTTCATACTTGCACTGGTTCATCTTCTGCTTCACCATCTTCTTCTCCATTCTCTATGAGCCTCCATGTGTATGTGGAGATCCATTTCTTGTCTTCTTTCCTCTTCCTCCCTGATTCGGTTTTGCAAGTTTTTTTCCATATGGCTTTCAAGGAGTTCCAGTGTTCTACCACGCCTGATACTTCAGGGATGTTGCCCAATGCCTCCCGTTTTGTTCCGATTGCTAACTGACGTGGAGATGTGCGTTGAAGTTCCGTCCTTCTGTTTCTGTTCTGGGTGTTGAACTTAAACTGTGGTCTATCACGGACTTCTTTGAAGGCTTTCAACTTGATTTTGGCGGTAGGTTCCTTGAACTAGATAGTGAGTGGTCTAAATCACCTAAATCTGCTGCCCTTCTTCATCTGATCTTGTGTCCAGTAGACTGCGTCTCCACTTTCCTCACGTTGAGATGCAGTCGATCTGTTTTTAGTGTGGTGTGTCCTTGTGTTTGGTGAAATCAAATCCACGTTGCTTTATGAATATCCTTGTGTTTGTACACTGTGCCTCCAATCACCAAATCGTTGAATGCGCACAAACCTACAGACATTTCTCCATCCTCATTCATTTTACTAAGTGCCTCTCGACCCAGGATCAGTTCTCTTCCTGTGTTGTCCACTCCCAGTTTAGCATCCATGTCACCTATAAGAATTTTGATGTCACCAACTGGAGTTTTGTCTAGTACTGATCGCAGCTGTCTGTAGAATTCCTCCTTCTTCTCTTGATTCGTAGTATTTGTAGGTTTTTAGCGTAGCATTGAATGATTATGGCTTTCCTTCCTTTTGAGTTGAACCTTGCTGTTATGATCCTGGAGGAGACTGGTTCCTACTGCATGAAAGCCTTCGATGCTCTTGCGCACATCATGATAGCCACTTCAAAACTCAATGTGTTCATGGTTGTCGTCTGGGTGACAATATCGGGGTGGATTATTGACTCTCTTCTCCAGTTGAAAGTTAGGAGAGTCCACTTCTATTCCATCTACTTTCGCATATTCTCAGCCTAGCGCTTCTATGCTATACCTTCTCATCTCTTTTGTAATCTGGACGGCCTTGGTAGGTTCATACATGGTGCGGACATTCCAGGTCCCCAATCTTACTTTCGCTTTCATCGAGAGAAGAGTAGACACATCGGCTAATTGGCTTTCACCAACCGGCATATTTTCGCCTCTCCTATTCCAGCGAGGAATAAGTTTGTTTTCATATTTATATTTCCTTTGTGCCTAGAAGTTTCTTTAGCGATTGGATTGATTTTGCAGGGTAGGGTTGGTAGCCCTATGTCCAACCTTCCCTCTTTATCCGGGCTTACGACCAGCTAGTAACTGGCGAACTAGTTAACCAGACGAGATTATTTTGAGGAAATAGGTATCACAAAAATCTTTCTAAGCAAGCTAATAGTAAAGAATTTTCTATCAGTAGACAACAGGTCACAAAGAACTAGGTCAGAACCCCTTTCGAAGGCTCCAATTCAATGTTAACTGGATGAGGGGAAACAACAGCGTGTGTTGCATTTAGAATATACAAAATGCGACAAAGAATTTCAAACTATGTTGAAAAGGCTATGTTAAAACACAGATACAGAGAAAACCGCAATGCTTTTTGCCAAAATTCACCAAAGACAGACGCCCTGTAACATCTGTTATCCTTCTTTGTTTCTTCTTCGACGTACGTGTTAGAATTTACTAAATAAGTATGTTGGTATGAAAGGCATACTAGCGGCAAGTCAATTTTTATGGTATTCTAGCTGGGATAAAACTGGCTTGAAATTTTCTAAAACAATCAGATAACGAAATATTCTGCACCTTATGAATTCGAATAAAATAATAAAGGTCAACAGAAAGCTGTAGGTGAATTAAGTGTAATGAACTGAGTCTCAAGTGCTATTTTAAAACAGAAGGAGGAGAATGAGCTACTAGAGACAGAAACAAAAGAAATTGAAAAGAGGTTAAATCTACTCAAATCAACCCTGTATTCAGAAATATGCAAGAAAAGTAATGCAAGGTAATGAAGTGAAACTCAAAATGACCGCGATTATAGTGATTCTGAACCAATTTGGAAGAGTAGCCATTCATCTTTTACTGTTAATAAACCAAAATCAGACGCATTGATTGATGTTGGAATAGATTTATCTCATATTACTCTGCATTTTTAGGTCAGCAAAATAAAATTTAAAACTTTGAAACATAATCCACTTTCAAAAAGTATGTTATTTTTGTCAATTTATTGAAAGATAAACCACCGGACGTTTTTGGTGATGTTATACGGAAAATAGCTGATTTGAATAAGAAAGTTCCAGGTTGTTCCACTGATCATGGACAGTTGCAGTGTGGGCAGTGCGAAGATAAAAGGGCGGTGGTTGTAGGTCTAATTATTTTAACTTTTTTTAAAGTCGTGTCAAGAATGCAGCGAATATTACTGTGCAAAATGTTTTGCTTCTTTCCACATGAAAGGAGCACTTAGGCGCCACCATTCTCTACCTATATCAGTAAGCTGTTTGTTTTCTTATGATGCTTAAGACTTCCACTCCGCGGTTCGAGTCACTACAGTCAAAGCACTTCAATGAAAGTAGCCAATCAACAAGCTGTGAGAAGGCGGTTAGCATAGTAAGTTTTTGCTTTGACACCTATCCACTTCCAACATTTTGTAGCTTCTTTAGGTCAACTTTAACTCCTAAAGATTAAAAAAATTCATCTACAGAAGATTGCACCTCACATTTTTTGACATTGTAAGCATCAAAGTTAGAAAAGGATACTTTACTGATATTTACGGTTATAATAGAGGGTCTGTGATGTATTACTTTCGATGGAATAACATGTCTCAGCTCACCAAACCCCATTCCTACGCCCTTAAAGGTATTTTCACTATGTTTTGAAAGAAAGAATTTTACAGCCAGATGCATGGGAAACACATAGCTTGTGGTAAGAAATTTAGCCAGCACTTTCCATAGAAAGGAAAATATTGAGATTGGGTAATGCAACCTGCTCGTCCTAATGAGTGATACGAAGATTATTAGCATGGAAGCTGTAAGAAATATGCCGCTTTAAAAGTTTTCACATGCGATCTAGACAGATGTAGAGACCAGCCACTAAATCATCATATTTTTCGTATGCCCATGACCCCAAAACCAGGATAAAATACAATTAATTGACCTGGCAAGAATTGCACGTTTTTCACTTCTTGCCAATGTACCAAGACTCATGATCTAACTGGCTATGTAGTCGCGAGAGGACAACACAACATGACATGACTACATGCCGAATGGTGGGCATGCTTGACCACGTGTCTCCAGTAAAAAAGTCCACTACGACTACAGATGTAAACAGTAATATTGCATATTAATGAACTCAAGCATATCAGTTTTTTGAAGTTATTTTTTTCGCCATACTGATTGATGTGACTATTTTAAGATAAATTCTCCCCAGCAATAAATTCAAAACGTCGACAACTGCCCAAAAGTTTGTAATCAGCCAAAAGTACAGAAAATAAAAATGTAACGGGCAGAAAATAACGTTTAAATAATAAGATATTAAAGGGAGAGAAAAGAACTCTGGTTGCAGAATGGATACTAATAGAATCATTTCAAATATAAATATTCCACACGAGGTATTATCTTTAGAATCATGTTATCTACGGGATTCACTTCTCACTCGTAAAGGGTACCATAATCCTTACACTTTATGTTAGGTGATAGCAACAGATAATGGAAAAGAAGTTGAGCACGTGAATATACTAAGTGTATATATGCATATATTTATAGTAACAGTCATCCTACATAACTTGTACACCTCAATGCTGTTAAAACCCTGATCTAAAACTAGGATATCAATATTTAAAGTCATAAAGTACTCTGGAATGCTTGAACTGTGCAAATGTGAGCACACGTTTAGGTGCCGTATGTGAGGAAATCAAAACATCCAGTTTATCTTCATCTGAAGATTTTGAAAGTCAGTTGATGTCAGGTTTATTACTTTGATTTGGAAACTGGGATTTTTTTATTGCTGGCTGTCTAACTTTCAGGAACAGTTCCCAATAAAAGAAGGTTATTTCTTTCCGACAGCACAAAGGATGAAAAATGGGCCCATATATACTACAACTTTCCTCGTATTTAAATAAATTCTTTGTCAATATAATGATATGAACTGATGACATTAAGTATTCTATGAGTGGCTGCCACTCAAACACGAATAATAGTACGATAGATATTAAAATTATCATATATCTCTTCAGCACTTTTTATTTTGTCATTTATACTGACGAGCATAATCAGAATAATCACGTGTATTCATATGGAAAGAATGTTAACAATGAGATGAAGCAACAATGTAGAGATTAGAAAGTTTAGCTGTTAATTCTACCTTTATCTGTTACAGTAAAAAGACAAATCCATGAGCAAATATTGGTAGAGAATAGTTTTTGCAGTACAGTGTTTATGCTTAATGAAATAATAAGAGAATAGTGGAAGAAAACTGAATCCCAAATTAGTTTTACTTCAATGTTTCATTCATCTTAGACAATACTTGGTAGAACAGAGATAACTGAACTGTGGTATTTAACATATAAGTGTCCGGTAGTTTTTTTATTATACACTAATGAAGTGTATTCTGGTAGGAAAAATAAGTGTACTGCTACCTTAACATCTGTAGAAGTTAAAAAAACATAGTCATGAAGATATCTATTCTGAACTTTGTAGATTCTCAGTTGAACATAGTTTCTTTCGAAAAAATTTGAAACACTACATAGTCTTCCTTTTTGATACAAAAAAGAATCAATGAAGAAAAATAAAAGTCAAAAACCGTTTAACAAGTTGTAAAAGAAATGGCTGATGATCACAGAAGACAAATAGCAAGATGTATCAGGTGGAGTTATGTAGGAATCACACTCAGTAACAACCAAATATATGACGAAAAACGATAGAATTGCAGAAAAATTTAATTTGTTATCAGTATTGTCAAACAATCTCACAGTTTTACAACCCCATTGATAAATACAAATTTTCGTTAAGGCCAGCTGATTTTAACATATTTACTTAACTGCTATGACCTAGGGAGACTAAACAAGTACTTTTTGACTTCGAAAGCTTGTTATACACATCAATCAGTGCATGCGACCTTTGAGTAAAGTATACAAAGTTTATTAAGATTTGGATAGCTAGGAAGTATTATCTACCTCGGTTATTAATGTGTGACTGATAACCTAGTACAGAAACTTGTAAACGCCAAATCGGTTGTTTAATCTAGTTAAAACCAAGGTAACCTGTTAAGAAAGATGCATAGTAAACTTCCTCTCTGATGCCATGTGATGGAAAGTTCAAGCACAAATATTATTCTTGAGTTTCAGGACGCAATATATCAACTCTGTGGTACTCCTCACTTTATGATAGTAATGAAAATGCTTTCAACTTGTTACTGAAAATGTTTTCATAACTTCCTATTTTTAGTTGTATATGATAAGTGAAGTAGCTGTATTTTAGATAAACTATCACAAGAGCCATATATATACTACTTTTAAAAACCATTTAATATATACATCAACAGGGTTGTCAAAGTTCTTTTGGTGCGTCAGATAAGTTGAATGCAGAATTGCAAACTGAAGATACGAAGACGATGAAACAAAATCAATTTTTTGATAATAAACAATCACTAACACTATCAAAGCGATCTTCAACACCAGTAGTTGGTTGCAATGTCTCAACACTGTGTAGATCACCTGTCCCAATAGAAATACACTTTACACCAAGTATAAGCTATGCAGAAAAACTACTACTTCGTTTACATCGTAATTCTAAACTTCAACAACTTGGAAGTCAGATAAGTACAAATCATCAGACTATGTCAATGGAAATGATTCAAGGACAATCAAATAGTGGTGAGTTTTATGTTTGAGTTAATATTTTTGCACAGTCATTTCATTTCATTTAACGGATTTCAGTTGAACGGTAAATGATACAATGAATCCTGGTGACATCTTTGTAAATGACTGAAGGTTTTGTCGTCCTACAGTTGATTTATAGGTACACTTTGTTGTAAACTAACATCAGTCTGAGAGTAATAAACATCATTTTCCTCCTATTTTGAATTTTCGTGTACATTTGCGTTCACAGCGTGAAGGAAAATCAATCTTCAGAGAGAAGATTCCTGTGGTGAGTACTTTGCTATCTACACCTGGTTTAAAACTATAATAGAATTCTAGTTAAGCAGTAGTTATAATGTCATAAAATCTACTCAATGGCCAATTATTTAGAACGAGACTAAGTTTCTGTACAAATCTGTGAAAAGACAAGCATTTTTAAAAGACATTTAATCAGTAATCAACAAGGTTTAACTTTTTTAAGCCTATTGAACATTCAGTTTCTCAATCTTCTGAGAAACTCTTTTGAATGTTTCCCTGGTATCATAAATACAATTTGTGTTGTTATCGGAATACAGGATAAAATTAATAAAAATTGAAACATTTTTAAAATACCATTAACAACAATGCCAATAGACATCAATACTTTAACTATTTTCTTTTTCTAATCAAGTTTCGTTCATAGTTATCTCCTAATTTCTTGTTTGAAACACTGCATACACCGCAAATATTTACGATTGCCATAGTTACCAACAGATTTCAACTAGATTATATAATACATTTATAGTAAGAGTTTTATACGATTGAAATTGCATAAAAACACTGATTGAAAGAGAATTTCCCCCTTTCAAGAGAAACATACATCTCAGTAACAATATTTTGTGAATGTAAGTGTTTGCTTATGCAGCCAAAATGAATATTAAATAAACTCGTCTACATAATAGAGAGTATTAATTTTACCTCACCAAATAAATATTATGCTCTTAAAGAAGAAAAAGGAGAATAATTCTTAGGCGCAAGTGTATCACTTGTAAGATATTTGATTTATGTAGTGTAAAGACAACTGAAAAAAAATGATAGTTGAACACAAAAGTTGAATAACGTTTAACTAAAATAAGTAAATAGATATTTTATTCTCATAACAGTAATTTAACATGAGAGAAGCCAGTTTACAGGCATCATCACATCGATATATGTTGAAAAATGTACAAGATTTTATAGAACCTGAATGGTACGGAAGGAAGGTCATTAAATTAGATTAAAAACATCAGAAGATTACAGAAGTTGTGAAACGAACAAGAAAATGCCACTTTTCAGCATATACAGAGGGTTAAAGTTAAGGTCGTTTTCAGTCATACTTTCTTTTTTCACCATCCATGGCACCAAGGTCGCTGAAAATCCCAAATTTCCGTTACAAGTAGTTGACATGTTTGATTCGTCTTCGCGATGCCCCGTTACGCTAGATAAACGTCTATTTTACCATAAATTCTTATGCTTATGGCTTTGGCGACCATAGGAACCCACACTGACGATTTAGAGAATATGTAAGTTTCCACATAATCATGTAATCCAAGTGAATATCTATTCAAGCGTTATCATTCACAACAATATAGATTTATGCCATCAAAATTAGATATTGTGGTGCAAAGGAATGAACATTTGAAAAAACTGCGGACCAATGGCAATGCATTTTCCATACTGTTCACGTTAAGGTATACAGCATTATCAAAGAGGTATATTCAATGTTAGATAAAGTACTAGAGAAGTCTGTTGTATAGCATTATTGTGAATATGTTCACTTTAAAGTTAATAGGTGAGTTGATCTCCTGTATTTTACTGTCTGTCCAGATTTTCGTTCCCAGTACATCAATAAATTTGCTGATACATCTCATGTTTATCATTTATTTCATGAATATACAGCATGGGAACTCATCAAACATAATTGTTATAAACAAATTTAGGTATTTCAAACAATCTATGACGATGAAATGTTGACCAACTTCAAGTTTTGGTCCAATTATTACTAAAATGGGATTTTTACACAACACAATTGCTTTCCTTTCTAGTTCACCTAATGTAAACCTTTAAAAGAAACCATTTCTAAAGTGTATTTTTGTTTTGATGACTAATTGCACCTTGAATTATGGTAAACTAAATTTTCGTTGGACAATAAATTCTAATTACGAATAGCAAAAAGGTAGGATAGAACATAGGAGCTGAACATAAAACTAACTTTCAGGTCGAAATGAAGGCTTGACTTTTAAACTACTGGTTAATAATACGATAGGTGGTTATTTTTGATGTGATGTAAGTAATTACATCATCCCTGTTTGTCAGCAGACGTGTCTTTTCACTCTCGAGTTTCATTGGTATTATGAGTCACTGCTTTTCAATAACAGTTTGCGTCATTGTTAGTGATAAGACTTTGAATCAAACGTAGATTACTGAAAACTTATTTATATCCTTTAATTATTCTAACTTATAACGATCCCACGAACATCATACGGCAACAGAAAAAAGTTATCAGCAATTCATGTAGTAATAGATAGTGAAAAAAAGAAGCTTTAAGAGTTATACATGACAAAATCATTAGAGTAAACATCTAAAAGTAGAACCAACATTTCTAAGTTGGCACTCATCCCAGTTGGAAAACCATTGAGAACCTAGGAGGAATGGACAGCTGTTTCTTCCTAGTATGGTACTTCTCAACAGTAAGCAACCACTACCCGGCTAGGGACCGAACCTAAGAACGTTAGATTTTACGGCCACTGCATTAACCATTCAGCCACTAGGTCAGAATCCACTGGTCTATAGTTTCTTACTTCCGTCAATTGACGATACAGCACGACTAGTTACCAAGATCTTCATTTGATATACGTTTCGCTTCCTACTGGTTAATCCCACAGGTCACAGCTTCTCAGTAGAACTTCGGGATATCAATATCAAAGTATGTCACTAGTGAGCACTATACACTAATGTATTTTGAGGTGACTGGGGATTTCACTTTTGAAGTAGCATTCATTGAATGATTCTCCGATTGATTTCAGTTCCTAATGAATGCTATCTTAAAGATGAAGAACCCTTCAACCTCCAAATAGATTAAAGTGAATATTTCCGTTCATTTGAACGAGGTTGTACGTCATTGATTACTTATATAAGTAGTAACATTACCGGTTGATCACTACAACTGAATGTTTTGTTAACACAGACAATGAACTTACATGGAGTTGTGATTTTCTTTTTGTCCGGCAATACTACAGTCCCTACTGGTGTGAAATACGCATTAAGTCAGATATATGTTGTGATAAATTTCTGAAAGAATAAGTTTATCCTAAGATAATAGTCTATTCACTACGTAATACTGATATATTTGCGGAAGAAGCATAGATGGATATTAATCACATGAGATGCTGTATAACCATTCAACATTTCGTGTTGTCATACTTCATGTAAATGCAAATAAAATCTAGCAAAATGGAGCAACAAAGAAACGAAAATAACAGTATAAACAGTCACTCATAGCCACAAAAAGAAGGAAAAATGAAACGAAGATAATTAAAACACAATAGTAACATTACTTATTTGAAAACAAGTCACGACTACACTTTTTCATCCAAAGTCAATTTTCAGACAATACCGACAGTTTTTACCCATCCATTTTGGAAATGAATATTGATTTAGTAAATTCCTTAGGGGATTACTAAACTGCATCTAGATGAAACTTAATTCTACTATTAACACATAAATCAAACCAAATGAAAATAAACACAGTCGATTGTTTGGTGCTATTTGAATGGAGCCAATCGACTGAAGGCCATGGACCTATGTTTCGTGCTTGTTTGCACTTATCAGCAAGGTATGTCTGAAGCGTCAATGAAAGAGATGTCTCCTCTGAGATCCAAACTGGCGTAACCTAATGTTGCAGTCAACGACAATATCACTGAGCTATTCGGGTAGCGATCAACCTCCTGTAGGACTGGATTAGAAACATTGATCGGTCTGTAGACAGAGACCGATTTCATGTTTTTTAGTCCTGAGAGCTAACCGAATTCTATGTAATTTAGAGTTACAGAGGTCAGTCAAAACCCAAATAACTCAGTGGTAACATCAGTGACTTCAATACTAAGTGACCCCAGTTTGGATCTCAGAGAAGACATTACTTTCATCGATGCTGCAAAAACACCTCTCTAACGATTGTCAACATGCAACAAACCTAGATCCAGGGATTCCTTTGGGTTGCCTTAAACTAACACCTACTAGACTATCCAGCAATTTTAACCCTCCTAGCATCCTGACCACATATTAAAATGACTGATAGAAAACAGTCAACATTTAGGACTAAACGTCATAAAATTAGTTGCTGTCTAGTGAACAGTCAGTGTTACAGTTTATTGTATTGTTGAATTGTCGACATAAGAAGTCATAAAATATTTCTTAACTGACAGCCTGTAATGATAAATGATAGCTGTAACATGGTATGCGCTTCACTAGGTAACTAGCAGGGGAATCCAGGATGCATGTTTCAACCTATTTTGGACTCATCAGTCGAATGTATCTGCACCCCAGTGAGTGATATTGTTCTCACTGAGACTTGACCTCAGTACCCATCACTTTAAACATCAAAGCGTTATGATATGCGCTTCGTCTTATCATTTGCCCGGCATTTTATGTAAACGCTATTGTCCTTCAAAGTTATCTGCTGACATTGTACCTTTAACTTTCATTTTCCTGTCATCATTTCAAAATAAGAAGAACATACAATGCAAGATTTTAAGCTGGACAGGATTTCTTTCAATGAATTACATAAATTGGCCACAAGTGAAGTGCAGCTGAATGGTACTTTGGCTCTTTATCCTACTAACGATTTGGAACCATCTACACCGCAACTAAATGAGGTAATTTAAATAGTTTGTCCTTCATACTCCATTTACACAATAATTGTTCATATATTCATAAATGCAACATAGAAACGTTATTTACTCTTTGATAGATAATGAGTTCCGGTGGAGATGAATTCAACTATAATAGATTGCATGAAAACCTAGTTTGTCATCAAACATTTTAACTTTGACTGATCAAACAGAAAACACTGAAGTATTCCAATCAGTACAATATTCTAAGTAAGTTCTATGAGGTATTATACATGTTCGACTAAAAACTTGTTTATTAATTTGCATAAATTAAGATCTTTAATACAGATCATGACTTAGTTTTAACTAGTGTGAATGGCTTCAATAACAGTTATAAACTGTAATGGGAACATTTTTCAACTGTATTTATAACTCACTTTTATGTTGTATTCAACAAATTAGTGTTCTAAACTACACAGTCTAGTTCAAATCACAGCAAAATATAAAGGAGTACTACCTGCTAGATATAATCTGGACAGAATCTACCTTAGTCAACAGTGATTTTTAAAACTTTATACATTTATTCCCCTTTATGATGCTGAATAACGCGGTGAGAACACCATTAGCAGGATAAGATGAAATGCATTTCATAGGATTTTCTTCAACTGTGTAGAACCTTAATAAATTACTAAACTAATCGATGAAACAACAACTAAGTTATATAGAACGCTTTAAGATACCGGTCAATGTTTTAAAGAACGGGAAAACAAAATAATTCAGGATACATAGGAATTTCGAGTAATAAATTCAGTCAAACCATACTATGGTTTAACTAAAGCAAACTGAGGAATGTTCACGAATGAGTGAAATTAAGTTAGAAGTAAGTAGCAAGGCTTGGATAATCATGTGAAACTATCATATTGAAAGGATAAGTGGGTGAGATAAAACTATCATAATATTCAGGTTGCATGCAGCTAAAGAAAATCCTACGAAAGAAATGACGTCATCTTATCTCAAAAGTGCTGTCCCCACTGCATTATTCAAGGGTTTTTCCGTTTGATACGGAATAGCATTCTCTTAAGTCAGTTCCTATACGAATGCTCATTATATAGCAAAATTCAAATTACATTTCTCGTGGAAATACAGCTAATAAACTCAGAGGTTGAATCAGCTTAAGTTAACTAATTAATATCACATACATTTTTCACCAGAATGAAAGATTTTCCTCAATAAGTGAAAGCTTGATAATTTAGTAGGAATTACCTTGATATATCTACCTTGTCAAGATCCAAAAGAACGCCAACCCAAGTCTTTGCAAGAACAGGCGAGGAATCATGCTGGTGTCAAACCCAAGCAAAATATTCAACCACATCATCCTGGGGAAACTAAAGGATGCGATAGCTTCAAAATTACGACTGGAACAGGATGGTTGGCTGGCTGGCTGGCTTCAGGAAGAACAAATCATGTGCGGAGCTAATTGCAGCGCCACACTCAGCTACGCATCATCATAGAACACAGTATAGAATGCCAGTCAACTCTCTATCTTACCACAACTTCATCGACTTTGAAGAGAACTTCGACAGCCCTACCGAGAAGTAATTTGGCAGTTGCTCCTTCAACACCACAGTCTCACTGCCACAAACATTTATCAATCTCATTCAACAGCTATATGATGGACGACGACGCCACATGCGAAGTGATTCACAATGGAAAGCTGAGTGACGCCTTTGAAGTGAAGACAGGAGTAAGACAAGATTGCCACCTTCTATCACCAATCATCTTCCTGATTGTGGTCAACTGGACTGGACTGGACTGCACTGCACTGCACTGAACTGGATCATGTAACAAACTGTGAGTAGCGAGAAGAGGAGGATATGCTGGACTGCGGAAAAGAACCTAGAAGACTTGGATTTCGCCGATGACTTGTGTCTAATGTCTTGTGGCCCAAACTTGAAGATCTACAGGCGTAAGCTAACAAGTTGACGGAAGAGGTAAGGCAGAGAAGATGGGACTTCCTTAAGGTGAATGTAGAGAAGACGGAGGTGATGAAGATACCCAACCAACAACAACAACAGGAAGAACAAGCATCAATCACCACCACCGAAAGAAACCTAAAGGAAGTAGTCTCTTTCACCTACCACCTACCCAGGCTGGGCAGCATCGTTTCAACTACAGGTGGCACAGACACAGATGAGGACGTCAAAGCCAGAATCGGAAAGACGTCAAGACAGGCCATCATCAATCTGAAACCAGTGTGGAGATCTACTGTACTGTACTGCCACTACACTACACTACACTACACTACACTACACTACACTACACTACACTACACTATACTACACCACACTCAGCATGAAGCGTGAACAACATCCAGATTTTCAACACTAATTCAGTCAAGTAAGTCAGTGCTTCTATGTGATGGTTGAGAGACTTGGCGGTGAGTTACGAAAAGCATTTCCAACAAACTACACACACACACATACATCAACAGCTGCCACCTACGCTCACTCGATACTGAAGATCATATGGATGGTCAGAATAATGAGAATAAGCAACAGGTAACTCTGGCCTGCTAACGACTCAACCAGGAACCCATCACCAAACAAATATACAGAAGAAAGTGGAGATGGATTGAATTGGGCATACACAGAGAAGACCGATTGAGGACATCAAGCGCCAGGTCAGGCCAGGCCAGGCCCTGAAGTTGAACTGAAATGGGCTATGACGAGTTGGGCGTCTGAGCTGAGGGTGACATGGAGGAGATCATGTGAGGAAGAAATGAAAGTTTGTGGTCATTTGTGGAGTCAGGTTGAAGAGACTGTAGAGAAGAGAGTGTAATGTAGGCGTGCTACTGAATCCCTATATTCCACTAAGAACCCAAGGGAAAAATCATAAATAATAGTGGTAATAATATGCATTGATGCATCAGAAAAAATTCATAGGTTCACCATTTAGGCGGTGATAAGCTTACTTTCTTAATCACTAGTTAGAAAAAATTTCTAGGCATCAATTCAAATTCCTTACCTCCACTGGTGACTCGACTTCAATGTAAGTAAGGAAGTGAGTCGGCAGTTGAATACCAACCCACTTCATAGAAATACTAAATAAACTTGTACTTAACACTATAAGTAGTGTTGACTACCGTTCAACTGCATACAAATTTCGATTTAAGGTTATATCATTTCTTGTTTTAATAATCTAAACTACAAAAATCCTTGAACAGTACTCAAGTAGGAAATATTTTACAATATGCTGAGGATACTAAAGAATTACTTCTCACTTAAGTATGTATGGATTCTCAAGAAAGCTCAGTAGATTATTTACATGTTATTTTACTGTGAATAAAACTTCCTACATTACTTCTTCAGTAGCTTCTTGTACTGTTAGACTTTTCAATGTAATGTTGCCATAGCGTCTTGTTACAAATTACTTTGCTACTTCACTAATGTAGCCTATAAAAAGTATTATTTTTTTATGATGTCTAACACAGTAGAATTCAGGATGCGAATTCCATTACCAATCGGAATACTTTACTATATTTACCTGCGTCAAAGAAATAGTGTGCTTTGTGGAATCCTCCACTAATCACCGAATACCGAATAACATTCAAATGAATGATACTCATGACAATATTGAGACCACTATTAAAGAATGGTCATATACCAAGAGAGGTTGATGAAGGAAGCAATAATAAACTGCTAACTCTTGAAAAGAATTCAAAAATCTAAAGATTCTCATAACATTAATAAAAAGCAACATTCTGAACGAAGAGTATTCTTTTCAATAAATTCTCATCAAGTTCGACAATTATAAAATACATTTATACAACTTAAAATCAAGCCAAGTTAGGGGCATATATCAATTTAACTGTTCCTATGAAACATGTTACATAGGAAGGTGCGTCTCGGGATACGAGAGTATTTACCGACTTAGTTCGGAAAGGACGAAATGAAGATGGTGAAAAGTTTTATCGTAGCGCATCTAGTAGACACAGGGCACCACGTAGATGCTTATAAAGCTTTCAGTGTCATTCACCGTATTCCAAATATAACACAACGCGTAGCTCGCCAACGTCTGCTCAGCATAACTAAGGCTATCGTCATAAGGTTGAGCAAACCTGAAATTTGCATTCAGAAAGATCATGTTCAAAAATTACATTGACCTTCACTAAATTAAAGATCGCTCCTGTCTTCTTTATTACTTTGTCTTTTCTTTCACCCTCACAATCATTTGTCATCTTAATATTGACAGATTTAAAGAGGGAGAATCAATTTCTTTATCGTTCCTAAATCTCACTCCAGTGTGAAAATGTATTTACCCCTAACTTAGCCTGATTTCACGCTGTAAAAATGCATTTTATAATTGTAGAATCTGATGAGAATTTATTGGAAAGAATATTCGTCGTTTAGACTGTTGCTTTCTAGATAAGAAGTTCCATTTTCTTTGAAGTTGAAGGGAAGAATGCTGAACTGATGAGTTTCAATGATCGTTAAGTGTGTATATAGTTTCTTTTCTTAACGTTTACCTCCTATATTTCATGTAAACAAATAACGAAATATAATTTAAATAGAAAGTATTAGCCTTGGTACATATACAAGATACAGCATCCTGACCGAAGTGATCAGTATATAGCGAATTCACTTGATAATGCCTTTCAGTAAATTCCCACATACTTCTTATTTTATCTCTCTTTTCCTTCAATCTTTTACAGGACTAATTCTAGAGACGAAACAAATGGAGAACAGAACAGAATAAGTATTATCAGTAAGTAAATTTTGCAAAAAGTATATAGGAATTTGTAGGTGTCGAATAAATCATGGTAGAAAAATATGTTAGCAAAGCTATAAGCTTTAGTCAACCAGTATGAAAAATAAACGTCAAATACTGAAACAAAGTTAGCATAAAATTCGAAATCTCATATCTCTGTATTTGAGACAAAGTTGTTAAAAATATTAAAAAAACAAGACATACCCAAAGGTGCCTATTCATACAAATCGTTATTACATCTTTTATATGCCATGGAACCACCAACTATTATTGTTATGATTATTTGTCCCTTGGGTTCCTAGTGGAACATAGGGCTTCAGTAGCATGTCTCCATTCCACTCTCTTCTCTGCAAACTTTTGAACCTGATTCAATGACAGCCCAGAAGCTCTCATTCCTTCCTCACATGATCTCCTCCATGTTACCCTCGGACGCCCAACTCGTCGTTTCTCATCTGGGTTCCACTGGAGGGCCTGGCGCGTGATGTCTCCAGCTGGCCTTCTCAGTGCATGCCCAATCCATCTTCACTTCCTTCTGCATATTTGTTGAGCGACAGGTTCTTGGTTGGTTCGTTAGCAGGCCAGAGTTACCTGTTGCTTATTCTCATTATTCTGGCCATCTGATCTTCAGTATCGACTGAGCGTAGGTAGCAGTTGTTGATGTATGTGTGTAGTTTGTTGGAAGTGCTTTTCATGACATGCCGAGTTTCTGAACCATTTAGGAGCACTGACTTGACTGGATTGGTGTTGAAAATCCGGATCTTGTTCTTTGTGCTGAGTGCAGTAAAGCAGATCTCCACACTGGTTTCAGCTTAATGAAGGTTTGTCTCGCTTTTCCAATCCTGGCTTTGGTGTCCTCATCTGTGCCACCTGTAGTTGAAACAGTGCTGCCTGGATAGATGAAAGAGGCTGCTTCCTTCAAGTTTCTCCCGTTGATGGTGATTGAAGCTTGTTGTTGTTAAGTATCTTCATCACCTCCGTCTTCTATACATTCACCTTAAGGAAGTCCCGTCTTCTCTGCCTTACCTCTTCCGTCAACTTGTTAGTTTTCGCCTGTAGATCTTCAAATTTGGGCTACAAGACATTAGACACAAATCATCGGCGAAATCCAAATCTTATAGGTTCCTTTCCGCTGTTCAGCATATTCCCCTCTTCTCGCTACTCACAGTTTGTTACATGATCCAGTCAAGTCCATTCCAGTACAGTTGACCACAATCAGGAAGATGATTGGTGATAGAAGGTGGCAATCTTGTCTTACTCCTGTCTTCACTTCAAAGGCGTCACTCAGCTTTCCATTGTGAATCACTTCGCATGTGGCGTCGTCATCCATCATATAGCTGTTGAATGAGATTGATAAATGTTTGTGGCAGTGAGACTGTGGTGTTGAAGGAGCAGCTGCCAAATTACTTCTCGGTCGAGGCTGTCGAAGTTCTCTTCAAAGTCGATGAAGTTGAGGTAAGATAGAGAGTTGACTGGCATTCTATACTGTGTTCTATGATGATGCGTAGCTGAGTGTGGTGTTGCAATTTGCTCCGCACATGATTTGTTCTTCCTGAAGCCAGCCAGCCAGCCAACCAGCCTGTTCCGGTCGTAGTTTTGAATGGAGAGCATTTTTATTCACTCCATGTAAGTAATACGTTACACATACATAATAACTTCTTATTTCGATGTGCAACAATTAGATCAAAGAAAGGCTGAGAGCGATCAGAACGAAGCGTATTATGAACCCATTAAGTCACCGTCTATTAGTTAGGTCAAGCAAGGAATCCCAGGCTACGTGGCTAGATGTCTTAAATCGGTGGTTGATGCTCTGGATAACAGAATAAAATTAGCACACAAAATGACTTTTTCCCTGTGTCTATCTAGTTTAATGAGTAGCTCCTTTCTGTCGTACAACTTAGAGTTATACAATAATTTCTGGATACTGAAATTCAAATAATAGTCAGACGAGATTTTCAATTGTCGTTCACTTTGACTACTGATTTTCTATCGAAAATGCCTCTCAAATTTATCTTTTGATTGACGTCACTTATCAAAATGAAATATTCATAAATTCACATTTATATGATCTAAATTATGTTCATTGTATCCTGGCTACATTAAATAGTCAGACGTTTCTCCTAGCATACTAAGATGATAAGAAAATATTACTACCTAGCATGGAATCTTCTGATAAAATGGAAACAAATGACTTGTACTTGATTATACTATTGTTCACTAGTAACTAACCTGACCTTGATATGCATTGAAAAATGTGTTCAGTTTAAAATAATGACGACAACCATTTAAGGTCTGGGATAACTTTGATAATTTAATGGAGAAATCTATTATGAATTCAATACTTAAATGAAATATAATATTTAGGTTTCTTAAAGAAGTGACTACATTCAAGTAGGAATATACACTGCCAACGAGTCTCAAATTGAGAAGAAACATTTATTTATTATTATTATTATTATTAGTCTCTTGGGTTCCTAAAGGAACATAGGGCTTCAGTAGCACGTCTCCAGTGAACTCTGTTCTCTGAAATCTTTTGAACCTGGCTCCACAACAGCCCAGAAGCTCTCATTTCCTCCTCGCACGATCTTCTCCATGTCACCCTCGGACGTCCAACTTGTCACTTCCCATGAAGGTTCCACTCGAGGGCCTGACGCGTGATATCTCCAGTCGGCCTTCTCAGTGTATGCCCAATCCATCTCCACTTCCCTCCAGTGCATATTTGTTGGGTGATAGGTTGTTGGATGGTTCGTCCCCAGAGCTCCTTGTTGCTTATTCTTTCTGACAATCCATCTGATCTTCAGTAGCAAGCGTAAGCAGTTGTTGATGTATGTCTGTAGTTTATTTGAAATCCCTTTCGTAACGCGCCGTCAAGTCTCTCAACCATACACAAGCACTTACTTGATTGAATTGGTGTTGAAAATCCGGATCTTGTTCTTTATGCTGAGTGCAGTGAAGCAGATCTCCACACTGGTTTCAGGCTAATGAACGCCTCTCTTGCTTTTCCGATCCTGACTTTGACGTCCTCGTCCGTGCTGCCTGTAGCTGAAACAGTGCTGCCTAGATAAGTGAAGGAGGCTACTTCCTTTAAGTTTCTCCCGTTGGTGGTGATTGGAGCTTGTTCTTGCTATTGTTGTTGGCTGAGTATCAACATCACTTCTGTCTTCTCTACGTTCACTTGAACTCCCGTCTTTGCTGCCCTGCCTTGCCTCTTCTGTCAACTGGTTAGTTTTCGCCTGTAGATCTTCAGGTTTGAGTGACATCAGGCACAAGTCATCGGCGAAGTCTAAATATTCTAGACTCTGTTTCGCGGTCCAGCGTATCCCCCTCTTCTCGCTCCCCACTGTTTCCTGCATGATCCAGACGACCGCGATCAGGAATATCATGGGGGATAGTAGGCAACCTTGTTTCACTCCTGTCTTCATTTCAGAAGCATCACTGAGCTTCCCATTGTGAATTACTTGGCGTGTGGCGTCTTCTTATAGTTGTTGAATGAGGCTGATAAAGGTTTGCGGTACTCTGTAGTAGTGAAGCAGTTTCCAAATTACTTCTCGGTCGACGCTGTCAAAGGCCTTCTCAAAGTCGATAAAGTTGAGGTGTAGAGTTGACTGGCATTCTATACTCTGTTCTATGATGATGCGTAGAGCAGCGTTGCAATTTGGTCCACACATGATTTGTACTTCCTGAAGCCTGCCTGTTCCGGTCGTAGTCTTGAATCCAGCGCATCCTTTAGCCTCTCCAGGATGATGCGGCTTAATATTTTGCTTGCATTGGGTGGACAGGAGAGTGATTCCGCACCAATTCTTGCAAACACTGTGGTCTCGCTTCTTCGGGAGTTTGACAAGGTACCCCTTCTTCCAATTGCCAGGTATCTTCCCTTCCTTCCACACCTTCTACAATAGTGGTGTGAACATGTCCGCTGTTGTCTCTGCGTCTGTTTTCAGTGCTTCTGGTGGGACCCCATCTGGTCCTGCTGCTTTCCCACATTTCAGTAGCTTTATGGCGTTCACGACTTCCATTTTTGTTGGAGGATTTATGTTCACTTGTAGTTCAGCGGCTGGGCTGTAGGTGGTATTTCTGGACGAATTACAGGTGGTGGTCGATTCAAGAGCTTCTTGAAGTGGTCGGCCCATCGTTTCCTTTGTTTATCTTCTTTGGTAATTAAATTTCCTTCATCAACTTTTATTGGTTTCATCTGTGTTGATCTCTTCCCAGACAGCAAGTAACCTGGTTATTTGATACAATGTCGTCAGGTCTCTCTTACCAGCAGCCTGTTCTGCTTCACTTGCCAGTGTTTCGTAGAAGTGTCTTTTGTCTTTGCGTGCACTCTTCTTCACTTCTTTGTCCAGTGTAGTGTTTTATACATTGTGCTCAGTTCTCGTTGTCGTTGAGCGTCCTTGCACTGGTTTGTCTTCTGCTTCACCATCCTCCTCTCCCTGCTCGATCAGCTTCCATGTGTCCATCGAGATCCATTCCTTATCTTCTTTCTTCTTCCTTCCTAATACCGCTATGCAGGTTTCTTTCCGCATAGCTTTCAAAGACTTCCAGTGTTCTTCCACACAGGTTTCTTCAGGGATGTTCCTCGATATCTCCCATTTTGTCTTTATGGCTGCCGTGAAGATCTCCTTTGTAGTTTCATCCTTCAGTTTCCGAGTGTTGTACTTGAATTGAGGTCTATCACCAGCTTCCTTGAAGGCTTTTAACTTGATTTGGAAGTTAGGTTCCTTGCACTAGACAGTGAGTGGTGTGAACCTACATCTGCTCCTCTTCTTGACCTTGTGTCAAGTAGACTGCGTCTCCATTTTCTTGAGATTGAGATAAAGTCAATATGATGTTTAGTGTGTTCATCTGGGGAAATCCATGTTGCTTTGTGGATATCCTTGTGCTTGAACACACTGCCTCCAATCACCAAATCGTTGAATGCACAGAGCTGTCGATGCTGTTGGGGACATCATGATAGCCACTCCAAAGCTCAGTGTGCTCATGGTTGTCGTCTTAGTGACCGGAGTAGATTGTTGATTCTTCAGTTGACAGTTTAAAGAGTCCACTCCCATTCCATCTGCTTTCGCAAATTCCAAGCACTTCAGTGTGATACCTTCTCATCTCGTTTGCAGTCTGGGCTGCCTTACTGGGTTCAACCATCGTGCGGACATTCCATGTCCCCACGTTTACTTTCGCTTTCATCGAGGGAGAGAAGACACATTGGCCAATTGGCTTCCAGAAGGCTTTTACCAACTGGCGTCATTTCGCCTCTCCGATTCCAGCGAGGAATAATTTTGTTATTATTTTTTATATTTTGTTTGTGCTTTGAAGTTTCTTTAGCGGTTAGATTTGTTTTACGGGGTAGGGTTGCTAGCCCTATGTCGCCCAACCTTCCCTCTTCATGGGGGCTTAGGACCGGCTAGTAACTAGTGAACTAGTTAACCAGGCGAGGCTAGAAACATTTATATTAGGTTGTTTATTTTATATAGCATACAGTGATACAGTATAGTTTACTGGGTGTCATCTGGAACAGTCATATATATCAACTAAACAATTCAGTATGGAAACATGGATCATTGGATTCCAACCCAGTGGTTCAATGAAAACGTGCTGGCCTTAGAACCTGAAGGTTCTGGGTCGGATGCCTGATGGGGTCATGTTTGCACCCTGAGTCCCTTACTAGGATGAAACAGCTGTCCAGTGCTCCCAGGTTTCCAATGTTTCTTTAACTGATATCGGTCCGTGATGAAGATCAACCTGAAATCAATAAATTTGCACATACCCCCAAATTAAATTGATCTAGTGCTCACTGGTGACTATTTTCAAGAGACGATTCCTAAGTTTTTAATTAGAAGTCATGACTGGTGAGGCGAACCTCGTGGATGTGAGGACTACTACTCACTGATGACATTGGGTAATGGTCGCGCTCTGTCACAGAATGACAGAAGTTTAAAATATGGACCACTGGACTTCGACCTTGTGGCTCAGTGTCAGTGTGTTAGCCAAGGGACCGAAAGGGCCTGGGTTCGATCTAAGGTGAAGCGGGGTCGTGGAAGCGCTCTGCTGAGTCCAACACTAGAACGAGACAATATTGGATCGTCCTCTATCACAACACCCGGATCTTACTCTTGCATTAAGGGGAAACTGTTGCTCAGTGCTTCTAACAAACATCGATCTTTGAGGAAAATTGCTTTAAAGTATAGTATTTTTATGATAATCGACAAACTAATGAAAATATTAAGTCTACCATAAGAATCATTAACCTGTTAACTACTTGAATTAGTATTTGCGCATATGTTTAACTGATAAGTTACTTTTTCATATCAACTTTCAAAAACATTTAACTAAGAATAAGCATTGAGGGTACCTCCATCAATCTTATATTAACCAGTTTGAAATTTTGGCAAATTCTTACTATTCTTAACTATGGATTACAATATTATTTAAAACATGAACTCGAAAAGAATAGATAATACTAAGTTCGGTTCTCGGTTGGCAGTCTGGATTTGCAGTAATGATGGTTTATGCTGACAACGATCATGGGTCACCAAAAGAGTCAAACTATTAACCCCCGAGTTGCTAGCCTAAATAATCTTTCTAAGCCAGACAATCGTGGTTTTGGATACAAAAATCACTGAAGCATCATAAGTAAACTTGTCAAGAACAAAATGCTAAATGGTTTCAACAAAAAGAGAAGATGAAACACAATATTTTATGCAACGATGGTGATAAAAAGTATATGGGGATCGACAAAGTAATTTCTTCTGAATATAACATTTTACAGCGGTTTCACTACTTTATAACCTCGCCTGGTTAACTAGTTCACTAGTTACTAGCCGGTCCTAAGCCCGGATAAACAGGGAAGGTTGGGCATAGGGCTAGCAACCCTAGGACGTAAAACCAATCGAATCCCTAAAGAAACTTCAAAACACAAAGAAAATATTCCTCACTGGAATCGAAAAGACGAAATGACGCCGATTGGTGAAACCCTTCGGGAAGCCAGTCGGCCGATGTGTCTTCTCTCGATGAAAGAGAAAGTAAGGATGGGGACATGGAATGTCCGCACTACATATGGTTCAGAAACTTGGCGCGTCACGAAAAGCATTTCCAACAAACTACACACACACACACACACACACACATCAACAGCTGCCACCTACGCTCACTCGATACTGAAGATCATATGGATGGTCAGAATAATGAGAATAAGCAACAGGTAACTCTGGCCTGCTAACGACTCAACCAGGAACCCATCACCAAACAAATATACAGAAGAAAGTGGAGATGGATTGAATTGGGCATACACAGAGAAGACCGATTGAGGACATCACGCGCCAGGCCATGCCCTCAATTTGAACCGAAATGGCCTACGACGAGTTGGGCGTCTGATCTGAGGGTGACATGGAGGAGATCGTGTGAGGAAGAAATGAAAGTTTGTGGACGGTCGTGGCGCCTGGTTGAAGAGACTGTAGAGAAGAGAGTGTAATGTAGGCGTGCTACTGAAGCCGTATGTTCTACTAGGAACCCAAGGGAAAAAAATAATAGTATTCACTGTTTTATGGATGAGCCTATGTAGAAATGATAAAAGTGAACGTCTAAAACTAGAAGAATAAGGCAACTTGCTAGGAAATGAAGTTCGTAACAAAATTACACATTGACCATGCTCTTTTAGCATGTAGATTTCAGGTGTTAATGAGTAAATTTTTTGTATCTTCTCCGTGAACAAGCATTGAATTCATAGTCCTGTTAAAATGCAGAACTCAGTTTCCTAAATTTTTCTTTGAAAAATACTTTGTTGGAGTTGTTTGATTAGAATTGATTAAATAGTGAAGCATTGAAATGATAGTTGGATTACAGTCTCTTCTCAAAACCATGATACTTAACCAGTTTCATACCATCGAATTTTGAAGGGATCAAAACTCGCAGTTTTTCCTTAATGACCCCACTAACTAACTGTTTGCTAGAGAGAAAAATCCAGTATCAACGGAAATAAATGCTTTCTTCGAATCAATATTTTTCCGTAGAACCTTTAGAGGAATATATAGAATCAGAATTATTAAGAAAACCTATTTTTTTCAAAATGAACACGATCTTTCAACATTTTGTTTGGCTTCATGGTAGATGCCAGTCACCTCTACACACAAACACATAATTTTTGGGTGATATATTATCTTATGATGAGAAGCTTTTAAAGACGTGCGATGAAGAATAAGCGTTACACCTATTGACAGATGTTCCTTCAACAGAACATTATGATAATCTTCGACATTTGATGCTGATCCAATAATTACCGTACTAGGATAAATTTAACTCCAGCAAATTGTTCAGAATACACAGAATTTATCAGCTCACTCGAACTAAATGGTACTGCTAAGGATTATTAGAGTGTAATTAGAAGACGAAGTTTATCTGAACAATGTGGTGTGATGTATTTGAGCAATACATTTCGAACAATCCCATCACACATTTACTTATCAAGTTAATTTATATTAAACTGAAGAGTGGGAGGACAAATTTAACAATTTCGACATTAGGGGATTAAAATACAGTAAGATGAGAAGAAAAAGAAAAAGTGACATAGCTGACCATAATCAGGGTGAGAAAATAAAGTTTACCAAGGTAGGTGTAGTTTGTAAAACCAAATTGTTTTAGTACATATACAGGTGGTTGCAATTTATGTGAGACTATCGTTTCTGCGGATCTCAGTGTGCGTGCCTGACTGTTTCTGTATAGATCTTTGAAAGCTTTCTAAGTATTAGTTTTCTCACCTGTTTTGATAATATGTTGAGCTATGGATGAAGAAAGTTGTCTTCCACCTGCCCTTATCATAGACTCACACTCCCACTGTTTTTAAAGCCATTTAAGTACATGTTCTCTCACCCTCAACTCCATGGTTCGATTACCGCTCGCTATGTATATGTGGTCACACACACACATGTAAATTGGTAAACACAGTGGGATGTGACGTAATCTTTGATGCAATGTTTAGGTTTGTGGTGAAACATGTGTTTTGTTTTTTCCACAATGACAAGATTAGCTCCGTTATATGTTTTCTTAATGGCTGATGTTAGCCTACATCTCAAAATTATATTATGCAGCTGCCCTCTTGATGGTAGAGTGATATGGAGGCTTTTCTTAGGAACCGTGTATAGAGTTGACTTTGGTGCTACCTGACTTCTACAACAGTCTATAAACTTGAAAGGATATCCATTTTCCATAAGTGTTCTGGTTAGTAATTTGATATTTTCCTTGTTCTTATCTGATGTACCGATATGATAGATCCTATTAAATGGGAATTTAACTATATCTTGCCGGTATTGGATCGGACAAAACTGAAAATTCAGGTATTGTCCTGCCCATGTAAACTTTCTGTAAACTGATCGTCTTATTGAACATCTTCTCGTCGACTCAGGAGTATGTCTAAGAATAGGAGATGATTATCATTCTCTTTCTTATAAGTCAGACTGGTATGAGTTTGCAAGGTGTTAAGTCTCTTTAGTAGACAAACTGTATCCTCATGTCTCTAACAAATCACAAGGATGTCATCAACATATCTCGTGTAAAGAGAAAATTTGGCGATGAGATCACTAGCTAGATTTTCGGTATGTGCTGTATAAATATCGGCTAATAATGGTCCTTATGGACTACCCATAGCTACATCATCAACTATAGCTAACAATATTATAGGGAAAGGTCAGAAGAGGCATATTCAAACAGCCTTCAAAGTTCTATGCAAAAGCAGTCAGGCACGCATACTGAGATTCGCAGAAGCGATAGTCTCACACAAATTGAAACCACCTGTATGTGTACCAAAATAATTTGTTCTTACAAACTACACCTACCTTGGTAAACTTTATTTTCTCACTAAGAATGGGATCAACCATATCACTTCCTATTGAAATATTCTTTTGACAGTAATCATGACAGCTACTGGATTTTACCATCTATATCATGCGATCAGGTTTGAATCGTACTCGTATTTGAGTCTCTATCAGACTTTAACAACATACATTTTCAGGTTGTCTGATATCTAGGTAGATTCTTTTCAAAGAGGTTAAATAAGGAGAATTGATAACCTCGTAACCAGACTTAGTTATCCGTCTACACAAACAAACGTAATAGTAAGTTTAAAAGTAAGGTTAGGATATCTTTCCTCTTAAAAATCATATCATAGAATGTAATTAATGCATTAAACCTCTATCAGATCTGAGTTTTATTGCGTGAACTGCTTTTTTTCATTTTGCTGTTCACAAAATAGTTTTTCTAAAGTGTTTGTCTAAATGAAATTTGACCATTCTAAAACAAATTTGTTCTCAATCCCTTGTAATCTTACTCAACTAACTTCCGATTTGTACTGGAAATTATTTTTCAATCAAGTCATAATGGTGACATCGTGCTTTTTTTAAAGGCATTCTGTACATAGGATACACTAGTTATATCAATTATCAACCAATAATCAACTTTTGTAGATGAGCCAAAGACATAGGAGACCGGTTGTGACCCTTATAGCTTAGTGGCACAGTCTCTGACTCTAACAATAGGTCGTGTAGGTTAAAGTCTTTGAGAGAACATGAGCTTTTATCAGTGTTACATGCACACTTTTCTGATGAATACTGGTAAGTAGAAACTTAGCTTCAAAACTTCGCGCTAACTCATTCTTAAACGTATAATATTACAGCTGATCTAAAGGTCAGTTCTGTTACTTTTTATATAGGAGATATGATTGGTTTCATTGATGTGACAAACTGCCTATAACAAATGCTATATAATTTACTAAGCAGTTATTATACTTCATTTGTATCTATGTGTTGTTTTATCTGAGTGAAGATTCATCAAATAGTCAACAGGATATATGGCAACCAGAAAGGTCAATTTTTTCATCTGATTCATTCCTGGATCTTCAACTCAACAAACACGTTATAAAATACTTAAATATGATTTCAGATGAGAAATCATTAAATACTGCTGATACTCTAGACAAGTTCGATGAAGAGTCCAAGAATACAATAAGATCAACTATTCTGCAACAATTAACACCATCGTAAGTCTATTTCTTTGTACATTTTGCAATTCAAGGTTATTTCTGTTCTGGCGTAAGTTATGAATTACATGTTAGTGTATATACATTTGAACGAGTACAGTAGGATACAAAATTTCAAGTTCTTCGACTTCGTTGCTTAATTAAAACTACTGTACAAGATGCTTAATGAATAATAAATCTTTGTGATTACACAGTAAGATTGATATTTTATTTGGTCAGTCAATAGAAACATTGCTAATAATGAAATATGAAATTGGCTGCAGACATTTCGGGTAAATATACAACTCGCTTACTGACAAAAGCAGAGTCGACATTGTCAACCTAATGAACAAATATATAAAACCTAAAGGTTGAATCAGTACCATATATCAAAATGATTACAAAAAGAACTCATCAGTAACACGAAGGAGTGTTATTAGTAGACAGCGAATTAGTAAACCCAACTAAATAGGTGATATCCAGATCTAAAAGCACTAGTAACGATTAGCTGTTGATAGGTTTTCGTCTAGCCTGTAGGTAGGTATGTTATTGGAGTGGCCGCGTAGAACAGTGTAAGTTTGGATGTGTCCAAGAGAATCTGGAAGTCAAAAGAGGAAGAGAAATAGTGGGCCGATGACTCAACAAGTACACAGGATGTACTTATATTCAATAATAAAAGATACCTGAAAAGCGGTAGAGGTTGGCAACAAAAACAAGAGGCAGTCTGGAAATCAAAACTGGAAGGTGAATGAATAGGATTTCACAAGCATTACACTTCATAAATATTAGTGTTGATCAAGTTATCGGAAAACCTTACATGGTTAACTAGTTCACTAGTTACTAGCCGGTCCTAAACCCGGATAAACAGGGATGGTTGGGTATAGAGCTGGCAACCCTACCCCGTAAAACCAATCCAGCTGCTACAGAAACTTCAAAGGGCGAAGAAATTATAAAACATGAAAACAAACTTATTCCTCGGTGGAGTCGGAGGGACGAAATAATGCCAGTTGGTGGAAGCATTCAGGAAGCCAATCGGCTGATATGCCTACTCTTCTCTCGATGAAAGCGAAAGTAAGATTGGGGACCTGGAATGTCCACACCATGTATGAACCTACCAAGGCCGTCCAGATTACAAAAGAGATGAGAAGGTATAGCATAGAAGCGCTAGGCTGAGAATATGCGAAAGTAGATGGAATAGAAGTGCAATCTAACTGTCAACTAGAGAGTCAATAATCTACTGTGATATTGTCACCCAGACGACAATCACGAACACACTGATTTTTCGAGTGGCTATCATGATGTCCCCAACAGCATCGAAGGCTTTCATGCAGTAGGAACCAGTCTCCCCCAGGATCATGACAGAAAGGTTCAACTCAAATGGAAGGAAAGTCACAATTATTTAATGCTCCGCTACACACATACAAGTAACGTGCGTCAAAAGAAGAAGTAGAAATTCAACAGACAACTGTAATCAGTACTGGACAAGACGCCACCCAGGATGGCGACATCAAAATCCTAGTGGATGACATGAATGCCAAACTAGGAGTGGACAACGCAGGAAGAGAACTGATCATGGGTCGAGAAGCATTTAGTGAGATGAATGAGAATGGAGAAATATTTGCAGATTTGTGCGCATTCAACGATTTGGGGGTTGGAGGTAGTGTGTAAAAACAAAAAGCGACATGGATTTCACCAAATATAAACCCTAAAAATCACAACGACTTCATCTCAATCTCAAAGAAATGGATACGCAGCCTACTCCACAGACGAACAAGAAGAGGAGCAAAGGTAGGTTCATAAAACTCACCACATAGTGCAAGCAAGCCTGAAAATCAAGTTGAAAGGCTTTAGTATCCGTAGTGTATTGCTATAAATTGGAGAGCTTGAAAAGGTTGGGGAATTGTTGATTAACTGTTTTCCAATGGTGGAGAACTTCTCACTGGTTCGGAAACTCATTCTAATACAAATTGTAGCACTCCGTTCGGTGTCAAAAACTACTTTTCATCTCACGAAATCGCAAAAAGGAATACTCTACTAGCGATAAAAACAGCTGACCATGAAATAACATGTAGTATTCATAAAACCAGTGGATTCTTCGTTTATAACTTCCTTATCTTAAATTATGCAATTCAAAGATGAGTAACACTAGGAACTACTGTCCCGAAAAAAACCAACTCAACGAAACAAATGAAAGATAGTGAAGGCAACCTAGTTACCAAAGAAGAAGAAACAAAGGAAACAATCGCCTGACCACTTCAAAAAACTCTTGAATCGACCACTACCACCACCACCTGCAACTCGTCCAGAAATACCACCGGCAGCCCAGCCACAGAATTACCAGTGAACACAACCCCTCCAACAAAAGCAGAAGTGAAGTTCAGATCTCCATAAACCTGCTGAAATCAGGGAAAGCAGCACGACCAAATGGAATTCCTCGAGAAGCACTGAAACTAGACACAGAGACAACATCGGACGTCCTCACACCGCTATTGCAGAAGGTTTGCAAGGAATGAAGGGTACCTTCTCACTGACTGGAAGAAGGGCTACCTTGACAAACTCGAAAAGAAGTGCGACCCAAGTCTCCGCAAGAACTGGCGGGGAATCATGCTGGTGTCCAACCCAAGCAAAATATTCAACCACATCATCCTGGGGAAACTAAAGGATGCGCTAGCTTCAAAATTACGACCGGAACAGGCTGGTTGGCTGGCTGGCTGGCTGGCCAGCTTCAGGAACAACAAATCATGTGCGGACCAAATTGCAGCGCTACACTCAGCTACGCATCATCATAGAACACAGTATAGAATGCCAGTCAACTCTCTATCTTACCTCAACTTCATCGACTTTGAAGAGAACTTCGACAGCCTCGACCGAGAAGTAATTTGGCAGCTGCTCCTTCAACACCACAGTCTCACTGCCACAAACATTTATCAATCTCATTCAACAACTATATGATGGATGACGACGCCACATGCGAAGTGATTCACAATGGAAAGCTGAGTGACGCCTTTGAAGTGAAGACAGGAGTAAGACAAGATTGCCGCCTTCTATCACCAATCATCTTCCTGATTGTGGTCAACTGTACTGGAATGGACTGGACTGGATCATGTAACAAACTGTGAGTGGCGAGAAGATTGGCATACGCTGGCTGGACGGATGAGAAGACCCCAGAAGAAGGTTTGGATTTCGCCGCCGCCACCGCCGCCGCCGCCTATGATGATGATGATGATGATGATGATTTATGCCTAATGTCTTGTTGCATAAACTCAAAGATCTACAGGCAGAAACCAACAAGTTGACGGAAGAGGCAAGGTAGAGAAGACGGGACTTCCTTAAGGTGAATGTAGAGAAGACGGAGGTGATGAAGATACCCAACCATCAACAACAACAACAACAACAGTGACAACAACAACAACAACAACAACAACAACAACAACAACAACAACAGCGACAACAACGACAGGAACAACAAGCATCAATCACCACCACCGAAAGAAACCTAAAGGAAGTAGTCTCTTTCACCTACCACCTACCCAGGCTGGGCAGCATCGTTTCAACTACAGGTGGCACAGACACAGATGAGGACGTCAAAGCCAGAATCGGAAAGACGTCAAGACAGGCCATCATCAATCTGAAACCAGTGTGGAGATCTACTTCACTACACTACACTACACTACACTACACTACACTACACTACACTACACTACACTACACTACACTATACTACACTCAGCATGAAGCGTGAACAACATCCAGATTTTCAACACTAATTCAGTCAAGTAAGTCAGTGCTTCTATGTGATGGTTGAGAGACTTGGCGGCGAGTTACGAAAAGCATTTCCAACAAACTAACACACACACACACACACACACATCAACAGCTGCCACCTACGCTCACTCGATACTGAAGATCATATGGATGGTCAGAATAATGAGAATAAGCAACAGGTAACTCTGGCCTGCTAACGACTCAACCAGGAACCCATCACCAAACAAATATACAGAAGAAAGTGGAGATGGATTGAATTGGGCATACACAGAGAAGACCGATTGAGGACATCAAGCGCCAGGTCAGGCCAGGCCAGGCCAGGCCCTGAAGTTGAACCGAAATGGCCTATGACGAGTTGGGCGTCTGAGCTGAGGGTGACATGGAGGAGATCATGTGAGGAAGAAATGAAAGTTTGTGGTCATTTGTGGAGTCAGGTTGAAGAGACTGTAGAGAAGAGAGTGTAATGTAGGCGTGATTGTGAAGCCCTATATTCCACTGGGAACCCAGGGGACAAATAATAACGGTAGGTTATATGAAACTGCTTTTGGTTGGTCAGACTGTCCTTAGTTAAAAGAAGGAATAGGTAAAGCTTAGTCTCGTTGGCAGCAGGACTAATAACCTTTAGTTGAATCTGGTCGTGAAGCAGTTTTGCTTTCACATATATTTTACCTCGTGATCTACATTCCATTATGTGATGCATTAACCAGCATCTTTTCGATATTTTATTTTTTACCTTCAATTTTCTGGTGAAATGTTCATTTTAGATTACGGAATTTTCATTGCTTCAATCAACTTAAAAGTATATATTTGGGATAAATAGCATTTCAGTAAATAAAATTCACATGAAAACGGATAAGATAAAAATAGCCTACCCTTAGTAAGGCTTTATTATACTGAATGAAATGATTCTGTATGCATGTATTGGTTAACCAATAGTAACCAGTTCACTTTTAAAGTCCCAGCGAGGAATCTGATTTCATAGAGTAACCACTAGAAAATGCACAACAATCTAAGGAATCCCATAATGTATTGCATTTACGTTGATATTAGATGCACAGAATTACTGTATGGATAAAACTCGCAGAGATCTAACAATTCATTTGAGTGAACAATGAATATTTTTTTTGGTAAGTTCTTCATGTACGTACTACAGTTATATGTAAGTTTTGAGGGATTATGCATCAACAAAACTGACCTTTAACTTATCAGTTTGTTAGTAAAATTATGAAGTTGAGGAGGTCAATTAAGAAAGGTCTTGTGTGAACGTTAATGATAGAATTAACTGTTACTGAGATTCGCTTCAAAATAACTGGTTATCTAAACAAGTTTACGACATGTGAAGTGCTATATATTGATTGTTTAGTGAAACAATAGGAAGGTGTTTATGGAAGTTGGATGAAATAAACTAAGAAAGATAATTTGAAGAATAATAGCTTGATGGAATATTACTCATGTTATGGGACAAAATAAGTTAGGAGAATGAGATAAAATTATTCCAGATTATAGAGATGAACAGTTATCTATAGTATAGAATTAGGAAATTAGAATACATAGGATTGGATGCTAAGGAATTTCTGCTTTCTGAATCGGGCCAGAATAGTAGTAGCAGTAACATTTGCACTTCTCAAAAACATGAATCAGATTGTTTAATCCTGATTGCTACTGTTTCTATAGTCTAAAGGATTTGGAGCCGAGTACCTTTTGGGAAGTAAATAGGAACCCCGTACAGAATGGAAAACGACTTATTCATATCCACCACAGGGTTCGTTTCAACCAAGTGTTCTAATATGCAGCTTATTAATAGTCTTTACTACACCTTTACTGAACTACCCTGTGAGGTGTTCACGGGCACGGAAAATTGAATTCGTAGGGCAGCGGTCGATGTAACTGGTCCCATAGGAGCAGTCAAACTGATAAACACAATAGAAAGTGTCCAGTGTAGACAATTCATCTTCCAGTCTCGGTATCACCTTTGGGCGTGTGAAAAACGAAATTTGTAGCTTACCAACATTAAAGTTTCTCTGCAGTGATCTGCGTAGTTTGTGAATTAATATCTCGCTCACCACGTTACCACTAAATCGTTCTCAAATGTATATTGACTTTCTTCTGGCTGTTGGAATATCTTTTCTTGTCACTTTTGTAATTATGTATTTCTTTATGAATTTATCGAGATAGTTATTTTCGACTAGTGTGTTGCACAAAGCAGTCAGTTCCTTCCCAACCGTATCTTCCTTTGCTCTCTAACTTGACGCTTTTACCGAATTTCGTTTGTACTGAAGTGGGACGAGAGTAAAAATCAATCACCAGGATATTCTCTGTGCCAATTCATAAGCGCTAACACGCACTGAGGAAATATATATACAGTTTTGAGAAGATTCACTCTATATTCAATCTACTGTGGTGAAAAAGCACAAACAGAATTATACAACAGTTTTCTAGAGTATAAAGAGAAAATATAATGATAATTCAATCTCTTGTATTTCAACTCCTAGTGTTATTATTATTATTTGTCCCCTGGGTTCCCAGTGGAACATACGGCTTCAGTAGCACGCATACATTACACTCTCTTCTCTACAGTCTCTTCAACCTGACTCCACAAATGACCACAAACTTTCATTTCTTCCTCACATGATCTCCTCCATGTCACCCTCAGCTCAGACGCCCAACTCGTCATAGGCCATTTCGGTTCAACTTCAGGGCCTGGCCTGACCTGACCTGACCTGGCGCTTGATGTCCTCAATCGGTCTTCTCTGTGTATGCCCAATTCAATCCATCTCCACTTTCTTCTGTATATTTGTTTGGTGATGGGTTCCTGGTTGAGTCGTTAGCAGGCCAGAGTTACCTGTTGCTTATTCTCATTATTCTGACCATCCATATGATCTTCAGTATCGAGTGAGCGTAGGTGGCAGCTGTTGATGTGTGTGTGTGTGTGTGTGTGTGTAGTTTGTTGGAAATGCTTTTCGTAACTCGCCGCCAAGTCTCTCAACCATCACATAGAAGCACTGACTTACTTGACTGAATTAGTGTTGAAAATCTGGATGTTGTTCACGCTTCATGCTGAGTGTAGTATAGTAGTGTAGTGTAGTGTAGTGTAGTGTAGTGTAGTGTAGTGTAGTGTAGTGTAGTGTAGTGTAGTGTAGTGTAGTGTAGTGTAGTGTAGTGAAGTAGATCTCCACACTGGTTTCAGATTGATGATGGCCTGTCTTGACGTCTTTCCGATTCTGGCTTTGACGTCCTCATCTGTGTCTGTGCCACCTGTAGTTGAAACGATGCTGCCCAGCCTGGGTAGGTGGTAGGTGAAAGAGACTACTTCCTTTAGGTTTCTTTCGGTGGTGGTGATTGATGCTTGTTGTTCCTGTCGTTGTTGTCGCTGTTGTTGTTGTTGTTGTTGTTGTTGTCACTGTTGTTGTTGTTGTTGTTGATGGTTGGGTATCTTCATCACCTCCGTCTTCTCTACATTCACCTTAAGGAAGTCCCGTCTTCTCTACCTTGCCTCTTCCGTCAACTTGTTGGTTTCTGCCTGTAGATCTTTGAGTTTATGCAACAAGACATTAGGCATAAATCATCATCATCATCATCATCATCATAGGCGGCGGCGGCGGTGGCGGCGGCGAAATCCAAACCTTCTTCTGGGGTCTTCTCATCCGTCCAGCCAGCGTATGCCAATCTTCTCGCCACTCACAGTTTGTTACATGATCCAGTCCAGTCCATTCCAGTACAGTTGACCACAATCAGGAAGATGATTGGTGATAGAAGGCGGCAATCTTGTCTTACTCCTGTCTTCACTTCAAAGGCGTCACTCAGCTTTCCATTGTGAATCACTTCGCATGTGGCGTCGTCATCCATCATATAGTTGTTGAATGAGATTGATAAATGTTTGTGGCAGTGAGACTGTGGTGTTGAAGGAGCAGCTGCCAAATTACTTCTCGGTCGAGGCTGTCGAAGTTCTCTTCAAAGTCGATGAAGTTGAGGTAAGATAGAGAGTTGACTGGCATTCTATACTGTGTTCTATGATGATGCGTAGCTGAGTGTAGCGCTGCAATTTGGTCCGCACATGATTTGTTGTTCCTGAAGCTGGCCAGCCAGCCAGCCAGCCAACCAGCCTGTTCCGGTCGTAATTTTGAAGCTAGCGCATCCTTTAGTTTCCCCAGGATGATGTGGTTGAATATTTTGCTTGGGTTGGACACCAGCATGATTCCCCGCCAGTTCTTGCGGAGACTTGGGTCGCACTTCTTTTCGAGTTTGTCAAGGTAGCCCTTCTTCCAGTCAGTGAGAAGGTACCCTTCATTCCTTGCAAACCTTCTGCAATAGCGGTGTGAGGACGTCCGATGTTGTCTCTGTGTCTAGTTTCAGTGCTTCTCGAGGAATTCCATTTGGTCGTGCTGCTTTCCCTGATTTCAGCAGGTTTATGGAGATCTGAACTTCACTTCTGCTTTTGTTGGAGGGGTTGTGTTCACTGGTAATTCTGTGGCTGGGCTGCCGGTGGTATTTCTGGACGAGTTGCAGGTGGTGGTGGTAGTGGTCGATTCAAGAGTTTTTTGAAGTGGTCAGGCGATTGTTTCCTTTGTTTCTTCTTCTTTGGTAACTAGGTTGCCTTCACTATCTTTCATTTGTTTCGTTGAGTTGGTTTTTTTCGGGACAGTAGTTCCTAGTGTTACTCATCTTTGAATTGCATAATTTAAGATAAGGAAGTTATAAACGAAGAATCCACTGGTTTTATGAATACTACATGTTATTTCATGGTCAGCTGTTTTTATCGCTAGTAGAGTATTCCTTTTTGCGATTTCGTGAGATGAAAAGTAGTTTTTGACACCGAACGGAGTGCTACAATTTGTATTAGAATGAGTTTCCGAACCAGTGAGAAGTTCTCCACCATTGGAAAACAGTTAATCAACAATTCCCCAACCTTTTCAAGCTCTCCAATTTATAGCAATAGACTATAAATACTAAGTTAGCAATGCAGATTGATTCTCTGTAATTATGCGGAGGGTGTGTCAATTTAATTCAGTGCAACTCTATCATCTTTGCTTGCTGAGTTTACCTACATTGGTGTCATAATTTCCCAGTCACATGTGTGATATTGTACGAAATCAGAAACCTGTGAAGTCTGAACTGTTACGTTGAGGAAGAATATAAAATGTTGGCTTGGAGATTTTGCGTTCGTCATTTTGACTTTCTGAGACAGCCGTTGTTTTTGTAGACATGTATCATTGAAAGAAGCAAAAGACAGGTATGCAGGAAGGAATGGGAATTGTTAACGAATGGTCAAGCAGTCGTTAAATGTGATTCACCTTGCACTAAAACCATCGTTTGCAAAATATGCTTTATTTTCTCTTCTGCTTCTTTCTTGATTTGTACTTAATACGCTTGCCTTGTTTCTTTTGTTTTTCTTGGCGGAATCCTAACCCATTGCTGGTAATTCCCTATGATTTCTGCCACCTCCTCAACATATACTACTCACATCCATTCTTATCAGCAACGCCCACATTTCATTAGTTCTGGGTGATGACTTTAGATTTCAACCCATTCCCTTATTCTTCATAAACATCTCTTAAAAAAACTTATTACAGTTTCTATTGCTCACTCTGAAACACTATCAGACAATCAGTGAATTTGCATGCGTAGGAAATCTACTAGCCAAATGAGCCCATATATGCTCACAAGCTCATCACTTGACGCTTCTCGTTTACTCTATGCCTGACTTCTGTTGGCGGTTCTCATAACAAAGCTAATGCTTCGAAGCCAACAGTGGTTGACCACCTGAAGTCCTCCAATATCTTTCACGCTTAATCTTTGCGTATCACGGACATAAAGTAAAATAGTGAAAACTGCAGCATAGTACACTTGGCTGTCAATAGGCTAAAACATATAATGCCGGCACTATAAACTCCGTAAGTTGGCGAAAGTCAGGCAAGCCTTTTACATATATCTAGAGATTTCAGTGGTTACTGACTCACTAAGGCTGATATGACTTGCCAAATAAGGAAAGCTCAACCAATTCATTCTCTATTTGAAACACTGATTTTCATTCGTAGCAAGCGATGTAAATGTATGGCAAAAAGGCACTTAGGTTCCGCTTTCAGAATCCCGGTTGAAGGAACCGTTAATGGAAAGCTCCTGCTACAACTCCAATCAGACAACCATCTATTTCTGATCAGCATGAAATTCAGACATAAAGAGAGATATTATCTGACGTGGAGCCCATGGAACTCATCATTGAACATGGATAGACCATATTGTTATCGTTTATCGCTGGAAAGTTTTGGTGGAAGATTGACCCTCCTTTTGGAACACGTGCTTGGATACTGGTCAGACGTTGTTTTGAGCAAAGGTGGCTGTGCCTAAACGGACGAAGAAAAACTGTGGCAGCAAGACTATTGCAAGTGAGAAACTGATTAGACAGTTATCGGGACAGGACAACGTCATTCATCCTGAAGAAGCTTGGTGCCGACCCCAATCTGCTGTGGTAATAGTGTTGAAAACCGTAGCTGTCTCTCAAAATTTGGTTACAAAGGATAAATTGATCCGAGCAACTTCTTCTGAATTAATAGATGCGCGTGAATGCATTCTTGTAGGCTGTGAGTACAATGAGGATTGGAAGCAACTTAGATGCAGACCGACGAGAAACTACTGAATGACATGTAGCACTTATGGGTAGTGAAGCTTAAGTGGATGGATACGGCTGCAGTGGCAGGTAATAGTAGACAGTTATTTAGACTTAACAGATGAACCGAATCAAAACGGTCAGTGGTTAGTAAAACCATTTCCACGAAGGATGGGTTCTTGATTTACTTGTAGGAGAGACGTCTAGAGCAGTGGGCGGAGCACTTAGGAAATCAGATAAACTGGCTTTTAACCAGTCTCCGATTCCCCGCTATTCAGTCTGGTTCTGAATAAAACACCGAAGCGAAACCTCCACTATTGTATATGTTTAAAAGACTGTATACGGCTGGAAACGAGAAAAGAAGCAGAGCCTGACGAAGTCACATCAGAGTTATATTAGGACGGTAGTCAACGATCGTGGGTTAGACCAGTTAATGTGTTTGCTAGGTTATTGAGGTCAAACTTAACCCTGTCTGACTCGTCTAGAACACTGATTGTTGCAGTCCTCAAGAAAGGAGAGAAATCCTCATGTGATAACTACAGAGCAATCAGTGACGGACATGATTTCTAAGAGACCATTCTAAGTAATCTTCCGACGCCTGAGTGAAGCTTCGATTTCACTGAACTCCAGAAACCAGACTAGTTTCAGAATGTTTCGACAACATATCTTTCCTTCACCAGTTTCTGAAACGCAGGAACGTTTACCGAAGCCCTAACCTGAATATGGCGTTCTACTCTGTCAATCGCGAGGTTTTATGGGAATGTCTTCCACCGATGAGAGGAGTATCAGCTAAGCCTATCAGCCTTTAAAGGCTATATATTCAAACACCTGGTGTGCTAGTGCCACTGTTGCTATATCAGGTGAGTTATGTATATCATTTGATTCCCGACAAGCATGTGCACTCTCTCCATCCTTCGTAATTTTGTCATGAATGTGTTTACAGATGTCTCAAACGCCTCGTCTTGTTCTGCTAATATTGACCGTGTCTCTGAAAGCTCCTAAGTAGATCAGCAGTACTTGGACAACATAGCTTCGTTAGATGAAAATGCTGGCAAATGCAGAATCGGAACACCGTGATTAGCAGTTTGAAGTGACGATTCACTTATTTGTTCCCTTTTTTGTCTAGAATGGATCATCATCAAGTGACTAAAATCGGAGAAGAAGTGGTAGACATTAGAGGCGAAGAAAGAGATGATGACGAAGATGACGATGAACATAACTATCTGTATGATTCACTTGGATAATATGAACGTTTTATAAATAGAGTAATGGCAATTTAACGGCGACCAGTTTTGCAGATAGTTTCAACGACAATCCGTAAATTTCTAATTTCACTCAAGGTACATAACAGATTGCATAATTTTTTGAACATACGTACTGAAGGTTGTTTAATGTTTCAAGAGAATATCTGAAAATAAATGTGTTAAGCTATGATTTTCTCGTTTACTGCTGCCTACCAAAGAATAATTACAGTTTCATACTCACCACTTCAAGTGCTTTCTTACATACGTAACAATTTTGTTAATATACTTTCTTAACACTGCTTTCATTTTAATGCTGTTGGTAGACATCAAAATCCGAGTCAATATTTTCTTCGGAAAACATCGAACAAATCGTAGGGCCAAACTACAAGTAACTCAAGTCAAATCACGAGGCTATTTTTTAAACATCTGGAAAAGGGGTTGAAATGTCGGGAATAAAAGGTGCGAAATGGAGCAGGAGCAAATGGTGGAACCAATTAAGGTGCGGAGCCAAAACATTTTTCATCATAGGAGGTATACTACTTACAACTTATCAGTAGCTTAAACATTGCGCTGATAAACGCGTGCAGCATAATAGTGAATTAGCTGCAGTAATATATGTCCTTCTTCAAGGTGCATATATATTATGAACTTTTTAAGAATATTATTCTCCATATTTTATTTTCTTCGAAGTGGAAGCGTTTATCATGGCTAAGTAGGCTTCAAATGTGAAGCATTTGAGCCTTTTATATTGATCGTCATTCAATTGAACTGCAGCCTCTAGCATGTTACTGTTTCCAGACAATCATTTTCGTTCCAGTGATGCAGGTCTCTTGACCTTCAAGATCCAGCCAGATTTACAATAGATTCCAGTGCACTAGATTCTAGAAGCGGAGGGTGTAAATGTCTCTAATTCAGTATTATAACTCCTAATTAAATATGTTTGCAAACCGTAAACGGAAGAAAGTGGAGGATGAAATTGTGAAGGATTGATTACATTCAAAACTGGGCACAATTTCAGAAGATACTCTGAAAGCTGTACCCATTGGCTAAGCCCAAAGGTTTGCCAAACACTTTCGAATGTTGAAGATAGGAGTGCATACCGATTGTAGTATGCTTTAACTTATCTCTTCATAACTTTAATTCCAGTGTTCTGGAAGAGAACATATCTGAGTATGCCCTCGATTAAAAGATGGTAAAAACGTTTGTTCTAAGTGATGAACTTAAATATGTAAACTAGGTAGTCCTTCCTACTCAAGGAATAGGTAGATGAAGTCATGAAAATTAATTGTGTTATGGTGCTGTAGGCTTCATCATGAAGCGAACTATATAAAAGAGCAAAGTTCAGAACTAACCTTCTCTTCGAGAATGGATGTAGAGAAAGCTGTTGACATCCGTCGTCGCAGCCCAGCTTAGGTACACTATTAATCAGGTATCTGGTAGAAAGTCACTAGACTTTCTCACTTATAGATTTGTCACATACACTTAAGTCATCTACAATCGAACGATAATGTTCGCGTTAAGGTCAACATCCGTCAACTCGTTAAATGTATAAATTTCATATCCGTAATAGCACTTGAATGTCATTAGAAATGACATTATTTCATATGACCTTGTTCTTCAGACTTTTGAAATAATCTTGAATCACTCCTTCAGAAGTGAATGCATTTACAATGATCCTCTAAGTGTTTCATTTTGACCTAGCAATAATCGTGGACTTCATTCCTCTTCAAACAATTTCTAACACCGTGATTTATTAATCGAGTATTTATGATTGCACAGCTTTATTAACCACTTTAACATTAAAGAAAAGAGATATATTGTCTGCAAATTAAATCATGATTTTAGTCACAGCAACTGTATGTGGATGTTAAACGACGTGCAAAGCAGGATTCGTGGCACACCTATTTACATGTTGGTTAGTCCCTATAGACTTCGCTTACTACCAAACACATACGGAAACGATATCCAACATTAGCAGTACGATTGTAGCAAACTAGTAGTTTTGATCTCCCGTATTTAATTCTTGGGTTTTGGTTCTTTTGAATTTTGAGGCTGAGTTCTGTCCGATTCAGGTCGCACTGTTTTCCTCATAACGGATGTGTCATATGTAACTTAAGTTGCGCACTTTCTACACATGTATTCTGCGGCACAATATCAACATCTTCGAGTTGACTGTATATAATAAAGTTCATCGCCAACGTAGCATGTTCAAATGCGAGTGAACTATCTAGTCACTGGTATAGTTGGGCTGGTGCTGTTCAATGAAGGCGGCTGAAAGTTTATAACATTGTGGCTAACAATAAACAAGACACTTGTCTTATCGTTCTTTCAGACGAATGAAGGTTAATGACAAAATTAAATTAACCTGTAAATTAACTTTTCAAACACCTGGAGAACATGTATGCATGTGAACTGAAGAAAGGAAACAGCTGAACAATATACAATGAAGTTTTAGATATCTTTGAATCACTGTAGACGAATAAAAAAACCGCATAAGTCGTATATCAAATAGTGAAGTTATAAAGATTCTGGCGAAGGTAAAATCAGGTAATCAATCCAGAATACATAAATTTGTTTGATCAAAAGTGTGATTCGCTCAGCAGAATATACGCGTTACAGAAGGGTGTTCTGTCGTAAAACTATGTGCATGGCACAACATACCATCGGCTCCTAAGCTATTGTTTCTTTCTACCACTTTTTATAGGTAAGTTTTCAAATATTTTTGGGAAATATTCTTAGAACGTACTAGTATTTAAGATAACTCAGATACCATAGCAATCATGCTACGCTGTCCAGCAGATAGGTGTGGAACTCCTGTTCCTACCATCAGGCCGGCTAGGCAGCAGTTACCGTCGTCCCTATTTTAAATGAAGTGCAAGACCATGGCGAGTGTTTTTAAGATTCCTCATGGCAATGTAATTGCCCACATCAGATGCCTGACTTCTCTTTCAAAATATCTTTTATACATATCGCTGTCCTCAAATTTCAATGTAAGTTCCCACGGAGTGGACGGCCACTACTTTTAGGTAGTGTGATATACCACGTCTGTAACAGTCAGTGATCTACTTCCTTGATAAATGCGTAGCACCAGATCAAAGCACTTATTCTGGAAGGAGAACGAGATTGTGCTAAAAACGCCAGTTGCTGCTTATTGCATATATATATATATATATATATATATATATATATATATATATATATATAGAGAGAGAGAGAGAGAGAGAGAGAGAGAGAGAGAGAGAGAGTAGACAGTCGCTCAGTGGCACTGTCGAGGTACTTTTGTAGTTTTAATATGGCTTGTTATTGTTTAATAGTGCCACAAATTTCAGCACATTAAATCGTGTTTTGATACTGTTGAAACATAACTTTTGACAGTGTGTGACTCTAAGAAGCTTGGTACACTGAATAGAACAACTCAGTAACCTGTCTGAATCGTGTTAACTTGGCTCCGTTGAATAGTTTCCCTCTTTCAGACCGAAATAATTGTTTTTGGTAATTACTAGGAGCAAAGTCAAGAATTCGCACTTGTTAAGTGCATAAGTATCCCGACCTATGGTCCATTAAATCCCTTGCTCGCTCTTTTTATATTAATATACTCGGTGGAAGGGCTTTTCACTCCGACGTCTTCATTGATATGATTCGTGTGTTGTTAATAAATTTGTTAGCCCGCAGAACTGACTACACTTAATGCATGACGTTATAGGGATTACTCTGAAGGACTGTCAAGTTTATCTAGTGTCTCTGGTCGAAGTTCTTATTTTCCAATCGTTCACTAATTGCTATAAACATTCAGGCAATGAGAGATAAAATTCGCTTGACTGTCATATTATGATTCTTGATATACAGTCTTACTTCTCGTACTAATGCGTTTTATCTAGCCCGGACTATATCAATTTTTTGAGATCACATCAGTTCTGCCAGCGTCAGAAAGTGGATACATTTCTACTAAGATAAACATTTTTATTCGGAAACATGAATATTATTCATATCCACACTACCCTACCCATAAGCCCTCCCACATATTTTTGAAAGTATAAGATGGTATTTATGGCAAAAAGCGATAATTCACTGGTCAATACTAGTTGGCATGGATGGTCACATCTGTAAAACTGTCATGTATTCACATGAAACTTTTAGTATTGTCCCGACACTCACTGTCGGTCATTTTCTGCACCATAACTTTGATCAAATATGATTCTGAAAGGCGGTGTCCTTCAAACTGAACATTGCTTTTGAACAGCTATTAGAGCATCAATGCATCTTGAACACATTGCTTACTCTCTTAGATAAGATTTAGTATCGACTGTCACTCAAGCCCTTTTTACTGATTTATAGCCTTTTGAGAAGACCTGGTTTTGAACGGTCATGAAGGAATTCTAGGTGGAAACAGAACTGCTTTTAGGAGTTGTTCTCGTACGAACTTGATGCACACAGAAGGCAATCATTAGTTATTCGTACTTTTTATATACTGATGAATACGAGACCAAGGAAAGACACAATAAAGTAGCCAAATGGAATAGTATACTTGCGATGCCGTACCGAAATACCGATACGTTCCAACTAGCTGGCTAGAGGGTCGGTCACGAGTAGTGCGACGCAACACGACAGTGCGCCAAAAAGCGAGGATGCTCGGCCGGGTGCCTTCAGCTCAGTTAGTCCCATGAAACCAAAAAAGTCGGCATCATCGAGCCTTAGGTTACTGATTCTAGGGAAGTATGTGACTCTGAATGGCTGCGAAGGCGATAAGTCTGGTGCCGGTATAAATGAATGACAGAGAAACATAAAGACACTGAAGTTACTTCATGAAAACTTATTTTAGAATGGCTAATCAACCTGCGACTGACATGCATGCGGAATCTACTTCTTCCAAAAGTTAAATTAGTGGTTGTTCGTCTGAAATTTTCTCCGTCAGTCATTGATTCACAGGAGACTTATCAGACATTTATACTAGAATTGGACCGTTACAGTGGCCGCTGACCCACTGATAACCATCATTTTGCACACTGAGAGAGGATTTCGTCTAAATTTTGAAAGATAATAGCAGTCGCGTTATTCTAAACAAAATGTGTGATACCGTAAGAAAGTCCTAGCATGTAATACTTCAACAGATTCGCCACCTCTTCAATATTTGTTAAAGAAATAATTATTGCATCTGAGGAATGTCAATAATAACAGTATTAAAGGCACTGATTTGAAACGGAGAGTGAACGCAAATCGAGCGTTATTTTAGTGGCGGTGGTTCAATTAGCCTGTGCTAAAATCTGAAAATGGATATAGTTATCCCTGGCATAATTATATGCTGTATTTTGAGGATTTGTAAGTCCATTTCCATCTGGCACAATATTTCATCTTTGTTTCATTCTTAGCCTGAGAAATGATAGTTCGAAAAAATTTTTAAATAAGTGCCAGACCACATGGTTTATCAAGAAGAAATATTTCAACGATAAAAGCGAACTGATAGGGAGGGCCATGGTGTAGTACTCCGCTGAAAATCTCCAGAAGCTCAAGCTTTAAGCAGGCCGCCTCATCCGACAGTTGCATGGGTCATTGAACTTGTGTGTCATGAGGAGCAACTACTTTGGTAGGCATGGTAAACTATGGGTAACGAGATAAAGATCATTGATGTTGCTCAGTTCTCATCCAAATGTCTAGTAGGTCTGATGACTTTCGGGTTGGAAAAGGGTCAATTGGAAAAATCCCAGCTACTGTGAGTTTCAATCAGTATGCCGATTCAAAGGGTGAACTTTGCCGGCTTATCAGTGAAACTGCCCTCTTCACTAATCTCCACGACATGGTGGGTGATGAGTCTCAATCCACGCGATACAGGTGAGGTAGCTCCAAGTGGTCTCCTTGAGGTAAGTGGTTTATCTGATGGTTGAAGGCTTGTTAGGACAAAAACAATAAATGCGTGATGTCACCTTTGTAGTTTGTCTTAAGGAACCCTGGTCTCACGGCCCCCCCAAGTTGTGACAACAGGAGCTGTTGAGTTCGATTGGTGCGCAATGCATCCTAGTCTTGATCACATTTTTGTCTTTGTACGGTACGCTATTTCATCGACCGCTTGTGATAACCCTCGTAATACTCTGAAAATTGCAAGGCCAAAAAGCGTGTGTGCACTTCAGCGGCGCTGAATTGCATTATAAGGATGCTTACTAAACTTGCTTTAACCACTTAAAATTTAAATGTGTCCAGTGTGAATAAAAATATGTTCTACTTTAACATGCATGACTTCCCATGGCTCGATGTCGTATATACTTATGCAGATGAGCGACCGCTTGTAAGTGAACAAGTATCAGGCGTATGTACACGGTGTTTTCAATACCCAGAAGTGAGACTCTGAGCGGAGGCGAAATTTAATTTTCTACGACTCTTCGGCTTAAGTTGAGATGGAAAATCCTGTATGCTTGAAACACCACTTTACAATTAGCTGTGCCAACGGTGAGCCTGGCTAGCGCTAAGCGTGTGACAAAGATGTTGCACCGGGAATTTGAATTGGTTGGTAGTTGGTTTGAGTCCATCCTGCAAATTGTTTGGCAGAAGTGTGTGAATAGTTAGTGTAGGGTTGAATCCGCGAGCGATGGTGGAGAAATCTGGTTCAGGAAGAACATAAGATTCACGTGCGGTCAAGCTCTACAGCAACTAATCAAAGATACTGGCATATGAATAAAAGCGCGAGGGAACTGTAAATACCAAACTACCAATTAGGTAAACCAGATTTCAAGGCATTGCAAGTCGTTTTATAATTAATGTACCCATGGCAATTTTATGAAGCTGGATTAAACACTTCGTCGAAGACTGTAGTGAAGAGTGGATGTGCAAGGAACTATTAGATCCCAATAACAACGCCTCAACTCATTACAGGCATAGAACAAAAGAGCGGTATCAGCTTACATTGCTTAAACGCAGGTCTTTTGCACATAGAAATCAGCCTGGACACTCTAAGAAACGTATTTGAGTTGAGGCCATTCGACTTAATTTCAGCATAGAAAGAAAAAGCGCACTGTTTAATAATAACGGCTGTGTTGAGAAAAGTTTCTGGTAAAAGCGTCTATTGAATTATTTTTTCGAAAACGTAAATAAATAAACATTCGTGTTCTAATTCTGTGAATTCACCACGAGAGAAGGCGGTTTACAGGCATCATTAAATTGATCATGTTTGAGAAAACTACAAATTTCAAGCGGTCCTGAGGGGTACAGAAGGCAGGACATTAAACTGTACCATAATGTGAAGTGTCCGTAAGTTATGAAGCGAGCGTGAAAATGTCTCATTTCAGTGCATACGCAGAATTCGCGAGTTTAGATAATTTTCATTCATTGTTTTTCACCTTTAGGCCGCAAAAAGTACACATAATATTCAGTGTGTGCGCTACAAATGCCCGACATGCTCAACCCGTCTGCATGGCTGGATGTTTCGACAGATAGACGTCCGAACGGGTTTATAGCTTCAGTGATCACAGAGGACTCACTTCGACCATTTTGAGGATAGACTTCTGCAAGCCTGTGGTTCAGGTGGATGTCGAAGTTAAAGCATTTCCTGCTCTTTAAATGTCACCGTCCGCAGAAATATAAATTTATTCTACCAGAAATAGTCGTTGTGGCACGGGGAACTATGTACTGGAAGAACTGCCGTTCGAGTGGCAATGAATTTGGATTCGTTTATGTTTTATGCTGAGGTGTGCAGCATCATAAATGAAGCATATTAGCTGCCGGTTGTCCTATATTTGATGAAGTCACATGCAATAAGGCACTGGGAAGTATGCTGCTTGGAAGTGAGGAATACAAGAGTGATCTCTTAGATTTGATTGTGACTTAGATTTCCCGTAGTATTTCAATTGTTAAGAAACCTCAAACCAGTGATTATGGAAACTTCGCAAACGTGGAGCGGAGATAGTCACTAACTGGACTGCAGACTCATCGTCTTGAAGAGGTTATTAAGCCCAGACTGCAGTCAGCCTCTGGTGCCCATGGGTTGAGGTGACCTTGCACCCCTCCGACTTTCATTTTGCTTTGTATACGGAATCCCTTTCGAATAAGCCGTCGGTATTCTTCAAGTGGATAGATGAACATTTTGTGGAGTAAAACTCTTGATTCCACGCCATAAACGTTACGGGAGATATATCCAGAGGATTTACGTGGCTTGGATCCAGTGCAAGCCGTTCTTTCGGAGAATGTTAGGTGGCCAGAATATCTGAGGCCGGTTTTCAGCACTGAGGAACGTCTGGGTAGCGTTGGTTCGAAAATCTCGAGGGAAAGAGGGAGTTGTCACTGCCCGTGCTAAGTGAACCACATTTATAAATATTTGACTTAAGGCAGGGCTCTCCTAACACGTTGCAAGTTCCCCTAGTTCCCGTTGAGCGGTAATCCGAGCATTGCATATTTCATGAGTACACTAAGAAAATGCAAACTTCAAATCATCGGCGTACAGGAATGCTTCCCCTGAGGTGAAGCAGTTACGCATGCATTTAATGTGCGTTGAACGCAACACAGGCCCTAAGACACTACACTGTATAGTTCCATCAGTTGTGTAGCCAGATTTAGGGTGCGTATAGTTTACTTTAACTCCTTGAATAAGATCACCGGGAAATGATTTAGGCCAACGTAGTCATGGGTCACGAATGCCAGTCGACTGCAGTTCGTCAAAAAGGTTATTAAGAGGCACCCTGTGGAATTCCTTTGATATTTGAAGTATATAATGCCGGTTTTGTGAGGAATTTGAAGAAGTTGAAATGGAAAGTGAAGCAAGTCTCACCCCCTAATAAAGCTGCCCGCCGACTTTGCAACGAGGTTTCTTACGAGTGGGTATTCAGAAATGTTGCTCTAATTCACGTTTTGGATATTTTGGGAGAGGGCTGGTGTGATGTTGATAAGCCTGAAGCTATTGGCATTCTTTTTGTCACCGGACTCACAGTGGGGCGCTATAAGGCCAGTTTTTCACCTGCTGGAATATGCTCCACTTTACACTGATAGTGCGAGTATCTTCGGAGTGAGACCATGAGTTATCCCTAGGTTCGTCGTGCTTGTTATGGAATACAGCATTCTGTACACAAAAGCATGTATTTTCTGTGCTGTGTATGCACAATTCGCCCATCTGCATGGCTTTTAAAATGCCACCCGTCATGGAGACGTTTTTCATACCGTTTACCTGTAAGCAAAGTATTGAATTTACTTCTATGTCTTAGGTGGCATGAGACTTCAAAGTGTAACAGAAGGGATTTATGACTGCAGTTTTCACCCTCAAATATATACATATACATATATATATATATATATATATATATATATATATATATATATACGGAATACAAAACTGCGTATTTTCACACGGAATGCCATAACGTCTGGAAATGACTTTTGGCCTCACCCGGTTGGGCGACATGTCATCACGACTATATCTGATGGCCGTTGGGCTTAGTCAACCTAGACACAGCCTGAGGCTCCTGATAGCATCCGCGATACGTATAGCGGCAAACTCCACTTTAGTACATGAACCTGTAGTAAGCAGGATCAAACAGGTGAGGTTAACAATGTTGGGACTGAAACTTATGAGTGATTCGCTATATATCTCACAAATTTTGAGAGGATCAACTCGTTCCTTTCTACTGTGTAATAAATGAGCCATACCCCTTAATGTCTGAAAACGCTCATTCAAAGCGGACCTCAGCTCACGCATTCTAGAGCTACTTCAGTCTATTCACAAGTTTTGCAAACTCAGTGGAGTCAAAGGAAGTCTTTCGGCAAATGGTACTGTGACGGTCACTTCCTAAGTTCACGCGTTCCCTATGTACCTCAGGGGTTTTCTCGGGAGCAGCAGTACCCTCATATACCGTTGTATGTTTGTAGAAAAGTAGAAATGTTTCGGCCGATGAGGTTGTTGCAAAACGGTCATCCCATGTGGTGCACCTGAGGAGCCTAATCAGAACATTTCATTATATGTCGGTGTACCTAAGATGCTGGACATTCTTTGAAGATATTTTTGTTTTCTCACTAGGTAGAAGGACTGGCGGGCAACAAAAGACCAGTCCACAATCATTTTAGAATATTCGACAGCAACCGGGTTGGTGACCGGGATAATTTCACAACAAAGGTCGGGTCAGGCATACTGTGTCCACCTGTAGGTGGCCAGAAGTATAACTTCTCCCATAAACATCTACGAAACTAAGTATTACATCAGAGCGCTGTTGACCGCAACGGACTCTCCAGTCAACCTCAAAGAGGCGAAAGCCCCCTGCGATCCGTTCAAAGTCAACAGTGACGAATTCAGCAAGGGGAAACGACAGCTGTATGTGTCGGTTTCCCTTATTGGACATAGTGGCCAGTTTACACAGCCTGCCAAGGTTCTACACTTGATACTGTTTGTTGTAACTCAAACTGAATCCGTCAGATTACTGAGAATACCATTTTGAGCCTCGCCTGCGACAGCCAGGCTACGCATGCGGATCAAGAAAACCGCACCGCGATTGTAGTCACAGCTACTACGGTGAAGAGAACAGACATCTATATACGGGCTTATATCCAGGACTGAGGAAGGCCGACATGATTCAGTACTTAGTAACATTATGGACTTCGTTAGTAAAACTGTTGTTTTTAGTTCAGATATTTTCTTGGGTAATCAGCTTACACCAATGGACAAAGGTGTGAATGCGTTTCTGTGGTAGGTAAAGCAACTTACTACACCTTTTAATCTTATTAGGAAAAAGGATTTCCGGCATCTACTTCATCGGATTGTGTACAACCTATTTTGCTGGCATGTCGAGAATCATCAGTTGGCTGTGATGGTGTGGGTAATAAGTTCCTGTTGTTCAGGGGTCTATGACTCCCTAGTTTTTCAAGGCATCTGTAGGTCGAGAAAAGATGTTTTTCCCTCTACTGGTGGCAAGGGTATGGTTAACAACTGGTGCGGGTCGACGGCGGTAGTTTCAGGCCTATGTTGCTGGGAGGTGATCCACCCCAAATACCGTAGATCACACATATTTTACGAGATGCAGAACGATTTTGGTGGGGTTTTTATAGAGAAAGGCTCTGACGGAGGGCGTATATCTGTTTCCAAAGTATTGAATCGGATTATTTGGACGTGCAGGTGAACGAAAGTCAGGTGCTTGTGGTATGTGTGATATTCGGGTGTCCGGTGTGCTGCCTGGCGCCACATTGAAAGGTGAAGTTCAGAAGAAAACATCCAGTTTGGCTTGTTTGTTGAGATACTTCAACTCCGAAGTATTCTCCACATAAAAGGAGCTCTACTATTGAATGTGGCGTAACTTCCGATTTTCCTACTGCTTCACTAAATTTCGTTTCATTCTGCTGCATCTGACTGTTATCTGCTTCTTGGAGGGGTGCCAAATTTTGCGACGGCGCACAGTTTCCTGTCTAGCTCTGCAAATCTCAGGCTAGAACTAGAACACAGGAGCTTTGAATCACCCATTGAAAGAATCAAGCTCCATTGATCTATTTTCACTCCAGGATGGCAAAACATTGAACACTGTCATCCCCATGTTCAAGGATAACTATAAGCTAGCAAGGAAAGTTATTATAATTCTCTAGCTTGCAACTGCGCTGGAGCTAACTAGAATCTTATACCCGAAAATATTCAACTAGCAATTCATCCAAACAACACTAAAGATGTAGCGTTAAACACTTCTCAGGAATCGACTGCCTAGGGTTCGACGAGATTCAACATTGATGTTCACCTTGATAGTATAACTGGACTAGCTAAGCTGAAAGCACCCGGCCAAGCATCCTCGCTATTTGGCGCGTTATCGTGTTACGTTGCACTGCTTGAAGTCAACCCTCAAGCCAGTTAGTTGGAACGCATCGGTATCTTGGCACGATCCCGCAAATATACTATTCCTTCCGACTGCGTTATTGCGTTCTTTCTTGGTCTCGTATTCGTGGGTACACAATAAGTTCTAATGATTAGTGACTGGCCTCTGCGTCTGTCAAGTTTGCACCATAGCAATTCCTTAAGTGCCTTACAAATTCTTTTAAAGTAAGCTACTGTTCGGATATTGCTTGATAAATGTACCGTTTAGGAGCGATATTGTTAAACAGCAGTTGTTATGATTAATGAGGGCATAATCACTCAGTATAAGAATCATTGAATGGGCAGTGTAAGCGGAACTTCAATTGGATGTAGAGAAGATGGTGGTTTTGAAGGTACCCAACCAACAACAGCATCAACAACAACCACCAATTACCATCAACGGGAGAAACCTAGAGGAAGTAGTCTCTTGCACCCACCTACCTAGGCAGCATACTTCCATCTGCAGGTGGCACAGACGAGGATGTCAAAACCAGTATCGGAAAGGCAAGACAGGCTTTCATTGGTCTGAAATCACTGTGGAGATCTACTACACTCAGCGCAAGGAACAAGATCCAGATCTTTAACACCAATATCAAGTCAGTGCCCGTATATGACTGAGGGACTTGGCGTGTCACAAAAAGCATCTACAAGAATCTACAGACATTCATCAACAGCTGCCACCTACGTTAACTTGAAACTTAAGATCAGGTGGATGGCCAGAAAGAATAAGCAACAAGGAACTCTGACCTGCCAATGAACAAACAAAGAACCCATCGCCAGACAAATATGCAGAGGAAAGTGGAGATGGTTTGAACTGGGCATACGCAGATAAGACCGATTGGAGACATCACGCGCCAGGCCAGGCCGTCGAGTGGAAATCAGGTTGGGAATGACGAGTTGGGCGTCTGAGCTGAGGGTGAAATGGAGATCATGTGAGGAAGAAATGAAAGCTTGTGAGCAGTCGTGGAGCTAAGTTCAAAACACTGTAGAGAAGAGAGTGTAGTGTAAGCGTGTTGCTGAAGCCCTGCGTTCCAAAAGGAACCCAAGGGAAAATTAATTATAATGAGAAGCAGCAGTGGGTCTGAAACCTATAGGAGTATATTGCATATCGAATGTTGGGTAAAAATGGATCCGGAAATATATCTGCACTTAACAGGTTTGTACTGTCTACAGATGGCAAGCGAAACTGAGATGGATGGCGAACACAAATTTTGATGTCGTTGGAGAATGGTAGGATAGATGAGGAGATTTTAGTGAGGAGGTCGTTTACGAATAGTAAAAATGGGAGTGGTTCAAGGATTGCTCCTTGAGAAACTCCTGTTCTGGCATTCCTCCGGCTTGATCGAATTCTGTTTACTTTAGTGCAGAATTCTCTGTCCTGTAGGTGTGCTGTAAGCCATGCCAAGGGTGGCTCGGCGATACCCACTTTTGCTTGTTTGGTGAGCACAGTGCGGTGTGGGACTCCATCAAAAGCTCTGACCAAGTTGACCTGTTGCGCTCCCACTTTTAAGCCTATGTCTCCATATAGTCTACGCAATCGCGAATGCACTGTACCTGTAGAAAACCACCGCCTTAAACTCAGGTCACGCTCCTTTATGTTACAGTACAGCAAGTTATGGAATAAGCTTCCACATTTTATTGCCCTTGCATGTCTGCATTTCAGTTTCGACGTCCACTCAACGAATTCTTTCTTTTCACGGATATCTATAAATTTCTTGACATTCATATTATATCCATAAATACGAAGTAAAATGGAGCAATCGGCACATAACAGTGGTCAAGCCACTGCGTCCACTGTGAACGTACTCAGACCTCTGAATGTAAGAATCGGTTTTACTAATGCTCTCCAGTTCCTTTAATGCAGATGGCCTTACGATTGCATACGAGGGTATGAATACTGGCTCCTATCCGTATAATGAACTTGAAGAATACTGTTCACCTCTCAAAGCCACTACAGTACAAACCCCACCAAAGCAAAAGAACTCAAGAACCTTATAATGGAAAGACTATGTAGGTGACTTCACATATATACATGAAAATGTACATAAAGTCCGAACAAGTCAAAAAAGGATGGGGACTTCCCTCTTCTCCAAATTCGATAGCGTGGTAATCTTTATTTCCAAATCTACCCGTGCTTCTTCTTTCTTTCCCCATTTGCAGAAACAGGTGCAAGTCGACATTTGATGATAAAATTCAGTCTGAACTTGATTACCTTATGGTAATAATACCTACCCATTGACGCCAAAAATTATTGGACCGCTTCCAAAAGTAGTAATAGCAGAAATATTCTGAACAGATAATTAAACCGCAGACCAATCAACATATTCCAGGTGCAACGAGCACTAGACGGAACGTCAAAGGGAACTGATGACCGCGATCGACGTACAATTCGATTTACTGTATTTTATTATTTAATTGCCACGACACCCTAGAATAAGTTCAGACTACCAGGGGCCACTTCACGCAGTGAGCCCATCGGAAGAGTTTTACCAGTGGAGAGACCACTGGGTTTTTACTTCCGGCTGGCATCGTCTTAGGGTCCTCACGAACCCACTAGGGGGGAATGATCTGTAGCGTCACACACTTCCCCAAAATCAATAGCCTAGGGTTTGACTACTTTCGACATCGATGCTGACCTTGATAGTTTAACTGGACTCGCTAAGCTGAGGGCACCCGGTCAAGCATCCCCGCCATTTGTCACGCTGTCGTGTTACGTTGCACTGCTCGTATTCGACTCTCTAGCTAGTTCGTTGGAACGCACCGGTATTTTGGCACAACCATCCAAATATACTATTCCATCCGACTACGCTATCGTGTTCTCCCTTGGTCTCGTATTCGTGGGTATATAACAAGTCCGAATAATTAGTGATTGGTCTTTGCGTCTGTCAAGTTCGCACTAGGACAAATCCTAAATTGGTGACTCCGACGTGATCACATATACCGACCAATAACATATATTGAATTGGTGAGCCTGTTCCATTTTATATTTGTATATTTTTTTCATTTCGATAACATTTATATATCCATTTACTACACTTCCTCATGTCCGACCACACTCCCAAGCTTATTCGTATTGAGCCGACTGCAAACACGATCCAACTCGTGCCATATTGGCCAGACAATGCAGAAACATGGTTTCTGTATGCCGAAGCCGATTTCCGAGAACAGGGCATCTCGGATCCTCATTCTCGATTTCTTGCTGTCATACGGTCACTACCGCGAGAATTAAACAGGTATGTTACAGCACACATGTTTAATCCTGAAGTAAGTGATCCTTACGCACTTCTTAAGGCCACACTCTTGAAGAAAAGCGATCTCACAGATCGCCAGCGCCTAGACGACTTACTTCGTAACATCGAGCTAGGCAGCCACTCAGCTACTGAAGCCCTCGCAAGCATGCGAGAAGTTATGGGTGCACGAATATTCGATGATGGTCTCTTCCGAAAACTACTTCTCTCGAAACTACCACAACCGGTGCAAACCGTGTTGGTGACACTCCAGTCAGTTCCACTCGACGACCTGGCAGCCTCGGCAGATAAAATACTGGAGATTTCCAGCAGACCCGTCTCCAACGTGTATTCTATCTGCGAGAAACCAGAACGCCAGGATTCAGAGGGGACAAAGCTGTGCAGCTCTGTGAAACAGTTGCTACGATCTCGAAGTCGTAGCTCACGTAGCACTGCACAGAAACGCGCCTTGGCGCATCGCAGCAAATCGCGTGGTAGCCCTAAAACTAAACCTAACAAGGTGGAAAACCCTGAATGGTGCTGGTTTCATAACACTTACGGAGATGAAGCCAGAAAATGTCGGAAACCATGCAGTTTTAACAAGGACACAAACTCGGGAAACGGTCACTCCGGCACGTGCTCACGGCAACCGTAGCCGGCGGAAACAGCCGTTTGCTCTACGTCACCGACATTGAAGCGAAAGTTCGCTACCTCATCGACACCGGCGTAGAAGTTAGCATTCTTCCAGCGACGACAAAGGAGCGTCATCATGACCTATCCTCCAATCTTCAAGCAGCCAACGGCAAGGCAATCGCGACATTCGGTAGACAGTATGCCTACCTCAACTTAGGTTTGCGTAAACCTATCCACTGGATCTTCCTCCTTGCTGACGTTTCTATGCCCATCACTGGCATAGATTTGCCAAACCATTACGATCTACTCGTAGATGCTCGCCGTCGACGACTGATAGATAACAGCACAAAGTTATCTATTGGCGACACCACCTATGTAGGTCCGACTTTAGCCATCGTTAGAACCAAACAATCAGGCGACGCGTCCTACCAAGCAGTTTTGGAGAAATATCCAGAGTTACAGCAACCGAAGCACACTCTTCCGTGCATAACCAGCAATATTATGCATCACGTGACAACCACAGGTCCACCTGTGGCATTCAAAGCTCGGCGCCTAGCCCCCGATAAGCTCAAAACGGCGAAAAGCAAACTCGACCACATGCTGGAACTGGGTGTTATCAAGCCGTCAAACAGTCCTTGGGCATCGCCATCGCACATGGTTCCCAAAAAGGATAGCAACGACTGGCGTCCAACCGGTGATTACCGAAGGCTTAACGCCAAAACAACTCCGGACTGCTACCCGATACCTCAATACAAACCCTCGTACACTTTGCCTTTTTTATATCAATTTTTATTACCATGTAATGAAACTTTAAAAAAACGGTGAAGATAAGCGTAAATTTTTATTTTTCGATATGTTTATATGTAAATAATTCCCATTTTTACGCAACGTTTTCGTGGTATTAAAGACTTTTATTTATATTCCAGGTGCAACGAGCACTAGACGGAACGTCAAAGGGAACTGATGACCGCGATCGACGTACAATTCGATTTACTGTATTTTATTATTTAATTGCCACGACACCCTAGAATAAGTTCAGACTACCAGGGGCCACTTCACGCAGTGAGCCCATCGGAAGAGTTTTACCAGTGGAGAGACCACTGGGTTTTTACTTCCGGCTGGCATCGTCTTAGGGTCCTCACGAACCCACTAGGGGGGAATGATCTGTAGCGTCACACACTTCCCCAAAATCAATAGCCTAGGGTTTGACGACTTTCGACATCGATGCTGACCTTGATAGTTTAACTGGACTCGCTAAGCTGAAGGCACCCGGTCAAGCATCCCCGCCATTTGGCACGCTGTCGTGTTACGTTGCATTGCTCGTATTCGACTCTCTAGCCAGTTAGTTGGAACGCATCGGTATTTTGGCATAACCATCCAAATATACTATTCCATCCGACTACGCTATCGTGTTCTCCCTTGGTCTCGTATTCGTGGGTATATAACAAGTCCGAATAATTAGTGATTGGTCTTTGCGTCTGTCAAGTTCGCACTAGGACAAATCCTAAATTGGTGAGCCCGACGTGATCACATATCCCGACCAATAACAAATATTGAATTGGTGAGCCTGTTCCATTTTATATTTGTATATTTTTTTCATTTCGATAACATTTATATATCCATTTACTACACTTTCTCATGTCCGACCACACTCCCAAGCTTATTCGTATTAAGCCGACTGCAAACACGATCCAACTCGTGCCATATTGGCCAGACAATGCAGAAACATGGTTTCTGTATGCCGAAGCCGATTTTCGAGAACAGGGCATCTCAGATCCTCATTCTCGATTTCTTGCTGTCATACGGTCACTACCGCGAGAATTAAACAGGTATGTTACAGCACACATGTTTAATCCTGAAGTAAGTGACCCTTATGCACTTCTTAAGGCCGCACTCTTGAAGAAAAGCGATCTCACAGATCGCCAGCGTCTAGACGAATTACTTCGTAACATCGAGCTAGGCAGCCACTCAGCTACTGAAGTCCTCGCACGCATGCGAGAAGTAATCGGTGCACGAATATTCGACGATGGTTTCTTCCGAGAACTATTTCTCTCGAAACTACCACAACCGGTGCAAACCGTGTTGGTGACACTCCAGTCAGTCCCACTCGACGACCTGGCAGCCTCAGCAGATAAAATACTGGAGATTTCCAGCAGACCCGTCTCCAACGTATATTCTATCTGCGAGAAACCAGAACGCCAGGATTCAGAGGTGACCAAGTTGTGCAACTCTGTGAAACAGTTGCTACGATCTCGAAGTCCTAGCTCACGTAGCACTTCACAGAAACGCACCTTGGCGCATCGCAGCAAATCGCGTGGTAGCCCTAAAACTAAACCCAACAGGGTGGAAAACCCTGAATGGTGCTGGTTTCATAACACTTACGGAGATGAAGCCAGAAAATGTCGGAAACCATGCCGTTTTAAGAAGGACACAAACTCGGGAAACGGTCACTCCGGCACGTGCTCACGGCAACCGTAGCCGGCGGAAACAGCCGTTTGCTCTACGTCACCGACATTAAAACGAAAGTTCGCTACCTCGTCGACACCGGCGCAGAAGTTAGCATTCTTCCAGCAACGACAAAGGAGCGTCATCATGACCCATCCTTCAATCTTCAAGCAGCCAACGGCAAGGCAATCGCGACATTCGGGAGACAGTATGCCTACCTCAACTTAGGTTTGCGTAAACCTATCCACTGGATCTTCCTCCTTGCTGACGTCTCTATGCCCATCACTGGCATAGATTTGCTAAACCATTACGATCTACTCGTAGATGCTCGCCGTCGACGACTGATAGATAACAGCACAAAGTTATCTATTGGCGGCACCACCTATGTAGGTCCGAGTTTAGCCATCGTTAGGACCAAACAATCAGGCGACGCGTCCTACCAGGCAGTTTTGGAGAAATATCCAGAGTTACAGCAACCGAAGCACACTCTTCCGTGCATAACCAGCAATATTATGCATCACGTGACAACCACAGGTCCACCTGTGGCATCCAAAGCTCGGCGCCTAGCCCCCGATAAGCTCAAAACGGCGAAAAGCAAACTCGACCACATGCTGGAACTGGGTGTTATCAAGCCGTCAAACAGTCCTTGGGCATCGCCATCGCACATGGTCCCCAAAAAGGATAGCAACGACTGGCGTGCAACCAGTGATTACTGAAGGCTTAACGCCAAAACAACTCCGGACTGCCACCCGATACCTCAATACAAACCCTCGTACACTTTGCCTTTTTTATATCAATTTTTATTACCATGTAATGAAACTTTTGAAAAAACGTTGAAGATAAGCGTAAATTTTTATTTTTCGATATGTTTATATGTAAATAATTCCCACTTTTACGCAACGTTTTCGTGGTATTAAAGACTTTTATTTATATTCCAGGTGCAACGAGCACTAGACGGAACGTCAAAGGGAACTGATGACCGCGATCGACGTACAATTCGATTTACTGTATTTTATTATTTAATTGCCACGACACCCTAGAATAAGTTCAGACTACCAGGGGCCACTTCACGCAGTGAGCCCATCGGAAGAGTTTTACCAGTGGAGAGACCACTGGGTTTTTACTTCCGGCTGGCATCGTCTTAGGGTCCTCACGAACCCACTAGGGGGGAATGATCTGTAGCGTCACACACTTCCCCAAAATCAATAGCCTAGGGTTTGACTACTTTCGACATCGATGCTGACCTTGATAGTTTAACTGGACTCGCTAAGCTGAGGGCACCCGGTCAAGCATCCCCGCCATTTGTCACGCTGTCGTGTTACGTTGCACTGCTCGTATTCGACTCTCTAGCTAGTTCGTTGGAACGCACCGGTATTTTGGCACAACCATCCAAATATACTATTCCATCCGACTACGCTATCGTGTTCTCCCTTGGTCTCGTATTCGTGGGTATATAACAAGTCCGAATAATTAGTGATTGGTCTTTGCGTCTGTCAAGTTCACACTAGGACAAATCCTAAACTGGTGTCCCTCATGTTAAACCTGTTTAATGAAGACAATATTTTTTATTATCTAAACTTTAATACTCTATGTGCACTGCAGCGTAATATTTCCTTTTTTATTTCATAACTAGCAGGACCTTCGGCAGATTTTATTTGAGTTTAATCACATTTCGTCAGTACCACCCAGGGCTCAAGTCTTGTTGATATTTTGAGATGCATCAATGTGGTGAAGCCTGCAAACTGGCCTCTCTCATGTTAAAATCTTTTTTAAACGCGAGAGTAAGACATTTGTTTATTTAACTGCAAACGTGTATCACGCATGATAACGATTTTCGTCACCACCCGTTTTTTCTTGTCTTAGGCCTTAACACAGAGTGAGATAAACAGTCAGTGCAATTACTCCCAAAATCTTCGTGAGCTAACTATCTCCACGTGGTTAGTACTTTCATATCATATTCTTTTGCGCTTGAAACTCAAAGATGAGCCCTACGACTGAACTCCAATAATTCACTGAGGCAAATAGGTGTGGGAAGGGATTGCATAATATATCCGGATCATAACGCTCCTCACTCCGATCCCGTTCTGCTCAGCCTTGCAGCAATAAAAGCCATAGCATACAAGACCGTGTTTTTGTCATATACCTGGTCAAGTATAGTGAACAGTTGAGCAGCAACCTTAGTATTCCGTACTTGATGGTCACTGATTTTCTCCGTAAATAGAGGAGGGAGTAAGATAAAAGGTGGATCGCAAAGTCCAAATATGTGCGGAACACAACGATAACGTGTACTTGACATGGCCTTGGCCGTTTCTGCCTTCTTCCAGGGGGTCAGTTTCCCATTAATTTTCACCTCTTCAACAAATCAGCCACGCGTTAATTCACGTGCTCTTGCCCGAAACTCCCAAGCAAAACTATCGGCTTCAGGGATTTAGAGCTTCTTGTGAGGATCTTGGGAACCTTACTGCAGACTATCGCCCTTTTTCAAGAAATCTTCAAACAAGCGAGTAAATATACAGCGACCACGCTTTAATGAATTACTCTGACCACGTATTAACGTTTGACGCACAGTTAGCTGACACTAATTTTCAATCTCTTCTTGTCTGATAATTAACGTTGACGCACATATGGTGGCTTTTTTCAGAATTTCTCCTTCTAATTGTTATTTATACAGGTACCGCTGAGAACCGGCACTGCAATAAGACTGATAGTTATCCGTAATTACATAGCCTGTATTAACATCTACGTTTGCAACGAGTTAAAGCGACCCTACCAGCCGACTGAAAAATGCAGTTTTATGACCGACAAACTTGGTCGCGATTATCAGATCTTCTTGTGGTGGCCTCGGAAATTGTCATTCATGGCTTGGAAGAAACGACGAGACCTATCATTGCCGAAATCGTTATTGACACTATCGAATGTCAAAATTAGGTAGACATGTTCCCCATGGTAAGATAAGAAATAAATTTGACCAGCCCAATCCTTCTTCATAGGGTAGATTGGAAACGCCCATTGTAAGCTAAACATCTGCCTACTGAACACACCCAAGTACACCGGTATCTCCTTTGAACCATTGAATGGATGTCTTAATACGGTATTTCGGGTGACGTCTAAAGAAAATAAGATAAGATGTTTTGAAAATCTCGTGATCAGATCTGAACCAAACACGCTGCTTGAATGGTGACGCGTTTCGCTGGTCTCCATTCTTCTCTACAAAATCTACATTTATGACTCCACTAGAAGCTTTCAGCTCCCCATTCGACGGTTTTGCTGCAAAGCCTTCACCACCGCCACTGCGCTCCAAACGAAAAACGGTGTGGTGGGACTAGCTGTCTTGACCAAGTGCCATAGCCCAGGTCTCTGCGTCTGCAGCAAGACACATCCCACCAACTTCTACGTCCAGGACTTGGTAGTTTTTTTAACTCGACAGGGTCACGGTAACAAACAATCGAAAGTTAAGGTCGAAAGTCATCTGTTTACTTGCTGTAAATAATTACTATTCTTCGTTCACTGAAACTTACTATCTTCGTCTAGTTATCAGCACACGTGGTAAAAGCTTGCTACCCTCAAAAAAGGCCAGCCCCCAAAGCACCTTGGGTACAGCTTCACTGCAGTCACTGACCACCTCATTCGCAATGGTTGCTAGGGATGGAGTCTGCAGGTGTCAAGACGTGACGAAGGAAGCTCTAAAGGATACTAATGAACCACCTGGGTCTGGCTCAGCCGAACGGTCACGGCTTGCAGCACTCAAAGTTGGCTTGACCGCCAATCCTCATGACACTGTAAACGCCGCTGTCCTTAGTCAAGTAACGACAGGCGCCCCCCGCTACACCTATCATCCATTCCAACACACCGGCGAAAACCACCAGGTGCCAAAGTAATAGAGTAAGATGGAAGCGTTTAGACAAACCTCGTAGACATGGCAACGAATCACTGTATATGAAGCGAGAATGCTGGGACGCAGGAAGGGATGTTTATTGCTGACATTTTGCACAGTAGTCACCAAATAATGTGCACCTTCCCCTAGGACAGCCATTTGAACACTGCTTCATTTCCTCTTCTGCCCCTTTCTCGATTTGCTCCTAATAGGCCCGCATTGTCTCTTGCCTTTCCTTGGGCAGAAACTTTAACTACAGCTGGTAATCCCCCATGATTGCTGTGACCCCCTCAACATATACTACATATAATTATTCCGATCATCAGCGCTCGCTACAACTGTGCCCAAAAGCGATGCATCCCTTCGAGTGCAACAGTTGCAACAGGTGGGCATGTTGCCAATGTGACAAAGAACTACCAGATCGGCACTGAACTTTTATGAAGCACCATCCACGCACGTGGTTCTGATACATTTGCCCACAGCGCTATCCGGAACCGCACTTAGCTTCAAGTTCACTTAGGGTGGCTGGTAAACTCCCAGTGGCCTCCAAAATGCAGATATCCGTCCAGACCACTGCCATCTAAGAGATTTACCTCCCACAAGCTGTCAACAGTGGTCCACCGAAGGTCACAGACCTCAGCGGTCCAAAACAGAACAGAAGACTGTCTTCGCCATGGAAAACCACATCCACCCCAACCTTTGGAGCCACATCAGCGACAGTCACTAGTGGATAACATAATAATGAGTTGGGGTAGAAAATAAAGCTCAAATTATCCGTGAAAATGCACTCACGGTACGGGATAAGGTGGGCATCGTTGACAGATCCAGCTGTATCACACCATTTAATGTTCCTGTCAGCAATGATTCCTTCTGGAGAATACGGGCGCGTTTGATAGGGAGCAGCTTAACTCTTTTTGTGTCGTGCCATGTCTAGGCGCCCTCGGGGAAGAACTGTGTCGACTGTAAGAAGGCACACACGCTCAGAGGAAGCCTTCCTCGACGGGGGACTCCAGGCTCGGCCAGGAACGTCAAAAGGTTCCTCTCACTGTTAGATACCCTGGTCACCAGCAGATTGTCCAGCGCCAGAGCAAGATCTGACCGATCATGAGTTTCAAAGACAACTCGAGAAGCTGCCGATCCACAGGGGCATACAACCACGGTCAAACGTGGAATACCTGAACTGACAACCGGTACCCGAGTGATAAGTAAACCTGTGGGCGTTGTTATCAGCTCGGATAGACCTAACTAAGGTTGCGGCAGTAGCAGTCGGTGGGCCGCCACGTCCTTCGCGCCTGACAACCATGGCCCCACCTAGACTAATTACCGTCATTTTTAAATCCCCAGGAGTTCTTACCGGAGTGCTACAGACGTGGTCTAAAGTCAAGAACACCACAAGTGAAAATGTTCGTTGCAGGGAAAGCAGGCCAAGTACACTGCGACAACAGTAAACAACAGTTACTCCCCGTGCTCAGGTTGCTATGACCCTATACCGACACCAGGAGTCAGACCGGCAACTCCCACCTGGCACCGACTGTATCAGTTGACCTAGGAAAGACCCGACTGGGCCGGTTCTCTCAGAACTGGCTGGTCAACAAAAAAGTCATGTACAAACCCGTGATACTAGTCAACCCAGAGACACCCCGCGTAACGAGAAGCACTTCCAGGGGTCGTCAGAGCAATGTGAGAGGGCTCCCAAGTAAAATGTCAGAGCTCTGATCCCTCTTTTCCGACCTTGTTGCGAAAATTATAGTGCCGACGGAAGCATGGCATTGCTAGACACCGGCACCGAAGCTAAGATAGGTGACACGGCAAGTTCAGGGGGGAAGGGGAACACGAGGACGGAGGGCGGGGTTATAATACGTGCGAACCGTTGGTTCAAAAGTAAACAAACCACTGACACTGTGTTGACAGAACTCCCAGACCATCTGGTGCCACTTTACGGCCAAACAAAAAAAGTACCCAGTTGAAGGAGTCTATGTGCCTCCTAATAACAACGAAGAACACAACCAAAAATTACTCTAAGTAATATCCACGTTGTAAACTATGGGATATGGCTAGATCCTAGTGGCTAGCAACTTCAGCGCTGTAACTCAGCCTGGAGCAAGGCAGCACGACTCCGAGCCGAAGGCGTGATCGCGACCTGCTGGGTGCCATCCGACTGCCTGGACTGTGCGTAAAAATTGGCAACAACGCCCGCTGAAGGTCAGATGGTAAATCACTTAGACTGGATGGCCTGTTGACCAGTGATCATCTTCTAGTTGAAGACGCCCAGGTCCAAACTCCTTCGGAAGCAGCGGTCAAACTGTGGAAGTGTTCGACCTGGTAATTGGCGAGCAGTTATCGTGGGGGGTCTCGTCCTTACCCAGGCAACACCATGGCGAACTGCGAGGGGCTGAATCAATGCATATCGACACCTCCATGGCCAGTAGACTGGTACACCTTGTCAGTTTACCAGCACTGGAAACAGTAAAGGGCATCATTAAGGCAGCGATTTCTGAAGACGTCCCCTTGGTAGTAACAACATCCAGAAGGCGAGCTCCATGGATAGAACGAGGCACTGAGTGCCCCCTGAAAGTCGAGAGGAAAGCATTGCACAAGTGGAGGCTCTCTGGAGGACAGGATGAACAGGATGTATAAGCAGCTCTACGAAACCGATACAGCATCAAGGTGCGGGGAGACAGGAAGTCGCTGTAGTTTGACCTCGTCAAGAAGCTTGAGGTAAACCCTAAAAACCCATGCCAATTCATGGGGAAGAGAAAATCTGCAAGCCAAGGAGCATGCGTCATCGAAAGTCCGATCGGAGGAAACCTCTCTGGACAGGAGATCATCGAAATTTTGGGTACCACCTTCCGCACGCAGCTCAACATTCCATCACGAAAGCAAGCGTATGCACTGCCCTAACAGCCCCCGACGTCATTCGAAGCGGCAGAACTACACGAAGTACAAATAGCTCGTGCTGTGGTCCTCGATAAAATTTAAAGGCTACGTGCGAGAAAATCCCTAGGGTGCAGTGAAATCTGCCCATCAGTATTTAAACAATGTGCTAGTACCATAACTGGCCCACCGTGCAATCTTTTCCAACATTTTAAACGAGACGGACCATCTTCTCTCCCATCTTCGAAGGAGGAGGAGACAGGTAGAACTTGAACTGTTATAGGCCTATGAAACTTTTACCAGAAATATCGAAAGTCATGGAAAAAGTGGCGTGCGACCGCATCGGGAAATATCTGGACAAGAAGCAAGTACTCAGTGATGCTCGACACGGCTTCAGAAAGGGTAGGTCCTGTGCCTCCAACCTCCCTGCGGTCCATGGCTACTGGACAGCATGCTGGAATCTCAGGGTTCCGGTCAGCGCGATTTTTCTGGATTTCACCAAGGCACTGACACTGTCTCGCACACCATTGTATTACACCAGGTAGCTGGGTTGGGTATCCGCGGCCAGGTGCTATCATGGCTGCAGAACCACTTAGATAGTGGGGAGTTCTGCGCAAGAACCAACAGGGTTCACTCAACTTGGAGAACAATCCTGTGTCTCTTGTTGTTCCCACTGTTCGTGGATAGCCTCCGACTCTTCTCTACGCTGATGACGCCAAGTCATGGAGGACAGTTACTTACGAAACGGAATCAAGTGCACTACAGAACAACCTCAAAATGCTAGAGGAGTGGGCAACAAACAACGAGTTGGCATTTAACCTAGATAAATAGCGATTCATTTTTTCCAGTACTCCTGATCCACAGAAGGTATTCCACTCTGTCTGTGGTTCACACCTTCCTCGCACCTCAGCAGAAAAAACCCGGGGTTAGTGGTGGTGGAGAAACTGGACACTAGCTCCAATTGCCCAGGTAACACCTCTAAAGCATACGATGTACTAAAATTTATGCGTAGACAACTAGGTGTCCCCACTGCAGAGCTCTCTTTGAAACTCTACAAGGCCTACATGTAACCGCACCTGGAGGTCCTTAGCATCTTCGCTCCACCACGACTGAAAAGGGGCACGGACCTACTGAAGATAGTCTAGAGGTGAGTCACAAAAGAGGTTGTTGGGATCCACCAAAAACCAGATGACGGTAAACTAAAAAACTTAGGCCTATACTCCGCTAGTTACCGAAGGTTACGAGGTGATTTGACAATGGCTTACAAAATACTGAATAAACCAAGCCACCCTAACAGAGCCACGCTACTTAATGGTCACTGTGGTGATCCCCATAGAAACCCTAAGAAAGTTGCCAATCAAGGGTCCAAAACTGACGTGCGTTCACATTTCTAATACCTCCGAGTCTGCGGGCACTGGCATGCATTACGAGCAGAAGTAGCCCCGCCCCATCTGTTGAAAGCTTCAAGAAAAGGCCAGGTAGTTGTGCAGAGACTCATGGTTTACGCACACCTAGCTGGAATAAGAAATGGACCGAAGAAATCAACTGCTGTCACACAGTTCCAAATGCATTGCCTCTACACTAGTTTTCTTCCCACTGTGGTCACTCAAGCCCTTTTCGTCCGTTTCACTCCCCGTGATTTAGCCTCACCTATCTAAGTTTTTCACTTCTTCGTACCCCTCTCGTCTTACTTGAGTTTGAGTAAATTGCTCAGTCAGTTCACTTTTCTTCGTCTTTTACTCACACAAGGTTGTTTTCCTGAGTTATCCTTTCACTGTCCCTAACCCTAGCGACCAGTATGAACAACTATCTGGCAACTCGACATCTGAAGAACCCAACTGCACAGTAGTCCTAGACATACTAACCAGCACAACCTTCTGTTCTGCATACCGGCAGATGAGTGGCTGGATCTACTGCATTAGGATCCGCCAAAGACGTGAAGCCGCTCCGTGAGACCAAGAAGCGAGTACGCATAGACTAAGCGTTTTACACACACACACTCGTTAAACAGATAATGGATAATGGAGAACTTTCGTTGGTTAAGTGTATGGACCTTAACACATGGGAACCATTCACTGCAGCCACACTGCGGTTTGCGGATGCTTGTAGATCACAGCTTTTCTCAAAACCTAAATCTTTAGTTTCAAGAATGAGTGAGGTGGCGCACCATCAAAGGAATATTGGAAACAATTACCACAGCCGATAGGCATCATTGCACTTTTAGGAATTGTCCTGGTACGAACTTGACAGACGCAAAGACCAATCACTAATTATTCGGACTTGTTATATACCCACGAATACGAGACCAAGGGAGAACACGATAGCGTAGTCGGATGGAATAGTATATTTGGATGGTTGTGCCAAAATACCGGTGCGTTCCAACGAACTAGCTAGAGAGTCGAATACGAGCAGTGCAACGTAACACGACAGCATGACAAATGGCGGGGATGCTTGACCGGGTGCCCTCAGCTTAGCGAGTCCAGTTAAACTATCAAGGTCAGCATCGATGTCGAAAGTAGTCAAACCCTAGGCTATTGATTTTGGGGAAGTGTGTGACGCTGCACACTATTACTGGAGTTGAAAAGACACATCCAGTCGTCATAATCGTTATTTTTTCCTTGTGTTTTCGCAAACAGTCTATAGAATTACACCATGATTACAATAAAACATGTTGACACGTCTGAGAAGTCTTTTTCATAGGAAAATGTGTGATTTGTTTAAGTACCTTTTAAAAAAGACCTAACCGGCATTTTAAATGTGGACGTTGGTAATTGGATGTTTTTGTTGTTTTGATCTGTTTCTGCCTTAATGCTTACTGACTATGATCGCTTTACTGCTGTAAAATAATTACAATATTTTACGATCAGTCTGTGCTCTCTGTCTAAATAGTACGGTGTTTTTTTCCAGCGAATAGATTGGTGAATATCGTTACTGGTGTCTACATCGTATACTTTTACGGACGATAAGAATTCTCCCCCACTTTTAGCATCTAGGGGATGAGCTTTACTTCCGATGAGGTTAATTTTCTTATATTCAGGTATCTTCAAGAATCAGGTTGGTTACACGTCAGTAAGATTCCTAATCGCTGTTTACTTCAGGTTATTGTCATTCAGCATACCTATTCGGTTTGGAAAGCCAAATTAGCCAGTCAAACGTTGATGGGGCTCTTGTGCCTCCTGGCTCCTTATTATACTTGATCCAGAAAGGTCTTCAGTACACAGAAGCCGAAATAAGCATTGGGGAGGTAAGTACTCATGAATAATGCTGACTGTTTCAGGATGGAAGTGAACGTGTCGTCGAATCACTCTCCTTGATTGATGCTGTTGTACCAGACGTTATTGAAAAGCGCAAAAGCTTGCTTAAACAGCAGACTACAGCAGCAGCTAGTGTTAGCACATCAGGCAACGTTTTGTGCAACAATGTACCCCTAACATCTGCTGTAAACTGTACCTCTCATATCGGAAATGTTTCTGTTGCATCTACTGTATCGGATCAGTTATCAGCTACAAATTCCCATTCATTTCCTATGGATATATCTACTGTTCCTATTACTACACACACACAAACTGACAGTCTGCATACTTCTGTGGGTCATATGCCCAATAAAAACGATGTTTCGAGCATTTCATCACACCCACATTCTCACCAACACAATGCTTATACCCCATCCACTCTTAGCACAATTAAACCGAATAATCCTCCCAATGCAGTTAATTCATCCATACTTAATGCCTCTAGTAATGTAAATCCGTCAACGCCATCCACTCCTGTCTGTTCAGTTGCCCTAATTTCAAGTATCAGTCCGGTTAATGCGTCAAATGCTACTCCACTAATCGGAATCAATAAAATAACGGCTTCTCAGCAGTCTTCTGTAACTCCTGGACAACTGACAACTCACCATATCCCTCAGTCCGTACTCCTGTCAACAATACAGACGAATGGAGAACATCATGGCGGAACACTAGGTAAATTGTTCTCATCTTTTTTCTGCTAAACAAATATTTGTGACTTCGGCTCTATAATTCAATGAGTGCCGATGCTTTACAGTTTACTGATTGTATGTTTTATGTACAACAGGTGTCTTTGTGTAATAAACTAGGTATATATACAGTCGGTTAATATCAATATGGGACCTGGTACTACCGTCAGATCAAGCAAGGAGGCTCCAATATGATGGAGAAGTACTTCGGAGAGAAAGTCAGGAAGAAGAGTTAAAACTAACAAAATTTGATACGATGATTGGAGTAGAGATAATGTACTGGTGAACCTGCACCACATTGATTCTGAGCACGTTTTGTACATCACTGTATCAATTTTGTAGCGAGGCTTCTCATCTTACTCTGAAGGGAATCGGTTGATTTTAAAGATTAACGTCTAGACGTCATAAACTCGGTTTTTTCCAGTGTCGCCTTCGGACAACTGAAGGTACCGGGCTTTATGTGATGTGAACTTTATCTCAGGTTATAATATCAGAATTTGTTGAGGTTTGCAATTCAAAAGGTGCTGTTTACAGTTATTTTTATTGCTTCTTAGTTTTGACCGTGAGCCGGCTAGTTCCTTATCCAGAATGTTATATCTAGTCCATTTCATCGTTCCTACCGATATGATGAAAGCACTAATGATTTTACATAATGGTCGCATATTAAAAAATCAAATTTGTTATATAGATCAAACGCCTATGACAACTTAAAATATTTTTTAACTCGATATCTTGAGACTAGTGATAATCATCTTTTGATAGCACAACGTTAAGCTATCTTGCGTTGTGACCAAAAGTAAATTAACTTCTTAAGATAGTTAAATCTTCATTTGCACTCCGTTCACTGCAGATTAAATTTGGCTACCCCATGATATAGCCAGATTTCTGACAGTAATGCATCCAGCTGCGATTATTATATACATGGTTTTTTAACGTTTACCTACACTAATAAACCACTGAAATTCAGAGGTGTCTACCGTAACTGATGATAACTTGCATACCTATCTCAAAAGATTAGTAAGCATTTGTGTCCTCTCAAGCCCATCTTATTTTCAGCTAATCGTTCTGTGTCCACATTTATTTTTATCTCAGTCATCTGAAATTGAGGTTGGACTGCAACCTATAAGTTCACCGTAGTTCGCAAAAATGTTGCGTGAGATGTATACGTACCTTCATAACTTTACTTTTACTACAATGCAATCAGAATCCTTTTAGTACCAAGTGCTTCAATTGTATCCAAAAGTGCTAAAATTTCGCTCATGCAAATAATGTTTTATTTATTCTTTACCACTTCCAAATTTCCTCTCTTTGTAAAATGGTGGGATGCTGATATATCTCGCTTAACCCTGAAGTTTCCCAGTGCCGGTAATATAAACTTTTCCCTTTTGGAATTAGAATGAGCAAATCTCAAACCAACGGTCTTCAAAATGTTCTGTGATATGTCTCAAGTAGGTGCCGTCTGAGTTCCGCTGTCTCACATCTTTCTTCGGGGTACCCTGTAGAAACGACTTCCATGGCGTGGACAGCCAGGAAGTGTCAACCACCAGCATGTCTCCAGTCGTATGCAAAATCCAACCAAACATGACATTTCCTCCCTACCATTGTCTCATTCCTCCCATTCGCCTTCTGATTCTATTATTAACCTTTTCACGTATTCCTCAACGTTTAACTCTAACTATGCAGACCGTCAAAACACCACTCCTGGTCTCCTAAGACACCGTCTGCTATCGATCTCATGTAGAAGCTTTAAACGTCCAAACTCTATACCAAATCTGACAGCAAGCATTGGCCGCAAAAACTCTGGGATCTCTGGCCGTGGATGTGTGCTGTGTCTCTGAGACACGTATACAAAACCCTAGTGTGGTTATTAAACTAGCCCCGCCTTGCCATTTTAGTGAATCTTCAAAATCCGCCTCACGAGTATCTGGAGATCCAGTGGCTAGCTCTCATGGACTCCCTGATGTACGCATAACACTCAGTCGTAGAGCAGAAAGTGCTCTCCTCGACTGGTTTCCATTCAACAGCCGTTTGTGTGTTTGACGGAACAGATCTGTGAGGACTGGAAAGGATCGCAAGACTAGGCGATGTCTATTCGTAGTCTTCGCCTATCCACTCATCGACTGCTTTGTGTCGTTTCAGGCTTGGCACAGCCTTCTCAATTTCAAGGAGGGTTAGAGGACCGACATCTACGTCCCATTCAGGTGCAGACTGGATGCTGTGCAAGTAAAGCCTGACTGAAGGCCAGTCGAACTGTGCTTCAGTGTATTCTGCCCCAAGTACTAGCTGTCTATCCCGGGAGGCTATTACGGTACCATCCTTTTCGGTGACGGTTTCACTCACCATTGTCTTCCTTTTACCGATATCTTTAAATAAGCCTCAGTAGTTTCCGGGTGTTACCCAACGCTGATGCCTTCTCTATCTCTCTCGGTTTCGTCACCGGCCACTGCTCACGATCAACGCGAAAACTTCGTCAATTTATGTCCAAGTTGCTTTCGCTCTTCACTGGGATCAGTCTTCTCGCATCAATCAATTCGGATGACGTTGCAGAAATCCACTGACGTTTTCTAACCTTCGGGGGTTGGTTATCAAGTGTTTTTACCACCGTTTCTACAGCAGACTTAGTATGATGCCAGGTTTCCTCAGAATGAGCATTCCTGTCACGTTCAGGTAAGTGCTTAGCTAACTCCTCTCTAGATTCGTACTTGGTATCCTCCTCTACCAATCGAGCACAGATGGACCTCATTGCCCCCAGTTTTCGTGCGAGCAGTAAGGCGCAGGCATACACGAACCTGTACTAGCGAGTGGTCAGAGTCCAAACAGGTACTCCAGGAAGAGCGGGAATCCACCTATCCGCTCCAACGATGGATTATAGCAATATGATCTATCTGTGTTCATCGTTGGTTTGAATTCGGTGGATGCCATGTGAGACAGTATACCTCCTTATGCTTACGTTTAGTGCTGGCCAAAAACAAGTGATCGTGGGAGAAAAATTGTAACACGATTAACGTTGTCGGTTCGTCCTCATGGGATGCTATAGATACATCTAAGATTCCTTTCAAATTAGCTCATCTCTCTACGCGAGCGTTATAGTCACCTACAATTATGACTACATCTAAACGTTTTGCTCTCTGTAGCGAAGTTGACAGTTCCTCACATAAATCATCCGAACTACAGTTAGTGGGCGCGTAGGCGGACTACGAATAGGCATCGCCTAGTCTCGCGATCCTTTCCAGTCCTCACAGATCTGTTCCGTCAAACACACAAACGGCTGTTGAATGGAAACCAGTCGAGGAGAGCACTTTCTGCTCTACGACTGAGTGTTATGCGTACATCAGGGAGTCCATGAGAGCTAGCCACTGGATCTCCAGATACTCGTGAGGCGGATTTTGAAGATTCACTAAAATGGCAAGGCGGGGCTAGTTTAATAACCACACTAGGGTTTTGTATACGGTTTTGGATTACCACTGATAACAGATCTAAGGCACCATAATGCGTCATCTTATTGTTTGAGATGTTAGGGGGTAATTGCTTTTCGTCTAACCACTATCCAACAGACCTTTCTGATATGGTGGGACCTCGAGGAAACAAGCTTTCCACCAGCATGGCTCTTTAGGTCATCGTGGTATACAAGCCTGACCACCACTTCAAGAAAGCAGCTATAGGTCGGGTAAGGCCCAATATGCTCCTGCTGCCTGAAGGTGTCATCTGGTTGATTTGTAGTATGCAGACAGTGTTATCCTCCTGGGTAAAAAGGTTGTCGAAATCCAGGTTCTTTTGAAGGCGTTCAGCAGAAACGTATGTTTGGCATACGTTTCCCATCTGTCAGATGTAATATGATGCTCCACGACTGTTCGGCAACTACTCCTAGTTTAGTGATTGGGAGTAAAGTAGTGGAATGCGTCGACCATTTCACTTGGGGAGTTACACCAGCCCAAACGGGTCGGCTGCTGACGAAATATCATCTCGGATACAAAAGGCCTATTTGGCACTTACCAACTTGGGTCATCTGCATACCCGCGAAATATGTATCAGAGGACCAACATACCGCACTGCATTCCGTTTTACCCTGTTATTCCTGTGACACGATCGTTCAAAGTAGATATGAAGAAACTACAGGTTTTTGTCCATTGGTGTCTTCGTATTATTGCCTGAATATGGTGGAATCTTCGTATGATGAATGTCGTGGTCAGGCGAAGGGCACTAGGGGAGAAGGGCAGGTCAGGTGATAGGGTTAACATTTACTGAATGGGGTGACATGAACATGTATTGCATATGCCGAATCATTGCCTACCTCAACGTGCTATGCAAAGGGAAGTTGGATTCGGTTTGAAGAAGGTTTAGGGTGTCCAGAATAAGACGTTGCACCGGTTCGTAAAGTCTAACTGATCTGAGCTGTGTAGAGAGGCGTAGACTGCCTGGCTGGGGTTCCTTATATGATCGAAATTAGTGTTTAGGAAATTTCTGGGACATTACTGACAGTCGGTCACGATGGCGTAGACATCACTTTTTGATGCCTTTCAAAGTTTGATCAATTTTACTTATCTTGATCTTCAAATTGTTTCTCCTCCCAAACACCTTTGTCTACTTCGATGTCAGTTTTTGGCTATCCACCTGTAATTTGCATGCTACTGTAAAGTAGGGCAACTCAAAACGATGGGCCTGTATGAGAGTTTCTACAATGATTTTGTTTACCTGTCTTTTCTCACCTGCTGTGCTAGTGTAAGTTGTACTAACCGCACATTGATTCCAGACCCGATATTGACACGGTAGGCGGAGCAGGATGTAAACCCGTTACCCATTTCTTGGAAGTCAAATGTCTATTCCCAGACTGTACCACAGCCTAATTTAACAGTGATTCTACTTGATACTTAAAATAACTGGCAATTATCAAATACTGCGCTTCAAGACCTCTAGAGACCAATAGTAAGGTTTTCTTCAGTTTTTCATTTTTACAATAGCTAACTTTGTTAAGAGTTAAAAGGCCGATGTCCAGGTTCTTTCACGTTTATGTTGAGTAGTACACAACTGAAAAGTTGTTGACCAGTTGTTTTTTTAGTCAGCATTCCGACTGCCTGTCCTGATAAGATTTACCGATTACAACCACTAGTGCTCATGTACTAATAGCTCATTGCGTGCTATGCTGAGCTGCATTAATCTGAAAATCTTTATCCTTCTCCTGCAAATATCTGGTTAGTTACTCGTAAAATACACACCGAATACTTTTATTTCCAAGCTGTGCACTACATTATTTTTTAATGTCGACTCAGAAAGTAAACGCGCCTACTGAGACCGGTACGTCATTGGAGTTTCTTAAGTAATCTAGAAAAAATAAACAATTTACCAACCACCAATTTTTAATGGCAATATGGTTTATTTGAACCTGTCGAGTTTTCGACAGTCATCGAGTCCTTTTCTCTCGTGTTGGAACATTTTGTTAGTTATGAACAAGTGATGGTCACAGCGAGGTCTAAGGTAAGGTTCTTCGACATCAGTTCCTAATCATACGACCTCGGAAATCTCGCCGGGATACCTTTTTACTTGACTCCTTACTTCATAAAACGGATATAAAAATCCTTGTTATTACTCCCATGATTTGCAGAAAATCGTCCCTAGAAAAGGGCTTGGAGTTCGCCGTTTAATCAACACTGCTGCATCGATGTGGTGGTCAAGGCTACCCATCATAACCAATCCAAAACACTTTGGAAAAGGTTGACCCGAAACATCAAACTCCTTTGTCTTCACCAATTCTAGTGTTGATAATTTGGCTTTTGAACTCAAGATGAACACAACTCTTGGTCGAAAATCTCCACAAACAATATGTAACTGGTTTCCAACAGATGTCTTTTGTATTGGGGTCACACTTCCAAATGTAGAAGACTATGTGTATTAAGCTTATTTCTTCTACCGGAAAGCAGTCCTCAACGGAATTTAGTGTCAGCTACTCGCACACGTGTAACAAAACTCAAATTAAGGGTATGGTGCCAAAATGTATCGTGTAAAAACTTAGCAAGATGCACCTCAAAACCACCACAATTAGTGTTGACATCGTTACATTAATAACGTCCAGTCCCACCTCCACTGTGATCAAACCTGCTGCTGCGATCTAGTATTGTATTAGTTACGTAATGTTTTCACCGAGTACTGGCAGTGAGTTGATTTGGATAGAAATTAAAATCAGAGTAAGTCGCACAGATAGATAATTTTTTGAACAAGGATAACATCAGCAAGTTGTCTGTTGATACCTCTGAACGTGTAATAGAAAGTTGCACAATGCTTCTATACCTGAAAAAATGCTTCACATATTCACACATGCATACTGGTTGAAATATATAAATCGAGGTGACGCGTTGAATATTTCAGTTATCATTACATGCGGTAATGTTTCGAATGGCGAGCCATGTGTTTATGGCTACATTAGCTTTTGAACAACTGGGTATCTCCTGGAGGCTTAAAAAATATACTTGATTGTAATAGTGAAATATATGCATGATAATAATTGCTAAAGTTAAACAATTGCAACACATTAAGGTGTCCAGTTAAAAATGTTCAGTCTGCACACCACTAAGGTAGAAGTTCATTTCCCAAAGTAGAAATAAAAGCGGTGGGTAACATTTTCATCCAATCGTTTGATGATTGTAGTTAGTGAAAACAGCTTAACTTGGCTTTTCTGACCAAAATATGCCAACCCTCAACTATTTTGACATGTCACTATCATGTGTAAATAGATCATGAAGGTAAATTAATCGTAGACAACGCTTACGCCAGTCATCCATTGAAAACGGGTTCGCATCCTGAAGAATAGCGTAAAATTGTGATGCTAGCGCAGAGTCTTTTTGACAAGCCTAGTGCACAAAATGACATCACGTAGAGCTAAACGAATAAAATGCATAAAGAAGCTTCCTATGCCCCGATGTTGAACGAAGATTGCCACTACGAGCCAGATATGTGATTCACCAAGTCAGATCGAATAAGATTAACTAACATTGTCATTTTCAGAGTTTAAAATATTTTCACAGACATTCATATATTTCTCTCAACTCTTGCACTTTTGTTCACCTTAATATCTTTTTCCATCTGCTTCTTCCTTCCATGCTCCTGTGATGTGATGTCTGAGAACCGATGGACATTTTTACTGAGTTTTGTCAGTTCGATTAGCTGAGCTATAACTGTAAAAAAGGTGCATCAACAATACATGAGTTTTTTAAAGCGACATTTTAACAACAAAAGCGTGACAAACTTAACTCATCGTATTTTGAATCTATGTATTTATAAGCTTACTAGTTGTTGACTGTTTTCATGGTATAATTCGGAATGGTTAGACCAGTGATGTAGCAAAAATATTCTGTTGTTTTTTTCAAAGCATTTCGTCGGTTTAGAATTGTTATATGATTGTTTGATGTTCTTCTTTATTTCTAACCTTAATAAAGAGTCCTAGAGAGGTTGGAGGAAGTGGTAGAGCAAATAAGAAAGTCTTATACACAACATTTCGGCTGAAAATAAAGTATTGATTCATCTATACCACCGATATTGATTTCTAGTTTTATCATCAAGTCTACAACCAATCCTGCTTGTAATATGGGCTCCTGGCGGGAAGTCTGCATCGCTCAAACCCAACAGCCACTGCACCTGACTAATTGATTCCCTATTGCTAGACAAGATATCAGTCCAAACTAGTCATGCAGCACTAGTTTGCATTGTTCCAGGAACTAATAGAGGGTATCTAGTCGATGCACCGATGGTTGGTTCTGAAACTCGTTTAGTTTTCTTGAGTTGGGTGTTCCTGGACCTCAGTCAGTCGTCTGATGACTACATAAACTAGGGTCGTAGATACCGTTTGCCACTAATTCCCATGTGGTTACCGCTTGAGGACTTCCTTTCTTGAATACTGCGGCAAATCTTAGAAAATCACATCTTATTGCCATACATTAGCTGACACTTTATATCATCTGATTTTTTTTTCTTCGCTGTCTATCATTGCTCATCATCATCGCGTAGACTCTGTCAGCCTTCGTTTGAGTTGTTTCGATTCCTCATGTTTTCAAAAAGGAGTATATGGGGGATATATATCATGTAGTATTTTGAGATGTATTGTAACACGCCGATTTTCACAAACGTCTACGCTTCGAATTGTAAAACATCCTTTTGCTTTGTCAAAATATGGTAGTTCGTTGAAATAATTGACTTTGAAGTGTTCTTGGTAAACTGAGACCTTAGGCAAGGTATTCCAACCTTCGAAAACCAAGAGAGTAGAATGTAGGTGTTCCGTACATTTTCCTACAGCTTATCCCATCAAGCTTCTCCAGTAAGTACTGTATGAGTATCGCGGTGTATCGTGGAATGAGAAGCAAACTTAAGAATGAAGGGATCTAAAGCTGTGACACCAGCATGAAGACGCTACTTACAACATCTAGTATTGGGAAGCAACGGTCGAAGTGTTTCGCATTTAGAATTCATGCTTGGTTGGACTCATTGGTGTCTGTAATCCTGAGAAAACTATTTTTCTTTTGAAGACTCAAACTTCTGTTACTTGGTGGCGAAGTCGGAGACTTTGCTACCAAGCTATTCCTGCTGTCTGACTGCTGAAACGTCCAAATTTTCTGGTGAGTCATGGATTTTTTAAATGCCATGTATACCATCAAGTGTCAAACGTAGACTGAGCAGGGCTTCTTGGTGGCTATATTCTAAAGTTAAGCACCAAACAGTTCGCCGAATCGTCGTGTTGTTACTCAGTGACCGGATCTCAGAATTGATCGGGTTCTCTCAACATGTGGGATTCGACAGCTGTATTGGTCACCATTCACTGGTCGATTAGTGTACTTCATGAATAACTATAACATTGGCACCAACTTATCTGTTAGTTACTGCGTATCAGTTCAGTCGAATGACTATAGAAGAAGAATCTCCGGTGATGCAACGTGTACTAGATTTGTAGTCAAATTGGAATAATATAAACAATATATGAATTCTAGTGAATTCGTCAATACCGCTTCAGTTAATAAGTACCATACCTATCAACTAAAAAGATAACCCCAAAATATCACTACCATTATATTTAATCACTGACTGGTCTTTGTTCTAATTTCACCATTAACTTCACAACATTTTCTAGAATGGATGTAACTTGGTGATTGCTACCCAGTAGATAACTACTACATCTTGCTTATTTGTGATAAGATCGAACTAGACAGGTTCTGACGTTTGTTGTCCATGGTTATACCACACCGGGAAAGTGTATTGGGTAATAAGATTGGAAGTAGTCAGTAACAGGTTGTAATTGATCTTTACTATCTTCAAGATCTCAAGGTGAAACCAAACTGCTTGCCAGGCGAGTATTGTAAAGTCAGTAAGGGATTTTCTGTAGTGACTCGCACATTTAGCTATACCTTGGCTTATTAGTGTTTTCAGTTACTGAACTCCACTTTGGTTTGGACAGTTAAACAGTATTATCAAACACATGTCAGTAAGTGTGACTCAACCTAATGCATGTGCCCTAGTGCACGTACCCAGTCAAGTTACATTATTTTATTGTCTTCCGTCTCTAAGGCTTAAAAAATAAAGGGCATTGAGAACCCTGCTTCCCACCTTGTTTCATCGTTTTCCACTTTTGCTTGTAAAGCTCTTTAAATGGGAGATGAAACACCACGAACACTTTCAGAAACTTTCTACGTCCCAGGCTTTGACTAGACCCTTTAGTTGTTGGGTTATGCAATAAAAACGTAATTGTTGTTAATCCATAAAGAATGCATCCCGCTCTACTATTTAGGTAACCAAAAAATTACTAACTACTCACATGCTTCCAACAGCACACAAATATATCCCTCTTCACTATCTTATACTGTTTCCTCTGGTAGTTGTTCTTTTGACTAGAGTCACATACCTAGTTTGATATAGCCGTCCTTACTAATTCACTTTTTTCCAGGTATCTGCTATGTACGTACTCAGATGTCAACTGCCTTCGTATTAGGGCAGTTAAGATAGGCCCGCCGACTCTAACAAAAGTCGAGAAAGCAGTAGGTACCCTGAAACCAGGGGGCAGCAGGTTAGTGAGGCTATAGCGGAGAAGGACGGATCTGTGATTCACTTGCAGAGGAGAAGACTGGAACGATGGGCAGAACACTTCGAGGAACAGTTCAGCTGGCCTTCAACCACCATTGCGTTACTCGCTATCCAGTCGGATCCTGAGTGTAACACTGAAGTAGGCCCCCCAACACTAGGAGAAGTCGAGAAAGCAGTAGGTAACCTGAAACGAGGAGGGCAGCAGGACCAGACGAACTAACTCCAGAGGTATACAAGGATGGTGGTAAGATGCTCTTAGTCAGGTTAACGGAAGTGTTAACCAGTATATGGGAATCACATACAATCCCCTCTGATTGGTCTAAATCATTGATTATCCCAGTCTTCAAGAAAGGCGAAAAGTCTTCTTGTGCTAACCACAGAGGAATCAGCCCGACGAACATAATGTCCGAGATCCTAGGCTCTATAATTCTTCTACGCCTGAGTGGAGCTCGTGAACAGCAAGCCCGAGAAAGCCAGACAGGCACACTTTAGACCCAGCCACGGGTGTATCGACCAAATATTCACACTGCGCCAGGTCCTGGAACATAGGCACGCTTACCGACGCCTGACACTAGCTGTATTCCTCGACCTAAAGGCGGCATTCGACTCCACTGATCGAGAAGTCTGTGGCAATCTCTCTCACTGAAAGACTTGCCGAGTAAGTACATCACCTTATTGAAGGCTTTCTACTCGAACACTTGTGGGCGTGTCAGAGCCTATGGTGAGATTTCCGGGGAGACGTGCTCATCGAGTGGTGTCCATCAAGGGTGCCCACTGTCGCCATTCTTATTTAATTTTATCATAGATATTCTTATGGAGGTCTCCATCTCGTCACCTGATTACACAGACGTTGACCTAATCACAGGTGAAGTTTCTTTAGATCTAGAATATGCAGATAACATAGTGCTATTAGGTGAAGACGCTGACAAGTCTTCTGAACACTTTTAGTGGGAATTTGAGAATGTTTGGGATGCGATTTTCACCACCCAAATGCAAATTTTTGCCCCAGGACTGGTCTTAAGCGGTACCGCGGTTAACAATAGAGAGTGAAGTGGTTGAGTGTGTTGACCACTTCACTTACCTGGGAAGTAGGATCAACCCTGGTGGCTCAGTGGCCGATGGGATCTCTGCACGAATACAAAAGGCTCGATTGACTTTCGCCAACTTACGCCACCTATGGCGCCGCCGAGATATCCAGTTGTCTATTAAGAGTCGCGTGTACTGCGCAGGGGTCCAATCTGTTCGACTGTATGGCTGTGAAACATAACCATTGAAGGTAGAAGACATGAGAAGGCTTCAAGTGTTTGACCACCATTGACTTCGTAGTACAGGTCATATTCCGTGGTGTCACCATGTGAGTAACGCATAAGTCAGGTGTAGAGTTTTAGGGAGAAGAGGTGAGTCAGTTGACGAGGTTATGAACCTTCATCGACTGAGATGGTTGGGACACGTGTTACATCTGCCTAGTCACCGATTGGCTCGTCACACAATGTTGGCCGAGGTAGGTCCAGGCTGTAAAAAGGCCCGAGGTGACCAGACTAAAACATGGCACCAATGTATGAAGTCTTTGACTGTTGGTTTGAGCCATGTGGGGCGATGCAGACTAGGTGGTTGGGGTCCGTGGGACAAGAGGAACCAGTGGCCGGAGGCTCTAGGTGATATGGCTCAGAACCGACGTCAGTGGAGCAGATGTACGCATATTATCCTCCTCTTAACATTATACCGAATCTCACCATTTTACCATTCTTCATTTCTCTCTTTTCGTACTTTATATTTCTTTTGACTGAATTTTCTTATCTTTATCTTGCACTTCACTGCTTTTTTACTTGATGTATTGATATGAGGCGTGGCAACTCGAACCGTTACGCAGTAATGCCTGGTGATGAGTTGAATGTGTATAATTGCTTCGTAGCTCATCTGAGTTTGTACTTCACCTGACAATAGGGAGGGGATTAGGTGTGTTGAACATGCCGATTGGTTGTTTCCACTACACAGCGTCGGCAAATTAAAGCAGGAAAAAACCTCAAAAGGGTCTGATTGAAACGTGACATCAGTTCACAAAGGTACCCACTTTATCTGCATCGCATACGGAAATGTAGACTTGAAGGTTGGGGTTTGTGTGTAACTGAAATTGATGGTTGGTTACTACGGGTGTTGTGGCTCCGAAGTAATCTTAGTGGCGTAAATGCATCCAGTTCATATTATTTTAATAGTTGGATTACATTTCATTGTTTACTTTATTGCCTTTTTTGTTATTTACTTGGTGTTCCTTAGTAATAGATTTCATAATATACGCTTCATCCTATTTAGGAACGTGATCGCTAGATATACCTACGTCCTAGTAAATGGTGGCGTTTCCATTGAGACTGAAACGAAGTGCCAAAGCATTGGCGACTAGGCTACGGAATCGCTGAGTCTTCCGTTTGTTCAGTGGCTTTTTACTACTCATTAGATTCAGAAAGCAATTAGATGAACATGAAATATCTTTTCCGGTAACTTCTCTAGATCCTACATTTGTGTACTTATTTATTGATCAAATAATCAGTAAAGGTTGCTAGCAGCAAGATTCTCTTTATAGTAGTCAGTCGTTAGTGTCAAATAATCGTAGAATTCTCTGCAGTTGACTTGCTTAAAAGACAATGCCAGCATTACATATGACTTGATTTGAGTTCATAATAGCCATCAGATAATGCCTTACGTAATCCCAGGTGATCAAAATCAATTCCTTTGAGTAACGCTGTATAAATTTCATATAGTTCGTACTGTTTCCTTGTATCTTGATATGGGATATAGGAATTTGGGCGGTTACGCAGTAATGTTAATATCGACTAACTGACTGACGGGGACATGATAAATCTGGTTTTTAGCCTAGTACCCTCAATGGCTTAAGCTGCATTATTCTATTTTGATGCGGTCCACATCTCGTTCTGTAATCATAATTCCATCTTAGCGTAAAGTTTCTGTATTTTCACATTCAAATATGTGTCCAACTACTTCACTTTCATATGGTATCTCAAGGTTACTATGGATTTTACTTAAAATTGTTTTCCTGTGTAATTAAGGTGAGTAATGCTGTTTGGTCTCGCAATCGTATTAATTCACCATATCTTTTAACACTACCTTCCTTATTTTACAGTTAATCACTATCGTGGTAATGATACTATGGAAGTTGACCGAGTACATGTTGCGGAAGTAAATAACACATCTCCTCTACTCTCAAGACAAATCCCACCTGAACGAATTACTGTTTTGAAGGGTCATCAGTCTGAAGTTTTCATCTGTGCATGGAATCCCCGCAACGATATGCTAGCATCTGGGTGAGTTTCTTTTGATGAAGCAAACGCTATTCTAAGTTTCCTACTCATCAGTCATTCAAGACACAACTCACTAATGTTGATAGTGTTAGCACCTAAGAAGCAGGTTCAGAGCTCCAGTGGATTTCTGCTGGGCGTTGTTACATAACTGCAGTAACTCAGACGACTGTGACAGTTTTGCAGTAAACTATTGTAAAATTGAGCAACCAATCATGAGCTGACTTGTGTGATCGACCGTAAGCTAGATGTACTGCACGAGGGTAGACAAAAATATACGACTGCTCAGTTGTTGCCAAGTGAGATCATATTCTAATCGATGAGTAGTTAAGTGTAATCTTGTATCTAAGCCAATGGAAACGCTTGAACTTAGCTACTGACTGGCATTCATTCTAGAATATTTCAGCCAATTTAGAATTTTCATTCCCTGTTTTTGGTCAGCCGACTCCAAAATTATTCAGTTAGCACTTTGTTAAAACTAATGACTTTTACGACCGGAATAACACGAAATGGTGATGGTGCGATGAGCTCCACCTATTGCGTAAGACTAACGATACTACCTTGATGTCCCTATCTTAGTAGATATAGCATGACTTGAAACCTTACCTATTGGCTGAAGCTCGAGTGGAGCATAGCTCCGGTTTGCTGAGTGGAGATGTAGTTCACTGACTTTGCACTCAACTCGTAAGCTTAGTTCACTGATTTGAGCCTCGCTTCACCTACTCTGATATAGTGACCGGTTAGTTTCATTAGTCCTTGTTGGCATAGCTTGGTACATAAACTTGTACTCGGTTAGGTGGCATTGTTGCTTATTGTTCACTGTACTAGGGCACTCACCTCAACTTCGAATCCCCAAATTTAATCTAAACAGTAATGTAACACTGTGGTTCTAAAAGCTAAATTACACCTATAAACTGCATACTTCTCATTCAAAGACATGGATAATAGAAACAAATTATAAAAGCACCTTTGTTATTGGCTGCAGTTCTACTGGTCACTGTTTTCCCATCATTTCATTATACCATTATTTATCTCAGAAACTAGACGTCTGTAGCAATAGGTTTGTTATCGCTTAGTATTTCCTGCTTTTAGTCCATTCTAGTACTTTGTGCTTTATCTTCTGATTATCTCAGCTCTGGTGATTCAACAGCACGGATATGGAATCTTGAAGAGCCTATCACGAATGCTCACCACGTCCCTCAGCTAGTTTTAACGCATTGGGTAAATCTTGACGGCCAAACAGTGTTGAGTAACAAGGATGTTACCTCTCTGGATTGGAATGTAAGTCATTAAGTTTATTAACTTTTTGTACTCTGGATTGACTCTTATCCCATACACTTGTTGCGAAAATTCCTCAGTCGATTGTTATGCATTGCTGTACCGACAGCTTTTTAATCAATAAGTTTACGCGTTAGTATTAGTCACCTTTTCATTCTTCCAAACAACCTTGTCAGTATATATTTCTGTTCTGTGACTCATCACTTTGTGTGTGGAATGTACACAGTATTCACTCCCTTTCTAATCTGATCAATCTGCCCAATGTGTCCTTCTAGCCTATAATACATATGTTCCAAAAGTTTTAAATTGCTGGGTAGGAAAATGAGATTGAAATTCAATAGGGGTTAATAGCTTTGCCAACTGGCTGCATCTATAGATCGATTTGTCTTACCCCGGCCTTAGTTTTATATGTATCCTTTCTTATTCATTTTGTTTAGTAGTATTTGAACAATGTCATAATTGTCTGCTATGTGCAACTTAGCAAGAAATCTGTTTTTGAATATAGCTCTATAAGTTGACTTTTCTAGGCAAAATAGGCAGGTCGGTTGATGATGAACCTTCAACGACTGTCGTGGCTTGAACATGTACTGCGCATGCCCAGCGAGCCACCGCCTACCTCAACGTGTCATGCGACGAGAAGTTGGATCAGAATGGAAAAGGGTTCAGGGTGGCCAGACTAAGACCTGGTACTAGTCAATGAAGTCCTTGACTGTTGGTCTGATTCGTGTGGGGAGATGTAGACTGTCTGCCTGGGGTCACTGAGATGACAAGAATCAGTGGTTGAGAACTCTTGGTGCTATGACTGAAAATCGATCATAATGACGCAGATATATTCACTTCTTGACGTCTCCCTAAGATTGATTATTTTGTTTCCACTCATTTGTCCATTCAGCAGCACTTCGCCTATTAGAATGGTTGTGTTAGGTCCACAAAACACTACATATAACTATCAAACTTTCATACTTACAATGTAGTCCTGTTCGACAACAGCTATTTTTGCCACAAAGGGTTAGTTGACTGATTAAATAAGTGGTTAATAATGTTATATAGCTAAGCAACAATCAGCTGGTAAGCTCGCAACTAAGTACTATTCGCCCCGATACATCCTCATTCTTCTTTCCTCAGTTTCGAATTCTGTACATGACATCTATAGCCATTTACGAAATTTTTGATTATAAAGTTTGTGGTTTGTGAACCTTTTCATGGCAACCGACATCACCCAGTAACAGAAAGATATCTGTAATGTGAGTGGAAGTGTTTCATATTCAAAACATCTTACTGGTATAAATATTTTTCATTTATTCCAGTTTACTAGTAGAGATTGGATTCCTTTCACTAGTTTCCTTAACAATATCCATGCTTTTAGGTTAATTCTTTGTGGCGAATATACTATGTGCACTCTAATCTGTAAACAGATTTTATTTATGATCCTGTGTCGTTAGTTTGGGATTAGCTTTGTTAAATGAGTGACTCAGGCGGTAAAATCAGGATTTGTTTCTCTATATTTGTTTAGATTCTGCTTAACTTTTAACTTCTTCCAAGCCATTTCAAGTGATAACTTGTAGTCTGACCGCTAACCCCTTCATTTTCCTTCCTTAGTCTGATGGGAGTTTCTTAGCCACTGGATCGTACGACGGATTTGCTCGAGTGTGGAACACTGACGGTAAGTTAACTAATTTATGCTCTTCCCTGTTTTCAGTAAGCAATTGTGGTTTTATACGTATCACACTAAGTTCAAAATAGATTTTGTTCCCAGGTCCTGCATAAAGTTTTAGTTACATCTTCCTCCGTCATGGCTTTCTTTCCTTCATAGTGCTGGATTTGAAGAAATAGTTCAGTTTTTCCAACTGATTCATCTAAATAGCAGTTTTCACTTTCTCTTATTGGTTACCCCGATCCCTGTTTGGTGGGTAAAGCCCTATCTTACTAGTCTATGTCTTTAACTTTCAACTGGTGGGTCTTTCCAAACGTATCTTGCTGATATATACTTAGTAAAACATCCATTCAAAGCTCATGTAGTTAGTTTACATAGATTCGGTCATACATACTCTGGCAATATCGCTCTTATGTAGTAGAAATGCGGAACACACTAAACTGGTGTCAGGTTTGAAGAGAGGCTAAAGGTGGTCAATCTGAGGTGTAGAACCATTACTTGAAGTCACTGTGAGTGAGCTATGCTATGTTCTTGGTTCTAGTGCTTGTAGCATTTAGAGTCAACATTTCAAAACATATTTCAGTTCTGCTTCTCATCCTCTTTAGCTTAAATATCCCATTACTGTAATCATGTCGTATCCGTTGTTAATCTTAATATAATTCTTATTTTTTAACATTTCATTTATATAAAGAGTAGTATATTAAACGGATTTTGTGTAGATCACAAACAAGTACATTAACCTTTACCACGTTACTTATCGGAAAAATTATCTCGTACAAGATACGGCTGGTGAACCATTAGATTTTAGTAGAAAGAACTGCCCTCAAAAAAAGGCGATGACTTGGATCTAATGGATTAGTAATTGCTAATCAAGAGCATTTATCATGTTTATAACTTTGATTAGAAGCAGTCTAGAACATCGAACTCAAATTTAACAGGTTCTCCTAACCATTAAGCTATGTTACACTAGGGAATTCATGGTGAGGGTTTGTTTCATTGCTTCCTGGTTTATTATGCACTGAGCAAAATATCTTAAAACGGACGTGTAGGACTAATTGCGGATCTTTTTGTTTTAATTACTGGGCTTATCATTTACTCTTCGAGTTGGTTAGATGCTATTACGTTTGTGTCGACTTTTTCTCTCCTTGACAAATTTTAAAATAATTTATTTCAGGTCGTTTGGCAACAACTCTCGGTCAACATAAAGGACCTATTTTTGCCCTGAAATGGAACAAGAAGGGCAACTATATTCTCACAGCAGGGGTTGACAAGGTTAGCTGATTTACTCAATGTAAACCGATAAATGGCATGTTATTTATGCGTACATGCATATTATTTTCATCAATGTTATCACATTTGAGTATTTGTTGATCAAAACAGCTACTTGGGTGTATGGGGGTGGGAGAGCCACCTGTGATACTGTCTAGTTATCCAGACCAAAGCACTTGAAAGGGATTCCCCAGATCCTTAGCTAACCAATCTAAATACTGTTGTCAAGTCCATAAGCTCCCATACTACGCTATAGTGATTTTGTCCAGACATGTCCATGTCTAGTTTTTTACATCCCCTTATTGCCCGAAACTAGTAAACGCATCGTGAATCAATAGTTAAGAAGAAAGTCTTTATGTCAACGCATCTATCCCTTTTTTCAAAAATGTATGTAGTTTGCGCATTTATTCTAAAAGTATTAATTTTACTACTTTATTGTGTCTCTATTGGTATGCGTCTCGAATGTTCATACTAAATAGGCTTTTAACTGAAAAGTCAATATGCAATATCTATTCTGAGTTAAGTTATTAGATAAGTTCATGAGATACTTGCCTGACAATTATGTTAAATTGCCGTGGCTTTCCTGACTTATAGTAAACAGCTAATTAAACCAACTGGCAATGAACTATATATAGTGTAGGCCTTTGATTACCAATCACTGAATCATGGATGAAAGTCCAATATATCTTCAACCGGACAGCCATATAACGCTCACATACTAGGTATCTCATGACTCCTAGTTTACGGTTATTTTTCCAGTTTCTCACTTTTATCTGTATCCAGTTTCTTAATTCATAAGACAATCTACCTTGAAATAACTGTAATTCTTTTATCCTTCCTTTGATCTACTTATTTCAGTTTAAACAATAATTGTGAATCTTGCTGTCATAGTTAAGCTTTTACGGATAAGCGTAATTACTGATGTGATAGTCTTTCGATAGAACTCAAACCGCTATTACTTATCACGGTGACAGTCTGATGCTGATCCCTTTTTATTATCTTTCGTTAGCAGGATATGAAAAATCATATAGATATTTATCTGCTGGTTCCGTAGCTTTAGAAATTTCATTCTGCAACGAAGGTTTTGTGTCTGACTGACAAAATCAACGTAGACAGCCGCACGCAGGTGTATCGGCTCAAGTTGCCACACGTCACAGTAGCACACAAAGAACAAGTGGATAAAAAGAGGGATATCAAAGTAGATACAGTAAAGAGAATAAGCAATCTGAAGATAAAGGTTAGCGTGAATATTAGAGCTTGAGATGATGTTAGGGAGTGAATATATCTGCGCCATTGTGATCGATTTTCAGTCATAGCACCAAGAGTTCTCAACCACTGATTCTTGTCATCTCGGTGACCCCAGGCAGACAGTCTACATCTCCCCACACGAATCAGACCAACAGTCAAGGACTTCATTGACTAGTACCAGGTCTTAGTCTGGCCACCCTGAACCCTTTTCCATTCTGATCCAACTTCTCGTCGCATGACACGTTGAGGTAGGCGGTGGCTCGCTGGGCATGCGCAGTACATGTTCAAGCCACGACAGTCGTTGAAGGTTCACAAATTCATCAATCGACTTGCCTAGTACCCTTCGTCTGACCTCAACATTGTTCATACGGTGGTTCCACCACATGCGAGGAATGCTACGGAGACACCTATGGTCGGAAAACTAACTGTTTCATGTCTTCCATGTAACTACCATGTCTCACAGTCGTACAACAGGACAGGATGAACTGGTGCTCAGTATACCCACACTCTGATAGACAGCTGGATATCTCACCGACGCCACAGGTGACGCAAGTTGGTAAATGCTAAAATGGCCCTTTGTATCTGAGCTGACATTTCATCAGCAACCAGACCGTTCGTGCTGATACAACTCCTCAAGTAAGTGAAATGGTCGATATATTCCACCACTTCACTCCCTATCACTAAGCTGCGCGTCGTTGCTCACCAATCCTGAAGCATCATCTTGCATCTGATAGCTGCGAGACGCGTGCCAAACATACATCTCTACCGAACGCCTGCGAAAGAACCTGCATTTTGTCAGCGTTTTAACTCAGGAGGACAATATTTTCTGCATGTTCCAAGTCAACTAGGTTACCTATAGGAAGTAAATCAATCCCTGTGGAGTCAGACGTACCTGTTATGTCCACTAGTACGTCTATGACTAGGTTAAACAGGAACAGTGGGCATCCATGATGAACACCATTAGTTTTCATAAATTCTGACGAAAACTCTTCATATACCTGTACACGGCCTGCGTGAGTTCAAGTAGAGAGAGCTTTGATAAGTATTATGTACTTGTTGTGTACTCCCTTCACAGTCAGACACTGCTACAACACCCCACAGTCGACATAGTCAGATGTCGCCTTCAGGTCAAGAAATATTGCGTGTTGGTATGTCTGTGTTCCAGAATCTGTTTTAGGGTGAAAATACCATCGATGGCCAGGTACAGTCACTTTTATTACCACATTGGGGTCCTGTATATGTGTCTCAGAGACACAGGATATATCTGTGGATTGAGTTTCCAGAGTTTTGGCGAGCGACACTTGCTGTCAGACTTGGCATAGAGTTAGGACGTTTAGAGCTCTCACATGAAATGAATGGCAGACGGGGTCTTAGGGGACTAAGAATAATATTCCGATGTCTCTGTTTGTTTACAGTGTTTGCAGAGTTGGAGGTTTGGTGAGGCGTAAGAGGCTCTATATTAGTATCAGGAGAGGCAGGCAAAAAAGGATGCAGATTTGAAGTTGGGTTGAGTTTGTGGGGTCTTATGTACTACTGGAAGTGTGTAGGTAGTTGGCGATTCCCACCTGCCCATACTGTGGAAGGCTATTTCTTCTTAAAGTACCTGAAAAAGAAAAATGTTCCTGTGATTTCAGACCCCATGAAACATCTGTTTGAGGTCTGTCGCACCTGGCCTTCTGGAGGATGTTTTTTGAGGTTAAGTTGTTGTAACACCGGATAAGAAGAAACCCGTACCTCCGCGTAGGAGGTGTGTTATTTTTGAATCCGATCTTTTCTACCCCTCTCCTCCCTGTTGGGAAGACAGCATCGGCGTGGCACCGCTGGTCATCTAAGGAAAACACCCTACTGCTGTCGCACCCTATCCCCCTCAGACCCCTACCACAGTTTAGTAATTCGCACTACAACGGTGACTGCATTTCGTCTTACCACTACCTAACAGACCCCAGGCAAAAAGCGTTCCACCGACATTGCTCGTCGGGTCGTTGTGGTATGTGAGCTTGACCATCACGTCTAGATTAGCAACTATCGGTAGGGGAACGTTTTATGTTTTACCCAGAATGGTGAAAATCGTTTTTGCTAAGGCTCTGGGAATTCACTTCTTTCCCTTTTTGTGTGACACTATTGTTGCATAACTTTTCTGCAATTTATTCAGTCACTTCTCTTGCTAAGCGTGCCTTCTGCATAAATTGTCTTCTTTCACTTACTCCTTCCCAACTCAAGCAAACACAGTGTAACTCCCTTTGTATATAATCTTATTCTTACAGTTCTCTACTTGGGTATTCCTCAAGACACTTCAGTATCGCCAATACGAATAGTACAATGCATTTGGTTGTCGGTATCTATTCGTGGAAAGTATGTCACGTGTTATAGAGTACACTGCTGCGGAATTACAGGCTTCTGGGTCTATTGTGTACTCATTCCTTCTTTTTGTATTTGTTGTTAATTATTGACGCTCAATATGACTTCTACTCTCTGTCTGCTTCCACCTAAGTTACAGTTAATGTTCAACTTGCACTTTAGGCACCGGAGTCACTGATATAAAATGGTTTCCATACTTTCTGATAAACTACTACTACTTATCATATATTTCTATTACAAATTCCTCATACTCCAAACATTCAGTTGTTGCAAATGAGATTATTTGATTACACTCACAATTCGAAAGAACACCAGTGCATTTGTGCTTTTACTTTTAATTAATCTGTAGGGTTTTTCTCTACATGTCATATCTTTTTCATATTTCAGACGACCATTATATGGGAGGCACAAACTGGTAGGATCGCTCAGCAGTTCGCATTTCATGTTGGTAAGTTCCTTCAACGATACTCTTTATTAATGTTTACAAATGATTGATAGTAAATTTTCCTTAAAAAAAATTAGTACATTTCTTAACAATGTTGTTTATTCATTCATGACCTTAGTATTTATTAAATATATTGTATATAAATATATAAAACTGTTGGGAGCTATGCGAACAACCCACTAAGTTGGATTGTTTTTGTTTAGTGTCTGTTTAGTGTTTATCGACATAAGTATATCAATTCCCTCTCTCTTCTGTGCATTCCTATATGCTTGAATAATGTTTGTTTGACTGCTAGGAAAGTATTTCAGAAGTGGTTGGTAAAACAATGTATTTGTTTCACATTCAAGTTATATGTTTCTTGCTTTCATTTCTATATCCTTTCCGCAGAAGAGTTCAAGGTTACCTATATCTTGTACTGCCACAAATTTTTTCCATGTTTAGCTGAGGTATCCTATTCAAGTGTAGTATTTAAGTGGACGTAGCGTTGAGCCTTCCGGATGTAAAGAAAAATGTGTCGTCAGTTTATTGTAACCAATAATTCATACAAATGTAAAGTCTTTTTTTTCACGAAACGCATGTTTACATCATCCCGATAGTTTCATCCCATCATAAAGGCGTATTACATTGCTTCTTCGATTCACGCTGCTGCATGTCTAAATAGCGAGGTGTAGGCCATTCGCACAGTCATTGTCTTTTTGTACCCTTCTCATACAACGTGTTTCACCTCTGACTTTTACTTTCTTAGCTGCTCTAATCGGTTATACTACAACGCACCATTTTACTCAGACTACCAAATTCTCGTTCAGTGTACAAAAAGTACAACTGGGTGTTAAGCAACATCTTATTTGATATGTGCATAAGAATCCGTTTCATAAACAGTCGAACATAAAAATTCCCTTGGATAGCATTTCGCCTACAAACCTTGTAGGAAATATTCAGATAAAACATCCATTGTGAACAAGCGGTTGCCTTCTGTAGCACTACAGCTAGTTTACCCTTGTTTAACTACTTTTATGAGTCTGAGTTAACATTCTTCATTGAATTACAATTGTACGACACACTTCGGTGATTGATAGAGGCTTTGCAAAACCTTTTCAAACGTAGGGTGCAGGCTTTTGTTGATGCATCATTAGTCCTGCGGTTATGTACAGGTGGTTAAGGCAGTAGTATTTTGAATTCCTTCATTTGAACTCTGTATATAATTTTAGAAGGTGAGTCGAGATAGATTGAAACGTCTGGCTCCATGGGGTGTCCACAGATAAAGGATGATGTCCTATGTGAAACATCCTTCTAAGTATCTTAGGAATCAACTTCGTTCTCTTTCGCTAAATAGCAAGGTAGTGCGACATGTATATTTTACACGTATACTAATAAAGAATGTTTAATAAGAATTTTGTGTCTATCAGTATAAACAGTCCCATCTTAACTACCGTGTCAACCACTGTTGATTTTCTTTTAATCTCAGCTCCTACATTGGATGTTGATTGGCAATCGATGGATAGTTTTGCATCTTGTTCAACGGACACGAATATTCATGTTTGCCAGTTGGGTTGCTCTTCGCCTGTAAAAACATTCCAAGGTCATGAGGTGAGCGATTGTTGCTTTCTGGTCTCCTAGCGTGTAAACTTATCATAATAACAAGGCGTAATCTACACCTTCAATTACACTAGACATGTCAGGGGCGTGTTTTAGTATCATATGTTGAACAGCATATGGTGATATGTATCACGCTTCAAAAATCACAACACTAGCCGTGGTGCATTCATCTTTAATGCTTGACTGTGCTTTTTCTGCAGTCAAACAGTGTGCAATATAAAGAGGTAATTCAAAGAGTGAAGTGTAGTTTGCCCACTGAACTTTCTGAAAAAATATGTTTCTAAAGTTATTTGTTCAGTTGTCTTACTTATTCACTTTATTCATCTTCATATATCATGGTAATCTGCATAAGGCATGATGATGTGTGCATATCGTTCAACTCTGATTAAAATAATATACAATACACTGAGTATACTCTATTGTATTTCCATAGTAAACCTTAGTCTTTATCAACTATATGTGATGTATGCTTTGCAAATTGTATTCAATGCCGTTCATTATACCAATTTTTCTTCAGAATGAAGTCAACGCAATTAAATGGGATCCTAATGGTCGACTTTTGGCTTCGTGTTCAGACGACATGACACTGAAAGTTTGGGATATGCATCATGATCGTTGTGTGCATGACCTTCGAGGTCATACCAAAGAGATTTATACCATAAAATGGAGTCCTACAGGTCCTGGGACTGCTTTTGCTAGTTCTCCCCTTTGTCTTGCTAGGTGAGTATTTAAACTTTATTTTTAGAATCAAATTCTTCAATGAGATTATAGTTTTTATCATTAAATGATACAGTTTCATCTGCTTTATGTTATCGTCAGAGTGTCCTTTTATTGTTGAGATTGGATGTTTTTTATACGTGTGGAACAAATGTCACGAAGTCACATTTTAACTTTTAATACTTAGCAATAACACCTGTAATCGGATGCTTCCAACACACCTATATGTCAGGATAGAGACCTAAAGGTTTCTTCACACTATAAATCAAAGCCTTTTTGTTACTCAGTATACGTCATAGGTGAAACCTTTCTCGTCAGCAATTTTAAAGGATAAAAATTCACAGAGTAAAACCTCCACTTTGTTAAATTCATACTTGTATAATCACATTTCTGCTTTTTCTGAGTGCATAAAAATATTTCACTTGAAGCCAATCACTATTCTGAGACTCCGTCCGTTGAGTCGTGTAATTATCTTTACTGTTGTTGCTAAAACTGTTTAGTGTTGCAAGTTTCTTTTCTGAACCTCTACTGGCTCCGCGTTTATAAGTTATGCCCTATTAGTAACTATGCCAAGCTTTTTTCACCTGTATATCAATATATAGATAGTCATTTGCACTTCCAGTTCACCAGGAATTCTACTCGATCATACTTCAACTGCTACACTTACCTCCCTATATCCATTATGTCAGATTTCAGGAATATGGGTGTTTTAAGCTTCCATTAGAATATTTCCATTCTCTACATTTTCTTTCTGTTCGATAGCACCCGTTTCAACTAGACGGATAAAATTTGTCTTACGGCTTGTTTCCAACATTATTTTCATTGGTTGCCAGGACAATGAAAAAACTGATCGAAGAGTCCTTACGCGTATTGATCTTACAAGTCAACCTCCTTTTTTATTATCGTCTGGATCGATCGTTAGGTCCAAAGCCTGTCTTACTTAGCATACTATGAATAGGCTAAAACGGAAAGATGATTGGTGTTAGTTTATGATACAAAAAGTTAGGTGGCTAGACAGACAGGCTTTCTTTTATGTGTGTCTGCCTATCGATCTGAAATATATGTTGTTGTGACCGGTATGTGACAGACGTTTTAACGTTTATCGATCTTTATGTGGTTAACTTTTATGCGTTACTGATCTAAATATATAACCTGGCCACATGCGTTTTCAGATGCCTACACTACTCTATGCTCAGTTCTGAAATGTCTGCAAGTTTTCTGTCAAGTTGAAAAGTCTTGACTTCGTTGATAGCACACTTGTATTATTTTGAATTGACTGTCTGTCTCCACTATACGGCTTTGTTATAGCTTTACTTAAGGCTTTATTCAGGGTTGCAGTCAAAAGTAGTGGTACAACTTTTTTAAAATTCAAATTGTGCAGATTCTCGACCATCTACCACATTTGAGTGTAGTCAGGCTACTGAAACTGTAAGTTCTCTTCCAATCATCCCGTCTTGTGATTCGTTGTTTTGTTTTACTTCTGTTGATTACTGATCAACAACATCACATCCATAAACTCAAAGTAACTTGCTGGACAAATTCGTTAATTACATAGTAAAGGCATTCCATTGTCATTACTACTTTGTTTAGGCTGGAAGCAACATATTAGGTTCAATTAAATCAATTGATAAAAATGATATTGACTTTGCTCAATTGATTTTTGTTTTCCAGTGCCAGTTTTGATTCCACAGTTCGGTTATGGGAGGTTGAAACAGGTCAATGCCGACGAATCTTATCAAGACATACTGAACCTGTATATAGCGTTGCATTCAGTCCTGATGGTCGTCTTTTGGCAACTGGTTCATTTGACCAATGTGTTCATATATGGAATGTTGATGTAAGTTTTTACCTATTTTTGTCAACTCTTTAATTGTGTAATGAGGTGGTTCATACTAAGATTTCTCTTAGTACAGTACCAACTTTTGATTTATTGCCTGCTTAGTAAGTATCACTTACAGCAAAGCATACACTATGCAGGAAATCTCTTCACTTATTCGAAGACTTTGTTTATCTCAAAAAATGGAATACATTTGCGCCATACTAAACTACGCCTTCTAATTACGTCATCCAAATTCATAAAAGGTATTAAATGTTTGAAAATATCTTTACGTTGTATTGAATTGCCTTGTCGCCTACTCTTTCTAATTGAGATATTTAGAAATAATAAGTTTGATTAAACAAAGAAATATACATCCCCGATAGATTGGATTTGTCAGTATAATTCGTACTGCACAAAATAGAGTGAGTTTTGTGACCACTCTGATTAGGAAGAAATGAAACCTAGTAGAGATAAAACCGATTGTTTAATGTCAAGAGATTTAATATGACTATGGATAACTCTTCTATACTATCTTCCATTCTGGATCCAAGGTCGAGTTTCTGCGATCAGGTGCAGGTAGAAAGTCAACTGTTTTGTGCAGAATTATTAGTACAGTAATGTTAATGGTGGATCGTGGCTAGCAGTGGAATCCAGGATGCGCATTTCGTCCTATTTGGGACTCGTCAGCTGGATGTACCTGCTTCCCAGTGAGTGATGTTGTTCCCACCGGAGTTCGGACTCCGGAGCGATCGCTCCAAACGCCAGCGCGTTATCCACTACACCACCGAGCCACTATAGCCACTGTTTGTGTGACGGGTATAGTTTTTAGTATAGTTGTTTTTATATGATACCGTCGTTGATTGGATCGAATTGATCGGTCTCTATTGGCATATGGGCTCCTGTGCGGATGCTTCGATATTGCCTGCGCTCTAATTATGTTAATGATTGATCATGGCTAGCAATGGGATCCAGGATGCTCATTTCGTCCTAATTGGGACTCGTCAGCTGGTGGATGTACCTGTAACGCAGGCAATATCGAGGCATCTGCACAGGAGCCCATATGCCAATAGAGACCGATCAATTCGGTCCAATCAACGACAGTACGATATAAAAACAATTATACTATTAGTACAGTAGTTTTAACTAGTCCTGATCCTGTATGATTACAGAATATCACAATCTTTGGTTACCATTATTATTTTTTTTTATCATCACGGGATAATTGTGCATCCGTCATTTAGTAACTTCATTCGATTGTACCATTAGACTAGCTTTTAGCTGTTCGAAAGTTTAATCGAGTTGAGTAACACATTTTTTAGTCGATACGCTTCTGTCCTTTCGTACTTTTGTCTCTGCATACTTTGTTCTTTGGTTTCCTTTCTGTCTGAAAAATTTAGTGAGGTAGACCAGATTTTTTAGGGATGTTTCAGTGTCTATTCTTGATATCCTACGGTGTCAAGCCATTCTTCTACCCTCTATTCTTTTAGCCAGGTAACAAACTTGTCTGTGTGTTTTTAATGGTCCACACATGCATCGTATTGATTGTTTCATTTTCGTCTCTCTCATTGGTCGATGTGACTTTTATTATTGTGGTCTGATTATTTTGAAAGCAACCTGAATAAGTCTTCCTTTCCAAAGTAGAAAGGTCATAGGAGATTTTAATGACCTATTCGTCAACGCAACTTTCCATCTACCTTTGTGCATCTACCGTTTGCTGTAGGATTGAAATTAGAGTAGCCTGACTTATTCTTTGCTGTTATGAATAGCGTACTGTAACATCACTCGATTGCAACATCTACTTCAAACTATGACCGATGCTATTATGAGTATGTCATAATCGTTATCTGCTTTCTTGAATTAATTAAATGGCTTGTAGTCTATCAGTTACTTTCTGCTCAACTGAAATATTTATTTCATTGGACAATAAATTATGTCCGAAACGTTATCCAGTAAATGCTACTGTTTCACTGTGTGATATTTCTAATAAACAGACTAAAATGGAATTACACTCGACCACAGTGCCCAAGTTTTACACTTATATTAATTTCACTGTCTAGTTAGCTGGTTATTTCGTTTCTGACATATATCATCCGTCGTCTTAGTTTCGTTAACTTATCATCCATCTGCTACAAAATGATTATTGCTTCATTATTTGAGTGAAATTCAGCGTTCATATACGTCACATCAATGAATACAGTAGATTATTTTGCATCACCCCCCCATAATCTAAGCTCTTATGTAAACTATAAAGAATGAGTTCGGTTGGTATTTAATATACTCAAATAGGTTATAATCCTATCTTGGATATGTATGATGATTGCTTTACGCTGTTTTTATCCCTTTAGTCTGGAAACCTTATAAATAGCTATCAAGGGACTGGTGGCATTTTTGAAGTTTGCTGGAATTCACGAGGAGACAAAGTGGGAGCTAGTGCTTCAGATGGTTCTGTGAGTTTTCTTTTCAAATTTCTTATATCAACCTTTTGTTTATTGATATGCATGGAATTTTTTACCCTATACATGGTAGATTGAGTCTTTCCCCACTAATAAATTTAAGAACTCATTTACACTACTGTACTAAAATATTCAATATTTCTCCTGTTTTATTAGGTCGTGGTGCTTGATTTAAGGAGGTAGCAGTGACTGTTGTTCCTTTCTTTGAAATCAACCTACGAAGTCCAGTCGTTGATGTTGTTCATCTACACTTGTACACTTTAAACAATTATTCATCTCAGCTATTTAAATGAACATGCTGTATGGGTGATAAAACATCGCAGTTTGTTAACCCTAAGCTTTCAGTCAGTGATCAGATTCTACAAGTACTCTGTACTGTCATGCGTTCATGGATGGCATAACTTGTCGTTCGTTTACTTGTCTCTAGTTTTCTGATCCAGTTGCCTACCGCTAGCTGTAACCGCTGCAGAGTGTCCTGAAGTGTGTCTGTAAACGTATCTCTCTGTCATTCCCGGAATACACTGAGTTTTGTACATTTCTGAACAATAGTGAAGTCAAGGCCCTTGTTATTTTACTTCAAGTCAGTCTTTTTGAATCCATATGCTTTTTGGAGGAAAGGAAGCAACCCACAAGAACCAAAGTTGTTTTGTTCTCATTGCTTCGGTTGTTGTATTCCTTGTAAAGCTGTATTTCAGTTACATATTATGTTAGATCATACCCTTCTTCAGTTCCTATTTTTGCGCCACTTTGTGCCATTGTTCCCACTTTGGCAGCGAGGCTCAAACTTTGACGTTCCAATGGCAACCCACATCTAAATTGCTTACAAACTTGTATGAATGGTTTCCTTATGGGTTTTATGGTTGTTTTACGCTACATTATCCGGTGATCGTAACGTTTCGTTCTTGTTAAGGATTATTGTGTGCGTAGCATTTTTTTCAAGTCATTTCCCTTTTCTGTGTGTATGTGTGTGTTTTCTTTGATAGCACAAGGGATTGATTCGCTGAGATGGAGTTTTCATTTCACTTCAATGTAAAACTGTTTCTTCATCTTTAACTGATTCATTCAATCTGTGCCAACTATGTTATTCCCTCGGTATGTTTTCTAAGTGTTTCATGTTGATCATAATATGCCACCTTCGAATCTTTATGACTGGGTATAAATTGTAGCATGTTACCTCAGACATTTTGTTTGTTTCTACATTATCCTACACCACTTGTTTTTTGTTCTTATACTTTTAAAAAACACCTTACGTCTATTTCATTTTTCCACCTCTATACATTTTTGTTTCCATGACTTTCTTGTTGATCATAAAGTTCTAAATCTATCTTCATACTGTCTTCTTTTGTTTGCTGCTACATTTCTGCTTCCTTGATTTCACTAGATCACATGCCCTACTCACTTTCTTGCTACATCATTGTTTTGGCTGTGGTTTCGTTTTGTCAAATGATGAGTCTGCTCTGTTGTCATTGGTCTAGCTTTCTTCTTGTAGTACTAACATCGTTTCTTCATCAAGATAGCTGTATTTGTAGACTTCCCTTATCCCATGTATTATGCTTGAATCATTAGAATTATTCTCGTTTTCACTACTTAAAATTCATTGTGGACCTGTAAATTATGTTCCTAACTCTATGGTAATTGACATTATCACAACATTTCACATATGTGGCTACCTTTCCGTGTGTGTTGAACTCTTTATATTGTACTTTTATTCGAGCAGCTGTGTTATTGTTTATGGGGGTGTCTCCTTTACTCTTCCTCTTATGGGAAAGTGCTCGTATATGTTGCGTGTTGTTCCTATTATACTTCAGTTCTCATTGAACATGCCCACATCCCTGAAATTCTCTCAAAGCATATTTTTTCATTCTCAAAATAACTGCCCACTGTATATTTTTCCGTTTTTTTTTCGAAAAATTTCCCGGATGTAATAATCAACTTAGTTGCGATTTTGTACTTTTTACCTTTAAAACTGAAGTGTTGGGGTTGGCAAATATAGCATTTATACCTTGTTTGATGATACTTCAGGGTTTTCCTTCAACTCGGTTATTCTTGAATATTTTAGTCGTATTTCAAGTATTATTAAACCTATAGTGATCACCCATTTAAGTGTGGTTAGCGATGAATTGATGCTTTATCGCATGTGATTTGCGTACACCTTTGTGATTGATTAATTCTCTATTTTATTGTAATTTAGATTCGTTTTCACTCACAAAACACGTTAAGTCTTTGTGATACTAATGTCGAGATGACTAGCGAATGTGACTAGACCAGTTTCATCAGATATAGCTGTTTGTCGTTTGATCTGCATCCTTGTATTTCACAAGTAAAATTGCCAAATTATATGATGTTGTTAACTTGGATTTAGAGATATAGTATTGTGATGAGATTTGTGATCCTATTAAAAAGGTAAGGATGATTTTGTAATCTTCAGCTAAAAGTTTTCCACCAGCGAAATCCCTTTGTTTCCTCCAGTGTGCATATTTGTTATTTCATGTTTAACTGACCTAACACTGTCCTCACATGGCACTATTATGTTGAGATTAGCGTTTCATCATATATCATACAGAGGTCAATTATATGCATGATTCGTCGGACGAAAGTTTCCTGTTATCCTTCAATCATGAAGTGTCGGAACGTTTTATTTGCCGAATGTGTTATTCACTGCCGATCCTAGTTTCTATCTTAACACTTGGATATACAGTATATATCATCTTTCGGTGTGATGGAAAACTCCATCTCTGTCTCCCACCCTCTTTTTATTCTCGAAGTGCATGTATATTGATTACCATTGTTACACTAGCGCAAAAAGTATCAATACTACATAGTAAATTTTACATGAAGCAGTTTTTCGAAAGCAAATTAAAGGTATCACCCATTGTTATGGAGTTAGGAAATTGCAACCGTTTACAAATACAAGCACATAACATGTGAATATAAAATACTCTGATTTCTGTAGTATCTCAACATAAATCAAGTTTGAAGAAAGCCTAAATTAACAAGCTTTTCATACTTCCAAGCAAAAACAGACTTCGAATAAATAATCATTTACATTTCAAGCTGTTGAATAAACCCAGTTGGACATTTTAAGTCGACCAATGATTTGGAACTTCTAGTGTCATTACCGCCTCTAAATTAACTGAACCTCGTAGCTTTCAGTACCAGTCTAGATGAAATCTTCAAATTCAGGATGAAGTTCCCCAAAAAATTGTTAAATTTCTCTTTTCCTGATGACTTTGATAACGATTGACTATCACTAGATACTGTCTTGGTTGTATTGTGTTCTCTGACCTGGGTTGTTTAATCGTGAAGCTTTCATCGCCTCGCTAGACGACATCATCAGCACTAACTTCAGCATGAAGTGAGCTGTCAATATCTCTCCGTGAGTGATTCAGTAGCTTGCTCTGACGACAAATATTCTCCATTATTTCACTAGATACTGTATTAGCTTTATAAGCTAAACATCACCATCTTTTTAAAGTTGACTTAAACTTCATTGAATTATCAATTAATATCAGTGAAAATTGTCAAGTATCATCAGTTATTAAGTGTATTTCTCTGTACACATCCTGAAGAGTGAAATTATTCAAACCCCTCGACTCCACAGTGCAAATGAATCGTTTATTATGCATGCCCATCGATTAAAGATCATAGTAGTAATTCATTCCTGAAACTAAAACCACATGTCGGTTCATAGACTTGATTATTTTCTTGTTCCATTTAGGTAGTAAGAGTTATCACTCCTTTTCTGAAACGAAGTTAGTGGTTGTATATGTACCCCCTATAAAATTTACGGAAGTATAATGTGTGATTGAAACAAGTTTTACTCACCATGTAAACTGTCTCATAGACTAGTTCACGAAAAATTTAACATGCAAGGTACGCGTGGTAATTCAGTAGAAGTGAGTGAAAGAAAATGGAAGGCTTCATAAGATTGAAGTTCAGTTTACATCTTAGAGAAACGGTTACTAGGATTGATAGATTTCACCTGAAGGCGAGTAAAGTTTGTTAGCTCAGCTCAAAACAGCATTTACATTACTAGGAGTTACCATAGTTCACGTCCAAAGTGGGAAACCTAGATGTTGTTCCACATTCAAGTACAGTCAAAAGTATTTTAGTCTTGATTTAGAAGAATGAGGGTTTGGGAATTGTCTATACAAGATCTTGACGCATGTAGGGGTCAAGTACTATTTTTTACTTTTTGAAATCCCACAACAAAGAATACGACCAGTTAACCAGGTATGAATTGTATATTTGATCAATCGTGCTAATAAGTAGAGATTTATGAACTAGCTGGAAGATCGTGAACAAGCAACTTACTAAATACCATCGACGTTTGACCATATTCCCTCAGCTTAACGAATCTGTTAAAACCATGAAAGCATCAGTGTTGAATATAGTCGAGTCTTGCGCTATTGATTTTAGGGAGTTATCTGCCACTGCAATAGTGAACTGGTCACAGCCTATGCGTTGGTAAGATGACGGACGAGAGAAAGCTAACGAGCGATTCGAGTCGGTTATCCATTTAGGTAATAAACTTCAGGTTTTCAATTGTGGACAATGTGGGAGAAGAAATACGTAACAAGAATGACAACGTAGGCTATCTGCAGAAGAAGTATGTATTAAAAGAAAGCTGAAACAACGACCCAAATAATTATCCCCTGAAGAATGAAACGCCGTATCCAAAGGACTAACAAACTGTTGGTACGAAATATGTTTAGAGTAGTATATTTATGTTAGTTTCTACAAAAGTCTAGTATTTGTTCTTTCTTAAGGATGCTAATGTGGGATTACATCTAAGACTACGATAAATTTGTGAGACTAAAATTCAGCTGGGATAGGAATAGTACCGTTGGCACATTGTTACCTCTCTTTCGCATATCAGTATTGTAATAGTGACTAATATTTGATTAGATTAGAGAACTAGGACTTATTCAAAACTCCTTCAAGATTACAGCTTCATAGTACGAATTGTCTTCCTCAACGAGAATAGTACTGTCTTCCGCTGTGATATGCGAAAGATTATCAGTTGAGTTAATAAACCACTTTGTGTATCGGCCTTTAATCTCTATATAGAAATGTCAACAGAAAAGAAAAAACAGCAGCATATTTAAACAATTTTGGAGCCGACAGGGGTGAGTGTTTAGATGCCAACCCAGTTACTCAAACTAATACTATGGCAACAAAGTAGCCAAATCTCCCTTTTGATAATACAGCTTGTTGTTTTCACCTTGGTACTCATCACCGACTGACATCAATCGACGAACCACTGAAAACCCGGGAGCACTGGACAGCTACTTCGTCCTAGTATGGGACTCCTTATCAATGTGAACCTGTGACCCCTTTGAAGGTCGAACCCAAGGCCCTCAGGTTTCGCGCCGAGTATCCTATGATTAAGCCACTAGGTTGTGACCAGTGGTAAAAAACCAAGTCGGATATAAGGACAAGTACTCAACGATGATATTGGTTGGTGGTTGCGTTATACTACGAACTGATAGGATTATGAAAATATGGACTGTTGTATTCTAACTCAGTGGTAATATGCTCACCACAAAACCTGGAGGTCCTGGGTTCGATCCCTGGCAGGGTACTGGGTGTACACTACTGAGAAGTCTCACATAAGGAAGGAAAAGCTGTCCAATGCTGCCAGGTTCTCCAGCTGTTGTCAGTGCGTGATGAATACCAATTCGAAATCAATAAATCTTCACAAACTGTAACACTACTGTAGAGGTCATCAATAACTTAGACCAGTCATCTAACAAAGAAGCTACTTCATCTTTATTTACGACGCACCTAAGGAAGTAGATCCTGAAACGATGAGATTCGATGACAAACTGGCTTACAGTCTACCATTAAATCAAAATCTGATTGTCTACATTAAGTATAATGGTTAGTCAATTCGTCACATAACAGGCCACCTTCCGCTGTTGTTGAGCGTCTATCTTCATCCCCAACTTGATTAAACCACCTTGGTTATTATATTCCGAAAGACATGATGTCAACAATGAGGATTTCAATGCTAGTATAAAACAGTTGACGGTTATCGCTCAGTCTTGCTTGATTGTGCAATTGATATTAGATCGTGTTCAAAAATCCGCTTTATAGAGCTTATCTACCGCATTCTATTTGCAATCTATCTGTTTTCTGACTCAGTGACAAATAAGCGCCTTCAATTTGATTTGTTGCATTCGACTGCATGTGGTCACATTCTGCGTATTCTATGATAAATGCTCTTTCTGCAGTCTGAAAACAGTGTATTTCCCTACTGACTTAGCTTAATTGGACAACATTACACTTCTTTGGTGGTATTCAACGTCTTTTTGTTTTGTTTTTCATGAATAGGATGAGCAGCATGGACCTCGTAGTCGATATTGTAGTTCGTGAACAGTTATCTACTCCCTCATTCTTTATGTAAAAACTTTCTGCAGCATCCATTGTTAAAAGTTAATCAGTGGTGGATTAGTGACCGACGAAATCTCTGCACGGGTACAAAAAGGCTCGATTGGCTGTTGTTATCTTACGCCATCTGTGGCGCTGCCACGATATCCGATTGTCTATTAAGGGTCGAGTGTACTGTCCTGCAGTCCGCTCTATTTTACTGTATGGTTGTGGAACATGGGGATTTAAGGCAGAAAACATGAGAAGGCTTCAGATGTTTGATCATCGTTGGCTTCGTAGCATAGGCCGTGTTTCGTGGTGTCACCACGTGAGTAACGTAGAAGTCAGGCGAAGAGTTTTAGGGAGGAGAGGTAAGACATTTGGTGTGCTTTTAAACCTTCATCGACTGAGATAGCCGGGATATGGGTTACGTGTGTCTATCCACCGTCTGTCTCGTCACAATGTTGACCGAAGTAGATTCAGGCCAGAAAAAGGTTCGGGGCGGCAAGACTATAACATGGCACCAATGTATGGAGTCCTTGACTGCTGGTTTGAGCCATGTAGGGCGACGCAGACTAGGTGGTTGATGTCAGAGAAACAAGAGAAACCAGTGGTTGGAGACTTAAAGTGATGTGGCTGAGAACGGCTGTCATTGTCGCAAATGCATACACACATTAACCACTATACTTAATCCCATTATCTTCTCATTCTCCCTTCTTCTCTTTTACTACTTTCTACTTCCTTTATTCTTTCTTCATCTTCCATTTTATTGCCTTGTTACTTGATGTGCTGATATGAAGTGTGACAATTCGGACCGTTAAGCAGTAATGCTTGGTCCTATGTTGGTCTTGAAGATGATGAATCAGTAGAAAACTCTCGACCCGGATTTCATGCTTAATGATATTTGTCACGGAGGCATACCTGCACTTGTAAGAGAATAAATATTCCTTCAGTCATTAGAACGTGAGTCAATCAACACTAAGTTATTAGACTTAGCCGTCAAGTCATTCATTTCACAAGTTAAGGAATCAAAGTTCGTTGATCAGGTTGTTAACCTGCACTGACTGATGTGGCTCAGACATGTACTTCGCATGCTAAACAGCTGCCTGCTTGACTCATGATCTTTTTGGAAGTACGGTCAGTCTGGAAGGTAGATAAGAACGATCATACTAAGATATGGAACCAATACATTGAGTTTTGACTGTTGGTTGGAGCCTTGCAGGATGCCTGGTTAGGATCTTAAAGAGGTTAGCAATCAGTAGTTGCCTAGTCTTTGTGATGAGACTGAAATAGGTTGCAGGAATGTAAATGCTTAAAATCTGTATCATTTTTAAAATTATGAACATTTTAAAGACGAAGGATTTCAGCGAATGGAATTTTTCGTTAAAGCCTCATCGGGTACTGTCTATGAAATAGACTGTTACACAATTTTAACTCCAAAATTACTTATTTATACGGATAACTGTGAATATTTAAGTTCACGTGACCTTTTGATATACCCGTGTTTCTTGGTGTAAAATATTTCATTTAAATGCACAGCCTGATGAGATTTTAGCAAAAAATTAATATTCGTTCAGATTTTCGTCATTTAAATGTTTTACTAACCTTCCGTCTCCTTTTTTACTTTCTCTCTCTCTCTCTCTCCTTGTCTTTTTTCCCCTTTGGGTGTTATTGTGACATGTGAACCGACAAGTTCTAAAGTAATCTGTTTATCTTTCACTGAGACCATAAACGATTTCTCATAAGATTGGATTATACACGCTCATCTACAGAAAGCTAACAGTAGTCGATCGAAATCTATCTATCAAATGTATAATAACTCTATGAAGCAAAGTGAAACATCACTGCAACGTATCAAATCTTAAAAATCAATCAGTATGTATGGACTGATTACCACCTAAGGACTGATTCTTGTATTAGATATGGTACTTCGCAAACTTTTGATTTGAATCACTATTTATAGGTCTATATGTAGGAGACAAATAATCTTTTTCACTTATCCAATTTACTAGATAAACAAATAAAATCACATGATAAGCTGGAGAAAAAACGAATTTGAAAAAAAAATCCAAACAGCTTGATTATTCATATTTTGACCTAGAAATGGATGATATTTATATCATTTGCTAACACCAGTCAGATGATTTTATACAATAAAATAAAGACCTTTGGAATATTTACCTCTTTGTTTAAATAGCGTAAAAAGAAATGTCTACATAATGGATTTTGTTTTTCTGTCTGTACATGTGTATGGATGTGGATGTGTTTCGACATCTGGTTGTGATTCAGCTGTTTATATGTGTGTAGCAAAAAAAGATGTAAACAATAATGAAGCATGAATAAAACAGATTAACATAGTTTACGTATGATTATGCAAATGTGTTTAAACGAATCCATATATCAACACACACAAATGCAGACAGAATCACATACAGACAAAAATTCATAATAAGGTCAAGGCTACAACAGCATATGGTCTTATTGTAATGTCAAACTAGAATTCATAATCTACAGATAACCAACATCTGATACTGATTGAAGGTGAAATGAAAATCTGGGTAGGGTATGATTCGAATCAGTAGTATGCCGGTTACCGGCTTTGTCCTATACCAACGAGACCCAGCTGTTAAACATATTTGACTTCAATCACCTAGAGTTTCTTAAGACTTTCATGTGATTGAGTTATGCTTAACTGTCCGTTGATCTTAACTACACTAGATGTACAGCCTGAACTTCTCGTTCAAATGCAGGTGGATTGAATTTTGAAGGCGAGTGCCGTATCGATTGTTGCTGTGACCATTCATTACCTCTCTGAAGTATATCATTTCATGACGAAAAGTACCCTTTATAACAAGCTCTACTATATTGAAGTAATCATTAAACGAAGTTTGATAGTGAAATAAATGTATTTTTTTGAGATGAATGGAGATTTTTAATTTAGAAGTAGTATTCATCATGGACTGACATCAGTTAGGGAACCATTGAAAATCTGGGAGCACTAGACAGCTGTTTCGTCCTAGTATAGGACTCCTCAGAGGTATGCACCAAGGACCCGGCTAGGGGTCAGACTCAGGACCTTCAGGTTTCACGACGAACGCGTTAACCATTCAACCACTGGGTCGGTCTCCAGTGATTCACAATTTCCAACTTCTGTCAATTCACGACGATGCTAACTGAAGACCTTGATGACAGTAGCGCTATATCATGAATTGACAGAAGTTGGAAATTGTGAATCACTGGAGACCGACCCAGTGGTTGAATGGTTAACGCGTTCGTCGTGAAACCTGAAGGTCCTGAGTCTGACCCCTAGCCGGGTCCTTGGTGCATACCTCTGAGGAGTCCTATACTAGGACGAAACAGCTGTCTAGTGCTCCCAGATTTTCAATGGTTCCCTAACTGATGTCAGTCCATGATGAATACTACTTCCAAAATGAGTGATGAGTGTGAGAAGTTAATCAGCAGTAAATGCTGAAACTAAGTTACACGCTTGTTGGCATTCATCAGCAAGATACATCTGTAACTATGAAGAAGTTTCTGTTCGTTCCGTAATTTGGAGCGGCATCACTGAATAGTGAGAATCCAAAGTACTGCACGCTGTGATAAAAAATATTATGCCTTTCTGGGAACTGAACTCATGCTTACGTTGCCAATATAACTTCCTCTGAGACACCAACTTTGTGGCACATGGAAGACACTAACATATCCTATTGCTCAGTGATATCATTGTGTACAGTTATTTCACTACCACAGTGTCATTTCTCCCCCGAATTTCCATAAAGTCTCCATGATGGATTCAGAAATGGCTTTTTCTATAGTCACTAGTGGCCCAACCCAATTTTAAAAAGCGTAATACACAACAAATTGAATAAAGATTTCTTCCTGAGTAAAGTTTTTGTAACCAAGTCTGTTCCAGGTTGCTACACATGGGCTGACATCAGTTGGAGAAATATTGAAAACTTGGGAGCACTGGATAGCTGTGTCTTCTTAGAGTGGTACTGCTCAGCAGTGCGCACCCATGCCCCCTAGGGTGGGGGGTCAGCTCCGCGTTACTGGTTGAGATCTCGGTCTCTCTGTATTACTTTGAGTAGCGAAACAGCTGATACCACAAAGTTGTTCTCCAATGCAATATCCATCAAAAACATCCTAAAACCATGGGTGTGGTATAAGCCTGAACCCACCTTCAGCGTATTCACCTTGATACAGATCGGACAATAAACACTTTTAGTAGAGACTCTGGAAGAAACAACCAATAATGTAGGATGTGTCAAAGACCTACTTACAGATTCCACTGAAGTGTTTCGAGTGAATTAGCCATCTATTGACTCTAAATGTATGCTCGATGTGCACTTATTCGTTGACTTCCTGCTGTTTGACCTACACTGAGAGATAGAACTGTAGCTCCGCCAGTGGAATGTTTCTTTATTGACCATCGTTTATGTGCTGTTATGGCAGAATACTCGATTAGAGTGAAAATAACTGACAAACGAAACGACAGCATTCAGCTACCTCTGTCTATTTTTCGATGGACTACAGTCCAGATTCAGCCAAGAAAGAGTCCTACCACCAACTAAATGACGTTTTCTTGACTTATCCTAGTATTAGATGGGGACTTGAATGTGCATTTCGGGTACGCAGTCTCGAAGGAGATTTGTTTTTGTAACCAATGGGGATAATAAGTTGGTATGTTAGATTGTGAAGTTTTTCTTCAATAACTTTGTGTAGGTCACAACTTCTAGTAGGTAATAACTTTCAGAAAACCCATCTTCTTTGTATTACTTGGCGTCATGCATCTGCCACTCAAGCATGGACTCAAATAGATGAAATTGCAATTACCCACCAATTATTTAGGTGTATTCAGAACTACTACTCCTGAAGTTACTTTCTGAACTCTGATTAGACTCTTGTGTATGCTAAGTTTGTCTTTTACCTTGATATTTATCAAATAAATGGACATCACGAAATTTGTTGCTTTCAGTATTGGAAATCAGTACCAGAACCTATCTAGATTCAAGACAAGTTATTGAAACTATAGAAAGCAGAGTGTAACACAGGTTGGACCTACAAGATGTCGTTAAAATGACGAATAAAGCTGTAAGCAATTTTGTTTAACATCCTCTTGTTAAACACCAGGTTGGAAAACAATTGGTTGGCTTATGCTCCAGTAACTTCAACCCAACAAACCAGAGGTCCGGGAAAAATTTAGCACTATAAGGTTTCCGGTTCAGACAACTTACCTAGATTCTTGAAAAGATAAAGATAAGATTGTATTCAGAAAACTGGCTACATTGTTTGAGAAAATGTACCGACTGACAGTGTTCCATCAGTCTGGAGAAACTCCACTGTTTTACCTATCTTTAAAAAAGGCTTACTTAATTGTAATGATATATGATTATTCAAGTAGAGACTTGACATATAGATGAAAAATTGAGTCATGTTCGCACTCTGAATTCACTTCTAAACAAACAAACAAATCCATGAGGTAAATAAACACTTTATCCAGATCTTATTAACCATTTTTATTCATGTGTTAGTAATCAACCTTGTATATGTATGTCTGTGTATTTATGATAGTTCGCCGTGTGGATAACACGTCTGTTTAGTTTTTAGACACTGTGTCATTACAAAAGTGCATTTATAAACTTTATTCTTCCTACGTGATCGTAAGTCATAAGCTGTACTTAGTACTACATGCAGACATGAGTTCATAATTAGATTTCAGAACAGCCTATTAATGCTTGTGATAATCATCATGGGATTAGCTTGGTACAGGTTGAGCAGCTGTCATAATTCATACTCTGTGCGGAACACGTGGAAAGCTTATCATGACTAAGAAGCCGGCATCGTTCAGTTTGTGAGTGCAATTGGTTGCATTTTCAATCTCCATCAGATCTTTGAACACTGTCACAAGTATTGCAAGCGCAATGATAGTTTTTTGTGTATATTAAAGCTACCTTCTATCCATCTGACATGTCTGTGCTCTGAAACTATCTGCGAGAAAGAGGCGTCTTAAGTAGTATTTCTGTATTTGCAAAATACCTCAAATTGAATGAAGGAATACGACGAACTATGTGTATTGTTCCAAACCGGCAGTGGAGTCATAGTGCTACCCAGTTTAGCAGTTTATCTTTTAATTTTTGATAGATGATAGCATCAAAACAGCCCCATAGAGTGTAAGCGATGGTAGTGTTGATCTGTTACTAGAAGAAAGACCCTTCCACCTTCAAAGTCTGGGTAAGATCACCTCACATTATGGTGAAATATAGACTGCTCAAACGATACACAATCAATTGAGGGTTAGTTTCTGAAAGCATGATAAGTAACCTGTGTAAAGTACCTTTACGATATGGACAAAAGACTGTACTCACACTCACCCATGATGGTGAACTTTTGGAAGCAGTGGGAAAGTTTGTATATCTGGGTAGTTGTATTATTGCTGATAGAAGTTTGAAAGGTGAGATTTCTGCTCATATATCGAAAGCGAGATCTGTATATCCTAATCAGAGCCAGTTTTGGCCTGGTAATGACTATGAAACCTCAGAAGTACAGTTTTGGTGTAATACATTCTACTTTCCGCACCCAAAATCCTTGAGTCTTCGAGCTGAAAATATTCAACAACTCTATGCATTAGATAAGTAATCTCCCTGTAAAACTGGTGGTATCTCGTTGAAACACTATGTACTTGATTCTGAGTTGTAGTGGAGAGTATTTATGTGATGGAAATTACCATTGACTGAGTGATGTCATCTGGAAACATCAACTTCAGTGCCTTGGATACGTGAAACGAATGTTATCCAAGTGGCTCCCTCAACATCCTTTGTTTGGTTGGAAGATCTAGAAAGGTTATCAGTTTATAGTGTGGAAATATGGAATGAATGATAACTGTGTGTGGAAGCTCTTGTGTTGGTTTTTTCTAACCTTTATCTTGGTGTTTTTTTCCCAAAATGGATGCAAAGCAAAACAACTTTTATTTCTCCTGATGTTTCATTACTCAGTGCAAATGACTGTCATACTGATGGATGGTAACCCGGAATTCACAATATCCAAGCTTATACAGATAACTCGAACAAAGATCTTCTGCATTATCAATTGGTTGAAAATGATGATGAGCATACGTGGTATGTTAGGTGAGGTGTGTGAACTGCAGACTGTAGTTTGCATGTAAATATGTGCTTATGTTTTTATCTCAAGTGATTTGGTTATGTCGACTTGTGAGGATGACATGAAAACCAGGACAAGCCACTTTTTACTTATTGATTCCCATTTCAGCAGTTTTGCTTCCGTTTTGTAGACTGAGATTCCGTGATGAGACATAATTTTTAAAACTTTTCTTAACAATGAAGATACTTCCAAAGTCTACCTTATCACCTGGAATTAGAGTGTTGAGTTAGTGCTGAATTATTTCCAAGCTTTCTCAGCTCTTCTGGATTTCCAGGGGGTTGGTGGAAGCTCTTGTGTTGGTTTTTTCTAACCTTTATTTTACGGAGAGTTTGTCCTATGTATACTGCATCGGAGTCTGAGAATTTTCGTATGCAAACTAGACGTTGAATCTTGGGAAGTTTTGTCCTTCAGCTGAATTAGATGCTCTGTTATGTCTTCGTTATGCAGTAGAACACTGGTATTTAATTTGTGGAACACTTTCCTAATCTCATCCTAGGTATACGAGCTATAAGGAATAACCATTGCCATAACACATGATTTAAGAGTACTTTCCTGACTGAGTTGAATGTTATTTTTCGATTTTCAGGGCATCGTATAATTGTTCTGATTTAACATCTGTTGGGGCCTAACATCTTGTTTGGGGTATTAAACAGCATACAACTCAATGGCTTGAGACGCTATCAGTTACGGCACAAATATGAAATCAGAGGTGATCACATTGTAGTTTCCTTGTTCCTTTTACTATTGGAAGAAGGTGGGAAACCAAAGAGCACTTCTTTCAGCACACTCAGAGGTACTTGTTTCCTATTCCCTTTATTTTTCTACCTTTGTTCTTATCATTTTTTCCTTTCCACATCCATTTCATGCCTTCTTTATGTTGTTATATTCTTTAGTGTGGTACATGTTTTATTCCTCACGCTGTTGTGAACTTGGGTTTCTGTGCATTTTATTTGGAGGCAATCTGCAGAATGTCCCACACCAAGATTGGGTGGTTGTTGGCAATCTTCACTAAGGCGTATTATCATGACTAGACAATACGAAATCGCTTTCTCGTCAGTGACTAATCAATTCGACTTTGCGTTTTAAACAAATGGTTATTCGCGTTGTGCATTTGTTGTCTGCTGTGTAGAGTCATTCAGTAGTAAATCCTCTAACTGTAGTGTCCGTTGATACAAGAGGATATTAGCTTTATTACTTTTGGAGAAATTACAAACAAGTAACAGTCTTTATGTCATGTAAATCTAAATGTTCAACATACATTTATTTTTCTATGGTCATCTAAGAAGACTTAATGTTATTGCTTGTATTATACCGTTGTTGATTGGACCGAATTGATCGGTCTCTCTATTGGCATATGGGCTTCTGTGCAGATGCTAATACAGAGGCCGGTCAATTCAGTCCAGTCAACGAGGTATAATACAAGCAATAACACTAAAACTATACTCGTCGCACAAACAGTGACTATCGTGGCTCGGTGACGTAGTGGATAACGCTTTGGCGTTTGAAGCGACCGCTCCCAAGTCCGAATCCCGGTGGGAACAACATCATTCACTGGGAGGCAGGTACGTCCAGCTAACGAGACCCAAATAGGACGAAATACTCGCCCTGGATTCCATTGCTATCCATCTTTAATATAAAAAGACTGTTCATTTTTTGACACAGCAAGATTTCGATGAGGATGGATGATGTTTTTCTTCTTTCGGCAGTGGAGTTCTGGACATATGTTTCGTCCATCTAGGACTTGGTTAGCAAATGTACCTGTATTCAAGTGCTAACATCCCTCATTGAAACAAATTCAGCAAACATTACCGAGGTGACACAACGTTCCCTGCTAAGTTACCAAGTTATGAGAACCAGCTTTTATACAACGGGTATCTATTGTTATTGTCCAGAAAAATGGAAGAATTTTAAGGGATCTGTTTCACGAATTAATACGTCAACAGACGTTGGTCCAATCAGACAAACGTGAGAACTACCAAGCATATATAACAAGTGGATTATGTCAAGTCTAATGACACTTCTTAATCAGACAAATATTTATTCCAAAAAGAATTTACTATGTAGATTGTAGAATGTTTTCTTTGAAAGTAGACTTTATGAATACCTAGGGGGCAAAGTCTACGTACTTGGGAAATCTATATCATCTACCCGATCGCCATTAGCTCACTAAGATTCTTCTGTTTGTGTTATTGACCAGATTTATGATTTCTTACCCTTCTGCTTTTTGAAATAACTGTGATGTATGAAAAGATTGTCATTTTGGACATTGCATTTATGATAGAAGCATTTTCCTAGTCTAATTGTAAGCTGGTATACGTATAAACCAACCCTTCTTAACTTTGCTTTTGAACTATCATTATCATTTCAGCTGAATTTCGTCTTGTGAAGCACTAATGATTGTGCTTTCCTTTCCTAATATTCTACTTGCATTTATACATTTTAACGGTATATGAAGTAAACTTTAATGATCGTTGTTGTATTCAATTACCAACCATCGTTAATGAATGCCAATTCTGTTTAGTCTACTTATTGCCCCTTACGTTTTGAGACATAGATATCTCAAGCTGGATTATAACCAGAGTCTTTGGGTTTAAATTCACACCCAAACTTAGTTTTCTTTTCGACTTCCGCCGTCACCGGAGACTAGACTGACAATGGAATGACGCTCCCCATTTACCCTTTCTGGGGTAAATTGGATTAGGTTAGAAGAAGGTTCAAATTGGTCAGATTAAGACATGACACCAGTCCATGAAATCTCTGGCTGTTGGTCAAAGTCCTGTAAGGAGGTGTAGACTACCTGAGTGGAGTCCCTGAGATGATAGGAATCAGTGGTTGAAGACTCTTGGCTAAATGACTGAAAGTCAACTACATTAAATCAGATGTATTCTCCCTTTGACGTCTTCTGAAGCTTGAATGTTTTGACTAACACTAATTTTTAAATTCCCTCTCCCCCTCTGCACCTCTGTCCAGTTTGATATCAGTCTTTCTATGCACTTTTTGTTTTCATACTACTGAGAAAGGTGGTGACTTGAACCGATGCACTTGTGCTGGGGGATCTACGTTGACTTTTTTTTATCCATCTATCTTGCTTTAAAAGTGATTTTCAGTATTACCTTGTTGAAATAGGGATATTAGACAGACCGTAAGAATCGCCATTCATTGGATCGAATTGTTCGACCTCTATTGGGATATGGGCTCCTATGCAAATGCTTCGATATTGCCTGAGTGTTAATTCAGGTAATTTGTTTGTTTGTGGATAACAGAAGAATCCAGTATGCGCTTTTTGTCCTACTTGAGACTAGTCAGATGCATATACTTGCATCTCAGTGAGTGATGTTGTTCTCGCTGAGACTTGGACCTCGTACCCATCGCCTCAAACGCCAGGTGACGGGTACCAAACAGGATGAAACGCATATCGTGGATTCCTCTGATAACCGCAACCAAACAGACCATAAGATTGGTAACTGAAATATAATATGATGGCTTTTGCGCAGAAAAATATCTGTATAGAAAACTGCTTGGTTAGTTTTATTTTCAAGCGTGTTTAGAAAACGGTTACGATGTCCACAATTACACTAAAGCATTATAACGATGGGGAAATGAAGAACATGAACCTTAGATAAGTAATGTTAGTTGGACTATTTGGTAACATAATTGTATGCATAACTCAGTTCAAGAGCTTTTGATTGACCCCCAACTTTTTTTCTGTTTTGGTGAAACTAGTCATCGTGTATTACCTCATTTTTCGTGCATGAAATCTGTTGTTTCATTTTTATAAATTATGGTGTCGTGTACAGGAAATTCAGTTGTTTGTATGTAGATGAACTAAATCGGTTAAAAATATACAAAAAATAAGGACAAGACTTTATGTTCTGTTGTCGGAGGTTAGGAGAGCCAAACTATGTGACTCATCATGTTAGAGAATTGAGCATACGACTGGTGGCAAATACATGAGAGATTAATCATGTGCAAAGTGAATTAGAAAACTAACATGATTCAGAGAATTACAACTAAATGGAAACATAACAGAAAGAATGAGAAATTCTTCTTCTTGTATGCTTCTTGTTATTATCCTTTACATCATACTGATATGCTTGGTTAATCGCTTTTCCTCCATTGACACTATGTCAGTAAAACTCATTGCATTGGTTGACTATCCTGTGAGATAGATTTCCAATTCATACATTGAATCAGTCGTTAGTTTCGCCTATAATATTTGAACAATGGATGTACCCATCAAACAAGAAATGAAAACATTGAATACTGCACAGCTTATGGTTATTATTACACGAAGAACTCAGGACATTAATCTTGTGCTCTAAAAATCTCATATTGATCTCTACATCTTAGTATTCATTCTTCAAATAATGATGATAATGAGCAGAAAAAAAGTACTTTTGAATACGTTTATGGAAGTAAAATGAACTTGTTAGTATTTAAGCAGTCATTTTATAAACTTAATTATTTTTTTTAAGGTAGCATTGATTACAAACTGACATCAATTAAAGAACCACTGAGATGCTTCCAGATGGATATTCAAAAGTTCTAATGAAGAGTCGTGATCTTTGAAATCAACTAATCAGTAGGGAAGTTGACGCCAACTGAAGACTTTAGATGAAAGTCACTCTATATCTCGAACTGACAGAAGTAGGAAACTGTAAACTATTGAACTCCATTCCGGTAGCTAAATGGTTGACTTATTCGCCGCGAAACCTGAAAATCCTGAGTTCGATCCCTGGCGGGGCAAGGTCATGCGTACCTACTGTTAAGAAGTCCCATACTAGGATGAAATAGCTGTCCAGTGCTCCAGGTTTTCAATAGCTCTTCAACAGATGTTAGTCGGTGATGAATGCTACCTTAAAAACAAATTCTCATTAACCTGAATATGCATTAATTAATGGTGTTATTCTTTTACTGACCAGACAGTGTTTTTTTCTCGATTTAACAGAAAACAGTGTTCAGCAGTTCACCTAGATAGTAACAGTTGCTAATATTATTGTTGTTGTTATCGTCAGTGTTGTTTTTAACCAATCGATTACTCTAATCACATTAATATCCCTAGAGAGTAGTTTCCCTTCATTTATTTTCTTTCGATTAAAGCAAGGTAAAAAGTTACCTCATGTTGTCTAATTACATATTTCTCCTCTAGGGTAGGGTAGATTGATGGTGATTGGAGTTGAAGGGAAACATCAATCACTGGATAATGTGAAGAAGTGGTCACTGCCCCAAGGGTGTGTCGCTCTATTAACTGGTATGAAAAGACTGAAGTGATAAAGGCAGGTCATAAAGAGTGTTCCGGATGACATCAGGTGCCTGTCTCTGATGCTGAGTTCTTACTTATGAAAGTACTACTTGAAGAGATGATTTATGTCATATGCAGCTATGCAAACGAAATAGGCATTCTATCTAACAGACTTATTGCTATGCACAGAAAATGTACAATCATATTTGATGAATTGTTTGTTTTATGAAAAAACTGAAGTTGGGGCTATTGAAAATTGATTTACCTTTAGCGGAAATACGCGTTGAGAATATTAAATTAAACGACTTGATAACATAGACAAAATTGTATTTGAGATATGTAGACGATACCTTCATCATGCGTAGGAGTAAAGAGACCAAGAAAAGCTTTTTAATCCAGTTCATTTCATTGGCTAAGTTATTTGTAACCACAGACTGGGACAAACTATTGAGAGAAGTGAAGATGGTTCTATACTGCGTAGAATTTATCATAATAGTAATGATAACAATGATAATAATAATCATTTTATTTTAAACAGTATCTCTGATACATTATGGAATTCTCAGCAAGTTTACTAGGAGAACAATATATCCCAAAGAAATGATTAGGGCATTCGAGTGATGTTAATACTGGCACTATTAAAGACAATAAAGTTGAACAGTTAGCTGTTGTTGGATTAGCTTCCTATCTAGAACGGAAGATATACAGAAAATCAAACATAAGTTTGATGGTATCAGTTCATTCAGCTAATACAGGAATCTGGCATCCAGTCTAAGCGTCCAAGGAGTGGAAACATGATGGATTTTACACAAGGGAAGTCCACTTCCACGAACTTGACATTTTCTCTACGTTTTTCTATGTACTCGAAAATGTGTAGCTGAAATGAAAACATTTTAAAACTGTGCAAGAGTACTTGGCACCTTTAGAAGATGTAGTTAAATGATTCAAACAAATTGAAAGGTGAGCATCTGATGTATATGTTTGATGGAAACTTTTGATAGTTCAAGGCTAAAGCAGGCAGCTAGACCAACCTATCAATATCTCCCATTTGAAACCTTTTGTCCCATTTTATATAAAAAGAGTTTCATAAAGGTATCATTTTCATGGGTTTCAAGATTCGGTTGAAAGGAAAATAGACAACATTCAAGAAACTTCATCAGATAACGAACATCCTATAAAGTTTACTAGAAAATATTTAAACCCAAGAAGTGAAAAGTTTGTGGAGTCAGCTGTCCGTAAAACTAGTGTTCATCAGGTTTTCTTTTAAAGAAGAAAATTTGAGTTCACAAAACAATCTTTGACTAGACGCTTACATCTTGTTGTTTTTTTCTCCTACAAAGTTAGTAGTTGTTTATAGAAGAAAGAACATACTGAGAGGATCTAACATGAACATGAGGCCTCCAGTAGTTAGCTCAGGCTGTATTTATCTTTTTACCTGGACCTGCAATAGCGGGTATGTCAGAGGAACGTAGAAGATCCTTGCCAAGAAATACCTATATACGTACCAAGGAACTGGACACCGAGAGTCTAATATTTGCTTAGCAGTACTCTGGATAGACATCTACTTGATACAGGTCATTGAGCCCAACGCTGTTTTCCGTCTGATTAGTAAGAAGAACAACGGTATACTGCTTTAGTGTTATTGCTTGTATGAAGCAATCGCTCCCGCGTCCGAGTCCCGGTGGGAACAACACCACTCACTGGGAGGCAGGTACATCCAGCTGACGAGTCCCAAATAGGACGAAGTGCACTGCTAGCCACTGCCCATCATTACTATACATGGTATACTGCTTTGTTGTGCAGAAGCAGCAGTTATTCATCGCCTTTAAACCTAATCTTTGTGTACAAAAGAAGTTCGTGGATCTCTTCGGTAATCAGTTGCCTTTCTGTTCCTTGCCTTCTGTGATATTTCGTCATTTACCCCTACATCTTATCATTTTTCATTCCATCCTTCTCGAACATGCATCATACTCCTGTCAAGTTAGTACTGATCACCCAAAAACTTGATTGCAACTTGATTGTGACTGTTAACGCATTCTTTACCATTTCATCATTAGCCCTATTTATTAAAATTACTAATTTATCCACTTCTAACACCATTTTCATCAAATTCTAATTACGTACCCCTTAAAAATATCTTCCATCACTTTGAACCTTACTTTTCATTACTAATATTTGTGTTATCACACTCTCCTAGCAATAATAGGAAGATTGACTTTTTCATCTACTGCTTAATCCTATTAGATGATGTCTTATCAACATAACAATTTGTACACTCTGTCTGCTTTTGATTAGATCAAGAGCTTCGTTCATTTTTATCTATTCAACATAAAATGAGTTTTCTAAATGTGGATAAACTTGATTATTAATATATTTGTAATGAATGTTTACACACAGTGATACAATGTAGTTCTGGTAGTATTTCGAGCAAAATTACTGCCCATGATCACACCAGTTGTTGGAATTATTTGCTCTCAAATAATGTATTATAAATAAATTCTTAATGACTTGATTAATATTCATTTTATCCGTCAACTCTGTTGACTATTTACACTGAGTGTGACTAACTTCTTTGTAAATAGTATTAACTTGTAGTGGCGTGTCTGTGGATGATTTAGAGAGCACAAAATAAAATGAATTCATTCATTTAGGGATTTGTATGGACTCATTAGTTTCAAGCTGATATTCATCATGAACTGAGATCAGTTGGAGGAACATTGGAAACCTGGAAGCACTGGACAGCTGTTTCATCTTAGTGTGGGACTACTCAGTAATGTGCACCCATGACCCCACCCCACCAGGGATCTAACTCAGGACCTTCAGGTTCCATGGCCAGCACGTTACCATTGAGCCGCTGGTCGGAATCCAGTGGTCCACATTTCCAACTTCTGTCAGTTCACGACCTAACGCGATCATCAGTCAATGTCGCTATTGAGTATTTGTCCTCACGTCCTCCAGGTTGCCCCACCGGTCAAGACTACTCATTGGCACTTCAGGAATCACCTCTCGAAGCTAGTCACTAACCAGTACTAAATTGATTCAACTTGGGGGTTTATGGGGATTGTGACCGGTGGGGCAGACCTGGAGAACGTGAGGACAAATACTCAACAGTGATATTGAATGATAGATGTGCTATATAGTGAAGTGACAGAAGTTGGAAATATGCACCATTGGATTCTGACCCAGCGGCTCAATGGCAACCTACTGGCCACGGAACCTGAAGGTTCTGAGTTCGATCCCTGGTGGTGTGGGGTCATGGGTGCACATTACTGAGTAGTCCCACACTAAGATGAAACAGCTGTCCAGTGCTTCCAGGTTTCCAATGTTCCTCTAACTGATCTCAGTTCATGATGAATACCAACTTGAAATGAATTCATTTCATTTTGAATTTTACTTGACTTAAACAAATTTATCCAGGGAACTGAATGAGTTGGAAGTACTACACAATAGCCTGGGTAAAAAGACAATAGGTACACAGAGCGAAATGGATAGTTAATTAGTACTAAAAGTTTGGATTTCAGCTGTTGAAAAATTAGGCTAGTAGCATAACGCTTCATTAAAGGTTGGTCAACCTTCTTTTTCTCGACTTAAACAGTGAAATCAACCTTTGAAAACAGTTTTCCTGAAGAACCACTACAGAAGTTGGTTTATCCTAGAATTAAGATTTGTTAGTGAGGTGAATATTCAAATACTTTATGTACTTCAATCTGAAAGTGTAAGGTACTATTGGTAAGCAAATTTTCATTACATCATTTGATACAAAAACTAGAGACCAGTATTGTTTAACATTCATCAATTTTCAATAAGTATTGATTTTTCTGAGTAGTAAACCAAAGTATTTGGCATTACAATAAATTTCATTAATTCTGAACCTTGTGACCTCTTCTCTAGTGTAAACTTGCAAACTACAAACTACTGTGATCTAGACTATACCCAGTGTGAGTCTTGGAGACAGCGAGTTCAAGTTAGCAGAGGTCAGGATTTTCTATCTCTAAACTGTCTTAAATTACAATGGAATGTTTATCCACTTGTATCTCTGGCTTTTGTTTCTTTCTCTCTATTAAAGAAACCATTTTTAAGTTAATCAAACTTAAAAAGACTACAAAACTTAAGTTGATTTTCGTCCAAAGGAAATCGTAAGAGTTTTACATTACAGAGTAAGACTATAGTAACTGTGTATTACTGCTGATTGACACACAAGTTGATGAAAAATTTTAAGTTATCGAAAGTTTATATCTAACTTCCCAACTCTACTGTCCTAGATTCCACTCCTATCTATTATCCATCATTCTAATTGAACTTCATAAGCCTAGACTCCAGGCACATTTACGAGATTCAGTTACTTACCCTTCTTAGCTAACCGCTTGTTCACTGACATTCAGTTACTTTGCCAGTCACATATGTTGTGTTGTCATACTCAGCATCGTTGAAGATCGCTGTACAATCCTAGCTAACGAATCATGGTAGGATACATTTCACTAGAATGTTAACAACAATATGATCAATGGGATATTTTGTTTTTCCATCTTGACATATGAAAAGAATTCTAGTATACATTCAAGTGTCTTGAAGTTTAATCATTTTACTTCTTGTTCTCCCTCTTTATTCTTGTCAGAATTTTCTTTCCACGCAGTAGTATTATACTCCTGTGAAGCGCAACCAATAGGAATGTTTACTTTTAACTCAATGCATAAGTGTCATGATATCAAGTGACTTTAAAGGCTACCCTAGCAACGAATCAAATAACCAATTAATTTCTTCATTTTGGCTAGAAAGGAAGATTTTTGTAAAATGAAGAAGCCCAAATGGTTGTTTCAGTTGTTGCTAAGGTGGCCTTTAGAGTCACGCATGATGACTGACTCTAAAGGCCACCCTAGTAACTGCTAAGACAATAATCAGATTTCAGAATTTCGGCTGGGAAGGCAGTTTCCTATAGAGCAGTGAGACACAACTGGTTATCTCAGCAGTTCCTAGGGTGGTTTTAGAGTCACTCTGCAGGAACTATCCTTTGACCCCAATATTTAGCCAGTGATTAAAGGTCGATCAGCTAACCATATTGGATGGTTGGAATAGGGAAGAGAAGTCAGTGAAGGTGAGTCTTGCTCTTTCTATCACATATGCACAAAACTTATCGCAACTATTAAGCTCATATTATCCAACGGAGAGGAACCTATGCTATTCAATGTTCCAACAGATCACACTGCCACCTTACTATTTGTGTCCCAGCGGAAGTGCAGATCAATTGTCGGGATAGTAACAAATTATATTTAAGGAGAAGTAAACACTTATATTGACAGATTATAACATGAGTAGAATAGTCCCACTTTGCAGCCTAATTAAACCCACTGTTATTTCTGCAGGTATAATGTTGAACGAAGGAGCTTGAGTTTCATTGAATGACAAAAGAAAATACATCAATATCTTGATACTGAATAAATCAGTCGCTCAGTATTATATACAACTCAAAGTAATTTCGAGTAGATTAGCCCTGTAGATAGATATTGCTTTCCTTGAATGAGAATATGACACCAGTTGCCATGCAGCTATGAAGTTTTCCTGTTGATTATATGCTTAAAATCCCAGGTGTTATGACGCATCGAAGAAAGGAAGATATGAAATTCTGTTGAATACCCTTTTTCCCAGTTATCACATTTATTTTTTAAGACAAGTTTACTTAGAAGTCGTTTCCAAGTATTACTTTTCAGCTATTTTTACAAGCTTTCTAAAGATCCATTTATTATTGTTTTATGTTGTTTCTTTGAAAAGTTAACGTCAGTTAACGGCAAACTATGCTAATCATTTTGTAGCCTTGAAAGGCTGTGTTGTATTTCTGCAATTTATTGAGTGCTGTGGACAGGCTATCCATTTGTTTAAATGCATCAGCTATAAATCTAATCGAAAGGGAGGGAAAAACTGCTAGTTAAAAGGTTTACAAATATCGCATATTTCATTTAATTGAGTTGGTAACGAGTCGCTCAAAAGGGACTACTTTCAAGGCATCCTAGCGACTTCTGAAATACCCAATCAAGGTTGGGTATTTTGACTAGGGGTTTCGTTTTTCAAAAAATGAAGAACCGTAATGGGTTATTTTAACATTTGTTGGGGTGAACTTTAAAGTCGCTCATCCATCCTAGCAACGGCCGAAGTAGCCTAAGTATATTTCTTTACCTGCGTTGGAAAGGTTGATTTTTACAAAATAGACAAGTTTAATTAGTTTAATCAATTTCTATGACTAGAAAACAAAGAATCCATTATCAAACTTCAATTTCAAGGTAGCACAATTCTGTACAGTATTTTCTCTATACGATAGGCAACTTCCCATGATATAGCTAGCACACACTGTTATAGTATAATTTACTGCATGACGTTTTGAACAGAATTTATCGCTCATATTGTAGTGGGCGTTGCTGATAAGAATGGATATAAGTAGTATATATTGAGAGGGTGGCAGAAATCATATGGAATTACCAGCAATGGGTAAGGATTTTGCCAAGAGAAACGCAAGAGACAAGGCAGGAGTATGAAGAGCAAATTAAGAGAGAAGCAGAAGAGGAAATGAAGTACATTTTGCAAATGACAGTTTTAGTGCAAGATGTATCACATTTAACGACTACTGTCCCTCTAGCTCACAATAGATATTCCTTCTTTCGTGCCTGTCTTCTTGTTCCTTTCAATATGCATATGAATAAGAGCAATAAATTCTACTCAAAGTGTCATCCAATAAATAATACTATTTCACTGTGTGCTCTTGGCAAATAAATAATTTAATGTGGAATTATACATTACTACAGTGTCCAAGGGTTATCCTTACACTAACTTCCCTATACTCGCATTTATACACGAAGTTATTTTTTCTGTAGACAACAACACTACAAACGGTAACAAGTACTAACTATTAATATCGAGAAATTCATCTATATCAGTAGATCTGCTTTTTTCTGATTTTACGGTAGCATGTGAACCATGAAACTTAAATATTCTAGATTTAATTTAAAAACGTCTGATGAGTTCATACATATATGCATTCTAAATTTAGAACTAAATATTTTTTTTCCAGTATCTCATATGTCTTCAAGAAAGAATAACCCATTGAAAATATTTTTCAAGTTAAATAAATTAAGTGAAAAGTCAGCTGCATCTCTAGCAGACCAGGTTAATCGATACATACTGAGATATATTATCATCACAAATCTAACGTCGGATACCATGTTTCTGTCCCATCCATTTCTTCCACCCATACATAGTCTGTTTCAAAGGTGGATGAGAAAATAATAGATTATTTTGATGGCATTGTAATTATTCATTTACTCCTAACTCTTCAAAATTCGTTACAAAAGTTTGTTTCATTTACAAATATGGAATCAATATTTATTTTAGTGAAGGCCAAGGGAGACATAACGCTTAGATATGTTTTTTTTGAATGCAGAACTCAGATATGATCAATCTTATTGTAACGGCCTCCGCTATGTTGAGCAGGTGTTGATGAGCTACATGTGGTATCGTTTTTAGAATACGGTGAATGACAATGAAAGCTTTATTAGCATTCATGTGACTGGCTGTGTCAATTAGCTGCCTTAGGAGTGAACCTTTTGCCAGCTTGTTTTGGAAAGGGGTGAAGTGAAAGTGTTAAAAAGTTCAGTCCTAGCACACCTCGTTGACACAGCGCATCGCATAGATGCTTATGCAGCTTTCATTATCATTCGTATTATTCTAAAAGTGACGCCACATGTAGCTCGCCAACGCCTGTTCAGCATAGCGGAGGCTGTCATAATAAGATTGATCAAGCCTGAACTCTGTGTTCAGAAAGAACACGTCCAAGCATTACTTCCCCCTTGATCTTCAGCAAACTAAAGGCCACTCCTGTCATTTTATTCGTTATCTTTTTGTTCACTATTATATCATTCATCTGTATATGTATCATCCCAATATTTATTTGGTTACACATGTATTTACGTAATGATGAAGCCTCGTTGTCATTCAATAATCTTAACACTTCCTGTGCGGGATAAGGCTGGAGAGACAAGCAAACTTACCTGCTTTATTATCACCTCCGACGACAGAATACTTGGCATTATTGTTACTGTTAGGCATATTTTGGTGCTTTTTTTAAAGTACTTAAGAATCCAAATAGTAATGCGTATTCATACTTCTACGATGAAGGAGAAAATAAAAGTTAATCAGAAATGGGAAGAGTAAACATATTTGATTGATAGAAGTTATAAGTGGTTTACACCCTTTTAAGTAGCCTTCGAAATCCAATGGTAACACACTATCTACAATACGCTTACTGCGGTAAAGGTATATAACGACCTGCCTTCAGCTTCAGTCAATAAAATAAAAATTCAACAATTATCACCTTGGTTTCAATATGGACTATCTAGAAATTTCTAACGGGCCTTCTACATTTGGTCCCTTTGATGCATTTGAACAAAGCAAGAACAACACAGTTTGCAGTATAGCAAAAGATATCATTCTATCTCAAGATCCATAATCAAACTGACGTAACACAATTTAATTGTTAATGGACAAATGACACTTCTGAAATCACAGAAAACCACTAAATAACGGAACTCCAAGAAAAATGTAATCACAAGTCAACCATCAATATCATGGTTAATTTATTTGTGGTTAGGTTAAAGTAGAGAAGGAATACAATCACAAAATTTATCACTGATACAAACTTAAATGTGTACACTAAATATGAAGTAATGGAGGAGTATAAGAATGAAGTTAAAATCGGTTTTAAAGGAAGAAATTGGGTAATGGTAATGTCATGAATTAAAGAAAGTTAAAGAAGGGGAGTACACGATTCCAACTCACTGAGTCGTTGATAATACGCTATGTGATCCTGTGATTGATCTCTGATTAGGATGTGAGTGCACACTGTTGAAAAGCAAAAACTGCGGAAAAACAAATGTACAGTACTCGTAGGTTTTTATTTATTTTTCAGCTGACATTAATCTGTGATGATAATTGACTTCAAGTGTAAGTAGCTATAACCGTTTGGTATTCTGTCACCTTTGTGTTCTCTGCTACTTTTGTGTGCAATCTTTCACTTGATTGATAATGTATGTCTAACGCTTTGAGGTGAGATGTTCCATCGTATACACTTGTGTAGAAAGAGAAGAAGTCCCCTTATCTGAGGAGTTTTTTTCATTTCTGAGTAGACAGCCATGTTATACTCGAAAGATTTTGAAACAATGGGAAAGATTTGCAGCTCAGGGTGAGGGTAATGGTAGTTTGGTATTCTATGAGCTTTCATATTTTGTTGAAGTTTCATCACCGAGCTTGGTGATATACTTAATACTAACTTTATAAAGAAGATGAAAACAAAACAAGATTATCATCATCTACATGAGCTACAAATCTTTTTCATCATTTCTTAAGTTGCTTAATTGCATATCCTATCTATATAGGAGCAATTGAACCGCTAGATATGGATGTGGTAAAACTCAGGAACTTATCTTTCATTTGACGCAAAACTATTCAATGACTTGAAAATGACAGAAAGATGACAGCTGCATAATATTCCATGCCATTTAGAGTACTAAACAAATACTATGGAAAAACTTCGAACCATCGTCCTATTATGGGACTCCTCAGCAGTACGCACCCACAACCCGGCTAGGGATCGAACTCAGGACCTTCAGGTTTCACGGCGAACGGGTTAACTATTCAGCCACTGGGTTGGTTTCCAGTGGTTCACAATTTCCGAAACAGTTGTCTAGTGCTCCCAGATTTCCAATGGTTCCCCAACTGATGTCAGTCCATGATGAATACTACTTCTGAATTTAAAAAAATTCCCCTTCATCTCAAGAATACATATTTTTTAGTGCCAGTAGTTCAATGTCATTTTAAACTTTCAGCAGCTATTAAGAGACCATAAAACAGTGGTATGAAAAATAAAATGAAATTTTTTTATTCATCTCATCCTTATGTTATTGTTTTGTCCGGCAGTACGAAACCTATATAGGAACTAGGAAGAGGACTGTGAATGACTTATCTTGTCACAAAGCATCAAATTTGAACTATTCCAAACAAGACAGAAAAAATGAATACGTAATGCAGATGATATTTATCTGGCATAGACTTGAATAAAAGTATTACTTATGGAAGTAGTAGGCAAAACAAAATTTATAGATATCTAAACCAAGTTGCTATCCCCCATGATATTCCTTATTGTGGTGGACTGGATCATGCAGCAAACAGTAGGCAGCGAGAAGAGGGGGATACGCTGGACTGCAGAAATGAACCCAGAAGACTTGGATTTCGCCAACGATGACTTGTGCCTGATGTCACATAAACTTGAAGATCTACAGGCAAAAACTAACAAGTCGGTAGAAGAGGCAGCGAAGACGGGACTTCAGGTGAATATAGAGAAGACAGAGGTGATGAAGATACCGCACCACAACAACAACAACAACAACAACAACAACAAACTCCAGTCACCATCAACGGGAGAAGCTTAAAGGAAGTAACCTCCTTCACCCACACCTATCTAGGAAGCACTGTTTCAACTACAGGCGCCACAGGCGGGACAGACGAGGATGTCAAAGTCAGCCAGGATCGGAAAAGCAAGAGAGGTGTTCATTAGCCTGAAACCAGTGTGGAGATCTGCTTCACTGCACTCAGCATGTGGAACAAGATACGGATTTTCAACACCAATGCCAGTCAAGTCAGTGCTTCTGTATGGCTCAGAGACTTGGCGCGTCACGAAAGGGATTTCCAATAAACTACAGACATTCATCAACAACTACCTACGCTGGCTCGCTACTGAAGATCAGATGGATTGCCAGAAATAATAAGCAACAAGGAACTCTGGGAACGAACCAACCAAGAATCTATCACGCAACAAATATGCAGGAGGAAGTGGAGATGGGTTGGGGATGCACTGAGAAGGCCGACTGGGGACATCACGCATCAGGCCAGTTGCTCGAGTGGAATCCCCATGGGAATCGACGAGTTGGACGTTGGAGGTGAGGGTGACATGGAGGAGGTCGTGCGAGGAGGAAATGAGAGCTTGTGGGCTGTCGTGGAGGCAGGTTCAAAAGATCTCAGAGAACAGAGTGGAGTGGAGACGTGCTACTGAAGCTCTATGTTCCACTAGGAACCCAAGGGACTAATAATAATAATAAACCAAATTGGGATTTGATGGTTTGAAAAAAATTGGGCATTGAATAAATGATATTCATGATTTTGGTATTTGTATTTCGCAATGAATGTACAACAAAATTAATTTGTTCCAACTGACGTTTCGTTATTTAGTGCCAATAGCTTTATCAAAGTTACAGTAAGCCGGAGTTTACAACATCCTCCAAGCTTGTAAATGATAACTTGACAAGTGTTCTTCTACATGAATCATTCTGCGTTGTTAGAATTGTAGAATGAAGACGACGTCCATATGTCATATATTTTGTGTGAAGAATGTATGAATTACAGATTCGGATTTGTATATACACATGTGTTGATAGTTAGTATCATCTGTATGTTGGTTATATCAGCATATGGGGGTGGGTTGAGACCCGGTCAAACTACGTCTTACTCCCTCATTCCTATCTAGACAGTTTTGATTCCAATTAATGTCAAGAGATTCTGCTATGAGACGTTCTTTATAGTTTCTAAAGCCTTTCTGAATAATGCCAGTATTGTCAAAATATACCTTGTGACCTGAAATTCTAGCATGTAAAGCTATGGTTGATATGTTTTCAGTTCCACTGGATTTCTAGGAGGTCGTGTGGAAGCTCTTCGGTGTTCATTACTTCAAATTAGTTAGTCCTATGTATATTGCATTTCAGTGTGAGCAATTTACTTTACATATACAACTAGATAGTGAATCTAAAAGGATCTCATGCTTCAAATGAACTAAGGTGCTCTGCAATGTGTTTGATGTTCTGTAGAACACTCTGATACTGAATTTGTTGAATACTGTCCTAATTGAATCCGAAGTTTGTGATCCATGAGGGATAACTAATGTTGAGGCCCGCGATTTAGGAGTGGTTTTACGACCTAATTTTGATGTTATTTCCTATTTGCAAATCAATTATACCGGATAATCATTCATTTTAAGTACCCTGTTCACATATTTTAATTCCTCAACTCTTTCATTTTCATCCATTACTAGAGTGCGTACTCTCCTTAAAATACTGGAGGCAACATAAACTTTCTCAGTAATTAGATATAATGAGTTGAAATCTAAATATTTGTTCAAATGGGTTGCTTTTTTGAAAGTGGCTATACTTAAATGCCCTTTTTCCTTCCGCTTAACAAGACAACCAAAGAAAAGCAGTCCCCACTTATCCATTACTTTTTCTGAATTGAACTTGATACTGGGCGATCCAGAGTACAGGTGATCTAAGAATACCTGGGTATAAGCCATGTGTCATCAACATATCTCAGTCTTTTTCTGTGTCATTCATTTATTAGTTTACCTCCGTAATGGTTTAGACAATTCTGCATCAAATATTTCTTTTCCTCTAATCTAGAAACTAGAGAAACTCCTTTTTGAATGCAATGTTTAGGCTGTAAAACACGATTCCTCGGGAACGCTTTTTCAAGCTTACGGAAGCTTCAAGTAAATACCCCCATGGAGATTTAGCACATCTCTTAATAAATGAAAAATAATCTTCAAAAATCATAGATTTGTAAGAATTAGTAGAGTAATGTAAGTTTGCGAATTCTGCATCTCATTATTTTCAACAGGACTGTTACATGAACACAAAGTCAAGTGAACTGAGTGAAATTTAAGTGCTGATAAGTGTTGATAATTCAGACTAACAATAATAATACCAACTGCTAAGCGGTTGTAACATAAATTTTATTGACTCATTAGACTCATATGATTAATCTGAACACTGAGCAAAACAGCATATGACAGTTGAACACAAATGTATAATACACTGTGTTGAAGTATAACTGTTAATAAAATGATGTACAAAAGTTGCAACACTACACAGTATGATTATGAATAATCCTCGGGAGTAAGTGAATGGTCAGTCAAAATAATAATGAACGTAATGAAACCTCATCAATAGATGATCAAGTGAAGATCTGATTACAATGGAAAGTCAAATAGGTTAATGCTCAAAAATGCCTTTGAAAAGTAAATTCTATACTTAAGCAAAACATATCCTTACTTGGAATCAGTGGTCATGTGTTATGACTTATGTGTTACATGTAGTCAAGCTATGAGGGAAATACAAAGTGTCAAACGAAGTTGGATGTGAAGACAGATATTCAACGATGGTATTGGATGTAGATCGTACCATATCTCTAACTAAGACAAGTAGGAAAAGTGCGGATCTGCGGATTCCAACTCAGTGACTTCATGTTAACGCACTTACTGTGAAACCTGAGGTTCCTGCGTTCTATCTCTGGAGGATTTATGGGCGCACACTGCTGAGGAGTCTCGTATTGGGACGAAACGTCTGTCTAGTGCTGCTGGGTCCTCAGTGCTTCTTCAACTTATGTCAGTTCCTGAAAGATATTAACTTGAAATTACAGTTTAGTAAGACAGAGTTTTTTTCAGTTGATTTCTCTATATTTCTCACTCCAAGACATCGTTTTCTCTGTGTTACAAGTATGATTTAACATATAACCAATGAAAACTGATGGAATAACATTTATTTTTTCTTAGTTTAACAAAAAAGGACTACATAATCAATAAGTAATGTAAACAATAAATAAAATACCAGATTATGTCATATGATCCGTTCATAAGATGATTCGAAACAAAAGTATGCAAAAATATCTCGACAATGCGATGTAGAGACAGAGATGAATCCAACACATAATACCGTAGATTGTTATGCCTATTCATTTTTTCCTTCTTCGTCTTTTGCTTTCTTTTCAACAACAATTCATTTTTACCAGTTTGATTTAAACCCACTTCGCTAATAATTCTTTTCAATAGAGACGCCACTTATTATTATTATTATTATTATTAGTCCCTTGGGTTCCTAGTGGAACATAGAGCTTCAGTAGCACGTCTCCACTCCACTCTGTTCTCTGAGATCTTTTGAACCTGCCTCCACGACAGCCCACAAGCTCTCATTTCCTCCTCGCACGACCTCCTCCATGTCACCCTCACCTCCAACGTCCAACTCGTCGATTCCCATGGGGATTCCACTCGAGCAACTGGCCTGATGCGTGATGTCCCCAGTCGGCCTTCTCAGTGCATCCCCAACCCATCTCCACTTCCTCCTGCATATTTGTTGCGTGATAGATTCTTGGTTGGTTCGTTCCCAGAGTTCCTTGTTGCTTATTATTTCTGGCAATCCATCTGATCTTCAGTAGCGAGCCAGCGTAGGTAGTTGTTGATGAATGTCTGTAGTTTATTGGAAATCCCTTTCGTGACGCGCCAAGTCTCTGAGCCATACAGAAGCACTGACTTGACTGGCATTGGTGTTGAAAATCCGTATCTTGTTCCACATGCTGAGTGCAGTGAAGCAGATCTCCACACTGGTTTCAGGCTAATGAACGCCTGTCTTGCTTTTCCGATCCTGGCTGACTTTGACGTCCTCGTCCGTCCCACCTGTAGTTGAAACAGTACTTCCTAGATAAGTGAAGGAGGTTACTTCCTTTAAGTTTCTCCCGTTGACGGTGATTGGAGTTTGTTGTTGTTGTTGTTGATGGTGGTGGTGCGGTATCTTCATCACTTCTGTCTTCTCTATATTCACCTGAAGTCCCGTCTTCGCTGCCTCTTCTACCAACTTGTTAGTTTTTGCCTGTAGATCTTCAAGTTTATGTGACATCAGGCACAAGTCATCGTTGGCGAAATCCAAGTCTTCTAGGTTCTTTTCCGTCGTCCAGTGTATCCGCCTCTTCTCGCTGCCTACTGTTTGCTGCATGATCCAGTCCACCACAATCAAGAATATCATGGGGGATAGTAGGCAACCTTGTTTTACTCCTGTCTTCACTTCAAAGGCATCACTGAGCTTCCCATTGTGGATTACTTGGCATGTAGCATCTTCATATAGTTGTTGAATGAGGAGGATAAAGGTTTGCGGTACTCCGTAGTATTGAAGCAGTTTCCAAATTACTTCTCGGTCGACGCTGTCAAAGGCCTTCTCAAAGTCGATGAAGTTGAGGTGGAGAGGTGATTGCCATTCTATGCTCTGTTCTATGATGATACGAAGCGTTGCAATTTGGTCTGCACATGATTTGTACTTCCTGAATCCAGCCAGCCAGCCTGTTCCGGTCGTAGTTTTGAATCCAGTGCATCCCTTAGCCTCTCCAGGATGATGCGGCTTAATATTTTACTTGGGGTGGACAGGAGAGTGATTCCGCGCCAGTTCCTGCAAGCACTGAGGTCTCCCTTCTTCGGCAGTTTGACAAGGTAACACTTCTTCCAATCGTCAGGTACCTTCTCTTCCTTCCACACCTTCTGCAATAGTGGTGTGAGCATGTCCGCTGTTGTCTCTGCATCTGTTTTCAGTGCTTCTGGGGTATTCCATCTGGTCCTGCTGCTTTCCCGCATTTCAGTAGCTTTATGGCGTTCAGGACTTCCATTTTCGTTGGGGGATTAATGTTCATTTGTAGTTCAGCGGCTGCAGGTGGTATTTCTGGACGAAAGAGACGCCACTTACTTTCCAGCAACTGATCAATGTACATAAGGCCAGTTGTATTTCTTTCTGTATATGTAAGTGACGCAAGTTGTACGCTCATTCCCCTTTTTCTGTTTTTTGAGATCTGATGAATGTTAGTTGGTTCACAGGCATTAGAAACATTAACTTGACGTTCTGTATTCAATAGGCACTGTTTCTCTTTGATTAAAAATTCTTTAAAACAAAATGTTCAGAAAATCTGTTAGAAATTCTTGTCCTACTTCTCTTTGTGTAAATTCTACAACAAATTTATGAAAAATATCTAAAAAAAAGTACAAAACTTTGAGCATTGTATTTATTCCTTGCATTTCATGTTGATTTCTGAATAGTCCCGTTTATGTGTTATTGTTTGTATTATACTGTCATTGATTCGACTGGATTGACCGGTCTCTATTGACGTATGGGCTCCTGCGCGGATGCCTCGATCTTGCCTTTGTTTTTCATTACATATACTAATGATGGATAGTCGCTAGCAGTGAAATCCAGGGCGCATGTTTCTTCCGATTTCGGACTCGTCAGCTGGGTATACCTGCACCCCAAAGACTCAAACTCGGGACCGGTTGCTTCAAACACCAGAGCGTTATCCACTACACCACAAAGCCACGATAGCCACTTCTTGTGCGACGGGTATAGTCTTAGTGTCATTGCTTGTATTATACCATCGTTGATTGGACCGAGTTGATCGGTCCCGAGTTCGAGTCCCGGTGGAAACAACATCATTCACTGGGGTGCAGGCATATCCATCTGACAAGTCCCAAATAGGACGAAACGCGTGTCCTGGATTTCACTGCTAGATTATTGTAATTACTTCTCTATCGAGTCCCTGTCTACATTTGAGTCAGTAGTCGGTAAATCCTGATATAAGTGTGATCATTAACTGTATAGTTGACATATTCATGCTGGTGACTACCAGAGGAATCCACGACGCGTGTTTCATTTCATTTGGGACTCACCGGTTGGATGTATCTGCACCTAAGTGGGTGATGTTATTTTCACTGGGACTCAAACCCAGTATCCACTGCTTCAAATGCAAATGCGTAGTCCACTGTGCCACTGGAGCACGATAGTCACCTCTTGTGTAACAAGTCTAGTTGGCAATTTATATTCATTATTAATTATCTTTTATCCTAACTATTGCCTTCATCCACTGCTGATATAACTCTATATGTAATTTAAATTGTTTGTTTCAGATACTAATAATTATGCCATTCATTAGAGAATTTTGCTTATTTTCATCTGTTTAGCATTATTGCAGAGAGTACTCTCTTAATCAACTCGGTTAAGTTCTTTGTTCTTACATTATTTGTGGACATATCTTTTGTTGTCCTTACCTGTTCCAAACGAATTACTCAATATAATATTTACCTCTAAAGTTGCATTCATCATTGACTGACATCATCTGAAGAACCATTGAAAACCCTGGAGTAATAGACAGCTGTTTTGTTCTGATATGGGACTCTTTAGCAATATACACGCACGATCTCACCAGGGATCGAATTTAGGACTGTCATGGCGAAAGCGTTAACCATTTAGTCACTGGGTCAGAGTTTAATGGTTCACAGTTTTCCGGTTCTTTTAATTCGCGATATAGCGCTACTGAAACACGAAGGTCTTAGTTTCAATCCATGACAAGGTCGTGAGTGCATACTGCTGAGGACTCCAGTACTAGGACGAAACAGCTGTTTAGTTCTTTCAGCTTTCTAATGGTTCTTCAACTGATGTCAATGCATGGTGAACACAACCTGAAAAGCGAAATCCCCATAGACATCAAACTACCCTATTACTTTCCACTTTGTTGCCATGTGGGGAGGTTTCTTACAATTATTTTTAACATTATTGTGTTTTAAAACCTCTGCTAAAACTCCAGCATCTTTTCAAATACATATAATAATACATACATATTCTTTATTTTATTCTGCTAGTTTCATTTAAACTTCCTCACTGTTTACATTTACCCTGTACTCACACAAAATTATGTTACCGATTCTAATCCATACTAACTTTATATTTATATTAAACCGTTCGCATATAAAGGGAAGCTGAGAAATCAAGATGGGCTCATTCGATTCTGAAACTCTTATTCCGTTTGCTATGATGAAAATGATTATGAGGTGATACGGGATGGACAAATCATAAGCAAGCAAACTGCATCATAATGAAACTTGAGACAGTGTAGAAGCACCAGTTCAAGGACCGTATACTCCAACAGAAACCGATAATAATAATAATATTTGCCGAAAATTTAAAGTGTCGGTTAATGGATAATGGGTGATACCTTTGACTTAAAGGTGACTGTAGCGAATCTAAAGTCTAGTGGATAACGCCATAACTTTTGAAGTAGTTGGTCCTTGATTTGAGTGGGACTTCCAGCTGATTGGGTCCCAAATGGAACGAGATGTAGATCCTAGATTCCACTGCTAGGAACACCAAATAAACTACAATATCATAAGTCTGATGATCAATGAAATAATTTAACTGAATAAGCAGGTTAAAATATTCCTGAGTTAAGATTTCGGGTGATAGTATGGGTTATCATTAGGTAGGAAAGAAACAAATGGAGTTTCACTGCTTATATCAAGGCAAAGCTACCAAGAAGAAGACACTATTTTAAATTCATTTCAACTGGACTCTGAAACTTGTTATATTTTGTAATACGTTGAACGTCTTGGCGATTCCAGATCGATGAATCATATTTATTCTATCAGTGGACAGAAAACCAATGAACAATGGTTAGAAGGGGGAAAGTTTTAAGATTTGGAGTTTTTATGTATATGCAACTGCTCAGTGTTTCTCTGTGTATATTTATATATTTGGATACTTTCATACAAATCATCTACGATTTACCCATAGTCATAACACCTGAGGAATTTGTCTTACATGATTGTCATTTTACTATATTTGATTAAAGATTCAACGAGATCCAAGCGAACTTTGACAACATAAACATATACTTTTATGAGTTAGTCAGTATTTCTTCATTGTTGATGATTTGCATTTTTATCCATTAGAAATTTATATAATACAAAATCCAAATATTTTAGACAACTTATTGCATTTCAGATGGAGATTTTGTTAATTCTAAAAGTTTTGTAATCAGGTTTTAAATAACAGGATAGTGTAAACCTTCAGGATGTACTGAATTTTGTAAGCAGCATAACTAGTGAACGTATAAAGACACTCGCCTCTCATTGACAATGATGGTGATCGGTTAGAAAACTGTTGACTATGTCGACAGACACGTTATTCTAAATTCTTACGACAGTGTTAATTGTAGAATCGTTTATATTCTGATAGAATGAAACCTATTCCAAGACAAACATAATAAGCCTCTTGTTGAAAGAAAAGTCTATCCGTTTCGTGCATCATGCTAGCGTGTTTGAATAATATCAGCCTCCTTCAGGTTACTAAAGTAGGTTCTTTGAGTAACTGAATGTTTCCTGGTTTCAGCACATATTCAATTGATGCAGAAAAATAACAGGTAGAAAAGAAAATTGGTGTTGAGACTGAGCAACCCGGTCGGTGACCTTGCAATGATTGGTGAGAAACGAATAAACTTTTTAATGATTTTTGGTGGACTAAAGAAATAGAAAATTTTGTTTTTCATTTCATGTGTAAAATAATGGGGGTTTTGTGGTGAAAGAAAACTTCATTTTAACTGACTAAGGAATCGCGACCTTTATATGCTTCTACGGTTAGTTTTCAAAAAAGGATAAACCCCCAACAGTCTACAAATCGGATTTAAAAAGCCATGATTAAGCTCATTCGATTTTTATTTATCAGATACTAAAGTAATGCAACAATGAAAGGTCAGGTAGTTTGTTCTCTTATCAGCCCAAGCCCTGACAAAAGGACAAACTAGCTGACCTTTTTTTGTTTTATGACCTAAAGGGGAGTTTTAATTCACTTAAAATTAAATGTCAGCGTCTAGGGTGTTAGAGTTATGGTCATACGTTGTGGTTTAACATAAAGGTGGACGACTCCTTGATAAACAGTATAAACTGTAAGCTCTGTATTCCCGTTTCATTCAACTTTAGGCAATAGAAAACAAGTCAAAAGTCTTACAGACTTGACATTTAAAGCAAAACTATCCCACAACACATAATTTCTTGCTGTTTGAAGTTGATTATTATTTTCTGTGTTTGTCCTTTGGGTTCCTGGTGGAACATAAGGCTTCAATAGTACATCACCATTTCACTATCTTCTCTGCAGTCTTTTGAACCTGGCTCCACGACTGCCCACAAGCTTTCATTTCTTCCTCACACGCTCTCCTCCTTCATGTCACTCTCGGACACGTCGTCGTTTCCCATTTGGGTTCTACTCAACCACCTGGCATGACACATGATGTCTCCAAACGGTCTTCTCAGTGTATGCTCAATTCATCTCCACTTTCTGCTAGTTCACTAGTTTACTAGCCGTCCTAGGCCCGGATAAAGAGGGAAGGTTGGGCATAGGGGTAGGGCTAGTCGTCCTACCCCGTAAAACCAATCCAGTCGCTAAAGAAACTTGAAAGCACAGACGATATATAAGAAATAATAACAAAATTATTCCTCGCTGGAATCGGAGAGGCGAAATGACGCCAGTTGGTGAAAGCCTTCGGGAAGCCAATTGGCCGATGTGTCTTCTCTCGATGAAAGCAAAGGTAAACATGGGGACATGGAATGTCCGTACAGTGTTTGAAGTTGATATGGATTTCATTTTTAAGGTAGTATTCATCATGGTCTGACACCAGTTTCATTATGTGACTCCTTAGAAGCACGCACCCACGACTTCAACAAGGAAGGAACTCGAGACCTTCTCATTTCACGGTGAGCGTGTTAAGCATTCAACCATTGGGTTAGAGAACAATGATCCACAGTTTTCTACTAAACTAACATTCTTACAACCGTTTGGTGATTTAGAGTATACATATTGATCTAAGTATTGTGTATACAGGCAGTGTTTTCTACTCCAGAAAACATGCCATCCTTTATTGGTTTTGGGCATTTTTCAAGCCATTCAAACACACCTACTTGTGTGGTAATCTTCCGCCTATACTGACATTTTATACCTTGTTCTGCTTGACAGGTTTTGCGCATGATGTTATTTTCCTATTAGTGATTAGCAATAGAATCCAGGACACGCGTTTCGTCCTATTTGGGACTCGTCAGATGTATGTACCTGCACCTCAGTGGGTGATGTTGTTCCCACTGGGACTCAAACTCAAAAGTTATGTTACAGGCCAGTGGGGCAAGACAGCCACCCCTTGTGGGACGAGTATCAGTTGTTCTTTGATGCCAGTAGTTTACCGTTGCTATACAGGGTCGAATTGTGCCACCTCTGTTGGGCAATGGAGTCTTATGCAGATGCCTCGATAGTGAGGGATATTCATGATATTTTATTCATCTTGGTGACTAGCAGTGGAATTTAGGATAGCGTTTCTTCACATTTGGGATTCGTCATGGGATGTACCTGCACATCAACGAGTGATATTGATCTCATTGAGATTTAAAGAGGACGAAAAGTGTGTCTGGGATTCCTCTGCTAATCGACAAGATGAATATAACACCATGAATATCTGACAGCATCGAGTCATCCGCATAGGAGCCCAACTGCCAACAGAGGTGGGGCAATTTGACCCTGTGTGACAGCGGGAAATTACAAGTATCAAACAGTTAGTATATGGTGATTACCTATTTCGAGGTTGTGAGACAATGAAATGTGGGCAACTTTAAAGGCCACCTGGACAACTGCTGAAATAATCAACCAAGTTTCTGTACTCTGGCTTGAAATATAGCTTTTTATAAAATATAGAAGCCTAATTGGTTACTTCAACAATTGCTAGGATGGCATTTAAAGTCGCCCTTGTGAATGCCAGTGTGTCACCTTACTTTATGGTCGCCATGGTAAACTTTTTTTGCATGCTTCTCATATCTCTACTTCTAAACTAGTCACAACCAAGTAAATTTTTACGAAAGTCAACTGCAGTAAGTAAGTAAATGCAACTGTTTCACATCCTTCTGTTTATTGAATCTTATGTGCATCGTTTTTCAGGAAAATAGTTGCACAATCAGTTTTCTAAGCGTTTTTGGTCTCATTAAATTACATCTAACTGGCTGTGAAGATTGATACCTTATTGATTTTTTATCGTTGACTTTGACCACATACATGAACATTCATTCATATAAATGAACTTCCAATATGATAAATTTTATGCATAATTTCAGTTGTGTATTTTACCTCACTGTGGTATGAGTAATGACATCAATGCATTTTTGTTTGCTTTATGTAGTATTACTGTGTGGGTTAAGGTCATGTGATATACAGTGTAGGGTTGACTTTAAATGCCACCCTGGCAAACACTGAAAATAACTAACTAGTTTTCTCTCATTTGTCTGGAATGGAAGCTTTTTCATAAATAAATTAATTTGATTGATTGTTTCAGTAGTTGCTAGAGTGAATCACTCATAACATTAAAAGCTTAACATAAATTCCAAGTTTCAATCAATGTACCATTTTTATTTTCGACTTGTAATATGTGACGTCCAATGTCGAGTCAACTTTAGTGTTTACCCTTATCAAGTCATAACCTTGACTTGTGCAGCAGATACGATGAGAGCAGGATTAGGATGAATCATTCTCATAGATTTTTCTCTCAATATGGGGTTTTCACTATACTTTACTGATAGGAAATTTGATAAAGATACCTACAATATTATTATTATTATTACTATACTAGCCATAAATAGAATGGGACGAAATTTGTCTCCTTAATTTAAGAAAAGTCTCCTACATCTTTAAGTATTGTTATTGCCTTTTTGTTTTGTTTTCCGTTAATGCCCACTTATGGACAAGTCGTATGAAAACAACATTAGTATCTTAAAAAAAATTTTCAGGGTATTGATGAATCAATAAGAATGTCTACACAAACTTCTCACCTTTTAAAAATATGTTCTTGGGGTAAAGATACATAAAAATGATTTCTGCATAGTTTAAAAAAGTCCATGTTAATCAAGGAACAGTAATGTAGATATTTTGAATGAATGAAGGAATTCTGTAGTTGAAGGTTGGTGTCACACCAACAAATAATTTTTTACAATGACATTTATGTTTGAACCTTTTCTAGCATAGTTTTGTAAAGTAGTTGCAAATAACCAAGGAATAATATACTTTTAACGCGTCATTAAGTAGAACATAAAACACCGTTTGGCATTAAATAGTTGACTTGCTTAGTGTTCTGACACTCTAATTAGTATACCTATTCAACCTACGGGACAGAAACTAGCAGTTTAACTTTTTCCAGTGACAGAAATAATCGAAAGCAGTAATGTGACGAAGTTTGGATTCCGGAATAAGCAGTACACTGGTAACATATGAATGACGGGAAGTAAATACCCTTTGTTGAATTGCAAAAGTTGTCGAGAGTAAGAGTTTATGAAAGATATCAAACTACAATGAAAGAGGTATTCAATGTTCAGTGACTGCTGTTAGAATCCTTCTGTGATTAAAACTGTTTGAAAATGAGTGCTTGACCCTCCATCAATAATATAAGGTAGATCATGTTTGGATGAACAGTTTATTGGACATTTAAGTACGATTTGCTCATCAGTGGCTAGTAGTGTGATCCGTAACTCGTTTCTAGATATACCGGTGAGTGATGGTGTTCTCACTGAGTATAGACTAATCCACTCTGTCCAGTATAATAATTGAGAGGATATCATAAGCATTCATAGATAAATTTACAGGACAGTTTATACTGCAATTCATCCCATCTGAGTAGTTATAGTTGTTCAGAATAGCTGTTTGTAGGTTTCCCGTTGAAAAACACTGACTAATGGTGAAAAATTGTGACAGGTGAATCGTTGTAATTCATAAGAAGAATTTATCCACGTGTTGTATTGAGAAGCTGCTTTATAAGGCACAGAAAAAACACCATCTGTTATAGCCAAATCTATGATTTATTTGATGATACTCGAAGATAAACGACTGCTTATATCTTTCAGCAATACTGAAAGAAGCAAAAGACAGGCACGAAGAAAAGAATGTCTATGGTCAGACAGAGGGACAGTGGTCGTTAAATGTGATACATCTTGCACTAAAACTGTCATTTGCAAAATGTACTTCATTTCCTCTTCTGCTTCTCTCTTAATTTGCTCTTCATACTCCTGCCTTGTCTCTTGCGTTTCTCTTGGCAGAATCCTCACCCATTGCTGGTAATTCCCTATGATTCTGCCACCCTCTCAACATATACTACTTATATCCATTCTTATCAGCAACACCCACTACAATACTTTTTCGTATATTTTTTCACTTTTATTATTGTTTCGCGTTTTATGCACACTTTCTAGACGAAAATATTGAGTTGAAATCAAAAGTGCGCCATTTCAGTCCCACAAAAAGAGATGATTCATTAAGGCTTTATCGTTTTATTTTGGGATATTGAAAAGAATTTTGGGGTAATAATAACCTAAACGATGAATAACTATAAATATCATTTTACATTAAATGAGAAACTTAATACTGAGTTAATCCTTTATTGTCGAATAAATATGCATTATTGGTAAATCTATGTTTGCAGTATAATGAACAGGTAACCAGGCTTTTATTAAGTCAATGTAGTCTCCTGTTACCCGGGTTATTTGATTATAAGTTATCCTTGACACTCTTCCAACTTGAATAGTTGCCTAATTACAACAACATTGTAAAGCTGCATCACTTCTACTGCCAACATTTTTGACATAATCAATTCATTAGACCATGAAGTACTGTTGCATTTTTATAATGGCTCATCCAGTCAGCTTATAATGGTATTTTATACATCTTTTTCAGCAAAAGTAAATAAAATTTTTCGCCTCCCTTAGTTCAGTCAATCTTTGCTGTTGAATGTTAATATATTCAAATTTAGTGAACTGGTTCAGTTGAGGGTAATACGTCGAACATCCAGGATATTTAGTTCATCATTGGATCACATTGCATTAATAGTTATACACATTATCTTCGGTTGTTTAGCTTCATAATTATTTTAGGTCTCCTCTTCGGTTTGGATACGTAAGAAATGGGTTGGTTAATTATTTAGACGCAAATATTTTGGCTTTGCTTACTCATTTTAAGCAGATTCATCGAAATGTTAAAGTCTGTTAAAGCGTAAAAGCCTTTTCATAATGGTTCATGGTTTCTGATGGGAAAAGTAGACAATAATATAGATTCCCTCCGATTTTATCCCCCAAAAATATGGTTAATGCAGAGAGAAGATACTACTTAAAAGATTTAATCGCTATAATCCTGAACAGGTGAAAATGAAGTTGTCGTAAATAGGCGCTAAGTATAGTCAATTCTTATTTAAATCTATCGTTACTGTTCACTTCAACAAAATACACATAATGAACAGCTTAAAAACCTTCAAATTTGTAGTCATTGAAAGTCGGAATACGCAGTGCATGTTGAAAGGGAAAAAGTCTATTCAGTGCGCTTATACAAACAAATCTTGCATAAAACATTGAACGCAAACATATATGTGAAGCATCTGGTTGTCTTATAATTGAAATAATTTGAAGCAGTATCATGAATGTTTTGAGACATTTGATCAAATGTACCGTTCATATAATTAATAACGGTGTACTCCAACATACATACATAGTTGTTTTGAGAATTTCTACATGAACCATCATAAGAAGTTTAGACTATTTTAAACTATTTTGTTTCACCGATTAGAAGTAGAAAATTGAACAGAAGACTGTACAGTATATGGTCTAGTGAAGATTAAAGCTTATGAATTAGACTTTTGTTCTTACTTTAAAATAGATTCAGTTCACAATTAATTGTCAGTTAAAATCTAGAATACTTAACGATTGTTTCATTCAAGTAAATAGTGAATACGTACATGCTTCATTCCGTTTTTCTGATTAATCCTTTTGAGTATACTTATTTTTAGGGGCTGAGACTTTTTAATTCTAGGGATTAATTATGTCGTGAATTTTGTCCTTCACTTTTATGTGAACTAACCTATAAGTTAGCCTAATTGAGATTTATGCATACGATTCAGTCAGCATGCTTGATTGTAGAAATTAATATTTGTTTCATCCGAAGTTCGTAATTTATGGAATAGTATGCGGTGATTCATTCGGGTGACTATGGTACTCAACACATATCTCTTACGTATATGACTATGATAAACTATAAAGATAACAGGCAGGCAGTTTAGTCGCGCTACGAAATCTATGTCATGAGTGGTGTATCTTAAAAACCAGCTACATTTTAGATAAATATCTTTAATTTTCTTCTTCCTTCCTCTTTCTAGCCGGTAAACGATTACTTAGAAAAGTTTGAATATTTGTGTTAAATCATTTTGAATGAAATACTCATAATCTTTGGTTCTTGACGTAGCGCGGCCTCTGTCCAATGCTATCGTTGAGTAACTGTCGTCACGTCTAACTTAGTTGGCCCCACACGTCATGACTTCTCATTACAACTTCGAGGATCTCATTTCGAAGCAAGTCGCTAATGAGCACTCGAGTAATTCAATTTAGAGTTTTGTTAGGATTTATTTATTGATTGCAAATTGGTATTCATCATGGACTGACACCAGTCGAAGAACCCTTGGAAACCTGAGAGCACTGGGCAACTGTTTCGTCCAAGTATAGGGCTCCTCAGCAGTATGCATCCATGGCTCCGCCAAAGACCCAGGACCACGCTATATGTTGAACTGGCAGAAGTAAAAAGTGTGAGTCACTGGATGCTAATCCGATGGGTCAGTGGTAACGTGCTAGCCACGGAAACTGAATGCCCTGGATACGACCCCTAATGGGGCCACTTATATGCACTACTGAGGAGTCCCATACTAGGACGGAACGACTGCATAGAGCTTCTAGGTTTCCAGTGGTTCTCCAACTGATGTCAGTTCATAATGAATATCAACTTGAAATGAATAAATAAATCCCACAAAACCTCGAAACTGAATCTTCGGTTCTAACAAGCGAAAGTTAGCAACAGGATCTGGCAGTCCCAAAGATAGTATAAAGAGTGGTGCTTGAACGTTTTGGTCACTCTGTATAATCAGAGTGCATAAGCCGTGAACCATGGCTTCGGTAGTCTAGTAGTCATCCAGTAGTTAGCTTACTGTGGTATACGTTGTAGACATTGTTGACCACTGTAAGCAGTCTTAAAGCTTGATACTAATGACAGATGCTGGCTAGACCTGGAATCCAGGCTGCACGTTTCTTCCTATTTGGGATTCGTCAGATAGATGTACCTGCCTCCTAGTAAGTGATTTTGTTTTCACTGAGACTCGGATCCAGAAGTGATTGCTTCTAACTCTACTAGGCCACTGAATAATGATAGTCATCCCTTGTGCTACTTAAAACTCTTCATTTTAGCATTGTCCTTTGTGTAAAACAATCTTAAGTTGGTGGATTAATTTGAGTTGATAAGAGGTATGTTGAATACTAGGTCAATGTGTGGAAATATTTTTGCTTTTATCTCACGAGTAATCAAGCCTTTTCTAATAGCTTAACTTATTGGTCAATTTAACTGCGCATGAATGATAAATGCAGCTGATTGAAGCTTAAGCCATTACAGAATTGAAACTATTGACCTCCAGGTCACAGAACTTTTTATCAAATACACGTAATAACTGGGGGGGGGGGGTGGAGTGAGGCATATTTAACGATACTAAAAGCAGTGAAAAATTCAAACTATTCACAAAGAACGGTTGTCTCTTCTTTTCAAAATCTATCCATGCAGTCCGCAGCAGTTGGTCTAAATTATGCAGTAAGATGTAGGCTACTTTTCTAAGGTACTTGCGATCATGAGAATCAATGGTTAGAGATATCTGCTAACATAGCTTGGAATAGATCAAACTGTCACAAATTTGTACTGTTTTTGTCACATTGATTCCTTCTACCTTCATAAATTTTTGTCTACTCTTATATCATTCTCTTCCATGCCACTTCTTTTTTGTATGCTATGGTGAAATATAACAACTTGAATTAACCCACCTTCATACAGGATTCTATATTGATTTACCTGTTCATCTGTTAGAAGCGTATACTTTGTTAAATACTAAAAACTAAAATCTGGCTTCAGATTGTGAAGATAATTTTTATTCAGTAAAAATGCATCATAAATGAACAATTCTAACGTGTAAGGAAACAGTATGAAAAGGAATGACAAGATTCTTCTAATTGATCCAACTTACTACCAACCGATTCAGTGACATTTATCCCAGTTACTTAGTAGGATAATTCTAACAATGAAGATTGTTAACTTCGATCAATTCTAAAGGTCTTTGTAGCAAATAAGTATAATAAGCAGTTAGACTTCTTTATTCTAGGAAAAAATAACTTTTTCAGCCGAAATAAGAAAGTTTGGTTGTTTAATTTCTAAGGTGATCTTTAGAGTCATACGTAAATTTCTTCCCCACCGACCGATGATGTGAAATGCCTATCCAACTTTAATTACGTCTTGTACATCTATACTAACAACAATTAAATAATTCTCCTTATCATTTTAATCAATACAACACAGAAAAACTGTTGTATGTAATACTGGTCTAAATCTGTACATCTTATTTTTTTATTTTTAGTACACAAAAGAAAAGCAATTAATCATTAGAAAATTTTTCTTCTAATTACTTCTTGTCTTTTCTTTCAAAGAGATTGAAATAGTCTGTCATCGGAATATTAGAAAAATACCTCACTACTACTGTGAAAACTATAGCTGGTTGTCTATCAACCATACATCGACCAGGATGACATAAAGTTATGCTTAGCCTAATCCCTAAGCCGTATATCTCAATCGATATTCTTTGATCACCATCAAGGCTAGCGGATTGGATGATGTCTATAAATCCAGTTATTGAATGGAATTATTCACCAATATAGTTCATCAGTAAGGCATTCGGTTTTTCTGGCATAGTTAAAAAGCATAAAGTTTAATTATCAGCAATTTAAAGTGACCATATCCATAGACTACATCTTTAATATTATAGTAAATATGAATGAGGCAATTACTGAACCTAGTTTTCTTCTTTCAACTTTACTATAGTTTGTGGATAATTATATCGGAAAAGCAGACAGTTTAGGTCAATATTTGCTTAAGAATGTTAATTAAACTAGTTAGAATAGTATAGATGAACAGGTCGTTAAAAATTTGACTAGTGTGTTACTTTCATGAACATCAGCTCAACAGAAATTTATCTTATTCTTATTTCGGAATAAAACTATGAAGCGCTACTCGCGATACTTGTCACCTTGACGTGGTAGTTTGGCTTGTATTTCACATTGACTCGATTAGCTGTTCTGGTGGAACACTTGTTCCTTTGAGGTCATATAGTATTAGAACGGTTGGTTAGATAGTGGTAAGACAAAAAGTAGTTAGTCCTGTGCTATAAACTGCTACACTGTGATGGGAGTTCCAGGGAAAAATTGTACTGCTAGCTGACTGGTGTGTGACAGCAGCAAGGATGACCAGCAGTGGCGCGCTGATGCTGTCTTCCCTATGGGCAGTGAGTTTGGAAGTGTTTGGCCTCTAAAATAGAACACTCCTATCACCTGGCTGCATCCTGATGCTTGTAACATGGGCTCATAGTTGGACTCGAATGAAACAAAACTAAATCTCAGACTTGCGAAAAGGCCATATGTGGCCTACCCCAAGCACATGTCTCTTCAGCTCTGGAGTCATGTAATAATCCCTCTTTTTCGGGTACCTCAAAATACCTAGCGTTTCATGGTGTAGGCAACCCAGAAGTGTCAACTGCCCTCCCAACTCTGCAGTCTTCAAGTTCCGTTAGATATTCGTCCACTTCCCACATCTTTACTTCCTAATCTTCCTTCACATCTCTCAATCATCAATCCTTCATCATCTTTAACTTATTCTAGATCTGCATCTCTCAATAATGATCCGAGTTCACGCAACAGCATCTCTGATCTCTTGAAGTCGCACTCCAAACTACTCATTATGGCTTTTAACATCCCCATACTCTGTCAAACAGCTGAACAAACTATGCTAGATGAAAGTCTGGCATCTAGCTCTATGAACGTGTGCTGTTTGTGGGACACACATACAGGACCCAAACACGGTTATTCACTCAACCTCACCCAGCCAGTATGAGGAATCCGTTAGATTCACAATTTGAGTTTATGGAAGTTTTATGACCAGCTCTAGTGGTCTTGCAGGTGTAGGTACAGCATTAAGTGCCAAGACAAAAAGTTTACTGATTGACTGATCAGAGTTGACAGTTCCTATGCTCTGTTTAATTAAGAGCACTCGCCGTTGTCTTTTTGTTATCACTGCTAACACACTCACTTACTGCAGCTTAGATGAAATGAAGGATGAGGTCTATCGAAAACTGTCCAGCTTTTTTCTGAAATTCAAACCTTCAGAAGCAGTTGTGATGGAAGGTGATTTCACTGCATAAGTGGGTGGACTAAGTCATACATACGGAATCCCAGCCGAATGGATAGATAATAGCAACCGTTTGATTTACCTGTGACCAGACAACCACCTATTTCTCGCCAGCATCGACTTCGGATATAAAAAGAGACTTCAACTAAACGGTGGGCACAAATAGATCATGATGCTATCAGTTGTCGCTGGGGAGAGTTGGCAAAAGATTTCTTTTTCTTTCTTAAGCATATGATTGGGAAAACACCACGCGTTGGTTCGAGCGCATGTACGTTTATCTACGCGTAAATGAACGTAGAAAACTATAGCACCAAAACCATTGTGAGTTGAGCTGGATGATGAGAATACTAGGGTTGCTTTCAATGAGGAACTGGCCAGCGAGTTATCGAAACAGGACACTGTCACACATCCCGAAGAGGCTTTGTGCCCTCCCCAGTCTGCTTTGGAAACATTGTTGAATACCGTCGCTGACTCTCAGAAGTGGTTAAAAAGAGCCAGTGGATGTCAACAGCTTCTTCTTAATTAATGGATGCATGTGAATGCATTATTGTAGGCTATGAATACCATGAAGATTGTAAGTAACTCAAATATGGACTGACAAGAAGTCTACGAAATGACTGAGAACAGTGGTGGGCAGCGGAGGCTGAGTAGATGATGAGGTCACGCTGTTAGGTAATAATAGGTAGCTATTTATAGTTATTGGGGAAAATGGGGTGAAAAATTAAGTGGTCACTAAGATTGTAGAGGGAAATTAGCCTTATGAACGTAGTACCTGAGATTCTAGGCTCTATAATTTACAGACGTCCAGGAGGAGCCTGAGTATAAGAAACCCAAGTAAGTCAGAGGGTTTTCAGACTTGTTCATCGATGTATCGACCAAATATTAAGACTTCATCAGGTACTGTAACAGCCTTACTTCCTGGCATCCGACACAACTCGTTTCTGTTGGTGTAGAGGTGACATCCAGCTCTGTAGACCGAGAGGTTTTATGGCGACGTCTCTCACTGAAAGTGGCATTAAGTGAGAGGATTACTTCGCCCAAGCCTCTACACCCAAACACTTGTGGGTTTGCTAGAGCATATTATGAAGTATTAAGGGAGGCGTGTTCGTTCAAAAGTGTTCCTCAACGATGTCCACTTTCTCCATTTTTATTTTATCATGGACGTACCTATAGAAGCTTCCCCCTTTTTGTCTGACTTGTCACGGAAGAAACCTAAGTAAGTCTAGAGAATTCAGATGAAGTAGTCCTGTTAGGTGAAGACACTGAACATAATAACAGTCGTTCAGACACATTGAGTGGGAATTTGAGAACACTAGGGATGCTTTTCCCATCACCCCAGGGCACACTGCTTCTCGGTGACTGGTTTCCTCTGGTGCCTTGTCCAACAACAGGGAGTAGAATTAATGAATACTTTGACCACCCCACTTACCTGAGAATTAGCATCAGCTCTGATGGGTCAGCGTCCGACAAAATCTGCGTACGGATTCCAGAGTCTCGTCTGGCTTTCACTAACTCACACCATTTATGGCGTCGTGGTGACATCTTATTGTCTATTCAGAGTCAAGGTTACTGCTCCACAGTTCTGTATATTGTAATGTATGATTGTGAAACATGGACATTGAAGGTAGGGGATAAAAGAAGGCCTCCTGTGTCTGACCTCTGTTGCCTTCATAGAACAGGTTGTATCATAATGTCACTGCTTAAATAAAATGGAAGTCAGGTGAAGAGTTTCAGGGAAGAGAGGAGAGTTAGTTGGTAAGGTTGTGAACCTTCATCGACTTAGGTGTCTGGGATATGTATTACTTATATCTAGTCACTGTCTGCCACGTCGCACCATGTTGCCTGAAATAAGTTTCAGGCTGGAAAAAGTCTCGCAGCGACAGATTGAAACATGGCATTAGTGCATGAAGTCTTTAACTGTTGGTCTGAGTTATGTATGGATATAGAAATTTCAAGGTTGGGGTCCTCGTGACAACATAAACCAGTAGTTGGAGACTCTGGGTGACATGGCTCACAGTCGATATCAGTGGCGCAGATGTATTCACATATTATTTTAATCGTCATGGTGAATTCGGTATTTTCTTATCCCTAGTTTCTCTCTGTTTACTAATTTCTACCACTTTGACTACTTTCTTCTTTATTTCTTTGTCTTTCATTTTAGTGGGTTTTCGCTTGATCTGGGGATACAAGTTGTGGTAACTTGGATTGTTTCGCAGTAATGCTAGGTCCTATATTGATTTTATCTCTGTCTGTTTGATCTAAGGTGATCTTGAACTTACACCAGCTTGCGTATGAGAAAAAGAAAGTTTAAAATGTACGATTTTTATGTCAGGAAAATCGAAAGTTACTAAAAGTATCATTATTTTACACTGTTGACGAATCTTTCTAGGTTTCGGGTTGGTTTATTATGCTTGAATTCAAAGTGTGCACGGTTTAGATTCTGGTTCACATTACTACATATCATTTGATCTTACGATCCATTGCAGGGAATTTCCTATGGTTTACATTTTTTAGTGATCCTTAGACGTTTCTTATTCGAAATATCTGTTGAAATAAAAATAGATGATCAGCCGCGAACGATGATATATAGCGTCCATGTTGGCAGTGGACTGCATGGAATTCCGTTGATTTCGAGGAAATCTAACTTTGGCATCCACACAAAAGTATGTCATCCTATTGATAGCTGGCGATCTGATTTTTGTCTACTTTAAATTAATATTACTATCCAAGAACAATACACTTCTTTTTCCATTATAACTGGCCATTTCGAGCTTATTTAAGATCAGCTCAATGTGGGACAGATTCTAAGGTCCTACGGAATTTGTAAACTAAGATATAAATAGGAAAACATAACATGTAATTCTTATCCTGTATAAAATCCCAAACTCAAACAACCTCGCAATTGAGGCAAAACAGGCAGTAAATGAGGTTCAACAATAGGTAAAGGAACAAATACTTATAATAGTTAAACCTTATTCACTATAGTACACGTAACAATTACCATTGAGAGATTTATCAGTACCAGAAATTTCTGGGTTATCGAGTAAAATTTCGGTAGGCTAATAGGCTAGGTACCACTCGTCATGAGACGTCTCTTATTTGAAGATATTTTAAATAATGAACTGCTGTCAGTCACGGAATCACCTTTTAATGAAGGTAAACTGAGCATTTGCTGAATCTTAGTTTTAACCCTTGAGAAATCCTCACCGTCAGCCTTGTATGGAATGGACTCAAACTGAGCAAGTTTAATAACTTGATTCGAATCTGAGTCAAATCATTTCTTCTCATTTACTATTATCAGATGGCGGCTGTATTGTATTACAGATTTTCTAAATCTTGTTCTAACCAGTTTATTAGACTTCTGTCACATGTTCTTAAGAATGTAGTATCACTGATTGAAACACTTATGACGATAATAAAAGTAAATTTTTATGTTATGTCATGTGAAGGTTCTGGACACATTTTTAAACAAGGTGATATTTTTGTAATTCAGATCTAGTCTATAAGTTATTATCGTTTAACCATAAAAAGACAGAAAGGTTCATTGACCAAAATGAATTCATTTTTTTCCAGGCTTTTTATCAACTGAGAACCATCTTATATCATAGAAGTTATTTAAAAACGATAATGAATGATATATTCTAACTGCTTGCGGCGAAAGTGAAGTCCAAAACTGCAAAGCAGACTGCTGAATCCCGAAAGTATAACTTCGTGCATGACCGCTTGCCAGGTATTGACTTACACGATAATTGCTTTAGGGTTATGACACTCCCTGACTTCATGAACCTCTATAGTTGGCACATGGGGGGGGGGAGAGAGTTAAAATCCGTTCATCGCTGACATAAAGTCCAGCGCCTAATACAATAAGCCAGAGGTGTATAACTAGGTGTTATAGAAAAACGAAATAAAAGTAGCAAATTCAAGATTTTTTTAATCTCTTCATGATATGACAGAGAGTAGTTGAGTCAGTAAGAAAGTAAATGCATTAATAAATTGAAGGTTAATTGTAATGGTGGTTGTAAGTAAAGTACTAAAGAGGAAAATATTGGAGTGGGAATATCTGACATACTACATCGACTGAAGAACCACTGGGAAACCTGGGAGTGGTGGACAGCTGTTTTGTCTAGGTACGGGACTCCTCAGCAGTACGTACCAACCAAAGTGGTAGAAGTGAAAATATTGGCCAACGGCATCTGATGATCATAGGACTAAATCGCAAATTAACATTAGCAGAAAAATTCAGATCGCTAGATTCAGACTGAGTGGCTGAATGGTAACGCGTTCCCTGCAAGACCTAATGGTGCTTAGTTCACTCCGTGGTGGGATCAAGAATTAGGGCTACTGAAGAGTCTCATATTCGGTTCAAACAGCTGTTCAACGCCCCAGGTTTTCATTAGTTCCTCATATGATATCAGTAAGTGGTGAATACTATTTTGTTTTTTAATTGTTTACGAATCATATTTTGTTTTCTTTATAACATTCTTACAGACAAATAAATAAACCTATAAATTACATTGTCCAGTAATGAGGTTTGCGGATTTTCGGACCTCAAGACAGATTTTTTCATTTGCAGAATTATTCAGAAATATGTATCACTGGTTAAACTTGCCATCTTAGTTTGTGAGTTTACGATAATGCTTAGTCACTAAGTCATTTAAGACGTAGGGAAGGGCTACTAGACTTCACAGTACGCTTGTTATCATTCAATTACTGGGTAGGAATTCAATAATCAGCACTTCTCAACTTTAGTAGATTGATTACATAACTATCACCGAATATCGTACATGCGCTTTTGTCATGATATTTAAATTTGTTCACGTTCAATTAGAAAGAAACAACAGTCAGGTGGTCCTTTCTTCCCGATATTTATCTGTTTAAGGTTAACCCATGATGACAACTGCCTAGAAATATCAATATAATAGTATGACTTATAAATTTTTGGAAGAAAGGAGTGGTAATAACTCATGTTGTTGCCATCATGAATAACCCCCAAACTGTAAGCCGGCTGTTTCGTCCTAGCGTGGGACTTCTCGGCAGTATGCACGCACAACCCGGCTAGGGATCGAACTCAGGACCCAGTGGCTGAATAGTTAATGCGTTCACCGTGGGTGCATGCTACTGAGAAGACTTATACTAGGATGAAACAGTTGGCTTACAGTTTGGGGGTTCTGCAGATGATATCGCTACATGATGAATACTACCTCTAAATTAAAATCCTCATTCATCTCAAAGTTCTAAGTTAAGGTGTTTTCAAAAATTAAGTTACATCGTTATTTGAAGCCTTTGCATGACTATACTATTGAAGATGCCCATTATTATGAAATAAACGGATAGTTTACCACTGAATACAACAGTGAATACAGACTACCTTAATATAACCCAAATTCCATGTCAGAAGAGTAGTGCCAGTAGGATATAATCAAGTTGATTTTTTCTCCAATTCGTGAAGAAATGAGGTCAATTTTAGGATAACCTGTTAGTTGATACTAATCCCTAAATGTCAAATTACAATAACGCCCGTGCCTGAAGCTTATGTTTCAAAATAATGATTTATACTTGTTCCTATCATCAACTAATCATTGGTAATCAAGCATACATACACTGAAAAGATTCCTAAGACAAGTATAGGGCACTTAAGGTCAGATTAGGGTCATTTCCATTTTGCTAAGATAAGCCTTCAATATAAAGAATCTACAGTTTCATATTACTATAGCACTGTAAAATATATCATGTATGTTCATAAATAACAATAATGACCTTAGGGTTTGGACTTGTCTTACATGGGAACTGATGAGTGATTTCTATAAAAGTGTTAGTTAAAACATTCTGGCCTTATCTTTATGAGGTATGTACATAGAAAGGTAGGAGTTTTAAATGGTATATTTGTTTGACGATAAACCATGTTTTATTTTCTCTTTTCTCTTTACCTACCTGAAAGTTAACCCAGGAAACTTTGTTGGGTATTGAATCGGTTTTGCAATGTATTCTTGAAACTTCATATCCAACCTCTGAGACACTACTGTGATATTTGAGGTTTATGAATAGTTTATCTATCAGCTCTCTTGTGGATGACTTCATGTTGTTATGAAAACGCTAAGGTTGCTGTTTTTCCTTCTTTAAAGTTGTAGGCTACAAATTTTGCTTTTAACCATTTAAGACACCAGCTAATGACATCAAGATTAGTATAATAAGTCAAATAAATTTGATCATCTAGAGGAAACCTATCATTTAGCGTACCTTGGAATGTCATTATTTGATATAATATTGTTGAAGAATGTGGACAAGGACTAAGCCCTGATTAAATTCAGCTTTCTATTACACAGTAATTTACTGTCCATCCAGAAAGTTTGAATTAGCGATATGATCAGTGAGTGATTTAAACAATGAAAATGGATATGATTAGTGCATTCTCCAGTCCTTCTTTAGGGATAGGTCGACTTGAAGATATTTTGTAAGACAAACTGACTTCTGCTTAAAAGACACTGGAAACTATAAAATAGTGACCAACTGATTTATTCCAGTTCAAAACTTTTCCATACTGTGTCTTGTTGATCAAACATAAGGTTGAATTCAGGTTCATTAAGTTTGACTAGATCAAGATCACAGTTTTTGACACTAAGCAAAAACATGTCATCAGTTCAACACCTACATTTGTTTTTCAGTTATACTAGCTATATCTGTAAACTATTTCCTGATTTTATTCATTTTTAGATGGTGTGTTTATCAGAGATGTATTTGGGAAAATTCAGCTTATGAAATAAAACTGTTTAGGTTAACTACATCTGTCATTTGGTTCAGTAACTCATAACAGTTTCAGTAAGTTGTAATGGAACAACTCCTGAGTTTTTGAAGATTATAAATCGGTTCTTAAGGTGCTGCTTTATCGTGTGAGTTAAAATAATGTTGGTGGAATGAAGGTAAAAAGATAACAAATAACTGAAATTGGGAGAAAGACTACGGTCAACATCCATGTATGATACTAGTTAACAACTAAAGGTACTGAAGAAAAACACTACCTCCCAGTGCTGTAAGGTGGTAATCGGAGTTGCTCAACTGGTTTTCACTTTTGAAATGGTAATATAAATACTCTATTGCCCAATGCCGACTGCCTTCAGAATGGTTGAGATAGTGAGAACTAGACTTCGAGCTCATTGTCACTTATCAGCAAACTGTATTTGCAACACTGAGAAAATTTCCACCCTAAATCATTCAGTGTTGAAGTCAGAGAAATTACCAGTAAGCTGTTCGAAGCAAGAGTAAACCCCTATGGGAATGGATTATGCACACGGATGGGTTGTTGGATGATACCCGACGTAGTTATGAAGTCCTGAGTGCAGATCAGAGTCTATTTATCAAGTCGTTAATGTTTACGCAGAGTTAGGCGACTCAACATAATTATGTTAGACGTGCGAAGTTAATCAACAGAAAGTTCATTGATACAAGTATTAAAAGCACAAATTATGTAGTAATGATCATTATAATAACGGACCATTTCTCCATCATATTGTAGTCTATTTGATGGCTAGCAGTGAGCTCCAGGACGCGCTTTTCGCCCAATTTAGGACTTGTCAGCTGGATGTATCAACACCCTAGTAAGTGGCATTGTTTGCACTGAAACTCAAACCCAGTACCTATCTCTTCAACCGCCGAAACATTATCCACTAGGCTACTGTGGCATGAGAGTCATCACTTGTGCAACGGGTAATAGTTTTTGTCTGTTGATACTTGTAGTTTTCCCTTGTCATGCTGGGTCGAATCGCTTGACTTCTGTTGACAGATGGGCTCCTATTCGAATGTCTGATGAGTCTCAAATAGGACGTATTGCTTGGTCTGGATTCCACTGCTACCCAACCAATAGACTAAAATATAGTGAACATCCGAGCTGTATCCGGGCATCCACATAGGAATCTGTCTGCCAACAGAGGTTGAGCGGTTTGACCCAGTATAGCAACGAGAAACTACAAGTATCATTAAACGGTGATTATCTGTTCACTTTATTGGAACCATTTTTGAAAAGTTTTGGGACTTACATCAACCTTAAGTTTACTTTCCAAAAGCTAAGTGAAGTTGTAATCAACTGGTTAGGCTTAAACAGTTGTCTCTACCCTTTCTAAAAGAGCCTTTATTCCTTAGTTCTGCAGAATCTGTTGCAAACCTCCTTAGAGTTTATCGATTCCTCTCATATTCTGCTTCATTCTTGTGAAAAACTAACTAACCATTAGATATCGACAAATAATGTAACTTGGTGCTTAATAGTGAATAAAATTCATTGATCATTTTTTGTAATAAGCTTATTACAGTTTAATTCATTAGGCCTTAAAGTAAGTTTTATTTTTGCTAGATGGTTTCAAGTAACTGAAAAAGACGATTGCAGATGAAACTACAGGACTGTACAGTCCTTGAGCCAACCAATTGGAAGCGAGTCACTTACTAAATTTTGACTTTAAAAAGTTGTGAACTTCTTGTTTTTCTTACTAAAGACAAAATTATACAGATTTTGCTCGGATTTATTGTAGAACTACCGAACTAGTATAGAAGTTACTGTTGTCGATACTTCTCATGACTTACAAAAGAGAGTTTATGGATGAATATGAGGTATCAGAACTGTAGCGTTGAGTAAGAAATGTTTTGAAACTGGGTGGTAATTGAAGGTGAAATGAAAATTTAGACCGCTGTCGGGTTCCAATTGGCAATTACCGGGTTTCCAGCCTGATGTTGTACTAACTGAGCTATGGAGTCCGACTGCAGTCCAGATTTTTATTTCGCCTTCTATCATCACTCAAAATCAATACTAGTCTGCCAAACCACGGTTATCTCAGGTAGTCAAAATGATAAGAAGTGCTTTTATGGATTTTAAGGCATTTATTAAAAATTTAGCTATAAAAGGGAAATTATTTGTAAGTCCCTTTACATCGACTTCTTACAAAATATGACTTTTGGATTTTCTTCAGTAAGAAGAATAAGAGTGACTTATATGTCTCTCTGATGATTCTGTCATAATTCAGTCGATTGTAAGACTGTTAACTTATTTGGACTTAAAATTTGGTGTTTAAAATGTTAAAATTATGGCAGTGTGAGCAAAATTAAAATATAGCCAGTTGTAATTTCATTCCTTATTTTTCGACTTTTATAAATGCCAGCACCCCGAAAACCTTGCGAGATTTATTATCAATATTTTCCCTTGGGTTCCTAGTGGAAGATAGGGCTACAGTAGCACGCCTCCATTGCACTCTATTCTCTGCAGTCTTTTGAACCTGGAGCCGTGATCACATGATCTCCTCCATGTCACCCTCGGACGCCCAACTCGTCGGTTCCCCTTTGGATTCCACTTGATGGCCTTGTCTGGCGTGTGATGTCCCTAATCGGCCTTCTCAGTGTATGCCCAATCCATCTCCACTACCTTCTGCACATTTGTTGGGTGAAAGGTTCTTGGTTGCTTTATTCCCAGAGTTCCTTGCTACTTATTCTTTCTGGCCATCTGATCTTCAGTATCGAGTGAGCGTAGGTGGCAGCTGTTGGTGAATATCTGTAGTTTGTTGGAAATGCTTTCGTGACGCGCCAAGTTTCTAAACCATCACATAAAAGCACTGACTTCACTGAATTAGTGTTGAAAATCAGGACATTGTTCTTTGTTCTGAGTGCAGTGCAGTGTAGTAGATCTCCACTCAGGTTTCAGGTTAATGAAAGACTGTCTTGCTGTCTTTGACGTCCTCATTTGTGCCACCTGCAGTTAAAACGATGCTACATAGGTAGGTGAATGAGGCTACTTCCGTTGATGGTGATTGGTGCTTGTTGTTGTTGGCTGGGTATCTTCATCACATCTGTCTTCTCTACATTCACCTGAAGTCCCGTTCTCGCTGCCTCTTCTGTCAACTTCTTGGCTTCTGCCTGTAGATTTTCAAGTTTGTGCGACATTAGACACAAGTCATCGACATAATCCAAATCTTCTAGGCTTTTTTCATCGGTCACACTGCGTATGCCTATCTTCTGACTTCCAGGGTTCGCTGCATGATCCAGTCCACCAGAATCAGGAAGATCATGTATGATGGTAGGCAGCAGCCTTGTCTTATTCCTGTCTTCACTTCAAATGCGTTTGCGAGATTAATGGACAAAGTAAAAGTGATCATATTTTAAAGTAATTTCTTTCAGTTTCACCGAATATGTCTTGTGATAATACACTCTGTATACTGGATTCAAGATCACCAGGAGAGTGTCTTAAGGATGCTTGAATTCCCTATCTTCACTCACTTTCATTCATGTCGTATGCTTACCATCAGGCAGGGATATTAATTCTTACTAGTCTATCGCATAATGACAATCGGCTTCATGAGATTACAAACACCTGTTTTACAGCTATTGTGTTCTAATTAATACAACTGTGCCAAATCATGAATATCTCAGATAGTCAAAATGATAATCATTATGATGCTCTTCCTCTCTAGCTCAATTTGATTTGGATTGAAATAAAAGTTCTAACTAAGCAACTGGTGTCAGTATGATCAAGCAGTAGTAAGGCCTTACCAGTTCACATGGAGCTGGGTAAAACCTTCGGTGATTGAAGTGAAATAAAAATCTGGTCCGTAGTCGAGTTTCATAGCTCAGTTGGCAGGGTACCAAGCCGGGAACTCAGTGGTCTCTGGTTAGAATCCTTCAGTGGCTTAAACTTTCACTTCTCCTTCACCTATCACCAGTATCAATACAAGTCTGCCAAACCACAGCTATAGCAGATAATAAAACTGATATTCTCTTTGATCAACTTCATGACAAATAACCTGTTAACAACAATTCCAAACCTTGATGAATACTAGGGTTTGCTGATATCTTTATTGTATTATTCGTCAAAGTAGTGACTATAAAGTCTGAATACTTATAGTTCTTTCTGTATTACATATATAGGTCAGTCATTAGATGATGAGTAACTTCAAATGGGAAAACTGGATACTAATTCCACGAGAAAGAAATAAACTTAGCCTTTATCGAAACACTTGACAACATAGAAAACAAACTTATTTTTATAGAATTATATACCAGTGTTTTGAACTGACATTTCGTACGTTATCTGTTCATACTACTACTACTACTACTACTACTACTACTACTACTACTACTACTACTACTACTACTACTACTACTACTACTACTACTACTACTACTACTACTACTACTACTACTACTACTACTACTACTACTACTACTACTACTACTACTACTACTACTACTACTACTACTACTACTACTACTACTACTACTACTACTACTACTACTACTACTACTACTACTACTACTACTACTACTACTACTACTACTACTACTACTACTACTACTACTACTACTACTACCACTACTACTACTACTACTACTACTACTACTACTACTACTACTACTACTACTACTACTACTACTACTACTACTACTACTACTACTACTACTACTACTACTACTACTACTACTACTACTACTACTACTACTACTACTGCTACTACTACTACTACTACTACTACTACTACTACTACTACTACTACTACTACTACTACTACTACTACTACTACTACTACTACTACTACTACTACTACTACTACTACTACTACTACTACTACTACTACTACTACTACTACTACTACTACTACTACTACTACTACTACTACTACTACTACTACTACTACTACTACTACTACTACTACTACCACTACTACTACTACTACTACTACTACTACTACTACTACTACTACTACTACTACTACCACTACTACTACTACTACTGCTACTACTACTACTACTACTACTACTACTACTACTACTACTACTACTACTACTACTACTACTACTACTACTGTCTCTCTCTCTTCCCTAGATACTAACCACTCTTTTAAGTCACCATTATCCCGTAACACTCTGCTACCGATTATTTTTCTACTGACGTACATTTACTGAAATAACGAAGTTGAAAAAAAGTTTTCTATTGCTGAATCCATTCAGTAAATTCTTCTTGTGGATCTTACCAGAAACGATAATTTTCTTATTGAATTAAAATCAAATTGGTAACTAGCACTAAGAATGATTTCTCGAACTTTCAGTACGCTGCCTTAGCTTGGTAAGTCAGTCAGGATGGGACAATATTCGGTCATGATTGTGTTAGGAGATGTGGATCACTGAATTCTAATTCATTAAGTGAAAAGCAACATACTAAGTGGAAGATATGAAGTTCTTACACTCAACTCTATACGAGATTATAGGCATGCATAACTTAGAAATCTTAGACTGAGACTAAGCAGCTTTACAGTGCTTCGAGGTTCCCAGAGGTTTTGTTTTTTTAGCATGTTTTAGTCACTGGTGACAATCCTGTTCATGTACTTCTTTACTCAGTTTGCTTTTTTCCAAGCATTTAAATAGGAATTCTTAAATTTAAACCCTTTTTACAGTCAGTTCAAGAAATCTGCATAATGTTGATAGTTTAAACTAGACATAAGAGTTTGACTCATATAGAATACTTGACTGAACTTGTAATCAATTTTATGCATTACATTCAGTATGGTAGAAATGAAGCCTAAAAAGCCTAGGTTTGTTTGAATAGGTCAAAGGTCATTTTATAGTTAGCTGTTAAACTTTTTAAAGGACAAACGTGATGGATAAACATATTATTATCATAATTATCATGGTAGTTTTTAATAACATAGTGATTAGCACTAATTAGGTTAACTGATTACGTCTTTCGATAGTATTTTGAATGGTAATAAAAATTAGAAGAATACCCAATTTGTATTGATGACTCACAATTTAGAGGTTTAAAATTGGTGACATTTCCCCGAAATTAATTTAACAGATAAGATTAAAAATAATTATAAAAGTAGTTGTCAACTGGTAGATGTTAGTAAGATGGAGGCAATCAGTGTGGAGTCTTTGGACCTAGGCTCTGGGCTTTTTTGCAGTCGACAACAAGGCGTATCTGCAACCTCAACGGAACTGATATCCTGCATGATATATGAACCCGCATCACCCAGAGTTGTAGTCAGCGACGTTATCACTCAGCTATTCGGGCATCGAATGACCTCCCGTAGGACTGAATTAGATATATTGATTTGTCACTGAAGGGTAACCAAATTCATGTTGCCCTGGTCCTATGTACTGATCGAATTCTATCGATCATTTTGCAGTATGGACATCAGACTAGGCAGCTCAGCATCGCGATGCACTTTGATAAATGATGATAATGATAGTTGTCAACTCAGTAATCAAAATCTACATGAAGAAGTGTTCACTTTCAACCAAGGGTATTCGCAGGAAGTTCTATCAGTTACTTTTACAGAAGCAGTATGAACACTGATGAATGAAATCCCTAGTTGTGCTAAAGGAAAGAGTGATAACAGTGATTGAAATTTCCAATATTAGCACATAATACCTCATAATGAAATATAGTATGTTCAGTTAACGACAAAATATGGATACAATGGTATGCAACTAATCATTTCTTAAAGTTGTAAACAGATTCAAAAGACGATACTGTGTTTAGGCTCATCAAACTGACCCCTTCTTTTGGAAGCTTAGGAAGTATTGAAAGACATTTGAAGGTAGGAATTGTTGAAAACTGAACTAGATCCACTAAGTAAAGTCATCTGCAGGGTGCTTTTTTCTGGATGCAGTGATGCTTAAAGAAAACAAATACTGACCCAACATAGCTACCTTTTTCCTACGAACCCGTATCATGGAGCTGACAACTTCTTCTCTTCTCGCAATAAGTCTTATGAATAGGTAACTGTGAACGGTATGTAAATTACTGAAACGAGATTCATAATACTCACCCATGCTATTGAAGCGAGTATTTTATAACGAAACCAATTATTAAATGACTTAATCCATTGCAATGAAACACTCACTACTCGAACTCAGAACTGCTCACTTAGCATTGCCACTGGATATAAACGACGCTGCGGCGATGATAGTGATCGAAAATACAGGGTCGTCGGACTTATTTAGCTCAACTAAACCAGGTTTCATAGGAATAGAACAGAAGCGTTGAATACAGGCTTTCATTATAACAGGTCAACATCGCTACGCTGTATACTGATTTGACTTTATGTGATAGCTTTATCAGCATTCATACAATTACTCAGAAGCAAGAACTTATCATCGTTTCAACAAATTCACTCTACAAGCAGATTTCAACTAACAGTTCTACTCACTTGACGTCCAACTTCAAAGAAAATATGACAATTCAGTCCACAGATCTATGTACAGAAAACCCACTTGGAACAAGTAATCTATCAATTTCCAAAGCTCCATCAACTTAGGCAGAAAGAGGAATCTTATCAATTCACTCTCCTCAAGAATACGAAGAATATACAAACAGAATACTATCCATGATGAACTAGAAAACTTCCAGAAATCCTGATGGAAAATAAATACCCACTGAAATTTATAGATGACAACCTCGACCCAAAAAACACCATGGAACACGTGCATACTGCTCCGATAAACATTTCACTATTGAACCACAAATTCAAGAGGGATGATGTGGCAGATATGCTTGAAAAGAGATTATCAAGATGCATAAACAGCACCTTGTTTACCACCAACCTTAGAATCACACTTTCCTATCAGAAACTCACTCTTCAGTATGCAGAGGATAAACTAAAGCATTGGGCTACATCAATGAGTATATATCACTTTACTTGCTCCCATGCAGCCAAGTTCATTGACCGTACCATGCACCACCTATGCAACGCGCTCGTGAACATTTTTCAACTTGGCTGACAAAGAGAGAACAGAAATGCGTCTCCAGCTCAGTAACATAACACTTAGTAGACTCAAGACATTCGGCTCCTTTTGATAAATCCTTAAAAATTATCTATAAAGTGTGACTAAGGCAGTCGAAATGAGCGAGGCTAAGACATTTGGACATAGCTGAAGCATTAACGATTCAAAAGTTCGAACCGTCACTATATGTCCAACAAAAGTATTTACAACCTCTTTCTTTGCTATAACCATCGTAGAGTATCGACCGCTCTAAGTAATTCCCACATGACGTAACTACTTTTATTTTGCGATCACTTTTTTATCTTCCCAATACGTAACTTTCCTTTCTGACCCAATTCATATTGACTTTTGACAGGAAATTACTCTGGAATGTTCTATTCTTTCTACTATCTGTTCACAAATGTATAGGCAGGAGATTAATTTCGTCGAAAAGAAAATATTTTTTCACTTCTGTGTTTTCCTATGATCAAATGGATTTGTTTCGATATTATCATTTTTGTCAGAATTAGCGTATATTTATGGATTCAGTTTGGATTTAAAACTAAAGCTGTCATATCTTTTCTTATAGTATGAATATGAGTGTACAAATTTATCGAAATTTCTATCGTCAAGGAATGCAGATAAATGTTGACCAAAAGGAGTAAAACTAACAAAGCAGGGTTACAGAGTAGACAAAAATTTCACAAAGTAGATAGATATGTAAACAGAATTTCAGTTAGGATTAAATTTCCAACAGCATTTGATTATACTAAGCCAATTATATGTTTATTTAAGAGGGTGGAGGTCCAGATGCGCTTAGAGTTGAGAATGTTTATTATTAACGAGAGGTACAGTAGTCGTTAATATAGTACACCTTGCACTAAAACTGTCATTTGAAACATGCGCCTCTTTTCCTCTTCTGCTTCTCTCTTGGTTTGCCCTTCATAAGCCAGCATTGTCTCTTGCATTTCACTTGTCAGAATCCTTACTCATTGCTGGTAATTTCTTATGATTTCTGCCACCCTCTCAACATATACTACTTATATCCATTCTTATCAGCAACGCCAATTACACTCGTTTCCTCGTCAAAATTTCGTGCTTGCAACCGTGTTGATCGTCTTGATGCTGTTTGCTCTTGGTGTTCATGCAAAGTTTCGTCTTTTTCCCACTGCTTCCATTTTGAAGTAGGTTAGCGTTTACTATTTTCTCTTTGTCTCCTTTTTTGATGGTATAAACTGAACCAGGTCTCTCGGTAACCATGAATGGTCCTTCCCACTTCGGGAGCAGTTTTCTTCTACCATATTCACCTCTTGACGCATGTCCTCGTTCTTTACATTTCAGCTGATCTCCGACCTCAAACAATTTCCCTTTACTTCCTTCTCTCTGCTCAAATTTTTCAGCATCATTTCTCAATCTCGTCGTATTATACGGCTGTTGATGGGGTCAGGTCTTACTATGTACTGGAAGCCGTAGTTTCCTGCCATACAATAACTGGAACGACGACTTCTTGGTTGTTCCTTGTACCGAAGTACGATTCGCTGACAATATTAACGGCAGTTCCGTCTCTCAATTCCCTCCTTCCGAAGCCACCTACTCCTTAAGTGTACGGTTATTCAGTTCTGTCAAACCATTGATCTGTGGATGGCACGGCGTCATTCTTATCCTCTTGATATCAAGCCGCTCCAAACAGGATTTGAATTCATCACCCTCAAAACAAGGACCTTGATCGGTCAATATCATCTTCGGTACACCGTGATACGTGACGTTATGCCACAGCTCCGCTGCAGTCACTGTCTTTACACGTTGGTCAGGAATCATGACAGCGTCTACCCACTGTGTAGCATGTTCCATCATCACCAACAGGTATTGGTTGCCAATGTATGTCTGCGGGAATGGTCTCATTACGTCCACAGACCACAGGTTTCCAACTGCTCCTGCTACTGGAATCGACTGAAGAAGCGGTCTTACATACCTGTCACCTTTCATCAACTGACAATGAGGACAGCTTGGGAAGTGTTTGCCGGCATCTTCTTTCATACTGGTCGGTATGTACTTTGTCTGAGAAGGCCGGCTGTTCATGAGACACCTGTATGAGCTAGCTGGTGACATTCTTGTGTCGTTTTATCGCGTAGATATTTCGGAAACACTGCTAACCGGCATCCATCGTTTTCACGCCGTCAGCATTCTGTAAGTATTCATCCGTAGACGTTCTTTTTGTGTCAACAACGTTCCCAACTCTTTACTTTCCACATACATGTCCGTCTCCGTTCCTTCAGTTATGGCTTCTGTCACTGCCTTAAGTGTACGGTTAGACTTCTGAAGACTTATAAGTCTTAATGGGCCCTGTTCGAGTGCATGTACACCGTATGAAATCTCAGGTAGTTCGTTTTCTTCTTCTGATCTTGATCAGAAATCTGCTAACTAGTTTTCCTTCCCTGCCACATGACCGATTGTGAAATCGTACTCTTGCAGTCGTGACATCCAATGTGGTAATTTTCCTCTAGGGTATCTTGCTGTCTTTAGCCACTGCAGAGGTTTATGATCAGTTTTAATATGAAATCGTTGGCCGAGGAGGTACGATCTCTATTTCTCAAGCGCCCAAACTATTGTCAGACATTCCTTTTCAACTGTGGAATATTTCTGTTCTGCAGGTATCAAGACACGGCTGGTATACTCCACTACTCTTTCATTCTGTTTCAAAACTGCGCCTATTCCATAATCACTTGCATCGGTGGACACAATGAATAGCCTCCCGAGTATTGGTAGTTTTAAAGTCATCTCTTGGTCATTTAAACGTTTTCTGTGCGTCCTCTGTCCACATAAATTTGAGGTTACCAGGTAGCTTATGTAAAGGTGCTACTATCTCACTGACAAGTTTCAGGAACCGACTGTAGAATGCTGCTCTACCCAAGAACTTTCACAGTTTCCTCTTGGAATTCTACACTAAAATAGTTCTAACAGTCAGAATTTTATCAGGTAGTGGTTTTGTTTCACCGTTTCCGACTTCATGTCCTAGCAATGTAACACTTTTCTTGGCTACCTGAGATTTTGTCTTATTGATGTGAAGTCCTAACTCGTCGATGCATCTTAAAACAGCTTCCATGTGATCTAGATGTCCTGCTTTCGTCTGACTGTACACCACCAGGTCGTCATTATATACCCCTACGTTCTCTAAGTTATTCAGCAACAACATCAACCGTCTAAATGTAAATGGTGCGCCTGCAAGACCAAATGGCATTCGACTGAATTGGTATTGCTTCTTGCCCACAACAAATGCTGTTTTCTCTTTATCGCTTACTTTTATTGGTAGCTCCTAGTAGCCTGAGCGGAGGTCCAGAAATGTAAATACTTTTGCATTCTGCAAACGATTTAGCGTTTCAGCTACCGTCAGCATGGCACGCGGCTTCAGTTGCGTTATGCTATTTAACTCTCTGAAATCAACAAAGAACCCGTATTTCCCATTTGACTTCCTTACTAAAAGCACTGGCTAACTGTACGGGCTATCAGCCTGTTCAATAATACCTTCGTTTAGCATTTCCTAAACCTGGCGCCCAACTTCTTCTAAGTGACATGGTATTCGCCGTGTTATAAATGTTGTCATTCCCTGACTTGTCACTGGGATTTCATAGTGAACCTCGTCACAGTATCTGTAGGGGTTTCCATCTCCTGTGAACAGTCTGTCATATTTCTTAACCAACTTCATGATGATTGAGGCTTCTGGGTGTGATGCTTTTGATACCTCACCTCAAACTCTGCTACCTCGCTGTTTTCCTGCGTGGTGAACGACCCGTACTTCGTCGCCACTATTCCTGTTCTCGTGTTAATAACTGGGCGCACTTCTCTCAGAAAATAAGCACGTATGATTGTCCGTTGTAGACGCGTGGTGATAATGAATGGAAATCTAATTTTCCGACTTCCGATCTCGACGACACAATCTGATAAGCCTGCGATTTGTAACTCATGTCCCCCAACCATGTGGACCGTTAGCCCACATGGTCTTATGTTCTGAGACTGACTCTTATCTATCAGCGAGACTGCCACCACCGTATCTATTAGACACACGATCTCCCGATCATTCATTCGCATTCTAGCATACACAGCACCTCTACCTATGGCTTCTGCAACATCTAGTCTGGTCAGAAAAACAGAACTCACATTATGTTGTTCAAAACCTTTTCTTTTTCTCGTCTCTGGACATTTTCTTCGCCAGTGGCCCCGTTTTCCACATGAAAAGCATTTACTCTATCTGTTGATATTCATTCGATGTGCAGCCACCTCCTCCTGAAGGTTATCGGTTTGTTTTTTCCAGTTACTTACCTCTGGTGACTCCACTGCAGCTGCTGTTGTATCTATCAGCTGTCTCGTCACCTTGGCCGGCTCACTAATATCCATGGGTTGGACTGTGTTCACTAGTCGTAGCTGCTGGGCGATGGGATTAGGGACACTTTCGGTGAACTGTGCAGCCAGCAACTGCTTCTGCGACCCCTCATCCAACGAGGGAAGTGTTCATCGAAGTAGTTTAGTCAACTTCACAGCCAATATCAGCGGATCTTCGTCTATTACAAGTTTCGTGCTCCGAAACTAATGTATCGCCAGCTCCTTGTACGCTGGGTTGTCAAACTGTGCTTCCAAGCTTTCAACCATTCTCTGCTGGTCTCCTTCCCATCCCCGCGTACCACGCCGTCATAGGCTGCTTTGTCCTACCAGTCAGCAATGTGTCAAGAATCACAACCTTCGCTCCTGGATCCCGGACACCCACCAGCTCCGCAACCGACTGGAAGTCCCAGAGGAAGACCTTGAAGTCTCCATCCTCGAACACTGCCGGCCACGGAATCTTCATCACGTCCAGTAGCAACGACATCAGCTGAAGAAGGTGAGAAGACAAAGACGAAGGAAGAATTGTTTATTACCAACAAGTGGTACAGTAGTCGTTAAATATGGTACACCTTGCTCTAAGACAGCCATTTGCATAATGTTCTTCATTTCCTCTTCTGCTTCTCTCTTGATTTGCTCTTAATACGCCCACATTGTCTCTTGTATTTCTCTGGTCAGAATCCTTACCCATTGCTAATAATTCCCTATGATTTCTGTCACCCTCTTAACACTTACTACTTGTATCTACCATTACCAGTAACACGCATTACGCTTACGCAAATCGATAGTTCCAGGGATCAAGTTCACCTATGACAACACTTCCAAGCGTACATATATTCTTTTTTGTAGATCGGAGTTATTTGTGCGTCAGGGATAAATAAAAGACAAGCTATACAACAAAAGATTTAAAATTTCAGTGATTTTAAAGCACCATCGTGTCAATTACTTTTATTGCAGACCAATATCATTTCAAACAATCTTATCATACATGAACTTGTCGAACTATTTATATGAAAATTTACGAAAAGCGTCAATAAAGTCAATAGAAAACATAGTGATAGGAAGAGCAAAATCTTGGTATGAAAATTAAAATCATTACTACCGAGGTAGGTTCAGCGTGAGTACAAATTGTTTTTGTATACATAAAGGCCGTCTGAATTTACAGATGGCAAGAGCTTCAATAAATTTAAGCACTCAACTCTGACCACTTTTTATGCAGTACTTTAAAGGCTGTTTTCATGCCTATCCTATAGTTAGTTTCTAGTTTATGTTTAACGATAGATTTCATTGACCCTTTTCGTAAACTTTCATATAAATGGTAAACACGGGTAGTGGCTGGCAGTAGAATCCAGGATGAACATTCCTTCCTATTTGGAATTCGTCAGCTGGACGTACCTGCTTCCCAGTGAGCAATGTTGTTCCCACTCGATCTCGGGAGCGAGCGCTCCAAACGCCAACGCGTCATCCACTACACCACTGAGCCACGATAGCCGCTGTTTGTGTGACGGGTATAGTTTTTAGTATGATTGTTTTTGTATGAAACCATTGTTGATTGGACTGGATTGATCGGCCTCTATTGGCATATAGGCTTCTGTGAGGATGCCTCGATATACCTGTGTTGTTCTAGTTATATTACCGATGGATATAAATAGTTCAACAAGCCCATGTGTGATCAGATTGTTCGAAATATATACGGCTAATACATCACATGTATTAGATAATCTTCGTCTCCTCATTACGCTGTTTAAATTTATCAAAGGGACCAGTTGCTTTAAACCAATATCAATTAAGAATCTACTCTAAACCTAAAAGTAATGGATAAATGCTTCGTTTGATTTTGAATCTTTTTATTCATGTGAAATATCAAGTATATTCAGGCTCATACAAGGATTTCATGTCTAACAGTAAAAGCGTTATAATTCAGACACTCACTGGAAAGTTAGTAACCAAGTAGTAGACTGAATGGTTAAAAGAATTCAGTGGATAGTTTTAAGCTGTATTTTATTTCTTTCAGCGTTATTCAGCAGAATACACCTCGGTCATTTAGTTAATTTTACACAGTAGTTAGGAACTTCTTTTACTGAGTGCTGTATCAAGGTATACTACAGCTTTCCAGTTCGAGTCCTAGTCGTAGTCATTCATCTGCTTTCAGGGTGTTTACGATTTGTATCCAAGAGGAAATCAAGACTAACCCTAGCTCATTAAAATATTAGCAGCATGATCCTACTTTGCGGTTCAATTATGCCAGTTGTAATGTGTTAAACTTATCTACTAAATAATGAAGCTCAGATTTTATTGGATGTATACCAAAGACAGGTCCATGTTTTACTTATGATCGCTTTTATCATCCAGTGCCAAATTCGGAATGCACAGTCTCGTAAGTGTAAATCACTTTCCTAGATTGTTAAACACTCACTAATACAAAGAATAAGACTTTGATAACGTTTGCCATCCAGCTGTTAATTATTGTGAACAATTATTATAAGAGTAAAACTTGGGCACTGTGGTCCAGTGTAATTCCATTTTAGTCTGTTTATTAGAAATATCACACTGTGAAACAGCAGCATTTACGGAATAACGTTTCGGACACAATTTATTGTCCATATTCATATCAGGTAACTCCACAACTTCGAGACAGTCTTTATATATTCTTAATTTTCTCTTCTCTGTGATGACAGGGGTAGTAGAATCTTCCATATTTCTGGGACAGATGCAGAATTATTTCGATTGCATGTATTTCGAATCGCTACTTAAACTTCGAATCCTCCCACCCCATTTCAGTGAAAGTAGGCCTAGTTAAATGTTTAAGTGATAGCGCGAAAAAGCTTACTAGTAGACCGGAAAATCTGCGACAAGAAATTAGACACATCAAGAATACACTACGTCTCAATAATTACCCACCAAAACTTATAAATAAATTCATAAGAAATCGAAAGAATAGTAGTAGTAGTAGTAGTAGTAGTAGTAGTAGTAGTAGTAGTAGTAGTAGTAGTAGTAGTAGTAGTAGTAGTAGTAGTAGTAGTAGTAGTAGTAGTAGTAGTAGTAGTAGTAGTAGTAGTAGTAGTAGTAGTAGTAGTAGTAGTAGTAGTAGTAGTAGTAGTAGTAGTAGTAGTAGTAGTAGTATAGTGTAGTAGTAGTAGTAGTAGTAGTAGTAGTAGTAGTAGTAGTAGTAGTAGTAGTAGTAGTAGTAGTAGTAGTAGTAGTAGTAGTAGTAGTAGTAGTAGTAGTAGTAGTAGTAGTAGTAGTAGTAGTAGTAGTAGTAGTAGTAGTAGTAGTAGTAGTAGTAGTAGTAGTAGTAGTAGTAGTAGTAGTAGTAGTAGTAGTAGTAGTAGTAGTAGTAGTAGTAGTAGTAGTAGTAGTAGTAGTAGTAGTAGTAGTAGTAGTAGTAGTAGTAGTAGTAGTAGTAGTAGTAGTAGTAGTAGTAGTAGTAGTAGTAGTAGTAGTAGTAGTAGTAGTAGTAGTAGTGTAGTAGTAGTAGTAGTAGTAGTAGTAGTAGTAGTAGTAGTAGTAGTAGTAGTAGTAGTAGTAGTAGTAGTAGTAGTAGTAGTAGTAGTAGTAGTAGTAGTAGTAGTAGTAGTAGTAGTAGTAGTAGTAGTAGTAGTAGTAGTAGTAGTAGTAGTAGTAGTAGTAGTAGTAGTAGTGTAGTAGTAGTAGTAGTAGTAGTAGTAGTAGTAGTAGTAGTAGTAGTAGTAGTAGTAGTAGTAGTATAGTAGTAGTAGTAGTAGTAGTAGTAGTAGTAGTAGTAGTAGTAGTAGTAGTAGTAGTAGTAGTAGTAGTAGTAGTAGTAGTAGTTAGTAGTAGTAGTATAGTAGTAGTAGTATAGTAGTAGTAGTAGTAGTAGTAGTAGTAGTAGTAGTAGTAGTAGTAGTAGTAGTAGTAGTAGTAGTAGTAGTAGTAGTAGTAGTAGTAGTAGTAGTAGTAGTAGTAGTAGTAGTAGTAGTAGTAGTAGTAGTAGTAGTAGTAGTAGTAGTAGTAGTAGTAGTAGTAGTAGTAGTAGTAGTAGTAGTAGTAGTAGTAGTAGTAGTAGTAGTAGTAGTAGTAGTAGTAGTAGTAGTAGTAGTAGTAGTAGTAGTAGTAGTAGTAGTAGTAGTAGTAGTAGTAGTAGTAGTAGTAGTAGTAGTAGTAGTAGTAGTAGTAGTATAGTAGTAGTAGTAGTAGTAGTAGTAGTAGTAGTAGTAGTAGTAGTAGTAGTAGTAGTAGTAGTAGTAGTAGTAGTAGTAGTAGTAGTAGTAGTAGTAGTAGTAGTAGTAGTAGTAGTAGTAGTAGTAGTAGTAGTAGTAGTAGTAGTAGTAGTAGTAGTAGTAGTAGTAGTAGTAGTAGTAGTAGTAGTAGTAGTAGTAGTAGTAGTAGTAGTAGTAGTAGTAGTAGTAGTAGTAGTAGTAGTAGTAGTAGTAGTAGTAGTAGTAGTAGTAGTAGTAGTAGTAGTAGTAGTAGTAGTAGTAGTAGTAGTAGTAGTAGTAGTAGTAGTAGTAGTAGTAGTAGTAGTAGTAGTAGTAGTAGTAGTAGTAGTAGTAGTAGTAGTAGTAGTATAGTAGTAGTAGTAGTAGTAGTAGTAGTAGTAGTAGTAGTAGTAGTAGTAGTAGTAGTAGTAGTAGTAGTAGTAGTAGTAGTAGTAGTAGTAGTAGTAGTAGTAGTAGTAGTAGTAGTAGTAGTAGTAGTAGTAGTAGTAGTAGTAGTATAGTAGTAGTAGTAGTAGTAGTAGTAGTAGTAGTATAGTAGTAGTAGTATAGTTAGTTAGTAGTTAGTTAGTAAGTAGTAGTAGTAGTAGTAGTAGTTAGTAGTAGTAGTAGTAGTATAGTAGTATAGAGTAGTAGTAGTATGTAGTAGTAGTAGTAGAGTAGTAGTAGTAGTGTAGTAGAGTAGTAGTAGTAGTAGTAGTAGTAGTAGTATAGTATAGTAGTAGTAGTGTATAGTAGTAGTAGTAGAGTAGTAGTAGTATGTAGTAGTGTAGTAGTAGTAGTAGTAGTTAAGTAGAGTAGTAGTAAGTAGTATAGTAGTAGTAGTAGTAGTAGTAGTAGTAGTAGTAGTAGTAGTATAGTAGTAGTAGTAGTAGTAGTAGTAGTAGTAGTAGTAGTAGTAGTAGTAGTAGTAGTAGTAGTAGTAGTAGTAGTAGTAGTAGTAGTAGTAGTAGTAGTAGTAGTAGTAGTAGTAGTAGTAGTAGTAGTAGTAGTAGTAGTAGTAGTAGTAGTAGTAGTAGTAGTAGTAGTAGTAGTAGTAGTAGTAGTAGTAGTAGTAGTAGTAGTAGTAGTAGTAGTAGTAGTAGTAGTAGTAGTAGTAGTAGTAGTAGTAGTAGTAGTAGTAGTAGTAGTAGTAGTAGTAGTAGTAGTAGTAGTAGTAGTAGTAGTAGTAGTAGTAGTAGTATAGTAGTAGTAGTAGTAGTAGTAGTAGTAGTTGTAGTAGTAGTAGTAATACAGGCGTTGTTGATAATAATTCCATTACTAATTGTTATAATGGTGACAGGGTTAAGAGAGAATTCAGAGCCTCTGCTGTGTTACCGTACAAGGAAGGCACCTCAGAAGCATTACGAAAAATTCTCAGTAAGGCTGGCTGGGATTAAAGTGGCATTCAAACCAACAAACTGGCACAGAAACAAGCTTTGTAGGTTAAAAGATCCCATCTATGCAATTAAGCAAAATAATCTTGTCTACCAAATCCCTTGCAATGATTGAGAGGTCAAGTACATAGGTCAAAGCAGTCGACTAGGATCGATTAGAATAACAGAGCACAAAAACTTAGCTAAATCAAGATCAGTAGATCCTAATAAGATAAGAAATCTAGAGAAAAACTCGGCTATAGCTCTGCATGCGATGATACACAATCACACAGTAGGGTGGGATAGGGCGACAGTGTTGAAAAGTAACTTGATTGAGTGGAAGGAGAGATTGATAGCCGAATCTTTGTTTATCGAATCAACACCAAATATATGCAGTAATAGGAACGATTCTTCACCTATCCCGGATATATGGAAGATTCTACTACCCTTGTCATCACAGAGAAGGAGAGAAAATTAAAAATATCTAAAGTCTATCTCGAAGTTGTGGAGTTACCTGATATGAATATGGACAATAAATTGTGTCCGAAACGTTATTCCGTAAATGCTGCTGTTTCACAGTGTGATATTTCTAATAAACAGACTAAAGTGTGATCAGTTATGTTTTAAAACATGGATTCTGTTTCAGTCGAAGACTACATCTAGAAGAAGGAAATAGTACCAGCATAACTTAATGTTCTTTTTCTTTAAAAGTTACCTTGGCACTTATTTGTTTGACATGATATCTGTTTTGAACTATAATCTGAATTCTACTGTAGTTTGTTTATAATAACTAGGACGTGGTAACTGTGTGGAAAGCTAGAATAACCACATTTGCCATAAAGTAATTTTAGTTTGTTTCATCCCCACCAATTCTTACAGAAGAAAACAAAAGTTAACCGAAGGTAGATAGCCTTTTTTACGTGTCTATCAAGATGCATAAAAAGAGATTTGAGTGGATTTAATGTTAGACACTTAATGTTCAGAAGGCAGAATTGATTTTATGGTTCGGAGTTATTCAGGGGCTTACTAAGTATTTTTACAAAAATACATGGTTGTCATCTTTGTGAATATATAAACAGTTGAAACTCTGATTTAGCTACATATACACGCTACGAAACATACTAATGAATTAAATTACTAGTCTTAAACCACTCACCTAATTCAGCAATGCTTGCTAGCTAAATGAAGGTCATCTATACGCTGGATGGTTGGTTTCTTCGTTTGTGACCGGTCTCATCAGTAGTGTACCTAGATTAATTTAACTTAAACGGTCGAATTGTAAAAACTACCTAGATTCTGTCTGGAGACTTCAATCGACTCTTTTTATAATTACAGTCAAATCAGGCGTTGATAGCATACATGAGGAGAAATTCCACCGTCGTTTCCTATGGAAACCGAAGCACTCATGTGACATAATGTGATCTGTTTAAACTTATTTCATACTTTACCTTCCAATATATTTTGGAATATGATACCAACAACTAATTACTATTGCTATTCATACATTGTCGCGTAATGTGTTATCATAGTACATTTCAAATGTTGAGCAAGACATTCGTTATATTTAGCAGTAATATTGAAAACGTTTTCATGAGAATCAGTATGTCCCTGAAACCGTTTACAACCAACTGTGTAGCACCAAAGTTTCGAGAAAAAGTAAATGAACCAGCCTGTAAATACTAGACTGGTTGAAGGGACAAGAATCAATGAGATATTTGAATCTACAAAGGCCTGGAAGTAGCCAGAACCATTGTAAATTTATTTAAACTCGTTTATTTTGTGTGTATTTTTGACGTTGCAATATACATACTGTTATATTACCGCCTTTTCCATTTATTGGGAAACTGGGTGACAAATAAGGAGCGGAATTGAAGGTTATTGTTTAAACTCCCTGATTTATACAACTCAGGTTACATCAATTGATTTCTGAAAAGATATAAGAATTGAAAAGGTTATAATATTAACCATTCCTTCTATGGAAAGAATGCTGTGAAATTCAGAAGAAGTTTCACTTAATATCTAGTGATCACTACGACTTCTAAATAACTTAGGTGGTTCGGTATCAATGAAAAGTTTCTTATTCTAAGAGGTGAAGACTATCACAGAGAAGTGAGACCAGATTTAATAAAGGTTGCTACATGTGAAATTTATTTGGTGCATATGTGACAGGATCTGACTTTGATTTGCGGGGTGTTTGGACAATTAAAATGAAGATAATATAAAGTCGGGATTCTACTCTGTACGAAGCTATCACCAACCAAAATGAAATCCAGAATGAAAAATTTGTCATAAATTTATGAATTTCAGTCTACCTTCTTGATTAATGTTCACTTTTCCTTTGTGTGGCCTTTGTTTTGCCAAGGTATTTAATCTGAAATTTTCAAGGAACAGTAATTCTTCAGTAGGAGCATTGACTTCCAACAGAATAAATTGTGTGGACACCAATCTCAACGATGTATTTAAGACGTTAAATACTTGGGATGTAGGAAAGTCACTAAGACCGAATGGGCTGCAACCAAGGCTCTTCATAGAGCTTGCAGCCTATATAGTAGGCCCATTGAATATTGTATTTAGACTAACCGTCAGTAGAGGCAGTGGAGGACGCACTTATCTGAAAGGTGGGTGCTAGGTTCACCTGCCAAATAACAGATGGATAAGTTTGACTGGTACTGAAGTTAAAATCCTAGAAACAGTAACCAAAAAAGTCATTACAGTCTACCCTTAAAATAACATTCTGTTACTTTATTCACAACATGACTTATGCAGAAGTTCCTCTTGCTTGATTAACTTACTCGGCAAGAGAAGGTTGGGTTGGATCTAAGGATGATAGGATATCAATAGATGTCATTTTCGTAGACTTTAACATGACTTCCGACAAGGAACCTCACTCCAGGTTGCTGAAGAAATTAAAAAGTTTTGGAATCACTGGCAGTCTATCTCAATAGGCCGGAGAGTTCATTGTTAGTAGAAGAAAAGTACCTAGGATCAGTTGTCAGCACTTCTCTTAAAAGTCATTAGGAGGTAGACTGCTGTGAGACACAGTCCTGCTGACGTTGTATAAATTATGTTCGTTCACATGATTATCTTCCTGACAGTGGGGTAATTTTTCTTCTTCGATTCTAAAACTATTTGACTAACCCATCACATAGTTCGATTCAGCAACCATATCGGTTTCAAATGCTGCTTACAAAAGATGAATTGAAAGCTTTTGAGTGACAAGAAGTTGTCGAGGAACACTAGAATAACACATTTATGATGCTAAGTTAACCCAAAATGTGTTAGAAGTGTAGGGAATATAGATGGTTTTTAAAGGTTTGATAAGTTTAATCTGCACCACACTGCCTGATAATTGATGTGTTCCACGTTATGTTTCTGTTTGCTCTATATTTAGAGATAATAAATGGATAACCATAAGAAATACGATACCCTAGGGTCTAAGTAGTCACACACTGGAAAACTATTTAACACATACGCTAGACATACTTTTCCTAAACTGAGTCATTTTATTAAAACCTATTTTTGGTAGGCATTATGTTACAAAATTCATTTTACATACACTTCCTTATTTTAATTTCGTCTATCATTTACATGACTGCTGGTGTCAGATAGTCATTAAGATATCTTTTAAAAATCGGAATCCGTTAGCTCCCTTTCACTTAAATATACTATACTGATGACTAGAGATTCGCAGTTATGGTTTAGCAGATCGTAAAACTGCTTCGGTGAGAACATAATTACTTCTGAGAGCATTAAAAGGGATCTTTGCGGTACTATTTTGCCCAATGACGTTGAAGATCAAGTACGTCAACACACCGTGCAATCCAACACAGATTCTGTACACCAAAAATTAAGCAAGGAGTTACTAGATGCAACTGACCGTCCCATAGACAAGTCTTGGATTATGTCTTGAGTAAAATGAAGTTAGAAGGTGAGATACATGGAGAGCCTAGTTACTGCTTTCAGAGGAGTTTAAAAACTCTCTTTATACATGCGGTGCAAATCTTACCAACGGACATTAGGTAGGTCCTTGCATTTGATGTCCATGAAATTAACGTCATTAAACTGCCAGAAGTAGCTGACCAAATAAAGGAGGGATCTGCTCCCTACGTCGTTGCACAGAACTATACACTTAGATGACTCAGAAGCTGGAATACCAACAGTAGGGAAAAACGTTAGTCCCGTGATTGAACAAATGGTAAATGTTGGAGTGCTTTATCTTGTCGATTGATTTTATACATAACTAGATCGTTGAGAGAAACTGAGACTTATTGCTGGTGTAGCACTGAATAATTCCCAAAAACCAACGGCGGGAGGTTCGACGGTATTCAACACTGATTCTCGCCTTTGTAGTTTTAACGGGCGTAGGATGCTTGTACTAAAGGCCTATGGTCAGGTATTCATCCCATTCTGAACACTGTCGTGTTAATTCACGTTGGCTGTTCCCTATTTCCTAGCCAGTTGGTCTACACGTTCGGGTAATTTGGCACGATTCGTCAAATAAACGACTCCTACCTTGCTAACCTATTCTATTCTTTGTTTCATATTCATGAAACTCAATAAGTAAGGAAAATTAGTGGTTGGTGGTTGGTTTTTCAAGATTCTATGTGCGCATTTCATGAACCGGTGATTTCGTTTGTTCATGTAGTTATTTATTAGTTTTTCCTATGCATAACTTCTTTTCAAATGCCAGATATTATCAAACTGAATGAAAGTGAACGGGTAATTGATTACATGAGATTGGCGCAGTGCTTAGAATCGGATGTTCAGAGTTTCGTTTTGGTCTAGTCAGTTTCAGTGAAATTATCTGACTGAAAGAGGGCTATTGTACTTCCTAACCATACTAATCTTACCCTGTCATACTTGACAACACTATTTTAATACTCCCCTATTATGTGAGCAGAATTGTTTAATCTCCCTATCTATTCTTTATGACCATTCAAATTTGCTGTCTAAATCCGCAAATTTACCTCTTGACTCATGTGAGTCATTTTTCGGTGTGCTGCTGAAGTGTATAGGAATTATGGTTTGGTGACTACTCTACTCATTTGTCATTGGATCACAAATTATCTACAGTCCTGTTATTTGAAATAAGATAGGGTTAAAAGGAAGTTACTCAAAACCACACTAAGCTGTATGCTGTCTCGGTTATCTTTTTTTCCTGAGTTTACCTTTCAAAACCTCAGAGAATATTCACACATCAGAAGAAATATACTTTACGGTTTTTTATAACTTCAGTGCCTCTAGTAAAATGTTACAGAGATGTCCTCTTAAAATTTAGGGAAACTACAAATATACCGGCAAAAGGTGTGGTAGTGATACGAAATATACGAGATAAGTTGCCTGTTGGTCGATATCATTGAAAATTGGTACCAAAAGTCATAGCTATTGCACACTTGCTTAGTTGGAGGTGAGTAATGAAGCACGCATGTCACTCAGTATATTATCGTGCCACATCGAGCTGCTCATTTACGGTCTTTTAGTTGGCTGGTCTAAAGATTTCGGTTTCTGGATGTGATTCTACAAATATAATATCTCTCTCCGACAACCAAATAGATGTTCTTCCCTAGTTTTACTCACAGCATTCCGACTTGTGCTGTAAAGTCATGCGTCTGTGGGAAATACATCCAGCCCCCCCTTAACTACTTGAATATATGACACAAGGATCTTAGCAGCTTGTTATATACTGATGGGGACTCGTCTTGACACCAAAATAATGTGTTTTAAAATGATTTAAATGTGAGTATTCGCTATATACTTCAGGAAGGTATTATTAAGTATTCATAACTTTTACTTCTGTTTTATTAAATATGCAGCCTAGTGTATGTCATAGCTATTTTGGGTTTGCTTTATGCTGACTGTTAGCCAAATCCTCAGACTCTGTAGTCTGGCTGTATATACCGATGTAAGTTATGAACGTTTTCTTAAAAATGATCTTATATTTTATATCATCCCAGAGTGTTTCACTATCTAAGAGTATCCTTTTATTTGCCTTTTGTTGTCGATGCTTACAGAGGCCCAAGCTACTGATAGACTGTCCATTCGTGAATAATAATAATAATAATAATAATGCAGCCAATCTCTTGTGTTTTTGGCATCAGGCTTTAGTGTGCTTTTTAGGCTTATCTACAGGTTATTCGGATCAATTTTGTCATCAAAAAGTATCTGGCATACAACACGCTGAAGAGTGAAACTTAGGATTGCCGGCATTCTAGAGCTTGTCATTAAACTTCATTCCCCAGTTAACAGTAGGCGTACATGCTACCATCTGTCCACCAAGGAAATCGCGGGACTTAATCCGCTTCATGAAATAAAATCAACTACTGTCAAATTTGTAGAAACTTTTTTGAAATAGCGAATCTTCGCGAACAGTGCATATGCAGCTTAACTGAAGCGGCCGGGGATATGTGTGATCGTCACCTGAAACATGGTTTTCAGGCTGCAAAAGACAAAAAGAAGGGTGACTGTTGTCGAAAGTTATGATAATAAAACATCCGTTTTCCCGAACTGAGAATGCGTTTGCCTCAACCAAAAATATCAAAGACTGGATGATTGACTTCAACAGCGAAATAAGTGTTTTATGGGTGTTGGACCAAAGAAACGATGCGGAAACAGGAAAAGAAGGACAGTGTGTGTTGGGCATTGATGCTGGTGAGATATTGCAAACAAAATAATATGGTATGGTCAATTTTAAAATGCCATACTAAGATATGGCTGTGTACCTCAAGACAACCTCAACTCAACCAACATGTCTTTTGATGGAGGAAAAGTACATTTATTGATGAGAAGTTTCATGTCTGATTTTTTAATGGTGTTTAGTCGTTAAAATATTGCCAATGTCCAACATTGCATTGGAATCTGCGCTTTCACCATCTCTGATTTACCTTAGACTGACGAATTACCATCGAAATCAACAGAGTGGAGTCGTATTGTACGGAGAGATAGGAGGGTGTCAAGCAGATAAATTCTAAAGTCAACAGATAAAGCGAAGATAAAGGAGGCTTGATGCTTAGTCTCTGCACAAACCTAATAACCAGTTGTTTTTCATATTGCCGAAGATGAATGTTTGTATGACAGTTTTAAGGTCGTACTAGCATTTTAACCTATATAAGAAGCACGATGAAATGTTCTCAGTTTTCTGTTTACTGTCCAAAAAAGTCCAAAACGTACGACGTCGTTCAACACGCGCCTAGAATTTGTTGAATATCATTATGAAACCAAGCGCTTGTTTACCATCAGGCGTCTTATATGACACATGATACTGCTATTAACTTTTCATGTATTGAATTACACCAAAGCTAAAGGATATCAGATATTTCGGATGCAAGAAGTGATATTGTAAATTACTTCAACATAATCTGGAATCAATTCTGGACTTGACTTCTGTATTAGATAAGAAAAATATGGGGTGCAGGTGGGCTGCATAAGCTATCCCCTCGTCTTGAAAATTGATATAAAGTCTGAATCAGGTAAAAGGATCGAGAACGCCAAGTTACCGAAGAGTTATGTTCTTAGAGGGAACTCGTTGAGTTTAAATGCAAAGATACACAAAGAAGTTCCCTCAAGCGGTGATTCCGTCTCGCACTACAAGCCCGTAATAAGGAGAAATATACGCAATATTGAGTACTACAACGTAAGAACTAGAAAGCTGGTTTAAATCTCAGGGCAGTAGTCTATAGGGAAGTGCATGAAAAGCAAGAAAATATCTGCTGAAGCCAGGCTGTAGAAGCTGTATGATTCATTACAGAAGTCTTTGGTAAGGGCTCAGTTTTCATGAGGTACGAAGGAAAAGCAAATACATTCAGAATAATTAGGTGAGCTTTACTAAGGTTTGTAGCAGAGTATCCCTCCACCGAAGTAATACATCACTGTAATGTTGTATAAGGAGCAAGTTTATTGGAGTGCTTCTCAGTGCGCGAGACACTGTAGCAGCATACTTTTTATATAAGCGTTATAGTTACCAACGTATATATTCTCAAAAATAAAGTTCGTCAAATATGTCGATTTCACTGGATCCAGTGATCATCAGATCTCGTTCATAACGCGCTTCGGCTTACATCAAAGGAGAACACCATACTACGCAAGGTGCGTTTACCTTGTTATTATTTTCCTATACTGTCACGGGAAATTCAGTATGACACAGAAGGCTACTTGTGACAAGCGGATTAGTAAGCTACATTCATTGTAGAAAGCAGAGATGCTTTTAAAGTAAAAATGGGCGAATAAAACGTTTCTCTAGAATGGTCCAAGGGGAAGCAGCACTCAAAAAATCCGAAAAACTTTGGGTAAGAGTTAAGGAAGGGTATATATAGTGGAAACTTTGGCAAATGAGTGACGAGTAAATACATAGATTGATTAGTGAGAAGAATGTCATTCCACCAAATTACAACATCCATAAAATGGTCATTTATTAAGAGTCAAAACTTCAAACACTCTTATGTCCTCCTGAAAGTTATTCTGCTTCACTTTTCGGTGGCTACTTATCATGAACCTAAAAAGTACACGAAGATCGTTAACTAATTTACATGTTTATGCAGCCTTTCTTCTACAGTTTCTCAGAATCTATAATTTCCGGGTAGGTTGGGTTCACAGATAGATGGACTTCATATTGAATAACTAAGTCGTAGTTTATTGTTTACCTATCCAGATTTTGTTGGTAAATATCCATGCATAGGCAGTATCTTGCACGAGTATCCCATTTTACGGAAGAATGAGGAAGCAAAATATATTTAATGAATAAGCTTTGTTTAAGATTTCTGTCTGGAAACTGATCTAAAGTTCGATGAAGAACATTTGCTGTAGATGAAAACTAACTTGAATCTCGTGAGAATTGTGTGCAAGGAAAAATGACACCTTAGCAGGGGTGAGTACTTGACAGCCAAACTTACATTCATGAAAGGTAGTGGCAGGAGTGAAGATAATTAAGAAAGGCTAGAATGAAGTACGGTAAATAAAAAGTATGGATATTTGTGAACTCCTCAATGAACAATGAGCTATCCACTTAGACTTCGTACGCTTTCACGATTTTCATGTGGGTCTTAGACTTTATATAATGGTAGATTGGTTTGGTTATACTGGAGGAAAGAAAGTTTCAAACATTTTGAAATACCTTCTGAGAGTGTACATTTAGCTTCTATTATTGCGATATCATAATCAATCAATTAAGCACAACTCCAAATAAGACCGTGCCACGAGTAATCTTCAAGTTAGCGGCAAATATATGGATTAAGCACTTTATTGGCACTGGAGTGGATGATTTTAGTGCAGTAGTTACACATCAGCCAAGACGACTCGCTAAGTTGGTCTCTCGCAATTCAGCATTGTTACTTGTAGCAACCTACTTTGGCACCAGAAACATTGCTAGGTTTTAATTAATAAATAGAGAAACACTTCAAATATCTAAATGATAGCTGAATAATCTTCTGCAGAGTTTGTGGATGACTTCAGTCCTGAAGGTTCATCTTAACATGTGGGCATCCACCCGCCAATATTCACCATTTTTGGGTCTTGTTCATGTGAATCAGAACCAATGCGCTCAGAGTTCTTAACTCAGCTATTAACAGGCAGATAAGATTGACATTTACCCCCTAAAATAACATTTTTACTTTGGACTAATAAATAAAGCACTCGTTTAAGCACCTCTTACTATACAGCATGTTTTATCAACTGTCTTTTGTTGCCAGTACTTACATACAGATAAGGTACTGATTAATTTGGCACTGGCTCACTGGTCCATCGATTGCATTCCAACGGGAACAAAAATTGAGCTAGTCGGTTGACACCAATATAATGTAGATAGGTAGTTTTCACGGCAGTGCCAATGCCAGATGTGACTTGAAACTCCGGTAAGAGTTTGAATTATTTTTCTCTAGACAGCACATAATATAACTCTACTTTAGTAGGAAATATAAGTTTGAAACTATTAGTCTAAATACGAACCACACTGTGCTCCACCAAGGCATATTGATTTGATGTTAATCACTAAATGAATGATATTTGTTAAAATTTTGCCCAGCACACGAAAATAAATGTTATCCTTGGACAGTGCAGCAGCATCAGACTGCAGAGGTGTACCTCACATGAGGTTCTGTGGTGGATCTAGTAACAGAAAAACGACTCATTTCACTTTACGCAGCACTGTGGAGCACACAAGAATTCAGGAATAAGTGTGTACAGAAAGAGGAATTTTGTCATAGGATTCATTTTGGTCATGAAATAATCCAAAGACCACAAGGGCGAGAGTATAAGTGGTGGAAATAAACCGGTTGAATAGGAGATCAACGCCTTCAATTTGGTTTATCGAAGCTATTCGAGATAGTGCGTCGGCTGCAGAGTTATTTGCTCCAGAAATGTGGCGGATGTCTGACGTGAACTGGGAAATGTAATCCAGCTGTCGCGACTCACGAGGGGAGTATTTGTCAGACGCCGAGCTGAGGGAAAAGGTTAATGGTTTGTAGTCTGTGAAAATAATGAAATCACGACCTTCCACAGAATGTCGAAAATGGCGTACAGAACAGTACATAGCTAGGAGTTCCCTACCAAATGCACTGTATCTTGTTTCTGCGTCTTGCAGCCGCCTCGAGCTCACCAATTTAGGATTTGTCCTGGTACGAACTTGACAGACGCAAAGACCAATCACTAATTATTCGGACTTGTTATATACCCACGAATACGAGACCAAGGAAGAACACGATAGAGTAGTCGGATGGAATAGTATATTTGGATGGTTGTGCCAAAATACCGATACCTTCCAACTAACTGGCTAGAGAGTCGAGTACGAGCAGTGCAACGTAACACGACAGCTTGCCAGATGGCCAGGATGCTTGACCGGGTGCCTTCAGCTTAGCTAGTCCAGTTAAACTATCAAGGTCAGCATCAATGTCGAAAGTAGTCAAACCCTAGGCTATTGATTTTGGGGAAGTGTGTGACGCTACATATGTAAATAGAAATATATGCCATTTTTATCAAATTTGTCAAATGCAGTGAAACTTATGTAAGATTTGTCATATAACATGAGCTGTGAAGATGATATGAGATCTGGGCAACATACATATTTGCTTATAGAAGATGAAAATAAACTCCTGTGATCCCATGAAGGTGGAAATACTTTCGAGGAAAAATGCGGAAATATTACCAAAAAGTGATGAATAATTCAAGAAGCTATGTATAAAGGCTTCCCTGAAGGATAGGGAGCGGCAAGCTGTGGAAGCCTAGTCATAACTTCCCAACGAACCGTAAATTTTGCAGCATCACGTGAAAAATATGCTGCACAGCTTGCCTAAGAATGATGTACTTCTAAATCACTTAAAAACTGACTTCATATGGTCCATAAGAAGCCTCAATCACTGAAGAAATGGGCAATATTCTGTACACTGGTTACTTAAGTACTTATAAATGTCTTAGTAGTAGTTGAACGTAATTAACAGATGAAAATAATAACAATAGTTTATTCTTGTATTTACATGTGCATGTCATTTTTACAGATACGCTTGTATGTCAGCGAAGGTTTGAGTGCTGGGAGGCAAATACTGGGGGTAACTTTAATTATCACTGGGTTTTAGTTGTCAAAACTTGAAAACTTGATAATTTAAAAGTCTGGTTACATGCAGGATAAATTTTCTGCACCATCAGTGCGCTTAGCATCATTTAAGGAGTTTTTGCATCATAATTTCTGAAGTTCATTGCTAGTAGGAAGATAACCGACAATGGAAAGATTCTCATGCTAATTTACACAAGTTGTTGATAAGATGAGAATGATATCCCAGTAAACTAAGCAACAAGATGATGTAGTTGTACATTCTCCTGCCCATTGTGTGATGTTCAAAAGTTAAGAGGAAGTTGGCGCAGAAAAATCAGGTTCATTTTTGATCGTCTTTTGATCGATGTTACCTTACGAGTACTTCACAGTCCCTCTGTAAATCTGTAAATTGCAATTATCAACCAAAAGTTTTGAAAAAGTTCTCCCGGTTGTTCAGGTCACCGTCACCAAAGCTGCTGGTAACCAGTGGAGCCTTATCATGGATTGGTGATAGGCATCCTTTGCAAAGGGTTAGTTTCGAGTATACACCGTGAAGATTTCACATCATTAGGTTAATATGCTTCATAGCTTTGTGCAGTTAAAAAGTTATGTTGTCCAGAGAGTTAAGACTCTCAACGTATGTTACTTTGGATCACAAACATTTTGATGGCAAGTAGTTTCAGTTTGTTTTTTACCGACTTCTTATACGTATTTTAAGGTGCTCCTGATAACTTCTTACATAAATGCATGCATGAATACGTCACCTTGACCCAGACTATCTTTAATGGCAGTCACTAATAGTACGGATGACATTACCGAAGGAAGCGGAGGAGAGAAGATATGAAACTCGAAAAGTTGATTTCAGTTGTATTGTTCAGTGTGAAATATATAAAAGAAGCCAGAATCAACAGATATGTAAAAATGATATACAAATGTGTGCAGAAGGGCTTTAATGAAGTCACATGTAGTGAACAGCAATCCGCACGGTGAAAACAAGTGAGTTATTACTAATCTAGATTGGGATGAGGATCCTACGACGATGGGGTTCTCTTGATGTACTACTGTTTTCTGTCTCTTCTTTGTAGGTGAAGTGAATGAGTATGCCACTTGTAATTTACTAGTGAACTGAAACAACCTACCAGGGTGGGTGCATCATAGCATGAAAATAATAAAAAGAAATCCAGATCATTGTGCAATTTTAATGGCTACGTTATTATCAGGAGTGAATAAGTAAAACCGTACAAGAAGGATTCTATGGCTTTTACTGAATTGAGTATAAAAAAACCAAGATATGGACTTCCTACACATTAAGGTGTAAGATTTAATGGACAAAGATGTTGTAGTGCACCATCCTGGCACCAAAATATAACTAGGGCTAAAATAAGTAGTTTAAATTAAACTAACTAAATAAATCCCTAGCTTGCCCCCGGATGCTTAGGGTGTTTTAAGTTTTGTCTTAACGAACATGCATCCAAGCAGGCTTGGACGCCATTTTGCGATCCATTGTGCTGGTTAACACGCACGTACTCCGAGTCCTTAGTTCAGCCTTACAAGCCAGATAAGTTGATTAAACTTTGCCCCATTCATTATCATTACATTTACTTTAATCAAATACATAGCCCCTTCAGATACATTGCTTATCAGTCCTTTTGATTTGTGTTTTGTTATCAGTACTTACACGTTAGGTAAAGTACTGGTTAAGCAGGTACTAGAGCACATCAAGTTAAGTGGGTTTGATCAAACGTTACGGAATTGTAACACGCACCCCTACAAATTGGTGGGCCCGAGTATCACTGTTTACTTTGCCTAATACCTTTGTTTTCCTTGCTTTTATTTATCTGGCCTATTTTCGCTTTTGGCACGGTCTTGCGTTTTTTTATTGCACTCCTCATTGGTTATTTTTACATTTTAATTTTTTATTATTATCATCATCGTGCCTCTTTAATCCCCTTATCAAGGGCTGATAACAACTGGACCGCGCAGATGGCCGCAACCCTCCAGCTTCCCCCCTTCTGGGCCCACAGACCGTCTGCATGGTCCTCCCATGTGGAAGCTCAGTTTCTTTGCCTTGAGACACATTTAATCACAAGAAACTAAGTCCAACTTAGTCATCGTCAGCTTGCCGGAAAATGTGATCGAAGACGTCTCAGACGTGCTAGGTGACCCAGCACCGAATCTTTACAATCGCCTCAAAACCGCCCTCATCAAACGTGTTGCACTTACTGACCAGCAGAAAGTGCAAGAACTTTTCAGGGATATGCATCTGGGTGATCGTAAGCCGACGCAACTGCTTCGTCAGATGAAGCAGCTGGTTGCTGACTTCAACACTGATGAAGCATTTTTCAAGCAACTATGGTGACAGAGGTTACCACAGTCGGTTCAAGGGATCCTCGCACCCTTCCATAAGTGTCCTTTGATCGAGCTGGAGAAGCGGCTGACAGAGCTGTGGACGCTACGAAACCCAACACTAGCATCTCAGCTGCACTGTCCGCTGTCACGGATTCGTCCAAAAACCCACATCCTCCCTCGGCTGGTGAGCCAACAAGTTTCGATGTTATAGCTCACATCTCGAAATTGTATGAGGAGCTGTGCAGCATCAGGAACGAAATGCGGTCTGGTAGTTCTTCCAACGGTCACACATCTAGCTCGCGCAACTGGTCTGCCTCCCGTACCGGTAGGAGGCGTTCCAAATAGTGGCAACCCCAACCCAGATTGTGCGGGTACTATAAACGTTATGGTGCCAATACCGAAAGGTGCACTCGGCCCTGCACCTTCGAGGTTAACCAGGCAGGAAACGTGTGAGCCAGCACGTGACGGTGACTAACGTCGCTGGCGAGCCACTTCCATGTCGCCTCTTCCTCGTCACTGACCGACATTCTAGGATATGCCTCCTAGTTGACACTGGGGCAGAAGCCAGCACCATCCCACCTACAGAGGAAGAGCGTCTGCGGCCAGTGTTTCTGTGACTGCGTGTCACCAACGGTTCGCTCATCACAACCTATGGTCGGAGATTCCTCGACCTCAACCTTGGATTGCGTCGTTCCTTCCTTGGGTTTTCATAGTGGAGGATGTGACCACTGGTATTATTGGTATGGATCTCTTACAGCACTATCAGCTGCTGGTAGATGCTGGCAAGCATAAGTTGATAGATTCTGCCACAACACTCTGTCTCCAAAATTGTCGCAGAGACGCCGCCTCTCAGTCCCGTGTACTCCACGATGGACGCTTCTAGTCCCTACACGTCTATTATTCAGTCCTTTCCGGATGTCTTTAGACCAAGTCGCTGTGTCCCATATGTGACTTCGAACATTTCTCATCTTATAACGAGGACTGGCTCGCCAGTGTTTGCAAAATCATGGCGATTATCCCCGGGGAAACTGCGCACTGTAAAAGCCGAGTTTGAACACATGCCTGAAATGGGAATAATCAGACCACCCAACAGTCCATGGTCTTCACCCTTGCATGTGGTACCAAAGAACAATGGTATGGACTGGAGGCCTTGTGGTGACTACCGAAGGCTCAACGCTAAAACGATTCCAGATCGTTACCCAGTCCCTCACATACACGACTTGACTGCATCTTTAAAAGGCTCACTTATCTTCAGTAAGCTTGACTTGACGCGTGCATATCATCAGATTCCGGTTCATCCTGATGATGTTCCCAAGACAGCCGTCATTACACCGTTTGGTCTTTTTGAGTTCCGTCGCATGCCCTTTGGTCTTCGCAATGCATCACGAACCTTCCAACGTTTTATTCACGATGTTTTACGTGGACTCGACTTCGCCTATGCCTATTCAGACGACATACTAATCGCTAGTCCAGACGAAGACACTCATTTTAACCACTTGAAACAGGTTTTCGCCAGACTGTCAGAGCATTCGATGACAGTCAACCTGGCCAAATGCCAGATTGGCGTTCGTTCACTAAAATTTTTGGGACACGTTATCGACGAGCAAGGCATTCGCCCACTACCTGAAAAGGTACAGGCGATCCAAGACTTCCCAGTCCCAGGGTCACTTAAAGCTCTGCGTGGTTTTTGGGTATGGTGAGCTATTATCGTCGCTTTGTCCCCAGTGCGCGCACATTTTGACTGCACTGACCGACCTGCTGAAAAGTAAGTGTAAAACTTTCAGCTTGACTCCGGAGGCACTAGACGCATTTCGCAAGATCAAAACCGCAATAGCAGACGCCACGATGCTGGTGCATCAAGACGTAAACCTACCTCTTAGCATTGCGGTTGACGCCTCTAACACGGCCATTGGAGCTGTGTTGCAACAACTTTCGGATCACACTTGGATCCCAGTTGCATTCTTCCCCGGAAGTTATCCACCTGCGAAATGCGGTACAGCACTTTGGCAGGGAATTGCTCGCCATATATGCCTCAGTGAAGCATTTTCGTCACTTTGTGGAAGGTCGTGATTTCATTGTCTTTACCGACCATAAACCTCTGACGTATGCCTTACACACCACCACTGACAGATATTCACCGCGTGAATTACGTCACCTAGACTATATTTCGCAATTCACGTCGGACATCCGTCATATTTCTGGTGAATAACCCTGTCGCAGACGCACTGTCTCGCGTTTGCACCACTACTTTGCCTCGAGCAGTCGACTTACGGAAGATTGCCGAACTTCAGGATTCAGACGAGGAGATTGAAAAACTTCAACACAGTCTCTCTGAAGATACAGCGTTTACCGCTCCTGAACAGTGAAGTGTCAATATTGTGCGACACCTCCACAGGCACACCCAGACCGGTTGTTCCTTTACCCTTGCGTAAGCATGTTTTTGATGCTTTGCACAATCTTTCGCACCCTGGCATCATATCTGCTAGGTTTGTTTGGCCTGGTATTAACCGTGATGTTCGAAACTGGACACGGTCATGTATTCAGTGCCAACGTTCCAAGGTGAATCGTCACAACATCCCACCACTTGGAACTTTCGCCAAACTGGACTCACGATTCGCTCATGTCCACTTAGACATTGTCGGCCCACTTCCACCCTCCAATGGATATAGTTACCTACTGACATGTGTCGATAGGTTTACTCGCTGGCCGTTAGCCATCCCATTGTCTAACATTACTGCCGAAACAGTAAGTCGGGTCTTCGTCGAAGGATGGGTTTCACAGTTTGGATGCCCTTCCACCGTGACAACCGACAGAGGCCAACAGTTCGAATCCGCTACCTTCCAGAAGCTGATGAATCTGTTGGGATGCAAACGCATCCGCACTACCGCATATCACCCAGCTTCCAATGGTTTGGTGGAGCGATTCCACCGACACCTTAAAAGCGCACTAATGGCAGTCGACAATATGAAATGGACTGAGTCTCTGCCGTTGGTTCTTCTCAGCATTCGTTCTACACTCAAGACGGATATACAGTGTACACCTGCTGAGTTAGTTTACGGCAGTAACTTACGTTTGCCGGGTGAATGGTCGCTTCAGATTGTAGTGACCCAACTCCTACCGATATCCATGGCTATGCGCAAACTCTTAAGTTACACATGCGTCGCCTCCAACCCCTATCCACACGGATACAGTGTAGACGGGTGCAGTTGGATAAAAGACTCCAAGATTGCACTCACGTCTTTGTGCGTTGTGACGGTGTACGTAAACCCTTACAGCCACCATACGACGGACCTTTCAAGGTTCTCAGTAGAAAGGAAAGTTTTTGTCATTGACAGATCTGGACGGCAGGATTCCATAAGTGTCGATCGTTTGAAGGCAGCTTATATAGAGGACGACGCACCTTACCCTACACCGACACAACTAGAAAAACCCCTGCCGCCAGACTCCCAGACAGACTGGTCTAGTCGCACGCACCCCGAATCTTCTAAAAGAGCCACCTCTAGTAGCACTGGTCCAGCACCCTCTACAAGTGCTGGGAGGCGTGTACATTGGCTCAAACGATACTCCGATTTCCTTAATTAGCCCCAGCGCAACTTCACACTAGGTAAATTCGGAGTTTCAACTATTTTACCGTGACATGCACTATCAATGCGTTTTCATATCTGATGTTTGCACAAGTTTTGTTCACTGCTTTGAGAACAAAGTTTGTTTTTAAAAACAAAAAAACCAAAAGTACAATTAAAATCTCAAAAACTTTTTTGCGGTTGGCTATTATTTTTTTCTGTACTTCCCCCACCTCTAATCGTTTGGTCTTTTTTCGTTAGCACTTTATTGTCTCATTTCTTTCTTCTTGCAGAACCTAGGAAATGCGTTGAAAATTGGATACACCAGGCCGCTGACAGTGCTACTTGGATCGTTCTTCCGTTCTCTTTGTACCAGTTTCCCCTTGTACACTCTCCGATAGATTAAGAATCAATAGGGAAAAGTAGACGGAGACTTTGGGTCATTTTCCACCACTGCTAGAAGGGCCGCGTCTAGACGCAAAGTTCTCTCACCTCTTGGGTGTGCATAGTTGCACTAGCCTCGGAGACCCACACCCCACCTACTCCATCACCAATATGGGAAGGTGTTGCGTGTCCGCCTCGCAGTCGCCTCCTAGGATTGAAGGTTGCCGGTATCCCAACAACCTTCTGGGAGGGGGATAACCTGTGGTGCACCATCCTGGCACCAAAATATAACTAGGGCTAAAATAAGTAGTTTAAATTAAACTAACTAAATAAATCCCTAGCTTGCCCCGGATGCTTAGGGTGTTTTAAGTTTTGTCTTAACGAACATGCATCCAAGCAGGCTTGGACGCCATTTTGCGATCCATTGTGCTGGTTAACACGCACGTACTCCGAGTCCTTAGTTCAGCCTTACAAGCCAGATAAGTTGATTAAACTTTGCCCCATTCATTATCATTACATTTACTTTAATCAAATACATAGCCCCTTCAGATACATTGCTTATCAGTCCTTTTGATTTGTGTTTTGTTATCAGTACTTACACGTTAGGTAAAGTACTGGTTAAGCAGGTACTAGAGCACATCAAGTTAAGTGGGTTGATCAAACGTTACGGAATTGTATCACGCACCCCTGCAATGCCATTAGTTCTACTGCAGTGGTGAACCGAGCGACTGAAACTAAGCCCTAGACACTGGACGTGAGAAATCAAAAATTGTCAATCTTCTACTCTGACACTATCAGTATTGGATACCGCCTTATCGATGCTTTGTCAATGCTGTCCAGATGTCCACATCTTTTTAATCGCAACGGTTTCCTAACTATTGTTACACCCTAGTTTCGTCGTGATGTTTCATGTTCGTCAACTCACTTTCGACGCGAAAGCAATGACGTCGGAAATACCGTGTGATACTGTGATGATATCACTTTACAGGGCTCTGATGAACACTGAGAGTTCATGTTGTGACACTATGACCAACTGTAGAAAAAACAATTGGGTTCAAAGGTTCTGCCATTGTTCTGAACTCAATCATTCATTATCAATGTTATGAAGTTTTGTTGTCATATCTACAATGTAGCACCAGCATCAAGCTTTTCTGTCACCAAATAAAAAATCTTAACTCATAGGTAGCCAAAAACACTGGTCAGCCGTCCGATGCTCAGAACCGTTTGCTAATTCAACGTGAAGAGGAAACGATGGTGTGGAGTCGTCGAAACTGTCAGTAGAGGAGGAATTCATAAAACTACTTCTAGTTCTGAAAGTAAAGCTCTAAGAAATTAAACTAATCATTCGCAATGAACATTGTGAAATCAGTTCACAAGCAATGTGAAAAGGCTGGGAAACAGCGTAGAGCACGGGCAATACCACAGTTCATTGCATATACAGCACCTACGTCACAAAAGCCAAATTCGGTGCAGCTCCAGCATGTGAGGGAGACAAAAAATTTCTCCAAACCTGTCTTGCGGTACAAAGCAGCACCAGTAGAAGCTGCACAAGCAGACTGAATTACTTCTGGAGGAGAAAGTAACACGATTAAGCAAATTTGAGGAATCAAAGTTGCACCTGGTATCCAACCTGCCTTTTTCTAAGCTCAGTTTCTGTGCCTTACCACCAACAGTGAGTCTTCAACGAATAAATAATCAACAAGTGAACTAGCAGATGCCCAAGGACGCTCGAAATATTGTGAGCCGTTGTCAAATCTTTTCTTAGTCTTCCACATTCTGGAAGGTACAGGCCAGGCTCTGCCAGTCATTCTTCGTTTGCTCTAGACCCCAGCATACGAGTAGATTTATTCAACCCCGTAAGCATGTATTCGGTGCTGAATTCACCTTTCTGCAGAGAGGACTGGAGACCGTAGTCACCGATCCCAGATGAGGCTGTACGAAGCTGCCGAAAATCTGGTGGCAACATATACTACTTAACTTTTCAACAATTCGACCAGGAGTTTCTGGTACCGCTTTTCCTAGAATTTGTTTCTGTTATGGCTTACGTGAGATGTGAAATCTTGAAGGATCACAATTCTCGAATACTTCTCCACCTGTGACGCTTCAAGTCCTTTACCGTTGGGACTATACACCCGAAAGCCTTATGTTTCAGATGTGCACCCCTGCATTTTGGAGTTATAGGCAAGCACATTGTTGACTACCTATTTCGAAGTGGAGTTAGGTGTTCGTGGCCTCTGTTTCCCTTCATAACTCCAAATTGTCAGAGAACAGAAGGACATGGGAGCAAACTTGTTGGGGCTACTCGGTCATGCATATTCGAAAAGGAAGAGGCCTCAGCGCCAAATTCTGTGGAACTCCTCCCAGACATCCTTTTCCTGCGGGCATCCAACCTAAAGATAGGAGTAATTAGTTAAGAATCAACGGGGACTCACTCTTCGCAGAATGGGCAGATGCCCAAGGGTGCTCCAAATATGGTGGGCCGTTGTCAAATCTTTTCTTAGTCTTCCACATTCTGGAAGGTACAGGCCAGGCTCTGCCAGTCATTCTTCGTTTGCTCTAGACCCCAGCATACGAGTAGATTTATTCAACCCCGTAAGCATGTATTCGGTGCTGAATTCACCTTTCTGCAGAGAGGACTGGAGACCGTAGTCACCGATCCCAGATGAGGCTATACGAAGCTGTCGAAAATCTGGTGAGGATGTATGCTGTTGAAGCATTGAAAAGCGTGTAGCCCCGTGTGTGAGTCAGTGCGGTGTATTTGTTATTGGAATTTCACGAAACGTGTAGCAGTATCGAGGTTTTCTACTATAAGGCACTCCACATTGGTGTCAGAATTGTGTCCGGTGTGTTTCACAGGTATGGCCACACAGTCAAAACAGTGTAAGATACTGCAAGTTAAAAACAGGATGGAAAGTTAATACCACATCTAAGGACTTCTGATGAGGCATTTCGTAAGATCCCATAACGCTCTGCCATACTTAAGAGAGAAGTGAACTATTCATTATTTCGAGATGTTCTAAATTTAGTCACATAGGCTTAATCAGGAGACGTTTGGCCGTGCGGAACTCGATACCCGGAAGCACCCAACTACAGTCAACATTAGCAGTAAGCAGCCTGCCCGGAACTTAGTCGCCCGTTGTCAAATTACAAAGTATTCCATGTGACTGTTAAGCTCTACAACCATGATACAATTGCCGAAACATACTAAACTGTATCAAGCATTCCAGTAAGCAACTTAAACATGGGGGAGCTCTGTGAGAACGCCATACCAGGGGTCCAACACCATACCCATATCAAGCTGCTTTGTCTTAAGGGTATATACCCTGTGGAATACTACAATACTTGACTTAGCAACAACGCTCCCAGCAGACCTATTCAAAAGAATGATGGGTAATTGTGTTAGTTTGCAAAGCTTACTAGTGGTGCGATTAATGTACCACTGACTTCACTAAGCCTTCAACAGCCCACTGACACTTTTTATCTCGTTTATCACTTACAATCTTCTTGTTTTGCTTAAACTACTTTGTTTCCTGACTTCCCTCTAGTGACTACACTTTTCGCGATCTGTCTATGTACATATTTCTCGATTCTGAAATTCCCATTCAGGCACATAGACAGACAGAAGCCACAAAACCCGCGATGCTTCCAGTCGTTCACATTTTGACCACTTGCACCTGAAGGCTTCAGATACAAACCCAGGGAAAACACTCATCTTATTGGAGCTTACAGCAGGAAGCAGGAGGGGTTTCCCTGCTCACCATGTAATTAAGTCGAGACAATGGGAAACTGGCCCCAAAACTTAGGCTCTATACCTCAGAAGCTGTCAGTTTCCTGTAGTTTAACTGGTGACTTTGAAAGCTGAATCTGTCGATAAGAAGGTAGACAAAAGCTGCCTCGGGATTTTAAGCCTACCTTGAGAATCGAGAACAGAAATTTTCCTAGAAAATGGAAGCTTGAGTTCATGGTACTTTTGCATTGATTTGCTTCATTTTTTAGTTGTATCGCATACTTAAAGCGTAATATCTACACGATAACTGCTTGCACTCAAGTTTTTCTCCACGTCCGTATTAAGGTGAATCCTCCATTTAAAGCAAGCTTCACATGGCTTTTAATCTTTATCCTCCTGCTCGAGGGATATCCGGAGCAGGTACCAAGCGATTCCGAAACCATGTATATTGCTGATTGAGTGGGGATTATCTTGATTGTCGATCTCTTTCCTCAACCAATTTTTTAGAACAGTTATTCCGTTCATTGTTATCATGTGTCTGTATGAATAGTCATGGCTGAACATTGTGCCTAAATTCTCACCTTTCTAGGTGTTTCGAAACGTTAGCCTAGACCATCTTTTCCGATGGCCAACTCAACCCTGGTCAAATGCTTTCATCCATGTGTTTGAACCTGGATTCTTTTCATAGAACTCGGCTGCACAGACTATGCTCAGTATTTGGCTGCGTGATGTCATATAGTTAAATTGGCTTGTTTCAAAAATTACTTCATAGGCTTGAGCACTCCTACCATTCTTATTTTGTTAAGGTTACCGCATAGTATTACTGAGGTGCGCAAGCGTCGAGCTTGTCGATGGTAAACTTAGAAGAAATCGTGTGAAGAAGTAAGGTGTTCACTGGAGTGGCTTTTCATCATTGACCTTTCAGATACCTGGTCTGCCTTTGCAAAGGTTATAAGCATGGATCTTGGAATAACCAGAACCAAAATCTCAGGGAGTTAGAAAGCTCTGTGGGAGACTGTTACCGGTTGGTCTGGAACAAATGGTGTTTCGTGAGATGCAAAACCTAACTGTTCACCAGATGAACACTTGAGAGTCTTCTTAGAGAGGTCAAAACATATTTTCAGCTCACTTTGTATCGCATGGACTCAACTTCTCGCAGGTACCGGCAGACCTCATGAATTGCAATGGAGGAACCGCCTTTCGGTCAGCAAAATTCCAGGGTATCCAAACGAACCCGGCAAGCAACAGCCCCAGCCTTAGGTCGATGTCCGTAACACTTTCCAACTCCGGATCACTAGCCTTGGTTTGAAGGTACGTCATTTTGAGCCTCCTCCACCATATGGTGAACAGAAGGGTTTCTGTTTCAGAGGTCTTTTTTATTGATAAATTCGGCCACATCCGGAGGCATGGATAGGAGGCGCCTTTTGCGCAGTGGATTGCTGTTTGCTCATAGTTTCTTATCTGAAAACTAAGAGGAGCTAGAAACACTGTGATGCTGGTCGTGAATATTATCCTAAAGCGGCGTGAAACACCAAACTCTAGTTGACCAACGATACACTGGGTTTTTGGGGTTTTGACTTGATTATGGTAATTTTACCCACAAATGGCGCCTAAATGATTTACATGTCATGTGTTTGTACAGCCAGTTCTTACTGTAACCAAAAGTTTACCATGAGTTGGTAGTGAGAAAATAAAAGGTTGCGCCAATTAGTCAGCTGATCACTCATGTTTAGAGGCTTTTTAATAGGGTGAACTCATCATCCCTCTTCTTTGATTCTCTTCGCATGTTTACGGGTTTTGTGCAAAACCTTACGGGAGACGAGGCGGTACCCGGAAGTTTTTTATTTGTGGAGATATGGTGGTTGGCTAAATGCTGTACCTCTTGATATCGGGCTCTGTACCAGTCTCCAGTAACAAGATTTGCAGGTGAACAATACTTTCTGTCCACTACCTATGAAGGAGTCTATGATCCGTGGAATTAGTTTTGTTGTGATTCCGAAACTCGGTCACCAATGTTGTCAGACTTGGCATACACAGAAGCAACTTCTAGCCCAACAAATAAACCTGTTGCCTACCCGATCCACTTTCAGGAGTACCTTTCACATTCTTATCAATAAGACTGTGAAACTGAAGATGACGACCGTGGGTCACTTAGTGGAATGCAAAAGGAGTCCACAGGATAGGTTGTCACCCCCACTAGAAAAGATTAAGTTCGCCGCTGAGATGACGTGCTTTTTACCATATCGAGTAGTCTTCCAAAATGCTACAGGGTGGCCAACCTATCGGTGTATTCAAGTCTTCGACCATTCAGGCTGCTTGATTTAACCAGAAGTTTGGTATGTTTAAAAGAAATTCACTTACCTCACTATCAGGGATGCTCTGCAACAACAGAGTAAGTCGCTTATCTTTTGAATTTTGGCTGATGATGTAGCGCTGCATTCTGTCGTAATCTGAAAGAGTTTGAATGCTTCAAGGTGGGCGATTTCTATTCAGATAGACGATGAAGAACAATATACCCATTCTGTGAAGAGTAAGTCCCCGTTGATTCTTAACTAATTACTCCTATCTTTAGGTTGGATGCCCGCAGGAAAAGGATGTCTGGGAGGAGTTCCACAGAATTTGGCGCTGAGGCCTCTTCCTTTTCGAATATGCATGACCGAGTAGCCCCAACAAGTTTGCTCCCATGTCCTTCTGTTCTCTGACAATTTGGAGTTATGAAGGGAAACAGAGGCCACGAACACCTAACTCCACTTCGAAATAGGTAGTCAACAATGTGCTTGCCTATAACTCCAAAATGCAGGGTGCACATCTGAAACATAAGGCTTTCGGGTGTATAGTCCCAACGGTAAAGGACTTGAAGCGTCACAGGTGGAGAAGTATTCGAGAATTGTGATCCTTCAAGATTTCACATCTCACGTAAGCCATAACAGAAACAAATTCTAGGAAAAGCGGTACCAGAAACTCCTGGTCGAATTGTTGAAAAGTTAAGTAGTATATGTTGCCACCAGATTTTCGGCAGCTTCGTACAGCCTCATCTGGGATCGGTGACTACGGTCTCCAGTCCTCTCTGCAGAAAGGTGAATTCAGCACCGAATACATGCTTACGGGGTTGAATAAATCTACTCGTATGCTGGGGTCTAGAGCAAACGAAGAATGACTGGCAGAGCCTGGCCTGTACCTTCCAGAATGTGGAAGACTAAGAAAAGATTTGACAACGGCTCACAATATTTCGAGCGTCCTTGGGCATCTGCTAGTTCACTTGTTGATTATTTATTCGTTGAAGACTCACTGTTGGTGGTAAGGCACAGAAACTGAGCTTAGAAAAAGGCAGGTTGGATACCAGGAGCAACATTGATTCCCTAAATCTTTCTGAATTTCACAAAGCCTTCTTTTTAGCGGTGGGTTACTTTGTCTAAGCCAATGAAATGCGAGCTCGATTTGTATTTGCAGGGTGGCCGAAAGTGGGACCATGACTAACTCGCTGTTTTAACTCATTACTTTAGGTTCTGTTTTCTCTGTTTTTAATCGTGGGTGGGTCAGCACTTTAAAGAACCTATGGGTCATGGTTTCAACATGCAAAGGCAAGACTGGCGAAATAAGTTTTAACTTGTTGCTGCAGAACTTAAACAATATATACTGGAGCTGTGCTTTTAAGGTATCGACGGGGCTAGTGTTTCACCAAGCAAGTAGTTTACTTTACTTGATCCTCAGAACCCAACACAAGTTGTAATATATTAGACTGAGTTCCTAAACGCCAAAATGTCTTAACACTCAGCTCTCTTCGGAGGCTATTCCCCGGAAGTAATCATTTTCGACTCTGCACGCACATCTGGGGCTCGCAGTTAAACTCGTCGGTCGAGGGAAAAGGACCAGGTAGCCACTGTCCAAAAGCAAGGTGGCGTAAATTTCTGTTCCTCATACGCTCTGTCCTCCTGCTGCATTCGGTCTCTGATCTCTGTGCCATCATCAAGCACGTCTTACAATTTTTTCATATCGTTCGAGAACGGTGGGTCTAGGCACTGACGCGGATTACACTATAGTACACTAGGTTGGACTAGGATCCTCGAAACGGTGCTCCATACTGTATCCACAACCAAGTAAAAGTACAGTAAAATTCCGATCTCCCAAAGAAGCGGCCACCCTCCGTTTTTAGGATATCCATAGCTACTACGCGGATGACGCTGAGCAGCTCCATTATGTCACCGAGTAGTTCCAGTCCTGGCAGGGAGCGGGTTGCAGCATGGTATCTGATGACTGCAGCATTCGGACTGGAGTTGCACTGGTGGCCGGTGGGGCATTCGCATCCAACTTATAGCACCAACGGGTACACTGCCTCCGTAACAGAAAAGTACCACCAAAGTCTCGGGAGCTTACAAAGAGACAACCGCACGAATGTTCTTGCGCATCTGTCCAGAATGTGCAGCACTCCTGGCACTCCAAACAAAGGGCCCTAAAGAAGCATTCCCTATCTCACAAAAGCCATCAGACTCCCCAAACAAGGTAAAGTCTTCACCAAGAGATAACACTAAGGAATCAGAGAAAAGGTTGGGTCTGTATCTATGCCCACATCATCGTGCGCGGAGACCACCTTAGGTCAGGCTTCTACATTTCCCACCAGGCCACGGCGAACATCAAGCGAGCGGAGAATGACACCGCCTGCCGGGCACTTGGCGAGAATAGCCTCGACAGTGTAGACGCTGAGACCGACAAACAACTAGAAGCAGTGCTTAAGGAGCGTACTGTGAGATCAGGCATGTCACGTGTAGTGAATGCAGGCGATGGAAAGGCCAATTCGACCATCTCGTACAAAATACATGTATCAGGAGAGTCGCTATTGGTCGAGCCAGAAAGGTTTGCAGTCAAACGTGGGCCAACCACTATTAGATTTGGGACTCACTGCTCTCTCTGCGACACTAGCTTTTCTGGAGGTAACCGGGCGCCGTGATACAAGCCACCACCCTGGGGATAGTTTTGGATGCCGTAAAAAGCCTAAGACTCGGTTCTTCATTGGCGCCAGCCGGACACTGCCAACACCTGCGAGATCTCGGCCAAGCCTGCCGAACCACGGTCATTGTAGGGGAAGGAGAGAAAATCCCCACTTGAAAATCCACAAAGAAGCGTCATTTTGGTTGCAGATGGGATATCGGAGCCACCAAATGAACGCTTTACTTAGGAATGGCACTTCCATCGCTTCCAACAGTGGCAATGGCCTGCAGATAAAGTTGGCCTCAACGATATGCCGGTTAACGGCATCTGGAGACCGTCAAAATCAGCTCATATGACGTCCAATTCCACTTCTAGGCCGCTCGGCATTCAATCTGACTAACGTGCCTCCCTAATAGATGTTCTACGTGTGTGGCATAACGTGAAGGACCATATGAACGGCTGGATACGCGTGTGCAAGAATGAGTCAGGACCCACCGGGCTAGAGGAGAGACGGCAACCACCAAGACTTTTGGAGCCAGTAATTATCATATGAACGAAAGTCAGCCAGCCAGGCGCATTGACTTTGAAACCCTTGCCACTGCGTCGCCCCCAAAGTGGAGCGAAGCGCCAAAAAAAGGGGCCATGACACTTCTGGTAGGGACCGGCAACCCCAGACCCAACGACGTGAGTGCCCTCCCACAGAATTATGCAGCCAGTCCTCTCTGCTCATCAGGCACAACCTGGCATATGCATGCAACAACGTTAGTGACTGAGAGACGAGGACGCCCCACGAACACTCACACTGACATCATATTTATAACCGAATCCTGGCTCTCATTGGATATTTTTGAATTTCACCGGCATGAAACTCTTCTGTAGGGACACGGAATGCAAAGCGATAGGCGAAATGGATCTTTACGTGGGCTCCCGTCCAAAGGAAAGAGTGATCAGTGACTCAGCGGCCATCCAGCTGCCGGAATCGTTATGTTGCCGTTTCACCCTTCATCGCATCAAACACCTTCTGTGGATCATTTATCGGTCTCCCGCTAATTCTCCTGCTCATAAACAAATGGTGATCCAGGCGGTATTTGTGACCTACCATACAGACTACGACTTCGTAACCATTTCCGGTAACTTCAACACTCCGTCCATCTTCTTCGAGACAGAAGGGGGGCACACGAAATCCTTCATCCAGAGACTGAAAAGTAGAAATAAGGCTACTGATCCCTTAGATAAAGTGGTTAAAACCACACGCTAGGGACCTAACAAAAATGAATCACACTTGGACTACCCTATGGCGAACGATAATCCTTTCGTGGACAGCATATGTATCCAGCCATTGCTTGATCTCAGTGATCATGCAGTAGTAACCTTCTCCGTGATAACTAAGGTGACTCTAAAACCAGAGAAACCTAACAATTTTCCCCGCCATAGGAAGGCCGACAACGAGACCAAGAGGGATTGTGCTGTCTTTCTGGATTTTTGACAGCGTCCTGCTTCACAAGATCACGCTAACTGGCAAAAGCGAACCTCTGATTTCTTGATTCAAGGCGTACCAAGGAGTAGGGCTCTTCCACATAATATGATCCCAGTGGGGATTATCAACATCAGAAGTACCCCCAGGAGCGATCCAGGGACCGCTTCTGCCCCCCTTCTTCATCAGCAACCTGCTACACAAAATTGCACCATCTAGCCTCCTCTTTGCTGACGACTTTCAGATGTGGAGGGCAGTTGACAAAGAAGCCTCCTACACAGCGCTCCAAAATGGCCTGAAGCTATTGGAGCCGAGGTCGTTGGGAAACGACTTGAGCTTCAACCTGAAGAATTGCAGTTATGCATATCGGTACCTAAGAAGCACGGCCAAATTCCAATACAAGTCGGGGAACCGTGCTATCACTAAGGCATCGACTTATGAAGATTGAAGCCTAGCTTGTTGGACGCCCTGACCACCAGCTCTAACTACAAAGAAACGGAAGACAGAGCGAACGCCACCGTAAACTCTCAGGGTAGACAGCTTGAGACCCCCACCCCCTAACTGCTTCTCCCGGTTCCCAAATCCTACGCACACGAGCACCAGTAGGTCTTCAGTGCGGCAACACCTTTAAGACACTAGAAAGTATCCAGTCTCCCTGGGAGAATACAAAGGCCCGGAATAAAGTCAGTTCTAGGGGTAAGGACGGAAGGCTGAAACGTTGAAGTCTATTTAATTTAGGCTATCACGTAAATAGGCGTGACCTTACTATGGCCTGTTAGATCACCCAAACAGCAAGTGAATCAAACGAACCTTACCTGAAACGCAGTGGTTATCAAAGTGAGCTCTGCAGGATAGCACAACAGAGGGCTAACACCAGGTTCGGGTTTGTATTTTCTCCCTAAGGGTATGCACTTTGTAGAAAGCCTTACCACGGTGTGCAGTTACATCACCCTCAGTAGACCCACTCGGAAGGCGGCCAGACAGTTACGTAACTTAATGTAGCTTATCACAGATGCACCCAAGAGATTACTGACTTCACTAGCCCACCACTACTTCCTTCCTGTTCACCACTCATCATCTCTCTTGTTGAATTAATTACATTAGCTACTGACCTTTCTCTAGTAAGTAGGCCCATACTGTCTACTTTTGCCTTCTAGATAAGTTCAATGTGCCTTTGCCCCCCCCGCAGTTTGCCATTTCTATTCAGTCACCTACTACGAAGTACAAATTAGGCTGAGAACGCACCCAGAGGTGCTCAACAAAGTCTGTTCGAGGACTTAGGTCTAAAACATACGAAGAACGACTGGTTGCGCTGGATCTGTATCCTCTGGAATACAGAAGGCTAAAAGGAGGCTTGATAATGACTCACAACATTCTGAGTACGCCTGGACACCCACTTCGTCACCTGTTAAATCTTAGCTGTAGCGCGAATCTTAGGGGACACACAGAAACTAAGTCCGGAACATAGAAGGTCAGATGTCAAGCACAACTTCTATTCCTTAAGAGTTATTAAACCCTGGAACGCCGTAACTACAGACATGATCCAGGATACTGCCTCCGAATCCTTTCAACACTGACTAGATACTTACTTGATATATGGCTGGAATCTGTCCAGAACTAATCGAATTTTCACATTTTAACCATCACTTTTTTCTTTTTCTTTACTTGTACAAAGGTTGACAACCACAAGAAGTAGTGATCCACGAATTTTAGACATGGAACCCAGTCAAGTGAAAGCTTCCTCTTTTCCGTTAAGAAACATTCTAAACCATCAGACAGGAGCAACGAAAGACCCTTCAAAAAATCCTAATCTATGAACTACAATTACCAGTCCTTCAAAAGTGTTAATCTCACTGGAGCTAAAAGCAGCCCAGGAGAAGAGGTATCCTTAATCGCTGCAGAAGCGAATCAAACAATCATAACAAGCTCAAAGAACTGAGCTTTTTCAAGTACGTAGTATTTGTCCAATATTCGCCTTGTTTCAAGTTAAGGTCAGAGTGTGTAACCTTGAGTCCGTTTGAAGATATGGAGTCTCAGGAGGACGGTGGTGCGCAGGAATCGACGAATACAGATACCAGAGCCTATTTAGACCGTACTGTTGTCCCAGTGTTATTGAAAGGCCTAAACATGATAGCTAAAGAAAGGTAGTCATCCAGTTTTGTGGATTTTACTGTTGTTTCAGACCACCAAACCCTATTGAGGCGCTTGCAACATTTTTGATGCAGCATAAAGAAGAAACAGAGAACGGGTAAAATAACTCATGAATTTTTGAATACGAACAGAATGTAAAGTTCGAACTATGTTGACTGATGTGTATCGCATTACTCTTGCTACAGTTATAAACCTTTGTACATTTGATGGGTATATATTTCATGGTTATCTGTCTAAACTTTTAAGCAACTTCTAGGTAAATGGAGAAATTTTAATTTTGTCGCGTTAATATTGTGTTTTGGTGTCTTTTAACCCATCTGTATCACCAGTAGACTTCTGAAAAGAAAGTCTTTAAAAAGACCGAGCCTCAAGCGAGAGCTCAAAATCTGCTGGTTACCTCCTCTCTTCTATTACTGTTGGGTTACGTGGACATGCCAGACAAATAGAAAATCAATAGGTTGCAAACCCTTCAAAATTAATGCTTTGCTCGAGATAAATAGTATGGTGAAACTGCACTTAGCTGGTGCGTGAGGATTATGAATAGACATCTCCTAGTCTCATGATCCTTCTTAGTCCTTACAGATCTATTCAGTCGGGGACAGGCGGGTGTTTATTGGTATCCAGTAGAGAAGCGCAATTTCTGCCCTACAGCTCGCTGCTATTCATACGCAAGGGAGTCCATGATAGCTAGCCACTGGGTTTCTGGATACTCTAGGTGAGTTTCGAAGACTCATCACACTGGTCACTTGAGGTCAATTTGATTACCACACTCGGGTCCTTTATATGTATCTCAGAGACAGCATACATCCATGGCTAGAGATTTCAGACCTAGTGAGGGATGCCTGGTGTCCGATTTGGTTTGTAGTTCGGATGTTGAGAGCTACATGAAATCGATGGCGGGGTCTTAGAGTGGTAGCATTGAGCTTTCGATGGTTTTGATCTTTTGCAATGGTTACAGAATGAGAGGTTGGTGAGGGTGTAAGAGGCCTCATATTAGTATCATGAGATGAAGGCAAAGCAGGAGACAGTTTCAGAGGATGGATTATATTTGATTGGGTACTACTGGGAGGGTGTGGGCAGCTGACACTTCTCAGATGCCCACACCATGGGAGGTTAGTTCTTCTTGAAGTTTCCATATAGGAAGGGATCGTGCATGACCGCGGTGTCCAAGTGATATCTGCTTGAGGCCAGTCACACACTACTTTTTGGCAAGTTTAAGATTTTAGTTTTTCGCCTTTGAATCCCGCTACGAATCTCCACCGTAGGTATCGGGGTGCCACTAGAGAAGGGTATTAATGTGCTATTTTCTGGATTGATCTTCCCTAAACCCCTCTTCTCCCCATAAAGAAGGCAGTATCAGCGTTGTACTGCTGGTCATCCAAGGGAAACACGTTGTTGCCATCACACCCCTGTCCAGTCAGCAGTATAACTTCGGCCTCAAACCCCCATCATAGCGTAGCAGTTTACACCATAATGGTAACGGCTTTTTATCTAACCACTATTTAACACACCTTCTTGGCATGGTAGGACCCCGACGGAAGAAGTATCCCACCAGCGTAGCTCGTTAGGTTGTGGTAGTGTGCAAGCCGGACCACCACGTCAAGGTAGTATCTGTCAGTCGGGTATCAGGCATCCACACCATTTAGCACGTTGTTATTTTTGTCGCTCACGATCCTCAAGTCGTTTAGCTCACGAATCCTAATTTGAATATTTCCAATATGATAATTAGAACGCAGAGTTTGAAGCGAATACGTATTTGCGGTGGATTCTTGTCAGACTTAACAACTAAATTTACAAATTACTCAGCATAGTCGTTTGATACTTACGTGGTTAAATTAACCCTTGTATATGAATTTGAAGATAACAATAAACAACAAACAAAATCTTGGGAAGTTTATGTATTCTCAGTAGTCAATCCTTATAGGTGTATGAGTGGATTGTGTGTGCAGGGATAGGAAATAAAATTATTGTAGCATAAAGATTAGATGATAACTTGTCAGAATTTCTGGTCATTTATGAAAGCGACGGTGAAAAATAAAATGTTAGTGATAGAAGTACACGTAGAGATAACATTTACATTTATTAGGGTGACCGGGAGGGAAATTATTGTGGTTGTATCTTGACTATGGGAGGGGAAGGGAACGAACAAACATCTAAATACATAAATCAGGTTTGAGAACTTTAGTTGCTATGCTTAGCAATCGGAGGCTCTGAAACTTAGAGAATTGTGATGGCACTTTGTAAATATTAGTAAACACTTAGGTCTTATCAGTCTTATGCTCAATATCTACTAGGTGGACGTGTTGAGCTTTTGATGGATTTCACTGTTCCTATGTGTAACCATGTTGATCGATGATGGGCTTGCTGAGTCGTTCTACCTATGCAACTATCTCCACAGGAGCAGTTAAATTTATAAATGGACATAAAGTTGGCCTGGTTTGATAGCCTATCCTTCAACTGCGTTGGCACCAAACAGCGAGTAGTAAATTTCAAACATAGTGTCAGGATGGAGGACGTTTTCTGTCAGATTTCTGAGTTTCAGTGCCAGTATCACGAATCGTAGTAAGTTGACATGATACGACAAATATACTATTTCTACCTGGCTACCAAATTATGTTCCTTCTTGAAAGTATCCTGCAAGTAGGTAGAATTAGTGGCTGCTTTCTCATTTGTCCAGATTGTGTGACAACCACTAAAGTTCGAAAGCATGTCTCATGTGATTGGCTTTCTTACAGTTTTATGTATTAATTATGTGGATATGCGCGGCAGTGATACGAAAAAAGTAGTTCTTCTGATTTGTGAAAAAACTGGATTTTGCAGGAACAGATGACAAGGAATAAATCTGTTAAGTTTACCCTCAAATTTTCAGATAGAAGCCGAGTAAGTGGCTACTTTTCCATCTAATTTGATAACAAAGGAATCATCTTTTAAAACGCCACATTAAGGGAAGAATGGTATTCTGCTGTGGTATCAACAAAATTGGATCTGATTCGGGAACTAGCAGAGCGCGGTAATTCGCTAATCACTTCTTAACAGCACTCAGAAACCGGTTAGCCACTAAAACGTCATCAATACCAACATAGGACGAAGCATTACAAACAAACCCACCTTAGCCGAAAATATTGTCTAATCGCATAATTGGTACTCATTATGAGCATAATAATTAGCGGCCAATGAAAATTCGGTGGAATCTCAACTGATTTAAAAAGTTATTGTAAAATTACTTGGGTTTCATTCAGAACCGTGATAACTCAGAATAGTTTAGAAAACAAACTTGTCATCGGTCAAGTAAACTTTTATGGTTATTTAGATCAATCTAATAAGTCGTTATGTATTCATTTTTTCGTCACCATTCTCCTAAAACACCAAGTGACTCAGGAATAAGTGGTGGTGTTCTCTCAAATTGCTCTTCATAAACGTTCGTTAGAATTCAACATTTACAGCTGACACTAATATACCCAACTCGAAATAAATTCACATACAAAAGACTGGATAACCGCAGGAAAACTAAAAGCTAGCAAGAACTATGGCTTTACTCCTCTGGTTAACACCATTTTTAAAGTGTGCTAAAATACTTCAATAAATAACTGTATCAAATGATGTCAACTTCCATATTTTGTTACATGTGTATGTGGTTCATTGGTTTCCAGTTGAATAGTTAGGAGAACTCCGAATAAAATAGCTGAACTGATTCGTAAATCAGGGGTTTGACAAATTAGTGCAGTGACCATTCAGAAAGAAAACCTGTCCTGAAGCTCATACGTAAATACCAAAGTGAAACTGAAAATACTGTATTTTTCAGTATGTTAACCAAAACTATCTACTAATATTTATTTTAATAATGGCTTATTGTTGATACTGTTGATCAATAGCCACACATGTAAGTCCACACAACACCTGAGTTTTGAAGGAAACCAATTCCATTCATATGGCTTAAGATGCAAATAAGGCAAACAATGTCACAAAAGATAAGTATCTCTGATTTAATCAGTCAGTCTTCTCAATACACACGGAACTCACCTCCACCCTTCCGAGCATATATTTTTAGTAGTAACTTTATAGGTTGCAAGAAGTACCTTATTGATTTAATGCTATTACTGAAACTTCATAATTCTAAGTGCAACTGATTCTTGATTGATACTTATTGCGAAAAAACTGACAAAGAACATCGGCTGATTATAGTCATCTTAGTCCAAAAAGCTTCTTGCACTGTCACGTAAGTTAGCAGCTGTACGCACTAGGTTACAGAATGTTCACTGTTATTTAATGATACTATTTGTTTCTTATGACAGTGCACCGCAACCTCACTTCGGACAAAACAACCTAAGATTTTGTTTAGTTCTCTAATTGGGTACTTTTAATAATAGTACTTTTTTAAAACCCCTTAATGCCTTACAAATCTTGAATGAAAGCAAGATGTTGAGTAGTCTAATCCTGAGTTGAACAGGCAGATAGGTTCTAAACACATCCAGTCAAGAAGGCTGAAAAGAGGGAAGCCAGCTGGCACCGAAGAGCAAGTACCAGAAGTAAAAAAGCACAGTTGTAGAGTATTATTGATTAGGCTAGTTAAAGCACTATCTAGCGTATGGGAATCAGATATGATACTCTCTGCCCGACCGCAATTACTGATTGACCCAGTCTTCAGGAAAGGTGGGAAGTCCTCTTGTGACTAACTTTGGAGTTTCAGCATGATGAAGTGTCCAAGATTCTTGTTTCTATAATCATTAGACACCTAAGTAAACCTCAGAAAGAGAAAACCAACCAGATTCCAGAACGGTTCGTGGGTGTATTGACAAAATATTCGCGTTGTGCCAGTTTCTGGAACACAAGCACACTTGCTGGCGCCCGGCGATAGCTGTATCTCTTGACCAAAAGGATAAGTTAAACTCCATCGATCAAAGAGTTAGCTAAGGGTTAATTTGAACGCGACAACAATGCTCATCCTGAGGAAACCTGGCGTGATATTAGGTCAATTGTAAAAACACCAGTAAAGACGGTTGGTTATCTAACTTGTCAGGGAACTGACTAGACTGTTTCATAAGGTATGACAAATTGAGAGTGTTGTATCACTAGAGTAAAGCCATCGTTGTGACCATCTTTAAGAAGGATCTACGTAATGTATGTGGCAATCATCGGGGTATTAGTCTCTTAACAGTCGCGTCGAAAATAATGGCTGCTATTATATTTCGCGAATTGCAAAACGCATGAGGAAGTGATTCTCGAGGAGCATGTCGGGTTTCATTTGGGACGTGGATGCATTGATCATGTATTTACCCTCCGTCAGATGCTTCAACATCTTCAGACGTATTGCAGGCCAACCATCTTTGTGTTTCTTGATATCAGGACTGCCTTTGATTCGTTGGATAGGGCTATACTCTGGAATTGTTTTTTTTAGAGAAGGGCGTACCTAAGGAACTAATTAGCATCTTGAAAGTCCTGTGTAATTACACACCAGGTAGAGTGAGGACGTACAACCACTTGTCTCCATTGTTCCAAACCAGCAGTGGGGTTACGCAAGGTTGCCCGGTGTCTCCATTCCTCTTTAACTTGGTCATCGATGGCATTCTTGAGACAGCTCTGAGGGAGGTTTGTGATGGTGGTCTAGATCTACTGCTCGGAGAACGGCTATTTGACCTTGAATATGCAAGTGATATCGTCTTGCTGTGCGACAACACAGGCTACTGAAATCGCACTTCATCAGTTGGTGATTAGTGTCCGCAAGTACGACATGTGCTTTGCACCATCGAAGTTTAAAGTACTTTTGCAAGGCTGAGAGGAGCCTGTGCCTGCGCTCACCCTTGGTGGTGAGCCGTTGGAGGTAGTCGAAAAGTTCGTGAATCTGGGTAGTTGTGTGAGTGCTGGTGGGAGTGTAAGTGGTAAACTTTCCAACCGCATATCGAAAGCCAGAGTGGCATACGTCAATCTGTGTTATCTTTGGCACTGTTGCGACGTAAATCTAACCGTAAAAGATTGGGTTTGCAAAGCTTTGGTGCGAGCAGTTCTTCTTTACGCCTGTGAAACCTGGCCTCTTCAAACTGAGGATATGCAGCGTCGCTGTATGTTCGGTCATCGTCGTCTCCGTAGGATTGTTCTTATCCGGTGCCTACACCATGTAAGTAATTCTGAGGTACGACAGCGTGTGTTTTGGCGTGATAGAGATCGTCATTCAATAAGTAACCTCATCTAGAAACACTGGCGTTGGTGGCTTGAACTTGTGTTACGTATGTCGTCCCAACAGCTTCCACCCTATTATTGTTTGCTAACCCTGGGACTGGATAGAAAAAGGAGGGGAGCGGCCAGTGTATGACGTGGTGGCATGGAATCAAGGATATTTGTGTCGGGTTAACATCTGTTGGTGCGTCATGACTTCCTGGTTAGGTCAAAGAGGTCACGCAACTCAGTGGCTTGAGACGTCATCAGATATAGCTTAGAATCGAAGCCAGAGGTGGCTATGCAGTAGCTTCCTTCGATCTTCTGTTACTGAAGGTTTATGAATATTTTGTTTTGAATGTATCTTACTGGACTGCCTTTCTAATCATGCTTTTCCTTTTGTGTTTTGCCTTCCTACTTATCCACTTCCCATCGCTTTATGCATTCATAATGTTGTTTTATTATTTTATGTGGCGCATTTTTTGGTTGCCCTTGTTGTACCATGTTTGTGTTCTAATAACAATAGTAAAAAGTAATACTCTTACTGATATTGCTGGAAATTGGTCGCAGTGGCGTGGATTTATTCACTTCTTGGTGTCTTCTAAAGGTTGGACCGAAACGAAATCGCCAAGTATGGGTGCGCTACAGGCAAAAATACATCAATAGAAAGCTTGATAATGATTTAAAAAGTGACATTACTTTTACGATATAAGTTATATGAAGACGATAAAAAGAAATAGAAAATTTTGCGTTCTCAGTAAAAATTGTGCTACAAGGAAAAAGTGGTATATGTTCATGCACACTAACCATTTAAGTATGTTCTCAAATGGTCTAGTAACTTGAAAGTTCAAGATGGCCGTACTTTTTGTTGTGTAGCGGTTAGTTGTTTCCCTACACCTTTGAGTGGGTCGTCAAGACGTTCGATTATCGCAGGGTCCTGTACTGATTGGCTGTTCTGAAGAGAGACGTGGAATATTATAGGGTTACCTCCAGAGTAATATGGTTTCAAACTGTGGACACTGATAATATTTTCACGTTCATTTGATGAATATTATTAAACTTAGTGTGGCTTGTCGAATCTGAATAGTATATCATCAGGTGGTTCAAGCGTCGGACGAAAACGTTTTGTAAAACGGGATAAAGAAAGAAGTCATTTCCTCAAAGTCGAACCGGAACAGACCTAACTGAACACGTTGGATTTGTAAGCCTGGTCACGAAAGCCATTCTTTCGAAAACGGTTCCAAAAGTTAAAGGTGAGACGAATCCACTTGGTGGTCGAGTAGGTTCATAAATAAGTTCTAAGTAAGTTGACCCACTATCAGCTTTCAGTCCCTTCCGATAATCCAGTAGAACTAGAGAAAATGTCTTGATTCACTGGGGCGTGTTTGGAGTTGAAAGTGCAGTTGTTGATGGTGACGTTCTATCGTACCGTTTGCTTTTGGATGATAAGATGTCGTTAGGAACCTAGTGCAGTTAAAGCGTGAAACAATCCACACTCGAATTACCATTCATGGTCCCTTTTTATGGAAGATAGATATCCAATATTTGCTATCTATCGTCTGATTAAACTATGAGTGATGGCTTTTGAGAAGTTATGTCCTAGATAGGTACTGCTTCTGGCTATCTCGCGAAGTGGTTGATGCAGATGAAAAAAACGAGTGTATCGATTAGATTCTGGTTGGGATTTTTTAAAATGGCAATGCATGAAGTCCTTGACTGTTCGTTTGAGCCATCTAGGGCGTTGCAGACTAGCCGGTTGGGGTCCGAAGGACAAGAGAAACTAGTGGTTGGTGATATAACTGAGAACCGATGTCAGTGGTGCAAAAGCATACACATTATCTTCATATCAACCACCATACTTAGTCTTATTATCTTCTCTTTTTCTACTTCCCTTGGCCGATTCTTCTTCATTTTCCATTTTATTGTCTTATTACTTGATTTGCTGATATGAGGTGTGGCAACTTGAACTTTTACGCAGTAATGCCTGTTCTTATGTTGATCTTGATGATGAAATGGACGTGGTTGAAATGAACGTCTGAGGCTAAAAGAATTATAAAGCGCTTTTTGTGTGCTGGGAGGTTCTATGCTTTTTACAGGTGACTCATTTTTAAGTTCATTCTTCAACATTCTTCTTCATTTCAGACCGGGAGAAACACTATGCAGTGACTCGTATGCGGGGATGAGATAGGTTGTGCAACGTACTGAAGACTCAAATTTGGACGTGGTTGACGAGTTAATACGTTGCGTAACATTTATTGTTACTGGAACCTACCTGATATAGCTGTAGTTTGAGAGTTGTAGACAACACCTCGTGGTTCAGCTTAGGATCATCTTTTTGAAGATTCAACATGGTCAGTGTTCTCGATGCAATTTATTGAAGAAACTCGAAACAGGGTGCCAGCTGCGGAGTTATTTGTCTCAGATATTTGACGGACACTGGAGATGAACTAAGAAAGGTAGTTTAATTGTCGTGACCAACAAAGGTAGTTCTTATCGGATGCTAAGTTAAGTAGGGAGTTTTTATTCCGTAGGAATTATGGAATCCGCATCCATGTTGAATATCGTTTAGACTTGGGCGAATTATTTGTCACTGCAGAACGTTGTATACTTCATTCCTGTATATTGGAAATCATTAGACTGTGCCTATTCAACGTAAGTCAAACGGCTAGTCATTAAACAAGAAGAGTTTGTCCAAAATTATAATACTAACATGTTGTTGTTCATACGTAGATCGTTTCCTTTAGTTCAAACAAATCTCTATGTCTTTTGTATTCTTATTTTTGTATTGTCTATGAATGTTTTCACCTATAAATGGATAATGAATTCTTAGTATCTGGGTAGGGATCGTTATGAGCTTCAAATGCTTGTTAGTAATCATTTACTGCTACTCTAATCACCATAAAAATAAATTCTTAGATAAACTATTCCATGTTACATTTGGTCACTGTCTCTGCACCACTTTAGATCAATTACTGTTAGGACGCTGAATGGCAACATGTAAGATCACAGCATGCAGAAACGTAAATCAACTAAATATTTCGCTCAACGGTGCATCATTTTGAGTTGTCTTGATTCACAAAGAACAAAGGGGATATTTATAGCGAAAGAATTATAAAGTAGAAAGCATAGGTGTATGAGAAGTAAAAAAGTAAATCCATATTCATAAAGTTTTCTAAATTTCCAGCACATGTGCAGCTGCTTATCACTATATACCCTTCGCGGTTGTTTGGCGGTAGAATATCAACTGTTTTGTGCACGATGTCGTTGGATGAATCAGCCAAGCAGAAAAACTCATGTTAATTATTGAGTAACACTATGTCAAATCCATCTAAATATGCCTAGGAGGTTTCGCTTCTTTATCAACACTTAGTATGTAGGACATGATATGTTAATACTTCCATACTCAAGAGGCTATGCTGAGTATAGTTCAACTGCTTGTAAGACAGTTATTATCGATGATCTCAGTAGTTAGGGGAATGACTTTGGTTGTTTTACCAAAAAAACAATACACTTCTTACCTCTTTCTGAGTCCTGAATTACTGATTTTAAGAGTTGGGTGATGTCCTTAGGATTCATCGATGTTCGATTGTTTCCATGATAGATAGTTGATGTTGTGATGGTGGCTCAAACTACCCATTATGTTCAGTTGACAGGATTGCGGTGGTGTAGACATTGAAGATGTCCCACTGAGAAAATCAACTGGGATTCGGTTAGATATGCATAACATACCATCTTGGTGTGGGTTTTTGAACTGAATTGAAGGCATTATTTCTCATAATCATATTTCTTGGTTCCAGGTAGTGCTAAATTTTCATAGTAATGAGAAGACGTTGGGAATCGTTAGCTGTGAAAATTGTGATCCGAAATTTAAGTTATAGGAACAACATGTAATATAAAGTAAAGTGGGAAACAGCAAACAGCTAGACAGAATTATGACTGGCATTGAACCCATGCCCGTTTGGTTCAGTTTTTGAATATGGGAAATTCATAGCGTTTGTAAAACTGGGAATTACAAGGAAACCTGGGTCACAAGTGTGGATGTTTCATATAAAATCACACAACACGATGGGTTAGGGAGCAGTCCTGAAAACTGACTTGATTAGTTGGACGGAGAAATTGATAGACAAGTCTTTTTCTATCAAATCAACACCAAACATATGCAATCGGAGCCTTTTTCCTACATTTTCCTTGTATTTGCAAAATCCTACTGTTCTTACCTTACGAGAAAAGGTTTAAAATACACGAACTGTCTCCAAGTTGTTGAGTCACCTTGATATGACACGATGAATTGCATCCTAGGTGTTACCCAACAAATAATGCTATGTGGTGGATCTAATAAACGAACTGGACTGCACCACATTGTTAGAGTTCTGTTCATAATACTGATCGGATTTTAATAACCTTTTCTCTTGTTCTTTTGAGCAAGGCGGATATTTTCGATTCGGCTGCCATTTCGTTTTTGGATTCGTCATCAAAGCAGATCTTAGTCTTCTTAGGTGTGAAGGATTGTGTCAAGTTTTCTCTTTCTATCAACAAAATTATTATTGAAATACTTCTCTTGACAAACAGAAGTGAGTGAACAATGGATCTCCTTAATTTCCCCTCGATTTAACAATGATAACACATGAAGCCACTTGTTCACTTCATTTAGATGTTCTTTCCTGAATGATATTGTGAATGCGTTTTAGTGAGATATACACATGCTAGTCCCTATTTCCCTAATTAGTTGAATTGAAAAATTTAGGACTCTTGAATGTAATTAATTACATTTGGTGGTTAGAAGATCGTAACAAGAAGTTATAAGACAGTGTCAAATAACTAAAAATGTAGTGGCATAGCGATATAAGTTTACGGTCAGTACGACATAGAATCGAAATGTTGATAAAACATATGTGTGAGTCATTTGCTGTCAAATGCCTCTGTGTGTGCATCCCTGTAATTGGTTACATTCCCTATGCCAATTATTCGTTGCCTTTTTTGCATCTAACGCCATGCTCCAATGCTGTCGTTAGTTTTGCAACATTCTACACTACTGGCAATTTTCTGAGTAGTTCAAGCGTGCGAAGCAATTATTTAGTCACGGTTGACTAATACACAAAGTTGAACTTTGACGTACTATTTTACCACCCGGTCCTAAGCATCGATAAGGAGTTAAGGTTGGGCATAAGGCTAGCAACCCTACGCCGTAAAACCAGTCTGACAGCTGAAGAAACTTCAAACCCAAAAAAAATATAAAAGGTAAAAATAAACTTATTCCTCTCCAGAATGGAGGAGGGGGAAGAAAGGATCCCGGTTCAACAAAGCCTTCCAAAAGCCGATTCGCAGATGTGTCTACTCTTCTCTCAATGAAAGTAAAAGTAAGCACAAGGATATGGAATGTCCGCACAATGTTTGAAACTGGGCTGGCAAGGCTATCCAGATTGCCAAAGATATGGCATAGAAGTACTAGAAATCTGCGAGAGCACATGGAATGGAAGTGGACTCTCCAAACTGTCAACTGGAGAGTGAATAATTCACTCAAGTATTTTGTCACCCAGAAGACAACCATGATCACACTGAGTTTTGGAGTGGCTATCATGATGTCCTCAACAGCATCGAAGGCACGACCTTAATGACGAGCGCGAAACACAGGCCTAAGGCTTCCTGCTAATTGCCTCCAACCACTCCATATTTAGTTGTCAAGATACTAATTACCTTTAATGACTTGGTGATTGGAGGCAGCGTGTACAAACACAAGGATATTCACAAGGCAGCGACATGGATTTGATTTCACCAGACACCAGGACACACTACACTAAAATCAGACCGACTTCATCTCAATGTGAAGAAGGTGGAGATGGAGATTCAGCCAGCCTACTTGACACAAGACCAGATGAAGAAGGGGAGCAGATGAGGGTAGGTGCACACCATTCACTATCTAGTGTAAGGATCCTACCTTCAAAATCAAGTTGAAAGCCGTCAAAGAAGCTGGTGATGATAGACCACAGTTGACGTTGAACACCCAGAACAGAAAGTGCACAGAAGGGCGAAACTACAAAGGACATCTTCACATCAGTCAGCAATCAGGAAAAGATGGGAGACATTAAGCAGCATCTCTGAGGAGACGTGTGTGGAGGAACACTGGAAGTCTTTGAGAGAGAGAGAGAGAGAGAGAGATGTGGAAGGGAACCTACATAACCGTGTTATGAAGGAAGAAGAAAGAAGATAAGGAATGGTTCTCGACGGACACATGGAAGCTAATAGAGTAGGGAGAGGAAGATGGTGATAGTGAAGGAGAAGATGAACAGTGCAGTGCAGTGCAGTGCAGTGCAGTGCATGGATGAACAAGCAAAAGAGGAACTGACTACAACGCATAAAGCGGAGAAACAAAGGAAACGATGGGTTGACCACTTCAAAAAACTCGTGAATCAGCCACCACCACCACCGACAACAACAACAACAACAAGCACCAATAACCATCACCGGGAGAAACCCAAAGGAAGTAGTCCCTTTCACCTACCACCTAACCAGGCTGGGTAGCATCGTTTCAACTACAGGTGGCACAGACACAGATGAGGACGTCAACTTAACCAGGATCAGAAAGACAGTAAGACAGGCTTTCATCAATCTGAAATCAGTGTGGAGATCTACTTCACTCAGCATAAAGCGTGAACGAGATCCGGATTTCCAACACTAATTCAGTCAAGTAAGTCAGTGCTTCTATATGATGGTTGAGAGACTTGGCGGGACGTTACGAAAAGCATTTCCAACAAACTGTAGACATACATGAACAGCTGTCGCCTATGCTCACTCGGTACTGTGGGTCAGATGTCCAGAATAATAAGAATAAGCAACAAGCTACTCACTCTGGCTGGCGATGAATCAACCAAGAACCTATCGTCCAACAAATATGCAGTAGAAGGAAGTGGAGATGGATTGAGTTGGAGATACACTGAGAAGACCGATTGAGGACATCACGTGGCATGCCAGAGCGTCGAGTGGAACCCGCATGGGAAACGATGACTTTGGTGTCTGAGGGTGATATGAAGGAGGAGATGGTGTGAGGAAGAAATGAAAGGTTGTGGGCGGATGTGGAGCCAGGTTGAAGAGACTGCAGAGAAGAGAGTGGAATGGAGACATGCTACTGAAGCCCTATGTTCCACTAGGAACCCAATCGACAAATAACATTAATAAGAATCAATATAATGGGAAGAGCATCACTCACTGGGCGGCAGGTATATCCAGCTGGCGAGTGCCGATTTGGATGAAACGCACATTTTAGGATTCCACTGTTAGCCACTATCAATCATTACTATGGGCGATTTTTAGTTTAATCGAATAGAAATACTAATGCACAGTTTGATAGTAAAGTTACTGGGAAAAAAGTATTTCCTCTCTAAAAAGTCATCGTTTTTCTCATAGCAACTATACTGTATTCTACAAAAATAAGTGATTTATGTATAACATAAAAGTAGTAGGTGACCGAAGAAATTCAGTATTTCAACTTTTGCTAAAGTTATCTGTGTGATAATAATATTCTTGTTCACGATAGATTAGAGTTGTACGGCAAAGGTTTACTTAGATCACTCGTTGTATCTTAAATTCAAACTTCGCTTTATCGATCTTGCACAAGCTCAGGCATAAATTGTTTCTCTTCGTAATATAGATATACCTTATTGTCAGGTAAACAAGACTATGAAACTTTTTTCTGAACCACATGTTTCTGTCACTTACTGGTTTTCAAAAATATCCTTGAAATAAAACAAGAATTCTCTTAACTGGTTTCCTACACATAGAGACAGTCTGATATAAGTTATCATGCTTCACATCAGTAAGACAGAACGCTATAGAACGCAGTCATAGAGTGAGAAAATGAGAACAGGAAATAATACAAAGATTCAACAACTATGGTGTGGAGTAAACTGTTTCATCTGAATGTACACGACTACACATCGAGAATGGAAGAGAAGCTGATACAACTCAGACTTTCTGTTAACTTCAGTTACTCTCCTATCACAATGAAGATATATGGTGATTTGACTTTTAAGATTTCAAAAGTTATTGCATATGTAAATTTGCAACGGCGGTTATTTCTCTGTAGCAAAATATACCTCAAAAAATATAAGAAAGTGGAGATGCATTTGAAGGTAGTCTGACCAACAATGGACTGGATGGTTTAAAAAACTTGGTCACTGAGTTAGTATGGTTCATCGTATAAGAGTATGAATCTGACTTCAAGTTTTCAGATTAATATTCAAGTTTTGGTACAGAAGGTGGTGACCTTTACAACCATCCAATTATATCGTGATATGGAGCAAAGATCAATGTAATACAGGTGAGTGAATAAGCAACTCGGTCAGAGAGGCTTTTTTTCAGTTGTGCAAGGTGGAATAAAAATAGGGTGGGGAAAATTTAGTTCATCTATGAAAAGTACTATGGGGTTGTCAGTCATCAAGTGTGTAAATAATAGATTACTAGTTTGGAAGGATGAATATTTGAACATCAGACAATACACAATAAACAAATAGAAAATAATGATAACGATAAAGGTACTTTTGATAACGCGAAGTATGAGTGATAATAAAATAGATTATGTAATATATAGAATGGTTCATAGAATGTATGTAACTCAGCAAGGAGGGTAAAATTGATGAAAATAGTAGACCAATAAGGTGTTATGTAATAGGAATAGACAAGTTGTTAAAATGCAACCAGTATTTTTGACGTGGTTAAGACGATTAAGCGAAATAACAGTGGAAACTATTCAAGCAAGAGTAAATTCGGAGTAAATCAAGTGCAATGAAATTTTGTTCTCTTCATATATTATTCACTACTGTTTATGTGTCATTAATGTTTACTATATTTGTGGGATGTCTAATTCATCTTTTCTGTTGACCGAAGAAGGGTACAAACAGATGTGCAAAGCTTACGCAATAGCCCGCTGTTTGTGAGAAAGAAAACCCTTTCACAGGACTTTTGTCTTTTCGAATGATATTTTATGACCTGAGCCGCGATGGCAGCGCTTATTTCAAGTTTTTCTAGATCATAGGAATTTTGGTGGTTTCTTGCAGCTCCGACCGTGTTCGACTAGATGTGTTAGTTCTTGACGTGATGTCTCTGCGATGTATGTGGCATCGCATTCACTGCAATCTACCTTATAAACCACGTTCTGTTGTTTCAAATGCAGAATCGGATCTGTTAATTTACACAGGTGTGAGTGTAATGTATTCGTCACCTTAAAGAACACTCCTACGTTGTAACTATTAATGATACGTCTTATTTCCTCTGATGTGGTTGTTCGATAAGGAAGTACTATAGTACTTATTCAATCTTTATGGCTTGGCTTTTTTGTATGTTTATTGGATAAACTTTTTTCTATCCTTTTTAATAGCTTTTCCGGATAGTTGTTTTGTTTTAAGACTTCCCGAACACTTTCCCCACCCTATTTTTGTTCCACCTTGCACAACTGAAAAAAAGCCTCTCTGACCGAGTTGCTTATTCACTCACCTGTATTACATTGATCTTTGCTCCATATCACGATATAATTGGATGGTTGTAAAGGTCACCACCTTCTGTACCAAAACTTGAATATTAATCTGAAAACTTGAAGTCAGATTCATACTCTTGAAAAGGATCTTCCTAATAAGGTCGAAATGTTGAGGAGTAATACAAAATATTTGTTTATTTTGTTATTTGTTCTAATATACTACGCCAGGATTACACAAGTAAAAATATACCTTATACGATGAAGTAGAGATGTAGCCTATTAAATTCAGCCCACCAAATAACGCCTCCTGAGCTTGAATTGTGCTGTACTCACTTAGATATGTACAACCGGATTGCAAGCATCCTGAACCTTAATACAACAAGTGTGGCTCATAATCTAACATATAAACACGTACCAGGTTGAGTTAAATTGATAAAAGATAGGGTTTAATAAATCTGAAAATCTGGAATAAGCAGAATAAGAGATCACGCTATTTAGTGAACTAAGAGAGGCAGGAAAGGTGGACCACTGCTCCCGACACAGTGGCTCAATGGTGACGTGCTGGCCGCTGAGTTCGAAGGCCCTGGGTTCGGTCCCTTGAGGCGCAGTGATGTGTGTGCAGTGCTGAGAAGTCCCCAACTAGGACGAAACAGCTGTTCAGTGCTCCCAGGTTTCCAAAATAGCTAGTGAATAGCAACCCGGAACCAATAAATAAATCCCTACAAGCCCCTAAACTGAATGTATAACATTATAAAATGGCTTACCGTCTTATGAAAAAGAATTCTTTTTCAAATAAATAAATAACACAAACTTTACCCTCGAACACAAAATCTGATGATTATTTCATTAAGCATCCTTTTTTAATCACATAGTGAAAATAATCGAATTGACCTAACTATGAAAATCATAAATTTTGGGCTAATGAAGTTGTCTGAACTGATGAACAAATGAGAACTTTGCATTAACAATGCTCGTAAGAAATTCATCATGTACTTTTAAATACCGAAACAGTTTTATTAAGGGCAGAAGAGGAGATAGATTATTTTCGTATCTTGAAGCTAAAAGGTATAAATTTCTAGATCATATTACATAATGAATTTACGGTTACTCAGCCAAACAATTTTTATATTCAATGTACAATCATAGAAAAAATTAAGTTTAACCTAGAAATTCACACTAACTATAAACTATTCGTGAAACCGAAACTAAATAAGAACATGATTCTCAAATTGGGAATCCTAATGCATATTTATTATTAACACAAGCACCCTTAAGTCTATGACATATTTAGTCATTATACAATTGCCGTAAACAATAACATCGAATTGATAATTTCAATGGATATTCTGATGCAAAGATAACCGATAATATTTCATTATTTGTCGATTGGGTTCCTAGTGGAACATAGGGCTTCAGTAGCATGTCTCCATTCCACTCTCTTCTCTGCAGTCTCTTCAACCTGGCTCCACATCCGCCCACAACCTTTCATTTCTTCCTCACACCATCTCCTCCTTCATATCACCCTCAGACACCAAAGTCATCGTTTCCCATGCGGGTTCCACTCGACGCTCTGGCATGCCACGTGATGTCCTCAATCGGTCTTCTCAGTGTATCTCCAACTCAATCCATCTCCACTTCCTTCTACTGCATATTTGTTGGACGATAGGTTCTTGGTTGATTCATCGCCAGCCAGAGTGAGTAGCTTGTTGCTTATTCTTATTATTCTGGACATCTGACCCACAGTACCGAGTGAGCATAGGCGACAGCTGTTCATGTATGTCTACAGTTTGTTGGAAATGCTTTTCGTAACGTCCCGCCAAGTCTCTCAACCATCATATAGAAGCACTGACTTACTTGACTGAATTAGTGTTGGAAATCCGGATCTCGTTCACGCTTTATGCTGAGTGAAGTAGATCTCCACACTGATTTCAGATTGATGAAAGCCTGTCTTACTGTCTTTCTGATCCTGGTTAAGTTGACGTCCTCATCTGTGTCTGTGCCACCTGTAGTTGAAACGATGCTGCCCAGCCTGGTTAGGTGGTAGGTGAAAGGGACTACTTCCTTTAGGTTTCTCCCGGTGATGGTTATTGGTGCTTGTTGTTGTTGTTGTTGGTGGTGGTGGTGGTGGTTGGGCATCGTCATCACCTCTGTCTTCTCTACATTCACCCGGAGTCCCGTCTTCATTGCTTTGCGTCTTCTATCAACTTGCTGGTTTTCGCCTGTAGATCTTCGAGTTTGTGCGACAAGACATTAAGCATAAATCATCATCGGTGGCGAAATCCAAATCTTCTTCTGGGGTCTTTTCATCGGTCCAGACAGCGTATGCCAATCATCTCACAGCTCCTCATGCTTTGCTATATGATTCAGTCCAGTCCCGTCCTGTCCAGTCCAGTGCAGTCCAGTCCAGTCCAGTCAACCACAATCAGGAAGATGATCAGTGATGATAGTAGGCGGCAACCTTGTCCTGCTCCTGTCTTCACTTCAAAGGCGTCAGTGTGCTTTCCATTGTGAGTCCCTTGGCATGTAGCCTTGTCATATAGCTGTTGAATGAGGTTGATAAAGGTTTGTGTCAGTGAGATTGTAGTGTTGAAGCAGCTGCCTGTCAAATTACTTCTCGTCGACACTATCGAAGGCGTTTTCAAAGTCGATGAAGTTGAGGTAGAGAGTTGTCATTCTGTCATTCTATGCTCTGTTCTATGATGGTGCGTAACGTATTGTATTGTATTGTATTGTATTGTATTGTATTGTATTGTATTGTATTGTATTGTATTGTATTGTAGTGAAGAATTCGATCCGCACATGAGTTGGTTCTCCTGAATCCAGCCAGCCAGCCAGCCAGCCAGCCAGCCAGCCAGCCAGCCAGCCAGCCAGCCAGCCAGCCAGCCAGCCAGCCAGCCAGCCAGCCAGCCAGCCAGCCAGCCAGCCAGCCAGCCAGCCAGCCAGCCAGCCAGCCAGCCAGCCAGCCAGCCAGCCAGCCAGCCAGCCAGCCAGCCAGCCAGCCAGCCAGCCAGCCAGCCAGCCAGCCAGCCAGCCAGCCAGCCAGCCAGCCAGCCAGCCAGCCAGCCAGCCAGCCAGCCAGCCAGCCAGCCAGCCAGCCAGCCAGCCAGCCAGCCAGCCAGCCAGCCAGCCAGCCAGCCAGCCAGCCAGCCAGCCAGCCAGCCAGCCAGCCAGCCAGCCAGCCAGCCAGCCAGCCAGCCAGCCAGCCAGCCAGCCAGCCAGCCAGCCAACCAGCCAGCCTGCTCCAGTCGTGGTTTTGAACACAGGACATCTTTGAATCTCTCCAGGGCGATGTGGAATAATATTTTGCTTGGGGTGGACATCAACATGATTCCACATCACTTCTTGCAAACACTTAGGTTGCCCTTCATTGGCATTTTGACAGGGTAGCCCTTCTTCGAATTGATCAGCAGACACCTCCCCTTCCTCCCCCCTTTGAAAACCTTCTGCAGTAGTGGTGTCAGCATGTCCGCTGCTCATGTCTCTGCGTTTGTTCTCAGTGCTTCTGGGAGAATTTCATATGGTCCTGCTGATTTCCCGCATTTCAGCAACTTGATGGCGTGGCGTTCAGGACTTCACTTCCACTTTTGTCGGAGGGCTTGTGTTCACTGACAGTTGTGTGGCTGGGCTGCTGGTGGTATTTCCGGACGAGTTACAGACAATGGTGGTGGTGGTTGATTCAAGAGTTTTTTGAAGTGGTCAACCCATCGTTTCCTTCGTTTCTCCCTTCGGTGGTGACCAACTTTCCCTCACTATCTCTCATTGCTTTCATCTGAGTTGATCTCTTCCCTCCCACATAGTCACCTGCTTATTTGATATAGTGTTGTCAGGTCTCTGTCCCTCCTACCAGCAGCCTGTTCTGCTTCACTTGCCAATGTGTCATAGAATTGTCTTTTGTCTTTGCACGCACTCTTCTTCACTTCTTTCTCCAGTGTAGTGTTTTATGCGTTGTAGTCAGTTCCTCTTTTGCTTGTTCATCCACACTGTGCACTGCACTGCACTGCACTGTTCATCTTCTCCTTCACTATCACCATCTTCCTCTCCCTACTCTATTAGCTTCCATGTGTCCGTCGAGAACCATTCCTTATCTTCTTTCTTCTTCCTTCATAACACGGTTATGTAGGTTCCCTTCCACATCTCTCTCTCTCTCTCTCTCTCAAAGACTTCCAGTGTTCCTCCACACACGTCTCCTCAGAGATGCTGCTTAATGTCTCCCATCTTTTCCTGATTGCTGACTGATGTGAAGATGTCCTTTGTAGTTTCGCCCTTCTGTGCACTTTCTGTTCTGGGTGTTCAACGTCAACTGTGGTCTATCATCACCAGCTTCTTTGACGGCTTTCAACTTGATTTTGAAGGTAGGATCCTTACACTAGATAGTGAATGGTGTGCACCTACCCTCATCTGCTCCCCTTCTTCATCTGGTCTTGTGTCAAGTAGGCTGGCTGAATCTCCATCTCCACCTTCTTCACATTGAGATGAAGTCGGTCTGATTTTAGTGTAGTGTGTCCTGGTGTCTGGTGAAATCAAATCCATGTCGCTGCCTTGTGAATATCCTTGTGTTTGTACACGCTGCCTCCAATCACCAAGTCATTAAAGGTAATTAGTATCTTGACAACTAAATATGGAGTGGTTGGAGGCAATTAGCAGGAAGCCTTAGGCCTGTGTTTCGCGCTCGTCATTAAGGTCGTGCCTTCGATGCTGTTGAGGACATCATGATAGCCACTCCAAAACTCAGTGTGATCATGGTTGTCTTCTGGGTGACAAAATACTTGAGTGAATTATTCACTCTCCAGTTGACAGTTTGGAGAGTCCACTTCCATTCCATGTGCTCTCGCAGATTTCTAGTACTTCTATGCCATATCTTTGGCAATCTGGATAGCCTTGCCAGCCCAGTTTCAAACATTGTGCGGACATTCCATATCCTTGTGCTTACTTTTACTTTCATTGAGAGAAGAGTAGACACATCGGCCAATTGGCTTTTCCATGAAATTAAAACGACAGATATTCACATAGAGGCCGATATGCCTCTGGCGAGCGATGAATTTATTCCACTCAACGCTGGTGTAATGCAAGCAGGAATATGAAAGTCACTTAGTCAATGTCCACGCCATTTTTTTTTGGAAGGGGAAATTTTTGACGTGGATAAATGACTCATAGGTCACTAAAGAAATGCATTTATTTTCAGAGGTGGTGGATGCGTGATTTATTGTCACACAAGTGTTAAGTGATGATATTAAAATCACAACAAAATTACGCAGCGATGTGACTTTAAAGAGTATTATCAGGGTTAAGATAAGGAAAGAATTTTAGAATGTGTTTCTAAACGCACAGTTTGAATTTTCGTTCGTATATAACTAATGCTTCATCTATACATAAGTGTTGAAAGCATAAGCCTTCGGAGCAGTATGATATATTTCTGAGGATAACCTTAAAAGATGAACTGTGAGAAGCTGAATGATTGAACTGTGCAAAGTGGTCGTAGATCTAAGGTTTCGTTCTGTGTTCACCTTTCGACAGCATGGTGAGATTGTTTTTAATAGCGACCTATAGAAAGGCCTTCTATACACGCCGAATGTACTCAACTTCGCAGCAGTATGTGAAATGATAACTATGCACTGAATTGCACATAAGCGGTAAAATATCCTCCACACATTTGTCAAGTAACTGTCAACTTGCGAACACTATATGCAAGCTAGCAGGTAGGAAGTAGGTTTGATGCATTTGGATGGATGACTCTTCAATATATTGAGCAATCTATCCTCTCAGTCACAGATTGGAACCAAGACCTTCGGCACTGTAATGAGGTGTGGATAGTTCTTTTCTTCAAGTTTTTATCGACAAATCCTCGACGATATTCATTACAGAACAGCGTTGTTTGGTAAGCATAATATTCTTTATAAGCTGTATCTTTGAAGTCAATATTCATAATTCTGTAAGGTAACAAACAGACCACGTCTCTTCACTGAGGGATTTACAATTAGATTATGAATACCTGTAGAATACAATACATGCTTTTCAATGCATTCGAGACTCATCAGTCGGATATGACTAAATCCTGGTTTGTTTCAACTGGCTTACTATATAATATCGAATGATTTCAGGATGCAAGCAAGTTACATATCAAACCACCAAGTTCACCAGTACTGCCTACTCATCGTGGCCTAATAAGAAAATAATAGAAACTAGCAACTTTTTGATGAAAGATACATATTAAACAAAAATGTTTTTCCTTCAAACTTGTAAGCTGTAAAAAAATTAAACATCTATGAAGTGAAATTGTAGTTTCGGGTTACAATTTTGCAATCGTATATATTTATTACTATTTATTGATATACTTGTAATTCCCTGCTGTTTTATTGAATCGAATTGTTTGACCTCTATTGGCGTTTAGGCTCCTATGTGAAGGCTTCGAGATTGACTGAGTGTTAATTATGGTAATTTAGTGGCATAGTCCTCACTCAACAACTATATGAAGATGCCACATGCCAAGTAATTCACAATAGGAAGCTCAGTGATGCTTCTGAAGTGAAGTCAGACAGGAGTGAAGCAAGGCTGCTGCCTACTGTCACCCATGATATTCCTGATTGTAGTCGACTGGATCATGCAACAAACAGTGGAGAGCGAGAAGAGGGGGATATACTGGACCACGGAAAGGAACCTAGGAGACTTGGATTTCGTCGATGAGTTGTGTCTGATGTCGCACAAACTGGAAGATCTACAGGCAAAAACTAACAAGTTGACAGAAGAGGCAGTGAAGATGGGATTTCAAGTGAACGTAGAGAAGACAGAGGTGATGAAGATACCCAACCAACAACACCAACAACAACAAGTACCAATCACCATCAATGGGAGAAACATAAACGATGTAGCCTCTTTCACCTATTTAAGCAGCACTGTCTAAACTACAGGCGCCACAGACGAGGACGTCAAAGTCAGGATCCGAAAAGCAAGATAGGCGTTCATTAGTCTGAAATCAGTGTGTAGATCTGCACTCAGCATATGAAACAGGATGAGGATTTTCAACACCAACGTGAAGTCAGTGCTTTTGTATGGCTTGAAGACTTGGGGCGTTACGAAAGGGATTCTCAACAAACTACAGACATTCATCAACAACTGCCTACGTTGGCGCGTTACTGAAGCTCAGATGGCCAGAAAGAATAAGCAACAAGGAACTCTGGGAACGAACCACCCAAGAAGCTATCGCTGAACAAATATGCACTGTAAGGAAGTGGAGATGGATTGGGCATACACTGAGAAGGCCGACTGGGGACATAGCACGTCAGGCCCTGGAGTGGAATCCCCATGGGAATCGACGAGTTAGGCGTCCATGGGTGACATGGAGGGGATCGTGCGAGAAGGAAATGGAGCTTGTGGGCTGTCGTGTAGCCAGGTTCGAAAAATTTCAGAGAACAGAGGTCACTGGAGACGTGCTACTGAAGCTCTATGTTCCATTAGGAACCCAGGGGACAAATAATAATGATAATAAGTTGGCATAGTGGATAACACCTTGGCGTTCGAAGCGATGTGTTCGAGGTTCGAGTCTCAGTGGGGAAAAGTCACTCCGCACTAAGGTGCAGGTACATCCAGCTGACGAGTCCCAAATAGGAGGGAACGCGTGTCTTAGATTCCTCTGCTAGCCAAGACCAACCAAGTTACCGTATATATTTATGATATTACAGAATTAGATTTAAGGGAGAGTTGAAAGTGATCGACGGAGCATCCCGAAGCTAGACCGTATTCGTTGACTTTCATCAACAAGGTTTATTCCTTGCATAATGATGGAACTGATTTTGCCTCTAAACCTAATTACCAGACTGTATACTTGACTGGAAGGATTTGATCAAGGCACTTGAATGTGTTATTGCACACTGAATTTAACTGATTAAAACTAACTTTAAAAAATGTAGACAACATTTTCAATCTTCATTAAATCAAGTTGTACTTATTTGCTGCATCTTCACAGTTTTAAGGTGATACTATGGAAGATATGAAGGCTACAAACTTATAAGTCTATTGGGATAGATTGAAAAGGTCACTTTGTGATTATTGAAATGTTATCTGCCTTCATTAATCGTTACACTGGTTGTTTTTATTATTGTGAGCTGATAAGACATCTAGAGCTCAATTCTGTACTGTTGTAATGAAGATAAATCATTACTGTTCTGTTTTTTAATAGCATATCAATAAAAAAAGGTGCAGAACGGTTATTACCTATTTATTTATAGCTTATATAAGACTAAACAAAAATAACTTTGATATTCAAAATCTTTTTGATTTTTTTTCCAGAAAAACGAATGAATTCCAAGTAGTGGTCATTAACAAGAATTTATTATTCATATTAGCTTATGAAATTGCTGTATAGATTAGATGTTTTTGCAAGTCTCTTAGTATACCAGGTGTACAAAGGCGCCTGTTGTTTTCAAGATAATAATGAATTATGGTATATCAGTAAAAATGTTGACAAGTAATGAGATTTAAAATAAGTTCAGTCATCTTAAATAACATTGACGATTGCATAATGTATCGGTTATGATAAAGTAAGTGCTGGATTTTATGATAATTGAAGTTATTGGGATTTGGGCTATTATCAGGTTGGAACAAGAAGTCCTCTACCTGTTGACATACAAAGTGATATCACTAATAAGAGATTAGTTTCTCCTGTTATTGAGTTCTTAGCTAGAATTATGAATTATGAGACTAGTGATTGTTAGTTTGAGGGATGGTGTAACTCTCTTTTTGTTCATCAACTTAGTATAATTGCTGTAGTTTATTCACCGAAATAACTTTAGGTGATTCGGTTGAAGGCCAGAATTCTTTGAATGATATTCCAGCATCATCTGGAGAAGTTTCTGTAATACGAGTTATAGAATCACCTTGGAATCATTTTTAGGATTTCTAAGCTTCTCTATTAGCTGATTGCCTGTGTAGAACTGTAATGAGTCGTCACTATGTAAAGGAGCGTATTGCTCTTTGGTATTGTTTCCATTTTACTGAGTGTCCAAATTTAACAGGTCATGAAAACTACTATCATATTATCTATGAATTTTCTTTCATTCCTCTTCTAACACAAGAAATAATGCAAATCCAAACATTATAAGTGGTAGTAACCAACTAAATGGTAGGCGGTAATCTTATTCTTACACTTCGTTATTGTTATCTGTTGTTGTATTACTTCGACGTATTGTTCATTCCATCTGCACTTTATTACGTAGGTATACGATTTCGTAAGCCTCCTATAAGTTGTTGATATTTTCACTGATTTGCTGATAGATTCAAAGTGTGTACATCAGAAATTTATTTTAGTATAGACTGAAAAAGTAAAAAGCATAACAAACCATAGTTGTCAAAAATGTACAGGAGAAAATTGAGCACGAAATCGAAATTTGTCATTAGAAAAAAGGTCTTAATGTAACCCTGTGTGTTAAGAAAACCAAAAAAGACTTTTCTATGTCAATAGATTATAGTTAAGTCTTTTAGTCAAGCAAGGTTTATCTCCTATACAGAAAATATAGTGGTAGCTTGAATAACTGCTAAAGTCATATCTTTGTTCCTATATCGATGGTTATTCAGGGCTGTTATACACTGCATTATAGTTCATTTGCTAAATTTTCAGCAAGAATTATATAGTTTCGTCTATTTATTTAGTGATACACATTGTACTCAAAGTATATTGTGTACACTCGCTTGGCCATTCAGAGTGTCCAATTATTTTATCCACTAGTTTGAGCGCAGGTGATTATCTTATCCAAATAATCTTATTGGAACGTAGGAAAAAACACAGAAAACGGTTGCAGTGAAGAAAATATCTTTCCGACGTAATCGTTTTCTTAGCTGTATATCTGTAGAAAGGATAGAAAATTCCAGAGTAATTTCTGGTCATAAGTCAGTATAAATTGCGTGACAAAGGAAAGTGACCCAATAAGAAATTGAATAGAATGAGTACAAAATAAAAATATTTACATCATATGTAGGCTGTTTAGAGTGATCGATACCCTACGATGACCATGGGAAAGAAAGAGATTGTACATACTTCTGTTGAACGCATCATGATGGTTTGAACTTTCGAACAGCTTGTGTCTCAGCTATGCCCAAATATCTCAACCTCATTCACTTCGAATGGCTTCACCGTATTCTGTAGAGAATTTTGACAGATTTACCAAAAGATGCTAAATGTCTTGAGTTTACTAAGTGTTATGTTACTGAGCTGGGGACGCATTTCCGTTCTCTCTTTGTCAGTCAAGTTGGAAAATGTTCACGATCGCGTTGCATGGGTGGTGCATGGTACGGTCAATGAACTTGGCTGCATGGGAGCAAGTAAAGTGATATATACTCATTGATGTAGCCCAATGCTTTAGTTTATCCTCTGCACACTGAAGAATGAGTTTCTGATAGAAAAGTGTGATTCTAAGGTTGGTGGTAAACAAGGTGCTGTTTATGCATCTTGATAATCTCTTTTCAAGCATATCTGCCACATCATCCCTCTTGAATTTGTGGTTCAATAGTGAAATGTTTATCGGAGCAGTATGCACGTGTTCCATGGTGTTTTTTGGGTCGAGGTTGTCATCTATAAATTTCAGTGGGTATTTATTTTCCATCAGGATTTCTGGCAAGTTTTTTAGTTCATCATAGATAGTATTCTGTTTGCATATTCTTCGTATTCTTGAGGAGAGTGAAATGATAAGGTTCCTCTTTCTGCCTAAGTTGATGGAGCTTTGGAAACTGATAGATTACTTGTTCCAAGTAGACTTTTTGTGTATAGATCTGTGGACTGAATTGTCATATTTTCTTCGAAGTTGGACATCAAGTGAGTAGAACTGTGGGTTCAAATGTGCTTCTAAAGTGAGTCTCATAAAGGGATGAGCGCTGTTGAAGGTTTGAGGCAGGTTTTCGAGATTCGTAATCTCATCACAAATAATAAAGGTATCATTTAGGTATTTTTTGTAGATATGAAACTCCCTGATTATTTTCAGCAAGGTCGTGTTTTCCTGGCCTGCCATAAAACAGTCACCTAGGAGGGGTCGTAGAAGCATTATTATTGCCAAACCATCAATCGGTCTGTAGATCTGAAGGGCTTGTTGAAAGTACATCTGAAAAGAAATTCCTTCAAACAAGGGTTTGTGATACCGATGTTTAATTCATGGGGTGAATGAAGCTACTTAGAAAACAAATGGTTTCTGTCAGTTGAACATTTTTTAACGGGCAAATGACATCCAGAGAAATCATCCTCTTTCCTGAAAAACTGACATTCTTCATTAAACCAACGAAGTGAAATGCATCGCGCAGACCATATTTCAAAATTCCATCCTTCATGGGACGCAGTATCATGACAAGACATTTTACGACTGAATGGTAGGGATAATTGATTATGTCTAGTATCATACGAAGAGGAACAATTTTGTACACTTTGGGTAGACCATAGAGTCGAAGGAGCGAGGAACCTGATAAAGTTGTTGGTAAAGTTCATTGCTATTCGGTGTTTCATCTTTCATCTTCTTCAATGTCTTGGACAACTGAGGCACTGTTTCATTGGTAAGGTTTTTCTGAACAGTCTGTTTTGAAAGTTGTTTCCCATCTGATACAATGAGTGAAATCTTACTTATATAATCATATTTGTTCAGATGCATGACTAAATTTTCTGAAGATCTATTAGGTGATTTCATTGTTCCTTTGATAGAATGAGTCAAGTATTGGATTTTCCATTGATATAATTCATACACCAAGTTAGGACAGTTGATTTGAAATGGCCAACGTCACTCGATGAGATCGAAACCACATCTTTCGTTTGGTGAGTCAAATTCTCGTTCTGTTCTTCTGCGTTGAGCTCATCAACTTCGAGTGTTGTACCACAGAATTTCCGGCCGAGGGATAAGACCTGAATTTGAATAGAGGACAGCGATGTAGTCAACTAGTTGGATGTCTACTCTTCTGGGTATTCACTGGTGACTAGCTTCGAGAGGTGATTTCTGAACTTCCAATGAACAGTCGTGACCAATGGAACCAACCAACTGAAACATGAGGACAGTTACTCAGCGACGACATTGAATGGAGGTCGCACTATATCGTAAACTGACAGAAGCAGGAATAGTTAACCACTGGGTTCTGATCCATTAGCTCAACGGTAACGCGCTGACCGCGGAACCGGAAGGTAATGGGTTCGATCCCCGGGAGCAAGGTCGTGGGTGCGCACTGCTGAGAAGACTCACACATGGAAGAAACGGCTGTCCAGTGCTCCCAGGTTTCAAATGTTCCTTCAACTGACGTCATTCTATGACAAATTTCAACCGGAAACTGTGTAACCATTTTGTCTAATTCCGCATTACGTGACTTTTCTTTGGATGTAATTTATACTGACTTTTAATCAGAAATTACTCTGGAATGTTCTCTCCTTTCTTTTATATATTCACAAATGTACAACCAAGAGGATGATTACGTCCTATATAGAAATTCTTCTTCTCTGCAATCTTCTGTGATTTCCTTATCCTACAAAAAGTGTCTTGAGTTTCCTCCCTACACATTGCTTGAACGATTGAACTTGAGAATATGCGGCGTTTTATAGGAAACACTAAAATTTAATGCTTAGAATCGTCTGGAATAAAAATGGAAAGTGAAATCAGTTTCGATGAAGTTTAAAAAAGTCACTTATAGCAATAACAACAATACTGAATACTAATAAAATCTGATTATTTGCAACAACTTTTGACTGTCCTTAAGTTGTATGAAATCTATCTTTATTTTGAATAAATCTGATTTTTTTTTCTCGCTACATTCAGATTGTTTTTGTGTCCTTTTTGTTACCAACTGTTGAAAATGAGATAATTATAAGAAATAAAGTGGTTGATAAACTAATCAATAGTAAATTACTACGTAGCAGTCAGACTATTCATAACTAGTCAGTTATAAAGTGTATTTTGTGCATTAAAGATCTGCGACTCATTTTCTAGATGTTCAATTTAAACCACAATCTTGGGCTATTTTCACAGTCTAGAGTTATCTCCAAAGCTTTTTGCAGGTAAGTTAAGTTTTGTAATGTTAGTACTTGCTTCACTTACCTAAAAAAGAGGTAAATTAATATGTATATACAAACGTGTAATATATTTTGCTTTACGGGAATACCTTAGTTTTATATTTAGACACGAGGCAACATCAAGTTTAAATGGCATTATATTTCGGATATTTCGTCCCAGAATTGTCAGAAATTCATTTGTTCTCAACCTCATCGTTTTCAAAGTTATGGAGAATTTTTATTTAGCTTCATAAACTCACCTTGAATGATTCATCCGGGAGGTTATTCGGTAAAAACTTACAAATACACTTCAAGAAAAGCTAAAGTATTTCTGAAGGTTCTCCATTCATTTTGACTAGGAATCGTTTTCTGTCATTCATATGAACCAAATCCTTTTTATATTTTGAGTTAGAAAAACAGATGGTTGGGAATAATGGCTCAGCTCATCTATAAGACAGATGGGAATATATACTTTAGTTACTTCATAGGTGTTTCTGAAAGCAGTCACTGAAATTCAAGATGTGTTTAGGAAGAACTAATTTGGTTTTTACAAAACATCTCCATTATAATCATCAGTGTCTTACTCTGTAAAATAGTAATGACAAAAGATTTTAGTATTGATGTCATTGTCTGTAATTTCTTGTCGTTGATTGGACCGAATTGGTTAGTATCTGTTGCCATATAGGCTGTTTTGCAAATGCCACGATATTGCCTGTAGTTTCAGTTTGCTGGTAATGATGAACAGTGGCCTGCAGTGGAACCCACAACGCACTCCTTGTCCTATCTCACACTCGTCAGCTGGATACACCTGGCTCCCAGCGAGTTATGTTGTTCTTACCAAGACTTGAACCGGAAAACGATCGCTTCAAATGGCAGAGCGTCATCCACTAGGCCACTCAGTCACGACAGCCACTTCTCGAAACACGAGATTAGACTATAATATATCATATTCTTAAGATGCATTCATTTTGCAGGATGTTCATAAAGTGTCCAGGTGACTTTAAAGGGCACCCTAGTAACTGATGAAACAGCCAATCACTTTCCTTTATTTTATGGAAAAGTAATTTTCCAGGTGAAATATCGAAGCCTGATTGGCCACTTCGGAAGTTGCTAGGATCGCCTTTAAAGTCACTCAAAGGTTTATTATTTATTTATTTATTTATTATTATTTTTCCCTTGGGTTCCTAGAGAAACATAGGGCTTCAGTAGCACGCCTCCATTGCACTCTCTTCTCTGCAGTCTTTTGAACTTGGCTCCACGACTGCCCACAACCCTTCATTTCTTCCTCACATGATCTTCATGTCACCCTCGGACTCCCAACTCATAGTGTTTACTGAAGTTAAATTCCGCTCTGATTTTGTCAGCGCTAATTGAAAAGTGATGTATTCAATGTTTGAAACTTCTCACCATTTTCATCTACCTGAAATAGGGTGGATAATTCAAAAGTAATTATAACTAGAAGTGTGCTTTTTCCGATCTTTTGGGTTGGCTTCTGTTAGCTTTTTCTTCAGTATAAGTATAATATCCAGTGTAGTTCCCCTAGGAAGCGTGGACTGATACTGAAAGCTTTATTGATAAGAACTGGAGCTTAAAGTTGCGGAAAGCCTGATGATGTATTTATAGTAAAGGTATTTGGGTAAGAAAATTTAAGCTTGACTATCGCAGTCATTAGTGTTTACTCACAAAGTAGATAAATATCCTCAGGTAGATATATACATTTAATAAAGCAAATCCTTTTTGTTTTTTTAGGAAAGGAAGAAAAAACGGTTGCAGTGAAGAAGATTCTTGGAGTGAGAAGATAAACAAGAAATCAAGAAAATAAAGTTTCGAAAATATAGTCAAGTAGTACAGATTTTGTCTACAACGGTCAAAACTTTGTGACGGCATTGCAAAGATAAAGTTTAAACGTACTTCTTTTGGGCGCGTACCGCTATTTTGAACTTTTAGATGGCTATACCCAAATACCTTGATCTCATTCCCTTTGTGTGACTTGATTGAACTGTGTAGAGGATTCTGAATGAGTTTTCAGGAAGAACTGAGTTCACATGGTGTTCTGTTATTGAGCTAAAGATGCATTTCCGTTCTACCTTTGCTAGCCAGCCTGGGTAGTATTCTCGAGCACGTTTTGTAAGCGGGAGCATGGTAGAACCGATGTACTTTTTTTTGAGTGGTATGTGGAGACGTCCCCACTGAAAACCTCCAGGTGCTTTAAGAAAAATAAACTAGGTAAATGAACTGAATGTAGTCTTTCTTTTAGAGATTAAATTCATTTTTCACTAGAGCTCAGAAGTGAAGTTTCCTTAACTAATTGAATTGTTGTTTCTTTGAAAAATTTTCAAGTGGCTTAATGATTGATTTCCTATACACAGGATGTAATGGAAGTAAGTGAGGTCATTAGAAAAGCCTTCTGCGAAGAAATGGTGATCTAAACAGTTTTCCAACGCTTAATACGACGTAATTAAATCTGCAAATAGGTGTATAATCAGTATAGTACATGTTTTATCCAACTTCCCAATAAAATATACAAAAATCAATGGTAAGACACTTATCTGTCATAAAATGAGTATGGCTATCCTCTGATTCGTTTCGTAGAACTGCCAATCATAGTGTGTTTCTGTTGTGCTATCTGGCTAACAGTTTTAGATGCAAACTTGCGATGAAATTCCAAATATATACTTAAATCTTAAGTGTAGTTTAAAAAAGAATTATGATTAAGCCGTCTGCAGTAGCTAACTTTCTGTTAGCCTGAGAATTTAGAGAAAAATGCAGTTTTATTAAGATCATCTATAGAAATATGGCAGGATTACAGAGAAATTGTTATATTTGTTTACTTACTGAAGTGAGTTATACTTATTGATGATAAATACTTTTTTCTTTTTCAGTTTCTCTCTCTTTACATCTCTACTTTATTAGACATAAATTGGGGGTACTTTTGAACTACAATTTATAGGTCCTACTGTCTATCTTCTCAACATCACTCATCTACTAGCTTACAATAACTCGTTGACCACCACTCGGTAGTTTTATTTATGGCTTGTAGCGAATAAGAATTTTCTGAACAATTTGTTTGCAAATATTTTGCGTAGAAGTCAATGAAGTGTGCATATTTACGTTTCATTTCTGTCACTCTAAATAGGTCTTGAAGACATTCTCAACCTCCAAATCCACCAGAAAAATTTCTGCTGGGAAATGAACAAAAAATCATAAGATTTCCCTTGATAAAACATAATAAAGCTGTGATTGCACAGTGTCGCGTTATTTTTAAAGCAAAGTTGGATGTGAATGAAAGCGTAAAAAAAGCTTCAACTTCATTCAGAAATGTCTTGATTTGTAAGGCAGTCTGCATCACTGACTGACGTCAGTTGGAGAAACATTGAAAATCTGGAAGCATTGGATAGCTATTTCGTCTCAGTAGGAGAATCTTCAGCGGCACACATCCACGACACCACCACACATCGCACTCAGCACCTCAAAGATTCAGCCATTGGGTCGACGTTCAGTGGTCCATAGATTCCCTCTCCTGTCAACTCGTGGTATAGCGTGACTATGATTCAACGTCTTGAGTAAACATTCACTTCACTTTCGACTGGTTGACCCCATAGGTTGCGGCATCTCACTCTAACTTCAGGATATCCACCTCGAAACATATTACTAATGAGCACTATACAGTCCTGATTTGTATTTGATTTCGACTTGAGAATAAGTAGTTTCGTCAGTAGAAATTTTACTGCATGAGTAAGCGTTTTGGTTTTGTCTCAACGTGTATTCTTTGTATTCCAATGATACTAAAGTCCATCATCTAATAATCTGCGTTGAGACAACTTACTCCATATACACAAAAAGTTGTTAACAGAAGGGAATGCAACTAGCCCTCTTCGATAAACTGCTAAAGGTGGTTTCATTATAGGCGCTTAGTAGAAGGTATTCCAAATGGTTTAGATAAAACTATGGCATGATAACTGCAGTGAAACTTTTACCACCTCAGAACACGTAAAACTGATTTGTGTGTAAGAATGACAGTTAAATCATTACAAACCAGGATGAATTGCATTCATTTTATGTGCTCAAAATTTTACACATAAGCACCAAATTTAAAATTGTTTACAGTGAGCCATCAGTATCCAGCATAAGCCATGTGATACATTTCAATGGTAAAACCAACAAACAAATCTTTCACATACAGATACCAAATCATACATATGGGACCAGAGGAAAATGATAAAGTTCATGACCTAATCAACTAATACAAGGAATAGGTAACATAACAAGTCAGAACATAAAATCGATCAGTGGGAATTTCGATGAAGCGTTGAGGACAATAAAGATGGTGTGGAAAGTGTATGAATTAATGGTAGAAGAATGGAAAAGGACTTGTTAAAACCAAAAGTAAAATACAACTGATTAAATTAAGTCGAAAATGATGGGGTTATAAATAATGTTTGAGAATGGTATGTAAGACAATAAGATGAGAGAATAAAATAGTAGGTAAAGTCGCAGGAAAAGAACAATTGACCAAGGCAATGTAGGGCGGATCACAAGCTAGTTTTTTTTACACATGTTGGGCTTCAGTCGACGGATTATTGCTGAGGCCTCTACATTACGTAGCAACCTACTATTTCTTTGCCTATTGATTACCTTGAGTGTCATGTCTGAGTCGGAGCATGAATTGTGTAGAGGATGTGTTTAACAACGATACTTTTAGGTAGCCTTCCATCGCTCAGTGACAGGCTTTTTGGTACATATTCAGAAATTCATTTAGTAAGCACCCTATCTTTTCTTCTATTATATATGCTACTTTCAAGTAAAGGTAAGTAAGTAAATACAATTGAAGGTAACATGAGGAGGTCTCAAATCTAAATTAGTTTCACAGACCACCTTCTTCGTGTTATAGTCAAATGTTACTTTGTCGCCATAAATAAAGTCATAACTAAACTTCTTTTATAAGCGACGGAACAGAAACTGTTAAATGGGAAATATTGACCGGTCCAAGTAGGCTTATGATAAATTCTGTGTAGTCCTGAACCGTCTCCACTTCTTTGATATTCAAATCCAAGAAATTTATTCAAATTAACGTTTCATGTTCACATGCAAATTTCACGTCTGAATGGACTGAACTGAATGATTTGAGTAGGTTCCTTGCATGGACTTCAATTTCATATATGATGAAAGTATTATTTACATAACCTCGCCTGGTTAACTAGTTCACTAGTTACTAGCCGGTCCTAAGCCCGGGTATACAGGGAAGGTTGGGCATAGGGCTAGCAACCCTACCCCGTAAAACAAATCTAACCGCTAAAGAAACTTCAAAGCACAAACAAAATATAAAAAATGAAAACAAACTTATTCCCCGCTGGAATCGGAGAGGCGAAATGACGCCAGTTGGTGAAAGCCTTCGGGAAGCCAGTTGGCCGATGTGTCTTCTCTCGATGAAAGCGAAAGTAGACGTGGGGACATGGAATGTCCGCACGATGTTTGAACCCAGCAAGGCTGTCCAGATTGCAAACGAGATGAGGAGGTATCGTACTGAAGTGCTTGGAATTTGTGTAAGCAGATGGAATGGGAGTGGACTCTCCAAACTGTCAATTGGAGAATCAATAATCTACTCTGATATCGTCACCCAGACGACAACCATGAGCACACTGAGTTTTGGAGTGGCTATCATGATGTCCCCAACAGCATCGAAGGCTCTCATTCAGTGGGAACCAATCTCCTCCTCCAGGATCATGACAGCAAGGCTGATCTCAAAAGGAAGGAAGGTCACAATCATACAATGCTATGCACCTACAAATAATGCAGATGAAGAGAAAAAGGAGGAATTCTACAGACAACTGCAATTAGCACTGGACAAGACCCCACCCCAGTTGGCGACATCAAAATTCTAATGGGCGACATGAACGCCAAACTGGGAGGGGACAACACAGGAAGGGAACTAACCATGGGTCGAGAAGCGCTCGGTGAGGTGATGAACGAGAATGGAGAATTGTTTGCAGAATTCTGTGCATTCAACGATTTGGTGATTGGAGGCAGTGTGTACAAACACAAGGATATCCACAAAGCGACATGGATTTGATTTCACCGGATGGACACACTAAAAAGCAGATCGACTTTATCTCAATCTCAAGAAAATGGAGACGCAGTCTACTTGACACAAGGTCAAGAAGAGGAGCAGGTGTAGGTTCAGACCACTATCTAGTGCAAGGAACCTTCCAAATCAAGTTAAAAGCCTTCAAGGAAGCTGGTGATAGACCTCAGTCCAAGTACAACACTCGGAAACTGAAGGATGAAACTACAAAGGAGATCTTCACGTCAGCCAGCCATCAAGACGAAATGAGGTATATCGAGCAACGTCTCTGGAGAAACCTGTGCAGAAGAACACTGGAAGTCTTTGAAAGAGATGTGGAAAGAAACCTGTATAACCGTATTGGGAAGGAAGAAGAAAGAACATAAGGAATGGATCTCGATGGATACATGGAAGCTGATAGAGGAGGGAGAGGAGGATGGTGAAGCAGAAGATAAACCAGTGCAAGGATGCTCAACGACAAGAGGAACTGAGTACAATGTATAAAACACTACACTGGACAAAGAAGTGAAGAAGAGTGCTTGGAAAGACAAAAGACACTTCTACGAAACACTGGCAAGTGAAGCAGAACAGGCTGCAGGTAAGAGAGACAGAGACCTGACAACATTGTATCAAATAACCAGGTTGCTATCTGGGAAGAGATCAACGCAGACCAAACCAATAAAACATGATGACAAAAATTTAATTACGAAAGAAGAGAAACAAAGGAAACGATGGGCCGACCACTTCAAGAAGCTCTTGAATCGACCACCATCACCACCTGCACTTCGTCCAGAAATACCACCTGCAGCCGCTGAACTACAAGTGAACATAAATCCTTCAACAAAAATGGATGTCCTGAACGCCATAAAGCTACTGAAATGTGGGAAAGCAGCAGGACCAGATTGGATCCCACCAGAAGCACTGAGAACAGATGCAGAGACAACAGCGGACGTGCTCACACCACTATTGCAGGAGGTGTGGAAGGAAGAGAAGGTAGCTGGCCATTGATTGGAAGAAGGGGTACCTTGTCAAACTCCCGAAGAAGTGAGACCTCAGTGTTTGCAAGAACTGGCACGGAATCACTCTCCTGTCCACCCAAAGCAAAATATTAAGCCGCATCATCCTAGAGAGGCTTAAGAATGCACTGGATTCAAGACTACGACCGGAACAGGCTGGCTGGCTGGATTCAGGAAGTACAAATCATGTGCAGACCAAATTGCAACGCTTCGCATCATCATAGAACAGAGTATAGAATGGCAATCAGCTCTCTACCTCAACATTATCGACTTTGAGAAGGCTTTTGACAGCGTCGACCGAGAAGTAATTTGATAACTGCTTCAACACTACAGAATACCACAAACCTTTATCCGCCTCATTCAACAACTATATGAAGATGCCACATGTCAGCCAAATAATTCACAATGGGAAGCTCAGCGATGATTTTGAAGTGAAGACAGGAGTGAAACAAGGTTGCCTACTATCCCCCAAGATATTCGTGATTGTGGTGGACTGGATCATGCAGCAAACGGCGGGGAGCGAGAAGAAGGGGATATACTGGACTACGGAAAAGAACCTAGAAGATCTGGATTTCGCCGATGACTTGTGTCTGATGTCACATAAACTTGAAGATCTACAGGCAAAAACTAACAAGTTGACAGAAGAGGCAGTGAAGATGGGATTTCAAGTGAACGTAGAGAAGACAGAGGTGATGAAGATACCCAACCAACAACACCAACAACAACAAGTACCAATCACCATCAATGGGAGAAACATAAACGATGTAGCCTCTTTCACCTATTTAAGCAGCACTGTCTAAACTACAGGCGCCACAGACGAGGACGTCAAAGTCAGGATCCGAAAAGCAAGATAGGCGTTCATTAGTCTGAAATCAGTGTGTAGATCTGCACTCAGCATATGAAACAGGATGAGGATTTTCAACACCAACGTGAAGTCAGTGCTTTTGTATGGCTTGAAGACTTGGGGCGTTACGAAAGGGATTCTCAACAAACTACAGACATTCATCAACAACTGCCTACGTTGGCGCGTTACTGAAGCTCAGATGGCCAGAAAGAATAAGCAACAGGGAACTCTGGCAACGAACGGCCCAGGAAGCTATCGCTGAACAAATATGCACTGTAAGGAAGTGGAGATGGATTGGGCATACACTGAGAAGGCCGACTGGGGACATAGCACGTCAGGCCCTGGAGTGGAATTCCTATGGGAATCGACGAGTTAGGCGTCCATGGGTGACATGGAAGAAATCGTGGGAGGAGGAAGTGAGAGCTTGTGGGCTGTCGTGGAACCAGGTTCAAAAGATCTCAGAGAACAGAGGTCACTGGAGACGTGCTACTGAAGCCCTATGTTCCATTAGGAACCCAAGGGACTAATAATAAAATAATAAATTATTTACATATTTCTGATGCAATCATGTCTATCTGATGACATCACTTGGTTTGGTATGCTCTAAGGAGGCTAGGAATATGTCTACAAATATGACAGAAATACGAACCATTAAAATGGACTTACACATTTTCTATGTACAAGATCAATAAATCTTTGAGTCTGTTAGCTAAAAAGTCTATCATGTCGGCATAATTATAAACTATATGTTAAAAGCTGAGAGTTTACTGTACACAACTTTATATTCAATATGTATGTGGAACACTTAAATCACACAAAATGAATTTGATCCATCCTACAACGTTTGTTGTCACTGCTTTGCAAAACTTTATAAGAGAAATTAATTGCCTGAGAGTTAAATTAGTTATGCTTCATGTTATTAAAACATCTAGTGATGAGTTGCGGAAATGTAAAGATCTTGTCTACTCGTAATTAGCATTTAAGATGATCTCAGGATGCTCAAAAAAGTAAATTACACTAGTACCTTACAACCTTTATAGGCGGTGAAATTTAGAAAAGCCAATTCTCTGAGGTCAAGTCATATTTATTATTGTTAAAGTCAAATATTCTCAATAGTTTTCTTGTTCAGAAACTAATGATAATAGTTCAACATTTCTACCGTAAGAAGATGGATGTGCATGAACGTACTAGGTCTTTTCTAGTTATATTAACAATTTTATCTCAAAACTTTTCTGAAGCTAATAGTAGGTTGTGATGTAATTACTCATGGCTGTAATACGACAGAACTCGTAGGTCATATACAAACTTACTATTTTATAAATCACATTTACTGGATGAAAACACATGGTACAAACTGACTGTAGATTTTTGGTAGCTAGAATGAGGTCCAAACAAACCTATGATTTCATTTTTGAACCCCTGCACATATATACTCTCATATACTCTTTCGTTGTAATTAGGGTACCTTGTGGGGTCACCGAGACTATGGGAATCAACAGATAAGGACTCTTAGTGAAATAGCTTAAAATCACTCACAATAGTGCAGATGTATTTCACTCCTTGAAGTCTTCTAAAGCCTGAGTATTCTGACGAATCTTTATTTCCAAATTCCCTCTCCTCCCAAACATCTTTGTGTACTTTAATATCACTCTTTTTTTTATCCGTTTTTCTCTTTGTTTATTACTGTGAAGTGTGGCAACTTGAACCAATGCACTTGTGTGCGAGGTTCTACACTGATTTCCTTTGTTTTGTTTATCTGAACCGATTTAAGATAAACGTTTGATCGACACACTTTAATCAATGCTAGGCATACAAACAAAATCAATGTGGGAGGTAGTACACAAGTGAATTGGTTCAAGCCACCACACTTCACAATAGCATAAAAAACAGGTGGATGGATTAAGAGTGATTTCAAAGTAGACAAGGGTTTTTTAGGGGAGAGTGAATTTAGAAATTAAAATATTAAAGCTTCAGAAGACATCAAGGAGTGAATACATCGGCGCCACGGAGATTGATTTTTAGCCATTTCAGTAAGAGTCTTCAAACACTGATTCCTATCATCTCGGTGATCCGAGTAAGGTAGTTCACAGTTCTCGGGACAGCTCCGACAGCAGTCAAGAATTTCATGCACTGGTGCCACGTCTTGATCTGATCACCCCGAAACCCTCTTCCAACATAACTCTGTTTCACCTAGCACTGCATGTCAAGGTAGTTGGTGGTTTGGTATATGCAACACATGTTCAGGCCACGTCAGCTGACGAAGGCTTAGTGCCAAGGTTTAGGGACTGGACAGCTGCATAGGTTATCTACTGGTGATTAGTTCGTGTGAAAGCTTCTGTTTTTCGTGCTTTTTGATGTTGTACGCTAATAAAGACTTGTTACTTAGTTATACACCTTGCTTAACTCTTCTGTGGGATAAAAGTAAATAATCACTTAATAACATTGACCTGTGTTTTAGTGATATATTCAGTTCTTAAAGTGTAGTAAACTTACTTTTTCTGACCAGATGAATAAGGTAACAAAATTGCCGACAAGGAAGCTAAATCCTTTGATCAACTAAATTTTAAGAAGATGCACTTTACCGATTTGGAAAGGATAGATGGGGAAGGAAAGAGGGAATGAAGTGCCCTTCTGTTCTTTATCATGTAATTTAACAAAGGTTAACGGAAGCGATTTGTCTGTATCGGTGGATAAAACATTATTTTTTGTATCTTTCTTACTTAATTTGTTCAACAGCTGATTGGTGGGTTAAAAGCAATCCGGTTATTGGTAATATCTGTATATGTATGCCATTTCACTTATCGATATTGAGATACAGAATGAATCGATAAGGCTATGCTACCAGCTTTTCACTAACATTTACCAGAATACTTCTACAGCCCATCAATTGTTCAGCAGAACTATGTTAGGGCATCTTGCTCAGTGAAATTGCTATTTATTTATAGTATATTCTTAGGGTGGCATTCACCAGAGACTGACATCAGTTAGAGAACAATTGAAAACAAGGGAACATTGGACAGTTGTTTCGTCTTAGTATGAGACTCCTCAACAGTACGCATCCAAGACCCAGTCCGTGATGAATGATAGGACATAAATGAAATCCCTAAATAACCTCAGAATACAATACTGCATAGTGCTCATTAGTGATATGTTTCGAGGTGGATATCCTGAAGTTAGAGTGAGATGCCGCAACCTGTGGGGTCAACCAGTCGAAAGTGAAGTGAATGTTTACTCAAGACGTTGAATCATAGTCACGCTATACCACGAGTTGACAGGAGAGGGAATCTATGGACCACTGAACGTCGACCCAATGGCTGAATGGTTAACACGACCACCGTGAATCTTTGAGGTGCTGAGTGCGATGTGTGGTGGTGTCGTGGATGTGTGCTGCTGAAGATTCTCCTACTGAGACGAAATAGCTATCCAATGCTTCCAGATTTTCAATGTTTCTCCAACTAATGTCAGTTGGTGATGAATACAACCTTAGAGAAAAATATAACATTAATTTATTTGGAATAGGTAGAAATTGAAGTTCTTATTAACGTCAAAATATAATGCAGTATATTCACCAAGCATGCATTGTTCGCAAAAGGATGATTAAAGAGAAAAGTAGAGACTTTTATTGATGTCTAGACAGTACAGAATAATACTTGGCGTTTATGGCCATAAGATTAATTTATTCTAATATCTATGCAGAAATAAGTATTTCTCCTCTTTAGTTGCTGAAACTCCAGCTAGTAATTCACTAGTTAGTTTAAATCATATAACATTGAAGCTGGTGAATAACAAATAGTGTAGTCGATTCCACTTTTTTAGCCTTACTCAGAGGTCAAACAATTCGATTTAATAAAACAACGGAAAATAACAAGTATACCAATAAATAGTAATAACTACTACCCGTTGTACAAGAAGTGGCTATTGTTCCTCTGTGGTGTAGTGGTCAACGCCCTGTCGTTTGAAGCGATGGGTACGACTTCCGAGTCTCAGTGGGTACATCCATCTGACGAGTCCGAAGTAGGACGAAACGTGCGTCCTGGATTCTTCTTCTAGTCACAACCAACCAAACTTACTCATATTGGTAGAATTTTTTTTTTCTGTAATCTTTTCAATCTACTTGGCGTTTTCTGATAAAAATATTATTTAGGTCAAGAAGTAGAAGTATAAAATTTGTCAGGTTCAGTCACGGATTTCTGATAGACAAACTTTTCACATGATATAGGAAATCTTAATGAAATTAAATTTAAATTTTACAAGTTTTATGTTGCTTTCAGAAAAATAAAGTTTATGGTTAAAGGAACACACTGTATCAATGATTACGTCACATCCTATTGTGTTTAATAATTTACTTGCGTGTGTGGTCTCACATGCATAGGGAGGAGAAATAGAGTCATGCGGTTGAGGGTGGGAGAACATATGCTCCCTTCTAATCCTCGGTATAATATATATTGACTTGATAAGTAAAGGAAATGAATTTTGTTGGAGATTTCTGGTTGGTGGTAAAGTGATTTTAGAGCCTGAAATGTTATGTAAACTACATTGTACAATGTATAAATGAAAAGTTTGTGGATTATGGAATTGAAACTTTTACACAATGATAAGTTTTTATGATAATTTGGTTGGTTGTGACTAGAAGAAGAATCCAGAACGCGCGTTTCGTCCTATTTGGGACTTCTCAGCTGGATGTACTTGCACCCAAGTGATGCTGTTCCCATTGAGACCAACCAAATCATCATAATCAGTATTCAGGCAATATCGAGGCATCCGCACAGGAGCCCATATGCCAATAGAGGTCGAACAATTCGATTCAATAAGACAACAGAGAATTATATGTATGTCAATAAATAGTAATGATAAGTTTTTATTTTGGTAAGATTTCGAGGAAATTCGCGCCCAGTCATTTGTGCACACGAATTCACATCTTCACTTTGATCTTCACACTAACAACAAATAGAGATAACATTTATGTCTGTATTATTATCATGCATGAACAAGATGATCTGGTTTGTCATCATTTACCATTTGAACATTCAATAACTTGTACAGGTTTTATTCTCTGAAAAAGCCATTCCCATGAAATTATGAAATGTCAGAAATATATTTTTCTACTTTATAGGGATTCGACAAATGTATTTCATTTATAATCCATTTACCCAATGCTCAACTTATTAAACCCTATCAGGTCAAATTTGATCTTGAAGTATATGATACTATTGGTAGGTTAGCCAGTAACGTGTGTAGCTTACTTCAACAACATTGTAACTTTATATAAGCAAAGGTGCTATAGTTATACTTTGTTTTCTAATCAAAGAGCTCATCTTTTTTGTAGCATTTTGTAGGGGACTAGTTGTATTACTACTGCGTAAAGCTTAACTAATCCTACTTAACTTGATCAGTACTTTGCCTAACGTGTAAGTACTGATAGTGGAACACAAATCAAAAGGACAGGTATTCAGGAATATATTCGAAAGAGAAATATAGTTAATTAAAGTAACTATGATAGTTATAATTATGGGTAAGGTTTATCCAACTTACTTAGCTAGTCAGGTTGAACTAGGGATTCTGAGGATGTGCAAGTTAAGCAGTACAAGGGGATGGCAAAATGGCGTCGAAGCCTGCTTGGATGCGGCTCGTTAAAACAAAACTTAAGACATCTTAGGCATCCAGAGATGAACTAGAAGTTTAGTTAGTCAGTAGTTAGTTCATTCAGTTTGATCTATTTATTTTAGCCTTAGCTGCATTTTGGTGCCAGGAAGGTGCACTACAATTTAGTGGCTCGGCTGAGTTGGCGGTGAAAACAGTTAATTAGTTGTTTTCAGATTAGATTCGCACTGGATCAGCCAAACAAGTTGTTATATGGCATAGCTAGATAAACTTGAAAAAAAAATTCTCTTTCGACTTTTGGTACAATTTGGTATTCTTAGTTCAATTTTGTGTCTGAAGGTGAATTTCATTTTCCCGCGACATTTTAGGAACTTGGGTGGTTTAGTACCTAGGATTAAGTTAATGTGCTACCTCACAAGCTTATCATCGCCTTGTTAATATTTTGTATCGAATAAAAGCTATCGGGGTTCTTCAATTTTGTGGAGATACGATGTTGTCGAATCGATGTTGATTTAAACCAAGTCATTCTTTAGCCTACAGCAGAAAATAATTTGCTTATAAATAGCTTCATCAAATATAGGTGAACCTTTTTCCATCAATACAAAGTTTTTTTGTATTTCTAACTGAGCTCACTTCTAGCTCTTTCTCCGTCTTACTTTCAAAGGGGATTAACTGTTGAACAGGGTTAATAAGAGTCGTACTAGTAATCCCTTACCTAGCAAATAAATTAGCTTCTCTATTCAAGACGAAATGTTCAATACAACAACCGGAAGTTAACAGGTTTCCGGATCATTTCACCTCAAATTTTGTCTAACAGTTCATTCGTACTTGCCAGAGCACATGCATCGTAAGCACAGACAAGATGGCTAAAATTGTCCCTCAATGCCAGCCAAACAAGTTAAGGATAAAGGAACCAAACTGTCCTAATAGTTTCTGTTAACAAGCATCTGAGGGATAAAAGATGCCACTTTCAGATTTTTGGGTATATTTACAATAATCAGAAAACAAAACATTTCTAATTTACTAAGACCCCCAGAAGAACAGAACCTAACTTGTGCATCCGAAAGGAGGCAACTTTTAGACTTTAGCTTGCATGGTGGCCGCTAATTTACTTTGTCACTCCGTATAACTCCTTCCAAAAGGTTTATATTTTCATTCTATTTTACGGCCAATTTCAAAGTCAACTCTTATTTCATGCACATGACTTTATTATTTAACCCATACCAACTTAACCCTAACGCAGGAGAAAACCGATAATCTTATATTTACATTATTAACTCATCATATGAACTTATATGTTCCTTTCTATTTTAGTTTTTGATTGGTCACTTGTAACGAAGTGACAATCTCATTGTATAAACACCTTTGATTTCATGTTGGTATTCATCAGGGATCGACATCAGCTGGAAGAACATTGGAAACCTGGGAGCGCTGAGCAGCAATTTCGTCCTATTGTGGGACTTCTCATCACTGCGCACCCACGACTCCGTCACCAGGGATCGAACCCAAGGTCTTCGCGTTCCGTGGCCAGCCTTTTACCATTGAACCACTGGGCCAAGACCCAGCTGTCCAGTGCTCCGAGGTTTCCAATGTTCCTTCAGCTGATGTCAATCCATGATAAATACCAACCTGAGATCAACAAATCGCCACAAACGCCAAAATTTAATTAATCTAATATTAATTGATGACTGGTGATTTCTCAAGTTCCAGTGAGAAGTCATGACCGGTGGCGCGTACCTGGTAGCCGTAGGGACAAATACTTAACGATGATATTAGCTGACTGTCGCGCTATGTCATGAACTGACAGAAGTTAGAAATATGGATCATTAGGTTCCGACTCACTGGCTCGATGGTAACATGTTGGCCACGGAACCTGAAGTTCCTGGGTTCCATCCCTGGTCAGGCGGGGTGCTAGGTGTGCAATGTTGAGGAGTCTCCTACTAGGACGAAATAGCTGTCCAGTGCTCCGAGGTTTCTAATATTCCTCCAGCTGATGCCAGTCTATGAAGAATATCAACATGAAATCAATAAATTCCCAGAAACCCTAAAATTTTGCTTTGATTTCAATAATCGAAAACGATTTCATTTGAATTTCCTTAATCTACGTTAATTCTTCATTATTTCTCATCAGTGGAATACCATTCTCTTGATAGGTAAGGTAAGTGTATTGTATTGGTCTGTTTATATCTAATGATTATAAAATCTTTAGACGTATAGGCTGTAGGGAGCTGAAGAGAACGTGACAAATTACAATGAATTCATCGTGTTCTGTAAAGTTGGTTGCTCTAGCTTTGCTAAGGAAAAGTTTTATTTCCACATATTTTTTTGTTGCGCAAGACTAACCTGCCAACTTCAACAGTATAGTATTTATATCTTTCGCTTGACGTTTTCTTACTGACTAACAATAAACTTTGATTACTGTTGGCACTTGTGATATCTTCAAAGTAACTTTATTTGGCTGTGGCTAGGACAGGAATCCAGAATGCACGCTTCGTCCGTTTGGGACTCGTCAGCTAGCCACAACCAGATAAATTACCAAAGTATATATTCATGCAATCTAAGAGCCCCATATGCCAACAGAGGTGGAACAAATCAATCCAGTATAACAACGAGGAATTGAAAGTGCGTCAACGAATAGTTATGTACTATCTAACTAACTATTACAGCCATGAGGAAAAGCTAAGGCGAGAGTACGCTCTGTTGATCATGATCTTTAAAACTCAAGCCACATGACTATTCTTCGAACATTACAAAAAAGATCACTAAAGTATATAAGGAGATGGAAATACCTGAATTAGTTCTAGTGACGAATTTTACACAAAGACAACTCAAGAATCATGTGTTCTCTTTCAACAATTCAGCTTCATAGCATCACATTAGGATTTTTTATACAAACAAAGAGTCAAGAAGAACATTTTGTTACTCAGCAACAAAATACATGAAAGAAGCTCTACTGGAATAATCATAAGATTCAACTCCAAAACAAATGTTTTGACGTTGTTAGAAGCAGAAACAAAAATCTAACGCTTTCAAAACGTTCGATGCTTGTTCTTTCAAGTGTTGTGAACAATAAAACTGCCAAAGGTGCATTTTGATGACTATATACTATAAAAATGAGGATTATTCGAAAGATTTATCAACTAGAGACGCTTGATTAGAAAATAACATTTACAACTGACAGCTGTTAAAAGTTGAACAGTTAAAACAGTCTCACAATAAACTAGAAACTAACTATCATTTCGAGCGCAGATGATAGTTTATGGCATCCAGGTTTTATACTATTATCCTATAGCTGTATGTAAGCAACTCGTTTTGCTGAAGTAAGCTCTTCTGAGGTCTGATATAGATCTATAAGATGATGGAAAATATTTGTAGCTCAGGAGGATAATTTTGATGAGGTTGTGTTTTGTAAGCTGAAAGCATCTTTACATATCTTTGCTCATATCAATGTATACAGACAACTGTGGACATGAATTTGATTGAGAAAATGTGAAAATTCCGGATAAAGGAAATAAAAAATATGCCAGAGAATTTTCAGTAGCATCGTATTGAGGTCAGTCAGTAATCAAACAGACATACTAACACTGATCCAATCTATCAACCAATAAGCAACAACAAGGTCAAATTTCAGGTCATCAGGACAAGCAGTCAAAATAGACATGGAGACATTGACATTGGCAGAAGCAACCAATCACACACACTGACGTCAGCATAAGCTACTAAATAAATTGCAGAGAAAATCTTATTGCTCACTTCCTTCTGGAGTTTATGCTGATGATATCGTCTAGAGTGGTAATGAAAACTCCACGACTAAACACTCCAGCTCAGTGAACTCAACTCCATCAAAATAGATCTATAAATTATCACTTTGGCAAAGCTAAAAGTTGGGATAAAAAGTGAATTTAAAGACCATCTTTGCAAACATTTAAATAACCAACTTAACGTAAAACTAAGCAAACAGCTGTAAGAAAGAAAGCTGACTGTTTGGTTCAGCAGCTGAGGTGATGGCTTGAAAGTCTTCTGATAATACTTATCCTTTTCATTATGATCAGCTGACTTAACGATAACCGGCTTACCATAAGAACTGAGTGCCATAAAAAGTACCAAAGATGTGCATTGCTTATTAGTTTGAAAATACCATAAGACAGATATCCAGTGCTTTCGGATCTATACTTACTCTGGATGAAGATTGTTGGATAAAAAGCTGTGCTCGAGAATGTGTAGAAAATTGTTTTAATTTTCCTTTTGCATATATAGATGCAGAACATGTGTTAAATGGATGCTGTACAGTTGTTTGTAAAAGTTTATTCAATAGTGTAAGTAGAAATAACATCAGAAGCGGGAAGATGAGATTGTTAACAGGAGCAGAAGAACACTGCAAACTACAATGACTCATGATGGATATTTTATGTGTGAACGAAGGAAAGGGCAGAGATGAATATTCAGAATAGCTGTGAAAAAGGAACATTGACTCGTAATCCTTAATATCATTTTTTCACACAATGTTCTTGTTTGCTATATAAAGTATATTCATAGTGTGGAATCCAACTATTCATGGTAAGCGAAACCACATCAAAGTCTACATTAGTATAGATGAGTCAAGGAGCTATACTGAAGTTAATTATTTGTTCGAGTATTTAGTAATGACGGATAGTGGCAAACACTGAAATCCAGGATATGGATTTCAACTTATTTTGGACCCCCAACTGAATGTGAATGCCTCCCAGTGATTGATGTTACCATCCTCCTGACAAACAAACCCAGGACCCGTTATCTGCCTTATCGAGTAGTCCGTTTAGGAGCCTGTATACCAATAAAGACTGATCAATTCAGTCCAATCAGTGACGAGAAATTACAGGGTGTAACATTAATTTAAGTAAATATCTGTATTGTAGGCTACGGTAAACCTCTCCTAGGTAACTAGTTTACTGGTTACTAGTCGGTCCTAAGCCAGGATAAAGAGAAAAGTTTAGGCATAGGGCTAGTAATACTGCCCCGTGAAAACAATCCAATCACTAACGATTCTGCAAAGCACAAAAAGATTTAAAACATAAAATTAAACTTATTCCACGCTGGAGTCGGGGAGACGAACTGATGCTGTTTGGCGAAAGCTTTCAGGAAGCTGATTAGCCGATGTGTATGTATTCCCCTCTCTCAATGAAATAAGTAAGCACGGGGACATGGAATGTCCCAACATTGTTTGAAACTGGTTGGCAAGGCTGCGGAAATTGCAAAAGAGTTGAAAAGATATAGGATAGAAGTGCTAGAAATCTGCGGGAGCAGATGGGATGGAAGTGGACTATCCAAACTGTTAACTGGAAAGTGAATAATCTACTCCTATATTGTCACAACCACGAACACATTGAGTTTTCTTGAGGCTATCATGATGTCCTCAAGAGCACAGAAGGCTCTCAAGCAGTGAGAACTAATCTCTTCCATGGATCATGATAGCAAAATTCGAATAAAATGGGAAGAAAATTTAAAACATGCAGTGCTACGCTACACATCCACAAATAACTCAGTTCAAGAGGAGAAGGAGGAATTCTACAGACAACTGCAATCCGTGATGGACAATACCCCAATCCAGAGAGCGACATCAAAATTCTAATGGGTGGGGTGGCACAAATGCCGAATTGGAATCGGAAAAGACAGGAACAGAACCAATCATGCATTGAGCAGCACTCGGTGAAATCAATGGGAATGAAGAATTGTTTGCAGACTTCCGCGCATTTAAATGACGTGGTGATTGGCAGCAGCGTGTACAAACACAAGGATATTCACAAGGCAGCGACATGGATTTGATTTCACCAGACACCAGGACACACTACACTAAAATCAGACCGACTTCATCTCAATGTGAAGAAGGTGGAGATGGAGATTCAGCCAGCCTACTTGACACAAGACCAGATGAAGAAGGGGAGCAGATGAGGGTAGGTGCACACCATTCACTATCTAGTGTAAGGATCCTACCTTCAAAATCAAGTTGAAAGCCGTCAAAGAAGCTGGTGATGATAGACCACAGTTGACGTTGAACACCCAGAACAGAAAGTGCACAGAAGGGCGAAACTACAAAGGACATCTTCACATCAGTCAGCAATCAGGAAAAGATGGGAGACATTAAGCAGCATCTCTGAGGAGACGCGTGTGGAGGAACACTGGAAGTCTTTGAGAGAGAGAGAGAGAGAGAGAGAGAGAGAGATGTGGAAGGAAACCTACATAACCGTGTCAGGAAAGAAGAAGAAAGAAGATGAGGACTGGTTCTCGACGGACACATGGAAGCTGATAGAGTAGGGAGAGGAAGATGGTGATAGTGAAGGAGAAGATGAACAGTGCAGTGCAGCGCAGTGCATGGGTGAACAAGCAAAAGAGGAACTGACTACAACGCATAAAACACTACACTGGAGAAAGAAGTGAAGAAGAGTGCGTGCAAAGACAAAAGACAATTCTACGACACATTGGCAAGTGAAGCAGAACAGGCTGCTGGTAGGAGGGGCAGAGACCTGACAACACTATATCAAATAAGCAGGTGACTATGTGGGAGGGAAGAGATCAACTCAGATGAAAGCAATGAGAGATAGTGAAGGAAACTTGGTCATCACCAAAGAGGAGAAACAAAGGAAACGATGGGTTGACCACTTCAAAAAACTCTTGAATCAACCACCACCACCATTGTCTGTAACTCGTCCGGAAATACCACCAGCAGCCCAGCCACACAACTGTCAGTGAACACAAGCCCTCCGACAAAAGTGGAAGTGAAGTCCTGAACGCCACGCCATCAAGTTGCTGAAATGCGGGAAATCAGCAGGACCATATGAAATTCTCCCAGAAGCACTGAGAACAAACGCAGAGACATGAGCAGCGGACATGCTGACACCACTACTGCAGAAGGTTTTCAAAGGGGGGAGGAAGGGGAGGTGTCTGCTGATCAATTCGAAGAAGGGCTACCCTGTCAAAATGCCAATGAAGGGCAACCTAAGTGTTTGCAAGAAGTGATGTGGAATCATGTTGATGTCCACCCCAAGCAAAATATTATTCCACATCGCCCTGGAGAGATTCAGAGGTGTCCTGTGTTCAAAACTACGACTGGAGCAGGCGTGCTGGCTGGCTGGCTGGATTCAGGAGAACCAACTCATGTGCAGATCAAATTGCAACACTACACTACAATACGTTACGCACCATCATAGAACAGAGCATAGAATGGCAGAATGACAACTCTCTACCTCAACTTCATCGACTTTGAAAACGCCTCCGATAGTGTCGACTGAGAAGTAATTTGACAGGCAGCTGCTTCAACACTACGGTCTCACTGACACAAACCTTTATCAACCTCATTCAACAGCTATATGACAAGGTCACGTGCCAAGGGACTCACAATGGAAAGCACACTGACGCCTTTGAAGTGAAGACAGGAGCAGGACAAGGTTGCCGCCTACTATCATCACTGATCATCTTCCTGATTGTGGTTGACTGGACTGGACTGGACTGCACTGGACTGGACAGGACGGGACTGGACTGAATCATATAGCAAAGCATGAGGAGCTGTGAGATGATTGGCATACGCTGTCTGGACCGATGAAAAGACCCCAGAAGAAGATTTGGATTTCGCCACCGATGATGATTTATGCTTAATGTCTTGTCGCACAAACTCGAAGATCTACAGGCGAAAACCAGCAAGTTGATAGAAGAGGCAAGGCAACGAAGACGGGACTCGGGTGAATGAAGAGAAGACAGAGGTGATGAAGATGCCCAACCACAACCACCACCAACAACAACAACAGCAACAACAAGCACCAATAACCATCACCGGGAGAAACCTAAAGGAAGTAGTCCCTTTCACCTACCACCTACCCTGGCTGGGCAGCATCGTTTCAACTACAGGTGGCACAGACACAGATGAGGACGTCAACTTAACCAGGATCAGAAAGACAGTAAGACAGGCTTTCATCAATCTGAAATCAGTGTGGAGATCTACTTCACTCAGCATAAAGCGTGACGAGATCCGGATTTCCAACACTAATTCAGTCAAGTAAGTCAGTGCTTCTATGTGATGGTTGAGAGACTTAGTGGCACGTTACGAAAAGCATTTCCAACAAACTGTAGACATACATGAACAGCTGTCGCCTACGCTCACTCGGTACTGTGGGTCAGATGTCCAGAATAATAAGAATAAGCAACAAGCTACTCACTCTGGCTGGCGATGAATCAACCAAGAACCTATCGTCCAACAAATATGCAGTAGAAGGAAGTGGAGATGGATTGAATTGGAGATACACTGAGAAGACCGATTGGGGACATCGTGTGCCATGCCAGAGCGTCGAGTGGAACCCGCATGGGAAACGATGACTTTGGTGTCTGAGGGTGATATGAAGGAGGAGATGGTGTGAGGAAGAAATGAAAGGTTGTGGGCAGATGTGGAGCCAGGTTGAAGAGACTGCAGAGAAGAGAGTGGAATGGAGACATGCTACTGAAGCCCTATGTTCCACTAGGAACCCAATCGACAAATAATAATGTAATAATAGGCCATAGTAACTCGTAAGTTGAGTTCTGCTGTTTTCTTACTTGCATAGATTTTGAAAGTTATTTATACATGTGATAGAATACGTTCTGATCGAATTCAGTGGTATACAGCATTGCTAATCATAATTAATAGACTGTTAATTCGTCTCTACATGTTATTTTTCAGTTGAAGTAACTCTTGAGTTAAAATACTCTCGTTTCAATGTAGAAATACGTTTTAAGTGATTGTGGTACTTGAGCAGTTGATAGGATAGCAATAATTATTTTCGCTTTGAGTACGTATTTAATCATTCTTGTATGAAGTTTGATTTCTTCAGGCGTAATATGAGGATGTAAACAAGTTATTAATTTTGACATTTGACTTCATAGTTCCTCACTGAATTCCATCAAGACAAATATATATATATATATATATATATATATATATGTATAGAATGTAACCAAGGAGCGTACAAAGCTTCTCAACTATTTAGTTACAGCACTTTGATTTGCCTGATAAATTTCATAAAGTTATGAAGACTAAAGCAGTATGATATCAATGAGATAGTAACGATGGTCTTCTTTATGTACCTTTTTCACTTTCATATTCCATTTCAAGTTGTTATTCATTGTAGACTGACATCAGTTGGAGGAACAAAGGAAACCTGGGAGCACTGGACAGCTGTTTCGTCCTAGTTTGGGACTCCTCAGCAATGCGCACCCACTAGGACGAAACAGCTGTCCAGTGCTCCCAGGTTTCCTTTGTTCCTCCAACTGATGTCAGTCTACGATGAATAACAACTTGAAATAATTCCAAATCTCCACAACTCCCTCAAAATCGTATTCCATTGTTATTATTGTTACTGAGAATAGGAATGAATTCTCCTGAAATCCTGTTATTTTTTAAGCAAATAATGATGTTTATGTTGTACACATACTTCTCTCAGTGCTTGATTACAATCTTCTTACATGTACAGTTGAATCTAATCAGAAGAGGGAAGATGAAAGGAAATAAAAGTGGTAGCGTCAAAGTTGAATAACGGTAATTGTTCGATTTCCTTTGGTATTTACTATGAATGTGTGTTTTCCGTTCTAAGATCATTTACCATTTTTTGCATGTTATCTTGTATATAGTATACATGCATCAACACCTACTATTGGACAAAAAAGTTACCTTTGCTTTAACTGCTGTTACCACTGTCCTGGCTTTCAGACAATCCTTTTCCTCTTTCTTAAATATAAGTTAAGTTAGGGTAAATGTAACATGATGACAGGTTAGAAATAAAGATTGATCCAGTAGTTCATATTGTTGTTAAAGCAATTTTTATTAACCAAATAATCCGCATTATTTTGGTCATTTCTTAGTGATTCTACATAAATACGAATGGAGAATACTTAATCTGCCATATTGTCTTGTATCAGTTAAAACGAAGTCCATTGATCAATCTGCTGAATTACGGTTACCTGTAATTGATTTTTGGTCAATTTCAAGTGTTTAAATGAGGTATTTTTCATGGACTTTTACCAATCGTTTTTGCATCTTGGTTTACACCTTGTCTTTTTCAGTTAATTGCTTTGTTTGAATTCAAATACTATTTCTTATTCTTTGTTTCATGTTATGTTGAGTGTAGTTTCTTCTGATGAAAAAGTCAACATTTTCTAAGATTATCATCAAAAGAGTTTGATTATCAAAAATAATATATGCATATCTAGTAGAAAATAGTCATCTATGAAGCAAACGTCTCATAGTAAAATTTGAGATTGTGGTCGTGTAATAAAACATCTCTTGAATTTTGCTTCTCTGTATTTTTCCTAAGTCTTGAATACGATTTTACTTCGAACAAGTGGTAATAAATAACTTATCGACAAAAATTCAATGTTAGAGAATATATATCAGTCAAGCAGTATAAAATAACTGGTTGACCAAAAGTGAAACTATTTAAATAATACAATAACACATTCAACCCATGCACTTCATTCAAACGTGAACATGCAGAAAAACCGAAGGTAAAGATTGTTCTGATTAGAAATGGTAGATTCATATATGAACATGAATAACTTCATAAAAACACCCTCTCCCTTTCCCGAGTGTCTGACCACCTGTCACCTATGCAGTTGACTGGCGAGATAGCCGACTATCTTTCAAAGGACGAGTATATTGCTCTGCATTTTTTTCTGTCCTGTTATAGGAAGGCGAAATCAAACGTTCCTTATGTTCATTAGTTCATCTATAAAGAAATTGAATGGGAACAGTGACAGTGGTTATCCCTGGCGCTGTCCAATAGTTGTCGTTTATGCAGATGACAACTCTCAATCGGCCGTTATGCATCTACATGACTTCGAGTCGAGCGTTTTGAATAGGGTTTCATACCTATTTGATACTCCTTTTACAGCCAAATACTGATAAAATATATTAGCTGTTCCAAGTTAACAAGAATGGAAGGTTAGATTTATCTTAAAATGGTGTCTCTCTTGTAATAGACTCGCATTTCAATAACTTGATGTTTACATTTAATCAAGATTTTTTCTGAAGTTGGTAATAGGTCATTGATTTCCTAATCTAAGGAATTTAATGGCTGAATACATTGTTTACATAGTAGGCTAGAAAATTCATTCTGACCTTTGTACTCTTGACCTTAATTTCATGTTTAAAGTACTTATTCATCGGAATAATTAGTCATTTGCATTTATAATATTTTGAAAATGCAACTTAAGGTCCACATTGTTTGGGAGTTACCATGTTACTCTATAAGTGTTCTATGAGGTGATATTCTCTCAGTCTTATCTCATGAACAAGGAAGTCTGCTAGCTGAAGAATTTTCCCCGTTTTCGAAAGTGTTGGTGTGCATTACATCCTTAAGATTTTGAAATGGTTTAGATGTTAAAGTTCTCGTACAAATGTTCTTTAAGTTAGGATTGTTTTAGATTGAGCTTTTAATGGGCTACTGGCCACCGGGATCATTCAAATTGTACTCTACTACAGACACTGGTTGCATAGAGGATACTTCAATTAGAAAGTACCTATCATGAACCACAAATATTTTCCATAATCTCTTATTAACTTTGCTAAGATAAAAATAATAAATAAGGTAGATAATTTACGAAATGTAAGTAAATGCATTTTACAAACTTGGGACGGCATCGATTAGCCTCACAGTCACATGTATCACCATTAAATTGTAGCCAAAAAGATCACTTTTCAATTGAAAATTCTGGCATAAATTATTACTGTAGTGATAAACACTGAAAACCAGCGTTATTATGAGAAGATCATTTATGGAGGTCTACAAACAAGTTTACATCAAGCTGAAACTATCAACAAAAATAAATCTTAACACTCATAGTAACTTCAGAAGTTTATACGAGATGAGTTAGGAAGATTACAATAACTGGTCCTGTGTTAAAACTTTAGACAGTGTTAGGCTGACGTTTACGATCAGTTTCGTAGTATCACATGTAAATACTGGGAAATTGTTACAAGTGTTGATCACAGGTGATTTTCAGTTTAAATGTTAAATTTCAGTAAGAGTCTCCAGTGTTTTTTTTCAGGTATCATGAAGTGTTTTAGTTTTTAATTTATAGTCGATGAAAATTGAAGTTAATTTTTAATTCGTTAGTTAATAACTTAGTACAGTGGCAACATTTTAAAGCTAATTAACAGAGATTTTAGTTAAAGCGGTGATTTTGTAAGTTCTAACAATTACTATCTAATTTGAATCGTCTTTGCTGAAGCTTGGATATGCATTCTAAAGAAGCATTCAGTGATTATAAGAGTGCTATTAGAATGGATATCAGCGAAAAAATTTAAATTATGTATTTTTTTAATCTTTATTCAACAGTCTTTTTAAGAATGACTTTACAAGAAACTCCAGTAATCAATGCCAAAAATCTTATTTCACCGATGTCAGTTATTTGTTCAAGATTATTGAACTGTGGGTAGAAAAACCACGATTTTCTTATTGGTTAAATGTATTCTGACCATTTGAATGGTATACGTCAAAAACCTACACTACTGCAGAATAAAATCATGAGGTGAAAAAAGACATTGAAAGCATATTTTAGAAATGTTTGTTGCCCTGGTTCAGGTCTTGAGGCTCATAATGTAGCTTTTCATCTTCAAAGACTATTTAATTATTAATAGCAAGCTTTAATTGATCTGTAAGCATTGATGCCATTTCGCAACAATAACGGATCTAAAACGCTTGATTTGCCTTTGTAGATATTTTTCAAAACGGACAGTGATGAAATTAACCAGAAATTTACATATCTAATTGTTCATAGCTAGATGGAATATTGCTTAGGTATGATTTTGGAAATAATCAGAGTTTTGAAGCCTATGTAGCTGCCTAGACACCATAAAGCGTATCTTTAGGTGAACTTCGAGCTGGTCCAAAACACTGGATGGTTTTTGGCAAACCCACCGAGCAGTTATATAGTAAACAAGATAATCACAAGTTTGATAGCGATACTACTCTTATAAATGTGGACGGTCGATTATTTGGGATATCTGCTAAAATATTACTCTTACAACAGGCCTTTACTAAATATGGTTCTTTGAAAGGTTAGGAATTACTCAGTATGTTGTCTTGGTTTCAAAAATTTTGTAGTCTCTCAAAAAAAATTAGCTGTTATTAAGGTTTGTTTATTTCATCATTTCTTCTGTCATTCGCAAAGAGAACAAGAAAAGGTATTGTTCCTGGTCAATGGGAGCTAAGTTTTCGGATTCAAATATTGTTCAAAATTCTCGGATAAACTTAGTTAATTTGATAAAATCACCTAATTACTTTCTAATTGAAGTGAATTTCAGCCTTACAATTACTATTCAGAATAATAATAATCATATCATCCATGTAGCCATTTAGTACATTTCTGATCAATAAGTGATTTATGACTGCGTAACACCTTTCTCTTCTAAGAAAGCTAACTACCTTGCGAAAATACAGCGTATTGTATATATTTTTTCCCTTTAAAATTCTTGATATTAAGTATACAAATTGTGAAAAATATCTTGAATATCAAACATAACATTTTACGCTACCTGTTTCTGTAGTATTAGTACTCTGATGCATTATATGTTTGGTTTATAAGTAGTTACCTTATGGATAAGTATACTGCTAATTTTTAAGCAAATGATTGTTTATCTATCTAGTGTTTGGCAAGGTCGTTTAGTATGATACAAGGTGAACCTTGGCGTAGAAGTCTCAAAACAACTGGAAAGTTAAATGATCAAGAGGCAGAGGAAAAAAAGCACCTCGAAAGCCTAAAACTGATACGGATTCATCTACATGTGAGGTTATTGAACAGATGTAAAATATTTATAACAAGTAATAAAAAGAAAACATAATGAAATGAGCTGTTTAGAGAAGCAGTAAGAGAATATTCTCTATAACTTGTGGTAGTTATTTGATACTGGATTTCACACAAAGAATGTTATTTATAAGGTTGCAATCAACATTACATTTTAATCCTAAGAACGTATTACTATTTATTTGTTAGGAAGTGTAGCATGAATTTCAAAGTCAGCGGTCTTATACTTCTATAAACTGTACTTATTATTACATGAATAGTGATCTTCATTTCTAAAGACTGTCTGCAAAAATAAAGACGTAAGTGTCTCATTTTGGGTTTATCATTAGAATACAACATAAGTTGTGCTGATTTTGCTGGTGGACATCAGACTTTCTTATCAGCTACATCCAACAGACTTGTAGACGAATTGAGGCATATGCAAATTTTCATAAGTATTTGAACGAAGTTTCAAGGATCACTTTATAATATGATGTACCGTTCTACCTATCCACGGTGGAAAATTTGAAAACACTGCATATGCTAGATATTCTCCATCATTCAGTTTGATGTAAATATGAGTTTTACCTGTCATTCAGAATCCATAGTGTACCCTGTAGGTTAAAGTATTTATTGCAATAAACCTAGAAAGGTGATTGGGATGAAAACTCTGCTTATTATAATGCCTTTAGAGTTACTGTGTAACCATATATAAACTAGGTATAAGCAACAAATATTTCGAAATCTTCGAATTCACTGGTTAATTAAAAGGCATAAGTTCATTAAACAGATAAAATTGAGAGAATATCAGAAATAAAAACAAACAAAAACTTGAAATTATTCTTTTTAAAAGTACGTCAGTGCTAAACCCGAAAAGACTGACGCACAGTTTATTGATCAAATGAAAAGAATAAAAAAGTATTGTTTGTATTGTGTTCTTTGAGCTGGGTTGTATAATCGTGAAGCTTTCATCGTCTTGCTACACGACATCATCAGCACTAACTTCAGTATGAAGTGAGCTGTCAATATCTCTCCGTGACTGATTTAGTAGCTTCCGTGACGATGTGGTCTGTGATTGGTTGTTTCCTTCTATTGTTATGTTATTGATTGCACAGACTTTCCTGTTAGCTGTTCCTCTGCTTCACCTCTGACCTTTCTGTCGTTTATCATTTTTCTTATTGGTTGGTAGATCGGGTCTACGTCTATACATCTATTGATTGCTGACTGACCTGAATGCCAAGCTTCTAGAAATTCTCTGATATTCTTCGTGTTTCCTCTGTCCAAAATTTCTACATTGTCAAAATTGAGTTCATGTCCATAATTATCCACGTGCACTGAAATGTGGTGAAACGTGGTGGCGTTTAATAGTCAATTGGTGTTCACGTAGACGATGGTGATTGGGGCGACCACTTTGTCAAATGTAGAGTTGACTACAGTTATGCAGCTGAATTTGTAAATGATATTCAGTTTATCTTCTTTGTTTGTTGCATCCTTTGGTCTGCATAATAGTGTTTGCAGGGAATTTGTTGGTTTATGAGCCACAGCAATTCCAAGTGGTCTCAACAATCTTGTTGTGATTTCTGATATATTCTTTATGTATGGTAGGACGATGCGTTTGTTGATTTCTGTCGTCAGAGCAAGCTACTAAATCACTCACGGAGAGATATTGACAGCTCACTTCATACTGAAGTTAGTGCTGATGATGTCGTGTAGCAAGGCGATGAAAGCTTCACGATTAAACAACCCAGCTCAGAAAACACAATACAACCAAGACCATCCACCTGAGCTACAAATATTCTCCATCATTTCAATAAAAAAGTATTTTATGGAGTCAATTAAAAAGGTTTATTTATATAAAAATATACTGAAAACCTATAAGTATTTACAAAGATTAGATAAAGTCATCAGGATGAGAGTCTTTTAAAAAATTTCCACGAAAACACTAGTACATATGATAGATTACCAGGCAGTAAAATTAAAAATTTTTAGAATTTAAAAATACGAGAGAAACTAATTTATATTTTGGTTTGGAGAAAATGATCCTTGGAGGTTTGTGAGGAGAGACTGGTCTCAGGGTGGTATTCTTTATGGACTGATATTGATTTGAGAATCATCAAAAACCTGTGAGCACTAAACAGCTCCTTCACTCGGGTATGGTACTACTCAGTATCACGCGCCCTCGACTCAACCAGGAATTGATACCAGGTCTGTAGAGCGGCATGCTGAACATGGTACCACTTAGCTATTAGGTCGCAATCCAATGGTCCACCCTTTCCTACTTCTATCAATTCGGGATACAATGCAACCGTCATCCACTGATGTCACCGAGTATTTGTTCTCACATTTAACTTGGTTGGCTCCATAGGTCACGGTTTCTCACTAGAACTTTTGAAAATTTATCTTGAAGCATGTCGCTAATGAGTGTTTTTATGAGAAACTATAACCTGTGAAGTCGCCCAAGTTGAATGTTATGACAAATTCTTGTTGATGGTATTGGATGGTGGTCGTGCTGTACCGTGAAATAACAGAAGTAGGAAAATGTATACCACTGGCTTAATGGTGACATGCTTACTATAAAACTGCACGGTCATGGGTTCGATTCCTAGTGGAGTTCTGGGTGGGCACATCTGAAAACCAAAGAGCTGTTCCGTACTCCTAGCTTTTCAGTGGTTGTCAAACCAATGTCGGTCTATGATCCCTGCCATCCTGAAGATGATTTCCGCCACTGTTTTGTGAACTGTCTATTAGATGCAAGACTTGAATTTTGGTTCCTTGTGTATTTGTCTGAAAACTGGTGCTAACATGTAGTAGTGATTCGAATATTACTGGTCACTGAACCTGCACTAACAGGTGGATTATAAAATATATCTTTGCTTAAATTCTATGAATACATACTTGAAGGAGACGAAAAATGTTATATGGGTGATGTATGTTTGGTGGTGGATGTAGGCGAAATCCACAAACCATGTTTCTTTCTGAGTGGTTTTCATCAACTGGATTTACATGCATATCGCTCAGTTGTAGTGTCCTTACTCCAACTAAAGCTCAGCACGTATCACCTCAAACGTCACAGCGTTGCTTACCCGAATATTGAGTTACGATAGACACTTCTTTTTTCAAGAATATTATTTGCCACTTTAACTCTATAGATTCATATTGCTTACCTAACCTAATATAACTGATCAAACCTTTCAGGGGGGAAATGGATTCTGGTTCAGCTTTATCTGTGTTTTTACGATTTTTTTCAGATATTATCTGTTTGGTTATAGAGAATGAAAATGTATGCTTCCGACGTATATCATACAGATCAGTTGAATGTACATGAAATCGTAATAAAAGTGACTATTCCAATGTCATACTTTTTGATTCTTCAGTGCTTTTCCATTAAAACGTATTCTGAAGTAGATTTTCTTCATCTACGTACAGAACACTATCACGAATCGATAAAAATGGAACACTTTTGGTACATTTTCTCTTAGTTGTTAATACAAGACATAGAAAACAAGTGGGGGAATATCTGTAGACAAGTAATGATTATTTTCATTCATATATCTATGAAAATAGTCTAAGAAGATTAATAGTGTAACATCTGGACTGAAATGTTGTGATAGTTTAGCCTTTTAGAATTTATACGCTGTCGAAAAACCATAAATCTTCTACCACTTAAAAGGACTGTTAATTTATCTAGAAAGTGATACGTATCCTTTCTAGTTATTGTTTTATGTAAGAAAACTTTTCATTCTGCTGAGTTTAAAATTGTATCCAGTACTTTGTGGAAAACTTTAGGCTTGAAGCATTTCAATATTATGCTAATGGTTAGCAAAATAAGATCTCATAGAAGTGATTTCAAACGCGTTTAAATAAGGGAGTAAATCTTGTTTGGTCTCTACGTGCCTTCAAAGCTACTTTTCATGCAGTTTTTCAACCCTTGAACAGTTTTAGGAAAGCAGCATGATTATTTGAATAGAAAATCCATTGTTCTCTAACAATCTGATCCCTCTGATGTGCTAGTTTATTGGGTTTATAAGTTTTAAACTCATCAGTAGCGTGAGTGGGTAGTGGATCAAGTTGAGATAAAAGGGGTCATGAAAGGGTTTGTACACATAATTCGTCAAACGGTTGCTTTTTAGCAATGATGTTGAATTAGGGTATTCCGTCTAGTACTTTTAGTTGATTAGTAGTCATAGAATTATTGGCTCAAATTTTACTGTAGTGTAAGTTACAGTACTAACAATGTGAAACAAAATTGAGAGTCATTCACAAGAAAACACTTTGATTATTTACTGTTATATCACCTTGGGGTTAACAACAAACCATTAAAAAAAATAAGATTACGACAAAGAAATAGGTGAAAGTAAAACATATTGATCTATACTAAATATTAGAGAGATACGAGTCTCCTAAATAGCACATTCAGTGTTTTGGGAGTTTGTATTATATGGTTGAAAGAAATGCTCGGGAGGGTTAATAATGCGTGCGTCCTAGATCCCACTGCTAGCCGCCAAGTAGACCACAGTACCAGAAATATCCGCTTAGTACCAACGCACTCATAAAGGAGTTCATCTGCCTTTCGACCCAGTATAGCGACGAGGGATTAAAAGTACCGGTGAATAATCATGTGTGTCTGTTTATTTATAATGCTGTCTTGTAAGCGTAGTGACTAATATCTTCTAATGGAGTCGAACCTGTAACAAATGTTTACTCTGAGGAATTTCAATCGATACTGATCTCTTGCGAAAGTACGCTTTACCGTAACAACAGGCTAAGTAAATAGGTTTCTAATGACTTCATAAAATATCAAAACAAGGTGTATCGCTATGTTAATTCGCCAAGTTCGATGATAACCTAAAATTTATTCAGTTTTAGGGACAGCATAACATTGAATTAGTTATTCTTCTTTGCATAGCTGAAGTGTGATTTTGAGTGCTTGCGCAAATAGTGGCCCTTATTAAAAACTATCGGCCAAGGCAGAAACAATAAGTATTGTTAAACTAAGGTAGTTGTTGAACTATGGTGTTAATCTCATTTTTAAGTCAAAATGTAAGTAGTGTACTGTATTCTTGTTACTGTATCGTTTCAAAGTATCACTGTTATGCCTTAATCATATATTTCTTAAATAAATAGATTTAGATTTTTTCAGAAACAGTGGTTGCGGTTCATACCCACTGTATATATATATATATATATATATATATATATATATATATATATATATATATATAAAATAAAATCATTAGTGGTGGTACATTTTCTTGCTAGCCTTATACTGACCTATAAAAAATTGTTCGTTGAAATTAGAAATATTTATGTGATCGGTTCGATATGCTGGGAATTTGTATCAGGGTTCATCTCCTCTGAGCTGACTGCTTCTAGTACAGTTTAAATTTATCCGATGAAATATATTTGTTCCTTGAAAACTCATACATTATTACATGCGTTTTTAGAGCGAGTTATGTTGTTTTTATTTACAGACTCTTAAAATATGACCGAAAAAATAAATTTTTAGGCTTACGCTTGGCATACTTTTTACTTACGTTGAATAGGTCATTGAAAATGTCATGATAAGGCTGAATGATTAATTTTCATCATTTCATCCTAAAATATGATGTAAATGAATAAAAAAATTCAGATATTCGCAAGATAATTTTAAAAAGTTATCGTTTTTCAGTAGAAAGTAGTTTTAAATAATGAAATTGTTGACAGTGTATCCCTTGCGTGATGATCATGATTCTTTAATAAATTCACAGATATATGATGTCGAAGACTGTTGCTGCGTCTTACTTGAAGAAAATGTATGGACTAGTGATCATGCCTTGTAAAGGTCAAACAGTGAAGGCTTTTTGTGAAATCCGTTGACAAGTTCTCTAGGATATTTCGTCAGGGGAAATCAAGAGATAATAAATATTTTAGGATATGGATAGAAAAACTAATGGTATATTAGATAGACTGTTTTGTATGTTAACATTACAAGTCTAGATTGGTGTCATATAAAAGTTTAAAGCTTCGCATCATAGTCTTGAAGTAGAATGTTTGCGTCTGTGAAAATAGAGGAAATTTAATTTATCGGTTGATCCAATAGGAAGAAAGAAGGTTTATAATTTGGTGAGCTGTTTGCTGGAAACTACTTTTGTGTTAACTGATGATTACTGAGTTGATATTTTTCAATCTTTCTAGTTAGATTTACAGGCCAAAGTTCTAAAGGCTGATTCATGTTGCACAGCAGAGTTTTAAAGAACGAAAAAAATCCCGAAAGTACTGTGAAAGTGATCAAGAATTGACGTTTTGTATTAGTAAATAGAAATATCATCAGTCTGTGCCTCACAAATTTAGTTTAACCTATTTAAAATGAAGTTATAAGCAATTTCTAAATATTCCATGCAGCTACGATTACACCCTTTTAATATGTGAAATGATTCATTGGAATTAAAAAATATACTGAAAGGTACACGATAGTAGTATTTTTGAAGGTTATTTCTATGGTGATAAATTTGTCAAGCACTTGGGTGTATTCATACGTGAGGTGTGTGACTTTGACAAACTGATAGATTTACAGAGTCAGTGAGATGAAAACCGTAAGTAAGATTTGTATTAGTTTCTTGGATATCAGCTGATATTCCTTAAGTGATAATTAATAATGGCTTGATCAAGAGATCATTTGTGTACATCGAATAGATAGCTTATTCAATTATGCTGAACCTTTGCTGAAGTCGTGTGACTTTACTAACTAGTCTTCTAACAAGAAGATATGAACTGAGCAATAAATTCTGTTCGAAACGTCATCTAGTGAATTATACTGTGTCACAGCGTGCTATATCAAATAAGTATTCTAATATGAAATTATGTTCAACCTGTTTTGGAATGAGTCACATAGATTCAATAAAGATATTTAGGACCCATGTGATGTAATGAATAACTCACAGATGTGCTGTTTCAATGATTTCGTAAACCTTTTTCATATATTTCTATGTTATATGTTTAAAGGCAAGTTTTCTTTGCTTACAATTATTAGAATTTCTAGTCATAAATATTTTTTGATGTATTTTGATCTAAACAGTTGAAGGTGATCAGAATTTTACCATAAAGTCGTTTATGACGTCATTTTTTGAAAGTTCGACAGATGATTTTACCTGTTTAATGAAAGGAAATATTTCAAAAGTTATTCCGGAAGCTCGAAGAAGACTTTATTCACAAAGAATGCTTAAGTTAATCTCTTTCTAAAGGCCATAAAAAACACCTAGTTTTACTGAAGTCATTCATGAAAAAGAGAGTAAACAACTTGAATACTGCATCAACTTACATTCTGTTAATTTTCTGCAAAACAGTAAGGATGTGGTGAAAAACTGATAATTGTTGTACTATGAAACAATGGCTATTTGAAGTCAAATTAGTTTAATAAATAAAATTTCCATATGAGATGTACAGTTTGTATCAACTTGGACTGTACACGTGTGCAAGAGAATTTGATTAATACGATATGAGGATCAACATACTTTCTGTTATGCCATATAATTAGTAAATATTAAGTATTTAAAGTCTTCGAGGTTCTCGCATTTCTTGTGAAAACTTTGATGATTGTCTTTTGGTTGAGTGATCAATCGCTAAGATCTTTATTTCCCGGTTACAATGAAGCCTTGTCCGTGCGCTGTTACAGCTAATCCTAGTCATAATCATCACCATCAAGGTCAACATAGGACCAGACAATAGTGCGTAGAGTTCCAAGATGCCACATCTCACATCAGCACATCAAGTAAAAAGGCAATCAACTAGAAGATGAAGAAAGGAAGAAAAATCGGTCAAAAGACGTGGGAAGTAGTAAAAGAGAGGAAGGAGGGATAAAAAGATGAGTAGATTAGGTATAGCGGTAAAGATGATGATAATGTGTGTACACATCTGAACCACTGAAATCGGTTCCAAGCTGTATCACCACTGATTTCTCTTGTTTCTCGGACCCCAACTAGCTAGTATGCATCGCTCTACATGATTAAAATTAACAGTCAAGGGCTTCATGCACTGATGCTATGCTCGAGTTTTGGCACGCTGAGACTTTATCCAGCCTGAACTTACTTCGGCCAGCATTGTGCAACCAGGTAGACGCTAGTTAATCATACGTAAGACATATCCCAGCCCTCAGTTAATGAAGGCTCACAACCGCATCAAGTGACTTATCTTTCCTGCCTAGAACTCAACGCTTGACTTCTACGTTACTCATGTGATAATACCACGAAAAACGGCGTATACTACGAAGGCAACGGTGTTGAAACACCTCAAGCCTTCATATGTCTTTTGTTTTCAGCGGCCATGTTTCCCAGCCATATAGTAAAACAGAGCGGGCCACAGCACTGTACACTCTACCCTTAATAGACAGTCGAACATATGAAAGAGCTACTTATCAAAGTAAGGAGCTTGAATCTCTCTTAAACAAGAATAATTTTAAGTTTATTGACTGTTTGATAGGCTAAATGGTAGTTAAAAGAATTCGTCCTGATGAAGGCCTAACAGGATATGAACGAATTCAGTATTTTGTAAACTACAACCTCAGGAACCTGAATTTCACCCTAACATGAACCACGGTTACACAACTGTGATCATTTCTAAAGCAGAACACATTATTCACTTATTAGTTTTGAACTCGCGACTTCTGAAAGATTATTTCTAACTTTAATAAAAACCATATATGCGTATATACATATGTATGCATGTGAATGTGATAAGAATAAGTATGAGCAAACAGCAGCTGTCAGTGAAATAATTTATACATATGTATTTTAGAGGAATGAATAGTTATTCTAGACAGATAAAAGGATTGATTATAGCTATTATTCCTTTGGTATGGGAGTGTTGGGTGACTGAAGGTGGTTAGCAGAAAACCCTGGGACTGTATTTTGTGCTTGTTGACAGTCCTTATCAGGATGCATCTACATTTTCGAAGGAAATGACATCCCCTAGATATTTGAACTCACGACACCAGGTGGTTGAGTCAAAGACATTAGCACTGAGCTTTTTAGACCACGATTCACAGTGAAAACATCTCCGACTGCATGACTCTCTGTCGACAGCCTTCTATCACCTGACGTCAATCAAAGTGCACCGTCATGCTGAGTTTCCTAGCTTGGTAAGCTCATTGCAAAAAAATGATCAGTAAAATTCTGTCAGCACCTAGGATTAAACATCATGAAACTGATTACTCTTCAGTAACGCATCAATGTTGGCGGTGTAAATTTGAAAAAAACATTACAGCATTCCTAATTTATTTTCAAGGGTCTGTCAATCATTGACCTAGTTAAAAAAACAATAAGGAAAATGAAAATACTTTTTTTTAAGATTACAGTCTTTTTCAGAAAAGGTTCTGTATAATATGTTTTCACTTTTGGGGTTTTCTTTTGTAAATAAAGTTAACGTGTGTCCATCAGTAGAATGCAAAGATTGACCGATAGATATATATAAAATCAGATGATAGATATACTTCTTGGTAGGAATTACAACCTAAAGTTTCGAAGGTTATCGATGTGAATTCTTTAGAACGAAGTCTAATACCGATAGTCGTTTATCAGTAAGGTGTGTTGGTATACCCATAAAATACAAAATTTTTTGAAGTGCTACATACGTCCTAATATTTGGAATAAACTAGAAAATTCAGTTACAGGAGTTCCAACTAAACACCTTATTTTTTCACTAAAAACACCATCTCTTGCCACACCAAATATAGGAGGTGATTTGAAAAGTAAAATAACAGCACTTAAAGGTATTACACTTATAAGTAGAGAAATGAAGTGAATACAAAACATCAAAACAATCCTATTTGAAAATAGGGAAACAAAGAAGATTGCAGTGAAAAGAAATTTCTCTCTTCGAATAAATCATCTTTTTAGCTGTACATTCGTGAATTTATAGCAGAAAAGACAGAACATTCTAGAGTAATTTCTGGTCATAAGTCAGTATAAATTGCGTGACAAAGGAAAGTGACCCAATAAGAAATTGAACAGAATGAGTACAAAATAAAAATATTTACATCATATGTAGGCTGTTTAGAGTGATCGATACTCTACGATGACCATGGGAAAGAAAGAGATTGTACATACTTCTGTTGAACGCATCATGATGGTTTGAACTTTCGAACAGCTTGTGTTCAGCTATGCCCAAATATCTCAACCTCATTCATTTCGAATGGCTTCACCGTATTCTGTAGAGAATTTTGACAGATTTACCAAAAGATGCTAAATGTCTTGAGTTTACTAAGTGTTATGTTACTGAGCTGGGGACGCATTTCCGTTCTCTCTTTGTCAGTCAAGTTGGAAAATGTTCACGATCGCGTTGCATGGGTGGTGCATGGTACGGTCAATGAACTTGGCTGCATGGGATCAAGTAAAGTGATATATACTCATTGATGTAGCCCAATGCTTTAGTTTATCCTCTGCACACTGAAGAATGAGTTTCTGATAGAAAAGTGTGATTCTAAGGTTGGTGGTAAACAAGGTGCTGTTTATGCATCTTGATAATCTCTTTTCAAGCATATCTGCCACATCATCCCTCTTGAATTTGTGGTTCAATAGTGAAATGTTTATCGGAGCAGTATGCACGTGTTCCATGGTGTTTTTTGGGTCGAGGTTGTCATCTATAAATTTCAGTGGGTATTTATTATCCATCAGGATTTCTGGCAAGTTTTCTAGTTCATCATGGATAGTATTCTGTTTGCATATTCTTCGTATTCTTGAGGAGAGTGAATTAATAAGGTTCCTCTTTCTGCCTAAGTTGATGGAGCTTTGGAAATTGATAGATTACTTGTTCCAAGTAGACTTTTTGTGTATAGATCTGTGGACTGAATTGTCATATTTTCTTTGAAGTTGGACATCAAGTGAGTAGAACTGTGGGTTGAATTCTGCTTATAGAGTAAATTTGATTCAATATTCCCATAGATTTTGTTCCGGCTTTTTGTCAAGTCTATCTTACTGAATGCATCCTGAAATAAAAGTTAATGGTTGGCTTTGGTAACAAGTCATTTCATGACAATGAAATATGATATTCTAGGCAGAAAGTCTTAATACACCGGCAGACAGTAGACTAACTCAATTTTATATCACAGCTCCAATAGCATATTGTTTTATCAACATAATACAACTCCAGGTTCACTTATTGCGGTCTTCTGAGACAACATATAATCAAGGAAACACACTTGTCTGAAAACCCATTAGTGATTTTCACTACTCATTAACACCTTAATACTGTCTGTAGCAGTGGAGCACTATGGCGGGATTCACCCTTCATTGTTGGCTTGAAATAATCACGGATATATGTTTTTATTAGCTTAGCGTTTGCTGATATATATTTATGGTGTGAACTGACTACCAAAATTATTACTTTAGTAAGCTGAAAGCTGTCTCAAACTAGCAGAGGTTTTGTTGTATTGATAATGGTTTCACTCACAACACTCTCGTCAGAAGTTCTGCATATTCATACTTCACTTCAAGTTGAGCGTAGCCACATTTATGTCTTCGATAACCTCAGGTCTAAAATCGACATGTCTGTAGTGGTTTATATACGTAGCACTAAATAAAAGTCTACAAATTAGGGCTAACTAAACTGATAAAGTCCAGTGATCAAGTGATGAACGGGGTGAACAGTTTGATGAGAATTGTTTAACGAGTAACACTATCAAATGACCAAAACAGATGAAAAACTTGTTTAGAAATACTTCTTTAGTTCAAGTACCGAAGGGTTAGTACTCTATGGAACAATCTGACGGGACTAAGGCCCTCTGATATTCGAAGTTGTATACTCCTATAAACTGTACACATTCCATACTAAGATTGTATTATATTCTTTTAAAACTGAATACAAACCTTATGGCTGTCTGAAATATTTCATAGGTATCTTACTTTGAATAACTCTCGCACAGTTACGATTTAAATGAACTTCGATTTTACAGGTTTTTCTAAGAAATAACATTTATTTAAGGGGAGTTAGCTAATTAAACAATCTACTTTATAGTAATACATCTTCCCGAATTAAATTTAGTCGCTGAAAAGTCTCAAGTACCGATAGTTGTGTATATTAGGTTTTTCCTAGTCGTATATTAATGCAAACTGGTTGATATTACTTGAGCGTTAACTTAGTAACGGCATTAAATCATCACAAATATAAATTCCAGTAATCAGGTATAGGCTGATGTATAACGACCGTCTGTCGATAGGTTTTCGTCTATCCTCTAGGCATAAGCTTAGCGGTAACCCCGAGAATCTGAAAAAGAAAAGAGGAAGGGGAAAAACGTGAGTTGACTACTCAGGAAGCACAAACACTGTACTGACATTTAATAATATAAGATAATCGACAAACTGTAGCGATTTACAGCAAAAAGATGAGACAGTCGAGAAATCGGAACTAGAAAGTGGATGAGTAACGTTCCAAATGAGTTACACTGCCTCCCCTAGTAAGGAAGCACTGTCGCAGGGCTTGAATGTATTCGGATACGGTAGAGGCTAGGTATGGTATGAAACTGGTTCGGGTTATATGTAAAGGGATGGCTGCTGTTTAGTTCAGGTTGATCTGACCATGAGCAAGCCGGATCCCACCATCGAAACCAACGTGTCTTGGTTATACTGTCGTCTCTGAACTGCGTTTTTTAGTCGTGGAGCTTTTATCGTCTTCCTAGATAACACTTTCAACGCTAAGAGGACAAATTCCCTATTATACAAACCAGAGGATGCAAAAAGCGGAAAAGACAAACTAAGTATCATTTACAAAATCAACTGCATAACTGTAGTCAACTCTACATTAGACGAAGTGGTCGCCTTCTTCACCATCGTCTACGTTAACACCAATTGACTATTAAACGCCACCACGTTTCACCACATTTCAGTGTACGTGGATAATTATGGACATGAACTCAATTTTGACAATGTAGAAATTTTGGACAGAGGAAACACAAAGAATATCAGAGAATTTCTAGAAGCTTGACACTCAGGTCAGTTAGCAATCAGTATGTGCACATCAACCAATAAGAAAAATGATAGACGACAGAAAGGTCAGGGGTGAAGCAGAGGAACAGCCAGCAGGAAAATCTATACAGTCAATGACACAGCAATCAAGGAAACAACCGATTTCAAACTAGTTCGTCACGGAGAGATATTGACAGCTCACTTCATATTGAAGTTAGTGCTGATGATGTAGTCTAGAAAGACGATGAATGCTCCAAGAATAAACAACCCAGCTCAGAGAACACAATACAACTAAGACCATACACCTGAGCTGCAAATATTCCCTACCATTTCAACACCATTGTGTTGCATACGCCCTGCTGACTGCAGGTATGAACTTAAAAGTCCAAGTACCTTAACGTTTTCTCAAAGCTTCAAACGTTAGCAGTGCATCAGTGTTAGACAATGATAACAACAGAGGACAGGGAGAAATGGTCAAAAACGTATTTGTAATAAAATCCAGTTCAAAGTCACAGGCAGATAAAGATTATTCGTACACGGCACAAATGAACAAACACGCATTTATGACGTCAACTTCAAATAACGAGATATAAACATCATGCAATACCGACAGATGTAATTATCATTACACAGAAAAGGTTCAAGTGCGTCTGAGTAAAACCAGAAGAGATTGATACAATAGATGGGTTTCCTTCATTTATATTAATTTGGTCTGGCACGAGGAATAATAAAAAGGAATGAACAATTTGACGATATGAAACAGAATTTTATTTACCAACTGGTAGTGCGAAAATTATCATCATTTGTCATCCGGATTAAACATTGTAATATTACTTAAATATGGTAAACAATGAAAATATTTCCGATTTGTAATTACCTTCTAACAACCAAATATCGAAAAGGTTGAATTCATCAGTCTGAAACTCTACTTTTTCAATTTTGAAACATAGCAGATAGATTTTTTGAAGTACAGTAGGTGCTTTGTAAATAAAATGAGCATCAAATATATTTGTAAGAAATAATTCAAGCCGGATTTGTAAAGGTCTAAAAATAATACCATACTTATAAGCTCTTAACTCTCTATTGAATTGCAGTGGAAGGATTTCTATCAATTTTCACTCTGAATTCTAATGAACCTGTTGACACTCAAAGATTTACTGCAAATATTGTCAAATATGCTGTATGAAATTAATTTATCAATCTACGATGTTAAAAAGTCTTAACCAAACCGGTATAAAACGCTTTTGCGATTAGTTGCTTGTCTGACTAAGACATCATTATGTGGTCAATATATTTCATTATAATATTCTTCACTGACTAGTTAGTCTAAGCAGGTAATGAGACAGAATTGGCTACTAATTTAGTTTTAACCAACAAACAGACATAAACAGTATTCAAAGGAGACGAAGCTTTTCAGCGACCTTATTCTCAAACTGTACAACCATGTACGTATATAATAAAACTAATAAAAGATAGTTCAGCGAAGAAAAGTTTCTTTTCTATGAATCATTTTCAAAGACTGTATATCGTAATCACAGTTAAAACAAAAGAAATATTTTGATCTTTCAGTGGTTAATGATTCAATACAAAATCATCAAAAGCATTCAATAAAGTCACAAGGTGAAAACGGCTAGAATGTCAAATCAAGGTTAGTAAAAACTTTTTATAGAGTTATAGCAAATAAACACAGAAGTGAATAAACTGTTTCAAGGAGCTTAAAAATAAGGCAAAATTACGGATTGAATATCTCTTTATTGGACACAAAGAACAGACTTGTGGTACTGAGTTATTAGAGCTTCTGGTATGTTGAGGTTGCGAATATGCACTACCTTCAAAATGTTTGACTTTACTTTATAAATGATTTTGAAAGAAGACTGTCATGGACCAGTGACCGGAGATAACCAAATGTTCAAGAATCAAGCTATTGACGGCTTTAAACTGTTCTTTTGATGGCCTTTCGAGATGGTGTTCAGAGATGCGTTCAGCTAAAAACACTTTGTGCAGCTTGTATAAGCAGCTCCACAGTAGCAGGTGGGTTGATAAACAGACATGAAGGTGGCCCGAAGCCCTGGTTTATCCTTTACACATCCTCGAATCAGATGCTGACTAGAGAAGATAATCCAAAACTGAGTGGAAAAGAAGGTCTTCTTTAGTACTTCATATGGTCAATTCTTCAGTATCTCTGTCACTGTATCGCCCTTAAATTCTATGTTAATAAATACTGTCAACTTTGGAACCACAGAGGCTTTTTCTTTAAAATTCTTAAGCTTAGTGTTCCTCTTAATGAATCTTCAAGGGTAACCATTCTCGATTAACAGTCTTCTAAGTATTTCCTGCCCTTCATTTACTGCATCATCCGTACAAATTCTACTAATTCGAATGTACAGTGAATGAATTAGATTTCTTTTCTTGACTAGTGGAACCCAATTTTAAAAGTGAGTATATTGACCATTCTAGGTTTGTTTTCTGTAAGTCGGTCTCCGTGAGGAAAATTAAATTTCAATAATGGGAGATTTAAATAAGAAAAATAATGGTTAAAATGATAATAATGTTCCTAGTCGATGATTCAGGGGTTGAATGATAGTAAAAAGGAGGCTACGTAAGATTTTTAGGTATTTTATAGTGAGGATACAGATTACAAAGGGATGAAGACACGCTTAAACTAATAAACAAACAAACAAAGGAATCCTAACGGATTGGAGGCTTTAAATATCATATGTACATAATATGAATGCAACAACTAAGATAAAATGAAAATTTTAAGTTGGCATTCCTCGTAGACTGACATCGGTTGGAGGAATAATGGAAACCTGGGAGCACTGGACAGCTGTTTCGCCCTAGTATGAGACTGCTAAGCGATATGCATCCACAACCCTGCCAGGGGTCGCACCCGTGACCTTCAGGTTCCGTGACCAGTACGTTACCATTAAGCTAGTGGGTTGGAATCCAGTGGTCTATATTTCCAACTTCTGTCAGTTAATGAAATAGCGCGACTGCCACCCAATATCATCGTTGAGTATATAACCTCATAGCCAACATGTTTGCTTCATTGGTCACAACTTCTCACTGAAATTCTGGCAATCACATGTCAAGGCTAGTCAACAATGAGCACTAGTTCGATTGAATTTTGAGGTTTGTGGGGGTTTAGAGATATTTCCAGTTGGTATTCATCGCAGACTGACATCAGCTGGCGGAACAATGGAAACCTGGCGGGGTCGTGGATGAGGACTGCTGAGAAATCCCATACCAAGACGAAACAACTCTCTAGAGCTTCGAGGTTTCCACTGTTCCAACTGATGTTAGTCTACAATGAATACCAATTTAACTCTAAATCTTCACAAACCGCCAAATCCAATTAAAATGAAAATGTTTCGTTCAAGGTTCCAAGTAGTGAGGAAATTAAATGAAGTAACACCGGAAACTACTAAATGTAAAAATAGTAATAGTGATAATGATCCTAAAACAATATCAAGGTGACAGTTTGCAAATTTCACATCAGTCCACTGAAGTGAAAGTCGGCATACTGAAAGATGAAGAAAGGGAAATAATCATGATGTCAACATTGGGAATGACGTTAAAACTAGCATATTATAAGTTGATTTTCAACTTGTTCCACAGTTGACTAACTTTCCTACTCATGTAATTCAGTTTTAAACACTTTCCAAGCAGTTTACTATAGTTACACTTTTTAATACCTTGGTTGTCATTGTTTCATATTTCACAAACATATATTGTGTGGCAGTAAACATTTTATTCATGATCCTTTAACACCAGGGTATTTTAACTAATAAAATTAATCTGTTCACTAATATCATCTGGGAGGTTTAGTCGGTTATTTATTGCGTAACTTGTTGTTTATATGAAAAGTGCATGTTTTCGGTTGCCTTGACAAAAAGGTGCCACTTTTGTCCATTAAGTCATCTACAACAAACTAAACTTTTTATCTTTTAAAAATACTTAAATTTTCATCAATCTCGTTCTTCAGCATTGAGTGATACTTTGTACATTTATTTTTATTAAGTCTAGAAAGATAAGAAAGGCGTGAAGTATAATTTGCAGCACTGTTTGCTTAATAGAAGTTGTTTAGAACAAGTAACGGAATGCTGGAATTCGTTTTATGCTTCTGCCAATGTATTCACGTGTTTTATTCAATAAATGCATTTTAATTTTCTTTTTAGCTTGGATAAATTTGTGCGAAATACACATCGCGTGATCATAATGAATCCAAAATCTCAAAGGCGATAAGTAGTCGTCTTGTTGAAATGTAAACACTTCTGCTTTTGATAATCATTTGAATGATAACCAGAGAAGTCTCGGTAGAAATTCTCCTAATGGTCTATTTACAAATCTGTTTGTCATTTGTGCTATCATTGTAAAAATATATTGGGGGATAATGGCTGTTTATGATATATGCTTACATAGAGTGATGCTATTTAATTTTGGGTGGTGATATTCCAAGCAAAATTACTGCTACTGAGTACACCAGTTGTTGGAATTATTTGTTCACACATTTCTAGATGACATTCATTTATATAGTATTTTTGTTTTATAGGTTTGTCATTATAATACTCCAGTACTATGTTTCAAATCGTTGACACTTATGCTGATTTCCCTTTGTTATATGTGTTAGTGTGACTTGTATGAATATGGATTCAGTCAACAATCTCTCTTTTCATATATATATATATATATATATATATATATTATCAAGGTTTCTGGCCAACGTACTACGACCAGTACTAGATGCTTTTCAAGGAAGACTAGTCAACCCCTTTGAAATAGTTGAAAGATTTAGAAACATTGAAATTAGTCAGCTTATATACGCAGATACCAAATGGAAATACCTATGGAAGTAGTGAAGACAAGATTAGAAAAGGAGGATGATCGAAAAGAATTAACACAGTTATCTGTGGGTGATATATTAAAAGGATTAGAATACTGCCGAATAACGTATTTTCCACTTGAAGGGAAGTTATACCAGCAAAATGATGGAATAGCCCTGGGGTCACCCATCTTATCAACAATAGCCAACATATTCATGGATTTTTGGGAAGAAAACGCCCTAAAACCATACATGTCCTCAATCAAAAGTTGGTCATAATGTAGAAAAATGATATTGACAGTTTCCTTGAACTTATAAACAGTCATGTAGAACCAATTAAATGGAAATCTAGAATGAACTGGAAGAGCTGACAAAGTTAAATCGTAAAATACAAAGAATGACAGACGGAAGTTTAAAGACCATGATCTACAGAAAACCTACACATTCAGGGAGATTTCTGGATTACAGCTCAGTGTAAAAAAGAGTTAATACAGAATCTAGCAGATAGAATACGTAGTCTAACAACATACATCGGTAATCAGATAGAGAAAAAACATTTTATTCAGTATGTTATTGAAAAACTACTATCCTGAACAGTTCATAAGAGACAATATCAAGAAGAGGAAAAAGAAGACATGGGAAATAAAAGAGGAAAACAATAAGAAAGAGGAATGTCAAAACACTATAGAACTGAAATGTACATTTGAGTCAATGCAAAGTAATCTCACAACAGCAGGTATTCAGACTACATCTAAGCCTATGAACCACGTTACAAATAAGTTAAATCGACTGAAAGACCCAATAAAAAACTTAGATAAAAAACAAAATATCTTTCATCAACTGCCCAATTACCTACCTAGTTCAAACGTCAAGATCACTTAGAATCAGACTAAATGAACATCGAGGATTAACTGAAGGTCAACCCACAGGGATACGAAAATATGAAAATTTGGGAAAGATTTCGTTAATAGTAGCATATACGTGGAATGAAAAACAATATTCATTGGAACAATGTTGACGTCCTGAAGCTCTATATATATATATATATATATATATATATATATATATATATATATATATATATATATATATATATATATGGAAAGGAAGATTGTTGACTGAATCCATCTTCATACAAGTCACACGTAATACATGTAACAAAAGGGACTCAACACAACTGTCAACAATATGGAACATAACACTGGAGTACGGTAATGACAAACCTACAAAATAAAAACACTACAAATATGAATTCTATTCGTAAATGTGTAAACAAATAATTTCAACAATTGGTGTGTCCATTAGCAGTAATTTTGCTCAGAATATCACCGCCTAAAAATGAAATAACATAATCGTGTGTAAATACTCATCACAAATACGATATTAATTATGTGTAGTGGCTAGCAATGGAGTCCAGGACACACGTTTTATTCTATTTTGCACTCATCAGGTGGATGTACTGCCTACCAGTGGGCGATGTAACTCTCAATGTAACTCGAACCGAGGAGCAACCACTTCAAACCCCAAAGCGTTATCTACTAGGCCAATGAGTTGTGATACCCATTTCTTGTGCAACCATTATAGTTTATATGTTGTTGCTTGTATTAACCTGTCGGTCTGTAATGGGATACGTGCTCCTACGTGGATACCTCCATATTGCCTATATTCTCAATTTTGATAATGACAAATGATATCGGCTAGCAGTGTAATCCAGAACCTGCGTTTTCTGTAACCTGTATCTGGTGCACAAGAAGTCGATGTCGTGACTTGGTTGTTTGGTGGACAACGCTTCGGCGTTTAAAGCGACCGCTTTGGGTTCGTCTTTGTGAAAACTATACTGCTCACAGGAGCGCAGGCATATCCGACTGACTAGTTCAAAATAGGACAAAACGTGGGCCCTGGGTTACACTCTTAGCCACTATCCATTAATAATATAAGTTACAGGCCTTTTAGATATTGCAGCGTTAGGCAAACTGCTGAAGATACTACAAGAATGAAAAGTACATCTCAACTTTGTAAGGTAATAACATTATTACCTTGTTTACATGTACAATTTTTCTCCTAAGATATTTTCGGCATCAAGGAGAATATGAAAATAATGTGCACCTTAACATTTAACCTATTCTAGCTATTTTATCTGCTATCTAATTTTATCTGGAAGGAATAGAATGATTAATTGTATGCAGTGATAGACATTCTGTACCAGTTTACAGTATAACCTAAATCTGTTTATATGTATGCCAAATTGTTTTTTAGCATCTGTAATCATTTAGAAAGTATGGGGATGCATTAGCAGGCATGCAGCATTAGGATTTCAATGTGTCCAGTTTTAGAAAAAGGGGAAATATAATTTACATTTATCATATATCAGTTTGATGTTTTAGATGACAAAATATTAGATATGTTTTGTCACTGAGATTAAATTATTTAAAGAATCGTTTTACGAACCTAAAGGATCCAGTTGATTTTCTGTTGTGATTTGTGGTTGTTCAAGAGTATCATTATGCTTAGTAACCTTTAGTCAAATGTCCAGCATTTTGAATTGATTACTCTCTCCATCACTTTCAAGCAGCCTTAGATAGTGCACATGAGCTTGAGATCTTAGCTTGTTATCTCTACTTTCAGAGGGGTAATTGTCATCAAAATTAGGCGGTCATCTAAAAGGATATATAAGTGTTTAACTAATAGATACTCTTGGAAGTTCCTGTGAAATCAGACTGTTAGTGATTGTTTTCAGCGGTTTCTTCGATTCTTTAAGCCTTTGAAGAAATGGTTTTGGACAGTTTAACAAGATCAAAGTAAAGTTAGTCAACTGCTATTTTAAGAAATTAGGTTCTGCATTTCAGCGGCAATAATGTATTACACTGAAAAGTATGCTTATAGGGTTTTTCTCATTTACAGAATTCAACAATATAAGATCAGAGTTCTTTTTTTTCAAGTATTCGGGTTAGCTGCATTGAACTCAAAACACTACAGACACATACGACTGGAAATACAAATTTACCTTTATCAAAATGATGAGGAAAGGGTGATTAAAAGGAGGGATGAAATATGTGCGCATTTATCTGAATCAGTTAAATCAGATGAATTTGTAAAGATTATTCGGAATGATTTGAAGCGGATTCTTTAAAGGGAAGTGAAGATTGAAAATACTGTCACACATTGCATAAGCACAATAAAATTTTAAAGTAATTATTCTAAATTTTAGACAGAAAGACAAGTTGAATTCAGAATGTGAAATTATTTTTGCAGTAAGAAAAAAAGAGAAATTTTTTAATAAAATGCTATGCATGATGTTTTATCGTCTCTTAAAAATGACGTTTGTTATTGATAGTAGACACCACTATTAAAGTGACTTTTTGAAGCCTGAAATCTCATGTCATTGTTTCACTTTACATTGATTTTGCTTGTCAGTGATATCAAATGACTTTTGTAGAGCTATATCAGATCCATTAAACTTATTATTCTTTGGTTAAAAGTTGATTTCATAGAAGGTCATCTTTCGACATCCTTGAATTGCTCACTTTATTAACCGATTTATTTGCTAGAGAAAGCCAAAATCCAGTAGCTTTTTTAGTTTGCGTTGGTTGATCAACCTAATCTTAAACCGCAATCACAGAAGAAAAATTATGTTTGTTCACTTTTGCTGTGACGGTTAGTAGTTATGACATACTTCTATAGTTATATATTTATGCTTTATCATAAGAAATGGATAAACATTTTCAGAATTGGTCTGGTCTAGTTCATAGGAAAAATGACAGTTTATAGTAGACTTAAAAGCATGTTTACAAAACGTTGATTGCGGTCTAGCAAACTGATCGTTTGGTAACTAGGAAGCGAGAATCAATCATTTGTGGAAGAAAGATTGCAAATCAGCTTGAAACTTACTGATCGCATAATCCACTGGATTGAAATAACAGCTTCAAAAGAGGCAGAATTTGCCACTTTCAAATATATAATTAAAAAGTCGTAACAAACTCGTAAGAAATTTAGAAGTTGACTTCTATGATTCATCTACACACAATTCGAAACTGCTGCTTAACACTGAGTACTGTTATATGACAAAGAAGAAGGAGCACATGAATAAAGTTCAGTTCCTACTCAATCTAATGTCATTGTTATTCTCCTTGTTTGCTTTTAGCCATTACATCTTGACCTGCAGCGTCCAACAATACCCGATTCTAGTTGTTTGATTATAGATATATTCATATATTTCCACCAACGTCGTTTTGTGTAAATAACTGTCTGAGTATTGGGCTAATTAGATGATTTGATAACTGCCTCTTTGTGAAAATCTAATCGCTTACGTCTCTATAATTTTATCAAAACCTAATATGATATAAAATTCCTAAGTACCGAAGGTTTCTAATGACTGTAGACTCACTGTTTACAAGTGACAGAAACACTAGCAATTTATCAGCTCTTGATTATATATATAAATGAACCATATCTATAATCTCCACTTAATTTTAGGTCTTATTAAATACTACAGGACAATTCTGTTTATTTTAAAGGTGACCCTAAATCCTACGTTTCCGTTACAGTGTAATCAGCAGTTGTATTCAGTCTTCACTGCCCGTCTACGGGCAACACAGTTTTACTTTCGTCATCTTGAAAGCTTTTTATAAGAACAATTTATTGCGAAATTTGTCATTGACGAGTTATTTGCTTTTCTCCTGAACTGTTGGTGATTTAATGTTGACTTGATAATAACACTAGACTATACAAAGAAGTGATATGACTAAAAGGATATTGTCTTCATTGAAACCCTCTTCATTTGTGACATGTTAGATTTCAGCTACCTGTGTAATCGTCATTCGAAGAAACCGACTATTCGTTTGAGTGAGTGACGTTTGATGCTCTAGCTAAGAATTTAAAATAGCAATAAGAGGAAACCTTTTCAGATGAATTAATGAAATCAAAATTTTTCACTGTATTGAACAGTAAGTGCGTATGATTTTTGTTCTAAGCAACTCTAGATCTACTAAATATCATTTTTGTTCTAATTGACCTAATTAATTTTTCGCATGTACTTCAATGTTTAACCTATTGGTTGATGAGGTAACTTTTTTGGTTTGATAAAAATTATGTACTACGGAGAGTGTACTCTTGTTTGGACATTCCTGTTGTTTATGCGTTTCACTTCAATTAAATGAAAGATTAACCTTACAGGAACCATCATAAATCATTTTATTGATTGATAATAGTTGGCAGTATAATCTAGAATGCACGTTTCTTCCTATTTGGGACTCATTAACCGGATGTTCCTTTCTCCCAATGAGCGACTTTCTTCCCACTAGGACTAGACATGGAGCGGTCTCTTCAAATGCCACAGCATTATCCACTAGATGACCGAGTCATGACAACCACAGCTTGTGCGATGGGTTTGATTTCAGTATTGGAAACAAAACTTGAGAATCAAATTACTTGTGAAATTCTTCGATATGCTTTGCGATTTGCATTTTTCTGTAGTGTTTTAGAGCTAATTTTGTTTTCAGATGATTATCTAAATGATCTGACGATGATTGATGCTAATAAGTTCAAAGGGTGCCAATAGGGACTGATCAATTTGGGACACTCAGCGACGTGATAATACAAACAACAACAATGACAATAATAAATTATTGTTTGTTTCAATGATGGATCGTGGCTAGCAATGGAATCTAGGATGCACAGGAGCCCACATGCCAATAGAGACCGACCAATTCGGTCCAATCAACGACGGTATGATATAAAAACAATTAAAGTATTGTTTGTTTATTCAGTCAAAACATCGAATAAAGATAACGCATTTATCCTAAATGGGTGTTTGAAAGAGTTATCGTTTCTAGATGAAGATTTATGTGATAAAGGAAGGATACAAAGGTTAAATTAACAAAGTGGGAGGGGGAGCTAATGGGGTGGGAAAATGTTATGGCCATGATAATACCCTAAGGATTTCAATGCTCTAAACAAGATGATGTTTTCATTAGACGTCACTTCATTGTTCACGAGTGTGCCACTCACCGAAACTGTCTGTTATGTATGTGACTATATTGATGCACATAATTTAGACGTAGGACTACCAACGAGCTGCTTGAAAGAGCTTTTGTTGAGGTGCACATTTAATGTCCAATTCAGTTTCAATAATGAAATCTATAGACAGAAAGATGGAATTGCGATGGGGTCACCATTGGGACCACTGCTAGCAGATTTCTTCATGTCGAAACTAGAAAATTCACAACTTCGTCAAACTATTGATAGCTTTGACTTTTATAGAAGATATATGGACGACACGTTTGTTATTTGCGACAAAAATGTAGACCTCGACGACGTGCTTCGTTCATTCAATGAAGCCCTCAAGTTTACTATAGAGAAGGAATCAGAATCAACTATTCCTTTTCTTGATGTGCTTCTCACCCGACGTCAGAATGGATACCTTAAAAGATCCATCTACAGAAAACCAACGTGGAACGGACAACTAACTAATTTTTATAGTTGGGTGCCCATCAACAGAAAAAGAAATCTTATTCACTCTCTTTGCTATCGAATAAGAAGTATCTGTAGTGACGATTGTATCGAGAAGAGCTATCTTTCTTAAAAAGCATACTTGTCGAAAACGGTTACCCTAGCCGTTTTATTGATAAAAATATATGGGAAAGAAACACTAAACCAGTCATCCACTCGGTCTCAAAGAAAAGATTGTTTATGAGCCTAGAGTTTAAAGGAGACCTAGCATCGGATGTACTGAAGAATCGTCTTACCAGATCAATCAATAGGACTTTCTTCGCAGCAAGACTTCAGTTGACTTTTACCAGCCGCAACCTATTCTCCACCTGCGTTAAAGACAAGCTTCCTCGTTTGGCCGCCTCTATGTGCATCTACCAGTTCACCTGCTCTTGTGGAGCAAGGTACATCGGCCGTAGCCAGAGAATGCTTTCTACACGTATACGAGAACATGTTCCTGCTTGGTTTTATAAAGGTGAAAGAAAGTCTGTTAGAAGTTCGATTCTAGAACATTTGATTGACTTCCATCACACAACAAATCCAGACGATGACTTTGAAATTATTTATCAAATTCGCCCAAACCTCCCACGTTCTCTTCGTTTTCAACTCCTTAAAACAGCGGAGGCTTTAGCTATTCATGAACTAAGACCTGATCTGTGTGTACAAAAGAAGTATGTGCAGTCACTGTCTTTATCATGGCCATAACATTTTCCCACCCCATTAGCTCCCCCTCCCACTTTGTTAATTTAAAGATTTATGTCTCAGTATTTTGTACCTTGCAAGTATTCAATGTAAATTCTATGGGTTTTCGATAGCAGTTGTGCTTCAGCCCTGGTCGTTTGATGTAATGCTTGTAAGGACAACCTAGTAATCAACTTTAGCGATAATTTCAAATAGAAGATTCTGTTACAGACAGCCCAGAGAACATCTATGTCATATTTTAATAAAATGTCTAATCACTAACAATATGAATAAACGTTCTACTCTCCGAGCAAATGAAGTGTCGTAAGCCTTACGAGTTATTTAAGTTAGTGTCAAAGATCAAAGTATTTGACAGTGTTTTGAGGTTCTCATTGAGATTTATGCAAACATCGTGTATGAATGATTGAAAATTTTTTTCATTTGTCAGGAATATTTATGTATACTATATAAAGTTCTCACGTAATTTGTTAACTGGTAATCTTAGGATAACTTATAATCTTGAAAAGTAAACTTCATGATTTACATTTGTGTCTAAGCAGAGTTAAGTAGAATTTCCATAGGCTAGTTTATTCCTTCATAAAAAGTTTACAATTGATTAGAAGTATTTAACTGTTTACCTAATTTCTAGTTGTGATTATTTCCTTTCCATAGCACTTTTCTGTGTACCACCTATCAGTTAAACTAACTGTCTGGTAATAATTAATCTATTTTCATATGAGACACTTTTAAGACAACACTAGAAGATGAGATAGGTGACAGTTTGACTGGCTGTATTTTCTTCTGACTTATTATATTCTTAAGTGGTAGGTACTTAGACTAGTCTTTGATTTAAAAGAAATGGTCAACTGTATTATTTTATTTGACACTTTCAGAAGGAGAATAATATTTCAGAAGGTTCATTATTCAAAAAGAAACATTAAATGAATATAACCTCAAAACATGGTTTACCAAACAGGCTTTATACTTACTGAAACAATGACTCACAGTATATGTAGCTTGAAATTTTATTGTCAGTCTTCTATGCATTTTTTAAATCTTCAAGTTTGTTACAAATGGCTAATTTTTCTAGAAACTGTTTTGAGCTAGTAACAGAGAAAGCAAGATAAGGCTGCCTACTATCACCCATGATGTTCCTGATTGTGGTCGACTGGATTGGATCATGCAGCAGACCGTGAGAAGTGAAAAGATGGGCATACGCCGGCTGGACCGAAGAAAAGACCCTAGAAGATTTGGATTTCGCCAATGAGGATTTATGTCTAATGTCTTGTTGCACAAACTTGAAGATCTACAAGAGCAAACTAACAAGTTGACAGGAGAGGCAGCAAAGACGGACTTCACGTGAATGTAGAGAAGACAGTGGTGATGAAGATATCCAGACAACAACAGCATCAACAACAAGCACCAACCACCATCACAGGGAAAAGCCTAAAGGAAGTTATCTCTTTCACCTACCTAGGCAAGGCAGCATTATTTCAACTACAGGCCGCATAGATACACATGAGGATGTCAAAGCGAGGATCGGAAAGACAGCAACACAGGCTTTCATCAATCTGAGATCAGTGCGGAAATCTATTGCACTGCACCACACTACAGTCAGCATGAAGCGTGAACGAGATCTGGATTTTCAACTCTAATTCAGTCAAGTAAGTCAGTGCTTCTATGTGATGGGTGAAAGACTTGGCGCGTTAAGAAAAGCATTTCCAACAAACTATAAACATTATTCAACAACAGCCTACGCTCGTTACTGAAGCCCAGATGTCCAGAATAATAAGAATAAACAACGAGTAAAACACACTGTCAACAGACCAACCAAGAGCCCATAGCTCAATAAATATGCAGAAGGAAGTGGAGATGGATTGGATTGGATTGGGCATACACTGAGAAGACCATTAGGGGACATCACGTGCTAGGTCAGGCCGTCGAGTGGAACCCAAATGGGAAAAAACGAGTTGGGCGTCCGGGGTGAGGGTGACATGAAGGAGGAGATGGTGTGAGGAAGAAATGAAAGGTTGTGGGCAGTCACGAAGCGAGGTTGAAAAGACTGCAGAGAAGAGAGTGGAATGGACACGCGCTACTGAAGCCCTGTGTTCCACTTCGAACATAAAGGACGAATAATGACTGTAGTAGTCGTTTCAACAAGTTGTTTGTTCTTATTGTTGAGAGCTATTTAATATGATCTTGAAATCGCTGACCTGTGTTGTTATGTATCTCACATTTAATATTAGACCATGTGGGATGACTCTCCAGTTGACAGTTTGGAGAGTCCACTTCCATTCCACTTGCTTTCACAGATTTCAGGCACTTCCATGCCATACCTCCTCATCTCCTTTGCAATCTGGGCAGTCTTGTCAGCTAGGTTCAAACATAGTACGGACATTCCTTGTCTCCGTGCTTACTTTTGTTTTCATCGAGAGAAAAAACATTGGCCGACCGGCTTCCGGAAGGCTTTCACCAACTGGCGTCATTTCAACTCCTCGTTTCCAGCGAGGAATGAGTTTGTTTTTATTCTTTATATTTTGTCTGTGTTTTGAAGTTTCTTTAGCGGTTGGATTGGTTTTGGGGGGTAGGGTTGCTAGCCCTTTGCCCAACATTGCCTCTTTTTCCAGGCTTGGGACCGGCTAGTTACTAGTGAACTAGTTAACCAGGCGAGGTTGGGAGGTTACCATTTAGCCACTCTAAACCATTTTTCCTACTTCTGTTAGTTCACAATACTGCGGGACCCTCATTCAGTGTCGTTGTTGATTATCTACTCTCATTCCTGACTTGATAGTCCCCATCAGTCACGACTTCTTATTAGAACCTCAGGAATCACCTGTCAAAGCGGGTCACCAATGAGCAGCAGAGTTTTTGAATTTAAAAGTTCTTGGGATTCAGTTATTTATTTCAGTTTGGTATTCATCATGCACCTTTTCTATCAATTTAAGTTTGGTATAGCTTAGATTTCGCCACAATCATTCTATAGAACGAAGTTTAAGTGGTGTAAGGACAGCAGCTTTAACGGAATAGCACCGATTCATTTCATTTCGTGGCTTCTGATCAACCTAGAACTGAGTGTTAGCCAATAAACAGTTAAATACGAACGTATATATTTAGAAAGAAACAGTCATCAGTCTTTGCTTACCATAATAAAGACTTCTGCCTTGTTGAAAACCATCGTGTTTTTTATATATCGTTCCGATTCACATATATATTTGTTTTCCTGTTATTTTTTATTTCACATCCGTGGCCAAATTATTTGAAGTCTACTCATATGAATACTTAGCTAACATAAATCTTATGACCTTATAACACATATTTTATGTACCCACTCTCAATATGCTGAATAAATCTGCTTCTCCCTCTTTTTTACTTCCTCTCTAGACTGTTCGGCTGATCCTCCTATGTATTTGCAAATTTGCTATTAATCCAACGTATTACGTCATATTTTATTTCAAACCGACAAATTTCTATCAAACTTGTTTTAATTTATATTAATTGATGCTAAGGTTGTTTTGGGTTGTCAGCAGCTGATGAGAAACGATGAAACACAATGGGTTCGGGCGAAAAGCTGTTGTTCTCGCTGTGCTTAAATTTGTGAGAGGAACGAATTGTATGAAAAATGGTTTGTTCTACACTGAAAATGCTTAAATTAGCAGCTGAGAAATGAAACCATCTAACTACCCAAGCCGCTCAAGTTACATCGTGCTATTTTCTCATATCTGTTAGTTATGAAGAGCCATTTTTGTAATGAAACAGATAGATATGCTTGTAAAGGTTATTAGTAGTGAAAATTAGACCATTGTATTTTATTTCCACTTTTTATAAAGAATTACTCTTGTTTTATTTAATCACTTCGACTTATTTGATTTCAGTTATTTTTCCAGATGAAATTCAATTCCTTCCCTTAGGATCACACTTGTTTTTCAAAATAATCAATGCTCTCAGTTAAAACATACCAGTTATTAGAAAATATTCATATGAACGCGAAATTGCATAGAAAAGGGGATATTTTGCACAAAACGAATAAAAGGAGAAGCATTTGGCCTTTCCTTTCACTTTTTGCAATAGTATAAACATTATTTGTTCATGGTATATAAAGATTAGATCAGTAAAGTTTATTTAGAATAAGATAAATGACATCGGTATCTTTTAACAAACAGATCTTGTTCTCAGCAATCGTTGCTCTTTTATAATTCCTTTTATAATCAATATCGTTTCATCAGTAGATATGTATTCAGTCTCCCAATATGCCTTTCATAGGGGGGAGTACTGTGATTAATAGGTTTGACTACGCATACCTACTGCTGTGATTGCTTAGTTTAGATAGTACCATTTCTGTTGTAGGACAAAGATACCAAAGTATAGTGATTACAATTAACATTTTTGTGAGAAATCAATAGCACAATCAACTGATAGGAGTAAACTTTGAAACATATGAAAACTTTAGACTAGTTTTTTTTACGAAAAAAAGACTAGTTTTATAGCAATAATTAATAGGAAGAAAGTAACGAAAACGTTCACTTGATTGGCAGGATCTTCGTCTCATTTTATTTCTAAATCAGTGATTCTTTGCTTTTTTGCAAAGAAAAATATAAGCATGTATAAAATCAACTGGAATAAGTCCTTTTTGCCACCACGATAATCAGTGATATAAGGTTACTTATAATCATCTGAACTGAATGAGTAAAGTAAATATCTCATTACATTGGGCATTCAAAATTTGAATGCAAGACAAATATCTCAAACGTCCTCGTAATGCGAAGGTTGGATTTCAGAAAGTGACTGAACACTCAACAATTTAGTGAATAAGAATCACTTTTACATATTGTTTAATTAGATTGTATTGGTTAATCAACAGATACACCTTTCCGATTAGCACCAATAAGAACTAGGTCAAGAGTACCTCGCTTATTTACTCCCTCCATCCTCTAGAAAATATAATACACCAAACTGTCACATCGCTTAACCCAGTGGCCACATGCATTAGTTGATCAATGAACTATGATTAGTGTTAAGCAATAAAAAGTGGATGACCAAATTGGTTACTTTTACTAGTGACTGGCTAGCGTGCTTTGTATATACTCATGAAAATCGTATTTCAAAATAATTTCTTTGAATTGCTGCTTCTTTGAAGCTAAAACTATGAAACATCTAACTTCTACTATGTGATTTTAGATTATGGAGACAAAAAAAGTCACTTAGAGCCTGTAAATGTGAAAGTATATGGATTTTTGTAAAAACGAGTACTAGAGTTCAGAAACCCTTAGTTTTGATCAATTTTCCAAGTAAAAGCGTCTTGTATTATCATAGCATTTTGCACCAGGCAGAAATAGTAAACATCCTTGAAAATCTTTGAGCATTTCATGAAATGAAAATGCTTTGATCCTTTTTTCACAGTAGATGATCTGAATGCATATGAAATTCTGTGCAGTTGTGTCAATAATAACCCATTGAAAATTTTAGTGACATTAAGTTCGTACATTTAGAAAAGCAAAATTGACAACAGTATTTAAAACTGTCAGTTATACTTCGTAAATTCAACAGAACGTTGCTTTAAACGCCTAGACTATTTTCTTGATTGATTTCGGGCACAGATCAATGTCAAGGTGAAACTAATGATCATACAAATTGTCGGTGTACAAGATACGTCGACACCAAAGTATACTTAAATGTTTTCATTACAAAAAATGACTAGTATTTTCTTGTAAATAATAATAAAATAAAATACGGTTATTTTCTTCAGAAATTAAATAACTTAGTGCTTTTTTAAACTTTAATACAATGCGAAAATAAATAAAACTTAAATTGAAAAATTCCTTGAAGCTACTATTTCTTTATTCATCAGATAGTTTGAGATCGCTTTCATTGACTGGAAAGTCCTAGTGTTCAGGAATGATGTCTTTAATCGAATGAAAATTTTTGTTAGACTAAAGTTCAAATAGCGTGCTACAAGTCTGACTCTTTAACCCTCTCAGGTTTTCTTTCAAGTTCAGTTATAATGGCCTCAAATAGCTTTCTATTTAAATAAAATATTGTTTTGCCCGTTTATTAGATGCAGAGTGCAGTCCCGAGATACGGTATGTCTTCTGTGCATTTTACAAAATTAACTTTTACTTATCAATATATGGCAAAATATATGGTTTGATAGGAAGATTTCAAAGTATTATTTGTTTCAAGGTCTGGATAATTAGAGCTTTTGTAAAATTTAGGAGTGATTCTGAGAATAATGATTGATGCGAAATTTTAGAAAAGATCATTTATTTCAGTGTGTTTCTTAGTTTTTTAAAAACAGATGAATTTAGTAAAGGATAAATTTATATGATGTTGCTTGTTTTATGCTGTCGTCGACGGAACCAAATTGATCTGTCTCTATTGGTATATGGGTACTCGCTTCGGCGGTACATATACTAAAATTGGAACGATACAGAGAAGATTAGCATGGCCCCTGCGCAAGGATGACACGCAAAATCGTGAAGCGTTCCATATTTTTTAACCTCGCCTGGTTAACTAGTTCACTAGTTACTAGGCGGTCCTAAGCCTGGGTATACAGGGAAGGCTGGGCATAGGGCTAGCGACCCTACCCCGTAAAACAAATCTAACCGCTAAAGAAACTTCAAAGCTCAAACAAAATATAAAAAATGAAAACAAAATTATTCCTAGCTGGAATCGGAGGGACGAAATGACGCCAGTTGGTGAAAGCCTTCGGGAAGTCAGTTGGCCGATGTGTCTTCTCTCCCTCGATGAAAGCGAAAGTAGACATGGGGACAGGGAATGCCCGCACGATGTTTGAACCCAGCAAGGCTGTCCAGATTGCAAACGAGATGAGAAGGTATCACATCGAAGTGCATTGGGATCTGCGAAAGCAGATGGAATGGGAGTGGACTCTCCAGACTGTCAACTGGAGAGGAGTCAATAATCTACTCTGGTCACCCAGACGACAACCACGAGCACACTGATGGAGTGGCTATCATGATGTCCCCAAGAGCATCGAAGGCTCTCATTCAGTGGGAACCAATCTCCTCCAGGATCATGACAGCAAGGCTGAACTCAAAAGGAAGGAAGGTCACAATCATACAATGCTGCGCTATGCACCCACAAATAGTGCGGAGCAAGGGAAAAGGAGGGATTCTATAGACAACTGCAATCAGCACTGGACAAGACCCACCCCAGTTGGCGACATCAAAATTCTAATGGGCGACATGAATGCCAAACTGGGAGGGGGCAACACAGGGATAGAACTAACCACGGGTCTAGAAGCACTCGGTGAGATGATGAACGAGAATGGAGAATTGTTTGCAGAATTCTGTACATTCAACGACTTGATGATTGGAAGCAGTGTGTTCAAGCACAAGGATATCCACCAAACAACACGGATTTCACCAGATGGACACACTAAAATTCAGATTGACTTTATCTCAATCTCAAGAAAATGGAGACGCAGTCTACTCTTGACACAAGGTCAAGAAGAGGAGCAGATGTAGGTTCAGACCACTCACTGTCTAGTGCAAGGAACCTTCGAAATCAAATTGAAAGCCTTCAAGGAAGCTGGTGATAGACCTCAGTCCAAGTACAACACTCGGAAACTGAAGGATGAAACTATAAAGGAGATCTTCACGGCAGCCATCAAGACAAAATGCGAGATATCGAGGAACATCCCGGAAGAAACCTGAGTGGAAAAACACTAGAAGTCTTTGAAGGCTATGTGGAAAGAAACCTGCACAACAGTATTAGGAAGGAAGAAGAAAGAAGACAAGGAATGGATCTCGACGGATACGTGGAAGTTGATAGAGCAGGGAGAGGAGGATGGTGAAGCAGAAGATAAACCAGTGCAAGGACGCTCAACGACAAGAGGAACTGAGCACAATGTATAAAACACTACACTGGACAAAGAAGTGAAGAAGAGTGCTTGGAAAGACAAAAGACACTTCTACGACACATTGGCAAGTGAAGCAGAACAGGCTGCAGGTAAGAGAGACAGAGACCTGACTACATTGTATCAAATAACCAGGTTGCTGTCTGGGAAGAGATCAACGCAGACGAAACCAGTAAAACATGATGACGGAAATTTAATAACGAAAGAAGAGAAACAAAAAAAACAATGGGCTGACCACTTCAAGAAGCTCTTGAATCGAATCACCACCTGCACTTCGTCCAGAAATACCACCTACAGCAGCTGAACTACAAGTTAACATAAATCCTCGAACAAAAGTGGATGTCCTGAACGCCATAAAGCTACTGAAATGCGGGAAAGCAGCAGGATCAGACGGAATACCGCCAGAAGCACTGAGAACAGATGCAGAGACAACAGCGGAAATGCTCACACGACTATTGCAGAAGGTGTGGAAGGAAGAGAAGGTACCTGCCTTGATTGGAAGAAGGGTTACCTTGTCAAACTCCCGAAGAAGCAAGACCTCAGTGTTTGCAAGAACTGGCACGGAATCACTCTCCTGTCCACGCAAAACAAGCAAAATATTAAGCCGCATCATCCTAGAGAGGCTTAAGAATGCACTAGATTCAAGACTACGACCGGAACAGGCTGGCTGGCTGGATTCAGGAAGTACAAATCATGTGCAGACCAAATTGCAACGCTTCGCATCGTCATAAAACAGAGTATAGAATGGCAATCAGCTCTCTACCTCAACTTTATCGACTTTGAGAAGGCCTTTGACAGCGTCGATTGAGAGGTAATTTGGAAACTGCTTCATTACTACGGAGTACCACAAACCTTTATGAGCCTCATTCAACAATTATATGAAGATGCCACATGCCAGCCAAGTAATTCACAATGGGAAGCTCAGTGATGATTTTGAAGTGAAGACAGGAGTGAAACAAGGTTGCCTACTATCCCCCATGATATTCCTGATTGTGGTCGACTGGACTGGATCATGCAGCAAACAGTGGGCAGCGAGGAGAGGGGGATATACTGGACTGCGTAAAAGAACGTAGAAGACTTGGATTTCGCCGATGACTTGTGCCTGATGTCACATAAACTTGAAGATCTACAGGCAAAAACTAACAAGTTGATAGAAGCGGCAGCGAAGACGGGTCTTCAGGTGAATATAGAGAAGACAGAGGTGATGAAGATATCCAACCAACATCTACAACAACAACAAGATCCAATCACCATCAACGGGAGAACTTTAAAGGAAGTAACCTCCTTCATTATCTAGGAAGCACTGTTTCAACTACAGGCGCCACAGACGAGGACGTCAAAGCCAGCTAGGATCGGGAAAGCAAGACAGGCGTTCATTAGCTTGAAACCAGTGTTGAGATCTTCTGGACTCAGCATGCGGAACAAGATACGGATTTTCAACACCGACCCAGTCAAGTCAGTGCTTCTGTATGGCTCAGAGACTTGGCGCGTTGCGAAAGGCATTTCCAATAAACTACAGACATTCATCAACAACTGCTTACGCTCTCTACTGAAGCTCAGATGGCCAGAAAGAATAAGCAACAAGGAGCTCTGGGAACGAACCAATCAAGGACCTATCACGCAACAAATATGCAGGAGGAAGTGGAGACGGATTGGGCATACACTGAGAAGGCCGACTGGGGACATCACGCGTCAGGCCAGTCACTCGAGTGGAACCCCGATGGGAAGCGACGAGTTGGGTGTCCGAGGTGAGGGAGACATGGAGGAGATCGTGTCGGGAGGAAATGAGAGCTTGTGGGCTGTTGTGGAACCAGGTTCAAAAGATCTCAGAGAACAGAGTTCACTGGAGACGTGCTAGTGAAGCCCTATGTTCCACTAGGAACCTAAGGGACTAATAATAATATTGGTATATGGGAACCTGCGTGAATGCCTCGATATTGCCTGTAGCCATCACTCATATCAAAAAGGATAAACTTGGTTTGTAGACCTATTAGTATGTTCTGTAAAGAATGAAAAGATTAACAAAATATCTTGTCATCGGAATTGTTACTTTAAAGTGTAAGAGTTGTAAAACGTTAATCAAAAAATCTTGAAATTTACATTTTAGTCTCCATGAAAGGACAATTTATAAAACACTCTTCTCTTTAAACCTGATAAGACAAGAATTATTTCACCTTAATGAAAATAACATTAAAAACTTTTTATGTCTTGCATTATTAATGATATTGTACATCAGAAATTATTGGATATGAATACTTAAGCCTGGGTTTCGTGTACGTTAGTACTTATTACTTGATACGCCTTATTGACAAAGTCTATAACAGTGCTATATCAGTCAGCTTGGTGACCATATTGCAAACCCACTGCACAGTTTTTAATCAGTCGTGCTTACTGGGTACTTGACAGCTTCATCAATTATTCTCTGGTGAATAATCTATACATCACATCCAATATTTTAAGAAAACACTTAAGTCAATAACATTGCTTTTTTTCGGTTATATTCATGGCTTCCTTTAGCTTTTCATTTCTCATTTATGCATTAAAACAGCCTAAAGAAACTGTCACTTCAGTCAGGTGCATTTCATACTTCAAGAACTCACTAGTGCTTTAAATACAGAAGTGTTACAAATTCAAATTTAAGAAGTAGAGGAGAATAAGCAAGTGAACGTGATTAGATTCGCCTCGAAATCCTTTCCAATTTCTCATTTCATACGGTAATACTCAAAGTAATTACAATTAACCTTTTTTGGTTGCCGTCAACGAAAATACAGATGAAATGAGGCAATTTTAAGGTGTTTAAAACTACTTAACTGACCTGGGGACCGGAAATACCTATTAGTAGCCACTGAAGTAATGTTTTCTTTCTTAGAACGGGAATGAACCTCAGTTGGCAGGGAATTCTACCCAACTATAGTTAAGTCGTTTTCTCCTTGTGTTTCAAAAGTAGATCTCAGCAGAAAAAATGTCTATCCGAAAACACATTGAACGTATGTAATATGACATGCGTCTCCATGTAGTGCATACTTTTCTTTCCCATGACAACTATTCTGGAAGAAAAGCATCAGAAGTTCTTAGTTCTAACTACCTTTCCATCACCAAGTCCTTTCTAGGAAAGTCTGTAAGGGAAGTTACTGAAGCCACTGCTTTAGAAAATAGTAGTATAATTGAATAAAAATAAAATTAAAGTAAATTAAACCTAATAGTAAGGGGCTTATGCCTGTTCTCATGAATGGAGATGTAATAATACTGTAAAAAGGTTTAATGTATTTAAAAGGGTTTACCCACCGACTTGATTCGTCAGTTTGCTTTCAGTTGCATTTCATTCTTTAAAACTATTATTTTGAAGACTGCATGAAACAAGGGGGTCTTAGCTTACATGAAACGTTTTCACTGAGTGGTTCTTCTATCAGGCTATATTTCTAATGAACGGCATTGCATCGTGAAGATGACTGCTTACTTAAATATTCGTAGCTTTAAACCTGTTTACTGCGAAATATCGAATTTCTAAAACAATAACTATTAAATGACCAGTTGATAGAAGCAAAAATTTCAGTAAAACACAATTGTTAAAATAAATAAATAAATAAATAAATAAACTAAATAACTAGAATAAATAACTAGAATAACTAGAAATAACTAGATTCATTTGTCGTCATTTATCCAACATATATATTTTTAAGTTCTGTGTAACTTCCTTTTGATCCTGTTGGAACGGTGTTATAAAATGCAGGGCCATAGACTTGGGAGGACCCTGACGGTGTTATCAAGATACATTGAGTTATTCAGTAAAATTCAGTCACTCAGGAAGTTATCCACCTTGGCTGGTCTTCTCAAGGTTTCAGTGATTGATTTTCAAAAGATGTGAGTGAATATTTACGTCTGTAGTGAATCACATGATCTAGAATTTCGATGTTAGGTTAGACAAACTCTGGTGACTTGTTAACGTTTTATAAAAATCCCATGCACTCTGCATTCAGGTACATCAACCGTTTTCAAAAGTTTTACAGGGTAGGTCAATTGGCCTTTCTAATCTATAAGTACATATATAAATAACTCCCTAGTGATCCATGGTTGAATTCAGAATCATGTTTTGTAAGTTAATCATGACGATATGTATTCAACTTTCAATGATCAAGGAGAAAGATGAAAGAGGAAAGTCAGTTCATTCCCTAAATCCATGGTATAGGATTTACCATTTGATCAATTAATTGCTTTTCGTAATGTTGATACATCTGTGGCGGAAGGTATACCTAAAAGTTTTGTTTTGTATGAATGAGATTATAAATTTATTTCAAAAAAGACGTTTGCATTATTGAAATTTAATCAATAAATTTGTTTCATTCACCGCATTTCCTTCATGAATGAACTTTTTCAGTGATTTGAACTTTTGTACAGATAGACGAAGAGCTTCTGTCGTATGGGAGAGAGTTTGAATAGGAATAGCTATACTTGGTAGCGTTTCATAGAGGAACTGTAATCTAAAAAGAAGTAGACAGGTAGTGTTTAAAATGTTAAAAGTCATTTCTTCGAACAAAGAGTGAAAACTAGTGGACAGTTTACTGTTAAATTATGCTTCAGGTCTAAGCTTATTGCAAAACAAAATGACTTGATGGTTTACTGTTGTTTCTACACCATGCTTGGTTTTGAACACTTATGGGATCAGTTACTCAGTGGAATACTGAAAGATAGCGTGTCTACCAGATAATATTTAGCTGGCCATCAGCGCATGATAATAAATCAGCTAGATAGTAAGAGATAGCTACTACTATCTTCAGTACAAACCTCTACTACACTATAAAAATCTGTTTTCATACGCTGACCATTTCAAGCGTTCTTATCACGGACAAATAATCTCTAGAATATAACAAGAGACTCTGAGATGACCGATTTTGCATTTCGAAACCACTAAGAAGTATCTTTTGTCCACTGAAACATAACAGACAGACATATCACCCAGCTGATTAGGTTGCAGCCAAAACATAAGCATATTTTGATAGTGAGCCTTTAACTTTGAGGAATCACTATGACTCAAATTTCCTCTTGGCAACTACAATGTTTCACGTAAACTGTTCGGTGATAAATCAGCAACCATGCAGCCCTCTAAGTTCTTGATATCTGCCTCCTTACACACAACACTGACCTATACCTAACAAAACCGGGTCTAACTTTATTGATTCAGTTGATTCAGAGTACTTCATCTAAATCATGTGTGTCACAGCGACAAATTTCGAGCAAACGTGTTTGATATGGACTACTTCTAGTATGGTTTTGTTAAAATTTATCAAGGGGACTGACTATTCAAGTTTATTTAGAAGTAATACAGGAGTTCTGAGGATTTTTCTAGTCGGTACTGATAATGTTATGTAGAGGCTTAACTTATATTATCAGGAAATGGTTGTTTAGGTATCATTTTTTCCCTCCATTAATCGATCTTTACTACTGTATAAAGAAATTTGCACGAAAAGTAGTAGTGATGTTGTCCATTTACATTGGATTCCTGTTCACTTTTTCACCTTCTCGTTTAACCGTTTATTTTCGATACATAAGTGTATTAGAACAGTAAAATATGCGTCATTATTCATCTACGTAACATGTAGAAGAACAGGAACAAGAAAGAGGAACACAAAACTACAGTCTAATTTATTCATTTCCATTGGCTCTTAATAAGATCAATAATGAACCAATGAAATGCAAAACACCAACAATTCAAGATGCTTTTTTATAAATTCGTTAGTATGCAGATTACTGATATGAAAAATGATATTCTGTTCACCTTCTTACTGATAATTGAAGGAAATCATAAAAATTATATTTTTAATTCGATTCATGATAGCCGATGTTAAACAATATCTGATAACACTACCAATTTGGAACAATACAAAAAGAAAGTGAAAACTTCTGTTCAAACATAATAATCTGCAAACAATGAGTCAACAACAAGTAAGTATAATCCTTTCATTAGTTTGCTTGTTTTTTTATGTTCATAAGGCTTTTTGTCAAAAGTCAGGCTATATAACAGCTTGCAGAAGTAAGAAATCGTACTAGCTACTTTATTTGTTTAACTTGATGCTGATTACCATACGGTAACACTTCACCGTTGTATTGGTCACCTTCATTATTTATATGAGCTCCACGATTATTCTTTAGGAATAGCATTGTCAATTAAGACACCAGCTTATGGGAAAAGAAAACAGATGTTGGTCCCGAAAACAGTTTTATTGAGTAACATTCACTAGAATAGAAGAATAGACTGAAGTTATGCGGATACACTTATAGTATATCACCACTTGATACCCAGAACAAGTCTGAAGAAGCGCAGCATACAGCCAAACGTTGATTCAGTTTCCCCGCTTTAGTTTAATTTCCCTAAGGTAATGCAGATCAGTTAGTGTTGCGCCTAAAATACAAACTATTATACTCTGTAGTGGTAAAGTAGCGTTACCGTTTTTTCAGTAGTTAGGAAAATCGGTAACAAAACGGGCTGGTTAAAATGACAGTATAGCTATATTGGTTGTATTCATTCGTCATTCACAACTAGATAAACCGGTTGTAATGGATCTCGTTAGTGAATATTGAGAAAACTGATCTAAAAGTTAAAAATGATATGTGTTTGATTACGGTAATTACTTAGTTGTGGCGTTTCGTCTTATTTTGAACCCATCAGCTGGATTTACCTGCACCCCCAGTGAGTGGTTTCACTGAGACTCGAACTTCATATCCATCGCTTCAAACGCCATAGTGTGGTCCTTAAAGGCAATGTGGCACGATAGCCACCTCTTGTACAACGAGTATCGACGATAATCAAATATTTTTTAAGTACAGGTTGTTTCTACTGACAAACATGAGGAAAGTTAAGATGTGCATTTATGAGCAAGACAGTCAGTTTCAGCATGAAACCTGGTAGCATTTGAACCCAGTTTCATTAGTTCCTGTTTGTTATAAAGTTAACGCTTCAACCAAGGTTGCATTTGATACTCTTAGTAATAATTGAACTTTTCGGTTTATCAGTTACTTAATTCCTTCAGTTAGAATTATATCATAAAGTTCATATTTATGTCAAGAATCCACGACTGTTTGTTTAATAATTACCAAAATGTTATATTCCAGACTGATTAAGATTTGCGATGCGAATCATGATGAGAGCAGTTAACTCGATCACTAAGGTCTTACCTCGAACCTAGTCAAACAGCAACTATTTCTGAAACTATTCAAGTTTAGCCCTCACTTCATATGACAGGGAATTGTAGTGTTTCATGCAGTCTGAAAGCTTTTTTACAAACATTAAACCTTTTAAATAAAGACAGAACTTTCTTAAATGACTCTGAAACCTTGCTGCTGACATTACGTTAATATAACGCACATTTTATAATAAATTCTGAAGTGAAGCATTATATGATTGAAGTTTATAATAGTGGAGTAGGCTCAAGATAATACTGGAACAAGAATAATCAGTCATATTAGAACATTCAATGTAACCAGTGTACGGAATACTTAATAAATACCATTCAACTTTCTGCCATGTTTTAAGAGTAAGGTTACTGGATTTCGCTTTCCACTCATTATCGACGTAAATAACAAAATGTTTAACTTGATATTAATTACTGTGGATCAGGAAAGTTGTATCTGTTTCTTCATATGCGCTTTTGTGTTTTAATCCAAATGATGCAGATACTTGATGATCGTCGGCTAATTTACTGCCAACTTCATATGCCCTTCACGTCGGGTAAATTAGGCTCAGACAGATAAGTTAACCAGGTTGTTTAAATTCCGCTAGTGTAGATCACCAATAAACTGAGTTTTCGAGCAATGAAATTACTCCTTGATGAATAAATTACCGCGATTTTCATACTGGAATTCGAGGATTTGTGTAAGAAGTGTTAATTTGTGTACAACCGTGCACAGTATAATACATGATGTTGTTGTCAGAACTCACACTTTACGTCGTTAGTGTACTAATTTCAGTGGTTGTAAAACTTCTCAGCTGTTCGACAGTATACTTCAGCTTGAATTGAATTGCTAATAATACGAACAGCACAAAAAATCGTTTTAAAAATTAAGAAATTATGCCAACCTAATGCCAATGTTATGTAGTTGCTTTGTTCATAAGTTTAGAGATCATAAATTAGTGATACCTTCTTTAAAATGTAATCTTTCACAAGGTTATCTACATGCTTTTAAGAAAACAGGATCATATATGAGTCATCATCGACCCATGGTAGGACGAAACAGCTGTCTAGTGCTTACAGGTTGCAGGAATAAAACTTTTCAAAATTAGTTTATGAAAAAGTTAATGAATGCAAAGTATAGGCCTACATCTTTTATAATTTAATCGTAATGTATATGAAAGTGTAAGTGTTGTACTTTGTCACACTAAGACTGATATCAAGAAGTATTTCAAGTGTTGCTCAAGCATACAAAATAACGTGCTCAACATATCACTATCCTGTCAAAGTTTCCTCGTGTCATACAGTTGCTGGACCTTAATCCATCTGGCTTACTGGCCTAATTTCCCTCTCAGACTATTAGGAACTTCCATTTGCTTTCTTAATCTGTTAGTTGTGATAAAAAGGTAAATGAATTCTCTCTTATTGGTTTGTTTCTTCATAATTCTTAAATGTTTCTTCCAGTTAAAAATGAATGCGAACTAGGCTGGATTACTCATTTCCAATGTTACTTCCTAAATTTCCTTCACTTACTATCTTGTTTTATGTTGGCCGGTTAGCAATAATTAAAAAAGGTACAGTATAATAACTGTAAGAATTGACTTTCTATAGTCAACAAAAAACTGTAAAGTCAAATGAAATCACTCTGTTCTAGTACATTTAGAATACTACCTTGTTAAAAAAGATGGGCTTCTGTTGTTAGATTCTTCTTCAAGTAACGTATTTTTTTGAGGAAGGAAAATATGAGTTTGCATAATTCACATTTTTCTAATCTTATGAAGAAAATGAAGATTTCGGTTAATTTTATGTACATTCAATATTTAGAAAAAAGTATTTGGTACTGGGATAGAACATTCATGAGATAGCTCTTTCACTATTTATTCTACTAATCATAAAAATATCTTATTAATGGGCATTTATGAGAGTATATTTCACTATAATCCCAGTGTATCTAGAAAATCAAAACACAATGTTTCTGTACGGCTTTGGAAGTTAATCTTTTTTTACACGAATGAGAACCGTTTCCTGATAAGTATACAGTAGCAAGTGAATAAGATATTCACTTTCAGTTCCATGCATAGCTATTGTTGATCCCTTTTCCACATTTTCCACTCATTATGATTCTTCAGTGGATGTTTTGTGCATAACTTGTGCTCATTCACTTAATTTTTTAAGGTTTATAACTTTCTACAGCGCAGTTAGCTTCACATTCCAAACATTTAATTTTTAGACATAGTTGTTCTACATCATGTTAGGAGTTGTATCTTTCACTTAAGCTAAAATCATTCCTAATGAACCCGAAGGTTTAGAACAGACTTTAGCACCATTCTGAAAGTATACTTTTTTAATTTGTTCAGAAGTATCTTTCCCCTATGACATCATCATAGATGACACCATTAATTTTCTTATTGTACTTTTATTAGTAGTAATAGTAGTACAAGATGTTTTATTCGTTTGATCATAGTGTTATTTAAAAACGTTTTTGGGTATCCATTTTCCATTTAAACATGTTTCACTATGGAAATTTGATTTCTAAATCATTAAAATGGCTAACGATATTCTTCTATCTATTTGTCAGGTTTATTGTTACAGTAGCTTTTATGTTAATCAGATGATCGAATTCGAAGTCTAAATACTTATCATAATGTGTTGGCTTTGTGTATAGTTTTACAGTGGATTTATCTCTAGTCCTTTTTTGAATAAAACAATATAAAGTGTTTGTAGTTCCATCCTTAGATTCTACTTAGTATTAAATTTCATCTAAAATAAAATAAAACTTAAATGTTTAGCAGAAACCTGTCGTTTTATTTTCTTAAGAATGGTAGATATATTATCTATATGTTTTTACCGAATTCTCAGTTGAGATTGGACACTTCCTAATCTCTCCCTTCCAAAGCTTTCACGTGAAGATCCATTACAATTAGAGACGCTTGTGAACCCATTGCAACTGTATTTGACTAACGCTACATTCTATCTGTTAACGTGAAACATATGGATTCTAAGCAAAGCTTACTCATTTTATATGCTCTTCTGAAAGTGGACATTCAGATTCTAAACAATAATATTAATAACTACATTCCTTAAAATATCTGGACATTCACATACTGGTGTACTAGCGAAAAAGAAATTACACCAAAACTTGCAATGACTTCATCTTCTCCCATGTCATACTGAACAGTTTGTTTTTTAAATCCTGTGCCCTTTTTAACACCTGAAGAGACGTCATACTGAAGTGGTTTCAGAAGTCTTGATAGACACTTAAATAGACAACAAGCCATTGCATTTGTAGAATTAATGATTAGTCTAAGTGAAATCCCCATTTTACAGGTTTCCGGTCTATCGTAGAATCTGGTGGCTGTATCCATTTTAGGAGCTAAAAAACCATGTTAGATACGCAAGTTTAAGTCTCATTTCTCTCATTTTGCTATTATCTTCTAAGTATGCTAGAGTTATATTAAAATATACTCTTATAATGTTTAAATCAGAGTTGGAAGTCAACTTCTTCCAGGACAATGTTGATAATCCTAATGAATATTCATTGAGTTCTAACTAAAAATTAGAGATTTTATGCCAATTTGTGTACACAATAGTCGGGTATTATGACGACCTGAGGAATTCATTATCTACATTTTGTTTCACGTACCTTGAATATATCACAGCATTATTTTGTCCACTTCAGAAAACTGAGATTAACTACTCTGTACATAAGACTTTTACCAATTCTTTTTGTGAATTACCCGTTACGTAACTTGTTGATTCATATATTGAAGTGTACCTGGTAGTGATCAGTTAGCAAGTCTTTACAATGTTTAGTAAATGCCTGAATATTTAAAAAGATGGGATAAAACATCTCAGATGTGCAGTCTGCTTTCGTGCAGAGATACGGTTAAGCAAACTGATCAAAAGTGTGTAAAATACTTACTAAATATGTTCAAATTTTTTAATTCATTATCGTTTAATGGACGGTTCTAAAGTACTTAAATCGAAACATTCGGATTTCATTCTCTTATAACCATATTGTAATGTTTTTCTTCAAAGCTGAAATTAACTTCTAAAAGCGTTCAGGAGAACTTAATGTTCATGGAAAACCTGCTACTAATATCTTCTCGGATTTCTTTTAATCACCTCCTTTTACCTATTTATTGAATATTTATTTTAAAAATACTGTTCATATAATTTAAAAGTTTTATATCTGGTTACTGAAGTTTTACTTAGATTTACCTATGATTACCTCCACTGATTTTCAGAAAAAGTTTCTTTTGTTTAGCTATGGATGAATACTTTGTAGGTCACCTTGACGGAGTTCCGGCTTAAGTATTGATAAATTCGCTTCTTAACAAAGTAGCAACAGATCATGTAAATTTCATATATTAGATACAAAATATCATTTGTTTTGATAAGATTTTGGCATTTCAAATAAATTACACAAGATCGGATATAGTTACCAGTTCGATCCTGTTTGAGTAATTTTGTTTGCTTTGTTATACTTTGAAGAGAAACTATAAGTTATCCCCAACGGTTACATTAGTCATGCAACCACTAATAACTGTGAAGCGTGAAGCAGATATTTCACTCGCTTGAAGGGCTCTTCAGCATGATAAATTAACGACCGCTTGAGACTAGATGCATGTGTTTGGAGTTTGCTAGTCGTTCCTTTCTTAAAATCTTTAATTTTCTTTACTTAGAATACTAAGTTTTCAAAGATCATGTTATCATATGAAGTTGATATCTACCAAATGTACGAAGCAGTTTTGGCTTTATCTTGTCATAATTTGTTTGTCAGATAGCATCTACCCGTTATGTTTACAAATATAGGAAATAATCGGATTCGGTTTTTCTCTTTATGCTTATTATTTATGCAGTTATAAAATTACTCGTACTAGCAGGAGGTTTATCCTGAAAAACGTAAGCTGAGCACATTATGCTCCGTTTCGTTACTTTTCAGAACCAGCGCTTCTAAGAAGTGATATGCAAAGTTTGAATTTACACGGTATAAGGCACCATCCATCCTATCCAGATTTTGTCAAGTTGATTGTATTGTCCAATGCAAATCGTCTCTATTTTATTTAAGTCTTGTTTTAATAGATGAAAAGAAAGCGATGAAATAAAAAGAAATCCCTAATATTCTTTAAAATTGATTCTTGGTTCGCTAACTCTTTAAATGAAGATTAGAACACACTTAAAACGTTAGCAGGTACTTGATGGATTATTTTTGATAAAAAAAGGCGTCGTTGAGCGTTGAATTTTCAAGTATTTCATTATATCAATAGAAAATCATCGTAAAGCATTTTTTAGGTAGGTAATTAAAAGTTATTTTGTACTTGTATCACATATAGAATCAAATAGATCGCATTGATATTATCTTTTCTCCTTCACAGCCGTCCGCATAATCCCTCTGGTTTCAATTCTATGAAGGTATATTCTGTAAATAAACTGTAGAATTTGGTTACGCGAAGCATTTAGAGTCAGCCACTAATGATATTTAGCTGGTAGGAGTAAATTGTACAAGTTAAGATTCACATCAATATCTTTCCATAGGCTTTCTTAAAAGCTTCATTTAAGATTCTCTTTCCCTGCGTTTACAATAATCATCTTTCACATAAACTTTCAAATACCCTATTGTTTGCTGAAACATCTTGTTCTTTAGACGTATGAGTATAATATCACCTTTCGTTGTTTGTGTAAGTATCAGGATAGTACGAGACTGATTTACTGAATTCAGATTATATTTACTTCAACAGGTATTTCTAAATATGATGTATTAAAGCAAAAGTGAATAACAGATGAAGAAAGCAGCAGCTTAGAATTTCCCCACATCTCTTTGTTTTACCTGATGAAGGTAAATGACGTAACACGTGCTAAGTTGTGAAAAGTACAAGTGAGTCATATTACAAAGTAAATCTACTGAAAAGACAAGTCACTGCTCATAAATTTTAGAGTACATATGTTGAGTCCTAGTACGATTCAGTTCAGCATGCAATAGCGAATGTTATGATAAAAGAGATTCTTTGGAGTTGAGTTTACTAATAAACTCAGCGTCTGATCATTTTCTTGCTTTCATATACTACAAGGCTGGGGATAATAGCTGACCGAATAAATAAATTTCAAAGAACTTTATTAGTAGCCAGAAGCTCATAGACTTTAAATTCTAAGTGCTTTCAAGAAAAATATTTGAAGTAAAAACGAGACAAAGCAAAGTGTACTTGAGTACAAGTACTTAAAGACAGCGTTGTATGATGATTTCTCAATCTCGCGAATTGAAGGAAGTAAGAAAATGTGGACCATCGAATTCCGATTCAGTGGCTAAGTGGTAAAGTGCTCACTATGAAACCTGAAGAATGCAGTTTATGGATGCACGCTGCTGAGGAGTTGTACACTAAGACAAAACGGCTGCCCAGCGATCCCAAAGTTTCAGTAGTTTCGCAACTGACATCAGTGTGTGATGAAACCTATAAAACCCTCAGAAGGGAATAAAGAAAGAAATCCGACAGATTGCCAGAAATAGTAAGTGGGGCTACAATATCCTCCAAATGATGGCCGCCATGATACTGTAGTGGACGTTGTTGATCAGAATGGATGTAAGAAGTATCTGTTGAGAAGGCGGCAGAAATCATGGAGAATTACCAACAATGGGTAAGGATTCTGCCCAGAAAAATGCAAGAGACAGCGCAAAGGTATTAAGAGTGAATTAAGATAGAAGCAGAAGAGGAGATGAAGCACATTGTACAAATGACTGTCTTAGTGGAAGGTGTACCATTTTTGATGACTACTTTACGATATGTTATTAATAAATATTCCTTTCTCTGTCTCCGTCTTCTCGTTCCCTATAACACTACCATACCTTTTCTGCAAACATTATTAACATTGTAATTGCGTGGGAGTTTAAAACAAATGCCGAAATTGAATGTACAGACGAAATTAGAAGAGAAATACAATTTTTTCTAACCCCTAACGATAAATTTTCCACTATCTTGCTTCCTTAATATTCGTCGAAGAAGTTTATTTCTGCAGTTCATTGCTATAACTTCTTGATTTGATTCAGACTGCATGTATTGAAGGTGAAGATTTATCCGATGATAAAAAGTTTCAAAGCATCAGTGTTTCATATTGATGAGTTGTGTTAGAAATATTAGCTAGTCTTACAGTAATACTGTCAATATTCTAATTGTTATCACCAGGACTAAGCAAAAATAAGTTGATGAGTGACCATTTGTGTTTTGATGTCAACCGTCTCAAATATGGAAGATTAAGATTGTTGCTGACTGATGAGTTTTGACCTGTAATCAAAGTTATTACGCTTTATAAATTTTCAACTCATTTACTGAGGAAACGAACCAAATGTACAACAATTGTTTTTCTATAGCCTAATTAGAAGACGAAGTTTATCTAATTACGCCATCGAAATTCATAAAAGGGACTGTTTCAAAATTATTTTTCTAACTGCAAAACTGTTACTTTGTGCTTGAAACGACCAGCTTCATTCAGCATGTTGTTTCGGATGTATAATATTTAGGTAAAGCAATGGTATTTTCAGTCTTAACTGAAAGCTTCTGCTTAACAGATTAATTCACTTCTACACAGTTTATGGGCCAAGTCAGGTACACATCAACTTTGTAGATGAGTTAGTTTGTACTAGTGATTCGAAGTGGTCATCAGTACGAGTGAGAAACATTTATACCTTTATACACTAATTACCTTTGATGAACATTGACAGGATAGTAAAAGCACCACTTGCCGAATAAGCTGATATGATTTTTTACTTTTTCTTGCCTAACCTGTTCCATTTTAGATATGTTTTCAGATAGAAAGGAAGTAGAAATTAAATATCATTTCATTCCATTTTTAATGTTGGAATTTTGCACAGCTGATTATAGGAAATGTCTAACTAAACAGTAAAAATTAAATGTAAATTCTAAACATTCACCTTTATAATACTTTTATTTTAATATAAGTAGGAAAGGTAGTTTTTTCTGTAAATAGTTTCTCTTTTTCACCATATATTGGTAATATTAAGCTTAGACAAGGAACAAATACGTTTAGAAAAAAAAATTCAAGCAGTTGTATTGCATATTTCATGATAAAAAATTCACGTACACCTCTTAACTTGCATCCTAAGGGAAGTTATTGTTGAACTAGTAAAATGTTTTCGCAATATCACTTTTCATGAATATAAATTATTATTTATAGTTCGGGCAAAAGGAAATATATTACTTACTTTGTTTTTGTGGATGGAAAGATAGGAAGAGTGCAGCTAAACTGAATGAAAGCATTTCAAAAAGAGGCATATAGTTCGACTGGTTTCATGTTCCTAAATAAATTTATTTCATTTCGCTTACAGTGATAAAGAACTATTTATAGGGTTGCATTTCAAACATAGTTGTTTGGTTTGAATTTGGTAAAGGTGGTCGCTTAACTTCCGTCATCCTTTTAGTTCTGTTAGTTATTCTTCATTGTTATCAGTGTAGTATATCACAGTTAACTTTGTTGCCACTAAAACTGGAGAATGAGAGTTAGTAGATGTGTAAAATTCAAATAGAAATTTATTTGATAACTTTGATTAGATAAACAGCAATTTTACTCGAAATATGATCTCAAAATTCATGTTGTACCACTAAAAGGCAGTAAAAAACTAAACATGACAGTCTTAAGATCTACTGTTTACCTGCTTTTCATGACTTTATGCATGCAGTTTATGAAGCCCATGCTTTTTGAGAGCAATGCGGTACCTTTGTCACCTATATATGCGTTAAAAATAGTATTAAGAAATGCTCAGGAGTTGTAAGGCTTAATCTGTTGGTTGAAATAGGTCATCTAACCTTTGGATGCTCATTGAATACATCACTCCAATTATTCTAAACACATCCTAGCTATATTCTTTTTGTTGTTGCCATCACTGATAATAAGTTATCGATAGAATGGCTAAATTTATGTTTATTTTCTTTACTGTCTTAAAATGGTAGCCCTTCATCTCATAGTTGTGACAGCATACATCCAATCTTCAACAATTCCCTTAATTTTGACCATTTATGATAAGTTGTTTACCAGAATAGCAGGAGTGTTTGACAGTTAATTTTCTAAAAAAGTTTGTTTATCTGTTTGTTCATTCTTGAAATTTTCTTCTATCATTCGACGTTTTACAACAATGACTTTAGCTAAAGAAATAGATTATTGACTTTAAAGTAGATCATGATGGAGAAAAAGAATATTAAATGATGCAGTTTATGTATGTAGTTCACTAACTGTGTATTTATTATCTTTGGTGAATCTTTCCCTTCAAGACTGCGATAAACTATAATTATTAGTAGTAGCGTAAACTCTAAATAACTTTTCTCTTGGGAGTATCTAGCAAGCATTTGCACTGTTTTATTAAGAATTGAACTCATTCAGTAACTTTGAACATATCTGGACCAACAACAGACTGGATAGCTTGGAAAAAATTGGGCACAGAGTAAGTACGATTCATCGTATCTGAGGTATTGTAGGTGTATGATCCTGGCGTAGTGAATTAGAACAAATAAACCTTATTGTATTACTTCTTAACTTCTCGAACTTGCTAGGAAGATATTTTTCAAGAGTATGAATCTGAGACTAAGTTTTTAGGTTGATTTTCAAGTTTGGAATACAAGGTTAACTTTTATGACTATCCATTTACATTGTGATATAAAACAAGGGACAATATAATGTAGATGAGTGAATCAGTAAACGATCAGAGTGGTTTATTCCAGTTGTGGAAGTAAGGAAACCTTGAGCAATGCTACAAATATTTGTTTATTCAGCAACTGAGTTTTAAAAGTTACACATAAACTATTCACTTCTTGTTTTTGTGAATATAACAGTGGAATATAATGATAAGTGTTCATAACCTTAAAAACATTATAGAAGTAAACTTGGATTCATTTTATGGCATAATTTCCCTTAGAATGTAGAAAAATCTCTAAGATGATCAGACCAAACTCCGTAGTGAAGTAAGAAAACCAGATTCTTTAGAAGAAGATGACTTTATGTTACTCTTCCCACCTTTTTAACTGCTTCAAAGGTACAAGATGCATGCATACAAGATAAATACAGATAAACCTGTACTTATTTGAAGACAAAATAAGTTAGTATGAAATCATAGTACTTAACAAAACTTGTGTACTTGCTTTACTAAAATTCTTGAAGGATGTAGCTGTATACATTTGACAGGTCTAAATAATAGACATACCTATATGGTAGAGATGTGTCAAGCTTCGGGGTCTCAGTCATTGATCATTGATGACAAGGGGATTAAGACAGTCTCTTTCAACCATCCACTCATTGTAAATCAGTAAACGTTCATCCAATTATTGCATGGAAAATATACAAAACAATACTAGCTCCATGAGTGACAGTAAATAACATTCTATGTTAGTCTGAATTAAGCTTTATAAAAGTGCTTGAAATCTTTAGAGTATATACTCATTTCAGTAAACTTGAACAGTTTTAAAAACGGAGAGATAGAATAAACTATAAAATAGCATCATTTACTTGATATGACATTCAGCAATAAGTTGGACTCATAGTCCAGTAAATAAAACTATTCTACTGTGTGTAATGCCAAATCAACCTATCTATTGCAGAATTACACTCTACCACACCGCTTAAATTGTACTATCTCTATAACTCCATCAATACGAATTATAATTCGGTTATTGTAAATACTTTTCAACATAATGTGCGTGAAATTTATGAAGTAGAATGATCAATAAGAAAATAATGTGACACTTGATTATGACAGATGTGTGTACATGGCATCTTATGACATGCAGATGACCCAATGAAATAAGTCGATTGTCATGAATATAACAGTGAATGCTCGTATTTATCATCATTGATGGGACGACTTCAGAAGTATGAGCAGAAAATGCAGCTTGATGGAACTTAAATACAAAGAATTGGATGTGGCTAAGAAATTCCTTTATCGAATTAAAGTTGAAAAAAAATCATACTTGGAGCTGTCAGGTATGAAATCATGTCTAAATCTGGATGGAGAGGAAGCGTAGAATGCCACTTAGCCAAGTTTTGTAGAGGAAAAATATGTTTGCAAAGAATGTAAAGATTAGTAAGAGGAAAGTGTAATGAATTTTTATAGGCTTTATTGTTTAATATCAAAGTTTTATCAACTTAGTGACAATCTTTGTAGGAACACAGACATCATGGTTCTTCTAGAACTTTTATATTTGTGAAAAGTTGTTACTTTGTTAAATTCGAGTGAATTATTTAACTGTTGATTCGTGGATGTTTCACTTTCCCTAATAGCATCCTTTTTTGAAACCAGCCCCAATAGAGACTTTTAAAGCATGTATAAAGTAAAAGGGCTACTGTCATGGAACAGTTTATCCACAAAATTATATAATTGAATAGACAATGTTACACCTTATGTAAGGTGTCAGAATTTCCCAAAATGTTTGATCAATTTTGGATATTAACTAGTTTACTACATACAGCTATACTTCATATCTTATTCATCTTAATTAAAATCATTACAACTGTTTTTTCAAAGAAAGTAGAAACGTAATTACAACGAATGAATTTCTTTTCCGAAGAATCACCTGATGTTGCATAGTTGTGCTTCCAGTTTGAACAAAAGAGAAATCTATTACCTACTAATTCGTCATACTTGCATCATTATAGTATTTAAAAAAGAATATTTCATTAATTTTGATTATTAAAAAGACCCTAAGAATCAGTAAAAGTAATGATGGGCAGTGGCTAGCAGTGGAATCCAGCATGTGCATTTCGTCCTACTTGGGACTCGTCAGTCGGATGTACGTGCTTTCCAGTGAGTGTTGTTCCCACCGGTAGTCGGACTCGAGAGCGATAGTTTCAAACGCCTGAGCCTTATGCACTACACTGCCGAGCCACAATAGCCACTTCTTGTGTGACGGGTATAGGTTTAGTGTTATTGCTATTACACTATCGATTCCACTGCTAGCCTCTGCCCATCATTACTGTACATAGTTAAAAGACAGGCAATATTGCAGCATCCGCATAGGAGCCCATATGCCAACAGAGACTGATCAGTTCGGTCCAGTCAACGACGGTGTAATGCAAACAATAACACTAAATCAATAAAAGTGTTAGGAACAACGAACAGTTTTACATCTTGTAGCTATTAAAAGATTTGAAAACATGAAAAACATGAAATCGATTTGTGAATGAAAATTAACCAGTGTAATGAGACACTGAAAAAGTTACTCTGTTACTGATGGTGGTGATTTACTGTACAACACTTAAAATAAACCACTGTTTTGAAGAGAAAGACATAAGAAACGTATCTTCTAGACTACTGTTTCCAGGTTTGTTTTAAAAAATCCCATTGTACAGTGGTTAATTTGAGGTAATTTCTTATTCCGACAGTTTAAATGTATGAATGAACTTGAATATCGAATCTGGTGGTTTTGAATACTCTAAAGCTGACTTTCTACTGCAGAACAGAAATCGTGATGGTTCTGCACTATCTAGAAACCTCAATTGTAAATAAATACAAAATAAGAATTCACTTTTAGTAGCCCATGAAACTGAACTCACAGCTAAGGTGTATACTTCAATGTATGTAACAGTGAGAGTGGAAGCAGCAGCTCATCCATCACATCTCTGAACGACATGCTAAATGGATAGAACAGTAAATGATTGCAAAGAATTAAGATTTCTTTTTCGACGAAATCATTCTCCTAGCTACACATTCGTGAATATGTAGTGGAAACGATAGATTATTTCAAAGTAATTTTTGATTTAAGATCAATGTAAGTTGTGTCACGAAGGAAAGTTACTTGATGGGAACGAATCAGTAACATCTGGCCGATAAAATTCATTGCATAGAATGTTTAAATTATGTATCATCAAAAATGATTCACTGTCTTTGAAAAATCCCGTGTCTATGAATTCTAGTATTCTATGGAAATGTCTAAGGAATTATCAGTGAATGGAATGTTGAAATTCAAGGAAAATTTTCTACGAAAGTTGCAGACTGTTGTGTGCATCGAAGAAAAATGATTCTTTTCAACAAAATCATTCCCTTAGCTGTATAGTCGTGAATATGTGGCGGAAAAGAAAGAACATTCCAGAGTAATTTCTGATCAAAGGTCAATTTAAATTGTACCACAAATGAAAGTTGTGTAACGAGGAAATGAACAAAATGATTACGATTTATTGACATACTTGTTATTCTCAGTTGTTTTGTTCGATCGAATTGTTCAACCTCTATTGGCATATGGGCTCCTATGTGGATACCTCGATATTGCGTGAATGCTAATTATGATAAATTGGTTGGTTGTGGCTAGCAGAAGAATCCAGGATGCGCGTTTCGTCCTACTTAGGACTCTTCAGTTGGATGTACCTGCACCCCAGTGATGTTGTTCCCTCTGGTTTAGTGGATAACACCTTAGCGTTTGAAGCTATGGGTACGAGGTTCGAGTCTCAATGGAACAATATCACTGGGGTGCAGGTACATCCAACTGAAGAGTCCCAAGTAGGACGAGACGCGCATCCTGAATTCTTCCGCTAGCCACAACCAACTTTGGTTAGTATTCGAGACCATTGTCTTGAAGACTGGTAATAGTGATATAGTGACATAAATAGCGTGGAATTTAGAGTTGTAGAGCGGTAGCCTGAGCATCTTAAAATGTATATCTTAAATGGCCCTCACAATTATGAGATGGTGTTTTTCTATTTTTTGACTGTAAAGGTTAACGTATAAAGTAGAAACGTAAACGGAGGATAAGCAGTATTTCGTACACAGATTCCCATTAGATAATTTTATTCGAAGTGACAAGGTGATTAAATTTGATGAATATAGTCCGTGTAAAAATTCAGAAAACTGTAGTAAACTTGTTGAAGCATTCAGGAATAAACTATATTTTAACACAATTACACTACTTATTTGATGTCTTATAGATAAAAGAGCGAATTTCACCAACTGACGATCTCAGGAAGAATGACATAGTGCATTGTTCATAATGATGATTATGAGCGATAATAGTTTATACTGGAAAGTCATCAAATAAATAATACTGTATCACCGTGTGTTTTAAGTCAAATAAATAAGTAGAATCAGGAGTTAAATTGCAGAGATTATCTATGCCAATTTACTCCGATGAATTTATTGAACTACAAGGTGATCTTCAGTTTAACAAAAAAATATTAATTTGTTGTTAAACTTTATCGAATTATGTGGGTCATTTGTTCTTTTTCAGGACTTTTTATGTGGACATTTGCAGTTTTCCTGTTAGCTTTAATTTGTAGGGAAGGCCACAATTTCAGTATTATTGAGTCAACAAGTATTGACTTACATAGAACAAGATAAGAAGTATTTATATGCAAGTAATTCCCTGATAGCTTTTTCCCATTAAAATGAGAAAGTTTTATTGTCTTCTAATTCATTTTCATAAGTAATTTCAACAGAATCATAAATCTGTTTTGTTCATTTTAAACACCGAATGTTTATCATCAATTTCGTAGGTGTGTTCATCAATGATTTTCTAGGCAAGTGCATCGGAAAGATGACGTTGTTATTTGTTAAAATATCATACAAAGACTTAAGCTTTAACTTCAAACCTTATTGAGATTATCGGAAAGACAAATAAGTAAACTTTTTATAGTCAAACAAAACCTGCTTTCCATTATTCTTTGGAAGTTCAATGAAAAATATAGTACTACCCTGTTATTCATTTATGTTGATATCGTTAGAAGAGAATTATCCCCAGGATGCTCCGAATACAGGTATTTTCCATAATAACAGAACTCAACAAGTGACAGATAACACTTCAAGCAAATTCAGAACTGCCTGAAATTATCACTATGTTTCATTTCGCACCACAGTCACCAAATTCATCACATATAAGTTAAAGTGAATAACATTTAAGTATGAAGCAGTTATCGATATGAGATTTAGTTCTTCATGTAACATCCTCCTTCAAGTTTCAATATGTAGAGTTGTTTGTTTAATTCCGGAGTAATTTAGAAATAGAGAAACTAATCGGGTTCTGTGAATTAATCGCTTTTATTTTTTAATAGAATGATCTTATCACAACGTAAAAGTACTGGGTTTTGAGAAGAGTACCTACCGTATAACATTCCACTTCTAAAGGTTATTTGTTCAACAATATACAGTAGTTAGAACTTTTTCCAGTGTATGTGGAAATATCTTTCAGTGGAATATATCGTTTATCAGATATACTGCAACATTCAGTATAGGCCAATCTTATTGCCTACAGTTAATTTTTAGCCTTCTAGTTTACAAACAAAACATTTGAATGATACCCATGAATAGTTTTGTAGCATTATGATGGTAATCACTTTGCGAAATGTTAAAACTACTTTAATACTACGAGAAGTGAACATAAAATAATGACATACGGTTCAGGAAATTAAAATGATTTGTGGTCACCCTAGAAATAATATAAAAAAGCACAACTCTCAAAATTATTCATCATGGAAACAAGACTTTTATTGCCTAGAACGCTTTAAAGAAGTTTAGAGCACATCATAAAGAAGTTATCTCTTAATGTAAATACTTTGTGTTGACGTGATATGGAAGCGCTAGAATTAGTGACAACCATGATTTCTATAGTTATCTTCGTTAATGATCTATAGTTGCTAAATCAGAGGCATATGTTAGTATGTAAAATAAACCTTAGTGAACCATTCAGCTATCTTTTACACAGAGAGTGTATTTAAACAAATGCTTTTCGGTCCATAGGCACTCAGTCAGCACTATTTTCAATGACTATTTTGTTACAACTATGCATACTGGTATTGTTAACCTAGACGTGATGTCTGATCTGATGGAAGTGAATAGTTTGAGTATCAGAAAATATATGAATGAAATCCCGTAAAGTAGGCAGATCTGTTTCTAACTTCTCTTGACTTCACGACAGTTGCATATTCACACAGTAAAGCAAGCACAAGTTGTTTTATGCAAACAAACTGCACTGTTCGTATGTGTATGCAAAAAGTACTATTTAGCATATCTATCACTTATTGTTAATTAGCAGGTTGAAGGTGTAGTTGAATATTTTTGTTGTGTGTCTATTTAAAAAGGGTAGCAGCAACTGAACATAGAGGAAGTAACATGAATTACAAAATGATTTTTTGTACATACTTGAGTGAAAAACTTAGTTGCAGCTAGTATGAACAACATTTTAACCGAATATATCTTTCAGGATTGTGGATTATTTTGGCAGTGAAATAAAGGTATTATGGAACGTTGTATCTGTTTATTTTTCGTTGTGGTTACGAAAACCCTTGCTGAAAAGCTTCCTAGGTTGCAACGTTAGCTTCGTGATTGGTAAAGATGGTATGAACCGTTATTACGAATTCATTAGTCTCAAGCGATTATTATTCAAAGTTCACGTTTGTGTCGTTTACATCCTCTTTAACCTTATCGAGGTATTCTTGAAACAGTTCCTAAATATAACAGACATTTCAGTCAGTACAACCTAAATAGCTCAGTAATAACATCTCTGACTACAGTGTTGAATGACATAGGTTCGAATCTCAGGCTGAACATCAGTTCCAATGAGGTTACAGATAAGACTTACAGGCCAGTGTCATAAAGCACAAAGCCTAGGGACAGGGCTTCCTGCCAGTTGACTCCATCCAGCTAATAACCTAGACAGTTAACACAGTTCTGTATAGGATTTTAGACCACTCCATCTTCAACTTGAATCAAAGTGTTGATTATCTTGGAAAATAATGCATCGTTTCATTTACGTTTCCACGGAAAGGCGGAATTAGTGTGTCGAGACGGGGTTTTATTCTGTATTTTTCACACTTGTTTAGCCTTTTTGTCAGTTACAAAATGTATTACCATTTCGAAGAGTTTAAGGCAGGTTAGAATTTAGCTCTAAGTGGATACTCTGGGCTGAAATCAAGGTATTGGTTCTATTAATTCAAGTTTTCTTTTTTCATTCTATTTAACTCAGAGCATGGAAAAAGTAATCGTTTATCACTGATTTATACCATTAAATTCGACATAGAAAAAACAGAAATATATTAGTTACTCAAAACTTTGTTAGCGGTTATCACTGAAATATCTCAGCTAAATAAGTGGTTTGATAAAGTCACTAAAAAATAAGGATTTAGAGTGGAATATTAAAAGATTTTCAACAGTATGAGACGATTGAAATATCCATTGAAGAATGTTCAAGTGATTTACAATCAAAGCCATTTCTACCTTAAATGAGTTTAAAATTTCCTTTATCTGTTCAGCTTTTGTTTTTTCCTAAAGGCTTGATTAGCTAATAATTATTTCTTGTAAAAATATTCGATGGCAGTCGTATATGTTTATTTGCAGTATGAGATATTAATTTGAAAGTAAAATATCAGTAACTTTGTGAATGATTTACAAATGTTTTAAAACTGATCAAGGTTAAAGTGATTTATTTGTTAGAGTTATCTTTCTGTAAAGAATAAAATGCATATGTGTATGTATGAACATGGCGCTATATAACACATTTTCCATAAATTTTGACAAAAATAGTTTAGTAAAAATAAGCTATTGACTGTGTTTACTAGTTGCCTTGAATTTTGTAGGCAAAGCTATAGGTTATATAATGTCAATAAATTGAATACAGATGAAGAAAGGAGAACGGTTATCTTGACCGAAGTAGATTGTGTTAGTAAAAACACAAGTACTCAGTGGTAACAGCACTTACCAACTGGTAGACAAGAATGTTATCAAACAACTGGATAAGTGAATTCAGAGAAAACTAAACAATTCTGTTATACTTGATCAAATCATGAGAAAAGAATAGTGACGAATGAAGATAAATATATTAGTCCTACTGAGGTTCTACGGTCGACCAAAAGTGCAGATTAGATTATGACAAATAGTAATAATGCCAGGAATATCATAATCTAACTTATCCAAAGAAAATATCACGTTGAATAATTCAGCAACTAAGTTCTTGGAATGAATCAAAAATCGCAAGATAGACTATGCCGAAAAATGCTGTTCTACGATTTAACTGCATTTTTCTCGTCAGTCAACTCAGATTTAACCACAGAAGCAATGAATGCTCTTCGCAACAATGACCAGAATCTTCAAACATATACGACAATTAATACTACAAACTTGGTATGCCTAATCAGTGTCTGGTGAGGAATTACGCCCCTGTCCACCCGTGGAGAGACTAAAAGATGCACTGGATTCAAAACTACAACCGAAACAGGCTAGCTGGATTCAGGAAGTACAAATCATGTGCGGACCAAATTGCAACGCTTCGATGCGCATCATCACAGAACAGAGTAAACAATGGCAGTTCACCCTCTACCTATGCTTCATCGACCTTGAAAAGGCTTTTGACAGCGCCGACTGACAAGTAATTTGACAAGCAGCTGCTTAAACACTACGCAATACCACAAAACCTCATCAATCTCATTCAAAAATACATGAAGATACCACATGCAAAGTAATTCACAATGGGAAGCTCAGTGATGCTTTTGAAGTGAAGGCAGAAGTAAAACAAGGCTGTCTACTATCACCCATGATATTCCTGATTGTAGTGGACTGGATCATGCAACAAACAGTGAAGAGGAAGAAGAGGGAGATAGGCCGAACCGGGGAAAAGATCCAAGAAGATTTGGATTTCGTCAATGACTTGTATCAGATGATGCACATACCTGAAGATCTACAGGCGAAAACTAACAAGTTGACAGAAGAGGCGAGGCAGGACAGCGAAGACGGAAGTTCAAGTGAATATAGGGAAGACAGAGGTGATGAAGATACCCAACCAACAACACCACCACCAACAAGAACAACATACTCCAATCACCATCAAAAGGAGAACCTCCAAGGAAGTAGTCTCCTTCACCTACTCAGGCAGCACTGTTTCAACTACACGTGGCACAAACGAGGACATCAAACCCAGGATCGGAAAAGAAAGACAGGCTTTCATCAGGCTGAAACCAGTGTGGAGATCTACTGCACTCAGTATAAAGCGTGAACGGGATCCGGATTTTCAACACCATTCCAGTCAAATCAGTGCTGCTGTAAGGCTCAGAGACTTGGCATATTACGAAAGGCATTTCCAACAAACTACAGACATCCATCAACAACTGTCTACGTTGGCGCGTTACTGAAGCTCAGATGGATTGCCAGAAAGAATAAACAACAAGGAACTCTGGCTGGGTAACGAACCAACCAAGAAGCTATCGCTCAACAAATGTGCAGAAGGAAGTCGAGATGGGTTGGGCATACACTGAGAATGCCGATTGGGGACATGACGGGCCAACTGCTCGAGTGGAATCCAGATGGGAGACGGCAAGTTGGGTGTCCGAGGTGAGGGTGACATGGAGGAGATCGTGTGAGGAGGAAATGAGAGCTTTTGGACTGTTGTGGAACCAGGTTCAAAAGATTTCAGGGGAGAGAGTGCACTGGAGATGTGCTACAGGAGCGGTATGTTCCATTAGGAACCCAAGGCGCAAATGATGATAATAATAATCAATGTCTCACGATATACGTTCTGTTCAAAGGGTAGATAAACAGATGAACTAAAGAAGCTGCCAATGGCTTATAAATATCTGAAGTAATCTTTGAAGCTGTGGTTCAGAAATTTAAATCAAGTAGATTGGAAAACGTGTTGAGTCTCATCAATCAAAACTAGGATATTTTTTAGTCCACAAATGAGGAGTTAAAAAGCTAACAATATCTTATTTCTGGATATGCTTACAAGAAAAGAACAAGCTGGAAACTTGTTAACTGAAACACATTGGAAAGTGACATATACTGACCAAGTTTTGCACTCTATTAGTGACAACTCAGCATCTTGTAAGAAAATTTATATAGAAGCACAATTTACACGTGCCAAAACACCTTTTAGCATCTGTCAGCCATTGATATCCAAAGAGAATTACATCAATAAGTGCCTCTCAGTAGTACAGTGGTAAACATATGAAACGTAGCTAGTCATGTAGCATGTTTTCCATTGACTTTGAATGATGTAATCAAATTATGTTACTTAAGTTTTCTAACTGGAAACGGAATGACTTGGTGCTTAATATGAAAGTCAAAATGTTGTACAAACAGTTTACAAGAGCTGAACGCGAGCCTACCAATCTCTAATAATGTCAGAATTATTTAACTGCCGTTTGAACATAGTAAATAGAAGGAAACTATGTTGCATTTTGTATTCTGAAAACCGCTGTGACTTTATCTTAATCTTTTGCTTTTGTTTGTTTTCCTCTGCATTCGATCAATGAGTAAAGATTCATAAATAAGAATTTCAAGTAGGCAGACCGAAATGAAGGCAATTCTTCCAGAACTTCGGTAGTTTAAATAAACATTAAAATGAACCATAGAATAAATGTTTATGCCCAATTTATCGAAATCAGATCATTTAGGCTGCCTGTTATTCTAGAATAAACAATATTCAAGCCAAAACTGATGTAAAAATAAACAATTGGTTATATTACCATAAACTTGATAAACAAAATTATTGTATTATAAACTGGTTATATTTTAATATATGGTGTGTAAAATAAATTTCTTCATTAAAGAAAGGCACTTATTGTTACTTAAAAGTAAGTATGTAGCTCCTTTTAAAATGATTTTTTCTAGAAGAATTTTCCAGTTTATATTTTAGTTATAAACTATATTTGATGAAATTATTACAAAATTTCACATGCCATTACTTGATCATATACAGAGAAAGAAACCACTAGCCTTCTCATCAGCTGAAAGAATTTTGAAGGTGAGTGTGATATATGTTAACTGACTAAAAGTTACTTTTTGAGTTCAGAACGTTTGTGGAAAGAAATTACTTCTCACATATAAAGCATAATAACCATTGACTATATGGTCGCTTTTAGGATTTTAACGCAGCTGAACAAAGAAAGTATCCTAGATTTAAATCTCATCAGAATGTGATAAAAATGGGGAAATGCGTAAACATACTAGCCCAGATGCTCTTACTGCTTTTATTTTATGACAGAAAATGCTACGAAATTACTTGGTAGATGAATCAGTGTTGGTTTTTGGATGCATGTACTCTTGGAAGACTGATTCAACAGTTGTAACAATCCCCTGTAGATACTGAAATAAAAATAATTAGTCCTGCAACTTTCATAATTATGAATCTCAAATACAAAATTATGAGTTTACTACATTTATGTTTGGCTACTGTATAAAGTGTAAGTAGTTAACTTACTTTTCGAAATATTTCTTAGGATGGTGCTTCGAGCTAAAGCATATCGTCAATAGAAGTAAACACACAGTCAGTTCAGCAACTGAATTTCTAGACAAAATAAAGAGGTAAAGATAGGCAGTAATAAAAGGACAATATTTTTTTGATGTGGCTCTACTATTCACTCCAATCGACTAAAATTCGCCCAAGGAGACGATGGATATTATTCTGAAGAATGACTATACCCCTTAAGCGTAAATAGAGCAAATGGCTCCAAATCGAATACAAAGGTCCTTCAGCAATATACCACCCACTTTCTCATCAATGGGAAAGCATACAATTAAAAAAAAGCAGACATCTATCAGTCCTCAAATATCAAGATTGACTCCTGAAGCTGTGATGCAGCGTCAGGAATGAAAAGTCACTTAAATAAGCAAGCAGAAAATTTGGATTCGGCATATTGATGACCAACACGTAATCCTCAAAGAAGATGAAATCCAAAAGACATTCAAAATAATAAACCAGAAACTTGGTAGAATTCACTCCAAAAAGGATTAGGAATCAAAACAAAAACCACAAGCCAAGATGAATCATCAGCAGTAAACAGAATGAAAGTTCGCCAACCCAGCCGTAAAAGAAGCCTAAACAAACCAATCTCAACTTCACCCGCAACAAAAGTCACCTTACAGTCCACAAAAGATACGGCATACTAACATTACTCTCAAGAGTTAAGACACATTGCAGCACTCAACCACCACAGAAATCCAAAGAAAAATATATGTATAACGTATTCAAAGTCAATGAGAATCCGTCTAACTTCATCAAAATATGTTTGTCAACAGGACAGAACACAGGGTGATCGCCCCAAATCAAAAGATGCGTTACCTTACTCTAAATAAAAGATATCTCAGAAACAGCCAACCAATTGCTTCGTCCTTTCGAAATCAGAATAGCAAACAAACGTACGAAATCAATACACAGCATGTTGTGCAAGGTGGAGCACCCATTGCAAGAAAAGACGGGATATATACAATCTATAAAATCGATTGCCAAAATTGTTCACAGAGTTATGTGGACCAGTCCAGTTGTCGGATTGGTTGAAGTATTCATGAGGAGTTCAGGGTATGATGAATAATTATTTCCCTCAACATACAATTCGACAAAATACAAGGTCAATAAAACTTGCAGGTGACACTCCGATACGCCTCGCTTCTTCATAAAGTTAGTGCTTAAGATGTCATCAAACCTGGCGATATAAAACTCACAACAAAATATCACAGCGAAGAGAACACCAGACCACCACTAAACTCATCTGGAGCTACAAATCTTTTCCCTCATTTCAATATTTCTATACTCCTATGACTCAGTAGACTTAAACTTTACAGTATAGTATTTGCTTCCTCAGGGGAAATATGTTTTTCACCTGAGGATATACAGATAAGATATAACTCAGATGTGCAGATATGCTAGAAATTCCTACTTTTGAATACGAGACACATCGATAAATGGTGATCTCAAATTTTCTACTTATGCATCTACTTATCAATAGAAATTGTTCTGACAATCTAAACAAAAATGAATTTGATGACCACATGGTATTACTTTAATCAGTGAGTGTTAAAAAAGAGATCAAAATCTGCTTGTTATGATAACTGCCAATGTCACATGACACAGTGTATATCAAGTTGGAGAGCCTTGCATAAAACGCTAATATAAGTCACAGTTTTAAGAAGTTGATGAGGACTAGAAAACGAGTTTTCACCTACAAATTGAACCAGGTTGAGGAAAGAAGAAAAAGATGATCGTCGACAATATGTCGTAACAGGAATGTTGAAAATATGATCAAAAAAGGAAAGTATAAATTAATAATCCTCTGAATTCTAACCAAAAGAACTAAGAGTAATAGCTTACATAGCGTGAAGAATCACGGATACGCAATAAGAACTACTGGTTTGAAGTGGATCATTTGTCTCAAACACCGCTGTCAGTAGAGATTTTCTAGATGTACTGAGCCTATAATAAAGGCTACTTTCAAACCAACCGGTTTTTCTAAAACCATTCAATTTAAAGATCCAATCACCTGTTCCACCAGTTACGAGAATTCACTGCAGTCTAACTGATAAGTTTTATGAACTGAGGATGCCCGCCTACATATAAGGAAGTTGTTTGCTTCTGAGTAAGTTTGGTGACAGTTTTAGCAGGGGGGTTTATAGCTCATTTCACCTTGAAACTTCGAATGCCTTACATAAATACTCCCAAAACGTTTATGAAAAACGTTCAACTACTGTTTGATTGTCAGTAGTCAGAGTGCGTAAAAGTAATTCTCTCGACAGATAAGTATACAATGATGTGAACAGGAATAAATTACCAGAATCTCTAAATTCTCATCAGCTTTCTGAAGGAATTCTGAAGTATGCAAAGTTTTTAGCTCAAGAAGCACTTCGTGACAGTATTAAGGCATGATAAGGATTCAGCAAAGCAATCTTCTAACAGCTACTGAACTTTCGAAAATTAATTGAATAAATATCGATTTGGCATACATTCATTCCACCAGTAACACTTCTGGATGCATTGAAGATCTTTTGAAAGAGTTTACTCGGTATTTCAACTTCTGTAAGCATCAAGATTGAAGTGAGACCACCTTGGTAGTTCTTTCTCTACTTGTTGTGGTTTTAGAAACAATCTCTTTTGACGTATAGAAAACGTACAGAAATCGAGAAAAGTAGAGTCACTTTTCTCCTCCTTAATGGTCATCAATGAAGACGGGTTGTGATCAGTCTCCGAAATCACAAGTCAAGAATGTCATTGAGCATGAATACTATATAAGTTTCTGAATGACTGAAACTGACACTCAGCCTAACCAAGTCATTACAAATAAACGCCGATTTCTGAAAACCACGTTCAATTTTGATATATTTACCGAAATCCTATAGGGTCTTTGAAGAACACAACTTACTATCCAGGCGGTTTACTCTCTCTCTCCCTCCTCTTCGTTGGAGCTCTAATCAAATGCCAAGTTACAAGCATTGGACGTACTGGGGATTTAGTGTTAGAGTGTTTTCAAACGTGTCTTACCTATTGAGTCTATGAAGAACTGATTGTCAATCGTCTAGAATTCTTTATTTGAAGTACCCACTCCACACATTTGGAAAACCTACTTCTGAATTGTCTTTGTCGTAAAGGATAGCTTCACGTATATTTTTAAAGTATATTCTTCTCATTACATGTTGTTATTTAGTAGCCAAAATTTTGATCAGTATATATGAATCAAGCCTTGTTACAGTCACTATTATTACCAAAGCTTTTGATTTCCCATTCTACAACTTACGTTGTACTTCTCATTGCATCACCTGATTATTTTAATTCACTTACCTATCTGGTGTAAAAACTTCAAAAAAGAACAGAGTTAAATACGTATGAAAGTATCTTACAATGCATATTATTCCCCATCTATTGTTATACTTCTTAAAAAGTAAACGAAAGTGTTGGATGTATGAAAACAGATCACCCATTTCCTTCATGTATATATTCGATGATATTTCATCATATATAAGAGGAAGTATGAGAAAAAACATTTGAGCAAATATTTCTTAATTGTTATCAGTTTAGCTTCAAGTACTGTTGGAAATGAATGTGTGCATGAAATGAAGCTACTCAAGAAAAGAAGTGGTGCTTTACAGAAATTTCAGTAAAGAAATTCTCATCAGGTATTAGTAGACAACTTTCTCTTGGAATCCTCATTTATTAGAACCTACAAATTTTTTTGAAATAAACTTCTGCGTTAGGAGGCTAACTCTAGATGTCAAAACTTAATGCTTTTTACAATAGCAATCTTTTTCTAAAGGTACAACCTAGTGAGATTTATTCCAATAAATGGAAAGGAAATCAAATGACAATATAAGGTGACAGTATTTCAACTGATACTACGCAGTAATGTAATCAAGCATTCTTTGAACTAGACATTTAATTATGCACTTATCATCCCTTGATTTTCTGACTTCATCACCACCAAGATTGTATGAAGTCTGGCTGAAGAAAGCACATTCATTGATAATTTATAGCACACTTTTCTGATCTTGAAGGTGATTGATTCCCACGGCATGAGAAGTGAAAAGCCTTATATTTCTTTTGAAAGGAGTACAAGGTCTACTGTCACCAATTATCTTCCTGACTCTAGTCGATTGGTCTGGATCATGCAGCAAACTGTGAGGAGCGAGAAGATGGGCACACGCTGTTTGGCCGATGAAAAGACCCTAGAAGTTTTGGATTTAGCCAACGATAATGATTTATGTCTAGCGTCTTGTCGCACAAATCCGATGATCTACAGGTAAAAACGAACAAGTTGGCAGAAGAGACGTGGCAGCGAAGATAGGATTTTCTTTCAGGTGAACGTAAAGAAGCCTCTAAAATGCTACAAAATATACACATCTATTCAAAGTTATTTTGGCCGCGCTTCGGTAAATAGTAACATACTTTTCAGTCCCTTATCTGACGAGGAACTGCAACACTATAGGAACCATTAGTTTCCACAAAACTGGTTTATTTTTAACTGACCACTAATCATCAGCGAAAAGTAAGTTTGGAATGACCGTGGAAACTTATAGCTTAGAATGGGAATGATAAATATTCTGGCATTTGTGTACAGCGGTATGTTGTCTTACATAAAGCCCCTTATTTAAAGTTCCCCGAAAAGTGTTTAATATAAATGAATGTTTACGCAGGATTCTTTCCACAGTGGAAGCTGAAAAATGTTGCATTTGTAAGTTTATCCCAGCGACCTTAAGACAATATAGCTTCATTTTAGAAAATTCTTATTGATGTGAAACCCTTGACCTCAATGCCACATTTAAGTTTCATTAAATAAATAAATAAATAAATAAATAAGATAAATTATCAATGAATGTGCTTTCTTCAGCCAGACTTCATACAATCTTGGTGGTGATGAAGTCAGAAAATCAAGGGATGATAAGTGCATAATTAAATGTCTAGTTCAAAGAATGCTTGATTACATTACTGCGTAGTTATCAGTTGAAATACTGTCACCTTATATTGTCATTTGATTTCCTTTCCATTTATTGGAATAAATCTCACTAGGTTGTACCTTTAGAAAAAGATTGCTATTGTAAAAGAGCATTAAGTTTTGACATCTAGAGTTAGCCTCCTAACGCAGAAGTTTATTTCAAAAAACATTGTAGGTTCTGATAAATAAGGATTCCAAGAGAAAGTTGTCTACTAATACCTGATGAGAATTTCTTTACTGAAATTTCTGTAAAGCACCACTTCTTTTCTTGAGTAGCTTCATTTCATGCACACATTCATTTCCAACAGTACTTGAAGCTAAACTGATAACAATTAAGAAATATTTGCTCAAATGTTTTTTCTCATACTTCCTCTTATTTATGATGAAATATCATCGAATATATACATGAAGGAAATGGGTGATCTGTTTTCATATATCCGACACTTTCGTTTACTTTTTAAGAAGTATAACAATAGATGGGGAATAATATGCATTGTAAGATACTTTCATATGTATTTAACTCTGTTCTTTTTTGAAGTTTTTACACCAGATAGGTAAGTGAATTAAAATAATCAGGTGATGCAATGAGAAGTACAACGTAAGTTGTAGAATGGGAAATCAAAAGCTTTGGTAATAATAGTGACTGGAACAAGGCTTGATTCATATATACTGATCAAAATTTTGGCTACTAAATAACAACATGTAATGAGAAGAATATACTTTAAAAATATACGTGAAGCTATCCTTTACGACAAAGACAATTCAGAAGTAGGTTTTCCAAATGTGTGGAGTGGGTACTTCAAATAAAGAATTCTAGACGATTGACAATCAGTTCTTCATAGACTCAATAGGTAAGACACGTTTGAAAACACTCTAACACTAAATCCCCAGTACGTCCAATGCTTGTAACTTGGCATTTGATTAGAGCTCCAACGAAGAGGAGGGAGAGAGAGAGTAAACCGCCTGGATAGTAAGTTGTGTTCTTCAAAGACCCTATAGGATTTCGGTAAATATATCAAAATTGAACGTGGTTTTCAGAAATCGGCGTTTATTTGTAATGACTTGGTTAGGCTGAGTGTCAGTTTCAGTCATTCAGAAACTTATATAGTATTCATGCTCAATGACATTCTTGACTTGTGATTTCGGAGACTGATCACAACCCGTCTTCAGTGATGACCATTAAGGAGGAGAAAAGTGACTCTACTTTTCTCGATTTCTGTACGTTTTCTATACGTCAAAAGAGATTGTTTCTAAAACCACAACAAATAGAGAAAGAACTACCAAGGTGGTCTCACTTCAATCTTGATGCTTACAGAAGTTGAAATACCGAGTAAACTCTTTCAAAAGATCTTCAATGCATCCAGAAGTGTTACTGGTGGAATGAATGTATGCCGATTCGATATTTATTCAATTAATTTTCAAAAGTTCAATAGCTGTTAGAAGATTGCTTTGCTGAATCCCTATCATACTTAAATACTGTCATGAAGTGCTTCATGAAGTGCTAAAAACTTTGCATACTTCAGAATTCCTTCAGAAAGCTGATGAGAATTTAGAGATTCTGGTAATTTATTCCTGTTCACATCATTGTATACTTATCTGTCGAGAGAATTACATTTACGCATTCTGACTACTGACAATCGAACAGTAGTTGAACGTTTTTTATAAACGTTTTGGAAGTATTTATGTAAGGCATTCGAAGTTTCAAGGTGAAATGAGCTATAAACCCCCCTGCTAAAACTGTCACCAAACTTACTCAGAAGCAAACAACTTCCTAATATGTAGGCGGGTATCCTCAGTTCATACAACTTATCAGTTAGACTGCAGTGAATTCTCGTAACTGGTGGAACAGGTGATTGGATCTTTAAATTGAATGGTTTTAGAATAACTGATTGGTTTGAAAGTAGCCTTTATTATGGGCTCAGTACATCTAGAAAATCTCTACTGACAGCGGTGTTTGAGACAAATGATCCACTTCGAACCAGTAGTTCTTATTGCGTATCCGTGATTCTTCACGCTATGTAAGCTATTACTCTTAGTTCTTTTGGTTAGAATTCAGAGGACTATTAGTTTATACTTTCCTTTTTTGATCATATTTTCAACATACCTGTTACGACATATTGTCGATGATCATCTATTTCTTCTCTCTTCAACCTGGTTCAATTTGTAGGTGAAAACTCGTTTTCTAGTCCTCATCAACTTCTTAAGACTGTGACTTATATTAGCGTTCTATACAAGGCTCTCCAACTTGATATACACTGTGTCATGTGACATTGGCAATTATCATAACAAGCAGATTTTGATCTCTTTTTTAACACTCACTGATTAAAGTAATACCATGTGGTCATCAAATCCATTTTTGTTTAGATTGTCAGGACAATTTCTATTGATAAGTAGATGCATAAGTAGAAAATTTGAGATCACCATTTATCGGTGTGTCTCGTATTCAAAAGTAGGAATTTCTAGCATATCTGCACATCTGAGTTATATCAAACCAGTATATCTTCAGGTGAAAAGCATATTTCCCCTGAGGAAGCAAATACTGTACTGTAAAGTTTAAGTCTACTGAGTCATAGGAGTATGGAAATATTGAAATGAGGGAAAAGATTTGTAGCTCTAGATGAGTTTAGTGGTGGTCTGGTGTTCTCTTCGCTTTGATATTTTGTTGTGAATTTTATATCGCCAGGTTTGATGACATCTTAAGCGCTAACTTTATAAAGAAGCGAGGCGTATTCGGATATCACCTGCAAGTTTTATTGACGTTGTATGTTGAGGAAAGGAATTATTTATCACACCCTGAGCTCCTCATGAATACTTCAACCAATCCGACAACTGGACTGGTCCACATAACTCTGTGAACAATTTTGGCAATCGATTTTATAGATTGTATGTGTCTCGTCTTTTCTGGCAATGGGTGCTCCACCTTGCACAACATGCTGTGTATTGCTTTCGAACGTTTGTTTGCTATTCTGATTTCGAAAGGACGAAGCAATTGGTTGGCTGTTTCTGAGATATCTTTTATTTAGAGTAAGGTAACACATCTTTTGATTCGGGGCAATCACCCTGTGTTCTGTCCTGTTGACAAACATATTTTGATGAAGTTAGACGGATTCTCATTGACTTGAATACTTTGTGCATGTATTTTTCTTTGGATTTCTGTGGTGGTTGAGTGCTGTAATGTGTCTTAACTCTTGAGAGTAATGTTAGTATGCCGTATCTTTTGTGGACTGTAAGGTGTCTTTTGTTCCATGTGAGTATTTGTTTTGTATATGGTGGTTGGAATTCGGAGCATGCTCTTATGAGTACTTGCATAGTGATAGCAGCCAACTGTGCGGTGCTCCGGTGTTCTTTGTTTAACTTATATCTTTCGGTGTTTATTAGCATCATCAAAAATGTAATTTTCTCGCTTGACAAAGTGAGTTAATTATTTGTTTGCTTCCGCGCGGGTGGTTTTTGTTTTCTCTGTAGTAAATTATTCGAAGTGCTTTTTCTTTATAAACTGAGATGTTACTGAGATCTGGATCTCAGCTTTTAAGGATATTAGTACCGTCATAGTTGCAAGTACGTCTTGCTGACCACTGTCAGGCGATGAGAAGCCCTAGGTTAGTGCGTCTTGGCATTCTGCTCAAACCCTATGCATCTCAATTTTTGATTATTAATCAGTAAATTTATGTGAGGTACTGTTCAGTTTCTACATATTTATAAAGACGTGGAATCGCGCATGTGAAACATTAGTTGAATAATTTACATGAAGGAATCTGACACATATCACTGCTTGTTTAATTGAGTTGTCAATGAAAGTCAATCACTTCTCCTTTTAAATGATTTCCAAATTCTGGTAAGAAGAAAGCGTATGTCATGAAGAAATTTCTTTTGATAGCTGTATAATATTTTGGATTTTCTCTAATAAGATTCAAATAACCGGTTTGGTTCATTAATTAGCCTTATTGTAATCTCCATTTTGAAGTTATAAGCGTAGGAAAAATGTAGTACCTTAACCAATGTGCTGAATATATGGGGCTATTGAAATGCAGTTTCCTAAATATGAATTACCTTGAAACTGGACAAAGCACCTCATCCTCATCTGAAACCGAATGTAACCAAAGTAAAGGTCGACTAGATCATATTAAATTACTTGGTGATTCACGTATATCCTTCCTGAGTTTATTTTGTTTCTTTATTGACAATATCCTATGAATGACTTATTTGTGTGATCCAAGTAGTGTGAACGTGTGATACAAAGAGAATGTTTTTGGCTTGTTGACATTCAGCATGGATAAGTAGATTACCTAGAGTTTTTATGTACCTGTTTACTGACTAGTCAGTATCTTAACTAACCTTCTGATTTTTTCATAATGCCAAGGAAGCAATAAATATGAGTAGAATCATAAATTTTAGCTACCCTAACCTATTTTATTGGATTCTAGTGGTCGTGGTGGCTTTTATATATTCCTGTTTTGCACAGTTTCACTTGTGAAATGTGTACGCAGAGGATTCACTCAATATGTAGTTGACTGTATAAGTTTTTTAAGACATTCCAATGAAAAAGCCAACTATAGTTTAAATGTTCTCAAACTTAGATGAAATATTGACTCCTGTAATATGAAGCTTGACCTAAGTAATTCAGCATTCAATCTTTGAGATTTTAAGTCATCTTCAAAGGTTAAAAGAAACATGACAAAACAAGTGAACAAAACGATGTCAATACCAGGAATAAGCTTATCACTGAACATCAATCTTCCGAGTACATGTAGATGAAAGCGTCAAAACCTATAACGCATGCATTTCATCCACCAGGCTTCTAAGACTACACTTCAGCAGTACACTTGGTTTCTAAAACTACTCACATATCGTATGGGTGTGAGCAACAGACTAAAATCGCAACCACAAAACGAATCATATCTTATTATTACTAAGATTCTACTAGACACGAATTCCACCACTGGGTATATCTCTACCGACAAACAAAAATTATCAAGTATTGTCCAGAAATGAATTGTTAATTAACATCCAGTAAGCCAGAAAAGGACTCTTAATGTTCTCTCAGTGTTCCTCAAGGAGTTTCAAGGATACATCTCATTAATTTCGTTTTAGTTTTTATCATACTTTTTATTTTCCTGGATTTTACTGCACTACATTGCGAATAAGTTTTCATACATAAGAAGAAAATATCTCGCCGTTAAAACTACTTCTTCAGTAGAATCATCTTGAAAAGTAGATAGAGTGAATTCCTAAGGAATCTACGTACCTCAAACGAGATTGTGAATGTTTGAGGAAAGCTCTTACTGTCGAACGAAATCAAGTAGTTAATTCTTCAACCAGGAAATTTCTGCTTTCACTTCATTGAAAAAGCCTGACTTAAGACACCAAATTTGTTTGGCATATTCACAACCACCCTTGCATTCACTTTTTTTCTTGAATTTAATGAGGTCAAATTACAGTTATTGATTAAAATATTCGCTTATATTTTTTATTTGAAGTATATTCTTTGTAGACGGGACTTCAAGTGAATATAGAGAAGACAGAGGTGATGAAGATACCGCACCAACAACAACAAACTCCAGTCACCATCAACGGGAGAACTTTAAAGGAAGTAACCTCCTTCACCTATCTAGAAAGCACTGTTTCAACTACAGGTGGCACCGGCCAGGATGTCAAGGTCAGAGTCGGAACAGCAAGACAGGTGTTCATTAGCCTGAAACCAGTATGGAGATCTTCTGGACTCAGCATGTGGAACAAGATACGGATTTTCAACACCAACGTCAAGTCAGTGCTTCTGTATGGCTCAGAGACTTGGCGCGTCACGAAAGGCATTTCCAATAAACTACGGACATTCATCAACAACTGCTTACGCTCGCTACTAAAGATCAGATGGATTGCCAGAAAGAATAAGCAACAAGGAACTCTGGGAACGAACCAACCAAGAACCTATCACCCAACAAATATGCAGCAGGAAGTGGAGATGGATTGGACATGCACTGAGAAGGCCGACTGGGGACATCACGCGTCAGACCAGTTGCTCAAGTGGAATCCCCATGGGAAGCGACGAGTTGGACGTCGGTGCGGAGGGTGACATGGAGGAGATCGTGCGAGGAGGAAATGAGAACTTCTGGGCTGTCGTGGAACCAGGTTCAAAAGATCTCAGAGAACAGAGGTCACTGGAGGCGTGCTACTGAAGCCCTATGTTCCACTAGGAACTCAAGGGACTAATAATAATAATAATATTCTTTGTAATCAGTCTGAAAAAAGAAATTGACTGGAATCAGTGTGAATGAAATACACATAATCATCACAATTTTGACTCATTAAATTTTGAATCTGTTGAGCCATAGTCTCTCAAGATATACACATTGAGTTACTTGTGTATACCAAACAAGTGAATTCACTTTATCATGCTTCAATAAAATTTCGGTTAACCTATCAAGACATCTGTAAAAGGCACCATTAATAATTAGAATAGTGTAAAAGACAAAAGTGGTGGTTGGAATATGCTAATGGGGAAAAATGTAGAGCTCTTAGCCTAGTAAAACCAAAGTGGTATCGACTTTGTTTTCAGTTCCGATTTCAGGAATTTATCAGTGGTTAAACCCTACAGTGTTACTTGTAAAGTTTGCCCAACTTTACAATGTTAGACACATAGTTTATTCCTGCACTTACTGAAGCAGGTAGTAGACTTGACTTTTGCATTTCAGTTACTCTTGGCACTTAAGTAAAATATACTTAGTAAAAAAATTAGTTCTACCTTGTTTAGCATTTCTAAAAATTCACCCAACTGTCCAGAATAAGTAATTTGATCGCTTTTAGGTTAACTAAATACTTTCAATCAACTGTGTACGTAAAAATAATCAATAGAAAATTTACAAACCAATAAACTGATTGCCTTATTTCTTTCTTTGTGACTAGGCTAAAGTTTTGGGATGCACAATTTGTGTAGATATTGATCAGCGTATGTAGAATTATATCAACCAATCATATTTAACTGAAAAACCATCTAAAACTAGGGGAACAATTTTGCCATAGTAGGTGAATAATACAATCAGGGTAATGAGCGAAAGAGATGAACTTGTAGATTGTATAAGCATAAAGAATCGTGGATTCAGTCTTTTCCGGTTTCATTGAAGACAAAATAACATCTCACAGTGATGGCTTCGAAATCTTTTATGGATGTGGTAAAGGATATGAGAAGAGCGTCAAATTTCCGTAGAGCTTCAGTATATAATGAAGATGTATGTCATTTTATTGTCAATAAACTGTACTTGAGTTTCTTTTCATAGCTATGGTTACATTTATTATTGTGAAGTTTAATAAAATATTTTGATTTAGGAGTCTGTACGATAAGAATCTTTCATTAATTTTACCATTAAAATTAACCGGAGTTTTTGAAAAGATGTAAAATTTGTGAGTTTGACCTCATGATGATGAAGTTCAGGGTCACGACTCTATAATTTCTTTAGTAATACTTTATTTCAGCCTTTTGTAATGATGGTCCAGATTCGTTTGCTTTAGATTCTCCAAGATAATCTAGCAGGGTTCGGGGAATTATGTTCATTAGAACCAAAACGATGTACTTTCAAGTCATCAGTTTTTGATTGGAACGTGTTAAAAGTTATAAATATTAGCTGAACGACCTTTAGTGTTATCCTCTTTGCATTTCTTAAGCATACAGTCACCAGTAACCGGAAATCAACAGTATGAAATATTATGCCTTCTTTATCCATGAGTTCTTCCATGTCAAGAGCTTCAGTCGATTCAACGGTCAGTATTCAGAACAAAGTTATTTAGTTTCATTGGATAGTTGTTTTACAAACTGTTTTTTTGAAATTACTACTCATCTGAAAATATAAAAATTGGTCTTTCGTTATAATCGTAAATTATGTAAATATCAAATATGAACCTTTCTTGTTACTTTGGCAATTTCATTTTATAGACTTTCGGATAAAGATTTAACCTGATAGAATTGAATAACTTTTATGTTAGGCCAATGACTCATAGAGGAAAAATTTTTTAATATCCGAATGAGGTAAAAAACTTAATTTCCGATGTTTTTCCACCCCACGGAAGTCGCTTTTTCTTGGGATAAAGTCTCCACAAGTATGTCCAACTAATAAGTGGAGATTTAAGTATATGATAATCTGTGCAAGTTTTTTTTATATGAGAATGGCCCCTCCACAAGATCGTAAAACATTATCTCATTGGGGTTTTATTAGTATACTTCCTCTATTTTATAATTTTAAGTGTGATTTATTTACTGTTATTTACTTGGAGCACAAGTTACCGTTTGTTAAGTAGGTGTTGATTTTGCAATCAACAGTAATCTGATCATTAGTTTTATTTTAAATCCTGTTACATTCACCTCCACTGATACGGTATATTTGCTGTCTCAAGTGAGAAAGTTTTTTACATCTCACTCTGATTATTTTATAACCACATTTATACTTGCATAACATTGAACCATGAGTAGAAATTATTTTTACCATTCGTTGGCACAATTAATTGTTGTATTGAATGTGCTTTATTTCATTGAGTGATTGATAGAAAAGTTTATTTCCACTTTATAAACTGAATAAAACAATTTTGCATTTCATGCTCTATCAATCTAAAGAGGTTGTAATTTAACGTTTGAATTTATCTTCAGTCACTTGGGTATGTAATATGTAGCTATTTAAGCAGATCACATAATGATTAGCTTTTATTTTAAGGATATTTGTGACCCTTGGTTTATCATCAGACACTTTGCTGGTATTCCAGTTATCGACACAAAATGGTAGGTCGAAGTAACCGACATACCATTTTCAGGGATTTAAAAAATAACTGACTTTTCACTCATATTTCTTTGAAATCCTTGATTTGGAAGTGAAGTTGTTTATTAGTTTACCAGTCTAATATGGTTTGTACTGGCTTGGTCGATTTTTCACAGCCCTTTAAAATACTTTTTGAGTGGAAGTTGAAATGAGAAATCCACGTTTTGTTTCTTGTTCATATTCTTCATTTACATTGAGGATTTTAGAAACAATAATAAGATTTGTAACCCCTTTTGGCAGTGATATTCACAGACAGTTACTTTTTGTTGTACATTTGTAAATGTACAAATGTTTACAATAACAAGTTCTAACTCAGTAATTAAATAGTAGTGTTCCCGTTTCAAAGTCTAACGGTTATCTGATCCACACCTTGAGGTTCGCAAATGTCTACTACTATGAAAACAAAAAATAAGAGGAAATAGCTTGACAGTTATCTCGGATTTTCACTGTTCTGTTCGCTGACGTTTATTTGTAGCTAAACGTTTCTTTAAATTAGTTACTTCATTATTCCCTTTTTTAGCACAGTAGACAAAACTTAAACTTTGCAATCATAAACAGTGGATACAAAATGGAGAAAAGTCTTTGGTTATTCATAACTGTTTTGTAAACTGTAAAATATACGTCCATAAAACTATGAAGAATAAGATTTTCAGAGCATTGTGGTCTGGTGCAGAAACACACATGCAGTAGACTTTTAGCAGACACTTACAAAAGTCAAGAACTCGAAGTCCTGGGTCAGTTTAATATACTTTAGGTAAAATAAAGGACTTTAAACATACCACTTAATTGTAGCTAGTGGAGGAATGCAGGACGCATGTTTCATTCTATTTGAGACTCGTTACAATAAATATTTAAGAAATATAAAGGAATCTGCATGGAAGCCTATATGCCAATAGTGGTCGAACAATTTGGTCCACTAAGACAACGGGGAATTACAAACATATTAATAAATAGTAATAGCTAATACCAGTTTTAAAAGAGGTATCTATAGTACCGCAGTGCCTTAAAAGACCATGCTTTGGTGTTTGAAGAGATGGTTACTTGGTTTGAATTTCAGTGTGAACAACATCACTCATTGGGGTGCAGGTACACCCAGCTGATGAATCCTGAATAGGACGAAACGAGCGTCCTGGATATCTTTGCTAGCCATAACCAAGTAAATTATTATACTACTTCGGTCCTTCATTTAGCTGTGAATGATAAGTTTTAAATAACCGCGTCTAGAGCTGTAAGCTTTTGAAGAGTAATTTGTGCATATGTAGCTCACAATCCATTGTTAACTGAATAGAATTGTGGGTACCTTATAAGAGTATTTCTTTTGATGTATAACACATAGCAACACAGTATTATATACTGAATGTCACTACGAGGACAAATCACTGCTCATATCACATTATATTGACTTTTAATACAACGTGGATAGGTGGACAAGGACTAATTACCGTATATTAGTCAATCGAATCAACATTTATAATGGGTAACAGGAACGACAAACACCCATGAAATCAAAATTATGGGCTGAAAAACCATAACAGTTAGATTTCGAAACTTGCGTATTCGCCTTTCTGTGATTATTTTGCTCGAAACATTATCCAGTAAATTATACCTTATCATTGTGTGCCACATTTCACATACATATATCTAATATGGAAATTCATTGTACCATAGTTGGCGAATTTCATTTATGATGAGAACAGGGGCCACTAACGTGGAGTACTAAATTTGCTGTGATGTAGATGTGACTTCCAATATTGTAGGTCAGCATTACCAAACAAACTGAAATAATTATCTACTAGTATCTGGTTTCTTTTTTTTAGTTGACAGATGTGGAACTGTAATGACCAGAATATTTGAATGACAGCAGCATTTGAGATAGTAAAGTGAACTGTCACACAGGATGAGGATGGTAATTGCTTCTAAATCTCGAGGCTTTGACGTTCTTTCTTGGATGTCTCATCATTTGGATTGGTGACTACATTAGAATTTGTTATATAAAGTATATGTTCTACTGATTAGTCAAAGAACATATCTTTTGAAGTTTTAATAAAGAAACCTCGTAAACTTTGATTATTTACAGGTCTTCATCAGCTAATGTCAGTGAAACTTAGATAATTCAACCTAATAATAGACAAATAGTCATTTTTGTATTCCAGTTTGTTTTGTTGCAAAATATCTAGTATTGTATGTAGAAGTAGAGATTTTTTTTACCTGAATAAATGATAAGATTTCTGCCATACATAGTTTAACCTTTTCACTATGTTTTTCTACTTGTTTCTACAGTTTCTGATAACTCGTTTACCAGAGAAAATTATGTTACAAATCTTCTCGCATCTTACCCATCCGGAACTATGCAATATAGCACGTGTATGCAAAATGTGGCGGCGCTTAGCATACGACCAGTCATTGTGGCAGTCACTTAACTTAAGACCTGAATATGGTGGGATATTTGTAAGTGATTTGATTTCTTTTTGGGTAAAAATCAATCTTAAACTTTTAAGAATTTTGACAATGAAGAAAATATTTTCATTTTGGAAAACTGCATTAACTTTTTTAAAAGTTTAAAAATGGCGTGTTGGAGTTTGTAAAAACAGTATGCGTTCAAAACAAGTGTTCATGAAACTTCAAATAATTTACATATGGCATATCTTGAGTTTGTAACTGCTTTAATTTACTGTGAATACAGTAATACCTTTTCGTCAAGTTTTAGGGGCTAGTAATGCGACTTAGGATTGATATCATGGTCGGATTGATGACAGCACCTATTGGATATTCAAGAAACTCGTATATTAGTGGACATTCATTGACTTAGAATGATAAATGAACGGTCAGCAAATCCTAAACATTACTCCTTATATCATTTCTTTGTGAAAAGACAATATATTCATCTAATTATCTCTTAAAATTTCCAGAGCTTTGATGTCAAAAGTATTTTAAGTGTAAGAATGTCCATTAGTATAGAAACATTTACTAACATCTATTAAAGTTGGAGATACTAAAGCAAACTCCTCCTCACTGAATCCATAATGCAATTTGAAATCACAGCAAAATTAAATAACTATTAGGTTGACATTTTGTTCGTAAGTAAAGAGTGAGGTGTAGTTTCCACTTTCAATGAGAAAGTTTAACTTTATCCTTATAATAACTTGCTACTTAATTTGAATCAAGATTAGAGTGACAGCATGAATGATCTTGGTTAATTTGGAGTGGAATTCCTTTGCGGAGATCAGCCGAACCATGATAATAGTCGATCGCAGCTATTATTTATATTTCATCAGCATTTAAGTATGCCGCACTACTTACTGCGTACTAAGAATACGTAATGTCGTATATAATGTAAGTATTCTAAGTGTAAAATATTAATTTTTGTCTCGTAAATTTTAAAAGTAAACTAACTCCTAATGGTTTGATAATTTTAAATTGTTTGACAAATGACATTTCAGTGAATTAAAAGAAGTTAATTAAATGTAATGATTTCCCTTTGCTACATAGGGCCGAATTGCTCGACCTGTGTTGTTAGATGGGCTCTTATGCGGATGTCTCGATACTGACGGAAATTTGCGATGTTATAATGATCTTGGTGACTAGCAGAGGAATCCAGGACGCGCGTTACGCCCTATTTGGGACTCGTCAGCTGGATGCGCCTGCACCCCAGTGAGTGATGTTGATCCCATCGACGCTCAAACACTGTACCTTTCGCTTCAAAAGCAAGACACGTTATCCACTGAGCCAAAAGTAGCATCACCACTTGTGCAACGGGTGTCCGTTGTTGTGATGGTACTTGTAACTTCCCGTTGCTTAAAAGGGCCGAAATGCTTGACCTCTGTTAGCAGATGAGCTCCTGGGCTCAACTGGGGGTCAGTGGATAACGTGTTTGGCGTTTGGAGCGAAAGGTATCGGGTTGGAGCCTCGGTGGAAATAATATCGCTCACTCGGGTGCAGGTATACCCAGCTAGTGAGTCCCATATAAAAGGAAACGCGCATCCTTGATTCCTCTCCTAGTCACTAAGATCAGTAGAAATCAATTTATATTCTTCAACCTTGATCAAACAAATCTACGTCAATAAAATATAGTTATAAACTGATTTACAACTTACTACTTGACCTCTTTTAAAATAAACTAAGTGGTCACTGAGATAAAATCGTTGAATATGAAATTCATCCAACAAAATGGCGTTTACTGGTTGGTCTCATCAGCAAACATTGGTTCTATGTTAAATTTGACCTTAAGATTACAGCAACCTGACATATAATAATTACAACAATGACTTGAAATAGCATTTTTAGTTGAGAGGTGCGGCCTGATTCGTTGAATATATCTGTGGTACATTGGTTGAGATAGTTGGTTTTCAACCATTAGTCGCAGGCCAGGTTAAACTATTATTTTTCATTGCTGAAAGCACAATCCTTAACATGATTGTAGAGAGCATTGCACTATTATATTCATTTTCAAGGTTATAATGATTTTTGTTGAAGTTAACCGCACCATCCTACAAAAAGGTGATGCAGCTAGCTCTAATTACACTTCATCAGAATGCTACCGTTATTGGTACTTACTGGTAATTTAATCGATTGCGAGCACTGACTGAAAAAGTAAGTGGACTGTGGTGAGCTTAGCAGAACACAGTTTTCCTTAACCTCTAAAATCCCAAACGTATTCCTTAATTCTTTCATAGAGTGAGGAATATTGATCACACACAGGTAAGCTAATTACGATAAAATATGATGCATTCTTCTCTGGAATACAATTCAGCCCTGAGAATTAGATGTGAGATTTCTGAAAAAAACACTAGTATTATATCACTCTTAGTCATTTTTTTAGTATTATAGATTAAATCTACGATACACGTCACTTCAGAATGCGAAACAAAATATTGAATAAAGCAAACTATTAGACACCCGAATTTTCTATAACCTAGGTCTTCAGATGCATATTCTGCCGACAATCTTAGACAACACCAGAACACAAATAGGTTATCAAGTGAACACAGGCTTTTAGCACCAACTACTGTTATTATTTGTCCCGCTTCTGTAGCACGTCTTCAGTGCACTCTCTCCCCTGAAATCTTTTGAACCTGGTTCCACAACAGCCCACAAGCTTTCATTTCCTCCTCACACCATCTCCTCCATGTCACTCTCACCTCAGACGCCCAACTTGCCGTCTCCCGTCTGGATTCCACTCGAGCACTTGGCCCGTCATGTCCCCAATCGGTATTCTCAGTGTATGCCCAACCCATCTCGACTTCCTTCTGCACATTTGTTGAGCGATAGCTTCTTGGTTGGTTCGTTACCCAGCCAGAGTTCCTTGTTGCTTATTCTTTCTGGCAATCCATCTGAGCTTCAGTAACGCGCCAAAGTAGGCAGTTGTTGATGGATGGATGTAGTTTGTTGGAAATGCCTTTCGTAATGTGCCAAGTCTCTGAGCCATACAGAAGTACTGACTTGACTGGATTGGTGTTGAAAATCTGGATCTCGCTCACGCTTTATGCTGACTGCAGTAGATCTCCACACTGGTTTCAGCCTGATGAACGCCTGTCTTGCTTTTCTGATCCTGGCTTTGATGTCCTCGTCTGTGCCGCCACCTGTAATTGAAACAGTTCTGCCTAAATAGGTAAAGGAGACTTCTTCCTTTAAGTTTCTCCCTTTGATGGTGATTGGAGCTTGTTGTTGGTGGTGGTGTTGTTGGTTGGGTATCTTCATCACCTCTGTCTTCCCTATATTCACTTGAACTCCCGTCTTCGCTGCACTTCCTCGCATCTTTTGTCAACTTGTTAGTTTTCGCCTGAAGATCTTTAAGTATGTGTGACATCAGATGCAAGTCATTGACGAAATCCAAATCTTCTTGGATCTTTTCCCCAGTTCAGCCTATCTCCTCTTCTCCTCTTCACTGTTTGTTGCATGATCCAGTCCACTACAATCAGGAATATCATGGGTGATAGTAGACAGCTTTGTTTTACTTCTGCCTTCACTTAAAAAGCATCACTGAGCTTCCCATTGTGAATTACTTGGCATGTGGCATGTCATATAGTTTTTGAATGAGATTGATAAAGTTTTGTGGTATTGCATAGTGTTGAAGCAGCTGCTTGTCAAATTACTTGTCAGTCGACGCTGTCAAAAGCCTTCTCAAAGTTGATGAAGTTGAGGTAGAGGGTGAACTGCCATTCTATACTCTGTTCTGTGATGATGCGCATTGAAGCGTTGCAATTTGGTCAGCACATGATTTGTACTTCCTGAATCCAGCTAGCCTGTTCCGGTCGTAGTTTTGAATCCAGCGTATCCTTTAGTGTCTCGAGGATGATGCGGCTCAATCTAGAGTGAAGCAAATAACATGACTAGCTCACTGATGAATGTGTAAACTTTCATTTTTAATTGTTTTAAAAATCGAGATGTTTCACAAACATGTTTTTTAGTGGATGGTGGAATTTACAGTAAAAAGAACAGCATCGACTCGTTTACTAATCAGTTATGACTATCTGATGCGTATATACGTATTACCTTATTTTGAATATTTGTTCGATGGAGAAAGGTTATTTTAATACACTATCTTACAAGTTATGATATCGATAAAGCTATAATTAATTGCTTATGTGAAGCCAATGACACCAGCCAACAAAACGCGCTAATGAACACCATCCAGTACATCTAACAAATAGAAAAATATAAGCACACTTGCAGCTTTGTAACTGAACATAGCAAATTTATGACATTTTGCTCCAATGACAGGTCCTTCAAAAGGTCTACATCATATCGTTTCTCGAAGATGATGAGTCTTTGTCGAAATAATTTCCTTTTCTCCTGTAACTCAATGATTCATCAGATATAAACACAAGAAGAAGTACAACATAGTTCACTTGTCAACATAGTGGGTTTTTTGGCAATTTTATTGAAGTCAGAAATACTTATAAAGTATGTTTATTTCAACACACTTGAAGAAGAAAATTCCTCTAACTGTCTCTTGTTGTTAGTGAATTTTTATTTTAATACTATGTACTACAATGTTAGTTACTAAGATAACTAAGTTAATGACGTATGTAAAGGATTTCGATAAAGCTTTCACACTTTTCAAATGATATAGTTTTGTACTGAAAGAAAAAAACGAGTGAAGTTTCTACATAAATTCAATAAATGATAGTTGTGCTTACAATATTGTGTAAAAGTTTATTTTGTAGAGTTTTAGGCTACTAACAGATATTGGAATCAAATTCATGAAATCACCTCAAAAGGACAGGGATTTATAAATGGAAATTTCAAACGTTTCATAAAGTTGGAGTTTAAAATTAAATAAAAATTGAAATATTTGAACAAGATAATACAGTTCAAATGATGAAACATTTAGCTGGGTGTGTGATTTGATCTACGTGTTATCAAGGTCACGATTTGCATTAAATAGTGTATTAACTTATTATTTTGTAGGCACAGCTCTAAGCTCATACATCTAGGTTATTGGCTAAACATGAATTTAATCAGCACCGAATAGATGGTTTAGAATCTCATGAATTGCTGATAGGTGTATTTATTTTCATTTACAAACTGATATCGAATAACCATGACCAAGCACCCTTGGTAATTTCCCTAACCTAGTCAATTGTTAGCTACACTAGAGAATTTATGCAGAATATTGTGAGAAGTGAACTTGTCTCACCCTTGTATATCAAGACTATAAATAATGTTGATCCTAAAACTGATTAGCTACGCGTATATCGACCGACGAGAGTACTTTTTTAATCACTTATTGTAGGCATAACATCTGCGTAGGAACAGAGTATTCAGTGACTGAGTGTAGTGAGATTAGTGTGGCATTCTGTAATCCTTGTACGTACAGTCTTCATTATTTTGAAATAAATTAACTAGTTGTTCTGGGTTGCACTCAAGATCAAAACGAGTCTAACGGTATTAATTTCCATTTAAAACTTAACTATCTAATATCTTCGTTTGATACAACTCATCTATTTTGTACTACAATATCACTTCACCTATAAATACTTCTGTTTTCATACCCTACTCACTAATTACGTTATTCCTAAGGGTAGGAATCTATATAATCATCAAGAATTTAGAATCTATAATATATGGCTGGTTATGCTCGTTAGAAACATGTTTCTATTCGGTGTATTTCCAAAAATATAAACGTCCATTCGTTATATGTAAAATGTCAGTGAAAACAACAGTTCAGTTAGAAAAAATATATACTTTAGATAAATGCAACTGATCGGAAATATGTCCGTCATTTAAATGTCCATATATTTTATTATATTACATATTTACATTATGAAATTCCAAAGTGTTATAGATCTAGTGAAATGACATTTTTCTGAACTATTCAAATATTTTAATCAATAAAATGTTTCTAAATTATCATTTAGGTATATCACGTTCTACCTTATTTACAGTTAGCAAATGTATCCTCTTTCGTTAAATGTTGATTGTGTGATAAGCACAAATTTCATTGCTTTATTTTAATATGTATATGTACCAGTGTCATGTAGAAGACAATAATGTACATTTTTAGTTACTGAAATCATTTATTTCCTTCAATGAATTTAAAGCAACCGTTTCTACTTTATGAGTTCTAAGCCTACTTCCCTTACATTCATTACTTATTTTAAATAGATAGAGATCCTGTAACATATGTACAAAACATATCTAGCTATCTATGTGATTTACAGATAAATATAATGCGGTTACATGTGATTTTGTTAAACTGTTTATGGGATAATTATTCATTACTGCATTAGATCAAATGAATACAAAATGAACCTTGATTTTATAGTAAAGCATTTTTTGTTGAGCATCAAATTGGAATCTTAATGTCCTGCAGTTGATTCCTTAAAAATAATTATTTCAGTTATTTTGAAAACTAGGTTTTACTGAAGGGGTTGTTAGAGTACTTGACAGTATACACATACTGATCTATTAGTTTCATGATAGATTTTGAAGTAATGGATAGGAAATCATGAACTGGTTGTTGAAATATACCAATAAAGTGCATCTGAAACCATATAAAACTTTTATTTGCTCTGAAACTCTAGCGTTTTCTGTTTCATGCTCTGGTTACAGACTTTACTACTAAAATATTTAAACCTAAGCATATTTCCTCCAGATTTGAATTAGGAACAATAGTCAGTCGTTGGGTGGTTGCAAATACCAAATAGTTATATTTAAAAGTAAATAATAACATAATAATAATTATCAATGATTAATAATTATTCGAATCCAGGAATACTATTCACCGGATAGTTTTTTGTGGGATTTTGTGTGGTATCTTAATCTAATAGAGTGATACAATTAGAATTCATGGTTCTTGTGCAACTATTTCAGCACAACTTTGACACTGTCTGAAATATACCTATGTTATCCTAACCCACTTAACTATTTTCACTAGGCTAAAGTAATACACAGACTTATTTAATAATTTTCAACGTATTGACTTAAACTGATAAATAACAGAGAGTTAATTTCTTGACCTAGGGCTTCTTTTGATATGTTATCATTTTCTTAATTAATGAATCTATTTTGAAGGAATGCTTTAAGCCAGAAATGAAGAAAATACAACAATTTTTCACCTTTGTCGTTCGCTGCAGTTCCACACTTATGTCAATGACTGGTCAGGAGTTACAAATAATAAAATTTGTCACCAACAGATCCAAGCATTTTTTCTTCCACGAAAAATATTTGTTAACATGCAATGAATTCAAAAGCCATTTGAAATCGAACACTTGAAAGTTAGCTAAAACAATTTTAAGTAATTATCATACATACTTAGATATAGGTAAAAAATATGCCTTAGAAAAGCATATTGATGAGATAGGAGGCAACGTTCGTTCCGAATTCTTCGAAATTCAAATGATAGTTTTTAGCAGTATAGGTCATTTTAACGGTGAAATACGGTAACCAGTGGTTTCAGTTAGAGTTGTGACAGTGAGTTTTTCTTCCCTCTAAAGTTCTTAAATATGAAATAAAGTTGAGATATCTTATATAAATTATCAACTGAGTATATCACAAGCCGGTTGGTCGATCTGCATGAACGTCAGATCTGACCCAAAGAAAGTTGGTGCATAGCAGTTTGAAAGATTATTCGAAAATTGTAGATAATATCGTACAATGATGTTGTTCACTGATACTAACCATAATTGTGGATAGTAGTTAGAAACATTTGCTAAGTATTTAGTACATTGTCTTCACAAAAACCAGTTCCGAAGAAATTCACTTTTTGCAGAGGTAGAGTTAAGTTCCTTTTTAACCACCAATAATACAAACAAATTATCCTTTATTATCCAAGATAGCCGTGGTTTGACAGACTAGTAATAATAGTGGGTGATTGAAAGCTAAACTCTAAGAATAACTCTCGTCGTTGATAAGTGTCACAGAAAAATAGAATATCCAAGAAAACCACTCTTTTATATAAAAAACAAAAACCACTGAACTTCACCGCTAAATTGTTGAAAATAATTCAGGTTCCCTATTAGTTTATTCAGAAAGGAATGATGAAAGAACCAGTGATTAATGCATAGGGCTTTCTTTGCATTCATACTTACCTTGAAGCGCAATATCACAAACTAATAACTGCTCTAGTCTAATGTATTTGAATATCTAACCTACTGTAAGTTTACCAATTTACTTACAACCTTAAAAACCAATGAGTAACAAAAAAGCTAACAGAATGGAACTCTGTAGATTTCCTAAATAGTTTTCAACAACTTCATGTTTGAGTAGAAAAGATGCTTATAGAATCACAGTTATCAGACGAAAAGCAGATACAGGATGTGAAATTCCCTTCAAGTGATCATTCGAAGTAATAAATGCCAAATGAACTTTAGTTAGCAGTATCCATCGCAAGGAATAGCCACTGATCTATCATAAGTAATAGGAAAAGACCGTGATCAACTCTGGTTTGATCTAGTAGGCTGACTTTTGCTTTTTTGAGTTATTTAATATTTGCTTTATTTTATTCCTTAAGTCCTTAGTTTCAAGGTGGTATTGCCCAGAGACTGAGAGCCACTTCATCCTAGTGTAGGAATCATCGGTAGTGAGCACTAATAATCATGTGAAGAATCAAACCGAGGAAAGTCATGTCTCGTTGCAAGTGAACTACCACTCATCACTGAAATGAAATCCAGTGACTGATATGCTTTTAATTCGTCACTTTGCCACAAAGCGCAACCATCATCAATGCCATCGGCAGGTATTTGTCCTCATACTTGATTCGGATGACCGCACAGGTAACAAATCATTATTAGAATCTCGAAAAATTCATCTCAAAGTTCAAGAGAGTGACTAAGTTGAATCCAATCAATCCCAACAAGCTATTATCTGAATCCAAGTAGTTAAATAAGGTAGATTTATATACTTTCAAAGTCCCATTCTTTCTGATCAAACCTTCATCATTGTAAATCCTTTTATAAAAGGTTTTCATTTCTTTCCCATTTACGGTATTTCATCTTTTATCATCTAATAGCAAGCTTTGATTTTGATTATTGTAATTTACCTTTCGCATTTTGAAAACACACTGTAGGTAAAGTTATGTTAGTTCCCTTCACGTCATCTTCGAAACATCAGGCTATGATTTTTACGATAGGTAGTCTACAAGCAATATTATGTCGTCCTATTTTGTATTGTCTTTTTCAACATATTCCTCGAAAAGGTAATGACATTTAGTAACATTATTCTGAATCGATAACATTTCAACATTTCACAGTTACTTGAGGCAAAAAGCAGTTGTCATACAAAACTCTCATGACAAAATGCTATCAAAGTCTTTAAATGTAAACGTTAAGTAGCGTTTCGTATAACTTTCGAAAGCAGTAATTATTAGCTTAAAGTTCTATTATTCCTATGTATACAACTAGATTTTGGAAAAAAATTATGCCTAAATAGGAAGTCAGGAAAGCCCCAAAAACATTTACTTGAATTCAAGTAAAACAAGTTACTCAGCAGATTTAATTCGTCTGTATACTTTATGTTTGACTTGTTCTTCTCACAGTTTCGACTTGAATGCCTATTATATTACTGAACAGGCTTCAAATTGTTTTGTGTGCGGCTGACAGTGTATGTATAATTTGAGCGAGTGAAGCTGTACCAAGTATTGAATAAATGCTTACCGAAATATTTTTCAAACAACACATACGACACAACGGATGAGTCAGTTATAATCCATTGATCAGTTTATTTAAGCTCGACAGTTTTCAATAAGTTAAGTCGTGTCTTGAATACCAGTCTCTTACTTGATATTGTGTTGTATAGATTTAAATCTCAGAGGGAAAATTGGTTTTCTCTGTTTTGGGATAAAAGTCGATGATAAGAACAGAAACGCCTCAAATTCACTGCCTCCTTCCGACTCTATTTAGACATCTTACACCAAAACAGATGCAACAGAATTTATTCCAATGGATATCCAAGCAAATAATATTATGGGCCGCAGAATATTAAGCTCTCGGAGGACGCCTAAGGCTGAACTCAAGTAACAAATTGATAGATTCAGAACTACCCTACATGAGTATTGCTGATCTACTAAGTACCATGGTTCCTTTAAATATTATCGTTTTGCTGTATATATAACAGTTTGACATGGATGATCATTATTCATTTATATATTTGGAAGTTGGAGCTTGATATATTCAGAGGAACTTTTTACATGTTCTGAACTAATTTCATTCTTTACAAGGTCACTCATCAGAAATTAAGTGACATTTGTTCAGACTAAACAAGATGCTCCATAAGGCGTATATAAACAGTGTTGTTTTATCCTTTTTGGGGATATCAGTAATAACGTAAAGCTGTATCGCCGAGGTCACTATGTTAACATACAAACAATGCGTAACAAATCTTATTAAAGTTGTTCAACTTTGTTGTTAGGAGCAAATTATCTGAAAGCTTCGAGTTGTATTCTCTCCGTTTTAATGTGATATTTTGAAGAACGAGGAGTTAAAATCATTCTCTGCTGTGTTTTATTTTCATAGTCAAAAGCTGTTTTTCCGAAGAGTATTTAAGTGAAAATCTAAGCATCTTATTCTGAGCAGATAGTATATTCATATGAATATCATAGATTTATACCTTCTCTTTATTCTTATTACATTCAGCAATGATGATAATTACAATATTCAGCATTCGGCAGTTTGCGAAACATTGTGTATAGTACATCTACTGCATAAAATCAATTTGAGCTGTTATCAGGCATTTAGCAGAACACTTTATTTGTGAATACTACGAACATGATTCTATCCAATAGCGAATACTAACCAACTTCCTTAATCTTTTGATTAAACGAAGATTCCTTGATGAAAATCAAGTCTCTATCTGATTTATTTCGGGTTAATATTCATCGTGTACTGATATGAGTTTTAAAAAATGGAAATCTGGAAGCAATGAACAGCTAATTCTTCCTAGCATGGGACCCCTCAGCAGTGTGCACTCATGACCCCGTCAAAATCGATTCTATGAGCTTAAGTTTCCACAGTCAGTGTGTTATTGTTAGGCCATTATGTCAGAATCCAGTGGTCCATATTTCCTATTTTTGTCATTTCACAATATATCTCATTTACAATCTAAACTGATTTTTAAAGTAAAGCAAGTAGAAAAGATTCATTCTGCTCCGGTGAAATCCCACTGCAGTTGCTGAAATAGAATGGTCTTTTTCGACGAAATTTAAAACAGTTGCTAGCATGGCCTAGAGTAGTCACTTCTGAGACTGGTTAGTGGTGATTTATGGTGACTCATGGATAACTGCTTTTCAGTTTGAAAGTTTGTGAGGATATACTGATTTCAAGGCAGAATTTTTCACAAACTGATACCAGTTGGAGGACCATTGAAAACCTGAAGGCACTGGACAGTTGCTTCACCCTAGTATGGGAATTCTCAAAAGTATGCACCTACGACACTACCAGGAATCGAACACACGACCTCCAATTTTCATGACTAGAACATGATTCAGAAACTGATGGTTCTTATTTTTCTACTTTGACTTTTATATAATGCCATTGCTGAGTATTCATCTTCACGACCTACTTGTTTTGCTTCACCAGTCATAACTTCCCGTTAAAACTTCGGTAGGTTTTATCTCAAAGCAAGTCATTACTCAGCTTCAGATTGTACTTCACTTTGGCTGTTTGCAGAGATTGTATGTATTAAGACCCAGTTACTCAATGGTTTCGTGCTCACCAGGAAGAATGAATGTCCTGGGTTTTATTTCCAGTGATGCCATAGGTGCCTGTTACTTGCTGTCCCACACTAGAACAAAGCGGCTGTTCAGGACTCGTGCGTTTCCTTTAGTAGTTTTCTGATTGATATCCATCCGTCATGAATATCACCTTCTGCTTAGCAAGAATTACCCCGGTTCCTTTATTTTTAATGTTGATTCAATTTATCTCGTCATAGTGAATTAAAAAACCAATTTCTGTTCAAAAAAATCTTAGGTGAAATCAATTGATGAACTGCTGAACCTAATTCACCATCGATCTGGAAGTGGTTTAAGACGTATTGAATTGTCCAGTGACTTAGTTACTATACCAGTTTTAGAAGAACTCGGAAATCGATGTCCAAATCTTCGTTATTTAACTCTGGATTTTAGCAATGCTATGCAACTGCATGACTTTAATGAACTGGCTGCATTTCCTTCATCAATTAAATATCTATGCATTTGTTTAAGTGATGTCATATTCATGGAGGGTTTAATGAGGAAAATATATCCTTGTTTATCAGCTGTTGAAGTCTTACATTTAATTGGTAAGTTGCCCATTAATCTATTGTAGAATAATTTTTGATTCTATGCATAGTACAGACAAATACTTTTAAGATTTATCTACAAAAACTTTGATTTGGTAGAGTGTTTTGTTTTTACGTAAGCTTTTCACTCAACCCTTGGATTCCGCTTGCAAACATGTCTTGAGTCTTTGGGTGGGGAACTTTTTGGTGGGCATGGGTCGTATAGGTTGCGTGTGACCTCTTTCAGGGTCACAAATGGCTTTCAAGTGTCTGCTGGCTTTCAATTATTCCCTCAATGATTTGATCCAAGATTAATATCTGAAATTATCCAACTTTAAACGGTCCTCCAAGAGGAATTATTGAGATGTTCTGATGCGTCTAACTTGCAGTTTGGTGACCATTTCAACTGACTTTGTTGGTGCAAACTATGTTTCAGAATCACTGACAGTTTAAAGCCCTAATAAATCAAAGAACGTTATAAGTAGCATTTATTTTAAGTGTTTTAGAAGTTAATATTCGCTAAAATAATTACAATCCATGTAAAAAATGATCTGGAGTGGGTAGAGGATTTTTTTCCGTAATCAATTTACGGAAAGAAATCATCAACGGTTAATCAGTGACACAGTAATGTGATGTAATATCGGTTGCCTACACTTTTCTCGAATTTGTAACATATCTGAAGACAGTGTTTACAAATGAAAAGGTATAAATAACTTAATTAATTTTCGAAAGCTGGTTAATTTATTTTATGCAAACAGCTGAATATTATTTGGAATTTCAACTGGTGACATGGTGCAATACATCATCTGTTAAAGTGGGTCTTATTTTCTTCACAGAAGTCTTTTAGCCATGAAAATCATCAGTGCTGTAGATTATTATTCATGATTGTGAATTTATTATGCTAATTAACTACAGAAAGATTGGTTGGTATAATCCGGTTGTTAGTAGTTATAGAATTGAAATGTTTTTGAAATACAATAAATGATAGTCATTGTTTTAGTTAACTGAAATGTGAAACTGGTTGACCTCATGTATTAAATATGTTCTATAAAATGTTCGTTAGTTACTTATTTGTTGACTAAGGAAATTCCAAAATATTTGACAATTTTTCTATATGCTTAAAGGTACATTTGAATTAGCTACAGAAGAAGAGGAAGAAATATATGAAGTAAGTGGATTGTCCTACAATTTTCTTGTTTTGTGTAGACTGTTTAATAAGTTTTAACTTCATGAAATAAACTCCTCACACTTTTACCTGGGTTGAGTACTTATATCAGCCAGATAAGTCCGGATAAACATAATGACATTTATATGGTTCAGCAAGTTTAAGAAATAATACAAGTTGTCTGATTAAAGGTATCTTTAGTTATGTATTTTAAGCTTCGTCTGAGGTACATTATCAGAAGTGGACGTAGAATCAGCCGGATAATTGACGGAATTCTGGCTAAATGTACAACTGAGTATCAACGGAAAACAAATTACAAAGAACAGATGTTATGATTATCACGACAATGGCGTAGTTGGATTTCATTCTTTGGTTCAAAGGTGGCAGCGTAACTTGGTGCACCTAAAAATATTTTTCATAACCCAGCAGTTTGAAAGCGATGGGGAATACGATATATTTGAGCAAATGGTGTCAAGACGACGAAAGTGGTTAACAAACGTTTAGCGAAATAATGAAAACCAAAATGGATACTTATATGGCAATTCTTGACTTTATTTTCTCCTATAAGGGAAGTTAAATGGTCTGAAAGCCTTGAAGATTTTTTTGATGTTTCATTGTTGTAGCCACGTATGAAACCTTCGTTTATGAAAAAATTATTCTATTTTTGTAGGAATGTATATTAAGATTGATCCTAAAAAGAATAAAATTGCTTTCCGATTTCTTGGAAGTATTTAAAGCTTTGAATGATGAATTAATCATGGAATTCCAAAAATTTCGTTTTGATTTCCCTCTTGAAATAAATTACCGTTTTTGTATAAGAAGATACACAAATATTGTGGAATGAATCAAATCATTTCTTGTGCTTTACATGGTCCACACATACACTAAATTTAAAATGGTATACAGTAAGTTATCGGTTTCCAGCATATTATATGCAATCATGCCGATACGATAAACTTTTCATTTGACGGTCTGAAGGATTTATTGACCTTATATCTAAAAAATGTTCTTTTCCAGTTTAATAGTTTGTATTACAGACAGACGAAAGGTGCTGTTATGAACAGTCCTCTTGGTTCTTTATTTGCAAGCATATTCCTAGACCACCAAGGGAATACCAAACTAAGTGATTAGATCAAATCGATAAGACTGAATTTGAGATATGTGAATGATACTTTCATCATATATGAGAGTGAAGTCCACGCAAAGAACCTATTTAAATCAATGAATTCAGTTTTTTCAGACGTGAAATTCATGTACGAAGATAAAACGTTAGGTGAAATAAACTTCATGGATATGAGTATTAAAAGAAAGGAAAATGGTTCGGTACTACACAAGATTTATCATAAGCCTAACTGGACCAGTCAATATTTCTGATTTAACAGTTTCTGTCCCGTTGGTTATAAAAGAAGTCTAGTCAAGACTTTATCTTTAAGGGCAAATAGACTGTGTTGGAAGGAAGTCATCGAAAATGAATTGGAAAATATTCTTAAAACTTTGTTAGATAATGGATAACTCATAAAGTTCATTAATAAACACTTTAAATCTAAAAACAAGAAATCGAATGATAAACGATGTCGAATAACAACGTGTTCATTAGACTACCATTTAAAGACGATTAATTAGGTCCATAAAATAACCACCAACTGTATACATGCATCGTACTAACTTATTCAGCTGAGAAACTAGAAATTCTCTATAACAAGAAGAAAATGATCAGAGAAACTAATTTAGATGTGAGAACTCCTCATGTTACCTTCAGTTGTATTTATCTGTTTATAAGTACTTTCAGTACCGAGAGGGTCTTTACTAAACGAATCGCTGAATATCTACCGAAAAACCTGTCAGTGGGCGATGTAAGGCTACCTAGTAGTGTCATTGTCAAACACATCCTCGATACAGATCATGCATCGACTTAGACATAGCTTTCAAGGTAATCGATAGGCAAAGGAGCTGCAATCCGTCGACTGAAAGCAGACTTATGTGTACAGAAGGAGTTAAGGGTTCACCCTGTATTGTCTTGATCAAATATCCTTTTCCTGCAGCTTTACTGTTTTATTGTCTTACACATTATTCACAAACATTATTTATTTTCCGTCATTTTCGACTTATTTAAATCAATTAAATTTTGATCATGGTTTTTAGCATATCCTTTTCCATTTCTCCACTATTAATTCACACACTTTCCACACCATCTTTATTGTTCTCCAAGTTTCATCAAAATTCCTACTGATCGACTTTATATTCTGACTTGCTATGTTGCTTGTTACTTGTATTGGTTGATTAGGCCATGAACTCTGTCATTCTTCTCTGCTCCCATATGTATGAATCGATATCCATATGTGAAAAATGTATTTGGTGTTAATTTTATTCATGAAATGTATCACATAGCTTATGCCAGACACTGATAGCTCACTGTAAACGATTTTAAGTTTGGTGCTTACGTGTAAGATTTAGAGCAGACGAAACGAATTCGATTCATCCACAATGTTTGATATTCTCGCCTTGCAACAATTTATAAAGTGTACTAACTGTATGTAATTTCTGATATTTCCACTTCTTTTTATCCTGAGGTTTGTTGTATATGATTCGATGAAACATATTTTAAAGATAGTGGAAAGCATAAACAGTTGTAAAGATTCTTATGGTGATCGTTGTAGAAATCATAGGATGGATTTTATGCCATAGAATTGATTCTCAAGACTTAGTTTTGTTTGGTTCTTCTATATTTTCTTAGAGTATTATTCATTAAAACAAATAATTTTTCGATGATTCTGTTTTCATGTTTTGATTGGAAACTTGCTGAAGGAAATAATCAAATATGATAGAACAAGGCTTGATTCGATTAGGCGTATGATCACACCAGTTTTACTAAATTAATGAATTAGTAATGTGATTGTATTCGAAATTCAACTTAAGGAAATTTGTGAGAATTTGAATAGTCTAGCAAAATCTTACATAAGCTCATAATCTTAGATTCGTTTTTAATACCAGATGCGTAGCTAGTGACATTGAAAGTCAAAACAGTAAACCGAATTTACCATTTAAGCCGTAATCTTTTGTAATAAACGTGAGCAATGGACTATGTCGAATGGTTTTTGATAGATATCTTTGTCTTAACCTTTCAGGTGATTAATATTAGCAAAATCAAAGCACATACACCAAATTTACGAGTGGTCAACCTATTTGGCATCAATTTTATCGAAGATAGTCATGTGGAATTGTTAGCTAGCAACTGTATTCATTTAGAGTGTGTTGCTCTAAACTTTTGTTTAAATGTAAAAGGGTCATCATTTACCCTATTGTTTGCCAACTGTAAAAAAGTTAAAACATTACTACTTGAACATTGTGGTAAGCTTTACTGCTTGAGTTTTATTCTTTTTTCACCAGCTGTTACAATTTTTGCTCAAGTTTAAGCTTTCTTTAACTTTAATATTGACAATTATAGGGTAGTTAGCAGTTTACTAAAGTTAAAATAGCTTGAAATGTTGAAAAATCCACTCTTTAATTAAGAATTTGAGTTGTATGAATGAAATGCAATGAGATGATTTGATTTCATCAGGCTTTAGTCGGAATAGCAGAGTTTAAAGAAATTGGCAACCTGGTCTACTAGAGTTTATCTCTTCTAACTTTAAGCCTGACAGAGAATTACTACAGTGAATCGAGGCTGATATACGAGGGGATAAGCAGACTTATGCCATCTAATACTGAATTTACAGTTTACTATGACCTGTATGATCTATCTACTTTTGATAAAAAAGTAAATCAGATACTTAAGCTTCGTGGAACAGTATTGATATCAAACAATAGTGCTAATTTGAGTCTGGTAGTATTGATGTATAGTTACTTGCAGTGGAATCCAGGAAGCGTGTTTTGTCCTATTTGCGATTTGTCAGCTGGATGTACCTGCCTTTAAGTGGACGATGTTGTTCCCATTCAGAAACAGATGTCCAGGATTCCACTGCCAGCTACTATCCATCAATAATAGTAAGCCTAAACTAAAGGCAATATCGAGCCATCTGCGCAGTAGCCCATAAGTCAGAAGAGACTGATAGATTCAGTCCAACCAGCGAGGGGAAATGACAAACAGTACTAACAGTGGTGATAATCAGTAATGTTTCGAATGATGACGATATTAGGCTGGTCATAGAATGTTGAAGTTACATATTTGTGTATTAATACCTGCAAATTCGTTTCCTTATAATATTCAAATATCTGAGTCAATGAAATTTCAAACAGTATTAACAAAAGTAGTTCTTACATTGTCACCATGCGTTTTTTATGTGTACACTGTAAAACAGAGAAAGACATTTGGATGCCACGAAATATAGGGTAGCGATCGTTAATCACTAAACAACAGCCAAAGAACTGTTTTTTAGGTTATGACAGCTTAGAACTGAAAACTTTACAATCATGTTTTATTTCGCTGCAAATATTATTCAGCTTCATTCAACAACTATATGAAGACGCCACATGCCAAGTAGTTCACAATGGGAAGCTCAGTGATGCTTTTTGAACTGAAGACAGGAGTAAGACAAGGTTGTCTACCATCACCCATGATATTCTTGATTGTAGTGGACTGGATCATGCAACAAATTGTGAGGAGCGAGAGGAGGGGGATACGCTGGACCAGGGAAAAGAACCTAGAAGATTTGAATTTCACCGGTGACTTGTATCTGATGTCACACTAACTGGAAGATCTACAGGCGGAATCTAACAAGTTGACAGAAGAGGCGAGGCAGGGCAGCGAAGACGGGAGTTCAAGTGAATATAGGGGAGACAGAGGTGATGAAGATACCCAACCAACAACAACAAGCTCCAATCACCATCAACGGGAGAAACCTAAAGAAAGTGGCCTCCTTCACCTATCTAGGCAGCACTGTTTCAACTACAGGCCCGAGGGTGACATGGAGGAGATCGTGCGAGGGGAAATGAGAGCTTGTGGGCTATCGTGAAGCCAGGTTCAAAAGATTTCAGAGAACAGAGCGCATTGGAGATGTGCTACTGAAGCCATTTGTTCCATTAGGAACCCAAGGGACAAATAATAAATTAATCAGATGATTATTTATCCATCATTCCGTTTTAAGTCACTCTGGAGTCATTAACAGCTTCTGTCATATAATTATCTTGATTATTTGCATTGATAGTTTACACACTTTAATGATTAATACAAGTGAAAGATGCGCAAGATAATGAATGCTCTCGATTGCATGCAATCATTTGTCATCATTACGACATAAAATAACTTGACAGACCGACTGACTGCATTTCAGTGTTGAGAAATTAAGTTCTATTAGTAATGAGATTCATGTATATTTGCATTATCTCCTGTTTACCGGCCAATTTATTTGGCTGGTGTAGCTAAGTAGGCATGACTTTTTAATAACAACTCATTTTGCTGATGATTTAAGTGACCTCTTTGCAAACCTAAAGGAGCGTATTGTTGTTGAATGTTAAGATGCATGAATTCTACATCAAGAAGGCCTTCTTATGTACTTTTAACTCCTTTTATGTTCACATTTTCTGCATGTATATACACTTTCCGTAAAAGATATGTATTTTTGGATCCAACTACATTAGGTAGTCCTTATCTAGTAATCGTACAAGATTATCAATATTTATTCGAAACGGAGGACTTTTGGTGCATACGTAATAAAAATATGAGCTTTATTCAGTGCTTCACTTCTATGCTGAACTGGTTAGTATGCAAGCCTATATTACTCCATAGATCTGATCATATTTTTATGTTTTTCTGAGTTTCTATATGCGTAATTAATTCGTTAGTACTCTCAGCTTTCTGTTTGTCACATTCTTGAATCTATTTGATAAAGGTCTTCGAGATGAATATATGATGGCCGCACCATGGGAAACTTCTAGCATTTGTGAACTTGATATTACATCTACAGAATTATCTGCAGAATGCCTTGAAAATTTCTTGACACGTATACCATATTTCACTTACTTGGCTGCTGGACATACAGATTTCTTTACTGATCACGTGAGTCTTGGAGAGACATTTTTAAGAATTCCATATTGGATTTGTTTATTTGATTTATAACACACAACGATACAGTATTACTTACTTGATGACATTTCAAGCATCAATTATTGGTCATAATCATACCAATGTAATCACACTACTTTGGACATCTGGATTTTATATTCCTGTCAACTCGCATTCTTTGTTCTTATTGATAGTAAAGTTTTCCATATCTCTGGTGTTGCGTCATTCCTACTATATGTGTTTGGTTTAAATTCGATGAACAAAGATTCAGTAATCAATCTCTCTCTCCCTCCACCTAATTATATTGGACTTAAGCACGGTGGTTTTATCCTACCATATTGTGTGGTTGTCTGTTACAACAGATGAGTGTTTTTCTAGGTAATTTATCTCATTCGGGTCTGTCATTCCATTCTTAGCTAGTTTCGTATGTTCCAATATTCTAACTGACCCTGACCGGTTAGTGTGATCTATGTACTTGACCTCTTAGTCATTACATGGAATTTGATAGATCAGATTCTTTTGCTGAATTGTTTCTATCGAATCCTTAAGAATGTTTGGTAGATTGCGTACAAATTTGTAAGTAAATAGTTCGTTCTTAAAGATTCAACTACTATGTGATGAATTTTGTGTTTTTAAAGCATACGATTTAAATAAATTCTCATAAATTTATTGGTTTGATTCAGTAATGCACTTGGAAAGAATTGTCACAAAATTTAAGGCTTACAAAGTCATGATGGTATTACTCTTTTGACAAATGACATATCAAAATGATAGTTGAATTACACAACTTAACGGGTTTCATTTCCGTTCAAACCACTGAGTATTCTGTGGGAACATTTTGTGAAAGAAAGACACTAACTTGTACACCATAATGACCATGGTAACTTAGAAAGCTGCATGACACAACATTGAATTTATACTTTATTGAAGTCCTTAACTTTGCTATTTTTCACGTTTCGTAAAGGTATTAAAATGAAATGCACTGTCGTAATATTTGATTCACATTTTTTTGAGGAACTCTTCAAAACATAATTTGACAGCAAGTGAAGTCATCTAACATCTGACCTCACTCACAGACTAGCTTAGTTTTGTGTAGTTAAAGTAAGATAATATCACTGACCGGTTTACTATTTACCAGATATATTCATTGCTTCTAACACTTTCTTATTTCAGATATTAAATACGCTTTGTGAAATAGGTAAATTTAAACAAGTCAAGGCTATTGACTTGAGTCATACGCCAGCACTGAGTGAACAGTCAGTAACAAATTTTCTAAAACTTTACGGTCATCAGTTACATGGTCTTATGTTACATGGGAAAGCTGCCTTGGCTGAATACTTTTGGACAACAGTTATTCCATATCTTGGAGCAATAAAGTATGTATCCTTTTGTTAATTGACAAGATGGTTGTTAGTTGATCTTTTAGTAATACAAGAGTTGGTTTGATTGTTGAAAAAAAGTTTGAAGAAGCTTTCAGTAATTAACATCCAATAGTCTGAATACGTTTTAAGTGTACAGAATGAAAATATTTGTGATATATTCCTGGTTTTATGAAAGTAGTTCTCACAAGGTTGCGATCCAAAAAGTATAATTTAAAGGGATTTTAAAAACCCCGTCTTACCAAAACAGTAAATTACCCATATTAAGATAAATGCTACTGAATATCTTGAGCACTTAGATACCATGCAGATTTTGCGAGCCAGATCAGAGCGATCTAATCATCTGACGGCTATTTGGCTAGTTTGAGGCCAAGCTTATCAGCACTATTTCAGAACAAATTCAGTTCACAGGACCGGATCATTCACATTTGTTTAGCTGACTAGCAAAAACAAACTTATACTTCGCAAAATATAGAAATATTTGTTGTAGCCAGGATCAGTAAGCTTTTCAAAGCAGGAATTTATTAGCTGTTGCCAGTCAGACAAAATCTATCATTTTGTTCATATATGAAGCTGTGGTTAACAAGCTTATGCAGTTGACTTTAAATTAACGGCTTTGCTGTTCAAAGCTCACTTCACCAAATTCTAGTTAGACAACCAGGTACTAACTTAACATTGACACGGTGAGCTTATCTTATATATTTGACTTTCTCAACATCATGGGACTACTACTTAGCATCTGCTCAGCAATTCATTTTAATCTTGATGTCTTGAAAGATTTATCCAGAGAATAAGAGAGAAAATGGTTCATCTTTTAAAAGTATGAAATTTTTCAGTAATACTAAATTTAATCCGAAGATCTTTAATAATTAAGAGTAAGAAAAAGGTATGCATACTTAACCATAAAGCTTACCGTTATGAACTGTTCACTGGAAAACCTAAATTGCCTTCCAAACACAGTGATTACTGAGAATAATCATACTTCTGCAGAACATTGCAGGGAATCAGAAGTCACCTCATACATCGTTATGTATTAATCAGCACAGAGTGCTTCACTTACTTGTTTCATAAGCTGTTGATGTCAGTGAATATGCGTATATTGAAACTAAATCTGATTGGTTGGGTTTCGCTTGAAAATGAAAGGTAGTTAGCTGTGCTTCACCAGCGCTCAGTACTACATTTAATAATTGCCATAGCTTGTTGTAGATTAAAATTCACTAAATTTACAAAAATATTGCTGATTTGAAGACTAGTTCGTCTGAAACAGGCTGATTTGCTAAGCACTTTGCAAACCTACTCGTGAACGATAAAAGTAAATGTGGTTAAATCTACTATACCTAAAATTGTTATTCAAAATGAAAATAACTACAAAAAGCCTGCGTAATTGGTTATTTAATCACTGTGATTGAAATTACCAGGTACAGCAAGCCAATGGAAAGAGCAGTTGTTCCTCTTATTCAGTAAATTTGATGAAGTTGTCATAAAGCAGATACCTAAGAAAAAAGTTCACCTTTACCCAAATGATAACGCAAGGTTTGTTTAACTACGTTTATCTTAATGGGCTTTGATGAATTTTTAAAATAAACTTTTCAACATTTTAACAAATTTTTTAATTCACTAATGGTTATTAACTGTTGAAAGGTATACATTTTAGTCAAATATATCGTATTCTTCTTAATTTTTGTTTTATTTAATCAGGGTATGTGTACTTGGTGCATCGCATGGTTGGTTTTTCAAATACAACACAAGAGTACACATTGATAAAGTTCTTGAAAGTTTTGCTGGATGCTGCCCTAACTTGGAAGCTTTAGAAATACAGTGGGATCCAGATACCATTCGTTTCAGTGATAAAAGTAGAAAATTCATAGATCGAATAAGGTGAGTTGATTGACGATATAATTGTATAGTAAGATGGAAAAGTTTCTGCAAATATCAGCGTCGTGAAAAATGTCAGTCTTAATCAGGTTCTAAACATAGAAATGTATTACCACTGCGTAATTGGAAGCATCATCTATTGTGACTAAGATAAATTGTAACATAGATGGTGAACAGTTTGACATTTTCACATATTTCTTGTACCTAAAAGTTTATAAGCGCTTCAATTTTGGCTACAGTAAACATACATTCCAATCATCCTTCTACTGAGCGGGTATTTAAATTAACTGATAATGGCAATTCGTTTTGCCTTCGTTATGTAAGCTGTTGAGTTGCTGCTTGTAACATCTAAGCATCTATGCTAATTAGTGTACAAATTTCGCATTTATGAACTCAAAAGTGATAAGAACAACGGTATTTTTTAGACAATAGGCTCAAAATAAAAGCTGTGTATAAAACACTTGTTCTTTAAATGAAAATTTTCTTTTTATTGGCCTACATCCATGTAAATTTCTCTTACACTATGTAAGTGACTAGTTTCCGTTTCTCGGTTGATGAAACAACCCCACTAGAGTGTTATATCATACTATGTACAATACATGGTTATTAAGCTAGAAAGAAATACTAGTTGAACAGTCCTTTCCGAAAAACCGATTGTGTTTAAGGTTGTAGCAAACCTAAAGGATTTAAGATAAAGTTCTCAAATTTTACTTGATTTATAACTGGGCATGTGTATTATTTAATTAGAACACCCTCATTAAGGCCAGTGTATTTTTCAGCATCAATTTATGCCTATGAATGAAAGTTATACTCACAAGAGTACCCGAGCTTTCTTAGTCTTTGATTCAAAAAATGATGAGCTAATAGACCGGTTTGGATTTCCTAGTCACCGGTTTAGGTGTAAATATCAAGTTCAAAATGTTACCTAGTTATTGTTGACCCTAAACCTGTTTCATAGAGATAAGTCTGGTAAATATGAACATCTGTTGTCTCGTATAATGAATTGATATTGATAAAGTAAGCAAGCAGTTGGTTGCATCAAGTCATCGATGCTCGTAACCACCAGTTTTATTCACCGCCTATTTTGAGCAGGAAATGATATTATTATGATAAATTTAAGAAGAATTGGAAGACTCTATGAAGATCTAAAAAATGTTTCGTTTGATGTGATGGCTTACAATATCTTTCTTTATTTTCTGTTGATTGTGACATGTAGCTGATTAAGAATTTTTCATATATACATTTCTTGATTAAGCTAAACTGAATGAGAATTGCATACACACCTCCAGTTTTATTTAGGCTGTGTATTCTGTAGCCACCAATTTTGAAATAATTCCTGCTAATTAACTTGCAAAATCCAACAACAAAATACAGTGCAGTGTAGTATCCCATCACTTGGTTTCATACCCAAGTCACAAACTTGGTCGATAGACTTTGATCAGTGCTGAGCAACTAAGACTTGAAGGCTATTTCGGTCACTTAACAGTGACTATTTTATGTAACTTGTAAACGCTGTTGTAAAACTTAAAACTTGAAAATAGTTACTTTTTGAGGACTAAACGCTAATTCAATGTAATAGAATTTCAATCATTTTATTCCTCTCTATCTGATTTCATTTATATTTTGCTTTTACCTACTTTTTCAGAATCAAATGTCCTCGACTGAAGTCTTTAACCCTTAGTGATGGGAAATATTATGAAATGGTTAAAGGGAACTTTGAAAGAGCAGAATGCCCACGTGTTGTACGCACTACAACCACATATAATACGAGTATTATCAGTTTACTGCGACGTTATAAAGATTTGAGGTTTAACTAGCTTTGAAGTATTATATATAATATATATATATATATATATTTTATAAAGTATCGTGAAAAGTGGAAGAAAACAATCAAGTGAGTTAGTTTTTTAAAGGCGATTATAAGTTTCAGTTTGTTTGACAAAATTATAAACTGTTATCAGAGTAATGCATTGATCACTGACCAAACAAAAAGTGGGCCGCGGCATTTAAATGTATTCATTATTCTACCGAAATGTTGGACTGATACTTTAGGATATCTATATACATGTAAACTGAGATATTTCTTACATAACACTATTCTGTGTTTCGTTCTTCATGAAACGTGGGATTATCTTATGTATTTTTCAGAAAAAGAATATGTATTGCCAAATTTTTTATAGGAATAATTTTTAATTTAATTCCAAACTTTTTGAATGTAGCTTGGCATAACTAAGAGCTAAAAACTTTCTTTTTCGTACATTATATGAGTAGATAGAATAAATGTGATCAAACTATGTAAATGACAAGGAATAAGAGAATTGTAGCCTTTTTCTTATGTAGTTATTTTATGATAATAAATAAATGTGTTTTATGCAAAACTTTCTTGCTAAAAACAGGTGTCCGATAAGATTTCTTCTAAGATTATTCTCTAAAATGATAAGCAATTCACCATAGTTACTCCTGGTCTATGAAGTTAGTGGTATTCGAATTGAGAAAGACTAAAAACTTAGCGGTTTGTAAGGTACACAGATAGGTTTCACATGATAATCTACTATCGCTGTAATACAAACTTCTATGTTTTGTCTTGTCTTAATAATTCCGCAGAACTGATAGCTTGTAAGTAAATTACAACAAAATTTATAATAAAAAGGATTTAATTGTTCTGACAAATGCCATATAACAAAATGAACCAGTGAATGGATTGTCAAAATCTTTAATGTCATTGTCTTTTCTGGGCATTCCTAGTGATTCTGGTCTCATTTAGTTAGTAACAGGATGTTAAATAATTCCATATTGATGGGTGCGCACTGCTGAGGGGTTCCAGCTATGGATTGCTCCCTGGTTTTCACTGCTTTTCCAACTGGTGTCAGTCCATCATGAATACCAACTTGAATTAGCAGATTAATTCAAAATGTGGAATTTCTACACTGGTTCAAATTAGATGGTTTGTGACGAATCTAAAGAGAAACCTGAAATAACTTAGGAAGATAACATCAAAATCTTACTGTTTAAAAATATTACACTGAAAGAGTTTGAGAAGATTGCCAGATTACATTTATGTGCTCCTCATTAGGTATTCTGCTCGTATAAACTAATAATACGTAGAAAACATCTTTCCTTGAAAATGACAGCGTGTAATCACGTATTCTTGACTTTATAAAATATAAATTTTCCCAATTCAGTATTTAATAAACAATGTGAAGGAAGAATATTCTTCTCATTAAATCCTCATCAGCTTCCACAGTCACAAAATTGATTTGTTCAACACTATACAAGCCAAGTTTTAGTAAATATATTTTTGAAATGCAACATGAATTAGGGATAGTAAAGTGACCAAATTCTTCAGTTCTAATTTTGCCCGTCTTATGATAATTTAGATACAAATTACGAATGTGATTGAGAAAGGAAAAGAAGAGATAACAACCAAGGATAAGCTAAGCAGTCTTTATTTTAAGGGAGACCAAGGAAAAGGTAACGTCCGAAACGGTCCTTCTGAATGAAGAGTTCAGGTCTAGTCAATTCTGCTGTTATAGTTCCACCTGTATGGAGAAGGCATAGGTCAGCTACAAGTGAATAGAATACTAAACCGACAATTCAGTACTGACTATGTCTTTCTGAGTATGTAAGAACTGCTCCTAAAATGTACAATAAATGTCCAGTTCGTGTTGAATATTAATTTGCTTAGGTAAGTTGACGGAGGAAGTGAAGACAGAAGTAAGACAAGGCTGCCACCTACCATCACCGATGATCTTCCTGGTTGTGGTAGGCTGGATCATGCAGCAAATTGTGAGGAGTGAGAAGATTGGCATACGTTGGCTGGACCGATGAAAAGACCCTAGAAGATTTGGATTTCGCCGATGACTTACGTCTAATGTCTCACAAACTTGAAGATCTACAGGAAAAATTCAACAAATTTACAGAAGAGGTGAAGCAGTGAAGATGGGACTCCAAGTGAAGGTAGAGAAAACAGAGGTGATGAAGATACCCAACCAACACCAACAAGCACAAATCACCAGCAACAGGAAAAACCTAAAGGAAGTTGTCCCTTTCACCTACACCTACCTAGGCAAGGCAGCATCGTTTCAAGTACAGGCGGCACAGGCACAAATGAGGATGTCAAAGCAGTTAGGATCGAAAAAGCAAGACAGACTTTCATGAGTCCGAAATCAGTGTGGAGATCTACTGCACTGCACCGCACTCAGCACGAAGAACAAGATCCGGATTTTCAACACTAAGTCAGTCAAGCCAGTGCTTCTACATGGGTTTAGAGACTTAGCGCGTCACAAAAAGCATTTCCAACAAACTACTGAAATTCATCAACAGCTGCTGCCTACACTCACTCGATACTAAAGATCCGATGGCCAGAATAAAAAGAATAAGCAACAAGGAACTCTGGCCTGCCAACGAACCAACCAAGAACCCATCGCCCAACAAATATGCAGAAGTGGGAATGGATTGGGCTTACACTGAGAAGACCATTCGGAGACATGACGCCCCAGCCCCTAGAGTGGAATCCAAACGGGAAACGACGAGTTGAGAGTCCGAGGGTGATATGGAGGAGATCATGTGAGCAAGAAATGTAAGCTTGTGGGTAGTCGTGGAGCGAGGTTCAAAGGACCGCAGAGAACAGAATGCAATGGAGGGGTGCTACTGAAGCACTATGTTCCACTAGGAACCCAAGGGAAAAATAATAATAAGTTGACTGAGTAATTATGGGTTGTCCATTATGACATATATTTACAGATGCAAGTTTTAGAAAGTCAGAAATAAGCCCTTTGAATGATGAAATTGCTACTATGGAGTTTAACTCCTGAGACATAAATGTTACATTTTTAGCCGTTATTAAGTGTCTCTGGACTAATTCAATTCTGAATTATTTCTGTGGCGTTAATTCATTAGTTCATTTTGCCTATCAAAGTGAAATAAGCAGTTACACACATTTTCTGGACGTATTAATGACAATAAAAGATATCTTCATCAATGACTTAGGGACGGATGCCTATCATAAATTTGCCTTGAAGAGTGTTTGGAGAAACACCTATCTGTGTACCTGTGATATTTTCAGTGAAAATGTATATCCTGAAAAGCTCATCACACCAAAACAAGCTGAAATTAATTCCTAACGTCGGCTGATGGCAGTGGAAAAGAAACCCATATTTTTGCATCTGTAATTCTAGGTAGACAGTGTAAATGACACCTATCAGAACGCCTTACCACAGTAGTGAATAGATCATTTTTTAAGGTCACCTATAGTGGCCCATATTTTCTCCACATAGGTGAAGTTATCACAAAAAAATCAACTTGACCTGAAATCTACATTCGGAAAGATTGTCCTCAGGTATTACCTCTTCCTCGGTCTTCCATAAACCAAAGACTACCTACTTCATCCGTGATCGTTATCTCTTCGCTTGCTTCCTCCATTATAATTGTATTGCACATATAAGTTGTCTTAACATTACAAAATTTGAACCTGAAGAAGTTGACTTATTTATCATCATTAGTTTACACTTTATTTCAAAACTATATTTACCGCAAACTTGACCTGTATTATGCTGAATAGTTCCATTTTATGACTTTGAAAGCTAATGTGAATTTCCCAAAGAGAATATTCCACCTTCACATCACCTTTCACTTATTCTTCTCAAACAGTTTAAGGAAGATTTGCAAGTAATAATTCGTGAGATAGTTGCAAACATTTATCCAAATGTCTTGGAACTAGGCTTTTTTATCTTATCATTGTCATGGAAGAAATACATAGTATTTTTAAGACGGGAGAAGTGTTTACCAAGGTTCCCATGGTGGTTGTTGTGTTGATTAGGAATTAGAGAGATGATAAAGTTTTGGAAGGTATTTGGTCGCCAGTTGTCAAGAGTATATTTCTGCCAACATCAAAAGAACTGTAATATGACATTCGTAGACAAAATAACAGGGAAATGAAACTCTCTCAAAATCTAAAGTATGCTTAGAAATGCAGAGTTAGGTCTAAGAAAAATGCGTCAGCAACTCCAAGTAACTTTTATTGAACACTCTATAAACTAAGTAAATAAAAAGATAGTGATCTTCGAAAACTACTTCCCGTTATCATAATTTGTGAGTCATAAGATATTTGATATATTTTTTATCTACCCCATGGTCTATTTCATACTCTTTTTAGAGCTTTCCTTTCCAAATCACGAGAGGAATATTACTAAATTGGTAGTGTAACTTTAGGTTCAAATTCTAAATTCTAACACCATTATCTGTTCTGCATACCTGAACGAAACATTTTAGTCTCTCCTCATTAAGTCGCACATTCTATAGCACAAACTTATGCCTTTTTTGAACTGACAGTTTAAGTTCAAGACTCTTCATCATATATTTGCTTGAGTAAACATAATTCATATCCATTCCTTCTGCTTCATTTAGTGTCACTAACGTGTATAGTAATTCTTCTAAACTTTAGCCAACTTGTGAATGATTGCACCAACTCAATTTTGCATAGCAAATTAGCTCATAGCTGTTAGCTAGGATTCATTACTTTTTGATCTTATCTTTACAGAAGTGATACTTCATTGTATTATGTTTGAAGCTGGTTATTAATCCTTTTGTAAGAAAAGTAACGCACAGAATTGTAACATTTTATTAAGAGGTTTTGGATATCTCATATACTCAGAATCTTATCAAGCGTGTCATGTGGGTGTAACAAGTAACAAATTTCATAAGGGTATTTGAAATATTCAGTTTGATGGATAGCAGTTTCGTTACGTTAATGTAGACAAATGTGAATATTGATAATAGACAGACAAAAATCATCGTCTGAAATGTCAATAGAATTACTTAATTAGATGGTGCAGGTGTGAATCATACGTTAAACATTTATTGTTTAGCCACTGATTACCAGGTAAGAATCTTTCTCAAATTACTTCAACTCTTGGTTTTCATACATAATATGTGACTAGTAGCTTACTACATAAACAATAAGTTGAACTGCCGAGTTATTTCAGTAGAAAGCTATTGATATGTGAAATCATTTCTTCCGTAAGTTAGTCAGCTACCGAAAACTTTGTGAACAAGATGTATGTAGCCTTATACGAAAGGCACAACAATGTTGAGGCTTGTCTAAGAAGAAAAATATCTTAATGAATGAGAAAAGACCATTAGGTGTGGCCGTCTGTGGTATTGGAACATTGTGAAAAGCAGTTCAAGGGTGAGGACCCCAAGAAGTCTGCGGAGAAAGTACAAACTGTCGTTCGCCCTGGTTGTCATGTCTTTCTGGCTTGAGCTGATGTCCAGGGTGCTGGACACGTTGAACTCCAGAACTTTTTCGGTTGAAACTGTAATGATAGGATGGTTGGTGAACATGCACTTTAAGTCGGCCGTCCTTGCTCCATAGGTATTGGTATGCACTACTCTGCTCTTCTCCAGGTTGAAGCTTAAGTGGTTTTCCTGTGACCAGAGTCAAAGTTGTTTCAGGTCATTTCTCACTGCTATGCAGTCGGCCTCTTCGTTTACGAACCTCCACATTTTAATGCCGTCAGCGACGAGAAGGATGGATGGGGAGATTTTGTGTGTCAGATCACTAACTAGCAAAAGGAAAGGAAGTAGTTCCAGGATTGCTCCTTGGGATGCCCTTGACGTTGATGGTCTCCACTCCAGCCGTATTCTGTCTAACTTGGTGCACATTTGCCTGCCTTCTAGATACTCCTTGGACCAAGAAAGCAAGAATTTGCTTATGCCGGCTAAGATGATCTTGTGGAGCAGGAACACGGGTGGAGCATGGTCAAATTTTATGGCTGGGTCGACAAAAACAGTGTATACTGGTTACCAGTTGTCGCAGCTAGGTGTCCAGTCGTCGCAGGTAATTATGAAGTCGGTGGTACACGGACGACTATTCTAAAAGCCATGCTGGGTAGCGTGGCCGATTTTTACACTGTTAAGGAATTCCCATCACACTTTTTAGTACTTTGGACAGTTTAGGCGGTACGGCGATCGGTCTGTAGCTCCTATGGTCCTTTCTGTCTCCTCCCCCTGAAAATTGGTGGCAAGGTTGCGCATTCCCACTCATTAGGGATGTGTGGGACTCTAGCGAGTGTTTGAAGAGGTTGCAGATTGGTTTTGCCAGCGTCTCGGTGAGGTTTCTAGGACTACCGGTCTCAGGTAATCGCAGCTGCGGACTTGCTTTGACAAGAGCGTAGATAGTTTCTCCAACACTTTTTTCTGTGATTGGGATTTGGCTGTGTGAGTTTAGAAGCTCAGCTATTTTTTTATTGCTTAGTACACCTGCATTAGAACATGTGATATTATTCTTTCCTCTGCTGGTCGACTTTGACAAAGCAGCTGAAGTAAGCAACAAGCACCTAAAGGGGGTAGACCTGTGGATTCGAGGAAACAATAAAGCTGATTTTCTCCTGCTAAGAAGTATGTTGAGGAATATGCGACGGTTAAGTATGTGAAGCGACAAGAACGTTGCAAACGTTAGGTTTTGATGGACCGAATACTCAAAATGAGGGCTTTCTAATGAGGAGAAATCCCAAAGATGAGAGACGAGCAGATGACATCACTATTCGAAGCGCTCCAGCGTCTTCAAGACCAGTTTGTTAAGGCTTGAGTAATGACAGCCTTCAGAAGTGTCGGTAACTGGGGCTTTAAAATTACACTTCACTGCTCATCATATTGATTGGTCACTTTTTGACAACCAATTTAACGTTTTCTAGATATTCCCCAAATGTGACACCCTACGAATTATAAACAGATGTAGAAAGTAACCTAAACCAACGGCCAAGGGATCGGCTTATGGAGCAAATGGAGGTACTTACGGAAGCAGTGAAAGCCCAGCCGAAGTCAGAGGGATCTCAATGGAATTAAGAGAAGGGAGGATGTGAATCTGGGTAAAGACTTATGCGCAGAGGACTAAGACGAACAACTTCAAGGAAGTTATAAACACTCGAATAAAATTCGGGCTTCTTTCCGCAGTAGCAAACAGGCTTTATATAGTCATATGGGGAGGGGTGACCATTGTTTTGTATGTTAAGTGCTTTTACATCAGAGCTAAAGGGACTCCATGGTGGCGTGGAGCGAGCCAAAGTAGTAGACAGGGTTAGTTTATGCTCTCAGTGCATCCCATCTGCATTTTCATCATGTTGTCTCCATTTCTACCTTGTTTTAGGCTCAAAAACCATCATAAGCACGACAGCCATGGGTTGAGTCAAGATACTGCCATAAAGGTCACGTTAGTTCTGGTGTACCTCCCGGCCACCGTGTCTTCTGGTCAGCTGTCGCCATCTTTCCATCCTGTTGCTGAAGCTTCTCAAATATTTCCGGGCTATTTTCAGCAGCGTTGACGGTCAAAAAATATTTTCGGCCCACTCTCAGGTCACCAAGGTCGTGCACACATTGGCCTTGTCATCCCTCGGTATGGGTTACAAATCAGGTAACACCCATGATCACTATACCTCCACCAACGTGGCGGTCTAGCCCGTTTGTTACGCGAAAACAACTGGTAGTACTACACGACAAAAGGGTCTCAAGATCGTTATAGAAAGGAAAGGAAATGGCGGATGGATTATTTATTCTTAGAAGGGGATGGGACTAATTAACGAAGCCAAACCAACGAAGGTCAAAGTCATGATCAATAATCAGAATCTTAGACGTCATTCCAACATCCAGTATAAATAGTGGGAGTAGATGATGCACGCAGTCGTAAGGCCTAGTTCATTTTGTTCAGTTTTACTCCCCCGACGGTGGCGGAAGTCTTTTTGCCTTCCCGCCCATAGCTTCGGAGGTGGGGATTTGGCATTCGAAGGCGCTTAATTTGCGAATTGCAGCCCGTTTTGTTTTGACGTGGCACCGGCGCCGCTGGCGGGGTCATTTAACCCTTTTGCAATTCCTGTTTTGTAAGCACCCGCAAGTAGGTACAAGCGTTACCTAAAAAGTGCCAAAAATGGGGTGGGTGGGAAATGAGAAAAAAGGGCTGAAAAGTACCTGAGGAAAGATAAGCGTTACTGGTAACAATATGGTGGAGAGATGCATCTTATTGCAGATACCGCGGTCGGGGAATGAATGGATGGGGGAGCATATCACCAGTTGCTACTGACAAATGTTTGTGGTAAGTCATTTGCGATCACACACTCATACAGCAGTCGTTTGTAGGAGTAGACTGATGTGGCTGTAGCTACCTCCTTCGACACAGCGTTCCAAAAGGCACACACTTTGTGGGGGAGAAGTTAGATCTCACTCTAATCTTTGTCCTATGGTGGGGCATGAGAGTGCGGTTCCGACCAAACTGTTGGTTTTGAAGCTATAACGTTGGCCTATTTTAGTGGTCCAATTGGTGAACGATCTTGTAGGCTGTTATCAGAAGGCCTCGCTCCCTTCGATAGCTTGGTGTGAACAAGATGAGTTTTCTGAGACGTTGCCTGCTATCCCGACAACCGAACACGTTGCTCCTCTCTGTACCTTCTAGAGAGCATTTGTGCCCCTTTCTAGCAGTAGGGGTATCGTGCTAAACACTTCTAAGTGTGGTCTTTCATGAGTTTTAGATACCATAAGGAATAATTTTGGTGTTGACGATCCAAGCTGCCTTAGAAAATGCTTAATGGCGTTTGTCTCTGCCACCACTGCATTATAATTGTCAGCAGTATCCAGCATGTCAGAAAAGTTTGGTCCCGGGTCCTTCTCTTTGGATATCTTGGTGGTTGCACGCTTGTTAAGTTTGTAGCTGATTTTCATCTCCCCTGGCGCGTGAAGACAAATCACCTTACTTTTCTCCAGGTTACAGTATAAACTGTTAGCAGCTGGCCAGGATCCCGGCTGCAACAGGTCGCCTTGGAGTATCCTAGGCTCCTCTTCTTCATTGCTACACATACGCATATGATAGCAGGGAATTCAAAGAGTTACCTACCGTATATATTTACGCGCTCCCCATATTCTTAAATTTCACGACTTGAATCAGTCTAGAGAAACCGCCTGTAAAATTTGGTATATTTCTGTGTACGTAGACTCGTGGTGATTTGGTCGGTGCGCTACACCAGCGTTTACATGAAATGATCGGTCTATAATCAAAATAAACCGTTCAGAGCGAATAAAGAATTGTGTGAATGCAAAATAAATGCCTTGAAACTAGTGGTATGCACTGACTGGGCACGGAAAAATTGTGTCAGAGGGATGTGTGTAAATCGCACGACATACAGAGGGGTGTCAGTATGTAAAGAGTAAAAAAATGATGGTAAATAACAGCTTTATACATTCAAACCGGCAATGTTATCATCGACACCACCTTGACTACAGGCCGATAACTCCACTTTACTTCATATTTGTGGACGTTACGTCGGTGCCTAGGTTTTAGTGAATATCAGTGAACTAGAGGCATTCATCAAGTGGGCGTTGGAAATGAAATGGAGACACACAAGGGCGAGCGCAAAGTGGGGTCTTTTTCCCTAGGTTGATGTGTTGTATCATGAATGATCACGATTCAGGTTTAGGGTGGTATTCGGCAAAAGGTGCAATACCTTCATGATGGTATAGGATGTACGAGGACGTGTGATTAAGGTGGAAGGGCGATCAGCCTGATTGATGCCACTCAAAAGGTGAGAAGTGGGTTTCGGTTTGGCTTCAGTCGTCTTAACCAAAGCGAGTCAACCTTCCGTTTCTCACACGTTCCATCATAATCAAGTTCATCTTGACGACCCAGTACTTGGTGAATAAATTTTATCTGAACACTCTCGGGGCGCATCCCGTCTACGGCCCACATATTGCTGAAGATAACTGTGCCGTTTTCAAGCACTGAGCGGGTCACTAGTTTCAACAAAGGTATCCTAACCTCGGTAGTATATACGTGTCAGTGCAAAAGGCCCACTAAGCGCCTACTTTTAGATACGAGAGACTGAATGGACTCCGTAAATGTTAAGTTCCGAAGATTCGTAATGCCGAATTCTCACACTGAGCTACGTGATTGCAACAAAGGTTTTTTCGCGGTGCACGCTGCAGTTTGGGTGGGAGTCGCCAAAATATAGAATCTCGCATCTGCTGGAGTTAAACAGAAGGTGCCTTATTTCACTCGCAGCGAATGAATTCGTCAAATCGTCTTGGATTTCATCATAACTCTTATCCAGTGATCAGTGTAGGAAGCTACTTACGTTCTTTGAGTCGTCGGCAGACAGGTAGAGTTTGCTATGCTTCACTTAATCAGAGATGTCATGTGCACAGACGGAAAAATATAAAGGTCCTGATATGCTGCCTTCATCGACATTGTTCGAAGTAGGCTTCGGGGAGGAACAGATCTAAGTGAGCTTTATTACTCTAGTACACTGTCTAAGGAATAAGCTTCTCCAACATAATAAGCTGTACTGATTCTAAACGGTTGAAGCCATAGAATTAAATGATTGTTGGTTACTTTATTAAACGCTTTCTCGAAGTCAGAAAAGGACCCCGGCTATGTTTGTTGGTGACTTCCTCAAAGTAGTCCAGTGAGCGGGCACTTTATGAAAGCCCTGCTTGGAAGCCAGGCAACGATGGGAAAAGTAAGTGATGGGTAACTGTAGAGTCAGTAGTTTCCCGCGTGATCACCCAGTCTGTGATACGAGGGACTACCTATGTATTGTATATGGGGCCAGAGTTCTGAATATTTGATGTCGGGTCAAATTTAGGTTCAAGAAATGTATACAACAACCTCCAGCGGTCAGGATAACATGCCTTAGTAAAGACTATCGGGAAAAGATTCATGCGGACTGGTGGCGTGTTTTTATCACCCACTCTTTAGGGTCCATCGGCGAGGTGACTACGCCAGCAGCCTTATGCTGAGGAAAGGATTCATTACGTAAAGAATAGTTTGGTGGAGTGGGTATTTATCTGTCTAGTACACCGTCTTCATGCTTGAAGCACCCATCTAAATGATTGCTGAACAGCCCATGGATCTCGCTTGGGCCCTCTTGTGGAATATCACCATCAGTGATCAGACTACTGAGAGTCGGCCTGACCTAGCTCGCACGGGAATTTAGAATTCTCACAAAACACTCGGAGTTGTCTGAATGTGTGTGGCAGTTGAACTTCTTGTTTGATTGCTTTCAGCAACTTGTTCGATTTAACGTTTTCTCACGCGACTTCTAATGGGGTGAGGGATGAAAAGTCATTACATCGATAGAAATTTTCGGCATGTCTACATATGCACACGCATAAAATTTGTGTTATGAAATCCACTCCCGGATTTCTACTTACTACTGATACTACCGTGGCAATACGATAGTGAGCTGCATTCACATAATCACAGATATCACATTATTCATAGGTCGAGCCTCTGACGGCATAAGAAGCCCGGTCCAAGCATCGCAGCATGTATTGGGTCTCCTCCCATTATGCATCTTTTTAACATATAGCTACGGCCGTTTTTGATCTAGCGACTAGTGTGATAAGGAGAGACGGTAGGAAGTCACCAAACACTACTTTGCGATCGCCACCTGGAAATTCTGGACTGACTTGAAGAGTAAAAGACAGCAATCCACGAGTGAAAACGGGGTCAAGTACGCTACTGTGTTTGGTTGCTCGCGTCACATGTCGGCTCCATCCTCCAGAATCCGACACATTAATAAACCTATAGAACCGTATGGGGGAAGTAAGTGACTGCTACTTGATGTCAGGTAAGTTAAAGTCTCCATACGTAATTTTCATGGAGAACGGTGGTTTTGTTGCGCTTCAGCCAGTTCAATATCAAAATCTACAGCAGGGAAAGGGAAACCAGAGGTGGGTCCTGAATGGAGGGCTGTGGCATCGGGAAACCACGCCACAACCTACACCGAGTCACTGAATAAATTAAGTTCCGAAGCATTGCACTCCGTCACAGCAATATCTGACAGAATACAAGTGGTGCAAGCAGAACCTCTGCAATTATATGTCTTTCCGAAACGGAGTGTAATTTTCGACAAGGAGTTGTCAGGAGTATCTGAAGCATAGCTAGCTGCCGTGACAAATATTAGGCTGGTGGTTAAACATGACAGACAATATAGTGGTCAAACTCCTTTTTCGTGCAGAGAACGAGCATCAGTCAGGCAGAAGGTCATGAGATTGGATAGGCAGGAGTACCGAAACATGTTTTCGGAAAATTTGATTTGATAAGCTAAGTTGAGCTGCAGTGGGGAGACCCATGAAGTAGATTACGATTTCAAGGACATGCTAAGCGAGTAGGATACTCCTGGGTTGCCACTAACAGTGTTCCCTATCATGTAGAACGCTGACCTGCTGTGTGGGAGCCAGGAGGATGACAGGTTGGCGCAACATGCTCCCTGCCACCATAGTGGTTGTGAGCCAGAGGAGGGAGCAGCTGGCTTGAAAATATCACCATCTGAGTAGCAAAAGGCGCTATTAATGACAATAATAATATTTGTTCCTGAATATATGGGTACACACCATTTTTGTAGGCACGAATGAGGTACCACATAAATTACATGTATCTTTACGGCAGGTAGTATCAGTCCCCACCTATTCTGTCACTAGAAGACATAAGTGCTGCATGTTTTTGTGGCAGACCATCCCAACAGGAGTGTGTAAAAATCCACAGGTTTGACAGACGGAAGTATCATCTTTGCATTGGCAACAAAACCAGGTTTGTGTCTCGACATTACACTCATTTCCTGTAGAAAAATAAAGCTTGAAGCTAATACTACCATTGTAACAGTTTGCCATTTGCTTAGGATAATGATGAAAAGTCCATAGGGAAATATGTATGAGTTATTCATTAAATGTACTTCCTTGGTGATCCCAGAAATGTATAATTCATATATGTTCATACCATTTCACATCAAAGATTCATAATCTTGCTGAACATTACGATCGAGAGCTAAACATCTGCATTTTTAAGCCTCAGCATCCAGAAACAACGGTTTTGTTTGACAGCGTCAAACGGATTTCTAGAACATCTCGCCCGCCACTCTAAGGGGTCGTGGGTAGGTTTTGGTCGGTAATTGTTAGGCTTTCTTGACCAATTTTGTGATCATTAAATCCCAAGTTATGATGATTCTGCCACCTTGTCCGGTTAACTAGTTCACTAGTTACTAGCCGGTCCTGAGCCCGGGTAAAGAGGAAAGGCTGGGCACAGGGCTAGCAACCCTACCCAGGAAAACAAATCTAACCGCTAAAGAAACTTCAAAGCACAAACAAAATATAAAAAACAAAAACAAAATTATTCCTAGCTGGAATCGGAGAGGCGAAATGACGCCGGTTGGCGAAAGCATTCGAGAAGGCAGTTGGCCGATGTCTTCTCTCGATGAAGGCTATATAAACGTGGGGACACGGAATGTCAGCTCCATGTTTGAACCCAGCAAAGCAGCCCATATTGCAAAGGTATTACGCTGAAGTGCTTGGGATTTGCGAAAGCAGATGGAATGAGAGTGGACTCTCCAAACTGTCAACTGGAGAATCAATGATCTACTCCGATACCGTCACCCAAACGACAACCACGAGCACACTGAGTTCTGAAGTGGCCATCATGATGTCCCCAACAGCATGAAGGCTCTCATGCAGTGGGAGCCAGTCTCCTCCAGGATCATGGCAGCAAGGCTGAACTCAAAACAAAGGAAGGTCACAATCATACAATGCTGTGCACCCACAAATAATGCAGAGCAAGAGAAAAAGGAGGAAGTCTACAGACAACTGCAATCAACACTGGACAAGACCTCATTTAGTGATATCAAAACTATAATGGGCGACATGGATGCCAAACTGGGAGTGGACGACGCGGGAAGAGAACTAATCACGGGTCTAGAAGCGCTAGGTGAAATGAACGAGAATGGAGAATTGTTTGCAGATTTCTGTGCATTCAACGATTTGATTATTGGAAGCAGTGTGTTCAAGCACAAGGATATCCACCAAACAACACGGATTTCACCAGATGGACACACTAAAATTCAGATCGACATCATCTCAATCTCAAGAAAGCGGAGACGCAGTCTACTTGACATAAGGTCGAGAAGAGGAGCAGATGTAGGTTCAGACCACTGTCTAGTGCAAAGAACCTTCCAAATCAAGTTAAAAGCCTTCAAGGAAGCTGGTGATAGACCACGGTTCAAGTGCAACACTCGGAAACTGTGGGACGAAACTATACAGAAAATTTTCACGGCAGGGGGGAGATATCGAGGAACATCCCTGAAGAAACCTGTGTAGAAAAACACTGGAAGTCTTTGAAAGAGATGTGGAAAGTAACCTGCACAAAAGTATTGGGAGGCAAGAAGAAGGTAGACAAGGAGGGAATGGATCTCGATGTATACATGGAAGCTGATAGAGCAGAGAGAAGAGGATGGTGAAGCAGAAGATAAACCAGTGCAGGGATGCACAACGAGAAGGGGAACTGAGTACAATGTATGAAAAGCTGGACAAAGAAGTGAAGAAGAGTGCGCAAAAAGACAAAAGATACACAAAACACTGGCAAATGAAGCAGAACAGGGTGCAGGTAAGAGAGACCTGACAACTTTGTATCAAATAACCAGGTTACTATCTGGGAAGAGATCAACGCAGATGAAACCGATAAAAGATGATGATGGAAGTTTAATTGCGAAAGAAGAGAAACAAAGGAAACAATGGGCTGACCACTTCAAGAAGCTCTTGAATAGACCACCACCTGCACTTCCTCCAGAAATGCCACCTGCAGCCACAGAACTACAAGTGAACATAAATCCTCCAACAAAAATGGAAGTCCTGAACGCCATAAAGCTACTGGAATGCAAGAAAGCAGCAGGACCAGATGGAATCCAGCCAAAAGCACTGAGAGCAACCGCAGAGACAGCAGTGGACATGCTCACACCACCATTGCAGAAGGTGTAAAAGGAAGAGAAGGTATCTGGCGACTTGAGGAAGGGTTACCTTGTCAAACCCCCGAAGAAGAAAGATCTCAGCCTTTGCAAGGACTGGCGCGGAATCACGCTCCCGTCCACCCCAAGCAAAATATTATGCCGCATCATCTTGGAGGGACTAAAGGATGCACTGGATTCAAAACTACAACCAATACAGGCAGGCTCCAGGAAGTGCAAATCATATGCGGACTAAATTGCATTGTCACGCGTCATCATAGAACAGAGTATACAATGGCAGTCAACCTTCCGCCTCAACTTCATCAACTTTGAGAGGGCCTTTGACAGCGTCGACTGACAAGTAATTTGGCAGTTGCCTCAACACTACGGGATACCACAACACTTCAACGGATTTATGAAGACGCCACATGCCAAGTGATTCACAATGGGAAACTCAGTGATGCTTTCGAAGTGAAGAAAGGAGTAAAACAAGACTGCCACTTACTGCCACCCATGATATTCCTGATTGTAGTGAACTGAATCACGCAACAAACAGTGAGGAGCGAGAAGAGGGGGATATGCTGGACCGAGGAAAAGATCCAAGAAGATTTGGATATCGCCGGTGACTTGTGTCTAATGTCACACAAACTGGAAGATCTGCAGGCGAAAACTAACAAGTTGACAGAAGAGGAGAGGCAGCGCAGCAAGGGCGGGACTTCAAGTGAATACAGGCAAGACAGAGGTAATGAGGATACCCAACCAACAACACCACCAACAACAACTACAAGCTCCAATCACCATCAAAGGGAGAAACTCAAAAAAGGTAGCCTCCACCTATCTAGGAAGCACTGTTTCAACTACAGACGACACGGATGAGAATGACAAAGCCAGGATCGGAAAAGCAAGACAAGCGTTCATCAGCCTGAAACAAGTGTGGAGATCTACTGCACTCGGCATAAAGTGTGAACGAGATCCGGATTTTCAACACCATTCCAGTCAAGTCAGTGCTTCTGTATGGCTCAGAGACTTGGCACATTACGAAAAGGATTTCCAACAAACTACAGACACTCATCAACAACTGCCTACTTTGGCGCGTTACTAAAGCTCAAATGACCAGAAAGAATAAGCAACAAGGAACTCTGGCTGGGTAACGAACCAACCAAGAAGCTATCGCTCAACAGATGTGCAGAAGGAAGTGGAGATGGGTTGGGCATACACTAAGAGGGCCGATTGGGGACATCACGTCAGGCTCTCGAGTGAGACCCCGATGGGAAGTGACGAGTTGGGTGTTCGAGGCGCGGGTGACATGGAGGAGATGGTGTGAAGAGGAAATGAGAGCTTGTGGGCTGTCGTGGAGCCAGTTTCAAAAGATTTCAGAGGACAGAGCGCGTTAAAGGCTTGCCACTGGAGCCCTCTGTTCCATTAGAAACCCAAGGGACAAATAACAATAATACAATAATGACTCTGCAGGTGTAGCCCAATGAGCATTCTCTGTTTTTGTTTGCCGCAGTTAGGCACTGTGGACGCAGTGACACTGGTTACTCCCCACGAACGGCAGTTTCAGCCATGGTCTGGTCCTTAAATGACTTATTTTCATTGACAATGCAGCCAACGTTCAGAACCAAATTGCTTTTCTACAACAAAGATAAAGCAAAAAAAAGCAGCAGGTGGAGAAACGAGCAAGACTTCCGACAAGGAGTGTGTTTCCAGTTTCTACGTTTCCCCTTACTTAACGTTTTTTGAGGTGGCATTCGCTGTATACGCCTTCCCTATTAGATGCTAAAAAACATTAATTTCATGCTATCATGCAGCCCAGGACTTCTATTTTTGTTAACTGTGTCGGATAGAGCAGAATTTGCCGTCAGCGTGAGGTGATAATTTGTAGAATTCCCCTCTGTGTTTCCTATGAAAGGCCAGTCACGTGTGGTGGATGTCTCATTATACGTTAAGAGGGCCTAGTGAATGAGATGTAACGGAGGATAGTGTTGTTGCACTGAGTAGGCCAGATAAGTTCTCAGATGACATGAAGTTAACTGGTAACTGATTAAGTTCAGAAGTTGATTCGGACGCCTTCACTTTAGCAGGCAGTCTGTGCCGTCCCGGGAAAGGAGGATTTACAGCATGAGTGGAGGGTGTGAAAGCCCGTTAAAGTGAGCTGTTTAACCTATTGGCTGTACTCCTACTTCGGCAAAGGTGGGATGCATTATGTCAAGGGGCCAGTATCCCAGGCTTTGACTGAACAGAGAGCTTCAGGTTAAGATGTGATAGTATTTTACTGGGTGGGCATATAAAGGGGCTAGATGTTGAGGAGAAAAATCTGACACTGTCGGTACACTCAGAGGTCGCCACAGCAAGTAGGAGGTTTGAAGAGAAAAAGGGCCTGTCATGGCTTTTTTTATCTCGAAGATGCAGGTTTCATGGGTGTACTCAAAGGGATCAAACAAGAGTCAGGCATATCATTACCATCGCCATCTAAATCGACAGCCTCTGCGAATAGACCTACATAACTAGTAGTTTTTGCCTTTACTTTCGGTGGTCACTACCTAGTTAGCAGATGAAACAGCTCTAACTTGTTTACTAGCAACATTGTGTTCCTTCAGCTTATGTCCATTTGCACTCATAATGCTGCCTGGTGGAATGGACTTAATGCCGGGCACCAGTCTGCTTCAAGTGTCCGCCGTTTCGGGTGAAGCTTGCCATGGGATTTCATGGAATTTCGATCCACCTGTATGCCGTTGATAGATGGCAAGAGCTTGAAGCGTCTTTGCCGTTTTCCAGAACTTCGGCGGTCTTTAAGACATCTGCAGACCCCATAAATGTTTCACACTACACAGCAGAACTGGAACACTATCGAAGGGGGGCATGTATTTGTCCTACTCCTAAGATGTCAGGCTGCAGAGACCCATTCATGCAAACTGTGGGCCTGGGGGAAATCATTTTTCGCACGATTTAACGCCACACTCTCAGGCACACTAGGGACGATAGCGTTGTGCAAGGACACCGGTCTTTTGCTGGCGTCGGTGGCCACGAAGTTATCTAATGTTTCTCATTCGACGGAATTGTCCGCTGATTGGTCCGTCGTAGGATTTACTCCACGAATCCGAATTGCAAGACAATCTAGTTCACGGTGCGGGTCAGCAAATGCCTCAGTGTTACCCAAAGTATCACGTTTGTTAGCCGTAACTTCATGTTACATACGTCATTCAAAAGGTCTGAAAAATCGATGGAAGAGCGCTTGGTAGCCCCACTATTTTCAGACCTTGGTAACAGGCGGAAAACTTTTAGTCGCCCATCTTTACACACTGGTTTGTTTCTGATGGCTGGAGTGCTACTCAGTTTATAGTTATGAGATGCGGACATCAAACAGCAACAGAAATGTATTTCCTGACGAAAGAAATGGTGAGATTATAAACTTAGATGGGATACGGGCTTAAGTACACAGTCGTTTTTTAAACGCAGGTTCGTTAGTAAGCTGGCGCATGGAACAAGGAAATGTTACAACCCGTCTTCAAATGTCTTAGTGTATGATCATTCAGCCGATCGCTCCCAGATTTAGACGACGATGTAAGGTATTGAGATTTGCGTAAACTTTGTGAGCCGTCCTTTTTTCTAGCGGTCCTATCATGTGACATTCTGTAAGACGTCAGCATCATCTTTTAGAGTATATTGCTGCTCATTCGACGGCCTGCTGTTTGGCCTGAGAGCGGAGGGAATAGTGGTCCACTGGTTCTGAATATTTTCTTCTGAACCATTTTAAATCATTGTTAGCCTGCACCCGCGAATTTAAAACTTTTTGAAGATGGCTTATAAGTTGTTTGGATGGGTTTGCAGTTGTTCACCGAACATAATCTGGTCGGCAAAAGGCATCTAATCAGGAGGGCAGCTGATTAGGCTTGCCGGCTAGGAAGTCTGGTCTTCCTGCCAAGTCTCTCACCACCTACCTTTAACGCTTGAGTAAGGTCTATCAGTTCCTTGTGATTGTCCTAGTGCTATCTTCCTGGCAGAACAGTCGTGGGCCTGGTGATGTCGCTTTCAGTAAAAGATGAAAACGATAAGTTCTGCATTTTCAGGGCGGCTTATTAGTGACCATAAAGACGGTCAGTCATAAGGCAGGCGTAAGTGAAGTTATTCTTTGCACACTTCAGACTTTAGAAGGACTTCACAACTCTTGACAAGCATTTTGTAATTTTAGATGACGAAAATACGATTGAACACTTGGTAACTCAAGAATACTTTGGAAGGAACGTCACTTGTCTGAGGAACAAGCAGCAAACCAAAGCGACGAACAGAATCCACAAACAACTCCCACGCCTTTTTGTTAATTTATACATATGTACGAGGAACCTATAGTTGGACAGCTTCCGTAACGTTGAGGAGGCTTTATCACAGATCCTTGCTCTGTGCCAACTACGCGTACTCCTTTTGCCCACCACAGCAAACATTGGTGGGGGTCATAAACTATATAAGAGCATGAAAGCTATATTCTTGGGCTTTTAGTAGGCAAGACATTTAAACCTATATCATTACAGAGAAAGTCAATTTAAGTAAAACACATGGGCAGGGAACAAACACCTTGCTTGAATTCTTGCTCCTCCTGTCTGCCCGATGCCTCGTTTTTATTTCTTGCCGTAGCTAAACGATTCAGTTCCGGGTAGTGGCTTAGACATGAATGAAAATTCCTAAGAGAACAAATCCCGGTGGAAACTATCCGCTGTTGGTCGATGTGTTAATACGTTCACAGCAGCCAACTACAGTGGACAGAAACGATTCGTATTCTTAGGACAGCAGCCTCGTGATTATATAGGCCTAGGATTCATTGATTGGTAAAGTGGCCAGGAAAATCTCACACTAACCAACCACAAGTTGTCAGGGCCGGCAAAAATGGTTGACGAGGTGTCCACTCGATGTGTTCAAACAGACTTGTTACATTACGATGCCGGAGTGGAAAAATGCAGATAATTATCTAGCAGTTGGAGTATTTGGCAAAATTACTAACTTTTAATGCCAGTTATCGCAAAAATGCGTAAAATACTTAGTTCTGCAATCAATAATGGACAATAAATAGTAGGCAACATGCGTACACCCGTTCATAAACCTTTCATTATTATTACTTAAAAAGTGTACAAGAAGCAACAGTGGGAAAATTGGCTTCAAGCTCTATCTTCTCCTAGGCATTGCATGCAATAACTGTATACAAATCCTGGCTTTGTCAACTGCAGCATAAGACTTCCACTTATCAGTCTTTCCAATTTGTGCATGCTCATTTTACTGCCATGCCTAGTGGCATGCAACACGTTTGTCTTACGGTGAAGGAAAAGGTGGAGAGTGAAGCTACCTACACTTGACAGACGTTATTGACATGGAAATTCATGCATATCTGTGACAATGAATTGTGACCGTATGTCATTCTTATCATCGAATAAAAACGCTTGGGAAGTTCGGCCAGCGTTAACTCCCTGAGAATGAACTTGTCGAGCCGCTTTCCCTCCTTCCTTGCGTGCTGTATTTACATATTAAACATGATCCCCTTTCCCGCCGGAAAACTATTATACCTATGGACAAAAACAAAAATTCGGCATTCAAGATAACGTGTATTTTTTGTGTCGCGGACTGTTTCTTTTAGCCTGGAGATTGCCACCACCTGGGATGAAGAAGAGATAGCAAACAACCTTTCTGGAGACTTTCTCCGGCCGTATCTGAAAAATGATGTGCGCCAGTGAATTCGGGAATAAACTTGATTATTATTAACATTGCTACGATTTTTAAGGAAACCGCTTCTTAACTCTCTTACACTTACTAAATATTCTTTCATGTTCAGGGGTTGAAAGTTCGTTAGCAACAGTTTCTTCTTTTAGTCGCGGAAACCGACGTCTAGACAAACTGTCGATCCGACTAAACTTATGTGACATCAAAATGTAAAGGTGACGATTAAGTTGGAGATGGCAACAGAACGAATTAAAAGTGTGCAGATTACAAAGATCGCTTGTTTGCAAAAGAAAAGGACATTTGGAGTTATTCTATCAAACGTTTTTGAATAAAGCACCACAGAACTCGTTCGGTTTTATTTCCGAGTGCCTGTTTGACATGTCAACTCTTCCCTATAATTATTTCGAGAAGCTACTTGTTGCCTTATCTTGCTTTTCTGGCTCCTCTTATTAGACTGAAACACCTCAGCAAAGAGGCAGGGAGTAGAAGAAAAAATTACCTAGCCTGGTCAAAAACCTACAAATGTGCCTTAATTAGTGAAAAAAAGAAATTTGACAACTGGAACACTTTCCGTCGGCCGGAATTTTCGTTACACGTGGAAAGCAATTGGAAAATTATCGTATAAGAGGCCGGAATTGGAATACTTTGTCAAAATATATCACACCTTCCGTCACAAATGTCGTCGCAGCAAAATTGCCGGCTAGCTATTGTTTGAGGGGGTTTAGCAAAAGCGTGATTTGACGTCTAGTTCAAAAACAGAAGCGGATATCACTTAAAAGTGTTAGTTTTAAGGTGTGGAATGAAGTATAACTAGGGTTCTAAAGACAGCAACAAGTAAACCAGACACTGTTTCCGGAAATTGTTTGGACCAGGAAGCCAAAACAAGGGTATAAGATAATAAATGGCCAGAGGGGCTTAAATGATAACAAAATTCCGCGTGAAAACCCTCAGTTACTTCCGTATTGGCTTTCCACATCACGTCAGAAGGAAATCTCAAAATGATGGGCGGAGAAGGTCTGCATTCCACGTTGCTGGGAAATGGTTGCCTAGCAAAACACTCACGTTGGCTCCCTCTCTTACAAGTGAGACCAGTAGGAGATGATGTAACTAATTACGAAAGCTTACTGCATCCGTGGCCAGAAGATATAATCACCATCTGAGTGAGAAATAAGTAATGTCGGTTTGACCGGGAACTATGGAACTTTTCGTTCCAGTAACATCCAGCATCAGCAGAGGAAGCACATGAAACCGATGGTTTTGATCTCTCACATCTGGCTCTTGAGGCTCAGTTCTAGCCGTCAGGTTTGCCCCTATGGTGGGCAAGAAAACATCTGACTTTCCGCTTTTAGCTCTAGTGGTACGAATGCTTCCTGTGGGTCAGTATTTGAAAATTTCGGGCTAAGTTACTGGGAAAGCTACTGTTTTCTGGTAAGAATAGGTGTCTCTGGTAACTACTGTCCGCATGGGTGCCTAGATGGGAATAGCAAGATAGTGGGAAAAGTCATATAGGGTCTTCTGAAGGGCAGATGTAAATGATATGAATGCAGCTACTAGGAAGGAGTTAGACGATAGCGTGGAATTATCGAGGTAAAAAAGTGATGGGTCTTAAATGTAAAGAATGTAGTAGTGTGCTAGTGAGGTTAGTAGCGCTCTGACTGCGTCACTGGTAAGTCACACGAATAAACCTATCCGCCTAACCTTCCTTTGAGTAAGCCTAACAAGGGGGTTGTGTACGCATCACATATTACAGCATTCCATGGGGTACAAGGGAAAATAGTGTGATCCGGGCTTGTTATCGGCCGACGATGGGCTGTTTTGATGTTGTTTCTTCGTGGTGCCCACCATGTTGCAAATACGGTTAATTCGTTTGTTTGGCCTGCCCGATGGATGATTTTGTAGGCCAAAATAAGGTCATCCTTCTTTCTGCGATGGTTTGAAGCAAGTAGTTTTGGAGCCGTGGTTTGTCACGGTGTGTTTTCCTTCTTGGTTCGCCAAGTGATTTGACTGCAGATCTTTCTATTTTCTCAAGAACGATGGAGTCTGTCCTAAGTCTCAGGGGTGCCACGGAGGTGAAGACCTCCACATACAGCCGTGTATAGGATTTGAAAACTGTTAGAAGCAGGTAGGGAGTGAGAGCGCCGATATATCTGCACGAGAGGCGTAAGCTACGTTCCCTTTCGCCGCCGTTCCCTTATAATCAGGGCTGATGTTTAGGGTGCCGGAGAAGGTGAACACCAAATCTCTTTGTGTGGGCACTTTGACGAAAGCATTGTTGCCATCCTTCTACTTCAGTTCAGCCGTCCTTGGTTCATGAGTCCTGGTTGAGGCTTGAGAATCTTTCTTGCGACTAGAATCCTAGTTGCTGCAGTCTTTTCCCAGTGCTCCACAGTAAGCCATTTTATTTACTGCCCTCTCAAGTTTAATGTCGTCAGAGAAATGTAGGACGGGCGAGGAAACGGTTTGTGCGAGATCTGTGTTGAACAGCAGAAACAAAAGTGACCACACGATAGCTCCCTGGGATACTGTCAGTGTTGACGGCCTCCGATTGCGCAAAACTGGTCACACTCCAATTACCCTTTGAACCAAGAAGGCGGATGCTCGACTCTCCTAACTTACTTGACCTCGCTGGATGGCTTACATGCAGGATACCGTAAAGTGCTTTGAGTGGGTCAAGAAAAATAAAATGTACAGGTTTTCTTTCCCCCCAACGTTACTTCAAGAACTACTGCGACTCCTACCTCAAGCTGTTTGTCTCTGAGGAAGAGTTCCACGCCCATGACATTTGTCCCTCTGTTCGGTTGCAGCCAGGATTCTTTTGGAAATATTGTGTTAGTGTGCAAGGATTCATGGAGAGCTCTGATCTCTACGACCTCTGGCGCTAGCATCTGGAGTGGCTGTATTCACATTTTAGAATACTCCGGATTGGGGGACTTGCTTGGTAGTCTTGTCTTATTAGGAGAGCCGAAACGTAGTTGAACTCCGGTCTTAAGTCATCAGTGCTCACCAAATCGGTATCGCCCCCATTTTAGAGGTCTTCGGTTTCATTCTGTCAGGGGGCTAAGGCAGGAGAATTTGCATCACTTGGTCTGCCGAACTCACTAGGTTGTGTGTCAACTTCTAACCCAAGTGGTCCTGGCGGTTACGGTTCATCTTCTTGTCTGGCGGATCTAGGTTTACTTTCGCACATACTTTTTGTGCTACCTATAAGCCCTCTCATTTTGTGTAGCGCAGGTAGAGCATCTGTGACAGAACTGTGTAAACTGAATTAGAAGGATAATCGTCTGGGGATGGGATGAACTTCGGATTGGTTGGCGATAGTAATCTCCTGACTCCGCCTGACTAAAATTACCAAGACCAGCTTTATTTGCAAGCCGCTTTCACCTTTCAGTGTCATTAATGTAATACCAACCGACAGAACCGCTGGTTGACGGTCCTGAAACTTCAAGTCCGACCACCGTGATGTTTCTGTGTGAATTGGAAAGTTGAGTTTTTCTCCACTCTTCTCTCAATGACCATGAGGTTTCAGATATTGCACAGGTTTGTAGTGAAGATAGCGTCCGGCCGTCTCAAGAGGGGGAAGAATTATCCAGATGTCCTTCGCATTATTGTCTCGAGGGTGGCGGCTTCCAAGAGCGACTGACTGTCTTGAAGGGGGCGACGAAGTATCGTGGGGACAGAACGGAGTCCTGGTATCCCATAATAGTCAATCTACCTTCCTCTGCCAGACATTTCTTCCTTGATCAACAACGAGTTTGTTGATAAATCGGCAATAAAATGGACTATTGAAGTGGTCATAGTGAACAGTGTTATTACACACGCGAGACGATAATATGGCGATGAGATATGTGGACTTGATACGAAACAGCCGTCCCCCCAGAAACCTGGCACGTCGCTGAGCCGGAAAAATCAGCAGGCTGGTCTGCTGCTGTGAGGGGGGATAGTTTTGTCCAACGAAAAAATGCAAATAAAGGGCAATGAATAAATTACGTCGCTATTTGAAGCACATGCACCGGTGCACTCTAAGAGAAGAAAGAAGAGGCTCACGCCATCTGGTAAGATGGAATATGCTACCGGAACCAGTTTTGAACACGGTTGACACGAAATGTTAGGATATTATGACAAGCGACGAGCTCCGGAATTTGTGAGAAAAGTAACACCAAGTCAGATGCACTTATTTTTGGCGTCATATATTCAACAGTTCGCGAGACAAGTTTGACGTTGGTTGCCCCCGACAACGAGTGGGAGATGTTAAAATTATTTTTCACAAAACGAGAGAAAAAACTGTGGTGAAAGGCTATTGTGTAAGTCTGCCGCTTGGTTCTACTTCCTGCATTTATAATAACACAGTGGATTGCGAAAAGCCAACCATGGTGGAATGAATGTGAATCGAAGTTATTCCCAAATGGGAGTGGCTAGCCCAAGTCTCCGGCCAACCACTGGTGGCGGAACTGGAGGGAGTTTCTCATATTTTGTCACGTTCAGCTGAGGCGTTTTATGGAATAGGCTTCATTGTAGGTGATGCGGTGCAATAAATGGAATTTGTTGTGGCTCGGTAGGTTAAAATAATCACCATCCACCCACTGAAGGCGACTGGTTGTCATATTTTGTAATAATAATAATAATATATTTCGAATGACGAGTTATAAGAGCACATGTCATCTTTAAAAATATTATTTCCTCATTGAAGCTGTAAACTTTTAGAAAGAAACAAACCATCATCTTCTGGGGTAAACATCTGTTTAGATATTGCTCATTACAAATATTGGATAAAAGCAATGTCGTTAAACAGCAGTGGTGAAAATTCTTGAGGATGTAAACTGCCAGTATGGAAGTATCCTGGCACTAATGAGTCATGTAATCTATGAGAGTATACTGCATATCGGATGTTGAGTACAAATGAATCTGGAGATATTTCAGTATTCAATAAGCTTGCACTATCTGTAAATAGCAAGCAGGCCTGGGGTGGACGGTGGGCACAAATTCGGGTGCGGTATTGTATTTTTTCATGCAGAGCGTAGCAATTATTTAGGTCTGTATGACGGAGGTCACCCACAGACTGAAATCACTACATGTTCATACAGGCAGACGAAATTGCTAAGGTAGAATGTACGTCAATATCTCAGCACAAAATAACTTTGTAAATGCCTGTTATTCAATAATAATGTATTTTACATTTTATTTCGGATGGACGAAAACTGCACGGCTGATGCTTTGAGGAAAAAAATGTAGGATGACCATCACAAACTTCTTATTACCTAATTGCGGCTATACGCCAAAATAAATAGTTTTCCACATATTTCACTTAATCTCATTTGACAGTTCTACAAGGATGATTTTAGTTTACGTGAACGGTATAGAAATACGGTCGCGAACTATGGGGAGTTGTGATCTCGAACAGTAACGACCTATGCAAAGTGAGTCACATATAACGTCAGTGGTTAGACACTTCCATCAAACTCCCAAAGGGTGAAGTAAGAATAAAAAATCACAGTTTAGGGGGTCGTTTTACGAAATGAAAACTAAGAGTATCATTTGTTAATATAAATTACCCAATGTATACACACCTCTTGTGTAGGAGACTTCTACGGGGAAAACTTATCTACATACTTCGGTTAGAACGCCGATGATAATTTAAAATCTTCTCTGTCTTCGTGCGCCCAAAGGCCTCAACCATTCTAGGGAGTCTCACAGATGAGGCCGGTTCCCTAAGCCCCCGCCATCAGATCTGCCATTTCATGTTGTCTAGCCCTTTTTTCCTTATATGCTGTCGTTTCTTAGCCTATACTACATGCTGTCCTCGCTCCCCCCACCAGCCTCTAATCCTTGCCGACCGTAGTAGTACGACTGGCATGGAAGAAGTTAGCGGTCGTCGCACTGGTTATCAGAAGCTCGGCGTCGTTCGCGGTGTTTGCTTTGCTGTGTCTTCACGCATCCAAATGCCTCAACCACTCTTGGGCTGCTCACAGATAAAGGTGGTTTCCGTGGGCCTCCATCATCAGATCCGCCATGTCCTGTTGTCAACTTGCCTGCACGTTTCGGATTATCTTACGACCTGTCACCGACACTATTGTAACATAAGCTATCATAAAATTTCTTTGAAGAAGCCTTTTTTCCTTTTGCTAATCGTAGTCCTTCCTGCGGAAGACTGCGACCACCGCGCTTTCGCTTTAGTATTGTAGAGTGGAGGTATGTAGGCACTTGGACTACGAGACATGCCTGGAGTGAGATAAAAGCCAGAAACATGGGCCCTAGTGTTGATGGGATAAAATCGTTTACTTGGAGTGAGAGGTGAAATAGTTATTTTTCACGGCTGAGAATGAGTGGGTAATGGATCGAAAGATCAGCTGGGTTACGAACAAATGGAGGTTACGTCAGGGTTGCTACACAGTTATGTGTTGCAAATCGTATCAGACTCCGCCTGCCGTCTACTCTAGGTCAGTCGTTTTACTGGATTTTAACTTAACTTTCAATATTGTATACGTTTGTCCTTACTTCATTGGTCTCCCTTGGGTCCGGGTACCGGTAGCACCACTGTACAAGATATCGCCGCTTCTGATTCGGCCGCCAAAGAATTGGCGAGAACGTTAAACAGGGGGAACACATTAAGTTATTGCTGAAACTGGCTGAGAGGTCGACATGCTCGTATCGAAGCTGGAAGCTTGTCACACAGCGTACTATACTGCATTATGAAAAACCTACATCGAAGTTTCAAGTGATACTTATTCATTGAAGCAGTGTGTTCGCTATTACGCAGACAATGCGCCGGTGTTGATTTAAAAGTGATGGCATAGCCCGTTTTAAACTCTCCCAATGAAAGGAGAAAAAGAATTGTTGGGTGGAGCTTCAAGCGTCCCAGCCAGGATGATTCCAGTTCCAGTTTTTCTCACCTTTCTTAGTAAGGAAGTTCTTGGTTATGCATCGGTAGGCGCCGAGCAAAGTTTTCTTGGATGTTTTCTACTCGAGTTCTGTCAGACACTCCTATGTTACCACAGATAACTGGGCAATACTCAGATATTGGGTGAGCCATAACTTTGCATAGGATAAATTTTGCCTCAGTTATGAGCACGTTTCTGTGCAGAAGACCAGTAAGTGTTCAGCTTTTGGAAACTACTGACTCTACATACTGCGTAATGGTCAAACTCTTGGAGTAAGTGATGCCGAGGTCTTTCACAGTGTTGAATATTTGCAGTGCAGTGTCATGCAAGTTTGGTGTTATGTCTGTGCAGGATTTATCGAAATGGGGAATGCCACCTTTATCTAGGTTTAAGGGGGGCTGTTGGGTCACGTTCCATGCCACGTTTCACTTCAGATCATCTTGTTTTTGAGAGAAACCTTGTGTCATCACTGCACGTGAAAACTTTAGACTATCTCAGAGTTGTCTAAGAAAAGGGAAGGTATGCCATTTCTGATAACGCTGCAGACATCGTTCAATTTTCTGAAACGTTCCACAGCAAATTCCCCCGGTCATCAACATCCTAGATGCAACCATGTACGAATTCCCAACTTCAATTAGTGATCCAAGGCTTCTAGATGGTCATAATGACAGCAAAAACCTGAACAAACAACCAAGTCTGAGAAATAAACTCACCTAGTGATTCAAAGTGAGACTTGTTAGTGGACAAACTTTTCCAGTACTTCACCTCATTTGACTCCTTTTCGTAGAAGACAGTTAACAGTCAACAAACCTCCTTGATAATGCTGTATACTTCAATATGAATCTTATGTGCAGGACTCCATTAGCATTGGATAACAGTCCTTCAAATGTTCGTTTCTTTGTACAGGAACAACTAATTCTGATGGATTACATCTGTATTGCTAAGTGGGAAACGCTAGAACTTTTATGCTCGCGTGGATTGTGTGGTTATGCTTACACTCTCTGTTACCTGAAATCGACGAAGTGAGTTTTCGTTGGCCAACGATGCTATAAACATGTGAACCGATGTTAAAATAAACGTTTATCTGACGAAACATGGGACTATACCGCCAGCTTAACCATCTAGGTCACACGTAACGCAAACGTCGAATATTGTATGATTTTGGCATCACTTTATTGTGAAAAAAGAATGGTGGGTGGAGATCACCGAAACTCATAAACGATCTGTATGTACTGTGAAGCGGTACGTTTCTGCCCCTTTTGTGACCTGCAGTCACTTTTGATGTTATGATAAACCCTGATGCGATACCTTCAGTATCATTCAGGACAGCTCAACTACTGGAGATTTCTTTACCATTATCAATTTGATGATGTCTGTAAACTGGCTTCTTTCACGTTAAACTCTTAATTTGAGAATAAGATATTCACCCATTTATTTATTACATAGATTGGGAAAAGTAACGTTCCTAGCACACTACCCCGGATGACACTACTTTGTATAGGTGTAGAGGAGGAGCAGCAACTACTGAATTTAGCCACTTGAAAGCTACTCTCTAAAAGTGTTTCCGGGGCAGTAACGGTTCTTGGAAACCATATAACTGCAACCTAGTGACTAGGCGTTTGTGACGCACCCTATCGAATGCTTGCTTAAAGTTTAAGTGGTAGTTACAAATAGGTCTTGGTCACGCTTGCTTGTAACATCGTTTAGATGGTCAGGATAGCTAGTAGCTCAGGGCTGAGAGGCGCATGGATAAGCGCAGATTGACATTTGTCTCAGAAGTGTTAATCACTACACATTAAGAAAAGTGATGGTGATTCTAAACCAGTAGGTTTCTAAGTTTCACTGAACAACAGTGGGTCGCATAATATGACTATGCACGGTAAAGTAATAATTTTCTTGTGTCATGCTTGTTGCAGGATTTGTCTGTCGTCATTTGCCGACTAGTTTGCTTTTTTAAGTAGCATAGCCAAAGATTCTAAGAAAGCTGCACCCTAACTTGAACTAGCTGCCACGTTCCGGGAAGTGGTGCTATCTGGGTCGTTCTTCAGATGAAGAAAATTTGAGGATGCGGATAAGGAGTTGCAGAAAGTGTGTTACTGTCGTCTTCACGATACATTTGTGGAACATTCGAAACTGGTCGCAATCTATGTAGACTCATGCCTCTTCGACGCTTAATGAAGCCTAATTTCACGGACGATTATACCTATTGCCCATTTGAGTTTTGTGGTCAACTGTGAAGTGCGCGATATAAGTTTAGATTGCTGTCGCACACTAGACAGCTTTGGAGATGAATTGGCGGCGGACGTTGCAATTGAGGTGAACAAATCCTAAGGAGTCCTTGATATGTGAAGTAAATGATATGCCTTCCTAATATTGTCGCATAACACAGGTCTACGAGAGTTATACAATACGTGGGTTATGGTCTGGTCCCTCCCGCGTTTCTTCGGCGACTGCGATAAACGGAGTCCTTTCGACTAAGAACATGACCAAACAAAGACAAGTTTGCACCAAAAATATTCTCACGTTTCCTAGTGAAATATACCTTTGGTTATATTTTGATTTTACTTTCATTTCATTCTGCATAGTAGAAGAGTCGCGCTGACACTATACTGGGTGGAAAACTGTGAATGATGTTGCTCATGCGTTTTCACAGCATAAGTAATTGCTCATAGTCGTTGCAACACACACGTTCGTGTAGATGACACTTATTCTTGGGGATGTCTACTCCAGTGCACGCCATATGCTATATGTTGGAAGATGACGAAGGATTCACTGAACAGGACTGATGTTATCGATTAAGATGAAATCAGCACTAGTGGAAGAAAATATCAAACCAAGTGGCCAGTTCATTTACAGCTGTTAATTGCACAGGTTATGTTCACTGGACTCACACAGCACTAAAAAGGTTGATTATCATGTTCTTTATCCGAGAGACAGGGGGCTGGGGTTGACTTCGTGACGAACAACACTTAGTTTGTCGCAGGAGCAACCAGTCTGAAGTGGCGGGAGATGCCCATTCAGTGGCATACATCAGATTATGGTAGTAAACAGAGAACGCTTACCAGTCGATCAAGTCTCCCTTTGTTAGTCTAAGCCACATTCGGAGACGCTGACTGTCTGGTTGCGGTCCCCGGGACGAAAGGAATAAGCGGTTGAGGGCTGTTGTTGACATAGCTGAAAATCGTTCACAATGGCACAGACATATTCACGCCCTGACATCTAACGCTTGAGTGTTCGCACTGACTTATGTATTCACATTGTTTGTTCTGTCCCACCACTAACTTTTTTTACATCGCCTCTTCCCTTTCCACCTGCTCTTTGAGTACTTCTGTGAAGTTTAATAACATGAGCCGAAGCATCTATGAGAGATTCTACACCAAGATAATCGGTCAGCGTCGGTCAATAATTGAGCGTAACCTTTGGGGACTTCATACTGACAAACTTGTCTACCTAAGCTAAGCAAAATTAGTGATTCCAAAACCCTGCATGCATTCTGCTCATGGCAGTTTGCTATTTATTCAGGTAAACGTCAGGGACCCCAAACAGACATACTATGATGTTCATTTGCAGCCACTTATGAGGACCTGAGTGGGCAGGAATTTATGTCAACGTTGGCTAGCTATCGAATTACTCCAACCAAAAGTGGAAGATGCCTTATTTCCAGTCGCTTGAATGGTAATAAGCTATTGAGATCTTTCGGCTGCCACAATATTTTATCACAAAACGACGTATCATGCATGTACACACATTCATCTTGCATGAATAGAATATACAGCTTCTGTATAATTTTCCGGTGAAAAGACTTCCCAACGCAAAGGTCCATTAAATTTAGCCATCTCCTGATATTTCACCTAGCGTTAATCTGCAGTGAAATTTGTCTAACTTTAAGTAAATCAAGCAACCACATGTCGTTAAATATAAGCCCATACTTAAGTCTTAAGGAGGGTGAAAATTAGTAAGCTTCAAAGTCACCTACATTTCTCTTGCAGTCTTCAACAGTCCATAAGGCTGCTATAATTTGCCCCACATAGGATTTCACGCCTCGTTGTAATTCCTCAGTAAAAACCCTTTGAAACACTTTGTACCCGTTTTGCGTTAACCACCATGCTTAAAGGTAGAGCACTGAATCATAGATAAACACACGACAGCTGCATGAAAGAATATATCCCCAGCCCTTAGACTCCCCACGACTTGATTCACTGCCAGTTAAGACGTGATTTTTAGTACAAACCGCAATCGGAATTTTTATTTGCAATAATTTTAGGCCACAATAAATAAGCCCACCTCTTCTTCATCAAAGATAGCAAGTACAGTCAATTCTTTGAACATAAGCAAACCATAAAATAAGCGGTCGCCCGATCGGGGGTTTCAAAAATTGTAGAACAAAGTAAAATATGCCCTTAGAAAAAGGAAAACATGAATTTCTGTTGTTAAGCGTGACGACCCATAACAAGCTAGGGGATAACTTTTGGTCACATCCTGACAAAATGATGGATGATGGATTCTGGTAGCCGCTTTGTCTGTCAACAGTTCTGAAAAAGTCCGGGAAGCTAAGCAGGGCTTGCACTTACTCATCTAGTATGTGAGCTGGACCAAGACAATCACCTGGGTCCTTGCCAACCCAGCTCAGTGATCTCCATATCGACTGTCCTCCTTTGCCACCAATGTCACTAACCCAACCCAGTCTTATGACTCCCCTTTAGGCATCTGACCTCTTCATTCACCATAAGAATACTAGTATCACTGTTTGTGATTCTCACACCTACGATGATCTTAACCGTTTTTTCCTCTCCCTCGGAAAATATGCAACCTCGCCGGACTCAGATATTTTCCACCGGCCTTACGCATATGCAGAAACGTTTCATCAAATCCTGTGGTACACAAGCCCCTCACATCAGCGCGGGAAAGGACCTAGGACTAATAGTGAATGACAGGTTAGACACCTGCTACAATTGTATAGGAGATGCCTCCAGAGCCCACGCAGCATAGCATTTTACGTGCAGACAACCAGCTGCCTTCAATTCGGGGCTTTCCCCGAAGCAGTACAAGACCTGTATTTGACCCCGTCCTTGGACACGCAATGACACCGTACCACGATATCTGAAGGGTGATTCGAACCTCCTACAGAAACTTCAGGGATGATCAACAAAGGGTGATTTAAGGAAGTGTCATAAACCGCATGAGAGAAGGCTGAAATACATACGGCTTTGCTTCCTTAGCTACCGTGGGCCAAGTGGAGACCTGGTAACAGCTGACGAAATACCGAGTAATCCAAGTCATCCGAGCAGTAGAACTGTACCGAACAACTGCTGTGTCAGCACTCGTGGTAACCCAGGGAGAACCGCCCATCAAATAGCAGAAACGTATTACCTGCTCGGATTTCCATGGTTCTGTCGATCGACAGCTCCAAGAAGTTAGATAGCTACACAGCGACGCATGGTCGGCGCTCACCTGGCTGCAATACGGACTGGGTCAGCGTTATGAGCTAATCCACCATAGTGCAGCACGTTCAACTGTGTACCCACTCTTCAATGCTGCCAATATCATCGAGAACTGAACTCATCCTTGTACTTCCCAGTTAGGCGTCTTACCGCCAGTTATCAAAATCCTAGTAACGAAACTAGTTTCTATTCCCATAGACCATCCTACAGTGTTGCGCTTACTCTCTCTTCTCTCTTACTCCCAGAACCAATGTTATTTTTTGAAAGATCCTCCTCATTGTTCATATTTCTTCAAAATCAATCTATTTTTCTTTCCCCTTCCCTTTACCTTTCTCCACCGGTTTTTCCCGCACTTTCTCTCCCTTTTTTCATATCTTCCTTTGAAATTCAGTTGGAATAACTCTCTGCTGGCACGGTTCTTGAAGAAACCCACTTGAGCCTCCAGTCCTTGGACAGATCAGACGATTTCTGCAATCAACACACATAGCTTTCCAGGCTAACCAGAGCTACAGCAATGGGGTGGGTAGACCTACTACCTAGAAATACACCGAAAACTTTAAACCATTCTACAAGACGCAGGAGGGAGCAAGAAGAAATCATTCGGTTCTCACTACTTAGTGAGACGATATTGTATATTGGATTCATTGAAACATCTGTTCTACCTAAAAACAATGTGGCCTAATTTGAAACTAGGATGTGTTTCTGTCAATAGATAGCACACTATACTTGGATTTTGGTATCCGAAATGCTGTTCACGATTTTTGCTTTATACATATTATGCCGAACTACAAGCTGCACACTTTATAGTGAAATGAAAGGTGTTGATGTCCTCTCTCCGGAAGTATTTGATGGGAAAACGTCAGAAGGAGATTGGCTTGTCATATTTTACCGTAAATCATGTGGACATTGTATAAATTATTCAAAAGTATTCCTGGAGTTTTCTGTGTCCGCTAGGAGTAAATATACAGATAGTGTTGATAACCACATAAATTATTTTGTGTAGATTGGAAATGGGCACTTCATCTTGGGTCTGTTGATTGCGAAGATGAGCAGAATACAGCACTTTGTATTCGCTTTGGAATCGATTCAGTACCATCTCTTGTGGTAGGAATGTTAAAAATAATTTGGTAGTTTCTGTTTACAACAGATGGCAAGCAGTCATGGGAAGAAGTTAGTGCAAACAAGAATGCATCCTTACTACGACTGAATGTAGCTTCTAAGTTGCTAAATGTTTCTTCACTGCGTCTTCCAAGGTATGTTAAACATGTTAAGCTTCATTTCATATAGGGAAGAGTCAGTTAACGAACCACTAACTGTTACGAGTAATAATTCTGACATAAATACATTGGTAAGTAAGTAAGTGACAAAACGGTTAGTTTATCATTGCTTTCATACAAAAAACTCATTGAGATTTTTATTAAGCACTTCATGCTTGTGACTGTAGCTCTAAATTAGCAAAGTTGTATTATGCGGTATTCTAAATCAATTGTTCGTCATCTATTTGCGTTAGTGTACTGCTTTTCTTCTCGGTGAGTATTTCACATCTGTGAGACTTGACTAATCCTCATTTAATTCTATGCAAACTTTTTATTTTCTTGTGACAACTGTAAATTTGCCTCTAGATTTACCTGAGTTCGGACTTAGATTTTTAGTTTGCGAATTAAACTCATGACTCTATGTTAACCTCTTTCCAGTCGATTTAAATGCTTGTCTAGTCCTTTCTTGTCTGAGTCAGTTAATGATGCAGACAACATTTCTTTGAGTTAGCTCCAAGAGTTGGTTATTTCACGCAGGATTCAGTACTGTATTGAAATTCTACTCGTAATTTTTTAAAACATAATCTCTTGGTTTGTCCTGTGAGGTGTTCATAACTGGCGGGAAAGGAAAGAAAAGCTCACGTCCAGATTGTTTTTTTTGAAACTCTTTGTAGTATATCCAAGTCTCATTTTTGTCCTGGATGTAATAAAAAGATGTTTTGTTCCTAAGACCATCTTTTTTAGGTCAGGCTGCTTATCATGGGAAACGTACGGGCAGCCGTCCTCTGAGCTATTCACAGAAAGGTATATTCACTTCTTAGAGAAGAATTTATCACATGTGGACGGTCTTTTAGTTTCGATTTGAATAAGGACCGATATAAGATAGTTAACAAATCGCAGCTGTCCTAGTTAAATTTTTGCTTAGTGCCCAAAGTATCCTAAAACCCCGAGTTGTAACAGTGTATTTTGATTTTCAACTCATGACTAACTATAACTTCTAGGTTATTGTAGGTCATTACTCAGGGGGAGGAGTCCCAACAAAATCTTAGACCCTATCTGCCTGCTTACAAACCGATTCGTTTTAATGGATTGCAGCCGTTTATCCAACCAGGTTGGCTAACTGGTCTCACAAATGCTTTGGAAAGGAGTATTTTTATGATGCCCGCATGTAAAAATCGACAGAAAGACATTTGGAAATCACTACTTCTGAACGTACTGTAGCTCACAAACATAAAAATCGTTAGAGAAGTTTAAACAGTTTTAGCTGTTGACCTCGCTAGATGGCTACATAGAGCCTAATTGTAGAGACCGACGATACGGTCCGACGCTTCGTTGACAACAAAACTGGCGGAATTTTCTTGAATTGTTCCCCATTGAGTTGTATTTTTTTTATAATTGTTTAAATAATTTCTCACATATATACATATACTATTGGTCAGCATTATACTGAGTATTACATAGCTTTCCGTTAACAAAGGAGAACAGCGGTGCAATGTAATAGATCTGTTTATTCTGTCCTTACCATCTTGGAAGCAAGCTTATTGGTTGCAGCAACATTTCACCTGCATGGAATGGTTAGTCATCCTTAACTTTCATGAAGTTACCTCTTAACCTTGCCTAAGATAAACGTTTCAGTAGTGATAAATCAATAGATCTTTCATGGTAATCAGAAGGAGGCATAGTATCTCTACTGAGTCTGACTACTGGTGTAAATGAACTGTATAGGATGTGCAAGCAGTCAGTAACTACAGAATCCTAATGCAGTGTTTCAAGACAATCATAATAACATAAGTAATTTCGCATTCCTTTGGTCATGAAATAGATAAAAAGCTTTTTGTTTTCTGTTAACTGAAATCCACCTCGTCCATCAAAGAACCCTTTGTCTGTGAGTGCTACAGAAAGGCAACAAAATGAGTCAACTAAAATTAGTATTACTGTTGTTAGTTATTATAGGAGTGAAACTTGGACACTGCTGTAGATTTTAATTCCATTTTAGTTTGTTTGTTAGAAGTGTCACAGTGAAACAGTATCATTTACTGGAAAACATTTCGGACATAAATTATGTTCATATTAATGTCAAGTGTTGTTATTGGTACTGCCTGGTTGAATGTGCAAGGCTGTAACATACTAAGAATTTTTGTGTTTGATCAGCGGCGACCGTCAGCCGTAGCTAATCAAGCGATTGGGATTCCTACATTTGTTTCATCCTAGAATTACAATATTCAGAGATAGATGTCGCAGCACTTTTATGTAGCAGTTATGTATTGCACTTATAACAATCTAACATGAATTTTTTCATTGTTATGTATGTCATCAGATCCTTTTTCACCTTTTTCAGATAATTCTGGATTATAGTCTTCCTCTAAGAAGACAAATTACCGGTGCTATTAAAAATGAGGCAACGGATATTGTGGTCACAAGTTCTCTTTCCAACCTCATAATTGCTAGGTAGGTATATCGAGTTTTACTGAGCAATAAAATTATTTATTGAAAAACGATTTTTGATCCTTCTCCCCTATGTGTATCAGGGAAAGACAGGATGTATAAAGATATTTTAAGTACTACAGGAAATTTCGACTCTGGTTCTAAGTAGTGTTTGTTGTTTCTGAAATAAAATAATGGAAAACACCACAGTTATTACATTCATGTTCTGATTAAACTAATGATAATCATAACATTGGGTAAAACGTTCGATGAGGCAAATGAAAAGTTCATTTAGTTTCTTGGAGTAAACAGAAAAGTTAAACCATGAATATTTTATTGCAAGGGAATTCCAGCTTTATTTATGTTGGCGTGTGGTTTCTTATCAATCAGACCCAGCACAGATAATTGGGGTTTTGACTTATTTCAAAGAGACAAGAGTTGAATATCTGGTGAGGAAGTGCTTTCATAGTGTATATGCAAGTTCGTCCAAAAAGAAACTATTTATGACAAATTTCAGGCGTTTAAATAATAATAATGCCACCACTTTCCCGATTCATCTATGAAAAAACGCTTATTTTTTCATTTTATGGTTTTGATTATCACAGTTGACAGGCATTTTAATGTGCAATCAGAAGCGGGCTGCATATTGATCAGCTTTAAGACCATTTTGTTTGCAGTTGAATAAATATGAATTGCAACTATGCGAATAATTTAAGTTGATTGAGTAAGCTTGCTTTGAAATGAATCATTCCTTTAGTTTTAGTGTACAGTAAACTTGGTAGACGTATATTTTCTCTGTTACAGATTCTATTTCACATAACTGTAAATGAAAGAAGGTATTACGTGATATAAAATGCACGTCTGCAATATCGTGAACTGACTTTAGTCTAGGTCACTAGTTTTTAATCATATTCGGTTATCTAGCATGCTTTTAAGTATACTTTTTTCGCTTAAAAATCCTCTTATTCATTCCTCTACTTTGGTTAGGAGTGTGAGAATGAATGGATAACAATTTGTTTTGATTTTCTGAAGTCTATAAAATAGTTTTTGGTTTACTACTAGGAAAGGATCTCCATTATTTTGACTTTAATTTTAAACAATATCTGTTACTTGGGAGTCCAGTTACAAAGTTTTGCCAGAGTAATAAGTGAAATGTGTACCTTTTAACGTATATTTGAGTAATAATCTTTGCATATTGGGTCTTGTGTGTATAGAAATCATGCTACAGATAGGTGCCCTCTAATTCGATGTTATTATTAAATCATGAATTGACTTAGTTAGATAAACAGATTACATGAGAAAAGCCGATAATGAGAAAATTCTTTATTGACAGTGTTGAATAAGAGGATTAAGGACAGATCAAAAATGGCAGCACACAGTTGGCCGATAACTATCTAATCATAAATCAGTTGGTGTAAATATCAAGCTGATGATGTAGGTTGTATGAGGCGCTCACTTCCTAAACGCTTATTTCAGTGTGATCCTGCACAGCTGTCAACAGTTGTCAAGAATAAAAGTTCATAACCGATCTGATTCTTGAACATTTACCCAGTTTTGATTATACAACCCCTCCAGTCTTCAGTGCAAATTATCTGCAAAGTCAATGTAAACACTTTGAAAAGAGTGCGACTCCACAACTTGTGCACGAAGATGGCAAGTGGAATTCATGGATTTAGGTGTGATACTTGTATGCAGAAAAAGCCCATTCACTCTTTTATTATGCCATGGTCTTAACTTCGCTTTTTCCTCCAAGTTTCATCATAACAATTACCGTAATGACACTTCTTTCTTTTCTTACCTTTTTTACACATATTATGAAACTCTAAATTGTATCACTTCAAATCTAGAAACTTTGTCAAACTCCATACTTATTAATTCCCAAACTAAGTATTATCATATAATCGCTTTCCATCTCTAGAAGACAAACTAAACACTAGTTTATTATTCAGTAACATTTCGTTGTATATTTGTAATAAATGCTACCATAAAAAAAATGTATGTCTTTTGAAAGTGGTGTTGACAAGAATTTTTATTTCCTTATTAACCTTTGCTTTTCTTTATGTAGAGATGTTCCTGTTTAGTCAGACATCTTTGCTGAGTTGTAAACATTTTCACCGACTAAAAATTAGGCCTTATTTTGTTGTGAACACTATTCACTTCTGTTATTTTTGAATGATGGGGATAAAATTTAGCAGCTAAAATACATTTGTTTATTAACGTCACATTGCTTGGAAACGGTACTATGAAGGTAAATCATGATGTCTCAAGGTGAACTATTTTACATGTTATCAGTATTCAGTTTATTATCTCATTTAAATGCATTTATTATTGGGAAGAAAAAAGGTGATACATGACTACTAGGAACTCTCATCAATTTGTCTACCCTAAAGTATGGTGAAGCCGATAGGTATTCCATATAGAAACTACTTTTTAATCATTTCACTTCAGTGACAAACTTCAAAATTAACGTAAACCAGAAAACTGGAAAAGTAGTTAATTAGTGAACTCAGTGAACATAAATGTACGTGACTGCACTCCAAGTGAATGTCATAAACTGTTCACTGTTTTCAACATTAAAATATCATTTCTTATATTGTTGTCTTCTGTTTCTTTTCGTTAGAGGTACGGAAGAAGAAGTTAGAAAAGTTCTTGACAAAATGTCAAATACCTTGCCAGGTTTGCAGGAAAATGCGGAATCAGAACTGTAAGTTCATAACTATATAATGGTACCAATTAAAAGAAAATCCAAACAGCATGCTTCTCATTATTACTGTAAACTTTCATATGCTTGTTCATCCAAATTTAATGTGTTATTGTCGAGTTTAAGATTTTAGTGTAAGTGAAAAACACATGTAAACTATGCATTTATTTATTATTGGAAATCCAAGGTTATAACCCTTAGATTTCTTTCAGAGAGACTTTGTTATTAACAGTCTGTCATCAGAAGTACACTGAAAAACCACTTTTTTTAAAAATCACTTTTCTACGTTTAATTCAATAAAGTGAATTAATGATATGTAATGTGTTAAAATGTGTACAAATCAGGTAAATTCAGCTATTGGAAACTAGAGTAATGATAGGAATAAGATAAAATAAAATTTGAACTTAGTTCATTGAAATATTTAGATGTAAGTTGAAATCAAGTGAAATTTCTGCAAATTGGCATTTAGGCAACAGTAATCACTGGTGATATCTTAGTGTGTGTAACTTCTTACTGCTGATATTGACTATGTTTACTTCTTTTGTTTTGATCATATGCTTGGTTTATGATAAAAAGTATGTCCAGATCATAAGCAGTCTATGTTACACTAATCGTCAAGCAGAATTAGTTTTAATCCCATCTATTTGTATCATATAAAAGATTTATCATGTATCCTATTAGAATCAGACTCACTAAGTTACTGATTAATATTGTTACCATACATCGTATATATTTTGAAGTTCAGCCTGTTCTACCCTATATAGAATAATGAAGTGTTTAATTTAGTCGATTCCCCTATAAATAAATCAAAGGAAGTTCAGGAACATGCCTAAGGGTCTGTGAATAGCAGTTATTGACCTAGGAAAATCTTTCTAGTAACTCCATTGCTTAAGTGATGAGTCTCTTGGAGATATTTTATACAAATAATCAATATATATACATGACAGGACCTCGGGAAAGCTAATTAATTGTTCATAGGTTGACATAGTTTATACCACAATTTTGACAACCTTAAGACTTAGGTTCCATAGGAATTGTTTATCGCTCATGCTTTGAATCCATAATGCCTTTGGCTCATACTTTTGGTGTCATGCTATTGAAGACTTTTTGATGCACCTTATTCAAAGTCTTTTGTATAACATGTTTTTTAATTTCCCAAATAATCAGTATCTTGAGTTTTAATTTTTGTAACACAATCTAATGAAAGTTATCAGGTAGTGTTCCATAAAATATGGAAAGAAATGGTAAATAGCTAAAAGGGTAACCATCTAAAAGCCGCAATTATTGGCAACACTTCAAAAGGTGATGCACTTTCGTACTGTTATGCATTTGAACTTTATGTTTTATCGTTGCTTTCTACCGTGTCCTAGTCACTTGGTTTAGGACTTTATCATTATTTTTCTTTCAACGGAAATATTAATCTTAAAGTAGTGTTTTACTTTATTTATCATAGATTGACACTAATTGGTGAACTGTTGAAAATCAGGGAGCACTGGACAGCTTTTTATCCTAAATTGCAACTGCCTAGGGGTGTGCATCCCCAACGCCATGTGGGATTGTACTTAGGATCGTCATGTCTTCAACTGTAGTCAGTCCATGGGTAAAACTGATCTGAAGTCAGTAAAATCCTAAAAGCTTCATTTGAATAACACCATAACCTCCATCAATACCTTGCTTAGAGATGGATTTACAGAAGTTCTAATGAGGTTTGACTGTTAGGTCAACCAGTTATACCATTGTATGATGGAAACCCTATATCTAGAACTTGGAGAAGTAGGCAAAGTAGATCAGTAGATTTCGATCCAGGAGCTGAATGGAGACATTATCACCTTTACCTTTAACCATCATTGAGTTTTGGGGAGCTTGAAACTTGGATAACACAGCTGTCCACTGTTTCCAGGTTTTCAGAAGTTCGTCAACTGATATCTGTCTGTGGTGGAAACATCCTTGAGATAAATAGATACCAACAAACCTCAGTTAAGATTTTCGTTATTTTGTAGAGTAAATGAATTTCAGGTATCGCTTTCTCTACTTTTCATCAACTTGTTTATTGCAGCTTACGTATGACCAACTACTGAAATATTTGCCAACTCTGAAAGTCTATGCTTAATCACATCACTTATATACACATATATATCATGTTGGTGCTGAGCCTCCTACCTTGGTGGCCAGGACTAGATATCTTGAAGCTGGTTGCTCTCTCATGAACAATTAGTGAATGTAACACAGTCCTACGGGGTATCAATCTCTCGCCGAATAGCTTAGTGGTAGCCCTACTGACTGAAACACTGGGTAACGGAGATTCGTATCTCAGGCGGGACATCAGTTCTAAAGAGGTTGCAGATACGCTTTGCTGACGAGTGCCAACAGACACGAAACCTTTGTCCAAGGCTTCTTGCCGGCTACCTTCAACTAACTAGTATATCTACATTTCTTTTCCATAGATTAGCTGGATACACGTGAAATCACTAATTTGTACGATACATCACACTATGTTACTCTTGTTTTATTCTTTTACGGAATAGAATTTATAAAATAAGCAAGAATATTGATAGGTACTATTTATATAAATTGACGTGTAACAGGATAATGTGGTAATCAATAACTGCCATTAGTATTATCATTTCTACTAAACAGCAGTGCACTGTTTCGGTATCTTTATCTCAGATTTCTTAATAAAAAAAATATTGAAGCTGCTTTTAATATAATCACTATTTCAGCAAAATTTTCTTATACAGTGTATATGCCAACGAAAAAATAATGAGGTTTAATTAGTATTTTGTTAGCTGATAGAAGCAATGTACAAAAGCTTCTGTATCATGTGCATAGGTTTCGATATCTTTGTAGCTAATTGTCTAGCATGCAAAGAAGCTTTCATCACTGACTAATCTGTGCTAAATTTATTTATTTCGAAACTGATAAGATGATCAAGGAATATAAAAGTTTATTTCAGTGTTATCTATAAGTAGCTTCTAGAGGTGGATAATTAGAATAACACTTCATCTTTCTTGAAATTCGTTAACTGACTGCGCTTACGTCATCTCTGTAATCAATATTGTAGTGTTTCTCAAATAATTAATTTGTTTTCACTTGTATCCAAAACTGTTATCAGCAAACTGTTTTAAAAGTATCATATTGAATATATATCCTTGTGTAAATTCTACTTTTAATAACCTTTCGTGAATGTTGTAATTCTAGTTGAACAGAATTTCTAAGCGTTACGTTTCGTATTTGACTTTGTTCGACTCGTCTTAATTTTTGAAAGTATATGTGTTCATAGACTGATAAAAACTGGAGAATATTTGACAACTGTTGCAAGAAGTTGGTACTCTTTGACAACTTTGATGGAAACGAAACTAATTTGTCTTGCCTATTGAAGGATTTACAAGGTAAATTACTTATGAAACAGCTGTCCGTTTCTCATCTTGCAGTGGAATCCAGAACGCGCGTTTCATCCCATTTGGGACTCGTCACTCCCGCCGGTGATGTTCTTCCCATTTAGATTCGAACCCAGTGACCATCACTTCAGATAATAAGGCGTTATCTACTAAGCAACTGCTGAAGGAGAACCACTTCTTGTGCGACGAGTATCAGTTGTTGTTTGATACTTGTAGTCTATTGTTGCTATGCTGAGTTGAATTGTTTGACCTCTTTTGGCGGACTGGCTACCTCACGGGCGCCTTGATACTGCGGAAAATAACATAAAGAGTAATCGAACAATACCGAGGCATCCGCATGGGAACGCATCTCCAACGGAGGTCGAGCAATCCAACCAAGTATAGTACCAGGGGATTATAAGTATCAGACAACTACCTGCATATTTTTCTATTTATCTATGCAATATTATCATATTTGTATTCATCTTCATTCAACAGCAGTAAATCCACACCAGTTCCTGGAAAATATCTACCAGTTTATGGAGTTGATATCTACCGATCACTGAGCATGCTGTTACAGTTAGATGTTGGTGCACGTGATGCAATCGAAGGATCATCATTAGCAGCTCTTAAAGAATTCCTGCAGATGTTATATGAAGTAAGTTTTAAGAAAAATTAAATTAGTTTATTTCTTTCAGTGTTGTCGTGTTTCAACAGGCAATCAATTTTTTGGGTTTAACGCTTGTTGTAACCAACGCGGTAAGAAAAGAAGCATCTAAAAAAAGACTGTCGTAGGATTTAGTCTTGACTTCATTCCGTGTGAAGCTATTGTTCAGTTTATTTTTGTTGTATATGTCATCATAGTTTATTTGTTGCGAATGTCTTATTCGTTTTTCTTCAGCAATGAATAATCCTTGTTGCTTTATCAAGTTATACTACAAGTTGTCAGACATCTGCATTATTTCTTTCTTTTTATCTCATTTCAATTTTGCTACTATTGTAAAGGTCGATAAAGGGATTTGAAATAACGATCTAACGGTTGCAAACTAAGTACCAATACTACTGAGTACCTGCGCATTATCTCGTGTTGGATAATCTGACTATTTTAGTGGAATTAAAAGTGTGCTTCAATGAAGCATGCGTATCTCTTACATCATATTATCTTTCTGTCAGTTTATCCCATGCAAATTATCTTAAGTAAACAGGTAAAAACAACTGTTTATTGTCTGTCAGGTTGAGAGTGACTCTAAAGACTACCATAGCTGTGGTTGAAATAGCCACTTAGGTCTCTTTATTTTATAGGAAACTATCATCCCATAAGACATGTCAGAGTCTGATTGGCTATTTCAATAATCGGTAGGATAGCCTTCAGAGTCAGTTTTGAATTAACTCTTTACAACGTACTATAATTCATGAAAATAGGCTGTACACAATAGTTGATTTTACTCAACATGCAGTTATTTGGGAACTATAAACCTTATAGGAATGAGTGAAGAATCAATGAAAAGCTATTTAGCCGACCTATGCTACAATGATATCAAATAGTTCTTCAGTAAAATATTTGTTTAACTAAATAAAGTAATAAGACTAGTCACGTTTATCTGAGATTCACGTTTTCCTTTATTTAACCGGTGTAACAGCAAGGAAATTTTGACCATCTTCAAGTCGTTGAACTCATAAACTGGGATATAGTGAATTCTGTTTAACTAGAATACTTTGATTTTTGTGGAATGTTTGTTGCTTTAGAAATCTAGTCCAAGAAGTTAGATGATTATGTAAATTTTGTCTGACTTCAAGTTATCATTTGTTAACAATAGACTTCTGTGATATAAATTTATTCATATATCTAAGTAGAACTACATTTTACTTGTATAACATACTAATCTTTAGGTAGTTACTTCCTCTTAATTTCATTCTGACTTCACATCTTTTGTCTAACTACTTACGTTCTTCATCAATCTTGACTTTACTTTTAATCACCTGTAAATACGCTATTTTATAAAATGGACCCATACCTCAGTTTTTGTTTGTACACCAGTTGTTGATTAGCCTTTCAGTATTCCATATGTATGCTTTATTATACAAGGAAATTCATATTTCACAGTTGAGCTTAGTTAGAATTCGAAAAAAATACTTACCAGTTTATGAAGTTGATATCTACCATTCACAGAGCATACTGTTATATTTAGATATTGGTGAAAAAAACTCTTTCTAGTGTTATAGTGAGTTTATGAAAGCTGAACAGGAAAATGTGTCTTTATATTTCAAGTAGACTATCTCACTATACAAAGCTTTTACCACTTAATTATTAAAATTCAAGTAATGCAAGTATTATGCCATTCCTCTAAATGTTTGCAGTATGCTTTAAACATCCGTTCAACATCAGCTATACTCTTTAATGACTTATCCTAACCTTGTGTATAGCAACTTGAATGTCCAAACGTGATTTTTGCCACTCAGTGACTGAATAACTAAATAAAGTTATGTCAAAAGTTCTTACAACGTCTCTTCAGTAATGAAACTTTGTGTTAAGGAGTAAAACATTATACGCGATATAGTAATGGATGATTAAACCTCTCATCTTTTGCCCACGTATTCTACGTAAATAGGTGTGACACTATCACGAATTTTGCTCAAAACATGACAGATAGAGCCTAAAAGTTCCCTCTTTCAGCTGAAAAACAGTTGTTCGGATCAATAGAATGAGTGACAATACTTTAAAAGGTGTCATTTGTTCCATGTAGTTAGTTATATCATAATTTATTACAATTCAAACATTTCATTTCATATTAACTGTAAGATAATCTGAGTATGTAAAACAGAGCCTAGTAGATTCACCATCATGAATAAGGGAGTTAAATGCTTACCAGATAGTAACTGAAGCAACGTGGGAAGAAATATTTAGAAATATTTGATAATTACATCAAGATTAGATGAGAAAAGAAGAAATGACGATCACCTCATCGATTTGAAATGTTAGCTGTCATATAGTAGATTCCTGTTTACATAAAGATTCCAGACTCTACGTTATTTTATATGACCAAAGCTATCAGACAGTACAACCTTCTCAGTAAATAGATTTTATTGAGGACTTTTCAGTCTTCTGTTATTACACTGATAAAAATATGCCGTTAAATTACAATTCAGATATAAAGTATATCTTACTATAGCATATTCCAAATAAAAATGATTTTAGCATGGAATAACTTTACATTTATTTATTACTTGATGTATCGTTTTTACACTTGGATTTATTTCATTCAAAAACTTGAAATTACTATACTGTCCAAACTTAGTTTGTAAATGTTGATATTTTCATGCAGCCAAAAGTGCATTTTAACTTCATATAAAACCGAAGTATTTTAACTGATTAGCATCAGATAAGATAGATGTTCTTAAAACAAAATAAATAGACAATTTAGATGCACCATGTTCATTCATATATAATGGATTTCCTGTTAGAGAAATTATTTGATTTACAGTGGAGTAAATAGTTAAAAGTGGAACTATAACTCATTGGTCTGAACGTTTGACTTCCAGTCAACGAGTCATGGGTTCGAAATCCATTCCTTCTATTTGAAATTGAACAGTCAAGTAGTATCGTTATTCCTCATTTTATAGCTTCAGCTAACTATCGACTGTAAGTGCACGTGTTTGCTGAGTTGGATTGTATTTTATTTTGAAAAAAGGCAATCATGACATATATTCTGTGATATTAACTATCCATTGGTTTAACTGGGTCTTATCAACGAATCTGAAGTAAGAGTTTGCTGTTGATTAAACCTTATCTTGATGTGTTCCTACTTAGTATGTTGGTTGTGTATTGGTTTCCGAGGTCTAACAAGTTGTTATATTATTTCTGTTTCCAGTAGAAACATGTGATAAATATACTTATACTTATCTTTAGTGGAAATCTGATAAGCCCTTTTTTGATTGTTGTCAAGCTTGTAATATCATTCAGGATAAAATCTCGGTAAAAGTGAGCACAATTCATGAGTGTATCTGAAGTTTTGGGTTCATATAAAGAAATACATGCTTACCAACTGTAACCACTGCTCTCTGGTTACTGTCAAAAATAATTATTATCCAATACTATCATAGTTTTATGAGAACTTTGGGAAGACCCAAGTGTTCTTAGCTTCAGTTCCCTTTCCTATTGACACTCCTTGAGCTGGAAAATGTGCTCATTTTACAACTGTCTTTAGGGATAAAAGTAATCACTGGTTTGGAAACGATTGAATTCGGTAGCTAAACAACCATCTTACTCGATCATTCCACTTAAGTATTTAGGTGAGAGATGATTTAACATAGGAACTCAATTTCAATACCTCTAATGATAGTCATACACCATAAATTTTATCATCTGTACTGATACAATATATGTTTTATTTCACAACCGTTTTAGTCAGTTAGTACATATTACTGTTTATTGACATACTTGTAATTCTCCGAACTACCATAATTGACATTCAAGAAATATCGAGGCATCCGCACAAGAGCCCATATGCCAATAGAGGCTGGACAATCCGATTCAATAAATCATGGAAGAATTACAAGTATATCAGTAAGTATATAGTAATAACTACTACCCGTTGTACAAGAAGTGGCTATCGTTCCTCCGTAGCATAGTGGATAACGCCTTGACGTTTGAAATGATGGGTACGAGGTTCGGGTCCCAGTGGCAACAACAGCACTAACTGGGTAATAGGTACATCCGGCTGAGGAGTCCCAGGTAGGACGAAACGCGCATTCTGGATTCCTCTGCTAGCCAAAACCAACCAAATTATCATAGTCAGTACATATATATTATCAGAAAAATTTTTATCGCATAACGTAAACTTATGCATACCATTTTCTGCAGAGTAGTACCATTTTGATCCTCGACTGATACAAAGACAGACAAATTCAACTAGAACCTTGCACACAAGGGCATCGGTTCAAGTTACCACACTCCACAGTAGCTAGTATACAAAGAGCAGGTGGATAGAAAAAATGATATCGAAATAGACCAAGTTGTGTGAGAGACTAAACAATTTGAAGATAAACGTTAGAGCAAATATTCAAGCTCTAGAAGATGTCAATTAGTGAATACATCTGTACCACAGTGACTTATTTTCAGCCATGTCACCAAAAGTCCTCAGCTGCTGGATCCTATCTTCTCAGGGACCTCAGCTAGGAATTGTATACACATGGCTCAGACTAACAGTCAGAGACTATATGGGCTGGTACCGCTTATTGATTTGGCCTCCACAATCCATCCTCCAACTTAATCGTGGTTCCCCTAGCACAGCATGTCGAGAAAGGCGAAGGCTTGACATGCGCAGTACATTTTCAAGCCATCTCAGTCGACTGATGTCCACAACCTCATCGGTCGATTTGCCTGTCTTGTGTAGTACCCTTAGGCTGTGTTTAACGTTGCTCACACTGTAATTCCACCAAATGCGAGAAATGCTAAGAAGACATCTACGATCGAAACCTTGTAACCGCTTCATGTCTTCTACTTTTAACGTGCATGTCTCATAGGCCTACAATAAGATAGAACGGATTGTAGGGCACGATAATCACCCTTTAACATGTTATCGGATCACCGACGACTGAGATGGCCCAAACTGGCAAACGATAAACAGGGCTTCTGTTTCCGAGCTGAGATTTCATCAGCACCTAGCCCGTTGGGGCTGATCTTTGACTTTAACTTTAGTTGCGTACATTCGTCATACACTAAAAAGCTAGAAATCAACGTGTCAGTATCTCAGCTTTTGTGATGTTGAATGTTGTAATATTCTTTTTTGGTTGCATCGGTTTTTCAAATATACGAAACATCAATCTCTCTCTACTAGAAAGGCCTCATCATAAAGTCAAATGTTGCTTGGAACGAGTTTTTTTTACAGTAACTTAAGTCTTTAGTGAATTATGCAGTGAAACTAAATCTGACTCTTATTTCCGATAGCTTCTTTTCTTGATAGCTGATATGCGTAGCTACGCGAATAGAACAAGTTTGTACAGATTGAATCCAATGAATTGTTTTATGTATAGGCGTCACATAAACTGAGTAATTTTATGACACCATTCGTGCAACCAACGTTGCTATGCCAGCGAATTACGCTTAAGGTTATGTGGAAGAGGAAGTTGAGTTGAGGACAACTTCAAATACTTATGCTAAAGAGCATTTTACTCACGACTTCACGGTCAGTTCGCATAGCCTTTCTAAAATTCTCTTAACGTTAAAAGTTTATTAGCAATTTTCGCTTTATTTTTAACTGTTTGTAACTACATAGAAAAGCTATTTCAGAGATTTACTCTAATATCTGAGCGAGGTAAATTGATCTAATATCAGGGAAAATCTTCCAAATAATGTTACTCCCAAATACATACACTTACAAATATGTTTATTAAACTGGTAAATTTAACTATAATTTTTTGATAAATTATTATTTATTGAAGCTATAAGGCGGATGGTAAAATGGTTTATTTATCTGCAAAAATTCCAAAGGGTAAAGTTTCAAGGTAATGTTTATGGTATTGCTGCAGAATTTATGCAGGAATTCCACAAACTAAGTCATAAATAATATGTGTCATTATCAAATAACTCGTCAGTAATACCTGAGTTGTATACTCTAGGCTTTTTAAGTAGGCTGGAAGAGATAAGTTGACTGGCTTATGTATTTATAGTTGAACAACATGTTTCGTCATAATTTCACTGTCATCTCTTAATAGTATCGCTAGATGACGGTGAAATCCAATTTCATACTAACTGCACTAAGTATGTCGTACTCATTGAGAACAAATAAATTAGCAGTTTTGCATTCACTTGGTCGAATGCTACTGCATGTTTAATTTTATTTGAATGGATTGTCGTGTACAAACAAATATTTTGGCGCCAATTGTTTTACCAGGTGATTTACTATAATTTCTGATACGACGAAACATGCCCATCAAGTATTAGAGAGAATGAAAGACAGTTCAGCAATGAAAGCTATTTTTTCGACGATACCATTTTCTGTAGCTGTACAACCGTACTTATACCTATCACAAACATATAACAGTCTATTATCAAAAAATTGGACATAGTTGCATCATTAGATTAGTGATGAAAACCGAAATCAAGGATGGAGAGTAATTAGGTAATAATTTTTTAGACAATAGAAAAAATGAGAAAGGCAAAGAGTTTGACAAGGTGGGAAACTTTGGTAGATATGATTGAGTGTGTTCACTTGACAGATATAATGAAGGTGAAGAAAGGAAAACGAGTCATAATGAAGGCGATAATGGTGAACTAAGTAATTATAATGTGAGATCAAAAAAAATTGCCAAGATGTTAAAACCATGGTACGACACGAGATTGAACATTTATTTCTGCATATAGAGATGAGGCTTGAACTGGCGAATTTGCAGTGCTTCTGCTGTGTACAACTGTCGGAAGCTATTCTCTTTGAATGTGTTAGTGACACTGAATGAGAACTCTGGTGGAGGTACATATCCAGAGTTGACCAAATGTTCAAGAATTGAACTGTTAACTGATTAATATTCTCTTCTCGACAACCATTCAGGATAAGGGTCAGAGATAAATTTGGAAATTTTCCACTTTGTGTGGCAGTTTCTCTCTTCATTAACAAGTCATTGCAGTAAACATTTGTTGACTTGATTTCTACACTTTTCAGTGAACTACTATGATGAAATTCAGAAATTCTTGATTCCGTTAACCAACCAAATGGTATACATTTAGATCCAATGGATATATGACACACAGTTTCTGCAGTCACTGAACCTTCATACTCATACAGATTATGTGTAGAGTTCTTTCTCGGTGGAATTGTTCCTTCATCTTATATTATTTGATTTGTTTCTTCTTCTTGAGTTTACATGACAGATAAGTCGATGAGATTTAATTTCAGTAATGTGATATGGAAGCAGCTAAAACATCTAATTCAGTATCTTCTATTTTTGTATTTCAGTCACTTTTTAAATTATTATTATCGTCAACATAATGAACATATTTATAACTTATTGCTTACTTTTCAATTTTACTTTTTTTATGTCTAGTTGCTACCAGCTTCTCAAGAATATAAAGATTATCTTACAAAAATTTCTGCCTGGTTAAATTCTAAAACAAGTACAACGGGTAGAGAATGGACTGAATTTCTTAAACAAATTGAAGTACGTTTTAACTCTATTTACTATTTGTATTTATAGATATGATGATTTATGGTCTGTTATTATTAATTTGTTAGTAAACATTCAAAAATGTGCTTTACATACTACTTAAATACACTTGTGTTCACATACGACATTGTATGAAAATAAGAATGGACAATTAAAAAGAATTAAAAAAATAATAAAACCACTCCATTTAAAACATGTGTGTAGACTGGCAGGTATACTATGATACTCTTAGAATACAATCTACATGTATGAGTCTTTACATACTTGGTGAGTTTATCAACAATATTTATGTAGAGACATATATACTGTTTCTGTTATGAAATTCACCCAGTGAATAATCTAATGTTAGTGTTTTCTTCATATCTCAGAATAAGTCTTCATTGTATGAACCTTTTGAACAACTTATGGTTTACTGAGCTACGATACCCACTTCTTGTACATCAGGTGATGATTATGAATGAAAATCAGGATTTCATGTTAGTGACATAACAAACTGCACTGACCAATTGCTGTTAGCTATACTCAGACATACAGACAATGTAGTCAACTGTTATAGCATAATCATATATCTCAGTAAATGAACGAACCGTATTCAAACCGCGAATGTTAGTTTGTAGTATCAAAACGGCAGTCTTTACCAGAACGCTTTCGCAATACATTTGATTGCAGCATCATAAATTTAGTATTTAAATCCTTCTGTTTATTTGTCAAACGATAAATCTTTATTTAAGGGTTAGTTAAAGGAAGCTTTGTTAAAGGCTTATGTACCTGTCCACATTGTGTTATCTACGCATAATTAGTATTTCTAACTGTATAAAGAAATTAAATGTTCCTCCCTGAATTGAAATAAAATCTGACAAACTATTGTTTTCTAGCCTGACTACTAAATTTAAGCTTGGCAAAAGCAAGTTAGCTTTTTAGCAAACTACAAATCAAAACGAAATAAAAATTGGTCTACATGCAGACATTTATTATTATTATATTATTTATCCCTTGAGTTTCTAGTGGAACATAGAGCTTCAGTAGCAGATCTCGAGTGGACTCTGTTCTCTTAAGTCTTTTCAACCTGGCTCCACGACTGCCAAGTAGCTTTCATTTCTTCCTCACGCGATCTCGTCCATGTTACCCTCGGACGCCCAACTCATTGTTTCCCCCTTCGGTTCCCTTCCCTTCCTCGCAAAGCTTCTGCAACAGTGGTGTGAGCATGTCCGCTGTTGTCGGTGCGTCTGTTTTCAGTGCTTCTAGAGGAATTCCACTTGGTTCTGGTGCTTTCCCGGATTTCGGCAACTTTACGGCGTTCAGGACTTCTGCTATTGTTAAGGGGCTTATGTTCACTGTTAGTTGTGTGGCTGGGCTGCTGGTGGTATTTCTGAATGAGTTACAGGTTGTGGTAGTGGTCGATTTAAGAGTTTTCCAAAGTGGTCAGTTCATCGTTTTTTTTGTTTCTCCTCTTTGCTAACTAGATTTCCTTCATTACCTTTTACTGGTTTCATCCGAGTTGATCTCTTCCTAGATAGTATTTTGGTTATTTGATATAGTGTTGTCAGGTTTCTCCTACCTGCAGCTTGTTCTACTTCACTTACCAGTGTGTCGTAGAAGTGTCCTTTGTCCTTTTGCACACTCTTCTTCACCTTGTCCAGTGTAGTGTTTTATAGGTTGTGTTCAGTTCCACTTTTCGTTGTTCATCCCTGCACTGGACTGGTTCATCTTCTGCTTCACTATCTTCCTCTCCCTCCTCTATCAGCCCCCACGTGTGCGTCGAGTTCCATTCCATGTCTTGATTCTCTTTCCTTCCTAAAACGGTTATGCAGGTTTCTTTTCACATCTCTTTCAAACAGTCCCAGTGTTCTTCCACACAGGGTTCCTCGGGGATATTGCCTAATGTCTCGCATTTTTTCAGATGACTGTCTGACGTGAAGATGTTCTTTGTAGTTTCATTCTTCAGTGCAGTTTCTGTTCTGGGTCTGTGGTCTATCACCAACTTCTGTAAAGGCTTTCAACTTGATTTTGAAGGTAGGTGCCTTGCACTTGATAGTGCTGTGAGTGGTGTGAACCTACCTGCATCTGATCCTCTTCTTGATCTGACCTCGTGCACAGTAGGCTGACTGCGTCTGCGTCCCCACTTTCTTCACATTGAGGTGAAGTCGATCTGATTTCTAATGTAGTGTGTCCTGGTGTCTGGTGAAATCAAATCCATGTCGCTTTGTGAATATCCTTGTGTTTGTACACACTGCCTCCAATCACCAAATCGTTGAGTGTGCAGAAGTCTGCGAACGGTTCTCCATTTTCGTTCATTTCACCGAGTGCCTCTCGATTCATGATTCATTCTCTTCCTGTGTTGTCCGCTCCACGAAGTTTAACATTCATGTCACCTCACCCATTAGAATGAATTGTGATGTCGCCATCAGAGTGGAATATTGCCTAGTACTGATTGCAGTTGGCTGTAGGATTTCTCCTTCTTCTCTTGATCTGCGTTATTTGTAGGTGAGTAGCTTAGCATTGTATGATTGTGACTTTCCTTTATTTTGAGTTGAATATAGCTGTCATGATCCCATATGAGGAGATTAGTTCCCACTGGATGGGAGACTTCGATGCTGTTTGGGACGTCATGGTATCCACTCGATGAGTGTGCTTGTGGTTGTCGTCTGGGTGACAATATCGGAGTATATTATTGTTTCTCTAGTTGACAGTTTGAAGAGTCTACTTTCATTTCATCTGGAGATTCCTCGCAGATTCCTATCACTTCTTTGCTATACCTTCACATCCCGTTTGCAATCTGCGCAGCCTTGCTAGATTCATACATTATGTGGACATTCCATGTCTGCATTCTTACTTTCGTTTCCATCGAGAGAAGACATATCAGTCAACTGGCTTTCGGAAGGCTTTCACCAACCGGCGTCATTTCGCCTCTCCGGTCCCAGCTAGGAATACATTTAATTTTATCTTTTACATTTTCTTTATGCTTTAAAGTTTCCTTAGTGGTTAGACTGGTTTTTCGGGTTGGAGTTGCTAGCCCTGTGTCCAACCTTCCCACTTCATCCGGGCTTAGGACCGGCTAGTAACTAGTGAACTAGTTAACTAGGCGTGATTTGCAGACATTCAAGCTAAGGTATATTCAGTAATGAGTGCTGTATGATCCGAATAGAATTTCATTCGCTAAGGAAAACCTTTTTTCAAATTAGTATTCTTCACAGATTTACATCAATTGGAGAAACAGTGGTAACGTTGGGGTACTGGATAGCTATTTCGTCCTAAGCTGTGCGTACCCATGACCCCGCCACGGATTGAACCCAGGACTTCCAGGTTTCGTAACCAACATGTTACTATTCAGCAATTGAGTCGGAGCCCACTGATTGATATTTCCTCCTTCTGTCAGTTCACGATAGAGCGCCACCATCATCCAATCTTGTCGTTTAGCAAATATCCTCATGTTTGACTTGGTTGACTCCACTGATCACGACTTCCCATTAGAACTTTAAGAATCATCTTTCGAAGCTAGTCACCAGTGAGAACTACATTAATTCAGTTTGGGGGAATTGTTGGGATTTATTGATATCAATTTGGTACTCATCATGAACTAGCATCAACTAGGGAAACCTTTTTTCACTTACACTATCCCAACTGTGTCAATGATGAAAAAATGTTGTGAAGTTGAATAAATGACCATGTAGGTCTGAATGTTTCTCCAAACAACTCAAACTACTATGGGTTTTCATCGCATGGAGAGTTCAAAATCACCAAGGTAGGTGAAGGTATTCAGGTTATGTGTATCTAACGTAAGCCATATACTAATATTAAGTATGGTTTGAAATGTAGACGGCGTATTTTGCATTCGAATATTGTACGTATGTTCTCAGATAAACGTATTATGTTGGTACTTTTTTCATGCTGCCTGAATGTAGTCATCAATTTATTTTCTGGGAATAAAATTCTAGGGCTTCGGAGGACAATTGGGTGGTATTTCTTTAAATGGCGAATTGTTGGTATCTAATTCAAGAAGGTCAACCGGAAGTTTTGAAACAATGCTTTTATGTCTGATTAAAATCTTATTCTCAGTCCAATTGCATGAGGTATCAGTCATAACTCCTTTTCTGAAACCAAAAAAGAAATTGACATCAGCGATTGTTGACAGAATCAGTATTTTTGCGAAAATTCGACATGATATTTTCAGGAACTCATTTAGTTTCAGTCAAACTTTTTCAAAGAATCCGAATTTCAGAGAAATTCATAATCTGGTTTCTCATACTTGAAACCTTTACATTCGCATTAATTGTTTTATTCTTTGCTATCATCTCGAATTAAAAAGGATGCGTTCAGATTTTTCCTGTTGATTCTTCGTGATGGTTATTATTGGCTAGGTTAGAAATAAGCATAAATTAGTGTCTGAGTGTTCAATATGGAATCCCATCTCACTATTCTATTCAAGTCATCCTCAGTTACCTTTCATTAGTTACCAGATGCGGTATCCGGTTGCAGTCAGATAAACCATATCAGTTGACTATCACACCCAAATTATTGGGAGAGTCCATAAGAAGCTCATCAATTTAACATAAATCTGAAGTAGCAAAAAGTGTTTATGAAGGTTTAGTGCCCTGTTATTGACAGCTTGCATATTCCATCATGCTGAGTGTCAAAACAATCTGCAATAACCTGTGCAAATATATGTGGTATTTGGTCTAAATTCAATATGTAAATGCAGACAATTCCCTTGGATTCTTCTGAAAGCACGAAACGATACAAAATGGTGTCGATCATGAACTGTCTGCAATTCTTTGTGGTCTTGGCTGTCAAACTGTTTCTATATTTGATCGTAAACAGCCATGCCTATATGTAACACTACCAATCGTTGATGAAGAAATAAACCACTCTTAAGATACTGGTATCTTCACTTCTATATTGTACCGCTCACTATTCGAGTGTTGAATATTGAGTTGCATCGTAATTTTGAACTTGAATCAGATAATCTCCGTCTTTTGGATGAAATTTCACATAATATTTTACCACTTTTAAAGTAAATGGACCTCCTTGTAACTAACTAACAGTTGAAAAACCTCTTATGAGGATATCTGTTCAATAAAGGATTATAAACTAGCTCATGGAAGTAATATATCTTGCTTTACTGTTTTCATTTTTTTAATGCTATTTTGCTTTTGGAGAGTAACAGTAAGGATTCTGAATACTTTGATCACATCTTTAAAAGACAGTCGCCCAAGACATAAATCATAAATCCATTAAGATTTATATCACTGAAAGTGACATTTAGTCTGGGTTTGATACATGGAACGAAATAAGTCATAAAACTTTTACTGTTTCTCTGTAAAGGCTGTATCACTGAAATGCATGAAGCTTTTCCATTTTACTAACTGGTTGCAAGGAGAGATCTCGTCCTACCAACTAATAAAGTTAACTCGAAATATTTAATTCGTTTATTTAGGTGGTCTACCATGTGTAATAAAATACTGTTAAATCAATAAATATTTGAACCATGAAATAGTGATAAATTAGATGTACCTTTTACGACCCTGTTCAGTTGTTCTCTGTCGTCATTTTCTCGTTATAAAGTTTGTTCACTTAAAAATGGCTTATTGTTGAGAAGTCGTTAGTGGTAATCATCACTAAACGTTATTTGTCCAACCTTACACTTTTGAAAACGTAGCAAAGGGTAGGTGAAGCACCAGTATGTACGTATTTTTCTAAAATTTGATAAATTACTCTTGACCAAGTTTAAATTCCTCAAAAGATTATATATTATGTAAAATAAGGGAAAAGTTTCAGATACATTTTCAAATCATTCACCATATGCATAAAACATTCAGATTTGCAGGATATACGTAGACATGAAGCGAAGCTTGAATGCTTTTCTTATCTTCTTATCTATGCTTTGCTTGTGTTCAACTTTAGAGAGTTTATGACAGCGTTCAAGAACACGCTAATCAGTAAAATTATTCATTCTACTGAATAAAATAACTAGTCTTGTGACGTTGGTTCTATAAATGAAGATCATTTACATAGAACTCAAAGATTTTTAACTAAAAAAATCCAACATCTACGCGTATCAGTCGTCATATAGTGAAATATAGAAATTTCAAATCTCAAACGCATACTGAAGTTTCGTATTGTATAAACCCATTTGACAGAGCGTATAGATCGAATTTATAGATACGCAAACTAAGTTTGAAAAGATTTAAGCATTAGGTAAATGATGTTCATAATTTTGGTATTTGTGTTTACAAAAGTATGTAGAACAAAGTAAATTTGTTTGACATTTATTGGGGGATATATAAATACCGAAATAATGCATAGATCGAGTTTAACTAATCAGTTCCATAATATCACAACTTATCCAAATATCCTTTCGTTCTGATGCACTAACTTTTGAAGTTACAGTCTAGTAGTCTTTGAATAGAGGGTTATTACTCAGTGCTGAAGTAAGAGGCTTCGGCATTAAGCCAGTCAAAGCATGAATTACTTCCTGTTGATTAACCTCTAATATCTGACACCAAATTACAATTTCCAAAACTTTTCACTTTATTGGGTTCATGCTTTCTTTTTAATCAGATCAAATAGCTATTTAACCAGTCATAATCAGTCTTTTCTGAATATTTGCTTTCCGCACTATATTTAAAATATGCACCACGTAGTGCTTAAAGATCGTTTATGTTAAAGAACACTGGAAAAAATATCACTCTTTATCTATCGAAATAAAAGGGTTGTATGTATTGGGGTACCTCTGTGTGGCTTACAGTTTTAAGATTTATTTAACTTAAACTTACTCTTCAAATATCATTTTCTATCTTTTCATCAGTTCCCTATCTATAAAGGTCCATTTATCGGATGTAATGGTAGCAAACCGCATTATCGAGGATATCCTTGTGGTCTATGGACTTTATTTCATGCTTTGACTGTTGAACAATATTTGTTGGCATCTTCCAGCCCAGGTTTGTATTACAGTTATGCTTTTTAATGATATCTTCTCATACCTAAATTAATTTTTGGAGTGTATTTCTACCTTAAAGATCAAATGCATAAATATTACCACTTTTAGTAGAATACGCTATTTTGTGAAAGTACTATGATAGCTTTAAAAGTATTGGAGAAGAAAATTCAGGATATAAATATATATATAAATATACGTATATATATTTGAATTGGGTGATTGAAGGTGAGATGAAAATCTGGACCGCAGCCGGATTCTAACCAGATTTTCATCTCACCTTTAATCATCACCGAGTACAAATGCTAGTCTGTCAAACTACGGCCATCTTAGATAGTCAGATCATAATCAATATGATGCTCCCCCTCTCTGATTCAGTTAGATTTGGGTTGGGATGAGAAGTTCTGACTAGGCACGCAGTGTGAATATGATCAAGCGGTAGTAACGCGTCACGAATTCACATGGTAGTCGGGCAAAACCCTTAGTGATTGAAGTGAAATAAAATTCTGGTCAGCAGTTGGACCTCGTAGCTGGGTTGGTAGAGCACCAGGCCGGTAACCCGGGGGTCGCTGGTTCGAATTCCGCCGCGGTCCAGATTGTCATCTCACCTTCAATCATCACCCAGTATATATATATATATATATATATATATATATATACACGCCAATACAAGAAGATAGTGGACCAGACTGTTGTATTACTTCGCCATTTCGGTAGATTACAGACCTTTATCGACGGACTTCGATCAACGCTAAGCAATAAGGACTAGACAATTACACTGGATGACATTGGATTTTTTGTATTTTTTTAAGTCACAGGGTGTTTGAAATCAAACTACTCTTGATATTTTAACTTTGATTAATTCGCTGAAGAAGGTCGGACCAGATTTGCATGCGAAACGGAGTTATTTGATTTCAAGCATTCTGTGAGTTACACAAATACAAACTATGTCTAATGTCAACCTTTTACTCAGCACCCAATATTTACCATACAGTTAGGTCAAATCTTGATCATAGTTCATATAAAATTACGCTAGTTACCTACTGGTGACCATTAAATTTCCATACTGCCTTATTTATCATATTATAAATATAATCATAATGTTTATGTGAAAAACCATGCAAAACCTTTGTGTATTTCAGTCAATAAAGTGAACTTCATTTCATCGACTTACACGCTCATCATTAGTTTATTTATTACACACTGTCATGTCACTGTACTATACACCCATTGTCTGTAATCTTTATCACTGGTTATTTGCATTTCGTTTGGATCCATAATGGCTCAATATACAGAGAATTGGTTTCAGAGCATTAATTCATGGGTTTGAATTCATTTTATTCACTTGAATTCGAAAAGTTGGTTTGTTTATATTAGCTCAAATCAATGTAAACTTGTAACCCCATTTAACAGGTTACTTGGCTGATATCCGTTTTTATTCATTCTAATTAGTCAATACCCTTTTAAAACGAAAATCGTCTGTTAGATGTAGAAAGTAATCATCTTTATGGTATTGAATTACTGCTGGCTTAGTTATTTTCTACGAAGATTGAAGTTGTTACATCAATAGCTCTGCTTATGAAGTCTGATGACAAGGTAACAAACTATTAGAATGTCTGTCACAGTCTTTGTGTGCATCAATGAAGTAGGATGCTTTTGAATATGCTATTGTATCTTTTCATATAAAAACGGACTTCTCGTTGTTTTTTCTAAATATTTAATCTTCAGATCCCCCAATGGACTCAGTATCTCACGCTTTGAATCGCTTTGTTCCTCGGTTTTTCTCGTGTTCATATTGTGCATTTCATTTTGCCCTGAATACAGCAAATATAGTAAGACCAGGTGAATCAATCCTACCAGAGAATCGTGCCCGTCCTCATCCAGATGAATTCTTTTTTGATGAGTCAATTATCCCAACTCTTCCAAAAGCCCCAGTAACTTCAAGAGATAGTGTACTGTGGTTATCGATTATACATAATCGTGTGAATAAGCGTTTGGCTGGTCAGTTATCCGAAGATCCCACGGCACCTAAAATCCAATTTCCACCAGTTTCTTTATGCCCTAATTGTTGGGCACCAGATTCAAAGGGTCAGTTGGAATTGGGTAAGACTCCACCAACTGAAGAAGCATTATTACAATTTCTTGTTCAAAGATATCGTGCATCGTCATGGGATTATGAACAACTACCTACAGTATTTATTACTAATGCTGTGTAAGTCCTTATAGTAATAATTTTTTATATTGCTAGCTGGAATGCTTATCACGCCTAACAGGTGAAATTTCTCATTCCACCTTATATTCCAGAAATGTTAGACTCGAAAATTACTTAGCATGCATACTGACTACCCATTTCATTTTCATTTGATGATAAGGGCTTTTCATATTAACATGGTTGCTTGGTATGTAACAAGGTAATATGATTATGACTAATAGGTAGTGCCCCAAATGTCATCCACTAAATGGTATCATATCGCTATACATTTTGCTGAATAAACAAGTCAGCACAGAAGTATACTCTTCAGTAGCTTATGAAGTTGTGCCCATGAGTGAATAGACTTGTTTAAATTTGTTGTCTACTTATGTTCGAACGTGTTAGCTACTACATCGATTGCAGACATGCTTTATAAAACATTTTGTGAAGTAGTTAGCCTGATTTTTATTATCGGTGGGGTAGGATACGTAGCGTCTACAGTTTGGAATGATTAAGTCCTCACCTTCTTCATTATTTCACTTTTGGAGTTATTTGGTCACTGAAATAGAAGAAAATCTATTTATTCTCTGAAACATTTTTTATTTATATTGATTTTTTTAAATTGATGTGAGTTTCTTGAAGTCCCTGTCTTTATAATATTTCTTCAGGCTATGAGTAGCTTGTGTGATTATGACTATCAGCAATTTACTTATTACTTAAATTTGTATGTTGAAGAAAAAAAGCTCCTAACATTCCACCATTATTTCCACTAAATCTTAGATCTTCAGTGAATAATTTTATAAAAACTCCGCTTACCAACTGGTAACGAAATAGTAGCTTGTTTTAGGTGAATATTATAATGGGTCTAGTATGTGAATGAAGCATTCAGCAGCAGTCACCAATGCTATTCGTAGCATATTTCTTTTCATACATAAAGTATTCTGTGTATTATCTTAAAACTAAACTAATTATCGAAAGAATCCTTGAAGCAAAGGTACGTAGGACTATACAGTGAGTTTGAAAAAATACCTGTTATTGGTAAAATGCCTGGATTGATGTGTTAAACATCAGTTATATCTAATTGTTTCTCTATTTTCGGTCTTTAGCTACCTAGACTGGATTTGAAATATCCTGTAACAATACTGTTTCCTCCTGACTTATTTATCGTTACGGTACTTATCTTGTTTTGGTCAGGCATACCACTTATCAAACATTTTTTGATGCAATGAATTTTGTTGCTATAGCAAGTTGTGCAGCCTACTCGATACATAAAAGAGGGGAGTATTTATCTGAAGTTGTTCAAAGTAACCTGCTAACATTCTGTAAACTCTTTACCTTCAGTTTAAGGTCACTTTGAGATGAAATTTGTTGTAACCTCAGTAGTAACTTTTGACCTCAACTGCTCACTACGCTCAGTGGTTTAGCTAACTTATTACAATGGTTTATCCACATTACACTGGTTGGAAAACTCCTTCCATGCGATGACGTCATGCCGAAAAGGTAAACTGAGGAGACGTGTCACGGAAACATCTAATTTCGGAGTTAAAGTTCTATGGGATATTTATGTTGTGAGGTGGATTTGCACTGCTATCTCATTGAAGTTATGATGACAGTAAGGTACTTCTTAAGGATAACTAGCACCCACTAGCTACTTCTGAGATATCTTCATTAAAAGGAAGTGTTACAGAACGTTGACCTTAAATGTAAGCACGCCTCCTTAGAAAGCATGAATTTCAGACATAAAGACAGTGGTTATTTAACTTTACACTGACTTACTTCATATCGGCAGTGGATAGATGTTATCCATATCTTTCTCGGTAACTCCTATGGAGGCATGTGCCTAAACAGTGACCAGACTGGTTCAAAGTTGCACATGTCTGGAAGAGGAATTCCTAACTTGATCTTATGTACTAAGTGTACCATAATGTATTTAGCCTAGCGATTTAGCTGCTAATGAATGGCTTCTATGATTTATGCACACTTATGAATTATTACTACTTCTTCCCAGTATGGGACTGGACAGTTTTGTAAACCCATAACCGTGACAGCGAAGAAGCCCGGGAACTTCCGATTTTGCTACGAACACGTTACCATTGAGCCACTGGTTCGAAACCCAGTGGTTCGGATTGTCCTGCTGAACAACGTCTTCTTTTAGTACTTTTACCCACGTCCGGCTTGATTTGCCTTCTCACTAGACCTTCGATAAATCTCATCCTAAAGCATATCACAAATAAGCGCTGGAAAGTAATTCAAGCTTCAGGTTTGGGCAGATTCATTGGCTTCAAGTTATTATTCATCACGATACCTTGCGGATTCATGAGTGTACACTGATGAAGAGCTCCATACTGGACGAAACATGTCCAGCGCTATGAGGTTTTCAATAGTTCTCTAATTGATGTCAGTCAGTGGTGATTGTTAAACTGAAATCAATGGATCCCCTCAAACCTTCAAACTGAATTCTTTTGATTGTTGTCAATTCTAATATTCTTCAGGATTATTAAAAGTGGCTTGATTATCTTGAAAGCCTTTTAGATTTTTGTGCATGAAGTGAATAAATACTACATACAACACATATAAAATTAATTTGCTCCTTCTAATGGTTTAAGTATTGTTCACTGTGGTTCATTCTTATTGGGGATTATGAATATTAGTATCTTTGGTAGTTACTAGCTAAATTTGTGGAAAACGACGGTGTAATACAAAACTTTCCTTCTGATGACCGTCTTATTTTTGGAAGAAAGCATTTATTTTCATAGGTTCCATCGTGACGTATTCTCCTACTCACCTCGCAGGTTTCATTGACTTATGGGTTTTCAGTATACTTCGCTTGGCCTTTTAGCTTTTTAAGGACTACAATCTTTGAGGAAGATTTAATTTAAATAATAGGAAGTCGAAATAACAGTAATAATGGTTGTAGTAATAATATTACCATTTGATGACGTAAACGTTGAGTGATAACAAGAAGGGATTATTTGATATTTTAAACTGGTTTATAAAGTGCAAAGGCGTGAAAACGTGGTAGAGTCAATCCACAATCAAAGGATTTGGTAATGTGAGTGAGATAAGTTAACTAGAATAAATTGAAAATGTTTTGTTAAAATTTTCAAATATCAGGAAGGTCAAATGAAGTAACGCCAGAAATTAATAAATGCAAAAGTAAAAATGATAATGAAGACAAAAGTACAAAGGTTAATCTAATGAAGGGAGAAGTGGAAAAAACAAGAAAGGAACGAAACACACCGAGACCAAAATAAGTAAAGGCCAAGGTAGAAGTGACTACCATTGGGCTTAAATATTTTACATTACTTTCGAAAATATCTCTTATGTAGGAAGCTTTCGCCCGTATACCAAGCTTGAAGTCAGTTCTTTTTTGAATCAAAGTGTCTATACTGATACATTATATCCAGTGACTATTCCAGATGTTTATGATTCATAGCTTTGTCGAAATTCCTGATACACTTTGTATTTTTAAACGAAGAATCAATTGTATTGTTTGGGGAGTATGGTCTTTTTTACAAGGTAAATACATCGAGAGTTTTGTACAGGTTTTGACCGACAAATTATTTTGCTAGAAAGGCTTGCTGCTCAACAACAAGTTCGGTGTAGTTATGATTAGCATAGGGAACGTCTTAGTTATTTCGCGAGTTGTCTGCTTCTCGTGCAATTCGAACACTGCCCGTTTCGAACTTACCAAAAATTTGTATATGGGCTTATTCTTTGGACATAGAACATCCTCCTATTGGTCTGGTAGACTCAGAAAACGTCAATTGTAATCATAGTAATATGATCTCTATCAAGAATTGTAGAGGTAACTGCCACAAATACCTACCAGCTTGGTGATTAGAAGTAAATTGCTTAGTCATATCTTTCGATTCACTGGTCAATTCTCGGACAGCATATGTGATATATAGAAATGGCTATCGTAGGACTGCAGTGATACAAGAATTAAGCCTCTGAAGAATGGCTATGTGGAGGAATCTTACCCTGAGTCAAAGCATTTTAATATAATTGTAGTTTTACTAGTAACGCTTAGACTACATAGTAGCCTTTTAAGCCATTTTGAAAAATTAGAAGTTCCTGCTTCTTTCCCAAAAGTTGAAGCATTTATAACCAAACAGATGGAATGGTTTAGGAGATGTGTCAAGAAAAGGCTGTAACCCACCACCCAGTCTAACTTGTTCAAAATTCGTTTGAATTCCTGAAAAGAAGCAGTTTGTTGTTTTTGCCGAATATCCGATTAAGTGGTTTGCAGACATCATATGATGAAGTTAGGAACTACGCAGTTATAAGTTATGAAGTCAGGAATGATCTCACCTAAAGATAAAGTTTTAGGTATTGTTACTGGTATACTATAGATCTTGTGCGCTCCTATGGATTCTGCTTTGATGAATAAATATTTCATCGATTCAAGAAAGACTTCATAGTTGTTCACTTCATTGTAAGTAACATGTAGCATGCTGATGACTTTCTTGGGGCTCCGCTTTACAGCTACTCAGTATGATAATATCACCAATGTAAGCTACAGTTTGGGTGGTGTTTAAAACCACGAACTCAGTTACTTTCATTGCAAAGATCAGCTGCCTTTAGGTTTTTGTCAAGCCTGTACGTTGTTACAGTGGGATGTGCAGAAGAGTGTAAGGTTTGCAGTAGCTGCCAGAATCTGGAAAAGGATAGAAGAAGATAAAATGTGGGTCAATGACTCAACAATCATAAGTAATGTAAATATAGCTATGTCTGCAAATCATTTACCTTCGTATAAACACGTACAGATATCTTTGAGTTGCGCACTTTCTGTTATACTCTGCAATTGTGGTGGGATATAAAGAAAGTAATATGTCCCTTATAGGTTTCCATCTGTAAGTACTTGTACAAGAACATTCTCTTTTAAGCAGGAATTCCTTGTTATTACAACCTTACATTGCAGTTCTAAAATTTCTGAACAGTGTTAATTGACTCTGTGACACCATATTTTAAGCTTTTACTAAGTCATTTCCGTCATTTAGTGAACTTTATTCATACTGATTGGTCACTGGTCAGACCAAGGGACTTTTTGGTTGTAGTCGGTTACACAAATGGAGCCGGCGGTTGCAGACTTTAGACACTGTGACTATTATTCGGGTGCAGTAGCCCAGACGAATTTAAATCTTATCTCCCTCCAAATCCCAACTGTGTCATTTTATTGTGATTCAGTTCTCTCACCACGTCTCCTTTTTATTCTTTCTCTCGTGCCTTATAACTGTTATCATAGTTTTCTGCTTTGTAAGTTCTCTTTTGCTGATTTCCTTCATTATATTCTGCTTAAGCGTAAAAAACTTATGCAACACTACTTTTGGTTCATTTCTGAGTTAATGATATCAGTATTTGTAGGTATTTATGTGATCATTATGAAAAGGTTCTGAAAAGGTTGTAAAACGCTTTTTAAGGCAACTCATTAGTTACTTCTGAGGTCGCATTCCACATATGCCTACACTATACCATTTAGTTGAGGTTCTTAAAAGCACTCAGTTACTTGTGCAGATGGTACAGTTTAAAAAATACGAGTGTGGTCAACCTTGAAATGCTTGTTTTATGTCATAGTTATGCATTGTTTGATTCCAATGTATCTAACTAATTGTAGTACAGGGTGAATACACGACATTGGTTGATAATTGAGAGAATTTTAGTCCTGTTTCTCTCTCACTTAACAATCCTTCCTTACTTGTATATCTGCATTTACTTAAGTGTTCCCTTCGGATAAAGTTCAAGTCAGATAATCTTTATAATATGTATCTAGCATCATATATTACTAAAAAGTATACAATTTTGTTCATTGCTAATCTACTTCTATAGTCTTCTACATTGAATTATTTATTTCTGTATCTCATCTTGTTATCAGCAGTCGTGAAAGATTTCGTGAAAGAAGCACAATAAAATCTCAATCGAGCAATGTAAAAACTTAATTAAATTTCATGAAATACACTCTTTTTTATTATCGCACATTCACTTTCCTTTTAAGAGATGTTACGCACACTAGTGATTTTATTATTCAATGACGGGTATCATGATCTTCGAAGACAATATTTCTGCTAGTGATCTTTTTATAACACAATCTATATACATTTATGTTTGGATATGTAATTGTAATACCTTACTGAAATATTTGTTAATATTCACACTGCTTTGATTATTACTTCACCAGAGATTATTATTTTGTTTACAAAGTAGTGTTTTGACACAGTTAGGTTGTTATTGTTTTGTTTATTTGTCTCTGACGTATTTATTCCATCACATCTATGATAGTATATCTGTTTGTTGGTGAATGGTTTGCACGTTGTTTCTGATATGTTTTATACAAAATCATAAAAAATTATGTTCACACTAAAGTCACCTAACCATATGCGGCTCTATCAGTAGAAGATTATTACGAAATGACCATTATTGTTTGTGTCATACCTATCATAGCATCATTGAATTTTTAAGTTACCTTGAAATAAAATAGCCTGTTAACGCAGATGACAAATTACACGGAAATTATTTTTCATTGTGGTAAACAGTACTATCATCTCACTCCTACCGAAGTAAGTCATTTACATTGTGTAATGCTTTTCACTCACTGATTTATCAAAAACTGTTTATATGTCTTTTTATAATAATCTTGCTTTCTTTGAATGTAAGTAATTATCTAGGCAATATCTTTGGCTGATATAACGTTTGAACTAACAGCACTGGTAGTGTTTTTAGACTTCTGGAAAGATTATTATCAAAAACTTATTTAACTCTTATCACTGAATTTAGTTATTTGCACAAAATTGAATCAAACAGCCTTACTAATTCACTTTTTCTTGGACACTTCCATACTTCACTCCACACACACACACACTCCATACTTTATTTAGCTGATTTTACTCTGAAATTTTATTTTCCCTTGATTGTATTCATGTGACACTTTTAATTACTGACAAATTTGATTATAACTTTTGTTTATATTATCATGTGCTGAGAAAGATTTAGTTATCGGTAATCATTCTCAAAATAATTGTTTTATTAAATGTGCGGAAATTATTAATATTATTATTTTCCCTTGGGCTCCTAGTGGAACATACCGCTTCAGTAGCACGTCTCCATTCCACTCTCTTCTCTGCAGTCTTCTCAACCTGACTTCACGACAGCCCTCTAGCTCCCATTTCCTCCTAACACCATCTCCTCCATGTCACCTTCACCTCAAAATCGCAACTTGCCATTTCCCATCTGGGTTATACTAGATGACCTGGCCTGTCAAATGATATCCCCAAATGGACTTCTCAGTTCGTGTCCAATCTATCTCCACTTTTTTCTGCATATTTGTTGAGCGATAGGTTCTTAGTTGGTTCGTTGCCAGGCCAGAGTTCCTTGTTGCTTATTCATTCTGGCCATCTGAGCTTCAGTAACGAGCAAGCGTAGGGAGTTGTTGATGAATATCTATGGTTTGTTGGAAATGCTTTTCGTAACGCGCCAAAATATATGGAAATAAACAATTTAATTTTATCATCTGTGTTGATAACAATTAAAACTGCTGAATAGCTTTGTTATAAATAATTCTAGGGTTGAACTGACAAACTAAATCGTGTAAGCGATATTTCAATTTTTGAAATAAGTATTTTCATAGATAAATTATAGCCTACAAACTGTAACGAATCCTTTTAATTTCTTCGTTTGTTATAGTAAGTAATTATTTCTGACATGTTAAATACTTAAAAATTATCGATTCTTTTCAGATATTTTACGTATACTGGTGTTTTTAACCTCATTATTTTAGATCTGCTGGAGAGGGGATTGCGGGGAATAAGTTAAAATAGGTTACATAAACTGGAATACACGAAAGTGTGACAGAGATCTGCTAAAACTGCTATTACTTGTTATCAGTAAACTTAAATAATTTCAGAGATTACTGTTTGCTAAAATGTGTGTTACTTTTTTTACCGGCAGATAAAAATTTATTTTTGCCTACATTTGTCTGTACATCAGTTTTTATTTTATGTATTATTTAGCAAAGTAATCATTGATGATTAGTTTACGAAAGTTTCCTTTTTTTTGTACTAATCACTGCTATCAGCTTTGTTCAACTTTGCTTGGACGTTGATTTTATCAATAATCAAAAGATTTGGCTGGTAGTTTGTAAACATACTCTATAACTGATAGGTGTTATTTTCAATGGTTAGGATTTATTATTGTTATAGTTTTTAGTATACTAGTATTGAACACAATGAATAAACAGCTTTATTATATACCTTAAGAAGATATTTTATCATAATCTACTATTAACTAGTAAGTTCGAGTTGCTCATTGAGCCAATTTTACTATACGGTAAGATGTAAAGTTTACATTTCTTTCTGCCTTAGTCAAATGTTTCCTATTCATCAATCTGTCAATCTTTGTTAAAGCATAGTTATTTCCATTTTCCAGATGTATTCGCCACTAAATCAGATTCATGTTGAAGAAACTACTTCTAAATAAATATTGTTATAAATGTTAGTTTGATAACAATGAGACAATAATCGAACTGTTTACCTTTAATAGAAAGATATACTGAAACGATTAGCCATAAAAATTATTGGAATTTCATATGAATTACCATTTGAGTTTTAATGTTACATGGAATGATATTTAATCGAATGATGTGAAAAATTTAGTTGTAGTGTTTTGATTTCCAACTCAGAAAGATTTTTATACTCGAAAGCCAAAACCTTTCAGAAGTTGGCCAAAGGGTGAACTACAAGAGGTATCTTGATGTACATTTCTCTTGGCATTTTCAGTGAAGGACAGAAAGGAATTTCCTAAGAAGGGGGTTATAATGCAAGATTTGGCTTGAAAACCAGATCCACAGTTAAGATATACACGCATATCATTGCCATAAAGTTGGAGTAGAAACATTTTACTGTTGCACTTTCCCATTCAAATAAATGACCTAAATAATTGTGGCCGATGTAAATGGATGCATGGTTGATACTTTCTAACTGTTTTTCCTAAGATATTTCAATGACTTAACTATTTGGTTTTCTTTAAACATTAAAATGAATTCTATCTGTTCTCATATTCCATAAAACGGATGTGTATCTTTTGAATATTTATTACGACATTGTTGCTTGGCTTGAAGATATTTCACCAACTACTAAGTTTGACTATAAATATGCTGTTTAAACTAGGATTTCTTTCTTCCGATCGTCTTTTACTCTGTTCAACCAAAAGTTCTATTTTGATGTATAGAAATGTTTGGTAAGTGGCATGTGGTTCTAAGTGCCCAAAGTATACGACTGACGGTCACAATAGGACTGTTGTCACCTTCAAGTCTATCATTCTACGGGCAGCTATAAGGACAAGATCGATAGGTTATTCTTCAGAATTACAATGAAAAATAACTCCCAAAATGTTGTGTCAAACCCTTTGGAGTGAAGACTCTGAAAATTTATAGGAAATCCTACTATAACTCATACATAGTCTTGACATGACCTAGATTATATGGTTATTTTAGTTTCCAGACCAGTTGGAACTCTGTTTTTAAAAATACGGGAAGTTGGAATTCAGTTGAAGTATATTTTCTTATGACATTAGATATAAACAGTGTAGTTTTCAAAAAAATACTGCTAACTTGTAATGCTATGCTGATTTTATTTGTGTATCTTCTTATGTTTTACTTAACGAAGCCTAAGTGGTCCTTCATAATTGTATATTTTTTCATTCCCTGCTCATTTTACTTGTATGCCTTGTTGTCTTCAGCGTCTTACATGTTGAGCTATTGCTCAGCAGAGTACTCAGCAGGCCTAATATACAAGTGAATACTGAACAAATTAAGCTTTTGAGTTGTTATCTTAATTGCGTTTGCATATATATATATAGGTCTTATCTAATTAGTATTGTGCTGAATTGTCAAGTTAGTGGGAGGCCTATTTATCTGGGACCATCTTTAGTTCCGTCTATAATTTTAGCCTGGCTTTAAGTGGGGAATATGCTAATATCAATCCACATAAGGGTTCGGATACTTGAATCAGTTCGCTACAGAATTGTTGGCTTGAATTGTAGGTAGCATCGATGTGATGTAATTGAAAACGCACGATATAAGTGAATAAACAGACGGAGGCAATAGTAAGTTTGCCAATATATAGGAGGATTAGATGAAAAAGATCTAATGTGAGTAGAGCTCAGGTAATTAGGTCAAGGATGCAAAATGAAACATAAAAAACCCAGTATCCATAAACCCAAAGTGTCTGAATCGGCAATAATATATGAAAAATATGACGACTGTTTAAAAAACAAGTTTTTACTGCGGAAGGCATAGACTAATAACTGTTTAAGTCTGAACACATAAGTTCGGTTTCAATCGTTTAGTGGCTAACGCTTCGGCGAGACGCGAAAAATTCGAATTCATCAGTCCATCATTTATTTGGAAGGACTTCTGAATATCGACTTCATATCCACCATTGTTAAGGTGGCGAACAATAGTTTTGTTGAAGACTTTTCTTCCTGTCAGTTGAAGATTATTCAAAATGTGCCCGCGCATTCAATCACAAACCCTTCTCTCTGTTCGTCTAATGTGTGTGCTTTGGCATGTACACGGGAATTGGTATAAAATTTCTAAAGGAACTATTATTTACTGAACGAACTTTAACAACCGTGAAATGAGAAGCAGTTTTCTAGCTCAACTTTGACCTCATCACTAGCAGTGTTTATTCGTGATGCCTTTTGAAAAAAGCTGTCTACTTCATTTATTTGTCACAAAAATGACTTTACAACCAGCTGATGATATCTGCCTAACTTGGAAGGTTTACCAAAGGATGAGAAACTTTTCTTTAGTGTCTGTTTTAATAGCTTTCTAAATGATTTCAGTGTATTATGAAAACTTTTAAAAATTGTGAGCTTATGTCCAGCTTAGTGAATGTCTGCAGTAAAAGTTCTCATGTTTATGACAATTTTTTTTGCAAATATGTGATTTTTTCCTCTTGGATAAAATATGTTGGAGGTAATAGTTACATTTTAAGTGTTTACACTCTGCACTAAAATTTATTTCGTATTTCACTCATTATCACAGTTTGTTCACAGTGGACTGAAAGCACGATAACCTTCTTTTGTGAAGTTTCAGTAATCATATACTATTTACTAACGGTAGTATTGATAAAGGTTAAGATTTTTTTTATAGAATGGGATGAACATGTGATGTAAATAGCATATGCACTCATTTGTTGTATAAACTAACATTGTAGATTACTCAGTAAACTGTGCTGTTCATTTTTAGTATGCCATTAGTGTCAATAATGCATCACTTTTAAATGAAAGGATTGAAGTTTCACAAATTTACTAGGAAATTTATCTTTCTGGTTCCACAGATATTTTCGTACTTCATCTTGTAAAACGAAATTCAAAGGCATCTGCTTACGGATTCCGGTGGTGATACTAAGATAGACTACTTTCAGAGAAGAACTGACATATACGAATTTAGCAATGGTTTGCTTTAATTCACCACAGTTGTTTCCTAAATTACATCAGCTTCATTGTTTGGAAATACTCCTAACTCTAAGAAATAATGAAGCTTCAAACAAGGTAAAGACGGATTGAATTGTGAAAATTCTATCCAAGAATCAAATGTTAGTCAACTATAGATGTTCCAACTGTTTTTGTAGATAAAGAAATAAGTTAGTGAGTGGAGTTTGATTAAGAAACTGAGCTTTCATAGTATTCAAACCAGCAATTATTGGCTGTTGTGTGTAAGCTCAACGATAGTGACTATTCATTTTTCATTCACTTTGCGCAATGTAAGTCATTACGTAAGCTCTGTAAATGATGAAAAAGCTTTTTTTCAGTATCATTCCATAATCTGATGTTCCTTGGCCCTCCTATCACTGTAGGAAAGTAGGAGAATCAGAAAACAAATTTTCTAATAGGTTAACATATTGTTGTAATTTTAATTACAAACTTAATAAGTAGACATTTTTAGTAGGTTTTCAGCACTTCCATATGCTCCTCATCGACTCTTCAGAAGCCATTCTTTTGGTGGTTTTTAGGGTCTTGATAATTTTGAAGATAGTTTTCGTGAAATATCACCCACAGAATAATCGATAGAGAAATGGACGTTTGTCGTACCTTATTCTCAAACTAATAATTACTTTGTGGCTCTCATTCACCGGATTTGAATACAATGCTACTTTTCCACATCAACAATTGTCTTCTGCTATCATTAGTTTCACTAGAGTAGAATTGTTTACTTTAAGGTAATAAAGTATGGTAGTCTAGTTTGAAATGTCGTGTTTTGCAGAAATATGGTAATAAATATGACAATCTATTGGTATGAATCGAAGTGTTGTAACTAAATTGAATAACTGCATCTGACTGTGGAATGTAGCTAACAGTCGCTTTATTTTTCGATTTAAATCACACGTATTGCTGACTTTTATTTTTATCTGTGTAGTCAGTTATCGTCTAAAACGAAAAATCTTGTTAGTTTCAATTTATTTCTTCGATAATTTATTACAGGGAATTGAAGACAGAACAACCGGTCTCTGATCTGATGATTATATCCATCATATCTGTTGTGCTTACAATACTGGCAGCTATAATTCTACTTTTCGGTTTACGTTACATTTGTCGTGGTCATCGGTTTTACCGTGGAAGACGAGTGCAGCACACAAGTGGTCAAACAGTTTAATCATTGTAATTTCATTCTACAGCCAACTAAAACATATAAGTAATTATTTTTGCAAATAAAGCAGTTAACTATGAAGTAAACAAAACTTCTTTTCAGCTTCTTTGACTGTAATCTGCATATTTGCTTTTCTTCTTTTCTGTTTTTGCGTGTAACTAGTTTTTTTTATACCAGTTCCCTTTTATTTCATTACTTCTTGTGCATGTAAAGTAAACTAGTCATTCTGCTTGTTTTACTCTTCTTTTTAGCTGTTTCATGTCTATTTTGTGGAGTTTTTGCGCTATGAGTTTATCGCTTTTTACAATACATTTCTTTTCTGTCCCGATACTGTGTGAAAAGTACCATATTTGAGGAATGTGTACAAAACATCAAGTCAAAACTACTACTACTACTACTACTACTACAACTGCTTTCATTGAATAAAACAATATTTTCATATACTTGTTTAAATGACTTTTGATGCTTACTTCTTCAACTGTGTTATTTTCTATTCCTCCAGGTTTTTTTGATCTGAATATATTGTACTTCTTCGTCTACTGCCATTGAATTGATTCAAGTCTTCCATAATTTATTTAGGGTAAATGCATGTCACAGCTTAGTACTTCTTGGAATATTCGAATACTTACCTCTTAACCTGCCTACATCGACCTATTAACCCCAGTCAGTTAGTTTTCTTTACACCTCTGTTTAAACCTGACATCACGTTGATCAACTACAGTGAAATAATCATTGTTTATTTCAGAGTGATAATAATAATTTTTAACAAGAATAGATTCATTTGTTCTTGTATCTTTATACAGTGAACAAATGAGAATAATCGTGATGCTAGTGATGGAAACTGAGTCAGTTGTTAGCATTTGTTGACTATGATGGGGGAAGCTGTGAAGATGTAATTAAAAGAGTGAAGTTATGGCTCAGTTGCTTAAGGACATAGATATCAACCATTGGTTCACGGGTCTGAGCCGAGCTCCACCTACTGAGGTTTGGGCAGCCGGGTAGCGTCACTAGCCCACACAATGTACGTGGCTCGTTGCCTATTTCACGGATGTGCGAAGGGTAGCTGAGTGTCTTTCGTTGCCTGAAAGATGAGAATGCTCACTATAGCCACTCTGAGCACATACTAACCATCATTTACGATGTAATTTCATTTCATTGAGTATTTCTGTTGTGATGTTCTATCTCGTCTGCTTTTGGTTTTTGAACCTCTGAGACGTTTTCTTCTGTTGAACATCAGATGTTCATTAGTTGTTGCTAGCTAATCGTAGATAAATTATTCGTACGTATTAGTTCGTATTACACTGATCTAAATTTACTTTCTGAAAAAACAAACAACACGTTTGATGAGAAGCTGCTAGTCAAGCAGACATATTGATACTCACATAAATTCTTTGTTTTATTAATACATTAAAAATTTAAATTTGTAAATTAGAAAAAATTCAATTCACTAAAGAAATATTTCCCTTTTTACTAACTTCCTGTCTGTGACTCAATATTGATATATTAATTTTATTTGTAAGACTTGTTCATCATTTCAAAGCAGCTGCTCAGCAGCATATTGAAAATTAGATACTGTATTGACATAGTGCTCAGGCGTACACATTTTAATGACCCGAAGAGCTTTGTTGACTACAGCGATTCTTTCTTTGAGGTCATATCATGCCGGAAAAGTCTGTTGAATAGTCAAAAGACAAGAAACAACTACCTTCATAGTCTAATAGCTTACGCTTTGCTTGAGGTTCACGGTGAAGTCGTACTGGTGCATATGTGGAATGTGATGGCAGTTAAACGTTTCCCACACATGATCAGTATTCATAAGGATATTTCCCACCTTTTATCAAATAGAGGAGTTATGGATGCTTGGGTTTAAAAAGACATTTGCTTCTACTACACCAACTACCGGTGCTAACGACGTAGGCTTATCTTAAAGACTTTGCTAAAGTTGATCACGATTGGAAACTCCTTAGAAAATCGTGTGTGACTGACTTAAGATTTCCACTTGGTTCAGGAGTTCCTTACCTAGGCTGCAAGAGATATTATATTAAGGTGACCTAGGTTTATTAAATGAAGTGGCTGGCTTATGGAAATTAGATATGTTTCTGTTTATCTTGTTTCATTTGCTAGTTGTTTCAGTCTTAAACAAAGCATAAAATTACTCTTCCGTTAATTACAAAGGAATGAGCTTCACTAACACGTCTTCTAAGATTCTAAAATAAATGATCATCAGATGTTTTACTTAACATTTAAAATAGCAAAGTAGGCAGGGTTAAGTCATAGTCGTAAAGTTTTTGACTAGATTTTAACACTCCACCTGATCTTTAAATACTGAATGAACTAACGGTGCTTGATATGAGTTGTATGATTTTATTCATAGACACTGTTTAATTATGTCTGTTGTTGAGCCCTAAAGAATTCTCTTTTACTGAAATCGATTCCCGGTAAGTGAGTCACACGAGTAACGACTGCAAGCTCTTACAGACGTGATAGTTATAGAGCTATTGGTGAGCCATCAAGTAAGTTGTGTGGATCGAGTGCTGTGCATTAAGGTTGTCTGGTTTTTTCACCTTTATGTAACTTTATCAAAATATTGCTTTTGATCGTCATCCTCTTAAAAATCTTAGCGACTGACTTTGTCAAAGAAAACTCCTTAGTGGATCTAGAGAACATAGATGACACAGTGATGTTAGATGAAGAAAGAGACAAGATGTAGAGTCTTCTCGATACGGTGAGTGACAGTTTGAGAATTTTCAATAGGCGTTTCTCACCCTCACCAAGTGCAAATTGTTCCTTTAAGGCTCGTTGTTATTAGACTCCTCGTTCAATAATCGAAAGTTAGGTGACTGAACGTGATGACTACTTCACTTTCTTGGAAACTGGCATAAGTTCTAGTGTGCTAGTGACCAGTGAAGTCTTTGCACAAATATAAGTGGTTCGTTTGACGTTTGTCAACTTTTGCCATCTACGGTATCACCGAGAAATCATACTGCTTACAAAGGACTGAAGTCCTGCACAACATATGGCTTTGTTGAATTATATCCTGTGAAATATAGTTGATTAGGTTAGATAACTTTGGAGTTCATGGGTCAACCGTGGTTATCTTTGCAGCAGTGGTCATGTCTCACAAAACTACTAATTTAGCAATATAAAGGTCAGATGTTGAGTTTTAAGTATAAATCATAAGTCAGTTGATGAGTCTGGAGACCATTATTGACTTAGTTGGCCACGCCAAGTGTAAGGTCTAACTAGTCGATGTCTACCCAGTAGCAAAATATTAGCTGGAGTAAGTAAAGGCTGAAAAAAAAATGGAGGTGTGAAATATAAACACAGCATCAGTTTTTGACTACTTTGACTGTTTTTCTGAGATGTGTGCGGATACTCGCACTTCCATTTTGGATCTGCATGATAACTAAAATCATTAGGTGAAGACTATAGGTGATACGTCACTCACGCCCCATCTTCATCTTCATAATCCTACCACCTTTCGGTTTCTATCTAAACCCCCATAAGATATTCCATGAATTTTATAGTCATTTCTTCATTTTCTGTCTTTCATCTTAATGCACTGTACTGGCGATAAGTGTGGAAACTGGGAACCTTTCACAATAATACAAGGTAATGTGTTATTATTAACTGACTGAGACTATTTAAAACAAAATATATCGTAAATTAATTCATCTTTTTTGAATTTATTTTTCTCTATCCACCAATTTTCTATATTATCATATCTCTTCAATTTATTTATGCATATTTTGGTTAGTACCCACCTGTTGATTGAGAAAGGAATTACTTAAATCAATCATCCAGTGCAAAATGGTCCATCTTTAACAGTCAGTTCAACAGTCAACAGTGAATATGCGACCATGAGTAAAATCAATTGAATAAAGCATCAAATACTGTTTATCCATATTTCATTTCATTGTTACTGTTGTTTTCTTTTGAGTTGTGTGGGTTGTGTTTACTTTGATTTAGTAAAAGAACTCAATTGTGTTAGTATACCACGTCTCACTAAACATCTTAGTCTTTAGTATATTATATATCGATCTCTAATGAACAACTAATAACAAATAGACTTTCTATGTGCATAATCAACTGGTAAATAACTCACTATTGCTGCTTCGTGCACATATGAAGTTCAGCCATTTGGCTGTAAGTGTAAGAATATATTTTTATGTGACTGATGTATATACTAATTGATTTAAATATTAGTGGAGATTTCGATAAAAACTGGAATGATTTACGCACGGTATTTTGGAGAAACCTACATGTTTATGCAATTATGATAATATTTTCAAGATATGATTCTTGAGGTATCCTTAATTTCATTTTTAACTGGCTGCGGTTAGAATTTGTTTCATTTGGATCTCAATCTACTTTCAGGTTGTTTTTTTCTTGAGAACATTCTCTATCCGTTGCGTAGATGGATTTTAATCACGGCTTATTCTATGGTAGTGATCGGTTCTTGGATTGCAAGTTACTTACTTGTTTTAAATAGCAAGTATATCAGACAACTATCTTATATAAATATGACAGTAAGTTCTGAGGAAGATTAAAGAGGTTCTTTGTTGTAAATATTAAGTGTTGCTAAAGGTACAGTCATTAGAAAGTTGGGAACTTACCCCACTTTACGCACCAGTGCTTTTCTATACCTTATAAGTAGTTACTTAATGGATTCATGGAAGTATTACATTGTATACTTTCCTCACTCAGTTGACCCAGTGTTAGATTCTCCTCTGCGTCCGTGCTTGATGAGTTTACCGCTACTTCAACCTTATTTCACATTCGTCCATATATGGTAAAAGAACAAATAACTGAAAACGAATGAAAATTTATTATAATATTATTATTTGCTCCTTGGGTTCCTAGTGGAACATACCGCTTCAGTAGCACGTCTCCTTTCCACTCTCTTCTCTGTAACCTTTTGAACATGGCTACACGACAGCCCAGAAGTTCTCATTTCTTCCTCACACAATCTCCTCCATGTCACCCTCATCTCGGACGCCCAACTCACCGTTTCCCATCTGGGTTCCACTCGAGGGTCTGGTGCGTGATATCCCCGAATGATCTTCTCAGTGTATGCCCAATCCATCTCCACTTCCTTCTGCATATTTGTTGAGCGATAGGTTTTTGGTTGGTTCGTTGCCAGGGTAGGCCAGAATTCCTTGTTGCTCATTCTTTCTGACCATCTGATCTTCAGTATTGAGCGTAGCAGCATATATTTATAGCGTACATGTAACGCTAACGAGCTAATGTAAGTTTTATCAGTCGAATATAAACAGGTGGCAAACCTTCAGTCTTTACCACATACGTAAAAGAAAAACAAGGTGGTGGTGATAAGAGGATGAGTCCAAGCGAAAATGAATGCAAAAAGACTTTTCTTCTTGGTGACTAGTATCGGAATCCAGGATGCACGTTTCAGCCTGTTTGGGACTCATCAGTTGAGTGTACCTTCGCATCAGTGTAACTTTCTACCCACTGAAACTAGATTGCTGTACGCGTCGCATTAAATGCTAAAGCGTTGTCCATTGAAGTACGGGAGCCATCTCATATGCAATGGATATTAATTATTGTTTTCATACTTGTAATTTCATGTTACTCTTCTGTATCAAATTGTTCGACCTCTATTTTTTTTATTGTGCTTATAGGTTGTACTTTATCACGCTTTAAGAGCATACATGTCATGGAGATGGACATTTTCTCACTCATTGGTAAGAAGTTAAGATAGCAAGATGGTGAGCCGTTTGCGAATGCAGAAGTGTCCAACTGATAGCAAGATCTTTAAATATTACATAAATTGGAGTCATTAGAATAGCATAAGATAATGACTTGGCAAAATTCATCACAGGTAAAGTTAATGCCTGTATTTTCAATGCATTATTTCTTCTAAGTTTTTTGTCAATATTTGTTTTTAAAAATGTTTTCGTATAGTCTACCTAGATAAGCATATTTTTCAAAAGATTTCCAAATTTTTTTGGAATTTCTGCAGATGTTGAGAGTATTTCAGAGGTATTTATTTAAAAGAAAATTTCATAAGATTGTTTACAGTAGCACTTAGGTAGTTCAACTCATCTGCGAGAAAACTTTTCAGGTCAGTACTATAGTACGCCTTGTACTCCCATGATAATTACTCGAAAATATTAATTTTTTTTCAGAATATCTAAATATGCTTTTCTAGTGGATGATTTAGATTTCGCCGATGACTCGTGTCTAATGTCACACAAACTTGAAGATCTACAGGTAAAAACTAACAAGTTGATAGAAGACGCACGGCAGCGAAGACGGGACTTCAAGTGAACATAGAGAAGACAGAGGTGATGAAGATACCCAACTAACACCACCACCACCACCACCACCACCAACAACAACAACAACAACAACAACAACAAGCTGCAATCACCATCGAAAGGAGAAACTTAAAGGAAGTAGCCTCTTTCACTTATCTAGGCAGAACTGTTTCAACTACAGGCGGCACGGATGAGGACGTCAAAACCAGGATCGGTAAAGCAAGACCGATATTCATTATTCTGAAACCAGTGTGGAGATCATCTGCACTCAGCATAAGGAACAAGATGAGGATTTTCAACACTAATGTCAAGTAAGTGACTCCCTCTATTATATGGTTGAGAGACTTGGCGCGTTACGAAAGGGAATCCTAACAAACTACAGACATCCATCAACAACTGCCTACGCTTGCTCGTTACTGAAGATCAGATGGTCAGAAAGAATGAGCAACAAGGAATTCTGGCCTGCTCCGGCAACGAACCAACCAAAAACCTATCGCTCAACAAATATGCAGAAGGAAGTGGAGATGGATTGGGCATACACTGAGAAGACCATTCGGGGATATCACGCGCCAGACCCTCGAGTGGAACCCAGATGGGAGACGGTGAGTTGGGCGTCCGAGATGAGGGTGACATGGAGGAGATTGTGTGAGGAAGAAATGAGAGCTTCTGGGCTGTCGTGTAGCCATGTTCAAAAGATTGCAGAGAAGAGAGTGGAAAGGAGACGTGTTACTGAAGCGGTATGTTCCACTAGGAACCCAAGAGAAAAGTAATAGTCATTCTTGCTTGTAAATCCTTCGAATCTATACGCTACATTTTTCTGGATAATTACCAGTGTCTGACTTGATGAAAATCTGAACATTTAAATTTGACCGTACCTTCATAGTGTTAAATGTTCTATTTCTTCTTGAAAGTTTTTCTACTGATAAAAGTCAGGGAAGTATCAATAGACTGCAGTTGTTTTTTAATGAGGTATCATCAATTGTGAAACAATTAAACTAAACGTTATTTATTATTTATGGTTTATGTCAAAGTTGCTGACCAGGTGTATAAATTAAGCACTGTGGTAGATCTTAATTCCATTTCAGTTTGTTTACTAAATACAGCACATAATAAAACGGTAGCGCTTACAGGATTAAGTTTCTTATTCATGAGATTCCATGAGAGTGTGACTGATTCATATTGGGCTTCACTACAAATTGATGAGATTGTAGAATCAACACAGGCGGAAACTGATCTGGGTTCTGACTGGGAAATCACACCGACGTTTGGTAAAATATGAAATATATTTAATGTAATTAGTCTTTTCATTCTACATTTGAGGAAAATTAACCTTCGGTTCCTTTTGATTCTTCTTTTGTTTTGTGTATTACCTTCCATCGTTTCTCGCTTACTTATTCAGTACTTCCACCGGCTGAATGATAACCGTACTTGCTGTCCCAGTGACATCATGCAGTATACTATTTATATGCGTTTTTATAAGTAGGAAGCATCTTCATACAAATATTCATTTATATTAATTTGAATATTGCCATCTTGAATTGGTTATTTACCGTAACAAGGAGCAAAGAGTTACTGATAAAATACCATAAGTTTTCATGGGTTACTTCTATGTGATACTCGAGATTTAGGGAAGATTCAGTCAGATAAGCGTAGTGAATTGAATTCTTCCACTGGGCGTTATTTCATCATGGGTTGTTAGCTATCCTGGATTTATGTCAAAAATAGTATCCCAGTGACCAGTCTATCATTCACTGTTTGCAAACCTTAGAGTTGGTTACAATAAGCGAAGATGTGGCCTCATTGTATCGCTATGTCATCTTTTCCTGTGCATCTCTTGGCTGTTAAAGTTTTTTTGTTTAAAATAGAACCTTGAGAAAACCAAACAATTACTATCTTCGTCCTCAGTTACAAACTTTCCCTACCATCTCAAAATAAGAAGACTAGTATACTCAGTGTAGCAAGCAATGCTTCACACTTTCTTTTGTCTGTATTGCCTCCATATCATCTAATTCCTTACTTAACTATAAAGAAGGTAAAGTCTTCTTCCAAGGTGAATAAATTAGGCGCATATGAGGATATGCTTGACTTCTGATACTACTGTTTGCGATGCTGACAGGAAAATATGTCAGTCAAATAAGCCAGTGTAATAGGACTAAAGCAGCTTCACTCACGTGAGTCTCAATTTGACACAGTCATAATGGTATGCAGCTACAAAAAAATGTAAAAAACTGTGGATATTGGAGAACCGTCTCGTCCTGTTGCAGGACTCCACAGCAGTCCAGTCGAGGTTGCAGATACGTCCTGCTGACGAGTGCCGGCAAGCGCACGGCCTCCTGCAGATTGCTTCTAACCATCTTGCTCCCTAGTAGTTCCTACCCACGACGATGCTATAGATCGAACTCAGGAATTCCAGGCTCCACGGTGAATGTGTTAACCATCCAACCACTGGGTTGGGGTCCAACGACCCACAGTGTTCTTCTTCTGTCAATTCGCAATATACTGCGAATATCATCCAAGTTCTTCAGTTAGCATCCACTTTACTTCTTACTGAGTAACCACACAGGTCACGATTTCTCGTAAGAACTTTGGGATATTCATCTCGAATCATGTCACTTGTGAACACTATACAGTAATGTATTTTGAGTTTAATAGGGATTTCGGTTTTTTAAGGTCCCAGATCAGAATGAAACAGCCGTCCAGTGCTCACAGGTTTTCTGTGATTCCCCAGCTTATGTCACTTCGTGATGAATACAGTTTCCTCATATCTCCTCATATTTCTATCGACAGTCTACTTAGTCTAGAACCTTCTGATGATTTCATCAAGATGCATATCCTTTACATTGTTCAGATAGAATCTTTTTCCCGTCATTGCATTCACAAAGGAGTAAACCAATGTGGAAGATCATCTCAATTCAACCAGGAAAAATGTTTTCAAAACGAACATTGGGGTTTGAGATGATGGAGAACGCAACGGCATCAAAAGAATATGGAAGTGATGCAGTTGTTCAAAGAGCCCTGAGGGAAGTGAACAGAATTATATGTTTAATGCTTTTATAATAGACGTTCACGAACAGTGATAACTTTATCTTGGCTTCCATCTCCAACAGATAGGTTGGTAAGTCAACGTGAAACCTAATGCAATAGTGTATGAATTCAAGTTGTTACTCTTCATCGCATTATACAAAGAACAGATGAATAGAAATAAAACGATACAAAATTAGACAGGCTTTTAAGGGGACAGTCAAGAAAGAATGAAGTTTTATGAAGATGTCCATTTTGAAGGTGATGAAGCGTTTATCCATCTATATCACCGTGGTCAAACTTAGTCATATCATCAGACGTTTATAACTATTGATACTTAACCTCAAGAGGGCTTCAGCCAAACTGCCTTCATGGATTAAATCAGCAGTCAGAGACTTCATGGGTTGAGGCATTATCTAGGTCTGACCAACTTCCTCCTTCTCCTTAATGAATCATACTTCGGCTAATATCACGAATGAAGGTTCTCAGTAGCACGGTATACATGACACATATCTAGGCTACCAACCTGCCGTCTTTGCCTAATACTCTGCATCTAAACTTAACGTCAGTCACGCTGTGAACCTAATGCAAACAAGCAATCCTAGACAGATTTGTCTGGTTAGGAACTTGCAGCTTCATGATATCTACTTTAGGTAGTCTCTGACACAAGCATACAGCAGAAGAGGAAGGAGTGTCTCACAGTATAGTCATCCCAAGATGAAGTTCATTTTTCGTCTGGTACCAGAGATTATGGAATTCAGCATATGCAAGACAGGTTCTCCTTTCCTATCTGGGATCTCTCTATTTATAGATCGTCAGTGATAAAAGTATGATGATGATCAAAATAAGATTAAGCCTCTCTGTTTGTATCATTTAAAGCACATTATGTTTGGCATATATTTTAAATACATTTTACTGGCCATCTTGTTCTCTGATAAAGATATAAAACATTCATTGTTGGAACTTAATGAATCGAAAATGTCATTATCACGAGATTTATTTTCATTACGGTGTACTGCAACACTATGCTGATACTTTTGAAGAGGCCCCGATTCCCTGAAGTCTTTCACAATCAGTCATTATGCTCCAACGTTTAGAGGAAAGACACGTGGTCACACGTGTGGATATCAGACTGGTTAAAAGAGATGCCTTACAAAGGCCTGGAAACTGCTAAAGTTATTTTAGATATATAAACCATTGTTAGATTCCAAGCAATCAAGGATTTTCATAATATTTATAGAAAGTAATAGTCTGAACGAAGAATATTGTTTTCAATAAATTCTCTTCAAGTTCTACAATTATAAAATGCATTTGTAGGGCGCTAAAACAAGCCATGTTAGGCGCAGACAGGCACATTTTCAAAATGGAGTGAGATCTGGGGATTGTAAGAAAATCAGTTTGTCTTTCTTCAATTAGTCAGTACTGGTATGATACATATACGGAAGAACGATACGGTGGTGAACAAAAATATAAGGAATAGATGGCAAGAGTGGCTTCTAGTTCCACTGAGGCCCAAGGGGGAAGTAACGCTTGGGCGTGTTCTTTCTGAATTCAGAGTTCATTCTTTATCAGTCTTATTGCGACAGCCTCCACTATATTGAGCAGGAGTTGGCGAGCTACACATGATGTCGCTTTTGGAACAAGATGAATAACATTAAGGGCTTTATTATCATCTTTGTGATGCCCTGTGTTGGCTAGATGCGCTGGGACTGAACTTTTCACCACTTTCACTTCGCCTTTTCCGAACCAAGCTGCTGAGTGCTCTCGTATTCGTGGACGCACCTGCCTAATCGTGCACCCTATGTAACTCTCCCCATAGGAACAATAAATTGATTGAGCATTGGCCAACTACTGAATGATGTGCAAAGCTGATCTGCATAAAACGTCCTAATGACTGCTCCAGCTAAGCGTCGTGATAGAATGTCACTTGCAACATCTTCCTTGAATTGTAATCACAGAAACAAAGACTTCTTCCCCACTGTCATCAGTTCTCGTTTAAGACCAATGTGGTTGATGTCACTTTTTGATGAACTTTTCCGGATATCCGTTTTGACTTCAAATATCACGGATACACAGTAGTTCTCTTTCCATACGCTTCTTGGAGCAAATCAATCTTAATCTAAAAGCATGGCATATGATTATATCATGTTTTTACTTCATTAGTACGAAGCTGAGAAAGTGCGTCTACTGTGTCTTTGACGTTAGTTTTCTATATATGCTTAAATTAGGACTTTGAGAGACTAAATTCTTCCTTACAGATGCAATAGTCTGAGACTAATAAATATGTTTTAGTTGCTGTGATCTTTTCCAACTGATCTCTGGGACTTTATCTGCTGACTGATATCTTCACACCTTATGATAAATCTGGTTTCTAGTATAAACCACTTTTCACTTCTTATCATCTGTGACTGTTAGTTTGCGTCCACGCACATGCAAAGTTAACTCAGTAGACACTTACTTTTTGGATTACTCATAAAGCTGACAAGTACCATGTGAAATAAAACGTGCCATTTGCCGTTAACTCCTCACCAGCACTGAATAATATCATATCGTTCTACACAGCTGTAAAAGAAATACACCATGTCCACTGCGTTGTTATGCGTCAGTGATATAAAGCCTTTGAATAATAAAAATAATATAATGCGTCATAGACTTCAGTAAACCCACCTTCTCTCAAGGTTGCAAATACACTTTACAGATAATTACTAACAAAAAGTATACCTGGGTCGAAGGTTGTTATCACTTGCACTCAACCATATTTGAAAAAGGTTCAGTTTGTTCTAAATAACCGACTACTTATCATCGTAGTTAAAGGTGAACAAGATAATTGCAGAACCTACAAGAAAATTTATATGTTCTCTATATATTCTCTATATTCTCTAAAAGAATTCAATCTACAATAATAACTTCGATGAAATCAAGTCTAAAAGGCCATGTCTATCATTCATGCTAATTTGGCATACTTTATACTACACTGATAGGTTTGAGTATGAGAGCTAAACATTTGAAAATTTAAACAATACACAGCTTGCCCATTAAAGAGGATCAAGTAGGCGACTTGATAATTTTTGAGATTTCAGTACTCCGTAGGTTTCTAAACTGGTTAACAAAGAAGATAGTTGTACTACTTCATGTTGTTTCAGGGAAGAATGATTGTTCCACGAACTGGTCACCAAATGACAGCTGTTGTATCGGCTAAGTTGTAAATGCTCAGCACTGATCAAACTGCGTCTACCAGATTTTCCAAGTTGTCACTAAATCATCTGATACGACACTGTTAAGCACTTCTGAGATCCAGACTGATTTCGAGGATCATGGATTTCTGAATTCCTGGAAATGAATACAACACTCTTTCAGTTGACAATAATGTCAACACGTATTGCATCCTGTCAAAATAAATTCCACTGAAGCATCTGACCTTCCAAGCACACAAATGTCAAGAAAAGGAACAATCGGGGATTGAATTTTTGTAATATAAAACAAATATGTTTGTTAGTTGGTTGAATGTAATCGGTAAAGACGCCCGTTTACTGAATTCTGTACTGCTTATAGACACGGCGTTATATATAGGCTATTCTGTTTTTTCAATGAAGTATTTTTCACCTCAAATAAGTGTGTCATACTACTAACATTTTTTAATATTTCAGGGTAAATTAAATATCCTTCGCATATCGGTATTACTCTGTTCATTTTTCTGCATGTGATAAAACAAAATTGTTGTTGGTCATTCACTATTATTATTTACTGTTATTTGTCCCTTGAACCTCGCCTGGTTAACTAGTTTACTAGTTACTAGCCGGTCCTAAGCCCGGGTAAAGAGGGAAGGTTGGGCATAGGGCTAGCAACCCTACCCCGTAAAACAAATCTAACCGCTAAAGAAACTTCAAAGCACAAACAAAATATAAAAAATGAAAACAAACTTATTCCCCGCTGGAATCGGAGGGGCGAAATGACGCCAGTTGGTGAAAGCCTTCGGGAAGCCAATTGGCCGATGTGTCTTCTCTCGATGAAAGCGAAAGTAAACGTGGTGACATGGAATGTCCGTACGATGTTTGAACCCAGCAAGGCAGCCCAGATTGCAAATGAGATGAGAAGGTATCACATCGAAGTGCTTGGGATTTGCGAAAGCAGATGGAATGGGAGTGGACTCTCCAAACTGTCAACTGGAGAATCAATAATCTACTCCGGTCACCCAGACGACAACCACGAGCACACTGAGGGAGTGGCTATCATGATGTCCTCAAGAGCATCGAAGGCTCTCATGCAGTGGGAACCAATCTCCTCCAGGATCATGACAGCAAGATTCAACTCAAAAGGAAGGAAGGTCACAATCATACAATGTTATGCACCTACAAATAATGCAGAGCAAGAGAAAAAGGAGGAATTCTACAGACAACTTCAATCAACACTGGACAAGACGTCAGTTGGCGATATCAAAATTCTGATGGGCGACATGAATGCCAAACTGGGAGGGGACAACACGGGAAGAGAACTAACCATGGGTCGAGAGGCGCTAGGTGAAATGAATGAGAATGGAGAATTGTTTGCAGAATTCTGCGCATTCAACGATTTGGTGATTGGAGGGAGGCAGTGTGTTCAGGCACAAAGATATCCACAAAGCGACATGGACTTCACCAGATGGACACACTAAAAATCAAATCGACTTTATCTCAATCTCAAGAAAATGGAGACGCAGTCTACTTAACACAAGGTCAAGAAGAGGAGCAGATGTAGGTTCAGACCACTATCTAGTGCAAGGAACCTTCCAAATCAAGTTAAAAGCCTTCAAGGAAGCTGGTGATAGACCTCAATTCAAGTACAACACTCGGAAACTGAAGGATGAAACTACAAAGGAGATCTTCACGGAAGCCATCAAGACAAAATGGGAGATATCGAGGACATCCCTGAAGAAACCTGTGTTGAAGAACACTGGAAGTCTTTGAAAGCTATGTGGAAAGAAACCTGCACAACAGTATTAGGAAGGAAGAAGAAAGAAGACAAGGAATGGATCTCGACGGATACCTGGAAGCTGATAGAGGAGAGGAGGATGGTGAAGCAGAAGATAAACCAGTGCAAGGATGCTCAACGACAAGAGGAACTGAGCACAATGTATAAAACACTGGATAAAGAAGTGAAGAAGAGTGCACGCAAAGACAAAAGACACTTCTACGACACATGGCAAGTGAAGCAGAACAGGCTGCAGGTAAGAGAGACCTGACGACATTGTATCAAATAACCAGGTTGCTATCAGGGAAGAGACCAACACAGATGAAACCAATAAAAGATGAAGAAGGAAATTTAATTACAAAAGAAGAGAAACAGAGGAAACGATGGGCCGACCACTTCAAGAAGCTCTTGAATCGACCACCACCTGCACTTCGTCCAGAAATACCACCTGCAGCCGCTGAATTACAAGTGAACATAAATCCCCCAACGAAAATGGAAGTCCTGAACGCCATAAAGCTACTGAAATGCGGGAAAGCAGCAGGACCAGATGGAATACCGCCAGAAGCACTGAGAACAGATGCAGAGACAACAGCGGACATGCTCACACCACTATTGCAGAAGGTGTGGAAGGAAGAGAAGGTACCTGACGATTGGAAGAAGGGTTACCTTGTCAAACTGCCGAAGAAGGGAGACCTCAGTGCTTGCAAGAACTGGCGCGGAATCACTCTCCTGTCCACCCCAAGTAAAATATTAAGCCGCATCATCCTGGAGAGGCTAAGGGATGCACTGGATTCAAAACTACGACCGGAACAGGCAGGCTTCAGGAAGTACAAATCATGTGCAGACCAAATTGCAACGCTTCGTATCATCATAGAACAGAGCATAGAATGGCAATCACCTCTCCACCTCAACTTCATCGACTTTGAGAAGGCCTTTGACAGCGTCGACCGAGAAGTAATTTGGAAACTGCTTCAATACTACGGAGTACCGCAAACCTTTATCCGCCTCATTCAACAACTATATGAAGATGCCACATGCCAGCCAAGTAATTCACAATGGGAAGCTCAGTGATGCCTTTGAAGTGAAGACAGGAGTGAAACAAGGTTGCCTACTATCCCCCATGATATTCCTTATTGTGGTGGACTGGATCATGCAGCAAACAGTAGGCAGCGAGAAGAGGGGGATACACTGGACGGCGGAAAAGAACCTAGAAGACTTGGATTTCGCCGATGACTTATGCCTAATGTCACATAAACTTGAAGATCTGCAGGCAAAAACTAACAAGTTGATAGAAGAGGCAGCTAAGACGGGACTTCAGGTGAATATAGAGAAGACAGAAGTGATGAAGATACCGCACCACCACCATCAACAACAACAACAAACTCCAATCACCGTCAACGGGAGAAACTTGAAGGAAGTAACCTCCTTCACTTATCTAGGCAGCGCTGTTTCAACTACAGGCGGGACGGACGAGGACGTCAAAGTCAGAATCGGAAAAGCAAGACAGGCGTTCATTAGCCTGAAACCAGTGTGGAGATCTTCTGCACTCAGCATGCGGAACAAGATACGGATTTTCAACACCAACGTCAAGTCAGTGCTCTTGTATGGCTCAGAGACTTGGCGCGTCACGAAAGGCATTTCCAATAAACTACAGACATTCATCAACAACTGCTTACGCTCGCTGCTGAAGATCAGATGGCCAGAAAAAATAAGCAACAAGGAACTCTGGGAACGAACCAACCAAGAACCTATCACCCAAGAAATATGCAGGAAGAAGTGGAGATGGATTGGCCATGCACTGAGAAGGCCGACTGAGGACATCACGCGTCAGGCCAGTTGCTCGAGTGGAACCCCCATGGGAAGCGACGAGTTGGACGTCCAAGGGTGACATGGAGGAGGTCGTGCGAGGAGGAAATGAGAGGTTGTGGGCTGTCGTGGGACCAGGTTCAAAAGATCTCAGAGAACAGAGGTCACTGGAGGCGTGCTACTGAAGCCCTATGTTCCACTAGGAACCCAAGGGACTAATAATAAATAATAATAATTTGTCCCTTGGGTTCCTAGTGGAACATACCGCTTCAGTAACACGTCTCCTTTCCACTCTCTTCTCTGCAATCTTTTGAACATGGCTACACGACAGCCCAGAAGCTCTCATTTCTTCCTCACACAATCTCCTCCATGTCACCCTCATCTCGGACGCCCAACTCACCGTCTCCCATCTGGGTTCCACTCGAGGGTCTGGCGCGTGATATCCCCGAATGGTCTTCTCAGTGTATGCCCAATCCATCTCCACTTCCTTCTGCATATTTGTTGAGCGATAGGTTTTTGGTTGGTTCGTTGCCGGAGCAGGCCAGAATTCCTTGTTGCTCATTCTTTCTGACCATCTGATCTTCAGTAACGAGCAAGCGTAGGCAGTTGTTGATGGATGTCTGTAGTTTGTTAGGATTCCCTTTCGTAACGCGCCAAGTCTCCAACCATATAATAGAGGGAGTCACTTACTTGACATTAGTGTTGAAAATCCTCATCTTGTTCCTTATGCTGAGTGCAGAAGATCTCCACACTGGTTTCAGAATAATGAATATCGGTCTTGCTTTACCGATCCTGGTTTTGACGTCCTCATCCGTGCCGCCTGTAGTTGAAACAGTTCTGCCTAGATAAGTGAAAGAGGCTACTTCCTTTAAGTTTCTCCCTTTGATGGAGATTGGAGCTTGTTGTTGTTGTTGTTGTTGTTGGTGGTGGTGGTGGTGGTGGTGGTGTTAGTTGGGTATCTTCATCACCTCTGTCTTCTCTATGTTCACTTGAAGTCCCGTCTTCGCTGCCGTGCGTCTTCTATCAACTTGTTAGTTTTTACCTGTAGATCTTCAAGTTTGTGTGACATTAGACACGAGTCATCGGCGAAATCGAAATCTTTCAGGATCTTTTCCCCGGTGCAGCGTGTGCCCCTCTTCTCAAGGTTTGCTGTCGACGCCAGTCAGGAAGATCATCGGTGATAGTAGACAGCCTTGCCAGCATGTTATCTGGTTATTTTGACACTGCGGTTATCAATATAACTTTAGAGAGCATAGTGTACATGTGAAAAAATAAATGAGCCACAAGGTATATTTATGTTGTACAAGTAGATTGTGCATAATTGCATTGACCATAGAAGGTACCTACAATGACTTTGAAACGGGGCTGAATTTGTGCATTTCACCAAGTTTTCTACTCTTAGAGTGGAACAGTGTTACACTACTTTTCATGCCCAACATTTCGATTAATTACGACGAAAGTAAATTTTCATTTAAGTGTACTTTAAGTGATATCGCATTATCATACTGTGAGTACCGAGAAGTATTTGATTTCAAAAAGTATTGTAGTCGTATTTTCATTCGACAAAAGTTCATTAATCCGTCCACTAGGATCATATTGATATATTTTGAGGGATTTACTACCCAGAAGGCAGAGGAATATAGGAAGCAATAGGAGGGAATGGGTTAAAAGACTGTCGAATCCAGTTGCTAAATTACCAGTGCCATCGAACATAGTATGATGCTTAGGTTGGATAATATTGAAGGTGAATAATCACTGTTGATGTTAATGATGAAAATAGCCACTAGTACTAGGATCTTAACCTTGCGTCCCATCATACTTGAAACTTTTCAGCTGGATATACCTGCTTTTTTGTTCAGGTTTCAAGTCTCAGCAAGAACAGTACTAAGGCATATCTAGTTGATGAGTCCCAAATAGGACCCAAACAGGTGGTCAGTGTTTGAAGTACATCACAACTTGCTTAAAGATAAAAACAATGTGTTTTAGTTTTTTCGCTTGATGACGAAAGAGAGATCGGTTTCATACCGTGTTCAGTGGTACTGACTTAAACCTTTGTAAAGTGAAGATTTTTTCTGAAAACTTACTGGTTTTGGTCAACCAAACAAATTATCTTAATTAACATGAGATTTCGTGACGCTTTACTATCGCTGTTTAGTCACGATTCCTCATTACGGTGAACGCCAGTACTAAACCGCACAATATTCCTCCAAATCTAACAACATTTATACATCACAGTGTTCATTACAGACGATAAGTTAGGAAGAGTTATTTTTGGGGCCTAAACGCTAATATTCAGTACAAATCTGTGTTTTTAGTTGATGCTCGTCACGGGCTGATATCAATCAGATAACCATCAAAAACCTAACTGTACTGGACAGCCGTTTCGTCTCATTATGGGATTCCTTAGAGGTATGTACCCATACTAGGATGGAACGGTTGTTCATTACTCTCAGGTCTTCAATAGTTTTTCAACTGATATCAGTCTATGATGAATGCTACCTTAAACATAAAATCATTATTGATCTCAAAAAATATTACCATATTACTTTATGGAAACCTCGAAGGATAGGTATACATTTGTATCGATAACTACTTAGTAACTCAACAATGTTATTGACAATACAATTTCAAACAAAATTTCTTATGATAAATAAACTATTTCTGAGATGAATGGGGATTTTTAATTTAGAAGTAGTATTCATCATGGACTGACATCAGTTGGAAGAACATTGAAAACCTGGGAGCACTGGACAGCTGTTTCGTTCTAGTATGGGACTCTTCAGCAGTCCCATACTAGGACAAAACAGCTGTCCAGTGCTCCCAGATTTTCAATGCTCCTCCAACTGATGTCAGCCCATGATGAATACTACTTCTAAAATAAACCACTTGTTTTTGGTAGAAAAAGTATTTAAAAAGGAGTGTTTGATAGTTTGTTAAATCAACAGGTGCCATCAAATTGATCAGTTTAGTAAGTACACATGTATATTTTTAAAAAATGTTTATTCTAAGCAGTACTGAATAAATTAACAGACAAAATGTTCACAGCACTGTAGCATAATTCTGTGAGGTTTAACTATAAGAAAATAAGTGTGAAAAGAATATCACCTAGTCCTATTTCTCACATCTTTTAAGGTTGATTTTGGTATTGTACATACAGATATCTAGAAAGTTGTTAACGATATTTATATTTGTATCTAAAGTGCATAAAAATGGTAAATACGGCTGGATATAATTTCAAGGCTCTCAAATACGCAGATCCAACCTAGACCAAAGAAAATGATATTATTTTCTCAGGTTGTTTCTTTCAGTTTACTGCAAAGAATATGTTGAGTATAACTAAATATTAAGTATTCACAGATGGAATGGAAATTCAAGTTTCAGGTATTTAAGTAAAATAAATAAATGCTTCTTCGTTGATATCATTAACATCTACAATTTTCTGATAACCGACTATAAATCCATTAGGAATTACCTATCATTAACAAAATAAAATAAGATTTAATATTTTTAGTCACCGAATCATGTTTGTGTTGAAAATGATTAATCAGTTGCATTTTGCAGTTATTTCAAAGATTTTCTCTTCTCGTAATTCAAATTTCATTCCCTTTTTCTACCTTGAATTATGACTGATGGATGATATTGATTATAGGCTGATATTCATCATGAACTGAAATCAGTATATATTTTAATGAATTTTATTCGTTTGAAATCGTTTGTACAATCATAAGGCAACCTCCTTTGTCTGATACTTTTACATTTCAATGAAGCATCAAATACTGTATTGAATAATTTCTTTTGTAGAATATCAGTTATATGTATAAGAAGTTTCAAAGTTAATCTACCTGCTAGGGGTTTTCGTTTTCTAAATGAGACGGATTTTATGAACTCATAGCTTATAGTCTGCTTCAACTAGAAGTTTATAGATCAGTGATGACCTCATAATCTCTTGAAGGCACCTTTAGACTCAGGTCATTTTGCTTGACGCTGCTCATAAAACCAACATCTCAAAGGCAACAGAAACGGGTCATCACACCATCCAGATATTTGTGTATTCTCTTACAACCAAAAGCAGAAAATACACTATTGAAAAAAGTCTGAAAATTTACTTTGCTCGAATCATAATCCAGAAGATAATGCTGTAATTATTATTGTCTCCTATCTCGGATGAAATATTGCAATTTAAACTGACGTACTACTATTGTGTGCAAGTATTCCACTTACCTATTTCATAGTTTCCACTTTATAGGTATTGTGCTTTTACAATGTACATTAGGCTGAATAGGAGTTTGGCAACTGTTTGGACAACCTTTTTGTCCTAATATTGGACTCCTCAGCAGTTCATGTCCACACCCAACCAGGGTCCGAATCCAGGACATTTGGGTCGAGCGACCAGTTTGTTACCACTGAGTCACTGAGTTGGAGTTCAGTGATCTATATTTCCTACTTCTGTTAGTTCACGACACAGCGCTATTTTCATCCAATACTGTTGTCAAATTACAGTCCTCATATCCGACTTCATTGGTGCCACCGGATACGTTTTCGCATCAGAAGCTGGTAGTCATGCGTGTGCACTCCTGATAAGTCCCCTACTGTGAGACAAGACAGATGACCAGTGCTCCCGGTTTTCCCACGTTTCCCTAACTGATGTCAGTCCATGATAAGTACCAACCTGAAATCAATAAATAAATCCCCACAAACTTCCGAAATAAAATGAGTTAGCTAGGTAATCAGATGACTCTATGGATCTGAAAAGGTGAGAACAAGAAAATTCAGTTGAAAACAGATGCTTTTTCAGTTACAAAAGTGTGGTTTATTGAGAAATGGTAGTGTTTGTGTAACAGGAAATTAGGTTATTTTTTTCACCTCAAATTTCTATGGAGAATGAACTTTGAATGTTTATCTGCAGCAGCTGCTTATGATCAGTAAGATTAGATTTATTTGCATTTAGCTCGGCTTGCTATATGCTAATGAACATGTTGACAGAGGTGCTCCATCGAAAATGCCATGATACGTTCAATACTTATCTGGTCGCCTAACTGAAGCAAACATAGGAAATGATCGCGCTATGTGTATTCACCGATATTACTTTTTATGTTTTATTCTAGAAATAGACAAGCATATTCACTACAAAGTTTACAAGATAGTAGTTCATTCGGAGGCTGGTGTGTTAAGTTCACAGGACACCTTATCTTAAAAAATCCCTCGTTCACAAGTGCTTACGTTATGGTTGACATGCGTCACAGCTACGTATTTTCTCTATCTTGCCTAAACTTGACTTGCCAGTGGGAGGTTAATCAGGGAAAATGTTTATCTAATAGCACAACAGCAAAACCTCCACTATGTGGCAAAACTTTAAGTTCTCAGATGAGTGATGGCCTGACTTTTGTTTCCAGTCTTGTGAAATAATTTGTCTGTCGAACAGATGGTTCAGTAACTTACTTTCGACTTCATTCTTCTAGTTTCTATGGAGAAACTTCTCATCTAAGTATATCAAAGACAGTGGAATGTGATCTTTTAGGTAGATAATTAAAAAGACGTTGAATATTGGAAACCTCCAAGGCATTTTTTGATTTCGCTACGATTTCTATATCAAAGTTGTTGTCCAGTCAAAGATTTTGTAAATGCATGTCGACTTTAATAATTGGTAAGTGTGCTCTATAAACGTAGCTATGATTATCTTAGATACATGACACGTTACTGAGTGAGGAAAACAACTTCACACTGGAGCATGAAACCGGCTGATAATCTCACTAACTGTTTGTAGAACTTAATTACCACAACGTGAATATCAGAGGTTAAGGAATCTGCATAAAATAAAGATCATTCTTACTTCAGGGCGTGAAAAACACATTATCCAAATCTCAAGTACTCTACTCGTCATCTTGTTTGTCCTCTCATATATTTATCTGGTCTCAGTGTCACAATCGAATCTCTCCTTCTTCTAGTTAAATTGGGGGCGTTATCGTGACACGTTCAACACTGAAGCAGTTTATCGTGCGTATTATCAATTTTGACCTGGTGTCCATGTGGAGGAAGTATTACAGATACTGCGGGTATCCAGCATGTTGTCATTGAAGCCTAATATGATACGCTGGGTTAAAGATATAAAATGAAGAGGTTAATTAAGATTGTGCTCAAAATTATCGACTTTACTTACTATCTGAACGGAATAATGATCGCTAATAACAGTCATACTGCATAAAGCTTACATGCCAACATATCAGATGTCTTCAGTGATTGAAAATCTTTAACCGATTTCATGAACTTGGTCTACGGAACCTGTAGCCTAATTAGTAAAACCACCTATCTAGTAGCTTGATGTTAATATTCATGGACATTATTTGGTCCTCCGTCTTTATTCAAGAGAACAATATGAGTAGTTCGTTTTAAAATCAGTAAGTTGTAACCGCAGTACTTTATGTGCGTATATATGTGCAACAGCGAGACAGAGATAAAGGTGAAACAAACTTTGCTAGTCTTGCCGATATCATATAAATATACATGCTTAGACATGTAAAATACGAAATAATTTGTAACTTGTGGAATGACAGCTAAAATTTATTTATCTACTTTTCGTGAAGTTGAACATATCGTCAAAATGTTTGGTGTTGAAATCAGAGCAAGTGTAAGTAAAACTAACATAGGATGTTATCATTAATTTGCCGTATGTATTATCATTTTGAGGATGAAACGGTCACTTTTTAAGCGAATAAACCTGCAAACGAGGACACTTTGCGAAAAATCTGAAATGTTCCTGGTAGTGGTAGTGAAGTGGAGACCTGATTAGCACTTGAGTTTCCTAGATCGACTGATAGAGCACTAGATCACTGAACTGTTAGCTACTGCTTTAAATCTTAATATGACCTAGATTTCTATTGTATTTTAAATCATCAGTCTGTTGAATGAATATCTCTTCTCATACCACTTTTTTTATATATTCTCGTGTAAAGTAGATCAGATCACCCCAGAGTAGATATTGGTCTCAGTACTTCAATAAATAGAAATGAAGTTTCGGTAGTTATTAATGAATAGTTGAAATAGTGAACCTTAAAAGTTTTGTTCTAATTTGATTCCGTGTGAATATGAGGGTGTTTGATTTGTACTTCTTTGTGATTAACTCATCAGTAGTTAATAAAATCATATAGTTTTGATATTTTATTGAAAGTCGATCAACATCTCCTTCTGGTTGCCTGAACAATCACTGTCATTCAACTTACGGCTGATATGCACATTCAAATAAAATTTATTTTATGTAATCTATTTATGGGGTAGGTTTTTATTTGACATGTTTTTGACATTTGTATGCTAATTGATCTGAAGTGTCATTTTAGGTTCACTAGAAGAGTTATTCTTTTGTGTTAATTTGACTACTCTGTAATTTATTGCGTGATCAGTCAGTCAGATTGTTCAATCAAATTATTGGCATAATTCTCCTAACTGATATGATAAATATCAGTTCCATACGGCCTTCTGTTCATCAGGTTTAATAATATGCCCATTGAAGATGATCTCTGAATTTCAACTAGCTTCCTATACATAAACAATCGGGTAGACTATAGAGGGCCTTTGTAGGTGAGATTCATCATATGAGTAGCCGATGCATCCATAAATCCAAAGTACAAAGTTACAAGTTAATAAACTAACTACCATACGTATGAAGTTTCTGATTGAAGCCATGAAAAAATCTTGACTATGACTGGACTCAAGTTAAAAGTATTATGAGCTGTCGTTTTTTTCTCACTCTACACTCTTGCCTCTTGATTAGGGCAGAAGCTTGAACAAGTTTTCTAGCGACGGCTGAACATTCAAGTATTGCTTGTTGACAGACAAGTGGTTAAAACATCAAGTGACTGGAATGCAACTGAATTCCAGTTAGCAGAAGAATTGGTTTCCTGTGCACGTTTCAGTGACCTCAGCTGTCTAACTCTATTTAAGTTTGATGTAGGTAATCGGTAAATAGCCCTGAACCTAGGTTTTCGTTTTTATGGCACTTGTCAACAGGCTGCACCTCTAACCTCAACGGAACTGATGTCCCGTCTGCAATTTCAACCCGTGTAACCCAGTGTTGCAGTTACAGACGTTACCACTAACTTATTCGGGTCAAGATTTCCTGCAGACATGCGCTAATGATGAGTGCCAAAAACCTGGATTCAAGGTTTTCTGTCGATTGTTTCCATCCAATTAACACCTGTCTCAGTACATCGTGACGAAGAGCCCCCTATCCACATTGCAGAATGATCAATAGAGTTCAGTCAGCGCTTAAGACTATACTGAATGAAGTTGATTTCCCTCCAGTAACCAATCAATAAGTCTAACGCTGTCTCATGTTGTTCTACTGAAAATACTAGAAACTGTTAATTGTTGTAATCTACATTTCCTATTCAAAGTAGAAGATACAGTGAAATCACTAACATTCTGTTACGAAGATATCACTTACAAGTGACTGAATTCGTGCGACAATATCAGTTACAGCGTTGCCTATCTTTCGGTGGATGCACTGTAGTAAGACTTTATTCACTGATAACAATCTCTATTACAATACCTTTTATAAGCTAAATAAAATCAGCTGAAAAAAAACAGTTGGGAGATTATAGGAAGCAGAAGAATATTTTGGACTGAGATGAGATTTCTCTGGAGCAAACACTACTTGTGGTGACCAGTGTTAAACAAGGCAAGTTCGAACCACATAGCTAAGCATCCAAAAGCTGAAATAACCAGATAAAAATAAGATGAAAATAGAGGAGTTTAACCTAGATTTGCCCAAAATTTTTACTAGTGAATATACCATAGAAAACTTTGAATATTATATAACTTTTTTATGGTTGCACTTTTACTACCAGAAGTAAATTCAAAGGTTAGAAAAAAGCATTGATCCCATGACTGTTTTTCTAAAATTTTCTATTTATTTACACCGTATGGAATTGTTCATATAATTGCAATGGCATTTCAATTACTACTACCTTATTATGTATAAGAATCTATATGCACAAATAATCAGAATAAAGCAAAATAACCTGCTGAATATCAGTGACCACATGAGCTATATTTTATTCTGAAGAATGAACGACGTTGTATTTTATTAAATAGTTTGGTTAAAAGTTATCTTGATTGACACTTTAAATTTCCATCCCTCGAAGAGCAATTTCAACCTGCTTATTGCCAGTTTAAAATAGGGTAAAGAATTCCTCTTTCCGTTGTACCTTAGCTAGAGCTAGTGTTCACGGCATGTTGTTTTCGATGGAACATGGATTATTCTACAGCTTCACATGAATTATTTAAGATGAAAATGCTTGATTATTATCGAACAAAAACTTTCTTTGAGCAAACTATTAATATGAATGGCTATAATGATAACAGTTTCCTAAATAAATGACGGTAAAACAGTTACGATAAATTACTTAGAGAACTTTACCGACACATATATGTGATATTTTTGTAAACTATTGCTTTTGTGAGAGTTTTCATTCATTTCTTATACATCTTACTAATGAGTGTCAACACAAACATAATTCCTGGAAGCTTAACATTCAGGCCAGCTAGTAGTCACTAGCTGTATACACGTGGACCTAGTCTATCAGTTAGCAAGAAAAATAACAAATAGCTATAGGGTCAAAAGTCAAGCGGTGAAACCATCAGCAGGGAAATCTATGAAATCAACAGCAAAATAATCAAGCGACATTACCAGTAACACTCTGCTTCATTTGGAGACTACGGAATAACTCTCGGAAAGATACTGACACTTCATATCAAAGTTAATACTGATAATGTTGTCTGAGATGATAACGAAGGCTCCACGACTAAACTATCCAGCTCAGTGAATACGACACAATCAAGATGAAAGTTACTTACACTCGAGATAACTTCTCTATGACTCGAATTAATTGTATTATGATTTCGGCCTGGTTATTTTTGTGGTTACATTGCACACTTTATTGATCAGAGGCACTCAGCTTATGAAACTAGACATTGTGACATTGCCTACTCTAGGAACCTATAAATATTTGTATACATAGAAAATAAAAGGCAGGTGAATAGAAACTTTAAAGTGAAGACTACATATGATACGCATTCAATTTGATATTTATCAAAAATGTGGGAAAGAAGACTAAAAAAATTCATAAGATTCAAATACCCCCTCCTTCTCCTTTGAAACTGATCATCGGAAATGATGCATTGCCATAATACATCAGAGAAAATAAAGTTTGCTAATTTTTGAACCACATTCAATCTGCAAGTAGCCGAAGAAGTTCTCGTTGAAAATAGCAATGTGTTTAACGTCTCATTTTGAGCCAAAACTACAGACAATCCTGATCATTGATCTAATGAGTATCAATGCACAAGCGATGTAACGTTGATCACCAGGGCAATCAGATAGTTTATGGGTTGTGAAAATAGTAGAAGAGAGAGAGGACAAGTGACTCGAAGCGACATTTAGAAGTGGACATCGAACTTCAGGTTTACTTATTGGAATGGACAAATTGGATAAAAGCACAGACTACAATACCAAAAACACAAGATGTGCGAGGAGAAAATGTCAAGGTACCGCTCAAGTATTGTGTTCGTAAAATAATGGAACACTATATTCAGAATAATAGTGTTGTTAGCAGTAATATGACATTTTATATAGCAAATATGTCGATATAAATATATGTGGAGGTTTGTACAAGTCTAATACTTGTTACTTTTATTATTGGTAGTTAATATGGGATTGTGTTAAAGATCATAGGAAAAATAGGGTTTTAAGTCAATTGGAACAAAATAATAGCGTAGATTTCAGTGTTGACTACACTGCACTGGGATAGACATCACCAAAATGGTGAACAACAAACGCTTAGTTTAGCAATGTAACTGAATGCCTGTTGGCAGTCACAACCGATATGTCTTCTAAAAACTGAAGATCAATCAATAATATTTACTCAGAAAGCAGGTAGATTAAATGCTAGACTATTAAAAATTTCGGACATGGGTTTTCTGATCACAATCATACACGAAAGGTCAACCGGGAAGAGCTGAAGGAGATAATTAAAAAAGACCAAAATTCTTTGTGAAACAGCAAAGTCGATAGGTTTTCGGAAGATACGGAGTATCCTAGATATTTAAAGTAAGAATGGTAGTCGTTAATTAGGATAGCATAGAGTCAACATCACGAGATAAGAGGTTCTTATCGTAAGTACAATAAGTGGTAGATTGAAGACAATGAGGATAACAATGTCAGCTGAATAACTAGGGCGCTTTTTGTCATTTTATTTGTTTATAGTCAGCAGTTTATGAAAAATAAATAACTAAAGTCTAACTTAACTATATTCAAAGGGATAAAAATTTGTTCATTGAGTAGGGCGGAAGGGAACTGACATGGTTTGATAAAAACTATGACGTCAAATTTGAAAGAGTTTAATAAAGAATACCAAAGTGTCACAAGTGCATAACTTATACCGTTGGGACTTATAAAAGTCCATAGAATTCGAATGACCCATTTTCATGGGTATGGTAAAACACTTTTTGTCAAAGTTGACAGACAGTTGCTTAGATATGTAATCGTTAATTAATTTGGCTACATAGCCAACTAGATGTATGAGAATGAGAGACTAATCATGGAAGACATTCTGTGAAAATTTAGAGGTAAATTATATATGTTAACGGACAAAACACTTCTGACGCTTGTAGGTCTTCAGGTTATTTTGATAAAGATTCAAATCACGCGGTCTGATCAGTTGAAGACATTGAAACTTTTGAAACGCATATTCAACCTTTTTTTAAACGGAAGTAAGCTCAGTTTAAAAAATAATGAAAATTCACTATGTTGGCGCCTTGAATGTTTCCATCATTATGTTTATTATGAATTAGTCAATCCAATTAACAACTATTATTATCAGATGTGTCAAAGAGAATAAAAATGAGTTATTTCAGTCCCACAGTGAATAGTTTGACTTTAAAATAAGGTTCGTTCAAATAAACTTCCACTATCTTCGACTTTTTTCATACAGTAGTCAAAAGGTATTCATAGGTTAAAAATACTTCATTTACAGAATGCTTGCAATCACTCACTTACTTGTGAGGACATTTAAAATAAAGGGTGAAAAAAGAGTAGAGTAAGATAAACAAATAAGGATAGTGAAATTTATTTGGTAATATTCATCACTGACTAACATAACTAGTATAACCATTGAAAATATGGGAGCCCTGGAGAGTAGTTTTGTCCTAGCACAGGACTCCTAGGCAGCGTGCGCTCACAACCCTACCAGTGAACTTACTCAAGGTGAACGCGTTACCTATTCAACCACCGGGTTGGAGATCATTAGCTCACATTTCCATGCTTCTAACAATTCGCGACACTGCACGGCTATTATCCAAGGTTTCTAGAATTAGGAAACTGTGGACCGTTGAACTACAACCTAGTGGCTGAATGGTTAATATGCTCACCATGAAACCTGAAGGTCCTGAGTTCGATACTTGGCTGGGTGGTAGGTGGTACTGCTTGTGAATCCCATAATGGGAAGAATCAGTAGTTCACTACTCCTAGGTTTTCAGTAGTTCTTCATCTGATGTCAGTCCGAGAGGAATAAGACCTAAAGATAATAGAAGAGTTGAAAACAAAACGAAGATGGAGGAGGAATGATATATTTCCACAATAACCATGATATTTAAATGGGATAAAGGTTGATGGAGAAGGTTTCAAGCAAAGATAAATTGTTTTTATATGCACAAAAAGCTTTTCAAAATTTTTTAGGGTGTAGCCTTTAATAAACTAAAGCATACCGTACTGACAACTAATTTTGTATTTATTCCAGGTAGTTTTCAGCTGAGGAGGAGCCAAGAAATGGACAAGATAGCAAGTTATTCTTCTGGTCTGATTATTTTTGCTTTGATACAAATGACAAGCGAAACAAGTTGTATAACATACAATGGTCTAAAGGTTCCTTCTGAACCAATAATATAACCTACGTCTATCCGCCCACTGTGTTGATCGAACCGTTTGATTGCTGCGGTTTTCCCTACCATTTGAGGATATTTTCCACCTTTCTGAACCTCAAAGTTCAACCGCTTCTTTGTTATGTGTCCCTAGAATCAAATGAAAATTGACATAAACAACGCGATATTAGCAGTCACTTATTCGGTTCCCATAACCTCGCCTAGTTAACTAGTCCACTAGGTACTAGACCGTCCTAAGCCCGCATAGAGAGGGAAGCTTGGGCATAGGGTTAGCAACCCCAATCCAATCCCTGAAGAAACCTCAAAGCACAAAGAAAATATAAAGCATAAAATTAAACTTATTCCTCACTGGAATCGGAGAGGCGAAATGACGCCGTTTGGTGAAAACCTTCCAGAAACCAGTTGGTCGATGCGTCTTCTCTCTCTCTCAATGACAGCGAAAGTAAGAATGCAGACATGGATTGTCCGCACAATGTTTGAAGCTGGATGGCAAGGCTGTTCAGATTTCAAAAGAGATGAGAAGGTATAGCAGAGAAGTATGAGGCTGGGGATATTTGTAAGGAGATGGAATGGAAGTGGACTCCCCAAACTGTCAACTAGAGACGAGTCAATAATCTGCTCCGATAGTGTCACCCAGACGACAACCATGAGCACACTAAGTACAGGAGTGGCTATCTTGATGTCCCCAACAGCATCAAAGGCTCTCCTCCTCTCATGCAGTGGGAACCAATCTCCTCCTGCAGGATCAAGATCATCGCAGCAAGATTCAACTCAAAATGAAGGAGAACCACAATCATACAATGCTACGCTACTCACCTACAAATAATTCGGATAGAGAGAAGGAGGAATGCCACAGACAATTGCAATCCATAATGGACAACAGCCCACTCTCATGGCGATATCAAAATTCATTCTAATGACTGGATTGACATGAATGCCAAGCTGCATGAAGCTGACAACATAGTAAAAGACCCATCGTGGCTCGAGGGGCACTCGGTGAAATGAACGAAAATGGAGAACCGTTTGCAGACTTCTGCACACAACGATTTTGTGATTGGAGGCAGTGTGTACAAACACAAGGATATTCACAAGGCAGAGACATGGATTTAATTTCACTAGACACCAGGACACACTACACTACAAATCAGATCGACTTCATCTCAGTGTGAAGAAAGTGGAGACGCAGACGCAGTCAGCCTGCTGGACACAAGATCAGATGAAGAAGAGGACCAGATGCAGGTAGGTTCACACCACTCACATCCCTATCTAGTGCAAGGAACCTACCTGCAAAATGAAGTTGAAAGCCTTCACAGAAGTTGGTCATAGATGACTACAGTTCAAGTTCATCATCCGGAAGAGAAACTGCACTGAAGAATGAAACTACAAAGAACATATTCACGTCAGCCAGTCATCAGCACGAAATGGGAGATATTGAGCAACATCCCTGGAGAAACCTGAGTAGAAGAACACTGGAACTGTTTGAAAGAGACGTCGGAGGAAACCTGAATAAGCGTATTAGGAAGGAAGAATAAAGAAGACGGGACATTGAATGTACCTCGACAAACAAGTGGAAGCTGATAAAGTATTGACAGGAAAATGATGATGGTGAATCAAGAGATGAACCAGTGCAGTGCAGGGACGAAAAGAGGACCTGACTACAACGTATAGGACACTAAACAAAGAGGTTAAGAATAGTGTGCACAAAAAGACAAAGGACACTTCTACGACACACTTGCAAATGAAGTAGAACAAGCTGCTGGTAGGAGAGACCTAACAACATTATGTCAAATAACCGGGTTACTATCTATTGAGAGAACAATGCAGACAAAACCAATGAAAGATGTTGGTGGAAACCTAGTTACCATAGAGGAGAAACAGAAGAAATGATGGGTTGGCCACTTCAAAAAACCCTGAAATCGACTACCGCCACCACCTGCAACTCGTCCAGAAATACCACCAGAAGCCCAGCCACAGAATTATCAGTGAACACAAGCCCTCCGACAAAAGCAGAAGTGAAGTCGTGAAGGCCATAAAGCTGCTGAAAGACGGGATGCAGCAGGACCAGATGGAATTCCTGGAGAAGCACTGAAAACAGACACCGAGATTTCAGTGGTGACATGCTCACATCACTGTTGCATAAGGTTTGGAAGGAAGGAAAGGTACCTGCTGGCCAATTAGAAGAAGAACTAGGACGGAAACAAGGTGGCATAATAAAAAAGAAATCATGTGCGGATCTAATTCCAACGCTACGCTACGCATCATCAAAGAACCGAGAGTAGAATGGCAGTCAACTCTCCACCTTATCTCAACTTCATCGACTTTGAAAAGGCCTCGGATAACGTCGACTGAGAAGTAATGTGGCAGGCAGCTGCTTCAACACTACGGTTTCAGTACCACAAACCCTTATCAACCTCATTCCGTAGATAAATGACTACGCCACATGCCAAACGATTCACAGTGAAAAGCTCAGTCACGCCTTTGAAGTGAAGTGAAGACAGAAGTAAGACAAGGCTGCCTGCTATCACTAATGATCTTCTCAATTGTTGTCGACTGGACTGGACTGGACTGGATCATGCAGCAAACTGTAAAGAGCGAGAAAATGGGTGGATGCAGTTTGACTGATGAAAAGGTCGTAGAAGATTTGTATTTCACCGGCGATGATTTATGTCCAATGTCGAACAAATTTGAAGATCTAGAGTCGAAAACTAACAAGTTGGCAGAAGAGGCGAAACAGCGAATACGGGACTTCAGATGAACGTAGAGAAGACAAACGTGATGGAATTACCCAATCAGCAATAACAATCACCAATCACTATCAAGGCGGGAAATCTGAAGGAAGTTGTCTCTTTCACCTACCTACCTTGGCAGCATCATTTCAACTGCAGGCGGCACAGGCAAAGATGAGAATGCGAAAGCAGGGATTGGAAGGACCTTCCTGCATTAACCTGAAATCAGTGTGGAGATCCACTGCACTCAGCATGAAGCGTGAACAAGATCTGATGCTTCAACACTAATTCAGTCAAGTAAGTCAGTGTTTCTTTGTGATGGGTGAGAGACTTGGAGTAACACGAACTGCATTTTCAACTAACTGCAGACATACATCACATCAACAGCTACCGACTTCGCTCACTCGACACTGATGATCAAATAGATGGCCAGAATAAATAAGGAACAGGGAAGTCTGGTCTGGTCTGGCAACCTACCAACCAATCAAGAACCCATCGCCCAACAAATATACAGTCAAGGAAAGTGGATATGGATTGGACTTACACTGAGAAGACCAGTTGGAGACATGATGTGACAGGCCAGGCCTAGGCTAGGCCAGGCGGTCAAGTGGATTGCAAAGGGGAACCGGTGAGTTGGGCGTCTCAGGTGAGGGTGACATGGAGGAGATGGTGTGAGTAAGAAATGAAAGCTTGTAGGCAGTCGTGGAGCCAAGTTGAAACAACTATAGAGAATAGAGTGAAATTGTGACGTGTTACTGATATGGATACCATGGGACAAATAACAATAATATTTGGTTCGCATATATTGACGAATGATGTGCACGCCTTTTTCGGTAAGGAATATTAAAAGATCCTAAATTGGAATCATTTCTGCACCAATTAACAAAATTTAAGGAACATGTGTAAATCATTAATATCTGTGTGCACGTAAACTATCTGCCGTTACTTAGTACAGCAGTTAAGTCAAATTTGTATTCCTTGACTTTGCTCTTTTTCAGACTCATTTTCAAACTGATCGCTGGTCATTACAATTTGAAAAAGACTTCGTAGTTGACTTCTGTATGGGAATTCAGCTAGTTCGAGTGCAAAAAACAAATTTAAATCCTCTGAATTTGCAAAAGTGACGTCTTGATTGTGATATTATTGTCCAGAAGACTTCGTGAGCATATTTACCATCATTATTTGTTACAGCCTATGAATAACGATTTCATATTTATCTTTATCAACTGATATCTAATTATTGACACGCATGCATAAAAGAATCATCAGTGTGCGTCAACTAGAACCGTATAGTACAAAGGAATATATCACATCAGGTTAAGTTATCGTGACATATATGCCAAAATATGTCATTGTAACCGTCAACAGATCTGTTATGAATACATTTTTTTCAATTGTTCAGTGCGAAAGGTATTTTCGTAACCTTTTACGTATATCAAAAGATTTTATGAATACGCTGAACTTTGTTTGATGATTGTGCTTTGACCTCGGAACAGATGGTAACATAATCTTTACTCTTTTGGTTTCCATAAGATTTCAATTGGGGATATTGGCTAGCAGTAGGATCCGAGTTACACTTTCTGTGATTTCTTGAAACCACCGATTACCTAGATGTACCTTTACTGAGACGGGAACTCAGAATACATCACTTCACATGTCAGAGCTTTATCCACTACTGAGTCATGAGAGATACTGTTTATGCAACGGGTACAGTTTTGATGTTACAGATTATATTTTTCTGTATTTCATCGAACAGAAATAATTAGCTGCTGTGATTCGTACCTATTCTAATCGCTTCACTTGACTTTTTTGTCACACTTGAGCTACATTTGAACAAAATTTATCGTATGCTGATGTGAATTTATTGCATACCTGGGACTTTTTTCAGCTGTTTACAGCAAAGGATAAAAAAATATTTAGATGCTTCATTTAAATTGACAAGCAAGAACCGAAGAACAGGGAGGATACGTTCAGTTGTACATTATAAATATATAGGAGTTGCATAGACGAAGTTGAAAAGGTCAATGAAAATTTTCTTGTTACTTGGGAAAGTAATTGAATTTCAAAAATGAAGCCATAGTATGGATTGGAACAAATTTTCTCAAAGTGCATAACTAATCCAATGAGTTACCTAAACTACATAAAATGAAATCACTCCAATTTAGAGAATAAGATGATTCGATAAATGTATTAGGCAGGGGAGTAGGCAGTGTTATGTCACCCTAAAAACTGACCATAATAGGGAAAATCTGACAACCGTCTTAAAACCGCATCGTTCCGCCTGAGTGGTTGCCATGATGCGAATCAGGTCCAATCAATGCATCTAGAAATTGTAGCAACCCTGTTGGTATGTCGACAAATTAAGTAAATTAATGATAAAAACTTTAGCAGAGACACTTCTTATGAATTGCAAGCAAGTAAGCGTTCACATGTGTGTAACATTCGATATATGGGAAGTTGCTTAAAAGAGTTTTTCATAGGTTTTTATCCCTTGAATTCCAGATTTTGGGTTTGTCCCTATTTCTACAGAAGTTTCTGCAATGAAAATGTACGCGATAAATATTTTTATATTGTTTTACAAGCTGCAAGATATATTCTTGATTCATATTTTAAGATTCTGTGAGACTTTTAAGATGTTAAAATCTTCGATTATGCTAAATTCTGAATGGATACTCTGGCTTTACTTATGAACGGAACACGACTTCCTCTATAACTCTATCAGTTTACATCAAGAAGAGAAGAGGATTAAGATTATAAGTTTCACCTTCAATCGGAAAAAGTATGAAATCTTTGCAAATCTCATTTGTTTATATAGAGTGCGACTGTCTTACAGGTAGGCAAATGAGTTGGGAGATTAAAAATGTGTAAAATTACAATAAGGAATAGTGAAGTTGGGCTTGCAAGGGAGAAAAGAGCACATAAGGGGAAAATTCATGTCATTGTTAGGTGAGTTTAGCGTTAAGTGAACAGTAAGTTTATATTTTTGAGAGTTAAACAATTCTAATATTTACTACTTTTGTAAGAACTGCTGGTTCTGAGCATGGAAAAGTGCTTTTTTTCACTATCCACTATATGCCATCCTTCTGGAAGTCTAATTTTTCCTAGTGAAGTTTGTTAACTCATGGTCCTTGTGCACATGGTATTTGGAAAGCATAATGAAAGAATTTCGAGAAAAATCATTTTGAATAACTTTCATGCTCTTCAGATTATCCCATTTTGAGATTATGTTTATTCCTTCCATCTTCAGACACTGTTCTACAATTAACAGATAGGCGAGGTGCAGAGAAAGCCATAATCAGTTTCTTACTACAACCAGATCAAGCCTCTGAAATTATTATCTTTACAACTGTTTAAAACACAAAGAGTGTAGCAACTGGAAAAAATATGTGATGAGACTCTCACTGCTATACAGAGCCGATTTGCTAGTCCTCTTTTGGCAGGCAAACTTCTATGTGGATACCTTAATTGTGCTGGATAAGCATGATGTTATATTCATCTCGGTGATCAGCAGCAGAATCCAGGTATCAAGGCCTCCACATAGGCGCCAATCTCCCAATAGAGGTCAAGCAACTCGACCCTTCATAGCAATAGGAAATTACAAGTCTCAAACAACAACTGATACTCATTGTGCAAGAGGCGGTTTTTATGCCTCAGTGGATGCCTGGTGAATAACACTTTGATGTTTGAAGTGATAGTAACTGGGTTGGAGTAGCAGTGAGAACAACACCAGTGACTGGTGTAGGATGAAGTTTCATTCGGCCGACGAGCCCCAAATAGGACGAAACGCGTGTCCTGGAATTCACTGCTAGTCATCACGATAAATACTATATCGAGGACAGTTCATTGGGCATGTAAAAAACAAGGATCTATGCGTATGAAAAAAAGCATAAGTGAAGGCCAGTGTAGCGCATATTTGAGAGCAGTCTGTTTTGCAAATGTAGAATCGTAGTTCTAAAAATTAAATTGGGAAGTGCGTTCCAAAGAATTAAAGTTTGCAAAAATAATCTCTCCCAATCAACGTAAATCTAAATAAATGTTTTCAACTACATTTTTGTGCCTAAACAGCAATTTATAAAAATATACAGTAAATTTTTTTTTAATATCCTTCAATATCTGTTTATTAGAAGTTCTCTGTGTTATATATTTTTTATCCAGTTGCTTAGATTTTGATATAGTACAGCATGGACTAATTCGTGTAAATATCCTTCTGTATCTACCTGGTGAGGAAGACTAGTGGCACTCAGTCCCATTATGTTCACTGTCCTGACGCACGGTGCAACCAAAAAAGATTCCATAGTTTTTAATTCATAAAAAGTAAAGCACCCACAAAGATTTGAACTACTTTACGACTATTTATGGGGAGTCTGTTTCACATTTAAGTGGAGAAGAAATAGAATTTGGTTATTTAAGTAACTTCTAAGATGGCATGATACATTTTTTTGCGTGCAAAGAAGTCTAGACCGTAGCGGAATGTGTATAGGTCGAGGTTCTTGTACTGTTTTGAACCAATTTTTTGATTGATCAAACAGAAATTAATATAAATCGCCTATCCTACTAAATAAACGTGACTTACAGTAATTACGACAACAAAGCAATCGATTAAGGTACAACTGGCTGGTATACTGACAGACAAAGTCAGAGTGATAACAAACCCAGCTAAGGAAAGATAACGCTGGTGTGTTAATCAGTTTATAAACAATAAGATGTATGTAATCTTAATCTATTCAAATGTTTATGCTTATTCAGCATTCAGCCAGTCAAGTTATCTAAATGGCAATAAATATATTATTCTTACTTATCAACTGTTGGGGAATATGATGTTTTCCCTAAACGCCTATAGCAGTATTGTGATGTTGTCAATTTACACTTTGCCAGCAATAATTAGATTTGTTGACTTGTATTATTGGTAAGAAAAATTGACTTTATAAAGAACAGTCAGATAACAGTGGCAATTCAGTGTTAATCACTGGCTACAAGGTCATCCACTATCGTTTTTTACAACATATTAGTAGACTACAATTATGAAGTGAATACGTAACAACCTAGGAAGGAATACAAGTGATAGTAAATATTGGATAGTAATGGGAAAATTAAAATAGACCATTGGTAATTCAAGAAAAGGGGAAGAAATAACAATGAGATGAAAGCAGTCAAAAGAAGATTATGAGTAAGATAAAAATGAGAGATTGAACCTAACTTCTGAACAAAAAGATGAGATACCAAAAGATTAAATTGATTAATTACTGAAGGGTAAACAGCTTCATGTAGTCCAGTTGTTAGTGCTGGAGGAATTCTGTCGACCATTTCACAGTGAGGTGACCAGGCTAGGAAGCTCATCGTCGCGATGCACTGAGATAGATATTATTTGAATGGAGGCAGTCAGCAGGAAACCATAGAATTAACTTTCTGGGTTTTGCACTCGTTAGCAAGGTGTATCTGCAACCTCTACGCAGTAGATGTCCCGATTGGGATTTAAACCCACGTCTCCCATTTCTGGAGTCAGAGACTCTGAGACTGAATTGTTTAGGCGGTAACTGACTTCTTGTTAAACTGGATTAAGTACTTTGATTGATCATTGGTGAGTAAGCGAGTGGCTTAGTGATAACACCTCCAACTGCAACACTGGGCTTTACGGGCTTGATTCTAAGGGGGTCCTCATTTTCGTCAAGGTTTCAAATACACCTTGCTGAGGAGTGCTAAAAAGCATGAAGCCTAGGTGAAGAGCTTCCTGCCGGCTCCCAGCACCTAACTAACATGAAAAGATTGATTGCCTAGTTTTCTGCCCCATTCATTTGGCAACTCTGCATTCCCTTCGAAATGCCTGAATGCGTTTTATAAATGACCATGAATAAAGATTCCAGTGAAGCAGTGATTATAGTTAATCAGATGTTCGAGAATGGCTAAAGGGTTTTTTCTTAACTATGTATTTTATCTGAGGGTTTGAGAGAACTTAATAGCTGATTTTAGGTTCGAACTCGTCATCGATTGGTATTAAATGGAGTAACGGTGGAAAGCTGTAAGCACTGGTCAGCTGTTTCGTCCAGGTATAGGACTCTTCAGCAATGCTCACCCATGACCCCACCCCACCAGGGATGGAACCCAAGACTTTCAGGTTTCGTGGTCAGTACGTTGCCATTGGGTCACTGGGTCAGAATCCAGCAGTTCATATTTCCTACTTCTGTCACTTCACTATGTAGCGTGACCACCATCCAGTGTCATCGCTGAGTAACTGTCCTCATGTTCTTCATGGTTGGCACCGATGCTCACGACCTTACATTGAAACTTCGAGAATCACCTCTCGAAGCTAGTTACCAATGAGCGCTAGATTAATTCTATCCGGAAGTGTGTGGAGGTTTATCAGTTGGTTTCAGGTTGGAATGCGTACTGGACTGACATCAGTTGGATGAACATTGGAAACCTGGGAGCACTATATCGTGAACTGACGGAAGTAGGAAATATAGACAATTGGATTCCAACCCAAAGGCTCAATGGTAACGTGCTGGGCACGTAACCTGAAAGTCCTGGGTTCGATCCGGGACAGGGCAGGGATATGGATACACACTGCTGAAGAGTCGTATGCTTGGACAAAACAGCTGTCCAGTGCTCTCAAGTTTCTAATATTCCTCCAACTAGTGTCAATCCATGATGAATACCAACCTGATATAATAATCAGTCATATTCATCAAAAATGTGTGCATTGTAAAGCGTATCAATTAATTGTAAATTGTGTGTAAATATTCAATACATATATATTTATAATCAATATAATAATCACCTACTAGTTTTACATCTTGTTAAGTCTGGTCAGTCAGCTTCATCATAATATTCATATAAGTATCAGATTACTTCACATCATCTTATTGATTAATTTACTTGTGTTTTAGTAAATGTTCTAAATAACATGACATTTCTATGGTCAATTACCTTAGTGGCAAATAAATTTGCTTAGTGTTCATTCATGTATATCTCTGGAAAAGTGAAACTAGTTGGCGTATACAACTATAGTATTTAATCAGTATAGTTTTCAATTCATACGATGATGCCTACATTTACTCTTGGGACAGGTTTTAATCCTTTACCACAGACAGAAATAGTTGAACAAACACATCCACCTTGATTCCATTATCATCGCCACTATTATTTATGCGGGTTGTCTAAGCAACTAACAAAGTAACACAACATAGAAGCAGACAAAATATTTCCTAGTGTCAGTTCCAGTGCTTTACGAAGACTCGATTGAATAGTGTTTTTATGTTGTTGCTGGTATTATCGTATCCTTGATTGGATTAAACTGATCGGTCTCTTCTGGTATATAGGCTCCTGTGAAGATGCTTCGATAGTACAGACAACAACATAAAAACTACACATATCACACAAAAAGTGGCTATTATGGTTTGCTAGCCTAATGGGTCCTAAGTTCAAGTCTCAATAGGAGCAACATCACTGACTGGGAAGCAGGTGTACCCAGCTGACGAATCCCATATAGGACGAAACGCCCATCCTGGATTCCGATGCTATTCACTGTCCATCACTACGAAAAAATGAAACACTAGGCGATATTAAGGCATCCGAGTAGGATCCCTTATGCCAACAGAGACCGATAAATTTGGTCCAGTTGATGATGGGATACTAAAAGCAACAACACAAAATGCTTTAAAAAGTGCCAAGAAAGGACGAACTGATAGATTTTCTTCTTGTTCAGAATATCATTGGTCTTAGTAACAGTAAACAAAATGATGTATATTTTGAAGTATACACAAACGAAAGAAACATACTTGATTTGATAAAAAGTAAGCACTTGGTAGACGGTTTACAAACGAAAAATAGTTTTGTATTTAAACCATTTTCTCGACAACAGGACCGTTTTTTTTCGAGTGACTACAATCATAAATACTAATACAGTAAAAGCGCTAAATAAAGAATCAGTTACTGTTCTTCAGTAATACTTATTGAATAGTAAATGTTGGTAGTGAAAACCATGGTATGTGGACGAAATCGAGTCAATACTGAATGAATTTAGAGTAGAACAAAGACCAGGTATCCTTATTGTAATCGCCTTTCCCAAGAATAGTGAACTTGAGGATTTTTTCTCAGTAGTACGATCGAAAATCACCTCATAAATTTGAATAAGCTGTTTTACCTTCCAAAAATCCCTTCATTTTTATCAGATCAAGAATAATCTTTTCTTATAAGGACAATGTCAAGGACAGTTTTATAAACCGTTATCATTATCTTTACTTTGAAAGCCAAAACAGCTTGTGATTTTGGAAAAATACTTGTATAAGGTGACCAATAGAACTTTTCGAATGTCTGAAATTGATTCTAGAGTGATCAACAACTCTGGGCAAGGAGAACAACAGAGTGGAGGACAGATAGAGAGCTGTGATTTCAAAACTATCTAACGCAATGGACATTAAAGTATGTCAAACTTCTCAGAAGCAGAGATAAACCATAAATCTTGCATTGGTAAAGGTGACTTATCTGGCTACAGGATAAAGAAATCATGTGCAGTTCAAATTCCAACGCTACTCTACGCAGCATTGTAGAACAGAGTGTAGAATGTCAGTCAAGTCTCTCTCTATCTTACCTCAACTTCATCGACTTTGGAAAGGCCATTGATAGTGTCAACTGAGAAGTAATTTAGAAACTACTAGTAGACTTTTCGGAAAGGTAAACATTGAATAAGCTACTCTCTGATAATACAAAGATTCATAAACAGTTTTTAACCACTTTTGGTTGTCTCTATATGGCTGAAAGTTCTCCATCTATATATTTATTTATATCTTGTACAATAACTTTTGTTGAGTTAACTATGTATGCTTCACCGTTATTTTGCTGAATCAAATTTCATTCACTTCAATTAGTAAATTTTAAAATTAGTTAAGTTGGTTGGCTGATATTTTGATTTCTGCTTATATATATAGCATATTAACTCAGCTAGATTTAACTAATCATCAATCGATTAAAATTTAAGCTAAACACAAAGCGATCGATAAAACAAAAGCTTAGAATATTACACTAACAAATCCTAATCTTAAAGTATCAACCTAAAGTGTAAGGTTTTGTTTTGACTGACATGCAATCAGTAAATTGGTGTGACCATAAAATTTGATTACAATGAAATTGTTTAATTATAAGCTAGGCTGAAATTAAAATGTAGCCAGTATATACTACTTATACGACCACTCGCTGTAATCCACATATCATGTATATTTATATTTATATGAATAAAATTATGTTCAGCTGTAGTAAAAGTAGCGTTTTAAACTAATATATAAATCATACTAGTAGACTGAAAAGCATAAAGTCTCATTCAAATCAACGCCAACATTTTCAGTTATGCACTCATTAAGATATGCTTTTCATATTTACTTTAGTCACCACTTTTTTATAGCTTCCGTTGACAATTTTTGAAACTCTTTACCTGTGACTTGATACAAACTGAGTTAAAATTGGGTGCAGACTATCATCTGTAAGGACGGTTGTACAAATATTTTCAGATTCCACCCTTAATGGTCACTCAGCTTCCCAATAAATAGAATAGAGAGTAATAGAACAAAAGGTATGTTTTGCAGCATCTATAGCAAAGTTAACAATATATACAAATTGCAAGGTTCATATGTATTACAATGGCCTTGATTATTTTCAGGTCTATTATCATTATTATTATTATATTTTCCCTTGGGTTCATAGTGGAACATAAGGCTACAGTAGCACGCCTCCATTGCACTCTCTTCTCTGAAGTTGTTTCAACTTGGCTCCACGACTGCCTACAAGCTTTCATTTCTTACTCACACCATCTCCTCCATGTCACCCTCACCTGAGACGCCCAACTCACCGGTTCCCCTTTGCAATCCACTTGACCGCCTGGCCTAGCCTAGCCTGGCCTGTCACATCATGTCTCCAACTGGTCTTCTCAGTGTAAGTCCAATCCATATCCACTTTCCTTGACTGTATATTTGTTGGGCGATGGGTTCTTGATTGGTTGGTAGGTTGCCAGACCAGACCAGACTTCCCTGTTCCTTATTTATTCTGGCCATCTATTTGATCATCAGTGTCGAATGAGCGTAGTCGGTAGCTGTTGATGTGATGTATGTCTGCAGTTAGTTGAAAATGCAGTTCGTGTTACCCCAAGTCTCTCACCCATCACATAGAAACACTGACTTACTTGACTGAATTAGTGTTGAAAAATCAGATCTTGTTCACGCTTAATGCTGAGTGCAGTGCAGTGCAGTGGATCTCCACACTGGTTTCAGATTATTGCAGGAAGGTCCTTCCAATCCCTGCTTTCGCATTCTCATCTTTGCCTGTGCCGCCTGCAGTTGAAATGATGCTGCCAAGGTAGGTAGGTGAAAGAGACAACTTCCTTCAGATTTCCCGCCCTGATAGTGATTGGTGATTGTTATTGCTGATTGGGTAATTTCATCACGTCTGTCTTCTCTACGTTCATCTGAAGTCCCGTATTCGCTGTTTCGCCTCTTCTGCCAACTTGTTAGTTTTCGACTCTAGATCTTCGAATTTGTTCGACATTGGACATAAATCATCGCCGGTGAAATACAAATCTTCTACGACCTTTTCATCAGTCAAACAGCGTATCCCTATCTTCCTGCAGCTCCTCACAGGTTCTTGTATGATCCAGCCAAGCAAATGAAAAGTATAGTATTGTTGCTTAACTAACTGTTTCGGAGAGTTCCATTTGGAGGGTTATGTGGATTTATTTAGCGATTTAAGGTTGGTGTTCATCATGGACCGACATCACTTGAAGAAGAATCGGAATCCTCAGCGGTGTGTACCTATGACCTCCACTGTCAGTAGTCGAAACCAGGACGTTATTGTTTAATAGTCAGTATGTTAAAATCCAGTGGTCCGTATTACCTACTACTGTTACCTTATGATATAATGCGTGAGAATTGTTACTCATTGATGGAATGGGATGGAGGTCGCTCTATGTTGTGTATTGACAGAAAAAGGAAATATGAATCATCGGATTCTAACCCAGTGGCCTAGTGGCAAAGTTCTGACTGCGACATTCGTTTTCTCACGTTCTATACCTGGTGGAGTAGGGTCATGGGTGCACCCACCGAGGAGTCCCGTTTAGGTCGAAATAGCTGGCCAGTATTTGGTGAATTATTGATCCATACCAAGGGATTTGAAGTTTTAAAATGCATGATTATTGAACAGCTGTTTCTTCCTGGTCTTTTCACTGCTATCTTAGTTGTTTGATGACCACTGTCATTGAAGTTCAGAATTGAGATTTCTCTTTATTTAGGAATTGTTAGTTAGATCTACACTCGTTGTGTAAGCATTTACAGGAACTCGAATTAAACACTGTTCGCCTCAAAGGCAACTCTATTGTTCATTAGATAGTTAGCTTAAGATTAGGAAGTTATCGTGAGTGGATTTACAATTAAGATGAACATTTCATTAGGATTGATGTACTAAATGTAATCTATAGAAGTCAGTTATTCGAATTCTTATGGTAGGAATTACTCATCTGCATCTTCATTAACAAGACCTGACAACAGTTCTAACTTCTAACTTCAGGTATATTGCATACTACTAGGCTTCATTAGCACATAACTTCTTACTAAATCCATAATTCGGAGGCCTAATAACATACTGAAAACCTTCAGCCTGATCACTTGGATTGACCTTGACAGCGGCTCCAGCGTCTACTGAAATTACCAATCCATTTTATTTGTTTTATGATAAACTATCTTTTCAGTCAAGGTAAAAAAATTTATTTGGCTATTTCAGCAATAGTTCCGATGACCTTTAAAGTTATATGATTATCACTAGGGTTATCTTGTTTCTTACATTAGTAACAAACCAGTATGAAAACAAAGTTTTATGAATGAACTTTATTGATGAGTCATAGGTATGTATGCGTTTGTTTGGTAAGATTTGTGTGTGAAGAAATGTGTATGAGTCATTAAAGGACTACTTCTGTAGTAAGCTTGTTTTAACACTAGTGATAAAATAAGCAGGAGGTTGCTTACCTATCTCGAAATGACAAAAACAGAAAGATGCATCAGAAATGCCCTACAAAGATGACCTTGAAAAACAAACATCGTATGACCTACATAAAAAGATAAATCATACGAAAGCATGATCATGGCTGAATATAGCCGAGTACCCATGATGATACAGTTATTGGTGTGCTTTGAAGAAAGCCATAGAAATACGTGATTCTGAAGTTTAACACGAAGCTGGTATATCTACTACCACTTCATGGCTAGACAACGGGTGAATCATCACTTAAATATCGACTCAGCAATAATGAGATTCATAGAAGACAAGTAGGAAAATAGGAGATTTTATACTACTTATGTTGTTCAGTAGTATGTTTCGTTAGTTATAACACTTTTGAAACAGAAACCAAACTTTATAATCTTGGCTGAGTGACCGTGAACAGAAATCTTGTTGGCACTACAGTAGTTTGCGAACTGATCATCTTATTCAAGGCAAACCGGTCAATGTGAATCAGCTGGGCAGATTCAGTTTACCTGAGAAATTCGACTCTGTTAGTTACACTTTTACGAGTACACCTTTTGATAAACTCGGACCTAGGGGAGGGGATCGGCGACCCTGTATTCAGGTGACTGTGATCTGGATATCAAAATCGACAGATCAGTGTGGCTGTTCTGTAACTGCTCATGTTGTTTAGTATTGACGTGACTACCAAGTGGCTTTTGTTACCTAAGATTTATCTTGTTCCTTTTAGGTCATCAATGAACATATCAAACGTCCACAGCATGACCCTTGGGCCTTAACTGTAAACAAATGTACGGTTCATAACTTATGCATGAAACGCTTATCAGTGAGATATCACTCCAAGAATCTTTAGATTGCGTGAGTGTCCGGATATTTCCAACTGTAAGGTCACATTCCGCACATACTCACTGAGGTCATCTCTGTGGAAACTGCACTTAGCCTTCTGATTACTGACATTTCGTGAATTGTTTTTACTGGATTCATACTACAGAGCTTCCGCCAATAGTTTTCCTTCACGCTTCCCGTAGATGTCACTTGAAGCTTCAAGCTTTCCGATGTGGTTTACTTGTCTTGACCACAGTAACCTCCTTACTTCCCCTCTCCAGGCTACAGGTACTGTTTTATGCTTTTTGACATCAAATATCGAACACGGATTGACTATTTGAAATTTATGAGCCCATACCAGCTGCTCAATTGTAAACCAATCAGGTTTTCCATAGCACCAGAACCCTTCTGTCAGTTTTCATGTTGTGATCATTGTGGAAATCTTTTCAATTATCAATACTATGAATGATATTGAAAAGGTATTGGTAATCACTAGAAAATACCTTTCCTTGAGTGTTTCAATGAAACTGATGTTTACTGTAGATTAATTATATTTCCAAATAGGTCATAATTTCAGTTCTGCTGTGGCAGCTAACCAACTGACTTTTGTACATCAGCCAATAAATCTTAATCATAAGGGCTGTGTTAGGACAGTGAAAGCATCTTAAAGTCTTCAAATTAATGAATAACTCTACCCATACAGGCTACAAAATAATCACACAGATCCCTACAAAGCCTGGAACAACCGTAGTAAATATTGACAAAAGATAAATGCTAATCCAGTACTCAGTTTGGGATTTGACTGATCTTACTAAATACAATGGTATAAGTACAATTTTCACTATGTCCTAACATTCTGAGGGGGATAAGAACTTTTACTGCATTGTTCAATTCAATGTATCCCATCTTAGGACTTTCTAAAACTATAATCAAAAGTTGTACTTGTTTAGAGATTCTCTGACTGACTGAAGAACAAACTCAATGTTTTAATCGTGAGAATAATTAAATGGTTATGAAGAAAATGTATGCAGTTGTTGGTACTCGTCAGCAAGGCGTATCTGAAGCCTCAACGGAATTGATGTCCTGCCTAAGGTTCGAACCCGTTTCACCCAGTGTTATGTTCAACGACGTTACGACCGAGTAATTCGAACCACAGCTGATTCCTTATTGGAATGGATTATACACAATGACTGATCATTGAAGCTCAACTAATTTCATATTTTCTAGTTCTCTGCATTGATCAAATTCTATCGATCATTTTGCATTATGACCACAGCCAATACTCAGGATAACCACATTCATAAAGAGTGGTGAGGTTAAGCATCTGTGTATTCTTTATTGATTCAACAATTAAGATAATAAGTTTCACAAAAGTGGTATGAAACATTTCATAATAGTGTGATGTACTTAATTACTTAGTTACTAACCGTAAGTTATCTTGAAACTTTAACGTTCTTCATTTGCAGACGAGTTTTGATGCAATTAGTTCACTTCAGTTGAACTCATGTCTTGCATGTTGCTTCTTAAAGACTAAGCTTATCGTTTTGATGATCCCTGTCATCAGTTAAAAAGCAGTTATAAACTAATGCGAAATCAGATATCCTACGAGTTTTCATTCATGCATATTAGGGGTATGTGTAGTCGAATGTCTTTGATGAGATACAGCTTATACAACAGAGTATTCTTCTTGTGCAATCAAAGTAAATAAATGGTGCTCAGGTTGATTTGGTCTCAAATTTCAGTTCTCTTAAAATAAATGAAAATGGAGGTTTAGAAATCTATGTCTTGGGAGATTTTAATTAAATTTTCCAACCGAATCTAAGGCTATGATTAAACCACGTAAAGTTTTGTTAAATACAGTAGATCCAGTAAGTTTAACGATGTAACAAAAAAAGCAGTTTGATCAACAATCAACTGGAACATATTCGAAATTGAACAACTAAAATTCAAAAGGAATAAGTAAGAACTTTCATTGCGTAGTCAAATGGTTAGTTAGTCCAAGGTTTGACTTCAATTTTTCACCTTGATTTGATTAACCACTGCCGATTATGAAACTTTGAAAGTAAAGTATAAACGATAGAATGTGCTTGCCATATGTTCACCGTTCTCCTTCGTGAAAATTCTCACGAGATTACATTGAACAACTGTTATTTTTTGTGTATTCACAGTAACTTCCTATTTTTGTCATTACCAAAAAGTTAAGCTTGATATATCATTATTAATATTCAAGAATCTTTTTCTGATTCTTTATTCGCGCAGAGCAGCCAGATTATGTCTAACAGCTGTGACAATAAGTCGCCTTATCACTCACTTTACAAGTACATGATGATACTTAAGTGAAATAGCATGGTAGTAAACCTGAATAATTTGAATGAAATATTCTTCAACACCTTGCAGCATACTGAAAAATACCTTCAAATAGATTATGATCGATCTGCTATAGAACGTCAGAATACGTCAACATATTTTCAAAGTGTTGTGTGTAATAAAATAATTCGCTGTCAGAAACATTCAGTTATAAAACGATATGAGATTACAAAACTATATTTCCATCGAATACACAAGTGCAATTCCTATTTCTATGATACAATTACTTAATGGCATGTGTTCCAAAACAGCCTTCACTCCACACTAAAGCAACTAGCACGGGTTTGACGACTGAATATACAATGTTAGATTCTACGGTCAGCGGTATAAGAGTCTCAGAATTATTGTAAATATTCTACAAGCAGAAGTTCTCTATCCTCAATGAAATATGCAGATCGGTTTCAGATACGTGACATCTTATCTCTAAGCCTTGAACAGTCATGAAAGTAGACTGCTTCATGAAATATTTAAGTTACATTGCATATATTATTAAGAATTCAGTATTGCCATTTGATGATTGAACCAAATGTGGTAGAACCACTATTCAATAACACTGACTCTGAGTCACTAACGTTGACTTTAATGATCAGCAAATTCAGTATCCAGGCCTTTCATGATTCATCGAAAACCATGGTGGGTATAGAGAAAAAAAAATCGATAGAAAATAACAGTCATGAGATTATGGGTGAGAAATAAGTATCCACTTGACTGTAATGAATTTCACTAATCACCCTGTTGAGATCATCAATTTATACAATTGAATAAAACAAACAGCTCACTGGATGAAAAAAATATATGATGCGTTATCTTCCGTTACGCTCAAAAATAATGCAGGCAAACATTTCACATACAGCGAAAAACCATATATTGCTGAATATGTAATGCTTGTTTTCGAGTTGCGTGTATTTATTAAACAGTTATAACAATGAAGATTCGTAGGTCAAAGTGAGAAAATGAGTCTTCTGGGATCTCCCCGAAATTTGATATTCCGCTGTGGACGTTTCATTACCAAGTTTGGTCACACTATCCGCAGTAAAACTCATCAACTTGGAGGTACCTTAAAAGTAACTTCAACGCCAGCATACTGCGTTTCCTGACCCATGCATATTATATGCTCACGAGACAACTGATGATATACACACTGTCACATACCTCACCTTCGATCTCATTGGGTGACACTGGGAAACGAAGCTCGTTACAGTGAAGTTTTGTGTTTCTTCCTTGTCAACTAGGCCCAGTACTCGTTTGAATCGTCGATTTCAGATTTTACGATGTGCGAATCCTCTCATCCCAAGTAAGTCACATTTTGTGAGTGTCTAGGCATATCTCTGTTGATTAATGAATATCTCATCTCAGTTTCAGGCAGATTCAGAATGGACAACTCATCGTAATCCCACGTACTCTGCATAGAAGTATAAGTATCATGACGACGATGACTCAAATTGCAAATTTCATTTCAAACAAAGGTTTACCAGCCTTCAACATCAGGGAACATTAAAGGAACACAGTTTTCTTTGATTACGACAGATTATCTATACAGTTCATCCGAGTCATGAATACTTTTTTCTGTGAGAATACACTACGAAAACCTCGATTATTGAAGAAGTAAAGCTAAGCTCATTCAACTGTAGACTGGATCAGCGTAAACCAAACGCAACACAAAACAACAAATAGATAAATAGACATATGAAGAAGTGACAAGTGATGAATTTTTAGACAATAATCAATCAACATCATAGCACATATGAGCGTATACGTTCAAGCTGTTCCATCAAATGATTGCTGGAAAGGAAAACATTAAAGCATATTAGAAACGTGTAACATGCAATTTAGTTTACTTAGTGTTTTCACAATTCTATGCTACAAAAACAACAATATGATAGAACATAATGGAAGTGTCAATAATAAATTTTTACTTTTAAAACAAGCAGAGAATGTGAAAAAAAGCATGATTTAATGGATACATAAATTTGAGTAGTACTCATCAGCTAGATACTCAATATACTTGATCATATATGCCATTAAACGATAGAAAAGAACATACATATAAAATGTAGGCTGAGACAGATTTCGGTGTAAAAACATAGAAGGGAAGAGTTTTTACAGGTCAAGTGGTAATACAAAGGGTGGAAATAGATGTTGAAAATTCAGTTGGTTATGGATAGGTAACATGGTTCACTGAGTTTAGATGTTAGTGGATTTAAGGCAAGAAAATAATAGTAATAGATGCACATATCAATTCGATTGTACCTACGGAAGCAAGTACATTGGTTGTACGGAGAGGCGTTTGCTCACCCAAATGGTTGAAGCATGTCCAGAAGAAGACCACGAGAAGCTCAATAAAGAAACACCTAGTGAATTTTGGGTATGATATTAACACCTGTAAGTCTTTTACAGTTATCAGCAGATATCAAAATAAGAAGTTACTTCGATATGTAGAAGCCTGCGCGTTTCCAGTTGTTAAGCCAAACCTCTACATTTATAAGGAATTACAACATCATCTGATCACATTTAATCTTTCTAACTTGCTCTTCTCTCTTAATTATCTGGCATCCTATACTTCGTTTTCCTTGCTTGATTTTTTTCACCGAACTGACTTTATCCCTATTATTATTATTATTATTGATCATCTAAATATGCATCTGATTTTCTTATTATGTCTGCACAAGTGCTATTATGTATCATCTTTTGAATGTTGTGATCTACACTCAACCGATTCAGTTCTTACCCTCTGTGTCAACATTCTTATTATCTATACTGGGTAATGACTGAAACTGAAATAAAAATTTGGATTCAAACCAGCGACCCCCGGGTTTTCGAACCGATGCTCTACCAACTGAGTTACAAACCTCGGTGGTCGCTGGTTTGAATTCAAATTTTCATTTCACCGTCAATCATAACCCAGTTTAAATACTAGTCTGCCGAAATACGGCTATCTCAGATAGTCAAATGATAATTATTATTGGCATCATTATTTTCCTACCTGAAATCCCCTATCATCCAAACTCAGTTAACCATGCAACCTATCCCCAAACCAATTGAATTTTCAACATCCATTCCTACCCTTTGCATTACCACTTGAACTATAAAGACATTTCCTGTAGATTAGTCTTATTGCTTGCATTATCCCGTCGCTGATTGGACCGAATTGATCAGTCTCTATTGGGACACAGACTCCTGAGCGGATGTCCCGATATTGCCCGAGTTTATATATATATATATATATATATATATATATATATATATATATATATATCGATGATGGATAGTAGCTAGCAGTGGAATCCAAGATGCGCATTTCGTCCTATTTGGGAGTCGTCAGCTGGACGTACCTGCATCTCAGTGAGTGATGTTGTTCCCACCGGGACTCTAACTCCGACCCAGTTTCTTCAAACACCAGGTCTTTATCCACTAGACCACCGAGTCGTTATACTCATTTCTTGTGCAACGGGTATAGTGTTGTTACTTGTATTATCTCGTCGTTGACTGAACTGAATTGATCGGTCTCTATGTTGTTACACCTAAATCTGTCTCAGTCTACAATTATATATGTATGTATATACTTTTCCGTCTTTTAACAGTATGTATAATCAAGTGTATAAAGTATCCAGCTGATGGTTACCACTTAAATTCATGATTTCAGTGTATTCTCCTTTTTTCACATTCGTTGCTTTTTTTAAAATTTGTATCACGAAAGAAATATTTTCATATTTTTATTATTATCTACGTATCAAAAATCATTTGTCGTAGTGGTAATAAATAAAACCACGAAACTAGGAGAACTCGTCTGAAAACAGGATATGACAAACAAATATTACAACTTGGTATTGGTAATAAACGTTTTAGCCTGTATTACCCCACAATAGGTTTACCACAGACTTTATCTGTTGTCCAAATCTGTAATACACCCACTACATCTGGTCACTTTCAGGTAGGTAACTAGATAACTGGAGAGTCTGGTAGGAAATGGTTAACCGTATTTTGTGAGGATAACTATTTACAATGTATTCAGTTTGCTTGAAGCTCGATGAGTCAAAAGGAAATTTACTACTCATTACTGATAAACTATGAGATGTATTTTTATTCGCTTCAAAAAGGTGACCATAGCCTGTGTTGTCTGATATTTTGACGATGAGACTGCACGCTCACCACTGACATTTATGATGGTCAAGCTGCACGAAGAGTTTAAAATGCTTGGAATAAATGAACCACTCAATTCTGACCTTTTTATCAAATGACAACGTGATTGAAACGTTGAACGTTCTAAGCTTGACACATCTTTCTACTTAATGACTGTCTAAAGTGAACGTACAATTTCATTTCCATGCTTGGTATCTTCATTGTTGTACAGTTCTTCTATAGAGTTTGATTTTAATGACAACTGACTGCTTTGGATGTATACATTATGTGGTTCTTTATTACGACAGATGTGCTTAGCTATTTAACTAATTTAGATGAAGACTAATGTTTAAAAATATTTTTTTTGCCTATTGATTTTTGGTAGATTGTAAATATTTTCACGTAATTTCACTAATCAATAGTAATATTTTATTGTTTCTTCATGTAGGTATTCGCTAAGTCAGTAATAATAATTGCTATGTATTTAATTTAATTGACGCTGATTTGTCCATTTCTTATTGTAGTATGCATTCCTATATAGTACGTGTTACTTTCTTATTTGGTTATTGAAAATTCTGAACAACGTAATCAATTCAGTTTGAAAATTTATAGGAATTTATGTTGAGATTTTAGGTTGGTATTCATTACGAACTGAAATCAGGTGAGAGACCATTGGAAACCTGTGATGGAGGTCGTATCATAATATGAACTAACAGAAGTAGGCAATATAGATCACTGAATCTCAACCTAGTGACTCAACGCTAAAGAGCTGACCGCTTGACCCAAAGATCCTGAGTTTGATCCCTGGTGGGTTGAGTGTGCTAACTGCTGACAGGCTGTATATTACCACGAAACAGTTGTCCAGCCCTCACAGGTTCACAGTGTTTCTACAAATTATGACAATTCGTGGTGAAGGCCAATCCAGAATGCAAACAATTATCATTACTAAACTTCCATTCCATTTACTGCACATTACAAAAGCACCATAACTATATACTGGAAACTTCAAAGTATGTAAGTGTTTAACTTGGACACAGTAGTGGTACGTCAGTTTAGATTTCATTATTCCATCCGATATCATAGACAACAATAGATTATGATTCGAGTAAAGTAAATTTTCAGACTTTTTTCAATAATCATTCAACAACCGTGTATTTTCTGCTTTTGGTGGTAATAGAATATACAAATATCTGGATGGTGTGATGACCCGTTTCTGTTGCCTTTGAGATGTTGGTTTTATGAGCAGCGTCAAGCAAAATGACCTGAGTCTAAAGGTGTCTTGAAGGGATTATGAGGTCAATACCTATGTACGTGAGTTAATGAATTTTTACGTGAAGGATACTACGAGGAAACTACATATATAACGTTAATGATCATAAGATCTCTTTTAGTATATAACTAACCATCTCATTAGGATGAACCAACCGATAGGTTGAAATATCAGGCAAGTTATTGATGTTCACGCATGCATAAGAAGTGAGCTCAGAATGTTTTATCTCAATAACCAGTCACCAAAACGAAAACTTCTGTTTTTGATATGTTCTGTTGTATCCCACGGTACAAGTTGCGTTGCCACCTCCACGAGGTTATTTTAAAGTTAATTTGCATCCTCAACTATCTTGCTAATCTTGGAGCTTAAAGTGAGGACAATTTATATGCATTGTGCTATGATAAACAACGTGTATGAACAATTTACAGCATACCCTCAAGCACCCAATTCTGCCACTTGCATTTTTGGTCTGTCCTGAATGTAGTATGCGGTTGGCGTGTTCAACCACCAATTGTCCCTCAGCCTTGACTATGTAGGGACATTTACTGTCCTCCTAATTATTCATGAGGTAGCGCACTTTGGAAAGGACTGAAAAAATTGAGGATGGGCAGCATTTGGTTTATTTAATCGACTCAAGTTTCATTCATTACAATGCGCCTCAGTAGTGTCGATAAGAATTTCGCCGATGAATTTTTGATGGCTCTGCTATTAGTATATCTGAATGATTAGTTTTTCAGTCCTTAACCTGGTTTTTACTCAGAAGATATATTTCAAAGGTCGTGTTCAGTATAATGGAAGATAAGATAACATAGATGGTGTTTTTGGGTATCTTTGTGTGTCTTGAACTAAGAATATTCACTTAATTTGACCTACTTATACTGAATTTGAAAATTTGTGCAGACATTTTTGCCTACTTGTGGGTAGTTAAAATATATGAACAAAAATATATTGTTGAAATGGTGGTGGTCAAAAAAAACGTACTTAGAAATACAGAGATTACCATCATTTACCTAATTCGGACATACTTTTCTTTACTGCAAGTGATTATTCGTAACCAGGACAATTTTTCAATGAAGGAGCAATCTTGAGCGCGTGTAACTGTAAATTTAACTTTAGCTTTTCTGGAATGGAATGCTAGAGAGTAGCGACTGGCGTACTCATTGGTTCCGTGGTTTCCTGAAGAATAATTTCAAATACCGTTCAGATAGAAAAGTGTAAAAAATGAAAACCTCATGAAAAAATCTGTTGCGGAAATATTGTGATGGACTTTGCAGTTTTATGAGATAAGCCATTATGCTAATGAATGGACCACTCAAGGCTTTAAACAAATTTTATTCACATTTGAATATCACCTTAGCTGCTTACTTCAGAAACTGGGACTAGAAAACGTAAAATTGGTTGCTGTTTACTGATTAATCAGTGTATCTCATCCAATCTTGCAGGAGGTCAGTGACGGATCAAAATGGTCAGCAGTAGCGATTTAGACTGCAGCAATGAGTGACTGTGGTTCGAATCTGTGATGTGACAGTCAGTTCCCTTCTGAGTAATAAATACGCCTTGCTGACGGAGCCCAGTTAGAATTGGGACCTAACTCCAGAGTATCTAGATGATTGCTTTCAAGTACATCGAGATGGTGAGTTACCTAGTTTGGTTACAATGCCACAAAATGATAGGTAGAATTCTATCACCCCATTGGAGTAGAGAATATGAAACTGATTACTGTTTAGTGGCCGATCAGAGAGAATAATGATCCCAGATCGTTGCTTATATGCTCCTGCAACTTATTATCATATATGTTTTTTGATGCCAACACCGTTTCGCTTATTGTAGCCATATTGTCATTCCATATATACTGCCAAAATTGTACGTTTCATTATTTCCTCTTGGATGAACAACGAGGACAGGACTCAGTTCAATCGGAGTACAGTTTTGACACGAAGGTACCTTAGGTTGGTATTCCTCAATGAATGAATCCCCACAAACTTCTAAATTGAAAAAAGGTAGTTTCTTAAAATCCTGTTTAGAAGTGTTTGTTCTCAGGGGAAAAATTTTTTCCTGTTAGACTTTGTTTAAAGAATTATTGAAGTAACAACAACGAAAACGGAGGAAATAATCTCACATGTACAACTTAAGGTATTCCTAGGTATCTGAAGAATAATTCTCTAATAATGAGTTGTTTTTGTAATATTATATTACTTCGATTGCTGATGGGTAATTTAGAAACGCTATACATAGGTCTATGAACTGTTTTTAGTTGACAGGCAACACTCTTATTTCACAATCTCATTTTGAAAGTATTTTGTATAACTATCACCAGTCGGACTCCTGATACCATCACTATTCAAACTAAATTTTTAGTGGACACAAAATTCTAACAAAATTTGTGTTCACTTTAGGAATATCGTTTGTTAAAGTTCTGAATTACACCGAGACATTATTGGTTCATCTTATGATTCCATTTCTTTACAGGTTACTAGTAAAAGTGATCAGAAATGACCAATTTTTTTATCAGTCGATCCAATAATCAGCATTATTTCTGAAGGTATTATAATGTCTACAATATCTTTTCTTCGCTTGAAAACCCTTGTTAAAAGAATACTTCTGGTTCACATGTAACTATATTAATTGTTATAAAATAAACATAAAAATATTAGTTCAGAGTCTTAGACATCTACTCATGAAGTCAACATAAGTGTAGAACCTCAACACTGTGGTAGATTATAGTTTTCTTTTCTTTCTTGTTAAGGCGTACTTCGACACGAAACAGCACTGTTCTTTATAGTAATGATGGGTGGTGGCTAGCAGTGGAATCCAGGATGCGCATTTCGTCCTATTTGGGAATCGTCAGCTGGACGTACCTGCATCCCTGTGAGTGACGTTGTTCCCACCGGGATTCGGACTCGGGAGCAATCCCAATGTCAGGTACATCCAGCTGACGGGTCCCAATTAGGACGAAATGCGCATCCTGGATTCCATTGCTAGTCACTACCTACGATTACTATACATAATTGAAACATAGACAATATCGAGACATCCGCATAGGAGCCCATGTGCCAACAGAGACTGATCAATTCGGTCCAATCAACGACAGTTCAATACAAGCAATAACACTAGTATTGTTCTTTACTGGATAAGGTTTCGGACACTACTTATTGTTCATAGTTATATCAAAGTAACGCCACAACTCCGAGGCTTGTAAATCTGTAAACTAGGACCATTCGACAGCTGATTCATCCCAGTATAGGTACGGTCAACAGTGCACATCCATGAATTCGTATCTCCGAGGATCGAATACGGACCTTCAAGTTCCTCTACTAGAACGCTGCTACTAGACCTTCGCGTCGTAATTCAGTGGTTTACATTTTCTACTTACTGTTCAACACCCCAAGGGTTCCATTTATTCGCCAAGTGGTGTCAGCCCGTGATGAATATCAACCAGAAACCAATAACTAAATCTCCGTCAGACCACAAACTGAATTAATCCCTCGACTGTCTATTAATTACTCATGTTTCGGCAGCTTCTCAGCTGTTACGTTTTAATTAAAAACCCTATTGAAATTATCACCAAATAGGTAATAAAAATGCTTAAAAGTGCAGAATGTCTATGTGAACTGAGTGAATAGCATACTTTTCTGGCATATATATATATATATATATATATATATATATATATATATATGAATCGGAATAGCAATGATGTGATACTACTTTAAGATCTGTAACTAGTTACACCTTTCACCCTGAATAAAACAGCATATTAGGTCTACATGCGAATGCCTGGATTTTTGTCAGCTTTATATAGTGATGTATGGATGAAAATCGGTAGCTATAATAAAGGAAACGGTTTTTGTAGCCCAGTGATCTAGTGAGCAATAATCTTGCATTTAAAACAATGAATGTTTAGCTACAGTCATAACGAAAGCTCAAAAATTACATGAATGTATTACTAGTGAGTGAATTCTGAGTAGAAGGAATTGGGCTGCTTTGATCATTTTGTATATTAATAATATAAAGCTTAAATGTAAACATTAGAGCGTATTATAGTGTCTGGAAGTGAAATAAGTTGAAATTATGCAGTGCACAATTGGAAATTTGTCAAGTTTAAAGTTCGCTTAGATTGAAAACTAACATGCAAGGGGTTTCAGGTAGATATTTGAGATGCTATGGGAAGAATTCCATTTCTAAGTGAGATAAGGAATATTACTGACCATTAATCCAAGGTCAGATACCACTGACTTTGAGTTTGTTGACCTCAACAGTGCACATTCACCAGTTCGCTTCCCTTTCGATAGTGAAATCAACGATTAGATACATTTTCTCGATTTGTTAATGACATGGAAAAACGACGACTGTATGATGAAAAGTTTACATTGAAAACTGTCGACTAATGCATAGTATACACAACTTTAGCTTCTTGCCTATGAAGTAGAAACATAATATAACTAATCAGGTGCCTACCACTTAAACTAGGATCGATTTATTCCAGGGAGAATCGGGAAACAGAACTGATATATATCTGTGTTATTTTAGGTAAAAAAAGATATATTGAAAAGTTCATCAAAGAAAACAATGATCTCAAACATGGGAAGAAACCTCTGTTTCCGGGATTATTACTCAAGGAAAACGCTTCAAGTCACATTCTATGGCAGCACATGGAGCAGTGGACTAAAAGTTTTATGCAGGTAATCTCTGAGCACATTTCAGTAGTCGACCAATATTCAGTCCGAAAATAGAGGACAGTCTACCTAATCTTAGCTTTACATCTTGTATAGACCAGTTTAATTGTTCTTGTGGAATAAGCTACGTATGGTGTAAGTTTATGTGGATGCGTCTCAAGAGACAGAAGATTTGCTAGCTTGATTTGAAAAGTTGGAGTGTAAGTGATGAAATGTCTTATCCTATCGCATCTAGTAAACACAGTACATCACATATATGCTTACAGAGCTCATAGTGTTAGACTACGTTTACCAGAGATAGTGCTATGTGTACCCCTCAAACACCTGCCCAACCCAGCTGACGCTATTGCAACAGGACTGATCAAACATGAACTTTAAATTTAGAGGATATATGTACAAACTTTATTTCCCCTTTGGCCTTGGAAAAACTGAAGTCGACTCTTGTCTTCGTTTCCTGTATTTTTTTTTTACTATCAGAGTCTTCATCTGTATATATGTTATCTTAAGAGTGACAAATTTTTTAAAGCGGTTTCTTTAGGGCTCCTAACTCCTACTGTACTTTAAAAATATACTTTCCTCAAAACTGAATTGTTTTACTCAGTATTATTATATTTGTTAATTATAGAACCTGATAAGAAATTTGTGGAAAGAATATTCTTCCTTTCAAATGTTTTTAATTAAATATAACAAACACAGAAGAACAACTCCAAATTCTTACGTCGAATATATTTTGTGATAACAGATTACAAGTATGATAACTACTGCTGTTTGCAGCTTTTTGGCAGTGTAAATTTTCACTTCAAAAAAACTATATATTTAGGACTAATTTTTAAAACAAGCGTGTTGACACTTAGTGAGTCACAGTTCAACAGTTTTTCATTTTATGCCAAGTGATGACTGATGGTGAGATGAAAGTCTAGACCGTGGCCAGATTCCAACCAGCAACCACTGGGTTTCAGTTTGTAATATAAACTAACTAACATTCTACGTTTTCGCCGGGCAGCTATATCAATTTCTCGTTTTTCTATATACCTCTAGTTTTGAATGCCTTTTGCCTGCGGCTTTGCCCATGACCTTAAAATAACCTACATGTATGTTTTCACACCGTTACTAGCTTTCCTTCACTCTGCTCTCAAGGCCGAACTCTCATTGGTTGTTAACCATTTTTACCTATATGTAGATTTAGTTTTGTTAAGGTTATTTGGAAATGTATATATTCAGGATCGCAGTCAATTGTAATGACTGCTGTTGAGACAGTAAAAGACTCTCTGTCAACGGTCTGTCTTTTATTGTTATCTTCACGCATCAGTAGTATAGTTGTGGTGGTGAATGGCGTTCTGATTTGCTTTAGAGTCGATTCATTTGTGCATTAGGTTCGTATAATTCGTAGTTTTCTAGGCTGGTATCTCTCGAAGGCTGTTAGTTCATACTACAGGTTATAGCACATTTATTTACACTCATGTATCTCAATCTCCTATCAGCAGATTATCTTTTTGATGTATGCAGTGACAATTCTGTTGTAATAGAAGTATGTCTGCAGTCTTCATACTTTGATAGATGGACTAAATTTCTTCAGGAATGTTTTGATCAAGCAGTCATATCCTGAGTGTTTCAGTGTAATAACTATGAAACTGTAACCTGGTAGTCTATACTTTTCTATAGTTCTTAAAAGGCCTTTTCTATGAGCTTTCTATTCAGTGAAGAATCCCCAGAAGAAATAATAAGAAACCATCTGGTGTGCTCACCGAGAAATATCTTTAATGCTTCCAAACCCAGTTTTTCGACCTTGAATGAAGGATAAGATAAATCCTTTGGCTAACTCTTTGTAAGTACACCAACTAACCTGCTCCTAAGGAGTAAAGTTCACTAGCCATACTCAACATTCTCGTAAAAGTTTCGCTTAACATATATCAGGCTGGTTCCCTCAGAGGTGGAAGAAAAACACATCAAAGCTGTATGCTGCAACACCTGATTGATTCCGACCACTCCCTGAATACAGCAGAAAACTACAGTGTCATCAGGAAGGTTTTTGTGGACCATACAAAGGGTCTAAAACTTCTTTAAACTGTGGAAGGCATAGAAATTCATATTTTGAGGCCTAAATTGTGCAGTCAAGAGGTTTGCTCAGTCACTTAATTTGACATGAAAAAAACATTTTACCTTCAAAATCTAGCCTTATACTCCTTTACTAACACATTACTTCTCATACACTGTATTCTTTCTCCGCTAATGTTCACATTTCGTTCCTTAATTACTTAAACTGTACTGTGTCATTTATTTCAGTAATTAAATGGTACTTCACTTTTTCATATTATTATTTTAAATGTTTCACAATTCTTCCTCCGACTTCCTGTATTGAAATGATAACCAAATTTTACTAAAAGTCCATTTTTGTTACCAAGTAAAGGTTACATTCATATGCGATTGTAAAGGTTGACAATGTTATCAGTTCACTGGGAGATTAATGTGTTGTGACCCAATGGACCCATTCAAACAATTTATTTATAATTTGAAATTTCTTTCGGTTGATGTCATACATACAATTAAAGTTCGGTATATGAAATGTATTTATGAAGTGCTTACTTTTCTTTGTCTTCATAACTACACTTTGAAATCTGTTTTCAACAGGAGATTAGCTTATTTCCGCTATTTAACATTAAAAAAACCTTATTTACCTGGCAATGAATCTAAAGAACAAGTAAATATAATAAAAGAATATAATATAGTATTATTATTATTATTATTAGTCCCTTGGGTTCCTAGTGGAACATAGGGCTTCAGTAGCACGTCTTCAGTGATCTCTGTTCTCTGAGATCCTTTGAACCTGGTTCCACGACAGCCCAGAAACTCGCATTTCCTCCTCGCACGACCTCCTCCATGTCACCCTCACCTCAGACACCCAACTCGTCGCTTCCCATGGGGATTCCACTCGAGTGACTGGCCTGACGCGTGATGTCCTCAGTCGGCCTTCTCAGTGCATGGCCAATCCATCTCCACTTCCTTCTGCATATTTGTTGCGTGATAGGTTCTTGGTTGGTTTGTTCCCAGATTTCTTTGTTGCTTATTTTTTCTGGCAATCCATCTGATCTTCAGTAGCGAGCGTAAGCAGTTATTGATGAATGTCTGTAGTTTATTGGAAATCCCTTTCGTGACGCGCCAAGTCTCTGAGCCATACAAGAGCACTGACTTGACAGGGTTGGTGTTGAAAATCCGTATCTTGTTCTTTATGCTGAGTGCAGTGAAGCAGACCTCCACACTGGTTTCAGGCTAATGAACGCCTGTCTTGCTTTTCCGATCCTGGCTGACTTTGACATCCTCGTCTGTGCCGCCTGTAGTTGGAACAGTGCTTCCTAGATAGGTGAAGGAGGTTACTTCCTTTAAGTTTCTCCCGTTGATGGTGATTGGAGTTTGTTGTTGGTGGTGGTGCGGTATCTTCATCACCTCTGTCTTCTCTATATTCACTTGAAGTCCCGTCTTCGCTGCCTTTTCTGTCAACTTGTTAGTTTTTGCCTGTAGATCTTCAAGTATTGCCGAAGAATTTTCATAGAATTCTTAACAATGTGTGGTTGGGGTGGCATTTAAACCCACAAACTGGCTTACTGAGATATTTCGGAGGCTAAAATATCTGGCAGAGCTAATTAAGCAAAATGATCTAATCTATCAGATATCATGTAATGACTGTAAGGTCAAGTATATGGCTCAAAGCAACCTATTGGAGTCAGTCAGACAAGCAGAAAGCAAGAATTTAACGAAACATATAATAGTAGACCCTACTAAGTGAACTCAACTTTCCCTCTACATGTATTGACCCATATTCACAGTATAGTGAAGGACAGAGTAGCAATCTTAAGACCCAATACAGCTGGGTGAATGAAGAGATTGATTGCAAAATCTTCGTTCATAGAGTCGACACCTACTGTGTAACATGAATGACTCACCATATATTGCAGATATCTAGAAAATTTTACTACCGTTAAAATAGATGAATATACTGTTGAACTATATAAAAGAAGTCTAAAAGTGGTATAGTTACTTTAAGCTGAATATGAACAATGGAGTCTGCTCGAAACGTCATCCAGTAAGTAATACTACGTCATTGTTTCCTATTTCAAATAAATGAGCTAGTATGGAATTACACTCTACCAAAGTGGCTGAGATTCACTCTTACATAATTGAGCATTTTCAGTTTAGCAGTTATGATAGGATAGTTGATGACAGCGAACGATTTGTTTTTGGCTATTTCGACAACTTCTTTCTTTTACAGGTGAACTTTATCACCGGTTAATGGAAACCGGCATCCAAACAGGAAAGATAGCAATACTTTATTCTTTCTTTGACTTAATGCTCTCTAGGTAACATGGCGAATTTAACGTGAATGTACTTTGCTTCTACTTGTTCTGTATATTCTGGACAAGAAACTACCTATGCATTCTGGCTACCATGAAATTTTATCAGTAAATTGTTTTTAGAAAAAAGAAAGTCTACCTTTCTGTGCGGTCTAAACAGTAATCTAGCTGTTACATCCTACGGTAGTCAGTAAAAAATATAGATAACCTTGTCAGATCACCTAAAACTGTTTTCAGTAATAGAATACTTACAGAAATAATTTAGCGTGAAAACAGAATTCGGATGAATCGCTGGCTGCAGAAAGCAACAGTTACTGTTGAATCTCTTAAAAGCTTTTTAAAATAACTTTTCACATGGTGATTATACATGGTGATTAAAACTTGCAAAATTGGCCGCTTAGTCTGATAATCGAAAGTTTCAAAGAAGTTGGAGAGACCTCCAAACACCATAATAACTTCTTTAGAGTCTAAAGTCATCGGAAAAACAGAAACTATACCAATCGATTACACTATTTGAAAACGTAAGGAATCGTCTCATTGGTGGACTCTGGACAACCTATGTATCATGGTGATTTACTTGGTTGTGGCTAACAGTCGACTGGTCCAGAATCGAAAAATTCGATCCAGTATAACAAAACAGAATTACAAGTATATCAACAATTATAATGATGAGACTGTCTGAAATTGCCGTGGTTCGGTAGACTGATGTTACTGATATTTAACGATGACCGGAGATGAAATGAAAATCTGAGTTACTTTTTCTCTTTCTTTCTATTTAGGTATGGTTTGAATTGAGGTGAGAAGATATGATTAGGAAGCTGGTGTGAGTAACATGAACCAATAGTTGGGTAGGACACAGTTTTACATGATAGCTGGGCAAAAGCCTTGACGATTAGAGAAAAGTTAAGATTTTGGTGAGCAGCTAGGTCCCGTAGCATAGCTGGAAGTGGAACAGGCCTGTAACTAGAATCCCGCTTATTTGACTCTTGTCACAATGCCGTTTTTCATCCCACCTTTAATCATCATCCAGTACCGACTCAGATATCCTAATCAGTCAAAAATCCGTAACCTAGGTATTTCTGTATGATACTGATTGTCAAAGTTTATATTGGATCACTAGTGCTCTGAGTGAATGAACGATATGTGTGCTGTTTTAGTTGTTTCAAGTTGAATCACACTTGGAAAACGATTGTAAATGGGGCTTCACTGGCTGGAACACTGTTGTCGTTTCAAGGTCAATGCGAGTTTTACTCAAATTCCTAGCCTGTCTTACCAATAGATTCACTTAAGAAGTCCCGATGTAAGCAACTTGAGGGTTACTTTTATCACTCTTGTAGCAATAAATGCATCAAATTAATAATTTTCCGGCAATAGTACACCTTTTTTCATATAGCTAACTGATTATTCTTTAACAGACATATTTCAGTTGGTGTTAGTGACTGTTGGTTTGCATATGTAACTATATTGTGAACATTAGCTTAATATGAAACACAATACTTCCCATTGTGCAAAATACTTATAACTTTCCGGTTCATTCCCGATGACAGTCAGAACTCTGAACTGAAGATTCTTCAATGTACTTCTTTTTCACTTAAATTCGTATTTTGTAAGGGTTTTTATCAAATTTGTTTAGAGCGTCCACTTCAAATAAGTTTATTCAACCTTAAAGTAACTCTGATAATGCTGTAAATAAATTCACACACCTCGTATTTTCACTGACAAACTACATAATTAAAACATTAGTCAGAAAACATACTTTTCAAAACTTCATCACAATAGAGCAGTTAAATGATAATTTGGGAACAACCAACAGAAATATCAATAAAGATCAATGTCAGTTAGCCAAAAAAACTGTTTTTGAATTAAAATTGGAAGAAGAAAGAATACAGTTCTTAAGTGATAACATTGAAGTTGGTCTCATATGATATCATGACTACATAAGCAAGGATAATACAAACTTTTGTCTCGAGGCTGTGATCATACTGTGCAAAATGAAAAGATTAATTAGGAGATTGAGAAAAAAAGTTACTGTGCCTAGAAAGTAAGCTCAGGATAGAAAAAAATGGGAAAGACAAAGGAGACCTAAAACTATGTCTTGACAGTGTTTGAGCGATTATTTTTTTATTCCACCATTGGTGACCCAGGCAAAAAACAGACAGCTTATTTTTTCTTAAATAATTGTTCATTCTTCATCCCAACAGACTGAAGTGTTCACCCGAACATGGTGACAACAATCATGCTAAAGACTCTCAGACAGAGCAATAAAGAATTAACTTTTCGCCTTTTCTACATCTCTATGAGAGCTCAGATACCTAATGTTTTATAATACAGAAGTCACTTGTCAAAAGTTACTCATGAAACCTTCTTTTGGTATCTTTACTTCTTAATGTCTCAAATCCAAATTAGACCGAGCAAAATACAACCGAGAAAGAGTTGTTTCCACCTATTCCAATCATTTCTACCAGAACGTTTCCCAATCTGAAAGTAAGTGCATCGACTGTAATTATGAGCACCTATGAGTATGGTTGTTCAAAGCAAAGTATGCATCAACCAGAAATGTCTTGTTGGAGACATACCTATTTTTGCTATTTCTTGTCCATATGATCTGATAATGCATTAAGCGATTACTGATAATTCACCGTAAGAATATATTTTAATATAATCCTGGCGTGTTTAGATCATCAAAACAAGATATTTCTGAACGTTTCGCTATGTAAGCCAAAGGTTCTTCAGCAGAATATATGGATTTTTATTAACATCAAAATATGTAGTCAAATGATACATCAAATATATTTGGTGAACGTAGGTCATTGGTTGAGTGATTTTCCTGTCGAACCTGAGTGCAAAAGATAAGTCATTACAAGTTCATGCTTATTGTTGTCATTTGTCAGCCCATATATAAGACAGTCAAAGTGTGTGTGTGTGTTTATGTTTGCTGTAGAATGTTTTATAGATTGTACTTTTATTTATAAAACTGCCAATAATTGTCGTTGTCATTTTACTCCAATTCGAAAAGGTCATCATTAATGATTTTGTCGGATTACTGTTTGCCAGACAGGTGACAAGTATGACCAATGACCTACGTTCACTAAATATATTTGATGTATCATTTTGAGGTAGTAAAAATCCGTATATTCTGCTGAAGAAGCTGTGGCTTACACAGCGAAAAGTTCAGAAATACCTTGTTTTTATATCCTAAATACGCTGAGGTTATATTAAAATATATGCTTAAAATGATTCAATCAGACTGGGTGCTCATCTTCTTCTAGGATATTTTCGTAGTGTAGCGTCACACACTTCTCCAAAATCAATAGCCTAGGGTTCAACGGGACTGAACATTAATGCTGACCTTGCTAGTTTAACTGGACTCGCTAATGTAGAGGCATCCGGTCAAGAATCCTCGCCATTTGGCACGCTGTCGTGTTATGTTGCATTGCTCGTAATCGACTATCTAGCCAGTTAGTTGGCAGGCATCGGTATCTTGGCATGACCTCGCAAATGTACTATTCCATCCGACTACGCTGTTGTGTTCTTTCTTGATCTCGTATTTGTGGGTATATAACAAGTTCGAATAATTAGTGGTGGGTGTGGTCTTGAAAGCTAGGAGAGAGGACAAATGTTTTAAAGTAACTTTGAATGGTTACCTCTCCACACGATATTGAGAAAGTCAGATTGATCCTAACTGCTGAATTGTAAGGTAGTTACAATCTCATTTTAAGATCGTAAGCTGCACCTCGTGTTAATTCACTAGTACAGGTAATCAGAGTCCTGAAACTTAGGGTCAAAGATTTTTCGGTGACTTCCTATGTTTTATATTTGTCTGACTCGTTTCAGCTTGTGAACTTAAGTTTAGCCACTCACACAAAGTGCTTAAACTAACGATTTCCTACAGAAGTAAGGAAGATTTCCTCACACTGCGTTCTTTAAAATGCTAGAGTAACAACTAGTAATGAATGACGATTTTCCAGAATTGTCTTTTGATGTTACATAAAATCAGTAGTGAAACGTAGCTAAGAAACTCGACTATTCCAACGGACCTCAGTTTGTTGTCTTTGAATCAGTCTTTATCAACTGAATATTCATCGTAAACCTTGGAACTACTGACAATAATTTCTTTCAAAGTACTTTATTGCGCTAAATGATCGCCAGTTGTTAGTAAGTGACTAGATTTTGAGAAGATATGACCGCTAATGACCACAACTAAAAAAAAATTGTGCCTTTCACAGACTGTAAAGTTGTCCAGCTTCATGTAGTAGGTATTCTTGACTGTACTGTAAAAAATCTGTGATCCAGTAGTCCTCGGTCTCCAATGAGTATCCTACTAGTGTTGGTGTGCAGCCGTAACTAATCTACAAGCAGTAAAGTTGTCAGATCAAAAGATGTAGGTTCATCTAGAGTATTCAAGATTTCGACTACGGCTAAGGTTGTTGTAAATGAAAGCAAATACTGCCAATGGTGTTATGCCTGACCAGCAAGTAGAAAAGGTGAGAATATTTTCGGAAAGAAATGCTGGAAATTAGATTACTAAACCTTTAAGTAATAAGTTAACAAATAGGTTATGATTATTTTTCCTACTATCTCTGAGTAAATAAGTGCTAACTGATGAAAACATCTTAGCTCTCACTAACAGTGAACTGTTGAAGCAAAATTTGTGAGAAAAGCCAGTGAGGGGGGGTTGTTTTGACACATAATAAGTTGTCGAAACCATCACCTGCCCTGCTTTTCTAAAGGAGGAATAATTGTACAACAGCTATACAAACATACTGTATATCAATGGGCTAAGAAATAACTGATTTTCATCAATGGCATAGTGTCTACTTGTTGCATTCTCATTAGCCTCATAATGTGATATATTTTAGAGGTGCTATACTGTAACCGGTAAACATCTAACTTGTCACTCATATTATTTTTGCCAAAATAATCACAACACACTGTGTAGCTATACTTTATGATAAGAAATGAGAAAACACTTAATAACTTCTCAACATGCTTACTACGCTTTAATGAAATGAACTGTTTAGGTAATTGCAAACTATCTGTCAATTTACATTATCATTCATATAAGACAAAAAGCTGATGGTAATTCACTGCTCAAGATTTAACACAGTGTTGCTTGTTTTGTGAAGTAGAGGCTAGTTTGAAAATATTCCTTATGAAATAAAATCAATCAGGAAAATATAATTTGTGAATTGTTAATTCACTCTAGCTGTATGCAGTTCGGCAGCAAATAGATTTTAGACTATTTTCACTGAAAATCGTCATGTATAAGAAGTTTCTTACGAATAAGTGTACTGTATATAAAGTAAAATAGGCGAATCCATTCACTTGCATCATTGTGTGACCGTTCACATGCATAATCCTCATGGTCACTCAAATCTGTTTTAGCGTAGGATTTGTAATTACTGGCTAACGATTAAAATTCCCGCATTTATCGGCAGCACACCCGAATGTAGTACAATAAAATGAAATACAGAGAAATGGATATAGCTTCATCAAAGTTCCTAAAAAGTAATAAGAAGAAAAGGAGATGGAATAAACCAAATAAAAGGGATTGAATTTGAAGGTTTCTGAAGATTTATTAATTGGTTTAAGGTTGGAATTTATCATGAACTGATATCACTTGGAGAAACATTAGAAGCCTGAGAGCACTGAATAGCTGTCTTATCCTACTAGGGGACTCCTCAGCAGTGCGCACCCATGACACTGCCCCCTCAGGGATCGAACCCAGGACTTTTAGATTCCGCTACCAGTAACTGTTTAACTTGGTTGTCTCCATTGGTGACGACTTCTCACTGGGACCTGGGGAATCACCTCTCGAAGCTAGTCACCAATGAGCGTCAGATTAATTCTATGCGGAAGTTTGTGGAGATTCATTAACTCACTTCAGGTTGGCCAATGAAGCTGAAGGTCCCAGGTCATTGGTATGCACTGCTGGGAAGTCTGATAGTAGGACGAAACAGCTGTCCAGTGCTCCCACGTTGCCAATGTTCCTCCAGCTGATGTCAGTCCATGATGAATTCCAACCTGAGACATAAAAATGTTAAAACAGAATAAAGATAAAATATGGGTAACCTCGCCGCACCGGGAGCAGTCCTTAGCGTCTCAGCCATAGTCTGCAGCCTTTCACACTGATTTTTGCCTAGACCTTATCTGTTGAACGCAGTGAGCAAATTAGTAAATTATTCCCATTTTTATGCTTATACCTTTCACCCGTTTCACTCTAAACCAATATCATCTAACATTTCCCTGCTTGACAGAAAGTTATTAGGCATGCTTAACAAACACCCACAGTCACTTCAGATGATTAACATTCATAATCTAATTGACCCGCTTATCACTCTTAAGTGACACTTCATCCCTAACTTCCACATTATTAACATATTACCTCTTGGTTGTGCAGATGATGCTACAAGGACACCGAAGGTCAAACGACTGCAGCATTCTCTAGATCTCTGCCTTCAATGGCTGCGTTCAACTGTATCATTTCCTGTTCTTCAGTCACTTATAAAGATGATCCAGTTCTAGTATACAACAAAGATTTCGGGCATGGAGTGAGAAACACATTCTAAACATTTTCAGCTTGTCACTCAACTGATTCATAAAATTCTGTATCGTTTCACTGTCTTAAGATAAAATGGCTCTGCAATCTACAGACTTTAATTCAACTTAGGCGTCTGGTTCTTTACCATTTATCAAATAAGGTCGGTTGAGGAAACGGATATCTAATGAGGTCCTAAATAAAGTTGAATGAAAAAATAAATAGTAAATATCTTTGGCGAATACCACTCAACGTACACAATTCACTGCGTACCTCACCAAAACCTTAAATGTGAACATGTTTTTTAGAATACATAAAGCCTTCATTAAGGTGATAATTTACCTTGAACCCGTTTCAGTGACAAACACTTCCATATGACTTCTCGAAGAACAGGGAGAAATAATACACTCAAGTAAAACGATGCAAATGCTGGGAGACGATAGTAAGTGCCTGTTTCCAAGATCAAATAAAGGACACAGATCTCATTGATGCATCCAGAGTCACGGTATGAGGATTACCTAATGTTCTAAGGCTTTCTGGAAAAATATTACATGATTAGTCCTGATCACTGAAAGTCCTATTTAGTTAAAAACAGAAGAAATCCTTCTGTGTCAGCTTGATCATAATCTACACTTCAGCCAGTAGAACCAATAAAATTCTATCACAACGCTTAAACGTTTATTATATGCGCCCATTGAAGTCCTCTACCCTTCTTCGTTTCAGGCCACCTATTGCATTCTGAACTTCAGCGAGAGTTGGTAATCCTATCCCACTCTTTCATTTAATATGTGATTTAAAGTTGAATAAATCAAAAAACAGTTGCAGATTAGTTGAACTGTTCATCAAATTGTTGCACCCATCATTCTAATCAACTCTGAGATACAGTAGACGGCGTATCATCCTCCGCTGTAATTTCACTAATCACTGACTTTCCCACCTCATTTTCATGAACAATTGTTAATAACTTTCAGGTGTTGTCTACCACTTCTATCTCGTTCCATCTAGTTATGCTTCACTGACCATGACTGTTTGACACCAAAAGCTTTGTAAATCTTCACTTAGTTTCCCTAAGCTCCTAGGTGTACTTGTAGCGTAAAAGAAGTTATTGAATTGCATCCGTCGATTCGGATGGAGTTCTTGAGATTCAGTTACTACTTTTTAACTTATCCTTATGATCATTTAAAGTTTTACTGCTATCGTTCTGTGTATGTGAATTTAATTATTACTTCTGCTTACAAAATGCCCCTACTGCCATCACAGGAAGACTGTTGAGAAGAGAGGAGGGTGGTTTTTCAAAGACAAACTTTCGTGACTCTTCTATCTCATAAGGGACAGCACTATCAGCATGGCGCATAAGTTAACAACAGGAAACATCAAAGTGATGAAACTTAAGCCTTTAGCACTTTAATAGTAACTGATTTTAGGTTTAACAATATCCAAAGATCATTCTATTCTGGTAGGAGCGCAAATAAGGATCTACTCACTTAGTACCGCTGTCTGGGTTAATTTGATGTACTAGCTCGATCACCACATCGAGGTAGTGCCCAAACGATTACTCGAGTATATTTAGTCAGAAGTGGAGGTAAAAGAAGTATCTAAGCACAAAAAGACTTCTTCTGTTAAGTCACCAAGTAATGAACATGTACAAGTTTGTCATTACTTGGTCTAAAAGTCTGACATCCGATTCTAGAATAATAACCGTAAACTCGAAACAGCTGGATTTCAAGTGCCAGCTAAGTTCCCTTACTACTTTCAACTACTATCCTTTGGTAGTAATTATCTTTAAACTAGTCTAGTCCAGTCACGGGTTATATGGATAAGGTTAAAATTCTCTCTTAGTATAAGGAGAATTGAGTCATAAGCGATAAACCTGCTCGTAACAGTAAAAGAATCTCAAGACGATGTTGTGTTGAATACTTTGTATCATATTATGGTCACTAATTTAGTTGATATTCTTATTATTACGATAGGATAAGTTTCATTTCACTGTTTTCACGACCGTATAATGGCAGCTCTTTGTAAAAAGAGTTGGAATAATGCAACGGAAACAACAGGAAAAGTTAAAAAAACTGCCATATTAGTGGTTTGGTTAATCGATAATATTTTCATCTTTTCTGGATTGCAAAAGAGATTGATGTGTTTATTGGTTGGAGGCAATAGGTAGGAAATCCTGAACCTAGGTTTCATGCTTATTGACACTCATCAGAATGGTGTATCAGTAATCTTGAAGCAACTGATGCCCTTTTTGAGATTCTGATCCATGTCATCCAGTCCTGTGGCCAATCACATTGCCACTGAGCTCTTCTAGGCGTTCCTACTGATACTATGAGTACTAAGTGAGCATCATCGTAGTCGTTTTCCCTGTACGTTTGTTCATGTTGAGTTTCATTTCAAGTATGCGTATTTACATCCATTCTTTCGTATTTGAATACTTCAGCTGTATCTGACTACGTAACAGCGAATCTGAAGATCAGCCACAAACTTAAAAGGGATGTATGTAATCGTTGATCTTTAAGTATAGTCACTCGGAATGCTAGATAGTATTCATTGTGATGCTTCGCTTGTTAAACAGCGGGAAATAAACGTTTGTTAACTACGTGCGAAAATCTTTGTTGAATACAATGAGAATGGAAAAGGACCCAGTAAAATCTTGGAAACTCGTTAACTTAAGGATGTAAGATGTAATTTGCCATTTCTGAAATTGTAGGCTAAATAGAATAGCCGTTGATAAGTTTGACACTTTTTGATGACTGGTTTCGAGAAAGTGAGGCGTAAAATCAAAGTCAAAGATATGGTGACTGATGGTTGAATGATAAAATGAATTAATGTTTCTGGAGCATGTTGAAAGTCTACGTGTATATGAGTTTCATAATACCTGACTGCTAGCTATAATCCATCACTAGTATCAAACTTTATTTACCGGTAACATCCAGGCATTTGTGCTGGAGCAAAAATGTCATCAGTAGTTGGTCACTTCCATTCACTCAAAGACGAGTACCAATGGGCTTTAACGTTAAATGAAGTCTGTTACAGGAGAATTTACCATGGTCACCCAGCAGGTCAGCAAATAACACTCAGTAGTTTCAGGGATAGGTATCAGGTTTGAGTCTTAGTAGAAACAACTTCATTCACTGTTACATCCGGTTGATGAGCCTCAAAAATCTGCATTCTGTACTCCAGTGCTAGTCACTACCTGTCATTAATATTGACCTTTTTTATTCGTTTACTATACAGGGGGATTTATATGCTTGAGTGGACAGGAGAACTAATCTGTAACTACACACAAAAGATTTAAGAGGCGGAGCGGCTAATGTCTGTCAACAGATTATGGCATTCACCGCTATTTAGTACAGTCAAAAGTCAGAATTGAGATAATTGACTTAATAGCAGAATAATATATCTGTCATCTTAACAGAACTTAGTAAAGATGGCAAGCATGAAATAGTCCAAAGAAAAATAAGTTCTACACAGCTAGCGAGCAGAATCTTCAATCGAATCATACTTTTACTATTGTGTTAAACAACTGTATGGAAAAATTTTATAGCATTAATCTCAAATAAATGAACTGGTTGCCTGTAGCATTAAACAGTCATGAGTAAGTATTCCGTTTTAGCTATGATAACGATAATTTTAGCAGCAACAATAGGGAAATAATTCTAAGGATTACAGGATTATGCACGTGCTAGTTACTGATAAGTCATGAGGTCAAAACTGTTTCAAAGCTATTCATTTTCACGTTAAACGCTACCGAACGACGTACTTTAAAGTTAAGGAAATAAAATTTGGTTTGCACTGAATTCTTTTTCAATAGTTTTTTGTCAGTTAGCTATGTAGTGTTACTTTCGCAGAACGACAATTTTGTGGCAAACGATCACACTACAACTTTTCTACTAAAAAGCTATTTTTCCCTACCAAAAAGCTTGTTATTCAATTTTTGAATAAATGTAGAAACGTTTTTATAATTTTGAAAAGAGGTAAAAGAGGGAATTTAAAAAAATATCTGAAGCGTTAGATTGCTTTTTAATATAAGGAGAGTTTTATATGAACCACGACCACTAAATAAGACTGAATCCTACGGCATTTCTGTGGGCTGACATTATAGTTTATATTTGTGTAAATCACAGCATATATTTTTATAAAATAATTCCAACATTTTGCATGGAAGTCTTGTCCGAGCTACTTTAGGGAAATTAAAATTGAAATATCAGTGATATATAGATGAATTCAAAGATCTGTAGTTGATCTTCCTGTCAAATCTTCTTCGTATAGTCAAACATTTTCTAAAATATGATAATTAATCATTCAATGTGAAATCGTATATTTCATGTTGTATGTTGTGTGTTTCGCTGCATCTTCGTTATAAATACAAAACGAAGTATCTGAGGTGACACTGCATTCATTCGGTAATTTTATCAATACAACTTTGATACAATTATTGATGAAAGTAAATTCATGGCGGATGTCTCATCAGAAGATATTGGAAAATCAAAAGGAAAAATATCATCTAGTCTAGTTAAACTCCTTAATATGAATGTTATTGTTAAAGCGGAGTCCAATTCCTTGAAACCCATGGAACCTAAGTTTCTAAATCTATAAGGCCTAACAAAAATTCGTAAAATTAATAATCCACTAAACAAATGGGCAAAATGGTTAAGCAAGATATTAAGCCTGATTCGAAATATATTATGTAAGTATTCATTTAAAGATACTTTTGGAATTGTTGATTGTCTTACTGATATGAATATCAAAGGCAAGACAATATACTCTTTTGATGTTAATTTTTTATTTACTAATGCACTCCTAACGAAGACAGGTGATATTCTTCGCGATTCTATATCCTCGAGTTATCCTTCTTTCCCTAATTCTCCACTGTATTTGAAGGAGCTACTTTTATTACGTACTGATAAGGTTCATTTCCCTTCCTTAGGTAAATACTTTCAGCAAACTGATGCTGTCGCTGTCCAGAGTCCAACAGGACTGTTTTCAGCAGACATACATATATATGTCACACACTGAAATAATGGGTAAAGAATTATTCAGTAATGTCACGTTCTATAGAAAGTATATTGGTGACAACATTGTAATATGGGACACACATGTAAATGGCCTGGTTTTGTTAGAAATGCCTAATACTGTACACGTTCACATCAGTGCAACATAAGAGGAAGAAAATTACCATCTCTATTTTGCATTTCTTGATATACTCTTGCTCCCGAGGGAATATGAATCTGCCAGACGATCAATTTATATAAAGCCTACTTAGACAGGACAGTATTTAATTTTCTACGGCTTTTGTCTAATGAAATATGAGACAGGATTATTATTTTTTTTTTTTCCTTGGGTTCCTAGTGGAACATAAGTTTCAGTAGCACGCCTCCATTACACTCTGTTCTCTGCAGTCTTTTCAACCTTGCACCACGACTGCCTACAAGCTCTCATTTCTTCCTCACATGAACACTTGGGACGCCCAACTCATAGTTTCCCCTTTTGAATTCTACTCGAGAGCCTAACGCGTGATGTCCCTAGTCGGCCTTCTCAGTGTATGCCAAGTCCATCTCCACTTCCTTCTGCATATTTGTTGAGCTTTCGGTTCTTCTTTGGTTTGTTGGCAGGCCAGAGTTCCTTCCTGCTTATTCTTTCCGGCCATCAGAGCTTCAGTAATGAGCGTAGGCAGCTGTTGATGAATGTCTGTAGTTGATTGAAAATCCCTTTCATAACGCACCAAGTCTCTGGACCATACAGAAGCACTGACTTGACGTTGGTGTTGAAAATCCGGATCTTGTTCTTTGTGCTGAGTGCAGCCTAATGAACACCTGTCTTGCTTTTCCGATCCTAGTTTTGACGTCTTCGTCTGTATCGCCTGTAGTTGAAACGATGCTGCCTTGCCTAAGTAGATGAAAGAGACTACTTCCTTTCAGCTTCTCCCGTTGATGGCGATTAGTGCCTCTTGTTGTTGATGTTGTTATTTGTTCAATACCTCCATCAACTTCATTCCCTTGAAGTCCTGTTTTCCCTGCTCCTTCTGTCAACTTGTTAGTTTTGCCCGCAGATCTTCGAGTTTGTGTGACAGTAGACATAAATAATCGGCAAAATCCAAATCTTCTAGGGTCTTTTCATCGGTCAGGCGTATACCGCTCTTCTTGCTCCTCACAGTTTGCTGCATGATGCAGTCAACTACAATCAGGAAGAACATGGGTGACAGTAAGTGGCAGCCTCGTCTTACTGCTGTCTTCATTTCAAAGACGTCGATGAGCTTAGTTAAACGCTTATTCAGTAAGATCCAACGTATTTGTACATCTGACACAATAGATGATGAAGGTAAATTTCTGATAGGTACGATTATAGTAAACGGATATCCAGTACAGTTTCTGAAATGTTGTAGAAAACAGCTAACCTCAAAGCCTAAAATTTTCTGGGTGAAGAAAAAGGATATATTTCCTAAAGTACCATACTGAAGAGAAACACGTGGTATTATATTGAAACAGAGATTAAAGTCTGTTATCAGTAAAACATCCTATGCAGCTCAGCTTATCACTGTTGTAACAACGAAACACTTGCTTCACCACAAACATAAGCCTCGCATAAATATCACGTCCCACTGTGTTTACCAATCCCTTTGTATGTATGGTCACACATACATAGGGAGGAATAATCGTGCTATGCAGACTGGACACAAACTTTAGTAGTTTCAGGTGACGGACATCCATCTTCATCAATGGCAAAACATCATCGAAACGAATGACAAGGCTAGTATGAAAACAGCATTTAACATATAATATAGGGATAATCATAGGCGCATACTAAAGTTTGACGAAGCCTTAGCCATTCGTAAACCTCAGCCCTTGCTGTGTGCACAAAAGCGATTTGTTATTTCACTTAATTTACCTTAGTAATGCTTATTTGATTATATTACCAAGACTAGTGTCATAACCTTTTAGTATTCATTATATCTGGCTTTCAGTAATTTTTTTTGTGTATAGACTGACTTCAGAAGTAAATGTGAGGTCAGGTTGTTCGAAATGTACGTCACAAACACATTTTTCAGATAATTTTTGTCTTCTAATAACTTTATTGAAATACGACAGGGTACATGAGGTGGATATGTAATTATTTCGGGTTTTTCATTAATATATTGGAATATAATGAGAGTAAATGGTGATGGTAATAATACTAATAGTTATAATAATAATAAATCAAACCATTCCAGTTTGTTTGTTGCTGATACAGTTATAATGAAGATGAGACTGGTTTTGAAGAAAAATGCCCAAGCCACACATTTTGTTTACTTATTTGCAATTGTTAAGAAACAGTTAACTGCATTTCATCTTTTTTTTCTCAGACTATCTGGATTTATCCTTATATGTAAGGCTTTGGTTGTCAGTCTTTCTTGGCACGAGCCAAAACCTTTCTCTAATAATCTTGGTTACATCGGAGTCAATTTTGTGACCTATTTCTTTGGATTACAAAGCAGGGATCTAAACAATCATGCCGCCTCAGCATGCACTTTAGAATAACAATCATTTCACTTAGATAAAGAACGATATGGACCTTAGAAAGATGGCCAGCTGTGTTTTTCAGCAAAACTGTTAAGAATGCCAAAATTTCACTGCAGCAGAAACTGTAACAGTATATAAACGACTACTTCGCTTTTCGTCGTGTTTACTCAATTAGATTACATGTATGGACGTATATACATATACGTGTATACATGTACGGACTTACATCAGCACTTGCATTTAAGACTTCTGCAGCATGTTGAGGAACAGATTTGCAACAAAATGAACTCCCAAGTTCCAATCTGTTCCTAAAATTCTTCACATAACTGTCATGTACTCGTATACTTGTGTTATTAAGGAAACTGTTCAATTGTTTTCTGAAATTTGGCTTGATTGTAATAGGTCGCGAAAGTTTCAGCTTTTAGTTCCTTTCGCAATTAAGGTAAGACAGGATAAAGGTTGATAAAGTTACACAACTTCTTTTTGTGGAATGACTTTCGCCATAAATTGTCGATTTATGCCATTTATCTACAAACCATCAATCTTAATCCTTGTTGGACTTTACGCTGTTAAGCTTGTAGTTCAATCTGTATTTATCATTTAAATTATATTCCCTCTATGTAACTGATAACCTCGCCTGGTTAACTAGTTTACTAGTTACTAGCCGGTCCTAAGCCCGGGTAAAGAGGGAAGGTTGGGCATAGGGCTAGCAACCCTACCCCGTAAAACAAATCTAACCGCTAAAGAAACTTCAAAGCACAAACAAAATATAAAAAATGAAAACAAACTTATTCCCCGCTGGAATCGGAGAGGCGAAATGACGCCAGTTGGTGAAAGCCTTCGGGAAGCCAATTGGCCGATGTGTCTTCTCTCGATGAAAGCGAAAGTAAACGTGGGGACATGGAATGTCCGCACGATGTTTGAACCCAGTAAGGCAGCCCAGATTGCAAAGGAGATGAGAAGGTATAACATCGAAGTGCTTGGGATTTGCGAAAGCAGATGGAATGGGAGTGGACTCTCCAAACTGTCAACTGGAGAATCAATAATCTACTCCGGTCACCCAGACGCCAACCACGAGCACACTGAGGGAGTGGCTATCATGATGTCCTCAAGAGCATCGAAGGCTCTCATGCAGTGGGAACCAATCTCCTCCAGGATCATGACAGCAAGATTCAACTCAAAAGGAAGGAAGGTCACAATCATACAATGTTATGCACCTACAAATAATGCAGAGCAAGAGAAAAAGGAGGAATTCTACAGACAACTTCAATCAACACTGGACAAGACGTCAGTTGGCGATATCAAAATTCTAATGGGCGACATGAATGCCAAACTGGGAGGGGACAACACGGGAAGAGAACTAACCATGGGTCGAGAGGCACTAGGTGAAATGAATGAGAATGGAGAATTGTTTGCAGAATTCTGTGCATTCAACGATTTGGTGATTGGAGGCAGTGTGTTCAGGCACAAAGATATCCACAAAGCGACATGGATTTCACCAGATGGACACACTAAAAATCAAATCGACTTTATCTCAATCTCAAGAAAATGGAGACGCAGTCTACTTAACACAAGGTCAAGAAGAGGAGCAGATGTAGGTTCAGACCACTATCTAGTGCAAGGAACCTTCCAAATCAAGTTAAAAGCCTTCAAGGAAGCTGGTGATAGACCTCAACCCAAGTACAACACTCGGAAACTGAAGGATGAAACTACAAAGGAGATCTTCAAGAGCAGCCATCAAGACAAAATGGGAGACATCGAGCAACATCCCTGAAGAAACCTGTGTGGAAGAACACTGGAAGTCTTTGAAAGCTATGTGGAAAGAAACCTGCACAACAGTATTAGGAAGGAAGAAGGAAGACAAGGAATGGATCTCGACGGATACCTGGAAGCTGATAGAGGAGAGGAGGATGGTGAAGCAGAAGATAAACCAGTGCAAGGATGCTCAACGACAAGAGGAACTGAGCACAATGTATAAAACACTGGACAAAGAAGTGAAGAAGAGTGCACGCAAAGACAAAAGACACTTCTACGACACACTGGCAAGTGAAGCAGAACAGGCTGCAGGTAAGAGAGACCTGACGACATTGTATCAAATAACCAGGTTGCTATCAGGGAAGAGACCAACACAGATGAAACCAATAAAAGATGAAGAAGGAAATTTAATTACAAAAGAAGAGAAACAGAGGAAACGATGGGCCGACCACTTCAAGAAGCTCTTGAATCGACCACCACCTGCACTTCGTCCAGAAATACCACCTGCAGCCGCTGAACTACAAGTGAACATTAATCCCCCAACGAAAATGGAAGTCCTGAACGCCATAAAGCTACTGAAATGCGGGAAAGCAGCAGGACCAGATGGAATACCGCCAGAAGCACTGAGAACAGATGCAGAGACAACAGCGGCCATGCTCACACCACTATTGCAGAAGGTGTGGAAGGAAGAGAAGGTACCTGACGATTGGAAGAAGGGTTACCTTGTCAAACTGCCGAAGAAGGGAGACCTCAGTGCTTGCAAGAACTGGCGCGGAATCACTCTCCTGTCCACCCCAAGTAAAATATTAAGCCGCATCATCCTGGAGAGGCTAAGGGATGCACTGGATTCAAAACTACGACCGGAACAGGCAGGCTTCAGGAAGTACAAATCATGTGCTGACCAAATTGCAACGCTTCGTATCATCATAGAACAGAGCATAGAATGGCAATCACCTCTCCACCTCAACTTCATCGACTTTGAGAAGGCCTTTGACAGCGTCGACCGAGAAGTAATTTGGAAACTGCTTCAATACTACGGAGTACCGCAAACCTTTATCCGCCTCATTCAACAACTATATGAAGATGCCACATGCCAAGTAATCCACAATGGGAAGCTCAGTGATGCCTTTGAAGTGAAGACAGGAGTGAAACAAGGTTGCCTACTATCCCCCATGATATTCCTTATTGTGGTGGACTGGATCATGCAGCAAACAGTAGGCAGCGAGAAGAGGGGGATACACTGGACGACGGAAAAGAACCTAGAAGACTTGGATTTCGCCGATGACTTATGCCTAATGTCACATAAACTTGAAGATCTGCAGGCAAAAACTAACAAGTTGACAGAAGAGGCAGCTAAGACGGGACTTCAGGTGAATATAGAGAAGACAGAAGTGATGAAGATACCGCACCACCACCATCAACAACAACAACAACAAACTCCAATCACCGTCAACGGGAGAAACTTGAAGGAAGTAACCTCCTTCACTTATCTAGGAAGCACTGTTTCAACTACAGGCGGGACGGACGAGGACGTCAAAGTCAGAATCGGAAAAGCAAGACAGGCGTTCATTAGCCTGAAACCAGTGTGGAGATCTTCTGCACTCAGCATGCGGAACAAGATACGGATTTTCAACACCAACGTCAAGTCAGTGCTCTTGTATGGCTCAGAGACTTGGCGCGTCACGAAAGGTATTTCCAATAAACTACAGACATTCATCAACAACTGCTTACGCTCGCTGCTGAAGATCAGATGGCCAGAAAAAATAAGCAACAAGGAACTCTGGGAACGAACCAACCAAGAACCTATCACGCAACAAATATGCAGGAAGAAGTGGAGATGGATTGGCCATGCACTGAGAAGGCCGACTGAGGACATCACGCGTCAGGCCCTCGAGTGGAATCCCCATGGGAAGCGACGAGTTGGACGTCCGAGGGTGACATGGAGGAGGTCGTGCGAGGAGGAAATGAGAGCTTCTGGGCTGTCGTGGAACCAGGTTCAAAAGATCTCAGAGAACAGAGGTCACTGGAGGCGTGCTGCTGAAGCCCTATGTTCCACTAGGAACCCAAGGGACTAATAATAATAATAATAATGTAACTGATAAATCTATAATTTATATTTACTTTATAAAATTTGACTGTCTTATATTTTGTTAACTAACTACCTTTACTTCTACAACAAACAGCATCATAAAAATTTTCATTAGAAAAATTTATTTTTTTAGGAAATATCACTGGTGCATTTCAAAACACATTAACATGTTTTGCTGATGAATACGAAGAAGTATGAAACTGTGGATCAAAAAGTGCTGACTGGCTTCTAACATCTATTACCAAAGTGACGTGTTCGAAGGAAATAAATTTAGTGGCCAGAAAATGTCACCTGTTAATCCATATCCTGTTTTGTATTGTCTAGCAACACTAGATGATTTATTTATAATACAATTAAGTGAAACAACACCGGAAACTAGTTGAAGTGAAGGCGATTATAATAACAATAATAGTGATAAAGGAAGGATACAAAGGTTAAATTAACAAAGTGGGAGGGGGAGCTAATGGGGTGGGAAAATGTTATGGCCATGATAAAGACAGTGACTGCACATACTTCTTTTGTACACACAGATCAGGTCTTAGTTCATGAATAGCTAAAGCCTCCGCTGTTTTAAGGAGTTGAAAACGAAGAGAACGTGGGAGGTTTGGGCGAATTTGATAAATAATTTCAAAGTCATCGTCTGGATTTGTTGTGTGATGGAAGTCAATCAAATGTTCTAGAATCGAACTTCTAACAGACTTTCTTTCACCTTTATAAAACCAAGCAGGAACATGTTCTCGTATACGTGTAGAAAGCATTCTCTGGCTACGGCCGATGTACCTTGCTCCACAAGAGCAGGTGAACTGGTAGATGCACATAGAGGCGGCCAAACGAGGAAGCTTGTCTTTGACGCAGGTGGAGAATAGGTTGCGGCTGGTAAAAGTCAACTGGAGTCTTGCTGCGAAGAAAGTCCTATTGATTGATCTGGTAAGACGATTCTTCAGTACATCCGATGCTAGGTCTCCTTTAAACTCTAGGCTCATAAACAATCTTTTCTTTGAGACCGAGTGGATGACTGGTTTAGTGTTTCTTTCCCGCATATTTTTATCAATAAAACGGCTAGGGTAACCGTTTTCGACAAGTATGCTTTTTAAGAAAGATAGCTCTTCGTCGATACAATCGTCACTACAGATACTTCTTATTCGATAGCAAAGAGAGTGAATAAGATTTCTTTTTCTGTTGATGGGCACCCAACTATAAAAATTAGTTAGTTGTCCGTTCCACGTTGGTTTTTTGTAGATGGATCTTTTAAGGTATCCATTCTGACGTCGGGTGAGAAGCACATCAAGAAAAGGAATAGTTGATTCTGATTCCTTCTCTATAGTAAACTTGAGGGCTTGATGACATTCACTGAATGAACGAAGCACGTCGTCGAGGTCTACATTTTTGTCGCAAATAATAAACGTGTCATCCATATATCTTCTATAAAAGTCAAAGCTATCAATAGTTTGACGAAGTTGTGAATTTTCCAGTTTCGACATGAAGAAATCTGCTAGCAGTGGTCCCAATGGTGACCCCATCGCAATTCCATCTTTCTGTCTGTAGATTTCATTATTGAAACTGAATTGGACATTAAATGTGCACCTCAACAAAAGCTCTTTCAAGCAGCTCGTTTTCAACTCCTTAAAACAGCGGAAGCTTTAGCTATTCATGAACTAAGACCTGATCTGTGTGTACAAAAGAAGTATGTGCAGTCACTGTCTTTATCATGGCCATAACATTTTCCCACCCCATTAGCTCCCCCTCCCACTTTGTTAATTTAACCTTTGTATCCTTCCTTTATCACTATTATTGTTATTATAATCGCCTTCACTTCAACTAGTTTCCGGTGTTGTTTCACTTAATTGTCTTAATCCTTTTAGAAAACATTGACTTCATCTTGTCCAATTTGTCTAATGCCATTACATAATACCTAATTGATTTACCATTATTCATAATAGTCTTTTTCATGAACCACGTAGTGAAATCACCCGTGAAAACAATGTTTTTTTATTTTTGGGTGCATTGGGTTCACTTATAAAAAGTATTGTCGATTTAAAATCTACCCCGTAAATTGTTGAATATTCAAGGTTTTGTTTGAAGTAAACGCGAAGCGATTTTTCGGCGCTCTTTTCAACGAACATTAGTCTGAAATAAACAATTTTGTGATGGATGTAAGTGAAATTGAATGAGTCCTATATCAGTCTGTTTGTCTAGTTTACTGAATTAATTTCCAAACACTATGCGCTTTTCACAAGTTCATTGAGGCAATTAAATAACCTTTAACCTACACTTTTATCAACGAAAAGCAATTAGTATTTAGAATATTTTTTACTAAACGTTGTTGTCACTGCCTTTCTTATCAAACACTAAGTGCAATCTGAAATAATGTATTAAAGTGCCTACAATAACATGACGTAGATTTATTAAATACGCAACTTATAAAGAAAACCTCTTTATAAATAGAAATTATGTAGCATAGTTTTTCTAGGGAACTGAATTCACACATCTTTCTCATTTAATTTATAAACACTGCAAAATAATTGAAACACAAAGCGAAAACCTATTTATGTACGCGATTTTAACAGGAGGACAATGTGGTAATATGTTCACCTTATAAGTGCCATAAAAGCATCCCTAGTTTACTTGGAAATTACTAAAGTCGCGTTTCAATCTACATCTTGTCAAGAACAAACACAGACAATGATCATAAATCTACTATAGTATAGCCTGTGGAAATAAATTCGTTGAAAACGATTTTCTTCACCGAACTATTTGTTCTACAACTAAATAGTCAAAACAGTATCCATTATCTAATGACAGAGAGTAAATTGACCGTCAAAAAATATCACATATCCTCACACAGCAAAGAAAAACAGGAATTTAAAGCCCTGAAAAATTTAAGGAATGATAAGAGCATTATAATGATGAAAACAGATAAAGGGAATGTAACGATTGGTATGAACAAAGCAGACAATGAGAGGAAGGTAAGCGAACACTTGTCCGAAGGCCCATACTCTGTAACTGATGAGAAAAGACCACCGAAATGAAACTAAACACTAATAAACCGTATATATAAGTATGAATATATATATTTCCAAACGGACCTCCAAGCGCTATCCAGTGTGGCTGTTCATAAGAGAATACAAGTCGAGCAGTAGTTCCATGCTGGGTCATTTCGTCAACTCTGATCGTGTTGTTTACCCAATGTTTCCTTTTAAAATCTTAAACAAAGTGAAACAAGACGACACGAAAGGACTGTATATCTGTCACTCATGTGTAGCAAAGGCGTTGGCGATTCAGTAATTAAGGCCGGAAGAGTTATGTCCATTCTCTTGTTTTGGCATGTTCATATTCCTTCCTTAAGTTTCTTTAAGGTTTCAATAATGGTCTTAATCTTACTGACTGAGTCTCACAACTTTTTCACTTCTTAACATGCTACCTCTAATCTCCCTTTCACAGTCTTCACAATGTTTTACTCCGATTTTTGATTATAATTAGTATCACCATTTTGACCTGTTTCTTTAACCTATTAATCATCATGTTAATCCACTTCTTATTTTCCTTATGCGCACTTTATCGCACAATCCATTTTTAAATCTAAGGTCGACCCACTACTTCACCTTAGAACATTCCGTTTTGATGATCTAAACTATTAGCCAATAACAGACTAATCTGTTTGCTTATTACTTCCACTGTACAACTGCTTAAAATGATTCGTCGAAAAGGAAATTTTCTTCACTAAAATAGTCTGTATTTTGAATTTTTTTGAATTAAAAGACTAACTCTGAAACCAGAAACTTTTAATCAGTGTTTCACTTTGGTTCAAACTGAAACATAAGTCTTAGATGTCTTCAAGATTCTGCGGTCTACCTAGGATTCGCAAGTCTTCCATCTAATTGAGACCACATTATGGACTCCACCAACACCAACGAACAACCTCTCTTAATATCCCCTACAAAATCGCAGAGAATATACAAAAAGAGACTCACTTAACTTTAATACCGAAATTTCCTCACTTAAAATTGAAGATAAAATTGTGGTGAGCTATGAAATCGCCATTTATATAACAACGTACCAATCAATGACAACCTAGATTTTATTCTCAATTTATTAGACTCAGACACATGACAAAAATATGTCCACTGAATATGAGTGACATAATTAAAGCCTTAAAATTTTGCTCAGAGATTACTTACTTCACATTTACAGGAAAATTATAAAGGTAAACTAAAGGTGTAGATATAGTTTCACTTTTTCCCCAACTATAGGTAACCTACAAATAAGTGATTTAGAAGGAAATGTCCTCATCCACTAACTGAAGCCAAACATTTTGGTGAGGTATGTTGATGACACATTCCTCATTTTGAAACACAATTCATACCGAGTATTCCTAGGTCAGCTGAACTCCAGATCACTCTGTATCAAGTCCAGCTTAGAAGAAGAAACGGCTAAAGAGGAACTGCCTTTCTTTGACTTTTATGTTAGGCTGAAAGAAAATGGACATTTAGATGTGGAAATTTTCAGAAATGCAACAAATTCCAACAAATATTTAGATTTCAGTTCAATACATCCAGTCAGCGTGAAGGTTTCTGTTACCTCTCGTCTTTTAGGGTAGATCACACACTCTAAAAGGGAAGATGAAAGACTTGATGTATTAAAATATTTAAACAAGATACTTAGAACAAAAAATTATCCCATGAAATTCATTCGTAAAATAGAAAATAATGATCGATAAAACAGTAATGGTACTCCCTAATCATGGGCCTTAACAATAGACGTATCATACAGATCACACACATCAGACGAAATTAGGACGGTACTCAACATATGCAATGTTACGGTGTTCTACTACAGAACATCAAACACATTACAGAACACTTTATTATTTAAAAAGGCTTTAGAAATTATAAAGAATATCTGATAGTAGAATGTCTTCACATAGCAGTAAATAGTTGGATGTCAGTTAGAACAAATTTACTAAACTTTACATTCACTGAGAAGTACAGGTACCAAAATAATCAAAATGGCATCGAATATCCTAACTTCGTAAGATATGACTTGTTTGATTCTACAGCCGATTGTACAACTGTCTCAGTTTTGGATGGGATTATCATGCTTCAAAAAAGTGCTAGTTTGTTCTGCTATATGCACACCTACTTCTGACTGTTAAGAAATACTTTTCTTGGATGTGATTTTAATAAACTTCTGGAAAAGTCAGAGGTTTCTTATTCATAAACGACTTAATGCGTAATTTTTTTCTAATTCATCTCCAATAAGGTAATTTTTTCTTTAAGAAATACACCACTTGAAAATTTTGCACTTATTACAACCGATATTCCCTCTTTACTTTGTATCACAGTATTCAGTCCTTAAATGAAATCCTTCTCTTCCAGGAAAACATTAAATAAACAAATGAACATTTAATAGCTGAATCTATCAGCAAATTAAATAACAGTTGGTCAGTGTATCAATCAAAAAGTGGACTTTATTTCCGCATACTATATATTCCTTTTTAGTTGGTTGTGTTTTTTAAATTTTATTATGTTGTCATCATTTCGTTATGAAAATATAACCAATCAGAAAAATCTTAGATACTTTACATTTTCATCTACTGTAGATATCTAGTTTATAAGCTGAAGAAGTAATTCTGTACATTTTAAACATCCTTATCTATTATAAACATTGATATTCAAATATATTATTCTGTATACAGTAAATTTTATGACCAATGAGTAGGAACTATCGCAGTATATTTAAAATTTTTATGATTATATATTTCGCTTTCTTGGTAACATTTTTTAATATACAGTCATGTAAAGCACGTAATATACCTGAGAAATTTCAATTAAGAGATGATTTAAGTGAATACATTTTGAATGAAGGTGGTAGTAAATTTCATCCACGTGAAACAAGAGCTTGTAAGTAAAAGTTTTTTTTGAAGTATGACTTTTACTTATCTTTTTTATATTGTCTTACATACTGTGAGTACCGGTATCAACTAGAAATAATTTCTTTTTTAAACAAGTAAAGTTGTTGAACATGGAGATTAGTAAACAAGATTCTTCAGGGCAATTTAATCATTTCTAAGGTCAAATTACATAGGTCAGTCAGCAGTTACTTAGAGCATACTCTTATATACTACTGATTTGAAATGACACTTTTGTAATTCCAATAAATGTATAATTCTTATACATAATTATTGAAGAGGAAAAATATATTACTCATAAGGAAACGTATTTCTAGTGAATTCTTACCTTCACTAAATGCTTTTCTAAAACGTTTTTTGTTCGAAAACATGTTTTTCTACACTATAAACTATAAAATGTTTACTTACATCAGTCAGTGGTTAGTTGTTAACAGAAGAATACAATTAGGGCATTTTGTCTTATTCAAGACTTGTCAACTGCATGAACTTGCATCTCAGTGAGTGATTTTGTTCTAGTCGAGACTGGAATCCGAAACTTACCGCTGCAATCTCCGGAAAGTTATCGAATAGGCCACTGAGTATGGTGTGGTGTTACTACACACTATAAAACAACCACTTCATGATTTTCAAATATTACTTAAGAGGATTTGCTAATGACTGTTCTCCGCATCAATGTACAGAATTTCTTTATCCAAATAGGCTGAAGCGTTCTGAGAATTTAAGAAGTTTAATAAAGTATTAGAGGAAATATTTGATTTCCTTGGTTTCCGTATCACAATTAGCAAAGAAAATATCCTTTGTATGAGTGATTATACTCACTTATAAAAATGGCTTGATATTTTTTTGGATGAACTCAGTGTTGCGACTTAAGTACCGTCATAGCAATTGTATGCTACTATTATTTTTTGCCCATTGGGTTCTTAGTGGAACATAGGGCTTGAGTAACACGCCCCAATTTCCTTCTTTTGTCTACAGTCATTTCCACTTGACTCCACAACTGACCAGAACTTTTCATTTCTTCTTCACACAATCTACATGTCAACATCGCCTTGGGCGCCCTACTCGTCGTTTCCCATGCGGGTCCCACTCGAGAGCCTGGACTGGCGCGTGATTTCCCCAAATGGTCTTCTCAGTGTATGTTCAGTCCAATCCAATCCATCAACACTTTATTCTGCATATTTCCTAGGTGATGGGTTCTTGATTGATTCGTTTTTAGGTCAGAGTGTGTTCCTTCACGCTTATTCCTAATATTCTGGTCATCTATCCGATCTTCAGTATCGAGTGAGCGAGGGCGGTAGCTATTGTGAATGTCTACAGTTTGTTGGGAATGCTTTTTGTAAAACGCCGCCAAGTCTCTCAACCATCACACAGAGGCACTGACTTACTTGACTGACATTACTGTTGAGAATCAGGATCTCCTTCATGCTTTATGCTGGGTGCAGTGCTGTGGATTGCAGTGGATCTCCACACTGACATCAGACTGAAGAGGGTAGATCTGTCTTGCTGTCTTTCCAATCCTTGCTGCTTTCACATCGTCATCTGTGCCTATGCGGCCAGTAGCTGAAACGATGCTGTCTAGATAGGTGAAAGAGAGTACTTCATTTAAGTTTCTCTTGTTGATTTTGACAGGTGAATATTAACAGGAAAGTACAGTAGATGTTGGTCGGATATCTTTTCCCTGCATTTCGAAAATAATATCTAATGCTAAAGGAATGAATAGTTTGCAGGAAGATTTCTCTTGGTATTGTGATTCAGTAAGCCTATTATCTTCTTGTCATGACAAGTACGATAGACGAACATGCATAACGACTAAATTTAGTCACTTCATATACATTTTTCAATGGACTTCTTTTAGTCTTCAGCAAACAAACATTTCTTTATCAATATCTTCCATTGAATTTCAGTGGTAAAGAAATATTCAGTTTACTCTGAAATAAGAAAAGAAAGTCAAAAACCAGGAAACCATTTCCAACGAAACGACTGATTTCATCCCTGTTTTGATAGTTTACTAATTTTACTTTATATCAACTCAACTATCATTGTAATGCACTTTTAGGTTATGAAGTCATTCTCTCATATCATTGTATTTGATAGAAGCTTGAATAATAAGGATTCTGAATGCATGTTAACATTTCAGTAACCAGACAGGCAATCTAGGTTACAATATTATAATTGTTACATGCAACGTATTTGACTAGTAAAAGGGCTGATATTACCTGAAAGGCTGTTATAAGTCAAAAGAATGAGAAATTGATAATCTTTTTCTCTAGAAAATATATATTCAAATCCATTGTTTCAATGATTTTATTCTCATCAAATAGGAATATTCTGAAAGTCTCTTATCCATTGAAGCTTATAAAGCATCTTCCTTCATATTCATTATGTGATAAGTTATGGGACTAATGAAGAAAAATAAAACTCTTCAGACTCAAATTTACATAAATGTGCTTGAGTGATGGGTCTGAAATAGTCCGGGGACACAAACAATTAAAGATAAGAAAAGATTCCATATAGTAATCTATCTTTGGAAAGAAGATGAGAAGAATCGAGCCTAGTAAAGAGAGAAAAGGAGAAAAAACCATATAAAGTTTTATCAGAAAGATTGATAGCAATTAATTTCTAGTGTCAAAGCTACTTTGCTTAGGTAAAGAGATTTCGATACTGCTATCAAAAGTAACTTGCAACGGTCAGATATATTTCTATTTTTCTACTTTCTGTGAATGCAAACGGATGCATTTCTATCCTTAATAGTGTGTTATAAAAACATTGAGAATCATCATCAATGTCCACCAATTTTTCAATAACTTCTTTCATTCAACCAGCACGAATTTGTTGTGATTTTGTGTAGCTACTATGTAATTAAAATGAAATTCTTTTTTCAGCGAACAAAAAGTTTCCGAATTCAGGAAACTGTAAACGTACAACAAAGGCTACAGAACCCCAACCAACTAAGACTCAAGGTCATTGATGTAACAGAACCTACTCTCTAAGTCCAAATTTGATACCTTAAAACTCCCAGGCGCATATTTATTCAGATTATGTGGCTTACTAAAAGTTCACAAGCCTGCAGCTCCAGTATCCTCAATTTCAGATATATCGAACTCTCCATATCTTTCAACAGCCAATTGATTAGTACGATCTTTAGAATCTCTAACTCGCTATTTATTGAGAAGTAGCGTAAAGGATACAACCCGATTCTTAGAACACGCTAAAAATACGAATGCTTAAGGCAAGAAGATAATAGCATTAGATATAGGATCAATACTTACCAATGTACAGCTTATGGAAACAGTCAACTAAATATGCAACCAACTAGCAGAGCATGAGATAGACGAAGAATACCATCCGAAGTAGTTAAGGAATTACTGCCAAAATGCACGTTGAATGTTCAGTAACGAATTTTACAGACAAGTAGATAGGATTGCAGCCGGGTGTCTTCTGGGTCCTATGCTAGGGGATGTCTTCCTTGTCAAACTTGAAATGATCCTTTTTGTGAATACATTTGATAAAACTAGACTATTATTACCGGCCGGTATAAATAATAATGTATTTGCTCAATCTCGAACCATTATTTCATTTATAGTACAGAATTATCAACATCTAATATTGCAGTAATTTACCTGTACAACATTTTTCAGAAATCTTAACAATGATAATGGTTTACAATATGTTATAAATAGTAGTAGGATAGTTGTAATACAGAATGACTGATGATACATTCATCACTTATGACAACGACTTCAACAAAAACAATTTTTTGAATATATTCAATGATATCCATCCAACTGTGAAGTTCATCTGTAGGGAGGAACAGGAGAATAGTATATCGATTTGGATATCCTCTTCATCAGAGGGATGAATGTATATATTAAGAGGGATTTTTTCAGAAAGAACACACATATCGCTCAACGTATTCATTTTCATAGCTATGCACCTGTTCAGTATAAAGGAAGCCTAGTCAAAAGCTTGAATTACAGAATACAATATATGTATTTTGTTGACTATGGGGAAGAAGCAACGGATAAAGTGAAGACAATATTAGAGAAAAATGGTTCTCCAGTAAACTTCATAAATAAATAGATGTTGAAACTTAGAGACATTATAAAAAAAAGGTTGCTAAGAAATTCCTATGTCTTAAAATAAGTTCCTAAAGTGATATTACCTTTGATATTATAGCACATTGAGTGAGTAGGTCTGCCGGAATAACAGCTGCCGCATTGAAACTTTTCCTCAGCTTCTTAACGAAGACATTACTGACACAGCAAATGAAGGATAGGTTGGCAACGATGACCACTTTATTATGTATTCATGGGTTCAGCTGTTTCTGTGGAGCTAATTACATAGGTGGTGCTCAAATAACTCTATCCATACGCTATCGTGAACATACAACAGCTTGGTTGAGGAAAGGAACGACAAGTAAATCAGCACTTCAGTTGTTCCCCATTTAGTAGATTGTGGATATTCAACCAGGTTAGGCCATGCTTTTACTGTGATACATTGCATCCCTTGTAGTTTACCTAAAGGGGTACAATAGTGTCTCTTACTTGTAGCGGAAGATGCAGGAATCATCACAAGGAAACCTTATTTATGTTTGGAGGAAATATGTGCATCTAATTCGTCTACCTTCTCCCACAATAAGATCGTCATGTTTTTAAAAACTTTTCTACCAGAAACTTCACATTTTAAACTCCCACTCTATCTAATCACATTCTTATTCATTTCATTGTTAAGTAGTTATTTCATATGTAATTCCTTTTATGCCCTTGTTTATTCATACTGTTACCAGTAATCATTTTCAACCCTTAGATCACACTTCACATTTGTTATTTGCTATTTCATTTTTGTGTTCACATGATTTTTCAGTCAACTTGAATATAACTCATCGGCATATAATTATTATTTGATCTTGAGTAGACAGATATACACAAATTTGTGACTCAGATGTACACAAATGGATCATTATCTCTAGATTTTATCTACTTATATCTTGATTGTTCCGTTCACGTTGTCTTTGTTACACAGCTAACACCATATGGATTAGTATTTCACCTGACAAAAATGTACATCCATTTGAATTGATCTCCGGTCTACCAATAACACTGACTTTTAAAACTGAAGTTTTTTGTCATACATGTTTTTACTTCAACTGATGAGATATACCCATTTATTCATGAATAAGAACAAGGCATGTATAGGCGAAACGTTTTTTTCTTCTCTTATACTTCACTTATTCTCATAAACTAATAACCGCTGAACTTGAAGAGGTTACTGAAAACAAATATTCGGTGAAATTATTATTGTTTTGAGTAGTACCATTTGTTAGAATACCTTAGACTACAGCACTTTTGATGATCAGTCTGACCGCTTGCCTTTCAATGCTTCTTTCGTTATGACATGGGATCATAATTATCAGATGAACAGTTGACTGTAAAACATGGTTTCATGGTTTATTGGAAATAAGTAAGGTTTACCAGATGTAAACCCAATTAGTTTCACTGTTGTTTCTTGCACTTAAGAGTGACAGACATGCAGTGCCTGATAAAGTATTTCGCTTTTGTGTCATTAATCAACAAAATATTTTAGCAAACTTGGTTTTATTGATTAGAGCTGAGGGAAGACAGGAAAAGTTGATTCGTTTAGATTCATGGTTTGGTGTTGAGAAGTAATCAACCTTTCATTCTCATATTCTGGCAGTTTAACACACCTATTGCTGAACACCTTGCATAGGGACTAGGAAAAGAATAAATGAAGTCATGACGAAGTTCAAAACTTTCGCAATAATTCAACAGTAGTCATCTAATAGATAAGACTGAAGCGTTCACAATCATCTGTCGCATTCCGTAGTATCTTCGAGATTGAATTTCCACTTGGATATAACATATAGCTGAGGCTTTTGGAATTAAAGAAACGATCCTAGTCTTTGTGTACGAAAAAACGTTTTTGCAATCCTTACCTCTGCCATGATCACAAAAAATTTAATAAATAACTTCAAAGATAAGTTTAATTTCGTCTATCCCCTATATCTTCTTCATTCTTTTCGAAAACATGTCTTATTTGCTTAGACTTCGATTGTCTACTCTCTTCAACCTTCAGTATTATACAACTTTATTTTTCCAGGTTCTACCTACATTGATTTCCTAAATTTATGGGGTACTATGCTGTTCCCATTATTCGCATTATCACTGAGATAATCATTATTGATACTGCATGCTGACTGAAGATGAAATACAAATCTAGGCCACGGAAGATTCAAACTAACATCCGGGAGTATGGTCTCACTGAGCTACGAGACACAGCTGCTGACCAGTTTTTTACTTCACTTCATTTGCCAAGGACTTTGATTAACTGACATGTAAATTCATTATGTGTTAAACCAGATAAAGATCTAGTTAACAGCCGAGTTTTGTAGCGCGGCTGGTTAAGCACTAGGCCTGACACGTGGAGGTCACTGGTTCCAGTCCTGTCGTGACCCAGATTTTCATTTTACCTTCAATCATCACCTAATACCAATAATACAAGTCTACCAAACCACAGCTATCTCAAGTAGTCTAACTGATAATAATAATTAGTACTGCTATTGGGATATTTACCATTTGCATACTTCATGCCCTTGTTTCCAAAGACTAAAGTATTCACCATGATTGGTTTAATGGTTTACATAGAAGAAAGTATCTGCGTAAGAAGTGAATGAAAATGATATTGTTCGCTGAGAAATTTCCTTCTAATTTAAGCGACGGGAATTTTTAACATTCCTATTCTCTCTGGCCTCAGTTTAACCATTTGACTGCTCTGAATGTCACTGTTCTATTCTGTTTGCGACTCCAGTTGGAAATGGTAACAGTTTGACTTGATTCCTCCACCTCTTTTCCATACTATCGCTTTTGTGCTTGAAAGGCTTTTTCAATAGATTTTCTGTGTTAGTAGCTTACTAACATTTCGGCACTGTCGTTCAATAATTTACATCACGTTGTTATTCTTACAGACTGTGTAAATTCTGAATTTTCACAAGCTAATAGGAGGTTAGGATATAAAAGAAGTTGATTTCAACCTACTTGTTATGTTAGCTTCCTTTTTTTAGTGATAAAATTAAGGTAGATATTATTACGTAACTCAAGGGAAAACACAAAATGGAATTCTGGGCCAGGAAAGGAAGACTCAACGGAGCAAGATGACGAAGCATATTTCTTCCTTTTGACAGGATGTCTTTATCTATTAGTATTTCCGAGTTATCAGTATATATCCTCATGTTTAGTCTACTCGTTCCGACTGTCAGGTGATTGCGGAACTGATTTCAAAAAGAATTGTTCTCGTTGCTGTAAGGAATATATTTCGATAAAATAAGTTTGTTCTAACTTACTTTCTTTAAATTCACTCTTTCTTACTTCGTATGATGGGTTAATAAAATGTCACATGGTCTTAGAAATCAACTTTAGATCAAAAACGTCTAACTAGCAGTTAGGAAATATGTTAAAACAAAAACCATCGTACTAATGGTCTTGAACCACGTAAACTAATTCATTTTGATAACTACTTGCTATTAGATTACGAAAACAGTGAAATACAATAAATTCACTTCTCTATGATTAGAATAGGGTCATTCCTTCAAACTACCTCACTGAAATATAAGATTTTTGTATTATGTCCTTCAGAGTTACTATAATATAGACACAAGCACATTGTATTTTGATGCATTCACACCAACATAAGATTTAAAAGGCTCTTGATGAACAATTTAGAAGGAACAACTGGAAGATGATAACATAATCCATTCAGTGAATGACTGAAAGGAAGAAAAAAAATTGAAATTGTTTAATTGAGGTCATACATGAATGTACGAAATCGTATCAAACGCAATAAGAAATAATTGAAAATTTTGAAAATGCTGACAACCATTACACATTAGTAAATAGTTTTCTTTCGGTGAGCTTTCACTTCATTAAAAGAATAATGTGGAATAGTAATTCATTAATAATCTTGTGTACAAACTTTTGATGAGATGCAAATTGTTTTTCAATTTGTACATTTCTTTTTAGAATAAGCGCATATAATACTGTACTAATTAGATGACACTGGGCTAACTTTTAAAAAATTATGCCTTTCGTAGAATCACTAAAAGATAAACAAATGTTTGCATTTACATAATAACGCTCCTCTTCCTTCCTTTTCATTTTGTCTGTGTTTATTTTGACTAGATTTTCAAGAATATTTAAATGATTGGACTTAAAGCAAGGATCAGCAATTAGGAAATTAAAAATGCATTTTGTTTTAAGTGTTAGGTCCTAAGTTGGTATTTATTGTGGACTGAAGTCTGTTGGAGAACCGTTGAAATGTTTGGAGGGCTGGAAAAATGTTTCTTCCTACCGTAGGACTCCTCAGCTGTGCACGTGCATGACCTCATCAGTAGTCTGGCCCAGAATCTACTTGTTCCGTGACCAAATTTTACCATTGAGACAGTGGGTTGGAATGCAATTGTCCACATTTTCCTACTTATTTCAGTTAACAATATAGAGTGACCTTCCTCCAGTACCATCGCTGAGAACTTGTTTTTGCTTTCTACCTAGTTTTCCCTACAGGCTTTAGATGAATTAATACTTTGATCCTTTAGGGACTCAGATATTTCCTAATGTCATGCTTTTGTTAAGATAAAGCGTCGTTTAAAGTGGTTTTCTGTTTTGTCCTTGAATTTCGGACAAATAACTAATTGAAGACAGATGTGAATAACTCAATTGCCGCTTAGTGGAGCATACATTTAAGAAACATTTCTTATCAGAAATTTGAAGCAATTAGTCCCTTTAATAAATTTCGATAACGCTATTAGAAGACGAAGATTATCAGAAAAATGTGATGTATTTGCGCAATACATTTCGAACAACCCGATCACACATTGACTTGTCAAGTCAATTTATATATGAAAATTAAAGGTCAAATATAGTGAAAATGAAAAGGTTGTGACACTAGTCTTGGTAATATAATCAGATAAGGATTACCAAGGTAAATTAATTGAAACAACAAATTGTTTTTGTACACACAGCGGGGGATTAAGTTTACGAATGGCTAACGCTTCGGCAAACTTCAGCATGCGTCCCTGGTTATTCCTGTATATTATCTTAAACGCTGTTTTCGTATTAACCCTGTGATTCACTTCAATAATATGTTTTGCTATAGATGACGATGGATGTCTGTCACCTGCACTTATCAAAGTTTGTGTGTTAAACTGTTTTTCTAGCCATTTGGGGATGTGTTCACCCACATGAAAATGTATTCTTTTGATGTTAACTCTCTGTTTACAAATGTGCCTCTAACGATGACAATTAATATTCTTTGCGACCACATATCTTCGAATTATCCTTCTTTCCCCATTCCTTCAACTTATTTGAAGGAACTGCTTTTATTATGTACTGATAAGGTTCATTTCACTTTCGAAGGTGAATACTTTCGGCAAATTGATGGTTTAGCCATGGGGAGTCCATTAGGACCGTTATTAGCTGACATATATATATCACATACTGAACTAATGGCCCAAGATCTAATCACCAATGTCATACTCTATAGAAGGTATGTGGATGATATCTTTGTACTATGTGACACAGATGAGGATGCCAAGAGGTTGCTAAAAAGGCTTAATATCGTACAAGACCATATCAGTCTGACATGTGAGGAAGAAAAAGACCATCAACTTGCATTTCTTGATATACTCTTGTGCCGGAGGGAAGATGGATCTATAAGACGATCAATATATAGGAAGTCTACTTGAACAGGACAGTATTTGAATTTCCATAGTTTTCGTCCGATGAAATATAAGAGAGGCTTGGTAAGATGCTTGTTCAATAGAATCCAACGTATTTGTACCTCTGATGCGATGGATGATGAGAATAACTTTCTGACAGATACTGTAGTAAAAAACGGCTATCCATTACAGTTTGTCAACCATTGTAAAAAACAGTTGATCCCAAAGCCTACAGTTTCCTCGGTACCGAAGAAAAGCATATTTCTAAAAGTACCATACAGAGGGGAAACAAGTAGTATGATATTGAAGCAGAGATTAAAATCCGTTATCAGTAAAACATACTATGCAGCTCAGCTTATCATTGTTGAGACAACAAAACACCTGCTTCACCACAAACCTCAACTTCGCACGAATGATTACATCACATCCTACTGCGTTTACCAATTTACACGTATGTGTGGGCACACATACATAGGGAGGAGTAATCATTCAATACAGACTAGGGTGGGTGAACACATCCCCAGATGGCTAGAAAAACAGTTTAACACACAAACTTTGATAAGTGCAGGTGACAGACATCCATCGTCATCTATAGCAAAACATATTATTGAAGTGAATCACAGGGTTAATACGAAAACAGCGTTTAAGATAATATACAGGAATAACCAGGGACGCATGCTGAAGTTTGCCGAAGCGTTAGCCATTCGTAAACTTAATCCCCCGCTGTGTGTACAAAAACAATTTGTTGTTTCAATTAATTTACCTTGGTAATCCTTATCTGATTATATTACCAAGACTAGTGTCACAACCTTTTCATTTTCACTATATTTGACCTTTAATTTTCATATATAAATTGACTTGACAAGTCAATGTGTGATCGGGTTGTTCGAAATGTATTGCGCAAATACATCACATTTTTCTGATAATCTTCGTCTTCTAATAGCGTTATCGAAAAATTTCTTAGTGTATGTCTTGTTCAATCCAATCCATCAACACTTTATTCTGCATATTTCCTAGGTGATGGGTTCTTGATTGATTCGTTTTCAGGTCAGAGTGTGTTCCTTCACGCTTCGCCATCTATCCGATCTTCAGTATCGAGTGAGCGAGGGCGGTAGCTATTGTGAATGTCTACAGTTTGTTGGGAATGCTTTTTGTAAAACGCCGCCAAGTCTCTCAACCATCACACAGAGGCACTGACTTACTTGACTGACATTACTGTTGAGAATCAGGATCTCCTTCATGCTTTATGCTGGGTGCAGTGCTGTGGATTGCAGTGGATCTCCACACTGACATCAGACTGAAGAGGGTAGATCTGTCTTGCTGTCTTTCCAATCCTTGCTGCTTTCACATCGTCATCTGTGCCTATGCGGCCAGTAGCTGAAACGATGCTGTCTAGATAGGTGAAAGCGAGTACTTCCTTTAGATTTCTCCCGTTATTGGTGATTGGTGCTTGTTGTTGTTGTCGGTTGGGTATCTTTATCACTTCTGTCTTCTCTACGTTCAGCCATTTCCGCTATCTCGCCTCTTCTGCCAACTTGTTTGTTTTCATCTATAGATCTTTGGGTTTATACGACAAGTCACTAGAAATAAATCACCATTGATGAAAACCAAATCTTCTACGGTCTGTTAGTTGAGTAGACTGCATATGCTCCTCTTCTTACAAGTCTCAGTTTGTTGCATGATCCAGTGGACCACAGTCATGAGGATTATCCGTTATAGTAGGTAACTTTGTCCTACTCCTGTCTTCACTGAACTTTCCATTGTAAATCACCTCACATGTGGCGTCTTCATATAGCTGTTGAATGAGGTTGGTACAGGTTTGTGGTACTCTGTAGTGTTGAAGCAGCTGCCAAATTACTTTAAGTTGACGCTGTCGAAGGCTTTCTCAAAATCGACTGATATGGTTTGAGTAGACTGCCGTTCCATGCTCTGTTCTATGATGATGCGTAGTATTGCAATTTGATCGGCACACGATTTGTACTTCCTGAAGCCAGTCAGCCTGTTCCTGTTGCAGTTTTGAATCAAGAGCATACTTTAGTCTCTCCAGGATGATGCGGCTTAATATTTTGCTTGCATTGGGTAGACAGAAGCATGAGTCCGCGCCAGTTCCTGCAAAGACTTAGTTCGTCCTTGTTTAGGAGTTTGACAATGTAGCCCTTCTTCCAATCGCTAGGTACATTCCCTTTCTTCCAGACATTCTGCAATAGTGGTGTGAACATGTCCGCTGTTGTCTCTGCATCTGCACTCAGTGCTTCTGGCGGGATACTATCTGGTCCTGCTGCTTTCCCGCATTTCAGTAGCCTTATAACGTTCAGGACTTCGACTTTCGTTGGGGGCTTATGTTTATTGGTAATTCTGTGACTGAGCTGCAGGTGGTATTTCTGGACGAGTTGCAGGTGGTGGTGGTGGTCGATTAAAGAGTTTGTTGAAGTGGTCAGTTCATCATTTCCTTTGTTTCTTTTCTATGGTAACTAGGTTTTCTTCACTATCTTTCATTTGTTTCATCTGCGTTGATCTCCTTCCTCCCAGTTTGTAACCTGGATATTTGAGGTAGTATTGTCAGGTCTCTCCTACCTGCAGCCTGTTCTGCTTCACTTGCAAATGTGTCGTAGAAGTGTCTTTTGTCTTTCCGTGCACTGTTCTTCACTTCTTTTCCCAGTGCAGTGTTTTATAGGTTGTATTCAATTCCTCTTTTCGTTGTACATCCCTCCACTGCACTGGTTCATCTTCTGCTTCACCATCACCGTCTTCCTCTCCCTCCTCTGTCAGCTTCTTTGTGTCCGGCGAGGTCCATTCCATATTTTGATTCTCCTTTTTTCTTAACACAGTTATGCAGATTTCCTTCCACGCAGGTTTCCTCGAGAGTGTTGCCTAATGTCTCCCATTTTTTCCTGATTATTGACTGGCGATAAGATGTCCTTTGAAGTTTTGCCCTTCAGTTTCTTTTCTGGGAGTTGAACTTGAACTGTGGTCTATCACCAACTTTTTCCAGGGCTTTCAACTCGATTTAGCAGGTAGGTTCTTTGCACCAGATAGTGAGTGGTGTGAATCTACCTGCATCTGATCCTCTCCTTCATCTTGTGTCCAGTAGGCTGTTTGCATCTCCACTTTTTCACATGGAGATGAAGTCGCTCTGATTTGTAGTGTGTCCTGGTGTCTAGCGAAATCAAATTCATGTCGCTGTGTGGATATCCTTGTGTTTGTACACACTGCCTCCAATCACCAAATCGTTGAGTGTGCAGAAGTCTGCAAACGGTTCTCCATTCTGGTTCATTTCACCGAGTGCCTCTTAAGGCACGATTGGTTCTCTTCCTATGTTGTCAGCTTCATGCAGCTTGGCATTCATGTCAATCCAGTCATTAGAATGAATTTTGATGTCGCCATCAGAGTGGGGTCTTGTCCATTACTGGTTGCAGTTGTCTGTAGGATCCCTCCTTCTTCTCTTCATCTGCATTGTTTGTTGGTGCTTAGCGTTGTATGACTGTGTTTTTTCTTCCGCTTGAATTGAATCTTGCTGCGATGATCCTGATCCTGCAGGTGGAGGTCGGTTCCCACTGCATGAGAGGAGGAGAGCCTTTGATGCTGTTGGGGACATCATGACAGCCACTCCTGTACTCAGTGTGCTGTGCTCGTGGTTGTCGTCTGGGTGACAATATCGGAGTAGATTGTTGATCCCTCTGCAGTTGATAGTTTGTAGAGCCCACTTTCATTCCATATGCTTTTGCAGATTTCCAGCACTTCAATGCTATACCTTCTCATCTAATTTGAAATCTGGGCAGCCTTCCTAGATTCATACATGCTTCAGACTTTCCATATCCTCATTCTTACTTTCGCTGCCATTGAGAGAGATAAGATACATCGGCCGATTCGTTTCCCGAAGGCTTTCTCCAACCAGCGTCATTTCGTCTCTCCGGTCCCAGGGAGGGACGGGTTTATTTTTATTTTTTATATTTTTTTTGTGCTTCGAAGTTTGTTTGGCGATTGGATTGGTTTTCTGTGGTACAGTTGCTATCCCTATGCAGAAATAACCTTACCTCTTTATCCGGGCTTAGGACCGGCTAGTAACTAGTTAACTAATTAACTAGGAGAGGTTGCCTGTATGTATTAATTAAATGCAAAGTCTAGCCTTTGAAGACTACGAAATAGGATTAAACGCACATAGTGGATTCCACTATTAGCTGCCGAGATGAATATAACATCATGAATATCCAGCAGTAACAAGGCATCCACTTAGAAGCAAATTTACCAAAAGTGGTCATTCATTTTCTCCCTGTATAGCAACATAAAGTTACTAGTATAAAACAACAGGCTTTATTCAAATTATACTGACAAAATCGATCATGAATATGTGGTTGGAAAAAGTCTTTCTAGTGTTTTGAATCTTTTAGATGATTGCATCATGCTGAAGAGTGAAACTAGTCACGCAAGCTCCTTAGTTATACTCAAAGGTTTTTCTGCAACATGTTTTATTAATTTGTGGTTGCTTTTAGCAAGCAAAAGATGCGCCAAGTACTGATCCTATGTGTTTCGCTACATATAGTTTACTCATTTCGACCAATCACAAGGCCTTTTGCAGTGGTGACAGAAAAATTCATATCTCGTAGTTAAATTCGGAGGTCTGATATCAGGAGTGTCTGGTATCTCGTTGCAGTATGCCGATTACACTAAATGAAGTCACTTATGTTATTTACAGCTTTTTCGAATCAATAACTATATTTCGGAAGATAGATTCAAATGAATTGTTCACTTTGTTTGTAAAAGGGTTATTTACTTATTTCAGAAATCGGCATAGTTTGCGCTAAGAAAGCTGTTCGCTGAACATATAAATTTGTAGACACAGGAACTATCCTAAATGATAATTGTGGCTATGAATGTAATATGAGAGTGTTCAGTTTCAATAAATCGCAAGCATCATGCTTTAAATATAGTCTTTTCTGGCGGCCTAGTTGAACTTTAAGCTGCCCATGAAATTTTCCAGCAGACATACTAAATCAATTTCTTCCCTTTCAGTTTGTCTTAGTCTTTCATTTATGTTCACCAAACCTATCACAAACTGTTGGAGATTCTTAAAATGTTCTCAACTAGCTGTTATGCAAATTAATAATGAAACGAAGGGGAAGTGTCATGGTTGACAGAAATGAAATTTTGAATATACAGAAATACATCATATTTCTATCCCTCGGATACTTATCTCGAATTGTGCATTCTTCTACTGACTGAATGAACCACCAACACTAAAATCACTCTTGTTCTACACCTAATTCTAGACCAGGTACTACTCGAAAATTAACCAACTGTTTCACATTATTGTCTTCATTACTATTATTATAAAGTGCATTATGATATTTTAATTTCGTTTCAAAATACTGTTGTTGGAGTGTATTTGTTAAAATATTACATACTGAGAGTTCCATAATGCAGCAAACATATTGTTTGGGATAAAATTATTAGTACTATTATTATTAGCAATATTAGATCAAAATGACTGGAAAAAAGCATACCACAAACTGGTATCTAGACACCAGGTCATCTCATCCAATGTCAGTTAAGCCAGGTTTAGTCAAATGTCTAGATGATAGAGCTAGGAAACTTACTAGTAAGTGCAAGGATAACATAGGAATTAAAGCACATAAAAGAAGCTTTAATAGTTAGTAACTATCCTCTACCGATTATTAAGAAATTCTTTCGAATACATAGGAGACAAAATAGTAACAGTAATAGGATGGGATGAAACCACTGTACTTAAGTTGAATATAATTAGGTAGAGAAAGAGAAAGACAGATTGATTATTAATGCTTTGTTCATCAAATCTACACCCACCACATGTAATAAGAATGACGCAAAACCTACACCAGAGGTATGAGAATCTTTGCTATCAATAAAAACAAACAATGTCGAGCAACAACACTATAAAAATCAGATATCAATGGTAGCGTGATAATTACATTGATATGATTACGAGCAGTGATAATTTATGCTCAAAACGTCATCAAGCAATTAATACTGTATCACTGTGTGTTATAAGTCAAACAAACAAATCTAATATGCGATTATATTCTACTACAGTACCTAAGTTTTACGCTTCTATTGATAATACCTAATCGTTTGCTTGACAAACGTTTGCTCAGTCACAAGACAGAAAAGTAGTCTTTTGTAGCATACCAACTACTCAGACGATAGAATTCTCTCAAGAGTTATGAAAGCATGTCGATGCTAATGTTACATTCAAAACTGTAATCTCAGAAATAGGATGATTTTAGATATCCTCTGATATAAGGGTCGGGTTTTGAAAAAAGCATAAAAATGATCTACTTTTAGATTTTGTTTGAAATCGCTGTATAATGACGTTTGCGGCATAATTAAAAAGTGTACGAGCTTAAATTCAGCTTTGAAACATCTAATGAGATTTACATTAGTTTCTCATTATTTAATCTGATCTACAATGACTTGTAAGTCTAGCTTTATTTCGTACTTTCATAAAATTAAAAACATGAGTCTTTAAGTTATATTGCCATTCAATTTAAGATAACTTACTTAAGGATGTTTTTCATCTGATTAAATACAGAAATAATAATATTGTTAGTGTTATTACTTGTATTATCCCGTCGTTGATTAAACCAAATTGATCGGTTTCTATTGATATATGAGCTCCTGTGCGGATGCCTCAATATAACCAGTGTTTTAATTATATCTACTGATGATGGATAGTGGCTAGCAGTGGAATCCAGGGCGTGCGTTTCGTCCTATTTAGGACCCATCAGCTGAGACGAAGCGCGCGTCCTGGATTTCACTGTAAGCCAATATTCATCATCAATAGAAATAACGTTGTCAACCAAATAATTATGTCTAATATCTTGGTGTTTTATAGTTTTTTTGATTTTTAAGTAGTGATTATTAAGCTTTAATAAGTGAGAAATCAAATAACTACTTAGTCTAAACCTAAAGTTTTCCAAGTTTGCCGGTAAACCAGGCTAGCATTTACATCCCTTGACTAAACAATAAAGCTACTATCCAGAGACTTGATGGTCGCCTTTTCACTTATGGTGTAGATTACTGAGCAGCTACACATCAAAGTCGAACAAGTAGCTTGTATCACTCGGAACCTCCACAAAAAGTATTCACAATCATCGGAATTCCCCTTCTCGAAAAAACATAACGTCTTTGTTTTGATTCCCCAGTGTTCAAAAATATAATCCCGATTCCCGTCACCTGTGATATAAACCCTCATAAAAACCATAGACATTAAAAGAGAAACGGATGATTTATATGTTTAAAAGGATGAAATTTAATGCAAACTTTAGAATAAAGTGTCAACTTTACCACCTATTCTGTCATAACACCTTGCTGCTTAAAATATCTAGTAACTGATTTCTTAGGGCATGTTTTATGGATTTTTCTTACCACATAAGGTGAACCTGTTCGTTCTTATTACTAAAATCAAGGTGGTCTTCATAAGAATACATTAATTAGCTTACTTGAGTACCATTCTATTAAAAGAATTTGGCAAAAAACTGATCAAAAATAACATCGTCAATTTACCACACGTATTTCTAAAAAGCGCAAGGGAAATCAACTGAATATTGACAATTTTTAATGTAATGGTTACTATGCATACATCTATTAGACAGAAAGAGATTTTTCAAGTATTCTTCGTTTCAAATATTCATTCTGTCATATTACTTGGTTTCTCCTGGTTTTCTTGATACATTTTTGTGATACTTAGATCTGTTTCATCCCTCCTCACCTCCTAGAGTATCTGACATGATCAAAATATTCATCTATCAACTTTTATGGATTTCAGTTTTATAGATTCTTCAACATATCTTTGGATCAAAATGTATGCGGCACGAAAGTATAAGCAGAGTATTGGTATTGTAAATGTTTTCAGTTTCATCTAGTTTTTATGATGGAAGATTCAGCAAATGTTATTAATTACGCTGTCTAAATATCAAAATTCCACTGCTTTTATGAAAGAAACGACTTTTGTTTTGCATAAAGTTTGATTGCAGAGTTGGTTGAAACAGAATAAGAAATACACCTTACTTATTCTGCATGCTTTTGAGTTGTATACAAGTTAGTCGACGAATATTTCTGATAGGTTGTTTTGCCGGCCAAGAATATGCTTTATGGAACCATGGTAGTGAAACAGTTACTTCAATTAAAACGGTAGTAAAATAGGATCTTAATCAGACCTGTATATACCGCTACTCAGCTGATATGTGTTATTACGTTATGTGCACTTATTCATTATTTACCTAATTCATATGTTTCAAGGGTAAAATTCAATGATTTGTCATTTCAGTATGAAAATATCTTATCCGAGAATTTTTCTCTGCATTCCTGAAACAGGTTATTAGGAATATCATTATGGTAACATTTTTTATAGTGCTTGCTCAAAACGCTGACAACTTACTGGAAGGCTTTTACAAACAAGTTTTCTGTTGGAAACAGAACTGAATTGATTTTTAAAATCATGAAAAGTATATTGACCTTGTAAAGTAGCGTATTCACTCATGCATATATGTTGTTAACAGTTAGGTGTAAGAACCAGTGGGGTACATCAACAGGGAATGTAGGAAAACGTATGATCCTTTTTCGCACAAATCTTGCATTAATCGTGTCTAAAGCCTTCAAATGTGAGTGAAGTTTACTCTTATCTCATTTATATCTTGGTGTATTGATTAGAAACAATCAGAGATTGTGTTTGAGAACATTCTGACTCGACCCTTACTTTTACTGTGCAGCTTTTTGAGTGATATATGTATTTCTGCACCATAATAATGATCTTTGCTGAATGCTGGCGGTAACTCGTGCACCATTTAAGCTCACCTGTTGCCAAAGTTATCGCAGGTTGTGCTCAAATTGACTCATATTGGATTTAATATCGTTCAAACTTTAGTTAGTGTATTTTATAGGTTTAAGTAAATAACAGAAGACGATTGCAGAGAAAGAAAGTTTTATTCTCGACGAAATCGTTCTCTTAGCTTTATCTTTATCAATAAATAGTAAAAAGGATGGGACATTTCAGAGTAATTTTTAATCAAAGACCGATATAAATTGCATAACAAAGAAACGCAACGTAATGCTTAGAGGCGTTTCAAATTGGGAAATAAGCAAAATTATTACAAAATAAGAAAAAGTTACTTCATAAGAGAATTGTGTAGAGTAATGAATCCTCTACGATGACCAACGCAAAGAGGGATTTTGTACATACTTCGTTTGAACATTTAATGATGGTTTAACTTTTGAATTGCTAATGCTTCAGGTATACCCAGATGTTTTAGCCTAAGTCATTTCGAGTATCTTGGTAGCACATTGTACAAAATTTTGAAGAATTTATCAACAGGAGCCAGATGTCCTGAGTTTAATTAGTGTGCAAAAAAACATTTATACATTGTACACTTGCTGACATACTTTCATTCTATTGCTCATACAATGTAGATTTTAGACCGGAAAGTTATTTTATGATAATTTGCCAAGATTTATCTACAAACGGACCGGTAGAAGATTGCATGAGAGTCACGGCATTTAGGCTATGTAAAAGAAGTGTTCAACATGTTTTTTGATGATATTTAAACCTGATCTGCAAAACATTGAAAGCTTTTGTTTTGTGGAGGCAAACTGTGATCAGAAAATGTTTAATAAGGGAACAAATAACTCTTGGAATCCACCATTAGTAGTCCAAACAAAAAGAATTTAAAGGCAAACTTTGCCAAATGTCCTTATGTTTGTTTTTCTTTTGAAAATCACTATACTGAAAAACATCTTGGTAATTATTAGTAGGAGATTTTGGGGTGAATGGTCGAGTGTTCTAATAGATATTCATGACTGGTAAGGTCAACATAGTTAGCAGGGTGTGTTTGGTCTTCTATAGGTATGTTTGATCGATGGAGATTTTATAGGTCAAATAGTGTGGAATACTGAATTTCAGGTTCGTAAGTAAATTGTAACGTGATTTCATCAGGCCTTCTAGTTCTTCACCTCAATATTGTATGTACTCAAGGATGTCTAATACTGTCTACTATTGCTCCATGAAACAAAGATGTTCTTTGGTGGATCTACTCGTGACAACAAGGTTTTTATGCAAATCATTTTCCTATTTTTCTTTAAAATGTACTAGCAAAATTTGTTCTTGTCTTGAGAACAGCCATGGAGAGAGGTGCAGATGCACAATATACTTGTATTTGGGTAGAATATTTGCGGGCTGCTGTTTGCAAAGGTTGAGTAGCCTTCTCAGAACGAAGTTTGTCAGTACAGTCAGGGATCCATTACCGGCAGCCTTTAAAATCCTATGCAATACAGTGTGGTCCTTCTTCCGGAGTCTTGGAAAGAATAAGGGGGAACAATAAGGAAGTAAATACAAAAAACATAAGTTAATAAAAAGTGAGAATCAATGCTAAGTTATGCCAGACTGTTTGGATTTCTCCATGCAAAAATTAGGTGTTAGGTTTTCCTTGAAATTTGTAGAATATAGGGAGGGAGGCACCAAGAAAGATTAGACGAAGGGCATAAACCAAGACGAAGCGCGCTTGAAACATTCTCTAGTACGAAGCTACCCATCAGATCGAACTCATAGGTCCAAATTAATCAGAAGTATTTTACTGTGATTTAAAAAATAGACTTCTAAAGCATGAACAGAGTAATAAAAAAACCAATAAACAACTTTAAAGGCTGTTTCATTTGATGCTCATTGCCAACAAAATGTGAGATTTTGAAACTTCATATGAGTCTTGTCCGTCCTTTGGTCAATCACAAAGGATGATGTCGAGAAATACAACTGTGGAGTGGCCTAACCGTGCAACCAATGCAACTAAGTCTACAGGAACAAGTGACCTAGTAAATGCTTACTGAGGAGATGAATTTACATATTTTGTCTTTGTTTCACGAAATCATGACCAGCTGAGTGAGCGATGGGTAGTATTACTTTTGTTTACTGAATGCATTCTTTTAAAAAGCTCCTTTTAGAGGTTAACTCACAGTTTCACCCATAAAATTACCCACATACTGTTGTTTCAACAAAACTGATTCCTCTGGTTTTCTTGTTAATATTATTTGTTTCGTTAAGAATTTGGCTGTATATCCATTTCTGCCGGGTATATCCCATCATCATTACTGTGATCCGAATAAATCACTCTTGCTCTATGAGTTAAACGTTTCGTTAGGTTTCATTTCAATTGCAAAGAGATGAAACTCTAAGCAAGGTTAAAGATCAGCATCAAACATCAGCTGGTCCGTAAATTTCTTTTTATATCTAACCCACTTGTCTCATCGTTAGGACATCATTTAAGATGCAAGTAATTTAGACAAAATTTTCATGTTGGAAAAGACTGTGTAAAAGGAAGATCAGTTATGAAGAGAAATGCAAACTGCAGTAAAAGAACAAAAGAACAATATGATTATATGAAGTGCAGACATGTCCACTTGACTAGTCTCAAATAGGAAGAAACGCGCATACTAGATTCCATTGATAGCCGTCAAATAGTTTGCAACATAATGAATATCCAGGCGGTATCAAAGCACTCGCATAGGACACCATCTGCCAGCAGAGGCTGAGAAATTCGACTCAGTAAAGAATGGAAATTACATTCCTCAATAAATGACATGTAGAAAAACAATTTTATGATAAAAAGACTAAATCAGGTGAGAGAACAATTAAAAAAGTTTGAGTTTTATGAGAATTTTGTTTTTTTCCAGCTAGTATCCTTTACTGACTGATATCACTTGAAGAATCATTAGAAATCCGGGTGCATCGGATAGTTGTTTCTTCTGACTAAGTGATCGAACGCAGGACCTTTAGTTCCCATGGTGGATGCTTTACCCACTCAACTACTGGGTCACAGTTCAATGGTCCACAATTTCCTACTTTTGTCAGTTTACAATATAGCATGACTGTGCACTAGGTTCTTCTGTTAATATTTGCTTCACTTCTCACTGGTTGAATAAACAGGTTTCAACTTCTCATTAGAACTTCACTAATCAGCACTAGACGGTAATTTAGTTTGAAGTTTATGAGGATTTATCTATTTTAAATTAGTATCTATCATGAAATGACTAGCCTGAAATAACTCAATCTCCACAATCCTTAGAATAAATTAAATATATTAAAAGCGAAGTATCTTTACAATATTGATTCTGCCTTTTCACTGCAATGAGACAGACATATCCTTATGTCCTTACTCTGGACACTCAGTGAATCTAAGCTGCTACTGCTTGAATGAAGTGATCTATTGTCAAGCATGCACTTTGTCACTATGTCATTAGCTGAATATTGGCTTCTTTACCAAAACAATAAAGCGTTTTTTAGTAAGAGATTCAATAATTAGACAGTATGGTATGATTTTATGTTATCTTGATTCCCAATTAGTCATAATAATGTAACTGTTGATAATAAATTCTGGACTAATTTTTATTTAGTAAGTAATAATTTCGATGTGCATGATGCATTCGATTAACCTGTAAAGTAACCATTTCGTAGGTGGATCAAAGATGCCACAAAGCATCACAAACATTCAGCCACAATGGTTTGCCTTCAGATGATTTTGAACTTAATTCGTTGACCATAAAGCAATACATCCATTATCCTAAGTTCAATCAATATATAATTTCTCAAGGAATTTCCACCAATTAATCAAAAATGCCAACATATACATAAAACAATACCTTAAGCTTCAGTAAGATAGGTTTTTCACTCTGTAGCCCTACAACTTAGGTTAACAATGAATATAAATCCCAGGTCATATCAACTGTGAAGGTATTCTTCCGTATAAAGAAGTTAAAAGGTGTAGTTAAACTATCCAAGTGACTTTTGGATAATATATAATTCAACCTGCATGTTTAATGAGAGCTTATGATTGGTTTAAAACGTTTTATGAAGGGAATCTAGAGTGATATTATTAAGTTTTTTTCATTTACAACCTACTCAGAATATGATGAAAATAAACTTCGTAGTTGCCGAGATTATGTATCTCACAAACTTGTCTAAGTAATTTTCTATAAGAACTATTACACTAAGATAATAAAACAATATTTGTCTCCCTTTGTTAGCAAACCGGATATCTGAGTAGTTTATTTTAGTGAATTACTAGTGAGGTCATGATATAGTGATAAGAATTATAGTTATGACTATAATTGTACATGTGTTTCTCATAGGACTTTGTCGAAACCCAACTATGTAGACCTTTAAATTGAAGTTATAACACAATACATAAGGACCGTTCATTGAGAAACAAGAGATATTTGCAGAGAACCTAATTATCTTTTCAACAACCCACTTTCACAACTGCACACTTCTAAACATGCAAGTTAGATTATAGGGTTCCAGACAAATTTCTGGTCAAATGTGTAAAGGAAATGAACTGTCACTACTTAGAATAAGAAGTGGTCTCAATAATTTCATAAAATGCTCTGAACCGTATCTGCTAAAGACCAAAGTAAAGAAATTGTTTGTGCATGTTGTACACATTTACACGATTAAGGTTTGAAGCTGTGATCTGCCAAAGGTTCAGTTGTAAATTTATATTCTTCATTGTGAAGTCACATAAACTAAAAAAAGTCTTAAAACATATCAGAATCTTTCTTACCACCTAAAGTTTGGTCTAATAGTTTCAAAGTTGGAGCAAAGCTACTGAGGTATAACAATTAGCAACTTGGTCCAGAAAATACTGAAGAAAGTAGGAAATATTAAGACTGTTTTGACATGATCTACATTGAAGATAGATAGGGAGATACCTTTATTATTTGAAAAAGATCACTTTAGAAATGCATATTTGATAGATTAACATAACATAACTAATATAATGATGCCCATTATTTGATTACTAACTGTTGTGCTGAACATAAAACTAAAATACTGATAATGCTTCAAAGTGTGAGTAGTTCAGGCGTATAAGGGGATTAAATCTTCTGATAGGTTGACACTGGACGTTATTCTGTGAAGGTGCTTTTAAAGGGAATAATCGGATTTCTCTTCTTAAGTGAAAACATATTATTAGGTTAAGTCAAGCAAAACGTACGAATCTTCTTTCTTGTATTGCTTACGATATGCAAGTGAAGTTAATCTCATAACTCGTTATACTTGTTGTTAATACATTTGATTTGTTGATCTTTTGTTCTAAATTAAGTATTTTCTTGAAATAATGGTTGAGTAACATTTTAAGTAAAGAGCACTCACAAACACATTTTACTCCTCATTGCAATCAGTTGAATCGAGAAAGTACAACGTTTTTTACGTCACTATTTGCTTATTGTTTATCCAGTTCATTCACTCATCAGTCTCGAAGATAAGTATCATTTCTGAGCTAAGTGATCAGTATATCAGTAGGAATAAATAAAACTAAATGAGATCACAAAGTAAATTAATGGAAACTTATACTTAATTATATATTGGCTATCTAATTTCAAGCTTTAAGAAAACATCATTTTTCTAAGTCCATCGCTGATTTAGTACTGATACAACATTATATCGCCGTCAACTAGATGATGAACAAGTTCAATGATTTTGTCAAGATGAAATGCATTACGCTGGATATCTCAAAGATACAGTGTACTTCTTTGTTAGTTGGGAACCCGTAGAACACTATTTATCTGTCAGTTTTGTTCCTTTGTGGTTCAATTATGATATCAAATCACAGAAAACATTTTCAGCAAAAAGTCTTTTTCTAAATATAAATGTCACGTGATCATGAAGGCGTAGTTGTAAAGACAGGCCAAGAGACATTAGCATTAACTGCTAAAATATTCTTGTTTAACGTTTTTTCTTGTATTCCTTCAAATATATTCGAATGAAATTCTTGATTTTTTGATTTATAAACCTGAAGAATAGTACAAAAGTGATGTGGAACAAAATTTCAGTTCAGTCCTCACCAACCGAAATGCCAGCTTAGAGAACTACCCATTCTGAACGTAGCTACGAAATTTACATATATACAAAAGGTTTGTTCTATAGTATAGTACTTATTGTATGTCTGAAGGTGATAAGTATTTGTAGTGTCCACCGGGATTTTCATAAAAACACTGTACTTTCAAGAGAATGAAAAAAAATTGCAGAGTTAAAAAGCATTTTAGTCATTTTATATATTGTTATATCTATTACTCACCGACTGCACTAAATACTTCTCAATTTTTGTTGATCTGTCTGACTCAGTTTACTCTCGAGAAGATTTGGTTGAATACTTAAATCATGTATTGGAGGAAGAAGAAGCATCTATGAACAAATTGCCAATTTCTCTTCTACGATTCGGATGATGATTCCTTGAAGACAAGTATAGATTTTGATCTGTTCATTTACTATCCATGTGAATGATAAGCTAGATCTCAAATAAAATGATTATTTATTTGATATTCATTCTGTTCTACTCATATGCATGGAAGACCAATGAGAAGCCATGGAAGCCGATAGTAAAAAGAAGACAATGGAGAATCACCGAAAGCCTTTTACTCTGTTGATAGACACTTTGCAGACAGAAACTTAGAACTAATGTTGTGATGCCTTAGACTTCAAGAATTTCAAACGATGTTTTGGTATCAACTGGGTGATGATTTGTGCACGTGAAGGGCTTAGAATACTGTTATCAGTGATAACATGATGAGTATACGCCTGAAGATATTTATAAAAAATTACTCTTAAGACAACAAGCGCACAAAAAGAGTTCAAGTACACTTTTTGTCATTCCTGCTATTGTAACATGATCTACTTATCGGGCACCTTGATCCGTTTAATTAAAATTCTATGTTATTTCCAATTTAGTTGAAGAACTTAACCAAGAGGAGTTTGAAAGTTGAAAAATCATCCACCTTTTCTTTTATCTTCAGTCAATGGTGAAGCGAAACCTTGGTTTATGGATTGAAGGTTTCAGATAATGGATAGGCGCTCTTCACAATAGGACCCTAAACACTTGGAAGTACTAAAAACAGAGAAAAACTATATGATTTTCACCTTTGTTATTTCCAGTTATTTTTCATTTTAGAAGACATGAGCGTTGAGTGGCGGTAAAAGTAGGTTGATGTAGGAAGAGATAACTGAAATTATATTAAGGGATTTCAGCTAGTAAGTGACTAAAATGCACTTTGATAATTCTGAGTATCATATTTAATTCTGTATACATCTGAACTTTAAGTTAAACCAAATGAGTTATTGCATAGTTTCTGGTTTACAGTGACTGCTGGAATGATACAAATCTGTTTACCGTGCATAACCTATCGATATCTTTTAAATGAGGAAGCATATTCATGCTGATAGCAAGTATAATATTTGGCGCCGGGTTTCCCTGTCCATATGATAGACGTTTTACGCTATTAAAACCTTATTTCAGTAAAATACAGTATTAAGAATGTCTCATTGATTATTTTACCCATAGAATTTAAGTACAAGCTCTGATTCTTCAAAAATTGTGGGGAACTGATCGTTCAAGTCAACATAAATAACATGAATTCCCCTCATAGCAATCTGCTTGAAGTTCCACTGACTAGATCAGAGTATCCAAGGTTTCAGACAACCGTTTCATTCGATTGGACGGAGACCATCATTTTGTAGCTGAATCTCGCTAGCCGACTTGAGCTAACTGGATAATACTAACGAAATGCATTATTTATTCAAAGCATCACATGAAAGATTTGAAGTCTAATTATTTCAATTCTTTATTTTGTAGCTAGGAAAAATAAGTGAGTACATTAACAAATATATAAGGTGGCTCAAATGCGAGGGAAAAAAAAATTAAAACTAACCAGGTCAGTTTGTAGGCTAGGATAAATAGAATAAATAGCATCACGTAATAAAGTGTGTTTTGATTTCTTTGAATGACGCAGAAGTCCCCCACAAGTGAATCAAGAATACTTATCATATGGATGGTTTGTTGTTCTCCAATTGAAACATTTTGTCGAGAATAAATAGCTCCGAGGCTTGATGACATCATAGCTACCAAATTCATAAACTGTTCAACATGATACGGCTGTCTGGACAAATATAGATGGTTAGAGTCGCGTTTGCTAGCACTCATCAGCAAGCCGCGTCTGCAACCATGAGCAGACTGAGTTTGTCTCAGCAACTCAAACTTACCTCAATTGTCAAGTAAAATAGAGAGAGAACCACTAAGCCGTGCAGGCCACGAATGACTCCTTGGCAGACTAGACAGAGTACACGAACTAGTCACTAGTGAATAACCAGTATGACTGTCAATAGACTTCGATCACTGCTGAGCGTTGATGAAAGTAGAAAATAATAATTTGACAATTTCTGTGATATCCTTGTTGTAGAGTAGAGTAACACCCTAGTTGATCTAAAGTGCTTACATTGTTTTCTGTTCTGCCACTGAAAATTGTTGAGTATAGTTGAGTTGATGATCACTGAATTTGAACACTTTATTCAGAGAGGAATTTCTGTACTTATTACTAACAAATCTAATTTCTTGGATACTACTGGATATTGAAACTCATGCAATCGGAGGTAAATCTGTATCAAAGTTTTCTTTTAGGGTAATCTGTTATAAATGCGTACTGTTTGTCAGTGATGATTCAGTAATGTTGACATTAACATTAATTTTCTTCTTTATAGATATGAATTTTATAGAACAAGTTTCTGTATTTAAAAGGCATACATAAATCTTAAGTTGTTGATTATATGAGCTACTATCATCATTAGCTGAAGAAATTTTCAGTTGGGTTATTATTTAGTTGAAACGTTTTCAGTCTAGCCTGTTAGCTAACGTATCAAGGAGCACAACACCGCTAAGTTTAGAACAGTTTAATTGTACTGTACTTACTTCATCTTTTCATGACTATGATAAACTATTTAACTTGATAAATGAATTATTTATCGGAAAAAGTTCATATTTTTCAAACAGTCATCCTATTCAGAGGAAGAAGTTCATAAAATTAAAAATGATCCATATATTTTTCTGAAGAACAAATAGAAAATAAGTGTCGATCAAATGAAAAAGGTTAAGGAGTTCAAATTGTTTTCCAAAGTTCACGGAAAAAACTGTCATTACATCATCCTGAATAACTGATCGTACAGCAATGAATAACTAACTTCCTTGCATAGTGAAGGGATATTGCATGACTGAAAGATGGAAACAAAAAGGGAGAATGAAAGATTAGTAGGACAAGGAAAACGAGGAGTGAAAAAATTTCTTTGTTCACACTAGTCGACGTATAACCTGACCGTATCCGTCACATAAAGTCTTATTTATCGCTGCAGTATGAAAAGTGGTACGCTTTGGATTCGATTCACAATGGAAAACAACATAACTGACTAAGAAGCAGATACTTCAAGATGATGAGTTTCGGATGAGATAAAACGTCTGTTCTGGGTTTCACTGCTAGCAGTCAATAACCACTGTGAATACCATCCCGTGTAGTGTGACTTAAGTTTGACAATGAAAGCCACCGTTAACAGGACCTTTTACTCTGTTTGTTCAAATTTCAAACAGTTCCGCTTAAAACTTTTGGCAGAACAGTAAGATGTAGTTCATCTGAAAGGTTTGATGCATTAGTGGCATGTACACCGAACAACCTGATTACCTACTTGTGTTACATATCTGGATGAATTATACGATAAATGGAGATCTATCCACAATGCAGTTAGTCAGTTACCTGAAAAAATTATCTCACCTTTAAGTACTATCGAATTAGTTTAATAAAGTTGTGCCCTCTTTGTTTTGAACAAAGGACTTATTTTGTTTTGCAGCTGTATACAACTCAAATTTAACAACTTCATTATTCACTAGTTTGGATAGAGATTCCCACTTCCTTAACCATCATTACATAAGAGTCTTCTAAAATAATTTTAAAGTACAATAACCTTTTTGATCATCAAAAAATGATTGACACCTAGAGATACAGAAAAATGGTTGCCTACAATACTTTTTAGCAAAAAACATTCGACCTTAAATGTTTCTCAGGTGATTTGATCAAAAGCGCCTTGGGATCTCCAACTTATGGATCAATCAAAGTTTGACATGATCATAAAATTTTATCGTAAGTGTACTTTTCAAAACAGAAACTCAAACTTTATCAACTGAATGTGACTAATATGTTCAAAAAAGATTCAAACAGTCTCTGATTTCATGCGAAACGAATGTAGTCCCTGGTTTCAATCGCGGTAACTTATTCTTCTCAACCTACAAAGCTTACTGTACCGCCTTCCTACCTAAATAAACATCGGTGAAACTGCCTGCATGAAACAGATTTTTCTCAGGAGAAGTGATCATTCATCACACTTCATTATGGGACCAATATGAAAGTCTTGCTTTCCAACAGACTTTTGCTTTTTCTTGTGGCACTTCCTAGTTCCCTTAAACTAGAATATACGGAAATCAAAATCCGTTTAGGTGGCTGAACTTCATAAGTCTGCTTGTTTGCGCTAATCGAAGTACATGGAATGACCTAAATTGGAAAAACCAAGTCAATCTGTCAAATAGTAGTGTATTTTGACAAAATTATTGCGCAACAATAGAGATAATTTCGCATTCCAGTTCATAAAAATTAAAATAAGCAGTTTTTTAGCTTATGTTAAACTTGAAAATCAGTACGGTTCAGCATAATATTGAGAAAAAAATCCAAGAGGATTTCCGCGGAGGGAGTTGTTGATTTTAGCGGATCTGTAGCTGGCGATTTTGTCAATTTGGTTAATAGCATCTGTTATCAAACTGAGAAGTATTCTCAAAGCAATACGATCTAACTACGTTAGGTATTTTAGTGATTTATTGACGGCAGAGTAGACTTGGTGGATTAAATATGTGGCAGTAATGCTTCAAACTAAAAATATATAGCGATTTCGCACTGGCATGTTATAGCACCGACAAAAAACTGTAAGACCAAAATAGATTTCATATACAATCACCACATTTTGAAACCGCAACCCACTGAAAAAAATAAAATGAAGTATAAAACTCATAAGAGAATTACACAACTTACCGTTTGAAGTTAGGCACACAAAAACAATATCATTCTTCTGATATCTGTCCTTAGTGAACACAGAAATGTTGAATTTTTATCGTTATTGTTTTCTGGAGGTCATTAATTTGAATATTATTTGTATAAGCTAATAGAAACTGAGAAATGATCAAAGGATCAAGTCCTGTTTATACCCATAGTATTGTTATTCAGAATAACTAAGCTTAGCCCACTATCCACTGAGGAAAAAGACAGTGGGCGACGATGTTCTAAAACAGTCGTATAAATAAGGCCTTACCAACTGAGAAATATTAGGATGTAATCACTACAAACTGTAATATACTGAATTCACTATTTATACAACCTATCTTAATTATCAGAACAAGTATGAAAATCACACTGAGAATGTGCTCACCTCATAGTATATGATAACCTGTCTTGGAGACATGCATAGGTAAGTGGCCAACTTAGCATAAAAAAGAAGTCTCATATATACAGTTAACTTCGCCTGATTAACTAGTTCACTAGTTACTAGCCGGTCCTAAGCCCGGGTAAAGAGGGAAGATTATGCATAGCGACAGCAACTGTACCACAGAAAACCAATCCAATCGCCAAACAAACTTCGAAGCACAAAGAAAATATAAAAAATAAGAATAAACTTATCCCTCTCTGGGACCGGAGAGACGAAATATTAAATATCATCCTGGCGAGACTCAAGGATGCACTGGATTCGAAACTACAACCGGAACAGGCAGGATTCAGGGGGTACAAGTTATGCGCGGACCAAATTGCAACGCTTCGCATCATCATGGAACAGAGTATAGAATGGCAGTCAACTGGATCTCTACCTCAGCTTCATAGACTTTGAAAAGGCCTTCGACAGCGTCGATAGCGCCGAGAAGTAATTTAGCAGTTGCTTCAACACTACGGAATGCCACTAGTCTTTATCTACCTCATTCCCAAACTATACAAAAACGTCACATGCCAAGTCATCCACAATGAAAAGCTCAGTGACGCCTTTCAAGTGGAGATAGGAATCAGAAAAGAATGCCACCTACTATCACCCATGATCCTGCCGATTGTGGTTGACTGGATCATGCAGCAAACCAAGAGGAGCAGGAAGAGGAAGACACGCTAGAACCTAGTAGACTTGGATTTCGCCGGTGACTTGTGTTTAACCTTTCACAAACTCTTAGATCTACAGGTGAAAACTAACAAGTTGACAAAAGAGGCAAGGCAGCGAAGATGGGATTGCCTTCAGGTGGATGTAGAGAAGACAGAGGTGATGAAGATACTCAACCAACACCATCAACAACAACAACAAGCTCCAATCAACATCAACGAAAAAAACTTAAACGAAGTAGTCTCTTCCACCTACATGCCTAGGCAGCATCGTCTCAATTACAGGTGGCAGAACAGACGAAGACGTCAAAGCAGCCAGGATCGGAAAAGCAGGACAGGTGTTCATTTATATGAAATCAGTGTGGAGATCTTCTGCACTCAGCATAAGGCCTGAACAACATCCAGATTTTCAATACTAATGTCACGTCAGTGCTGGTATATTGTTCAGAGACTTGGTGCGTTACGAAAGGGATTTCCAACAAACTGAAGATATTCATAAACAACTGCCTACACCGAATCGTTACTGAAGATCAGATGGATCGCCAGAAATAATAAGCAACAAGGAACTCTGTCTGGCTGGCTTGCTGGCTGCCTGACTGGCAAAAAACCAACCAAGAACCTATCGCTCAACAAATATGCAGAAGGAAGTGGAGATGGATTGGACATGCAGTGAGAAGACCATTCGGGGACATTACGCGTGAGACCAGTCCCTCGAGTGAAACCCGATGGGAAATGATGAGTTGGGCGTCGAGGTGAGGGTGACATGGAGATCGTGAGAGTAAGAAACGAGAGCTTGTGGGTTGTCGTGGAGACAGGTTGAAAAAGCTGGAGAGAAGAGGATGGAATCTAGGCGTGCTACTTATGCCCTATGTTTCATTAGGAACCCAGGGGACAAATAATAATAATAATAATACATATATTCCACCTTTCTTTTAGCCTACTTATTTGTGAATGAATATTGATTGTGACTAAATAGTGAGCATTTTATAAATTTAGTGTATTTCATGAATAGCATTAAGATGGTGAAGCTGACCTTTTCACACAATTTCATTTTCAAAGGGCTGTTGCTCGTCTTTTAAAAATATTCACTTCTGTGTTTATGAAAGTAGACGTTTTTGGAGTAAGATGTGGCGACAAGTAAAAATATGGCAAGTTTTTCTAATGAAGAATTTAAAGCTTACGTTTAACGCTATGAAGAAAGAATGGAGGTGGCATCACTGAGGATTACTGAGAAATTCAAGCAAATGATAGATAACATTCAGCAGAATCTGCATCCGTGAATCCTTGGATTTTGAAAAAGACGTTTCACAGTTACTTCACTGACGGACATAGTGAAGTTGAAAATGAGTTCAAGAAGCCTGATAATTTGAATGATGCTACGTCGATGGACGAGAACGAAATGAATCCTTGCACTATCCAGCATGAAACAGTAAATAATGTTGAGATTCAGTCAAACTATGCTAATGAATAAATGAAGTACTTGTCGAGAGTTTGCAAAATGATGTAACTTGCTTAGCACCATCCAAACTTTCTACAACCCTACCTCACAATGAACATCCGCAAGAAGTTTTCAAGGAGTGACCAGTACAAGCCAAAATATCAATGTCAAAAGTTACACAGATACCTAAGAGGTTCTAAGCCTCCACACACACATCAAACGAGATAATTACTTCTCATGATAGTGGTTTACTATACCAAAAACAATCGATGCCTGTACGAGGAATCAGACAACAGGATCATCTCCAAGTCACCTTCACTTCAGATATCACATCCACTAATAAGCAGCTAACCCTGAATGCACTCAGATTCACAAGTCATAGTGCATTAGGTGGTCAGAAGCAAACCATCGAGGTAGAATACTGTACTGTTGACTATAGTAATTCATCGCATTGCGGAGTATTTAGGCCAGCTACATCTAGACTACTCTTACTCAAACTGGACAAAATATCTCAGGCTACCATCTAAAAAATTGAGGCTTGCTGACAAACTGAACCAAAAGAGTATAGCAGCGTTGACTGCTCAACAGAGCCTTAGTGAATTTGATTCATTGAGTTTGGCAAATAAATATGTGTGAGCATTTTAGTGTTAAAAATGTCATGGCAACGATTAAATGTACACAACTGTTTGGCGTGACCATGAAGCATTTTCGCAAATTCAGTGTCGTACAATGTTGAAATTTCAGACTTAAACCTATGGAGGATGTTTTGCAAATACTTGTCACTCTATTTTTTTAAGCAAGGAGGAAAAGGCTCATCAAATAACCTTATTCAAAGTGTTAGAAAATCATTCTCCTCCTTTCCAAATGCAGTTCAGTTACTTCAAGTTACTTCACAGCAAAGGTTCATCAGATGGGTATTCAGGAATATTTTGTCGCGATCAAGCGAAACGCTACTAGTCAATCAAAAGACATCATTGTTCTGTTAGTCTCTATTTCAAGGGTCAAGTGTTAAAGTGTGCAGAAATATTGACAAAATCTTCATAGAAGCTGCATATGCTTAAACTTTTCTTCAACCAATTGCTCTGCATCAAAATTTTGGGAAAAAAGATGAGAACTAACGTGTAAGTATCAAGTTGGTTGAAGGGATGAAAAATCAATAGAATTTAAATCCAGTGGGACTGAAAATAGCCTACGCCATTGTAATATATATTTAAATCTTGCATTTTGTAAGATATTATGGATGTTGCCGTTGACGTTGTAAATACACCTTCTGTTTTATAATTATAGCCTTTTTCGACTTACGAAGAAACTAGGTGATTATTGAAGGTGAAATTTGAAGGCTCTATCAAGTCACTGTAAAGATATTCAAAAAGTAGCCACTGGTGCTTTATAAGACTCTATCTTTATCAATAACCGTTTAGCTTTTCATCAGTGCTATCACACTAATTGAAATGTTTTCAGATGGGGATAAAAAAGAAGTAGTTTATCAGGAGTTAAGAATAAGTGAACCAGGTTATCGGAGGCGACATGAATTTGGACAACATCTATTAATTCATTCTAAAAAATCGAAGGGATAAGCAAAGAGTCATTCTTTTCAAGAATATCATTATTAATCTGTAAGGTCGTATGTAAATATAACACTCTTATGAAAGAGAAAAGGAATAATTAATAATAAAATGCTTTCTTTTTGAGATGAATGGGGATTTTTAATTTAGAAGTAGTATTCAAGTTGGAAATTGTGAACCACTGGAAACCGACCCAGTGGCTGAATGGTTAAGGCGTTCGCCATGGAACTTGAAGGTCCTGAGTTCGACTTTTAGCCGGGTCGTGGATGCGTACTGCTGAGGAGTCCCATACTGGGACGAAACAGCTGTCCAGTACTCCCAGATTTTCAATGGTTCCTCAACTGATGTCAGTCCATGATGAATACTACTTCTAAAATGCTTCTTTAACAGACCTCACTTTCTACTACAGATCTTGAGGTCAAAGATGAATTACGTAATGCGTAAGTTTGTACTTGGAAGCAGAATCATCAATACACAATTAATATTTTTGGTGACAAGTTTATAGATGTGAAACGGTCAAAGAAATTAATATGTTTGCACCTTGAAAAAAAATGAGAAAACAGAATTTCACGCAGCAAAAATGTCATGTTTGATGAGGGAAAATGAAATAGTAGTGGTATAAATTAAAAGATTTTGAGGATAAATTTTTCTCACAGTTCACCTCTTTTGAAAGTCTATCGAATAAATGAACTTCTTTTGAGACTTCAAAATATGTATTGCCTTAGCTTCTATAGTTTGAAGGAATTCTCGATGTGCACATGTGTACGAAGTTTAGAAGAACTCCAAAGATGGAACTGAAGTTGCGTTGGCAACCAGAACCGGGAAGATTTATATGGTATATACCTGAAGACATATTTTAGAAAAATGTATAAAAACAGAGGTGTCTAATGGTATATTCAAACTTAAAACAGTTAAGTAAAACAGATCTCCATGGTACTACCGGACTATGCGTTATATTCACCACTTGTCAACAATGACAAAAGTAAGATTTTAAAATGAATTGCGAATATTAGAGTTATAGTCATACTGAGCTGTATGATTGTTTAGTATATGAATGGGTCAGTATTAGAAGGATGATATTGTAGGTATGAACTTTCTCTGGTGTAGTGTAGTGGTGGCACATCGTGGGGATGTTAAAATAATATCTCCTTCTTTCACAATGATGGTTTCATTTTGATATGATTTCAGGACAGATACGTTTTTAAAGATATAACTTTTTATGCGGTTTACGCACACAATATTTATTAAAAAGACATCTCTTGTCACGCTAAGTTATCCACGTGATAGTGTGTTTAATCGACTATGAAGGTAAATGCAAAACGTAGTGGTAGCCTCGATGATCTAGGCAGTATATGACTGTGATATTATCACTTGGGAGTAACTGGATTCAGTCAACAACAGGTAGCTTAACACACGTGAATGAGATTATGAAATCTAGTCTCGGGAAAGACAAAGCAACTGCTTACTTCTGCAATGTCAGAAAGATCACGGGACATTTGGTTCACCGGTGAACTATGTTCTTGGGAGAATTAAATATAGGTGTGTGAGCAAAGTCAAAGATTTATCGTGAGCTAACAGAAGTTGGAAACATGGAGCATTGGATTCTGACCCAGTGGCTCAATGGTAACGCGCTGACCGCGGAACCTGAAGGTCGCGGGTTCGATCCCTGCTGAGGAGTCCCTTACTAGGACGAAACTGCTGTCCAGTGCTCCCAGGTTTCCTTTGTTCCTCCAACTGATGTCAGTCTATGATGAGTAACAAATTCAAAGATTTATGTCAACTGTGTTACTCATAGCCTACGTTATTCATTAATAATGTACGAGGAGTCACGTTAACATAGATGAGAAGAGTGCAGAAATTTGTCAAGACTTCATCCCATGAATACTCTAACCCAGTGTTAACAGTGAGGAACGTTCGTGGTCGAGTGGGAACTGAAATCCAACAAGCATCGACGCCAAAATGTACAAGACACAGGGTACTCGCTAGGAATAAAAGAAAAGGTTTGACCTAAGAACCTTCAACGGTTAAAGTTGACAAACCAGAGAAGTTGTGACTGAACTACACAATCTAGAAGTAAAAAACCGATATCGGCCAAATTTAAAACAAAGGTACACAGTTTACATGGGTAAAAGAAACTTATTTGCTGATTATATCTCCGCCGAAGTTACAAATTTCCATGCAGTTTTAAAATTCAAGGATCCCTTCATAGTAAACTACTGAATGTCCCAGTCTTTAGTTAATCACTACCTCATAAGATGCTGTATTTTGTTTTTTGCATCAGTCTATCTGTTGTGTCAAGATGCGCCACACCCACGTTTATCTGTCGGTTGATTATAGGAGGAGCAGAAGAGTATAGCCTGTAAGTGTTTACTCACTTGTCTAGGATTTAATGACAAATAAAAGCTTACCCAGTAAGATAACACTCAAATGTCTTTGAGTGTATTACTGTAGAATATGAAACATAATATCCTATTCAGATAATGAATCAATTTATTCTCCTGTCCATGACAAAATCAGCTTATATGCCCTAAGTTAAGTCGGCAAATTAGGTTAAACATACTTTACAGAATTCATGATAAAAGCAGTTTTTAGTTCAAAATTTTCATGTTTTCACTTTTTCCTAGGTCAATTTAAACAGTACTTTAACCAACTTGTCTAGACTACATAGTGTAGTTATCAACCAATAAAACGAAAGCTGCAACACAGTCAATGAAATGACTACATTCATTGAAACTATTCACTAATGTTTACTTTATTACGCGATTCGAAACTTCCAAAACTTATTGAACAACCCTGTTCTATCTATAATTTAGGTTGCTTTTAGTTTTCATTTCAGCCGATCTATTGGATATACAGCATAAAGTTAGTCAGTATTATTTACTGGATTAGTTTTCTGACGCGATTTATTGTTCAGAGTTATATCAAGGTGAACAAATCAGTTAGAATGGAAGTACATTTTACCACAGTGCAGTGCCTAAGTTTTACTCATATACCAATGAAACTTATATCCCATCTTGCATGATGTTAATAACATTGATGAATAATTTGCAATATATTCAAGTTTTTTTCTTTAGCTCTTGGTATGAAATGAATTTTTGGAATATGTTAGGAAGCTATGTTTGGGTGATCACGAAATAATTGTAGTGCTTTCATTCACTTTCTAAGTCTTGTAGGTTTAGATTCATTTTAAAACCATAAATCTGGGGGAATTTTAGTATTTAATATTCTGCGGTTTAGGTATTTTATTATTGTTATAAATATATTACGTAGGGCAAGAGCTTTTTAAAAATGCTAGATGGTGATGATCATATTCAGAGAGCTATTAATTCCCCCTCATAATTATGTACTAAAAGATTTCTGTTTAATTTTATCAGTGAAAGTGGATCTGTCTCACTTCAATTCATTTCATGTGCATATTTCAAGTTCATAGTGTTGTGAACTTATTTTCCCACCCTAGCACACGTAAGTGTTCAGATGAGCATCAGTGTCTTCACTGTAAAGAACAGCATTATTATATAAAACAGATCAATGGTTCTCTGAATTTTCGGCTGTTTTCATATAAAAGACATTAGAGATTTACATAAAGTTTGCTTTTTATCCTTAATTGTAGCACTGATGCATACATCTGACGTTTACATTATGCTTCATAAGTTTTTAGTGGGTGTGTACATATGATAATCCATCGTATGTTGGACACATTTTTAGAAACTGATCTTACCTTCATTCTTATGGTGACTATATAGTTGCTGTTTACTGCCAACTCCAAAAAGCCTCAAACTGGACAAGATATTAAAATCTCAATTTAAAATAATTAAGAGGAATACTGTGAAGGAAGTTTTTTATCAGAATGTCTGTTCCTAATTTTTCCAAATATGAAAACTCATACATCTTTAATTTGGACGACTTGAAATGAAAAAAAATATCCATAAGAAATAAATAAAGATATCGGCCTCTTCAATGTTAATAATTAATCATTGTATTGTGGGATCTTTCTTGCCGGATGGCCTTTGAATCAAGAACCTTCCTTAAATAGCTAAAATACTTTGACGCATGACAGTAGATACTGATAACTAAAAATACTATCCTAACACTATTGAAAGATAGAAAAAGCAGGATATATTGCTCTAGAGTGATAGGAAACCAGTAAAAAATATAACTGCTGATACAGTTACTTTTACTAAGCCAATAATTGTCGAGTTTAATACAGAAATATTGTTTTCTGAGACACTAGTAAATAATGGACTCATTACATGTCAACGGCACAACCTTAGACCAAGGTTAATAATGCGTCGATAAAACGTGAATAACACTTGATTCAGTCAGGGTTAGAGATGGGTATTCAAACTAAGTTAAGTGTAGAAAATAATGATCAATGAGGTACTGGTTTGTCTGTCTGTTTCGCATTGTCATTGAGTAGAGATACTAGTTCGGGTAGGAACCTTTATCAAGGTGAACATTCTAGCAATTTCATACCCATGTGTTGCTTCATATTTTATACGAACTGGATTTTGAAATCTACTGCTATGCTTAAATAGGCACCAGGAAGGACCTTTTTAGTATTATTTCAAGAAAAGGCTAATACGTTTTCTGAGACAAGCAAACCAGCTTCACATTTGTGACTGCTAATTTATCTGATTATTTTCTTGAACTACTGACATATTTTGTAAGTAGTACATATTTTTCACTGAAAAAACTTTTTGACCAAATGCGAAAAGTAAACCATTGACATTGAGATATCTGTTCCTGGGCTACAAACTACCGCTACCATTTACTATCCATGACCTACAGTTCCGACGAAGTTTGCGAAAGGACTTATTTCGGATAAGACCGAATCTCGTCTGGTAACTTTCCAATTCTGATAATTATTTGGAAAATAAGGTGATTTAATTGATTTTGAAAACATATTACTCACCGATTAGTATATTGTAAGTGGCATCATCTTACTAGACTGAAACGACTCAGAACTAAGGGAATGTAAAAACTATCAGAAAAACTCCACGACTAAAGAATCTGACTTCATTTCAAACTCATACGAATATGAGCAGTGAGTTCTAACCGAAGTTTCATCCAGTAAATATTACCATATCACTGTAAACATTCTAGTATAGAAGTATACTATATATATATATATATATATATATATATATATATATATATATATATATATATATATATATATATATATATATATATATATATATATATATACATATATATATACACTGTATACTGTACTGTAGCAGCTCTCATAAATTCTGAGAACAATTAAATAAAACTTCTATTTGTAAGCCCTTTGACTATACACTTTACCCTTGTTCTCGTTATCCTCTCAAGCGTAAAAGCTGTACTCTGCGCACTGGTAGTAATAGCTGTGACTTACATTGATAGCGATCTTTTAAAGTGGCGAGGTCTAGTTACCGTCTTCTTTTGAGGTTTAGTTAGTTACGGCTACTGTGAGTGGACCTTCAATTTTGATCTCTGAGATGAGTTAATCACCTATTCACCCCCAGTTTACAATCGTCTATTCCTCTGTCTTCTTAGTATTTGTTTTGAAACTTGATGAGTGGTATATCAAGATGTTGCTTCATGGAGAAACTGTGCTGATGGAATTGAAATCACTCAGCACCACTAAACTATGCTCTGTTTGAATAAATATCTTAGGTGTACTAGACGGATCCTCAGAATCATTCGAGCTGATTTCTTTGACAATAAAGAAACACATATATTTTGCAACTCAGCGACATTAAAACCAAATAAAGTTCATTTTAATGATTATAAGAAAGATTGTAGTAGGCTATAATGATTTTGTGAGTGCTGCTGTAACTAATACTAGATGTAAGACCATCGGAATTTGTAATATTTTATTTATTTATTATTATTTGTCCCATGGGTTCCTAATGGAACATAGGGCATAAGTAGCACGTCCCCATTCCACTCTCTTTTCCGCAATCTTTTCAACCTAGCTCCACGACAACTCACAAGCTCTCATTTCCACCTCGCATGATCTCCATGTCACCCTTGGACACCAAACTCGTCGCTTCCCATCGGGGTTCCACTCGAGAGACTGGCCTCACGCGTAATGTCCCCGAATGGTCTTCTCACTGCATGTCCAATCCATCTCCACTTCCTTCTGCATATTTGTTGAGCGAAAGGTTCTTGGTCGGCTTTTTGCCAGCCAGCCAGCCAGCCAGCCAGCCAGCCAGCCAGCCAGCCAGCCAGCCAGCCAGCCAGCCAGCCAGCCAGCCAGCCAGCCAGCCAGCCAGCCAGCCAGCCAGCCAGCCAGCCAGCCAGCCAGCCAGCCAGCCAGCCAGCCAGCCAACCAGCCAGCCAGCCAGCCAGAGTTCCTTGTTGCTTATTCTTTCTGGCAATCCATCTGATTTCCAGTAACGATCCAGTGTAGGCAGTTGTTGATGAATATCTTCAGTTTGTTGGAAATCCCTTTCGTAACGCGTCAAGTCTCTGAACTATATACAAGCACTGACGTGACATCAGTGTTGAAAATCTGGATGTTGTTCAGGCTTTATGCTGAGTGCAGAAGATCTCCACACTGGTTTCAGATAAATGAACACCTGTCCTGCTTTTCCGATCCTGGCTGCTTCGACGTCGTCGTCTGTGCTGCCACCTGTAATTGAGACGATGTTTCCTTGAGCAGGTAGGTGAAAGAGACTACTTCGTTTAAGTTTTTTTCGTTGATGTTGATTGGATCTTGTTGTTGTTGTTGATGGTGTTGGTTGAGTATCTTCATCACCTCTGTCTTCTGTACATCCACCTGAAGGCAATCCCATCTTCGCTGCCTCGGAATTTGTATTGTGAGCAATATTTTCATAGAATTAGTTGATTGCGTGATTGTGTTACTTTTGTTTTGAATTCAACGCACGTTGTTGTGAAATAAATTAAACATTTCTATGAGCCTGTATTAGTCTAGTTTCTCAAACAAGAAATAATAACAATAAAAATAATAGACTCCTTTATTCCAAACAGTGTTTTTCATACAGTTGGGAATTCTAAGGAAACTCGCTACCAGAATATTATACTCAAACGACATGATTACGGTATCTGGGTGATGTTACTAATAGCACTATTAAATGCAATACTGTTGAAAAGTCACCTGGTATCTGATTACCTTTCGATCTAGAAAGGAGGATGTTCAAAAAGTCGAACGTAACATTCAGCCAATACAAAAATCTACCATTCAAACTCAGCACCCCAAGAGTCGAAATATGATGAATCTTGCACAACAAAAGTCCATTTTCATCTCATTTGACATCCTTTTTTAGTTTTAGTATCTATCCAAGAGACAGCTAGCTGAAAGTAAACATTTAAAAACTGTACAAGAGTATCTGGCACCTTCAGAAGACACAGTTGAATAATTAAAACAAATTGTAAGCTAAGAATTTGATGTATATGTTTGGTGGAAAATTTCCGTATCTCAAGGTTAAAGCAGACTGTCTGAAGAAGAAGCACTTCTCAGCTTGGTCTCAGCTTCCGGGAGGATCCAGAGAACATCTTCATTTCACTCAGACCTCCTAGATAGTGTACACTGAAAATTCCTAAAAACTATAGAATCCATGGCAATACATATGCTGAAGCCTCAAAATACGTTCGAAGAAGTTTATTCACTTACGAAATTTTCCGAAGATATGACCTATGAGAACAATTTAATATTAAAATCTTTTGTTTCTTCCCATTAATATTCCATTATATCTTAGTACACACGGTATTTTGTTGGCATACAATTCTAAATCGTCAATTTTCAGAGTGGGAATTTATTGATTCTTTTAACCACATAAAATTATTCGGTTTGATAAATTCTGAGACTCTGGAAAGTTTTCTTCCGAACAATAATTTTTTGATCTGTTGACAGGTAATCAAAACAGTATGCTGTCTAAGTGTTTCATCTCTTCCCACTACAAATTAAACGACATCTTAGTGAAACTTCATGCAATATGGTGATATTTGTACAAGGAATCAAAATGCTAACAGTTAGTTTCACTATAGCAAGTATCAATAAGAAGTAATATAACCTGCTGTAAAAGAGACTTCTTCAACTCCTTACCAGCTCACTAGAGCTTGGAGTGATGAATACTTGATTCTAGTTGTAGTTGGAGTGAGATTGCACGGGTGCAAGTACATTCAGTTGATGAATCTGAAGCCTGAATAAGCATGCGTTTTAATTTCCAAAGAAATCAGTGTTAAGCTGTTTAATACGCCTAGTCATATTTCTAACTATGAGTACTTACAAATGTCAGTCAGTTTTTCCGACTACTTTAAACAAAGCTGAATGTCATTCTTGAGAGTAATTATTCTCTTAAAACGTTGCTAAACTTGTAGTTGACTTAAAATAAATGTCAAATTACTCAGTACTTTGGTTCATGGGTTTGATTATGAAGAAGATATTAAAGAAAAATCTACACATATTTCTATGCCACATGTGCAATAGAGAGTAAATGAACACTTATTCATCTTTACTCTTTGAACAAAATGAATCCTTTCGTGTTGAAAAAATGAATTTTAACGAAACGAGAAAGGCAAACATGAAAATAAGTTGCCAATCCAATTGCTAGTGTAAATCTTCTATGGTGTGATTGAGTATAATTTCATGCAAGATTACTTTATTTGATATACAGAACAGTGATAAGACCATATTTACGGGAAGATATTTCTCAACTAGTTGATCATAGTTCTCTAAAAAAACGAAAGTATATGTATTATTGGGAGCAATATATACAGCTAAAAGTAGCATTCATTAAATCTCATTGCATCACAGTATGCTACGTCAAATATGTTAATCTACTTTGAAATATTCTGAAAGTCATTCATACTGAAAGATCTTTCATGTACATAAGACATAAAATATTATTGTTCTGCTTTATTCATATCGCAGCTACTAAATATTCGAATATGTAGATTCGTATTCCAATTCCATAGGAATTTACTTGCTGTTTACAAGTGTCCAAAGTGCTTCCATACACCAAGAAGTAATTTGATCATTTACTTATAGGAATATTACTACTAAAGTGTTATCTGTTATGCATTCATACATTTTTGTGACTGTTTTCCTTATATCAGTCATCCAGGTGTTCAGGGGAACGGTAATTTCGCCTAATGACTCGGCTTGTTAAAAGTGACTGCTTAAGTTACTCTTCATAGTTTACTTGACCATTTCCATACTACTGATCAATTAAAACAGTAGTATGAAGATGCAAGGTATTCTATTGAGTTACGTACAAGTAATCAAAAGAATACAGTATTAATAAGCCTGAATGGTTGCCCTGCTTTATGCGTTTATTACACCAACATAAACTATTTCTCAACGAGTTATCGTCTTTACGGATGGTTCTTCAGAAGAATAATTTCAGTTATATGACATTTTAAGGTGCAGTATCCATTTCAGCAAGCTCATTGTAAATATTTGAACGGTTAGATTGATGCAGAAGAAAACAGTCTGAACACACATGAGTTATTTAAAAGGGTCCTATTGGCTTTTTACGCCAGAACAACTCGTTCTTGTGTGTGCAGGAAGTTAAATCAAGTTACTCATTCGAAATCAATTATTATGTTGCAGTGTATTTCATTAAAAACTATCAAGGTCTAAAGCCTTCACTCAGCTGAAAGCAATCAACTCACTTGATATTTTTATTTCTTCATGCTTAGATGTAAAAGAAGCGTTTCAGTCGTATCGACCGAAACAAATGTTGCAGGTTACTGAAAATCAACGGGATATAATTTATTTTATTGGAATGAAACTTAGGTCAAATGCGTTAGCGAGGAATGCCAGAAGGCTATGAAAAATGTAGCTATGAAAACGAAATGTTCAGTTTGCTTTCAAATAATCTCAGGGTGATAATCACACTGAAACGAATAAAGTTACCAATATTGCATGATATTTTAGAATGAGGTGGCTAAATTCAGTTGCTAAACTATAATGAAAATGATATCTTGCTTTTTTATGGAAATGTTTATCGCAAACATGGGGACTGAAAGTTACAGGTAGCCGGTAACTCGAATAATACTTATTTCAAAGAAGTCACAGGTACTTGAAATCGAGGAATCGTTTGGAGTTGTGTAGAAGTTAAGGTTTTTCTCATATAAACGACTTAATTTTCATAATATTTAGTATGCTACTGGATATAAACAAACAAGGTTTACATGATGTTTTATGTTCTTGGAAATGAATGGTATTCTGGATGCTGACTTGTATGAAATGTAACCCACAATAGAACCTATTACCGGTTGCACCCATCAGCATGCTAATTTTGCATGTTACGCATGTTTACTCTGGATATATATATATATATATATATATATATATATATATATAAAAGTAAAAAAGCTATGAAAGTAATTTATCATAGAATAGTTGGTACTTTCCACATTTAATTGTTTTATATCCCCCGCAAATTAAAATATTGTATATTGAGCCTGTAAGCTTCTAATGCTCTTCCACGAATGTACCAGAAACAAAATCTGTGCACGTACAATTACGTCTCAAATAAGTTAAGCCCAAAAGAGCTTTGAAAGTTCCATCACTAAATATCTGATGGATACAGGATGAAGCATCCAGATCTCGAAGACATTCAGCACAATCAAGAAACAAAGAATATTAATTCACTGAGATTCACAGAATCAAATGCCATATCAGGAGGTAGTTGTTTGCCCCCAACTTCCTTAATGGCGATTGATTTGTTTTGTCATTCAGTAGAACCTTTTCCAAAAGACTTCGCTTTCATTCACTTCTACAACTAATTTTAAACCACTTCATATTTCATTCACACAAAGTTACTACTTGATCAAGACCAATTTGATCACAAACCAATGCAGAAATTGTTAACCCTATGTTCACATTATTAACTCATCTCATTTACTTACGCAATCTTTTCTGATCCATTATTTGATTGCTCACATGTACCAAGGTGATAATCTCACTATGAAAAATTGAGATAATTTCGATTTTATTGATCACAAATCATTTGATTTGGGCTTTCTTAATATGCATTACTTCTCCCATCTTATCAGTAGACTCTCATCTTCTTGATGAATAAATTATATGAGTTGTATTTGTCTCCACATACATCTAATAAGTTTATAGCCCTTAGAAGGTCGAAAAGAAGGCGACGAAATACAATGAATTCATCATACTTAGCAGCAGAATTTGTCCCAGCTTCGCTAAAACATTTCTGTTAAATAACCACGGTTAATATATTACTCGTTAACTAAAATAAGTGTGGTTTTGTCTAACAAGTCAATTTCAGCCTGAGAATTACAATGATCTAATTCAAACTATGGAGCGCTTTTTCCCAAGGTTTATGAAGTTCCTTTCATCAGACAGAAATGAAAGCACAAAGTGGAAAACTTTGTAGTAATGACGACTGCGAAACAGCTTTCAGGTATCTCTAAATCCTTAAAATTTCCCGCTGATTATTATCCTAGAAGGAATTAATTGTTTCCTTGAACGCTTACCTCGACAATGTCTCAAGTTTCTCTTAGATGTTGGCTGGGATTGGAGTCCAAGACGCTGTTTATTCTTTCTTGAGACATATCTACTAGATCTCGGTGAGTGATTTTGTTGCTAATGACACTCAAAACCAGCGACCAACACTTCCAAAATACGGTAAAATGTTTGCCCTACAATTTACTGCCAACCATCACTAAATAAGTGGTTTCAAATAGTTGAAATATTTTAGATAATCTGTTGAAGTGTAGATATTTCACAAATGTTCCTATGAATCAGTTTGTTAGCTTTTACTGTAACAAAAGTACCTAAGAATGTTAAAATCAAGATTCAATCCGTGAGATAATTGTTAATTTTCTTTAGTTACTAGCTGATTGAAGTTTGAAAATAATCATCCATTAGAATAAAAAAAGATTAATAACAGTATTTTAGGGAAGCGTGTTAGTACAGTAGCGGCATATTCACTGTCCATGAGTTAACAGCATCACAGTACTTCAGAAAAGTAACCCAGTTTTCATACTAAATTTGCCATAGAACACAGTGATATAGTATTGTTTGCCGAATAATGTTTTCGGGTAGATTTTATTTCCTATAGTTGTTTCATACTTTTCTTTGATATGAGTATCGGTAGCAAACTGTATTTAGAACATTATTCAGCTTCAGTGAATTCTATATCAAATAAACAAATCTAACGAGAAGTAATGCTCTACCACAGTGATGAATTTTTACTCTTACAACGATAATAATAATAATAATGAACGCCTTTCTTCACAAATTCTTTGAGGTTTCCATTGTTGCTGGCCGAAGGCATACACTTTCAACTGGAACAAAATGTTGAATGTACACCTTTTGGTTTGTTTATCAGTATATAATTTTGTGCCGCACTGTAAAGGTGATTCGGTAACTTGTAGATGTTTAATTTATTACCTATGATAATCGATGTCAATAACCGTTAATTTGTGCACTTTGTAGAGTACAATATGGCCAACTTGAAAAGTCAGTTAGTTCTTAACTGCTTAAGATAAATACAGAATTATTTACAGAATGGTATTCTTTTATGATTAACTTTTAGTTTTCTCTCTCTCAGAATTCATGTAAATTGTCACTGAAAAGAATCTTTGAGGCTTAGAAACAATCTAGTTAGTAAGCTTTGTGGCCATATTCATGTATCCTCTCTGTACTTGTGTCAAAAATTAACGGATCAAAAACTTACCAGCATTGTTTACAAGAGGGTAAAGAAAGTTTTGTCTAGTGATGAGTGAATCTGAAATTGGTCTTCAGTTTGTAATAAATTCATGTTATGGTTTCTCCTACGTCTTATTTTTGAAGAATGCCTAAGCAAAGGCTTCTCATTCTTAGTAAGGGGCGTACATTCAAACTTTCTATCAAAATTGACCAGTGTTTGTTTCAAAAAAGAGCGTAGACATACTACAAAACTGGGAAACTGTGGCTGATGTATAATTCAAATAGCTGACCATTACAGCTAGTGTGCAAGTGAAAGCGTGTAGTATGCTTTAATAATCATACCACAAGGATTCAAGAAAAAGTTCATACTGAAGGGAGGTCTTCGATTAGCATAGCTGAAGATATTTTCCCACTTTCCAGAGTAGATATTTAGCTTGCTAGCAAAATGTTTGTAACAACTTTCAAACAACTTTTTCTATCAAATCCCAAATACATATTTATGTGAATGTAGTTAAAAAGAACAAAATCAAACATTTTATGAGAGTGATACAGATTCATTTTATTATTTTATCGATTTATTACTGTTTCAAACAATCCGCAGCAATGAAGAGAGATCACAATAAAATATTAAAACACTTCAGTTCAGGTAAAAAATTCAGTCAATGAAAAAGTCAGTCTAGTGTAGTTTCTTAGCAAAGTGAAGAAAACGAAAGAATTTCTCTACAGAGTTCAAAGCATTTTAACACATTTTCTTTTATTTGTGTATTGTATTCAGTGAGTGTTAACTAAAATACATATGAAATTTACTTACTCCATTTACTTCTGATATTTTTTCTTGCCCTATATAAGTTTAGATAGGTGACTGTGTGTAGTTTCTTGATAAACGCCTCCTTAATTGAGCATTTGAATCTCTGAACACCTCAGTGACCATGCAAAAACTCTATTTAGAGTAGTTAGTCAGTTAAAATTTGATGACCCCTTCTTTAATTTGTATAGTTTTCGTCAGTAGTTCGTTACACTTAAGTAAATGTTGATATTAGGTTGACCCTTCGTATGAAAATATAGAATTTATACACCTTTCAACTCTATGAACGTTTCTGGAATACTTGAACTGACACAATCTTAATGATTCCTTTCAACAAGTAATACCGTTTTTAATAAGTTTGTTTTAGGTGTTTTCTTTGGAATGCCCTTTCTCAAGTATCCAAATGATCTCTAAAATGTCGTTGAAGTGTAAACTGGAATTATTCTACATTGTAAACAGTTAACTAGAATCCATTGAAGTAAGATAATGTCATACCATTCTGCTGCAATCATTGTTATCATAATTCCTGCTAAGGAAGAATTATATGAAATGTTTAATTACGTCCCTTGTGTATACACATGTGATTGCGTTATGCATGAGTCAGTCCCTTGGATATTCGAACTTCATCACATTTACGCAAGACTTATTATGCAGAAATTAATTATAGTATGTAAGAAGGTCTTGGCTGATGAGATGGTTTTAATCTACATATATTTTGACTAGAAATTGTCAGAAATCTAGATCATAAAATCGAAGTTGTTGGTTTAGTGATTCAACTGTTGAGCTGTCTAATGGGTTTCAAATCACTCATTTTAAAAGACAAACAGAATAAACCCCCTATTTATTAAATGGAAAAGTTATCCTATTTAGAAGTTAGTTGTAACACATAATTGGCTAAAACTATGAACCCGTCATCCGTTGTCTAATGTTTTCATGCATGTGAGTTAAATTTATGAAGTTTTCCATAATTCACTTAAAGTTTCCCTATCTCTGAAATCAAACTGTATCTGTCAAATATGTTTTACTGGTTAAATCCTCCCTGTTTTGATTGCTTGGTAAGATGAAGAAAATTGACATAATTTCATTCTTATATACCTAGGGACTGAAAAATTGCAGTGCATTTTAACATGTTATGATGTATCAAAATATAGTGAGCAAAAATACTTTTTTTCCAGCTTACTGTTCAACAAAGTCCTTTTTCAATGAATTTTTAATTAATAATAAATAAGATTATTTTGGAAGCTTATGAAAATAAAATTTCTACTCGGAAATATTACCTTCAGGAATATATTGGGGTAAAGCTGACCATATAAATGGAAAATCAAGAAAATTTGGTTTTTAGTTCGGTTTTAAATTTATAATATACAGAATTGTTTTAAACAGCTATGAAAAGCCTACAAAGATAATAAATAAAAATTATGTGCAGAAAAATTGCGATTCCTGCTTTTATTTTAATAGTGTTAAGTGTCAACAAGGAGGGGAGAAAAGAGTGAAAGTATGCTTGTCACATCACTGGACAGTCAGGGACTATTTAGATTACACCATAAGTGAATCTCTGCAGAACTCAGGTATGTGCATTAATCTACCCGTAGATATTGCTCGGTGCCAATTGTTTTGATTTGACATAACATTTAAATACCTAACAGTTTACTGTGTTAGTTAGGTTTTCGTAGTATTTCACTATATTCCATGCACATTGACCTGGCAGGAGAACTTGTAATGTTGATAAAAGAGTGCTGGTGACAATGAGAACCACCAACTGACACTATCAAAGCACAGAAAGACTTAGAAAAATGTTCGCTAATAGACTGGCTTTAAGTACTATCCAACTATAGTTATTTGTCTCCTACCTAGCTTAATAACAATTTCTTACATGAATAAGCCACATCCATATGCTTGTTTCTTAGAAGTAAATATATGTCTCGGGAGTTTCCAAAACCAGCCCTATTACCCGTCTTTGGTTATGTCTGGCGCCACCCAATACTAAGTAAATGCTTTAAACTGCAGATACTCTGATTATTATATGGCCCATAGTGATATGCATCAATATCTCTAGTGTTTCTCTTAGGATGTTGATCAGCAAGGGTAGTCTCCACATGAGTACTGGTTTTATCCATAAAACCACTGGAGTAGTTTACTTTTAATAGCACATTTCTGGTGATAAATTTAAAGAAATAATACAACCTGGTTATTTTAACCTCCTGATTATGTAAGCGACTTCACAAAGGTCATCCTGGTACTCAGCAACTACAAAGTGTTTGATACTGACATTTCTTAAGCCAATGGTTAAAAATTCTACATTTAATTATTTCTCTGTACTTATTAACGTAGGTACGTGTTAACTTATTAGTACATTGCACAATGTTTGCAAGGTATTTGAACACAATATTGGTTTGGTGATTATGTAGTATGATTAACTGGTATCAGTTAGGTTTTCCTAGTCCTTTTTAGAGAATTTTTGACATTCCTGTCTAACATATTTCTCATTCTGTTGAGAAATGAATATAATTATTTTTCTTTTCAGCAAATGAATATCAAGCCTTTTTAGTCGCTCTTCTTTCGTAATTCACAGTTAACCTCTTAAGACACTTTCTGTTCAGAGTTGTTTTCAAGGATATCTTGGTCTCTTTGACTGAATATGAGTTTCTAGCTGTGCTTAAAGCTGTCCCTTGTCATCGATATTCATAGCTCACAGTATGAAAATCAACCAGAATGAAATGATATCGAGTCTGCATTCTTCTTGTCTCAACATCGGTCCTAGTCATTGTGTGTTTTGTGTCTAATCATGGTTCATTTGACCAGAACATATGATATGAGAATCCAAAGCAGTCAATGACAGTTAGAACAGACTGAAGTTCTGCATAGAAGTATGAGTTTCTGTATTCTCATGTTTATAATGATATTAAAAGCTGCTGAATGAATGCTTTGCCGTGTAAACCTAAGATTGTTTTCGTTAAGCTATCTAAAATGAAAATTTTCCTTCTTTGTTTTCAACTTAGCCTCAAGACAACTGCCTATTGCGGCCAAGTATACTCAGTTTTAAGGCGAAAATATTGGTAAAATTCAAAATAAAAGACAGTTTGCAGACAGATGTTAGTTGGTTGGAGATGATCCACGAGAAGTATTGGACTTTGTTTTTGTGGTACTTGGCAGTCGTCAATAAGGTATATCTACCAACTCAAGGGATGGTGAGTCTCCTATTTTGGTAACCACACTGCAAAATGACTGACTTTATTTTGTCTGCACTTTGGACTAAGCAACATGAAATTACTCTCCAGTTACCAATCAGTGAAAATCTGAGGGTATTTCATTCGATAAGTTTCAGTTTATGCCTAAATTATCCACTACCTTATCCTCAGCTAGTCACCATTTAAAAAGCAGGATAATTCTGTCAAAAATCAGAATGAAAAACTCAATATGTAATCAGAGAAATTTAGATTTCAACGTTTGGTGACTAATGCTTTCTTTGAGCAAGATGCTATACTAAATAGTGAAGATTACTAGAAGAAATGGTTATATTTAGCACGTGCTTTACTAAAACAAAAATTTCTCATTAATCCGTTCTTAAGATACAAGAAGTGGAAACCATTTTTCTCAAAAAAGCATTACTTGATATGTTGATGTGAAGTGTTTTCCTCACTTCAAGTGGTCTAATTTCATACTCAATGATGACTGAAGAAAATTTGTCCTTTGAGAGGACCGTACACTGGTTAAAAAAGAAGGTTTAACATTATCAAATATCCCATTGTAAGATATGCACAAATACAGTTTTATGTAGTAGATTGGAATCGATGTATGCTCTTAGACAAAAGTGTCAGTAAGTGATAAAGTGGATGATAGTAAGAATAATTAATAAATTTTAATATTATTTTTAGAAAGAGTACTTAGAATATCTTATGTATTAGTTTTTCTGTTTCTTTGACTATTTTAGTATTTGTCATTATGTATTGTGTAAGGAAGTCCGGTGTCTTAGAATATTTGTACGCGAAAATTGGCTACTTTTGTTTGTTATGCCAAACAAAACTCAAACTGTGAAGTTCAAGATGAATTAGTATAAATTAAGGCGACACTGCAGACTAACTTCCGGTAAATCATAATTAATGATTCTGTCTTCAGTACACTTTACTTCTGCAACAAAGTGTAGAATTAAAAACATAAGTTAATGAACAGTAAGTTTTGCATTACTTTGTAAGAGCTCAACGTCTTTTGAAAGTTACGGATAGATGATACACTCGATTTTCATCAAGAATGATGACCCTTTAGTTTACTTATAGACCCATTTTGACGGCTCGAGAAATACGTGAACAACTCATGATTTAATTATTATACTTTTGGTTATATACTGTATTTTGATATAGACATTTTAAGCAACACCACTGGCCTTTAATTACCCAAACGAAGCTTACAGTACTCAAACCTTGATTCAATCCAATGAAGAGGGAGTCTTCTTGTGCACTAAGGGTTTAGAGTAAAAAGCGGTGCTTTGTTAACATTGATAACCAAAAAGTGGAAACAGTCTCTTTTGGGGATTGCTCAACTAAACTGGATAAACCTGAAGACAGAACTCAGTTTGTTACAACAGTATAATGTGTTTGTTTATTTTTTCATGTAAGTAGTGCTGCTGGTTGTTGTACAGTTTTGAATTACACAAACGTTGCATCTTTTTTAATTTGATCTAGATCCGTTGTACGAGAAATCTCAAGAACTTGCTGCTGCATGTAACTATAACAAATTTTCTCGTAATGTTGTAAGTTGGTGAGAATAGTAAGTAGTTCAAGGGGCTGATTATCACTCTAGTATAGCGTCTTCTTCACAATCTATTAAGACTAGAATGCAACTGTTCATTCCATTACTCTTCTAAGTTCCAAGTCAAATATGAGGACATTTATTCAACGACGGCTCTGGATGAAATCCGTGCTATATAGTGAACTGACAGAAATAAAAAATGTGAATCATCGAATGTCAACCTAATGAGCCAATGCCAACGTGCTGACCGCCGAAGCCGAAGGTTCTGAGTCCGATCCTTAACAAGGTCTGCACTGCTTAGTTGGCCCTCATTAGGACGAAACAGCCGTGCAGTGCTCTCAGGTTTCCAATATTTTTCAACTAACATCAATCCATGGTGAATTATTATCATTATTATTATTATTATCTATCCCTTGGGTTCCTAGTGGGACACCGGGTTTCAGTAGCACGTCCCCATTTCACTCTCTTCTCTGCAGTCTTTTTAATTTGGCTGCATGACTGCCCAGAAGCATTCATTTTTCCCCGCACGATCTCCACCATTTCACCCTCTTCTCAGACGCCAACTGGTCGTTTTCCATGCGGGTTCCAATCGAGAGCCTGGCGTGTGATGTCCCAAACTGGTCTTCTAAGTGTATGCCCAATCCACATCAACTTTTTTCTGGATTCCTTGTGCTTACTTTCGTTTTCATCAGGAGAAGATAAACTGGCCAATTGGCTTCCCGAAGGTTTTCACCAATCAGCGTCATTTCGTCTCTCCGATTCCAACGAGGAATAAATTCATTTTTATTTTCTAAGTTTTCTTTGGGCTTTGTAGTTTCTATAGCGACTGTATTAGTTTTACTGGGTAGAGTTGCTAGTCCTATGCCCAACCTTTCCTCTTTATCCGGACTAAGGACCGGGTAGTAACTTGTTAACTAGGAGAGGTTGTCCATGATTAATACCAAAATGAGATCCATGTGTTCATTCTTCAATGGATAAGAAAAATTATGAAGTGCCAACTAGAACAACTCTACTGAATAATATTTGAAGACTTTTGCTAAATAAGAAATAATTTATCTTTAAGGAAAGACAACTTGTTTTTAAAAAAGCGAGTCCTGGATTCCTCTGCTTGCTACAACCAATCAAATAACCGTTATTAACGTTCAGGCAATATCGAGGCATCTGCATAGGAGTTCATATGCTAACAGAGGTCAAACAATTCGATCAAATAAAGCAACGGAGAACTACAAGTATATCAATAATAATTGTCATATCAAATTGGTTTAAAAGTTTTTAGTTTTGATACTTTTTGAGATTATGACGGAATGTATGATTGAATTCATTTCGTCAGAAGTAGGTTTAGAAAAACTCTGACTGACTTAGAGCATACTGGCGTGATACAAAAGCGAAGATAAGTCTGCTTCACAACTTTGTCACGCAAACATGCTTCTCTTCCGGCTGTTTGTAACTAAGCTAATAAAAATAGTTATATCACTGAAAGATTTGAAATCAGTTCACAAAGCGAAAAGATGTTGTTCCTTCAGTGTGCGAGAAAATTTCACCGTACTTCATGTGACAACGTCACCCAGTTGATGTATGTGTACTAGTCTTTTGTAGCTAAACATCAAAGCAGTATTTCATGTCCCTGTAGCTACAGTGTATTTGTACCACGATGATCAAACTTTACTAATTGTTGTTAAATACAATATAAACTGAGCAAAGGTGAAGAAATCTTAAATATAAATTCACCCTACGCGAATAAATCAGTCACTATATAATCTGCGTTCATCATTATAGAGATACTTATGACGTTTAATAACAAAACATCTGCCCATACCAGATAGACGACATGTGCTACGGAACATATTTCATCATATATATCAAATGTCTGTGTGATCTTATGATTTAAGTTGTCTTTTTTTTGGCTTTTTATTGTTATACTGTTATGAATTCGTTTAATATCTGATCCAACTGTTATTATGCAAACTCTTCTCGGCCTATTACAGTACAATGTTATCTTTGTCCAGTTTCTGGTTCCATTTTGGCAACTTTTTCGACATAATGAAAATAGACAACTGTATAACAGTGGTTGTAGCTTTGTCTAGTCATTTCAAGTGTATAAATCATGTCATTTTAATGATAATTCTATTTTTATTCTGATCAATATTATTTTTTCAACGTTACTAATGCATTGTAATATATTTCACTATGGAAACTATTGTCCGTAAGTATGAGAATAATGCAAAACGAAGTAGATTTCGTACTTTAAATTAATATTCTTCATTATTAGTTCATTTCACTTTGAAAGTTTGAAGGGGACAAAATGAAATGGTAAGTTATCAGCAGAAATTCGTTTTTAGGCTGACTAAAATGCTTAGATGAGTTTATTTACTGAATTTGTAAAAGCAACAGACAAACAGTACAGTTCAACCACGTGATTTTCAAAATTGCATACTTGGTTACCTTTCTAAGCTCTAAACACCTAACTGCCAAATTGGTGTTCATGTTATTTGACTTACAGAGAAAGTTTTATATTTAAGCCGGTGGGGTCAAAGCATGATGGTTGTGAGGACAGTTACTCAACGGTGATATTAGGTAGCAGTTACGCTATATCATGAGCTAACAGAAGTTGGAAATATGGACCACGATATTGTGACCTAGTGGCTCAACGGTAATATGCTGGCCACGGAACCTGAAGGCCATGGGTGCGCAATGCTGAGGAGTCCCATACTGGGACGAAACAGCTGTGCAGTGCTCCCAGGTTTCCTTTTTTCCTCTAATTGATGCCAGTCTACGATGAATAACAACTTCAAATTAATACTGTTTAATTCTGACTGAAAAAGAAAAAACTCCTGCATTTCAGTTTCTTAGTAAAAACGTATAACAATCCTACACGCATACGTATAATTTAAATCTATGATAATTCATGTGAAACAATGTACTACACACGGGAAATGCGAAACGAAAATAGTACAGATGTTATGGCACATGAAGATTCATGCTTCCTATTATGATCTACATGCTGCGTAGAGAAGTTAGCATCCCTATAAGAATAGTTAAAGTGATGGAAAGTTTTATTTTATTACACAGTAGTCGAAATCTCAACATCCTAATCCACAAGTAATATTTTAACATTCAAGTAGAAATGCTGAGAATTAACCATTGTGTGAAGCTACAAATTCTTTATTAGACTGACAGTTTGCTATTTTGGTAAAGGATAAGCAATATTTCAACTCGACAAGATTGAGCACAACATTACTGAAAAACTATCTCAGTGTCTGCTAAGTTTCAAATTCACTTGTTTTCAATAACTTGACTGTTTTCTGTGTAGCTTCGGAATATCAATTCGCACAAGATAATCTATGATGAAGCTGTATTTGACGTTATTATTGCTTTGTTTTGTTTTCTGCCAGTTTTTAGTCAGACTTGATCATTCGATTTCTTACCTAACCATTTTGGATATTAGAGCACACAAATAACATTTTCTAAATATTCGACGTAAAACAATTCAAAAACTCATTTCTTGTATTCGGTTCTGTTGATCAACCAGGCCGTAAGCAAATTTGTGATTTACAAACAAATAAAAATTAATTTTTAGGATTAATAAATGAGCGACCAGCTTTTAATTATATTGAAAGTGACGGAAATTCAATTTTTAGCGGTAATGGCAAGACAGTCAGTCTATGGAGAACAAAAGGTGAGGATTGCAAGTCGTAGTCGTTATCAACCAAAATTTATATCTTACTATTAATAAAATTCTAGAATTTTAGAAAACTGACTAACATTAGGTAAAAATATAATTTTGGCACTATGGTAGAATGCAATTCCATATCAGACTCACTTATTTGACGTAGCAAACAGTGATGGAGTATTATTTAATTGATGATGTATCCAGCATAAATTATTACCCACTGTCGTTCCAAACTATTTACACAAGATTCAACATCTCACTTTTATAGTTCTATCACTGTATATTCTTTCTTTCTAGTGGGAGTAAAATTTTCCACATCTTGGTTGAGTTCTTGGAGGTGGGTGGCTTAATCGTGGAACTTTCATTGCCTTTCTAGACAAAGTCATCAGCACTAACTTCAGTATGAAGCTAGACCACCCACCTGAACTATAAATATTCCCCGCCATTTCAAAATCTTCAACGTCTCTAGTGTAGATGATTCATCACTCGATGAACAAGAATTCAGCGATGAATCTCTCCTTTTGCACCTAACTATGTTGATTTCATCCTAGTCTAGTGTTAAACCATGCATCACAATAGTTGAGTTTCTTCTAGATTATTGATCTCATCGAGATCTATCACTAAATTTCAAAGTTATAATGATCTAACCGACTCCTATCGGCTAGTCTGATCTATGTACTTGACCTCACAGTCACTGCAAAGAAATTGGGAAGAACAAATAATTTTGTTTAATAAGGTCAGTTGGATTGGAAAGCCGATTATACGTGTTTCAAGGTGAGTTCGTAGTTTAGAATACCACCCTACTTCCAGCCTTATTGATAATTCTACTTCGTATTCCCGATGTTATTTCCTCAAATGGTAACACAAAGGAGCCTTTGGACTCCTTTCTACTTATGTCATTGTTAAAACTCATATTCACATTACTGACCCTACTGAAATCCTCATATGTTCTTATGAGATTCTTAAAAACTCTAAAGCATGATTACTAATTAGTATTGTTGCTTTTATAGGTTTCAGTTCTTTATTCAAGTACTTAATATGGCGTAGGTGGAGAGGATCAGAAAGCCTAAAGCGTTATATAGGCACACAAATAGGTTGGATAACGCAGATACCTAGTGATTAAAAGTTAAGACAATGAAATAAAGATAGGGTGGAGTTGTGATAATTAAAAGTCATCAAGAAAACGCTCATGATCAGTAGACCTGGATAACGAGTTCCAACTTAGAAGGAACACGCCTCCTAGATTCCACTGTTAGCCACTAATCATCAATTATACTAGTCCGCGAATACCTGAGACATCTAGGCATCTTCACAGGAGCTCATATGCCGATAAAAACCCATCGATTTGGTCCTACCAGCGACGGGAAATTATAAACCATAGCATCTAACTTTGTAGTTTCTGAAAAAAGTTTTTAGTAACCCTATTAGTTCATGTGGTACTTAGATGCACTTACGCTGTAATTATTAAAGACCATTACAGTTCTTATGATTGATAATGTTGTAAGTGGTAGTATTACCAGTCTGAAGGTCAGAATTACGCTGAACACGTATAGTTTTATCAGGACTTTGGGATAAAAAGAAAAACTTTCACTAGTTAATAAAATCTGATGTGTTTATGAGCTAAAAAAGCGACTAAGTTCTAAAAAAGGAAGTAAGTAGAAAAAACTAAATACGGTTTTATTGATTTACTTCAGTCTTACTAAAATATTAATGTGTGACTTGAAACTTTTGTCAGCAATAACCTAATAGTAATTTTTGAGTTTTGAATTATTAATATGCGTATAGTGTGAGCATAACTAAATACATATAAACTGAAAGGTATACATAGACGATTTTTAAACCACCTGCATCTTCATTGCGACAGGGCAGGAATTTACAATCAGATAATTATCGTTGATTTCAGGTTGGTATTCATCATGGACTGACATCATTTGGAGGAATATTGGAAACCTGGGAGCACTGGACGGTTGTTCCATCCTGGTATGAGACTCCTCAACAGCGCGCATCATAAACCACACCCTCCAGGGATCAAATCCAGGACTTTCACGTTCTGTGGTCGGCACGTTACCACGAAACCACTGGGATGGTCCTTATTTCCTACTTCTGTCAGTTAGAGGTATAGAGTCACTATTATTGTGTTCGATATCGCTTAAAAAATCGATAAAATTTTGACCTTGAATAGGTTATCAATAACTTCAAATTGTTTTTATGTAGGGATAGTTATTTGAGTTTTTATTTCCAGTCCTAATTTTGATAGTCAGCGAAGTGTTATACGTTGGTAGTAATCAGTATGTGTAAAACTTGAGCAGTGTGGTAGAAGGTGGTTCTATAGTTCATTTCTTCATGTAATATAGTGAAAAGTGGCGCGATATTATTTACTTGATGACATCTGGAGCATAAGTCATTGCTAATAATCATATCAAAGTGGTATCAGTGATATGATCACTTTGTCCTGTATATCTTACAGATAGAAAATGCTATTGATGTCTATAAACAGCGTCAAGCTTTTGTCTGGAAGACGTTTAAGCTTCTATTACGTATCAATTTACGCCAAAATGTTCAGAAGTTTCTTCCATATTAGATTGTTTACTAGAAATATTACACAGTGATGAGGTATAATTTACTGGACGACATTTTAAGGAGAATGTATTGCACGAATACATATGAGCATCTAGTAAATCATACTTTGTCACTGTGCGCCATACCAAAAAAGCGGTTTAATATGGATTTAATGTCTTAGTTCCCATGTTTTTATCTTATGGTAAGAAGTTTTATTCTCTATATCCTGATTGCATTTCTCTACCTGAAGGCGACATTTAGCTCCATTGATTGAGAGGCCTTATGACCTTATGTCAGTGTTTCTTACTGAAACGGATACCGGTTAATTAAGTATGCAACTCTGTTGATGGTTTTGTTTTCGAAAACCCGTGGGTATTTTAAAGCCTGCAGTGAGTTGTGTCTGTCAAGGATATCTAATCTCTTCATTCACCCACTTGTCGTCGTCTTGGTAGATCTATAGTATCTAGATGAAATAATCCTGTTAGTTGAAGATCTTGACACAATGCAGAGTCTTTTAAATACCCTGGGTGACAACTTGAAGATATTTTAGATTCGTCTCATACCACCCAATTGCAATTTATTCCCCCAGGACTGGTCTTCATTGATTCTGTGTTTAACAAGGGACGGTGAAGTCGTTGCATGCGTTAACCACATGAGTCACATGGGAAGTTGGGTCAGCTTCGGTGGGTTGCACGAATGCATGATGTAAGTTTCGCTTTCGCTAACTAATAATGCCCCCGTGAAATCTGATTGTTCATAGAAGACTGAGTGTTCTTCAAGTCCAGGAAGGTCAGTTGATGGCGCTGTGAACCTTCATTGATTGAGGTGGGTTAGACATATGATACGCATGACTAGTCACTGTCTGGTTCGTCGTACAATGTTGCCTGAAGTTGTTTCAACCCGAAAAAGGGTCTGAGATGACCAAACTAGAGTGTAGCATCATTAAATGTTTTTGGTTTATGATCTGAGCTGAGCAAAGAAAACCAGTTATGGGAGACTCTAGGTGGCATACCTCAGAATCAATACCAGTGGAGCATATGTTTCTATGCATTTTCCTCCTCTTAATCGTTATACTGAAATGAAACATTTCCCATTCCTCCCTGTTATCTTATCAAGAATTTCTCTCAATTCAACTTCTTCATCTTCTACCTTAGGTCTACCTACAAATCTTATACTACAAGTTAGTCTAGCTTTTCCACAGATCACATAGGTTTTCAGTATTCCGATGACATGAACAATGTATTTTTTTGTACCCTTGAATCTTCCTGAAACTAGTTCTGAGCCAAATTAGTCATGCGAACGGTTATGGATTTGCAGTTTATTGCTAATGTCACTTGACACGGTAACAGACATTTTTAGACAAGCCACCGTTAAACATGGTCTCATAATATCAACCCACGGGAAATCTTTTTCAAAAAAAATTTCTTTTCAGGTTAGGTCTAACTCCTACCAATCAGTCGAAGTGTGACTCAGTTCCATTTGGTCTAATATCACCCATGAATATACAAAATTGTGCACTAGACTATAATCCACATCTCCAAACTAGTACTGCTATAACCTAGCTGTTGGCCCAATGGTTGGTATCTTAGAGGTGAAATCACAGGAAAACGACTCCTTCTTAATACGAAGTGATATGCCTACGTAATTAAAAAAAATTAAAGAATGCCTCGTAGATTGATGCAAATATTCCTTCTGAACAGATATCTTGTTTCCATGTGTATTCTTTTATGGTGAACTGCATCGTCTTCATTTCATTAAAACCTTTGTCAATATGTTTCAGGAAATCAAAAATATTTTTTATTTGGTCATAATTAATCATAAAACTTCAGCTGAGGGGATTGTTAGGAGGTGAGCTGAGGACAGCTCAAACCTCTACATGATCGAAGTCAAGGAACTCGTTTAGACTTATCGGAAGTTACAAATTAAGATGATGATGCTATTCATTGTTCGTCGACTTTGAATTATCCTCTGGATGGAATTTATGCTTGACTTCTTTACAATACTAATTGGATATTTTCATTTATAAAATTATATGGATTGAAAGATTAACCTCAAAATGAGTGTTAACTGATTCAGACTTTGAAATAAATCTAAGCAGCAATACGTATTGGTTGTATCACTCAGAATATAATGTGCGAATGTAAATGGTCTGAATAATCTTGTACTCTATAATACTGACAGCTGAATTTGTTGGTACCGTAATTTTTGTCACGTTACCTCCCTTTAGGATGTTTTAAGAATTTATTTCGTCTTATTTTTAGTTAAAATTCAAATGTAATTCAGCGACAACGCTGAATGGTGAACGGTAAGTATTCGGTTTTTTACGATGTTATCAAGCCAAATTCATAGAGTATTCCAACTCACCATGACTGATGCTTATTAAATCTAACCGACCATAAGATTTACGAACATTTATAAAGCTTAGTGTCTGTTAGTCTTGAAACGTGATTTATGCACACACTGCAAATTTATTACTGAACACTACTCATTGAAATAGTAGTTAATTAACTCTCTTTCAATGTTCAATACGAATGAAAATCAAACACCTAGAAGTACGGAGCACAAGAAATCAATTCTACTTAGAGTGTATCGCAGTGAGAAACAACATCTATTCAGAAAAATTTGATTAAATTTAAATTAAGAATTTTTAACCAATTTAACAATTAGCCTAAATAAAACCTCAGGGTTAGATTTTGTTTCTAATTTCTTCGCCTATTAGTAGATAATCAAAAGGTAGATGCATTACTAGATTGATAAAGATGTTTCATTCAGTTCAATTTTATTTAGGGTAATGAACAAGTACGCCACATCTAGTTTGATTAAGTTAACAACATGATCCAGGCAGCTCTTTGTTAACCGGTCACTGTGCTTTTAAGGATAATGTTAACAGCTGTTCTGTTTCAATGAAAAATCAATTGTACTGTTTAATCGGGGCACTTCTCATCGTATTTAATATTCTAAAAGGCATTTTGACTATCAGCTGAGATAAAATCGATCATTTAACGATGCTCATGGTTGTTTGTTCATCAATTTATGAAGTGGAGGCTGTTTCTTTAGACTACTGTAATGTCTATTGACTAGTTTATACTGTTACGTAGATCTACATTTACTACTTTCGTCGAGAAAATTCTGAGGTGTTCCAGTAGGACTTTACTTAGCTGCTACACTTAGTCATATTTTTAGTGAACTTTTTGGTGATATTCGGCTTCTTTGCACCACAGATTTACATTGGAAATATGATCCTGTTCAACTCTTGTTGAAGGATTCGATATTTTGTAGTTTTCCTGGGCATAATGAAAAAAATACAACTGTTATTCAACCTATTCATCTAACTCAGTCTCTTTCGTTGAGTTCCATTTCGTGCATACATCCTATCTGTCAGTCTTTAAAGTGATAACTGCTGATGAAATGTCCATTCTGGCCTGAAATGGGAAGTAGGCTCAATCATTTCTAGTAAAGCCTTGTGTCTCTTCTAACATCTTTTGAATTAGTAACATCCTTTATCTCCTTTTAGATGTAGCATACATATTAGTCTAATATACTGGCTAAAAAATTGATGATATTTGTGACGACTTTGTTGGTGAAAACTCGATTGACGATCCATGCTGACTTGTGGAACCAGAAGGCCTTAGACTTGTCTTCTAACATACCACTTTAAGTTCAAGAGGATCATTTTTACTTACGTTCTGATCTCATCTCAAAATGTTACACCTTTTATTGTTTTATTGGTAGCTTACAACAAAGTGAGGTTTCATTGGTTTTTTAGACTTTTAAAGGATGCACGTACACATAGTGCTTCAGTGCTACCACCTAAAGTTAAACCCATTCCTCATGGATTCAGTCTTTACAACCCTATTCACCACACTTTTCAAAAAAAATGTCTACTTATTCTTCAACAGTAGGTTTTGGAGTTTTGGATATTACCCATCGCTGATTTGAAATGTATGTTAGTAAAGACTATGTAGGTCAACAGCCTATGTTCCTGTACAGTTGTGTTCAAAGGATAAAACAGTTTCACTGGGGTCTATTCAATCTAACCATAGAAGGTTTTACTTGTTGAAACTTAAAGTGTGTCATTTAAAATACATACATCTTTTGGATCAAAATTTCGTAGCCTTTTAAGTGGATGATACATGCAAAATATCAAGGGTAAAAAATACACTAAAAATATTAAATGGCACACATCCAGTAATAGGCTTTATTGAAGATAGTATTAATCACAGTATTCTATTTGTCAGTGTACCGATAAAAAGGATTGTTGAGGAGGTAATGGAAGGTATACACTTAAAACTTACTATGACTTACCAGTTCACTAGTTCTGTGTTTTCTCTTTCTGCAAGATAGATAAGATTTTGTGAAGATTTTCGTTTACCGACTTGCTTACATAACATTTTCGATCACTAGCCTAACTGTATCTGAGATATATTTTTCAGAAATGTATATTTATTGAAATTCTTACAAAATGTATGTATACAATAAGCAGTAATATCAGCGTGGTAACATTTTCCAAAACAACAGATGTTTTAAGTCTCAAGTCTAAAGTGAAATATTACCAGTGAGATTGTGTCAGCTCTAGAGAAGGCATTCAAAACAATGAATATAGTTTCACAACTTTTCAACATTCTTTTTTTAGAAAACTAAAATCAATTCATAATGCGATACCGTTTGGATTCCACATGTAGGCAGTAGATCTAAGTATAATCCTTTTCAATTAAAATAAAAAGGTATAACAAGTGATGGAGATAATCATGAAGTTTGTGAAGTTTCCATGCAATTTTGATGATAATTTTATTGTTTATACATACAACCTGTTTATTTTCCCGAATTTAATTACTTTATTAAAAATGATCGACAAGGTGGATTTATTTCGTGAAGGGAAAAGTTTACGAAACTATACTTATAATAGAATTTATAATAATTATTAAAGGTACTGCATCTGTTGAACTAAAATAATCAAAATATTCGAAGGTAATCGTGCATTGCTGATAAACGAGTAATGGAAAAAGTGTTATTCAAAGTAGGATTTCGACTAAGAACCGCCAAACTGTGAGTTAACATTCTCAGAATTCACTATCTGATGAAAACTATTATAAAATACTGGTGCTAAAAACGTGTTTCAGAAAGGAAATGTTGACTGAATAGTTTATATTAGATGAATGAAAACTTCTGCCTGACAAATTACTCAAAGTACACAGTTCCACATCAGAAAAAATTATCTTCACGGGGTATCAGAATACCGACAGAATGTTTCAAATTAATTTTGTAGATAATAACTCATTAATAAGTGGATTCTGTGAAAGTTTATAACATATTTTAGTTACCAAGTGGAATATTACACTGTAAAGATTGTCTGAATAAAGTCTATTGGTTTATTGTTTTTAAGTTGGTTTGTTTTATAAATTCAGTAAAATCTTTGTGTCTAAAGATCATAGAGAATATTATTTGTTCTCACAATATACAAGTATCCAGAGCGCAGTTTTTGTTCGTCATTAAAATCTGAATAAGGTGTATAAGGTATCTTATAACAGAAGTGGTTTTGATAGGGTCAGAAATTACGATACTTCTCATGAAGAGGTTAGACCTACTGGCATCCGTTATTTCTTCAATCGGTAACTCATAAGTGAGTAGATTGGCATTATTCCACAAAACCTTTATAGGAAGATTGTTGTAGAAGGCAGAAGTCACCTAAGTGATATCACAGCAGATAGTTGCTTTCTGTTTTGGAAAATACAGTCTGTCTTGTCAGTTTCAATCTCCTTTTACTTCTGACCAGGTCATTATGTCACTTTAATCACCAAATGTCTTGACCGGCTGCCGTGCGAATTCGTGAAAAGTTACTATCGCGAATCGTATTTGCACTAGTTGTTCAGTCAGGACTTCTCATCAAACCAAAAACCTACTTGAATCGGAGCTAAGAAGCATCATACTTATTATCATTCTGGCCATCTGAAATAACCACAGTTAGGCAAACTCAGTGGTCGCTGGTTTGAATCCTACTGCATCTCAAATTTTCATTTCACCTTGAATCACCACCCGGTATCAGTAGTCTGCTAACTACAGCTATTTAAGATAGTCAGAATGATAATCCTGGTTACTTGTTAATACGGACAGTCATTTGAATAAACAAGTAAGTATTGGAAATGTTAGTAGAAATCAGCCATAAATACCAAAATCACTTAAGTTAGAATGAAGTTAAGACGATATTATTGTTCAAAATTAACTCAGCGAAGTTCCGGTGTAACGTCAAACTTTAGTACTCACTGGAATAATGAAAAGAAATATTGTTTTGCACGAATACACGCTTTACACATATATGAAACACAGTCATTTATGGATTATGTCATTCAACTGTGAGTTTAGTTTCCAGTAATTGTAACAAAAATCAATAAAACCTGTAACACCTTGCTAAATAAAGTTGTTCTTATTGCTTATTTCACTGTAAACAGTAGTTCCGCTTCATTAGTGATAAAATTAGTCAAGCAGATATTTTCTTCTTCATCCTTACAACTTTCACTGAGAAATAATATTAATAGATTAATGCATAAATTGAGATAATAAAAAAAATAAGCGTTTAGTTGTGTAAACAAAGTAGAAAATGATATTCACAGAACTCGAATAAACAAAACGCTTACAATAATGAATGTTGTATACAATAAAGTTGAGTACCTTAAAAACCTAACTAAAAATTGTTTGTAAATATTCCATCCTTCTTAAAACTGTTTAAGACATAGAAGCTAATTTAATAAAAGCGCTCTGTGCTAAATTTAAACAAATAAATGATAATAACAATAAAACCACAGTTTACAATATGAAAGATAGACATACGAAATGTGCCAGTACATATGAAAATAGCCAAGAGGTATAACTGGAAGCATGCGATTGCGACACGACAAAATAGAACAATGGCTGAAAATCAATTCCAGTCCCCACTTATATAGATTATATATTAAATAGTATAAATATGAGGAAGTCAAAAAAAGATAAATAAGTGAATGAATAATAAACAGAATGACTAAACAGAACAAAATTGACCCATACTAGACCTTCAAGGAACTACTCTCCTATTTTCTCATTACTTATCATTTTCAGTCAAGATTGCTTCCAATTGGCTTTTCTCCTAATTTCGCTTGGTCTATGCATTAACAATATGGATAGATAAAGATGATACAATGGTAATAACATAGTAAGACGAAGATTATCTAAAACAAGTGATGTGTTAACAAAAATTTGATCACACATTAACTTTTTGAATAATTTATATAAAACTTAGAAAGGTTAATTAAGCCAACAGAATTATAATTAAGAAAGATAACAGACGCAGTAGAAAAATAATAAAAGGTCAAATTACCACCATCAGTAGTATAAAGAGTTTGACCTAATACTACCAGGGTAGGTTTAGTGTAAGTAGCAATTGTTTCTAAATACTTAGGAAGGAATTTGAATTTATGGATAGCAAGTGTTTTGACAGATCTTAGTATTCGTACTTCACCGTGTCTATACAGCAAGGTAAAGGTTGTCTTCTCTCAATCTTACTACCAGTCTCTAATATGTATTTTGCTATCGATGTGGAAAGACGTTGATCAGCAGTACTTATTAAACTATTAGGGGCCATTTGTTTCTGGAACCATTCAGAAACATATTCAACCATTCTTAACTGTAAATCCCGATGGCTCCTTCCTATGTGTGTCCACACGTACATGCAAACTGATATTACGCAATGGGATGTTATAAACTCGTTCAAATGCTGTTTTTGTTTCCATCGAAGCATGAAATTTATCTTCTTCACTATGATGGCCTTTGATTTGAGCCTTTTCTTCACGATTAGGCTATTCGATTCATATCTACGTGGCAATGTGATATACACATTTTTCTTAGGGACAGAATACTGACTAATGGGTCCCAGTGTTATACCAATTTTACATCTGGATATCCATTTTGCACTAACGTATCCATTAGTAATTTTACTTCTAATTCTTTTATGTCATCTGTGTAAATACGATGAGCTCTAATTATAACTTCACCGGCTTAGTGAAGCTCACCTTGTTTTATTTGGATAATTTGACAAGTTCATGTGTGATCAAACTGTTCGAAATGTACATTACTAATATATCATATTTTTCAGATAATCTCCTTCCTCTCAATATTTTGTTCAAACTTATCAAGGTAACTTATTTTTACAATGATAATAGTTTTGTTCTACTAGTTTTGCATATGTTTTATTCGTTTGATCACAGGTTATTATCCTTTTTAAGCTGTTGGCCAATTTTCAATTCCCATTTTAAACAACAGATGAACTTTAGAGTTTATGTGAATAAGTCGGTAAAGTAAGACTAGGCTATAACTTCATGAAACTATGTGTGGTATTCAAAACGATGAAGAGGCTTAGTAGCTTAGGATGATATTTTGCCGTGGACGTTTCATCGCCAGGCTAAGTGATGTCGTCAACATTGAATCTATAAAATTCTGAGGTATGTTCAAATGTTGCACAAATTTTTAAGCAGTGCTCTCACTGAACGTCAGTGTTGTCCAGTTTTAAAACGGTGAAGAGACTTCTGTCATACCTCAGCTTGTTTTCCCCTACATTTCAATCAGTCACTCTGAAAGAGAGCCTTTGTCAGAGTAAAACTATGCTTTTTGTTCCTGTTATGCTATGCTTGGTTGTTTGCTGTTTACGTCAACTCGCTGTTGGTTGACGGATGACTGTTTTCTCTCCTTGTACATTTTAGGCTGGGGTCCGTAGCCAAGTTTCTTCTGACTGACTTCCCACTGGAATGCCAATCCTCTAAAATATTTCCTGTAGCTATTGTATCTGACGTCTGTAGTATTTATCGCATTCCTTTAATCAAAACTGGGCTAATGATTGACTTCTGCACCACTAAAATCCCGAAAGAAAGACGTAATCGGATTAGTTTTTGGGTTACTCTAGATTTACAGTACAGCAGTGCGTCTATGGGTTTAATGCAGTTGGACTTTTTTATGTCAAACCAATGAATCTTTTTAACAGAATATCGAAGTGCAGGCAAGGTAGAATTAACATCACATACGTCAGAAGAGTCCAGTTTTATAATCATTATCTTTTCTGAAGGTATGGATGACTAATACATTCAGAACTCATTTCTACAAGTGCCAAAGTAGAGCATTTCAGCTTTTAGTTGACAATAAGTAAGCAGTCTTTGTCTAAAACAGTGAGTAAATATACTCAAAACCTTGTTCAGTTCATCATCAGTCATTCTTAAACATGGCAAGAAATTATTTAACTCACGGACATTTTATGATGTGAAAAAGTTAGTCATATTAATAAGTTGTCTGATTTATTTAACTAGTTGTTGGAACCACGGTTAGCAATTCGCTTGAAACAGTAAGTACATTTTTATAACTTGAATGTAACTATGTATAGACTTGAAGTAGTAATCAAAGCCAGTACAGTCGAAATTCATGCAAAAACATTCTTTCTTCAATATAGAGGTCTGTGAGGATCTATGATTTCAAGTCAATATTCACCATGAGCTGACATCAGGTGTAGAACTACTGAATACCTGAGAGTACTGAACAGCTTATCCGTCGTAGTGTAGTGGTCGTCAGCATTATGTACCCATGAACCTACCTGCACTCAAAAGAATGAAAATTAAAAACTTTTAAACACTGGATTCCAACCCTACAACTCATTGGAAACGTCCTAGCTACAAAACCTGAAGGTTCTTGTTTCGATTTCCAGTAAGATAGTGAGCACGCAATGCCGATAAGTCCAGTTTTGGGACAAAACAGTTGTCCCTTGCTCCCAGGTTGTCAGTTGTCCACTAAATGCCTTTGGTGAGTACTAAGTTGAAATTCGTTCTTCTGGAGGTTCTGAAACTTGTGATAAGAACTAGTTACTGAAATAACGTCTCCCTCGTAAATTCTTTCAATTCACCGGATAGCTCATTTTCCTCACTGTTAAGAATATTTCAGAAAATGGCATAAGTAAGTTCTATTCATAGTATGTGGATGTTGAATAAAATGCTTACATCTTCACATCTATCGATGTCTTTTCATCTGAGAAATCTTCATCGCATTAAGCAGTTTAATATCCAGTCATTTGATAAAACAACTTTTGACTTAGGAAACGTTTGGCATTGACTGGATAATTAACGTGATGATATCAAAGTGGTTTAACTAAAAATGCTCACAGTTTACCATCCGATTTTGAGAATTTTTAGCAAAACACTGTCCTAGCTTTACACTCCACCTCTATTACTTTCTGTTTTGGCAGAAGCAGAGCTGAAACTAAGCGTGATCAGTTGTACCACCAGATATTTGATTTGTAAATAAAGAGAACGAACACAGGAAATGACATGAAATAACAAAGTGATCTGTCTCCACTTTTGAATAAGGATGAGAATTACAATGAAATCACAGCTTTTAAGAGAAAGAAAACAGAATTTCAAAGTGATGAGTGGAAAGTTGCTGTTACCATGCACTCTGATGAAAGAAGTCACTAAAATCCCCCTTTTCTATTTTTTGAAAAAAAGAAAAGAGTTGACATCAACTAGATACGGCCTACAGAGACAGAGTTATTCCACTTCATCTTACTGGAAGAAACGTCTGAAGGTAGCCGGATGTTCAAACTCTACTCACAATTAGTACTAGTGATGCGAATAATGACTACTCATTTTGATCTAAGCAATATATTTCTTTGATAGGACGATAAAGCAGTAACGAATAGCTAATTGAAACCAGTCAACACAAATCTAGCTGCCTCAACCAGTGCGATGGTATTTTGTACAGAGTATGACCAATATCTGTGTTGTGTTACTCTGTTATGTTTCACGCTAAGTGTTTGAGTACAAAAATCTAGTGATATCTATTCAAATAATAAATTAACAGTGAAAAAATGAATAAAAAATCCCTTTACTAGCTATCTATCAAATAAAGAACACTGAAAAAATTTCTGCACGCAGAGAAGTCGGGATTGAGCAATATATCACCTACAATGGCTTATACTCGACAAACAACACATTATTTCAAGTTGTTATTCATCGAAGACTGACATCAGTTGGAGGAACGAAGGAAGCCTGGGAGCACTGGACAACACATTAGACTTAATCTAGAAGTCAAACCCCAAAACCACCAGCGATGCTTCAAAGATATTTTAAACTTGACATTTTGGATAAGGCTATGTTGATATTCAATGGAGATTTGATGAAGAGTAAATTGATAAGTTTTCTTACTGACAAGGCTTTTGTAAAAAGTCTCTTTCAATACTTTAAGTAGTGCTTAGAAATTCAAAATGCGATGGGTACCCAACTCAGCCTGCCTAACTATACACTCATTAGTGTGATATACATCAAAATGTAGGAATAAGGTATAAGACAGTTTTCATTAGTTCTTCCCTAGCAACTTACCACCTGGAAGGTAAGCAAGATTACAATGGAAATTAAAAGCAGTTATTTCTAAAAATATTCATTCAGCTGTTACACTAGGTAGTAGACTTAGTGTTGTCATGATGAGTCACAAGTGCAGGTCAAAAGAACTTTAGTAAAGTACGTCAAAATGTCACAACTGCATTCACTGTCAAAATGAAGTCCGTCGAAATTTGACAGGGGTAGTAGTTGGATACTGTGTAGCTTAGAATTAGAAATCATGCTAGTTATTTTCCACATCAAAAGTTCAGGAAGCAGACTGCGTTAAGTACGGCAAATTATTATTTTGCTGAAATGTGAAATGGAATCGGCTGAAAGGTATCTTGGTACTTATAGCTATTTAAAATGAAATGAGAAGCATTGGTGTACTATAGAATTTATCATTTACATTTCGTCCAAATTCGAGAAATGAAGCAGACTCGTTAAATTGATTACTTGTAAACTAACCCTACGACGATTTCATATCCACAAGATAGATGACGACTCTTAAAAAAAGCTGAAAATCATTTCCAGTCCATGTTATCAAACAAATGCAGCAAATCAAGATGTCTGCTTGCCATATCAGTCTGGTGCTCTACGCTAGAATTTTCCATAATAAATACTAATACCACCATATGTACAAAACAGAAGTGCAGGACTTTACATTTCACACTAGGTGTGAAATCATATCATTCTATCGTTGGACAAAAAGAATGAGTTTACTTATGACACTAATGATTGAGATTATCAGAAGTCTTTTAAGAAATTATGTTGTGTCGAGAGAAGAAAAAGTAACTTTTCTCCCAGTTATCTGCAAAAACAACAGTGGATTGTGTTTCGGTGCAAAGAATTTGTAAGTAGGCATTAAACCTTAGTCAAAAGTTCCCTGGTACTTGACCTTTGACATTTTAAATTAAAATATAGTTGACTGTAGTGTGGTTTCATTTTGTTCAATCAATATTTTTTCACTACCAAGGATCGGCAGCAATGTTAGTTGTCATCTAAAAACTGTTCTTCAAAGTTGGGTATTCTTGAGGCTGTAAATACTTTGTATACGTTATTGATAATCATTTTGTAGTAAAGTAAATGCATTCAAAATTCTAAGCGAAAATTAATTGTAACTCTTTTGTGAAATTCCACCACAAATGTTTTCAGAGAAGAAAGTTTGAATATCAGAAACTATGATTTGCTTGAGATTTGGAAACCTACTAGAACAATTATAAGATGTATTCATTCTTTGTGATGACATGTATCAAGCAAGCTATATGAATTTGCGACAGAAAACACATCAGCTGTTTACACTGTCTACACCCCATCGTTAGAAAAAAAATTGGAACGTAGGGCTTAGGATTTGCCAATACAAAGGTAACCTAAGAAAGATAAGACCTTTATCTGAATGTCTTCATTTCCATCCATTGTAAATAAATATTGGTTAACATGTTCTTTCAGATGATTTGAAGGAAGAATTTGAATTAACTGAGAAATAAAATCGGGTAGCGCAGTAGTAACAAGTGTAGCAAGATAATCTGAGCTAATTTTCACCACTTTGAAGATTCTTCTTAACTGTCAGCAACCTAAATAATATAAAGTATATGCATTACAAGAATTAAACACTTTTATCTAGTTGACAGGTTAGATTGTTAACACAGAAAATGAATGATATACACAAAAAGTGGAACAGATCGTTAGTAAAACGATAATTTGGTGAATATCCTAGAAGAAGAATAGATGGACGGTAAATACTTATCATAGACTGCACAGCTTTAACGTGTTTTGGGTTTACGTGAGTTTGAAGAACATGACGAGCAGCGTTCATATAAAGGATTACAGTTTGAGATAAAACAGAATGACAGCAAGAAATAGAAAAGTTGGAATCAAGAGTGTAAGCCCTTTATTCTTATATTCTGAAGATATGCTCACAATTTCAAAGAATATAGCTTTTCTTTATTCTAATAATAACAATAACCTCAAAGCAAACAATGTTTGGTACCATTTGCAATTCTCATGATGTAATATTTCAACAAATTATTCTCCCTTAAATTTCTCAGTGTGAATTATAGTCATCTGAATTATATGAATGACACCAGTAATGAGGACAGTTTACACATGAGATAATAATTATTTACTGCATCAAAGCTGATAAGTGATCTCTGCTTAAATACGTTTTTCTTCACATAAAATGAGGCGGTGGATACGAACCAGTTAAGTTCTTGTATTAAGTACCAAAAGTGCAAAGTCTTACATAACTTTTTATGTGCTCTCTAAGGAAACAGCCAGAGATCTGTGAATAAGGAGAATGCTTAGTGCCTGGTGAAATAACAGTAACTAACTGCTTGCGTGAAGTGTCTGTCAACTAAAGTGTCAACCAAGTAGATCAAAAGGATTTCATTTATCTTAATGACAGCTTTCCAAACCCAACGCAATATAACGTAGTCGTTTTTTAGAAGAATAGGAAAGACTATAGGAGAACAATAGGAACAGCTAATTTACAGGAATTGATAAACTGTAAAGATAGGGGCTAAGTAGTAGCAGAGAGTCTCAGTTTATTTTTGCAATATGTTAAAAGAGAGATTTTCTTAGGAGTCAACAAGGAATAAGGTGATCTACAAAGTTCAGGAGAAAACTTAATCCAAGACAGGTAACATTCAATTCGCTTGCTATAGTAATGCCATCAGTACCAAAGGAGCTCTTCAATCGAAGCAGCTGACACAAGTCTAGTTTACGCCTGATGCTAAAATTAACAGCATGAAATTCTGAATGGTTTAGCTTCAGACCATTTTAACAAAGCTATTTGGCCATTTCCTATAGGATACCATTCATTTGAGGGCACTGGAATCATGAGACAAATGGCATAGAAACCATCAGGTCATTAGCTTGCTCAGTGAAAGTTTTGGCAGAAATAGTTTGGCCATGACGAAAGAAAGGAAACGGAGACGGAGAAAGCACTGTACGGTTTCAGTAAGAAATGAAGTGAAGTGCTTCCATTTATAAACAGAATTCTGTTTTCTTCTAGAAAATAAGAATGCAACTGGTTCATACCCCAGGGCTCAGTATGAGCGACGTCAAGTTTATTTAATAATAATGGTCTAGGTACAGGGTCAAAGCCAGACGTGTAATCTACGAAGGTACGGCAAACATAGTACCTTCGTGCAGCCTAGAAACAATACTGTGGTGCAAGACACGCGCAGGATCTAGAGTAATTCTTCTGTATTTATGAGCACATTGTTTTAGAGCTCTGAAAGCCTTCAACGAAGGCAGAAGCACAAGTAGATGTCATTTTTCTGTTGTTTTAAAAAAATGTTGTAAGGATAGGTCTAAACTTTTCATATGAAAGAGATTTCCTGGGTACAGATACAATTTGGATTTTCTACCAAGTAGCAAGTTATTGGGGTTTGGAAAGTGATGCATTAAATATATCTGTAGGAGGATGGCATGAAATATCTGCATGTTTTCTTAGAACCAGGTTCTGGGATTTGGAACGGATTCCAGGAATAAGACGTTTGAAACACTATTTGTGTTAAAACTAAGGAAACAACTATCCATTTGACTATAGACGCTGGAAAGGATGAAATTAGCTTGCCGACGTATCAGTAACTGACAATATAGACATTAGAAAAATCTTCAAGGGTAGTCTGCTTTTCAGCATTAAGTTTTTTGAGCAATTAAAATATACTAGAAGAGCTCTCACACGAAAGAAGCTTCTAGTTGTATATCGTATTTAGACGTTGCATTTCAGACCTAAATAGTCAGCTGTCTTTTAACACCACGGTGATCTGTCACCCTAAACAAGCTTTCCTTTTCTCTTCGGAGCTCTTTTATATGCGGAGAAGAAAGCTTGTCAAATATCATGAAGATTATTTCATCACAGCACTAAATGTCAAGAAGGAATTTGAGATAGCTAGTGATATTAGTATTAACGTTATTTTAAACTCCATTGATAAATATATATATATATATATCTCAATCCGCGTCTTTTAAAATAATTCTCAAAAACAGTATATTGTCCGGTAAATAGAATCTATGCTACGCTTTCTTGGAAAGTATCCAAATGTCTTGTATGATTTGCCGTACTTTTTTGGGAAATCATGTACAATACAGTGTTCAAAATTTAGAGATCGAGGTTGCTTACGGAATTCATATATACTAGACCTATTAGTGAACACAAAATCTCTTGTGGTGTCAAGCCAATTGAAAAGTTTGGCAGATCTTTATGACTCAGGGATAAACGGGAACTGCGGTAACATAAAGTAAACCCTCAAGGACAACAGTCAAAAAGTTATTCAGGATAAAAGCAGTAAATTTAGTGAGTTTATTAGCGAAAGTGGATAAATCGGTGAAAATGAAGCCTGGCGTGACCTAACTGTTTGTTATATTAATATGTTTGCATCTACTGAAGTACTTAGGACAGCATTTAATAGTAGTGCATTCGATTTTATCTTTAGATAAATTAAAGCTTACTTAACTAGAATCAGACTAACTTGTATTTATAGAGGTAGCTACACCCCTAATACGCTTATTCTTGGAAATACGTTGATTCTGTTTTAATGACATTGAACCACTAAGGTAAACGAAATGATTTTCATACATATTATGGTGTCATTTTCCTTTCAGAATTACTACATCTGCTTGAATATAACTGTTTGTGGATAACAGTGACTGAAGTTAGTCACTTTTCTTTGGTAAAGATCTGTAGTTAGTGCCTAGCTTTTCCAGAAAACTCATTCGACCTATGATTGTTCGCTCAGTAATCTGTTACAACCTACCATGGTACTCTTCCTTAATTTTATTTCAAACCTACTAAACGGTAATTCGAAATGATTTTTAAAATGCACGAGAGTATATAGCATTATTTAGGAACATAAATGGTTGATAAAGACTTTAGAAACGACCTATCTGTTGCAACATACATCTCGTGGAAACTAGGTAACCTAGAATTTAAGCAGATCACCACCTGTATGTTCTGTGGATGGAGTTGAAGATGACATGAGATACATCTATAAGAAAAAATCTGTCACTAGGAGCTTACAACATAAATTCAATTCAGAAGTCATGAGTATAAGCTTGCGTCCTTCTGTCTTACTTTCAGCATGAATGATTTGATAAATCAAAGACTGATAACTGCAATGAAATCTGCTCTTTCAGCACCCAAAATAATTGTCCAGTATGAAATGCTTGTTTAACTGTTAAAGTAGAAGTTCAGAGATATTCACTTTCGGTGAATTTGAAATGTATATACCAATTCACTATTTACTTTCAAGCGAATAATACTGAAAGGAGAAAGAGATGGGTGATAAATCGATTTTATGAAAGTATTCCCATTTGTGCAGAGAAGGACTATATGGTCTTTTGAATTTTGCTGTTTAACACTAAATGATACATTGTACGACTTCAAGACGGTTCGAGAGGATTGACGTACAAGCAGCATACGATAATTGAGATTCGTAAACTATATCCTTTGAAAAGAATTACAAAAGGAATAAGTTAACTCAAAAGCAATGTGAGTGGATTTATATCTTGAAGATCATTTGACCAGTTATAACATATTGCTTACTGCGTTACACTTTTATCATTTACCAGTATTTCAGTTACGCGGCTGTCATAATAAACCATGCATAAATCAGAAAAAACCTGCTCTTTATTCGTTGTTAGGCTTCAAAGCGAAAAGTAGTTGATATAATCTACAGATTTTTCTCTTTTTGTTCAAAATGCATTTCAGCAAAATGCAGGAATCACAAGTATGATTGTGAATGATTTGTCTGCTATTTCATGGTCTTTAACTTCCCTATTCACTAGAAATATATTTTTTGTCGCCAATATATTGTAGAGATCGTCCATCGGATCAGTGCTAAGCCACTATGTTATCAGCGAAACTGTATCGCACATACCATATTTTATCGAATACTGATATTGTAAGCACGCTAATAAATACCAGAAAGCATAATGGCTCTTTTCAGAACTTCATTCTGAGTAAATTCGAACATTAAGCTACATAACGTAGTGGATTGGAGAGATGTTTTATTCCCTTGTGAATGTTTGGGATCCCGAAACTGCAACAGTAATAATACAGTGGTCAGTTTTTATACTACACATAACAGCTATAAACTAAATAGTCTAGGCTTGTAGTTTATGACGTCAGAACCAAGTGGCTGTCGTTGGAATATTCACAATGATATGAGATTCCTCGAGATTATAGATGCGACTTTTCCGATGTGTGTCAGGAAGAAATAAACGACTTGCCAGTGGTATATAGATGATCAACTTGTAACATCAAAATATTCAGCTGCGTCAGTATCAAAATATATTTCACCTTTTGAAACTGTCCTGGACACTTACATTTTCATCCTGATAACGCTTTCGCACACTTATATTAGGTTCCTGAGTTACAAACAAGAAAAACCTTCGTTTTCATCCATGAACATCAACTAGCAGTAAAGCTCCATGATATATCTTCGTTGATATCAGTGCATTCGCAAAACCGAGGACATTAATTTGACTGGGAGATTGAGAAAATCCTGATAGAGGAAATACAATCAGGACCAGAGAATGTTAAGTAGCTTGGCATTTAGTTCAGTCACTAATCAACATGTATCTTGGCAATAACCCAATCTATTAGCCAATAAGACACACCACTAGAGTTGAAGTTCACGTCAACAAGAGAAGTGGTCGAAATAAGTATGGAGACAGTGGTAAGACCTTGACAGAAACAATAAATCCCAGGCAGAGCAGTTGACACAAACCTTATAAATTATCTCTTTCAGAAGTATGTGCTGATGATGCTGTCTAGAATGATAGTGAAAGCTTCACGATTAAAACCATTCACCGCAGGGAACACAAAACCGTCAAACTTTTTTCAGCTGCTGACAATCTGTCTACTAAGTGTTATAAGACTGTTGTTGAATGCCGATGACAGTTAGAACATTTATTTGTGTTCCAATCTTGAAGCAGTTTACAAATGCATGTAGAACTCCTTCTCACTGACTGTATACATTAAATAATTTCCATTCATTTGCATATAAACATACATATATGGGTAAAAATTAGCCTAATTTTAATGAGAAGAATGGTTTGATAGTAAGAGTTGTTAATTTGCCTGCAACTGAAAGAGTTTGCTACACAGTTTGAAGACAATTTTGCATGTAGTGGTTAGGCGGCTTTGAAAAAGGTTGTTTTTACAGTAAAGTTTTGCACTTTTTTCAGTGTGAAGTATGTTCATGATGGAAGGTGAAGTACTGAAGTTTGAAGATCCATACAAACTAATAGTTGAAACCACAAAAAGCTTTGTGAAACTGAACTTGTGACTTCTGGTTCGAAAATAGCTTTATTAAGATTGTTTATAAACCCTGCCTCAAATGACATTTCTCGTTAACTGTGAAAAGTTTTTTGGTAGTCAAACTAGATTACTAAAACGTTCTACTGAAGTGCCATGAATGTGAGAAATAACAGTAGTTACTAAATTTATTGTGTTGAAATTTCACCACTTTTCAGTGCAACCACATATATTACAATACACTCCAGAGGAAAAATGAAACATCTCAAAAGACAGAGGTATGTTTTTCTTTAAGGCAGTTAATCAATCATAACGTAAAATTCGTTAATACTAGCTATCCGTCCATTTTAAAACATATAGCCGTAGATAAACGTAGAAACATCATTGTAAAGTATCATAGAGGAATACACAAAATGATAACGTTGCTGTCAAAGACATTAGATGAAGTCAAGAAAGAATGTATTGAGGTAGAAAACGAATGATATGAGCTTCTGAGATCTTCAAGACTTAAAAGAAGTGATACAAACCCAACTGCACCACTGCGTTTAATTCTGAACTATGTCGTTTAGAGTTTACAAATGCCTATTGTATTTACCTTTTACATCTTAAGCAAGAACAGTGAAGTTACCTACTTAGTTTCAACCAGTGGTAACAATATTAAGGAATAGACTACTTTCAATCTTTAATATGGACTAATAAACCGAATTATAAAATTATAGTTACCAACTAATTTAACTGATATGTTATATAACCCCGACATAACTGCAAGCACAAACAGTAGTTCCAGTTCATATAAGTAGTATTTTTTCAGAGAGCTGACAGTTTCAAACACTTTTTTTTATTGATGTTTCACAGGCATCATGGAATAAAATTATATATGGTTTCATAGAAGGTGTCTAGTTACTAAGCCAGTGTCATAGTTGGAATGTTTCCCTAAAGTTAGGCTTAACTCTTTATATAAAGTAGGATTTCGTTAGTCCTCATCAAACCAATGTTTTATGCATTTCTTAATTACAATATGATCTTTACCAACTTATGAGAACTTAACAATTTCAATGCATACTTGAGCAAATGTTCATATATGGAAGCAAAATTTAAATAACGCAAATTCATTATCACTTCTACTCACAAAAATCATCCATTACTACTTTTTGTAGTAACCAATATTTTTGATCAAGTAGAAATAGACATTTCATGAATGCTTTAACGACAATTATCAACTGATCTTATATACTCTATAAATATTCACAATATTTGATAGAATCTTTTAAAGAGGAAAATTTGATTCTTACGACAACTGCTTTGACCAATGAGAAACTTTGGAATTAATTCTAAAATGAGTTGAATTATTTCAATACATATTCAGAAGTATGTCAAAAATTTTTTTCTGAAGTTAAATATCTTGTAAGCTTTTTATTGGTTTGATGTACTGAACACTTCATTCTTAGATTCTTCTCGTGTGGTTTCTTGATCTAGTCATAGTCATTTACCAACTGTCAAATTTGAATAGAATAGAATGTTTTTTAAACAAACACGAAACTTAACTAGATCCCTATAGAATTGATTACTTTTTTTCAATATAAATATTTTATATTTAATTGTTGATAAATTTTTTTTTTACAGTATTAATTTTTAAAACTAAGAGAGGCGTATGATGATAAGAGTTGGTCGAAGGAATAGAAGAAAAATCGGTCTAAAAAGCTTTAAAGTTAGAAAAATGATGAATGAAATCTTATTTCGTATCTTTATTTTATCACTAAAAATAATCTTCTTTGCATTTTAAGAAAAATGGTTACAAATCACGCCATATGTTGACAAAGTGACATAACTTTAAAAATAGTTTTCTACAGTCTTTTTTTGTGTCATGTCAGATATAAAGATTTTCGGTCTTTTATTCACTTTTTCATAATAATAATAATAATATAACAAATTGCTTTTATTAAAACTTACTTAATCCAACAGTTATTTAATCAACTAGTTGATTGAATCTTTTTCGCTGTTTAGTCCTTGTAAAGTGAATAAACAACAGTTTGAACTCACTAAAATGATGAAGTGAAATACAGACTGACTGTCATCAGTCTTGTGAAACTGTGCACATAAGGCTTGGCCAAGAATGTCTGTAGCTTTTAAACGTCTGCCATAGTTACCAGTTTCAAAGAAACTTAGTTTTAATAAAGCAAATGATATTCAGACAAAATTTTAAATGACCACGTATTGGTTGTCTAATAAAGATGTTTTCGGTGTAAGATGAAGCTGACATTTCACAGATATAGATGTAGTTGTTCATTATTGAGTTACTTTTGTTCTGAATTCTTCAGTTACTAGTTTGGATTGTGTTTTTGCGCCGAAATACTTTGGTGTGATCATTCAACATGAAATTTGTTTTTACCACTTATAGTAGCTAATGTATTTTTAAATAAATTATTTATTACTGACTCTCTATGGATTGTGAAACGATATCTAAGTGTAATGACTAATTAAGATTTGAATTACTGCTACTCAGTTGATAAACTTCTCTTTAAAGTAAATGTTTTTACCTTTATTTAAGGGCTGGAAAGTGTTGCATACATAGTGCTTCATTGTTCACTGCCTCTTTGCTAGTATTCTAAGGTTATCAAACGTCTGGCATCACAATAATCTGGCGACTTATAAACCTAATAAGGAACATGTTAATACCGTCATCTAGACTGAAAATTCAGTGTTCACGACAAAACGCTAAAAAATATAGAAGACAGAGCATATATTAAATCACTGCATGCATTAACTGTACATAAGCAATCATTACTAGAATGTTACAACTCTGCAAGGTAAAATAATGTGTTAAATAAACAATCTATAGAAAAGTCGCAGCTAAATATCTGTAAAAAAGTCAGACTAAACGGTTTTCATGGATTTCGACAGATTTCTTACAAACTGTAGGTTGTTTATTGTATGAGATTATATCTTTTCAAACGTTTACTTATCAAACTGTGAAATGTGAGCTTGTAGCCTGATAGTTAAAATCCTGTAAGATAATTAAAAAATAATAAAATTAACTTGAACCCCTATTAAGATGTTATTGCCTGTGTTACCCCGCTGTCGAGTGGACCAAATTAATCAATCTCTGTCGGCCTACAGGTTTCTATGAGAATGAGCAGGTATATCCGTCTGAAGAGTATAAAAAGGGACGAAACGTGCTTCCTGAATTCCACTGCTAACCACTTTTGATGATTAATATAGATAACTCGAACACAGGCAATATCTAGACATCCGCGCAGGATCCCTCGAGTCAATAGAGGCTGATCAATTTGGACCAATCATTGACGAGATAATACGAGCAACAAAATTAAAATTATACCTGTCACACAAGAAGTGGCTATCGTAACTCAGTGGTTTAGTGAATGACGCTCTGGTGTTTGAAGCAATCAATTCCGAGTTCGAGTCCTAGTGAGAACAACATCACTAACTGGAAGGCAGGAACAATCAGCTGACGAGTCCCAAACAGGGCACAACGTGCATGCTGTACTCTACTGTTAACCACTATCCATCATTATTACATTATTTATAGGATCCTTCCGATAGTTTTATTTTCAATTCAGAATATTACAAACCATCTGTGCCAGTGATAAGATGAATTAACATACTCTAACCACACTATCTGTGAAAAGTTTTGAGAGTAATAAAATAATTCATTTTAGTATTAGTAATGATGATGCTAGAATAGACAGACACCCATAAACAACATTATTCAGAAAAGAATATTTATAACTAATCGAGAGAGCTGATTTACCTTGACTCGTTTAAGCATTACTTTGTTAGAAATGTTTCCATTAAGTATGGAACATTAGTTAATCTTAGTTAATTGTATTCGAAATTGTATCGTCGATTAGCATTAGTGAATCAAGCATTCATGCAAAACAGTAAGCAAACATTAGTGCGAATACTAAGATGAAATAGTAAAGTGAATCAGAAGCATTTAGGGATGTATTTCAATAGCTTGACAAAACTGAGCTTACAGTCATATCTCTAGGCGAACAAGTCAGACTTATATTATTAGTATTAATTTTCCTTTGGGTTCATAGTAGAACATAAGGCTTCAGTAGAACGCCTCCATTACACTCTGTTGTCTGCAAACTTTTGAACCTCGCCCCATGACTGCTCACAAGCTTTCATTTATTCTGCACACCATCTCCTCCATGTCACACACGCCTCAGACGCCGAACTCGTCGTTTCCCATTTGGATTCCACTCGAAAGCCTGGCCTAGCACGTGATGTTCCCAAACCGTATTCTCAGTATATGCCCAATCCATCTCCACTTTCTTCTCCATATTTGTTGGGTGATAGGTTCTTGGTTGGTTCATTGACTGGCCAGAGTTCCTTGCTGCTTATTCTTATTATTCTGGCCATCTGTTTGATCTTCAGTATCGAGTGAGGGTGGGCGGCAGGTGTTGATGAATGTCTATAGTTTGATGGAAATGCTTTTCGTGACACGCCAAGTTTGTGAACCATATAGCAGCACTGACAACTGAATTGGTGTTGAAAGTCCAGATCTTGTTCTTTGTGCTGAGTGCAGTAGATATCCACACTGATTTCAGATTATTGAAAGCCTGTCTTGCTTTTACGATCTTGGTTTTGACATTCTCATCTATGTCTGTGCCACCTGTAGTTGAAACGATGATTCCCAGGCTAGGCAGGTGAAAAAGACAACTTCCTTTGTGTTTCTACCGTTCGTGGTGATTGGTATATTTAATCCAGCAAAATGAGTATAGAACCAATAGTTTTTGAAATAGGAAAAAAATTCTTGTATGGCTGCAACAAATTTCTGTGTTCTGCGATGCTGAATGAACGCCCAAAGACAGTGACGTAGGCGATAGTGGTTACTCGATAGACAAGAACAATGCTTTCACGATTATTCGCTGTATACCACCTCATCTTTCGAAAGGTATTCAAACTCGTCTTTTACGCACAACAGAAGCCATGGAAAGTTGAGCTACTAATCCTGGTCTTTCCATACACAAGAAGTTTGTACACCGCTTATCTCTTCTCGGCAGGAGAATGGTTAATTAGCAACTTCATCACTGAATTTTTTTTTTCTATCCCTTTCTTATTCTTAACCCCTTTTATATACTTATATTTGTTTACACTTTGTTTGTCTACCTATCTTGCCCTCCAGTATGAGGTAACTTTTATTTTCCCAAGCTTCTGACCCGCTTTTATTTTTTGAGTGTCCATATTTTTGTGCTGCCTTCTGGGTTCTTATCATCATTATCATCCAGATTTGCAGAAAAACAGTGTACCGATATGGATGCTTATGTAAATAATGTTGAGAAGAAAAGTTTTTAAAAGTTTCAACCAGTTCCTGAAGTGTAACACTAAGCTCATAAAAGAAAAGTCTATATCGTTACTTTAACTCTGTTTTTAGCTACCAAATTATTCTGGGAAAGACACTATGAAACTGTGCAGAGCAGTTAGGAAATAAATGCCATGATAGCCATCAGTAGTAAAATCAATAAGCTTCTCCCTATATACGCAAGTTAACACGACGTTTTAATAGAAAACCTAACACGTAATAGGAAAATATTCATGAAAAGCAATATGAAACTTTTTTGTGCGACTTATGAGTAAAATGCTTTTCTCAATAAACTTGATCCTCAATACAACATAAAAACCATCCAGCTTTTCATTTCAAAATTGATTATATGAGTTCTACAGTTCCAGTTCCTTAAAATTTATTTGCGCATCGTTTAAAAAAGATCTGCGTAACTATAGAGATTCAAGAAATTTTACTAGTGATTACAGATGAATGAATAGAAAACAATAACGTCACGGCCTAGTTGAGCTACCTGTAAGTATAAAAATATAAAGTAATATAGTTATGTACATTCTGTCAGAAAAAGAAAATATAGTTTCTAGACGAACATAACGCTTACAGATTTCAACTAAATTCTGATTTAACGATACGATCTTTTCAACCAGCCCCTTAACAAAGTACTAGAAAGTCTTTCACTAACTTGCATCAATTCCTCTTCCCTTAAGTACTTAAAAAAATTATGCTAAATTACAAAAATTGTTTCATTATGCCTCATCTCCACGAAAGCTTTTTGGTTGAGCTTTATATCAAGTAAATATCTAAGCAACCAATAAATTTAAATATTTCTAATTGACTTGATGAATGGATTTACATTTGTTCACAAAAGTGGTAGGCTTGATACTTTCAAGTAAACAGTAAATCACAAAGTTAAGTAAGTTACACGTACTGAGTAAAAACTGTTGCCTTCACTACATAGAATAGACATACCTCTGCTCTTAAGAAATCTTGTACTGAACAAAGAATTTCTTATATCAAGATATAATAACCATTAATTAACAAGTGTATAAGCCAAAAAGATCTTAGCTACTTTTAAGCCAAATTATTTCCTCTAAATATAATAAAAAATACTGCATGATGAAATCTCCAATTTTATAAGTATTCTTTGTATATCATGATTAGACATAATCTGCTAAGTCACTCAGAAAAACTACTTATAGATAAATGATTTTGACATATTTCATTAAGATCCATGTAACAATTACTTACTAGAAAAAAAGGTTATATTACTTTGAACTTTAAAGCACATATTACATATTCATCATGATGACTAGCAATGGGAACCAGGACGCAGGCCATGTCCTATTTGGGACTCGTCAGCTGCATGTACCTGAATCCTAATTAGTCATGGTGTTCTTATTGAGACTGGAACTCAGTACCAATCGCTTCAAGCACTAAACTGATATCCACTAGACCACTGGGACATGAAAGCCACGTATCAGTAGGTGATTCATACTTTTAATTCCATGTTGCTATCAAGCTAGAGTTTCTCGTCATCTGCCGATAGGCTTTCATCCGGATACATCTAACTGCTGAATTTTCATTATGTTGTACTTATCTTGATAACTAGAGACTAAACCTAGGACATGCATTTCCTCCTATTTAGGACTTGTCAGCAGGATTTTGGTCCACCAGAGTTGATTCTCATACTCAATTAATCTGGTGTATAAGGCTTCAGTGTTTGAAGCGGAGGTTACTGGGCTCGAGTCTCTTCTGGAAAAATATCAAACAATGAGGTGCAGGTATACTAGCTGATGAGTCCCAGACAGGACGAAGAAGACATTACGGATCCCACTACTAGTCACCAAGTTGGGCAGAATCGAGAGATCTGCATAGGAGCTCATGCGTCAACAGCAATCAGGCATTCTGATCCTGTATAGTAACAGAAAATTACATGTAACAAACTGGTGATTAGATACCCTAGGGAAGCAAGATCTTAAAATGATATCCATGGAACTTATCTTAGTGCATATTACCTTCAGTTTTATTATTTATCCAACAGTTTTCAAATATGAGTAAGTATCAGGATTTTGTTTCGCGCTATTTAAGTACACAAAACTGTAAAGCTCTAACAAACTGAGTTCACCTAGAGAAGATTTTTAGCATCGAGAACCACTGTACGTATTTTCAAGTGCACTTATTCTAGCTGTAGCTAACCATTTCAAACTGACAGTTTTGCTCCATGATTAGAAGTGGCTGGCTGTGTAATCATGAACTTGCATCCTATCCAGTATACGATTCATTAGCTAAATTCCCTTACATTCCAGTGGGTGGTGCTGTTTCTACTGTAACTTGAACCCAGTATACATCTCAGTAGCAATTAGGTCAGTGAATCGCGTGACCCATTTTTTAGGCATGGGTATCCCTAGCTGTTCATTTTATCTTAAGACCAATTGAGATTTATTATTAAGCTGTACTAGTGAGTGCATATAAGTGCACTTAGGCTAAAAGATAACAGTCACCTCGGTCTAGCGTAACAAACAGTAGGAAAGTGAAAGTCTTGTTAAAAATAATTTTCTTCTTTCGAAGAATAAGATCATCGCTGATTGTTTAGTTGGACATAGACAATCACTAGTTTCCTTAACAGTTCTAAGGGTTCACTACACTGATGCGCCTGTAAATTAGAAAGAAGCATGTAGATTTCTAGACGAATACGTGTAAAATAAAAAAAACAATCACTAAGCAGTATTGGTTGATCAACCTTTTCTTTTATTTAATTGAATAACAGGTTCTATATTTGTAGGAGAGGCTATTTGCTAGGAAATTAATTAATTCTAGCATGAAATATGTGTAATGTCCAAATTAATTACAGGTTTTTTACTTCACATGTTCGACTACATTAAAGTACGTAACAGCATGAATTAATAGCAGAAATTAAACACGCCAGCAGTAAACTATAAAAATGCTATTATGAACATTTTTTTGAACTGGAGTTAAAATTCTGTATGGAAATAAAAGGCTGTAAGACAACGGGAAGAAAATCCCTCCAGTTTTTTAGTGAATTAAACTTCTCATCGAGAAACATACAATGCAGAAAACTGTTTTTATCTTATGCTAACCAATAGCATTTTGCAAGACGTACAGGTTTCCTACAGAGAATATATTATTGTGTGTTTTTTATATCAATTAAAGGAAATGGCATAACTTGTTAGTTTCCATATGTTCATGTATTGATAATTTATGTTAATTCAGATGTGAGCTACATCGTAAAAATACATTTATTGGCTCATAAAGAAAATTAAAATATTTTCGTGAATCTTTGCTCCCAGTCAGCAAGCTACGTCAGCAAACACCGGATCATTAATATCTCACCTCATTTCATAGTAGCTCATTACTTTAAAGTACCATGAAATAACTCATACTGCGTATTTTGGAAATGTTATAATTATTCATCTAACTACTGGAAATGATAAATTCCATCCTATCTGGCACATTCTTTAACAGCCACAGAATTCCATCAAAAATCTAATATGGCTACAAGGATTCTCAGGAGAATTAACTAGTTAACTTTGTTCATCTTTGACAATAAATCCTGTTTTCTATGTCTCACGAATTCTATGACACATAATCGTGATACTTCGAGCAATTTGAACTACCTGGAGAAGCCAGGAAAACTTTAGGCAAAAGTATAGTGGTATGATATTGAACTGAACATGGATTGAAAGCACTTTTTTGGATTGGAAATGAGTTTATTTGATGACAAAGGAAGTTATTTATGCATGTTAGATTGGACTAACATCTAATCACTTAATTTTGTGATGGCGGCGAATACTTGAAGTTCGAGAGGATGATTCGATGTTTTTTATTCTGAACTAGATGATGTGATTCAAGCTTTATCAGATGTTTGCATAATTCATCATCAACAAAGAAGTCAGCCTCAATAACTAACAAACGGACTGTCCTAACCTACATGATGAACAACATCAAAACGGCGACTAAGTTACTGAAGCCCGTTGGAATCGCTGTAGCTTGAAAGCTCACAAACTCTCGTTGCTAGATGTTATGCACGCTAAAAGTTGCAATGACAAAATAAGACAAACCAACCATTATCTTTAAAACAAAAATGCGAAAAGTACTGTTGTACAGAGTGCTCATTCTCTTCGTATCCTTTTACATGAACATCAACTAGTAGTGAGGATTCATGACATATCCTTGCTCGCTTACAAAAAACGTAAGACATGAATTTGACTAGGAAATTGAGAAAATCCTGATAGAGGAAATACAATCAGGACCAGAGAATGTTAAGTAGCTTGGCATTTAGTTCAGTCACTAATCAACATGTATCTTGACATTAACCCAATCTATTAGCCAATAAGAAACACCACTAGAGTTGAAGTTCACGTCAACAGGAGAAGTGGTCGAAATAAGTATGGAGACAGTGGTAAGACCTTGACAGAAACAATAAATCGCAGACAGTCTACTAAATAAATTGTTGAGCGAAACCCTGAAGCTTACTTCTTTCTGAAGTTTATGTTGATGATGTTGTCTAGACTGACAATTAACGCTGCACGATTTAAACATCCTGCTCAGAGGACTCATCGCCAGAATTTACTCTTGTATCAGTCATAGTATCTGTGTAGTTTTGAATCATTTTATAAAAGTACATTATAATATACACAGTACTTAGTCATAAAACACACATATAAAGAAGAGTTTAGGAAAGCTAATCAACCGTACTTTTAACAGAAGATTTTCGCGATATACATATTTTTGATCATCGTTAGACAACTACAATATATGATTTGCTTTTGTTGCATTTTAAAAGCTACATAAATCCGGGAAAATTTCCGTAGCACAGTGTTTACGCCTCGGGTGATGGTATGACCTGATTATCGTACAAAATGCTTAATTCAAATAATCACGAAATGTTGTCGACAATGTATTATCCAGTGGTGATTGATTACACTGTTTCAGAGTGCAATGGAAACCTTTTATAATACACTTTGTCTGATTCTGTAGTGTCCGTTCATCTCTTTTCATTCACAGTAGTTCTTAGTTTGTATGTCTGAACATTTTCTCTAAAATTTGTCTACAACTTAGCTCTTCTCCCAAGCATTTTATTTACTTTAATTTGATTTCCTGTTACTAGTGTTGATAACATTCTACCATTAAGTATAGTGATTCGAATCCCCGTCTTTCATATTCGAGATTCGATGTCGGTTTGCATGTGTCCAATTTATCAGAATGTAAAACTCTTGAACTATGAATATGTCCATGTTTATGAACATTAACTTTTAGTAAACCAGAGACTGGTAACACATTTCTTCCTTCAACACTTCAGTAGTAAGTAAGTAAGATGACTTCAGTCATATTGCATTCAGAATGTCAGCGACAAAATATTATGTGTTTCTAGGAAAACAGGTTCAACAATGCTAGTCCCCTCTATGAAAATAATGTCACAAACTACCTATTTAGTTGTGTTGAATCAATAAAGACAAAGATATAACGAGAGATATTTAGCAAAAGGAAAATGTTTGTCAAAATCCCTAAACTTACGTTAGTTTGACAGAATTTTAAAACCTACTATTGGGCACAACAGACAAGAACTGCAAAACGCTGAATCATGGACAGTAGTGAAAATAAGTTTTCACAAACAATAGGTGAAAGTAATGCATTAAAAATATGTCGAAATCATTCATTTTAAAGCAATTCCCTATATTGTATAATTAATCTTATTGGTTTTGGCGTCTAGTTTTCTTGTAGGACATTAAAGATTTTTGAAACAATATATTTTCGAAATCTTTTTGCCATATCTGCCACCTGTTCAAAGTAGCCTGGACTCTGTCAAGTGTGTATTCAAATAGGTTGATTCCTTAAAGTTCCCATTCTTTTCACATCATTGGAAAGCTCAGCGTAGAGACAACAAAACAAAATAAATTAAGACACTCAATTTGCATTTCATGCTGATTTTCTTAACAAAAAAGATACAATTAATTAATGAGCACTGTTTTTTTTTCAATATTCTGACCTTCGTAAAAAAAATAATTTTGACTTTTTGTAAGAATTCAATTTTTCCACCCACCCCTTTATACTTCCATCTCGTTCAAAGAAGACAGTATTCAAAGTGTAATATTCTTTATTGTGACTGTATCATATTTCATTTATATGTACTGAATGCTCATATGTATGCATACATACAAAAACACAAGTATAAACTCTAAATCAAAGAATGAATTATTCTGATCACGAACAAAGGCAACTAAATTGTCCAATACAAATCTTTATTCTTTTTAAATGATGGTCAGAAAGCATTTTGTCACTTGATCCTTAATGATCGCTTCTCTCAATTGTTTCCACTTCACCTGAATTATTATTAGAAGAGACAATAATTCAAAATTAGCATTTGAAAGACCTGGATGAACAATAGTTTTAATATGAAAAATAAGTAAATTTAGAAAAAAAACCTCTTTGAAATAATAAGGGATGTTTACTTTGAGCAGGATTCTATTAAAAAAGTTGTTATAAGCAGAATGTTTTTACTCTTATAAGTTAAAATGTACAGTCTAAATCAGATGTTGACTATATCCTGGTATCAATTCGACAAAACATATTGTACTAAGTGGGGATTTCATACCGCTTATGTGTTCTTAAAAAATGCAGGTTCAGAAATGAATTTTTGACACAAACACCTATTACATTCAAAACCTAAATTAGGTATCTTTTTTGCAGATATATAAGTAGTTCCCCTTATCTGCATGCTGATTGTAACTTTACAACAGATCATTAGGTAACTACGAAAACTGCAGCGCATTTATCGGTAGATAGAGATAGAAAGTGAATGCGATGTAACAGCATATTCCTAACAAGCTTGGGCTAAGAAATAGTTTAGATATGGTTGTGAGATAACTTAGACACCTTTATAAGTGGGGATAAGAAAATCTTTATGGTGAGTGTCTACGTGCATAACTTGAAATCACCATAAGAATCCTCAAATTTCGCATATCTCAAGATCATACTGTCCCTAATTGTAAAATATCTATGAAATGCATTTGCAGCAGAAATCTTTCACTGAACTGGTAAGCCAGATTCAACTAATCTCAACACTTTAACTCTGTTAACTAATTTTTTTGGTACACCGCTGATGAGCTCAACCTCAAATGAATGACACAGTCACTCAGTTTTTGGTCACTCTGGTCTGTTCAGCGGAGTCTACAAATCACCTTGAGGTGTATCTAACAAGTCATATCCTTCAGCCGAATAGTTCTTAATTGTATCACATATTGTTTACGAAATCCAAAAGGAAAAATCAGTTAATTTCATAAAAATTCGCTTCATTGGAGATTCCCTATCCTCCATTTCCGATCCAGAGATTGTTACAGACTCTCATAAAATTTCGAGAGATGACAATTAATTCTTCCTTGAAATTCAACAAAAGTATTAATATTGATATTACCATAATTATTTGTCTCTTATGTTCCTACTGGAAAATACCGCTTCAGTAGCACCTCTCCATTCCACTCTGTTCTCTCCAGCCTTTTCAGCCTGGCTCTACAACAACCCACAAGCTCTCATTTCTTCCTCACAGATATCCTCCATGTCAACCTCGCCCTGGACGCCTAACTCGTCGTTTCTTATCTGGCGCGTGATGTCCTCAGTCGGCCTTCTCAGTGTATGCCCGATCCACCTCCACTTTCCTCTCCATATTTGTTGGTGATAGATTCTTGGTTGGTTCGTTTCCAACCGAGGTGAGTTCCTTGTTGCTTATTCTTATTATTCTCGTCATGTGAGCATTAGTAACGAGCGCAGGCAGTTGTTGATGACTGTCTGTAATTTGTTGGAAATCCCTTTCGTAACTCGCCAAGTCTCTGAACCATATACATCAAGTAGGCTGCGTCTCCACGCTTTTGAGATTGAGATGAAGTCAATGTGATTCTTAGTGTAGTGTGTCCTGGTGTTTGGTGAAATTCATTGCGCTTTATGGATATCCTGGTGCTTGAACACACTGCCTCAAATCAACAAATGGTTGAATGCTCAGAAGTCTGTAAACAGTTCTCAATTCTCGTTCATCATTTCACAAATAGCTTCTCCACCCATGATCACTTCTCAACCTGTGTTGTCCACTCCATGCAGTTTGACATTCATATCGCACATTAGAATTTTGAGGTCGCCAACTGAGGTCTTGTCCAGTGTTGATTGCAGTTATCTGTGGAATTCCTCCTTTTTCGCTCGCTCTGCATTATTTGTAGGTACATAGCGTAGCGTAGCATTGAATGATTGTGACTTTCCTTCGTTTTGAGTTGAACATTGCTGTCATGATCCTGAAAGAGATTGGTTCCCACTGTATGAGAGAGAGCCTTCGATGCTCTTGGGGACATCATGATAGCTACTCAAAAACTCGGTGTGCTTGTGGTTGTCGTCTGGGTGACAATATCGGAATAGATTATTGACTCCTCTCCAGTTGACAGTTCCGAGAGTTCACTTCCATTCCACCTGCGTTCTCTGATTCCTACCACCTCCATGCTATGCCTTACCACCTCCTTTTCAATCTTGGCAGCCTTTCAGCTAGCCAGCTTCAAAAATGTGTGGACAGCATGTCCCCACGTTTACTTTAGCTTTGATCGAGAGAAGAGAAGACACATTGGACAGTTGGCTTCCTGAAGGCTTCCACCAACTGTCGTTATTTCGTCTCTCCACTTCCAGTGAGGAATAATTATGTTTTTATTTTCATATTTTGTCTGTGCTTTGAAGTTTCTGTGGTGGTTGGATTGGTTTTACGGGGTGGGGTTGCTAACGCTTTTCCCAACCTTTCCTCTTTGTCCTCCGAGCTTATGACCGGCTAGTAACTAGTGAACTAGCTAACCATGCGAGGTTAGTTGTAATTAACATATGTGAATAAAGGATTGTGCTTTATATTTTACATTTTAAGGTTAATTACATCAAGCTTCTAAAATTTATGTATTTACCGTATATATCTATTTCCTCTTTGGTGTAATATTTCCTAATCGATAATCGTCTGCATACAGTATGTTTCGGAGATTTCAGTGGATCATGTATCCACTTTCAGTAAGACGGCTGTATGTACAATTAATGATGTCTTATTGGATCGATCCACAATTTAAACAACCTGATTTTTAAGCGTTAAAAATAGTGTTGTTAGAGGTTGAACTAACAAATGTAAGATAGGAAGTGTGTAACTGTGTGCTGTTATCGTAAGATATATGAAATGAAATACTCTTGTATTTCACTTTTCCGAAGGGCTAGTCATATATATAAACAAAGTTTTAAAGTCTTGTATCCCAGTTGTCTTAAAATTTCTCAGTTCTTGAACACAAATTCAAGTGTTAGGTTGTGCTCACTATTTGCATGATTACCTTCATTGTATATGTCAGACGATAACATGTAATCACAGTTTTGATATACTTACACGATATTCAGAGAATTTGTGAATTGTATAGACATCATCACAATAAAAAGCACACACCGTTTCCATTGCTAATATTTCTCCACACTGCCTTTCTTAGAAAAAAGGAACTGAAATTCAAAACCAAATAAAGATATACTGTAACTTCAATTCCTAAATAAAGCCGTCTGAACTATTCTTATGGTGTGTAATTGACCCAAGACGTCTAACTTATCAATTTGAATGAAAGTAAATGTTCCCATTCTTGGAATACATCGATCCAGTAGCAGAATTTTTATTTGATAACTAAACATTTCATTTCTTTGTCCTTTTATTCAAAATAGTTTTTCTTATTTTTTTCAACCATTATGGAAAAATGAGTTGGTTGTAAACTGCATCAAAACTAGAAGTTCAACAATGCATTGGAGATAAAGAGAAGTGAAGAGTTTTAAAACAGGAAGTCAATAACTTACTGTTTAAAAGAAAATTTTATTTGAAGGATTTATGATGTGCATTTATAGTCAGCATAAATATGTCAAATATTTTTAAAAGAAAAACTGAAAAAAGATATGAGACAGGTTACGTATTTTACATTAATAGAATTGTACACGTTTTTTTGCTTTTCAGTAGTCATTTATTTTTCACAAAGTATCTAAATTAATTTTCCGGCAAATTTACACTTATTTTATAGCGTGCATTAAATAACTAAAATATTTTTGATTGGCATTTACAAGGTGGCTACATAAATAATAAAATGATTGGTTTTGGAGATAATGGTGGCCAACTAATAAAAGCTTGATGTGGTTAATCAAAATACTATTGTTCAGTGGAATGAATAAGCATTTCAGTAATAAGTAAACAAAAAGGTAATGTCAGCACATGTCACATCTACAAGTTAATGTTATCCACTTTCTACTATCAGTAGACAAACAATAAGGAAATAGGTCAGTTGACTATCGAATAAATCTATGAAATAAGTAAACCAAATCAACAGTCATAGTGAGGAAATAAGGCAGAGGAAATATATATCACCATCAATGAAGGTAATTACTCTAAGCAGAGGCATTCGGAATTGGATCGCGCATTTCAAGACAATGAAAGTAGAAATTACAGACTAGGTTCAGTTTTACTTGTAAGCATTTGGTTATGTGAAAAAATAACAAAATGAATTTTTGGATGATTCAATGTTTAACTGATAAGATCAGATGGTTTGCTTCTGGGAGAACTTTATTATCGATCCTATGTAAGTAGTACTGCCATTAACAGTCTAAACACAAAGCATATTCCATCTTGTTGATAAATAGTTTAAATCACCCTTTAAGAGAACTTATCTTTCTTAAGCACCATACTTATCAGAATCCTTGAAGACAATTACACTTACCCAGAGGCTAAAATGTTGTATTAACGGGTGCATAACTCATACAGCGGACCAGTGAACTGATTACTTCAAGGCCTCAGCCAATGTTCAAGGCTTGAAAATTATATTGAATAATATCTACCAACCAATTTTCACACTATTATTTAATGGATTATCTTCCGTACTGAGTATTTTATTCAGTGTATTTCATAGTAATCAGCATCAAACTTATTGATTTGTTGTCTAAAAATTATAGAGGTAAGTAATTTTTAACTGGACAGGAATGAGTGGCTCTTCGTTAATCTAGTTACACAGGTTTCGGTCATTATATATTATTACGGCCAAAACTTCACTTAACTGCTGTCGAACAGTTTGAGGGGGGTTTTTATTTTCTATCTTGTAGCTCTTACATGTCTGTTCTAGGTAGTCTTATACTGCTGACCACCTGAATGTAGGAAGATTGCCCGACTCGCTCTAAAGGATCAAGGTAGCGGAGATTTTAAAGATGCGAGAGATTTTCGCAGCCTCTGCAAAAAGTTCCATTTCTTTCAGAATTAGTTCAAGTTATTTTCTATCCCTCTGGTGCAAGTAATTTAAGTTTGTACACGATAGCTCATATAGATGTATTTAAGTGGTTAACTAGTGGTAGTTAATTTGTTTGCGTCTTTGAAGTATAAATCAGAGAAAAGTAATAGGTTTAGGTTACACTTACATTAGTATAATTGTTTTTATATCATATTGTCGTTGATTGATCTGAATCCTGGATTCCACTGCCAGCTACGATACATCATTTGTACATTTACATTAGTCACAACATTTTCGAAATAAAGTGATACCAACGCAAGTCTGGTCGAAGCCTTTTCATGAAAATAATCTAAATTAAAACATCGAAGACATAAATGAGTTCAAAACGTATAGTTAATGTTTGTGAAACCCCTTTTTCATATTCATTGCTTTTCTAAAAAAATAACAAGATATGTAAGCAAACAAATTGTTTCCGATTACATCTCTTCAGGATTAACAGTAATATGCATAGCTTTTAAAGTAGGTTTAAAATGTGAAGCACCCAATTTAGTTTGTGACTCAGCGAAAACAAGGATGTTCATGGTGTACTTTAGAATAGTATAATAAGTGCTAGTATAAAACACAATACGAATGTTCACAATGACATGAAAATGTGAACAGGTGTTTTAGACAGACGAATAAAGTGAGTCAAAGCTTGGAAAAGAACAACGTGGTTATGTATTACTGGATGATGAAGGCAGTGAATAAATAAATTTTGAATGTGAATACAGTAGTGTTGTGAAAAGGATGATAAAATAAAATAAAAAGGTTTGAACAAATCAGGAACAAAGATATTTGGAGAATAAAATGAGATAATTTTATTTCATGGCCTTTTAAGTAAAGTCATCTACTAGGTCTTCCGTAGCCGAGGCAGGTATGATCATTCACTGTGAAATTGTTTGTCTCTTATGTATTTCTTGTTTGTATTATAAGTAAATTTTATTGCAAACCTTACACAAGATAAACTTTTATATATGTTATCATTCATATTCTGCTTCATCGTAAGCATATGACAACAAAGCTTACAGGTAACACGGTAATCATTCGGTAATTCTGTATGCAATTTTGAGATGAGTGGGGATTTTTTTATTTAAAGGTGGTATTCATCATGGACTGACACCAGTTGGAAGACCATTGAAAATCTTGAAGCACTGGACAGCTGTTTCATCCTAGTATGGGACTCCTCGGTAGCCTTCCTCAATCCATGATGAATACTACCTCTAAATTTTGTATATGATTAAAACAGGTGCCACTTCTCTTTCTATGTAGAAAGGAATTATTATTCACAAATTTTCCACTGATTTGTCGGAAAAGAGTTAAAATGAATAATAATAATAATAATAATAATCACGATGACAATAGTAGTGAGTTAACTCAATCCAGAAATGTTATAGCTGATTGATTCAAGATATCTAAACACAGTAATTCAAACATATTCAGGTAAGTAAAGGGAACATTCAGAAATTTAGTCTAATGCTCATCCTACAGTGCACTGACTTATTGACGATAATGATACACAGTTATAAATGGGATGGCCATAACCATAGATAAACATAAGCATTGCGAAAGCTGCGCCAATCAAATAAAAGTTGTGAATCCAGCGTTACCATTTTGGTTGTTCCAGGATAACTTCTGTGCATGCATGTATTCATTTTCCTCTCCATAAATAGAATATATTGCCTTGAAAATATTATTATGAAAGTGTTTGGCGCACATTTTATACTTTCTGCTGTACATATAATCATATACGAGTTTTCGTTATTTCGCATGACGTAGTCGAATATTAAGTGTTGCAAGAAACAGGGTGATAGATACTCCTAGTTAAATTAAAGAAGAAGAAGAAAAGGAGACAAACTAACCAGAAAATACTGGCAAGTGGAAGAGTGCTAATTTATTCAAATCTAAAATTAAGCTTTTTAGCTAAAAAGGATTTGTAGCTCCCTTCTACTGAAATTTCGGTATCCCTTAACGCGTATATTACATTCACTGGTATTGAAAATTGTTGACTTGTTTTTTTGCATCTAATAATTGTAATCCATCTTTATTATTCAGATAAAGAATGAGAAAGTCTAAATACTCTTCATAATTGCGATACCTGAAGAATAATAATACTGTTGGGTAGGATGAATTTAGTAATGTTGATGAAGGTGATAACGAAAAGAAATCTCTCAAAATAGTGTACATCTCCTTCTTCTTCCTCATCCTCTCGCGTATCAAAGATTAAACGAGTATGAGAATATCAGTTGTGAGAAGAAATGTTAAATTACTTTAGGGATTACTTGCTATATTACTATTCTGATTTTGTTAATTCTAGCCATCTCGTAAACAAAGCTTCAAGGAAGAGTTTGTTAAGTAAGCAAACATTACAAAGATTACTTGAAAAAATAGATGAATCGTCAGAATCACCTTTGTAGAAGGGTTTCTGAGTCCTAGCATCTTTAACTCAAAGATAGATAGAAGGAGAGGATTGTGAAACAGATTTCTGCTATGAAAAGTCTACGATTTAACTAACGATTTGGTGATTGAAGACACAGTATGCAAACACAAGAATATTCATAAAGCAATCTGAATTTTATTTCATCAGACACCAGGACACAATACACTAAAAGTCAGATCAACTTCATGTCAATGTGAAGAGAGTGGAGGTGGAGACGTGGCCAGCCTAGTAGATACAAGATCAGATGAAGGAGGGGAGCAGATGCAGGTGGGTTCACACCACTCATACCACTCAGTATCTAGTGCAATGAACCCAGCTTCCAAATCAAGTTGAAAGCCTTCAATCGGAAGAAGCTGGTGATAGACGATCACAGTTCAAGTTTGACGGTGAGAACAGGAATTGCACTGAAGGACGAAACTACAGTGGCCATCTTCACGTGAGCCAGTCATCATGAAGATGTGGGAGACATTGAGCAGCATCTCCGAGGAAACCTGCATGGAAGAACACTGGAACTGTTCGACAGAGATGTGGAAGGAAACCTGCATAATGGTATTTGTAAGGGAATAAGAGAAGAGAAGAGACAAGACAAGACAGAGAATGGATCTTGACGGAGACATGGAAGCTGATAGAGGAGAGAGTGTAAGATGGTGATGATGAAGTAGAAGATGAACCAGTGCAGTACACTGCAGTGCATTACACTGCAGTGCAGCACAGGTTACTATCTGGGAGGGAAGAGACAAACACAGACGAAATCGTTGATAGATGATAGTGAACGAAACCTAGTCACCAAAGAGTAGAAACAAAGCCATCAATGAACTGACCACTTCACAATACTCTTAAATCGACCACCACCACCATCACCTGCAACTCGTTCAGAAATACCACCCGCAGCCCAGCCACAGAACTATTAGTGAACACAAGCCCTCCGACAAAAGCAGAGCTGAAATCCTGAACGCCACGCCATAAAGTTACTGAAATCCAGTAAAGCAGCAGGACCAGGTGGAATTCTTTCAGAGGCAGGGAAAAATAATGCATAGCCATCACTAGCGGACACGCTCACACCACTATTATAGAAGGTCTGGAAGCAAGGATAGGTACCTGTAGATTGGAAGAAGGGCGACCTTACCAAACTCCAAGAGAAAGATGACCTAAGTCTTTGCAAAACATGGCACGAAATCATCCTGCTCTCCACCTCAAGCAAACTGTTATGCCGCATCATTTTGGAGAGATTAAAGGATGCCCTTGATTCAAAGCTACAACCGGAACAGGCTGGCTGGCTAGTTTCAGGAAAAACAAATCATGTGTGCATCAAATTGCAACGCTACGCTACGTATCATCATAGGACAGAGCATAGAAGGACAGTCAACTGGATCTTTACCTCAACTTCATAGACTTTGAAAGGGCCTTCGACAGCGCTGACTGACAAGTAATTTGGCAGTTGCTTCAACACTACGGATTTAATGTCACAAACCTTTATCAAACTCACTCAACAACTATATGCTATATGGTGCTACATGCTAGGCAAGTGATTCGCAATGGAATGCTGAGTGATGCCTTTGAAGCAAAGTGAAGACAAGAGTAAAACAGGGCTACCCCGTACTATATTCCATAATCTTCCTGATTGCGCTCGACTTGACTGTAGGAGCTGTGGGAAGATGGACATATGCTGTTTGACCGATGAAAAGACCCTAGAAGACTTGGTTTTCGCCGTCGTTGCTGATCTGTGTCTAATGTCTTTTGACATAAACTTGAAGATCCTCAGGCAAAAACCAACAAGTTGGCAGAAGAGATAAGGCGGGGCAGCGAAGAACTTAATTCGAGTGAACGTGGAAAAGATAGAGGTGATGAAGATATCCAAGCAACATCAACACCAACAACAAGCATTCATCACCGTGAACGGAGAGACCTAAAGGAAGTAGTTTCTTTCACCTACCTAGTCTGGGCAGCATTGTTCCAACTACAGACGGCACAGACACAGATGAGGGCGTCAAAGCTAGCCAGGATCAGAAAGACAGCAAGACAGGCCTTCCTGAATTAGTCTGAAATCCATATGGAAACCTATGGCACTCAGCATAAAGGGTGAACAACATTCGGGTTCTCAACACTAACATCAATCAAGTAATTCAGTGCTTCTGTGTGATGGCTGAAAGACTTGGAGCGTTATAAAAAGCATTTCCATCAAACTACAGACATTCATCAACACCTGCAGCCCACTTTTACTCTATACTGAAGATCAAACGGATGGCCAGAATAGTAAGAATAAGCAACAGGGAACTCTGGCTGGCAGGCAACGAACCAATGATGCAAGAAGAAATATGCAGAGGAAGGTGAGGATGGATTAAGCATATACTGAGAATACTGTTCGGGGACACCACATGCCAGGCCAGGCCGTCGAGTGGAATCCAAATGGGAAATGACGAGTTGAGCGTCTGTGGCGAGTGTGACATGGAGGAGATGGTGTGAGGAAGAACTGAAAGCTTGTGGGCAGTGGTGAAGCCAGGTTGCAAAGACTACTGGGGAAAGAGTGCAATGGTGACGTGCTAGTGAAGCCCTATGTTCCATTAGGAATTCGAAGGTCGAATGATTGTAATAAATGACTCAAAATCAGCGGAGAGATTATCTAAGATGGTTAATATCAATGATTTCATTAGTTTATCTAGCTTATTTAAGCATAAATCTTAACATATAGCTGAGAAAACACTTTCGACTGATTTTCAAGAGGCTTGCATTTGTCGTCGACGTCAGTTATGTCTCCTTTGTGATCAAAGGATAGCAGTAATATTAGAGAGTAAACACTTATAAATTACCCAAGTTCAAGTTATTTACATATATTAACAGAAACTGACTGTAATATGCCACGTAGCATTGTTTGCAATCCTTAATTGCTATTTTAAATATGATAATGGCTGTAATACTCAAGTTTCGTCTGTTTTTCAATATTAAAGGCTTCTTTAACAAGTATTAATCATGAAATGCTTAGTGGACACGACGTTTTTGCTTCGCTAATTCTTTCTGTGGCTAACCAGTGAGCTACCAAAATGGGTGCTATTCAATTTCTTCTTAAAATTTAGAATTTTCTAAAACTTCTTAGTTCTTCAGTTTATACGATATCAGTTGAATAGCTTCAATGAAGCAAGAAAAACACATTTGAATTAATTCTTAAATAAGTATTCATGAGTTAAACAATGGTTCAATAAATCAAAGCTATAAAAAAGAAAACTTGTCGTGTAAACGGTTTCGAATGTGGTGTGAAGCAAAGTGATAAAAAAAATGGCAAATCAAAACAGCGACGGATGAAAACGAAGCCATAGAATACAATTAAAATTTAAAGATACACCAATCACTGTAGGCGTTCTTGTTGACATGCATATGGAAAATAAAGTGGAATAATAGTTCAAATAGACTACCAACCTCAATCCTTTTTAATCGACTATTGGAACCCAGATTTTAATGTTACAGGCTAAAAATAAACTTATAATAATCACAAATGATTTTCACAAAGACTTGCAGTCAACTTTATGGCTTACATTCACATTTTATATTTTGTACTTTAGGGCAACCGAATTTCACCAACCTATAAGATAAAATAAGAATCTGCTTAAAACCTATAAGTTGGAAATCTTATGTATGTTTTAGCCATTCCTGTGACTTTGTTTATTTGGTGGTAGCTAGTAGTGGAGTCCAGGACACGCGTTCGGCCTTACTTTAGGCTCATCAGGGAGAAGTAAAGGAATTCCAGTTCAAATATTGTTTCTACTGAAACCTAAATCCAGCACTGACTGCCTAGAAATTCCCAGCGTTATCTAGTAGACTACTAGATTTATGATGAGAACTATATCTTACACTACCGGTAACATTTATTTTCTCCACTTGGTTTTTCTTCAGACTATGAAAGTTGTTGATATAGAAGTCCTAACCGCATAAAAACAGTGTACAGGCGTAAAAAACGTTACCAAAAGTGCTAAAGGAATGCTATTTCAGCAAATTTATCAGTATACATTGCTTTGAAATAACCTTACCTCTTTGCAAACAATAATGTAGTCTAGTATCAAACAAAGGGTAACATGCTAAACAAAACTGTTAGTGTTAATCTAAAAATATGTATCTACTGTTGCTAACATAAAAGGAAATTTTTCTCATAAATAGTGCAAAAGCTTCAAACTCCGACTTTTGTGTTCTGCTACCCTTTTAAAATTCATTTGTAACAACTGAATTTTATTCCATAGTGCACCAAGTGATCATGGATACATTTAAAATTAAGTAAAATTTCGAAATGTTTATTGTTAACTCATATGTTATTACGGTTAATTTCCTGGCCTAGACTTGGCCAAATTGATCAAGTCCTGAATAAAACGAAACATGCATCCTGAATCAATCTGACGGCTATAACTTACCATTACATCGAGACATTCATACATGAGCTAATATGTCAAAAGAGACGGATCAATTCAGCACAGTCAACGACGGAAAATTACAAGAAAGAACTTAGAATCTATACTCATTGCACAAGGCGTGGGTATCATGACACAGTAACCTAGAAGATAACTCACTTAAACTTGAGACCATCGCTCCTAGTGTGGGAGAAATCACTCGCTGGGGAGCAGGTAAACCCACCTGACGAGTCTCAATTATGACGACATGCCCGTAGTAGATTTCACTGTTAGCCACTATTCAACTTTACTATGAAATTGTCAACTTCTACATTTCTTGCTTAGCTACATACTGACAATTCAAATACTCTGACACTTAGATAAAATAAGGTGATGCCATTATTATGCAATTCAGGACAAACTTACTTTTGGATTATCACAGGGTTTTTGGGAATATACAGTCCATGACTTAAAAGGTCACAAGTAATTGTGATGAATTTACGAAGTCTCAACCTAACTGTCTTTGACTGCCAACGTATCCGAGCTACAACATATGATGAATCTGATATTCATGGTACATTTATTATGGAAGCGAGTATATATATATATCTATGAATGAAGGACTTGAAAGGATTTCAGCCAATAATAGGCTATAGGTGGCCAGATTATCAGAGGAAAAGCTCCTTCATAGGCGACTCTGTTTCATATGGTACTTAGGTGACCTACTTAAACCTTGGGCTATGGAAAAATGTCCACCGAGTATATTACATCAAATTCCTTTTCAAATTGCTTGCATTTTTAAATATGCCTCTTAAACGCGTCGTGTAATTTTGCGTACTTTTATAATGGTTTCAAACTACAATTTCGCCAGCTAACAACAAAACGAAGAAACAATGATGTGCCGGAAATGCACAGAAATACACTTCATTACTGTCTCATAGATAGCTACATTAATCATAGATTTTGGCACTGGTTCGATCAACTACCGCCATCGAAATCTGGATCAACTTTGCATTCACTCATCAGTCTAAACCAGACGCTAATGTAACATCAGGTGGCTGTTTCACATTGTAGCTTCTATAACTGTTATTATTAATATTATTCAAATGCAATGATTTTTTTCCTTTAAAGAAATATACGGGGAATGAATCTGCTGAACTGTTACATGTTGAGAATTATACACTGCACCATATATAATGATTGGAATCAAGCTATTATTATTATTATTATTATTATTATTATTATTACAATAAAGTCTGGCTTCTTACCACTCGAACCAATCTGTATAGCTCATTTATTACAACAAGACTCTTCGTTTCATCCACCACACAATTCACTATAACTAGTATTTCAATAGCTCCATTATTATTATTATTATCATTATTATTATTATTACTATTACAGACTTAATCATCTTTCTCTCCCCCTACTGTCTCTAATTACCGTCAACAATTTACCATTTTACGTAACAGTTCATTTTTGCTCTTTAGTTATCATTATATAAAATATCAATTATGTAAGAACCTGTTCGCAAAATCTTTCTACGATAATTAATCTTTGCTCTAGTTAACTGTCTTAATTACCTGACCAATTGTCACCTTCTTGAAACTTTGAGATTGATAACCTTTCACTGAACAACTCTCACTACTAGATTGGTATGTAATTTTACGTTTGAAAATGCTATATTAGTGTAGAGCCATTGATGAGGAACTAATTGAAAAGAAATATTTCTTCGCTCACATTGTTTGTTTTACTAAATGTCTAAATGGGAATTTTTGCATTACAGAAACACATATCGAAATTTTGTTCTACTCTGTATTGTATGTTAAAGTTTCATCACACAATAAAGGGTTGCGAACTAAGGAAATAAAAACGACTGAATTGTAAACATTTCTGTTTTATTCTTTAAGATAGATCAGTGGGTTAAAATTCTTCTACCTACTTCATCTAACAACTCTCATCCTGACACAGTTTTAAAACTCATTACTTAATTTTTAAATGTGTTGATATTCGCTACATATTTCAAAACTTACTAACTTGTTTTTAGCTGATGATACTGAATTGTATTCTGCAAAACCTTTAGAATGTTACCAAGCACCTTCAAACGGTTCTTGTGGTCAAATAGTGGGCAAAAACTGAACTGAATAATCTAAGAATAATTTATGAAAGGAAGGATAAACTGGTGAATATTTTTCTTGGGTGGTACATTACGTGATACATTAAAGCTAAAGTATCAGTTTATTTTCCATCATAGAATTTAAGTAACTAACGTCACTCTAAAGAAACTACTGTACCCTACGTTTCGAAAATAAAAATTTTTACAGCTTGGGATCACGATCCAATTCAAGTTACTGACTAAAATACACCGATTTCGAAAACAAAAATAAATCAAACTATTTTATAGATGAAAAAAAATCTGAGTATGTGGTGATACAAGTTTGCTGTAAACCATAATTCTTCCGTGTAGATGATCAAAAGCGTAGGACAATCGTGAGGAATTTAAGACAGAGGGAATTGCAAAATAAACTGAAACCCCTAAGGGGAGTGGTGAAATTATGTGGTTAAACCCCAGATAATCTTTATGAAAGGTAATTTGTGCATAACGGAATTAGGATTATTTGGTGTGCCAAAACAACGCTAAAAAATGTTTTCCTTTTAATTGGTGCGATGAAGTTTGTATGATAAAATTCTGATACCTGACTAGGGGTCTGAAAAACATTTTGTTGGGATTCTTGTAGCTTATATACATTGAGGGTAACTATGATATATTTCTAAAACTACTGAACCATATGCAGTTTATATATATATATATATATATATATATATATATATATATATATATATATATATATATATATATATATATACATCGGGCAGCATTTTAATCCTGCTGGTGTCAGCTGTGAAATCGCTTAATTTTTCGCCGACAAAAGTACTTGGTGAACAAATTCTGTCACCATACAGGACCCAAGACTCGAGAAACCTAAAATTATTTTAGTGCTTAGACAATTCGAGACGACCACTTCGATTCTGGTGTCATAAAATATTATTTCAAATTTCGCCTCGTTCTGCGAATGCTATATACGATAACTAATTTTACAGCTCCACTGCTGTCATAAATCTCATTTTCTCTATCCTTATTATGTGTCCCTTGAGTTCCCATCGGAACACAGGGCTTCAGTAGCACGTCTCCATTCCACTCTGTTCTCTCCAGCTTTTCAACCTGGCTCTACAACAGTCCACAATCTCTCATTTCTTCCGCACAGGATATCCTCCATGTCAACCTCGCCCTGGACGCCTAACTCGTCGTTTCTTATCTGGTGCGTGATGTCCTCAGTCGGCCTTCTCAGTGTATGCCCAATCCATCTTTACTTTCTTCTACTGCATATTTGTTGGTTGATAGGTTCTTAGTTGGTTCGTTGGCAGCCAGCCAGAGTTCCCTGTTGCTTATTATTTCTGGTCATCTGAGCTTCAGTAACAAGCCAGCATAGGCAGTTGTTGATGGCTGTCTGTAATTTGTTGGAAATGCTTTCTGTAACGCGCCAAGTCTCTGAACCATACAAAAGCACTGACTTGACTGCCATTAGTGTTGAAAATCCGGATGTTCTTTATGCTTTATGCTGAGTGCAGAAGATCTCCACACTGGTTTCAGGCTAATGAACGCCTGCCTTGCTTTTCCGATTCCGTTTTTGACGTCCTCGTCTGTGCTGCCTGTAGCTGAAACAGTGCTGCCTAAATAGGCGAAGGAAGTTACTTCCTTTAAGTTTCTCCCATTGATGGTGATTGGAGCTTGTTGTTGGTGGTGTTGGCATTGGCTGAGTATCATCATCAGCTCTGTCTGCTCTACATTCACTTGAAGCCCCGTCTTCACTGTCCTGCCTCACTTCTTCTGTCAACTTGTTACTTTTTGCCTGTAGATCTTCAAGTTTGTGTGACATTAGACACAAGTCGTCGACGAAATCCAAATTTTCTAGGATCTTTTCCCCGGTACAGCCAGCGTATCCCCCTCTTCTAGCTCCTCACAGTTGTCTGCTGCTTGATTCAGTCGACCACAATCAGGAATATCATAGATGATAGTGGACAGCCTTGCTTTACTCCTATCTTCACTTCGAAAGCATCACTGAACTTCCCATTGTGAATTACTTGGCTGGCATGTGGCGTCTTCATATAGTTGTTGAATGAGTTTGATAAAGGTTTGTGACATTAAATCCGTAGTGTTGAAGCAACTACCAAATTACTTGAATCAAGGGCATCCTTTAATCTCTCCAAAATGATGCGGCATAACAGTTTGCTTGAGGTGGAGAGCAGGATGATTTCGTGCCATGTTTTGCAAAGACTTAGGTCATCTTTCTCTTGGAGTTTGGTAAGGTCGCCCTTCTTCCAATCTACAGGTACCTATCCTTGCTTCCAGACCTCCTATAATAGTGGTGTGGGCATGTCTGATGTTATCTCTCCGTCTGTTGTCAGTACCTTTGGTGGGATTCCATTTGGTTCTTCTGCTCTCTCACATTTCAGAAACCTTATGCCACCCAGGGCTTCGACTTTCGTTAGAGAGCTTGTGTTAGTTTGTAGTTCTGTGGCTGCAGGTGGTATTTTGGAAGAAATGCAGGTTGTGGTGGTCGATACAATAGTAGTGTGAAGTGGTCAGCCCATTGATGGCTTTGTTTCTCATCTTTGGTGACTGGGTTTCCTTCATTATCATCTATCATTGGTTTTATCAGTGTAAATCTCTTCCCAGACATTAACCTAGTTATTTGATGCAGTGTTGTCAGGTCTCTGTTTCCTATCTGCAGCCTGTTGTGCTTCACTTGCCAGTGTGTTGTGGAAGTGTCTTTTGTCTTTGCTTGCACTCTTCTTCACTTCTTTGTCCAGCGTTTCATACACTGTACTCAGTCCCTCTTCTCGTCGTTCATCCCTACACTGCACTGGTTTATCTACTGCTTCCCCATCCTCCTCTCCACTATCAGCTTCCATGTCTCCGTCAAGATCCGTTCTCTGTCTTGTCTTGTCTCTTCTCTTCTCTTATTCCCTTACAAATACCATTATGCAGGTTTCCTTCCACATCTCTGTCGAACAGTTCCAGTGTTCTTCCATGCAGGTTTCCTCGGAGATGCTGCTCAATGTCTCCCACATCTTCATGATGACTGGCTCACGTGAAGATGGCCGTTGTAGTTTCGTCCTTCAGTGCAATTCCTGTTCTCACCGTCAAACTGGAACTGTGATCGTCTATCACCAGCTTCTTCCGATTGAAGGCTTTCAACTTGATTTGGAAGCTGGGTTCATTGCACTAGATACTGAGTGGTGTGAGTGGTGTGAACCCACCTGCATCTGCTCCCCTCCTTCATCTGATCTTGTATCTACTAGGCTGGCCACGTCTCCATCTCCACTCTCTTCACATTCAGATGAAGTCGATGTGATTTTTAGTGTATTGTGTCCTGGTGTTTGGTGAAATCATTTACATGTTGCTTTGTGAATATCGTCGTGTGTGTACACACTGCCTCAAATCAACAAATGGTTGAATGCTGAGAAGTCTGTAAACAGTTCTCAATTCTCGTTCATCATTTCACAAATAGCTTCTCCACCCATGATCACTTCTCAACCTGTGTTGTCCACTCCATGCAGTTTGATATTCATATCGCACATTAGAATTTTGAGGTCGCCAACTGAGGTCTTGTCCAGTGTTGATTGCAGTTATCTGTGGAATTCCTCCTTTTTCGCTCGCTCTGCATTATTTGTAGGTACATAGCGTAGCGTAGCATTGAATGATTGTGACTTTCCTTCGTTTTGAGTTGAACATTGCTGTCATGATCCTGAAAGAGATTGGTTCCCACTGTATGAGAGAGAGCCTTCGATGCTCTTGGGGATTATTGACTCCTCTCCAGTTGACAGTTCCGAGAGTTCACTTCCATTCCACCTGCTTTCGCTGATTCCTACCACCTCCATGCTATGCCTTAACACCTCCTTTTCAATCTTGGCAGCCTTTCAGCTAGCCAGCTTCAAAAATGTGTGGACAGCATGTCCCCACGTTTACTTTAGCTTTGATCGAGAGAAGAGAAGACACATTGGACAGTTGGCTTCTTGAAGGCTTCCACCAACTGACGTTATTTCGTCTCTCCACTTCCAGTGAGGAATAATTATGTTTTTATTTTCATATTTTGTCTGTGCTTTGAAGTTTCTGTGGTGATTGGATTGGTTTTACGGGGTGGGGTTGCTAACGCTTTTCCCAGCCTTTCCTCTTTGTCCTCCGAGCTTATGACCGGCTAGTAACTAATGAACTAATTAACCAGTAATATTTAGCATAGCATTAACTTGACCAATATAGTTCTCTATTGAATACGTAAGTTGTAACTTGAGTTACTGTTATGTGTATTCATGCTTGGACGATAAACTTCAGAAATACCAAAAGTTTTCTACTTCACAGATAGAAAATTCCAGGATGAATTAAAATATAGAGAAAACATATTTCTTCGACTCCCTATTCAAGTTGATAAATCAGTAAACTGCAAACTGTCCAAATTCCTAAGAAGATGAAAAGTTTGTTATGCTCACTTTAATGAGACAAGTGGAACCAAAACAAATTCGTTTAATATATTAGAAAATTATGCAAATTTGGAAAAATAATTTAAATCATATTTTTCATGTATTTTTCCAGAGTTTTTTCCCGATCATTTAAACAGACGACAGATGGACATCCAGCTAAGCTGATAAAAATTCATCAATGTAGACCAAATATTTTAATCCGAAAAAGGATGTAAACTTAGTTTATTATTGACAATGGAGTGAAAAAAAAACGGTGAACTCAGTCAGTATTTTGTGCGAAATTCACCAACAGCCTTTGATTTTAATAAGCTAAACTGTGCGAAACTATTAGATTTCCAGTAAAAGAAACGTGACATGGTTACATGATTAATGCGTAGTTATCATTTGCCAGGGAGTTATTTACAGCTATACTGCTAGACTAATCAGTGTGCTATTTCTCCCTGAAGAAGCACAAAACTGCACCGATGTAGCTATGAATCATTCTTCATAAACATTTTTGACTTCATTTAGTTAGGTAGAGAAAGCTTGCTTCAGGCTACAACAACCAATTCCGCAGAATTAGTTCATATTTTGCATATACGTTATAGTAACAGCTCAGAAGATTGTGTTCTGACCAATTAACTTTGAGCATTTAAATTTCCCAATAAAATTGTACAAAATGAAGAGAACAAGACTGAAGAATCAAATGATATCAGTTTGTTACACGAATACCTCCTCCTTAAGCATCATTGTCTGATAGTACAATGACTGTTACCAAACAAGATATCCTAAGATTAAGAAATTAACAATCCTAATTAGAACGTCGAAATCATAGCTAATCTACGTGATGGGAAACACAATTGGTTTATAAAGAGGCAAGAAATTTCAGAAAGGAATAATAATGCCAGCTGGCAGTAGGTGAGCAGAGAATTAAAATGAAAAAAATCAAATTGTGTTCAGCACTAGAGTGAGAGATTGACTACACTCTCCTTCTATATATGAAAATTCAGCTGAAAGTACTTAATAACAATCGCTGTCGTGAAGCATAGTAATCCTAGTATCTTCTGTACCCCGATTATATTAAAAGCGTCTGAGATATTATTCTGATCTCCTGCGTCTATGAGACATCTGTTTGTCACATTTCTAGAACTTCACTTCAGTTTAACATAGATTCTTCGAAATATACAAAGCAAACTGAATGAATGCTTACTTGTCATTACTTCGAATGTACCTGCTTCTGGAAGTTCAAGTTAATTTATAAATTGACTTTGGGCGATAAGAACAGGGTAATTATTCTAAATGAACTGATTCAGTTAGCACACTGGATCGTTTTATTGGTACAAGTTTGGCTGCAAAGGAGTTCCTTCTTAATGCTTCTTTGATTCTTGAGCCTTTTCTTTTGTATATATCACCTCTGTTAAATTAGAGGTAAATAGTAATCTTCTTCTTTTCATCAACTTCCTGCTCATTTCCCTCGACACATCCTAAGAATATTTATTCTTCCTTACACAGTTTTGAATATTACTTAGTTCTTCCTCTAACTAGTCCGCAGAGCATAATTTTTTAGCTCTGGTATTCACTGTTTTGACTACCCTATATTTATAGCTGGTGGTGTAGGAAATGTTATGGTTAAGTTATTGTTCAGTCTATCAATTCTTCTTCTCACACCGGAGTCTAAAGAAGTGGACTCGTTTTCACGCTCATATTTCATCACCATTTTTGTATTGGGATAAGTGTTGTCTAGCTTGTCGAACAGCTTTGTTGCGCAGATCATATCATTAGTGTCAACTAAGTGTGGTAATAAGTTTCTTATCTGATGAATGAACTCAAGCGCATTTCTTCCAGATAATTCATGAAGATATTTGGCCGGACAGGTCGCAGAGTCTAATCGATGGCCACCTCGTCAATCTATCGATTTCTAAATAATAAAATGTTGACGGTAACATTTTTGTAGTTCAAGAGAAATGCGATCGTGTTCAACGTAATTTTACGGTGTATACGATCTCCGGATTAAGAATCTTGCAATGAATGATTTTTGAAACAAGATAGTCATTCCTCGTAATAATTCCAAAAAGCCTTTCAAGGGTTGCGCACAGTGTATTCTGTTGATATGTGAAATATATATTTGATCTAAGCAACAAGAAAATGGTAACTACATTATTACTTCATCAATATGTGAAACAAACTGAGATATTCCACTTTATTTACTGTTATCCTTCAAAAATGTACGATAATGAATAAAATCAAAGTTATGAACAAAAATGCAGTTATTTTCTAGATGATTGGGGATTTTAATTTGGAGGTCGTATCCGTCGCGGACTGACACCAGTTGGAGAACCATTGAAAACCTAGAGGCACTGGAGACCTGTTTTGTCATAATATGGGACTCCTCGTCAGCACGCATCCGCCACTCGTCTAGCGAATGCTAGCTGAAGATCCTGGGTTATAGTCGTGCTGTATTATGAACTGGCAGAAGTTGTAAACTGTAAACCACTGAAATACCTCCCGGTGATTAAATGGCTGACGCGTTCGTCGTGAAACCTGAAGGCCCTGAGTTAAACCTTTTTCCGGGTCTCAGACTGATTCTGCTAAAAAGTCCTATACCAGGACGAAACAGCTGTCCAGTGCTCCCAGGTTTTCAATGGTTCCTAATTGATATCAGTCCGTGAGGAATACTACCTCTAAAAATTTGAATTATTTAAAGACGTCTTCATCAATTTCCATTCAAATCCAGTTTATAATATTGGCGAAAACGAGGAGTATATGAAAGGGCGAGTTCGCAAAGATTTGTCTTCCATATATGTACATATATATATATATATATATTTCTTTTCTACCTTTTACGATCAAAATGAAAATATTTCCAGTAAAAATTTTCAGTTATAATAATAAGTAGTGGATGAATTATCGTACTCTTCATTCTCTCCCTCTATTTCTTCTCGTTTACTTTGCATTTATTCTACTGACTGTATATTTTTCCTGGCATAACAGTGATTAGAAAGTCAAAACAACCAAAATGATGGTAGCACTTATACGAACTGGTGAAAGAACAGCAGTACAGCTTTATTGTCATAATAAAAATTGATATGCTGGTGAATCGCGTGCATGCATTAAGTCTACACCAATGTAATGAGAGCATTCTTAAGTATAAAGAAAGGAAAAGTGTGTAGTCTATGAAGAATCTAAGGAAGAGAGAAAGCATAGGAAAAAACGAAAAATCAGAAGACAAATTATGGTTAGTAACAGTTGTATAACATATTCGCTATACAGCTTACACAGAACACCAAACAAACATTCACGGTGTAATCATATTTTCGTCATTTGTTCAAAATTTTCACAGGATTGCAAGTAGACTTTTTCTATATCCTAGCTAGACTGTCTTAACTGACCAAACGCATCAGTGATAGTAGTGTAGAGTTATCTCAAACTGCTGAGATATTTTACAGAAATACATAAGACCTACGAAAGTATTCAAGGAAACATAAATAAATATTATTTAATGATTATCGAAGATATTTTTGTCTAGTAGAACGGATGTAACTCATAGAAGTCATGGCAGAAGCTTTACAAAGATTGAAATAATGCTTTGAAAAATTGTTTATTTACAACAAGGTTTTGAGAATAATAAATAGAAATAGCATACCTCGAATAACCCAAATATGACTGTGATAAACACTCGTAGGCATATTTTAAATTTCATCTAAATATTATTTGCTCTGTAGTCTCATTTCTCAAGTTATATTTCTCTGCAAAACAAAAAGTCACCTACTAAATCCTAACTCTTCCGCAGTGCAATTACCGTAATGAAACGTGCTTAATTGTTTTATGAGGTTAAAAATGTAACTCACTTTTCATAATTTTTTTCAGTGAAACATCTGTGTTTTTCTTACTCGGATGCATTTCAAACGAATCTGAGTAATATCCGAGGTGCAATTAGTTAAGTAGAAATTTCATTGGATAAACACATAACAAGTTGAAGTGGAAATTGAGGCTGGAATCCTGCCTCCAATCAGGTGCTCATTTTCCTTACAATCATCAACCCATATCTACGGCTGTCTCAGATAGTCTGATGAAGAATCATAAAGAGCTTAAACGTTTATGAAAGAATTTTGTTAAGGAGATACACAAACTGATAGGCAAATGGATCCTGATCTATTCAATTGGGATTGAACAACATATGAATCCACAGCAAGCAAAGTTATTTAAAGTTCATGTGAAGAAGATACAAAATGAATACTGGAGTAAATAATAACGACCTATGTAATCAAGATTAGCTACTTAATCTTTAGTTCAGTAAATACATTTACTCACTTCTCTCTGAAGTTTTTAATGATAATATTGGTAATGATAATGATAGCTTTTTGGCGGAACAGATCAATTAGAAGAAAATGGTAACATCAATATCTTTCTTCTCAGCTCCAAACGTTGTTTGCCATCCCCGGAACTCGTGTTCAGACGAGTTTATATAAACTTTAGCACTGCTTTCACAACAGATTTATCAACTGAGTTTAACGTTTATATATCTTAAGCTTTTTCTAATTTTTCAACTCCCGCATGAACACATTGTATTTGGTTGCTTCAAGGTAATCAATTTTATGCTGTCTAGTTCTTATTTTTGACGGCACAATTACGACATTCATCCAGTATGGTCCCAAGCTAGAAAATACAGCATCACTGAGTACTCTGATTGGCGTAAAATTGTGGTAGGCAATTGGCAGGAAGCGCTGCACCTACATTTTAAGCTTGTTTTACTAGCCAGCAAGGCATTTCTGTAACCTCAAAGGGACTGATGTCGCCAGAGAGGTTTGAATCGGCATGACCCAGTGATGAGGACAGAGACCCTGTCACTAATGACTGACCTTCACTTTGTTATTACCGTTAACTTCATTGACGCATTTTCCAAATATGCGATATATATATATGTATATAAGAAGAGAGCTTTGTTTGTTGAAAAATATGTATAAATGAAGACCCACCAAAATTTTTTTGTACGAAAGCCTTTTGGATTTCTCATCAAAAGGATTAGTAACGAAAACCAGAGAGTAGGCCCACCTATTGACTAGTATATCAGGAATGAAAATTATCTTAAAAGGATGTGTGTTTAGTCATGTTGTGTAGAAAAATGGTGATAGGAAAATAATGTCTAAGCAATGAACGCCGGCTGATGCATTGAAGTCCCTTCTGTACATAATTTCATCATGTACTACTATCTTCATAGAACTCAATTAACCCATATGAAGTTTCAATAGATGTTCTGATGTAAAAATACTTAGTATTTAATAAAGAGTAGAATTAGAAAACGAAGATTATCTGAGACATGTGATTTAGTAGCGCCATAAACTTCAAACAATCTGATCGCACATGGACTTGTCGAACTACATATACGAAAATTTACGAAAAGGGTCAGTAAAGTCAACACAGATATTTCGACAAGTCCATGTGTGATCAGACCGCCCGAAATGTATAGCGTTAATACATCAAATGTTTCAAATAATCTTCATCTTTTCATTACTTTGTTTAAATTTATCAAAGGCACCAGCTGCTTCAAATATTCAATAAAGAGTTCAACCTAATTTTTTCTTGTGAACTAAAAATCCTGTTACAGTGGTGATCTTTAGACAAGCCACTAAATATAACAATAATTTTGCAAGTAAAATATTATGCAAGAATGAGAATCACGGATACTGGATTTATTTTTCCAACTAATTACCTTTCAGATGAGAATGATCAACTAAAAAGCTTGAGTAAGAATGATTATTTAATAGAAAGAATTATGATGGTTTCAAGGACAATTGAGGTTACTTCAGTTTAAAAGGAATTTGTGTTTTGTGATTATTCACCACTTTCATACAGAAAATTTCTCTTAATAATAAGTAAATGCTTACTGAAAGTACTCCCTGGAAAATCTTGATCATGTTTACTTCATCACCTGTGATTAAACTGAATAAATAAATAGGAATTCGTACTTAAGGAAATGACCTAGTTTTGGAAAATTTATACTGAATACACTTGAAACAGTTTTAATGAAATGCTTCACTTTAATATCTGTATACGTTTTGAACACATTCAGTCCAATCAGGTTATGTGTTGAAATAAACTGTGAGATACAACACTACTGACAGGTATACACTGGCACACTGTATAATGGGAAGCTCTGCCAATAGTTTTGTAACAAGGTAAGTGTTCTCTCATAAGTTATAAGAATTCGCCGTGTTTATTATCTTCACAAACCTTTTTTTGTTTCACCTCTGTATAACTGAATATAACTCACTGAGATAGGAAGAACAATCTCAACAAAATTGTCACTGAATTATTCACGATACCAGAACATATATTTACACAAAGAACTACAACTTAATATTGTGTTCTAAGAAGAGGTATCGGAAATTAACTAATATGAGTTTGTGTTTTATTTGAAGTGGAGGTATATACAGCTTTTTATCTGCTCAGTTTTCTCACTACCTGCTTTGCTTCATAAATAGTCATTACTTCACCTTCACCACCCACATTGCACCCATTTCTTCTTCATGTTTATCATCTCAGACAGATTTGAGTGTCCATATCTACAAAGTGCTTCCCAATGTTTGATTTTTATTTTTTTCCTGGCTACCTTAACCTTTTTTATGTAAGCAATAAATTTCTGTTCAACAGACAAGTAACTAAATGCAAAATATCTGGAAAAAGATGAGAGCTTTAAGTTTTCTCACCGTTTATAGGATAAATTAAATTTTATTCAACTTAACTACATCATGAAATAAAAAAGAATAAATCTACGGAATATCTGTCATTTTTTTTGTATTTGCTTCAGAAGAACAAACAAAATAGAACAGTTAAGACATTTATCTTGTTTCACTTTACTTCAAGGTTCAAAACCTTTTGATAGTAATGCTTCCTTTCACTAATGTACTCTTAGATTATATCCAAAACTTCAAGTGTATACTTTAACAAAACTTACTTTTATCAAGTGCTAACTTAGCTGTAAACCGACAATGGATGAAGTTAACCCATCACTGAAAAACATGATTTCAGAGTGGTATTCATTATAGATTAACACTAGTCGGAGAATCATCCTAAACCTGGGAAAACTGGACAGATATTTCTTCCCGTAAATTGAGTTAACGGTTGATGCTTATTGATGACATGTTTCAAAATGAAATTTCCCCAAGTTCTAATCAGAAGTTATGACTTGTGTGGTAAGCAAGATTGGATGGGAGGACAATTACTCAACGATAGTATTCAAACATGGTCACAGCATACCTCTAACTGACAGAAGTAAGAAAGTGTGGGCCGGTAAATCCACTTATGTGGCTCAATAGTAACGCTGTTGCCATTAAACCTGGTGGTCCTGGGTCCGATTGCTAATAAGAACATGGGTGCGCACTGCCGAGACTCCCATATTGGTACGAAGCAGTTTCTGGTGCCTTCAGGTTTCCGATGGTTGTTGAACTGATATCAATTTATCATTAATACAACACTGAAGTCAATAAGTCCTCACAAAACTTCGTACTAGAAAATAATATGATTTAAAGACATGAATGAATAATGAATAAAAATAATAAAGCAGAGAGGTGATAACTACTAATTGCTCAAAGATGTAACTATATAACTTGAAACAGAGAAGCTAACCTAAGCACAAATCTGCAAAGCTGTATATACGAAAGTATGCACTGATGGGTTCGACATAAAGGTGAGATAAGCACATGGTAGTTACCCACAGTATTCGAAGAAGCAAGGAGTGAGAAGTTAATCACAGATGATGCAGGTTGCAAATGAAGAAGTTATTCTTGTGTCCTTACTAAGGTAGCTGACGTCTGAATTATTGGCTGGTTTTGTTGGGAGAAAATGTTTACCAGTTTTAACCCACCGTTTCTTTCCAGCAGAATAACGGAAACAATTTATTAAGATTTATGTCAGTGTTCTTTTACCAGCTATTGTATGCTGTACCTTCTAGGAGTGGACTTTAATAACAAGAGATGTATACAAAAATACTTTTTTTATTGGTTTTAGGTTGATATTCAACAGTAACTGATCTCAGCTAGAGAAATATTAGAGTTGAGACTCTCGAAGTTCTGTTGAAAAGTAGTGTTCAATGGAACTGAAAAAGTTGGATATGAGGACAGCTACTGAACAAAGGCATTGGATGGAGGTCACGCTGAAGTGAAAACTTATAGATGTAAGGAAATTGAACCAGTGGATCCCGACCCAGTGGCTGATTGGCAACGTTTCCGCCATGGAACCTGAAGATCCTGGGTTCGGTCCCTTGCGCAGTCATTGATGAACACTGATGAGGAGTTCCATGCCAAGAAGAAACAGCTCTCTAATGCTCTTGGGTTTCCAACATTTCTCCAATTGAAAACAGTCAATGATGAATCTCAGTATGAAATCAGTAAAAAAAACTCCCAACAAACCTCTAAAAAGAGTTTTCTTCATTTTGAATAACTTGTGTACACCATGCTACAGGGAATGTATTGTTAGTACTTTTACTCCTTATTATTATCACCTCTCCCTTGGGTTCCTAGTGGGACACAGAGCCTCACTAGCACGCCTCCATTTCACTCTGTTCTTTGCATTCTTTTGGACCTAGCACCATGACTGCCCACAAGCTTTCATTTCTTACTCACATAATCTCCTCAGTGTCACCCTCACCACGGACGACCAACTAGTTGTTTCCTATTTGGATTCCACTTGACGGCCCGGCCTTGCGCGTTATGTCCGCAGTCAACCTACTCAGTGTATGTCCAATCCATCTCCACTTCCTTCTGTATATTTGTTGAGCGACAGTTTTTTGGTTGGTTCGTTCCCAGAATTTGTTGTTACTTATTCTTTCTGGTCATCTGATTTTCAGTATTGAGTGAGAGTAGGCGGCAGCTGTTGATCAGTGTCTATCTTTTAATATTTAGCTAACAAAAACTACATTCTTATCATATTTTCATAATACTTGAATGGATTTGAAATTCCTTTGAAGAATATTTAAATTAACATTTAAGAAAGGTATAGTTTGAACATATAAATGTTTGTTCTACTAAACACATATTTCTGATTACAGCATATACTTCACGGGGTATTTTCATTACAGCACAACTTATTCACGTTTCATTGGAAAACCTTCATATCTAAATATTTCATTTTAACTGAACTGGAATAGCCTTAAAAAATGGCGAAATACCAAGCAATTTAAGAGTGATACTATTAATAATCCATAAAAAAATTAAAAAATCAGTAAGGTATTTTAAACTTTTTGCATGCTTAATTATTTCTGTAAAACTGTACGTGAAATTGACTTTTACAAAAACTATAATTACTGAAGCATAGCTTCAGCGCTGAAGATATATTTATACCTCAACTTGTTTAGTCATTGTAGCCTGATGTGCAAAAATGTGCTACAGGATTGTTGTCCTATATTTTCACTAGCTAACTCACCCCCTAGCTTTAACTCAAACATATTCAAAATAGCAGAACAATTTGCCACTTTTTAATAAAATAGTAATTTTTCTGTTTCTTTCAGTTACAGAAGGATGATTTAGATTATTAGCTGAGAAACGTAGTGCATTTTCTGATGTCTTTCATCCATACCCATAAGTATACATATATATATATATGTTCTGGCATTGAAAAACTTTGTCTGTGCGCTTTTCGTGTTTCTCTTCGAAAACACTCCTGATAATAGTAATTAAACTTTGGATGATATGATATAACTGTATGCTTGTAATTTCGTATTCAATGTCTTTCCGCATGATTGTTGGCTTTGAGTATTTCGTTCTACTTGTTAAACATTCTACAGATCAAGCACAAGAGAAGGGGGTAGAATTTTATTTCCCATCGACATCAAAGTTATTTTTGAAAAGAAGAACAGAATGAAAAATAACATATCAATGAATAAAACGTGAAATCCTTCTGTATGACTTGACTTCAAAATTGACACAGTTTTAATTTCTGTTGTTTTTATTCTCTGTTGTCTTATGACTTGAAGCTCCATATTTACTACATTATTATTCTAATACCTGTGTTGAAATATTAAAGTCATTCGGTTGAAAAGATTTTGACACATTTCTACAACAGCGATATAAGGTGTCCCATTATTTTTTTGGTTTTCTCTGTCTAGTAAAGTAAGTGTAAACCACAATTTTTCCGTTAAACTTTTAAGGCGAACCTATTATTCCGTGACTTTCACGCACACAAACTTCAGTTAGTCATAAACACTAAAAGACCCATAGAAGTTCACTTTCGTAGAAGTTAATGGATAAATATTTGTTGACTCTCCGCGGTATATGTGCAGTTTATATTCCATCCAGTGCTACTTCAACAGAATTCACTTTAAGACTTAATATTTAATAGTAGAGTTATATAACCCCTTGCTGATGTCACAAACTAAATTAACTGAAAATTTTGTCTTCAATAACCTTTATATGTATAATACACAATTAAGAAAGTGAAAAGAAGCTGACCTCAGTGGATGATGACGTCAAAATACTAACTGAAACAATAGGGGAAAATAAATATCAATTAAAATTCATAAACCACTGCAAAAATCACCTAGAACTGAAACCTAGTCTCTACTTTGTTTCGAAGATATGCGTTAACTGCACGTTACCAATATGAAGGAGAATCTAATAGAATAATATTGAAACAAAGGTTAAGGTCTGCTGTTGGCAAAACGTACTATGCAGCTAAGCTTATCTACCACAGTTGGGAAGACCAAACACCTGCTGCAACACAAGCCTCAACACCGTATAAACAATTGCGTCACATCCCACTGCGTTTACAAATTTACGTGTGTGTGTGAACAAACATATATAGGGAGGAGTAATAGTGATATGCACCTAAGGGTAGGGGAACATCTTCCAAAATGGCTGAGAAAGCAGCTGGATTCACAGACGTCAATAGGCGCAGGTGGCAGATAACCGTCACCATCCATTGCAAAAAACATCATTGATACAGGTCAAAGGATTGATAATAAAATAGCCTGTACAATTCGGTATAGAAACTATAGGGGCTTACACTTGGGTTTGTTGAAGCGCTAGCCATAAACAAATCTAACCCCCTATTGTCTGTGTAAAAGCAGTTTATCCTTACGCTAAGCCTACCCTTGCAGTGCTTTTTTTTATCGTATTACCAAGGTTGTCTTCAAATCTCATATTTTTTTCCTTTCTTTGTCTCTCTCATTATTGAATTTCTTTATGTCATATTTGTCCTTCGTCGACTTTCAGTTTTCATAAGTGTTTCAATAAGAAAATGTGTGGTCAGATTGTTCGAAATGTATGGCTCAAATATACCATATTTTGTAGATAATATTCGCCTTCTAATTACGTTATCCAAATTCATAAAAGGGGCTAATAGTTTCATAACCTATGGTTATTTGTTATGTACAACTTCAAAATCGTAACCGCCAACGTTTCAGGCGTGAGCATTTTTTCAATGTTTTTCAAGAAAATAAAAATCTACCTGTCTGTATCCCGATCAAAGATATGTCACCAGTTCTTGGATTCGCTGGCTGTTGGTGTGAACAAAAAATAGAAATGCAGGCTTTGTGGTGTGGGTAAGAATTATTCTCTAAACTGACTACTGACTACCAGTTCAGATATCACAGAATGCATTCACAATTTCTCCTTACCTAGATATCAGTGTAAAATATACTTATTAGCTTTACCGACTTTTCGTATGCTCTGTGACTGTTATGACTGTTTATATTGTTTTTGTCTTGCTTCTTGCTAACTCATTTTTGTGATGACATGAAATGTCGCTATTTTATGTAAAACCACTTGCAAAATAATTCGATTTTACTAGCGTTTATTTGTACTTGATACTAGTTGAGACCACTTCACAAATGTCAGCTATAAATTTACAGGTATGTGATGAGCCAATGGAAACATCTTCACAAGAACTATTTAAAATTGCTTCAAATTTCGAACCAGTGAAGGTGTTCACTAACTTATCATCGACAAATTCTAACATAAACATTTTACTATGTTTGACTTAAGTTTTTACTGATAGAGGTAATTGAAGTGGTTAATTCATTGTTTATTGTAGTCACATCATTCGTTTACCTTATATGAATTTCGGTTATGCCGGCTGACTGAATGCTTGGTGGTTTTTGTTCTAGGCTCGTAAAAGTCTCTTGTCATTCTTGATATTTCCATATCCAAACTTCTGTAATCTCCAATCGAATCGAATTTCTCAACTGTCTATATGCACTAACATCATTGCGGTACTTCACCGCTAGTTGATATTCATGCAAATAATAGCCACTTTTTTCAGAATATTATTTTTTAAGCGTGTAAAGTATGGCAGTATGATAGGCGAAACAACTGACCACCACTAAGCATATTATGATAAGCACTGGTGGAAAATTTATCGTGACCAACTTCCTTCTAAAGTGTATGCTGATTTTGTCTAGAACACCAATGGAGAATTATCGAATAAATCATCCAGCTCGAGGAATATAGTAACATCCCTATCAACTTCATGAGTTAAACATATTCTTCACTATCTCAGTTACCATAATCTTTCACGTAAAACACGGTCGGTTTACAATCTTATTCAGCATATAACTGGAACAGAAGAATAAAACTGAAACTGAATTATTGATCAACAACATTAGTTTACAAGAAAGTTGAATCCTATTTATCTAGTCCCAGCTGAATATTTATGATGACTTTTACGGTGCAGACGTTATATCCAGTAAGATTTAACTTTATTAGCACGCCTGTTAGTGTTAGATTTTAGAAGTTAATGCATACTTTCTTCTTACTGAGTAAAACGACCAAAAGATAAACATCCGAGAGTCACTGATCATTAAAATGGTTCTGTCAAATACTGTTGAATTTCTTACACACGGAATCCAGAAAATAGTTTATATAAATATGGTAGTACCATAAATGCCAAACCACTCAGTTTTACTAACAGCCAATCTTGTTTTAAAAGACTAAAGTACTCAAAGTAGATTTATTTGATAACTGAGACAGGTGATTGCTAAAGAATTAAAATCCGTCACTAAAGAATCACCTAAAACCATGTGAAATGTAGTCAGTTAACAGCTGATATCAATAATGAAATGGACACCAATATAAATGTATCATCAGTCGGCAGAGCACACATTTTGACTTTTCTCATATAATATAACCATACAAAAGTTAAGATACTTTATTCTACCACATGTGTCAAAAACTAAGTTGATTTCACCTATCATTCAAGTATGAATAGGTCTTGATGGCAGTTCTTATTTATACTAGTTTCCTGAAAAATTAAATCACCCAAAAGTGTAAAAACCAACTTATTTCTTTCAGTTCAGGAAAGATATTTTAATTACTATTAGCGCTGAAGCTTTGTGAACGTTAGCGTTATACCTAATGATTTCACAGCGCATTAAATGACTATGGAGTATCGAATTAATGAAAACGTTTGGCCACTCTTCTCAGTTGCAAGTAATCAGTTTCTGAATAAACCTGTAAAATCTGGATATAATATCAGATGTCAACTGATAATCATACCTTTCCAAATTCTTAGGGAAGCCTTTTCAAAGATTCCGGATAGCATTTTTCTCACGTGAAGTTTCTGACCGCTAACCATCAGATAATTTAAGTGTTGAAGATTATATATTTATTCTCCTTACTCAGTAACAGATCAATCTCTAACTAATTCTAGTCAATATTCATTGCTTACTTACAAAATATCTAATCAGCTCGCTATATGAATATACCATGTCGAAGATTCCGTAGATATCTTGTTTATATCTTTATGGATTCGTATCTCACACTGAAAAAACTTATATTTTGCACTATGAGAAATTTAATATGATCTACTTTGTGTTAACCAATTTAACATGAAATATAAACGTAATTTGAACGGAATGATGGACTAAGTTTGTAGAAATGTTTCTTGTGTAATCCTATTGTAACTGAACAGGTCTACATAAATGTGAATGTATGAGCGTGTTTTAAAGTATTTTGTACAAACACTTGCTGACTATCGTTTCGCAAATTTCATAAAAATGACTGAAATAGGTTTGTGCACATTTTTGTACTAGACAATTGATTCGGCACTTTTTCCTTTTGCCCCTTACGTTTTTACAATCAAATGTTCACTTGAAAGGCAAAATGTATGCAAACATTCATTCTCAGTTTCATCTGAAAGTTTTTTGCAGTGTAACTTTTAAATGCTTGTAAATCTCTAATCCCGTTTTACACATAAAACGATGTAAATGTAGCAAATCAACTTTATGCGCTTTTGGTATATCGTTGAAAATTAATGGTGAATGTTGAGGATGTTATGACAATAATGATTAACTACTTTATGTCCTAAGATAGTGAATGTTTTGACTTTAGTCGAGAAATCTTTTCAGTGTGCCTTGGATAAGTCAATTCTCAGAAGGAAATTAATTTGAGTAAATCTGATGGTTATAGTTGAATGGTAGTGGCAGTGAATTTTATCCCTGTTGGAAACTAAGTAATAACAATTAGTGACAGACTTCACTGGCAAGTGATTAGGTTTGTCTAGATATCTGTCTAGCAAACGAGAACACGTACAAATTATTCTTTTGTTCACTTCCAGGAAACACTTATTGTCATCATCGGTAAGCAGACCAATAATGTTTTTGAGAATAACCTACCTGTTTTGATGAAAAGAAGACAATTTCTCAAGCTGTGACATGAATGCGTGAATAAAGTTACTACAGCGGGGGAATGTAACGTGAACTATCCTCTTGAGAGGCTTGTTGCCAAAATACTAAGAAGCTTGTGTAGGGTAGTTATGGATAATAATGCATCACTGAAAATAACTGGGACTCTTCTCCATTATAGCTCTGGCCTAACATAAAATATACTGCAAGCCTCTTATGAAAAATATGGTGTGAACTAGTCTGTAGCAACTCTCATTTTGATGATTGCTGTTTATTATTTGTGAGTACTTTTACTTCCTAACGATATGTGCTACAAAAGTCAAAAGCTTTTATCTAGCAGACACTACGATTCTTCACAACTTACTAAGATGATTGTTATGTCATTGTGATTTCCAGAAGAGATATTATCGCAACATCACGTAAAGTTTATAGCCTCTTTCCAAGGAAATTCTTCAGTTACTATTTCTTGAATCCAATCTGTATAAGGTAAAAAAAGATTAATTAGGAGTAAGATAATGATTTTGTAATTAAGTTAGTTTTATAGTATTGGTCATTTAAAGACAGTGTTCATTGAAAGAATGCCTAAGTCACTTATGTGAATTCATTCAATTTTGATACTCAAAAAGCAAGTATCGATAAAAACTGAATGACCCAGTGTTCCAGTTAAAATTTTGCTGTTTGTAAACTCACCTACAATGAAAATCTTAAAATGCAGTTTTTTCATACTACCCAGGTTGTGTTTAACACAGCTAAGAACATTTGGAAAACACAGGTAGATTTTATATGCCAAATATGTGGTACCGTCATTTATCAGAGTTTTGACAGCAATGGTAGGCGAATAACAACAGAAAGACTTCTTGAAATTTCTGGAATCATTTTTAGGCTGATTTAAACAAATGTTGACTGCATCACTCTTTATTCACAAAATGCTTTATATTTCATTATTACTACTATAAGATAATGTTTTCCAGATAATCTAATCATATAACTGTAATATGAATAATAATGTTTTCGCAGTTACTGGAATAATTTAGCGTTACATTAGCAAGTAAATTCAATCATCATTTAGCTTTTGTTTCGCGAAATAATCAATCACAGAACCAGGATAAATTTGACCAAGTGAAATCGTTAAGCTTAAAATGCGAATTTATTTGATTATTTACTTGTGTTTTTGATAAATCAGTACTGAAAACTGTATACAGGCATATGATGAAACATTTGCAAACAGGTTGGACTCTGCCTAACGGTGAGAACTCGAGGCACACACAAGATGATTATGTAACGCCCTATTTGTGTTGTGAGTAATCCTTTATGACGGAGACCCAAACAGTACGTTGCTTTCTTGACAGTGAACATCTCCTACTAGTTCTTCCTGGTGACGATAATGACTGAGGTTCGAGATATGTTGGTAGTGCTAGGGTGATAACATTACCTGTCAAGTCGCCGACTAAAAACCTTGCTAACTATACTACTGATATGAACAGTGAAAGCTTCAATGGAGTTTGTGCATTGTACAAACAGTAGATGCAAATAAAATATCATAACTCTAGGATGAATGCCTTTTTCCTATCGAAAATTTGTCTTCAGCTGTTAACTGTACTCTACTTCATCCCCTTCCTGTGTCTACTGCTAACATGTCCGCCCTGTTTCCGTTACCATAGCGTTCATCAGATAACCTGCAGCTCCTTTAACTTGTAGAACATGATGCATGACATACTACTTGAATGCATTACTACCAGTATCATATTTTGCAAGATATCAGTCTCAGTTTATATTATTGGAGGTTGGACGCAGCTGTTATCATGAAAGAAGTATACTGAAATAATCGCTTTTGATCAAAGTAAGTTTTTAAAGAAATCATTCATGTGATCATATGGGTAAAGAATTTCTAAGTAGTTGATTTATCAACCTAGACAACCTACTCTATAAACAAGTAGTTCCTTTTTTCATATTTATATAACCACCAAGTACATGGAAACTACTTTTTAAAGTAGATTACTATCAATCGGTATCCAATAAATGACTCTTCTAAGCTCCGCAGTCTCCGGACCTTAATTTCAAAAGCTCCGAGTAAATTTATACAAAAGCTACGGTTCTAGCATGTTTATTATATATCTAGCCATTACCTATAGATTAACTTCTATTATTTATACATATAAGTTTATCATACAGGTAAAGTTAGGATTTGTCAACAAATAATAGTTACAAAACTGCATGCCTACATAGGCTAGAAAATAAATTATGTAATTGTGTATTTTTGAAAGCAGTTTCGTAGAAATGCATGTTTTTGCAATCAAAGACATGGGACTAAAAGGTGTAGTATCAAATTACACCAGTTGCACTGCACGAAACTTTAGTAACTCATTAGCCCAGTGGATAAAACTTTAGCGTTTGCTGCTTTCGCTGCCCAGTTTGAAGTATACTAAGAGAAATACTTAAACGTAAGTACCTCTCAAATAGGAAAAATCATCCATCGAATGAATTTCAAACTATTAGACATATGAAGAAACAAGCGCAGGAGCTTTTCCAGTAATTATGGACATTCATTTGGTTAAGTTAAGAACCGTAGCATGGACATTAAATAAGTTGAGTAAGACGGTAAATAAAAAAATGAATGGTTGTTAAAAAAGAATCAAAACTACTTTGTACAAAAATTTTCTATTAACTGTCGAGCTATGGCTAACAATTTACCATCTACCACATAGTGTAAGTGACTGGAGATGACCTAGATTTCTCATCCTTATGGATTAAGTTACCTAACATAAATATTTATTTCAATACAGTGTCTCATAAATTTTGTAAGAAATTGGATACCATTTTATAGTGGACTAATTATTATGTTGAACTTTGACATCTTTTTCCAAATATCATGAAACATATTAGAAAATAGAAAAAAGCTGCGTTCATGTTGTTCATCAGGATTTGTTCACACAAAAGTCTTTGAATAAGCTGAGACAACATGGTTAAGGTCCACATTGATGAAAGGTACCAGACTATCAAATGCTTACAATATAACTCTTATTTCACTCATATTGTGTTTCAGGCAAATGTCATTAACCTCATTTCATCTTTTCAAACCACTCATATTTGTTTCAGGAATCAAGTTTATTCATATCCTGGGTGAAGGGTTCCTTCTTCTCACTGGATTAGAGTATGGAGACTGAGTAGGATGTAATCAAGATTTCGTTTCTATTGGGGAATTTGGTTGATTTGTTAGTTCAAATATCGTGGATTGTTGTGATTCTTTCTCGTAGACAAATTTATTCAGTAAGACGAAACGATAGGTATAATAAGTCTGAACACATTGGTATGCAAATACGCTTTTTTCTGTGTGTCGTAGACTCAGCCATGTAATAGATGCAAATTAAAATAAAGGTTCTGATTTGTTTACAGATGATATAAAACTTATACATTGTTGGTTGAGACAGAAGAATCATATTTAAGTCTTACACACTTTGAAGTAACAAAAAATTGGTTGGGATAACTAGCAGGTTTCTTAGTTAAGTTGAAACGAACGTTAAAGTACAGAAGACAATAATATATATTACATCAAACATACTCGAAAATATCAGAATAAACTGTTCCAAGAATCAAAGTTTATCGTCCAACTGAAACTACTTCTCACAGTTGTGGAGTTATCAGAATATGATTATGGACAACAAATTGTGTCCAAAACGAAGTCCAGTAAATAAGATTGTTCCACTATGTGATATATTTAATAACTCAACTAAAATGAAATTACATTCTAACACAATGACCAAGTTCTACTTTTATGGAAACTGAAACCTAAACTTTGTCAGTTAATTAAACAATAATTGAATTAAGGTTAAGGGAATGATTTCCAGTTATACTTGTGCGATTAGTGTTCTCTTCCGTCGTTCAGTTGTTAGATCAATTCCCCTTAGTAAATGTAGAAAATCAGATGGGTTGAAAAATCTTAACCTTGGTCATAAGACACTGTCGACTGACTAGAAAACATATTTGATGCAAATCAGATTGACCATTCGATGAAAATTGAATTCCAATTTTTGTATTACAAAAACAGGTTTCAAACCATAAGATACTAGTTCGCGGCGGACCAAATAATTTCATTATAAACTGCGTATTTATGTTGTTTCTTGTTTTCAGGATTACCTATGTGAACAAATAAAATCACTGGAATGTATATTGCAAACGAAACAGGTCAGTGAATATTAAAACTGTTAAATGAGATTGTACCACTAAAACGCTTCTCGTTTATCCCACAACAAAGCACACTCATCACACTGGTTGTTAGATTCTCTTCCTGTTATTTCAAAAATTGCCCTCATCATAGTACCAACAAGCTTAATCAAAATATTTACAACCATTCCAAGTGAATTAGGAAACAATATTTGCAAAGGTATCGAATTTTATTGAGAATGAAGTATTATCATTATTATTAGTCCCTTGTGTTCCTAGTGGAACATAGGGCTTCACTAGCACGTCTCCAGTGACCTCTGTTCTCTGAGATCTTTTGAACCTGGTTCCACAACAGCCAGAAGCTCTCATTTCCTCCTCGCACGACCTCCTCCATGTCACCCTCGGACGTCCAACTCGTCGCTTCCCATGGGGATTCCACTCGAGGGCCTCACGCGTGATGTCCCCAGTCGGCCTTCTCAGTGTATGCCCAATCCATCTCCACTTTCTCCTGCATATTTAATGGGTGATAGGTTCTTGGTTGGTTCGTTCCCAGAGTTCCTTGTTGCTTATTCTTTCTGGCAATCCATCTGATCTTCAGTAGCTGAGAATGAAGTATGCTCACCTTATTTTCAAAACGATACCAGCAGATTTCTCAAAAGCATTTATTAAACGTCTGAAAATAATTAAAGAAATATTGAATGGGTGCCGTTTAATCGTCTAATGACTACAGAAAATTAACTCCAAACACCGAATCGTAAAGGAATTGATTCATAAAATTAGTATGTGGTAAAAACTGTTAAACTAAACAATATAATTTACATAAGAGTAGAAATCCCATGCAATGATTGTCAGGTCAAATAAGTAGGTCTAACTACCCGATCGACATAAAAAAGTGTAAGTCAAACAAAGAAACCTACAGAAGAATGGGAAGAAGACTTAAATAAGATAATAAATGTAAAAGAATGATCAACCATAGCCACGCATTTCGTTAAACATACTCATTTACATTGACAGAGTAGAGTGGCTGTTAAAGAACACCTAGGTAAATAAAAAGTAAAATTGATAAATGAAGCTTGTGTAGTAGGAAACATTCAACACTAGTTCCATATATGTAGAAAACGCACCATCAATGAAACCAAAGGATGAAAAGTAGTGGAACTATTAGGTCGAATAAGGAAGTTGCGAGATTACTACCAGATAATTATAAGCAACAAACCGTACCCAGAAACTTATCCAGTAAATAAGATTATTTTACTGTGTGATAGGCATAGATAGTAAAAAAAAGAAATATAACAGTGCATTATCAATATTTCTTATAATCGTTAGTCTGGGTGGGCCTAAACAATGCTAAAAAGAGTGTATTTTCGGAGTGAGATTGTCATTTCACTTCACAGAATTTTCATCATCTGCACGAAGCCTGAATAAATACATGGTCATTACACTTACATAAGCATGCACGTTCGATTCTGTGATATTGGTCCAAACTTGAAGACAAAGAACAAGGGACAACAATAAATGCATAGTATAGATATTCATTCGGACAAGGTTAATATTCAAGAAGGGTGAATGTTCTGGAATGTTGGAGAGGAACTTGAACTTAAAGGATCATAGTTCTATTATCAGCAAAATAGTGGACATAGAACATACAACCAAGTTAACCTCAATCCTCGCGATCGTTAAAAGACTGAACATCTTCAGTAAAATGTGGTTTTCTAAAATCATTAGGTAGATGAAACTTAATTTGTGTTCAAGGAAAAAAATGTAAGTTTCCCTATTACCATCTTGGGAGTGAATGACTCTCTTCTTCAAAAACACCCACCATCATCTTTAAACCCTTTAAACTTCTAATGTTCTCCTCACCTAACCTCTTTCAGCCTCAAATAGTTGTTTATAATCGATTTGATTAATTTTATCACAGGATTGCCAACGTTATAATATTTTGCTTATCTCACCTATTTATCATTTCTGTGTATATAGCTTTCCATACGATTACGTAAACACTCCTTGTGGTATCTAAATTCTTTTCACCCATCCCGGAACATTCACATTACCTTGTCGTGAATGTGGGCCTATTTTGAATGTGTATGCGCCAAACATTTATTTTCGTCCCTGGTTCTATCTCTTCAACTGTGAACCAATATCACTGGATCTAATAACTATGTTTACATATATGAATTGACTAAGTATTAATCTTGGTTTCAATATGTTGATAAAAATCTTGTTGCACTAAGTGACATAACCTTAGTCTACAAATACTATCCTCACAATATGATATAAACAGTGTCAGAAGTTTAGCTTTCTATATATTCCAACTGGTATTCAGTCAATAATCACACTTTGAATAATAAAAGACTATATATCATCACCCTAAGATGGCATAGATAATAAGTTATTGACAAAATGGATACTGACTAGATCCATCTAACTTAGTTCATAATAATTTCCAAGCAGCTTGAGAGCCTCTTAATTCTAGTCACTCAGAAATTTTGGCATATGATTCAATTTAAGAATTTTTAATAAAATTTAACGTTTGCCATAAAGGATGTCTGAAACACAATATGTCTGATGTGATTTGTAGGCCAATTTACACATTGTTGACTATTCATAGGTGACTGCATACTTCACCCGTGTACTAAGGCTAAGTAAATTCAAGTACTTTTAGGAAGGGTACTTAAAAATATTATTTTTGCTTCTGTTGAGAATATGGAAAGGGTTTCTTGTTTAGTACTCTCCATACTAATCCGTTTTAATTATTGCTGCCCACTTTATCACACAGGATATAACAGCAAAGTGAGAACGTAAGTGCAACAACCACCCACTGGGTGAGACTTAAAAAGTATACCAAAACAGGATCTAACGCAATATGCTACTACTGAACAACTTGAGTAGTTAGAAACCACCCAGGCTGCTCCACAGATTTTATCAGCCAGATTAGAATATTCAAACACCATACGGCCGTTTTACTCGTTTGAGACAGAGTTCATTTGAGGTGTGCCTGGACAAATTCAGCTCACAGAGTCAAATTGTTTAAATCACCTAAATATGGGTAGCTGACTTGCATCAACCGGTATACTTAATATAAAATGACTAATTTGCAGGGGATTTAGAAATTTCACGATCCAGTTTAACATTTCTCAAAGCTGATTGGTTTCCAACCACTCAATTATGCTGTCAACAGAGTTTACGTCGCAAATCATCCAGTCCAGAGATCTTCAGACTAGCCTGAGTGGTTTCTAATTACTCAGGCTGTTTATCAGTATATCTTGTTAGTTCACTACACTTTTGCATCACTAATCATACCTTTTGATTGTGGTTGTGTGGTTTCAAACAAAAACTCTGTTGACACCACAGTTAGGCATCAGAAAAACTACTCAATCACTGGGAATTTCTACGTTGACTGTGTACTTCGCAAGTCTTTTGCAAACAAGTCATTCTATTCAAGATAAAATTGCTTTATGATACTATTCAAAGTTTTGTCAATATTGTAGATATTGTAATCTGTGAATGGTGACACTAATACTTTTGCCAAATGTCTGCATTCATATTTAACTTTATGTTTATAATTATAACGAATCTGTTGTTAGGTGAAGTGATTTGCTTTCTCACATATCACAATCAATATTTCATCAGGCGAATGGGTGACATTGTTCAACTCGTTCTGATAATTCTCACCTAACAAGTTGTTACTGTTATTGGTTAGTGAAAGTGAATGGTATCTGGAGTAAAATATCTCGAATATAATGTAATGGCACTATAGTATGTGCACATTATTAGTCAAAATAGCACTCTAATGGCATAGATGAAGTAGACTCAGTCTAAATTTAACGATTGAGCGTGCATTCATGGCTGATAGTGTTGCGTTTTCAGTCTGAGTAATTAAATAACCCACAGGTAACTCCTATTTGTGATACATCTTTCAAACGAATAGGATCGCTCACTAATTAGATTTTGGGGTTTGTGTAGACTTATCGATTTCAATTTAGCATTTATCATAGAGTGATATAGGTTGCAGAAAAGTTGAGAAAATCTGGGAGCACTAGACAGCTGTTTCGTCCTCAATAGTAGAAATGTGCTGGCCTCTGAATTCGAAGATCCTGGATTTGACCCCTAGTGGGATCATGGGTGCAAACTGCCCAGGAGTCCTACACTAGGGCAAAACAACTGTCCAGTGTTCCTAAATTTCCGATGATCCCCTAATTGATATCAGTTTCTGATGAATACCAATTTCAAACGATTACTAAACCAGCCAAAACTTCGAAACTAGTAGAAGGAAACCGATGGCGCAAGTAGTGAGTAAATACACTTCTTGCCTACTGAATACCATTTAAAAGGCTAAATGGAGCGCTATACGGTGTCATATCACTTCATTGGCCTGCCCAAAATGTACTGGAGCTCAATCATAGAGATACTTCGAAAATCTGAACAAAAATCTGTGTAATGCCTGCAGATTAATTAAAAAGAAATTAATACTAGAGTAAATCAAACAGACGTTCATAATGTATTTAAATGTGACCTCTCAACTCTTTGTTCTTGGATTTACTTCGTTTGTTTTCATCTTCCAAACATACTACAAGCGGTTAATATCTATTATACATAACCTATGACTACTCCAAATTATCCATTACGTCTTTACGTTTTCCTTATTTTGATGCTTTTTGATTCAGGGAACTTGTTGTTCCGTAATTCTTTAACCTTATCACAACTTTATGCTAAAATCCAATAGACCATTTAAGCAGTTACCGTCATCATAATGCTTAAACTCTATTTATAGGATTATCTTTTATAAGTTAGAAAGCCTTACCAAAGCCACTTGATATGACTTCACTATGACGTACTGTTTTTTAGCGTCATGAAAGTATAAGTAGAAAATCTATTTCCACGACAAATGTTTGAACGATAGAAATATAAGTTCAGTGTTCAATTAAACAACCTCCAACTCAAAGTGAATATAAATATGAATTTGAAAAATTCTTTTTCTGTGAAACGTTTTGCCAACTAACATTTGAAGAAGTTACTTTACAGGAATAAATGCGCGTAGATTTTCCATCAACTGGTTTTCTTTCTCAAGAAATCAGCAGTCCAATATCTCTAGCAAAAAATCTTGAACTTTTATGGTTTTTTATGCAACAGTATTGTAAACACAACATTAGGATAATAGGCATTTTGGTTTTGAAGGAGAATTCAAGATTATTAACTCTTTGTAAAAGACATAAACTTTCTTGATCAACCAAATTCGAAAGAGTACTTGTACGGCAGGAAATTTTGAAAAATCAGTCTAACAACTTGTTGATGTCGTTCACGTGTCATTTGGGAGCAATAACTGGTTGATATACTAGATAATCATATACTTGGAATAACTCTGTGAGTTTTTATTCTAAAAAGTCAGAATATTATAAACGAACCACTAGACATTTGTTGACATCTAACTTTGCTCTTAACGAATTCTTTGCGGATAAAATTAGCAACTATTCATCAAGGCTACTTTATACTGAATATTAACTGGACTGAATCACAAAGTATCATCGAAATGTTAAAAAAAGAAAAAAAAATCAGCAATCATACTAAGTATTAGAAAATCGGAATTTCGTGATACTGCCTTACTATTATTTCGGATAAAGTACCGACTATTTACTACAGTTTTACTTCTAACCTCGAAGTCTTTAGACCTCAGCACCTTTTATGTTGTAACAAAAACTTAAGTGAGTTAATTTATTCATTTATTGGTTGTTCACAAAAGCGCCTAGCAAAAGCATCATTCCTGAGAGATACTAATGCTTGTCATTCCAAGTGGAAGCGAAGGTTCTTTTACTTGTGAATAAGTAGGATTTACGGACTAAACTAGTCACACGAAGTTTGAAATGATGCAGAATACTTGTGGCCCAGGTAGATGATCTTGGATGTTTTGGGTTATCTGGGTTGAGTGGTTTAATTGTGAAGCTATAACTGCCTTTCTAAACAACATCATTAGCACTAACTTCAGTGTGAAGTGATTTTTCAGTATTTCTCCGTGAACTATCCAGTGGTTTGCCCTGAGCAAGTGGTTTATGTTTCCTGTTGGTTGTTTCTCTTCCTGACAACAACATTATTGAGATTTCTTGGTATTGGAGTGGTTCATGAACCAACCAGTTTCCTTCAAAACCCATTGTCCTGACCAAAACACACAACAGTCAAAGAAAACATTAAATATTATTTACAAAACTAACTTCAATAAATGAGATTCATATTACGGTGACCAAAGTGGTCAACATTTTTGCTTTGGCTTACATGAGTATCACCTGGCTGTTAAACGTCATCTAGATTATGCCAATTCACGTTCATCAAAATGGACATGAATTCAACCTCGAAAATGTAGAATTATTGGAAAAAAGAAACACAAAGTATGTCAGACAATTCCTCAACGCTTGACATTCAGACCCGTCAGTAGCCAACAATTGTATAAACAGAGACCCAGTCTATCACTCAGTAGGAAAAACGATAAATAACAGCAACCTCAGGCGTCAGACAGGGAAACAGCCAACAAGAATATTTGCACAGTCAATGATGTAACAATCAAAGTAAACAAACACACATAAACCGCTTCGTCAGGGCAAAGCACTGAGTCATTCACGGAAAAATACTGATGACTCACTTCACACTGAAGTTAGTGCTGATGATGTTTAGAAAGGCAGTTATAGCTTCACAATTAAATCACTCAACTCAGAGAACGCAATACAACCTAGATCACATTAACTTTGTTTAGAGTTTTACTGGAAACCAGTCTAGAAATTTGATTTTTTTTCTCGTACTCGTCACTAATATTTTAAGTAACTGGGTGTAGAAGTTAACAGAAATAACTTCTGTCAGTCTTTGACTTCAACAATCTATCCAGTGTACATTCTTCACTTTTCAGTGTAATTGCTGAGGTTTTTAGTGGTGTCTGGAAGTTGACGCAATTCCAACCACTCAGTTTCCATTTCCCTTTCAATCAGTAGAATATGCTTAGTTTCAGTATAGGATTGTCATTTTGTGCATCAAGAAGTGATGTTTATATCTGAACTCCGCTGAGATTAAAAACAGTTATGTTTGATCAAGTGGATCTCAGGGGTATTTTAATCATCATCTTTTGACCAAGCCGCGGCTGATTTTCAATATACATCCATTATATGACGTAACCTATATGTTCTTTTATTTTATTTCCTGATCACTAAATTAAAACACTTGTGCTAACCAAATATTCTATACTTCACGAAGTAAGCCCAGAGCCTGATTCTTTCTTTATTGAGCACATAATAAACAACCTTCACTTTTTGACATAGTGGTGATGACTGTGATCACAGATTCTTTCAATCTATAATACTGCAACATTTGAACGGTTGGGATTTACCAGTGGGTAGTAGGCAAACATATCAGTCCTTTAAGTTGCACAGTAGTCGCATAATTACATTTCTAGTCACTGGTCAAAAATCCCAAGTTTCTTCTAGATTACTGATCTCATCGGGATCTATCATATTTAATTCGACTGAATTCCTATAATCTAAGTGGCCCGGATTGGTCAGTGTGGCTTCTGCACTTGACCTCATAGGTATTGCTTGGAATTTTTACAGATCAAATTATTCTACCTACATAGTTCACTTGGCTTCTTAAGCCACCATAATTAATTTCTGAGTAAGTCTGCAGGATTTGTTGAGACCGTAATTCCAGCTGAAATCCGACTGAAAGCCAGTCTTCATTTTGATCTGAAACTTATATCCATATACTTGTAAAGTACCAACAAACTGTTTATCTAATTACAACCTTCATCATCAGTGTCAACATAGGACCAGGCGCTCACTGCGTAACGGTATGATTTGCCACACCACTTATCAGTACATCAAGTAAAAAGGCAGTGAGGCGCAAGATGAAGATAGGAAAATTCAGTCAAAAGAAATATAAAGAACGAAAAGAGAGAAAGGAAGGATGACAAGATGGTGAGACTCAGTATGGCATCGTTAAGATGAGGATAATGTGTGCGTACATCTGCACCACTGACATAGGTTCTCAACCATATCACCTACAGTCTCCAACCACTGGTTCCACTTGTCCCGCGGACTCCAACCACCTAGCCTGCATCGTCCTACATGGCTCAAACCAACAGACACAGACTTCATACATTGGTGGAATGTTTTAGTCTGGCCACCTCGGGCCTTTCTCCACTCTGGACCTACTTCAGCCAACATTGTGTGACGAGGCGATCGGTGACTAGGCACACGTAGTACGTGTCTCAACCATCTCAGTCGATCAGGGTTCACAACCTCGTCAATCGGCTTACCTTAGAACTATACACCCGACTTCTGCATTGCTCACCTGGTGGCACCACGGAATACGGCCCATATTACGAAGGCAACGGTGGTCAAACACTTGAAGCCTTCTCATATCTTCCACTTTCAATGGCCATGTTTCACAGCCATACAGTAGAACAGACCGGACTGCTGTGCAGTACACGCGACCCTTAATAGACAATCGGACATCACGGCAGAGCCATAGGTGGCGTAAATTGGCAAAAGCCAATCGAGCCTTTTGTATCCGTGCAGACATCTCATCGGCAACTAACCCACTACAGTTGATCCTACTTCCCAGGTAACTGCAGTGGTGGACACACTCAACCACTACACCCTCCATTGTTAGCCGTGGAACCGTTGGGCAACAAGTTGCATTTGGGTGGTAAAACATGCATCCCAAACATTCTCAAATTGTTACTCAAAGTGTTCGGAAGACTCTGAATCTTTTTGGCCTCTTCACCTAACAGGACAATGTCATCTGCGTATTCTAGATCAAACGAAAATTCCCCTAAGATTAGATCAACGTCTGCGTAATCAAGTGACGAGAGAGAGACCCCCCATGAGAATATCTATGATAAAACTGAATAATGATGGAGACAGTGGGCAGCCTTGACGGACACCACTCGATGAGCATAGCTCCCTGGACATTTCTCCTTAGGCTTCAACACACCAACAATTGTTCCAGTAGAGACCCCTCAGTAAGATGATGCACTTACTCGGAACGCCTTTGAGTGAGACATTGCCATAAGACTTCTTGATCAAGTGAGTCAAATGCCGCTTTCAGGTAGAGAAATACAGCTAGGTGTTGGGCGTCGGTAAGCGTGTCTGTTTTCCAGAAACTGACACAGTGTGAATATTTGGTCGATACACAGCCAGGTCTAAGGCCTGCCTGGTTTTCTTGGGCTTAGTGTTCCCGAGCTCCACTCAGGCGTCGAAGAATTATAGAACCTAGGACCTTAGACACTATGTTCGTCAGGCTGATTCCTCTGTGGTTATCACAAGAGGACTTCTCGTCTTTCTTAAAGATTAGGATGATCAGTGATTTAGGCCAGTCATAGGGGATCGTTTTGATTCCCATATACTGGTTAACACTCCTGTGAACCTGACTACCATACTTGTAAACCTCAGCAGGTAGTCCATCTGGTTCTGCTGCCCTTCCTCGTCTCAGGTTACCTACCACTTTCTCGACTTATGCAACTGCCTATTCAACCTCTCACTGAACACGGCTTTTGTGTTTCCGTTGCCCAGCAGCACTCGTAGTGTTTTTGTTGCCAAATGTTTATTACGTCCATTGAGACGCAGGTATATGCGCGCTCAGACCAACGCGTGGTTGCTATCCAAGAATATACTCCAGAAGGAGCGGCAGCCTTCCACCGATCCTCTCCAGCGATGACTAATAGTAATGTGATCTATCTGTGTCCATCTCTGGGTTAAGCCCGGTGGACGTCATGTCAGACAGTATCTTTTCTTATGTCTGAAATTTGTGCTGGCTAAAAATAGGCGGTTACCTGATCACAGTTGTAGTAGGCGATCTCCGTTATCTGTTCGTTTAGCCGGGACTCCGAAAGTGCCACCTAAGTGCCTTTCTGCCTCACTCAGTCTACCCACCTGTGTGTTGAAATTACCTGCAACAACCACCACGTCCTAATGTTTGGCTTTCGAGAGGAGGCTAGACAGTTTACGGTAGAACTCGTCCTTCACTTCATCCGAGCTGCAGTCAGTGGGTGCGTAAACAGAGATTACAAAGAGACAACGGCGAGTCTCCCTATTCCTTTTAGTTCTCACTGTGCCGTCCAGCCGCATAGCGCAGAGGTGACTATCAACTGGGATCTAGTCTAGTAGTGAGTTTTCTGCCTCAGTGCTTAATGCAATGCCTACACCTGCAAGACCACGAGAGCTAGCTGTCGAATCTCCAGAAACTGGAAGGATGAATTTTGCTGATTCACCAGATTGGCCGGGAGATGTTAGGTGAATAATCGCACTTGGGTCCTGTATGCGTGTCTCACAAACACAGTACACATCCATGGGCCGAGTTGCTGGAGTCTTTGCCAATGAAGTCTTTTGACCAACTTAACGAAGAGTGCGGACATTGAAGGCTCCAATATGTAATTTGGAGCGTGGTTTAAAGAGACCAAGGATGCTGTTCTTTGAACTCGAATCGTTGTCAAAGGCTGCAGAACTAGAAGAAATTGAAGGTGATGTAGTATTGTTAATTGGGAGACGTGAGTGAATATTTGAAAGTAATGATGGGGGAGTTGGATAGCAGTCTTTGGAAACTTGAGTGCTGATCGAGTTGTGAGGGTGTTTGACACTTTCAGGCTGCCCACACCGTGGAAGGCTATTTCTTCTTAAGGTACCTGAAAGAGATTTGTGTGACCACAGAGCCCATCGGACATCTGCTTGAGGTCTGTTACACTCAGTTTTTTGAGTATGATTATTTTGAACTTTTGTATTTTTAGGGCCGGATGGTCGAAAGGAAACGATAAATGAACCAACACCGCTGGCCTGGAAGACTGTGGGGCACGGTGGAGTGTGTTATTTTTGGGGCCGACCCTTTCTAACCTCCCCTTCCACTGAGAAGGCAGGATCAGCATGGCACTGCTGGTCATCCAAGGGAAACACCATACTGCTGTCACACCCCATCCAGTTAGCAACGGTACGACTTCGCCTTCAGACCCCTATCACAGTGTAGTAATTTACACCACAACGGTAACTGCTTTTCGTCTAACCACTATCCAACAGACCTTTCTGGTATGGTAGGACCTCAAGGAAACACGTGTTCCACCAGTATAGCTCGTTGGGTCATTGTGATATGCAAGCCCGACCACCACGTCAAGGTAGGAGCTATTAACCGATTCACAGTTATTTCTTACCATGAACGCACTTTTTTATCAACAATACCACTATAGTTTTGGCACCTAAATTGTGTAAAACTAGGGTCTGGTCATAAATTCAAATATACTCAATGAGTATTCCGACTTGTCTTTATTGTTATACATTTAGCAACGACTAAAATTTGTGAAACTGTATGGAATCAAATTGGAACACTACTTGACAAATGACCTAGATTAACTTTCAAACAGCACGTAAATTAGACTTTATTTAGCACACAGCAAATATTAGAAGTCATACACTTGTGTACCTAACACTGTTGCAGGAAAATATGTCAACACTGTCAAACTAGCGTGAACTAATTATTCTTAAGAAGAATTAAACCATTAAAAAATTTAGGAAATACACAGGCCTATTTTAAAAGTTGAAGAAAAATGCTTCACGTCATTACTGAATTCCTACTGTCTGGAAAATTCATACGTGTTAGCCTCTGTCCTCTATAAACAAACACTTAGAAATAAAAACCCAATTTATGCCTGAAATGTTATGTATCTCATTAACAAAACATATAAACAATCATGCAGGACAGATTTCTTTTAATATCATGCTATAACAGTGAATAACATTTCTTAGGTAACTAGTTCACTAGATACTAGCCGGTCCTAAGCCCGGATAAAAAGGTAGGCTTGGGCATAAGGCTAGCAACCCATCCCTGGAAAACCAATCCAATCACTAAAGAAACTTCAAAACACAAAAAAAATATGAAACATAAAAACATACTCATTCCTCGCAGCAATCGAAGGCGCTAAATGATACCCATTGGTTAGAGCCAACAAAAAGCCAATTGGTCGATGTGTCAAACGCTCTCATGCAATGATAACTAATCTCCTCCAGGATCATGATAATAAGACTCAATGCAAAAGGATATAAAGTCACAATCATACAATCCTACGCTACGCACCTACAATAATGCGAATCGAGAGAAGAACAAGGAATTCTACAGACAAATGCAATCAGTACTCGACAACACCCCACACCAGTTGACCACATCTAAATTCCTTCTAATCGGTGGGGTGACACGAATGCCAAACTGCATGGAGTGGACAACACAGGAAGTGAAATGATCACGGGTGGAGAAGCACACGGTGAAATGATGAACGAGAATTGAGAACTGTTTGCAGACTTCTCAGCATTCAACCATTTGGTGATTGGAGGCAGTGTGTACACACACAACGATATTCACAAAGCAACATGCAAATGATTTCACCAAACACCAAGACACACTACACTAAAAATCACATCCACTTCATCTCAATGTGAAGAGAGTGGAGATGGAGACGTGGCCAGCCCACTGAACACGAGATCAGATGAAGGAGGGAGCAGATGCAGGTGGGTTCACACCACTCACACCACTCAGTATCTAGTGCAATGAACCCAGCTTCCAAATCAAGTTGAAAGCCTTCAATCGGAAGAAGCTGGTGATAGACGACCACAGTTCAAGTTTGACGGTGAGAACAGGAATTGCACTGAAGGACGAAACTACAGTGGCCATCTTCACGTGAGCCAGTCATCATGAAGATGTGGGAGATATTGAGCACCGTCTCCGAGGAAACCTGCATGGAAGAACACTGAAACTGTTCGACAGAGGTGTAGAGAGAAACCTGCATGATGCTGTTAGGAAGAGAAGAAGAGAAGAGAAGAGACAAGACAAGACAGAGAATGGATTTTGACGGATATATGGCAGCTGATAGAGGAGAGAGTGTAAGATGGTGATGATGAAGTAGAAGATGAAGCAGTGCAGTGTGGTGGAGTGCAGGGATGAACAACGAAAGGAGGAACTGAGTACAACCTACAAAACACTACACTGGACAAAGAGGTGAAGGAGAGTGCTCGGAAAGTCAAAAGACACTTCTACGACACACTTGCTATTGAAGTAGAACAGGCTGCAAGTAGGAGAGACAGAGGCCTGACAACACTGTATCAAATAACCAGCTTACAATGTGAGAGGGAGGAGATCAACACAGATGAAACCATTGATAGATGATAGTGAAGAGAACCTAGTCAAGAAAAAGAGGAGAAACAGAGGAGAGTATGGGCCGACCACTTCAAAATACTCTTGAATCGACTACCACCACAAGCACCACCACCTGCAACTCGTCCAGAAATATCACCTGCAACGCAACAACACAACTGTCAGTGGACACAAGCCCTCTTACAAAAGCAGAGGGGAGGTCCAGAACCACATGAAGTTAATGAAATCTGGGAAAGTAGCAGGATCAGACGGGATTTCACCAGATGCGCTGAAGCTGATGCAGTGAAGTCAGTAGCGGGCATGCTCACACCACTACTGCAGAAGGTTTGCAAGAAAGGAAGGAAAGCTACCTGCCGATTCATTAGAAGAAATGTTATCTTATTAAACTGCCAAGGAAGGATGACCTAAGTCTTTGCAAGAACTGGAGCGAAATCATCCTGCTGTCCACCCCATGCAAATATTAGGTCACATCATCCTGGATAGACTGAAGGATGCTCTGGATTCAAACTTACTAGAGGAAAAGGCTGGCTAGTTTCAGGAGGAACAAATTATGTGCTAGGCACTGTTGAGGACGTCAAAGCCAGCCACGATCGGAAAGACTGCTAGACAGGGCTTCCTGCATTAATCTGAAACCAGTGAGGAGATCTACTGCACTCAGCATAAAACGTGAACAACATCCGGATTCTCAATACTAATGTCAGTCCAGTAAGTCAATGCTTCTAAGTGATGGTTGAGAGACTCGGCCCATTACAAAGGCATTTCGAACAAACTACAGACATTCATCAACAACTGCCACCTACGTTCACTTGATACTGAAGACCAAAAAGATGGCGAGAATAACAAGAATAAGCAACAAGGAACTCACTGTGGCTGGCAACTAACGAACGAAGCAAGAACCTATCGCTCAAAAAATATGGAGAAGAAAGTGGAGAGGGATTGAATTGGCCATGCACTAAGAAGACTGTTTGTGGACATCATGCGCCGGACCAGGCCGTCGAGTGGAATCTAAATGGGATTCGACGAGTTGGGCGTCTGAGGCGAGTGTGACATGGAGGAGATAGTGTGAAGAGGAAATGAAAGCTTGTTGGCAGTGGTGGAGCCAGGCTGAAAAGGCTGGAGAGAAGAGAGTTCAGTAACAACGTGCTAGTGAAGCCCTATCTTCCACTAGGAACCCAAGGTACAGATAATAATATAACAGTGAGTAATAATATTGTAAATAGCTGTCCGCAGTTACGGCGCGCATGTATCACAAATATATGTAGTAATTTCTTTAGGCGGAGTGACCACCTTCTAACTGGATACGATTAATTAATAAAGTACTACGACTAGGCAAAGTTGTAATTCATGCAATGCATACACTTGATGACAATAAGGTTTCCAAATTCTGTAAATCTATTTATTTAAGTTTACTATTTATCCCACTAAAGTCATAACATATTTGAAGTTTTCTTAGATGTTTTGGTCAGTAGAACCATAACCAAAAAACTACAAACTCAACTGTGCAGATAGTCAACGCTCACTGATCAAATCATTAACTTTTGTAGCAATAACCCAACTAAGTACAAAATCAGTTGCTAGCATACTTTGTTCAAACGAGCAAGAACATACTACAGTACAACAACATCCAGAAATAAAAGAAAATTAATTGATGTCTATCCCAAAGATGAACGGCTACTTTACCAGAAGATGCATATCTCGTTCATAATCAACTAAAACTTATCCACACAAATCATTAAACGAATCATTCTGTTGTGCAAAAAGAATATATCAAAGATCACGACTAGTTTACCGAACTCACCTGGAATTGACTTGGCTCATGAATCAACAGGTTTTTTTCAAACCATATTATGCAGAGCAACTAACACAGCAAGGGAAGAAGACGAACCGAATATCATTCACAAGACAGCTGCAATAGCTGTAGTCGACACTACACTGGACAAAGTGGCCGCCTGATTCGCCTTCATTTGCATGAACACTAACTGGCTACTAAATGTCACGACACTTCATAGCTTATACCAATTCAGGTAGATAACTATGAAAGTGAATTAAATTTTGACAACGTAGAAATCTTGGACAGAGGAAAAAAATGTATCAGAGAATTTATTGAAGCTTGATATTGAGACCAGTCGCCAATCAATAGTTGTGTAGATAGACTCAATCTATTAATCAATAATAGAAAATGGTAAACAGTTGCATGGTCAGAGGTTAAGCAGAGAAACAGCCAACAAGAAAATCTATGCAGTCAATGACACAACGATGCAAGGGAACAACCAGTCACAAACAAGCTCGTCAGGAGGGATACAGACAGCCCTCTTTATGCTGAATTTAGTGCTGATGATGGTGTATAGAGAGACAATGACGCCCCTACGATTAAAGCCATCCAGTTGAGAAGAAGCAGTAAAATGTGGTCAGTCACAGCCCAGTCAAGTGTTTCAGGGATAACGTGCCTGTCACGAAGACTGAAAGTCCTGGGTCTGATCGCCAGTTGGGTTATGGGTGCGCATTGCTGAGAAGTGCCATTCTAGAATGAGAGTGCTGTAGAGTGCTCCCGTGTGTTCAAAGTTTTTCCAGCTGGTATCAGTTCGTTATGAATACCAACTTTAAATGTGTAACAATGACAAAGAATTTTTCATAAGTAAAACAATACAATGAACACCTAAAAAGTGTAGTTTGATGCCAAAAAAAGTTCACTTCATGTTTATTCGGATAAGTCGTTATTTTTTTAAGATGATGAGTTATGATTTATACATATCTGAATTGTATAGTTGATAGTTAGGTAAAAATTTCAGTCTTACTTGCACTTGTTGCTAATAAACACAAAGAATTTGCATCCCCAGATGTTATCAGTTGTTCATTTGAAGGCAGTGTGATCTCGTATTTGCAAAAGTTAAATAAAAGTGTTTTAAAAGCATCATGTTTTCCTTCGAAGACTTATATATCAGTTTCGCATTTTAACCTACAACTATCAGGAAAAGCTGTATTTTTAGGTCTAATAGACAACATCATATAATTTAAACTGCGACAAGTGAAGTAATGAGATAGACTATTTAAATTTGCAGCAAGAAACAGGTGTATGGTAATCTTTGCGCCTCTGTACAGTTTCTAGAAGTGAGGTCAAATATCGTTTGATCATAAACAGTATTGACAAAATATAAAATGCTCAAAGATAGCAACGCAAAAGAAAGAAATACGAAATAGTGAAAGAGTTAATTAGAATATGACAGTAACAGTTGACTGCCAGTTTTAAGACGTGAGGTACATATAAATTTCAATGCATCACCCATTAAGTTTGATTAAATGGCAGGTGAAAGCAATATAAAACTTTATACCTGCTCTCTTACTGGATGCTGAAGTCGTGAAGTACGCACTGGAATAACACTTACAATAATACTATCTGATATATCATATAAAATGTCTAGTTTTCTACTTCACTTAGTGGCGTTTACTGTTATTCATCTCTAGCTATCAAGCATTTACATTCTGAAGAAATTCTCACAATCACTGTCACGATCCTGGTCATCGAAATATAATTTCGCTTACCTTCTCGCATATTATCAAAATTAAAGACGATATTTTGAGCTTCTGAGACAACTGTCTACTTTACGCTGGTATCAATAAGCAGGTGTTCATATCAAATATGCGAAACATCCTTAGAAGGTTCAGCTGTAATAATATCCATCGCCAGACCAATTTTTAAAACACAACAACCTATGTGCTTGTTCCAGAGTATGATTCCTGTAGGAAAGTAAATATTTTTATCATTCACTTGGTATGCTTCGAAATTAATGCATAACAGAATGCGAAAATCATTGGAAGGTATAGTGACGTGGAAATATTTTTGAAACTAGCTTAGATTGCTACAAGCTTATACGCTGCATATAACTCTTACAAAATTGGACTATTGTCAATTTGTTTGTAGTGTGAGTCTCATATTGTCTCATATGGCTTATAATGCTCTTCAAAAATTTCTGAAATATTTGCGGCACAAGCGTAGTACTATAAATGCTTACAAAAATGCGGAACATCTCATTTATTGCTATTTAGAATAAGAGGAAATACACCCTCTAGTATTTTGACATTCTGATATACTTAGAGAGGAACCTGTTTCCCCTCATCTTTTGAAGTAAGCACCGCAGGAATTACGTTTCAGACACTTTTTGGTAAACACGTTTTTCAGAAATCGAAATACTTCCATTAGATAATGAAAATTAAAAGACAATTCAGAGAAGAGAATTTTGTCAAGGAATCGTAATCGTAGTTACAACATGAAGCCTAGGAATTTCAAGGAAGACACCCAGTGCGAATACTGGATTCAAGGAAGATATATTAGCAGAGATATTGAAGAATCGACTGCGTAAAGTACTGAAGAAGACCTTTTATCCGCTCAGCTTTGGATTGTTTTCTCCAGCCAACAACTAACTGCCGGGTGTATAAAAGATAAGCCAACGCTTTGCGCCACCTCTATATGTGTTTACGAAGTCATCTGACTTTGTGGAGGTAGTTAATTAGGTCGCAGTTAGGAACACTATCCTGCATGACCGTCTAAATGACAGTATAAAACTGTCGACAGCTCGATTCTTGAACAGTTGGTTACCTCTGGTCACTGTGCTCCACAAGGGTCTTTTTCAAAGTCATTTAAAAGTGAAGTCAAATATTTCGAAGGAAGTGCGTATTCGCAACCTCAACGCAACAGAAGCTCTGTTAACCCAGCACTTTAGGTCTGTTCTTAGTTTTCAAAAAAAGACTCATTCCTCAGTTTTGCCTTGATCGTATTCCCTCTAAGATAGTTTATTCCGTTACATACTATAATTGTATGAGCAACTTTTGGTGACTTTGATTTGACCTTCTAGTCGTCGTCAAGTCACTTTATTGACCGTTTCAGATGACTTTGTATTGACTCGTTAGTCACTGATGGATATTTATATATCTTGTTGTAACTATGATTACAATGCACAGCCTTTGAAATGGTTGGTCGAAAAGAAAATTTTCCTCACTGAATTGTCTCTTATTAAACACATTTTCAACTGATCAATCAAACTATTAAATTTTTAGTACTGGTTATATGCGTACGCCTGCTATCAAGTACGATGTTCACTGCGTAATTAACAACTATTTTAAATCCTATTCAGTAAGACATCTGTTTAACCTGACATTCGATAAACGTTTACCATCCAAATTTCATAGCAGAACTTTATGAAAAATCTTCATGAAATCAGTTAACATCAGTGGTTACATATTCTCTTGTCGGTATGGGTATTGTAGTACAGTACAGCAGGACGGTACTACATTTTATAATGAAAGCAAATAAGTGAAGCTAGAACTGTAATGGGGTGATATTCAGCAAACCTACTGCAGAAATCAAAGTTAAGCAAAAAGGATTCATTCTAGTGTTTTTATTATCATTAAATACTGGATTATTTAGTGGGTAACATAAGTTCTGAGAAACATCTCTGGTTTAAAATTTCACTAATTATTATGACAATAATCATCCTTTACATCACTGCTATACACATAAAAAGAACGCATCTCTACTGAAGCTCAGGAAATAAACTATACTAGATAAAATTTTATAATGTTTTTATTGTATCTGATTTAAGGGTTTGTAACTCTAGGATACTGAAAGTTCTATCTACTAACAAACGTTTATTCATTACTTTGTAATAAACAGAAGGCTCTTATGTGTTCTAGGGATAACTATCCTAGTTTTAAGGAGGGTCGTCTTTCTTCACTTGTATTACTTTCGCTTATCACTGTTCACTATAACACAATTCTAAATTCACTTATTAACGGTGCACATCAAAGAAAGATTTCAATATTCACTTTCAGTGCTGTTCGTTGCTAAGCAGCACCGCATAAGCATAATGAATATTACCTTTAAATGTTAATGCAGTTTTTAATCGTTACATTCTATCTTCTTTGTAGCTTTATATTAATAAATGAAAGTATATAAGTAATAGTTTAATGCTGCATTAATAGAAGTATATAAATTTTCTTATTCATTATGTTTTTAAATCGTAGTAACTGAACAAGATTATTCATAGTGTTGGCTTTAAAGTAAGTAGAACTAGGGTAAGAACGTCATGCAGATATTACATCTATCAGTAAATGAATGGAAAGCAGTTTTTCATACAGACATAAAGAACTTCAAATGATTAATTCAGTAAAACTGAAGGCTATTTATTGAACGAATGTGCGCAGTTTTCTTCTTACACATGCAAGAAAGTATTTTTATTCGTAAAACTTCACTCTTGTTTTCTTCCTATCTAAATGTAATCACCCCCGCTTTTGCAGACATTACCAGATATAGCTAAAAGTCATTCCTAATTCATATAGGCCGTTAAGGATACGTTGAGTAGTATCCTTTGTTAAAGGGAGAAGAGGACGCTTCATTATCCATCTAAAAAAATAGGCAGCATATCTCAGTAAGTTTCATGCCATTTATTTTTGTTCAGTCCATACACCAACCATGTGTTACTATGGAAAAACGAAATATAATCGTGGGTGGAAGTGAAATTTAAGATAGCCACATCACTTACATGCATCCATTCCATACAGTTTTACTCAACATAAACTGAATATAATTTACTTGGTTATAACTGACGGTGAAATTCAAGACACACATTTCATTCCGTTTCAGACTCGTTAGCTAGGCATACCTGGACCCCAGTGAGTGATATCAATCCCACTGAGACTCAATCTCGTAGAAATAACTTCGAATACCAAAGTGTTATCCATCAAGCCACAAAGGTTTGTCAGTTCAATCAGGTATAGCAACAGGGTATTACAAGAATCTCAACATATATTGAACACTTCTGCACATACAAAAAGTAAGCTCATAACGAGATTCAGAACTAGGTGGGAGTTAATCAACTCTTTACCAAATAACGAAACTTTATTCCTAATGTTTCAAGAAAGTTGCAAACTTCTAGGAGTACCGGTTTAATATCAGAATACCTTGTAGTGGAAAGTCATAAGCAGTTATAGAATATTTGATAAACACTGACAGTCTGTATAACAAACATTTATAATGTATCCTATTTACCCGTGTTAAAAGCATTTTTTCTACCTTCATAATAAAGCCTATGAGGTAGTCTGCAAGATTTTGATGAAGAGCAGACATTTTGAATCTTATTCATGAATTTCTTTCGATATGAACATTTTACTGTAAGTTTCTATCAATACTTGCATAGTTATCAAGTTAGAAACATGATATTCCGAATCTTGTTGCCAGCGACTTTTGTTATTCATCTAAATTGCATGTGACATAATGAATTTCTCGCAAAAATTAGATACTTAAAAGTTGAATCTATACAGAACCAGCGAGCCTAAATATTTATCTAGTTTCATACCACTGATACAATATGTAAAATACACTTAGTATTCAAAAACTGAGAAATACAGAATGTCATGGAGGAATTCAGTGTGTTGATGTAAGCCTCTTTCAAATATTTCTACAGAATTTAGGACAATGCAATCCTCTTCACGAGCGACTTCAAAATCCGGTGAAATGTAAGATGTAGTCAGACTTTAGGATCGTTAAATACATAGATATGCATGAAATTCGTAGCCGAACAAAAATTGTTTTATATCAGTGATTAAAGCACATAAAAAAGAAAGATATAAATCAAAAATTAACCTACTGAGTGTTATCATGTGAGAAAATCAACTTTCCATGAAAATGATGTTTAAAAGGTGAGTTCAGTTTATTATTATATAATAAAGCACTTCATTATAAATTGTCATGAAATGAGTTGTCCGTAAATCTTTATATAACCCCTTCAACCAACTCATAAAATATTTTTTACTATGGTTAGCAATTTCATAAACTCTTTGTTGAACAAAACATAAAAATAACACTTCTCAGCCCACCTTACTAAGTTTATACAAACAAATCTATCCTTTACTAACCCGTTTCGTTTTATTTTACTCAGTATGTTCCGACAAATGATTTAGTAATCATTGGGTTATCGATATAACTGTCTATTTCCCAGCGTTTGGCTCTGTTCAAAGTCAACCGATCAAGTCTGCGATAGGTACAATTATCTAAATGATGTGAAACTATGGTGCAGTGTACTTCATCAGTAGGTGTGGAACCCCAATTTGAAAGAAGCCTTTAACCTTGCTTTCATGTTTTTTTAGTTATCAGCAAGGCATATATTCAAACACATGTAAATTCGTATCACATTTGTGTCTGAAATCTGGTGTTTATTGACTATACGTCCTGATCAGATGATGAGAGGTGAAGTAAGTGAAATGATGTCAACCTTGATCATTTCTTCTTTCTTTTTTGAGGTTACTTAAAATAAGAAATTACTTTTATTTTGATTATTACTATTTGCTGATATACTTGTAATTCTCCAATGTTATTGTGAATCGAATTGTTCGACCTCCGTTGGCATATGAGCTCCTTTGCGAATGCCTCGATATTCCCCTAATATTTACTATGGTAATTTACTTGGTTGTGCCTAGCGAAGGAATTCAGAACGTGTTTTTTGTCCTTTTGAGATTCATCAGCTGAATACACTTGCATCCCAGTGATCTGTTCAGATTATCATCTTGAGTTTTCAGATATGTCATGACATGTGAAAAAAAAGGATCTGAAATTAATTTCTCTACAGATTATATCAACATATTTACCAATTATTCTCTTATTAGCTGAAACTTTATTGTAACCACTAATTTTCTGATGGATTAAACTTCTTAAAAAGTAAATTAACTTAAGAGCGTATTCTATGTATGTCCTTTTTCAGTTTATTTTTAAACTGAAGATAAATGGTTCTCACCTTCTTTTCAAGAAAATCGTTTTAATCCAGTTCAAATAGTTATTAAGCAATTAAATTTAAGAAATCCACATAAGGAGTAAATGAGAAAATCTGCTATGAAAAGAAGTCACAAAAATAGCTGACTATTGTTAATTCACATGAACTTGCATAAAATATTAATTAATTAAATTCATTTTAATTTTCTGCTTCTCTGCACACGTTGAAGAATATAATCACTTCTTTTACTGTAGTGAAAGTTTTTATCTGTCTATGTGTGATGTCATTCCAGACAATCAGATAAAGGACTGTCAAGTCACTTGATTAAGTGACCTATTTCTAAACATAATCGATGCAGTTCAGTATAGACTACGAACAGAATAGCACGATTTTGGAAACGGTTTAGTAACTTATTAGTTTTACTAAATCTTCGTGTACAAAATGAAGGTCAGAGATAAAATATAAAGTCGTATTAAAAGCGAAGTAAGTGGTACAGCTACAACCTTGTATATTATAGGTAAAGATTTAAATGCTATGCTTATTTATATATAGTGTTCGAACTAAATAAGTTTGATGTGTAATTATATTTTTAATTCATGGTCACATAAACATTGAATAACATATTCGGCTTGGTGACCAGCAGTGGGATCCAGGATATACTTTTCGTAATATGTAGGACTCGTTAGCTGGATGTACCTGCACCACAGTGACTGATGTTATTCCGACTGAGACTGGACTAGACTATCCTAACTAACTTGATGTTCGATTGTATTCACTAACAGAGTATAATGAACAAATTACGCAGATACACGTATAAGTTTTACTAGCATTTAATCGTTACTGAGAATAGTTTTATGATCCGCAAAATAAGAATAATGCTAAAAAGGAAAGCACTCAGCTTTTTTCTTGAGATTTCAGGTTAATATCTGTCATGGACTGATATCAGTTGCAGAGACACTGGAAACACACGGGAGCAACAGACAACTGTTTCGCCCTAGTATGAGACTCCTCAGAAATGCACAGCCATGACCCCGTCATTGCCTCCAGGTTTTCAATGTTTATCCAAGTGATATCTGTCCATGATGAATATCAATCTGGTCAGTAAATAAATCCTTATCAACTCCCAAGGTGCTTTCATGTCTAAACTACATATCAGTATTTCGTATCACAGTTGTTTCAAATCAACATCTCCATATCGGGGGAAATGTTTGACCAGTTGGGCTAGAATTCGTAAACGTTCATGTTTTTCAATCTATTTGATGATGCAGAACTGTCATTTACTACTGTCAGTAAGGTTACATTGTCGCTACGCTAGACAAAATAAGAATCAAAAGATTACACTCGCCTTTTAATTGCAATAAATGTTCACAACTTCAATTTGTCCAATATCTTCACTAGATAGATGATAGCCAGACTGCAGTATGTACGTCAAAAGTTTTATACTATGGAGTCTAACAATAGGAAAATCAAAATGCAACAGATGTCTAAAGTAACAACGAAATAATGAAATGTAAACAATGACAAAATTCACTTCAATATTCACAATTTCATCTAGTAGTCGAAACGATGAATTAATTGAATATTCGTGTTATTTCCTACGCATCTTGACAATTGTTTTCAACCTAAATAATAGTTTATAACCCTATGGCTAGGCTAAGTAAGGAACTTACGACTTTAAATCAGTAAAATATTAGTTAACAATCAAGCTTAATTTTCATGACTTGTGTGCATATCTGAAAAAGTGCAACATAATTAGAAGGTTTTGGGGAATGATTGATTTCAAGCTTGTATCTATCACCAAATGACATCAGCTGGAGAAACATTGAATACCTGCTGGTAGTAAATTGCTCTTTTGTCCTAGTATGGCACTCTTCAAAAGTATGCACCCATGACCTTACCAGAGACTGAATCCAAGACAGTCAGGGTTCGTGGTGAACAAGTTCTTGTTGACTCATTGGGTCGGAATCCATTGATAAACATTTCCCTCCTTCTGTCACTTCAAGATATAGTGTGACTGTTCTCCAGTGCTCTCGTTAAGTAACTGTTTCCACAACAACAAGTAATTTGGCAGTTGCTTCAACACTACGGATTTAGTGCCATAAACCTTTATCAATCTCATTCAACAACTATATGAAGACGCCACATGCCAGCCAAGTAATTCACAATGGGAAGCTCAGTGGTGCTTTCGAAGTGAAGACAGGAGTAAAGCAAGGCTGTCTACTATCATCTATGATATTCCTGATTGTGGTCGACTGAATCACGCAGCAGACAACTGTGAGGAGCTAGAAGAGGGGATACGCTGGCTGGACCGGGGAAAAGATCCTAGAAGATTTGGATTTCGTCGACCACGTGTGTCTAATGTCACACAAACTTGAAGATCTACAGGCAAAAACTAACAAGTTGACAGAAGAAGTGAGGCAGGGCAGTGAAGGCGGGTGTCTTCAAGTGAATGTAGAGCAGACAGAGCTGATGATACTCAGCCAATGCCAACACCAACAACAACAACAAACTCCAGTCACCATCAATGGGAGAAACTTAAAGGAAGTAACCTCCTTCACCTATCTAGGAAGCACTGTTTCAGCTACAGGCAGCATAGACGAGGACGTCAAAGCAACCAGGATCGGAAAAGCAAGACAGGCGTTCATTGGCCTGAAACCAGTGTGGAGATCTTCTGCGCTCAGCATAAAGCATAAACAACATCCGGATTTTCAACACTAATGGCAGTCAAGTCAGTGCTTTTGTATGGTTCAGAGACTTGGCGCGTTACAGAAAGCATTTCCAACAAATTACAGACAGTCATCAACAACTGCCTATGCTGGCTTGTTACTGAAGCTCAGATGACCAGAAATAATAAGCAACAGGGAACTCTGGCTGGCTGCCAACGAACCAACTAAGAACCTATCAACCAACAAATATGCAGTAGAAGAAAGTGGAGATGGATTGGGCATGCACTGAGAAACCATTCGGGGACATCATACGCCAGGCCAGACCATCGATTGGAATCCACAGAGGAAACGACGAGTTGGGTGTCTGAGTCGAGGGTGATATGCAAAAGATTGTGTGAGGAAGAAATGAGATCTTCTGGGCTGTCGTGGAGCCAGGTTCAAAAGATTGCAGAGAACAGTGTGCACTGGAGATGTGCCAGTGAAGCTTTGTGTTCCACTAGGAACTCAAGGGACAAATAATAATATTATAATATATTTGTGACCAGATTTGTACTGAAAATACATGATATATGAATTTTTACTGGAAACATGATTCATCTCTGTAATGGATCGAGTGTATTTTAATCTTAGCTACAATTATTTTCTTGCATATTTTTCATCCATTATACAGTACACTAATTCATTCAAACCGATTGATGAATTTCATGTAGTTTGACTTTGTTAGTGGAATTCCGTTCAGCTTTGATTTTGTAAGAGTGGAGTATTTCCGTCACTGACGCATAAAGTTAGTCAAGTTACTCATGAATGTATGGATTCAATTTTCCAGTCTACTGGTGATAGTTTTCTGCTTTTCAAACTAATGAATTTCTCACCAACAGATTATATTTGTGTAAACTGATATTTTGTGCAGCCGACTATTTTGTAAAATGAGTTATAAACTTTCTACTCAAAACAAACGAAACAAAACTTGTTCCTTGAGGAGTGAACCCATTTCCTTTTAGCCTCAAACGAAGAAAAAATACTAGTTAATCATTGTGTGCCTATTCTTTGTTTTAAACGTAATAAATCATATTACTTTTAGCGTGTTGTTTAATCTATATTGTAGCTTGTATCTAATAATAGGGTCATACTCACTGCTGGCTTCTAAAAGCTGACGGTATTATTGCTCAATTATATGAAAAGGTTATTGGCGGAATTAAAAAGAAGAAAATGTCAGCAAGAGTACCAGTACACATTCAACTGTATAGATAAAGACAAGAAGTGTCATATTTTAGAAGTGATTAGCTCCATCTTGGGTAATATGAAGAATATGCTAATACAGTTTACTCAATCGAGTTCAGAAAAACTTGATTTCAAGGGTGTAACCAACAAACTCAAACAGTTTACAAAATAAAAGCACAATATCGGTAATATGCAGATCGACCTAGTAAAAATGAGTGGAATAAGATTATAGAGACAACTGGTATGCAAAAGTTAGAGACTTGTGCATCTAAAGTCATGGTAGTAAAATAGATTGGATACAAGGGTATGAATATGTATACTCTATGTATGAATAGTGTGTAGATTAGAAGTCAGTACTATGTGCTGTCGGACTGAAACGTTTGTTGATTTGAGTTTCTTTTCTACAACTATACTTGTAAATGTTATTGATTACAGTCTGCCCTGTCGGTACAGCCTATGCTTAACTCCAAGTGAGCAAACAAACTAATACACACGTAAGGAAGTTGCTGACAACGAAACTTTGTCCAACAATTTTTGAAACTATAACAAAGAAGTAAGTCCTGTGTCTGAGAACTAGCCTTTTAGACAAGTATAAATGAATCAACTTTTCAAAGTGCCAGAACGGAAAATACTTCTATAATATCTACTGTACTGTGTAATTTGGGTGACATTCAAAAAGAATTACATAAACTGAGGTATATTTTCACTCTTTTTACACGAAATAGTGTATCTTTTTCATGTTTTCAGGAGAATGCTTTCCCCACATTCACCATCACCTCTGAATAGAGTTGAGTCGGCATCTCATCAGTATCTAAAAATAAAATTCTTATTCTCCTCTAGAAAAAAGTGTTATGTCCACACTTAACTTCGAAACTAGAATATCCTTTTATATAATCAGTAATAATAAACATTTGTGTCCCTTGCCAAAAGACTTACGAATTAAATTTCAGCCAATATGCTTAATCAGGGAAAATTTTTGTAAATAATGCTTTATTATGTTTGCATATTTTTAGTCAGTAGAACACATAATTCTTTGACCATTCAGCAACCATTAGTTTATTCTATAATTTATTTCATCTACACATTTCTGTGTATCTACTGGCGTTTATTTAATTGCTAGGAGGTGACATCACAGTCAGATTTACTGAACACTATCAAGGTTTAAATGATTTAATCATGATTTAAACATGTAAAATGTGCTCGAAGACATTTCTCAGCCTGGCTAGCAAAGGCAGAATGGAAATATATTTTCAGCTCAATAATACAACATCTTGTGAACTGACACCATTCAGCTTTTCTTGAGAACTTTTTCGAAACCCTCTACAGAGTTCGACCAAGCCACACAAGGGGAGCAAGATCAAGGCATTTATGTATTACAGAAGTAATAGTCACTCAGAAGTTCAAACAACGTGCATGCTCCTAAAATGTTACATTCAAACTTTGTCTTTACCATGGCCATCATAAAGTCTTGACTGTTCTAAACAGATCGTCATTTGGACTGCATAACTCTCCTACACTAAGCATTGTATCATGACCCCCGACTAGAAATAATTTTAAAATGTTCTTCCAACTGTAACATATATTCAGGAACGTACAGCTTACTAGATGATCACGTCGAAAAGCAAAAATGTTCTTCGTTGCAACCAATTTTTTAATCTTTTCCTGTAATCAAATGGGTATTTTCCCCTGTTTTTCAGCTTTTCTGAGAACCTTCTATGAATTACTCTAATAATGCAATACTGTTGCGTAGACGCAGAATTGAGAACTGTTTACAGACTTCTCAGCATTCAACCATCTGGTGATTGGAGGCACCGTGTACACACACGGGGATATTCACAAAGCAACATGCAAATGATTTCACCAAACACCAAGACACACTACACTAAAAATCACATCCACTTCATCTCAATGTGAAGAGAGTGGAGATGGAGACGTGGCCAGCCCACTGAACACGAGATCAGATGAAGGAGAGGAGCAGATGCAGGTGGGTTCACACCACTCACACCACTCAGTATCTAGTGCAAGGAACCTAGCTTCCAAATCACGTTGAAAGCCTTCAATCGGAAGAAGCTGGTGATAGACGACCACAGTTCAAGTTTGACGGTGAGAACAGAATTGCACTGAAGGACGAAACTACAGTGGCCATCTTCACGTGAGCCAGTCATCATGAAGATGTGGGAGATATTGAGCACCGTCTCCGAGGAAACCTGCATGGAAGAACACTGAAATTGTTCGACAGAGGTGTAGAGAGAAACCTGCATAATGCTGTTAGGAAGAGAAGAAGAGAAGAGAAGAGACAAGACAGAGAATGGATTTTGACGGATATATGGCAGCTGATAGAGGAGAGAGTGTAAGATGGTGATGATGAAGTAGAAGATGAAGCAGTGCAGTGTGGTGGAGTGCAGGGATGAACAACGAAAGGAGGAACTGAGTACAACCTACAAAACACTACACTGGACAAAGAGGTGAAGGAGAGTGCTCGGAAAGTCAAAAGACACTTCTACGACACACTTGCTATTGAAGTAGAACAGGCTGCAAGTAGGAGAGACAGAGGCCTGACAACACTGTATCAAATAACCAGCTTACAATGTGAGAGGGAGGAGATCAACACAGATGAAACCATTGATAGATGATAGTGAAGAGAACCTAGTCAAGAAAAAGAGGAGAAACAGAGGAGAGTATGGGCCGACCACTTCAAAATACTCTTGAATCGACTACCACCACAAGCACCACCACCTGCAACTCGTCCAGAAATATCACCTGCAACGCAACAACACAACTGTCAGTGGACACAAGCTCTCCTACAAAAGCAGAGGGGAGGTCCAGAACCACATGAAGTTAATGAAATCTGGGAAAGTAGCAGAATCAGATGGAATTCCACCAGATGTGCTGCAGCTGATGCAGTGAAGTCAGCAGCGGGCATGCTCACACCACTACTGCAGAAGGTTTGCAAGGAAGGAAGGAAGGAAGAAAGGAAAGCTACCTGCCGATTCATTAGAAGAAATGTTATCTTATTAAACTGCCAAGGAAGGATGACCTAAGTCTTTGCAAGAACTTGAGCAAAATCATCCTGCTGTCCACCCTAAGCAAAATATTACGTCGTATCATCCTGGATAGACTGAAGGATGCTCTGGATTCAAACATATTACAGGAAAAGGCTGGCTAGACTCAGGAAGTATAAATCATGTGCAGATCGAATTTGGACGCTACGCTAAGCTTCATCATAGAACACAGAGCAGAATGGCAGTAAACTCTCTTACTTACCTCAAGTTCATCGACTTTGATGAGACCTTCGACAGACTCGACCAAGAAATAATTTGGCAGCTTCTGCTTCAACACTGTGGTTCCAGTGCCACAAATATTTATTCACCTCATTCAACACCAGCTATACGCTATATAGTGCTACATGCCAAGTGATTCACAATGGGAAGCCCAGTGATGACTTGGAAGTAAAGTGAGGCAAGGTTACCGCCTACTATCTCCGATCATCTTCCTCATTGTGGTCGACTTAAATGGATCATGCAAGAAACTGTAAGGAGCTGTGGGAAGTTGGGTATGCACTGTTTGATAGATGAAAACACCGTGGAAGTTTTGAATTTCGCTGCCGATGATGATTTGTGCCTAATATCGAACAAACTCGAAGATCTACAGGAAAAAACCAAAAAGTTGATAGAAGAGGCAGCTAAAACGGAACTTTCTTCAGTCGAAAGTAGAGATGACAGAGGTGATGAAGGTACCCAAGCAACAACAAGCATCAATCACCGTGAACAAGAGAAATCTAAAAGAAGTTGTCTCTTTCACCTACTTAGACTGGGCAGCATCGTCTCAAATACAGAAGACGGCAAACATGACGATGTCAAAGCCAGGATCTGAAAGACAGCTAGACAGGTTTACTTTCAATAATCCTAAATCAGTGTGCAGATCCACTCCAGTCCACCAGCATAAAGCTTGAACAACATCCGGATTCTCAACACAAATGACAGTCATTTACGTCAGTGCTTCTATGTGATGGTTGAGAGACTCGGCCCATTACAAAAAGCATTTCCATCAAACTGCAGACATTCATCAATAGCTGCCGCCTACGCTCACTCGATACTGAAGAGCAGATGGAAGGCCAGAAAGAATAAGCAACAAGGCACTCTGGCTAGTCAACGAACCATCCAAGAACCTATCACTCAACAAATATGCAGTAGAAGGAAGTGGAGATAGATTGGGCATATACTGAGAAAACCATTCAGGGACATCATGCGCCAGGCCAGGCCGTCGAGTGGAGGGCAAATGGGAAACGACTAGTTAGGCGTCTGAGTCGAGGGTGACATGGATAAGATCATGTGAGGAAAAAATTAAAGCTTGTTGGCAGTGGTGCAGCCAGGTTCAAAAAATTGCAGAGAACAGAGTGTACTGGAGACATGCTAGTGAATCCCTATATTCCACTAGGAACCCAAGGAATAAATAATAATAATGATAACTTCACATATGTGAGTTAATTATTCAGAGTGACAAAAGTAGATCTAGAAAACATTATCTTTCGCCAGTATCTTTGTGTATACTATCGTGGTTAGATGGAATTACGGGCGTGAGTATGGCGATACTGAGACTCGACGGACACCTCAACTGAATGCCGTTGTGACTAACCTGCATCAGTTCCCTCTGATTCAGTGAACCACAGAGATGTCAGAATACAAAAACTGGCCTGTAACTTTAAGAACGACAACTTTATTATACAAATATATGGTATATAGTCATCACGGACTGACATTATTTGGGGAACCATTGAAAACCTGGGGGCACTGGACAGATGTTTCGTCGTAATATGGGACTCCTCAGCAGTTAGCACCCATAACCGGCTAGGGATCGAACTCAGGACCTCCAGGTTCCACGGCGATCGCGTTAACCATTCAGCCACTTGGTCGGTTTCCAGTGGTTCACGGTTTCCAACTTCTGTCAATTCACAACATAGCGCGACTATCACCCAGGGTTTTCAGTTAGCATCCACTTCATTTGCGACTGTTTGACCCCATAGGTCACGGCTCCTCATTAGAGCTTCTTGATATCCATCTGATGAACAATACTTCTAAAATAAAAATCCCCATTCATCTCAAAAATACATTACTGTATAGTGCTCATTAGTGACTTGCTTCCAGATGGATGTCAGGAAGTTCTAATGAGGAGCCGTGACCTATGGGGTCAAACAGTCGCAAATGAAGTGGATGCTAACTGGAAACCCTGGGTGATAGTCGCGCTATGTTGTGAATTGACAGAAGTTGGAAACCGTGAACCACTGGAAACCGACCAAGTGGCTGAATGGTTAACGCGATCGCCGTGGAACCTGGAGGTCCTGAGTTCGATCCCTAGCCGGTTGTGGGTGCTAACTGCTGAGGAGTCCCATATTACGACGAAACATCTGTCCAGTGCCCCCAGGCTTTCAATGGTTCCCCAAATCATGTCAGTCCATGATGAATACTACTTCTAAATTAAAAATCCCCATTCATCTCAAAAAAACATGGTATATATATTTACAAAACCCTTAAAAAAATAGGTTATAGATAAACCAATCCGATTGGTTGTATGACGTCGAATTTGTCCAATCAGGTTACCACGTCAGTACATCCATAAATCATGATCTGATCATGACTTGAAAACAATTTCTGTGTTGACTGGCTTTTTACCGCTACCTACCATATACTGTCTGCGGTTTCAAATGTTCAAGTTTCCTATTCACCGCGGTACAAAATGTAATAGAACTATTTGTTTCTTAAGTCTGTTACGTAGTGTAAATTACAAAATAAATTCCTGCAATAAGTCTAACATATGAATACTTGCATTGGAGAGTGGATATTAAACCATCAAATGACAGCTTAAAATAATCACATCATTTGGCGTATTATTTTTTAAAACTTATATGAAGCTGCTTAAAAGATAAGCGTTTTACATTTCTTAGTAGAATTCACCACGGGAAAAGGTAATATAAACCTTTACTAAAATGTTTCAAATGTAAGTGGTTAAAAATTAGTCTGTTTGATAACAGAGTCTGCAAATGAATATCTGTATTCAGAAGTGTTGACTGTATCAGTTTCAACTGAATATCTTCTTTTATTTGATGCGCATTCAGAAAATATTCATCATAATTAGACTTATATTTCGAGGGATGCCTGAGAACATGTAAGTAGCTTGATGTACATGTGTACCTTAAGATTTTCGTGGAACGGTTTACCACTGCTAATTCATATCTCATATGCTTCAGGCACAGCAATCCGAAATCGCTAAAATGTGAGATATTGTTTATTTACTGCCTGTTTATTACTGCTTGTATATTCATTATATTGGCTGCCAGTGGAATCCAGGCCCCAGTGGCCTAGCTGATAACAACATAACTCAATGGGGTGCATGTGCGTCCAGCTAACGAGTCCAAAATGGGATAAAACTCGTGTCCTGGAATCCCTTCTACTAGCTATCAAATAAACTACAAAATTTAAGATATTTTAACAAAATGAATAGTGATGACCGAGTTTTACTATAACCTTGTTTGTGAGCACATTTTGTAGGTTGAAAATGATCTACTTCTAATCATCTTTTGGTATTTTTCAACCATCAAAATAGTCACATTTGATCATGAAAAATTAACAAAAGACAACTCCGAGAAAACCTACTAGCTATTGATGGATATACTTTTTATTTTAACTCTAAACACGACTGACCAGCTTCTGAAAATGATTTATCGAAAAGAAAGTTTTTCCTGTTGAATTGTCTTTTGTGAATCCTTTAAAACGTGTTTCTTATTTAACAAGTCACTAAATGTATGAGTATAAAACTTCTGTAATTAGCATATCAGACATGCCTCTGGAGTCATGTGAAGCAGTTCATCTTAGAACAAGGATACATAATTTAGTGAGTAAATGACCAATATGCATATAAAACCAACTTTTTGAAGGACAATCCAGCTAATGGTAAGTGAATGAAAACTAAGTGAATCGTTGAAAAAACCAATAACTTACTTCTCTCACTATCATGGATAATCAGTTAAATTCCTACATCTATGTAAAGTGTATCCCGATATCAGATTTTGTTACGCCTATATGCTTAACTGTTTCTAGATTATCGAAATAAAATACAATACACAACGTCTTAATCAGAATAGGATAATCAAAATCCTAATGGATATAGCTGTTAATTGCAACTGAGTTGATTTACTTAAACATCGATCCAGTATCTCACCAACGCTAATTAGTAAATTCATTTAGGAAATAAAATAAACTATACGTTTAAACAATCTCTGATGAGTTTTCCTGAATGTTATAAGCTGCTCTTTGTTAAGATGAAAGCATCTGTAAAATGCAGTAAAATCGAGTGGAAATTCTTACAGGAAACTGAATTTGGAAGTACTTGAAATACAGTGCGATTTCCCGACAACAAAGTCATACCCTCCTCAATAATGATATTTGCGAGTTTTGAAGTATCCCGGTAAACATTTTGTAGAAAAGAGATGAATAGCTCTGCGGATTGACACTTAGTTGTAAAGATACATGACCAATGTTACTGTAGTCACTGTTTTTAGCTAGATCCTTAAAAAAGCGTTAGATTTCCGAAGACATTAAAACTAATCAAATTGACTTTGTAATTCTCAGACTGGTAAGGAATATAAAATCAATATTCAATTCCTTACTAGAAAAGCTTGGGAAAACCAAAAGTTGCGGAAAAAATATATGTAAAATGTCCTCTTTTGCATAGAGTTGACTTGATAATGAATTATATCAAGTTTTACAGCTTCTTTGCATCTTAGCAACCAATTAACCTCAGAGGATGTAACCTGAACGTTATTGTTCAAGGATCCAAGCTTGTTTTCAAAAAATAACACCAAACAAAGTGTCAACAAAGATGGATAAATGAAAATAATTCTGTCTAGTAGTTTAAACTCATGATAAAGAACACATACGATTTTAGAAGAATACTCTGAGACAATAACTTATAGTTGTGAAGGATTCCATTAGTAATAACATCCATGAAGTTTCAAGATTTTTCTGTATATCCTATCCTTGATTCTATCCATGAGCTACATCTTGATGATACAACCCTATAGGTCCGCCTAAATGGATGTGGGGATCAGCTGTATATAAGATGTAGAGCTCATTGAGATACTGCTCATGAAAATGTAGTACGTTATGAAAAACCTTTCCTGAATGACCGACCACCCTTAAGTCTTATTAGTTTAGACTACAAATAAAAACTAAATTTATTTGAATGATCACTAAACATAATTTCCAACAAGATGCATAAAGTTATTGAATGTCCATCAAAATCTGATAGGTGCTGTCCAACTAAAACATGCTTCTGTGTACAAATCTGACAGCTGTTACTGGCTTCTAACTGAAAGATAATCTTGTTTTGGCATACAAGCCAATCACGATAGTCAGCCTTCCATTTTTGATATACTTGTTTCACAGAACAATGACTCGATGCTCAGGTTCTGTGATGATGGGTGGTTTCATCTATAAAGGAACAGGAAATAGATCTTGTACAACTAAATACAACAGAATCAGTGAATATTTCATCCTGAACACCAATCATAATCAAGCAAAAGGTTGAAGGCATTATCCATCCAGGTGGTGGCTAATTTGCAAGACTAAAGGCGATTGTTGAAGAGCACCAATTTTCATCGGTTGATTTTAGTGGCATGAAATTGTAAAGAACTTATAAAGATTAATATTCTCAAAGTGGTCTTTCCAATGGTTTAAAACAATATAAGCTGTTTTTAATAGATACTGAACACTGTGCCACTGAATAACTCTGATTTAGATATAATGATGATGAAAACAAACTCAGAAAGCTAACCTTGTAAGCTCAAATTGTTTCAAAAAGGCTTTACAGAGTGTCGAAGATACTCAAATCTATCACCACTCCATTGACGCCCGTATCCATGCATAAAGGTTTCTCACAGTTTCTGTCAATCTTTCTATCTATCTATCTGTATCAGTGTGATGGGTTGAAAGCTATATCTTTTGATACACGGTTTCAAAAGTATACAGATTTATTTTAGTTACCAAAATGAAAATCATCGTAAGAAGTCAAAAAAGAATCTGTAAATATTTATTGTTTTTCACTTTACTTTCGAAAATTAATCATAGATATTCGAAATCAGAATTTGCCATTTGACATTACAGATAATGAAGAGTGGTTTCCCACAAACAGAACTGTCATGAACTTAAAAGTCCTAAATCACAATGTGGTAATTATTTACTTAAGGGTAATGTATGAATGCAAAGTCACTAAAATACTACTAATAAGGTAGAACATTTCCATGATCCAGCTTCTAAAATATGTTTTTACAAGCTGAGGTTTAAGAATAGATTAAATATGTAATGAAGCGTAAATTTACACTTATTCGATCTCCAGTTCTGAATTTCTCATTCTTAGGAAAATCCTAAGTATTATGCTCATTAGTTTGTAGCTAGGTGACAAAAACAGTTTAACGTAACGCCAGGTGTTAAACAGTGAACAACTGATAAGTTTATTATCAGTTTTTTCCAGCCGTAAATTACGGAGAAAAAACTACTGAAGTCATATATTTATTCACTCACTTGAGCTTCAGAACTTTCACACATATATACATGTACACCCATACAGTTGTAAACCGGTTTGGCAAATAGAACGTTAACCTGCCTAAGTCAGTGGAAAGATGCTAGCGTAAAGCTTGGCAAAGTGAGTAATAAAAGTTATTTTGGCGCAGAAAAAGGTTAAATATTGGGGAACTAAAAGCTGTAGCTTCAGTTAAACAGCATGTAAATAAATCTGTAGTGGGCATAAAAACGTTAAGCATTCACTATACTACTTATTATGAACCTTCTTAAACTGATTTGTTATTTGCCTAAAAAGACCACGCTATCCCACTTTAAAATCTGGCTCTAATGGCTGTCATGCTATTGCTCATGGCAGAATATATTCGGGGATCAAAAGAGTTCAGAAGTGAACTTGCAGAAACACTAAGCTGTCACTGTGATGAGTGATAATCGTTTGTGTATTCATATAACTGTAAATCTTGGACACTTTGGTAGAATGTAATTCTAGATTAGATTTGTATATTTGACTTGCAGCTCATAGTGACACAGCATTATCTACCTGACGACATTTCGAGTATGTTATCGCTCATAATATCATTGGAATCATACTATTGATTTTATGGTCCTGCCACCTGTTATTCTTTATTTTTATTAGTAGTAAAATTTTGCACATCTCTGGTATAGGTGCTGGGTCGTTCCTAATACATATGCTTGGTGTTGATTCAATGACTAAAGATTCAGTAATTGATCTCTCTCTGTCTAGTTATATTTGACTTAAGTATAGTGGTTTTATCCCACCTTATTGTGTGATTGTGTATCAATGTATCCATTGCAATAACCGAGTTGTTTTCTAGATTTTGATACTATTGGGTTCCATTATTCTACATTCAGCTAAATTCCTATGTTCTAATAATCGAAATGAGCCTGACCGGCTAGTTTGACCTATGTGCATGACCTCGCAGTCACCACATGGATTTCGATACATTAGGTTATTTTGCTTAATTGGTTCAATCGGATCTTTAAGTCAGCAAAGCTTATCTCTGAGTGAGTTTGTAGGCAGGTTTTAATCCTACCCTAATTCCAGCCTTCTTGAGAATTCTACATAAAGTTACTGATATTCTTTCTTTATAGGTTAACACAATGAAGGATGTGATTTCCTTTCTACACACATTATCGTTATTATTCGTACTCGTATAACTGTTATTATTTCGTTTCTAATTTGTTCACTCGAATTTATTATTAAAAAACTGTGGAGGATAACTATTAATTATTATCACTTCCTTTATATGATTCAATTCACTGTTTCAGTCCTTGTATTGACCAGTCAGTTTTCTAGCTCTATCATTTAGACATTTGACTAAACCCGCCTTTACTGACATTGGATGCGGTGACCTGTGATCTAGATACCTGAAAGAATGCATCGATTTCTTGTAGACGCGAAACTGATTAAGTGGAGAAAAAAATGAATACCGAATTGTTGCTCATCGAATCAACACCCAACATATGTAATAGGAATGATGCAACACCCATACCAGAGATATGCAAAATTTTACTACGAATAAAAACAAAGAATAAGGGGTGACAAGACTATAAAAATCGATTGGCGAAACGAGTGCAATTACATTAATATGATCATGAAACGAAACGTCATCAGGTAGATAATGCTGCGAGTCACAAATCAAATAAACAAATCTAATATGGATCTACTTTCATGCATTCAAATGAAATGATGCGTCTAGTAGTCATAGTGAAGTTTTTTATAAACCATGCCTTACTATACTGACTTTTCATGGAAATTTCAATTGAAAATTTTCCTATATGATCACCATTATTGACCTCCATTCTCCTGCGATTGGTCATTTGGCCTCATGCTGCAGATTTTGAACACTAAGGCTTTATCTTAAACTAGTTTACCGTGAAAAGCTTGTGAAAATAGAAGTAACGTAACACTAAAAGACGAGGTAAATGGATAACCAAAGCCTAGATAAATACAGTCATAGTTGTCTCGGGTCTATTTATCCACTTACCCCGTCCTTCAGTATTACATAACTTCTATTTTTAAAAGCTTTTGACCCACTTTGATTATTGGAGTGTCTACATTTCCATACTGCTGTCTTGGTTCTTATCATCATTATCATCTATAATGCATGTGCTTTAGCTAACGCTATCACTTTTATCCTTATTATTATTATTATTATTATTTGTATTATTATCCCCATCGTTATTTTAAAACATTATCACATCAACCGACAAATCTATATGATTGGTTTAATTTCATATATATTAAGCTATTTGCATTAGAATTTCAAATATTGGAATAAGGTATGAAGAGGATTTAGCTGAAAACAATATTGTTCGCTCATATATCTTGTTCTAATTTACATGATGCTACATAGTATCATTATGAAACTCCTGTTCAAAGGACTTGCTAGGAATGCAACCTATTTGATTTTTTAGTTAAGTTTGTCACGTCTACAATTCCCTGAATTATTTTAAATCTTAATTGGTGATACAGGTAAAGATTGTATCATAATATTTGCCTTCATAACTGTTTAGAAGTTACATTCCTGTTTATCATTTAGGCTTCCCGTTCTCTAGATGAAAAGTTTAAGCTTGTAGTCGTATACCAGTTTAGACCTAGTGGATCGGCTGTCATTGACAAATATGTTCCATGATAATGCTTGGATATTGGTGTTATCCTCAATAGATAGTAATAAATGGTATCGAAGTGAGTGCAACAATAATGTTGATGTATGCTTGTGTGAAAGCGATTTTCCGATAGTGGTTCATCACTTCCACAGGTCAACATCAAGGATGTAAAAGGTGTGATTTTATACTATATCTGCTGCACAGTGAGTGGTGGTTGTGACATATTGCACCAACAAGTAACGCCGCGTTATTTGGACTTGTAAACTCTTGATTTGAGTTTCTTTAGGAACAACAATAATCAGTGTTAGACCGGTATTACCTTTCATCTAATATTGTATTTTTTGATTAGTTTTCAGTCATTTTCATGAGTCCTTAAAGCCTTCATTGTTACTGAAGCAAATTTCAAGCTTAACAGCATTAAGTTTTTACTATGAATGGTAAATTCTTTGTTATTCAATACTAGGCAACAACTTCTGTTGTTGAAGAATTTCATCAAGATAATGTTATCTTTTTGCAGTTGAAAACTACTTTACGACCACTACCAACGCATCTTGCCTATTTGAATGCAGTCATCAATAGCATACAAAATGCACCAAGTGTAGCTAGTGGAAAGATATGCGTGAAGTTATTCCTGTCTATAGACAGGTCGTAAAGCATTGATCACCTTAAACTTGGCCAAAGATAATTACTCTAGTGGACTGATATCAGGTATTGATCTCAGTGGAAACCCATCGGTAAGTTCATCACCTTTACTAATCTCATATACTATTTATTTTTGATTCATTTATGCATCGAAGCGTGTAGAAATACTGGCGACTTTATGGGAAGCTGTCAATAATTGGTTTCCAAATATGTTTATTATGTATTTTTCAACATTCAAATGTAAGACGCTATTTTGAACTTACCTCTTTAACGATATTGAGTGAAGTCATGTAACAGTTAAACCACTTCTCGTAACTGGGGCGTCTTATCAGCTTAATAGCCTGGTTACTGACTAAATCTTAGTTGGGATATGAAAGATTCGTTTGATTTAACCAACTTCCCCCAGCCTTGATGCTTGAGTATCATCTAACTAACCGTTAAAAGTAGAGTGTGCTCTTACGGTATTCAATTCGCCCTACTATTTTGCTGTGAAACATGGTGGTAGAAGGTAAGAAATATAATGAAATTACAAGTTTTACATCAAAGACGTGATTATGAGTATGATGAAACCACAGAATGTTGAAAGCAAAACAGGACTTATTTGAAAAATAGTTCTTATTTTGGTGTGTTGTGGTGGTTTAGGCAGATTGGTCATTCATGTAAAGCATTTTGTCGAAGCATCTAAAAAATTCAAATCTCAACGATTCTAAACATCATGATAAGTATTCTCCATAGACTGATTGTTCCGAATCATAAGATCTTCCATAATCATATTCATTAAAACACTTATCACATCAATCGACAGGTCTATGTGATTGGTTTAATTTATGTATATTAAGCTATTTGTTTAGAGTAAAGCCTGAAGAGGATCTTGTTGAAAACAGTATTGTTTGCTCTTATGTCTTGTTCTAATTTATATGATGTTAATTTTTAAAACTCTCTCAGAGGTTACACTGAATTTCCTGCTTAACCATCTATTGTAAGTCTTTTGGTGGTGATTACAGTTATGTAATTGTACTGTTACAGCAGAAACCTTTGAATTAGTAACTCAGGAAGTGAGAAATAAGACTATGATTTCGGAGTATGTCACATGAATTTCGGACACCATCTGATGCCTTTTTTGAAGTCATACGCTTGATTTCCTGACATTTTCAAAGTCCCTAATTGAAACAAGTTGATAGAATCCTTAAATACCCGCAGTCTCTCAGATTGACCTAGTGTTCACTAGTGATTAGCTTCGACAGGTGACTCCCAAAGTTCCATCGAGAAGTCGTGACCAGTCGAGCAAACCTGGTGGACGTGAGGACAAATACTCAACGATGATATTGGATGATGATCACGCTGTATCGTGAACTGACTGAAGTGGAAAATATGGACCAATGAATTCCAACGTAGTGGCTCAAATGTAACCTCCAGACCTCGAGACTTTAAGGTCCTACGTTCCACCTCTGTCGGGGTCATGGGTGTACACCACTGGGGAGTATCATTTTGGGACAAAACAGCTGTCTAATGCTGCCACGTTTCTAATGTTCTTTCAACTGATGTCAATCCGTGTTGATTACTTACTTAAAGAGTTGTCATTTTCCTAATAATTGGACTCTTTTGGTGGCAATATACTCCATTACTTCTTACTGCTCTGTTTAATTAGTAAGTGGTGATAGGTGAACGTTGGCTAGCAGCTGGGTCGAATATAAGTGTTTTGTCGCTTTTCGGACGCGCCAGTTGGCGGTATCTGCAGTTCAACGAGTGACAACGTTCCATATATGTTCGAACATGGCGCCAATCCTTCAAGCTGCAGAGCGTTATCCTCAAGACTATTTGACTGCAATAGCCACTCTTTGTGAGATGAATGGATTTTGGCATGAGCTTACCATTCCGTTTTGTTGGTTGATTTGTTTGGAAGTGATTGACTTCTGTTGGCATACAAGCTCCTATGTGAATTTCTTCATGTACTTAGCGATTTCATTCTGAGATTGGGATGCATTACAATTGGGTCCAGCTGACAAGTAAGAATTCGGAAGGAACGCCCGTCCTGAATTCCGCTGCTAGTCACCACTCATCCCCAACCTTAATATGAGACCGCTGGAAATGTAGAAGGATTTGTGCGGGAGCTATACCCCAGCAGGAGTCAGTCAGTTTAGTCTAAGTCAATCAAACAGAAGCTACAGCAAGTTTCAGTAAGTAAACAACCGTCTGACTAACGTGGATGTAATAAAAAAACGGTTACGTGTTTTCAGAGACATCGTTGAATTTTAGTTAACATTTTGTTCAGTTGAATTAAGTCTTTAAAAGACTGGAACTTCGGAAACTTTTATCATATCACATTCATCACAGTTTGGATTACGTTCATAGTAATGATTTCATTTTGCAATGACATTCATAATATCCTCATGTGAGTAGGCAAAACATGGAGGTAGGAGTGCTTGAGAGTAAAGGAACAATATATTTTTGCTTTGTTTCTCTATTAGCTTCACCTGCTGCCTTGGTACTCATCCAATTTTATCATTACAATGAAATTTGTCAGTGAATGACACCGGTACTGAACAACACAGTTTTTAAAAAGTAACATCGACTATCCGGTGGGATTATTCTCCAGCTAACTCGATGGTGTTACAACAATTACAGTACTAGGTAGATCAAACCAGTTGACTCGCTACCAGTGATCTTAGTCACTTCTTGATCAGTTAACCAAGAACATTTTTAAGTGAAAACAAAAGGTTTGCACTTTGATGCCGACAACTTATGTGAAGAATATGAACATAGTTTATGGAAAATGAACTTACCATTAGCTAACAGATTTCTTGACGAACTTCAAGACTAAAATGTGTTCTGTGTATACCACCATCAGATATTTTATGAACATTCCATTTGTACTGTAACCCATACAAAAAATGTCTGACGGCATAATTTGAGAAAACAAGGTTTATTTCTTAGTTGCTTACATAATTTTATCTACGCATTAGAAAATCTTAACTCAATTACAGTAAGTATGTCTCCAGTCTATTTCGCCATGAAAAAGTATGCTCCATTTTATCTACAATATAGTCTTGTAGTCAAAATAAAATTTACATGAAGCTTTAATTTATTGCATTATTATGCTTCGTTAATCAAGCATAATATGCATATTCCGTAATTTTCTTTTCATATTTCTGACTACGAAGATCGATAGCAATAGCGACAGTTATTTACGCAACTTGTACTGAGAAAAATGAAACTCATACGGAAATGAGAAGCATGAAGAAATGGCTAACTAAAATATGTCTATAAATAACTTTTATGGGAAGATATTATGCATAAACATCACTGATTTTTATTTAACCCAAGATTCAATGGATTCACTGTGTTCTATTCATATTCAATCTGGACTACTTTTATTCACAAACTTTCATATCATTAGTGAATCATGCATCACAATATATTTTACATGATCTAGATTTTAAAAAATTCCAGACAAGAGAAATATATCCGTACATATTTCGGAACAACCTTGAAAGTTTATATAAACTGGTAGGGTTAGGGTCAAGTGAATATTGGGATCTGGATCCCTCTATATATGTATATATTTTACGTTAAACTACTGGATAGAAAATCTTGTCAGACGAGTCCAAAATAAAATGGAACATGTATGAAGAGGAATATAGAACTCATACACAAATATACAATGCAAGATGTTTGTTGGGTGACTTACAGCATCACCACTTAAACAACTTGGCATTCCATATGCTTGATAGTTTATAAAAATGAACTGAGAAATAAAGGGTAAGATTTATTAATTCAAATAAAACGTATTCACAATACGTCTGTCACACTCACTCATGACACACTTCAAATTCCTGTCTTCTCAAATTAATTTAACTTTATCTTATTTCGGATTATGGTGTAGCTTGTAACAACTTAAGGGTAATTTATGATCAAATACTCTATAAAATCTACTATTCTTGAACAGACCACATACTCATTAAACTGAAAACTGATTAACAGCCGAGGCAATTAGAATTAATCACAGCTGTTGTGCAGTTTTAAAGGATTATGTTTGCAGTAGAGTCTATGGAGCGTCATCAGTTAACCAATCTTCATATTTCAAACAGGATTTGTAACAGTTAAACGTTTTCTACATCCGTAGGAATAATTATTTATCGAAATTTAACTATCAACATGAAACACCTAACTCAGCCATTCACAAGAGGGTTTCCTGCTCAGTTTGCTACCATTATCAAACCCGACGTTTCACTAAACTGATTCCAACCTTTCGTTCAATAGTGTTTGATAGTTAGGTGACATGATGATTGAGTCATCAGAACAAAACAATATGTCTCACATGATGGTTTCAAAAAAAAACGTGACTGCTGAAACCTGACTTCTGTTTTTAAAACAAGTAGACTTGTGATGCTTAGAAAAAGAAGTCATATAGAGTACAAATTAAGTAAACTACGTTCAATTCCTTCCTCAGAGCCATCCAAATATTCGAAAGACATTGTGGTATTAAATGTTGAACCTAACAGGTATACTGCTCAATAACTTCACTACATATCAGTTAGTAGAATGCTTTGGATATTACTAGTTGCATAATTTCGCATTTTGATATAACTGTTCACGTGTTGACCACTTTCTTGCTGACTTAAAAGTCATATTGGATGGGTTGCCTCTTCTGAGCTGGGTGGTTTAATCGTGAAGTTTTCATTGTCTTTCTAATGACATTATCTGCACTAACTTCAATATGAAATGGGTTATCAGTTTTTCTCAGTTAGTGATTCAGTAACTTATCATGACGAAGTGGTTTGAGATTGTTTGTTTCCTTTGACTGTTTTGCCAATGACTACCAGGATTTTCCTGTTGCCTAGTTTTTTGCTGATCTCTGACTCTGAAGCTGTTTATCATCCTTCCAAACAGAAAGAAAATATCAGAGATTACAGCAATATTACGGAGACCACTTGTAAGTAGTGTGGCTCGTGAACCAACTAATTCCCTTCAAGCCATATTTTGCTTGACAAAAGATGTAACAAGCAAAGAAGAAAAACCAAATATTATTTACAAAATCAACTGTAATCAGCACTACATTAGATTAAGTGGTCTCCTTCTTCACTTTTGTTGACATGAACATTAGTTGGCTATTAAACATCACGACATTTCATCGCTTATATCAATGGGTGTGCATAACTGTGGATGTGAATTCAACTTTCAAAATGTAAAAATCTTGGACAAGAGAAATACAAAGAATGTAAGAGAATTCTTAAACGTTTAGTAAATAGATCAATCATCGGTCAGTTGATGTGCAGTTATAAATCCAACCAATAATAAAGGTGATAAATGGCTGGAAGGTCAGGCACTGAGCAAAGAAACAGCCAATCAGAAAATCCATGCAGCCAAACAATATAATAACTAAAGGAATCAACTACTCGTAAACCACTTCGTCAAAGCAGGCTGTCAATCAGTAACAGAGGAATTCTGATAGCTCACTTAAGATTGAAGTTAGTGCCGATGATGTTGTCTAGAAAGACAATGAAAGTTCCACGAATAAACCATCCAATTTAGCGGACACAAAGCAAGCAAGATCATCCACCTGAGCTACAAATATTCTCCACCACTTCAAAATAAGCCAAAAGTCACTTACCACATTACAGAAACTTCACACCTATGAATGCGAAACCAACCATAACAGAATATCTATTTTAAATATGAATCAGATTTGTCTCTTACTTATTTTCAACTGAATATCGCAGATGTGTAAAGGTAATACAGAACTGATAAGCTACGTATGTTGACAATCGCTTTACAACTGGATATGATATCTTGAAATAACCATGAGAATAATAATAACAACAACAACTGAGTGAATAGATAACATTTGATAAAATGCCATCGAGACTGAATTATCTGCAACTTTAACAGTCACCTTTCATTCAACGATAAGCATCATACACATGTATATGACCTTTAAGCGCTAAGATGGTAGATTATTTATTTTGAATACTGGAAGTGGTTTGCATTTACGTGTAGAATATTTCTTTCCACTACAGAATAATTCCTATCCGATGGAGATTTTCGCGAATATTATCTTTCAGTATGTTTGACAGTTATGACAGAAACAGATGTAGTACGGTTGTGAAGATATGACCTTGAGAGAAACAGTGAAATATATTTGGCTCCTCAATGACAAATATAATCTGTACATATATATAATTGGTAAAAGTTGTCGAAAGTTGTTTACTTCAATTATTAAATAAGGCATCTTTTGTTCATAAAATTGTAAAAACAAATAAATCTTCACTATTTTTGTGATATGACTAAAAGAACTTTGAATAAGATATTATTTAGCACACAGGAATGAGGAAAAAATGTCGACGGCTGTCAGTAAACCATACAGCACAGAAGCCAACAATCCAAAAGTAAACAGTTTATTAGTGGAAACTTATGTCAACAAGAATTTCTGTTGTGTGGTCGAAATAATAATTTATTTTTATCCAGACTCCTATATTCTGTGTGAAATATTCCTCTCGAAATGAAATAGTAGAAACGATTTGCGGCTCCGGATACGAATGAAAACTGTTCAGTGCTCTTCCAAGTTTCATCACCAGACCAGGCAACTTTGTCAGTACTTACTTCAGACTAATTTAAGTAAACAAACAACTCAATTTATTCAGAGAAAAGTTTTGATCATTTTGGCACTAAAGTTGTAAACATAATTAACGGTAGCGTCTAGAAATGGGATCGAGGACGTGCGTTTCATTGACTGCTAGCCACTACCCATCATCACCATTAAATTAAAACTACAGTCAATATTGGGGCATCAGCTTAAAAGTTTATTCACTAGTAGTGAAAGACCAATTCGGTGTAGTCGGCAAAAGGAAATTACAAGCAATGGCAAAGAATACTTGTTTAAAGGAATTGACTGAAATGATAAATTTGGATTACTTAATTGTTAAAATACAAGACACCAACATTGGAAGTAAATCTATCATACATTAGTTGAGATAACCCTTTAATAGCCACTGATTGCTCATAATTCTATTAAAGACATCATATACTTTTTCACACTTTGTTTTTATAGTTTCTCAGTACCCCACTTTTTGTTTTCAGTGGTAAAATTATTTTCACTCACTTAGAATTGGTGCCATATAATCCCTATTTCACTAACTAAACTTTGATTCAGTGAACTAAACATTTCACTAATCAGTGACTCATCTCATCTCAATATATTGATCTTGAGTGCTTTTGTCTTGTTCTATAAAATTGTACGCTTGTTTGTTAATCCATGCATTGCAATAGCTGAGTTCGTTTAGGCTATTAGTTTTTGTGAGGATACATAATTTTAAACTAAGCTGTTCTAGGATAACCACAGTTACATGTATCTTGTTCAGCCTTACATCTGTTACTGATTACACTAAAACATTTTGTCTAACTGAGTCAATAAGATCTGTAAGCGAAGCGAAACTAATAGTGGCCTGATTTCCAGGTTTGAATGCTACCCTAACTTCAGTTTTGTTAAGATTCCCACGTAACTTTTCTCATATTCTTTCTTCATTTTGGTATTTGAACTCCCTTCTATTTGTTTTAGAGTTACCATTCATAATACTACCATTACTTGTTTGTACTATCCTAATGTGAAATATTAACCAAACTCTAGAAGAAATCTGTGTAATATTCGTGTTTTGCTCATGTTAAATTTTTTTCTTTGAGTCTTATAACTAAGTGTGCCTTCTAACTATACCACTGAAATACTTCAACAAATCTGCTTCAGGTCTTATTGGACGAGACAACTTAAAGTTCCCAAGTGTCGAAATATGTCAGTCTTCTATAAAAAGCGGTGTTTTGGACTATAGTCTGTCTTTAAGTTTATATCACAGGATAACAGATGTAACTATCCATTTTATTTTGTCATAGGCTAAGCAGGATATACCCACTTCTGCGATTATACATGTGAAGAAACTACCAATATATCCAAAAAATAACACATTAAGCGTGTCAGTCAAATACCCCTACCATATCTTCGGACCTTATTTGGATGATGCAATTTAAAGCATCCATAAATATGTCCTGTACAATGGGAGACGCTGAGGATCTCCTTACTGCTGCTTCTACCTGTCAATATATGTTGTCTTGAAAAGCTACAACTGGGAAGGGCAAAGCCTTCAGAACGCTTTAACAGGATCTCTGCAACTGAAACCATAGTGATAAGAGTAGTTTTTAAGTGAATAATAATCTGGGTTTTGATTTCTCTAAGTACTTTATTGGTTGTATGTTAGCATAAAGGCGTTTTTCCGCGTCATCCTCTGCACGCAGCCTCAGACTCCATTCTGGGGGGTTGATTACTACAGAATTTCACTACCTGAGTTAAGACTTAATATGAATCCTTAGTATTTAGATATTTCATATACTGAGTGATTTCTGGAATCATACGTTGCTATAATGCAGTAACCCTGTTAAAGAACACTTATGGTACCGAACGTTCGCTTACAAAAAATGATTTCACACGTCACATCAAACCATTAGATTCAGACCTAAATGGCTTTATTCAAACTACTAATTTAGATAAAGTAGTTCTGATCCGATTCGTTATAGTATCCACATACACTGGTTGATCACTACAGAGTCACAAATTTTCCGGTATTATGTCCATCATTTTACAATGTGGTCTTCATCGCAAAGCGTTCTCATTGATGTCGAGTGGTTAAGGCATGTAAAATAAAACCCCATAACTAGGCTTGTTTTTGAAATGGTTAATAAAATGTATCTCAAACTCTGAGGGAAGTGATTTCCCTAACACTTAAGTTCACTGAAACGGTGAGTCAACTAGGTTGGTGGCCACATTACAAAGTGATTGATACAAGTGGATCAGTGGCCTACATAAAACTGATTACTCTCCAGCAACCGATCAATGTAAGAAGATACTAACGTGAATGAGATCATAAAAAATCAAACCCGTTTAGTTGTCTAAATAAACCCATCTCTTTCACGAGAGAGTGTAATGGGTCTGAAAAGTTTAATATTAAGGATTGTAACTAGAACTGAATAGTTTGACTTAAATTCGTGATAGATCATCATTCCATGCAAGCTCACCAATGAACTTAGATGCCGAATTTTAACGAGGATGGAACACTGTTCTAGGTCTTCCAGTTAGCTACATCAAGCACCTAACATAATTGGTTACTTAATTATTCATCGTCAGACAAGGAGCAAAGTATATGGAATATTATTCTATCTAAAATTCAAGACCAGTCAGCAATGCAGTTCATCGAAGCTTCGTGGAAATTACTTTCTACAGAAAAAAATGAAGATAACCACAAGTAAAAGATAAGTTCTTTCATGAATCATGAGGATATTTTTTAAAATCTCACTGGTCATATCAGCGTTGAAACGGACAAAGTTCTTGGGGACTTTTACATATGAAAAGCACATGTTTTTTGCATTTTAACTTAAATGGTGTTTGGTTTGGTCTTTAAAATCATAACTGATACTAGTGTTAATGCTTTCCTGACGTTCAAAATAATATAAGACATTACAGCATCAAGGAATCAGTTATGTGATTTCTTTAACAAAGACAACCTACTGTACAGACTACTATTATGCAAACAAAAGCTTCAAAATTGGCGTTTAGCAGACTAAGTGTGCATAGAACTTTTGTACTTTGGTAGAGTGCAATTATACGGTAGACAAGTTCCTTTAACATAGCCCATAGTCATAAAATACTATCGTGATGTGTTAAGTATGATATCTTTTAATATAATTCCCTCTAAAGACCCCAATTTGTTAAACTACATGTGACTGTGACTGCAGTCAATGAGCTCATATGGAAAAACAAATGTAAGTTATTCAACATCGCAATTATTTTTATATGTCCACCTAAACCTACTACTAATAAACTTGTATGACTCCCATGTAATATAATTAAATTTGTCATTTGTGATATTTTTATTATCTTCTGAATCTATAATGCCTACAACAGAAACTTCTATCCCACACATTTTATTATAAGACCACCAAAACAGGAAAACTTCAGAAAAAGCGAGAATTGGCACATATGTCAATTTTGACGAGAGGAAAAGAGATACAATGAGTATAGGGAAAGTAAGCACGCTAATTATCATGCTTCTAGTTCTCAGGAAGTGGGGAAAAACAATTATAATAAGGTCAGTTCAAAACTATCGTTTACTTGACAGTAATTCAATATTTTGGTATTGGATGTACAAATCTAGTTTATCCAAACTGTTTCCGTAAATAAAAAGCAACAGTTACTAGATTTTGTCGTTGGTAAAACTTAGTTTAACAAGAGACCATGAAGTAGCAGTAATAAAGTGTGGATTTTACTGACCTTGCATTTCACTCGTGATTCCTGTTTACTATGAAATCCACTATACTTTGTATGTCATTAAGCTCATTGTAATATTTTTTTTCTTGATTTACATCTTATCATATACTTTTCTTCAGAATATCTAAACATAAGGTCCTCATGAGTTATTGTTGGTAGTGGATCATATGTTCCTGTATGTATCTGTTCATCCAATCTAGAGGTGACTAAAATGAATTGAAAACGATAACAAACACTCTGAGAAACATGATAAATCCATTCACGTACAGTATACAAACGCCGGAATATAGCCTTCGATAAGTAAGTGACGAACTATTGAAGCAATGACTTTTTCAGACTTCTTAATTATTGCGCAAAATGACCAATGTATGTGCAGGTCAACTGTTAAATTCAACAAGATTTTTAAACCACAAATTGTGATTCACTTAGTCCCAAATTTAGTGTTGCAAAAGTGAATTAATGAACCATCTGATATAAACTACTGATTTTCATAAGTAGTAACGAGTCACTGTGACTTATCTGAAATACGTGTTTACCATGTCAATGCCGTCAGAACGTCCGATAGCTGTCACGTTCATAGAAAGAGAAGCTTGTTAACAGCATCCTCAGATCGAGCCCTTTCCTACAGTAAAATCTTTAGTACTTCTTGAAAACCACTAGACTAAATGGTTAAATTTATTCATCCTGATAAACTCAGTACCTAGAAATCAACTGAAAGTTCTGAGTTTAATAAAACTTGAATCCACTGAGTAAGAGATACATTTTCATTGTAAATTTAGTTAAGTCCATAAATTAGTTCTCACCAGAGTGATCTACAATATTTAAATGTCTGTGGAACATGATGACTAAAACTGAGACTATCAAAAGTCTATCACACAACAAAGAAGTGTTAATAAAAAACAATATAAACCAGTTAAACAATAAATAGTTATTTATTTGTGTTTGGATTTTGCAGAATATTCTAAGGTTAGAAAACTAGTTTTTTTATTGACTACACCAAAGCATGCAATTTGTTATACATTAGATTGAAATATTCACCAAACATACACAGTAATCATTGTTGTCAACCAAACTGTTACACCCAAAGCGTAATTCGCAAAGTTTAAGTAAATTACCACAGAAAAAGCGAAATGAAATAAAACTTCATTTTCACTTGTCTGTTATTTTTTATAAACAGACCTTTGCAACTTTTTTATTTCTATTGAAGTGAGTTTTTCTAGTGGAGCAGAATGAATCTACACAAATCATGCTTCTGACTGTTACACTTGGTTGAATAATTTGAAGTATAAAAGTGTTGAAATAATTAGCATGTATTGACCAATAAGATAAAATTTGGATATTTTTTGGTTGGAAGCCTTACTCAAAACTAAGTTTCATGCTTCTTGACACTCATCAACAAAGCTTTCATATAACCTCAAACGAACTGATTTTCCTTCTGAGAATCGAACTCGCTTCTCTTAGTGTTGCGGTCAGTGACGCTACCACTGAGTTATTCGATCCCAACTGACCTCTTGCATAGCTGGATTAGATAGATTGATCGTTTACTGGAGGGCAGCCAATTTCGTGTTGTCTAGCTTTCAGTGGTGACCACCGATCATTTTACTGTGTAGTCATCAAGCTAGGAGGTTAACCATCACAGTCCTCTTTGATGAATATAAGTTGATTGCATGCTGTTGCCAGATTGGTGGAAATCTGTCAGGGCTCAGGACCAAACAGCATGAAACTATTTGTTCTCTAGTCACTGGTCAATGTGGAAATTAAATGTGCTTCTTTCCTTAAGTCCTTGAAGAAATTTACAGGCTATAAGTATGAAACCGCTGGAACAAAGTGACGAAAATGTTGTTGAGCCAACTTTCCTTAGTTTCCTCCAACGTTCAGTTAAGTCTTTAGAACAATCTTCAACAGACGTGTGATTATGCACATCAGTAGAAAATATTCCAGTTTCCAATAGTTGATAGCATGTTCAAAATGATAATTCAAGATTACTGTTTGGTCTTCCAATTTATGTTGTATATAACAGCTGATGTATCACATAGCATCTGCAGTTACAGATTTCAGCAACAGATAGACAATTACAAATTTAAATCGTTCTGAGTTTGACCACTCATGAAAACACCAGAATGTGAGAAGCTTTATGAAGAGGTAATAGTGTAACAAGACAGTCTGTGCATTTATTTGGGTGGCGCCATGAACAACTGGAGTTTGGTGATGAAACTAGGTCAAGAAATTTAGAAAAATGGCTCAAAAGTATCCTATTTCAATAGCCTACGTCTTTTGTCAACCTCACATAGTTAACTTGTCCATTAGTTATAAGCCGGTCCTTAGTCCGGATGAAGAGGGTAGCTTGAATATACGGCTGGAAATCCTACATCACAAAACCAATCCAACCACTACAGAAACATAAAAGCACAAAAATATCTCAAAAAATAAAAACAAACCTATTCATCTCTGGAATCGGAGAGAGAAATAACGCCAGTGGGTGAAAGCCTTCAAAAAGGCAGTTGGCTGATGTGTCTTCTCTCTCTCCATCAAAGCTAAAGTAAACATGGAGACATGGAATGTCCCCACCATGTTTGGACCTAGCAAGACTGACCAGATTTCAAACGAGATGAGAAGGTATCGCATAGAAGTGCTAGACTAGGAATCTGCGAAAGCAGATGGAATGTAAGTGGACTCTCCCAACTGTCATCTGCATAGTCAATAACCTACTCGGATGTTGTCAGCCAGACGACAACCACGAGCACTCTGAGTTTTCGAATGACTATCATGATGTACCCAACAGCATCGAAGGCTCTCTCTCATACAGTGGTAAACAATCTCCTCCTGCAGAATCAGGATCATGACAGCAAGATTCAAATCAAAAGGAAGCGAAGCCACAATCACACAATCCTACACTATGGACCCACAGAAAATGCGAATCGAGAGAAGAACAAGAAATTCTGCAGACAAATGCAATCAGTACTCGACAACACCCCACACCAGTTGACCACATCTAAATTCCTTCTAATCGGTGGGGTGATACGTATGTCAAACTGCATGGAGTGGACAACACAGGAAGAGAAATGATTTCGGGTGGAGAAGCACACGGTGAAATGATGAACGAGAATTGAGAACTGTTTGCAGACTTCTCAGCATTCAACCATTTGGTGATTGGAGGCAGTGTGTACACACACAACGATATTCACAAAGCAACATGCAAATGATTTCAGCAAACACCAGGACACACTACACTAAAAGTCATATCGACTTCATCTCAATGTGAAGAGAGTGGAGATGGAGACGTGGCCAGCCTACTGAACACGAGATCAGATGAAGGAGGGGATCAGATGCAGGTGTGTTCACACCACTCACATCACTCAGTATCTAGTGCAAAGAACCTTGCTTCCGAATCAAGTTGAAAGCCTTCAATCGAAGAAGCTGGTGATAGACGACCACAGTTCAAGTTTGACCGTGAGAACAGAAATTGCACTGAAGGACGAAACTACAATGGCCTTCTTCACATCAGCCAGTCACAGAAGAGACAAGACGCGAATGGATCTTGAAGGACACATGGCAGCTGATAGAGGAGGGAAAGTAAGATGGTGATGATGAAGTAGAAGATGAAGCAGTGTAGTGAAGTGAAGCGCAGTGCGGTGGAGTGTAGTGGAGTGCATGGATGAACAACGAAAGGAGGAACTGAGTACAACTTATAAAACACTACACTGGACAAGGAGGGGGAGAAGAGTGAGCAACAAAAGACAAAGGACTCTTCTACGGCACACTTGTAAGTGAAGCAGAGCAGGCTGGATGCTGCAGGTAGGAGAGACCTGATAACACTAAATAGAACAACCAGGTCAATATTTGGGAGGGAAGAGATCAACACAGATGAAACTTTTGATAGATGATAGTGAAGGAAACTTAGTCACCAAAAAGGAGAAACAGAGGAAAGGATGCGCCGACCAATTCAAAATACTCTTGAATCGACTACCACCACCACCACCTGCAACTCTTCCAGTAATATCACCTGTAGCCCAATAACACAACTATCAGTGAACACAAACCCTCTGACAAAAACAAAAGTGATGTCCTGAACTCACAAAGGTGCTGAAATCCGGGAAAGCAGCGGAACCAGATCGGATTCCACCAGAAGCACTGAAAACGGACGCAGAGATATCAGTGACGGGCATGCTCACACCACTATTGCAGAAGGTTTCGAAGGAAGGAAGGAAAAGTACCTTCCGATTGGAAGAAGGGTCATCTTGTCAAACTCTCAAAGAAGGGCTACCTTAGTGTCTGCATGAACTAATGTGGAATCATCCTGCTGTCTGCATCAAGCAAAATATTCAGCGGCATCAACCTGGAGAGACTAAAACATTCTCTGAATTCGAAGCTTTGGCCGGAACAGGGTGGCTGGCTGACTTCAGGAAGAATAAATCATGTGCAAATCAAATTGCAACACTATGCTACACATCATCATTGAACAGAGCATAGAATGGTAGTCAACTGAATCTTAATCTCAACTCCATCCACTTTGAAAAGACCTTCGACAGCGTCAACTGAGAAGTAATTTGACAGCTGTTTAAACAATACAGTTTTACTGCCATAAATCTTTATCAACCTCATTCAGCAACTATATGCTATATGATGATGCTACATGCCAGACAGGTGATTCACAATGCAAAGCTCAGTGATGCCTTTGAAGTTAAGTGAAGACAGGAGTAAGACAAGGTTGCCGCCTACTATGACCGATCATCTTCCTGACTGTGGTCGACTGGACGGAACTGGATCATGCAACAGACTGTGAGGATATGTGGGAAGATTGGCATAAGCTGCCTGACCGATGAGAGGTCCCTAGGAGATTTGGATTTCGCCGCCGATAATGATTTATGCCTAATGTCTTGTAACACAAAGTCGAAAATCCACAAGCAAAATCCAACAAGATGATAGAAGAGGCAGTGAAGGAAGACCGGACTGATTTAAGGTGAACGTACAGAAGACAGAGGTGGTGAAGATGCCTAACCAACAACAACAACAACAACAACCGCAAGAACAAGCACCAATCACCATCAATCGGAGAAGCCTAAAAGAAGTAGTCTCTTTCACCTCCCTAGGCAAGGTAGCCCTATGTTCCACTAGGAATTGAAGGGATAAATGAATAACATCTTTTGTCAGTATTCTTTGGGACAATCGTAAGGCTCTTTTCTCTAGTAACTCCGATTTATTTTATTTGTAAAAACCTCCGGATCGATTTACATTTCAATATAGATCTCTCTACGTACTTCTGCTAATCAAACTACTACCTTCTATAAGGAACTGAATATGATGCCTTTTCTGTTTGCTATGAGCATAAATCAATAACTTTTCTTGTGAACAGATGTCTCTGTTTACATCGATTATCTGTTATACAAACTCGTATTGTATTCAAAGAAATTTTTGTCCGTTGTTTGAATTCAGTTTTGTCTAATTAGCATTTAAGTTGTTTTTCAATGATTTAACTTTATTTACATCAAAATATAATCAGGATAACTTGCATATTAATTGATTGATTAACTATCATCCTCAGAAATCTGTAAATCATTGTTACTATTTAGTTTTCCGCAACAGATTTAGGTTTGTTAAGCCTTAAACGGATGTGCCTTATTCTTATTAAAATGAATTTTATAATTAAAAAAACACTCGATTTCAGTTGGCTTTGGATTTCCCTGAGATTTCTTCAGTCTTCTGAAACTTGTGTCTCACCAGTAACTGGACAGGTAATTTGTCATAGTACGAGACTCGTCACCAATGTGGACTCGTGATTCCACCGGGTATCGAGCCCAGGACTTTCAGTTTCAATGGCCAGCACGTTACAATCGACCCAATCGGTCAGAACCCATGGTGAAGGCCAACCTAAAATCAAAAAGAAATCCTAAGAAACCCTTAAATTGAGTTACTCCGCCTGGTTTTCAGATGAGATTCCTGGAGTTCTAATGAGAAGTCATGACCGTGGGGCGAAAACAAGTTGGATACGGGGACATTTACTCAGCGATAAGATTGGAAGTGTGTCATGCTATATTTTGAATTGATAGAAGTCGGAAATCTGAACCACCGGGTATCAATATAATGGCTCAGTGGTAACGTACCAGTTGAGGAACCTGTTGATCCTGGGTTCGATCCCTGTCGTTGTGAGGTCATGGTTGCACACTTCTGGGAAGTTCTATAATCCAACGAAATGACTGACGAGTGCCCATAGGTCTCAAATGACTCTCCAACTGATGTTTGTCCATGATGAATACCAACCTGAAACTTTAGTTGCGTGTCTGGCATTCAATACAACTTTCTGAGTGGTACGTGACATCAGGGAACACAATTTTCATCTATTATCCACAATTTCTACCATGGTTATGGGAATACGGACCACCTCAAATTACTACACATGTAGATGTTTCAAAAAATAACGTCTTGATCTAGTTCTTTAGATCATTTGGATTGCAACTGTATTAGAAAATGAATAAGGTTTCCAAAACTAGATTACATTAGTATTCAGGTTGGAGAATAAGCTAATATTTAATACTTCGGAAACAACTGATAAATGATAATTTTATGCTTGAAGTCTAGTGAAAATGTAAACTTGCCTTCCCCTACGTTCAACTCTCATGGAGAACTGATGGGTTAGTTTGACGATCTATATAAGCCTAAATAGGACGGGCGATTGACAAACTTTCACTGTTTTGTTTCCAAAGAGCATTCATCAAAGTGTCAAAGATAAAATCACATTTTTGGCAGCATCAAAATGTGAGTATATATATATATATCCACTTACTCTTGCTCAGCTTAGTGGATAAACCTTACCAGTGGAACACTCTTAGGATGTGCTCACAAAAATTTAGCAGCATGTTCGTTGAAAACAGAATCCATATTGATAAACAGTTCTGTTGTTTACATGTTCTCCTATTTCATCACGCAGCATCTTAACAAAACGCACTTTATGCAGTAAATTAGTTAGAACTAAGATTTTGATTTTCTTCTTCCCACAACAGATACTCCGACTATGCAAAAAGAGAATCCTGAATTGTGTGCATATTATAAACATCCAGTCCACCGTTGTTATGAGTGTTCTGGAAGGGCTTGGACACCTAGTCTTATTTATTCATTATACAAATAAATTGTAATTTAATTCTGGTATATTTAGAAGATTTAGTTGAACGTCTTACTGTGCCTTTTACAGCTCCTTAAGTAGAAAATTCAGATTACTGTTAAGCCTTATGTTTACCTCCTTTTAAAACTATGGCCTCAGTTTTACAACTCATAGATTTCCGAATAATAATTTTCTCGTCAGTCTGTTTTCACTCCCTTCGCTACTTTATTGATGGAAATCCTTCTGACTACATCGTGCATAATATTCATATCTATCTACCTCAACTTAGTGAAGAAAGACAGGCACATCTAAGCTCTATTCACCACATTATGTTTGCAATTTTTTGTTTTATAAGACTGACTTGCTGTCTTTTATACTACACTAATTTTATCTCCCTGTTCACCGTTTAAAATGTTTTGTTAATTACTGCAAAGAAAAAGGATAACGCCTTTGCCTTTGCTGTCATTATTCATGGTATTTTTAACTACACTATGACTACAGTAATGATGAAATGTTCCAAGAAAAGTCCTCTTCGTTAATCAATGTCTCTTCCATTCATATCACATGAGTATCTTTCACATGATTAAATGATATTCAATGATTCTATATTTCTATATTATTTGTGTCTACATTCCGTTGATTTGGAGGTGTCAATAATGAAATATTCCAATAAGAATGTACTGGTTACTGGTTTGGATGCTAACCAACTACTCCTCGAAAAGCGAACTTCAGTTAGACAGATTTCTGCCTAACTACCAAGCTAATAAACAGTGCGTAGCTCTTCATCATCTACCACTGAAATCACTAGAATTATCTTCAAATTAACTTCCTAACCATGTCTTTTCACCGAAGCTGAAGGAGAGACTATTTACTGAAATATATTATAAAGATAGAAAGTTTCTTATATGAGGCATATTTCGCTAAAATCTTTGGGATATAAAAGTCAATTACTAAAAATGAAGTGAAGTGCTTAGGTCTTGTTATCTACAGCTAATAATTAAAGAGCAAAATATCTATGAAGGAGGATTTTCTTTGAAGAAATACTTGGTCAGCCGTTACTTTACTGAATAAAATTCCTCCAATAAAGTCAAAGAAAAAAGGTGAAAGGTCTCAGGGTAGATAAGCTTTAAATTGATTCCTTTTGGAGTCCCACATTTATGAATAAATAATGGAACTGAGATACTTCTAAGTATTTTTTTGTATGAAATCAACAGAAAACTAGACATCAAAGTAGCCTTAATTGTTGTACAAGGAACAATACTGAATCTAACCAAGATTACTAAACAGAAAATGACTGCCAATGAGTAAGACAATAAAAGGAGCTGTCTGGATCGAAAAAGACATTCGGGTTTGTCAAGAGAACAAAACAGATAGAGATATAACATTTAGCCAGCTTATTATTTTATATTACAGGTTTTCTATCGACACATGTGTGAACAACTTCCAGGCCCTTTGAACAGTCTGGTTTGAATGTTTAAAAAATCTATCAAGGATTTTATAAAGCAGTTAAAACGTTCTGAGCTTGTTACTTATTTTGCGATCAGAATGAAGATAAATTTTTGTTTCAACTTTTGAGATTATAAGTACTCAACTCGGTAATGTCTTTTCAAAACAGATTTATAATACACATTGATTAGTCATGGGAGAGCAACCAGTTGCATTTTGTCTAGTCCTGAGTGCTGACCGAATTTTATCGATCATATTGGCAATGCGGCCACCAAGCTAGGATCCTCAGCGTCACTGTGCACATTGATAAATGTTGGTCAATTGAAGGCAAATGGCAAGAAGCCCTGAACCTAGGTTTCGTGCTTGTTGGCACTTGTCTGAAAGGTGTATCTACAAACCCGACAGAAATGATGTCCCACCTGAGATTCGAACCCGCATCACCCAGTGTTGCAGTCAACCAACTAGCATCCATCAATATACACCACGATGCTGAGTCTCCTACCTTGGTGGCTGTATTGCAACAAAACTCGCTCTGTACTCAGAAATGAACAGAATGAAGTTTTTATGCTCTTCCTTGATCAATCAATCTATGTAACCCAGTCCTACATGAGGTCATTCGTGTCCTGAATGAGTGGTGACGCAGGTTCGAATCTCAGGTGGAATATCAGTTCCGTCGACGTTGCAGATACACTTTGCTGACGAGTGCCAACAATCACGACACCTAGATCCAGAGCTTCCTGTTGACTATCCCCAACCAACTAACAGATGTTTGAAATGGCTAGTGTGTAGATCTATGCAAGCAAGTGACACCAATAAGCTCAATGTGTCACTCCGTTCTTTACAGGATGGAAAGTGAACTCCAAGGAATTAAATGTTATTCAATTCCGAAATAAGTCTCGATATACTGTCTGCTTCGATGCTACTTTTCGCTTCGGGTCCTGCCAGAAACGTTTTTCAGTGATCTATATATACACTTTCTATAACAAAGTCTGCTCTTACGTGTTCATCTAAGAAATGTGATAACAATCCATTGACATAGGACAATTTGATAATCTTACAGTTCCTTCCTTTACAGTCTGCTTAACAATTTCATGTCTTTCCTGTGGAAAAGAATTGCATAAGACTCCACTCCTACTTCAGAGAACCTAGCTTTGATTACTTACTTACCACCCATCCATGGGATGGGTGGAATTATCGATTCTTGGATAAATCCCAACCTCTGTGAAAAAAATGCGTAACTTTGATAAAATAAAGTTGGATTGATGAAGTCACCTGAGAGAAACTGAGGTGGTGGTCTGACGTGTGTGACATTCTATTAACAAAATGAATCTAAGAAAATAATGTACCTTAGGATGCAGGTTTGGGCTCAATAAAGATACTTCCCCATTATCAGTCAGACCAAAAAATTTACCGTTATTATAACGATCTACAACTGTTTCTTCATTGGGTCCTATTTAAAGACTGTGAAATCAAGCTACTCAAAATACTTTCAAATGAGTTAGAACTGAGCAACACCATGAGCACTGGATTTTTTCAAGTAAATTTGGACCATGAATTCACATGAAATCTGAATTACAGCTTTTCTCTCTTTTAACTAGGTAAACAAAACAAGGTAACAACAGAGCAAGATTCCAAACTGCAAATCCACTGCATAAGCTGTCAAAGTCATCATTTTATTTATTGAATGTCTGTGGAGAAGTTACTTCCATAAGTCTTTCATTCTGTGAACTGATTAATGCTGGTGTGGAACAAGATGTACAGGTTTTGATTTGCTATGTACTTTATCTGAAAATGGATTTACAAACTGTGGATTTCACACGATAAAATATTTCGAGGTTAATTTAAGATGTAAGTAACTGAGAAAGAATACGACATTTGCGTGATACTTTTGAAGTGAAAACTATACGGTAAAATGACATTTTGTGGTAAAAAACCGTTTTTAACAGAGATCTTTAAAGAGTGTTGAATGTTGGACAACTAATCCATATTGCTTCACGGATGCTTTTCTTTAATCGTATCATCATTATAAATGCGTTTAGGTTGAAAATTTTAATGTATTAGATCCTCAGTAAAAAATACTATCTTCATAAGGAAGTCGAACACCTATTCCTTCAAAATACTATCTGTAGAATACAATATTACTTTGGTGTTTAGCACTGTGATTTCTTATCATCACTCCCACTTCGAGACTGTGATGGTGTTTATAAATTGTACAACTAGCCCTCACTCAAGTAAAAAAGAAGTTTATTGTTTGTAAACCCCAGCTGTACAAAAAAAATTTCATGGAGGTCTTTTCAGTTATCATGATTTGAAAGGATTTGATTGTTCGTGTTAACTGCAAAACTATCCTACCTGAAAGCATGAGACGATGGATGTACTTTTTGCAGCGTTATTTAAACATTGCATTTAGCTGGTCACCGCCATCAGCTTGCTTGTCAACAACCAATCAGTAGATATATTTACAAAGTTAAGTCACTTGTAGTCCAAAGTGCATTTTACGTATTTTTTTTACTAATCTGATCAAATTGTTTCGGAAACTGGAAAAAAGTGTGATGCTTATAAAAGATAAACATTATTAACTTCGTGAATTTGGCCCCCACCGAAGTCCTCTTTACTTTTGAGCGAGTAATTTGTGCGTTATCTACAGTCACGTAGGTTTAAAAGGAATATATTGTTTACCTTACCTCTTCTGAGGATTTTATACTGTAGACTGTACATATATTTCAACTTTGTGGGAATGTAGAAAACATAACTATTTCCCTGGGAAGATTGTTTTGTCGATCGGCCACCCGAATTAAGGTCTGAAAAGGGAAGAAATTTTGATAAATAAAATTAGATCCTAGTTAACTTTCTGTTCAGTTTATACATTTACTGTCATCAACAGTTTTAATTATTCCTATAAGCATTAAATGCTGAATTTAAGCACATTTCACTTGACTCATTTCAAATAGTGTTACTATCTAGCTATTTGCCGCAATGAAAATTTCACTCTTCTTTGATAGCATTATGCATCTATGTGTATTTGGATCGATCACATTATGGATAATAAGTATTTCACAGAAATGAGTTCTTCTGAAAACTTCATCTTCTACGCATTCACTGCATGCTGTTGCGATTATTCAAGCTTCAGGTGTTCCATATACCATCAAGCATCAAATTACGAAAGGAATCTCCAATAAACTACAGACATTCATCAACAACTGCTTACGCTGGCTCGATACTGAAGATCAGATGGCCAGAAAGAATAAGCAACAAGGAACTCTGGGAACGAACCAACCAAGAACCTATCACGCCACAAATATGCAGAAGAAAGTGGAGATGGAATGGGCATACACTGAAAAAGCCGGCTGGGGAATTCACACGTCAGGCCCTCGAGTGGAACCCCCATGGGAAGCGGCGAGTTAGGCATCCGAGGGTGACATGCAGGAGATTGTGCGAGGAGGAAATGAGAGCTTGTGGGCTGTCGTGGAGCCAGGTTCAAAAGATTTCAGAGAACAGAGTTCACTGGAGACATGCTACCGAAGCCATATGTTCCATTAGGAACCTAAGGGACTAATAATATATTAATAATAATCAAATTACTTTGAAAGAGAGCAAGTGATATTTTTTTCCAGAAAGTCGCTAACTGTTTAGAAGTGACTAGTTTGACATGCCGAGGCTGCTTACCACGTGCATCAATCATCTGAAACTCCAGTAAGCATAAGGGGGCAAGATTAGTTTTGCCAGCATATCTTACGCATTTCAATCTTTCTGGCAAACTGGATAAACTCTGTCGACAACTCTGATGCCTCTAATTTACTACTGAATTTAATATAATTATAGGGTTTGAGAGTTCTGAGTTTATCAAATTACAGCAGCTAAGAATAATAACTACTGTGAGTTCAAACCGTCAAAATATCTTCACCCTTACACAGCAACACCACCTGGTAGTGAAATGTACACAAGCACCGAAATAAATCCTTCATTCAAGTAGTTTTACCAGAAGGGTGAATGTATTACAGTGAACGTGTATCTAGAATGGAATACACCTTTTCATGTACAGTCAACCACCGTCAGCTGTGAATTTTCGAACAATTAGGTCTTGGTTTCTAGTGTCACTTTCTCGCTACTAAAGGATTTGGCTAGAAGGAGCTTTTACTGGATTTTCAACATATCATAAGTGTATATGAATGATTTGTGATGACAATATGAATAATGTCATGAACTTCAGATTTCAAAATTCACAGCATAATAAACATTTTTAAAATTGTTTAAAATGAGCATACAGAAAGATCTCAGCAAAAATTATCACTTTTCGGCACATATTACTTATTGATGACTCCAATAATTTTTGCAAAAGAAAATTAAATATATAAATGGAAAGACATTCTTTGTAATACTTTTATGCTCAAAAATGTTATTCATTTTCAAGTTAATTGTCGAAGATTTTGTTGTTTATTCGCAACTCTGATTCCTAAGCAGGTTTTTAATTTTTTAAATCATGCAGAAGCTAATATGATCCCAGTAGTTTGACAGGTAAAATGTCCTAGTAAAGAAAGTTACTCTAGGTATAATATTCACTGATTTATTGACTTCATATTTCTTTCACTCTCTGTATTGTATTAAAATTAGTTCGTCTTAAAGGTGTAATATGTAAAATAATAATACGAAATGTCAAGATTTGTAAAGCTCTGAGAAAAGATCTAAAGATATGTGCCACAGATACCTATCTGAGAATTAAGTTCAGAGGTTTTGATAGTCTCATTAATAAACATGCTAAGGAAAAAACTGGGAATACACTAAACATTGTTAGTACCAACTATTTTAACATCAAAAAGTGTAAACAAGGATATTGTAGCTTAGAGAATGTGCTATAAAGTTTGAAGTATAAAGTCAAAACCGAAATTATATCTTTGAAAATACGGATTACTCGGAAATTAAAAGACAGAATATCTCAGATACTTTATTACATTCCTGTTCTAAATTAAATACGTTGGCTTTGATTTGATTTCTTGCACAAGTAGAAATTTAAAAGGTAGTTTCAAAAGCGCGTAAAAAAACACCCTGTTTGCTATAAAGCAAATGAATTTTCACCTCTACACTAGCAGCCTAATAAATACAGCATCTTCAAGTGTTTTCTTAGCAAATTCAACCAAATACATAGTAATATATTATAAGGTAAAGTACGCACTAATAAAGTCACATAAACTGATGTCTGCAATAACCCACTGATCCATTTTCATCATTGATGAACTTCTTTGTGAGACTCTTTAAAATATCTTGACCTCAGAATAACATTGAAGTATAGTTTGTTGATGAATAATTAATCAGTGGATATAAGAGCAATTGCTAAACGGTAACAGAGACAACAGCTCAACCGGACAAAAGAATGAATATTGTGAAAAGCTTCATATATCCTCCATTCTCTAAACTACAGTGATTCCTTAAGTAATATTTATTGGTAGAAAATATGTTTTGAATTACTTCATAGCAGATGATGTTCAAAGAGACCAAAAATTGAATCCCAAAAGGTGGGAAGAATTACATACTAAAAAACAGTAACTTTGTAGTTTTGACAGTATTAACTTGCTGAAGCTAACTAGAGTTAGGCAATAATTTTAAAAATTTTAAAATATTTCACCTAATAAAGAACATGAATGAATGGATGGAATATATCAAGGATAAATATGAAATATGGAGAACCGTCTCTATTAATACTTTATTTAACCAAGACTAAAGAAGAAACATTATTTTAGAATATTTTACACATCAGATAGAAACAGCGAAGTCTTTTATTAACCGTAAAAGTTTTAAAGATTGAAATGACCTATGAAGCGGAAGTATACTTTATAGTTGTACAACACGCTGGGAACACTTTGGATTTACACGTGTTTAGCTTGCGGAATTTACGAAATATGTCAGCTAATGAATCACGCCTGGGAGAATACAGACGGTTAACTTTTAATTGTTGATTGACACCCTGAAACAACCATTTTGTAGATATGTAGATAATATTTTAGCTTTCAACTTTCAAGAAGACACATTCACCTAGTGTAATTGTCAAATTCTAACAGTTTTTTGAAGTAGACAAAATTCTTGTTATTCGCCGCAGCGCTAGTCATAACGATTATTTCGTGAATACCCTCGGTTGCGAAAAATTCTTAAAAATTCTCAGTTTGTTCTTGCAAACTATATAAGTATGGTGCTTGTGTAATGTAAGGTATCCATGAGTTTGTCACAAAGGTTATCTAGTTATTTTTTGTATGGTTGGGCCATTAGTGAAACAGCATACACCTGTTATATATGTAATGGTTAACCTTTCAAGCACACTACCTATGTAAGAGAGTTGTAAGCTTCATATTTAAACGGTTTTCACATTGTTCTGTCTTTATGATTTTGTTCGTCAGTTAAAGAGATTTAATCACATTCATTTTAACTGAAAAGTTTGCACCTTTTGTCAAATAAGTTGATCTATGTATAGGACCAATATGTTTCAGCTTCAAAACGACCTCTGATAACATAGATCAGCTAGTGAAGTCTACAGATAGTTAATCCTTTGGTTGAATAGTGTCTATCTTCACCTGTTTTTTTCATTACAGCTCTAACTATAATCGATGGAACTTTATTCGATATGTTTCTGAGAAGGATTGTGGAAATACGTTTATGGTTTCCTAAACCGATTATATTCGTTCTGTTGTTTGCAGCGTAGTATTTTAGTTGCCACACGTAATCTTCTCATTAATGGCTTGTTAAGAATTCCGTAGTAATCCACGCTGCAAGGTAAGTAAAATGTGGGTAAAATAATCTCCTTATTTTCTCCAGTTTGTCTTGATTTCTGTTAGGGAAATCTAAATTCCATATCCTCATATATTAACTGGCACACAATAGGCATAACCTGTCTGAAAGATAAATTGGAAACACAGTGTGGTCACGTTTGATTATCACAGTGTGACTATATAAGCAAGAGCCACTGATCAGAACATTTGTGACTTCTGAGTCAGTTGGAATTTAGATGAATATGTCTCAGTGATTTTACGGTACTTACATTGGTTGTTGAGCTTGTTTATTTTCACATTCTCTAACGGTCTACTATCAGACAACATGAACATCAACTTTAAGCTGACATAATTAAACTTCCAGATTTGATTATATCCCGTCATTTCCTGTAGAGAATTCTATAGTCTTTGTGCTGAGCATTTCTTTTTACTGATCAGGTGGAAAGGAAGAGCTGTCAGCAAATTAACGCCTGAAGGTAAGTCAGCGTCTCGAATCACATCAGTTATGATGCCATACTAGATAAAAATATAGTGCACTCCATTCCAAAAATTTACACGCTGATAAGTTGTGTCATTTATTTTTTATCGTTTGAAGTTCTGTAATTCGAAACTTTATGAATATTCTGAAACTATAAATTTAACAGCATTTAAAGCGGTCTTCCTCACATTTCATTTTGAAGTTGATATTAAAACCAATGAACTGTTACCCAGTTACAAGAAAGAACTAATCAAGAGAACTTATTATTTATTAACGACTAAAATAGTCAATAAAATGACCGACTGCAAATGACCGGTAGAATAATACGAAATAAGAAAAAGCCAGTAATATAGTGAGGTACTTGGACTAGACTTAATATGTCACTCAGCGGCAAAAATCGGAAGACCAATACCGTAAATAAAGCTAGTAAATGAGAAGCTGGCTGCTTATTCTAATCGGTCAGCTGTAGGACAAAATTGTCAAATAAACTATTTCCTGCCCACACAGCAACATGAAACAAGGTTGAAAAAACTCCTATCTTAGCCTTGGTGACTTAGATTGTTGATTTCTATTTAGGCCACTTTTTATCAGTCAACCTTCATCTATGCTGCAAAACGCTCAATCTTAAATTGACTTTTTATGTGATTCAATTCGGAATTTTTTCAGAACAAGTCAAAAACCGAATTTAAAATTCAACGTATAACTTGAATCAATTTTCCTTAAAAAGGGCATAACTCTGAAATAATAAACCTCCACTACATTCATCTTGGTAAATGTCGGTGGAATACAGAACGCGCTTTTCATCAAACCTCAAACTCGTCAGCTAGATCCACCTGCACCCCAGGGATCGATGTTGTCTACACTGATATCCAAACTCTAGACTAATCTCTCCAAACACCAAGGCCTTCTCTACTAGGCCACCGGGGTGCGACAGCCACCTCAATATCAGTAACTAACCTTTTACCTAACGTTATAAGAAACGTGTATGTAACGAACATATTTTCTCATCCCCACTTTTACAAGGATTTAAACGAACTTTGCGAAAACGTTTTATTGTCTAAAAATGTCGGAAATTTAGTTATGTTGATCAGCAAAAGGAATTAAATTAAACAGGGGATGCCTTTACATTGGAAAAATCCATACACTTGCTACCTTTGATGTAAGAAGCAGACTCCTGGCTATTATTTTTGTAACAACAGTATGTTATACTGTTACTCATACAGATAAATGGAAATACTTCTGTCATCAAATGTATTCACGACATCATTCATCAGAAAACCATATCCGACAAATTCGAAAAAGAGGCATCCACAGATAACTGGTATCTGCCTCATATAATGTGACGCTTTCTAGTATTGTCACTACATAACCTGAATAACAATTTTTAACATCAGATGTTTTGAAAAAGACTCATTTTGTATACCTATCCCTACCATGCAATATGTTAGTCCCTCAATCAACATTTGAAGGATGAATAACACGGTGCTACCAGAATTGTTGTTTACTTACTAAAACCTTATGATGGCTTCTAAAAAGGACGAAATGAGCTACAATAATGCAACAGGGTATAACATTTTGGCAGACACCTAGATTTTCGAAGTGTTCTACTTTAATAATCAAAGAAGCATGTTTCCAGAAACGAGGTGATTACTGTCGACTAAATACGTTTTTTCTGGTCGTGGTTCTCCTGGTACTAAATTTCAGTGTTTGATGTTCCATTATTTCAAACGTAATACTTCATTATTTAAATTCAAAAAGTTTCATGTGTGCTAATGAATATTTCACTGTTCTTACATTTGTCTGACTACTCAAATTAACCACTTAGGCAGCTACTAATAGCCAAATTCGTTTATACGACAATTAGCCCACTGTACTAGAAAATATTTTATTAACAACTTGAACAAAAAGCGATTTTTTGAGAAAACTGCCAAACCTACCATTGGCTGATAGGTTAAAATGAGGCCACTAGCACATACTACAGAGTTATATGATAACCATATTTTAAACTATTAATGTACACTGTACGATGATGAAAAAAGCGTCAAACATCATCTAACGAGTTCACTTTGTTTATTTTGATGAGTTAAGTAAGCCGACGAGTAACTGCATTTCTGACATGTAACGAGATTACTGCATCCCAAAGTTTCGATTAAAAGCCATCTGCAAACTTAAGTGGAACAACTCAAATGAATATCATTGCCGACCTTCATATGTAACAGGGTCGCTGACAGTGCAAACATCTGGCTCGAAACCTTAAACATTATGTAACTTCATAACAGTTTCTTACTTTGTAACAGCAAATTACAATTATCAAAAGCAAAAGCTGATACCCATTGTAAAAAAGGTGGCTCTTATGCTCTGAGTGCCCAGTGGAAAACGCTGAGGCGTCTGAAGTGATGGGTATTAGATTCGAGTCTCGATGGAAACAACATCACTCACTGGGGAGTAGGAATGCCTAACTGATGAGTCCCGAATGGGACGAAACGTGCAAACTGGGCTCCACTGCAAGCAGAAAGTGAGTACGTAGACAGTATCGAGGTATCTGCATGTGAGTTCATCTGATAACAGAGGTAGAGCAATTCGACCTTGAATACCATTGGGCAATTACAAGTATCAAAAGCAGTGATATTTCTAAAATATTTTCAAATTACTTAGTATTTTCAAGTTTTTCATCTTCATTTCACTTTTCTCTTTCACAACACCAGTCAACTTTTAACTTTTCAGTACTTTCACTATGTGTAAAAATATTTCGTTCAACTTACAGTGATAGACTATTAATTGATAGTAGAATAACTTGTCTTCAACAAACATATGCAAACAGCCAGTTAGTCGATGAAAATGGCTTGTTGAACATAAGTTTTTCTGAATGTTATATTTCCTATATTTCAACGCGTGAATCAACATCCTTCCGTATTCCCTACAAATGCAACTCAAAGCTATTTATATCTTGAACAAATCACTGTAGACAACATTTGACGAATGCAAACAATGCACATTAATCACATATCGCCCTTGAATTATCTGAATTGGTCAGTGCTATGACCTCAATATTTATGTTGTTAGCCACTTTCAGTGACTGAAAATGTATAAGTTATTTGGATAGCTTAGTTTCACCTTTACTCATGTGCTCACAAATCTACTTTGCCTTCGAAATCTTGGTGTATTACATGAAAAGACTATACCAAAAAGGATATGCCTTCATTATCGATACTCTTCGTTTCTAGATAGGAGTATTGTATCAGAGAACCCTAATGATAACACAGGACACTGACCTACTCACTTCCATCTAACGACAAAGTATGCTTGAAAATCAAGACCAATTCATTTCACTCGAACGATTAATTTCCATTTTTTACTGTGTAAATTAAGTCCTAAACATTTCAACAATCCTCAAGAAGTAATACCATTCATACCATGCATATCATAAAGATAAAGCAGACAGTCTTCGCTGCTAACGATAATGAGATATAAATATTTGGAAACTGCTAAAAGAACAGATGACTGGCTCCTTAAGTCATATCACCGACATCTGAGCATCAAAGAATGAAACAGATATCTGATACTAAACTCATCAACTTTTATAGTGAGTTTTCTTCAAAATAAAGTAAATCGTTCTTTTGTTTTTGTTTCTAGAAAATTCACTTTGCTACCAACGTTTTGGTCAACGTAATACAGAGACTATAAACAAGTCCAAGTATTTTAAAAAAATCATCATTATATCAGGTTACATAAAAATCCAGCAGAGTTTCATGTGGAGCATGACATATTGCTGAAGAGTTCCTTAACGCGTTAGCTTAGCCAGAGAAGTGATACTAATCAAATCATTCTTCAGTGAAATTCCGTTACAATACTATTTTTATATCAACATAGAAAATAACTAAAGTTGGCCAACTCATGCGTCAAAAAGACACATATAAACATGAAGTGGTCCTACGTAAAGCTGAATTATAGTTGAGCATTCTTCAATATTTTTATGATTTTTTAAATATTTTTTCTAATGACCCACTTTCTAGTGTCTTAACTTCCTTTATAAAAGCATCTTTTTTAAAGTGAAATTGAAAAACATGAAAATCTCTTGTTATAAATGAACTTTTCAACTTGACCATAGTGAAGAGAAATAATAAAGAAACACTGAATACGTTTAACTCTATGTTTTACCGTTGTTTAAGCAAAGCAACCAAACTTTCATATCTTTATACGAACTTAAATGAAGTATGAAATAGAAATAAAATGAGATGCATTGATGCTCACTAGTAACTTCATAATATGAGTATGACTGGTCAGCTTTTGAAATCTCTTGTTAGATGTCATGACCCACATAACTTTATCGTAATGACAATTTTACGCATCCAAAGAAAATTTTAAACTATATGCTCTTATCCGTTCGAAAATAATTCTCGTTTGTGACTTTCTCATTAAGACATTTAAAGCGATATTCAGTTATGTAACATGATATAAAAGGCTTTTACTTCACTAGTAAGAAAGATCAGTCAGAAGTGGAATTCTACTACCAAACTTCTAATGAATGCTTAATGATTGATTCCGACTTTGCAACAGGTGTTAGCTTAAGTAAGTTAATGGTAAAACAAGCTAATTCAATGAAATATGCAGTGGCTACATTGAAAAATAACGTCAGTGGTTTAGATAAATGTAGAAAGGAAACTGGATCCAAAATTTTTACAGTAAATGTAAGACTTTGGCACTGGTTTAATCTTTTGGCAGAAGAGCTCTAAGATAAACCTTCAAACTGGTTATATTATCGGCATTCTAACAACTGAATCACCCATGGCTTTATAACTATCAACTAAGTCCTGCTCATGAATGCCAGTACCAGTTTCCCCGTCATCCTTACCGAAGATCACGTCTTATTTAAAATCTTTTTTAAGTTCACAGTGAGGCCTAATATACCTAAACCAAGCATGAGTTGACAGTTTATTTCGCCATCTTAGTGACTGCAATTTACTTCAAAGTCTTTTACTCCTTAAACGTATTAAAATTAAACGCTTATGAATGTATAACAGCACTCATAGTTTTGGCTATTGAGCTTTAAATGTTCTATTGACGGTGATTTACTATTGCATTACACCATTTAACTGGAACCAACACAACTGCTTTCAGTCAGAAGCTGTAGCGTAAATGTTCTGTCCACGTCATATTTTAAGTTGACACAAAACAGGTGGCATTTGACAACTAATTTAATAGTGACTTTTGTGTACACCATTCATATTCAATTTTACAATCAAACCAGAAATTCTTCTTTAAGCTGTGATTTTTTTTCTGTTTCGTTCGTGACATTATAGCTGGAGCAAAAATTAATGTTATTTTGAAACTCACTATGAAAATAAGTGATTTTCTTAAGAACTTTGGAAAATAAACTGTAATAAACTATGAAGCTATAAAGAAGGTTATTAAGCGAAAGGCTTAAAGAAGCTTGAAATTACTGGGTAGGCATCAGAACTTAGTTGGAACAAAGGAATCGTTTTATTCTTCCAACCTGTTTATTTGTACAAACTCAAGCAATAGGACAGATTTTCTTGAACGATCGCTAACCTAGAAAATGATTTCTCGCTAATTAAACAAACGTATATACATTTCTGCTCTTCTTGAACTGATAAAAGTACAATAATTTGGTTCGTTGTGGTTGAGGCATCCGCATAGGAGCCCATATGCCAATAGAGGTAGAACGACTCGATCCAAGAAAACAACGGAGAATAAAAAGTATGTCAATAAATAGTAGTGATAAAAATACGGTTCGAAAATAAAGTCTAACATTACTTCTAAGTACTTTTTTCCCTTGAATTTCGGGTTTTGTGGAGATTTAGAGATTTTTCCCATTAATATTTTGCTTAATACTCAGAGCAAATTCCTATGACTCACAACTGTGCCGAAATAAATAGTCATTAAAAAATAAACATCCAGCAAGTTTAAAAACAGTTTTATCAGCTTAATTAACCCTTCATAGATTTTACTATTTACAGTGAAAACAGCGTAATGCGAAGATGGAGATTATTTAAAGCATATGATATGTTAGCGCCATACATTTCTAACAATTTGACCAAACATAAACCTCTCGATAAATTATAAGAAAACTGAGAAGGGTTAACCTTAATTAAGTCAGTGGGATTATGATTAAAAAAGAGTATTCGGGCAGAACGAAGACAAGAAAAGATCAGGTTAACACCATTAATAGAATGGAGGGTTGAACTTGATGCTACTAGAGTTGGTTCAGTATAAGCACGCAATGCTCTAAAACACATGAATGAGTGAGGATTAAATTTAGGGATAGCAAAGGCCTCAACAAGTCTAGATGCTCGTACTTGATTAAATCTATACCAAATAGTAAATACTGCCATTATATAAATCTTATAACCAGCTTCCAATATGTTTTGCAATGTACGAGGAAAGAATTTTTTTGCTTCCATATTTGGAGCCACTTAGGCACATGTTCAGCCATTCTTAATTGATTAAACTTCCTGAATTTTTATAAAAGTAATTCGACAAGTTCATACATGGTCAGACTGGTCGAAATGTATAGCGCTAGTACATCACATGTTTCACATAATCTACGTCTTCTGATTCAGCTGTTTAAATCTATGGTGTCTTTTGACCAACAGATGATTATCACTGAAACATTAATTAATTGACATATTCAGAAGATAACTCATGAAGAAGAACTTTACAGTAAACCTGGAGAAGCTGAAAATGCCTTGATTTTTCACAGATAGAGTCAACTGAACAGTACGTTCCTGACTTGTATTACACAACAATTGATCTACAGTAAATGTTTTCTCTCACTCAGTTCTTTAAAACTGGTGTCAGAAAATCATAACAACAACAGAAGCATTAAACAAAGAATCGACTAAATAAATAAAAAATTCATAATGAAGAAAAATGAATTGTTGGCTACGATCTCAAACTCTGCATAGAATGACAAAAATTCTGTAGTGAGAGTCATTAATTATGTCTGTACCATCTCCAGTCAGTCTGGCTACAAGGTACTTCTTCTTTTGACTAATAGATCATTGATAGTTAAATTTATGTATTACAATACATGAATAACATCATCCAAAGGCTTGGCTGTAAGTAGCATGATGGTCTTTTGACAAATTTGCCTGAAAACATCTGGCGGATTCGGTGAAAATATGCTTCTGTTCACCATGGTTATCCTGCGTACTAATGTACATATTCCTAGTATTATATATCCATTGCCTACTGTTTAGTAACAGTAATTCCTAATTCTTGAGATCGCGTTTACATTTGCGTATTTTTCCATCCATCTTATTTAAAAATTCCATCTGAATAATGACAAGACTGCGTAAATGACTGAAGTATTCATGCGAGTTCTTCGTAATGAACAAGTTAGAATAACTTCATGATATATTTGTCCGGGAAATCACCGAGCTTCGGTTATAGAAAGTAAATAATAAGTGAATACAGGAAAGCATTAGTAGTCAGTAGGAACATTTCAACAAAAATAGGCCAAGTTGTAGGCAGGAAAATATGAACAAGGCAGTACACCGTTCTCCAACTATATGCGCTATACATACCTGAAAAATGTAATCATAGTTTCAACACAAGATTTTTATAGTGAACCAAACAACAACATAATGATACCATGGTACAATATGGATTTCACATCTTATTCAGGGACACAGTCACTCCGTTTTACTTTCACAGTCAGTGTTGACGTTAGTAAAAACAACAATTTTTAGTTCCGTAATGGGACGTATCGAAAGAAGACAGCTGGCTAAATTTAAAAGCTGTTTGAAAACAAATATGTAGCATTTAGTGGTACCATGGAAGGAATATATTTAGAAACTCACTTCAGAACTAGTCAGATACTCTATGAAATAATGCCAAACTTTAGGAATTTCACTAAAGCCAATGTTGTGCAGCAATTTTGCCTGTGCAAGCTAATCAACCCATGATTCAGAAAGCCTTGAACAAAGGCTCCACTCCAATTCAAAGAGTTTAATTGAAATTTGCACCGAAGAAACTGTTTGAGTATAAGTGTAATTGATATTCAAAGAGATCAAGAAAAACATACAATCTAGCATGAAGTGTGCAAGGCAGCAAGCGAGAGTAAAACTGATAAAGCACAAATTCTAAGCGATATACAAAAATCAAAAATTGAGTAAAACGTGTGACTGTTCCAAATGGTACTAGAATACCTAAACATATCTAGGTAGAAAATTTCAATACTAAGGAACTTGTTTTCAAAGTTTAATAACTTCAGTCGCCGCTTTTATAAATCTTCACTGCTGACTTTATAGAGACTGAATTACGTAGTGGTGGACGTGTGTACGAATACCTTCAGATTCCACGCTAAACGATTACTCGGTTCCTCCATAATGGAAGAAGCAGTAATATAACAGATAACGTGTTTACAATGTTAACGTCCACAATATTTACAGAATATACAGTATATATATATATATATATATATATTGCAATGGCCTTGGCTATTTCCAGGCCTTTCTAGACTGAAAATCCTATTGGTTTTTTATCACTTCAACCAACCTGAAACTTGCACGTTGATTAGCGTGTTTTTTTTTTTCCAAAACTTCGAAGCAAAGCAGTTGGCTGAAAAAGGCTTAAGGCATATGCGGCTTCTTATGTAGATTTTGACAATCTTTCTGCGCACTTTAGCATGGAGTTACCTTATTTTTAGCCGTAAAATCCTAATTCCTTCATGAAGTTGCTTCCAGAGCAAACGTACATCTCACTGATTGAAGTATACTTAGTAAAATATCCAACGTTAACAACAGAAACAATGCTACGAAACTAGGTGACTTACAGGGTAATAAATTGCCGGTTCTTGATTCAAACAAGTAGTACTCCAAAGGAAACTTTGAATATCAATAATAGGTTAAATTAAGTATGTTGGTTGAAAGATTAAATGGTTTTCTTGGTTTCCACATACACATGACATTTTAAAGGTATTCATCCACTATCTACAGTAAATCTTTAAGTCTAGTTTACACACATCAATTTCATGCTGTATTTACAAACGTTTATCATTTGACAGCCTTTTATGGATAAGAAAGATTTCTGTGATATCAGATTATCTAGTTTTTTGTTCTCTATTATATTCTGCTATGCAAATGAGAGCAATAAGAAGTCTTATCAACTACCGAGGTATGCACTTGTCCGAATTCCTCAGTCATTCTCAATAGACACTATTTCACCATCGATTCCTCAAAGATAGTGGTATAATTTTCAGACTGCAAGTTATCCTACTTCATTTCAGCTACGATGTGGTCATAATGATGATGCCAAGTGACAACTTATTATTTCCATTTTATGAGGACGACTAATGTGATTTCAGATTAACTGCTGGTGTTCACAGTCTAACAAAGCAGGAATTAGTAATCTACAGAACGCGTGCATGTTTCTGCAGAACGTCAAGAAGGTTTATTCTTCAGCAGCAATAGGCTGAAAAACAATATCATTGCATTCTTCTTCTCCTAATGATTAATATTAAACAGTCTTTTATATTGGTAATTACCTTGTGAGTAATCAATAAAAATTCTGATTTTGTCCCCATAACTGAATGGTGGAACTCTAATCTATCTAGCTGATAAACATCCAAACCTGATGCAACAGATGTCTTAATTCAAACTGACGGACATGAATAAAATATCTGATATATAATTAGAACTGAATACAAATAATTTAGCCCTAGCAGTAGATCTCTCTTGAATAGAACTCCGCTGACGAATTTAAAACGTCTGTCATGCAAAAAAACTAGAAGTGTCAGTAACCGTATACACTTTCTACCAGTTTCCATGCAAAAACCAAGGTTGTTATAAACCACTTTCTGATATAAAAGTGTTTGAACTCAGTAGTTGAATAAAATAAAGACTGGATTATATCATAATAACAGATTTCATTGTGTGAATTCAATTATTTTGATCAATATTATGCAACCATTTATATAAAGTGATTGTATTCAAAGCCTCAGAAGAAAATAAGACTCCATGATCAAGTTAGCTAGATTTATGCTCTAATCATAACCTTTGTAGAAATGGTACTTTTCACCAAATAGCTTACATCTTCATCAAGGTCTACGTATATTTGTTAAGACGAAATATTTAATAAACAGATATTATTATATTAAGATAATAAGAAAGATAAATCTCTTTTAATGAATCACTTCAAAATCACTTTATTATTAGTGATAGCGAATTCATAAGAATAAAATAAGGACCTCTGAATCCAGATTTATCAGCCTGGTAAGAAAAATAACGCATCAAAAGCAGATGTATCTATTACTTGAAGGTCCTGAAAAACATATGTACAGTTGAGCAAAAGAAGTTTAACTGACGCAAAATCAGGCTCTTTTTGATGCTCAGCTGGTTTCATATACACCCTTACTGATGTCATCACTTTTGGTAGTCTTACGCACAAATTTTCCTTCATAGATTTAAAAGGAATAACAACAACGATGACAGCAGGATGAAATGGATTCACTTTGTGTACATGTTATCTCATCAATTGCTTATGATTTAGAAAATCAAAATATGTGGGCTTACTGGAAGTTTAGCATACTTTTGTTTACTGAAGGGAAATAAAAGATTGGTCAGTGGTTAAGACAAACAGAAAAAATCACTGAGTATAGGTCAATCATAACAGCGAATTAAAGGAAGGTTATTAAATGGCAACGAGTTGTTACAATTATACATATAATCTAATGGAAGTTCCATGAACACGGATAACAGCAGAAGTAGAAATCAAAATGTTGAGAGACTCGATATTATAAGATAAAGTAAGTCATGCGGTAAACAACTTACTAAACAAAACATGCAAAACATTGCATATGGACAAAAGATGACGCAACTAAACAAAAGTGACGAGATAAACATGTAAAGTCAATGTACGATAACGTAACCAAACAACAGCCAAGAAGGATAACCAGGGCATTTAATCACTGATTATGGCTTCTTTTTGAACAAAGAAATCAGGTTTGAGGGGCTCGATGGCCACAGCCTCAACAAAATCCAGAAGAATTAAGTTATTTCGTTTGTTTTTATCTTGAAGGAATCTAAGACATTTACTTGATATTCAGTGTTAATCAGATGACGATTGATTACTCTGTTCAGAGTGTTCCTTCCCATCAGTCGTAGACACTGAAATCAAGCCCATCAGATTATAAATGAAAACCTTAAAAATAAGGGTGAAATCATTATGATGTTAATATAATAGACAATGACATTTTCGTCCAATGAAGACAGCAGTAATTGCAAGTATTCATTCATGATTCTTAGTCTACAGATAAACAAAAAAGCGAATGAAAACAATATTGTTATAGATTAAAAACCACATAATTAGTTTCAAGTGTTGGAAAATAGAACTTAAAACCATGAGACAAATTCATGATTCAAAAAATGTAGCTTACATTCAAAATTTATAAATTCAGTTATTAATTTCTATTAATTTCTAATGTTTTCTTCTCGATAAGGCTAGACGTTAAAGCTTGATTGTTGTTCCTTAAAGTTTATAAAAAGATTCATAATAATATACATGGAATTGGATAGAATTATTAGGTAGTATCAACGCATAACAAAACATTTACTGACTACTTTTGAGCACACTGGTGAAAATAACAGCTGATGAAATAGATAAACACTCAAACTTGCAATTTTTTATTCACAAATGTATTAGCATGGAAATAATTACTCATCTGTTGATTTTGTGAGTTCCCTAAACGTTTTCAATGAGAATTATTCTTTGGAACACTATGCACATTCGGTTCCGGTTTCTTGAACTCTCAATACTCATCGTAACAACTTACGATTTTGATGTTGTATTATTATTTAGTTTATCTAGTTTTATCCAGTTCACATAACTCGGCTTCTAATTCGTTATGATTGTTTTATGTGTAAACTAACTTTCTGAATATCAGACTACTGGTTACCTTTTTAATTATCCATTGTTTTCGAAGGCACAATAGATCTAAAGCCGACTGAACTTATTCAAAACGCTATTGCAGCTCCCTTTGAGTATTCTTATCAGTTACCTGAATTTCAGAGGGCCCTATAAGTAGAGTGAGTGGTATGTTAGTAATCTATCTTTAGTAGAAAAAACCGATATCGTAAAATACCTTTGTAGATTTAAGGAAAAGATGATGAGAAAATCCAGATATGTCGAAATATAGTGTCGTTGACTACATAAAACGTTTTGTTGTTATCTTGTTATCGTATGTAAGCGGTTATTAGATAAAAAGTGCAGGTAGCGAATTTATCAGGCAGGGGAAAATAAATATTATGGAATCAAATTGTTCATTTCTGATTGGCTGTTACAAACCAATCAAAAATACTTCAGGGAAATATAATTTGAATAAGCTGTACCACGTGCTTTTGATGAAAGCTAAAGGATATGAATATAACAGTTTTGCCAACATTATTGCATTGCAATTATTCGGAGTTATAATTCCCTATGTTAAATGGATTACTTAGATATTTTGTGATAAGTAAGTTCGATTCCAACCTTTCAGAGTTTTAAAAGTTTTTTATGTTTGTTTTTCGATTTGGTTAACGCTTTCTTGGTTATTATTAACTAACTCACACATTCCTAACACGTTTATGATAGGGAATAGATATTTTTTACCATGATTACTTTTCTTCGGTTCCTTAAAAATCACAAATATACAGTGCTACTACGAAACTGTAGACGTCATGAAACCATATTTTAATGTTTCACTTTAGGTTGTTTAATAAATCTGTAGTAATCATGTCATGCCGACTCATTCAAGGCTACCTCATGACCAAAATAATGAAGGACCTAATGAAAAACACTGTAATAATAATATCAGATTTAAACAAATCACAAACTTGTAAGTCGAAAATGTAATGCACTTAGAAGAAATGACTACCGGTATGGTGTTAGCTGTTGACTCTCGAGTATGATTACAAGCCATATGAAAGCCATAGTAAACTTTATCAAAGTGTTATAAAATTAAAATCAGAAGAACACTTAATGTTGAAAAAATGCCACCCTTCAAGTTTTGATTCCTATTTTCTTCGAACACTAATTGGTTCTACTTCTCAGAAGACAGCTGACACTCCGTTTTAAATTCGTCCCTCGACGACTGAATAATAAACATCCATAGTTTTGGTTAACGCGCTTCCTCTGTTCGCCTAACCATTACTTCACCTGTTTGCCGCCGAACGAGATGCTTCACACTGATCGCAAATATTAGAAAATTAGGAAATGCGAATTTCTTTTTTAGTTGACTCTTAATCTTACAGCATACTAGAACTTTCAAAGTATGATAAAACTATAATACCTTCTTTGCTACTTCGAAATATAATCACTATCCAAAAGCTTACCTTCACAGACTTCTAATCTCTATTTCCGACTGAGTTAGCCTATATTTCATGAATAATATTTTTCAGTGGTCGTATCAGTATGAATTACAAAACAATCGGAAACTTCATTCAGTATGTGCTTATTGAAATTTGCGACCGGAAGACGTTGTGGCGATGATTCATAGCTCAACGCAGAGAAGATTTGAAAAGTTTTTCAGATTTGTCTGTTATCAAACTATTACTTGTTGTTCCTTGATTTCAGCATTATTCAATGTTTTTCATAATCTGAAATTAGCTTTGGAAGAACTTTACCGCGTTTGGTCCGTACAGAGATAGAATGAATAGTAAGTCTTCATCATATTAAAGAACATTATGCATCAGCCCTAAAATAGGGTTTAACGGTCTAATTCTTTAGCCAAAGCCACTGAAGCTACTAATGGATGACAAATTTAAAGAATGCAATGGTGTATTTATACTGCATATTTCTCAGCACAGTAAATGTTATTTAGTCAGTCGCTTTTCGCTAACCACAAGTGGATTAGTGTCCATTTTCTAGCAGCCACCTGCTCTAAGATGCATTTCGCAAAGTTTTAATAAGAATTAATACCTACGGAGTCATACAAGACAAGATTCGGGGCTAATATTTGTCACTTTCATCGCGTGATGGTTGCACTATATGGTGAGATGAAAAATTATTATGAAAGTGTAAACTATTGAATTTAAATCCAGTGACTGAATGGTAACGGGCTCCTTACGAGAACTGACCGTCCCAGACACAATACTCAGCAGGATTTCTGTCATGTACTAACGAGGGGTCGCATGCCAAAACGAAACGACTACTCAGTGGCCCAGATTGATAATAGTTTTATAGTCTTGTCGTTCCCTGATGAAAGTTACCTTAACGTAAAGCGGTTTAATAAGGAGTAGAAGGTGAAGATAATAAAGCCAGAAACAACTTTTATCCTAACTATTTAAAAAGACTGAAACAAAGATTACTGAGGTAAAGCGATTGTCTGAAATAATGATTTGCAACACAGGAAGATGTGTATTAATGTGATGTGAGAAATAAGCAAATCCCAGTAATGTGCAAATGTGAAACAATTTCTGAGTAAACTCACCATTCCCATTATAGTGAACGAGGTTCCTTAATTTTATCACATTAAAGATGAAAACCTAGTCAAAACCAGTGTCCACTCAACTATGCAAACTTTTTCCTGAACTACAGACGAGGAGACGAGCACTAATACTCTAATACAGTGCTTCATGTGAAAACAGCTGTGAAAGTGTTAGTACTGAACATTAAGATGATGAATAGAACAAATAATTATTATTAATTGTCCCTTAGGTTCCTGGTGAAACATACGGCTACAGTTGCCCGTCGCCATTTCACTCTCTTCTCTGCAGTCTTTTCAACCTCGCTTAACGACTGACAGGAAACTTTCATTTCTTTCTCGTCTGATCTTCAGTATCGAGTGAGCGTAGGCGGCAGCTGCTCATCCATATCTGTAGTTTGCTGGAAATGCTATTCGTGAAGCACCAAGTCTCTCAACCACCACATAGAAGAACTGACTTACCTGACTGAATTAGTGTCTAAAATCCGGACCTCGTTCACGCTTCATGTTGAGTGCAGTAGATCTCCACACTGGTTTCAGATTAATGCAGAAAGGCCTGTCTTGCTATTTTTCCGACTGTGGGTGGCTTTGATGTCCTCATCTGTGCCTGTGCCGTCTGTAGTTGTAACGATGCTGCCTTGCCTAGGGAGGTGAAAGAGAATACTTCCTTTAGGCTTCTCCCATTGATTGTGATTGGTGCTTGTTCTTGACGTTGTTGTTGTTGCATGGGTATCTTCATCACCTCAATCTTCTCTACGTTCGACTGAGGGAAGCTTCATCTTCACTGTCTCGCTTCTTCCATCAACTTGTTACTTTTGCCTGTAGATCTTTGAGTTGGTGTGACAACACACTAGACATAAATCATCATCGACTGCCAAATCCAAATCTTCTAGGGTTTTTTTCACCGGTCAAGCAGCGTATCCCTATCTTCTCACAGCCACTCACTGTTTCTTGCGTTATCCAGTCGTTCGCAATCACGAAGATGATCAGTGGTAGTAGGCGACAACCTTGCCCTACTCCAGTCTTCACTTCACTTTAAGGGCATCACTGAGCTTTGCATTGTGAATCACTTGACTGGCATCTAGCATCATATCTCATATAGTTGTTGATTGAGGTTGATAAACGTTTGTGGTATACTGTAGTGTTGAGGCAACTGCCAAATTACTTCTCAGTCGAGGCTGAGGAAGGTGTTTTTAAAGTGGACGAAGTTGAGGTAGAGAGATGAGTTGATTGCCATTCCATGCTCTGTTCAATGATGATGTGTAGCATAGTGTTGCGATTTCATTCGCAAATGGTTTATTCTTCCTGAAGCCAGCCAGCCAGCCTGTCCTAATGGTAATTTATTATCCGGGGCATTCGTTCGTCACTCAGGTTGGTAATTGTATAAGTAAAATGAAAGAATGTGCCGAAAATTGTTCAGTCAAAAATGAGACTTATTCGGTATATGTATATGAGAAGTTAAATAATATTAAGTTTCACAAATGCAGTGAACAGCAAAATTTTGTATCTGGTAAAAATTTACAAATTAACATGCAATAAAACGCGAATAAACCAATAAATAATTCAAAAAATTGTGAAATATAGACAGAGGCACACATTACCTGACTGTGGCCGTGATAAAGAAAATGTTTGTACATGTTCCTTTAGAATACACAATTAAGGTTCGGAGCCGTGGATCAACATATCTTCGGCTGTACGTAGCTGTCTGATTCCCACCACTTTTGAGCAGTTTGTTTGAACTTCATACTGAACTTTGAGTGAGATTTCCAGAGGAGCTAGATGTTCAGAGTCTGCGACATGTTCACCTATGTAGCTGGAGATGGTTTTGTGCTCATTCTTCAATAGCCATGGTGGGCAATATTTGCGTGGGCATTTTTCGTCCTTCCCAGCTCCACAGACGCAAGTGAACTTGTCAATGCACAGTGATGGGATCTAATGCGCCTGCTTGAGTTTCACACACTAAAGAATCCACCGTTGACATGAGAGAAAAATACAGAGGTTGAAGGCGTAGAATGTTCTAATTTGGGACTTCGACAAATGTTGACAAAGGTTATTTGTGGCAGTATCACCTTTAAGTTTGCTATTCATTCAAAGTATTTTCTACGCAGCTGTCTGGATACATCCCGTAGTCTTCTTTGCCTTCATATTTTTGGCTATAAATCCGAATGGGTAGCTGTCCTCTGATAGTATTTCTGTAAGCGTTTCCAGTTCTTGAACAAGTGTATTGCCACTGTATATCCTTCTTGTTCTTGATGAGAGTGAGTGCACAAGATTCCTCTTCCTACTTAAAGGCACCTAACTTTGAAAGTTGATTAGTCTCCCATTTAAGTGGGCTTCCTGCAGCCAGACCCTTTAATGGAATTATCAGCCCTTCCTTGAAGTTTGACATCGAGAAAATCAAACGTCGAGTTTGATACAGCTTCTAGTGTAAACCTGACCGAAGGGTGGCTGTTGCTGGAATTCTGAATGAGGAATACCATGTCCAGGCGTTCATCTCAAACAAAGAAGGTATCGTCCATGTACCGACTGTTGGGAGCAATGTGCTATCCTCAACTCTAGCCGTTGTACGTTGCACACCTTCTTATACGCCTCAATCTTTAAACCTGAAATATTTGGGTAACACATTAAAAATGCATTCTAATTACTTTTATCATTTCATTTAAACGTAATATTTTTTTTTGGCTATCGTTATGGATGAATGCTATTACACGTTAAAATAGTTTGAAGTGTCACGCTGAAACGGAACTGAAACAAGCTTAAAACACTTCTTACGGGAAGACGGTAATTTCTTCTAAAAAGTAGGAAGTGAACATGTTTAGTTCATTTATTGCCCCACTGAACGTCTTTTGCCTGGAATGATACATATTTGTTCCTCCAATAGGAGGATTACAAACAGTTATTCCTGATGAAATGAAATGCGTCAAACGCACACTGTTCGATCACTGGAAAGCAGGTGATTTCTTATCCTTTAGCCCTCAGTGCTGAGCGAATTCTGTCAATTATTTTTTAAATGTGGCCACTAAACTACAAAACCCACTATCACAGGGCACTTTGATAGATATTACCTGGATGGAGACAATCAGCAGTGAATTATGGAAGTAAGTTTCATGCTTACAGGCACTCGTAAGCAGGCATCGAATCTACGTTGTATTATAATAGTGTTGTTTAAAATATATACTAAAAAGACGGTTTAACTAACTAGTTTTATGTGGTAAGGAGCATTACTTAAGTTTACTGCACAATTAAAGTCCTTACAATGTCCGTCCCTTTGCATCATAACCAAGCCAAACTTTTGTAACTTATGTAGAAGCTTGTTCATAAATACATCTGCTAAGATTGGGGAAACTAGAACTCCAATGTCATTTAAGAAAAGGTATGTAGTTATAAATTGTCTGTTTACTCTAACTACCTTCTACAGTTCAATAGCGATTATGAATTTTGGTGTTCTAAGTAAAAGGGAAAAGGATTGCTCATAAAATCGATATCAGACATTCAACAGATACTGAATATTTTATTTTCTTCAGTAATTATAGGTGAAATCAGATGGCAGTGATCAGATAATGAGGTAACTTCGTAAACTGACGCTGATAGTACTATGGGATTCTGATTGACACGCTGCTTTATTTATTAATACATCTCTTTGCGTACAGAAATTTCGTTAAAAAATGCATACAGGTATATATATATATGGTTGGGTTTGATGTCTCAATGATTACACTTCACTTTCATAACCGAAGTATCGAATGGGGTTTTAAATTCATCTATAGCAAAAAGAATTACGTTAAATATCTTACTTTGAAAGAAAGCTTCAATCTTCCCACGATATTTTTAGAAATTCACTCCTTAATTTCGATATTTTAATTACTACTTAATATTCCATTGGATTCCACACAGAGACAAGACATAGTGAATTCAGTTTCTAAGTATGGTATTTTTTTCAGTTTTTTTCTTCATCTCCTCAGTCATATTTAAAATTCCCACTAAAATGTCTTTCAAGATATTCTGTTTTTGTAAACTTAACACACACAGTGTAAGAATTTCCCGTCTATCATTTTACCAAGGGTTTGTGTACATTCAAATATACATATATATGTACATGGTGTCTTTTACAGTTGCCAATCTTTAAACGAGACACTATAACTTAATTGTAGTCTTGTATGTTGATTATCATAAAAGAGAAAAATCTATTCCAACAATTGAAATCATTATCAGCATTTGTTATTCAGAAAAGTTCATTTTTTGAGCTTAAGACATTTAATAAATTAAACTACCTGCTGTGCTCAATAGTAGGTCATGCAGAAAAACAATAATTATTATTTTGTCAGAGTATGATAAAACAAAATGAGGGAAACAGTTTTGGTAGATAATGAAGTGTTTATACGAATCTTTGATGAGAAAACTCAAATCCTCATTCTTCGTTATAAAAAAATGGGTATGTTTAAAGTTTATGAAAACCTGTTATTTGAACATTAAAGTGTTTCTATTCCTTGGAGCACTTTCTCATCTCTGTGGATTAAAATGTTTTGCAGAAAACTTTCACAAACTCTGTCTAGTCTTCGGCAAAATAAGTGGGTTTAGGTAAATGAGGCTTAGAATTCAGTTTGACTTGTACGAATATCAAGATCCAAATGGATTTTATTAGATGAACGAATAACTTTTACCAATCATTATCACTATTATTCTAGAACACTAGGATTTAAATGAGAATAACTGAAAAGTAATCTTCATAGATTAAAGACTTAATTTTGCTTAAGGTTTGAGAATCTCAAATATCCTTATTCACTGACACTTAAATGTTTGTCAGCTAAAGGTACTAGATTATGTAAACCCACGTGTCACTCACAAAACACAGAGATCAGTTTTGCTCAGCTTACTATTATTGATCGTAGTAACCTGTTAGCCAAGTTTAACTTACTTCCATCTATATATCCCAGACAAAGAACATGAAACTTACTCCTTGGTGAAACTTTCTGAGATAGCTGATACTGATGCTGTGTGATAATCCAATTTGAAACCAGGAAGTCTCTCAGGGCAAGTTCCGAATGAACAACTACCAGACACTAACATATCGCTCTGCCATTTCCACATGGAAATACACCTGACGACAAGATCCCAAACTAACTACATTCTTTTAGAATTTCTTGCAACTATCACAATAAAGCATAATGCATAACCACCCATTCACCAGAAGTTTTGCTCCATCTTTACTCCGTATTATCAGCAGCAGTCTACAGATTACAACCATCTGAAACAGTACGAACAACAAATATTATGATCTCCCTTCCTTTTATTCAACGTTATTGAAATGAGACATCTTTGTTGAGTAGACAGACAGATAACGACAAGAAGACAATTTCGCATCACATAATCACACAAGCAGTTCAAATCCCTGGTGACTGAAGTGAGGTCAGTGTCTTTTAAGCAGTTTCCCAGTGTGAATGTTACCACAACTCAGATTTGCATTTCATCTTCATCTTTACGTAAACTTACGATAAATCTGTAATACCATATGGTTAGTATAATTTGAATCGGTAGTTAAATGTAGATTACTTGAATTCAAATAGGCTATGAAACAGACACCAAGCAAATTATTGCATGAAAATCTTACAGGCATATCACGAATTATAAACTGAAATTTTGGTTTTCTCAACTTGGAAAACACAGAGATCTTGCGGACCACAAAATACAACTAATTAGTCCTGAAATTTTCAAATTCTTAGGTGTACTTTTTGCAAGGTTTGCTGTTAACTATTTAACTAGACAAAAGGCTTCTGTTAACTATGTTTTCATTGTTATATTTCTTCATTTGTAAATGTCTGAAGCCGAGCGCATCTTGATGGCCTTTGAAAAATCTCAAAACAAAGACCTATCATCCCAAACTAAGTTTCTTCAAAAAGCCTCCGTATTAAATCGTGAAACCCATTTCAATATTTTACAGCTTCGTGTGACCGCTGGTTTATATTGTATCATATACTACGTCTTGTAGAACGATTTCAATAGGCTACTATAGTTGCTTACAGTTCCTAATATTTATTTCACACAGTCTCACCTTTTTGATGATAAAACTACTTTACAACCTTTCTTGGAAAGTAATGACCAAGATTTTGTTATTTATGAAGCTTCCTGGTAATCTCATCAGGCGTTTTTAGTTTCTTCACAACTGAAGAGGATAGTCTACTCTAAAAATCTCAGTTATTCATTAATACAAGAAAGGGAACTACTCTTCTTAGAAAATCTTGTTTTGATTTTCTAAATATGCTGGGATTATATTAAAACTTACTTATATGACTACTCTTCTACTCGCATGCAGGAAACTATTTTATGTTTTTCAGTATACTGTACCAGATAATTTTCATTTTATTCCTATTTCCGACGTTTTTTTGCTTTATTCATCTTTTAAATTTATTTCAGTACTAATGAAAAATCAATTAATTAAACTTTTTCGGTAGACAAAAAGTATAAAATCCAGTGTACACTTCTAAAGTTTCAGAAGCTTTATTAAATCAAATGTTAGGGTTTGAACGTGTGTACCAATGGGCATAGACTCATCGAGTACAATTATTAATTGAGATTAAGCGACAAACTTTCCGTTTGTTTAATCACATTAAACTTCTTTAATAGAAATTACTTCAAGACCATTCTTACAATCCTGGTTCTCTTTAAGAAGAAGCGTAGAAATGTTCCGGTAAATCTAAAATGTAACTAATGATTAAATTTTCATCAGCAGAAATTAATGCATTAAGTAAAATCTAAAAGAAATGAATTCAAATCTGATTATTACTATTTCTTGATATGCTTGTAGTTCTCCATTGTTTTACTGGATCGAATTGTTCGATCTCTATTTGCATATAGACTCCTATGTAGATGTCTCGATATTGCCTGAATGTTAATTATGGCAATTTACTTGGCTGTGGTTGGCAGACGAATCCAGGGTGAAGGTTTCATCTTCTTCGGGAGTCCTCAGCTGGACTTGCCTGGACCCCAATGAGTGACGTTGTTCCCATTGAGACTTGAACCTCTTACCCATAGCTTCAAACACCAAGGAGTTATCCACTGGGCCACGAAGGAACAATAGCCACCTCTTGACAAGTCTAAAATAGGACGAAACGTGCATCCTGGATTCCTCTGCGAGCCACAAAAAGTAACTTATCAAAACCGATTAGCTGTTAAACAACGAACGAATGAGTGACAACAGAGCAGTATGTAAAAAAGCTCCCATTATGTCTAATAAGCCAATGGGTTAATCAACATAAAAGGTTAGCTATTACTCATCTATTTGTGTAACCACAAATCTCTGGAGAAAATCTACGTGTATACATTTTCAAAGTTATTTCTATAATAAGTAACTATCCCAACAACTAGTTGACTTCATGCACTTTTAAGAAACAAAAACCATAACCATTTAAGAATGCATTATATTCATTTCGTATGCTATAACTCTTCCACATACCCAATAAAATTGCGTATAGTAAGCTGTCGGTATCTAGTATAAGTCATTTGATACATTTCATTCGTAAAATCAACACCAAGAACATCTTTGAAAGCTATATACCAGTGTACATATGAACAGAGATGAATAACAAAGTCCACGACGTATTCAACCGACACAGAGAAAAGATAGAATTAGCTTTTTATCAGGGTAACACATCAGACCATAAAATTAATCGTAGATATAAAGAAAACATTAGGATGTAAAAGTAGTGCATGGAAACAATTACAGCTCAAGATGGTAAGAATTTAGATAAAAACAGGGAGAACAGTAAAGATGGTTTCCAAAGTGATAGCACGAGTGGTAAAGGGCGTGCTAAAAACTAGATTAAATGACAGATTAAAGTAAATCTAAGATGATAGCAATAGGAATAATATACATGTGACAATAAGATGACAGAACAGAATAGTAAATAAAAAAGTATGAAGATCACAATTCACGAAGGTAGTTCAAAGTTTTGGTTTCAGTCAATGGATTGCTGCTACTTCTGCATAACGTAGCAACCTACCAATACTTTTCTAACGATTGTCTAGAAACCTGTGTTTGAGTCTACAATATGACTTGTATCAAGTAGCGTTTAACAACAGTACTGCTAAGTAGCTCTACACCTCTCAGTGGTTGAGGAGATGGAATTTACAGTCTAAAGACAGCGCTTCTAGTTCAAGCTTCAAATACTGAAGGATTCATAACATACCCTTCAGGGCTTTCGGTATGACGGCGCGCAGTGAGTTTTTGGACTATTGATTGACAAAATTCAATTTCTGTTTGGGAAATGGTACGATACTCCGACTTACGACAAAAAATGAAGAATTTTATGCGGTAAAATAATTTAACAAATCCACAGATGATTCATCACGACTGAATGTGTTATGTGTCTCAGTGTACCATCAACAGTCTCTAGGTAAGATCTAGTAGAGCGCATTAATTCCTACATGTAGGAGATAGTTTCTGCCAACATGGTTGTTCATAATGTCATCTGGAAAAATGTTGTTAAGCAGAGAAATGTAATATGACTGCATTCACATAAAGTCTTACACCTCGACCTTTCTTGGTTATCTAGAGCGCAGACTGTATCCATGGGAGGCAAGGCTTCAAAAATTTTATACGATTAATTCCCTGTGCACACTTTTACGGAGCAAAAACAACAAATGAATAAGTGAATTGAATTTATTTCGTTTGCTCTAACTCTTCCATATAAGTAGTAAATTTAGAATTGTGAACAATAAGCTGTCAACGTCCAGTATATATCATTTGATACATTTCACTGGTAAAATCATCATCAAATGCATCTTTCACAATCTTTTGTCGAATAATGAACAACACTTTTACATGTGCTTAACACTTATCTGTAAGTTCACTGAGAATGAGAATGATATTCTATTCAATAATGCACTTTCCGTAGACTGATGAATACTTATGAGATTACAGTTGATTTATATAGCAGCTTCTAATGAAATAAAATCATGTGAATGGTGAATATTTCATTCTGTTTAGAGATTGTTTACATGTTGATATTCTACAAATTTTGTCAAAAACTGTCGAACATCAATGCTAATAATTCGTGTCCGGAAATATAAGTTATAACCCCTGTGTTATGCTAAGAATTGTAAAGCATCCCAATGCTCAGTTATTCTTAATGCTTTTTTGATAATACTCAAGAAGTCAACTTGAAAAATATGGTGATAATTCATTCGCTATTCTCAAACACCTGAATGTTAGGTGACGAAATCATGTCTTCAACTCTGCTGACGTTGAGTGACTTCTTTATATAAGACGATTCCCCTAAAAACTAACAACAGTTGACTATGAAAGTGAACACCACTGAATCTTTTCAAGTGTCTCATCAGTATTTAATTTCTTCTTATTTACTTATCTACTAGCTCATAAAGAACTAGGTAAATAATTATATATTTTAACGTTATTGGGGGTTTCTCTCTTCAGGTAGCATTCATCATGGACTGACATCAGCTGGAAAGGCCGAAAGCACTGGACAGCTGTAAGACAGTCTTCAGCACGTGGCACCCATGACCTAATTGGGGTCGAGTTCAAGGGATAGTCTAGCTATACTGCGAATGAACGGAAGTAGGAAACTGTGAACCATAGAACTCCAACACAGCGGCTGGCTTGTTAACACATTTGCCATGAAACCTGAAGGTTCTGAGTTCACTCCCAGCCAGGTCATGGGTCCGTGCTGCTGAGGGGTCTCATACTAAAACAAAACAGCTGTTCAGTGCTTCCATGTTCTCGATGCTTCTCCAACTGTCGTCAGTTCATGATGAATGCTACCTTAAAAATAACTGTTTGACGAAAATGAGAGGCTGACCGTATCATTCATTTTGATATAAGAATTGAACTCAATAAGTAGGTTACTATGTATTTAATACACATGCCTTACTAAATATGCATGATCAAATTTTCCTAGTTATCACCTGAATGTGCAAAATTAAGGCCTTTCAAAATCGTATCGTGATAAATTTTATCCATTTCCGTTTTTACAGATAATACAAATCAGTTGCATGAAGAGTGCAAATAAATATTTCATTACTTCCTTAGCCAAAGCTGTTTACATCTTCTATCGTACACTATGCCGACATAAATTAATTGGCCTTCATTTCTAATGGCTTTATTGAATATGTCATGTTGCCTGTACGCTCCAGGACTATAATACTCAATTTGAAAACAAATTTACTCATATTATTCTCCTTAATGCTACTTGTTGAAACACATTTTGCTAAGCATCAAATACACTCAGAATACTCAGCTGTATCCTCAATAATCATCATCATTCTTGCGTACAGGTAGATCAGCATCAGATGTATATACAGTGAATTTTATGCTTCCAGATGAATTACCTCAAGATCATTTTATTGGAAACATTCCAAAACAGATACCCAATTTTCCATTTCTTAATATACTCGATTCATCAGTCAGTTCTACATTAGTCGATTCAAGTGGATTTTTATTACGTTTATTTCGAGTAACAGACAATGGTGAGTTTTATACACAGACTTTAATTGATCGTGACAATGCTGACCAATTATGTGGACCATTAAATTGTTGTCATTTAATTGTATGCAATTTGACAGTTGATGTACTGTTTTTTCATCCAGGCTCTACATCAATCACAGTTCATATAAATTTACAAATACACGATGCTAATGATAATCCACCCTATTTTCCACAACAGACATTTTCATTATGGATACCAGAAGATAATCGATTAAAGTATACTGACTTAGATATACAAAATCTGCATAGACCTTTGTATGGATTACCGTTAGCTGTAGACATTGATTCTGCGCCAAATGGTGTTGTACAATACAGAATACACGGTAGTATTCCTGTTACTTCAACATTCCAAATTTATAGTAATTTAAGTACTGAAAAATTGAGTCTTTCTATCAAACCAGGCATATTTCTTGACTACGATAAAGTTGACCAACGAATTTATAAACTAACAATTGAAGCTATCGATGGTGGTCATCCTTCTCGTACTGGTAGAATGCTTGTCCTTGTACATATAACAGATGTAAACGATAACATACCTGTATTTAAAAAATCAAAGGATTCTATAAAAATACCTGAGAACACTATGTTTCAAGAGCCTATATATAAAGTACAGGCTACTGATGCTGACTCCGATGATAACGGTCTTATAAAGTATACATTTGCACCGGCAAATCCAACCATACCAACTTCTGTCATTGAAAAATTTAATTTTCATTCTAATACAGGTGAATTGTACTTTCGAGATGTTTTGGATTATGAAACATTTCAAGAAAGGCAGATAGAATTATTATTTGTTGCTTATGACACTGGAGATCCTCCGCTATCCGCTACAGCTCAGTTGACGATTTACCTACAAGATATTAATGATAATCCACCTCAGTTAGTTGTGCAGCTGAATAACACTATAAAAGAGAATAGTGAACCTGGTCAACTAGCTCTCCGCGTTATGATTCGTGATAAAGATGAAGTATCTCGTGACATGGTTGAATGTCGTGCAGATGCAGACCAAAATGTCCCATTAAAAATGACTGTTTCTCCCGAGAAAACTATGTTGACTATCATAACAACAGATTCAGTTGATTATGAGGCTACTCCGAGATTACACTATGCCATTACCTGTTTAGATGAAGCTAGTCCGAAGCAGATGCGACAGTTCAATCTAACTATTTCTGTGGGTGATGTAAATGATAACGCGCCAAAGTTTAAATCTTCCACATTCGCTCCAAAAATTGGTCACTATAAAATTTGTTGAGTGAAGCAGAACCACTTAATAAACTAGTACTTATTGTTACAGCTGAAGATGCTGATAGTGGAGATAATGGACGAGTTAGTTATAGCCTTATGGAAAATGATCACAGCTCAGAATTATCATTCGTTAACGCTGCACGACACTTCAAAATTGATAGTCAAACGGGTAGTATATTTCTAATCAAGAGGTTGGACTATGAACGGAATGATTTACTTCGTTTCAGAGTTTTGGCGCAAGATAATCCAAAGCCTTCAGATGGTACGCGCATGAGTGCATTTGCTACTGTTATTGTTCAGGTATTAGATGTTAACGATAATGGGCCAAAGTTGAAAGGTTCAGATACCTTAAGTGTTGTTGAACATGCTCCGATTGGCACCGATTTAGGTTTAATCAAATTTTCTGATCCTGATACCGGTCCAGGTGGTCAAATAGCACATGTCAGCCTTCTAAATGGATTACAAATAACAAATAAAAACGGTAAACATATATTACAAAACAAATGCAACCGTAATAATGATGGTGATGTATATTTTACGTTATCAGATAGTGGACATTTGTTAACAATGCTGCCAATTGATCGAGAGGAGTGTTCAATAGTTTTCCTGCATATACTTGCCATTGATCGTGGGCTACCAAATCCAATGACAAGTACAACAACACTAACTATTCAAATAGTCGACATTAATGACAATAGTCCAATTATTGAGAAACCGAATCTAGGTCAAACATTGATATACCAGCCGATCAAATTACAGAACTGGGATACTATAACTTTCTATCAGTTAACCAGTAAATATGATAAGATACTAAACCGCAAAATGTTGAATAGCACATACCTAAAACAAAACATGAACAACAAAATGATAAGAAAATATATCTATACAAGAATGGCGTTTCAAATACAAGCAAAAGACTTAGATTCCGGTGAAAATGGACGCATTACTTATATGCAGAATAGTAGTTGTAATGGTTCAAAATACTTTCATTTGGATGAGGATACCGGTGAGTTTCGGGCTAGATTTATCGATTATCAAAAGCTTTCAGAACCCGAGTTGATTGAATCGGATTCTAGACGTGGAATTTATCTCTTTTGTGTGCAGTTAACGGATAACGGTAAACCACCGCTGCAAACAACATCATGGTTTTATGTTAAAGTAACTGATCCAGTTATACCGCCTACTGTACACAACATATGGCCAGCTGATTCAGCTAACGATATGGAAATAACACAAAAGTTGATGTTTTCCAATATGCATAATTCTACACATACTCTTTGGTCTTCACACATTTTAGACACATTGAAATCTGATTCAATACGTCTAGCCACCGATATGAACATCAGCAATATTGTTATTTCTTTACTGTTAGCAATTTTTGCTATAACTATAGTTTGCACATTAACTGCTTCAATATTATGGGCCCGTTCTAAGCGCCGATCTAAACGACTGAACGAGAAAAACGATAAAACTGACTGTAGAGATAAAAATCGAATCATCAGTTATAATGCTACTAGTAAAACTACACATAAATGTAGACTACTAAAAAAAAGTCTTAAAATAACTAGCAGTAGTAACAGCAAATGTAGTAAAGATATAAATACCACCCAGGAGTTGATCAAACTCGAGAATCGGGGACCACACTTCTGCATCAGTAATGCTGGTATAGGCGGTCAAATTAAAGATAAGAACAGGTACTTTGGAAGTTGCAGTAGTCTTTATAGTAATAAAAGTAGTAACGATGTAAATTGTAATACTGAACTTGGTAGTCCTAGTAAGAAATTAACTGCTAATATTCATGTTGTAAATAACCCCAACACTGAGGATGTTAATAATAATAGTAATATTCTTACCCATGTAAATAGTACACAGTCACCCAGATATCATAAATCAAAAAAACAGAAATGTTTACATGAGAAAAGTGTGCCTGTAAAACATCATTCAAAAACTTTATTTCAAAGAAACAAGCCATTAAGAATAAGTATCGATAACAATTATGTTGCGCTGAATAAACTTTCGCATTCTTCCGTCCACTGTGAACAACAGCTGAAACACTCATCACAAGAACATACGCCACTGACAGAAAATAAAATGCATGCTGCTTCAGAATCCTCCTACCTTCTCCCCTGTGATCTAATTTCAGTTTGCACTAAACATGGTCAAACTGGTGATAATGGTAGGCTTCATAATTGTGACAACACTGTTACACTTACTAACAGTTCATTGGTGAATACACAGCCAACAACCTCACAAATAAAATACTTGGAACCTTATTTACACAATCATCCCAACTATCCACAGATTACACAATCAAAAACCCATGTGACACCATCTTGCCAGCAACAGGAACAACAATACCCATTACAATGTGCAGCACACTACGTACCAATTGATATAAATAACTCAGCATATTCACCAACGCAAAAGAAAGTAGACTGTTCAACTAACATATTCTCAGAGGGTATGATAACATGCTGTCAAACTATTCCAGTAAGTATGATCTTATATATTACTTAAATTCAAAGTCGCCCACTAATTAAATGATATTTCAGTTTAATTTTATGTCGGTTCTCAAATGATTGAACACTAAAACGAATCTTTCGAGGAAAACATATTACTTACCAATGAGACTCTTTAAAAGTTAACCATGGTTTTTACAGACTGCCTTCATTGATACAAAGTGACGAATGAAGATGTAATGAAAACCGGGTTGTGGTAAGATCTGAACCAATAATTTTTCCTACGCTGGCTTGGTGTTTTACTAGCTGATCGACAAGACCAAACTTCTGAACAGAGACTAACTGCATTTCAGTCACTGAGGTCTTTTTCCTACTGCCATGTGATTGCATGTTGTGTAAGTGTTTCTTGATGATAATCACCCCACCTACCCAACTAAGATGTTTCATACTACTGCAATTATGGCTGAATATTAGAGGGGGAAGACCATACTGATTACTGACTGAAAAGCCTGAAATAGCTGTGGTTTGCAGACTGGTGTCACTGACTCTGGGGAATTATTGAAAATAGAGTGAATAGCTCTAATGAACAAGAAGTTATCTGTAATGCTTTCAAATAACAACCACGCAAAACTTTCACTGCCTTAGGGGAACATAAGACATAGTTATCGGCTGGATTTAATGTCTCAGGTGGTAGAGCGACAAGCTGGTATTTGAGGGTCACCAGTTCGAATCAAGCTATCATATAGCTTTCTATTTCACTCTGACCCATCACCAACCCCGCCTGGTTAACTAGTTCACTAGTTCACGGTCCCAAGCCAGGGTAAAGAGGGAAGGTTGGGCATTGGGCTAGCAACCCTACACCGGAAAACCGATCCAACCGCTACAGAAACATCAAAACACAGGCGAAAGACAAAAAATAAAAACAAACTTATTCCTCATTGAAATCGGAGAGGCGAAGTGACGTTGTTGGTGAAAGCCTTCGGGAAACCAATTGGCCGATATGTCTTCCCACTCTCGATGAAAGCGAGAGTAGACGTGGAGACATGGAATGTCCACACCACGTTTGAACCTAGCAGGGCTTCTCAGATGGCAAAAGAAATATGAAGGTATGGCACAGAAGTGCTAGGCTAGGAATTTGCGAAAGTAGGTGGAATGGAAGTGGACTCTCCAAACTGTCAACTGCAGAGGAGTCAATAATCCACTCCGACATTGTCACCCAGATGATAACCAGGAGCACCCTGAGTTTTCGATTGGCTATCATGATGTCCCCAAGAACATCAAAGGCTCTCATACAGTGGGAACCAATCTCCTCCCACAGTATCAGGATCATGACAGCAAGGTCCAACTCAAAGAGAAGAAAAGTAACAATCGTACAATGCTACGCACCTACAAATAATGCAGATCAAGAGAAGAAGGAGGAAATCTACAGACAACTGCAATGAGTATTAGACAAAACTCCTGAAGGCGACATCAAAATTCATTCTAATCTGTGGGGTGACACGAATGCCAAACTGCATGGAGGGGACACGTCATGCGTCGAGAAGCTCTTGATGAAATGATGAACGAGAATGGAGAACTGTTTGCAGACTTCTCAGCATTCAACCATTTGGTGATAGGAGGCAGTGTTTACACACACGAGGATATTCACAAAGCAACATGCAGATGATTTCATCAGACACCGGGACACACTACACTAAACATCAGATCGACTTCATCTCAATGTGAAGAAAGTGGAGATGGAGATACAGCCAGCCTACTGGACACGAGTTCAGATCAAGAAGAAGAGCAGATGTAGTTTCAGACTACTATCCAGTACAAGGAACCTAGCTTCCAAATCAAGTTGAAAGCCTTGAAAGAAGTTGGTGATAGACCCAGAACAGAAACTGAAGGACAAAACTACAAGAGATATCTTCATGTCAGCCATCAAGACAAAATGGGAGATATCGAGCAACATCCCTAAAGAAACGTTTGTGGATGAACACTGGAACTGTTTGAAAGAGACATGGAAGTAAACCTGCATAACCGTATTAGGAAGGAAGAAGAAAGAAGATAAGGAATAGATCTCGACGGATACATGGAAGCTGATAGAGGAGGGAGAGGAGGATGGTGAAGCAGGAGATAAACCAGTGCAAAAATGCACAACGAGAAAAGAAACTGAGAACAATGCATAAACCGCTGGACAAAGAAGTGGAAAGAGTGTGCCCAAAGACAAAAGACACTTCCACGGCACACTGGCAAGTGGAGCAGAACAGGCTGCTGGTAGGAGAGACCTGACAACATTATTTGTATCAAATAACCAGGTTACTATCTGGGATGGGAGAGATCAACACAGATGAAACCAATAAAAAATGATGAGGGAAATTTAATTACCAAAGAAGGGAACCAAAGGAAACGATGGGCTGACCACTTCAGGAAGCTCTTGAATCGACCACCACCTGCACTTCGTCCAGAAATACCACCTGCAGCCCGGCCACAGAACTACAAGTGAACACAAGCTCTCTAACGAAAGTCGAAGTCCTGAATGTCGTAAGGTTACTGAAATGTAGTAAAGCAGTAGGACCAAACTGAATCCTCCCAGAAGCACTGAGAACAGACGCAAGGATAACAGCGGACATGCTCACCCCACTATTGCAGAAGGTCTGCATGAGAACTGCAGACTGGAAGAAAGGCTACCTTGTCAAACTCCTAAACAACGGCCACCTAAGTGTTTGCATGAACTGGTGCGGAATCACTCTCCTGTCCACCTCAAGCAAAATATTGTGCCGCATCATCCTGGAGAGACTAAAATATACGCTGGATTCGAAATTACGACAGAAACAGGCAGGCTGAATTCAGGAAGTACAAATCATGTGCGGACCGAATTTCAACGCTTCGCATCATCATAGAACAGAGTATAGAATGGCAGCCAACCCTCTACTTTAACTCAACTTCATCGAGGCAGTCGGCAGGAATCCCTACTAGACCTAGGTTTCGTGCTTGTTTGCTCCCATCTGAGAGGCGTATCGGCAGCCTCGAGGGAAGTGGTGTCTCGCCTAAGATTTGAACCCACGTCACCAAATGCTGCAGTCAGCGAAGTTACTACTGAGGTGTTCGGGAAGTGATTGACTTCCCGCAGGACCAGATTAGATACACTGACTAGTCACTGGAGAGTAACCAATTTCATATTGTCCGGTCCTAAGTGTTGACCGAATTCTATTGACCGCTTTGCAATCTGATCACAACGCTTGGGCGCTCATCATCTCTTCAAGTGCACTGAGGTTATGAGCCTTCGAGCTTGATACCAGGACCGCAAAATGACTAACAGGATTTGTTCTGTGCTCAGTTGGTTTCCCTGTAGTAACCAATCAATGTAAATGTTGAATTTTCTTACCAACTTCAAAGAAAATGTATAGCTGATTTAAGCTTATAATTTGCTAATACGTTCATTTTGTTCCATTTGAATATCTTCGTCCACCTATACGTGAAATTAGTTGGATTATATTATCGAAGTTGAGGAAAGTTGATAAATAAAACTGGAACTTCTATCTTATCAGTTTTGGAAATTTTCAATCTAAGAGGAAATACATCAGGCTAAACGGTGTCGATTTTTCCCACTTAGGAACCAAATAATTCTAATTGTTGATTCAGTTCTCTAATTCTTGCGTTGCGGTGCCAAAACTTTTAGATATAAAACAAATATCTTCAAGCAGGAAACCTTATTTCTTTATTTAATTCGTTAATTTCATACGTCTAGCTCCCTTCATGAAACTTAACAAAGCAAGTATATAGCTTAGTAGAATACTATGATGCCAAAGAAGTTTGTTGACTTCTGTTCAACTTCGTACAAGCTGTTATTTAATAATAATAATGATAATAGTAATAGCTTTATTCCAAACAAAACTTGTGGTATGGTTTAGAATTCTCAGCTTGCAATAATTCAACAAATTCACTCACTGTACAATATATCTAGGCGAAATAACCACCGCATTTCAATAATCTTAATAATAAGATTAATAAATGCCACAATATGAAAAAGTCACTGCCATTACAATAGAGTCTAGTTTGGACTGGTGAATGAATAGAATGTCAAGCCCAATTTTGGTGGTCATACCGTATTCAGCCACTACCGAAATCTGCAGTTAGACATAGTTATCCAACCAATAGTAATCTACTATATTTCTTGGCATTAATAAGTGTATCTCCTACCAATGTGTCGTTTATTCTATGTTTTGCTGTAAGCTTGAAAAACGGTAACTTGAAGCTAATTTTGAAAAGCGAGAAAGTGTTTGACGCGTTTCAAAAACATATTTATAAGATTGAAAGAAATTGAAAGAGATGAATTTGATGAGATAGATTCGGTGGAAACTTTTTGGTAGCCCAAAGTATAAGTAGGCCACCAGTATCCAGTGCTAATTATTCGAAAAGAATAAATTCTATCACACCTTACAAATTCTTAATTAACCTACCATATTATAATATAAAGAATAAAAGTGTTTCAGAGGCTAAAATAAAATACCTGATTGTCAGAATAGTAGGTTACATAGGTGATGAAATAGATGTTGAAATAGCTTTACAACAACTCAAAAATTAGCGAAATTCGAATATACTCTTGTTTACTATGACCATCCAAATAAAAATGGTACAACCCTACATATGTCTCCAGAAGGCTACACTAGTTAACATTCAACCACCAGTGTAACTAATTTATAATGTTCTTTCTACTTCATTATATTATAATATTACTACTATTCATTTGTGTGGTTTTGAGTTTTATGTTAATAATCGCATTGTAATTGTCATACGAATCCCGTGGATATTTTCACATCAATTCTAGTACTACCACACTCATTACATATTTAAAGGATCTTTTTGACCGTTAAATCTACCATTTGTATTTCATGCTTCTTAAATCATCTTTAAATGTAGGTGAACTAAAAAAAATTGAAATTATATCAACATTTATTGTATTTGAATAACTAAAAATAATAAGCTGGTGAACAGTTGGAAAGAAAACTGTTAGAATACAGTGAAATCGTAGAATTCTGTAGATTTTGTTGTCCTAATTCGTCCAGTCCACATTGAACTGATGAAATGTTATCTTGTCTGAGACTAGAACGTGAAATTTGCTTTCCTATAGGAAGCAAAATGAAGACCGGTTGTGATTAAAATATTCAAGCTTTTAGTAGACAAAACGACTTAATTTTACCTTCAAAATAGGGAGCCTGCGTTACCACTTGGGAAGTATTCATCATCAAAGAAAAACTAATAAAATGGTTTCATTCAAAATGATTTGACTTTTTCAAAAGTAAGATGTATATTAATATCAGTGAACTAAGGTCAGAATGAGTATTTGAAAGCCTTTGTTCGGTGTAAGTTCTATAATGATGTCAGTCAAGAGAATTGCTAAATTAAATATTTTTTGCAGAACACGTGAAGTTCCAGTAATTTTATCAACTTACCAATGGTTAAATTTTCCTCGTATCTGCTATTTTGTGCGGAAAATGAAGTCAATTTGAAACTCATATTACTTTTCTATTTACGGTAAAACTGTTTACCTTCGTTGCTATAGCATTAAATCATGATGTACGTCAGAGTAAGCAAGAATAAACGTTCTCTTTACATATGATTTGGTAAATCAAGGGTAATGAGATGAACTGCGTTAATCAATCTCAGTAAAAAACATCCAGAGTATCTCAACATTTATGGTTAGACTTAACTACCTATATATCCTTCAATAAAGTAATTTCTTTGAAAATACATACTTCATTTTATACTGAAAGTGAAAATCACCATAATGTTCTAGTTTCATATGTCATATGTATCTGCTACCTGCATGGATTAGATACAAATCACTCACTGTCACCATCATACACCTGACAGACGTAGCTGATTGTTTGTGATAACGGATAATATTCAATTATTAAAAAGTAGATAGTAGCCAATTTCATTTCATGTAGCTTTGTATGATGATTAAATTTCATTGATGACTTCTGCTTCATAGTCACTAAGGGTAAAGAGGTAAAAACATGTGAATATCATAAGATAGTCAATAGCAGCATATAGCAGACAAAAAGTATCTGACCTAGACCTGATTATAATTGGTGCTCACTGAGATGTTTTTAATACAAATGTTGGTAGATTACTACTATTTTAATCTAATTGATAAGAAAAATTGTACATTCATTGTGATCTGTTTCTAATTTTTTTATGTGTAACAGAAAACTGGTTGTATTATATTCAGTAGTTAAAAATTCTACTCACTCCCCTTGGTATCTTTCAACAATGTGCTTCGAAATCTTGATTTAACTAGATATGTTGAAAAAATATATTTGCCTGAACTTCTACTACTCGGGCGTTAAGAAGAACACGAAATAACATTTTGATTTAAAAGTAGATTTCAAGCTGGCATTCATCAGGAACTGACAACAGTTGGAGAAACACTGGAAACGTGGCAGCATGAGGACAGTTACTTAGTGACAACATTGATGAAGGTCGCGCTATATCGTGAACTGACTGGACTAGGAAATAATGAACATTAGATCCCGACCCAGTGGCTCAATGTTAACGTCCTGGCCGCAAAACCTGAAGGCTTTCGGTTTGGCTTCTGAAGGCGGGATCATGGATGCGCACTGCTGAGAAGTTCCATACTAGGAGGAAACAACTGACCTATGTTCTCAGATTTTCAGTGTTATTTCAATGGATATCCGTCCATGATTAATGTCAGTGAATAAATCCCCACAAACCTGTAAATTAAATTAAATTCCAATGTTTTTTGAAACGTTCCCAGTCGAAACTTTAAGCTGTCTGTATTGAAATTATATTCCGGTGTAAGGATTACTAAGTATAAACGTGTCAGCTCAGTTAGAAGAAACCGTCTTTGTAGTAAAAACAGTTTCCTGCATAAATTATCTCTTGGTCATGACCACTGTAGCATTGGCGTTAATTCTTCAGTAGTTCTGCTACTTTTTGAAGATAAATCTAGTTATCTGCTAGAATCATAGCATGCTTTACATAACTCAGGTTATATGCTGCACAAAACACCGGGAAAACATTAGTTACAGTCTGATGTATGTAATTTGTTGCCGATAAACTTGATAATCCAGAAGTCAATAATCATTTTCTTGATTGATTTTTTTTATGTATCTTCCTATGCACTGAAATGTGTGTTCACCAACTGAAAAATCTTTCTAAGTTTATTCCAATTAACATGGCATTAAAAATATGAACTTTACCTATTTTATTTTTCGTAGTAAAGAGAATTTATGAACGATCGTATCTAAAAGTACTGGAAAATATTCATACCGATCACAAATCACCTAAATGCTTCCTTGTGAAACCTTTAATATGGAATAACAATTTGCACTTCCAAAATGTTTGTTTGACAGTCTACGAAACTCAGTCCTGCCCTGGAAGCATGAGGATATATTACTACATAAAAAAGGGAATATTATAATTCAAGTGTTCGAATGCTGAATGAAAGTAATAAAACATGGGTAGTTGTCACAAGACAAGCATACAATCAAATGTGCTCTGTTCAATGTTCAACCTAATATTCCATATTTGAAAGTATAACTAAGTAGAAAAGGTTTTCTTTTAATCACTAGTAGTCAGGTGTTCAACCCTACCCTCATTGCAAACTTTCATGTCATTTCCTCATTTGCTTTTGGCAAAACAGGTGTGATGTAGACTATTAAAATGTTTGTTATGTCTTTTTCTGATTTTTTCATAAGAAGATCATATCTGATACTCGACTCATCATGATGAACTTGAAATAGCAAAATACTCCAATCTGATCGTAGAAAAGGACAAAAATGATGGTCGCAGTGAAGAAAATGTTTTCTTTCCGACGAAATCACTTAGTAAGCTTTACCCTCGTGAATATATGTCACAGGGAATAGAACGTTCCAGAGTTATTTGCGGTCGGGGGTCAAAATATATTCAATAGCTAAGGGGAGTTGATTGATGCAAATGAGTTTAGAGTACGAAAGGTACAAAGGGTTATAAAAAGATAAAGTATAATTGCGTAATTCATGACAAGACTGTGACATTCAGTGTCTTATGATGACCACAGAAAAGACAAAGGTTGAATATAACTTTTTCGAATACAGCGCTCGTTTGAACTTCTAAATGGCTAATGCTTCATCTATTCCCAAAAGTTTTGATACTACTACCGTCGAATAATCTGATCGAACCCTGTAGAAAATTTTGAATGAGTTATGAAAAGGAACTGAGTAAGTAAGCTGGTTACGCTGAAAAAGATAATGCTTACTTGTAACCAGGGAACAGCGAATAATTTCTGAGAATGTGTATGAGCCTGTATGTTTTAAATGACAGAAATTCACTTAACTACAATGGAGAAAATGAGGAGTAAATTTTAATGGTTATCTAGAAACTCAAGTATGAAAAATGTTTCAGGAGATCAGGTTAATATATTTATCTTTAATACATTAAAACTCAGTTATTTAAAAAGGTTCGTAAACCATGTGGAAACCTGAGGTGTTTCCGTTAAACTCTGAAAAATCTTGTCATAGCAGCATCACTAATGTTATTTTAGGAGGGAGGGGTGAATTATTATTATGGATTCACAATCGGATTTCGCTACATAAAGGTAAACGATACTGATTTAGGACGAAAAATCATTGAAAACATTACTTTGAAGTAATTAAAATATAATGTTTACCGAAATTTTCTAAAATCAAAGAGTCCGTTTTCAAACTCACTTCCAAATATAAAGTTATGAATTTTCAGTCAGACTTTATGCATCAAAACTGCCATTCATTTAGATATTTTACTATGGATCTTCATAGTCAAAACAAGGAAATTTTCAGTGGAGCCTGATTTTATCTATAAGGGTGTTAAGATAACAGGTGGGTCTCAATGCCTTAGTCAAATGGATCAACAGTTAATATATTTGAATGATTTCAAAACCTCTTTGCAAAAATACATTTAGCCTTAATTAAAACTACAGTAACCCAAAATGAAACGATTTTTAATGATTAAGTACTACATAAACGGGATTAGTCGTCTTCTGCGAAAAAGGTTGGTCACACAGCGGTTTCTATAAACAATTAATACCTGTTGTGTATTCGGGAATTCATGATGTGAAAACTCCTATGGGTTTATGGCATTTTCGTAGTAGAAGAATCCCAATTTGTATAACGGTATGTCTTGTAACACTGTAAAATATTTAAAAGTTTGAAAATTAGTCTGAAACTATTAGTACCATTCTTGATTCTCCTTAATTATTGAGCCCAACCCCCTTTTACAAACTTAGAAATTTCTCATATCACTTAGGTGAATAAAAAATACTTTGCCTAAGGCTGAAAAGACTTTTCAGATGATATACAGTTGCAAAGGCACTCACTGACTTGGTTTATTGTCCCCTCCTCTTTTTACAGAATAGATTTATCAATCATTTATTGAAACAAGAAATTCAAGTCATCATTGCAACCAATAAACCAAACCATGTAAACTCAGGCTTACAACTTCCTTGAGTGAAAAAATATTATTCTCATTTGATACAGTCTTCGAAATTAATCACAATTCTTATGAACTTATCAACTTGGAACTAATCACTCACTTGAAGTTTTCGCAGCTAAGAAGCTGACTACATACAGTATTTTTGAAACAAAACGTACCAACCTGTGGTACACAGTCTTATGATAGATAATAAAAATGCGTGACTCAATAAATTCCTCCTACTTGTTACGTCATCTATTAGAGACCTTTCACTACCGAAAACATATAAGGGTAAAAATAAATTATAAACAAACTAAAATTGGAGAACAAATATGGAACGTTTAACACATCTCTGCAAATTTATCTACGGAATTATTCAAGTATATACACGTAAGGCTTTTTTGCAATGATATCCCAGTTATTTTAAAAGAATTTCTTGTTGATAAATTAAAACGGGAAACAAATTATTTTTCAGTATGAAAAACTGTAGAGTGAGTAACCAATAAAGCTTGGGAACTGAGAATAATCTATCTTTCTACAATGTAAGTGTCTAAGAGAGTGGCCAGATGTTCTTCTCATATCATTTGAAACACTCACATTTTCTCTTCAGTGTTGTCTAACATTTGGATTGATTAATAACATTGCAGTATGTGATACCTTAACCTGAGTTATGAAACTTTTAATAACTGTTTATTTGTAGGGGGTGCTGCAAAATGATAAAATTTCTTTTGAGGAAATCATAATCTTCAGTGATTGTTGAGCTGATTTTAACTTTTGGGGAAAACTAGTTTCACACATTCCCCAAATGCAGTGACCAGTTTTTCCTAAAATGCTGAAGGGTTTCAAGTCAGATTATTGATTTTAAAAAACTTTATTTCAAGCGATGAGGATGAAAGTCGAACCCGCTGATCATTTATTCAGTTTTTTCAACACCAGAAAGTAAATGTGCAAGTCTAATATTCTCAGTCTGTTTACATTCACTTTTTCTGGCATACAACCATTTGTGTCAAGTTCAAACATAACACTAGTTACAAAATGACAATCATATTGCGTGTTGGTGGCACTGTGAAATCGGGCGGCTCCTATTAGGCTGATTTTACAAAATAACTGGGGAACAATTATCTCTTCAAAGTCTCTGAAATCACTGTAGACTAAAGTAAACAAACTGTACATCTTTTCTCAAATTTATTGAAAAATTTGTTATTCTTACGACTGCTAGGTTTTACATAACATATATTTCTTGTATAATAAATGTTTAACCGACTTTGAAAGATTTGAAAAGATGTCTAAAACTAATAATCTTAAAATCATCTTTAATTATTCACCATCTAATGAAGAACCATATATTAGATATGTGTCTTTCATGAATAACTTATTTCAATAGCAAACGTATTCCATCACTTCGTAAAAAGTTTTATTCTGATTCAAATTCTTACACGTACTGATTTTCCACTGGTCTTGAGTTTTATTTATTTGAATGAACAACTAACCTGATCAAATTTCGGTTTCAATTCACAATTACTGTCCAAAATCCTGCAGAAAGTAACTCTCAAGACACGAAATATCTCTCATTTTCTCTTATACTCAGTTACTGTCTACAATTCTAATTAAGGTAATTCTCGACAGACTATTGGATATGCGAGTATATCCCAGTAGATAAATACCACTGAGAACAAAATGCTGATTGTGAAATAGATTTCTTTCAATTCTGCTTTGCAAATTATCACTACTGGTCGTCTGTACTATCTGTCTTTTACGATGCTTACTAATAGACTAAACAGTGATGATCACAAACACACTGGACAACAGATGCCTGAAATTCGATAAGTAGTTAGCTGTAATCTAAAATAAATCACCTAGCCACTTCCACATTTCGACAGCATTTTTATGTGGAACAAAATTTGGTTAGTTGCCGAATGGAGGCAACTTACTAAATGTTAATTAACCTCACTGGTGGCAGAGAAAAATAAGCACATACAACGTAAAGTGAAAAGACAGTAAACAGATAGATAGAGTTTGATTAAAAAACCAGAAAAGAAGGAAATTAATAAGGTTCGAGAAACGCTTATCATAGACATTTATAAAATAAGAAATGTCAAAAATCTCATAAAACTTTGGAAGATTTTTCGCGACTAACTGCGCAGTAAAGGACACAGCTTGAGAATGCCATATCATTATCTAAATGACTAAAACAGAAACTACTCAACTCCTTACACATTTTTAATAAGAATAGCATGTCTTTCAGCAAAATGCACATGTCTGGTATAATTCTGAAATGCTTCGGGTTGATCGTACCAATAACAGGCAGTTTTAATAACAGATACAAGTACTATTGCGGAGATCGTGCTATCAACAACACCTGATGTGGTGTGATACTGATTCATTTCTTGAAGTTTCACGGCCATTTTTCAATAAAATATGCGTTGAATTTAAATATTCCAAACAGTTATGCAGACTATTTGAGGCGTCATTGGTAGCCTATCCTTTAAACTCACCCATACTGATAAGATAACTTTTTACGAATGAAAACACAACTCATTGCCGATCAGTGCCGAAATATTTGGTCATTCACTCTGTCCATTCAATAAAACTTGGTTTTAAACTCCCAATGTAGTAAACACTAAGCTCAGTACCAGTACTCTGTGATTATTGCTAAGCCTTGTTGAATAACCCTGATGCTTTAAGTAAACAATATAATAAATTGGTAGTAACCAAAAACTTCACTAAGCTTTTACTTTATATGAAGATATATTTAAGACAGTTCCGGCGCCTTGATTGAATCTTGAACTACCAAATTTATCCACTGAACATTCTTCATCATATTCTTTCCTTTCAATTTGTTTTAATCATTTAAATATGTTCTTTTGAACGTATCATGTACTCTTACATATTTTTAAACTGTTTCCAACCCTGCGTTTCTCGAGTCAGTAACAAGGTAGAAAAAAAGGTTACGTCATATGGAAATGGACTTCTTGGTGTAAAAAAAGTACATTATATTTCTGTTCGTCAGATGCTTAGCTTGAGTTGTAGAATATTATACCATCTGAATGAACCACCTTTACCACCAAAATTACACCTGCATTTCTGTTGATTCTTCAATATTAACCGGATGTCCTTCCAGAACCAGCTAGCTATTTCACATTATTGCCTTGAATACTGTCATTATTAATATCATGCATATACAGAAACCGTTTCGTCTGAAAGTTTTGTTCTCGCAGTGAGTTTGTTGAATAACTACACTCTGAGAATTCCATACTGTCATACACATTCTTCGGAATAAAGCGATTATTATTATTATTATAACTAGTATTTAGCCGAATCCTAGCAAATTCATAGGTCGTGAAAGATGCTTTGAATCCTACCCAACTAACCACAGTTTACCTTGACTGTGAAAAATATAGTAAGTATCAGTAACCAACTCATTCTATTCATCTTCCATAAATAAAGGTCCTAAAAATCTCTTATATCTAATAGAACTCATGAAGAGACAACTTTAGGTTTACTTGTTCTTTACTTATTAGTTTACTAATCGTTGACATTAGTTTAATAATATATATATATATATATATATATATATATATATATATAGAGAGAGAGAGAGAGAGAGAGAGAGAGTTTCATTTGGATTTGAAACATGCCTCTCTAATAACACTGATGATAGTGGCTAGCGGTGTGATCAAAGAAGTGCGTTTCGTCCTATTCAGGAGTCGTCAGCCGGATGTACCTGCTACCATCTCTACCATAAAATTGAAATGACAAGCAACATCGAACCATCTGTTCAGCAGCCAACATAAACCGATAAGTTCGATCCAGCCAAAGATAGGATAATACAAATAACGATATAAATTCTTCCCTCATATCACAAAATGTGTCTAGTTAGTGTTTAACTAAGCAGTTATATTGATATACTTTGTAAACAGAATTAAGTATTTGGCACTAATATTACTTCTAAACGTGAACATGCAAATTTGTTTTTTTCAAACTCTACTGTACTTTCTGAAAATCCCAGCTAAACAACAATTACTGTTATCACTTTTCTGGTGTTAATCTGCATGGGAGATGAGCTTAAATTTCATATGCATCAGCATTGATTCAAAGTGAATAAAATTTCAGATGACCTTAAATAACCTAATTCGCAAACACACAAAATTTCGCTTTACTGACCATCCTTTAATTGGATACAGATTCACTATGCATAACGTTTAAGTTAGAATACATTTACAGGTGGTAATTAAAAGCTTTTTGTTTACTTGTACGTAGTCAGATGGGATTTAGAATAATGCTTATGAAAATGAAATCAGTAAAGAATTTTTATTCTAAAGTAACTAGAAATGAGGTGAGTTATACAGCACAGCACAACTGTAACATATGTCAAGAATAAGTTTTTACTAGTAGTGAAATTAAAACCAACTCAAAGTTTATCCTTTTAAAATTACTGTAGGGTCGTTCGAAGGTGAAATGTAGTGTAAAAAATAAAACTTTATTAGATCCATCCAATAATTTATGTCTCTGAAGCTGAACCACTGAGTACCTTTCAGGATACAAATATAAAACGTAGAGTGAAAACATTTTTATTGGCAAATTGTGACTTGAATAATCACAATCCACTGGAACACTGCCCATTTGCCTCACTTTGTTGGCTAAAAGTTCGCACTGATTGAACTTGCAAACAAATCCCTACAAATTCCTTTCAGTTACCGTATTTCCTAATATTCTAACCGGGTATTATTTCTACCCTAAAACTTTTTTACTTATTACACACTACATTTCTCTGGGTATATTGAAGTTTTTTTCAACTAAAAACAATTTACTTCTAATAAAATTAGGTCAGGCTAGTATTCATCAAGGTCTGACATCAGTTGGAGAAACTTTGTAGACCTAGGAGCTCTGAAGAGCTTTCTCGTTCTAGTATAGGACTCTGCAGCAATGCGCACCCATGACTGCGCCCTTCAGGGACTGAACTCAGGACATTCAAGTTCTGTGGCCAGTATATCACCATTGAGCAACCAGGTACGAATCCAGTGGTCTATATTTCCTATTCCAGTCAGTTCACGATACAGGGCGACCTCCATCCAATATCGTCATTGACTACATGTCCTCATGCTCTCAGGTTTCCACTTTTCTTCAACTGATGTCAGTCCACAGTGAATATCAGCCTGAAACCAATGAATAAATCCCTAAAAACCTCCATATTAAATTAGAAAGAGGTCAGTTAAACAATTGTTAGGATAAATTTGTTTCTTTGCTGTTGATATGTATACGGAATCAACAGGTGATTTTCAGGTCATATAAATAACCTCCGCTTTATTGCAGTGATACAAAGTACACACACGTTTTACATAATAGCAACCCTACAACACATGTATGTGTATACAAGTTGAACATAATAAAGGTCCCAGTTTTTACAGAATTTAGTTAACATCAAGGCTGCGTATATTATATTTTTGCGTGTTATGAAGAGGATGTGAATATCCGACTTAATTCAAGCGTTCTCACTGTTTACTCACCTATGTTTGTACATACAGGACTAAAACTTCAATCGATAAGTACCGTGTGATTTAATTTATAAAAATGTGGTAATCAAGGAATAGTTAGCATTCATCAGATGTTACCTCGTCTATGTAACTTAACTCTGTGATAGTTCAGAGTAAGTTGAGGTTTGATGGTTCAAAAAAATTTGAGGACTGGGTAAATCATACTATATGGTAGTTGTATTCTTCAGTGAATAAAAACAGCCTTCAGTTGTTTTTTTATTCATTCGAAAACATAGATATCACAACTATAAACACCCAAATTTTCTTGATAAAAGAAGTAGGATAATAAATGTGAACAATCTCTCACTGCTATTGGCATGAATACTCTTGTTGTTTGTAGGGAAATTACATGGTAAAAAGTATGTTATTCAGTATGTATAGGAAAACAGCTTGTTAGAATAGTTATGACAGATGTAATTTGCCTAATAATAGTCAACTATTAAGACATAATGAACCTTTCTATCTGGATTATTAAGTGAAAAGGTGGGTTAATCTCTGGATTATACGAAACTTCTTTGACTCAGGAAAAACATGCCACTTTCTCTGACACCACTTTACAGATACCACCAACAATGCTACACATCAAATGAATAGACAGGCCTTGGTGAGGTTTATCAGGCCCGACACACGCCGCTGTCCCTGTTATGGACGAAAGAGTAGATAATCAGGGGCTTTGGGGGTTCCTTTGTTAGTAGCAGTGCATGACCATACGCCTAGTTAGAAGCTTACCACTTGATCGTTTACATTTGGTCGGCCTGGGGAACCTGGGAAGGCCTAGAAAGCCGAAGCATCTACCGTTAATATGTGCTACACTAAGAACGAAATTCAGTCTTCAACATTTACGAAAAGCCACCTCTTAATAAAGAATTTAACCATTATTGTACAGAATATTTGCTACAAACACCAACTGTGATACCGTAAAATGTGTTTTGTGTAATCATAGGATGAACTGGAGGATTGAAATGAGTTTCCATCACCACATATAGCATGAATCCAGTCAGTTTGTAATAATACATAGTTTCTAAGCACAAGACACCTTTTTTCAAAAACATCACGCAGCAAAATGTTATATTTATAAAGCAAAGGCAGTAAATATTATGCGATGAAGTGAGTATTTATAATCGTCATATACTCATCATTTTGAAAATGTTATCACCATATAAACCTCATGCTGTCAAGTTCGAGTGTATGGTCATTCATTTTAGTTTGTGATTTTGTTTATTAATAATCAGATGTTTACTTGTAATATAAATCAACCTTTTACTAGAGTTCAAAAGCATTTTTTTTATGAATTCATTTGATGTAATAAAAAGATAAAGTTTATCTGGAAAATATGATGCATTTCATAACAAGCTGATATCACAGTTTTGCTGAGGTATTTTGTATCAAGAATACAGTCAGAGAGAAGATATGGTAATGGATTTTAAAATAAAACAATGATAAAGGCAAGTAATAGGTTTTCAGCATTGAAACAAACGAAAGTTTACAATGGAATGTTACAAAATAAGGACAAATCACACTTTGCCAGACAGGGAGGTTGAATTTTCTTATATCTAAGACTCTGATTTCAAAAATCTATGTGATCTTCCCAAATTATTACCTGTTTCTCTAAAGTGCCATCCCTAGACAATCAGAGTTGTTTCCTATTCATATTAACAGCATTTCCCATTGTATCGTTTCACTGACCTGCTGGTATACTCACCGCCACCAGCAGTAGTTGTACAGTCCAATTATTTCTATGCCTACAGATAAGTTCACATATAACCAATCTGATGCGATTTATTCATCAATAAAGTGTAGAGATTGAAGCTAAGGTATCAGTTGTGTTCAGCTTGAGATGATAAGTTTGGCTTAATTACACTTTTCATCGACACATAAGTGTGATCTTTGCTTTGGGATAATTTTTTTTCAGTTAGGATACTTTGGAGACTTATTGATGTCAAGGTGGCATTCAGTATAGATTAACTTCATTTGATGAGACATTGTGAACCTAGTGGCACTGAAAACTGTTTCATGCACTTTGGGATTCCCCACTCGTGTGCATGCAGGTTCCCGTCAGAGATAGAACACAAGACATTGGGGCTTTCTGGTGAGCAAATTACTATCCAGCAACTTGGTTGAACTGTAATGGTCCTTATTTTCCTACTTCTCTCAAGTTGCTATAGAAGGCAACCTTCAACCAATGCAACTGCTGATTATCTGTCTTCACGTCTAACTTCGTTTACCACACAGGTTATAACTTTTCATTGGAACTTCAGGAAATCTCATCTCATCTATTTAAATGTTACTGTGTTGTAATATAATGTACCTCTACTTTTGCTACGCGGAATATCAAACAAATCCGTACTTCAACCACTTTAGCCACTAATTTATAAGCTTCAAGAAATATGCACTTTAACTTAACGTACAGATTAGGAGCTTTGTTTTCTCTGTGATACGGATAATTCGTACCGTCTTAACTAAGCATTTTATTAGCTCCGACTAATAACATAATGATCAGAAGCCACAGAAATCCAGATAATGCTCCCTTCAAGAAATGTTCTCGTAGACTAATGTTCTTATCGACTTGTCTTCCCTTCAAATCAATAGGTACTCGTTGTTTTTTATACCATGCAAAGGTTGTAGTATTTTAAACCATCACTCCTATCTTATTTTTTTTTCTAGCATCATACTCTTGGCACACAGCTAAGAAATCATAAGAATCTCTAGCATAAAGAGACATTTCTGTAACCACTTTGTTCTGTTTACACATAAACGTCAGCTAACAACGTTCCTAAACGACTTACTACAGCAACTATGTAGACTTATTGGGAACGATCACTTCAAAAGTAAGGCAGTTTTTATAGTGAATATGATGAACAGCTATTTTTTAAACAGTAACAAAATAAATGAGACACTTAATAATCTGATCATGGTTATGATGACAGTAACTCATCTAGTGGGACTGATTAATTGAGGCAAACGAAATAGTTGGATATTCAAGGGAGTAACAGTTATTAAAGAAATAATAAGTGTGAGCAGTCTGAGATATGACATTGGAGTAAACAATTGAAATTTTGGTATAATTTGGGCTAAAGTGAAGAAAATCACTAAACAAATGTTAAGGCTTCGGTTCAACCAATGTAGGATATAACAAGAATCACAAACTTGTCATAAGGTTAAGTAAATTACAAATTAAAAGTGATGATGAATCTTTTATTAAGATATGAAAGGATTAATTAATTCATAAACTAGCTTATCCAAGATAATTCATGGTGGAAAACAAATTTCATTTTCTTCACAAAAATCGAGTATATAGTGATTGATTACCGCCACTTCTGTAAAGCAAAGCAGTCTAAAATTATTTTGTCTGTTAATTACATGGGAAACCATGTATAAATCCATTGTGTGATACTTTTGATGCATGTTTCTGCCTACGCTCCTTCTTGGCAATTATGAACCATGCTGATAGATTCTTCAAAACATATCAGTAAATACTGAGACACCCTCTTACTGATAGTGATAACAAAACAGTTTTAGAAAGAAAGTGTATTGGTCAACATTTTTTATTTCAAATGACTAAAAGCGCTATACTATGAATCCAACGATTTGGTTTACATACTTCATATTGCAGAGCATATTTTTAGTTGTTTCCAGCAAACCAGCCAAATAGTTTGTATGTAACAATGATATTGAAGAATTATGTACATATATGCTTGCGTTATATGTTGACTATGAAACAAATCATCACTCGTGGGAAAGTATTAAAATATACTATTGCATACATTAAACAGAATTGAGAAGTAATTTCTAGTCAGTTAAAATAAAGTGGATAAGTTACCACATAACGATGATGTACTCTTAAATAATGAACATTAAGTTAAAAATAAAGACAGTAGAAAATATTTCAGAACATATATGAAATCTTATAAAAGAGCATGATGTTTATCAAGCGATAAATATAGAAACAATTTATGAAAAATCATTAAGAACCTACAAAAGAAATCAGTACATAGATTCACAATTCGCTGATACAAATACATGGCTATTATAATGTACTTTTCGATTAGTGGATTTTAGTGATATTATTTATTTTATGTGAACAGATCCATAAAACTAGTTATCTCTTTCCTTCCTTCATCCTTGATATGTTTAGTAATATTTAGATGTGAGACAATATCAGATAAAAATTTTTGCAGTGCTTAACCGATTCTGTTTTTAAAATATGAATGTATACCCTAAAGATTAAATGGTCATGAAAACCTCTCGTTCTCATGATGTAATATTCAAGTAATATTAACCAGGGTGACAAAACGTGTTACGTAGTATTGGTACTGGAGTTATTTCAGTCAATGAAAATATACAGAAATGAAATGATATGATCATATTTCATTTACCCAAAATGGTTCTAAGCTTAACTAAAGTATTATTAACTGCGCTGATCTTATTCAAATGAAGATAGAACTTGTGTTATCTATGTTGTAATGGTGTGTATTGCAGGAATTATTTGCCTCACTGAAGGTTGTATATGAACCGCGTCGCACTGATTCCAAGACAATTCAGAAGCGATTTTAGTTAAATCTTTATGCTTAATAATAATCTTGATTAACACAACATATCCCATAGGTTAGTACATACAAAGGGTGAGGGGAAACTGTCCTAAAAGTTATACATACGTATATAAATCAAGGGTAATATGAATCAACTTGTAAGAGAAGGCTTGCAGATTTAAACATCTGAATGTAGTGGAACAACAGCAACTGAACATGAAGTTCACTTCTTAAGACCATGATAGGATATATATGCTGAAGAAATAAGCCTCAGAAACATGAAATCCTTGCCTACTACCAAGAAAACTACCTAGTCAATGTTTGAGTTGTTTGAAATTTGTTAGTAATTAGTGTTGTTTTGGTACGTCATCTGTTATCCACCTTCATAGGACGTAATTGTAAAACAATCGACACTTTTCAAAATTAGTCACCTTCTAAGTGATCTTTTAGTCACTGGAGTTACTACAATCAATTGTTGCTTAGAAACTTAATTCTCTTCCTATTAGGTTAGTCTGCTTGATAAAGCACACAGTGAATGGTCACACTGACTATAACTTATTATTTGTTTATCTAGTAAGTAGTTCTATATCACCGTATTCTATATCAAACAGACAAATTTAATATGAAAGTACATTCTACCACAGTGTTCAAATTCTGTGCTTACCTTAAATCTGTTCGTTTAATTATATTTTTTGAAAATTAATGTTAGATAACTCAGATCACTCATTTGAACCTCATTTTTTCACTGGGCATAAACCGGTAACTGTGGAAAAAACTTGAACAACAATTAGTTTTGCATCATCCATATTCAAACTTTAGCTGATTTTTAAAACAGGAAATAACGTTGTAGCTGGATATAAATGATCCACTTTAGTTTGTTAATTTCCTGTTAACTGATAAAAAACATGAGTATCGGAAAATATTATTTTATTAATATTTTTTCATTTATTATTATTTTTACCTTGGGTTCCTGGGAGAACGTAGGGCTTCATTAGCACGCCTCTTTTGCACTCTCTTCCCTTCAGTCTCCTCAACTTGGTTCCACCACTGACCACAAGCTTTCACTTCTTCCTCACACAATCTTCTCCATGTCACCCTCGCCTCTGACGCCAAACTCGCCGTTCCACATTTAGATTCCACTCGACAGCCTATCCTGGTGCGTGATGTCTCCGAGTGGTCTTCTCAGCGTATGTCCAATACAATCCATCTCCAATTTCTCATACTGCATATTTGTTAGGCAATGGGTTGTTGGTTGATTTGTTCCCAACCAGAACTCCTTGTTGATTACTCTTAATATTCTGGTCATCTATTTGATCTTCAGTATCGAGTGAGGGTGGGCGACAGCTGTTGATGTGATGTATGTATGTATGTATGTAGTTTGTTGGAAATGCTTTTCGTAATTCACCAAGTCTCTCAACCATCACGTAGAAACACTGACTTACTTGACTGAATTAGAGCTGAAAATCCAGATCTCGTTCAAGCTTTATGCTGAATGTAATTCAGTGCACTGCAGTGCAGTAGATCTACACACCGATTTCAGACTGATGAATGTAGGCCCTATCTTACTGTCTCCCCAATCCTGGCTGCTTTGACTTCCTCACCTGTGCCTGTGCCTATGCGCCTGTAGTTGAGGCGATGCTGCCTTACCTAGGTATGTGAAAGAGACTACTTCCTTCAGATTTCTCCCATTCATCGTGATTGGTGCTTGTGGTTGCTGTTCTTCTTGTTGTTGTTGTTGTCGGTTGGGTATCTTCATCACCTCCATCTTCTCTACGTTCATCTGAAGACAGTCCTGTCCGTCTTCGCTGCCTCGCCTCTTCTGTCAACTTGTTGATTTTCGTCTTTACATCTTCGAGTTTGTGCTACAAGACATCAGACATAAGTTATGATCGGCGAAGTCCAAATCGTGTAGGGACTTCTCATCGGTCAAGCAGCATATCCCCATCTTCTCACAGCTCCTCACAGTTGTCTGCTACACGATCTAGTCCAGTTCAGTCCAGTCGACCACAATCAGGAAGATGATCAGTGATAATAGGCGGCAGCCTTGTCTTACTCCTGTCTTCACTTCACTTCAAAGGCATCACTGAGCTTTGCATTATGAATCACTTGGCTGGCATGTAGCATCATCATATAGCACATAGTTGTTGAATGAGACTGATAGATGTTTGTGGCACTAAAACTGTATTGTTGAATCAGCTGCCAATTTTTTTCTCGGTAGAGGCTGTCGAAGGCCTTTTCAAAATCGATGAATTTGAGGTAAGGTAGAGGAGATTGACTGCCATTCTATCCCCTATGTTATGATGATGCGTAGCGTAGTGTTACGATTTGATCCTCGCATGATTTATTCTTCCTGAAGCCATCCAGCCACTCTGTTCTGGTCGTAGCTTCGAATCCGGAGAATGTTTTAGCCTCTCCAGGATTATGCCGCTCAATATTTTGCTTGGGGTGAACAGCAGCATGATTCTGTGCCAGTTCTTACAAACACTCAGGTCGTCCTTCTTTGGCTGTTCTACAAGATAGCCCTTCTTCCAATCGGAAGGTACCTTTCCTTCCCTCCTTCCTTCCGAACCTTGTGTTACAGTGGTGTTAGCAGGTCCGTTTCTGATGTATCTGCGTCTGTTTTCAGTGTTTTGGTGGAATTCCATCTGGTCCTGCTGCTTTCTTGGATTTCACCAACTTTATGGAGTTCAGGACTTCTGATTTCGTTGCTGGCCTTGTATTCGCTGATGGTTCTGTGTGTGGTCTGTTGGTGGTATTTCTGGACGAGCTGGTGGTGTTGGTGGTCACTTCAGAGGTTTCTGAATTGGTCAACCCGTTGTCTACTTTGTTTCTCCTCTATGGTAACTAGGTTTCTTTCACTTTCTTTCACTGGTTCCATCTGTGTTGATCTCTTCCATTTTAGACAGCAAAGTGATTGTTTGATATAGTGTTGTCAGATCTCTCCTACTAGCAGCCTGTTCTGCTTCACTTGCCAGTGTGCCGTAGAAGAGTCTTTTGTCTTTCTGCGCACTCTTCTTCACCTCTTTGTCCAGTATAGTGCTTTACAAGTTGTACTCGGTTACTCCTTTCGTTGTTCATCCCTTTACTGCACTGATTCATCTTCCACTACACCATCTACTTCTCCCTCACCTGTCAGCTTCCATGTATCCGTCAAAATACATTTCTTGTCTTGTCTTGTTTCTTCTTCATTCCTAAAACGATTAAGCAGGCTTTCTTACACGTCTCTTTCACAGAGTTCCAGTGTTATTCCATGCAGGTTTCCTCGGAGATGCTGCTCAATGTCTCCCACTTTTTTCTGATAACCGAAGTGAGGATATCCATTATAGTTTCGTCCTTCAGGGCAATTTCTGTTCTCACCGTCAAACTTGAACTGTGGTTGTCTATCACCAGCTTCTTCCAATTGAAGGCTTTCAACTTGATTTGGAAGCTAGGTTCCTTGCATTAGATACTGAGTGGTGTGAGTGGTGTGAACCCACCTGCATCTGCTCCCCTCCTTCATCTGATCTCGTGTTCAGTAGGCTGGCCACATCTCCATCTCCACTCTCTTCACATTCAGATGAAGTCGATGTGATTTTTAGTGTATTGTGTCCTGGTGTTTGGTGAAATCATTTACATGTTGCTTTGTGAATATCGTTGTGTGTGTACACACTGCCTCCAATCACCAGATGGTTGAATGCTCAGAAGTCTGCAAGCAGTTCTCAATTCTCGTTCATCATTTCACCGTGTGCTTCTCCACCCATGATCATTTCTCTTCCTGTGTTGTCCACTCCATGCAGTTTGGCATTCGTGTCACCCCACCGATTAGAAGGAATTTAGATGTGGTCAACTGGTGTGGGGTGTTGTCGAGTACTGATTGCATTTGTCTGTAGAATTCCTTGTTCTTCTCTCGATTCGCATTATTTGTGGATCCATAGCGTAGGACTGTGTGATTGTGGCTTCGCTTCCTTTTGATTTGAATCTTGCTGTCATGACCCTGATTCTGCAGGAGGAGATTGTTTACCACTGTATGAGAGAGAGCCTTCGATGCTGTTGGATACATCATGATAGCCATTCGAAAACTCAGAGTGCTCGTGGTTGTCGTCTGGGTGACAGTATCGGAGTGGATTAATGACTCCTCTGCAGTTAACAGTTTGGAGAGTCCACTTACATTCCATCTTCAGATTCCTCTCTTTTGCACCCTGAACAGCCTCGTCAACCAGCCAGCTTCAAACACTGTGCAAACATTTCATGTCCCGATGTTTACCTTTGCTCTCATCAAGAGAAGGCGCATCAGCCAATTGGCTTTTTGAAGGCTTTCACCAACCGGCGTCATTTTGTCTCCCTGATTCCAGCGAGGATTAAGTTTGTTTTTACTTTTTATATTTCCCCTGTGCTCTTAAGTTTCTTTCTCCATTGGATTGGTCTTACAGGATAGGTTTGCTAGCCTCCTCCAAGCTTCCCTCTTTACCCCGGCTTAGGACCAGCTAGTAAGCTAGTGAACTAGTAAACTGAGCGAGGCTTTATTGGTATTTTAACAGACTTCAATTCACTGAAAGAAACAGAACATCGGCAGTTGGTTAAGACGAGCAAAAACATCCATAGCGCAGGGATAAAACATAATATAAAATTCAAGGAAAGTTTAATCAAATATAAATAAGATTGTCACCATAATGAACAAGGCAGAAGTAGCAACTTGAAAAATATACGGTTGCGTAAGGAAGCCATTCGACAAATAAGCTATCAAACAAAATACGCTAAATATAGTGAGTTAGGTTTAATTATTTGAGATCAGTCTATATAAACACATATGGCTTAACAAAACATACTGCAATTAAATGAGCGGAAGAATAAGCAGTAAAATCAGTAAATGATTACTCGATGAAATGAAAACATAGGTTAAGAATACGACATGAAGGTAGAGAGAGGCTGACCTCAACTTCTTTTTGAGCTTGCGTAATTACTTTGGTCTATAAAAAGAAACATAGAAAGGGTATAGGCTACGCCTGATATGTTTGACTGAAATGTCAAATGGTGTCACACATCTGATTTCCTCAACGAATCCGTACAATTAAATAAGGTCTATGCTTGGGAATATTTACATAGAAAAATAATACTACTTACATTTATCAGTCACTTCAGAGTAGCCAATTTTGTGTTGTCTGGTCTCAACGGGTCACCGAATTCTATCAACCACTTTCGAATATGATCACAAAAGTAGGAGATTGAGTATCGTGACACACTTTGATTACTGGTAGGTGGTCGAATCCAATTTGTTGAATGTCCTAGACTCCGGGTTCGCGCTTTTTAGCAATAATCAGTAGGTCGTGTCTATAACCTCAATCCGAAATTACCTGCTGCTCTCAGTAAAACTTTTACCTACTTAAGAACTAGATCAAATATCTGGTTTGAGCTTAAAAAGCTAACAACGGTTTAGAGATATTTTTTTCCCTTTCATATCCATAGCCATTCAGTTTATCATAAACAGTCACATAATTCTAGTTGGAATATGGTGTGTTCTGCTAGATTTGGGTATAACTAACAGTTTTGTCAGCAGTCTGCCAAATGTGAGATATCATATAATCATCAGTAGACATTCATTGAAACTTTTGAAACCTGTATTGCTTGATAGTTCAAAGAAGTTTAACTGATAAATGACTATTCCCAGTGTAATCTAATCAGACTATGAACAAGATAAACATTAAATTCAAGTGAATTGTGGATTAAAGATGTAAGAAAAGTAAGCTGCTTCATTTAACAATATCACAAAAGTCACTTAAGCGAGGCGAACAATCTCAAAGACTTCAGAATAAACTATAGTGTTTCCTATTAAGCTTCCTTGAGAGCATTTCCTGACTATGTAACCTCCTTCTTTTTTCTTCACTTGGCGTTTCCTTCAGTCAAAAGAATAATGTTCATCTCACGTAATCAGTTCAATAAAAATTATTGTATCATTGTTACTTGAGCAAGTTTGACGTCATTACACTGCATGACTCAACCAAGTCACTTATATTAGGACACTATTGGGTAAACCTAAAGAGAATGAAAGACAGTCAACCTCAGCCCACAAAGCTAACCAAAATGTAAGAAAAGTTAGGCGTATTTTTGTCGACTCGTTTATTCACCTTGATTTAAATACAGACGACAAGTTATACCCAACAAAATCATCTGAATTTCAGCTATATGCTTGCCTCCAACTGCTGTTTATAAGGTGAATATAGCGTCAGCTATCACTAATTTTTCATAAATAGTAATGTAGATAAACAGCTTGACTCACGACTATGTGCTAAAGATGAACAACAGACAAACTTCATTCCAAAAAACCTCACCTTTTCCTTTTTTGTTTTCAGCACATTGAATTTCTATTCAGAGAAAAATGGCGTTAAAGGCAAGATTATAAGATAATAAAACAAACTTTCAAATAGGAGAAATGAAGACCAAGATTTACTAGGATATTGATGCAGAAAATAGACGAAAATATCTGTACCACCAATAAACATTCTGAGATATTGCTTCGGGAGTCTTAGTTAGTGGTTCTTGACGTTTCACACAAACACCACATCAACAGGCAGCTCTTTCCTACACATCCTTCAACTAATAACTAATGAATGCATAGACTCCTGCAACTTTATGACTTTGTATATGCTGTCTGAGCAATCAAGTAAACTTCATGGGTTCGTCTTTATTAGGTTCCAAATCAAGGCCATGGGCTAAGGAAGTAAAATATTTCAACCAGCTGGCAACAACTCTAAATTAATTAGTGAAGTTGACTAATGAGGCGTTAACATATTAGGCGATCTTTTAAGTAATATAATAAATTGAACATGTTGCAAGACTTTATAAATAAAAATGTACGCCCATTGAAGCTGAGAAATAACACCAAGTAATGGATATTCAATTTCTTTTCTTCCCTTAGTACACGAAGTATATCACTCACAAATATTTTCGTTTGTAGTTAACTCGTATAATTCTTGACTACTTCTACTGAAAATGTTATATATTTCATAATCATACATACATTATGCGTTCATATTTCCCTTCTAAACTAAACTGTTTCCCACAATTATATTAAAATTTCTTCCTTTTGTGATATTATTCAGTGAATGATTAAATATTGTTCAGTAATAATTACTTCTTAATTGATGACATTTAGTTCATATGAATGTTAAAGTTCTGAGATAAAATTAGATTTGCGCGTAGTTTATATAGAAACTAGGTTTATAGATATTTTCCTAAGTGATGCATCTCACCTAAAAGTATACAGGCTTCATATGCCAAAAATAATTGTGAATGAATTTTTTTCCTTAATTAGTATACCACCTTTTACCATCAATAAGTGCATTTATCGGCTTGACGAATAAATTATTGCTACGGCTTACTAAAATCCAAGCCAAATAGGCTGATTAGGAATGCTAAACTTGAAAGTGATATTTATTGGCTATTAGGCCTAATTTTAAAAAAAGGGAAATAATAACTTGCTTAGTCCGTACATGAAAACATCTTTAAGGCCATTTTTCACTGAAAATGAATGTTTTTAAGGTTGCATTCATCATGGACTGATATCAATGGGAAAACCATGAAAACGTAGAAGTACTGGACATGTGTTTCATCCTAGTATGGAACTTCACAAAAATGTAACAGAGGCATATTTCGAAGTACAAATTAAAAGACATCCAAACAGTGAGTTCTTGAGAGGTTAAATTAAAGTGAACATGGTTTAGGCTATAAATTTTTCCTACTTTGGTCAGTAATAGTTAAACTAATTGTCTAGGTCATTCAAAATTCGTGTATAGTACACATCTAATTACTCACATACCCTCAGAGATTGGAAACACTCCATGTTTTCATACCTGCGATTGTAAGCGTAGCAGCTTTCATGGTATTTGAAATCTTTATTTCACTTCTGGAAGTCTCACTGAAAAGCTGCCACCTCTGAGGACAAATACTCACTGATATCAGCAGACAATGATTCTACTACATCAAGAGCCAATAGGAGGCAGAAAGTGTAAGGCATTAGATGCAGATTATGTAGTTCGGTGATAACTTGCTGGAAATAACACACTGATGGATTCTGTGCTTCGAAGGGTTCTGAGTGTTCAAGTAAGTACAACTTTCGAACGTTATCTGGCTTTCATTTTTCTTAGGATGACGTGGATTTACGATATGAACCTTTTTCAAACTACTAAACTTAATTTGTCCATATAAAATGTTTCTTTTACAGCTTTTAGTTTTTCTAATAGCTGTGAACAATGCATTGGATTCATATGCTACATCTACAACAATAATAATAATAGCTTTATTCCAAACAAAACTTGTGGTATGGTTTAGAATTCTCAGCTTGCAATAATTCAACAAATTCACTCACTGTACAATATCTCTAGGCGAAATAACCACCGCATTTCAATAATCTTAATAATAAGATTAATAAATGCCACAATATGAAAAAGTCACTGCTATTACAATAGAGTCTAGTTTGGACTGGTGAATGAATAGAATATCAAGCCCAATTTTGGTGGTCATACTGTATTCAGCCACTACCAAAATCTGCAGTTAGACATAGTTATCCAACCAATAGTAATCTACTGTATTTCTTGGCATTAATAAGTGCATCTCCTACCGATGTGTCGTTTATTCTATGTTTTGCTGTAGCTTGAAAAACGGTAACTTGAAGCTAATTTTGAAAAGCGAGAAAAAGTGTTTGACGCGTTTCAAAAACATATTTATAAGATTGAAAGAAATTGAAAGAGATGAATTTGATGAGATAGATTCGGTGGAAACTTTTTGGTAGCCCAAAGTATAAGTAGGCCGCCAGTTCAATGTTTCGTTGATTAGTTACTGGTATGAAAAACTTTTCAAAATTTGCCGAATTCTATGCCAAAGTGAAATTGTAGCTTCAAAATGATGAAAAGTAAGCTAAAAAAGTAAATTTTTCAATGAAATATCATTGTAAGATATGTATTGAGATTTCTCGAATTCCTCTTTAAGTGACGATTACTTGTGTATATCTGAGTAAGCTATTGAAGTATTAGTTCAAGTAATTTTGTTGTCTACTGAAAACCTAATGAAAACCAGTCTACACGTATATTCACTTATATTTGTACACATAAAATCTACACAAGCTTTCATCAGTAACAGTTCTACTAGTTATTAATATCATTGTCCTTTTCTGAATAACTTATCAATACGGGAAAAAGGACAATCTTACAAAAATGTTACAAAAGAAACACCAACTAAGTATCAAAAGATAATTTAACAGAAATGTATAAAATTTAGATTATTTTGAATTCATTTATTCTTATCTTACTTTTTCCTAATGATTGATAAATAGCTGAAAACTGAGTCATTGGATATAAATAAATAAATAAATAAAGAGTTTATTTTTCTGTGTCAAGCTATTTGTTTATGCTGCAAAATCTCTAAAGTATCAGTAGACATGCACATAGGAAATAGGAAAATATATTATTTCACGGAGAAGCTTTAAGTTGAAATTGTGATTTTACAGCTTTATAAAATATAAATATTTTAGTGTATTTTTTTTATAAGTCAGATAATAAAATTTGTTTACTGGTGACCAGAAAGTGAATGGTTGATTTTTTTGACAAGACTTTATGTCATTATCTGTCTTAACTTTTTATTGCTTCAACTAAATGTGTACCATGGAGGTATGAAACATTATGTATTCTATCTACAAAAGTAAAATAATGTAGATATTACGTTCAGTTGCAAAGTGATCAAGAAATCAATTTTTATATTCAGCTGATAATTTCAATCAACTTCTTGTGATTACGCATTTACCGTGACATAAATACAATGAACTTGATATCACTTACATGCATTTCATTCATAGAGTAAAGTTACGAGTTCAGGTTAGGAAACGGCTACCTTCTAGATGTTAGTTAGATGAAGACAATTAGCAATAATCCCTGAACCTAGGTCTCACTTTTATTAGCACTCATCGAGAAGGCGTACCTGCAACCTCGACGGAAATGATGTTCTGCCTTAGACTCGAACCCGCGTCACCGACGTCAGCGACGTTACCACTAACCTATTTGGGTCGCAACTGACATCCTATAGGACTGGATTAGAGACATTGGTTGGTCACTGAAGGGTAACCGACTTCATGTTGTCTAATCCTATCTGTCGACCGAATTCTATCAGTCATTTTGCAATATCGCTTGCCATAACACTAGGTGACGTGGATTCGAATCTCAGGAGGGACATCAGTCCCGTCGGGGTTGCAGATGCACCTTGCTAACGAGTGCCAGCGTGTGTGAAACCTAGGTTCAGGGTTTCCAACTGTTTACCTTCATCCAACTAACATCTACCAGAGTGTGACGCACGTTGGAAGGACAGAGAAGGGGGCTATGACCAGATTTCAGGAATGAAATTCTAAATGAGTAAAGCTTAGAAGCGTCATATTGTCTCAAAAGTTCCATTACAAAACATTTAACGGAAAAAGGACCCAGCATTCAGACCTGGAATACATCTAAAATAATCAACAAAGAAACAGTCGTAATTTACTGAGATTCGCAGAAGCAGTTACTATCAGAAGAATGAAACCAAACTTGTACAACCAAAAAAGTGAAGGTTATTAGCCTCCAAATTCAATAGTAGCCACTGATTTGTTTTGTAATTAAGTATAAGCTCTTCGAAAATCTCATATTTTCATCCTCATTAATTGACAGTTTTACTGTCAATTCTTGTTTCACCTCCATATTTTTACAATTTGACCCTGACCAACTTGACCTTAGACCATGTACAAGTTTTTCAATTTATATTTACATTATCACAAATGATTGAGTAATCCTTCTTGTTCCATTTTCGATTGGTTATATGTACCAAAATAACAATCTCACTGTATAAACAAAAAAACTTTGGTTTTAGTAACCACAGATTATTTCATTTGAACTCCCCTTATCTGTATCAGTTCTTCTACTATCTCTCATCAATGAACTACCATAAGTAAGGTAATAAGGATTTCATTTCTCTGTATATATCAGATGATATGACGACCTGTAGGCAGTTGGAAAAAAGCGATGAGGCACCATGAATTCATTGTGTTCTACAAACTGTGTTGTTTTAGCTTTCCTAAGATTTTTAAAGGGAACCAGCTGTATAAAATAATAGTCTACGCTGGACCGCGGAAAAGAACCTAGAAGACTTAGATTTCGCCGATGACTTGTGTCTAATGTCACACAAGCTTGAAGATCTACAGGCAAAAACTAACAAGTTGATAGAAGAGGCAGCGAAGATGGGACTTCAAGTGAATGTAGAGAAGACAGAGGTGATGATGATACCCAACCAATGCCAACACCAACAACAACAAGCCGCGATCACCATGAACGGGAAAAACTTAAAGGAAGTAACCTCCTTCACCTATTTAGGCAGCACTGTTTCAGCTACAGGCAGCACAGACGAGGACGTCAAAAACGGGATCGGAAAAGCAAGACAGGCGTTCACTAGCCTGAAACCAGTGTGGAGGTCTTCTGCACTCAGCATAAAACAAAAACAACATCCGGATTTTAAACACTAATGCCAATCAAGTCAGTGCTTTTGTATGGTTCAGAGACTTAGCGCGTTACAAAAGGCATTTCCAACAAACTACAGATATTCATCAACACCAACCGCCTACGCTCACTCGATACTAAAGATCAGATGGCCAGAAATAATAAGCAACAAAGAACTTTGGCTGGCTGCCAACGAACCAACCAAGAACCTATCACTCAACAACTATGCACTGGAAGGAAGTGAGATGGATTGGGCATACACTGAGACGGCCGACTGGGGACATCACGCGTCAGGCCCTAGAATGGAAGCCCCATGGGAAGCGGCGAGTTGGGAAGAGATTGTGCGAGGAGGAAATGAGAGCTTCTGGGCTGTCGTGGAATCAGGTCCAAAAGATTTCAGAGAACAGAGCGCATTGGAGACGTGCTACTGAAGCCCTATGTTCCATTAGGAACCCGAGGGACAAATAATAATAATATAATTAATCAATAGGAACATGTGATTACTGTGATGTTCAGTAGTAGAATAAAACATTTCTAAAGACCGAAGAAAATCTCCACCATGGCCATGATAAGACTAATCATTAAATATCAGGTTAAGATTCTGAATTCCAAGTTATTTGACTGCATGTAAAACACATAGCCATAGGAAGGCACCCTATAAATTCTTTTGAAGGAAATATCAAGAGGGATCAGACTTCAAGTAAAACTTACTGAGGGTATGATTAACGTTATGGTTTTGTCGAAACAACAAAGAACCACTGGTAACTGATTAAATAAGGACAGTAGAGATTAATTTCGAGACTGTAATATCTGGAGCCAGAAATAATATTAAACTTACTTTTTGTTCATAATTGTGTGTAATTGCTAGAAGTATGATATTTGTCCAACTTTCACCCAAATCTTTTGAAGGACGGTTTAATTAACAGCTACTTTACCCACTTATCCAATTTGATACTTTCATAGGTCTCTAGTTGAAGAATAATAACTTAGTTTCTATGCCTTTCATGACTACGTGCGTTTAGAAATACCGAAAAGACACTATTCATTTACAAGATAAACCATTTGACATAATCACTATTATTACTTAGACTATACTTGAGTAGCTACAACAGAAACAGTAATGCGTGCATCAGATGAGTTAAATAACCTGAAATATCAGGACACACTAAAACGACGGAAATAATATCTCTGATAGTGATTGGTTTGTGTTTTTACTCTACAACCTATCCGTTTAAAAAAAGCTTGCATTTAGCCCGTTCTATGCTGACAATCAAAACGTAATCTTACTTTTCGCCTGCTTTTTTATTCACTTTGTAATTTTCAGTAAACTTCATAAACTGAAGACCACTTGATATAATGCTAATAGGCGATTTTCACCCTTCTCTCTTTATGTATCTTTTTCTATAGAGTGATTGACTGATTTGTACAAAAACGTGACACTAAGAGGAAAAGCTTTTCTAAATGATTTATTATCCACAACTTTTATTTTGTTGAAACATGAAATGCAACAAGTGACAGTAATAAATCTGAGTTTTGTTTAGATGTAGGCTCTTATCATTAAAGTTAATCGTTAAAGTATAAACTGCTTAGGAGGTAGCAAAAGGTACTAGATCAGCACACCCTCCGTTAGATATTTTCAGGACTCAATCTTTGTGTGGTCAAATATTGTAGGTTGACTAATTAAAACAGCACTATGATTATCTGAAAAGAAATGTGTATCATATTAGATTTCTGTTTTCTTTGACATTCGTTTATACTCACTTCTTCATTGTAACTAATTAAAACTAGTTACGAGTTTGTGTAGTGATCAACTACAAGTTGCTAAAACGACTAGATTTTTTCTAAACTTCACCTTACATTGGTAAACACGAAATTCACTTGGATAACTTTTTCTTACCTCTGTTCTTATCAATTAAATCATGATTTAATGAGAGACAGACAAATCACAAGTAAATATAAATGGATTGCCTTTAACCCCTCATTATCAAACCTATCTTGAAATCATCGTCTTAATTTTTGTCTGTAAAAATTATGGAGAATATTCCCATCACTCCATATTAGGTTATTTATTCAACAAAACACAATGATAGTGTTATTTACTGGACTATGTTTTGAGTAGAATTTATTGCCTATAATCACATCACATATTTTTCAAACTTCCCTTTTATTGTCAAACAGCTCTTCATTTTTTTTGTTTTATTGGTAGTTAAATCTCCTAGATGTCTACAGTATGAGATAAAGCATTCCTGTTACATATGTTGTGTTGATTCAATGAACGAAGATTCTATGACCAGTCGTTCTCTCTAACTAACTATATTGAATTTTGGAATTGTTACCCACATACGACGCATTAGAACGATTATGGGTCAACGCGTGCTGAAAGACAGCTGTGTTTTCCTCGAAATTAATTATCTCATAAGGGTCTACTGTTTCATTTGTCTGCTAAATTTTGTGCTTAGTTATTCTGACTGACCCAACAGACTGCTTCGACCTATATGCTTGACCTCCTAATCATTGTATGGTATTTAAAAGGTTAGGCTGTTTTTCTAAAATTGAATCTACCAGACATTTTAACCTATAAAGTTTCTCCCTGAGTGGATGTTTGCGCTTAAATGCTATCCTGATCCCATCATTATTTGAAATCCTTCTTAAAATTTCCTATGTACCTTTTTCATATGGAAACACTACAACGCATTTGAATTCCCTCTTAGACATGTTACAATTACAACTAACATTACCACTCTTCTCACAAGATCTTATGAACGTTTTAATCGATTACAGAGGGTAGTTACTAAATCGTTATACCTCTTCTTTGTTCCAGCCCCTTATTTACATTTTCTGACTTACAAGTCAACCTCCTAACCAGATTAAGTTAGCATATCAAGCCTAACATAATAAAGATACACGTTGGTATGACACAAAAGTCATGTTTATTTTGTTATGTTGATTTACTAATATCGAGTACTTTAAGGGCCATCCTAGCAACAGTTAAAATAACCAATCAGGTTTCTATATTTTATCAAAATCTGCCATTGCAGCAGGAATACAGCAACCTAACTGGTTGCTTCAGTTGTTGCTAGGGCACCCTTTAAGTAACGCCCTAGAAACACCAGCATCTAAATTGAGAGAGTAACTTTACAAACCAGCTTAGCAACTGCAGAAATAACCAATCAGGTTTCAGCATTCCGGCTAGAAAAGTTTTTCATAAAATAAAGAGACATAACTGGTTCTTTCGGCAGATGCTAGGGTGACCTTTAAAGTCTCCCTTAAAGTCACTCAAATTATCATCTCTGACCTTAATTTTGCAACCCAACATAGGTAATTCTCCATCTTCATTTTCTTATTCATTGATGAATCAGATTGCACCTATTATCAAGTTAATGCGTGTGAAAAAAATACTGAAAATGTTCTGATCTCAAAACCTATAATCTTTTATCTACATATCGTCACCATACATCGGAGTGGGTTGGAATCTTACTGATGCTACGTTCACAATTTTTCATAAATATGTCTGTTATTACATAGGATATGGAAGATCTCATCTCTACTCCTGTTTTTTATGTACTTGAAGAACATTGAAGTTAGACACAGTTGTATCCTTAGCACGATCTCTTGAGTTGAAACTTGAGTTTCATTACTGAGACCAAGACCAGTGGTGAGTTCATTTCTGACTAATACTATTGTGTCTAACTTCCAAAGTTTTCAGGTTTCAAGAGGAGACACAAACAAACCAAGGGATTAACGATAGGATCTTGAACATCTCAGATTATAGTTGGTATATTTATGGACAGTTGAAAACATATTCCACCCTGCCCAAAGTGTGGTAATGATTTGTAGATGAAAGATTTACTGTGTTGAAATCAGAACAGGAAACCACCAGAATACAACAGATTTATGTTAAGCTAGGTTTTGTAGAATATATAACTGATTGAGATGGGGACCTCACCAGTAAATCAGAAAGTCTAAATAAGTCACTGAAAAACAGTAAAGATTTGTTATGATAGTTTACGTGGTTGTGGCTAGCATAGGAATCTTAGAAGTGCGTTTTGTCCTAATTGGGACTCGCCAGCTGGATATACCCGTGCCTCGGTAAGTAATGTGGTTCCAACTTAGACTCTAACCTCGTACCCATTGTTTCAAACTCCAATGCCTCATCCCCCAGGCCACTCAAGCACCATGGCTACCTCTCATACAACCATTATTTTTTCAGAAAACGTGTATTCTGGATTCCTCTGCTAGCCACAATCAAGTAAATCATAATAAATGTTCAGGCAACATCTAGGCATCCGCATAGGAGCCAATTTGCTAATGAGAGAGAAAAATTCAATCCAGCACAACAACGGAAAATCACAACTATATCATCCAGTAATAATACTGAAGGTTCATTACATATTGCAGATATCTGGAAAATTTTACTGCTATTAAAATAAAAGAATGAAGAATTGTTGGACCATATTATGGAAGGTTGAAAGTCATGCGATTACTTCGATATGAATATGAGCAATAAATTCTGCTCAAAACGTCATACAGTAAATAATATCGTATTACTGTGTGATTTTTCGATAAATTATCTAATCTAGGTTTTAATACACCACAGTTCTCAAGTTTTACTTTTACGTACTGTACCATCGTTTTAGATTTGTAGAATTGAAATCATGACCAACACTGATATATAAGTACAAAAACAAAATTCGAGTAGGAGATTGGGCAAAAAAATCAAAAACATCACTTAATGAGTCCAGTTATCAATAATTTGAGTTCATTAAAATCATTCAGTTCACTTAAATGACGCGAAAGTCAATCAACTTCTATTAGTTTAAATGCAACTACAACACAATTTAGGCTTTCCAGTTTTCGATGATTATGTTAGCGGTTCATACTTTTTTAAGGTTTTCTTTAAAGTTCTGATAGTTTTCTTGTAAATCTACGATGACAACCATATCCTGTGGTAAACATTATCAAAGAGTGATGCTTAGTCCTGTAAACTATTGATTGGAGAGACCACTATAACAAGCTCTTTCTTCAAAGAACTAGGTTTTCTGATGAAGCATCAACCAATTTTTGCAGTAGTGCTAGTAAATTCTGTAACTTCTTGAACATAACTGACAGTGTTTGCACAGATAATTTCAAAACCATCTCGAATTTATCAGAAAAAAGTGACATCTGTAAACAATACTAGCAAAGGATGATCTATATACCTACCGAATACCGGCAGTGCCTAAAAGTCAATAATCAAACTGAAAATAACTGAAATTATTGTCTTTGATGACATAGCTTAGACATCTCTTTTATTGACTGAACCTGACCGATTGACTCAGTGTCCTAGGGGATAACTCTCTGACTTATGAAGCACTTGGTCCTGGATTCGAGTCTTACTGAGAACAATATCACTCTTTGGGAGGCTCGTATATCCAGCTGACGAGTTCCAAACAGGAGGAAATACGCATCCTGGATTCCACTGCTAGGCATTATCCATCAATCACTGAAATTATCCTGTTCAATGCTCAGGTCGATCACTTATCACCAATAAAGAACTTGAATATTATTCTGTTTTATCATTGCAACAAAATTACAAAAATTAACAAACAGCATTAGTCAATATGATCACACTTAAATCATTCAACATCTTTGTACTCATTTCTTTCAAAGGTTATAACCGCGTATCTGTTCTTTTTATTCACTTCAAATACAGTAAATGCTCAACAAATCTTGAAATGATTTAATGTTACATTTATAACCAATGTATGTAAATAAATAAGGTCAAGAAAATCAAATTATTCAAACCCTTCAGGTTCGTTTTCATAATAAAATTAACAGCGCTGTGCGTTAACCTTTAATCAATCAAGCATCCAACTGAACAGTACAATTAAACCTAGAAAAGGCAAAAATTAGGTATGCAAAATCAGTACAAAAGGTGAGAGAAGTACTAAAAAGGTAGGCATGTAAGTCAAAGAAAATTTATTTCATTCGCTTTACTCTCAAGATTTATGCATGCCTACATTCATGTAATCATTTTTTTTTAAATGCAGGAGTTACTAGTGTTTACAATTTAGGCAACACATGCAGAAACACTGGCATATATAAAATATTGTTAAACTTATAAATGAAATCAAAGTTCACCACAGAGAAATTATTTTTTGTTTCTTTCTTTTAAAATATGCTGTGCATTTGAATACACGTTTATGCACATGTTTATGTATGCGTAAAACCACTCGATTAAGGCAGGTTACACGATATTAAGACCAGTCAGTATATTCTAAATAACAGCGTGCTTCAGGAAAGCTTAAAAAAGTAGTCAGAAGAATCTATCAAATGAAGTCAGTCACTATATTGCTAACCTACGTTAGCACTTTATCCTCTGATCATAATATGATAACAAAATAACTGTAAAACAACAGTTCACCTTACATGAAACTATTAACCAATTTATACCCGAGTGATGATTGACGGTGAAATGAAAATTTGGACCGCGACCGGATCCGAACCAGCCACCACCGGGTTACTGGCTCGGCGCTCTACCAACTGAGCTACGAGGTAGTGAAATAAAAACAAAAAATCTAGTAGGAAGTCGGACCTCAGTATAAACACTAGTCTGCCAAACCACGGCTATCTCAGATAGTTAAATGATACTGATTACTTGTTACTTACAATAACTGATTAAGTTAAAAGAGCGAATCTATAAAATAATATCTAGATAACTGTACAATACGTTACCGAAATCAACGCAATGTGATTCACAATAAAGATACATAGGAACGCATTGTCCATTTGAAATCACAGCGAAAGATTGATGGATTAGGTGTAAGAGAAAGTCATAATATTCTTCAGTGTGTGTTAAACGATACATCAGAACGCATTTTCTCATCTATATATATACATGCAATTAAAGTTTCATGCTTACAGTAATAACTTTGTCCTGTGTAATCCTGAGGAAAACTCTCTTCTTTTTAGACTTCAATTATAAAGCTTATTTAAAAAAGATAAAAATAAATTTTATCCACAGAAATAAAGTTCCATCTTAATAGTTTTTTACACAACTAAATATTATTAACATTACTACGCATTCGGATGAAGAAATTTTCAAATAACTAAAAATTCACATCACAATTCAAAATCCATTTGAGGGAACAAAGAAAATTCTTTTCGATTACTTCTTCAAGCTCTATAGTTATGCGTACATATTGAGGAATTACGCGTCAGTTATATAGAGATTCCGCTTATCAGCTTGTTAAAAATATTATACAGTTGAGAAAAGTCTTGTATGAACGTTAATGATAGAGTCAATTTCTACTGCGATTCAGTTCAAAATAAATGACTATCTAAATGACAATACTGCGTAGGTAATACTATAAGTTGATATTAGATAAAGATTGTATTTGTGCAAGTCACAGCGAGTTTGAAATTAAATAATTCCAATGTTTCGCACGGAAGTCTGGTCCAAACTTCTTCAGGGAAATAATCAAAATTAAAATATTAAGGACATATGAATGAATCCTAAAAAAACTTGTATTTAATCTCCTTGTCCAATCCTCTTCGTATAGTCATTGTCCTTCTAAATTATGATAACTAATCATTCAGTGTGAAATTGTATGTCTTTTGTTGCATGGAATATGTATGTTATATGTATATGTATATTTGTACTCCAATTCATATTCGTCTTGATTGTAAATATCAGTAAAAAGGATACTGGTGACATAGTCATTCGGTACTTTTATAAGTACAATTTGAAAAGGATGAGGTGTATGTGTATACAATTTCAGTTGTAATAAAGTGGTGAATAGTGTTAGCTAGTTTTTTTCCTCATTGGTTTACCGGAATAGAGTAGAAATGAGTGGTAATGATGGTGCTGATGATGATAATGGTGATGATTGTAATAATGAATCAAATCAGTCCAGGTGTTATTGTTGATTCAGCAATAATGGAGTTGAGACTAGCGTTGACGGTAAATGTTTTGAGTCGCTCTTTCTGCTTACTAATCAGTAATTGCCAAGAGGCAGCTAACTTTACTCCATCTCGTCTGTTCAAACTGTCTGGATTCCCCATATATCTAGGGCTTCGGCTATCAGTCTTTCTTGGTATGACTCAAAACCTTTTGTAGAACCTCAGTTCCGTCAAATCAATTTTGTGTCCCATTTCTACGGAGTATAACGCGATCGCGGATTTGTTTTCTAGTTCTTAAACTCTGCTGAGGTTTTCGGGATTGGCTTTAAACATAGTTTACGCTCATTGACTCTCACACTTACCTGTCTGGCTGTTTCCCCTACATATACTGCAGTACAATCTCCGCATTGATTTCATAGACGCAGTTCTGCTGATTTTCTTAAGGTACTACACTTTTAACTTTGCCAAAATTATTTCTTATTTTAGGGAAAAGGGGTATCTATAGAAGGGAATTTGATTATGGGGGGCAAGATGCTAACGACACTACAACTGCATCACTGGACGGTGCAGGTTCAAATCTCACAGGGAACATTATTTCCCTCCAAGTTGCAGATACACCTTGCTGACGGGTGCCAACAAGTACGAAACCCAGATCTAGAGTTTCCATTCGATTGCCCTCAGTCAACTAGCATCCATCAAAGTGCACCGCGATGATGAGCCTTCTAGCTTGGTGGTCACTTTTCAAAATGAGTGACCCACTACGGTCCCCACTCAGGACCAGACAGCATAAAACTGCTTGCTTTTCAGTGACTAGTAAGTGTACACAGAATTATCTTTCTCACGAAATTAAGGAAATGTTTCAAACTATTACTTTCAAAATGATGTTCGACGTTCATTTTGATAGCAAGTATCCAGCTAATAAAGTGTATCATTGTCCCCCATGCAGACCTAAACTTTATCTTTCTGCTCTAAGTTCTGGAATCGCAAAACCGTAGTTTATTAGCTTAACTTGAAAGTCTGGATTGAGAACTAGACTTTCCAAGGGAACTAGAGATCCAGTTCTAGCAGCAAGGGTGATTTTGATAACTTTCAGTTAATTAACTGCACATTTTTAGAACATCAGCAGTAACTTCAACGATCGATACCCTAGGAATCTTTATTAAACCTGAATCTGACTGTGATTCGCTCCAAAAAGGTGTTGACACAGTAGAGTTTCATAAATCCTACTACTATGACAGTATCTCTTCCATATCGTCTGCGAAAGAGTTTTTCAAAGTTAATGACTCATAAAAACTCCACTTTCCAAGCCTCTGAAGAAAAGAAACATGAATCAGTCATCAGTACTGATTACTACAGAAATCTTCACTCTTCTGGAACTATCAATCTACGCATATGTGACTTGTTATACTGACTAGTGGTCCAAGTTATAACAGTTCATATCAGCACATGAAGGTACAAAATGAAAGACAGGGAAATGAAAGTAGCATAACAGAAAGCCAGAGAAAGTCCTAGAAAGAAAAGATTCGGAGACAAAGCGAACAGAGAAATCAGACATAATAGCCTTTCAGCTGCGGCCTTCAAGCATCCTTCTTTGCTGTCTCATGAACCGGAATCTGGAAGCCTTCACCTCTTAACATGGCTCACATCAACATTGGCATCACACCACATTTTTGTTTGGGAATTGTCTACTAATTAGTAAACTAACTTTACTTCAGCTAACATTTCGCGTCAGGGTAGATGGCGACTAGAAATTCATAATAAATTTTCTCCCTACCCCAGTCGACGAAGAATTACGACCCCACCAATTAAGCTACCTCAACATGTACATTACTAAAGCGGTGACTCTATGCATGACACATAGGTATTACCTCCAAGATAACAGTAGTCGAATATATACTGATTTTAAACAATAGAGAGAGACAGTGTACGTCTTCGTCCAATATTATGTCTGATACCATACACTTATAAGATGGTCGGTGAAAGTCTTTAAACCTGTGAGGAAAATGCTTTTAAAACATAATCTTTGCGATATATTTATGTATGTCGAGCCAGTCAAATAAATTAATCTATCTGATGGGATAATGATTCACTGAACGTTATGCCACTGATCAAAGACGTTCCTTAGCAAATGCATTTTCTTCATTATGCAAGTTCATTCATTTCCAAAGTATAAATGTCAGTCTGCTAAACTGATACTTGAGATTGCTATTTCAATGCAATTTCAACGTTTACCTCAAACTTAATAACTAAGTTTATAGATATACCACGGGTAATAAAATAATCTTCTTTGGGTCGCTCCCTTCTGACTAACTGGTAGCAAGTCTACAAATGGTACTTAAATTTCTACTATCGGCCAACTTCATGTACATCTACAACATATGAATGATATGGTTGGTTTTTCCAGGGAAAACTTAGACATAAAATAATCGTTTAATCGACTTTAAAGTGTTACGTAAATCAAAGTTGACTCCCATTACCCTGATATCAAAGTTAAAAGAAGATCTGATAATTATGTTCTAGGATTCCTCAATAGTAAGAAGACTTGTAATACATAGTTGATAAAAGCCTAAGGCAGGGTATATTTGTGGTAGAACAGAGATATTATGTTTCCGTACTTCAAGAATCTCAGGGAATAACTTTACAGAATGGTTACCCGGCGAGACTTGTAAATATGGATATATATATATATATATATATATATATATATATATATATATATATACATTTGCAAGTTCTCTTGCTCCTTTAGAACCGAACCTATTGGCCATTCCATGTGCTCACTTGCTAAAACTTACTTGGAAACACTATTAAACTAGTCGAATTAAAAGGGAATCAAAGCTCATACTCAGCTCTGTTGTTAAGTATCTAGTAAATTTAAAATATTTATCTCTATGCATAAATTCAAGTCACAGCTGAAAGTTTAAAAAAGTAAATAAATTCACCTTTTTACCTAAAGGATATTCCAATATTTGTATTAAATGTTTTAGCAAAGCGTATTTCCATCCTCAGAAATACCTTTAATTCTTCTATCTTCTGGTTATCATCTGCATGTTTTCCAATAACACTCTGATGTTTTTTGATAGGTAAAGCATCGCAGGAAACTTACTAACAAGTAGTCTTTAAGTAACACTGGGTTTTAAAGCATGACGCTGTTTGATTAGGTGACTTGTAACTGGTAGATACTTTTTCTGAAGTTAGGAACTTCAGTCTAAACATGTTTGTAAATATTACTCAAAAAGTGATTGGGGTTCTTTCTCTGTGCAAGGTTTTTTTTATTGAATTATCTTCATATATGTATAGCGAAGTATATGAGGCAGTGTTTCCATAAATTCATTTTTTAAGTAACCCTTCAAAAAGTATGGAATTCTTTTACATGACGTAAATCTATGTAGTGTGAATAGTAATCAATGATCACAATGCCTTTTCACTGTAAATTAACTGGTTTTATGTTACTTACTTCTAAGGGGTGATCAAATTAGGAATACAGTTACTAAGCAAGGCAACTGGTCATTATAAAACACTTAAGTTAATAAATAATGACAAGAAGTAATGAGTAGCAATTTATGACTAACCTGTATTTACTGCATGCTGTCAGAACTTGTCAGAAAGTCTAAACCGCAATTTTAAATAGGTTGATTCTCACTCAAATATCTAACTCTGATAGTGGACATCAGTCTTTGAAATAATAGACAGGATTCTGATAAGTATTAATTAGCCCGAGATCATTGTCAAGTTGATTAGCCTCTAGAACGAAAAAATTAATCTTTATACCTAACAATAAGTTTTAGACCTGGTAGTAGTCTGTGAAGAATTTCCCTTCATATTCGCATCAACAGTAGAAATTTGAGCTACATTGCTTTCATCACCAATATTGCAAAGTTCCCAACTTGTCACAATGTGCAAACAGTCACCATGTATTAATTTGTAACACATTTATATACTTTGCACTGCACGAATATCCTACCAAGATATCTATTTTGAAACAGTATGCATATGAGACACTTCTGGGATATCACAAGAATTCACTCACAAAACAGGTCATTGGTTTTCTAAAAGCCTAATCGATAATGATTTTTTGGTTGTAAAGAGATCAATGGAGTTTTCTTTACAATATATGTACCACTTAAAGTCTTTGTTTGAAGCTTGAATACTATTAACACTGACATTAGATATGATAAGAATAAAAAGCCCACAGTCCCAAATAAGACGAAACGCATGTGTTGCATCCCACTGTTAGACAGAAAATAAAGTAAAACACTGGAAATGTTCTCTGACATACACTTTAAGTCTACTGAGATGGTCGTAACATTCTTTAAGTGCCACTCTAACACCTGAAATAGAGCAAGTCTGAAATTTGCCAAACGAATAAATAGTATTAGTTCATGAAGTCATTGGTATGAAAAGCGACTGACAGATTCCTGATTTTAGTTTATAATATGTCATACACTATTTTTACTAGACGCTAATTGCTACGCTTCAACTCCTTATTCAATCAAACAGAAGCAAATAAACTCCTCTTTTTGTTTAAACAAAAGAATAGACACAATAATCTCACTGCCTGTTATCCATTATTGTATTCTATTGTTTTCCTCTTCCTTTCAAAATCCATTGTCTTCCACTGGGTCGTTTAAAGAAGAGTTAATTACTATAATAATACAAATGTGTCACGTTTTAAAATGCAGAAAACAGTTATATACACTAACTTTGATTTACAGAAAGAGAATATTGAATCCCAAATAAATCGGATGAATACGAGGTCACTGTATTCTGAACAAGCCCCATTCTTGTGGTGAAAAGACTTTGTTAAAACTACATCCAGTGTAAAGCAAAAAACGTTTATTAAAAGCTCACAATTTTCACCTTTTTCAGGTATATCGCTGAAAAGACTGACTCTCAGCTAAACATTCTTCGTTTTGTAACATAATAGGAATTTTTAAACTATTCTAGTGTAAGTGACAGAACTTTGTGTTCACATTTTATTTGAGAGTATGAGACTCGTTTAGTACGCCTGTTTTCATCAAGATACACATTTACTACTTTTTATTTTCAACTCTTTCACAAAAATAGGAAACAAATGTAACTAAGGTGTTTAAAATTCTACGAAATTTAAATTCTGTTTAGTTAGATGCATACCTTCGAGAAAAATTGAAAAACAAATTTACTTGTATATCTCTCAGAAGAAACAGAGTCAAGTGACTAAAACAGTGTGAGTAATTAATTAAAACGTTTTTGCAGAAAAATGGTTTTCAAAAAGGCAGATAGCTAATACTGGTGCAGTTAATAATCATAAATAGAGAGGCTGGTAATTAAATGCTTCATCTGCAGGTAAATTAAGCTTTTGGTTGTGAAATAGAAATTAAAAGTAAGGGAAAAACAAAAATAAAAGGGTAAATGAAGTATTATAATATGTTATGCTTTCTTAATAGACTGTCATTTACTGCATGAATGAACTACAACCGCTTTAAAAATCAGCTTGAAATGCGAATTATTTACTGCCAATGAAACATAACACCCAGGCATATACATAGAGAGAGGAAGAGAGAATTATACAACTTATACAAGTAATTTACAGTTTGTAAGTTGTAGGAAAAGTTGAGTAGATGAATAGATGTGCGAAAGAATCGTTGAAAGTAATAACAGAATTGTTAATGATTCATGCTTGAATAAATAATGCGAATGATGCAGATGACACAGAAAAATTCTTTTTGCTAAACTTCCTTTTTAACTCAGATTTCAAAATGTATCACTTCTTTAAGTTATTCGTTTTTTTGTGTTGATTATGGCACATATTTGAAAGGTGGGCAAATTCTATTATGACGGCTTTTGTCCTATTCTATGTTTAACTACCGGAAGCTAATTTATCCAGGTATAAAATAATTGGTATTCTCTTTAGATTCCCAAAACTGAAGGACCCGCTTAAATTAAAACATGAAACTCTAGGAGACAAAGAATACCTCTTTGATAAATTCAATAGGATAAATTTTACTCCTCTTAATGGCTTGTAGTGGACCCCAGGAGGTGCGATTCTTCCTATTCGGGACTCGTCAACTGGGTGCACCTGCACCCCAGTGAGTAATGTTGTTCCCATCCCTAATCAAATCCAGCACCCACCGCTTTAAATGCCAGAGTGTTATCTACTAGGCCACTGGGGCATGACAGCCACCATTCGTGTGTCGGTTGACACTTTTTGTTGTTTTGAATGCCCGTTTCTACATATGATCCAAAAAAGACCTCTGTTGGTAGATGAGCTCGTATGCGGATGCCTAAATACTGCCGGATGTTCAAGATGCTGTATTCATTTTGATGACTCGCAGTGAAATCCAGGAAGCGTGTTTTGTTCCATTTACTTCTAATATATTTGGTCGAATGCTAGTTTCAAAATGAGAAATAGTGGCCTATCTATTTATATGATAAAGTATGCAACAGGCAAGAAATAAAAAAGAAGCATGAATGTAAATTTTTAAGCAAGTAGGTGAGAATTGGTAAGTATGATTGAAAGTAAGTTTAACAAAACATAACATCAAATATTAGTTCACTTACTATCCGAAAGTTTCCTTAAAGTATGAACTATTGCATATCGCTCGCAGAGTATACAATACACTCTTAAAAACTGATACTCAATATTACACTTACCTGTGATTTCCGTCTGATACTATCAGTTTGTTCTTCAATTGCTTTTTCAAAGTAATTCTGTTATATAGGGAACTTTTATCCCCGAAATGTAAAGTTATTATCTCTGAAAATACTGAAAAGTTAATTGTCCTGCAACAGTTCCCAGGGTGGAATTGAACGGTTTATTTTAGAAACAGAAGTAGTGGAATTCATAAAGGTTTTCATTCACGGGTAGTTCACATACAATGCCTTTAACATAAAAAGTATCATATTTTTATTTGCTAGGGCTCTACTTAGGTTATACAAAACCACCTATAAATGTCCTAAAGAGGTTCGATTAATCAGGTGAACCCAAGTTAAATCAATCACCTCTCATAAATTCCCTAGTGATATGCTAATTAATACTTAGTAGTGATATGTTTTGGACTGGATCTCTGAAACTTCTAATGACAGACTGTGACCTGTAGGATAAAGGTGAAAAGTACTTGTAGATGAAATTAGACGCATTTCGCTTTGTAACACGAGTTGACAAAAATATGAAAATGTGTACCACGGGATTCTAACCTGGCGGTTACATGTTGGAGTGAATCTTGCCAGACCTTACAGTCCTCGGTTGTATTTCTCGCTATATCTTCGGTGTATGCTGTTAAGGAATCCTGTCCTGAAACAAAGCGGCTGTCTAATCCTCTCCGGTTTTCGGTGAGTCTTCAAGGGATTTAACAGCGTATAGCATTCTTCCTAAGAACTCAATCATTCCTCTCTAATCATCAGTTGGATTACATTTTTGACGTCAACTTTTGTGGTTGTCAGTCTCTAAAAATTAAGGTTAACAGTCATTAGGTAATAACACCATTTTTCGTTGTCTACATTTTTTATAGTTAGATAACATCAACCGTCATTGACTGATTATATTCCAAGTATTTATATCGGGCTCTGTTGCCAAGATTACTGATTTCACTAACCAGTGAAAAGAGTTCAAGAATAACTCAAGAATGGGCATTCATGAAACACAGTCCACATCTTCATACTGGAGTCTGTAACGTAAAGTTAAACAACCCAACACAAGAGTCACTATCAAAGCATTTAAACACTACAAAATAACTTGACATTCATACTCAAAAAAACGCGTCTTCTGATTCACATTTGACTTCAGATATAACCACAGCCTATCTCTTATCTTCCATATTAAAAGTCACCTTTCTCTAAAGAAATCTCACTAAAGAAAACTAAGGCATTAAAAAACACTAAAAAATATTTTTAGCAATAGCATGTTAATACAAAAGATACATTTTTAGATCTGAGATTTGAATGTAAACGACGAAAAATTTCAGACTGTATGATTTCAAATCCTTTCTATGCACCAATTCATTTATTGTATCATTTCATAAAACACTTTCAATCTTCAGGTATAAAATTAAACGAAGGCAAGAGGAAGCATTGCTTTTCTGTTGTGTTTGTAAATTTCCATCAGTTGACGTAATTTTAACCTTTAAATGTTAATTAACAAAGAAACATCATTGTTCCTGAAGAAGAAAAAAACCTTTGAAGAGAATTATTATTATTATTATTAGTCCCTTGGGTTCCTAGTGGAACAAAGGGCTTCACTAGCACGTCTCCAGTGACCTCTGTTCTCTGAGATCTTTTGAACCTGGTTCCATGACAACCCACAACCTCTCATTTCCTCCTCGCACAACCTCCTCCATGTCACCCTCACCTCGGACGTCCAACTCGTCGCTTCCCATGGCGATTCCACTCGAGTGACTGGCCTGACGCGTGATGTCCTCAGTCGGCCTTCTCAGTGTATGCCCAATCCATCTCCACTTTCTCCTGCATAGTTGTTGAGTGATAGGTTCTTGGTTGGTTCGTTCCAAGAGCACCTTGTTGCTTATTCTTTGAAGAGAATACTGAATATTATTAGGAATATAGTTCTCCAATTTTATTTCTTTGAGTGATTGGAGTAATATGATCCATCGTTCAACTCAACACTAGGCACATGTCAAATAATCTACTTACTTAGCTTCAATATTCGTGATTCTGTTGTCATCATTATTATAAAATGATCGAGTAATAATGATTGAACGCATTGGCATAATGTAATTAAACATAAGAGATAAGTATCAACCGTCGGTTGTTCGTGTTAAGAAAGAGGTTAGTACAATGAATATTCAGTTGTGTTAATTAAATTGTCTACTAAAATTGAGCAAACTATGAGTGAACCATTTTAAATAAATATTTGGCGGAACAGATTACCTAAACAATCAAGCATTATAAGTATTGAAACGATTTGTCAAATGAAAACTTATTTTCTTCGATTGAAGACATCTTTCCACTGTATGCAAGTTGACAAAACAGACAGACAAAGTGAGATGTTGAGTATTTACTTTGATTAAGACAACTTTGATCGACAGAAAGATGTAATTGTTACATCCCCATTACATTGCTGATTTTAACTTTGCTTAAATTCAGCTTTGATTATCATTCCTGTATATTTTAGTCGTAAGAGCAAGGTAACAATGATACTACGATCTAACACTTGAGCATCATAACAGGCTTCTGGTCTTTGACCATATGGCAGACACATAGCTCGTTTTTATTAGGAGTTAGTTATCTCTAAGCTAAGTAATCAAAATAGGTCTGGTGTATCCATCTAAATGTTAAAACTTAACCGGTTCCCAAATGGATAACATTTAGCCTTCTCAGCATCAGCAACGGGTTAGTGGCCCCTATAAGAGGTAAGCCTGTTAGACTAACATACAAACTTCGACATTGCTAAATTGCACTACCATTATTATTGGTTGCATTAATTAACCATGTATGAAACGGGAACCCTAAAATGCGAAATCTTCAAGACAATCAATGACCGACCATAAAAGGGCTGTGAAACCAGTACAAGAGAAAACTGCAGTACGAGTTCAACACTGAAACATGAGCAAGTAAGCGAATAATCAATTAAACTGTCGATTGTAAATCACTTGACTGTTTATAGTACACACTTATATGTTGTTCTGGATTATCAGTAGTTCAAACTACATCAACCAGTCATTGTTATTATACTTTGCTTTTCTTTAGTCAATGAAGCTTTAGTGTATGTTTCAATCAACTATGAATATAAGTTTAAAACCATTTTCGAAGTAGCGCGAATCTTGATTGATTGCGATAAAAAAGGGGAAAATATAATCTCCTCAGTGCCTCATGTGACAAAGAAAACAAGGCAACTCAGGTAGTCGAGTGAACTACAAAAAAAGAAGGGGAACAACTTCACATCAAAGCAAGTCAGACTTAAGTCAATTGCCAGAAGCGATTGCGAAAGTAAACAGTTCAAGCTGGTGTTCAGCTAAACAAAAGTATGACCAGCAAATTACTCATAAGAACACAAAAGACTAAGCTAAATTGCCTATCGTTTGCTGATAAATTAGACTTCAATGTTCGTTTGATGATGATACTAACAAGAATTATTCACGATATTGTATTCATCCTGGTGACTAGCAATCAAATTCAGGACTTTTATTTCATCCTGCTTGGAGAGGTTGAGCAATTCAACCCTATATAGCAATGGGGAATTACAAACAACATCTGAAACCTGTTGAAAAAGAGGTAGCTACTATGCTTCAGTGACCTAGTGGATAACTTTTCAGCATTTGAAACGATGGGTGCTGAGTTCGAGTCACAGTGGGAACAAAATTACTCACTGGGGTGCAGGTATACCCAGTTACTGAGTGCTAAACAGAATGCAACGCGTGTCCTGGGGTCCACTGCTAGTCAACAGGATGAATACAGCAACATTAACATCCGGCAGTATCGAGGCATCCGCATAGGAGCCCATCTACCAACAAAGGTCGAACAGTTTGACCCAGTATAGAAACGTGGATTTACAAGTATCAAACAGCAAGAATTACCGATACTGAGTACTGCGCTTCACAGAAATCCTGAAGATGAAAAAGGAAGTTGTATAATAAAATCCATTTTTCACTGTAATATACGCTGAGTTTCTAAAACGTGAAGCTTCGGCTCACTCACAAGAATAACCACACAGTAAAGCGGAATAAATCAATGGATAATGCTTAGGCAAATCAAATTACTTTCTTTTATTGCTTACCAGACAAAACACATAGATCAAAAATTTCGACCAATGTCAGTCGAGCTGTCTGAGCATAAACATTTAGGTACATGAAGATTGATAGATCCTAATAAGATAAAGAGATCAAGTGACAAGCTTCCTTATAGCAATGCACGCAGTTACGCTCAACCAGATAATAAGAAAAGAACATAGTGACGGTCCCAAAAACTTAGTTGAGAAGAGGGAGAGACTAGTAAATCAATCTTCGTTTATCGAATGAACACCAAACAAATGCGCTGGGAATGACACTCCACCAATGTCAAATAAAATGTAAATGTTACTACGCAGTTCACAAAGGAGAAGAGAAAATTAAAACTACACAAACCATGTCTCACAGTTGTAAAGTTATTTTGATATGCAAAATGAACGATAAATTGCGTCTGGAACATTATATGCTGAATAATGCCACTTCATAATGTGATATATATGGTAAACACAGTTAAACGGTATTCCTGAAATTTATGTCAGACATTTTCGAACAATCTAAATATCAAATTTGAACAGCAGATACACAGTTTATAAATAAAAACCACCTAGTACACTAGTTACTAGCCGGTCCTAAGCCCGGGTAAAGAGGGAAGGTTGGGCATAGGGCTAGCAACCCTACCCCGTAAAACAAATCTAACCGCTAAAGAAACTTCAAAGCACAAACAAAATATAAAAAATGAAAACAAACTTATTCCCCGCTGGAATCGGAGAGGCGAAATGACGCCAGTTGGTGAAAGCCTGCCTTCGGGAAGCCAATTGGCCGATGTGTCTTCTCTCGATGAAAGCGAAAGTAAACGTGGGGACATGGAATGTCCGTACGATGTTTGAACCCAGTAAGGCAGCCCAGATTGCAAAGGAGATGAGAAGGTATAACATCGAAGTGCTTGGGATTTGCGAAAGCAGATGGAATGTAAGTGGACTCTCCAAACTGTCAACTGGAGAATCAATAATCTACTCCGACATTGTCACCTAGACGACAACCACGAGCACAGCACACTGAGTTGTGGAGTGGCTATCATGATGTCCCCAAGAGCATCGAAGGCTCTCATGCAGTGGGAACCAATCTCCTCCAGGATCATGACAGCAAGATTCAACTCAAAAGGAAGGAAGGTCACAATCATACAATGCTACTCCATGCACCTACAAATAATGCAGAGCAAAAGAAAAAGGAGGAATTCTACAGACAACTTCAATCAACACTGGACAAGACGTCAGTTGGCGATATCATAATTCTAATGGGCGACATGAATGCCAAACTGGGAGGGGACAACACGGGAAGAGAACTAACCATGGGTCGAGAGGCGCTAGGTGAAATGAATGAGAATGGAGAATTGTTTGCAGAATTCTGCGCATTCAACGATTTGGTGATTGGAGGCAGTGTGTTCAGGCACAAAGATATCCACAAAGCGAGCGACATGGATTTCACCAGACACCAGGACACACTAAAAATCAAATCGACTTTATCTCAATCTTAAGAAAATGGAGACGCAGTCTACTTAACACAAGGTCAAGAAGAGGAGCAGATGTAGGTTCAGACCACACACTGTCTAGTGCAAAGAACCTGCCTTCCAAATCAAGTTAAAAGCCTTCAAGGAAGCTGGTGATAGACCTCAACCCAAGTACAACACTCGGAAACTGAAGGATGAAACTACAAAGGAGATCTTCACGGCAGCCATCAAGACAAAATGGGAGACATCGAGCAACATCCCTGAAGAAAACTGTGTGGAAGAACACTGGAAGTCTTTGAAAGCTATGTGGAAAGAAACCTGCACAACAGTATGAGGAAGGAAGAAGGTGGAAGACAAGGAATGGATCTCGACGGATACCTGGAAGCTGATAGAGGAGAGGAGGATGGTGAAGCAGAAGATAAACCAGTGCAAGGACGCTCAACGACAAGAGGAACTGAGCACAATGTATAAAACACTGAACAAAGAAGTAAAGAAGAGTGCACGGAATGACAAAAGACACTTCTACGAAACGCTGGCAAGTGAAGCAGAACAGGCTGCAGGTAAGAGCGACCTGACGACATTGTATCAAATAACCAGGTTGCTATCAGGAAAGAGATCAACACACATGAAAGCAATAAAAGATGAAGAAGGGAACTTAATTACGAAAGAAGAGAAACAGAGGAAACAATGGGCCGACCACTTCAAAAAGCTCTTGAATCGACCACCATCACCACCACCTGCACTTCGTTCAGAAATACCACCTGCAGCCGCTGAATTACAAGTGAACATAAATCCTCCAACGAAAATGGAAGTCCTGAACGCCATAAAGCTACTGAAATGCGGGAAAGCAGCAGGACCAGATGGAATACCGCCAGAAGCACTGAGAACAGATGCAGAGACAACAGCGGACATGCTCACACCACACCATTATTGCAGAAGGTGTGGAAGGAAGAGAAGGTACCTGGCTAGTGATTGGAAGAAGGGTTACCTTGTCAAACTGCCGAAGAAGGGAGACCTCAGTGTTTGCAAGAACTGACACGGAATCACTCTCCTGTCCACCCCAAGCAAGTAAAATATTAAGCCGCATCATCCTGGAGAGGCTTAAAGATACACTGGATTCAAAACTACGACCAGAACAGGCAGGCTGGCTTCAGAAAGTACAAATCATGTGCAGACCAAATTGCAACGCCGCTCTACGCATCATCATAGAACAGAGCATAGAATGGCAATCAGCTCTCTACCTCATCTCAACTTCATCGACTTTGAGAAGGCCTTTGACAGCGTCGACCGAGAAGTAATTTGGAAGCTGCTTCACTACTACGGAGTACCGCAAACCTTTATCAGCCTCATCCAACAACTATATGAAGATGCCACATGCCAGTCAAGTAATTCACAATGGGAAGCTCAGTGATGCTTTTGAAGTGAAGACAGGAGTGAAACAAGGTTGCCTACTATCCCCCATGATATTCCTTATTGTGGTCGACTGGATCATGCAGCAAACAGTGGGCAGCGAGAAGACGGGGATAGACTGGCTGGACTGCTGAAAAGAACCTAGAAGACTTGGATTTCGCCGATGACTTATGCCTAATGTCACATAAACTTGAAGATCTGCAGGCAAAAACTAACAAGTTGATAGAAGAGGCAGCGAAGACGGGACTTCAAGTGAATATACAGAAGACAGGGGTGATGAAGATACCTCACCACCACCATCAACAACAAACTCCAATCACCATCAATGGGAGAAACTTAAAGGAAGTAACCTCCTTCACTTATCTAGGAAGCACTGTTTCAACTACAGGCGGGACGGACGAGGACGTCAAAGTCAGAATCGGAAAAGCAAGACAGGTGTTCATTAGTCTGAAACCAGTGTGGAGATCTTCTGCACTCAACATGTGGAACAAGATACAGATTTTCAACACCAACGTGAAGTCACTGCTTCTGTATGGTTCAGAGACTTGGCGCGTCACGAAAGGGATTTCCAATAAACTACAGACATTCATCAACAACTGCTTACGCTCGCTACTGAAGATCAGATGGCCAGAAAGAATAAGCAACAAGGAACTCTGGGAACGAACAAACCAAGAACCTATCACTCAACAACTATGCAGGAGAAAGTGGAGATGGATTGGGCATACACTGAGAAGGCCGACGGAGGACATCACGCGTCAGGCCAGTCACTCGAGTGGAATCGCCATGGGAAGCGACGAGTTGGACGTCCGAGGTGAGGGTGACATGGAGGAGGTTGTGCGAGGAGGAAATGAGAGGTTGTGGGTTGTCATGGAACCAGGTTCAAAAGATCTCAGAGAACAGAGGTCACTGGAGACGTGCTAGTGAAGCCCTTTGTTCCACTAGGAACCCAAGGGACTAATAATAATAATAATAATCTGACAAACGAAAACTAATTCAATACCTTAAGAATGCACCCCAACACCTAGTGTTCTGTTTCAATTTCCACTTTTCAGGCCAGCTAAATGCATCATCTTTCGATTAGTGGATCGTTTTATTTTGGAATGAGCTTATCAACCATGTACACTGACAAGAGTTAAAATTACATTACTGTTTTTGTTCAGCGATGCATTATTTCAGTTTATTCGACAGTCCGACCTAACAAATTTCACTCTAGTTGCTTTCATACGAAAACTTCTTTGCTATTTTAGTCAGATAACAGAAGCCTTTCCATCTGCATAAAATGTATACTATATAGCTTCCAAATGATATATAAGTGTAACAAACGAAGAAATAATTCAATACACCATTTAATGTTTTCAGTGTTTGAAAACCATATATCACTTTTTAACGTTTCACCCTCCATACAATTACTAGGATTTTTAAAACCAACTGATACGCTGAAAAGAGTATTAAGTATTCCTGCCAATAATGTCAGTTCACCAGTTTGCCTGAAATCTATTCACCTGACTTACGTTTTCGTCATTTCTAATTACATCCAAAAATTACTCATTCATTCGTAAGTTGAAATCTATATTGATCATAAAGACATCAAAAATGACCAGCTCATTTAAACAATTGTATATCTAAAGTATACATCGTTTAACAATGAATATAGGAACACTTGTCTCAAAACTGATGTAAGTTTTATTTCACTATAGTGATTTTTATTTTTTTTTCAGATGTGCCTTTTCATAGGATAGCATAAACCAACTGAAAATCACTGACTTTTTAATTCCACACTACTTTTTAAAAATTGTTATTCCTTTCTAAAATTATCATAAATTCACAATCGACAGGCTTATCACAAGACTGTACAAACTCGTACTTATTTACACAGTCTTGAAACCTTTTACTCCAGTGCCACTAAACATAATTCTTTCACGCCCCAACCACCCATTTCCTCCCCCCCCCCTCGCCCACCACTAACATCAAGAGCCTCTTTTCTATAGCATATGCATAGCACACAGACATCAATATGACAGGGGTATAATCAGTAGAATGCCAGAAAAACAAATAATCAAAACAAATTTTTCTAAAAAAACCTAATATATGCAAGCCCTCTGTTAAATTTTCATTATGCATACACTTTAGTGGCAATCATCAGTACATTGTGACAACGAGAGTGAATGCAGAAAGCAGAAACAAGACAAAAATATGAAACTGGTGAATGAATTAATATTTGGAAGAGAAACAATGACTGGAAAATATATATATATATATATATATATATATATATATATATATATATATATATATATATATATATATATAAACGTATGCGTATATGGATGAATGTCACAGTTAGTTAAAAATTTTAATGCTCATAATTCCTTCCTCCTATTGCTCTCTCGTTGAATTAAAGGATTTTAATAGGATTAGAAGGATCTGACAACTAGGCCTTCGTCTGTCTGTACTTTCGTCCATTTGTCCATGTATATATATATTTATTTGCGAGCTAGTTTTTTGTATATATGTAGGAATACTTTGATCCACGGGTATATCCTTGACAAAGAATGAGAGCTAGAACATAGAGAGAATAAATAAACGAATGTTTATAAGGAAAAAGATTATACATATCTCTATGGGTGACTTCTAACCAAATTTCACTGATCATTCAACAATTTGATGGCCCCTTAAAACAGATATAAAACAAAAAGTAATCCATGTCAAGTATTCATTTATATGCAACTCCAATGATAATGATAATAGGCTTAGTATTAAACCAAGCAGTTTAAAACTTTGAACAATATCGTTTTTTTCTTTCTCATACAAAAAAGTATATACTTTTTAGCGGATTATCTGTATACAAACATTGAGGTAGACAGATGGAAGCTAAGATAGATGAGGATCCAAACTGATGAATTAAGGTAGTTATTTTGTCGCCTTCAACTGTTTCCCAACTTTTTTCATTTTGGATTTTTAGCAACGAGAAAGTTGGTTATTCACGTACACTTACTTTAAAATACCTGTAAGAACTTTTACCTCCATAGATAATCATAATGTAATATACATATATACAGCTCTTCAGTGTGTCTAGGAAAGTTTGTTTCAAGTTAAATACCTCCTGACAGCTGCTACGACCCTATCCTAAACTTTGTCAATTCAGTATTAAATGATAGGTAAAGTCTGTGTATGTGAGGATTTATGAACGCACAAGGGTGAGAATCAGTAGACGGAGTTTTCGATGTATCTGGCCAACAAATACCAGCAGGCTAAAGATCAAAGTTCAAAGCTTTTTAATTTTTATTTTCAACCACTTAATACCAAACTCATTACACTCAGGTGTCAGTTATGTTAAATTACTAGCCACATAGGGAATAGACATGCATGAATGACACTTTCATTATCATCGGTCAGAATACGCATACAAACGAACTACTAAGGAGTTTTTACAATACACATCCTTCACTTGCCTTCGCTTGGGAAGAAGAACATGACAAGAAGATGAACTTATTTGATGTTCTACTAAGTTGACGAGGAGACGGATCACTTTGCAGAAGCCAGCAGAGACAATGAGCAAATCCGCATGTCAATACACATACCTCCTTACTGCAACACCTATACGGTACAAAAGAAACTTAGTGAAATATTTTATACCCACACTACAGAGTTAGAGTCCACTTAGAACTCACTAAGTGAGGTAGATTATCCTTGTAATTTTATGAAAAAGCATATGAATACATTGGGTAGAAGACTTTGGTTAGTAAATTATCTAAATAGATCCTATTCTACAGACTACCAAGGACCATTAAAAGAGTCTTTCATGTAGCTAATCTGCGTCTATCGGTTTCTAGTCAGTAATTTGTTTCGTGTCCATTGAAATACAAGATACCTAGTTTGCCACTTCCATATGTATTTACGAATTCAATTCCTTCTGTAGAAACAGTTACATCGGCCCTACCTCTAGACAAATCACCAACGTATTACCGAACAAGCACTTTCGTGGCTGGGAAAAGGACGGGTTAAGTCTATTAGAAGCTCTATTTTGTCGCATCCAGCTAATAGTAGTCACACAGTGGATAAAACAAAAGGGTTCAAAGTGATTTACCACATTCCACGGAATCTTTCTGATGGAATTCAAACTAGCCTTCTACATACGGCTGAAGTTCGAGGAATCCGTATGAACAGTCTGAAGCTCTGTATTTGAAAGGAATTTATACAGCCTTCAGCCCTCTCTTGGCCACAGAGAACTTAATGAACAACTCTTTTCATGAATTTCAAGATGTACTTTCTCTTCTTATTTTATTTTTATCATCACCACTACTATAATTCACAATCAAACTTTATTTAGTCACTGCCTTCCCGTTTCAGTATTGAGCAACCTTATTGCCCCTTTCTAAGCTTTCACCTAATTCGTCTGTCTATCTGAATACCTGTTTACAATGTCAAACCATTCTGAACATTCAAACTATCCCTTTTACTACGATCACTAGTTTTATAATTTCTAAAGTACACAATCTTCATCCTTGTTATCACTGACTCACAAATTACTTTGATTGGCTAATGTTTTAGAGTGAAACTTCATGAGATCTATGTATATGTATTGTTATGATTATCTCATAGTATAGAATCGAAATAGCTCTTGGTTAGCCAATATTCACATACTTATAGAGGAGATTTTCGAAAGGAAAAACTTTCCTTGTTTTTAATCTTTTTTAAAGTATTAACTTTCGAGAATATTGCTCACATTCAAAAGCTAACTGGAATATAGGCCTACCTTTTAATGACCTATGCCTAACAAATGGGTATTTCTAACAACTTGGACTTTTATCATATCTATGTCAGTCGTTATAAATATTCTATGCAAGTAAACATTTAACTTTTGCTTAACTTGAGTGAAAATGAAAAACCTTTAACATAGTTTCTTTCTAAATGATGAGACTCATGTCTTCCTGCTAAAATAGAAAAGTCGGCCAAAAATAAAACTGATAACTTTATTTTAGTATATGGCCCTGTTCGCAAAACCTGATATTATTTTTTCTGCATAATAGACATCAATGCTTCTCGTTAAGACAGGAAAAAGTGAAATGGGTATTAAAATTCAGTTGGGCTATAGAAGTCGTAAGTTTCTTTTCAATCTAGAATACTATAAATCAGTACTGAATGATACAGGAAACAATGGAGCAAGTAATCGTATATGCAACAGCACTACAAGTGATGAGTTTCAATTACTAATTGGTAGTTGATGACTGTGATCAGTCCCTTAACTTAATGAAATACAACTCCATTCCTACAATACGATCTGAGTAAATTAATCGGTCACTGATCTACAAAATTGGAATGTTTACAGTCAAAAGAAGAAATTGTTATTTCCATCTAACCAGTTTGGTCTTCACGTACTGATGTTAACATTTCTTTCTACAGGGAAAATAGTGATTTATTGTTGTTTATTCATTTTTTAACTCAAAAAAGAAATAAATTATGAAAGTGAAATCCGATCAAAAGAAATAAACACTGACCGTTTTAACAGCATTATAAAATGGATAATAAAAAAACATTGACCTATACTACGAAAATAAACGCTTCAGATTATGGAATCCGTTTGTATCTGCTGGTAAATAAAATACCTAAAATGTAAGCTCTAGTAGTTTTAAATACCTAAATTCAACTAAGTTGAATTACCTGGGTTTCATACTTGTTGTCACTCATCAGTACGGTCTCTCTGCAACTTCTAGGGGACGGACAGATCTTCTGAGATCGAAGCCCATGTCACCAACATTTACGGTCAGCAACTTTTGTAGTCACCTATTCGAGTTGCTACTGACCTCCTGTATGACTGGATTAGATACTTTGATTAGCCACTTGAGAGCACACAATTTGATGTTGTGAAACCCTGAGTGAGGATCGCATTCTTTCGATCATTTTGCAATATGACCACCTAGCCAAGAGATTTAGCATTACAGTGCACTTTGATGGATGCAAGTTGGTTGACTGGAAGTGTGACACATATGACTTACAATCATAATGTGAAGTCAGCCAGTGACAACCTCGTTTTGAATATTTTACTTCATACTGAGAAAACACTTTTTTAAGTCACTTATTTACCCAACACTTATCTGCACAACCGTTGACCCCCTCCAAAAATGTTATGCGATTATGAAAGCTTTCTCGATTAGTCTCAAAAATACCATTTAATTTCCAGTTAAAGTGCCAATATCGAGTTATGGAGACTCAAGTGACTTAAATGGCAGTATATGTAAATCATTAAACACTTAAAGATATTGATACTTGGTGGTGATTGAAAGTGAAGTAAAAATGTAGGTTTCGCCAGGATTAAAAGGAGTGGCCTCCGGGTTACCGTGTTTATACTTGACCTGCTGAGTTACGAGACCCATCAGTTCACCAGATTTTGGTTCCACTTCAATCACCAAGGGTTTTGACAGACTACCATGTGGATTCGTGATGCATTACTGTTCGTTCATGGTTTTCATAGCCTGTTAGAACATCTCATCCCAATCCAAATCATGCTGAATTAGAGAGGGGAGCATCATACTGATTATCGGTCTGACCGTGTTAAATAGCTGTCGTTTGGCTATCTCTGATAAGTTGCATCAATTCTCCACGTCTCTAAATTTCACGAAAAAGGACGAGAATAGCCTTGGTTTCAGGTTGTTATTCATCATGGACCGAAATCAGTTGGAGAAATGTTAAGAACCTGGGAGCCCTGGACAGCTAGCTCCTTTCAGTACGGAACTCCTCAGCAGCGTGCACCCGCGAACCCGCCCTTCAGCGATGGAACCCAGGACCTTCAGGCTCAGCGGCCAGCTTGTTACCACTGAGCCACTGGGTCAGAATCCAATGGTCCATATTTCTTACTCCTGTCAGCTCATGCTATAGTGCCGTCATTGATTATCTGTCTTCATATCCGACTCCAAATTGAAAAAGAGCCTCATTTTCCACTTCGTATCAAACTTATGTTATGTAAAACAACCACTCATTCATTTGGGCGGATAACGTTTTGAAAAACAAAAGGTTACAGTGAAGTTAATTATCTTTTCGACGACTTACTTCCACTGCTGTACGTTCTTGAACATATAAGGAAAATGACAGAATGCTCCAAACAGGTCTCTAGTCAAAGGTCACACTTAATAGACGGATGTATGGAGGGGATGAAATGATGTTGCACAACACAATAAATGGACTCAGTAGTTCTTATAAAATACTCTGAACACTAAGATTCGATATCTGGTAAACATAAACAGGTGAACATAAATGAATATGGAAACAAATAAAAAGTTGAAACATAAATTCTATATTAGATTTGTTGATAAAAAAGGGAATGTAGAGTATCTATTCAAGGCCACGGTAAACAGAATGTTTGCACATGTTCCTTTTGAATACACAATTGAGCTTTAGAGTTGCAAATTGCCAAAGCTTAGGCAGTTTATAATTACTTTTTTAACAAACAAAATGAGATGCCTACATTCTGTCCGGTTCGATACGGCTTTCGATATATTTCTGTTAGGATTATTTGCGTTTTTTTTCTGTCTGTTAAAAGTGACAGACAACATTCAAATTATTCACATGTTATGCAGGTCACATAGTGGTTTTTTTCAGCCTAGTCTTTGTTAAACTACGCAAATGTAAGAAGAGCTGATATTCCGTTGAATTTCACATAGTAAACATAAGAGATTGCAATGTCAGATACTGGGTTGACAAAATATGGTACTGATCATGATGACGATATAGAAACAACTCACACTGATATAATGATATCACTTTTCAAAAATCTATGTTATTGTCGGCTCATTCTTGCTAACTTAGCTGGTCAGATGAAAACGTTCCAACCGGATTAACCTGACTGGTCTGAATGAACAGAAGAGACTCTTATGCAATCTATTTAAGGTTGAAAATCATCTAATTTAAGTGGTCTATTTACAAAAGAACAGTTAGACTACTACAACCGCCAAACTAATGATAACACAGCGGAAACTTACACCATGATCAATTATGAGGCTTACTCTCAGTAAATATTCATTTCTGGGATTAAAAAAACTGCTTAATCTTAGGGTGTGCATGAAAATATACAATCGGTCACGATGTTAACTAGTAGGTGAAATAATAATTAAAATTATAATCAGTAGTTAGCGTTAAATATACCGGGAATTTTAACGGAAAATAAGAATTAGCATGTTAAGATGTAGATAAGACCAAGACGGAATAAGAGAATAGAGGTACCTCTTCAGCACGTGGCGCTTTGGCTTTAAATGTTCAGTCACGAGGGCCCCTCTGGTATACATAAGTGACCAATTCGCACTCCTCTTAAACCGTCTGGTTTAGCTTCCTTCAGGATTTTGAAATAGGGCTGTGAGGAAGAGACATAGAGTTGACCAAGTGGTCCAAGATGGAAGTATTGCTTGACTTGCTTCCCTCTCTGAACGGCCAAATAAAACAGCACTCGAATGTGTGTTTGGGGAGATTTTGCTTCGTGTGGCCAACAAACCTAGCTCTACAGGGGCAGGTAAAATGATATACATAGATGGATTTGCCCAAAAGTGGCAGTTTGTCGTTCCCGCCTCTTTGAATCATTTTTTTTGGCCGAAGAAAGGCACTTGCAGTTCAGCACCATATTATATTCGGCTGAATGATTTGAAAAGGCGATTTTTCAACAGTTCATATGCAGTTAGGAACGGTTATTATGTTTCCCTGAATTTGTTGTTATGATTTACTACTGCACTAGGACTGTTTCTGTCCGTCTTAACCAGCTACCGATATTCTGTTTCCTGTCAGTGAATTAAAGTATGTCAAGTTTTCAGTGAAACTATACATTTTAATTCCCTAGGTAGTTGGCAGTTGACAAGATACCATTGAAACAAAATAGATACTTTTTACCCTGCTTTCACTGTGGTTCTTATTCTTTTTAAACAGATGTAAACAACCTGTAATTATTCACTAGAGGATGAACCCGTGAATGACCGCCTAAGTATTGTAAAATTACACTAAGATGTTAAAAGAAGTATAAAACACAGTTTAAAACTCCAATTCTCTAATATATTCAAATAAACTGATGAAAAGCCGCATATATTAATCTTATATTTAAGATGCAACAAATGATTCATTACTTTATTGAGCCAGAAACTTGAAACAAAGTCTGTTAAATCCTAAGAACTATCCACATCCAAAAAAGGCTATGAATTTGTACTACTAAGGCAATAAAAGTGTGATAATTGCTTGGTGTCTTCCGAGTACTGGTGTTTATTCTTGAACGACTCATCACTACGTTAGGTAACTTCATCAGCGTTTGCAATTACCATCCATACCCTTAGGTATAAATCTTTTCTACTGTCGCAGGAAAGGTGTATTGAGTTTACCTAGCTAGCCACCTCGGATATATCAAAGGGTAAAGAGATTCACAGCAGTGAGACATAAAATGAAATGACATAATATCATTTGATAAGATGTCTATTAGCTGTTGTTATCCCAAGCTGAAACCATTGGCCTTGAAGGTGGAATCGGCGGGGCAACATAGATTTTTGGTTGCAAACCTAACCTAAACGTGGAAAAAACTGTTTTAAAAGGTAAAATAAGGTGGATGTTTTCTGAAGTATATGAAATATTTTATTTCTGCATATATTTTTAACCATAAATTGGCAGGTAACGATTTGTTTAACCTCACGTTCTTGTCGCATTTTTTCGATCATGTACCACAAGATAGTCCATAGGCTAGCTAAAACAGCATATCATTTCATTGTATTTGGTTTGGAACAATTAGAATCGATCGGTGAAGTGCTCCAGAGTCCAATGTTCAGTGACCTGCAGATAAATCTTTAAAAGGGAGGGAAAACCTCGTTTCCAAAAATCAACAGTATTTGGTAATCCAGGCAATATCATGACGTAGTTACAGGTCAATTCCTCATGTCTATTGGATAGGACAGAGGTAAAGGTAATCTTGTTCTAAATTTTCACCTCCTGCACATACAAAATAACTACAGAAATAGGGAAGATATTCTAGTCATAGTGCAACAGGACTCAACAGGTTATTGACTGATTGCTGTATTGAACCAGGTTGGGAATTTAGCTGTTACCCAGACCTAACATTGAAAAAATAAATTTATTAGCTTGAACCCTGTGTAGTATGAAGATTTTGGCATCGATACACGAAGGTAACCACGATAACTTAAAAACATAAATAAAACAATGGTAGTTAGTAGGGCATAAATACCAAGAGCGAAATGAGAGTTTGAAAACCGTCAACAAAATCTGTCCATATGTAAATAAATAAATCCGTTTTACAATACGGATATATATATATATATATATATATATATATATATATATATATCAACTGATGTTCACATCACGTATGAATAACAGCGTTAACTTTTCTGTGGGATATAGGATCATTGCACAGAAATTAAGCATTCCTTATCTAGTATCTCATTTCAAATTACAGCCATTCTTTTTCATTAAGGAAGAGATACAGTTAATTCCCAACTGACAATGACACGTTTGCCTCCACTTGTAACTCTGCCTTTCACGGATTTTTCTTCTTTATTTCACCCTCTTTTCATAGTCTTACTCTTACAGCTAAGTCTTGAAAGTTTTAAAGTTCCTACCAAAACAAAATATGCTAATTTCCCTAGAGGGAGTGATCAAACCACTGTTTCACACTTGTCCGCCCATCTATTTATTTCCCTCTGCTTTTCAATGTAAATGATACCACATGCTATAAAAGACTATGCATTTGAACTAACATGTGCTTATAAGGATATGATTATAATTATGAAAGAAATTTCATAAATACTTTCTCGACAAAAAATTAATAGTATTTTCTTAATATGAATAAATTTTCTTATAAGTTATTTTCATCTACTTTCTTTTTATATAATTCATATGGAAATGATTTCAAACAGTGCGAAAGAAACCAGGAACCAGAGTTTCACGTCTTTATATGCATAAGTAACTACTCAACTATATAAATACATTTATTTACCTGCGCGTTTATAAGTCACCCCAGTTAGGATAAACTGAAATGGTCTGTTTGATTGAGGTAAACATAAATAGGTCAAGATTTTCAATAATGCATTAAAAACTAATGTTTCAAGTATTAGCCAACTTAAATACTTGTGAATCACTTATTATAGAATAAGCAAGTTACGGTCAGGCTTGACCATTTTGGAAAAAGAAACAAAAGTGCTTGCGACTGTAGATAAGTACGTTTCACATCTAAAACAGTTAGTACCCTTTAAGTCACTTACAATTTTAGCAATAATGCTGAAATCAAATCAGAATACAGTAAAATTAGTTTTACATTATTCCTCAGTCTTCAACATATGTATAATGGACAACAAATTCCTAATACACATTCACTGGGATCAGATATTCACTTGTAACAATACAGTACTGGTTTTCAACAATATACGTACATATCAAAAACTGGTGAACATTAAGGCTTCTGCACAGCAATGTGAAGTTTTTAAGCAAAGTTACACTGTTTTAGGAATCTCATTAGGACAGTTAATGTGGTCATCAACTTAAAATCCCTCCAAAAACCATAAATATGAAGTCAGAAGAAAGCAAAGGCTATTCTACTTTTAGTTACTTTAGGGTGTGTACGAAACAGGAATATATCACGTTCCATTGAAGACATTTCAACTCTGATACCACCTTTGTAGATTAAGTTTAAAACTTTTGGACACTGAATAAAAGATTATGGGACAAACTGAGTAAAAAATAAAAATTGATCTCGAGGAAGGTTTCTGTTACTGCAATTATTACTTCACAGTTGCCAACATAAAGCATAAGCAAATTTGTTACTATAACAACCAGAAATAAACACGACTAATCCACTGGTAGACTGAGGTTAGCTTAAGTCTTATAAAAAGTATTTTATAAAATTATAGATATGTGCTTATATGTATTTGTCTGAATAAGTGAAGAACACAGTTGAAATGAGAAAAATGAAAGCCTATATAAAATAAGTTGAACACCAACAGTAGAAGCATTCTGTTTATGATTCATTAAAGCTGATAATGGTTTCAATACCTATTAGGATTACATAAAGACTTCCAATGAAAAGAGGACAAAATGCATCACAATTACAACTTTTGGTAGTAGTATTGTTTAGGAATTGGTTATGGCTATTACAGACGAAACTATTTAGGCTCCTTTCTATTAAATATCAAATGCGCTTCAGGAAATTCACTCAAACTCCTTACATATATTTACTTTCACTTAGTACTGAAAAACATCCATGCGTATGATAGCAAGTAGACACTAGAAAAGGAAGGATTTTGCTATAGCAAAATAGATGACTCATTAATACCAGTAAGACTGACATAAGACTTCTGTTAGTTTCGCAAATAATGAAGTGTAGTACTCTTACTTTGACCTCACATCTCCATGTTTATATAGTACACATTAGATTATCTTCACTCATCTTTATACAAAATTTAATATTTGGCAATAAAGTGTTTTCTCCACTTAAGTGATCAACTTATTAGGATGGGATATCACCAAACCGTAAAAAGCAAGTAACAGAACTCAACCCGAAGAATATCCATGAAGTAAGCTACGAGCTACTCTTGTGATGCGAAGGGTTATGATGATGCCAGGTTCCCCAGACCGAAGTAAAGCACGGTATGAACTGTAGACCTGTGGCCGGAAGTTGGCCTTCTAAATCAATAACTAACACATCTATCCTCCTTCTTGGCATGATAAACCAAACTTCTACACTTATTAGTAAGCACACCTAGAAGTATTGCATAATCTCTTACTCTCAAACTCATATACATACTTTAACTAGGTTACCTATATTATTTGAAATAAAGTCATTCGTCCAACTAAGAGTTGGTTCAAAAGGTACCTCAGCAAAAGGGATAAGATACGTTTCAAGTGAATTTCAACGTTTCAGAACAAGGACAGTGAATAAGCATGAATTTTTGATCCAAGAAAATTTGATTTTTACTCAATGCCTATTTCACCTGAAAATTACTCAGTTACTAAGTACATTTATTGTATGATCTTCAAAAGAAATAAGGTGGCATACCGGTTATTTGTTTAAAGTGATTGACTACATGTCACAACATCATTCAAGCTTTCTTGCTTTAATATCTCATTTTTAAGCCTAAAAGTTAAAGAGAAACAGTTACACAGTTTGTTGATTTTCTTTTACCCACCGAATGAATTATTGCACTGTGAGAATGACTGAAACTACTTTAAGTGAGGAAAATTCTCATCAATGAATGACATCATCTAGGGGAACCACCGAAAATCTGGAATCATTGGACAACTGGTTCATTACAACTTTGGATTCCTTGGCAATATGCAATCATAACTCTATGGGGGATCAGTGCCGGACTGTATCGTCTGTTAGAGAGCATGCTGCCATTGACGCACTGAGTTGGAATCCACTGGTTCGTGTTTTCTGCATCCGTCTTTCGGTGATATGAATATATATATATATATATATATATATATATATATACGCTGTCTAGTCACTGGATCGAAAACACTCACGTTATCTATTCCTTAGTACTAGCTGCATTCTACTGAATGTTTCTGATTCTCCAGTGACAAATCAACATCTCAGATTTATTCCTTCAGAAGGTCGGTCGCTGCCTGAGTAGCTCGACAGTAAAGTCAATGACCTAACCACTAGGTAACACACGTCTGAATCCCACAGGGGGCATCAGCTTCCTCAGTTTTATAGATACACATCGTTGACAAGTACCAAGCAGCAAAAAATCCAGGTTCAGGTTTTCTTATCAACTGATCCAAACCAACTTATGTATATACATATATATATGTATATATGTATATATATATATATATATATATATGCATGTAGCGATCCATGCAAATAATTTCCTATTTCCAAGTCTACAAGATATGTAGGCAGTTGGTTTACTTTAAACTTTGTTTACTAGATTTATCATATTGAAATATTCTTTGTTCTATAAAATCTCATTACCTTGTTATACCTGACTAGCGAAAAAGTAAAAAGGAGAAGAAAAGACGAATTTATTTCCCGCTACAAAATTACTTCCCTGAATCTTTTCAGTCCTTAAAGCCCCAGTTAAATACTACAGCTTGACTGGTAAGGTGTTTGATATTAATAAATAAAGGATTTCCACTTATGTTCCCTAGTTTTTTCGACTTCGAAAGAATACTCACCTGTTTTTCTAACAATGAATATGATGAGGATACGTTCTCTAGAGTTTATTTGCCATAAATCCAAAACTTTCATTTATTATCTTAAGTCAAAAGTTTAGGCATTATACTTTATTTATTATTAATATTATTACTTTCGCTTGCTTTCCTAGTGGAACACAGGGCTTCAGTAGAACCCCACCATTTCACTCACTTCTCTACACTCTTCTCAACCTGGCGCCACAACCACCCAAAACCTTCCATTTCTTCCTAACACAATATTCTCCATGTCACCCTCACCTCAGACGCACAACTCGTCGTTCCACATTTGCCTTCCACTCGACGGCCTGGCCTGGTGCGTGATATCCCCAAACCCTATTCTCAGTATATGTACAATTCAATCCAATCCAATCCATCTCCACTTTCTCATACTGCATAATTGTTGGGCGATGGGTTGTTGGTTGGTTAGTTCCCAACCAGAATTCCTTGTTGATTATTCTTACTATTCTGGTCATCTATTTGATCTTCAGTATCGAGTGAGGGTGGGCGACAGCTGTTGATGTGATGTATGTATGTATGTATGTAGTTTGTTGGAAATGCTTTTCGTAATGCACCAAGTCTCTCAACCATCACGTAGAAACACCGACTTACTTGACTGAATTAGTGTTGAAAATCCAGATCTCGTTCAAGCTTTATGCTGAATGTAATTCAGTGCAGTGCAGTGCAGTAGATCTACACACCGATTTCAGACTGATGAATGTAGGCCCTATCTTACTGTCTTCCCAATCCTGGCTAATTTGACGTCCCCACCTGTGCCTGTGCCTATGCACCTGTAGTTGAGGCGATGCTGCCTTACCTAGGTATGTGAAAGAGACCACTTCCTTCAGATTTCTCCCATTCATCGTGATTGGTGCTTGTGGTTGCTGTTCTTCTTGTTGTTGTTGTGGTCGGTTGGGTATCTTCATCACCTCCATCTTCTCTACGTTCATCTGATGACAGTCCCGTCCGTCTTCGCTGCCTCACCTCTTCTGTCAACTTGTTGATTTTCATTTATACATCTTCGAGTTTGTGCTACAAGACATCAGACGTAAGTTATGATCTGCGAAATCCAAATCGTGTAGGGACTTCTCATCGGTCAAACAGCATATCCCCATCTTCTCACAGCTCCTCACAGTTGTCTGCTACACGATCTAGTCCAGTTCAGTCCAGTCGACCACAATCAGGAAGATGATCAGTGATAGTGGGCGGCAACCTTGTCTTACTCCTGTCTTCACTTCACTTCAAAGGCATCACTGAGCTTTGCATTGTGAATCACTTGGCTGACATGTAGCATCATCATATAGTACATAGTTGTTGAATGAGTTTGATAGATGTTTGTGGCACTAAAACCGTATTGTTGAATCAGCTGCCAAATTTTTTCTCGGTAGAGGCTGTCGAGGGCCTTTTCAAAATCGATGAGTTTGAGGTAAGGTAGAGGAGATTGGACTGCCATTCTATCCCCTATGTTATGATGATGCGTAGCGCAGCGTTACTATTTGATCATCACATGATCTGTTTTTCCTCAAGCCAGCCAGCCTGTTCAGGTCGTAAAGTACTATACTTACTCGGAAGAAAAGGTTAGTATCATTCAGATAACTGACGCTGGACGATTATTGAAGTTAAAATGAAAATTTGGGCTGCAGCAGGAATGGAACCAGCGACCAATTGGTCTCCCACCCGATGCTCTATCACTGAGCCACAAGATCCACTGTCAATACGAGGCTATAAAACCACGGCTATATCAGATATTAAAAATGTCAGCTGCAATAATTCACCAAAACTACTTTTCTTCGTACCATTTCAGAATGAGAGATATCGATATGTAACAAGTACTCTAATTTGTATTTATATGAGAAAGTCTTCAGGGAATAACTTAATCAGCAGTTACTAAGTAAAAACGCTCACCTTATATTGCTGTCGGATAGGTTTTCTATTTTCTCTTTTATCAATTAGTTCCCGTAGACTAAGATTGTGTTAAGATACTGAGTGAAGCTACATCTAACTGTCATTTACATTTATTAATTCTAACCGGAGATAAAAAGTTCTTGATGGTAAAAATGTAAGTCTTAACGCATGTGCATGCTGATTTGTTTCTGTTGTATATTTACCATATTAAAAAAGTGTTATTTACTAGATAAGCTATCAGATTAAGATAGCATTTAAAGCAAGAAACTCCCTACGAAACAAGCTTCCTCTGTCAAAGCCTCCAACAAAACATATTTAACAAAGTAATCAAGATTATAGAATATCGTGCAACGAAATTGTAAGGTCAAGTACACGGTTTAGAGTAGTCGAGCAGGGTCACTTAGAATAATAGAGCACAAAACTTGATCAAATTTAGAACGATGCACCCTAGTAATATAAGAAATCTAGAGGAAAACTTAACTATAGCAATGCATACAATCACAAACAACCATACAATAGGATGGAATTTACTGACAGTCCTAAAAATTAATTTATCAGTACAGAGGACCAGATTTATAAACCCAAATTTATTCATCAAATCGATGTTGAATACAAGCAAAAGGAATGACTCAGCACATATTCCACAAATTTGGGAAATTTTATTATTCATATTATAATTAAAAGCTACGGAATAGAACTATAAAAAAGTGTGTAAAAGATGCATCATCCAGTAAGTGATACTATTCTCTTACAACGTGAAATATACAACAGACAAATTAACATGTAATATTAAATCACCACAGTGAACAAGTTCTAATCCTAAGTTAATAAATTAGCTCCCCAACTAAGTCTGTTAGTTGGTTCTTTCTTAGTAATCTGTAAGTAACTAAGTGAAACATCGCTTAAAGGTACCAAATGTAATGATGAGTACAGTTCGAATAATGAATCATTATCTGTTGAACTGTTTCCTTCAGAAATGCCAGTGTGTAATGAACACCAGATTAAATTCTGTGACGGAAAATATCTGAACAGCTTGACTGTTTTGTACCAATATAAATTTACATGTTTCTGAATAAATTTAACAGGTAAACTCGGTTTAGCGAGGCTCCTGTGAAACAATTTAGGTCCATTTACATAACGTTAACTTTCTATTTATGTAACACATTCAATAATTAGGTGAAACTTAGAAGAAAATCATCTACCTATCAAACATCAATATACCCTTAAAATCCTTGATTAACATATCTAGCATATAATCCTGAAGTGTGAATAAACATGAGTCATCAGGTTGTTTCCCATCTTCAAGTTCTATTACCTCATCTACATTGAACTGTAATAATCCTCAGATCAAGGGAAATTTAATAACGAACTAATTGATAGCAGTTATGCAGTAGTTTTCTTTTAAAAGTGATTATTAATCTCCCGAGTATAAATGAAAACTACTCATTTGATTCTATGACACACGGTCACCTCCATTTAACATCAGATGAAACGATCTGAAATGCACTATCCAGAATAAGCGCTACAAACAAACACTATATCTTAAGATAACTACGCCGACATACTGAATAATACTGTTATGGAATTCAACAAAAATTGAGTGTGGTGTCTGAAGTGGTTTTCCTATTGAGATCAGATAATCTCTAAAGTTGAATACATAGTAACAAATACTGTTTCATACTGGACAAAATTGTGGTCTTTGAGTATATCGTCATAAAACACAAAATGATACATAGAAGTACTGTTAAGGTGCTTAAAGTAATCCACTAGAAAGCTTGAAAATGTATACCAATAATATATATTTGTATAAATAGTACAGCTGTCTGGATAACCGATTGAATGTCGCAAATAGAAAAAGCAATCAATCTAGTTAGGTATGGGTATTTTAGTGATACAAAAAAGAGAATAAACTGAATTAGAAGCAACTAGTATTTAGAATGTCTGAATATTGACGCTGGATAATAAAGTTTCACTTCCTTCCCATTTTTTGTTCCTTAGATGGTTATTCTTGGCAAATAGCCATGTGTGTATATGTATGCGCCAACCCCAACTTAAATATGAAATATCAGTACAAGATTACTTAATGATTGTTAGAAAATATGTTTAAAAAAGCAATGCATTAGCACAGATTAGGTTATACTTCAACTGAAATATTATAATCATATTGTTCTATTTATTGACTCGTATTCAGCCGTAAGAAATAATTTTCGTAAAGCAATTTTTTTATTTTCTGAATACACTTCAATGTTCTTTTCTTAAACCGTAAATTCATCTTAAAGGCTGATGAAAAACACTGTCAAAAATGTGACCACTGAAACGTTAACACATTTTAATACAACGAGAAAAATCCTACTTATCTAGACAAATAAATTTTGAGTTTAAACGACCTGTTCAGCATATCATAATGCCTTCCGACTCAGTAGTATGTTTCTTCATATCTTACTTGAGACATTTGACATGTAAATTACTTACCTTTTTTAATAGTGGACTTCGCTTTAAGACGCTAGAAGAAGCCTACGTCACTGGTATTATGCCTTAGGATGTCCAGTCCAAGAAACATAGACATACTACATGTGTCATTGATAAACCAAAATATACTAAAACGAAAGGACCTTATGATAGTTGGAACCTAATAGTTGTTCTGTTGTTTCTTGACTCTCATGCCCTGCTTACCAATTTGAGGAAAGTCACACAACTGTTTCACAGAGTTCAGTAGTTCTAAGAACAAAGGTAACCAGTAGTCGGTTGCACTGACAGACAGACAAATAAACCTTTCACATAAGTGAATCATTTCAAGTTGCCACAAGGAATAAGTGGACAGATAAGGAAGGAATGACACTGAAGCAGAACAATGTTTACGAGAAAGAAAGTAAAGAAATAAATGGGGGTTAAAGAAAATGCTCCAAACACCAAACATGATGAAAAATGAATGTAGCTAATCCACTGAGCTACATTTAGGTTCATTTCACCAGGTATTTCAACACTGATTCCCAGCATCTTGACAACCCCCGTTAAACAACTTTCATGAACCTAAATAGCTTGAACTAGGAGTCAGAAGGATTGCTCGTGGCATTTACTTTTACATTATATGATGTAAGTGGAGGAAATTTGAACAAAAAGCTAGACAGAAAGCTTCACCATAATTTTAATAAGACAAATATAATCGCTGTGATACATGTTTCATTATTCTTGAATGAATTTATTCTAATTGTCAAAACTGATGTAAAACTATCTGCTGAAACAAATATGATAATTTACTTTGTTTTCCCTGATCCATTTAATCATGTCTTACCAATGATGGAAAAAGCATTATTTTTAACCTCATACCTGTTCGTGAAACCCCTTTGAAGGCTAATGAAAGAGTTAACCAGATGTTAACGAACCTTCCGGCGTACCTAACCTGCAGACTCAGAGCATGTAATAGAGTGATTTGCCGTTTGATTTGTCCTAGGTGAGGAGACAGTGTGATTGCATGTGAGGTATGATGAAGGCAGTGAGCCACATGTCAGCTGTCTCCTCAGAGTGAAATGCCAGTAGGAACGAGTTGGCCGGCGTACTTTCCTATAGTTTGGGTTGCACGTCAATGATGAGGCCCATCTTGATGATTGCACCAACGGTCGCTACCGAATACTTGAGGCGACTGAGCGTTAACCTCCCCCCCCTGCCTGGGAACGGGTCTTAGGAAGCAGTCGACGAGAGACTTCTGTACCTAGTCAGTTATCCGCTAGCTGCACAGGCAGTAAGGGCTGAAATATCCAGGTAACACCAACCTAACAGCCGTGAGAGGAGGGTCGGCATTAGTTGAGTGACGATTGTGAGATGTGACCGGCCTTAGCAAAATAACCCAGGCTGGGAACTCGCCACCATTCCTACAAAGGAGGTGAGGGTAGATACCTGGGACTTTAAGGGCTTCTCCATTAGTAGGATTGCATGGCCTGTTGTGTACACTGTTTTCATGTACATGTGCCTAAATGGAATCCAACCCATTGACAAGTGATGTTGAGCTAATCTATAAGCAAAGTAAGCTTGTGAAATCAAAATAACCATAAATTTGTAATCATAAGGTCTTTTTTGATTTACTGTATAAAGTGATTCATTGATTAATGAATATTTTATACCCTGAGCTATTAGACTGAACTCTAAAGGTCACCCTAGCAACAACTGAAATAACCAATCAGATCTCTCTATTTTGTGGAAATTTGCCTTTCCAGCCAAAATGAAGAAAACTAATTGGTTATTTCGATTGTTGCTAGGGTGGCCTTTAAAGTCACCGGAGCTGTTAAGCAAAGATGGATTTCGCACCAAATTTGCAGCTAAGGAGAATTCAAGAAAAAAAGATGAGCACTTTAAAAGAAAACCAATCGTCCTATTATCTCTTACCGTAGTCCCCTCCAGGACATAACAATATGTAAACACTTGAAACATTAATATTCTTCATTATATTATATCAACGTTTTCAATCGTTTAGTTACTACTTATCTTTAAAAAGGAAATTAAACCGAATTAACGGAAAAAATATTTTGAAATTGTATTTACTACGAAAAATCAATTTTATGAAGTTAGCCAGGTTAATATTTGTTTGGCTCTAATTTATTGTCCCACGAAATAGTGTCTTATCCACTTAGTATGCATGCAGATATGTTTAAATAGGCATTCGGATGATGTTCTTTCAAACAAAATGATCATAGCAAAACGGATAAAAACATGAAGAACTAGCTAAAAACCACTCGTTATAACCATATTTTCATCCGAAAATATGTGATGCAAACAAATTGTCTAGGATAGATTATATCTAGTCTCGATTCATTTTCAAGCGCAGCGTTATCACCTTAGATATGTTTTTAAAACAGCTTTGTTTTTTTACTTACTCTTAAAAGGTTTGTTTTATCCTGGAAATCCCGATAACTCAAAGAAGTAAACCCATATAATCCTTAGAAACTCTTACTATTTTCAGCGGTATCAGATCGCTTCCAAAAGTCCAGGCATTGATCGATGAGCAAAATTTGAGTATTCAGTTTCAAATATCAGCATCTGTAAAGAATGGGAGATAGATTGACATTCTGTTTGGCTTAACTCTTATTTTGAACTAAAAAAAGAATGACCTAAATAGGCGTATCATTCAGGACATACAATCAGTACAGAAACATATCGATCACACTAATGGTAAAAATAAAAGTGAATTTCGAGGGCTAAATGTGTTAAATTTTCAAGGATTTTTTTCCTAATAATATGTCCATTTAATGGGAACAAATATTGATAGACTAGTTGGTTACATTAGTCAAAGAAATAATTGACATTGACATTTTGTACCTTAAGATCAATTTTCAATTATTAAACCACAATATGATATATGATTCAGTTTTAAGATGCACGTTAATAGCACATTGTTGAGTTTAATAATGCCTATTTTCCAAGTCAAAGGTGAACTAATCAACTCATTCTTATGCCTAATACTCTGAGAATATATAAGTGTACCATACTGACTGAAAAGATGTTAAATGATGAAAGTATACAATGGAAGATTGTTTAAACGGGATTTCAAAATGTCTGTAATGTACCATGTCAAAAATCTATATGATTAGCTAAATCAAACGTGCCAACACCGACACTTGTTTGGTAAAAAAATACCTTTCAATAATAACTTTGAAGTAAACAAAATAATCAATTTAATTGTATGAACCATGAGTAGAGAGTAGTTTTCGCCATGCATAAACTATAAAACATTTTCCTGCTTTAAATGAAATCACACAGAAAATGTTTGAATATTTTTAGTAGAATGAATAATTAACTGTTTTGAAATAATCATTGGTTGAAGTAAATGTAACCAAATGATTGATCAGTTGGCAGTGAGAAAGGAAATAGTATTCAAATTAGGGACATAGTATACCATCAACGCCTTTGAAGTGAAGTGAAGACATGAGTAAGACAATGTTGCCGCCTACTATCACTGATCATCTACCTGATTGTGGTGGACTAGATCATGCATCAGACGACTGTGAGGAGCTGTGAGAAGATGGGGATATGCTGTTTGACCGATGTGAAATCCCTACACGGTTTGGACTCCGGTGATACTGATTTATGTTTAATGCGTTGTCTCACAAACTAGAAGATCTACAGGCAAAATCCAACAAGTTGACAGAAGAGGCGAGGCAGCGAAGACGGACGGGACTGTCTTCAGATGAACGTAGAGAAGATGGAGGTGATGAGGATACCCAACAGACAACAACAACAGCAGCAACCACAAGCACTAATCACCATCACCAGGAAGAACCCGAAGGAAATAGTCTCTTTCACATACCTAGGTAAGGCAGCATCGCCTCAACTACAGGCACCACAGGCACAAATGAGAATGTCAAAACCAGGATTGGAAAGACAGCAAGACAGGCTTTCACTAATCTGAAATCATTGTGTAGATCTACTGCACCCAGCACAAAGCGCGAACAAGGTCTGGATTTTCAACACCAATGTCGAGTCAGTGCTGCTATATGGTTCATAAACTTGGCGTGTCACGAAAAACATTTCCAACAAACTACATACATACATACATACATCACATCAACAGCTGTCGCCCACCCTCACTCGATAATGAAGATAAAGAGATGACCAGAATAGTAAGAGTAATCAACAAGGAATTCTGGTTGGGAACTAACCAACCAACAACCCATCGCCCAACAAATATGCAGTATGAGAAAGTGGAGATGGATTGGATTGGATTGCACATATACTGAGAAGAGGGTTTGGGGATATCACGCACCAGGCCAGGCCGTCGAGTGGAAGGCAAATGTGGAACGGTGAGTTGTGCGTCTGAGGTGAGGGTGACATGGAGAATATTGTGTTAGGAAGAAATGGAAGGTTTTGGGTGGTTGTGGCGCCAGGTTGAGAAGAGTGTAGAGAAGCGAGTGAAATGGTGGGGTTCTACTGAAGCCCTGTGTTCCACTAGGAACCCAAGGGGAAGATAATATAATATTAATCTCATTTAGACGTTTGTGTAATAACAACTCAATGAAATTAATAGTGAAATAGACAGAAAGAGTATATCGAATGTGAGGATCTGTAATACTGAAAATTGAATGGAAAATCCGATTGCTATTACCCAATTCTAACTTTAACTTCTGCTGTGAAAACAGGCTGTATTTTTCTTTTGTGTTTTTGAGTTTTTCAAGCTATTATTACCTAAATCTGGAATTCAGGTACTTCCTAGTTTGAATACTATCCTTTTCATCAGTGACAATTGTTTAAACACTGTCATACAATATTCATCTGTTGGACTCAATTGACGCTAACTTTAAAACACTGATGTACTTCATACGAACAAATACATTAGTGTTTTTTACGTTACTGTCATTTGTATAGTACTTTCCTGATTACAGCCTACCAACATTTATAATTTTACGAAGCATTTTAACATTCTCTACCATTAAATGTTGACAAGAATTATATTTAAATGGGTTTGTTCGACTTTTGAGAATGAATTTGCTAAAAGTGTAGTGAGCGTTGCTGATAAGAATGGATATGAGTAGTATATGTTGAGAGGGTGGCAGAAATCGTAGAGAATTACCAGCAGTGGATAAGGATTCCACCAAGAGAAACGCAAGAGATAAGGCAGGCGTATGAATAATAAATCAAGAAGGAAGCAGAAGAGGAACTGAAGCACATTTTGGAAAAGACGGTTTTAGTGCAAGGCGTACCACATTTAGTGACTACCATCCCACTTGCTAACAATAAACATTCCTTCCTTCGTAACTGCCTTCTTGTTTCTTTCAAAAGTAATATTCTTAGATTGGACTTATATACTGCTTCAAATTTCTGTTTGTTATATATTCTTGGTAAATAATCCTAATGCACATCCGTGTTAAAAACTGAGATTCCTAGTATTATTCTACACTAGACAATTGAATATTTTTGAAACTCATTTTGAATTCTAACAAAACAAGAGTATATATGCATATCCATTTATAAGGTCATTAACTTTGAATGTGTGAAATCCTCTGACATTTAGACTGTTAATGTAAAGTCTAGGAAACTAGAGTCAATATATTACTTCTAATCATGGGACTAACTTACCTGGTCGTGGTTTGTCAGACTGGTATTACTAATAAGGAAGAGGTGACCTGATCAGCACTTGAATGTAGTAGCGCATCTGGTAGAACACCGAGGCAGTAATTCACAGATATGTGGTTTTTTCAATGAGTAAAGTTTTTATTTTGTTAACAACTACAACCCATCACGGTAACAATAATGACTAAAAGTTGTACTCAGTTAATGAAAAAGGAAAATTACAACTTCACTGCTTAACTGACGATAAACATACCAGCCAATGTGAATATATTCAACTTTCCAAAAGTCAGTATGCTGACTAATACATCTGAACTAATTGAGTTTTACTGCTTCGAAAGATCAAAAGTTTGTCTTTTTAACGATGTATAAAGTAAACGAAATAAATATCTGTTACTCCGTTTTTACTGACCGTCTAAATAAAATAAATTTTTTAGAAACATAAACTTAAGATGTTAACTACTTTTTGATCAACGGAACACACAATACCACATAAAAGATATTAACATACATAACAAGTTCAGTAGTGAAGAATACTTAGGGCAAAAAAGTTTTACGATGATGAATATGCTTTGCTTTTAGATCATCCAAGAATACACCTGATATTTACATTGAAATAATAATGATAAAGCTAAATTATGATTCCTTCTTACTGTCTGATCGACTTGTATTACCAGTCTAAAAATAGTCTGGTAACGTGCATTTTTATTCATAACGATAATGTATGACTTAAATGAGAGAATAACATGTATTCACTTCGATAGCATATCATCTATGGTAACATATTAAGAAGCATTTATATGCTTTCATTCCGGTGTTCAAACGCTTTTCAGTTTCGCCTTTTGCTTCGGAAACATGTCTTGTGTCCAAGTGTTGCCTTAAGTAAAAGCCTATGTTTAGTTTTCATTCTACTGCAGTTACTGATTAACTTTGTCTCTTTTAATTCCTAATCGAATAGCTTTACACCAAGGGAATAATTGAAGGTTACATTTTTTAAGACATCTATTCTCATATCTGAACTCTAACTCCCCTACATTCCTCTGATATTTAACACAACTTTAGTTAACATAAGGACTTGATTTCTAGTGAACTAGATATCAAAGATCAAATAAAACTAATTTAGGATGTGTTCAGCTGTTTATTGTACGCTTCCACAATACTTAAATATCTACTAGATGAATTAGACCAATAGAATTTTATCAGACATGCACCAAATAAATCGTCGATGATTCCAATGACAATAAATATTCATCTTTTTGATAGTGGATATTTATGTGAACTTATACTAAATATATATATGTATGTATGTTTCTGCAAAACATTATTATGTAATCAGTTTATGAGTGTATTCTTTATTGTGAATAACAAAATCACCATAATATAGATGAATATTGACAATACAAGCTAACAGCCTATGTATTTGAACACATACTTCTATACACACACACACACACCTAGTAATAAATCAAGCTTTAAAACAGATTCAGCTATATACACTATTGTAAGAGACCAGTGAAAGTGTGTATAAATAATCCATCAAAGTTAAACAGACTGAAATAAATATGATTAATGTGTGGTCACTACATTTATCAAAGAGAATAATGATGATAATGATAATAATAACGGTAATGCGCGGACTAATAGTCATCTAAGTATATCTGATAGGTTAACGGTACAAAATGCAAACTTACTATGTAAATTCCCTTTTAGCTGGATATTTTTTTTGTAAACTGTTGAATGCCTTCCACAAGTAAGATCAATATATTATAATTTTACCCATTTGTAAGGTTCAGAATACTTTCAATAAATCTTTATTTAAGAACATCACATCCGAGATAGAAAAGTTTTTGCAGGTTTTCTTTGAGTTCATCGGGATCGTTTCATATGGAAGTTTGTTTCTAAAAGCAGATGATTTAAAATAATATTTTTCATCTGCCTTCAAATATGCAAACCGTTAGTGGTCCTCATACCGTAAGTGGTATTCAACAGATGAAGTACCCATGAAGAAGCCTGAAACCTAAAAAAGCGTCAACCAGCAGTTCTCAAAGTATTAACGATGACTATCATCCATTAGATCTTTACACTCATAGTACCATATAAGTGACCAACATCTAATTACGGGTAATACTGTAAAATCTCTAGAAGGCAAGCATATATTGTAATACACCGACTAATTTACTTGTTGATATCAATTAAAGGAAGGATAGAAAAATTCTGAAAGCAAACTGACAACATCTCAACAAAGAGTCTCATAATTAAGTATATATATATTCCAGATTGGCCTTTTGGTGGGAATACCAACAAATAGATATAGGTAAGTCCAACTGACAATTCAGTCATCTCATGAGAAGCATATCTTGGATTCTAATGTCAACCATTATCAAACACAAATAAGATTCTGATTCCGTACATATGGTTTTGATTTCTTGCGGAAAATAGTTTAATCTGAACAGATGGACTTTTGAGTAAAGTTATCAGTAACGCTTCTTTTATTCCTATCCTCACAAAAAGAAATTCATTCAAAGTGCACAAGTTAAGTTCATTTCTCCAAAACCAGTTGAATGCCTCTATGGTAACAGATACAAAACTTTCAGTCTTAAAGAAGACAATTTGCTGACAAAGTTCCAGTAAACGATATCACTGAAGATATATCATTTCGCGATCGATTATTAATAAACCAATCTTAACCAAATCTAAATTAACCTATATAACTATCTCCCTTGGATAGACTTTCAGTTACTAGCTATCACGATATTATTTTATGCTCAACTACTAATTACCTAACACTGGTTATCAATAGATATGCCTCATAGTCTGCTAAACGCAATGGTGACTATTGACTGCACTGAAACTATCCTATTCGTCACTATGGAGTAAAGGGCCGTTTCTACTATGAGTAAAATATTGCAAACTTTGGTATATTTGATATAGAATGGCCTTCAGTCTTATTTATCATCTACGAGTAAGATATTATATTGATAAATTAAACTCGTTTACTAGTTAAATGGAAGACCACAACAGGAAAGATTTGTCAGACATTATTTCGCCATATGCTTCCAGATTTCGCTTTTTTACTGATAATGCTATTGACTGTTAAGCAAATATCTCGTTGCCTATTTTGTATCATCAAGGCATTTATATACGCAAATCTATCAGATAATCATTTACATTACTAAGCTGAATAAAATTCTGAATTTCCTGATTTTTTTGTCTCATCGTTTGATTTGTTTCTGTACTGTTTATGTTTGTCCTTTTAAAACCTGAAGAAAATCATATTTACTCACACTGTTCGGTGGGCAAGTGCTATTCTTCAGCCAAGACATAATTAATCTCAGTGTGTAGTCAGTTGCATGAGCAGCAGTTGGCATAAAGCTATTGATAGCAATTAGCAAACAGCTTGATCGTGATGTAAATGAATCTGCAAACGGAATGTTTGTTGTACATAAAACTGCTAGTTACTAACTGGTTTGTACGTAACTACTCGAGGTTTGCAGACAGATCAGCGAGTATACCTTATTTTAGTAGCATTTCAGTAGCATTAGGTTGATCCCTAAGGGTATGGAGATGTTTATGCTAAAGGGGTTCATTTGAGGTCATTAGTATTGAACGAATGTACCAGTTTTGCAGATGGTTGTTAGCAGAACTGCAAACCAAAACCGATCGATAATAACTTTAATCACCAGGTTAGAAAGCCACATGGTTTTTACTGTGGATTACTTGTTGCTGAGACCCACAGGTTGTGTTAGTAATTTTTTGAAACACACTGTGGTTACAGCACCCAGGTAAAACCTTCTGTATTGTCAGAATACAATGCGTAATGTATGACAAATCAACAAAAGGTTATATAGACAATGTTTCTACCAAAGACGAATGTGAGGAAATATTCTGACGCAGATTTTCTCCCAATAAATTCTTGATCTCAGAATGTCTCATAACTTTACAATAAGTCACAAAGTAGTGAACCATCAGAATATTCCTTAATATAAGAGTAAATCTTGTGAACTGTGATAGAACGTAATTCCATTTTTATTGATTTATTTGATTTTTCACACAGTGTAACAGTATTGTTTACTGGATTACGTTTCAGACATAATTTATTGTCCATAGTCATATCAAGGTAACTACACAACTTTCAGATATCCTTTATGTAGTTCTAATTTCCTCGCCACTTTTGTGATATGGGTAGTAAGATTTTCCATATATCTGGATCAGGTGCTGAGTCATTCCTGTTGTATGTATTTGGTGTTGATTCGATAAACAAGATTCAGTTATCAATCTCTCCCTCCACCCTACTGTTAGTTTAAAGGGTTTTTGACGTGTCTCATCCTGTTTTGTGGTTGTGGAGGAATAGATTGGTCGTAGCTCAGTTGATAGAACATTGCGCAGAAGACCTATTGGTCTCTGGTTCGAATCCGGTCACCGTTCAGGTTTTCATTTCATCTTCATTCATCACCCAGTATCAGTACTAGTCTGCAAAACCACGGCTATCTCAAATAAGCAAAATGATAACTAAATCTTTGTTCATCGAATCAACACCAAATACATACAACAGGAATGACTCAGCACCTGATCCAGATATATGGAAAATCTTACTACCCATATCACAAAAGTGGCGAGGAAATTAGAACTATATAAAGGATATCTGAAAGTTGTGTAGTTATCTTGATATGACTATGGACAATAAATTATGTCTGAAACGTAATCCAGTAAACAATACTGTTACACTGTGTGAAAAATCAAATAAATCAATAAAAATGGAATCAGAGTATTTCAGATACATTTCGTCATCCATACAACCCCGTAAAACTACTACTTGAAATCCCTTCTGATCCCTTATACTATTTGTTAACTGTTCATGAGTATATACTATCACTATCAATAACTCAATCAGACTGAAAGACATTAAATGTTAGTCAGAAACCCTCAAGCAAATAAATAATCAGACTATAGGGATCCATTTTTCCCCCTATGCTCCATTGGAAACTCTTAAGTTTAGCAAAGTTCAAAATCAAGACAATCAAAACTTACATTGAAGTATGTTTTAAGATAAATTTCTTGCATAAATTTAAACATTTTATGTTAATGTATGAAGAGATGCGCTTGATTTCTCGGGATTCTTATTTGTTGCACCACTGTCTCCTAAATTAAAATCTGAATAGAAGCAATTGTTTTTATTTCATTTTATCCATCAAAAATCATATGCATCTCATCTTAACTAATTATCTTCATACCATTCTCCAAATAATTTCTTCTGGCAACATGAAAGTGGGAGACAATGCACATATAATCAATTCTCACTGGAAACATTAGGTTGTCCACGATGTAGTGGAAGTCTTATTAAGACTGTTTGGAAATTTGTGCATCTCTTGGAAACATAGAGTTGATTCTGATTTCAAGGTCAACACTTTGATAGGTGAATTATTCAAGTGGCTTCCTCACCTATTGCTGATGTAGGATATTTATATCTCATAGAATTACTTTGGATAGTAATGTGTTCTGTGAGGTGGATACTCTAATTACGAAGCTTTCTTTGTCATTCTAGACAACATTATCGGTACAAACTTCAGAAAGAAGTGAGTTGTGAAGTTTTCTCCACAAGTGGTCACCTTCGCAAGTTAGAACGGAATTTTGTTAATTAATCTAAAATAAACATTCAGTTAATTCGGGTAAAGGGAAAACGCTGTAATCAAAATATGTCCGTTTGACTATTTTAGAATAAAGGTAAATTCTTCTCATTCTCTTCATGTTTGTTATACTGAGTACCTTTGGTATAATTAGTTGAAGTAAATTGACAATTATATATATATTTATATCATATGATTTCCTGGTAGACAGCTGACGATGAATGGTAATTAGTTTACCATAGCAGTATAAATCTGTCAGTTTTGCCGCTGAAGTGGAAACTGAAATGCCGGATTGTCTATGACCCAAATTTATGCCATTCTAGTAACACTAATGTTCTACTCATTTGTATGCACTTTTTTCACTTATCTGTTAATTGCGTCTAGCCAGGAATACGACCAGTGGGCAATTATGAGTTTTCAAGGTAAAATGTTACTGACAAAAGTATACTTTCAATTAAATACAAACAGAGTTACAAAACGTTATTGAATGAATAGCATGAAAAATTAAACGGCGAAAAAATTTGGATTTATTTTTAGTATATACTTGATACGAACTGTGTATTCTGCCGAAGAAGCAGCGGCATACACAGTAAAACGTTCAGAAAAATCTTGTTTTCGATTTTCTAAACACGCTGGGATTATATCAAAACTTACCTATATAATATGCACACAAATGTTGAACTGTTTTATCTAGTGAGCGAAGGGCAATCTATTGTTGTCTGTATCTTCATATAATGTACTCAATCCTGTGACGTATTCTATTACAAACCTTCGGTTGATCCTTAACTACAGTGAGATTGCTTACTTCATTTTCAAGTGACTTTTGACGATGTTACATTCCAATCCAAAATTATGTAACATTTACTGGAAATATAAGAAGACCGTAATCTGTGAGTCCGATTCGTGAGATTGTAAAGCATCTGATTGCGCCATTATCATTATTCATCGTATAAGGTGCATTTTTACTTGTGTAATCCCGGTGTGGTATATTAAAGCAAATAACCATACAACGGCAGGATAATACATGTAACAATTCACTAAAACTATACCCGCCGCACAAGAAGTGGACAACGTGACACAGTGGTCTAGTGAATAACGCTCTTCCGTTTGAACCGATCAGTCCTGAGTTCGAGTCCCGGTGGGAACAACATCACTCACTGAAAAACAAGTGTATACCCACCTAACGAGTCACAAACAGGATGAGACGCGTGCTCTGGATCCTGCCGTTAACCACTATCCATCACTAGCAAAACAAACACCTATATTTCGTATTACTCCTCAACCTTTGGGTCATGCAAGAAAGGCTCTCAGTAACAGTATACATCTGACTGACCACCTCAAAATTGAAATATTCACTAAACTGAAAATACATAAAGATAGATTTCAGGTGAATATTCAAGTTTCGCTACAGAATATGACGTTTACAGTCATCGAATCACATGGTGATATGGAAGGAAGATCAATATAATGTTGGTGAGTGAATTGGCATATCGGTCAGAGAGGCTTTTTCCAGAAGATGTGTAAATAAGGTAGAATGAAAACAGGTTTGAACTATGAAAAGTACAATGGAGTTATGATTCATCGATGGTGAGAAAGAATGAATTACTATTTTGGAAAGATGAATGTTTGAACATTAAACAACACATGATAACTAATAATAATGATGATAATAATAGTGACAACGACAATGATGATAACAAAATGGACCATATAATGTATAAAATGGTTCATAGAATGCATAACTCAGAAAGGATAGCAAAACTGATGAGTAATCACTTCCAGCAGTGTAGGCCCTTTTATTCATAAACAGGGATCACTATGATTATGCACGAAAAGCTTTATCTGTTGAAAAGTTTCATGGATTGATTAAGAATAACTCAGTTATTCTGAATCTTTTCCAAATGTTTCAGTTACGTAGGTCTGAACTCATCAAACTGTTCTACTCTAACAGACAAATCGTTTATTTAAAATCCAGACAGTGGTCTCTGGATTTCTGAAATATTATTACTGCTTGGTTCTACCTTCTTTCAGGTTTCCTTGGCATATTTTTACATCGAAATACAACTACTATGCATTTGCAAATTTATAGTGAATAACTTTAAGTAAAATCTTTAATATACGGATGCATCAGTACAGGCAGTAAGAAACGCTTTTTCGACTCACAATATTTTTCTAAAGTCGTTTTTCAAAAACAACATTTAATTTTGATCAACCAAAAAAGAAATTATTATCTAATGTATTTATTACTCTGAATCGCCTCTGAAAAACTATCTGTATGTAGGTGTTCAATGGGTAATAAAAGAAACAGTAAAAAGTTACTTTTGTCTTAATCATCTAGCCTATTTGTTTTCATCTTTTTATCCTTTCTTAGCATAACATTCCACATTTTAGTCTACGCCAAAGTTTCCTTGTTCTATTTCTCCCGCAACATATAGACACATTATTGCACAACAAAGTATGTGTATAAAAGAAATAGATTTATTCACTCAGCATGTCATAAAGTCAATCAGAAGTAAGAAAAATTTGATGATGTTATGTGTAGGTAACACTAATCAAACACAGCGAATAATAGAGAAGAACGAAAAAGAGTAGAAATGCCATCATGTCGAAACATAAAAGTAATAATAATAATGACTATTATCGTTACCACTGCTTGAGATAAACTTAACTGGATAGTAAGAGATACTGATGTAATAAACAGGCAGGATACAGACAAATCCATGAACTGCAATAATTTTATTTTGCCTTCCAATATAAAAGTATTTAATCTAATTTATGCTAAGCTGAATACGCACATTATTTGTGTATGGTATCTGATCCGGAGATTTGTAGATTATAAACGAAAACACTGGTTTAATGTAGAACTGATTCATTAGTTCGTATCATTCACACCTCTTTCAACTTCTCTCTCTCTCTCTTCCCTCCAACTGACTATTTAACTACCTTAATTAATGTGTGTGTGAAAATACCTTCTGTTATTATTCTGCACTCTGTAATTATTCAAGGTGAAAAAATCCAGAGTGTATGCTTTACGCCTAAGATGTAGGTCGTTGATCTCAATAAAAACTCGTACCAAAAGCTTATAAAACGTACTGCATAACCTCACCGAAAGAAAACGAAAACGTAGACTTTACAAAAGCAAAAAGGTGAATAAAAATCTTTGAAATTACATTGCATTTGACGTAAAATGATTATTTCTGTGCATAAGTATAGTCTCTTGGCACATTATATATGTCGAATACAAATATCTTAAAAGTATTCCCACAATCAGTTTCCTTTCAGTATCCATTTCTCCTTTCATTGTCTACATTTATTAAAAGTAATCTAAATGTGAAAACCATCAGACTACAATTAAACAATATAATGAAGAAAATTTGTTGAAGTTTAGAACTTTTCACGATTCCGTAACCATTTGGTGATTCTCAGAACGCCAGCAACATTTGACATTCTAATTAACTGTAATAAGAAAATGAGGCTTAAAATAATGCAGCAGTCACTTTTAAAAGACTCAGACATTTTCACTACATTGTGTAGTTTGCGATGATAACAAGTCTAACAGTTATTGATCATGCATTTCTTTCAGTCACAATAAATTTCAGGATTCATTTGTTCTCATCACAGTTTTCAATGACAATCTAAGTATCCGTTCGATGATGCGTCGTCACAATCTTTATCTTTCAAAATAGGCATAGTGAGGTGTCTAATTAATTGAGAACGAGTCTGACCAGTAAATCGAAAACTCGGAATAAGGTGCTGAAACATATTAAAAAGACATTAGTGTTTGATGATGGTACTATCGAGCTAATTAAAAGTTTATACTGACTCACAACAGAAAAAGAAACAACAAAATTAATACTGATCATTACATGCCTGGGAAAGGATTCCAATCTTCTGTAGTCCTGCCACATTCAGAAGGGGTATCCAAACGTCGATGAAAGATTTATAACAAAGCCAGGATTTGGGTGGTATCTAAACCAAGAAACTCATTCGAAGAGACAGAATGTGGGATAGAAGAATCAGTAAACCCAATAAAGCAAAATAACCTAATGCATTAAATGCCGTAAAATGATTAGGAGGTTAAATGCTTAGGACATAATAGCCAATCAAGAATAGTCAACATAGTGACGCACAAAAATCTAGCGAAATATAAAACGGTAGACCTCATAAAATAAATAACTTAGAGCAAATATAGGCTATTGCTACTTTTGTACTGACTCATAGTAGCATTGTAGAGTAGGAGAGTATAACAACTCTAAAATCTAATCCACCGGCGATAACTAAATCTATGTTTACCGAATCAACATCAAACACACATATAACATGCGTTATTCATCATACATTGCAGATATCTGAAACATTTTACCGTTACTAAAACCAGAGAAATAAGGGGTTGCTGTACTGTAAAATTAGGTTCCCAAATTTTTTTCATTTCTGTCATAGGGTTAGGAGAAACGACTTCAAAGACCACCCCAACAATTGCTGAGATATTTTCTCTAGAGGTTTGAGGGATTTATTTGTCAATTCTAGGTTATTATTCATCATAGACTGACATTAGTTGACGACACATTCGAAACCTGGGAGTACTGGACAGCCGTCTGATCCTAATATGGGACTTCGCAGTAGTGCGCACTCATGACCTTGCCATGGATCGAACACAGGACCTCAGAGTTCCACGGCTACCACATTACCGTTGAATCACTAGGTTGGAATCCGATGGGCCAACTTTCCCACTTGTGTCAGTTCACGACATAGCCTGACCTCCATCCAATTCCATCGTTGGGTATCTGTCATCATATTTGGCTTGGTTGACCCCACCGGTCACAACTTCCCACCAGAGCTCCTGGAAACAGTTTTTGAAACGAATCACCAATGAGCATTAGGATTATTCAATTTGGAGGTTTGTGGAGTTTCGTTTATTGATTTCGAGTTGTTAAACATCATGGACTGGCATCAGTTGAATAATTCTAGTGCTCATTGGTGATTCTCTTCAAGAGTTGATTCCAGAAACTCAATCATGAGGACAGTTACTCAACGACGGAGTTGGACGGAGGTCAAGCTATATCCTGAGCTGACAGAAGTAGGGAATAGAGCCAATGGATTCGAACCCAGCGGCTTAATAGTAACGCGGTGGCCACGAAACCTGAAGGTCTTGGCCTCGAACCCTGGACAGCGCGATCATTGGTGCGCACTGCTACAGAGTCCCATAATACGGCTAAACAGCTGTCCAGTGTTTCCAGGTTTCCAATGTTTCTCCAACTGGTATCATTCTACTATGAATACCAACCTGGAATGCTGAGATAGCTGACTTCGTTTCTTTTTTGGTGAAAAACTACCTTCCCAGCCGAAATACGGTAACCCGATTGGTAATATCACCGGTTACTAGGATGACCTGTAAAGTAACTTAAATATTGCTGTATACCTGAGACTCACATCTAATAAACTAATGTGGCAAGGAAGTACAAAAGAAATCACATGTTTCTGTCCAATAACACGACATCGTAGTTGAATACTATCAACTAACTCAGAATCAGAAATGCGACTTCAGATGATACAATTACAACCTTTCTCAAACCTAGCAAAGCAGCAAGAAATCTTCATCAAAATTTTGGGTTAAACCTCTCATATTACACTGGCCCATGGTCTTAATGAAAAACAGTAACCTATACAGATGAGGAATTTAATAGCGAGATCAATCAGATTCTACTATTTTGCCGGATGAGTTGCTCTATAAAATAATTTTTCTGCTGGTACTGAAGTCTCATATTTACTACAATTAATGGAGGTATTGTTTCAATTTTGTATTGTTGATAAGAATTCCTCTCGGTACACAACTCAAACCGACTGATAACAGTCGTTACAGCTTGATTTAGCTTGTTTATAATCTAGATAGTCCATAATGTTAAGTACCGACCGTATTCAGATCTTAAATAACAAGTTACTTTGATGCAGCCTCATCACTTTTATTTTAGTGTACGACTAAATTAGTTTAGTGATAGTCTACGTGTAACTCTGTTACATGACTACACCACTTGAAAACTCACCAGACAACAAAATACTCTTAATTACTCGAGATAAAAATAAGGCAGGTGAGTGTAAACTGTATGAGTGAGAAAGCGTACTGAAAATTATCTAGTTTAAACTGCTCAACTAAAGGAATTTAACTGACAGACAAGTATGCCGTAATAAATTGAAGTAGCTTGGGATTAGGTAATACAAATAGGAAATTTTCATCCTAAATCATTAGAAAGTTAAGTGTTTTTGGCCTATTCATAACTCCATATAACCAAAATACAGTGACTACCATTCGCTGACGTAAGTATTCAACATTATTTCAAAGCTTACTTTTTAAAGGCTGACTGAATACACGAATCTTCTTAATATTGTCTACTTGTTTGTGTATATACTTCTACATGTGATAGCTTTCCTGTAACTCGTATGTTGTTACAGCAGATTGACTTAAAAGTTGATTTTTTCCGGAAGAAAGTGATTTAAGGAATCTTGCCAAAAGTTTTGTAATTATAGGCCAAATTTACGTCATATTTATAACCTCCAGTTTGGTTAGTTTATTTTTATATAAGATATGAATTAAAGTAGTTCGAGGTTTATGAGGATTTTATTTCTAAGGCTGTATTCATCATGGACTGACATTAGTTGGGGAACCATAGAAAACCTCAGTGCACAAGACAGATGTTGCGTCCTTGTTTGGGACTCCTCAGAAGTACGCTCTCACGATCCCTCTAGGGATCGAACTCATGACTTTCAGGTCCCGTGGTGAACTAGTTAACCATTTAGCTCATATATTAGAGGTTACTGGTCCATAGTCTCTTACTTCAAAGAATTTGCAGCATAGTACAGATATCACCAGTGAGCATTATACAGTAATTTAGTTTTAAGTTTATGAGGATTTTATTTTTAAGGTTGCATTCATCACGGACTGACTGATGAATACTACCCTAATTGTGAATTAAAGACTGAGAATTTAACAGATTTATGAGCACATTTTGTAAATGGTGACTGTATATCCAGATGAATTACACATTATAATGATCCGGATAGCAAGGCAATTTAACTTCAGTGAACATTTATTATTCAAAATAAATACAATACAAAGTCAAAAAGTGTCATAATTTATATGGTCTAATGCAGGTGAATCTCAGAGCTTACAGTAACATCTGAGAATGGAGTATTTAGAGATACTGGTCGAAGTCTTTGGTGACGAATCAGTTTCCCTAAAGTTTCAGATGTACGTAGTCGATAGGTATCGATATGCATGAAACATGCATCTGTGATTTCTTGGCAATGACAAAGCGTCTTAACTTAGTGGCCACAATCAAACCTCTTAAACAGAGTCCTAATAAACCTTAGGAGTAGATTATATAGAAGTAGTTGCTGCCTAGTGATTGTTGAATGTAAAATGGTAACTTAACTTACAGTTATAGAAAGTGTTCCACGTGACGTAACATAACGTAGAAAATGACATAGATTACGGCATTCATTCTGCAGGTTTGTGGTGACTGCTTGATTCCAAATTAGTATTCACCAGGGACTGATATCAGCTGAAGAACCATGAAAAACCGGGGAGCACTCAACAGTCGTTTCATCCAAGTGTGGAGCTTCTTAGCAGTTTAAGTCACAGAGACTGCTGTCTATAAAATATATCACCTAGCTGTGCTGAATGAGTTCACCCGCAGTCTAAAATCCTTAACTTTTCAGCTTCCTCAATCAGTATTAGAAAAGTGATTTTAATACTAAACTTTAACATTCATGCTACTATGCTATCTCCATAGAGTGATTTGTTTGATTTTTGCACAATAAACATACTTTCACATGAATCGGTCACCAAAGGATGATAGGTGTATCCATCTAGTCCTCAGTCCTTAGCACTTATCGAGGTTTATCAGTCAATCTTTAAAAAATGGCCACTAAGGCAAGCGAAGTGACGCTGTGATACATAGTATTTTAGTGTTAAGTGTAAGAATCAACCATGAAACCTTGGTCCAGGGCTTACTGCTCACGAAATAGGTTAACATTATGTTGAAAAAAATGGTACAAAAAAACATGTATGCAAAACAACCAGGCGAATTAGAGTAGAAAAGCTAACAGTTCTGTTACACTTTAATTCATACTGTGAAAACCTAGGGTAAACGTCGACCTACTGAAAATGTATATGGCTGTCAAGCACAGTTCAATTATGCGAAAAATCTAGACCTGCATTTTTAATTTGTTAGAGTAAAGCACTACTATGGTGTCAGAAAAGTCTAATCACTATCCAAGACCTGAATTTCTCCAATAAATAGGGTCAGTTAGTTCGGCAGTACCTAAGTAATCACTTCGTAGTGTATTCGTTTGTAACGTTCATTTTATTCTCTATATTCGAACAAAGAATTTAATTTAATAGTTTTCCTGCTTGAAGTAAGAAATTACCTGAAATGTTCATCTCTTAGCTGATTTTGAAAGTATCTAAAACAGGGTTGAACATCAACTGAATTGATGTTGTAGACCAGTAAATCAGTGACCACTGAGAGAGAACTAAAATTCACAATTTATTTATTTGGTGCACATAGCGAATTATTGGTGCCTTTGGTAGAACAAAAGTTCTCTTAATCTGTTTATTACCATAAGGTTTCGTTATGATATACTATTTTGAGATCTTCTGCACTCAGCACAAAGGACAAGATCCAGATTTTCAACAACAGTGTCAAGTCAGCTCTGCTATATGGTTCAAAGACTTGGTGCGTTGCCAAAGGCATTACCAACAAACTACAGATATTCATCAACAACTGCCTACGCTGGCTCGTTACTGAAGATCAGATAGCCAGAAAGAATAAGCAACAAGAAACTCACTCTGGCAACGAACCAACCAAGAAGCAATTGCTCAACAAATATGCAGTAGGAGGAAGTGGAGATGGATTTGGCATACACTGAGAAGACCATTCGGGGACATCGCGCATCAGGCCCTCCAGTGGAACCCAGATGGGAAGCAACGAGTTGGGTGTCCAAGGTGAGGGCGACATGGAGGAGATTGTGTGAGGAAGAAATGAGAGCTTTTGGGCTGTCAAGGAGCCAGGTCCAAAAGATTGCAGAGGAAAGAGTGCACTGGAGACGTGCTAGTGAAGCCCTGTGTTCCACTAGGAACCCAAGGGACAAATAATAATAATGATATACTATTTTAAGCTTTACAGGAAACTCAGGTGGATTTCGAACCTACACGTTTTACGAAAACTTTTCAAAAAGCACCTGAAGAGTTCTAACGTCAGGCGATATTTAATTCAGAATCGCTTTCCAATAACATATACAGTTCTAACGTCAGGATAAACTAAATGCAATAATAAATCTTTACACTTTCTCTTCATATTGATACAATAGGCAACTAAAATAAAACTCCACTCTGAGGTTTGTGGAGATTCAATAATGCATTTCAGGTTGAAATCCACCATGGACTGACATCAGTTGAAAGAACATTGGAAACCTGGGGAGACGGGATAGCTGTCTTATCCTAGTATGAGACTCCGCAGCAGTGCACACCCATGATCCCTTTCTCCATAGACCGGAGACCTTCAGGTTCCTCGGCCACCACGTTACCTTGAGCCACTGGGTCCGAACCCGATGGTCAACATTTCCTACTTCTGTTGATTCACGAGATAGCGCGACCTCCATTCAACGTTGTCGTTGAGAATCTGTCTTCATGTTCGACTTGGTTAGCTCCACTGGTCACGACTTCTCATTCGAACTCTGGGAATCAAACCTGAAAGTGGAAAATATTGACCATTAGATTCCAACTCAAGGGCTCAACCATAACATGCTGGCTGCAAAACCTGAAAGCCCTAGGTTCGATCCCTGGGGGCGGGCTCATTGGTGTGCACTGCTGTGGAGTACCATACTAGGACAAGACAGCTGTCCAGTGCTCTCACGTTTCCACTGTTTCTCCAACTGATGTCGGTCTATGGGGAATTTTAACCTGAAATAAAAATCTTTCTTCAAAAATGACTGACAGCTTTGAGTTTTGAGGCAGAAATCTAATGATAATAATAATAATAATACAATGTAACTGATTAGTAGTCTTACAAATAACTCGAGTTTCATACTGCCTACTAGAGTAAAATGTAATTCATTCTATACCACTAAAATATATTTATGGTCCCTCACTTTACTTGTAAGATTATACATACTACTTCTAAATAAATAAAAGTTAATATTTATACTTTATATTCATGATGCTTTCACTCAGCTAAACCATCTCTGTCATTGTTAGAAAGTCTATTTATGATGCGAATAGACGACCGAACGAATATAATCAGTAATGTTATTTGTTTTCAGGTAAACTGGAATATTGAGTTCATTTGCAACAACGAAACTTCCTTTAATAAATTTGTTTTTGCTTTGTTAAAACAAATAAAGTTGACAATATACCATAAATAAATGACCAGAATAGACTAGATGAGGTTGATTAGCCTCCAGTAATTAATCAGGGTACCTAACCGAGTCTTACAGGAGGTCAATCACAGGCCGAATTGCTAAAACACGGAGTAGTGTGGGTTCGAAACACAAGTTTGACATCATTTCCATTGACATTGGAGATGTGCCTTGCTTTCAAGTGCGAAGAAGCATGAAACCTAGGTTGGGCAGAACTTCTTCCCGGTTACCTGTATCCAACTAACATAAATAAACTGTTTTTACAAATTACTGATTAATGAATCTTTTTCCAGTGGTATTTCTTTTGTTCGGATCAAAAAAATGAAAGATGCATTACGAAAGTGCTCCACGCATATGTCTAGCACTCTTCATTTCTCAATGGATATCCAAATATTGTTAGTTTGTAGTAAAATTCAAGTTTAAATGTCAGGGTTAATTTCTACGAAAAATGTTATTCCAGGTTAACAGCTAAAGCATTTATATTGTCATTCCGAATGGAATAGTAACATACATAATAAATACGTGTATTTACAAAAAAGGCTTTGACCGTACATGTTATAAAATGAATAATGACTCTAATTATCATCTGTGTTAAAAATAAACTCTGGCAGATGGAATTAAGGCTTCTTCCCCTTTATTCCAGCTTCCTTATGACCCTGATTTTATAATTTAATTTACCAATATGGTAAACTAAATAGGCCATTTTAGAACACAATATAAAAAACAGAAAAAGTAACCGGGTCAAATAAATACCTTAAAGCTACATTTTTATGTTTCTCTCTTGTTTGCAGAAAGTTTTTATTTATCCATCTGATATAAATATTTTATATGTGTGATGTTAAATGTCAATGTATTTCCAAAAGTATGTGCTTCGCTTTCCAAAGAAACTTTCGATAACTTTAAAGATGAGACTTTTCAGATGAATAGAAAGCACGCGAAACAGAGCTTAATAAAACTTACATTGGGTTCTGCTATTTCAGGTTTACTAACCAACTAACTTTACTGCAGAGATAGTGAATAAACTTAAAGAAAGCTTTTGTAAAGAAAAAAATTCCGAATTATTGATATCGCGACCAGTTAGGTCGGGTTACTAGCTTAATCAGTATAGGCTAAGACTAAACACCGTGTACTCACCTTGCCGAATTTTATAGCCCTATAGGTATGTCTCTAAATATTTCAATGGTCTCCACGTTCATTGGTCAGTTTTCCGTACACAGTCTAATCAGCTGTAGATTTTTGTTTATTGTAAAGACTTACAATTTCGAATTTCGGTAACTTCTAGTAATTTCCGCAATAAGTCGCCATACTTCCTTCCCGGTTTGAACTCTGAAGCTCCTAAGAGAACACCTAAGTACCTAATTTTATTCTTCTTGACAATATTTTCAGTTTTATCTGCGATATGACATAGTATGAAGTAATATCTAACAATATACGCGCTAGTTACAAAACAACAAAGCTTATTTAAATTAATGATTTGTGACTCTAACTCTTTCCATAAATAACAATGCAATCAGGGTAGGCGTAAAGACATGCTGTATATGACGCATACTTGAAACTCATACTTCACAGTAAATATTTTTTCAAATAGAGATTGTAGAAGAATAAATTGAAATGATAGGTTATTGATGAAAAATAAAGTTGATTATTTTTGATGCGAAGTTTGAAATACAACCACTCTAGTAAAGAAGTATAGTTTTAATAAACAATTCAAGAAATCAGAAGCTTTAAAAAATTCTATGACGAATCAAAGGTATTGTATTTGTTGATGGATTCCAGTAAAAAAAGAAAATAATTGTTGATTACTCTCTGGTATTTAGCAGTTGTATTGACTAGCATCGACTTGTAATAAAGTAAGCCTAGACTTAACAACATAATATGAATTTTATTCTAGATGAAAAAAACTAATCTTATCGTTTAATGATATTTGTAATTTCCCGTTGTTGTTCTGAAATGAAATAATTGAACTCTGTTGACATATTGGATTCTGTGCGAATGCCTCGATATTACCTGATTATTAATTATGTTATAATTTGTTTTGATGTCTGAAACGATAGATACTGGATTTGAGTCTCAATTAGATAATATCACTCGTCGGAATATAAGTATATTAAGCTGACGATTCCTAAAAAGGACAAACAAGTGTCCTGAATTCCAATGCTAGCCACCACTAAACAACTTACAAGAAAAATTGATGTGTTGAAACATTTAACAAAATTTGTTCATTAAAATAATACCTAAAGTAGCAATTCATTTGATTAAATTAAAAATTCCTATTTAGGCATGAAATGAACGAATAGGCATTTCTTTCCAATTAGCCATTCATTCATGAATCTGTATTAAATATAAGTTTTTATCAATATGAATTTGTTATTGTTCTGTTTATCATAATTATATGATTACCATATCAATATAAAAGTGAATATTTAATCACACAGAAAATAATGAATATTGTCCAGTCAGTCACTTTATTTTACACCTTTTTATTCCTCATAATTCAACTATTCACCATTTCATTCACTGCCTTTCTAATTACGAAATAAGTGGGTAATTACTATTAGCTGGCTTGTTGCTAAGAGACCCTTCCTCAATATTACTCGTAAAGACTATGTACTCATAGGTAGCGAATGATATGACGCTATTTAAGTAGATATATTTCTTTGCTGAATTTGTTTACTTTCTAAACTATATGTTTTTAACTCGAGAAGACATACTCACCAGTTGATCAAATATATATATTTTTTAAATCTACTTTTATCAATTTAGATCGTCAGTACACTTTCCAGAGGATGTCCAACTCATGGTCCACACTTAATTCTACACCATGATGAGCACAATAACTTTTCAAACTCAACACGTATATATGCTGTCAGTTCAGTGCTTGATTCATTTGGAGATTTAACAACGACAATTACTACAGCACCTACATCCACTGGTGCTACTTCCACGACAAAAATATTAACTGATCAAATACAAACCACCTACGAACTAAGATTAGAACCAGTTTCATCCGATATCACGCTGACAGCAACAACAACAACAGATCATGAAGGAGAAGATGGAGATGATGAACAGTTGAGAGGTGCGAAAACCATTTCATGGATTCCTGTTTCAATACTCACTGATAATATTTCTTCATCCATTCACCAACCGGATTTTATGTGTCATGAAAATAATTAATTTTAACCCAGTGATTATTTATCAACATTATCCATCTATGTATTTTTATGTCATACACTGTTAATGTGTTCATCGATCCAATTTACTGATTGCCAAGTATCAGATACTTTTACACAAATGGAAATGACGACTGATGAAATTAATGAAAGATTTTAGACTGAATAAGTACAGAATTTTTGTGTATGCACACAGTGACAAAGATTTACTATGTGACTAGTGATCTAAGCATTCATCTGGGAACAGTGAACAGTATACTTCAGGATTCTATTTTATGTGGAAATGAATTCTAGAGAATCAGATTCAGTAAAACAAATATAGAAAACTATGTATAAACTCAATTTTTTTTATCCAAATGTATGGGTGCATTGTAGTTCTACAATTTTTTTTGATGAAAAAGGCGAAAGCTTTTATTTAAAACAGTTCTTTTGATTTGATGTAAATTATTCCTATATTCCTACTGCTAACTGAGGTGAAGGAATACAACAGAGTAGGAAAATTATTATTATTTGTCCCTTGGGTCCCTAGTGGAACACAGGGCTTCAGTAGAACCCCACCATTTCACTCCCTCTCTACACTCTTCTCAACCTGGCGCCACAACCACCCAAAACCTTTCATTTCTTCCTAACACAATATTCTCCATGTCACCCTCACCCCAGAAGCACAACTCACCGTTCCACATTTGCCTTCCACTCAACGGCCTGACCTGGTGCGTGATATCCCCAAACCGTATTCTCAGTATATGTACAATTCAATCCAATCCAATCCATCTCCACTTTCTCATACTGCATATTTGTTGGGCGATGGGTTGTTGGTTGGTTAGTTCCCAACCAGAATTCCTTGTTGATTACTCTTAATATTCTGGTCATCTCTTTTATCTTCATTATCGAGTGAGGTGGGCGACAGCTGTTGATGTGATGTATGTATGTATGTATGTAGTTTGTTGGAAATGCTTTTCGTAATTCACCAAGTCTCTCAACCATCACGCAGAAACACTGACTTACTTGACTGAATTAGTGTTGAAAATCCGGATCTCCTTCAAGCTTTATGCTGAATGTAATTCAGTGCACTGCAGTGCAGTAGATCTACATACCGATTTCAGACTGATGAAGGCCCATCTTACTGTCTTTCCGATCCTGGCTGCTTTGACTTCCTCATCTGTGCCTGTGCCTATGCGCCTGTAGTTGAGGCGATGCTGCCTTACCCAGGTATGTGAAAGAAACTACTTCCTTCAGATTTCTCCCATTCATCGTGATTGGTGCTTGTGGTTGCCGTTCTTGTTGTTGTTGTTGGTTGGGTATCTTCACCACCTCCATCTTCTCTACGTTCATCTGAAGATAGTCCCATCCGTCTTCGCTGCCTCGCCTCTTCTGTCAACTTGTTGCTTTTCATCTATAGATCTTCAAGTTTGTGCTACAAGACATCAGACATAAGTTATGATCGGCGAAATCCAAATCGTGTAGGGACCGAGTCTTTGATTTTAAAGCTCATTGATGCAGGTTTCAGTCATGGAGAAAACAACGGTTCCCTCATGGTGGAAGGTACACCTTGTTGATGAGTCCCAACAATCACGAAACCTGGGCCCAAGACTTCCTATTACTAAATTCTCAACATCTAACAACAAAATGCATCTGAAAAACGTAGTCAAATAAAGAACTGAGAACTAAAAGGTGAGAGATTAGAGAAGCAGAACTACAAAATCAATAATAGGTTTCTCTGTTACGGAATATAGTTGTGTGACTTACTCCTGATGATCCTAAATATTAAAAACGCCCATTTAAAACACTAATCAATTGCCTATATACTCTTATAGGGTTAAACATATTTTTCTTCACCAGTAATCAAACCTACTCTCATAGATTTATATGCATTTTCATTTCATCGTAGTTCAGCTGGTAGAGCACCAGGCCGGAAACCCGGGGGTCGCTGCTTCCGATCCGGCGCTGTCTAAACTTTCATTTCATCCTATATATATATATATATATATATATATATATATATAGAATTTCAAGGGCTGTTTCATAAAACAGTATTTTTATCAGTTGGTCTTAAACAACTTTTTCTTCTAGAGCACAGCTTATAAACACGGCAGTAGAATAATGTGCAATATGCAACGGTAGCTTACATGACCTGTTAACATTTGTTTCTCAGGTACTTTATTTTGCCATACCTAATGAATTGCAAGTTAATCTTAGGGAACAGAAGCAATTTTAAGTAGCTAACGTTAAAGAACTTATATATAGCCTTCACTATCGGTTACATCACTCAACCAACCTCAGATGTACCTGAAATAGACTCAATTAAGTGTTTAATTGCAAATATCCACCTTCTGCTGACTACTTTTAACGTTGAGTGTCCATTTTTTAATAAGAACCTTTCTCTGGTACTTATCTTCATTTATAAATGCAATCTATAAGTTTCAGTAAGAATTTGAAGGAGTACGGAATAATCACCCAACTTCATTAGTGGTTCCACTGAAGGGACTATACATTTTTATCATTCTACATATAAAGGGAAACATTAAGATCTAAGTGAAGGTCATAAAGTGATTTTTTCCAGCTCAAAACTTATGTATAGCGATATCACCATCGAAAATTCCATGTCGGTGAGCGATCAGTTTAGCTTATTAACTTTGTGTTATCTATAACAGTAGGCTACATAAGATACTAACTGAAGTTCACCCTTTCAATCCATTAAATACGAATTTCGCCTAATAGTGTCATTATCATAAGGCATTTTCAGCATAAGTATCAACCGTAGCCGAATAATTAACTTAAAACATCTCATTTCAATTTAAAATCAAGTGAAATTATCACCTTTCATATTCAGTTGTTACATGCTTATTCAATTTTATTCACATCTAATAATTCATATGATTACACTAGCAGTACAAGATGGATTGAAAATAAATTGTAACAGACTTATCATCCTTACCTTGTTACAAAACACCTAATAGGTAAATAACGTTAAATAAGTAATTATGCAAGCATTGAATTCCCTGTGACCGATTCCATTAAAACAGAAACAACTTTCACAGGACATTGGTAACGGACTGAAAAATGAACTTTTAAACAATCTGATAACAAAGCAAAATAACAAATTAATCTAAAAGTAGTATTGATCATGGACTGACATCAGTTGCAGAACTATTGAAAATCTGGGGGCACTGGATAGCTGTTTCGTCCTAGTATAAGACTCCTCAGCAGTACGCATCCACGACCCGGTTAGGGATCAAACTCAGGACTTCAGGTTTCACAGCGAACGCGTTAACCATCCAGCCTAAATTAGTCATTAAGATTGGAGAAAATTTTGATAAGTTATACTTTTCAAAATGATAGTGATTATAATAATGGCTTCATTCTGAAAGATATTTCGGAAACTGAAATGCTTCAAATGAGAAATAATTTTTAAAGTATATGAACAATTCTAAATAACCCAGATACGTCGTAACTATTTTTATCTTATAACCATTTCCCCATCACGAATATTTTCTTTGTGATGCAATTCATATTGACCTTTGACCATTAATTACTCTGGAATGTTCAGTCTTTTTTATCATATATTCACAAATATACAGCTAAGGGAATAATTTCCTACAAAATATTTGTTGATAGATGTTGTTATAGTAAAAATTTAACAAGCAAACAAAGTGTTTCTTTTACTTAACAAATGAGATCAACAATACGAAATCCTTAAATTCATTAGGACTTCTCTGTATTTTTATAAAGGATTTTGTTCTCTAGCTTAGAGGATAAATTTGATGATGACTGTGTGATTCAGTTACTCAGCACTGAGTTTTCTCAAAACGTTGGTAGATATGAATTTTATTGCCAGAACAGCACCGCTATTCTTCATACAAGAACGTGTGGACGACAACCTGAGACAGAATCAAATAAAGTTATTAAATGTCATTCCATCTTTCAATGAATTCGTAATTCTCATTTTGACATGAAAAACGATAGTCAACGAAAAGCAGTCTTTTCAAAGAATGTATATATATATATATATATATATATATATATATATATATATATATATAAATTCGTTAAAAAGACTGTTTTTTCGATGAAGACTGCAATCAGTGAGGTGCACGTAGGATTCAAAGGGGTGAAAGCATAGTAGAGCTAACAAATAATCAAAGGATTAGGTAACAGAAATTAGAAAAGTTAAGTGAGGTGAACTGAAAACGTTTTTTCCAAAGTTGCCACTATTATTATGTCATCTTTGTCCTTCTCCCACTTCCAGTTTTCATATATTATTAGGAAGATTAAATGACGGGACATCAGAAACTATTAAATGTAAAAGAAATAACAATAATAATGATGATATAAGAGGACAGAGATTAATCTAACGAAAGGGGAAGTAGAACAAACCCCAAATAAATCAAAATAACTTAAAGGTAGAGACAAAGACTATAAGTACTTATTTTGAACACAAAGGTCAGGCTTCAATTCATAAATAGCCAAGGCTTCTGTTGTGCTTAGAAGTTAAAGACGGAGAAAATGTGAAATGTTTGAGCGAATTCGATAGACAAACTTAAAATCATTCTTCGGGTTGGTTGAATGGCTGGAATAGATTAGATGTTTAAGGATAGAACTTCTACTGTATTACTTTTCATCCTTATAAATCCAGGCTGGAATATGTTCTTGTATACACGTTGATAGAAATCTTTAGCTACCTTTCTTTCAGCGAGTTTGCATCACATGTTTGTCTGAATTAAATAAAACGGTCACACAATATATGATATATTTTGCTTGCTAAGAATTCACTCAAAAAAATCTTGAATTATTATTTTCGGCATTACATTTAAAATTCTTTGATAAAAGATTGGATGGATTAGAACAGAATTGAAATGAAACTGACGGTAATAGATACAATACATTCGAAATACTGAAAACCTTTTGTTTATTCGGCCTAGTAAAACTAAATTCTTAAGAACCATAGTCATATAGACTGATACTGAACCATGTAAGTCATACCTAACCTCCTTAGCAGTGGATTGAACACTAAAATAATGAGGACTGAGCGACATGACATTGGTTACTTTAGTCCTAAGCACTTATGACTATACAATATGAAGCTGGTTACCCTCCCGTGACCAACCAGTATACCTGATCCAGTCAGTCAGGAGGCCTCTCGCTGCTCGAATAGTTCAGTGGTAACGTCTGTCAATGTGACAGTAAATGGCGTGGGTTCGAATCTCAAGTGGGACATTATATCCGTCAAATTCGTAGATACGCCTTGTTCATGAATATCAGAAAGGACGAAGACTAGGCTGGGTTGGTCTTTCAGACAATTGCCTCCATCCATCTAACATATACATTGTATTTGAGGTAGATTTACGTCTTTCTCGTATATGGAAGCAAAGACCAAGCAATTAACCTATTCAGGTTATTCTTTGATAATTCAGTTCACTCTTGTGTCACATTTATCGGCGAATATGAACTGTCCAATTATATAAATTTCATGAATTGGAATAACACAAGATGTAATGGTTTGATCCTACGTACAGTTTACTGAAATCTTACTTGAACTGGTCACTACCTCTTACTTAATATCTTGTGCCGTATTTCGTATTAAAGACATTATTTTGAGGGGCAAATACACAATGCTCTAGAGAACTGGTTGAAAGTGAAATGAAAAACACTCAAAAGAACCTGACCAGATAACAGATATCTCTCACAGTTCGTTGGAAAGTCCATAAAGTCTAAATATGGAAACTGAACTAAAAGAAGTGTTCTAAACAGAAACTGGTCGTTAAGCTACCACTTATAGTAGATAATTTGAGGTCACAAAACAGTAGTTTACTTAATTTCTGCTTCTCGTCACACTTCCCCTTTTCGGCAACATTAGTTGATTATAACACCACGAGTATGCTCAAAATAGGCTAATATAGGTATGAAACCTCCTCTCTTTACCTTTACTCATATCTGTATATCTATATGTATCTTCTGCACCATGTATAAACACAGTACTAGCTAAAATAAAATAGAAATCTGTACCAAAGAACTCCTTGAGAAGGAAAAGTGGAATTAGTAATCCAACAAGTAGATATCCTGACACAAGTCATGCAGCCAATTCAAACACCTCATCCCACGTTATTGATAGACAGGGTAAACAATAATTTGACTAAATACATATTTGTTTACTAGGTTACACCTGTTGTGACAAGACTCATTTACAACAACTTGGTTGTAACAGCCAAAGTAGGTGCAACACAGTTCAAACCGGAGATCTATCGTTTGGAATTCATATGTTTAAGGTAACGAGTTAAACAGAAATAGTGGCCATTCATCATCTTTAGTCCAGTTTGTGCTTACAAAAAGATATTACTATTCATTTCTCATCATTTCGATTAGTTAGTTCCTCGCTTTTGTTTTGTTTTGTCCTTTACTCTTACATCTTACCACTCTTTTTAACCACGAACCTGTCACATTCTCCAACCAAGTTTATGTACATTTTTGATTTCAGTGCAATTTACTGTCCATCAACATATTTTATTCTATTTCATTATCAACCCTGTTATTTACCGCCCCTCTAGCACCAATTCCATCGAATCTGAATCATTCACTAATAAATCATATTTAATTGGAGTTTTTAGTTGCCTGTTGGTAAATGGACGTGATTTCTGAAGTGGAGCTGCTTTGCAGAGAGTACTTGTGTCCATTTTTTGTATGGACATAAATTGTCTTTAATCCACTATCATGCGAAGCAACTAAGTCGACTGATCTGTGTGCAGGGACACTGAACCCCTTGAGTATCTGTGTGATTCTTGACATCGATGTTTAGGCTCGCACTGATACTCCTTGAGAACCTCTTGTGGACATTCATTGAGATATGGTTGTAGAAAGGCTGGATCACATCAAACATGTTACGTCATTTTGCAAACTCTCGACAAGCACTTAATGGTTTTCATCAACATGATCTAACTGAATGTCTCTATCATTTAATATTTTATGGTGGATAGTGAGGGAGTTATTATTGTTCTCATCCATCGACGTAACATAATTCATATTATCAAGCTTCTTCAACTCATTTTCAGCCTTACTATGTCTATCATCGAAGAATTTACGAAAAGTATTTTTCAGAATCTGAGGATTTATGAATGTAGATTCTAGCTGAATATCATCCAGCATTTGCTTGAATTTATCAATAATCCTCAGTGATGACGCTTCCATTCTTTCATTATAGCGTTGCATAAAAGCTTAGAATTCTTCATTAGAAAGAGTTACCATATTTTAAGCCGTCGCCACTTTTATATATCTTGACTAGCGACTTCTTGTGAAGATTTTGTCAATCTTTCTTCACACCATAACAGATAGCAGTTGAAGTATGAATGATAATAAAGTGGATTATGTAATATATAGAATGGTTCATAGAATGTTCATAACTCAGAAACGAGCTTACAATTGATGCAAATGGTAGTTCATTGTTATTATTTCAAATTTTCCTACATCAACCAAGTTCAGAAATAGATTTCTGTACGAAATAATATAATACATAAAGCTTAATATTGTCTAGAGGTTGAAATACAAAAGTGTCATAAACGTCGCTATCTAAACAGCTCAGATTACAGACAGCAAAGTAATAAACACTACTGAATTCCTTTCACTTATCAGTTTGTGTTTTTCATCACTTAACAGATCAACTACGAGATAAACACAAATTCAGCTGTTACACATTAACTAACTGTAACAAGATATTTTTCGCTTTAGTCAGTCACTATTTAGCAGATAAACACCATTACTTAAAGAGAAAGACAGAAAAGAAAAACAAACTATTCGAGTTTGATACTTTAAGTATTAGAATTTGCAAAAATCCAACCATATTCTACAGACGAACCGAAGTTTTAAAGTAATAACATTCTATGAAACAAGATAGTTTGCAACTTTCTACTTCTGATAAGACGGTATTTTCATCAGCTATTATAAAAAGATAATAGGTATGTGTCCTGTTTACTGGTTAAGTCTGTTGTAAATATTAACCAGGAAAGATATAAAACTCACAATATCTATAAAATTAACAGTGAAAGCCTATTCATCTGGAAAATGAATCGAAGAAGAAGAGAAAAAGTAGAAAGGAGTAAACTAATCATTAACTTCAGAGAAATTCACACCAATTAAGTAGTTAAGGCAGATAACAGCGTTCAAACTCAGCTCAAAACTGAAACTGAAAAAAGACTGGTTAACAAGTAATATAGTTTCTTATGTACAGAAACCCTTTTGATACCACAGTTGGGTAGCTGAAAAGTACTCTGAAGAGATAAACATCAACGCGGACTGAGCAAACTGGTATATCATTTTCAAATTGATCATCCTATGTTAAATTGTAATGGTTCATGCAAGTCAACTAACCAGATTCAAATGATTTGAAAAATTCAGCTGCGTCAGCTGAATATGTTCAAGTACACCACTGATGAGCTGTAAACCAGCGAAATGGCCGTCCTGTGTTTAGACTACTCTGATCTGGATAGCTAAAATTAAAGATCAAACTCAATGGTTTCTAGTTAACCAAGTTGTTCAGTAGTATAATTCGTGATTTTGTACGGAGTTGTGTAGTTCAGCTGCAGTGTTTTTAAGACACAGATTCGATTGGTTGACGAGTTTACTGTGAAACTTGAAGGTCCTGAGTTCGACTCCTGGTATCGTCGTAGGTGTGTACGGCTAAGTAGTCCCACGCCAGGACAAAACATCCATTCAATGTTCCTAGGTTTTCATTAGTTCTCCAAATGCCGTTAGTTTGTGAGGAATACTACCTGAAACATACCCAGAAAAACATAGGAACTTCTTCGACAGTAGATATCCCCGCTGATTAGTGTGTAAGAACACGAACTGTAAAGTTAGGATTTCTAGCCAATTACCTGCACCAACCTTACAATGAACACAAAACTAAGAGGAGAGATCATACTACTTGATAAAATCCAAACATTACAGCTTCAACAAAACTTTTCTATATGCTTTTTAGTTGAGATAGCTCAAGCATTTGACTTCCAAACAAACAGTTCAGGGCTGGAATTTCGCCCAGCATGCTTCAACGTGGGCAACTTGGTAGTATCCTAACTCTTGATGCGTTGAGTGTGATTGATAGCTGACTATACAAACCTACTCTACTATGAGTTACCTCAAGATTTACATTCAAAATTTCAATACTCGTGAGCCATTATAAAAATAAAAGCAGGTCAAATACGAAACATTCAGTTTAAACATTTAGTCTTCAAGAAAAGGAGTTATTTTTGATTGGTCTCAGTTTGGTGTAACTTTATCTCATAAACCACTTTGGAAAGACTGAAATTTGACAACATTAAAAATCAGAAATTAATAAATAGTGACATTTTATTACGTCAAACAAATCTCTTAAATAATCAAGCTACGAATTTAACCTTATACTGCCACAGTGAATTAATCATTCCACCTTTTTGCAAGAAACTTGCAGATTGATCATGTCTATCAAATGATGTTACCTGACTCCCAAACCCTTGTATATATATATATATATATATATATATATATATATATATATATATATCAACAAGTAATATATGAATCAGATCCTTATCTAACTAGAGAGATTTGACGCTGCTGCTTTGGAATCCATAGAAAAATTACCGACAGTTATAAATCAACTATTTTTGGATGACTACGACTTCACAACTGAAACCTTTTTCGGAAATAAAAAAAACAACTATTTCAGTAAACACTTTACACTACTTGTAAGTAGTCTAAGTAACATTTGCAAATTTTCAAAGTAGTTTCATTACAAATTTTTTTGCCTAATCGGGTTTGAGGACGCACAATGCGAAATAATAAGATACTCTTTGTGTTACATTTTTCCTTTAAGGTTGGAAATAAATAGCCCGAGAATAGTTCAGCCTAGTAAAAATGAATTGTAAAACCTGTCTGAATTTTTAAATGCTTGAGAAAATTGGAATAATGAAAATGTCAATGCAATCAATGCAAACAAGCGCTATTCAATGATGTAAAATCAATATTTGCGGCTAAAACTTATCATAGAAAAAACAACAAGTGGATCACTGGGGAAAATGGTTTTTTCGCATTCCTACAAATATACTGTTTTGGTCAACGTCAATAGGCACTAAATGTGGGTCCGGGACTTCCTGTTGTCTAAATTCTGACATCGAATTATGAAAGAATTTTACTCTTATTCTAAATTTCTGGTTGGGATAAAAGTAGCTACTTAAATTTGTTGTGAAAATTTTCACTGCATATGAATGATTCATAAAAGTGGCCAGTTAAGGCAGAACCCAGGATGAGGCTAATCAGGTAATATAACCATTAATACTGAGAATATTATCATTAACATGTGGCGAATTACGATCCTAGGAGGATATCAATCCTCATAAGTTTTTTCTTACTGTCGCATATCATAGATAATGGGATAAAAAGGCAAACCCAATAGTAAATTTCATTGAATTCACAACTTTATCATGACATTAAGAGAGAATCTAACCTCATTTTTCTGATGATGTATGTGGGTAGCCCGCAAGTATGAAGCTGGTGTCGAACAAAGACATTGTTAGCACTATCCTAAATATATAAACTGAACTAGTACCCATCAACTAAATGGTGAATACTAGAGAGCCGAGTTTCAATAAGCTAAGGCATTAAACTCTGAGAACCGCACATCAAATGAACGTAGAGGGATATGATATTCTTTCATTCGAAAATGTTCAACTGATATTACGCTGTTAACTGAAGCGTTAAAACATTTCAGTTTAACAAAAGTCATCTGCAACGCATCAGTAGGATATTAACGATATTAAGTTGGACAAGATAAATCATTTGACCTGGGGTTTTACAATAAAAAATTTTCTATCTTTCAAACAGCGAAACAAGTCAACTAACGCGTGAAAATCAACAAATTATGGTTCAGCGAAGAGAAATCGGATCAGTACTTAACAGCTATACATTCTTATGGTTACAATAAACAAGTTAGTATTTTGTTTACTAATATTATTATCATTAATTATTTTTCTTGATAGGTCAATATGTGGAAGCACAGCAAGTCGGCTTGAGAACTCGACTTTAAAGCAAAGGATTCACAGCTCAAATCCTAACCTACCAACGTCTGTCTAGCCAACAGGTTAGTATCATAAGCCTTTGCACAAGAAGTGTAGAGGATCAGTTATTTATTAAGTTCATATTAGGTTATCAGAAGGTTTTTCCCAGATGAAATAATACTTTTTCTCGAGAATGTAAAAGAGACAAATTATTAATGGATGTAGGAGAAAGCAAGCATTTAATCACGAAGACACTCCTCTAGAGTTCCATTCTCGAACACCTCGTCATCTCCGACTATCTGGTCCCCCATGATAGTTCCTTTAAATTAATTTACAGAGTATCTTCCAACAATTTTAAAGACCCTCGACTGCGTTATCTCTGCATAGCCTTGTCATTAGAACCTCCTAAACTGGAACTAGATATTTATGTTTAGAAATATTACCTGCATTGATAAGCCCTACCATGATTACAATAATAAATTTCAGGCTTTCGACCATCCGGCTCTAAAAAGACAAAAGTTCAAAATAGTCATACTCAAAAAACAGTGTAACAGGCCTCAAGCAGATGTCCGATGGGTTCTGTGGTCACACAAATCTCTTTCAGGTACCTTAAGAAGAAATAGCCTTCCATGGTGTGGGCAGCCTGAAAGTGTCAACCACTCTCACAACTCGAGCAGCACTCAAGTTTCCAAAGACTGCTATCCACCTCCCCCATCATTACCTTCTAATCTTCACTCACGTCTCCCAATTAACAATACTACATCATCTTTAACTTCTTCTAGTTCTGCAGCCTTTGACAACGATTTGGGTTCAAAGAACAGCATCGTCGGTCTCTTTAAACCACGCTCCAAATTACATATTGGAGACTTCAATGTCCGCACTCTCCGTTAAGTTGGTCAAAAGACTTCATTGGCGAAGACTCCAGCAACTCGGCCCATGGATGTGTGCTGTGTTTGTGAGACACGCATACAGGACCCCAGTGCGATTATTCACCTAACATCTCCCGGCCAATCTGGTGAATCCACGAAATTCATCCTTCGAGTTTCTGGAGATTCGATAGCTAGCTCTCGTGGTCTTGCAGGTGTAGGCATTGCATTAAGCACTAGGGCAGAAAACTCACTACTGGACTAGATCCCAGTTGATAGTCACCTCTGCGCTATGCGGCTGGACGGCACAGTGAGAACTAAAAGGAATAGGGAGACTCGCCGTTGTCTCTTTGTAATCTCTGTTTACGCACCCACTGACTGCAGCTGGGATGAAGTGAAGGACGAGTTCTACCGTAAACTGTCTAGCCTCCTCTCGAAAGCCAAACATTCGGACGTGGTGGTTGTTGCAGGTAATTTCAACGCACAGGTGGGTAGACTGAGTGAGGCAGAAAGGCACTTAGGTGGTACTTTCAGAGTCCCGGCTGAACGAACAGATAACGGTGATCGCCCACTACAACTGTGCTCAGATAACCACCTATTTTTAGCCAGCACAAATTTCAGATATAAGAAAAGACACTGTCTGACCTGGCGTCCACCGAGCTCAACCCAGCGATGGACACAGATAGACTACATTGCTATTAGTCACCGCTGGAGAGGATCGATGGAAGACTGCCGCTCCTTCTGGAGTATATTCTTGGATAACAACCACGCGTTGGTCCGAGCGCGTATATACCTGCGTCTCAATGGACGTAGGGAAAATTTGGCAACAAAACCACCACGAGTACTGCTGGACAACGAAAACACCAAATCTGTAGTCAGTGAGAAGTTGGCTGGGCAGTCATCGGAACAAAGTACTATCATTCATCCAGAAGAAGCTTGGTGCCATCTCCAGTCTGATGTAAAAGCAGCACTGGAGACTGTAGCCGACTCCGAAAGAATGGCTAAAAAGAGCCAGTGGATATCAGCAGCTTCTTCCAAACTAATGGATGCACGTGAATGCATCCCTGCACGCTCTGAGTACAATGAGGAGCGGGCACAGCTTAAAAGTAAACTGACGAAAAGTCTGCGCAACGATCACGAACAGTGGTGGGCAGCAAAGGCTAAAGAGATGGAAAAGGCAGCGGCGATCGGTAACAGTAGACAGTTATTTAGACTTATTAAGGAAACTGGGGGGAAAGGTCAACAACAGTTAGTGAGACCATAGCGGAGAAGGACGAATCTGCTATGCACTCTCAGGGGAGATGACTGGAACGATGGGCAGAACACTTCGAGGAACAGTTTAACTGGCCTCCAGCCACCATTGCGTTGCCCGCTATCCAGTCGAATCCTGAATGGAACATTGAGATAGGCCCCCAACACTAGAAGAAGTTGAGAAAGCGGTAGGTGACTTGAAACGAGGAAGGATGGCAGGACCAAACGGACTACCTGCTGAGGTATACAAGGATGGTGGTGGAGTGCTCTTAGTCAGGTTAACGGAAGTGTTGACCAGTATATGGAAATCAAATACGATCCCCTCTGACTGGTCCAAGTCACTGATCATCCCAGTATTTAAGAAAAGTGAGAAGTCCTCTTGTGATAACCACAGAGGAATCAGTCTGACGAATATAGTGTCTAAGATTCTAGGTCCCATAATCATTAGACATAAGAGTGGAGCTCGGGAATAGCAAGTTCAACAAAACCAGGGAGGCTTTAAACCCGGCCGCGGGTGTATCGACCGAATGTTCACACTGTACCGGGTTCTGGAACATAGGCACGCTAACCAACGCCCGACAATAGTTGTATTTCTCGACCCGAAGGCGGCATTTGACTCCGTTGATCGAGAAGTCTTATGGTAATGTCTCACTGAAAGGCGTTCCGAGTAAGTACATCATCTTATTCAAGGCTCCCTACTCGAACACTTGTGGGCGTGTTAGAATCTATGGTGAGATATCCGGGGAGCTGTACTCATCGAGTGGTGTCCATCAAGGGTGCCCACTCTCTCCATCCTAATTCAATTTCATGGCAGATATTCTTATGGAGGTTTCCCTCTCGTCAACTAATTACAAAGACGTTGACCTAATCACAGGAGAATTTTCGTTAGACCTAGAATATGCAGATGACATAGTCCTGTTAGGTGAAGACGCTGACAAGATGCAGTCTTCTGAACACTTTGAGTGTGAATGTGAGAATGTTTTGGATGCGTTTCTCACCACCCAAATGCGAATTGCTGCTACAGGATTGGTTTTCAACGGTGCCTCGGTTAACAATAGGGGGTGTAGTGGTTGAGTGTGTCGACCACTTCACTTACCTGGGAAGTAGGATCAGCCCTGAACTGGTGGCTCAGTGGCCGATGAAAACTCAGTACGGATACAAAAAGCTCGATTGGCTTTTGCCAATTTACTCCACGTGTAACAACGCCGTGATATCCGATTGTCTATTAAGGGTCGCGTGTACTGCACAGCAGTCCGGTCTGTTCTACTGTATGGCTGTGAAACATGGCCATTGAAAGTGGAAGATATGAGAAGGCTTCAAGTGTTTGACCACCGTTGCCTTCGTAGTATAGGCCGTATTCCGTGGTGCCACCAGGTGAGCAATGCAGAAGTCGGGTGTATAGTTCTGAGGTAAGCCGATTGACGAGGTTGGGAACCCTGATCGACTGAGATGGTTGAGACACGTACTACGTATGCCTAGTCACCGATTGCCTCGTCACACAATGTTGGCTGAAGTAGGTCCAGAGTGGAGAAAGGCCCGAGGTGGCCAGACTAAAACATTCCACCAATGTATGAAGTCTGTGTCTGTTGGTTTGAACCATGTAGGGCGATGCAGACTAGGTGGTTGGAGTCCGCGGGACAAGTGGAACCAGTGGTTGGAGACTGTAGGTGATATGGCTGAGAACCTATGTCAGTGGTGCAGATGTATGCACACATTATCTTCATCTTAACGACGCTACACCGAATCTCACTACTTTCTCATTCTTCGTTTCTCTCTTTTCGTACTTTATATTTCTTTTGACTGAATTTTCTTATCTTCATCTTGCGCCTTATTGCCTTTTTACTTGATGTACTAACATGAGATGTGGCAACTCGGATCGCTACGCAGTAAATGCCTGGTCCTAGGTTGATCTGGATGGATGGACTGAGATTCGCAGAAGCGATAGCCTCACAAATATTGAAACCACATTTATGTGCACAAAAACAGTTTGTTCTTACACACCACACCTATCATGGTAAACTTTGTTTTCTTGCCAAGATTATTATTATTATTTGTCCCTTGGGTTCCTAGTGGAACATATGGCTTCAGCAGATTAGGATCACCTATATCACTCTTCCTGTTTGTTCTCATCTTTCTTACTTTTGACCCCCTAATATCTTAATTGTTATGTTTGTCTCCCCACTCTTCAGTTTAATATAAATTGACTTGACAAGTAAATGTGTGATCAGATTGTTTGGAATGTATTGCTCGAATACATCACATCACATCAGATTTATATAAATTATGATCAAGATTTGATCTTATTGTATGGCAAATATTTGACGCTGAGTAAAAGGTTGACACCAGATTTGGATTTTATTTATGTAAGTTACAGCGAGTTCGAAATCAATTAATTCCAACATTTCGCACGAAAGTCTGGTCCGAGCATCTTTCTAAATTATGATAACTGATCATTGTGTGTCTCTTGTTGCATGGTATGTGGGTGTGTGTATGTATGCATGTTATATATATATATATATATATATATATATATATATATATATATATATATATATATATATATATATATATACCTCCAATTCCTATTCGTCTTGATTGTAAATATCAAACAAATGGGTCACACATGACATTATAAGTCATTTGGTAATTTTATAAGCACGATGGAATGGATGAGGTGGATACGTAAGCAATTTCTGTTGGAATATGGTGGTGAATAGTATTAACGAATTTTCCGTCGATTTACCGGAGAAAGAATAATGATAATGGTGAAAATGATGATAGTATTGGTGAATCAAATGAATCCAGATTGTATTGTTGTTAATACACAAATAATGAAGTTGAGATTAGTGTTGACGGTAATTGCTTTACAATCAAAACGGATAGGAATTGGAGTACATATATACATACACACGTACCATACAACAAGAGACATACAATTTCACACTAAATGATCAGTTATCATAATTTAGAAAGACAATGACTATACGAAGAGGATTGGACAAGGAGATTTAATACACTTTTTTGGATTCATTTATATATCATCGATGTTTGAATTTTGATTACTTCCCTGAAGAAGCTCGAACCAAACTTCCGTGTGAAACATTAGAATTATTTAATTTTCTAACTTGCTGTGACCTACACAAATACAACCTGCACCTAATGTCAAATCAGATTGTTCAGATAAATTTCGCCTTCTGTTTACGCTATAAAAATTCAAACTAAATATTCCCATTTCATATGTTAAAAGCCAAATATGAACTAAGAATATTCTTACAGTTATAACATCAATTTCGTTAACATATTACTAGCTACGGTGTGAAGCGAATCTATTTTAGAGTGGATATGGAATTCTAATTACAATTAGACTATTTAATTTTGTGAATGATAGTACGTATGTCAGATGCAGTGAAAAGTTGAGTACGAAAACGTTGCCAATGGATTGGTGATTAGAGATAGTGACTGTATACAATATGGGAAATGAAAATTAATAATAAAGTTCAAGGTCACATCGTGTCGACTTAGTGACTACTGCAAAAAATGATATGAATTTATCAGAAGTGCAGAAATGGAGTGGACGATTGAAATGTGAAAATGTTTAATAGGAATTGCAAAGGTTTATTATAATAAGAAAGGAAAACCGGGTTAATAGTAATAGTAGCAATTTTACTTTTAAAAAGAACGAAAGGAGAGAAAAAACTAAAGAAGAACCAAAAGGATTGAGAGAATACTATTTAGTCGGTGGAAGGACAAGAGAAGAAGGAGTACGGCTTCGACGTATTCGTTTTGAATGCAAAGTTCAAGCTTAATTTACCTTATAGCTACAGTTTTCGCTATGTAGAGAATTCGTAAACGAATGGCAAACGGTAGAGTCTTTGAAAAGCGGTGTATCACAGTAAAAGCTATGCTAGCATCTATTTGGTGTCTTGTGCCCATTAGATGTGCTAGTATAGAACTTCTAATGGATCTGATCTTATCCTTTGAAAACCATGCTGGTAGATATTTTCGTATCCTGAGACGGACGTGTCTAATAGTGAGCCCTATATAACTTGTTCCACAGGAACAGTTGGAACGGTATATGAATGATGATGAACTCAAATTAAGTCTAGGAATCAACAACGGTTGGCTATTAAGCACAGACGTCCTGAGTGAAAGGTCCCAGCTATTGCAGATATAAGGACAAACGTTTCTTCCATACTCTTGTAGGTATTATAAACGATATTTGGGTTTACATACTTTTTAGGATATCCCTTTTCCCTTGAAATATCCTGAAGGGCTTGTAATTCTTTCTTGACATGATCTTCAGAGCAGACTGATCTTTCTCGAAATCCTAAACATCTAATAACATTTCGTTTTTACTTCGTTGACATAGTGCTGAGAAAGTGAGCATACTGCGCTTTGGTCATCTACGTGCACTTCCTTTCAAACAACCATCTTTTCTTGTTAGTATGACACCAAGAACTGCTGGATGAATGCTATTGAAGTGAATGACAATTAAATCAACAGATGTGTGTTTACTACAGACTAAAAATGCATCATTCATATACTGACAATACAAATCCATTCTTCAGTTGTCCGCTTTCTAAATTAAAAGTATATCAGCAAATAGATGGCCTAGTTGGGATCCCATTGTTACACCGTCGATGTGATTATGATCAGCTGCAACTTAAGTTGACGTATACCAACCCAACCAAACTTTCGTGGTTACTTAACTGTAATTTTTATGCATATCGATATCTAAGTTGTCATATAAGTGCTGAAATAACGTAAAAACAACTCCACTGATTTGGGATCTGACCACCAGTCAACGGTTGGTGGGTTCAAACACATTCTAATTACTTCAGCCTACGGAACTAGGCAAGATCATAAGCTTACAAACAAAAGTTCTGTAGCATAAGGCTGGTATACCTGTGCAACGTTGCTTAGAAGCATCATTACCATCTCCATGAACACAAGAAATGTTTATTCGATCAGTAACAAGAAGCTACCCATTTCAATGTCCAAGGAATACTAAGATTAAACAAAAAGTTAAATGATCATTTGTTGACAATTATTATGTGACAAAAATTAAATCCAAAGAGGAAAATTAGGGTAGTTGCAACTGTAAAAATAACAGTAATAATAATAATAATAATAATGGTACCAGTGTGTAAGATGGAGAAGGGAAGGAGGTCATCGTTGCATAGATCAGCTATGCGGACGACCAAGGCAATGAAAGAATTTATACAAACATTTCATTCCAACAAACAGACTCACCTTGTCCAGGTTAATCCCTATGGCTTCTGTTATGTTCAGATGAACTCGGAAAGTATCAGTAAGATTATGTGGAATATGTTAGGTAACTTTAAATTCATGGGAAGCATAAACTTAATATCTAATAGTTAACAAGGTATGACACCAGACAGCTCCGTATCGATCTTGTGTCTTTGGTTTAACCATGACGAATGATACTCAGAAATTCAATCTATCTCCTTGTTAATTATCACTGTGAAAATATTTCAGTTTACAGCCGCAGCATTCAAACTAATAGTTAAACTTTTTAGATTCACTGGAATCTTTCTTCTTTATGAAATGTGGTTACACCAGTTACGGACATTAAAGTCACTGCCTCTTTGAATAGGCAACAAATATTTCTTGCAGAGTAATAACAATTTATCTTGTATCACTGTATAGATAGTATATAACAGGAGTCATAAGTGCATATTTGAAAACTGAAGAAATCGATTTGATGAGTCAATTATTAATATGGTAGTAATTGTTAAATTCATTCCATCCTCCAATCCCATACATCAGAGATCAAGTGAGTGAGTCAGCAGACTGAAAACATCAGTCTATCTAGAAACTACTATTTAAAGAAAACAAACATTACCTTCATAGACAAGTTGATAAACGAATATGAAGTGTCACCGAAAACTTACAGATATATTTAATTCAAACAATGAAGTTGATAGTTTAAAGAAGAATAAACACCTTAGAAAACCTGTTATCTGTGGTACCTGTGGGCGCAAAGACACAACACCTCAGCATCCAATACTATGTGGTCCTGTGATTAGTTGTGAATATTCTTATGGATGTCATAATAAAAAAGATGGTGTGAAATGGCTAGATCAAGCAGGTATTGAACGTTTGATCATTCAATACAGTCTAGCACAAAGTTTAGCTGAAGAGAAAGCAACAAAGCAAACAGATAACTACAGTCTAAAATAATCGTTCAAAAATTCTATACAAGATTGTGAAAATTTCAGTTGGTGAACTTCTTTTCCCAATGGACTTACAGTTATCTAGAACATAATAAGCTTCAGTCATCTTTTATATGCATGTTAGTAATGTTTCGTTTCATTGAACTTCCTGAAACTGACATTCATCAAATATTATTTGCTGCAAAATATTTTCAATAGTCTTTATCCATGCCAATCACCCCGTGGGTTCTGAGTTCAAATTCCACCCTATTAACTTGAGCAATTGGTTAGTGTCATAAGCCTTCATAAAGAAATTTTGACGGATAGCCTGAGACACAAACATGTACTGAGTTTTTGGCTGTACGCAAACGTGTTCATTGTACTATTAAGAAGATGAAAATGTTAGCAAACAAGCATTTCCATTGATTTCACCAGATTCGATCCCTAAGGACAATATTTATATATCAAAATAAATGTGCACGTTGAATGTGTCGACCAATTCACTTACTTGAGGAGTTGCATCAGCCCATTCGCACTAGCCGCTGACAAAATCTCAGCTCGGATACAGAAGACCCTTTTAGCATTTACCAGGCTGCGTCATCTGTGATGTCGACGGGCGAGATATTCGACTATCTATCGATGGGCGAGTATACTGCACTGCAGTCCATTCTGTCTTGTTATACGGGTGTGACACGGCCATTGAGAGTAGAAGACTTGAAGCGATTACAGGGTTTTTTATAATAGGTACCTTCGCAGCATTGCTCGCGTTTGGTGGAATCATCGTGTGAGCAATCTTTAGGTCAGATGAAAGGTTCTAGGCAGGATAGGCAATTGGATTAATGAAGTTATGAACCTTGTTCGACTAAGATGGTTTGGATGTGCACTGCATATACTGAGCCACCGCCCAGCTCAACATGCAGTGCTAGCAGAAATCGGATTACGTTGGAACAGAGTTCAGGCTGGCCAGATGAAGCCATGAAAATAGTTGATGAATTCTCTGACTCCTGGTGTGAAGCATTTGGGGAGTTATAGACTGCCTGGCTGGAGTCCACGAAACGATAAAACTTCTGGTGAGATGGCTGGAAATCGATCACCATGGCGCAGATATATTCACTCCTTGACGTTGTCTAAAGCTTGAATATTTGTGCTAACTTTTGTCTTCAAATTGTTAATTCTCTCACACGTTCAGCCACCATGTACACTTTCGTGCAGCAAGCAATGAGCCACACCTATTGTGTGAAGGCTAGTAATACCACCTGACTACCTAAACCTCACCAGGTGGAGAGGGGCTCGAACCCGTGACCCAATGGTTGGTAGTCGTCTCTTTAAACCACTGAAACATAATTCAACTGTCTCATGCAACTTTGTCTACTTTCAGATCAGTCTTTTTCTATCCACTTGTTCTAGGTATACTACTGTGAAGTATGACAACTTGAATTGATGCCCTAGTGTACGACGTTCTACGTTGATTGTCTGCCTGACACAGTGAAGTATTCCATCTATTTGAAGAGTGGCAGTCTAATACAAAGGATCACACTAGTGATAAGCTACTTTGTAAGAGACTGAATAATAATTTATGGGCATTAGAAATGTATTGACAACCTGAAGACTGCATAACTTTCAAAACAATACGAAGTATACTTCTTGGGATCCTATAAAATATTATAAAAATGAGATGACATCTTTACGAATTTTGAGAGTGCGTCACTCAAGATTAACAGCTTTCAATCAGGATGTATTTCATTATGACACACTTCCAAGACATTAAGTGAAGGCGAGTGTGCGAACAAAAACACTACAGTCAACCGTTTACTACTCAGCAGTGTTTCCAGCCTTAACCTCCTAGGTGTCGTTACACAAGTAGCAACTATGTAAAAATCTGCGTAATGTTTTTGTGAATAAGCAGTACCAGCAGGTGGAATTTGTGGGCAGGTCAATTCTTTTAACGAAGCACAAGAACCTAACTAAATCAACTTTGGTTCAAAGTAATAAAACAGAAAACTTCTTGAGAAAAGATCAGTTCAAAGCCATTCACATACTACAAAAAAGAAACGGTATTGTGACAAGGCTTATGGAGAAAGAAACGGACAACCAGATTTTCGCTTGTTGATTAAACGCTTTACAATTTCAATGGGAATAAATCAGTACCTGTTCCAGATATCTTGAAAAATTATTCTGTCCCTAAGGTAGAGAAAGAAAAGAGACCAAAACTAAAGAAACCAGACAAAAGCGGTTCGATTATCTTGATGTGGTTACGAGTAATAAACTTTCGGAAAGTCACTCAGTAAATAATACTGGTTCATCGTGTCCAACACAATTATAAGCACCGCAATGCCTGATTTTCACACTCATCATAGCTACAAATTGATGGTGTAGGAATTTAGGCGGTGATTCCAAATCAGTGTCATTAGTTCAGGTGAATAAATATTCTGTCCGCCTGTGAACCTCAAACGGCTTGCTGTCAGGTACTAATTAAACCCCTTCGTTATTTCTCTTATCTAGCCACCTCTCGAAGACGTAACCAATTTCGGCGTTACTATTTTGATTTCACTTCAGCGTACTGATACAAAAGCAGGCCAACATGGGATTTCTACAAGTTTTATTTTGTCAATATGTTCCTGAGAAATTACTGTACCCTAAGGGGCTCAATAACCTCGCCTGGTTAACTAGTTTACTAGTTACTAGCCGGTCCTAAGCCCGGGTAAAGAGGGAAGGTTGGGCATAGGGCTAGCAACCCTACCCCGTAAAACAAATCTAACCGCTAAAGAAACTTCAAAGCACAAACAAAATATAAAAAATGAAAACAAACTTATTCCCCGCTGGAATCGGAGAGGCGAAATGACGCCAGTTGGTGAAAGCCTTCGGGAAGCCAATTGGCCGATGTGTCTTCTCTCGATGAAAGCGAAAGTAAACGTGGGGACATGGAATGTCCGCACGATGTTTGAACCCAGTAAGGCAGCCCAGATTGCAAGGGAGATGAGAAGGTATAACATCGAAGTGCTTGGGATTTGCGAAAGCAGATGGAATGGGAGTGGACTCTCCAAACTGTCAACTGGAGAATCAATAATCTACTCCGGTCACCCAGACGCCAACCACGAGCACACTGAGGGAGTGGCTATCATGATGTCCTCAAGAGCATCGAAGGCTCTCATGCAGTGGGAACCAATCTCCTCCAGGATCATGACAGCAAGATTCAACTCAAAAGGAAGAAAGGTCACAATCATACAATGTTATGCACCTACAAATAATGCAGAGCAAGAGAAAAAGGAGGATTTCTACAGACAACTTCAATCAACACTGGACAAGACGTCAGTTGGCGATATCAAAATTCTGATGGGCGACATGAATGCCAAACTGGGAGGGGACAACACGGGAAGAGAACTAACCATGGGTCGAGAGGCACTAGGTGAAATGAATGAGAATGGAGAATTGTTTGCAGAATTCTGCGCATTCAACGATTTGGTGATTGGAGGCAGTGTGTTCAGGCACAAAGATATCCACAAAGCGACATGGATTTCACCAGATGGACACACTAAAAATCAAATCGACTTTATCTCAATCTCAAGAAAATGGAGACGCAGTCTACTTAACACAAGGTCAAGAAGAGGAGCAGATGTAGGTTCAGACCACTACCTAGTGCAAGGAACCTTCCAAATCAAGTTAAAAGCCTTCAAGGAAGCTGGTGATAGACCTCAATTCAAGTACAACACTCGGAAACTGAAGGATGAAACTACAAAGGAGATCTTCAAGGCAGCCATCAAGACAAAATGGGAGACATCGAGCAACATCCCTGAAGAAACCTGTGTGGAAGAACACTGGAAGTCTTTGAAAGCTATGTGGAAAGAAACCTGCACAACAGTATTAGGAAGGAAGAAGGAAGACAAGGAATGGATCTCGACGGATACCTGGAAGCTGATAGAGGAGAGGAGGATGGTGAAGCAGAAGATAAACCAGTGCAAGGATGCTCAACGACAAGAGGAACTGAGCACAATGTATAAAACACTGGACAAAGAAGTGAAGAAGAGTGCACGCAAAGACAAAAGACACTTCTACGAAACACTGGCAAGTGAAGCAGAACAGGCTGCAGGTAAGAGAGACCTGACGACATTGTATCAAATAACCAGGTTGCTATCAGGGAAGAGACCAACACAGATGAAACCAATAAAAGATGAAGAAGGAAATTTAATTACAAAAGAAGAGAAACAGAGGAAACGATGGGCCGACCACTTCAAGAAGCTCTTGAATCGACCACCACCTGCACTTCGTCCAGAAATACCACCTGCAGCCGCTGAATTACAAGTGAACATAAATCCCCCAACGAAAATGGAAGTCCTGAACGCCATAAAGCTACTGAAATGCGGGAAAGCAGCAGGACCAGATGGAATACCGCCAGAAGCACTGAAAACAGATGCAGAGACAACAGCGGCCATGCTCACACCACTATTGCAGAAGGTGTGGAAGGAAGAGAAGGTACCTGACGATTGGAAGAAGGGTTACCTTGTCAAACTGCCGAAGAAGGGAGACCTCAGTGCTTGCAAGAACTGGCGCGGAATCACTCTCCTGTCCACCCCAAGTAAAATATTAAGCCGCATCATCCTGGAGAGGCTTAAGATGCACTGGATTCAAAACTACGACCGGAACAGGCAGGCTTCAGGAAGTACAAATCATGTGCAGACCAAATTGCAACGCTTCGTATCATCATAGAACAGAGCATAGAATGGCAATCACTCTCTACCTCAACTTCATCGACTTTGAGAAGGCCTTTGACAGCGTCGACCGAGAAGTAATTTGGAAACTGCTTCAATACTACGGAGTACCGCAAACCTTTATCCGCCTCATTCAACAACTATATGAAGATGCCACATGCCAAGTAATCCACAATGGGAAGCTCAGTGATGCCTTTGAAGTGAAGACAGGAGTGAAACAAGGTTGCCTACTATCCCCCATGATATTCCTTATTGTGGTGGACTGGATCATGCAGCAAACAGTAGGCAGCGAGAAGAGGGGGATACACTGGACGACGGAAAAGAACCTAGAAGACTTGGATTTCGCCGATGACTTATGCCTAATGTCACATAAACTTGAAGATCTGCAGGCAAAAACTAACAAGTTGATAGAAGAGGCAGCGAAGACGGGACTTCAGGTGAATATAGAGAAGACAGAAGTGATGAAGATACCGCACCACCACCATCAACAACAACAACAACAAACTCCAATCACCGTCAACGGGAGAAACTTAAAGGAAGTAACCTCCTTCACTTATCTAGGAAGCACTGTTTCAACTACAGGCGGGACGGACGAGGACGTCAAAGTCAGAATCGGAAAAGCAAGACAGGCGTTCATTAGCCTGAAACCAGTGTGGAGATCTTCTGCACTCAGCATGCGGAACAAGATACGGATTTTCAACACCAACGTCAAGTCAGTGCTCTTGTATGGCTCAGAGACTTGGCGCGTCACGAAAGGTATTTCCAATAAACTACAGACATTCATCAACAACTGCTTACGCTCGCTGCTGAAGATCAGATGGCCAGAAAAAATAAGCAACAAGGAACTCTGGGAACGAACCAACCAAGAACCTATCACGCAACAAATATGCAGGAAGAAGTGGAGATGGATTGGCCATGCACTGAGAAGGCCGACTGAGGACATCACGCGTCAGGCCCTCGAGTGGAATCCCCATGGGAAGCGACGAGTTGGACGTCCGAGGGTGACATGGAGGAGGTCGTGCGAGCAGGAAATGAGAGCTTCTGGGCTGTCGTGGGACCAGGTTCAAAAGATCTCAGAGAACAGAGGTCACTGGAGGCGTGCTACTGAAGCCCTATGTTCCACTAGGAACCCAAGGGACTAATAATAATAAATAATAAAAGGGGCTCAATATACTGTTGCCAATTTCCCACAACAGAGCCATGTCTCCTATCAAGCGAGGTCTCCTGCAAAAAGTCTCTGTTAAGTTGTGTGTGACGAGACAGACCTCCATAAGTACCTTTGTGGCAAAATTAAACAAAAATGTAAGGAAAGGATACCTCAGTAGAACTGTTCGGCTTAGATGTCTCACAAGACAATACATCTTACACCGTGATGCGAATAGGGCTATTTAGTGAATATTTCCAGCAAAAATAATCACAAATGAGTCACTGTCCGCGGGTTAACATATCGTGAGATGATGGACAATGTTTGTGGCTGGAGGTAGTCTTGGTTTTTTGTTCCTTGAGATGGATGGTTTAGTCGTGAAGCTTTCTCTCTCACCCTAGTCAAAACCATCGGCACAAGCTTCACAAAAAAGTTAGCCATGATGACCCTGGGTGGGATTGATCGTTTCTACTAAAATCTTGTCATACTTATTTCCATTAATTGTCCTGCTAACATGAACTCTGACCTTCTAGCTGTTTCTTATTGGTTGATAGATTAGATCAGTGTCAGTATGTCCGAAATTGTCTACATCCATTGATATGAGAAAAAACCTATCATGATGATTCACTGATAGTTGTTGTCCATGTAAAGGGATACGAAGGGGGCGACTACTCTGCCCGATATATTGTTCTTTGTGAAGTTTATTTTGTAGATAAAATTTAACTTGTCTTCCTTTGCCACAGTATCCTTGAATGACTTTAAAGTTCACCCCAGCAACTAGTAAAATAACGAATCAGGTTTTCATATTTCGGCTAGGAAGGTAGCTTTTCACAAAATACAGAAATGTAATTGGTTATTTCGATAGTTGTTAGGGTGGCTTTAAAGTCACTCGATGTCCTTTAACCTGTATAACGTAGAATGAAGAGATTTTGTAGGCTTATGAACTACGGTGATTTTGAAAGGTATTAGTAATCTAGTTTGCAATCTCAGAGGTATTCTTCACGTACGGTAAAATTATCCACAGGTTAGTTTCCAAGGCTGAATTTTTCGTTAACGGTGAATTCGACAAACATCTTTCGATATAATTGCGTGGATAGCCATTCTTCTGGAAGACGGCGATTAAATTGTTTTCTTCTTTTTTCCGTAAGGTTAGTCTGCTGCAGTTTGTATATCAATCTAGGAAACTCCTTTCAACTAAAATATTACAACTTTTACACCGAACAACTTTATATCTTAATCGTTAATGAGCACATGTGAAAAGCAATAAACATTACTACAGAAAACTGTAACTTCACGAACAGATTCCATACAATGAGAGAAATTACTTGGCATAATCTAGTAATTCTGATATAAATATGGTTCTCAGATGTTTCAGCTATCCATCAATTATAAAACACTAATAACTAACGTGTTTTTTAAAATAAAAAAGTGCGAAACAGTTTTCCGACCACAAGTTTCTTCGTAGCATTGTTCGCGTGTGGTGGAATTGTCGCATGAGCAATTTTGAGATCAGCAAAAGGTACTAGGCAAGTCGATTGACAAGGTTACGAACCTCAGTCAACTGAGATGACACGGACATGTACTACGCATGCCAAGTCATCCCCTACTTCCAAGTGCCATGCTAGAGGAAGTTGGATTAGGATGGAAAAAAGTCCAGGGTGGCCAAACCAAGACCTGGTACTAGTCGATGGAGTTCATGACTGTTGGCTTGAGCAGTATGGGGGAGATGTAGACTGTCAGGCTGAGGTCCCTGAGGCGAAAGGGATTAGTGGTTGAGCACACTTGGTGACATGGCTGAAAACTGATCACAATAGCACAGATATGTTTTCACTCTTTGATGAGCTCCGAATCTTGAATATTTGCACTAATCTTTAAAATGTTTATTCTCTCACACTATTTTATCTACTTTGATATCAATCCTTTTATATCCCCCTTTTCCTTGTGTATTACTGTTAAGTGTGGCAACTTGAGCCGATGAACTCCTGTGCGAGGTTCTACGTTGATTTTGTTAATCAGTTAGTCAGTTTTTTAAAATTCAATATAGAACGAATTAAAAATGCAGCGGTAAATAAAAATTTTGCAAAATAATGCGCTACATATGATATAAATATATTTAAACACTATAATTTTCTCTACTAAATTGTATTTGATCAGACATAGTAGTAGTAATAACGCTATCATCATGAATAAATGAAATGTACAGTGTGATTACAAAACTCTGTTTACTATTCAGAAATATGCGTGTACACAATATGATGAAAATGGAGGCTATATACAGATTTAAGCCTATTGATAACTAGAATAATTTGTTGTTAATTATCAGGAAAAAGATGTAAAAAGATGTGATATAGAAGCTTTAGTGAATGAAATGCAGTATGAATGAAACATATCTTCATTGTTCGCCTATGAATTCAAATAAACTCTATTTATTTTTCTTCATAATCCACAACACAGTGATTACAACGATATCAAACAAGCATCTAGTGCTTACGTGTCCTCTGATAAACGGCTAGTTGCAGGTCGAACTAAACGAGAGAGAAAAATGACACGAAAAACTATTAAAATGCATATTCAGTGTTCACAGCAGAGACTTTTTAATGACACAAAAGGCAACCTAATGCATATCGCCTTACAAATTTGAATATTAGCTCATGATTGCTTCTATGCTAACATCTGTAAGATTTACAACGAAAATCCACACATAAACACACAACGATAGTGCAGGTTTATTTCAATTGAATTTCCCTCAAATGTCACACCCAAGAATGCTAAGAAGACAGGAGAACAGCACAAGACAGTAAAAATGAGGGTCAAAAGTGTGGTTGTTTGTGTTTCATGTATTTAATTTATTACATTAACAGTTACTAAAACTCAGATTTTATTTATTGAATCGTGAACTATTAAAATACGAAAGGCTTATACAGCATAAGAATTCGCACTATAAGTCATAACCTTATGCTATAAAATGTGTATTATATACAAAAGGAACGAAATACTGAAAGGAGAGTGTAGTCATACTTTAGGCAGAAATTCATCTACATTCTGAAATACGATTTAGAAAACAGTTAATTCTCATAATAAATGTCTATTAAGTATGATACTCAACCTTATATTGAAGGGAAAGAATTGTTCCTGAAGAGAACACAGGATCTAATTTCGAAATCTTAAATCCTCTTGTCCAAAGTCGTTCTTCCCTACAATTGTAACAGATGTAGAGTATTCAAAAGGTCTAGGGTGTTAACCGAGTATTACGTGTACTTTCTCCAAGGCGAAAATCAAAGCCAAAACATTTCGGTAACATTTCGATAAGTAGATAAACTGAGAAACTAAATAATTGTGGTGTATGTTTATGCCAACAGCTCAAAACAATTGAATGTGTTAGATAAAACTGTCCCGCTTGACCCCTATTCTATTTTTTGATTAGAACAGTAGATATTATTCACTGGTAATCATCAATATCAACCTAGGACCAGGCATTTACTGCGTAGCGATCCGAGTTGCCACACCTCATGTTAGTACATCAAGTAAAAAGGCAGTGAGGCGCAAGATGAAGATAAGAAAATTCAGTCAAGAGAAATATAAAGTACGAAAAGAGAGAAACGAAGAATGAGAAAGTAGTGAGATTCAGTGTAGCGTCATTAAGATGAAGATAATGTGTGCATACATCTGCACCACTGACATAGGTTCTCAGCCATATCACCTACAGTCTCCAACCACTGGTTCCACTTGTCCCGCGGATATTCCAATCACCTAGCCTGCATTGCCCTACATGGTTCAAACCAACAGACACAGACTTCATACATTGGTGGAATGTTTTAGTCTGGCCACCTCGGGCCTTTCTCCACTCTGGACCTACTTCAGCCAACATTGTGTGACGAGGCAATCGGTGACTAGGCATACGTAGTACGTGTCTCAACCATCTCAGTCGATCAGGGTTCACAACCTCGTCAGTCGGCTTACCTCTTCTCCCTAGAACTATACACCCGACTTCTGCATTGCTCACCTGGTGGCACCACGGAATACGGCCTATACTACGAAGGCAACGGTGGTCAAACACTTGAAGCCTTCTCATATCTTCCACTTTCAATGGCCATGTTTCACAGCCATACAGTAGAACAGACCGGACTGCTGTGCAGTACACGCGACCCTTAATAGACAAACGAATATCACGGCGGCGCCATAGGTGGAGTAAATTGGCAAAAGCCAATCGAGCCTTTGTATTCGTACAGAGATTTCATTGGTAAACTTATTGGTGAGCATAGATGCAGGATCCAACCTAAACGTGACATTATTTAACCAACAAACTTTACCTTCCCATATCTCAGCTACCAATGGAATCTCTCTTAGTTTCCCTTCCACCATTTCTTCATCTATTTTGATTCAGTTATCGTATCCAAACTCAGATTAGGTTAGAACATGTGTACCATACATTATTTAAAAAACACAGACCCGAACAGTTTTCCAGTCTTAATATGACTACATCTGTTTAGGCGCAGTCATACCAACGAGTGGTAAATGTCCAAGCATGTGTTCCATCGACTTAACTCCCACTGGTCCCATCCAACGACAACTAATAGCAATATGGTTTATTTGCGTTCACTGATGAATTTATATCCAACTATTTCTCTCTTTATGGCTGAAGTTTGTCTTAGTGACTTTCTGAGCACAGTTGCAGCAGGCGATTGCAGTTATCTGTTCGTTTAGCTGGAATTCATAAAGTGATGCCTAATCGCCTGTGTGACTTGGCCTACCTACTTGTGCATTAAAATCACCTGCTACAATAGCAAAATCTGAATGTTTGGCTTTCATTAAAAGGCTAAACGGTTCTCGGTAAGAACTTATCTTTACGCCATCCAAGCTACAGTCAGTGGTTGCGTAAGGAGAGGTTACAAAAGGACACAGAGAAAGAGACAACGATGGGTTCAGCTGCGATTCAGTTAAGCAGTGCACTTTCTGCCTTAACAGCAGACGATGAGAACCGGTCATCGAATCCCTAAAACCTTCAAGGGTGGATTCTGTAGATTCACTATATTCTCCTGATGAGATTAAGTGAATAACCACACCTCGATCCTGTATGCGTATCTCACAATAGTACAGGTCTTTGGCTCGAGATAAAAGAGTTTTAGCAAGTACTTCGACTGACGGTGCAGACACTGAAAACTCCATTGGGTAGTTTCCAGAAACCAGTTACGCTACCTCCTGAGCTAACATGGTTATCAAGAACTGAAAAACTGGGAGAAACTAAAGATAATGAAAGAGTATAAAGAGAAAGATAAAGAAAAGATAAGAAGGTAGGGATCTGGAAGGTTGATGGCGATAAGAGGGGACTCAAGAGCTGTTAGGGATATGAGGACGGATGACACTTACAAGCTACATACACCATGGAAAGTTAATTCTTCTCGAAAAGCCTGGGAAAGTAAGTGGATTAGTGCATGATGTTAGCATCCAAAGGGTTTGCTTGAGGCTTTCCACCAATGTCCTTTAGGGGAGTTTTCGGTTTAAAAGTGAATGTTACGCTCAGATAGGAAAAACCAACACCATCAGCACAGGAAGACCTCAGAGTGGCGAGGAATCTGCAGTATCAGCATGAAATACTGATCATTCACAGGAGACACTACACTACTAGCACACCTAGTTTACCCAACTGTATTACTACGCTGTCCGAACCCCATCATAACCTAAAGTAATTACACTACGACAGCACCTGCTTTTAGTCTTACTACTACCCAATAGATCTTTCTACCTTGGTAGGATCACAAGGAATAATCGTTACAACCAGAATGGTTGGTTTGGTTATCGAGATATACAAGTTCGACCATCAACCGAAGATAGTAGCTATGGGTCAGTCAGTCTAGTGATTATGAACCTCAGGATATCTTACAAAATGTTATTCAAACTGATCTCCCTGTCGTTATCATAGGGAGATTTCTCTTCGTATAACCTAGAATGTTTAACAATATAGACCGGTTTGACAACAGTAAATATGATTACGATACCTTGGTTGCTACAGCAAGTCATTTCCCACCCTTTACTTCGGAAGGTAAATTATCGGTTGCTTTGAATTATTTCAGAGTCAAAACAGCCTTCTCAATATCCCTGAGAGTTTGAAGAATGGTATCTACATTCCACACAGTTTTGGGTTGGAAGCTCGGCAACCCAAACGTGGTTGTAGACCAGCTGAACCATTTTTCAAAGTGTCTCATCTAGCATTTCAGACACCTGTCCCGAAAGGTTATCAATAACTCGCCTTTCTTGGTGATAATCTCACTGCCTATCATCTTCGTTCCAGTGTTTCTGACAAGCTGAAATACTTACTGAGTGGTATCTAGGGTCAGTCTCATTGCCATGCATGGAAATAGTCCCTAATACACACCTAAGAACGGCTATCACAAACCTACTAGACCTTTCTCAATCAATCACTAATCTAAAAGTAGTAATGAAAATTCATTACAAATTTTTCGCAGCTAGAATATTTAGAGGAAGCAAACAACGATATTTGACTTTTGAATAAACTATTAAGTTACATAACATGATTCTTGTCCATTTATGTTTTGAAAAAAAATAGGAAATAAAGTGAGCATCTAAATAGCACGCTGTCTCTATACCTCCCACTTATGTTTCACAAATCACAACCAGGTAATTTTTTTAGTAACTAGTAACAATAATAGGTAAACAAATGAATTCCGCCTTGGAATTTCACTTGGTGCCCTAATGTCTTCTTACGTAACCATCTAAACATAGCTGGATAAAATCCAGAAATTCTCAAGGTTCAAAATACCAATGATATCAAAGTGACGAGTTCCACTATCATCTGACTATCACAGTGAAATGTAACAGGCATTTCGTAGGAATATCCCTATACCTTTTTTTCTTACTTATGGTACTTTTTGAATTCTTTCCGTTCACTCTTTTTTTCACCCGCCCGGATCCCACTTTTGATAAAACATGCTGGTGTTCTGTTTGGCCCCCGTCTCCTCTAATGTATTGATTGCTGCCTACCTTTCAAGGTCATTGTGACTATCTATGTATACCGTCTTCACTTCGAAATACTATGAACTCCATTGAACATCAGTCTTCTGATTTCACTCTACAAACTACTTGGGGGGGGGGATTGTCTTAACTCTTGGACACTCACCCGTTAATTGCTCTCCTTCATTCGAGTAACTACATATCATAGCAGTTCTAGGATACGAAGGGAACGTTGATCAAACACTAAAAGCCTTCTCATGTTCTTTACTTTTAATGGCCATGTTTCACAGCCATACAGTGGAACAAAGTGAACTGCAGCACAGTACACTCGACTTTTATTAGGCAATCGGATACCGCGGTGGTGCTACAGATGGCGGAAGTTGGCGGAAGTTAATCCAACCCTTTTAATCCATGAAGAGATTTCGTCGGCCACTGACCTGCCTGTTGGCAATGATCTAACTTCCCAGGCAAGTGAAGTGGTCAACAAATTCAATAACTTCCCTCTTAACTGTTGGACAGGACATTGCTGTAGACCAGTTTCATTAGCAACAATTCGTATTCAGGTGAGAAGATACATACCAAACATTCTTAAACTCCCACTTAAAGTGTCCAGAAAATCCTGTATCTTCTCAGCGTTTTCACCTAACAGAGCTATGTCATCTGCGTAATCTAAATCTACTAAGGATTCTCCAGTGATTAGATCAATCCCTGCGATGCCAAATGAGAATGAGACCTCCATAAGAACATTTACCACATAATTGAACAGGAATGGAGAGAGTGGGCATCCATGACGAACAGCTCTCGATGTACACAGCTCACCTGACAACTCACTATGGACTGTACCATGCCAATGCTTGTTCGAGTAAGAAGCGCTTAGCAGAATGATATACTTATTTGGTACCCCTTTCAGTGAAATACACTGTCATAAGAACTCTTGGTCAAAAGAGCCAAACGCCACCTTCAGGTCAAAAAAATACCCAGTGTTGGAAGTCGATAAGTATGACCGTGTTCCAGAACATGATGAGGTGTAAATATTTGGTCAATACACTCACGGTCAGGTCTGAAGCCGGTCTGGTTCTCTTGGACTTGCTGTTTCTGAGCCCAATCGGACATCTAATGACCATAGAACTTAGGATCTCAGACATTATATTCGTAAGGTTGATTCCTGTGATTATCACAGGAAGAATCCCCGCCTTTCTTGAAGACTGGGGCGATCAAACATTGTGACCAGTCACAAGGGATTGTATCCAACTCCCACACTCTAGTCAACGCTTCAGTTAACTTGACTAAAAATTCCTGACCATTGTCCTGAAATACCTCTAGAACTAGTCCGACCGACCCTGCTGCTCTTCTTCGTTTCACGTTACCTACAGCTTTCTCAGCTTCTCCAAATGTTGGAGGATCTATCTCGATGTCCCATTCACGCTCCGACTGAATAGCCGGCAACAAAATAGTAGATGGAGGCAAGTTGAACTGTTTCTTGGAATGTTCCGCCAATCTCTCAAGTTGTCTTGCCTGCCAGTGAACCCCAGACCCATTCTTCTCCACCAGTCTCAATAGCCATTGACTTTTTCGCTCCAGTTTCTTTGATACGTCTAAATAACTGTTTACTGTTACCTATCACCACTGCCTTTTCAAATCCAGCCTTCGCGACCTTTGAGTAGACTTTTTTCCAGTCTACGTTTGAGTTGCATTCTCCCGTCATTGTACTTGGAGCCTGCAGGGATGAGTTTGCATGGATCCGTTAATTCAGAAGAAGCAACTGAGATCCATTGGCTCTTGATAACCACTCTCTGAGAGCACCAAGCTTATTCTGGATGAGTGATATTGCTCAGTTCCGATAACTTTCAAGCCATTTTCTTAATGAAAGTAGTCTTAGTGGTCTTGTTGTCAAGCTGTACTCAAAATGGTCTTGTTGCTAAAGTTTTTCCACATCCATTGAGATACAGATATATACGTGCTCGAACCAACGCAGCGTCGCTATTCAAACACGTGCTCTACAAGGGGAGACAGTTCTCCGCCAACCCTCTCTAGAGATGACTGGTAGCAATGCTGTCTACCTGTGTCCACCGCCAATATCTATCTTTATGTTTGAAGTTTGTCCTGGCTAGAAATAAACGGTTATCTGAGCACAGTTGTATTAAGCGACTGCCATTATCTGTTCGTTCAGCTGGGATTTCGAAAGTGCCACCTAAGTGTCTTACTGTCGGGCATAGCCTGCCCACTTATGCATTGAAATTACCTGCAACAACAACCACGTCTGAGCGCTTGACTTCTAGTAGGAGGCTAGAGTTTTCGGTAAAACTCGTCCTTCACTTCATCTGCACTGCAGTTAGTGGGTGCATAAGCAGAGATTACAAGGAGACAACAGAGATTTTCACTATTCCGTTTTGTCCTCACCGTCCTATTCACTCAAATAGCGCATAGACGACTGTCGACTGGAATCCAGTCGAGCAAAGAACTTTGTACCTTAGTGCTCAATGCCATACTTACACCTACAAGACTGCGAGGACCGGACATCGAATCTCCAGAAACCCAAAGGGTGGGTTTTGCGGAATCACCATATTAGCCGAGTGAGTCAAGTAAGTAAACGCACTTGGGTCCTATATGCCTGTCTCCCAAATACAGGACAACATCCATGGCCTAAGTTGCCAGTTTTCCCTAGTGAAGCTTGCTGGTCGACTTACCGGAGGATCCGGACATTGTAAGCTCTGATGTGTGGTTTGAAGCGCGGTCTCAGGAGACCTGGGTGCTGTTCTGTGAAGTAAGATCTTTTAGAGAGCTACAGAGCTGGGACAAATCAAACAATGTGGGATAGCTGATTGCGAGACATGAAGGAAGACTAGAAGGTGGGGGTGTGAAAGGTGGATAGTGATCTGATGGACCTTGAGTGCTGACAGAGTTATGAGGGTGGTTAACCCATCCCGGCTGCTAACACCGTTGAAGGCTAGTTCTTCTTGACGCACCTCAAAAAGAAGGGTTTGTGCGTGACGATAGAGCCCATGGGACATATGCTTGAAACCGATCATATACGGTTTTTTCGCAAGTTTGAGATTTAGTTTTCTGCTTTCGAATCCGACTATGAATCCCTGTCGCACGTATGGGCACGCCGCAGGAGTGGGGTGTGAATGTGCTACTTTCGGGGCCGACCTTTTCTAACCTCCTCCCCTTCCCATTGGGAAAGCAGTATCAGCGTGTCACTTCTAGTCATCCAAACGAAACATCTTATTGCTATCACATCCATCCAGCAGCAGTAGGACTTCGCCCTCGGACCCTCATTACAGCGTAGCAATTTACAGTATAACGGTAACTGCTTTTTGTCTAACCACCATTTAGCAGACCTTTTTGGCAGGGTGAAGCTTCGAGGGAATAAGCGTTCCATCAGCATAGTTCGTTGGGTCACTATTTTACAAGCCCGACTACCATGTCAACGCGGCAGCTGCCGGTAAGGGTTGATATTGATCGATTGGTTGACTCAAAAATCAAAATGTATAGGTTCATAGATCACGCAAGGAACCCAATACATTTAGTAAAAATTGATGACAGGACCTGGCTGGTAACACGGATAAGGAGGACTGGGAAGTTGAACATCAAAGCCAATGAGTCGGAATTTTACAAGGTTAGAGGAAATAATTAATAAATACTAGGAACAGTTATAGAAAAGTACTATTATAACTGGCTTTACTGCTTAATAGTAATTATAACTCACTTGATATTACGGCTTCACTTAGTTGCCGTTTGATAGTTATACCCACCTTTGTACCAGGTATGCTGTTATTATTATTATTATTATTACTCTTGTCTTTATTAAGCGAGCTGTAAACCTGAAATCTTTCCTGTGGTTTAAAATGATTGTCAATGGAAGACTGCCGTTGACCGGAATTGACTGCAGACGATGGAGCGGATATATGACGTTTACGTTCGCTCAATGAAGATTGAGATAAAAATGCAGATAAAATAGGTAAACCAGATGTCGCAGCTGAATTACTATTACTATTAGTAGTAGTAGCAGTTGCAGTAATACTAGTGGTATTTGTATGATTTTTAAATGATTCAGTCTTCTGACTTGACTCTAATCGGGGAGTTACATGAGTAATTTGAATATGTCTGATAGGAGTAGCATCTAAAATTGGTGCACTTGGGCTTTTAACTTCAGTAGGCACTACAGGTTTATTGGTAAACCCTCGTACAGTTGGTCTGTTAGCCAAGAGTGGAGTTTGACGTAATTGCTAGAAGATAAAACAAAATTTAAAACATATTAGGCATTTAAAGCAACTGGTCCCTTTGATAAATTTAAACAGCGTAATGAGAAGACGAAGATTATCTGAAACATGTGATGTATTAGCGCTATACATTTCGAACAATCTGATGATACATGGACTTGTCGAACTATTTATATGAAAATTTACGAAAAGGTCAATGAAGTTAATGGGAAACATAGGAATAGGAAGGGATAGAAAAGAAAAACCTTATTCTTGGTATGAAAATTAAAATCAATACTACCAAGGTAGGTTCAACGTGAGTACAAATTGTTTTTGTATACATAAAGGGGTTTAAATTTACGGATGGCAAGAGCTTCAATAAATTTAAGCACTCGGCTCCTATTCCTATGTTTCCCATTAACTTCATTGACCTTTTCGTAAATTTTCATATAAATAGTTCGACAAGTCCATGTATCATCAGATTGTTCGAAATGTATAGCGCTAATACATCACATGTTTCAGATAATCTTCGTCTTCTCATTACGCTGTTTAAACATATTAGGCACTTTGAAATGCTATTGCATAGACTTAACTTTAAATGATTCTGTGATAAATTCATTTGATAAAGTGTTGATAAACAAGGCTACAAGTATTAGATGGAAGAAATTATTAGAATAAAATAACTATATAAGACCAATTTTCCTCAACAAGTTTACAATAATTGTGAAGAGACGGAGGAAGATCATCTTTAGATGACCGAAGCGATGATGAATTGTAAAACGCTAATATAAATGCTTTTATCACAATGCTTGACTATTGAATTGCTTGGTCAACTTTTCACTCTGTTGACGGATAGTTGTCTTCTTACATGGATTGGCCACCGCAGGGTAATCAACTTCATGTTGTCTAGTCCTAAATGCAGATCGGATTCTGTCGATCATTTTTGCAGTTTGGCCACCAGGTTAGTTGAATTAACATCGCAATGCACTTCGATAGATATTAGTCGGATGGAGACAACTGACAGGAGGCCCTAGATCTAGGTTTCGTGCTTTTTGGCACTCGTCAGTAAAGCGTATCTGTGTATCAGCTCAAAAGAAAAATATGTTTCCCAGACATCTTTTTAGAAGGCTTTTCATGACCACTGCTGCAGTATCACCTCTAAAATCAATGCTCATGAACAAACTTTCTTCACAGGATGCAGAAGATATTTTTAGTATGTTTGTCGTATCGATAATAATACGATCCTTTTAAATTCATAATCGTGTTTACAGACTGTAGAAGTGTCGAATTACTTCTAATAATTTCTCAAAAGTCCTGAATAGGAGGAAATACATGTCCTGGATTCCATTGCTAGCCATTATCTATCAGTAGTATAAAATTGAAACAGGCGATTTCGAGGCATCCGCACAGGAGCCCATATGCTAATAGAGACCTGTCAATTCAGTTTAATCAACGACGAGAACACGCAAATAACAACATATAGACTATACCGGTTGCACAAGAAACGGCTATCCTGACTCGGTAGTCTAGTGGATAACGCTCTGGGGTTTGAAGTGGTCGGTCTCGGGTTCGAATTTCGGTGGGAACAACACCACAGGTACATCCAGCTGACGAGTCCCAAATGGGACGGAACGCCAGCCACTGTATATAGCCATTTTCTCTGCAATCGTGTAAATGAACAGCCCCGGTTAGTATCATTATTATTATACTTATCGTTATTTTTATTGTTGCTGTCATCGCTATTAGTATCATTGTTACTGACTATTATTATTATTATGTTCATGTGAGCTTCAACATTCCAATTTTGCACTTCTTGAAGTAATAACCATTACTTAAAGAGCCAATATCATCTTATAAAACCCAAAATAAGCATACAACAAAGTTCAACATAACGTAAGTAGTGTGTGGAACACAATCATCCACCCAATGTACGCACCACGCAATAAAATTCTTAGGAGACCCCAGTTTTGCATAAAACATGGTTTACTAATCGAAAACATTTTTCTAAATTGTCATTTTCATGTTATTTCTTACAGCATGGCTAGTAGTTTATTTTCTGCCCCCATTTTCAAGGTAATGCATTGATTAGTTAGTGTTTACTTGTACTATGTTACTATGTCTCAATTTCTAGACACGATCATATCTCATGCGTATACATACGCACGTGTGCTTGGGTTAATTGATGAATATTATTCTCGGAGGGATAAGGGTGACTTTAAAGGCTACCCTAGCAACGACTGAAATAGCCAATCAGATTTCTTCAATTCGGCTGGAAAAGATTTTTATAAAATAGAAAAATTTAATTGATTATTTCAGTTGTTGCTAGGGTAGCCTTTGAAGCCACTCGTCGCAGTACCTTTACGTAATTCGAAGCGTGTAGACAGGAAGAAATTTAGAGTAGTAACTACCTGACAATGAAAGCAGAAATGACAGTATGTAACTTACGTAGTCAAAGGTATGGTTTTTTTGTCATGGATTCCAAACGGATATAATACTCACGGTTAAGTGACAGCTAACTTCGTATGCAAGACTCACCTACTCTAACCCGGGACGAATAGAGAAAAATGAACTAGATAGGAGAACTTATTCCTCGAGCGACTTTAAAGGGCACCGTAACAACTGCCAAAATAACCAATTAGGTCCCAGTATTTTGGCTGGGAAAACAAATTTTCATAGAATAGAGAAAAGTGATTGATTGTTTCACTAGTTGCTAGGGTGGCTTTTAAAGTTACTCTACTTGACCACTACCACTAATACTACTACTCTTATAGCCCGAAACATCACAAATGACAATATGCAAGTCCTGCGCTTTTATGAATCCCAAAATACACTACTAACTGACGTGAGTAGTTATAGACCACTCCCATAGATCAGCAGTGCTTGCCAGTTGGATAGAGATGATGTCATGCTCACGATTTTAACGCTAGATGTAATTTCGAACGCCTTAGATATTGTGGTCTGAATATACTTCAGTTTGCTGAGAAAAATACGGTGGAATAATTGTGTCATTCTCACCCTTAGAATAACTGGTGACAACGTGTTAGCAAGGCTGCTGCGATTTTCCAAATAACTAGTGTAGTAAGTCCATTTAATTAGTTTATTACATTTTCTTAAACAAGGTGTTCGTATATATCACATCCATCGTGTTAACTTAGATACGACAGTTACCGAAACATGGTCTAACACTCAAATTTTTCACGTTGCGTCAGTCACCAGGAAACCTAAAACCAAGAGTTCGTGTTTGTTTGTACTGAGCAACATGCGTCTTTCGTGATTCAAACCAGTGTCACTCAATGCTGATATCAGAGAATTTATCAAAAAGCTATTCATACTAATACCGGCTTTGTGTAGGACTAAACTGTTTAACACGAACCAGTCAGTAGCGAGTAACTGACGTAACCATCTAGTGCTCAGTCCTCAGCGCCGACCGAAGTCTATCGACCAATGTCGCATTACTGCAAACTTGATCGGAAACCTTCTGTCTGTGCTATCCACCAAGGACTAGACAACTGCATCGGTTACCGATACTGATGACCGATTTGTTTACTCAAATTTTTATTCGTGTTCGAAAGACCTTACATTTTATCAGTAACTTTATCGAACAGGATTATATAGATTGTAAAGTATAGGTTCAATAAAGGTTCTCTGGGTAGTAGATACGTTGTATCTATAGCCATATATGGGTGTAGGACTATGAAGTAGAATCTAGTTAATGGTGAATTACATTGAGTGGTAAACAGGACAACTCTGATAATAATAATAATAATAATAATAACTGAATGTGACGGAAAGATAAAAATCCCTTGAACAGATACCAAACGATCGAAATGCTGGTGAACAAACTGTTCAGTAAAAATCCAGATTAATTATTTCAGGCAGATAAAATTACCTCCTATCAGTACACATACGATGCAGTGAAATATAAATGGTGATGGCAGATATTCTTCAACAATACTACTAGTAGTCATCTCACGTCAGATGATGGATCCTATTAGACCTTCATTACGTTTAGTGGGTTTGGGCAGTTTTGGCTAGCATGATATACATGATCGGCACTCTCTTGACCAACAGAAACACATCACTATAATACCTCTCAGTAGATAGAATCGAATCCCACTTTTAGGGTCAAATATCTTATCATAGTGCTTTCATGTGAACCTGTAAACTGTGTGGTATTTTTCTGATTCATTGTTCTTCAGCTCCACTCGGATGTCGGTTTATTATGGAGTTCAGGATTCTAGACTATATGGATCAAATGGATCCCATAGAAGATTTCTCTGTTTTCTAATGAATTGGAAAAGTAAATGATCAATAACATCTTCTAAGTCTAATCTGAGATTTCCCTATATATCAACTAGTATCTCAGTTAGTCCAACCGATAACTTAATATCGCCATTATTAAAAAAACATTTTGAGCAAACACCATCTAGTCCAGTTGTTTTCTCAATTTTAGATTTACATCAACCTTCTCGATTTCGGCAAGAGTTGAACGACTGATGTTTACTTTTTATACAGGTTGAAGGTGGACAGTAGGTGACAAAAACGTAACTATAAGTTAGTTAAACCCTCCCAAATAGTCATTTATCCAACTTTTTAACCGCCATAATTAAGCTTCTATTAAGGATACACCTTCCTTCGTGATAGTTTCACTAACCACTCACCTTTTCGGATTCCCTCCTTTAGTAAACTTAACAACGATACCTACTTTATTTTTTCAACTAATTTCTCCCATCACTAATTGCAACCATTGATAATACCTTCAATCAGCTTATGCGCATCTTTATGTAAAATAACTGGAATGATTCTTAGCAAACCAATTAATTTAAATGAAGTTGCAGAAATCCGCTTGTTTTTATTTACCTTTAGTTTCAAGTTAGTAATTTGAACTGTTATTACCACGGCAAACTAGTGAATATGACAGACGAAATCGAAATGAGTAGTGTTATCATACTTCTGCACCATCTAACCACCTAACTTTTGAATACAAACACTATGTGATTATTCACCCGTGGATACACACATACTTCGACCACTGTCTGATTGAAGTCAAAGTAATTAATCTTAAGAGAGACCAACAGTCTCCTTGTTTTCAAAGATGGTCTATAACAAAATGATCTAGCTTCATTGCTGGGTTTATATCAATAACCACTGAGTCAGACAATGTCATTCTTTATGGTCAGTGGTTGGTTTAAGGAGATGACGATCAAGTATTGGGTCACAGGTTCAAACCATGCTCCACCTACCAAGGTTTGGGCACTCAGTTAGTATTCCTAGACCTCACACAATAGATGTAGCTCATTGCCTACTGCACAAATATGCACAAGGTTGCTGAGTGCGTCTCGCTTATGTTTTGTTATTCTTTAACCTTAAATTTAGAGTTATTTACGAATATAAGATTTCTTCATAAAGCAAATACAAGTGACTATCAGATGGGTTGGAAATTTAACCTCACAACGAACGGTAATAACTCATGTGGCACCTGTATGCAGAAAGAATGACAGCAACAACCAATCAAGTAAAAGTGTCATCAAAGTGTCTATCTTTTGTTCTCATTCGTTGATATCCTGACTGTATTTTGCTAAATACAATACTATTATGCATTGTGTGGACTAGTAACTTCACTCTGAGTCAGCTAAAGTGGTGTTAAGGCTAGTAAAACCAACTGGAACATAACAGCTCGGCGCAACAATAACAGTTAAGACCAGCATTCAGCATTTTCCTCAATCTTTTGATCATAGAACTCCACATAGGAAACCCAAAACGAGGTGAGAACAATAAAACCGATCAAACCGTCAGATCAGGAACATAACAAATCACTAGCACCCTAGTTACCGTCTTACTTAGGACTATTTTATTTGATGATTGGATCATAATTATCTTGGCTACATCTTTCTTAAATAAGTGACGGGTTATTTTATTATGGTGTAAATGTCAGTTGACAAAGAAATTCGTAGTCTAATATTTCTTCATTTCGCTTTCCGGATAATTAGATAATTAGATAATTAGCAAGTATAGGAGAAGTGAGTAGTTAATTTTTTAGATGCTTCAATTGCATTTATTTAATTACAAATACGATGTAGATGATCGCTGTTACTATTGCTTTGCTTATTGACTCTAAAAAGACCTGTAGAACACTTTTTAATTTGCCAAGCCTCTTATTTTTGGCATTAAAACCAGCTAATCATATGACCATATCCGAAAATTTGACTCTTCAAAGTAAGATCAGCAACCTTTCATAAAATTCATCCTTCATATCGTCCAAACTGCGATCAGTTAACATAAAGCGTAAACTGAGAGTAAGGATCGAACGCATACTGTTTTTCGGAGATGTTATGCATCCTCTTAGACGAACAACAGATAAGCGACTAGAAACTCAGAAAAGTGTAATTTCTGCCTAGTAAATTACAATTTTCTCTATGCTAAAGGATTCATAGGATTCAGTCATAAAATTCCTGACTTTCTGTAAGGTGATCTGAACCGACCCGCCCCCAAACTAACTAGGTGATATTACGTAAACAACCACAATTTCATTGTGTACGTACGTCAGAGAAGTATATTCAGCTATGGGTCAGGATGCCACAATTTCAGCTAGAGAATGGCCTATTTTCTAACTTGACGAAGGTTTAGAATGTTGAATTTTTTAGAGTGTACTTAGTTACATGATTTTAGGCTCAGTTAGTTCAGAGTACCTTGGTAACTGCCTCCAGCCCTTTAACACTTCAATGTCGAGCTAATAGAAAATTAGACCAGAGACGTCATTAGTAAGATTCAGACAGCACTGGTAAGTAAATCCTGATCACCAATTCTTGATCGACAAGTGGACACATTAATGGCGTTCATAGGCTTAAGAAACAGAACAATCGATCAAATGATGGTAAAGAGTGGCTTTATGATGAATCATCCGTCTAAAAAACAAATGTATGAGTCAACTGAATCAGTTGTCCTGATACAGAAAGTTTCATACAAAGAAAAAACAACCACTTATCCAAAATGCCACTGTATTATCTCTTGTGATGAAATATATCACATGTGGTAAGCAATAGCCAATCTCTCATTCCTACAGCTTAGTTAGTATCGCTTACAGTATAAAAATTGTTCTCCGGTCATATCAATATTAAATTGTTCTGGTAACATCAAATACGAATCCACATGAGACAACTTACTAGCCGCAATATTCAGTGATAGCACGTGGTACGAAACGTGAATATATTGCTTATATAAAGGCATTAGGACTAGATCCCCATACCAATCTTAACTACTCCCTTACCATAGACCATTTTCATTACACCAATCATCTAATTCACAGTGTTAAAAAGCAAGTGAAAGCGTGGTACAAAGATCAAGAACTTACTTTAATACGGCGACTGACATTCTCTCCATCACTTGATGGCAAAATGACAGGATTCGGTTTATCAGCAGCAGTAGCAGCTGCTAATGCTACCACTTCATCCCGAGAAAGCATGACTACACGTCTTGTGTTATCGAGCATAGAGGGCTTCATTAATCACAAAAGACAAAATAAGCGATGGTAAGAATATTGAAAAGAGTACGATGGTGCAGACAGATGATTTAAGTTAACAGTTGGAAAAGAATATTCAGTTGTATAATACTGAAAGATGAAGCTGGTGAATACATGGTTGCTGAATGCAAATATACTAGCAATATGAGATAAATGGAGGGGAATGCGGAAGAATGTGAAATCGATGCAGACAAGGTCATTTATGAAGCCTTTCTTGGCTGTAAAACGTTTTCTGCATGTGAAGCTTTCCTACCGTTTCAGTTTTATATAAGTCATTTCGAAACCCCAAGATAAACTCGAATGCTTTTCGCCGCATACTATGTGACCACCATCAACCAGTTGAAAGAAAAAACAGCTTAGCATAGGTCCCAGTTGTCATTTTCCAGGCCACGAAGGTAGGTAATCAGTAAGATGTTGACTATCTTATCTAATTGTATCCCCGACTTAGCTGTTAGTCACAGAAGTGAACGAACAGGCCAATACACAACGAACTAGTCAAACTAGGTAGGTTGTTCTTCATAAAAGTTTGTGGACCTGAAAATGATGAGCAAACGTTAGTCGTATACATAATTATTTTAACAGTCCTCGCTAGTCTCTGAAACAAAACCTTACTAGGTGCATCCGAATAAGATTATAACTTAGCAATGGTTTTTTTCGAACACTAACTAGCACCTTGGTCAGTAAACTTTTTTGCAAAGCTGTGAAAAAACATTCCAATCGGTGAATTAACCATACATTTTAACTTTTGAACATAAGAACAGATTTCCTCGGTTCAGACTGTAAGGTATTTTATCAGGTCTCTTTTGCACCGGATAGGCGAGAAACTAAAGAAGCGTGTAATGACAAAAATATAAGCCATTTCTGTACAATTTTTTGTCAAGTAAATCTTCGCATCATCTACTCAATAAATCACCAAAGAAGTGTGTCTTATTTTTACTCTCTACTTCGCAAGCTGATGATGTCTTTCACCAAGTTCCACCAAAAGTTCATCCGATTGATAGTCTAACCACCAATAACAGTGGACGTATCACTGTTGTATCTCTTAGTGATTTGTTATCTAGTTTGGTTAGAAAGAAATTTGCCACAACTGAACCCAATCAGAGTTCAAAAAATTATCTTGATTTAATCTACTTTCAGAATAGCATCGTAACAGAAATAGCAATTTGAGAAGTATCTGCTATTCAACTACTTGATCCCATCAACACGAAAATACACATTGCTGAAAAATATCAGTACTATGTTAACAATTTCATTTTCAAACCTATACAACTACAAATACACTACTTATTCCCAGTGTATAAAACCTTATGGTGATACAAACACCAGAGTATTATTACTCAAAAACACCGGTATCAAAATATCATAAAATCGGATAAAGATGATTAAATTTGTATAGTGATTTGCATAGAATGACAGAACAGTTGAATACTTAGATTTTAGCAAACCGATTATGGAAAGGAAGAACCAATATTATTCAGTAGGACACAATAAAAGTAGGAATGATTGAAACGCTTAGAAGGAAAACAAGCCTTATATGCATGAGTTTCACATCCTCCATGTAAATGCCTACGGTTTCTGCAACACAAAACAGACAGGAGTGATGTCAACAAGATGTAGTTTTCCACCTAGCAGATCACCTTGAGAAACGTACCGAAAACAACTCATTAGAAAAGACTGAACTCTTAGGTTGTTAGTTACTGAACAGTAGCCATGATATATCTGTCAAAATCTTAAAAGTTCTTTAAAAATAAACCTCTTCAGTGTAATAAGTCAGCCGATGCACTAGACAACGTTGTCTACTTTCATCATTTATGACATTCTCAACATACCTCTAAAGGAGTTGTGTAATGGTGTTCACATAGGTCTGCTACCAGGAGATAAACATCGTAAGCATGAGTATGAGGATGATACCGCCTTACTTACTATGTAACAAAACAACGGTTACTTAAATCATACTTAATCAGTTGATCAATGCTCATAGGCATGGTATACAACCTGCAGAATGAAAGTCCAAAGTATTTTTGCTAAATTGACAGTAGTCTATCTACAGTCACTCATGGGAGTAATTCTTCAGAAATAATCTAAGCGTCTGAACATAAAGACAGTTCTTTGGGTATCTATACAATTCCGTACTGAATCCTAAAACGGATTACTTTTGAGTCACTGATTTTGAAAAGTTGGATGAAAGAAATCTTGTTATATGCTAGTGACACTTAACCTTCCCAAACTGAAGATATCTAACAACTGTTTGTACGACCGTACTGTGACATAATTCCAGTTATTGAGGTACCATGGTTCGTATCTCGGTATGATGAAGATAAACATCCATTAAGTGATATCACTTTGAAACACTAGTTTCGGTGGCTTGAACACATTTTGTGCATACCGTCCTAATGGCTTCCACACTTTCATCATTAGCTGTTCTTGGGGATGTTCGTAAGTGAGAAGTTGCCCAATCTTCAAGGCGTAGTCCGGTGATGAAAGATATATATATATATATATATATATATATATATATATATATATATATATATATATATATATATATATATATATATATATCAGGTTATGAATCATAATTTCTGTGTGAAGTTTACAAAACTGCCCGGTTTCCTAGACTGAAGATTCAAATTCACGCTATACATTTTCCTAGCTGCGGCTTAACAGACTATGCAACGCATTGGCTCGAAATATTACCATATATGGTTTAGAACCACAACTAACAACGATCATGTTGTGCATGCCTTATATCTTCGGTTATTATACACAAACGAAAATAATAACATCGTGTTTAATTGTATTTCATGAAACTCCTTCTAGTATTTTCTTTTGGTAGAACTACAACCTACTGATTTGTCTAACAGACTTGCCAACAATGAGTTAGTTTGAAATACATTCCATCAACTGTCCAGGAAACGTAATAACATAGTTGACCACCAAACAACAAACACAAACACTTAATTTGTTGCATTTGTAGCCTACAACTGAATTCAGTGTGAATTGAAAGATCGACGTTACACCAGTAAACATATAAGAAACAAACTGTTTATGAACAAGTGCAAACCTCCACTTTCTATACCGATTTACAATTCTTCATACGAATATCTTCAAAGTAATAAAAAACACAAACTCTCAATTATTTGACTGCACACTAAATATCAATACACAATACTAACTGATAGGCGAGATGAATAAAAATAAAACAGTACTGCGTCTACTACTTATAGAGACTTGCAAGCTTTAGTAATAATCGAAAATAAACTCACTGTATTTTTAACAGGTAGACAATGGTTCTGATCATGAGAATCCACACCATTTGTCATAACTCCCTGAGTTGCATACATAATAAGAAGAACCACTTTACCTCCTCATTTATTAAATCACGTAAGAAGCAACAGATAAAAATCCTAAGCTTTGAGCAAGCCTTTTCCCCAAGATCAATATTCATTTCCTGTACAAAAACGGATGTCAGCTCGTTCAAAGTGCACAAACTTTAAACAGAAGCTCATTGCTGTTATGTGATGAAACTTACGATAACAACCGAGGATCTTCATTGAGAACACTAAATAAAAACAGTCTCAAATGATCGCGAAGATGTGAACCCATGCTTTGATAATCAATTACTTCAGTAAATCAAAGTTACCAAGTAAACTACTGGTGATATGAGTTACAGTTGACAGTGTACCTAAAACAAACAGTTACAATCATAACTGATATAAGTAATAGATTTAATAAAAGTCAGAAAGCCCCTTAATTCAACATGTTTTAACTTTGCAAAAAACCTAAACTGGGACACAATCTATTACGTACACTAATATCGGATAAAAATAGGAAATTGGCCAGTCATTTGAAAACGAGTCAGTCTGGCCGCCCTAAGTCTTCTTCCAAACCGGTCCCACTTCGGCTAACATTACACACTGACGTGGCTGTGGAAGTCGCATCAGCCCGAATGAGTTGGTTTCTGACAAAATCTCAGCTCGGATACAAAAGGCCAGCTTGGCATTTGCCAACCTGCATTACATCTGATCACCTATTAAAGGACGAGTATACTGCGCTTAGTACACTGCTGAAACTATTGTTGAAAGAAGATATGAACACATATAGTGGAATCATTGTGTGAGCAACGTCGAGTCTAGGCGAAGTGCACCAGGGAAAGAGGGGAAAGAAGGGAAATCAGTCAATGTGAAACGTCACCAACTGAGGAGTCTTTGACATACGCATGTCGGGGCCCCACCTACCTCAATTTGCAGTGCCAGCCGCAGTAGAACTGGGTTGGAGGACAAAGATGAAGTACCAACCGATAAAGTTCCTAAATGTTGGTTTGGGCCGGTACTAACGGGTGATCGGAACTCAAACAGGTATTCCAGAAACAATGACAATCCTCTGCTGATGGCTTATAGAAATATGCCCAACCTTCAGATTGCTAGATTCAGGTTTCACTATGCTAACACCGAACGAGAAAAATACACACCACTGGCAAAAAAGTGAAACAAATATGCACTCAACAACCATGTGCACGTTCGTGCAGTAAGCTATGAGTTCCACCTAGTGTGACCGCTAATGATACTATTTGGCTGCCCACACCTCGGTTGGTGGAGCGGGAATCGAACCCGTTACTTATTGCTTGTAAGTCAATCCCATAAACTGACGAATCACAAATCCGCATATCGCTGGCACCGGAATGCCATAGGGCGAGGAATGTAAAACTACATGGGTGGACCTATTTTTAACTCTCATCCATATAGAGAAGACATAGGTATGGTACTGAGTCATTTGAGTGGAGTACTTTACTGTTGTCACACCCCATCCAGACAGCAGTACGACTTCGCTTTAGAACCTCCATCACAATGTAGCTACTTACATTATGACGGTAACTGCTTTTTGTCTTTACCTAACAGACGTTCCTAGCATGGTAAAACCTCTAGGAACAAGAGTTCCTGGAAGTGTGACTCATTTGGTTAGAATACCCCTCCTCTAAAGCTTGGATATTTGCAATAACCTTTATCTCCAAACTGTTTATTGCATCACGCAACTTTGTCTACCTTGAAATCACTTTTTTCTATCCACTTGTTGTCTGTATACTACTCTGAAGTGTGGCAAAACAAATCGATGCACTTGTGGGCGAGGTTCTACGGTGATTTTGTGTCTGTCTATCTGTCTGTCTGTCTGTCTGTCTGTCTGTCTGTCTGTCTGTCTGTCTGTCTGTCTGTCTGTCTGTCTGTCTGTCTGTCTGTCTGCCTGTCTGTCTGTCTGTCTGTCTGGATCATAACAAAACGCGAACTCGGCCATTGCATTCAGATAACAGCTATCGGTCGGGAATCACTAAATCGAAACAAATACAAGATTAAATGCAGTTAGTCACCTAACTTCACCTAGTCAATGCCGTGAGTCTGCTAAACTCATCGTTCGAGTGCGTGGGGTCTCGTTGACTAACTCTTGCGGTATTTTAAGCGTAAAAACAGAGTTAATTCCTGATCCAAAAATTGCACTGCCTAAGTAGTCAGAAAGTATCAACAGCCCTTACACAATAACTGTTGCTTATTGCCTAGTGCACGAAACTGTATTTGATTGTTGAGTTTCACTACATAAAAATGTACTACGCAGTAGTTCGCTGTTCTACTATATGGCTGTGAACCATTTAAAGTGATATGAGAAAGCTCTAGGTTTTCGACCACCATTAACCTCAAAGCACGGGTTTCACATGCTGAAACCATCACGTTAGTAATATACAAATCAAACGTAGTTTTAGGTAAAGGAGGTAAGTGAGTTTATGAAATTGGAAACCTCTATCAGTTAAAATGGCTGGGATGTGTTATTCATTCGCAATCACCACTTACGGCAGTGCGTTGTGTTGACTGAAGTAGGGTTAGTTTTAAAGGAAGTCAAGGTTGGTCAGATATACACGGAATAAGTTTATGAAGTCTGGCTGCTAGTACGAGCCATGTACATGTGAGCTTCCTGGAAGCAGTCCATAAGGTAACTAAAACAGATGGTTGAAGACTCGAAGGAATATCGATCATAGTGGTGTAGACGCATCAACAAATCATGTTCCTCCTAAGTATTATATTACATTTAGCTTCAACCACCAATTCTAGTAGAATGGCCTTCTACAATTATCGTACCTACGTATTTTTGTCTCATATTTTTGCTTTTTAGTGTGAGGTGCTGAAAACTGAACAGTTACTCAGTAATGCTATGTTTGATGTTGACTGATTAAGATGGTAGAAATGTTACATAGAGACGGTGACAAAATATAATTTTTTCAACAGGCAGAAATTATCCCGTATAATATCGGAAGATTTACCGTGGTAGAAGGTGCCACTTTATTTACGAACGGAGGGCACTTTGGGGAGTTTATGGGTTGACGATTGAAGATTTTCAATATTCGACAAGTGTAAAAACACAGACATATTTACCGGCGCTCAACATTTGTCATATTTCTTGACCTACATGTTGAATTCAACTCCATCAACGGAGAACTGATCACAGTAACTTACCATAAAGGAAATGCTGAGAAAATACATTGTGTTAATCAAAGCTCTCTACTCGAAATCACACAATTATGTGAAAAATTAAGGAGAGATTTTATTTGACGTGACGGAAACCAATTTCCAACCGAAATACACTGTGACCACTCCTGTTCGTATCATAATAATACGCAAGGTTTTAATTTCTCCCTATACGGAAGGGATATCGGAGAGTCATGCATTTATAACAATGCTGGAATTAAGATGGTACTTAAACCCAAAAACTCACTCAGAGGCATTATGCGGGTTAAAGGATCTAGTAGATCCAATTGGACGAAATAACCTAATCTAGTAAATGTCATAATTATAAGATCAAAAACATAGATCAAAGTAGCCAATCAGCACAGGGGAGTGCGAGAATGTAGCGAAATATAAAACCATAGGCTCTACTAAGGTAGGTAATTTGAAGAAAAAATCCCGGCTATCGGTTTGCACGCACTGACTCATAATCATACTACAGAATGGGACAAGATGACAGTTCTAAAATCTAATATAGCTAGGTGGAGAGATCGATTACCGAACCTTAGTTCACTGAATCAACCCTGAAAACATGTAACAGGAGTGATTTGTCACATTCCAGATATCTGATAAATTTTGCTACGATTAAAATAAAAGAATGAAGTAATGTTGACTGCATAAGTGAATTTCGATTACGATTACGACAGAAATAAATTCAAAACCTAGCACAAAAGTACATCAATTCAAGCTGTCAACTGATCATGCTTAAGACTTCACTTACAAAATAATACTGTATAACTGTTTTATTTTTAAAAAAAGACAACTCAATATGGAAATATGTATCAAAATAATTGAGTTTTACTCCTACAGGGAGAGCAGATGTTTGAAATAAACTGAAAGGAAACAGGGGGAAGTGATGGCACAATGTGAAGTCACTAATATGACAGATAAGTGAAAAAAGGATTTCGAAACTTAAAACAATTATATCACATCTGTTATTCGGTAACCGATGACAGAAAATTTCTGAATATTAACGCAAAGCTAGGTTCCAAACTCTGAGATTTCCTCGGGAAACTGGATGATAATGGTTTCAACCATTCTCACTTTTCACCCTGCCTACTTTTCTCTGCTAACCGGTAGTTTCAAAAGCACACAGTGTGTGGTTTACAATCTAGTACATATCTATACTAAGTAGCGATATTATTTATTGATCACTTCCAACTCGTTTGCTTCGGTATGCAAATATAAATTGATTGGCAGCTAGTGGTGGCACGATATCGTAATTTTACCATTGTCTAGTAACACAACTAGCAGTTTTGCTGGTTCAGTCAGACCTTAAGAGATGAGTAGCTTTTTTATGCGTACCATTTAATATACAGGTAATCTTTCGGGTATGCCACAAAAGATAAGGCTAAGAACGGAGTCAACAGGCTGCCATAGCATCCCAGCCAAATTCATATTTTCTTTTCAGTTATTTCAACATATCACAAAACGACATTAAATACTACCTTCTTTCATGAAAATGTCCTCCGAAAACATTAAAACTGAGATATAAAACAGATGTAAAAGCGATTTAGAATCAATTGGCATTAAGGATGATACATAGATTACACATGAGACATCCAAAGTTTGTAGGTGTTCGGTGAATCAGACTAAAAAAAGTTAGATTCAATGCATCTAGGTGTATAGATGTATTAGATACGTCGTTCTAGTAATCTCCATCTTCAGTCTGGTTTACTTCTCATATGTGAATATATACATAGTTAATTTTTTGCGGCATAGGTGTCATTGATAACGAAAGGCTGAAATTATTGTCAGTTACCTAACCAACTTTCTGACAGGTCAAAGTATGTGACTGCAGAATCGAGCAGGACAAAAAGGAGAGCTAAGCGAGGGTTCCTCAGACATATGACACACGCCATCAACTTTAAATTGACTTTTGCAGCTATTCCTGCATTCAAACATCACCCTAGTTACTGAGCAGAGATTAATGCTGGGAAAAGGCCATATCAATCCTGGGCGATAAGAGTAGCAAACCAATGATACACTAAATCCAATGAAAGTACCATTTCAATGCTCGAAGTTAACTTCAGCTAAATAATATGAGCACGCAAACAGAACTACTTGAGAAAACTTTAATATGACATCAATCCATTTGTCAGCGAAGTCAAAGATATGTACAAAATCATACACAGTAGCAGGTGCATAGCGAGAATCCACAACAGCGTGAAAAAAATAAGAACAGCCGAACTCTAGGTCACAGGCAGATTCGAATGCCTAAAAGTGAGCATTACACCGATCCACAAGGCTGGTTACGCTTTGAAGATAGTCGGAACAAAAGGATTCTACCATCCTTAGATAACTTCTCCATTGTCGTTGAGCAGATAACCATATTTTCAAGCCAATAGTGTCAAGTCTCACCGCGTATGTACCAAAAGGAAGTGCAGATGATATTTATCTTAGCATAGAGTTCCATTGATTCGCATATTATTGTGAATGAAATGAAATAAACTATATAGCCAAACAGCAATTTTCCAGGATAGATATCACGAGTCTACGGCTAATCAGCCAGCATCAACGTAGGACAGGCCACTAGAGCTTAACGGTTGAAGCTAACATACATCCTGTCAACGTATAAGGCAGCAGGAAATGCAGCAATTCAGTAGTAGAAGGTCGAAAAATCCGATGAGGAAGGAGAGAAGCAGAATCGAAATCTAGAATGGTGATTAACCTGAAGACAAAGTATTGATAAATCCACCCCACTAAGGTAGCTTCTGAACGACAGTAAAATGAGCTTAATCCCTATTTCAGTTGTCCTAAAACCGAAAATCAGCTTGACATTAGCCATTTATTCATTGAATAACCCAATGCTAACACTGACTAAGCTTGGTCGCGGTTTACCACCATATTTAAGAAGCAGGCACTTGAAGGCTGTTAGCAAGGTAACTACGAAAACCCTGAGACAGTTGACGTAGCGAGGGACAGAAAAGGAACAACTATAATGTATAGTGTATTCTTCATTGTGCCAATGAACCTTTGCTAATCAAAACATCTGATCCCATGGAGCTAGTTGTAAATATAATTTCGTCACATTTGACTGAGTAAGTACTTGACCACCATGAACGTCATCAAACTTTTGGAACTGACACCATAGAAATCTATCAAATAACTCCACCATAATCAAACCAAATGAAAGGTAATTTATGGTTTAACTAATGAAACCTAGGTTTTATCCAGTTCAGTGTGCTACGTTTGTCTTGCATCTATGCCAAGAAAGTTTGCACCATAGTCAACAAAGAACCTTAACATAAGTCTTCATACATATCCTGTGTCTTAGTATCCCGGATCACATGTAAACACCATATAATGTCCTTGCTTTCAAATATGAAAGGCTCAAGGTCATTGATTACTAACCTTAGTTATCTGGTAAAACTACAACTCTGTTGCTTCCGCATCATCTTATTTATGAGGCCAAATCAAACATATTGAAGGTGCAAGTACGCACTCAATTTGTAGCGCAGAGATCTTGATGATACATAATCCTAAGCAAGGACCATGTGTGCAGAAACAATTTGCCCAGCTCCTTTCACCACCCTTCGACCTGACTTACTATTTTCAACGACATATTTCACCAGTCTAGCTCTTCCTTGTTTTTGTTTTATTTCTGTCCATTTCAATCTACATACTTTCAATAATCTCACTCCTCGTGGTTGCTATCACATTGCATGTCTGACTGATATTCACATTTTTATTTCCCTATTCCTCACTCACCTACTTTTAAATGAAACCACAGTAAATTGCTTAGCTCATCTGCCTCTTACCTTGGATTCTTAATCTTTATTGTCTAATACCTTCAAGCCAAATATCCAGTATCTGATATCTGTTTAACAATCTAGTGTAAACCTATTGATTTCTTCGTGCTCGCTTCTTGGTCTTGCGTAACGGTTCCAGGTCTTTGGTGGACTCTGATCAAGCCACTCGTCTACCATAGCTCTTGTATATAGAACAAGGGGTTGAGTGTTCGTTAGTACACCTGAGACTGTGTTGCAGTTAGGTTCTTCAGACGTCAAGTTGCCAGACAGTCGTTTGGACTGGTCGTTAGAGGGAATTGGGGATAGTGAAGAGATAACTTGGGAGGGAAACTGTGTGACATTCAAAGACAAAGAAAGGTGAGCTAAGACAGTAACCTTCTTACACCCAGGCAGGACAAGAGGGGCGTAGGGGTATGAAGAACTTAGTTAGGTGAGGCCGAATCATAGCGAGTGAAACGGATGAAAAGAGCTTGAGCGATCACAGTAGGGAGAAAACTAGTGTACAGGTAACAAAGTTTGGACGGTGTGAAGGCAGTTTATTTTTTCGGTTCAGTTCTTATTCCAACTAGATTTGCGTAAACCGTGGGTTTCTGTGTGACTATCTGGTCTTTTCTTGAAATTTTCACCAGATGGGGGCCAAGATTACCTCTGTTGGTAATGCATTTCAGTGCCTGCAGACTCGAAGGGAGAAGTGTGAACGTTCACGAATTTTTGACCTTTGGTGGGCATTTCTCTCAGGGCTTCCACAAGGATCGACATATTGGCCACCCGGTAGCATTAACGCATTAGGGTGACTTGAGTTATTCAGTATTTTGTAAGCCACTATCAAATCACCTCGTCACCTTCGGTAACTGGGAGATTATGGGCCTAGGTCTTTTAGCTTATCCTCATACGGTTTTGGCTGCATCTCAACTCGTTTTGTGGCTCACCCTGATCGTTTGGCAGTAGGTCTGCGCCTCTTTTCAGTTATGGTGGAGCGGAGGCGTTTCGGGCCTCCAACTGGGATCGCATGTAGGTCTTGTAGAGTCTCCAGAAGAGATCCGGGTGGGTGCACCCAGTCGTCTTTGCATTGTGTGTTTTTGAGGCATCTCCTGGGTAACTGGATCTGGTGTCCAGTTTACCCGTCGCCATTAAACCTGGGTCTTTTTCTGTTGTAGTGTGAGAAAGATGTGAACGACGGATAGAGCGGGATGTTTTCCGTGGATCACAGATGTGGAAAAACATGACTCGACGTCTATCCAGGTCAAATGCCAATCCATTTTTTGTAACCCATTCCTTCAGTGCTCTCAGGTCGTTCTGTAGTGCATTCTATTCCATCTCGCGCATTACCTTGTAGTGCCCAGTAAACTTGGTTATGATGTTTATCTATTGTAAACGTTATATTCACCATTGGCTGCAATTGAATAACGAATAACTTTTGATGTATTGGTTGCATTTTTTCATCCGCTGGACCTGTCCGCCAGAGTGCTTCGAATAAACACGCTATACCTCTGCCACCACCCTCTTATGGTTGTCGAAAGCAAATTATCTCGGGCGTTAGCCATAAGCCCCTGGGTTCAACATCGGTGAACCCAATAACGTATATTGTTTGCATTATTCATTTTGATTTTTTGCTTATTAATTTTGAATTTTTTAAACATCTAACCTCATTGATTTTGATTCCGACATTGTGAGTGGGTCCCTTTCAATAGAGGTTGACGATCTAGTGGCTACTAGGAGCCGATTACCAGACTTTGACAAGCAAGACACACAACTATGGTTCGCTCAGCCGGAGCATTTCCTTGAACGAGACAACACAAAGTCAGAGAAACTGGGATACAAAGACTTACGCTCCATTCTTCCTCTCTCTATCAGTAAAGAGGTTCGTGACCTCATAATCAGTAGCCCTGAAGAAGAACCTTAATCCAGGTTCAAGCGTGCGGGAATAAGCCGTCTATCAATGTCAGACAGCCGAAGCATCCAACGCCTGCTACAAGGGTAGATGCTGGGAGATAAGTCCGCATCACATTTTTTGAGACACTTGTAAAGGATAGTTGGAGACATTGTGGTTGGAGAAGTCATCCTCAATGAAGGCTGGGTCCAGGGACTGCCGAACCATGTCCAGTATGCACTTGACGCACAGGACCCAAAAACCCAGCTTCCAGAATTAACTCAAGTTGCATGTAGCATTATGGAGAGAGGAGCAACCAGGGACAACCACTTACAGCCTTATACTAATCACAGCTCATCCGAGGACGCTGTCATCACAGAACTGGTTGCAAACGTGAAAACACCAGCGGAAGCTGTGACTCAAATCCAACCGAGTGAAAGCGAAACAGCCAAGTCACCGCTTAGACACAGACAACGAAGTAAACCAGGACACTCGGCAGTTCGGATAATTCTGTTGGTATCACTAAAAGTACGTCGCACAGTCTAAACGATGTACAGAACCGTGCGCCTGGCCTAAACAATTCCCTAACAAGCGGGTATTAACACTAAATATCAGTTTGTAAACTTTCAAAAATTATGAATTTGACGGTAATTGTAAGCTGGTATCCCTTATGTTAAACCCATTATATGAGCATAATATTCATTATCATCTAAACTTAAACACTGTATAAGCTGAAAAGCGATATTTCCTTGTTCATTTCATAACTGGCGAGATCTGCTGTTTTTAATAGGGTTTAAAGATATCCCTTCTGTACCACTCAGGATTCGTGAAGTAGATATTTTGATATATATCAACGTGATGATGCGTATAAACTGGCTTCTCTCATTTAAGGTTTTTAATGTGAGAATAAAACATTTATTTATTTATTATCCCTTCTCTGGTAGCTATTATTGAGGAGGGGTGCGCGAACAGTCGCCGATTCTACGTCCCAGGCAGAAATTCTGGCGTAGAATTCGTGGTAGACACGGGATCCGCTCTTGGAATTCTCCCATGGAACAAGGTCGAGCGCGGACACAAAATGTCCACAGTCACGCTACGGGCCACCAATAAAGCACGAGTGGCGACGCTTGGACAAAAGGCCTCCACCCTGGATCTTGGGTTCAAACGGCAATTCTCGTGGGGGTTCACCATAGCGGATCTAGACCCCGCAACACTGAGTATAGATTTTGTGGAGAAATACGAATTCGTGGTGGACACAAAGAAGCAAAGTTTGGCGCTGAGGGAAACCTCTAGATACACAATAATCAAACCCAGTACAGTCGCATCCGTAAACCAGGTACGATCTTCACCAATATCAGCAGAAAGGTCTAGAAACATGTCGGCGGATTTTCCAAACCTGACGTCATCTAAAGCACAGATCTCTCACGCAAGTCCTAAGGTGACGCATAGCACCAAATACAAGGTTCTTCCTGTATTCGAAAGACCCAGGAGACTAGCGCCAGACAGACTGAAAGCCGCCAGGGCTGAACTTGGTTGTATGCTTCAGCTAGGACTCGTTCGCTCTTCCAGGGGTCAGTGGACCTCCCCATTACATATGATGCTCAAGAAAAATCGAACAGACTGGTGACCATGTGGTGATTATAGGGCGTTAAACAAATAAACCATTTCTGACAGATACCCAGCTTTGCATGTTCAGGATTTCACCAATATCTGGAAGGTGCCGCTATACTCACTAAAATAGACCTGGTCCGCGCATATCACAACACTCCGGTGGCCGAGGAAGACGTTCCAAAACAGCCACCACCACCCCATCCGGTCCATACGAAGTTGTGCGGATGCTTTTTGGCCTTCGGAGTGCTGCATAGACTTTCCACCGGCATATGACGATCTCCTATAGGACTTACCAGTTGCCAAAGGATACGTTGGTGACCTACTGATTGCCACACCGGATATAGACTCATATGAGAGCCACATACGGGCAGTTTTACAAAGGCTAAACGACAGAGGCATGGCGACAAATCAAAGTAGGTGTGTATTCGGAGTTGAGAACATTCAATTCTGGGAAACATGCTTAATACAGAAGGAATACCACCACTGCCAAAAGAGGTGGAGGCTATCACCCAGTACCTTCTACCCGCCTGTGTAACACAACTAAGAAATTGTCTTAGTCTAATTAACTTTTGTCGGGATTTATACCACATTGTGCACAGCACATGCAACCCCTAACTGACGCCGTAAGAGGAAATCCTAGGACTTTAGGCTCTGTACGGAAGCTACTGAGCTGGTCGACAAACTGGAAATGGCTTTAACAGAGGCTACAACCCTAAAACACCCTGATGTCAGTGCACCATTAGTACTGATGGGTGATGCTTCCGATGAGGCAGTGGGAGCAGCACTCGACCAGTTTGTGGCGATCGATGGGAACTGGTGGTGCTGTTTTCAAAATGCCTTTTCCCACCCAAAACTCGGTATTCAACGTCTGGCCGAGGACTGCCAGTGATCTTTTTAGCAATTAAGCATTTCCGTCACATGGTAGAAGGCAGGACGCGGATTATGAGCCCTTAGCTTATGCGCTAAATTCAAAGCCTGACGAGTACTCCCCGTGTGAAATTCGTCACCATGACTTTATATCACAGTCTATTAGCGATATAGGACGCATCAAAGATGCAAAAATTGAGTGGCGGACGGTCCGTCTCGAATTGATATAGGCAATATTCATCAGTCCACTATAGATTTCAAGGCTTTGGCAGCAGATCGAGAAACAGATGAGGAATTGAGAACTTTACTTTCCAGTAGTAGCTATAACCTAAAACTAAAGCAGTTACTCTCGCCCACAGGTGACAGACTCATTTACTGTGACACGACACAGATTCGTCTAGACCTTTGTGCCTATAGGCATGAGGAAGTTAGTATTCAAAACTTTCACTCGTTATCACACCCTGGAGCAAAAGCCCCTCCCACTACTGCTGACAGACATATTTGGAACAACTTACGGCGCGATGTACGAAATTAAGTCAAGGAATGTGTGGCATGTCAATAATCCAAGTGGATCGACACACGGCTTCACCTTTGGGAACGTTTTCTTTGCCCGGGGTGCGTTCTGCACGCGTACGCGTGGGTTTAACAGGCCCTTTACCTCGTTCTAATGGTTTCATGTGTCACTTCACATGTATCGATGGATACACAAGGTTCCCGGTAGCTATTCCACTTACGGACATTAACACGGAAACAATGGCAAAAGGGCTCACGTAGAATTGAGTGTAAATATTTGGTGTTCTTGTAACAATCACCATTGAGAAAGAGGCACAGTTTGAATCAAAACTTTTTAATAACTTAGCTAAGTCCTTGGTTCTCTCATCACACGGCATGCCGCCCACAAGCAAACGGCGTGGCGCAAAGATTTCATGAATAACTTAAAGCCGCCTTTATATCAAACTCTAATCCCTCCCACTGGACAAAGCACTCCCCAGGATAATGTTAGGTATTCGTACAGCAATCAAGACCGGCGCTCAATGCTCAGCGGCGGAACTTGTTTTCGGTACCACTCTAAGACTTCCCGGAGATCTTATCAACCCCCTATGTTGAAAGAGACAAAATGACCAGCCAACCTGTGTCGAGAGACTTGGACACTAAATGGCTGGCTTAAGACCAGCTGCAACCCGTGAGCAGGCCAGAGCAGTCTATATTCCCAAAGATATCGACGCTTGTGCACATGTGTGGGTTCGTTGTGATCAAGTTCAACCACCTCTTAGCCGCCTATATGGAGGACCCTTAAAGTTCTTTGAAGACATCCAAAGCATTTCATCGTAAAACGCTATAACTCTCAAGACAGCGTTAATATAAACAGACATAAGCCGGAACACTTAAATAATGATCCACCATGTGTAACCTTAGGGAAACTTCCATAGCATGTAGTGGACGGTATAAAGAACAATACACAGCTTCGTAAACCAGTTAAACAGTTAGGCGAGACAACCTCCGATGCAAAGTTGACCGGTTAGAAAAGAAAAGGTTGATGAACTGAACAGTGACATTTTTAACCGTAGGGTTTTCGTTTTATGCTTTATCTGGAGTAAATGTATGTTGTCTGTAATCTGTATCTTTGCAAAAAACGTTTTGAACACTAAATGACATCAACTGTTTGAGCTGCTTTAGTTTTGCTCCAGTACCCATATTTTTTTAACTGGACTTGAAATATCGAAACCGAGTGCCAGTGGATCCGCAAACGACCAGACTTCAAGCACAGAAGTTATCGGCGTTCAGAGGATATCCACCGTATTAACCTTTCAGTGGCTGGGTCATTCCACCGTACAGAAGTCAGAAACTTACGGTGACTGATCAGTATCGGTCACCTCTTTAAAAATTGTCCTGGTGCGCACTTGACAGACGCAGAGGCCAATCACTAATTATTCGGACTGTCATATACCCGCGAATACGAGACTAGGAAAGAACATAACAGAGCAATTGGATGGAATAGTATATTTGCGAGGCCGTACCAAGATACCGATACGTTCCCGCAAGCTGGCTGAGGGGTCATTGCGAACAGTGCAACTTAACACCACAGCGTGCCAAATGGCGAGGGGGCTTGACCTGGTGCCTTCAGCTTAATGAGTCCGGCAAAACTACCAAGGTCAGTATCAGTGTTGAATCTCGCCGAACCCAGGCTATTTATTCTGGAGAAATGTGTGACGCTACACTTCTGCCTCCAAGAAAGCATCCGTTTTCGAGTTTGTATAAGATTACTATCAAAGAACCTTCAGAGATCCGTGGAAACGGGAGTACTTCAGTAATCACCACACTACTGAAAGAGTGACTTGAAGGATGTTTTATGGAACACAAGTGGCAGATACTTGAGGCGGGTTTCCACTTTTTTCTAGTGGTCTTGTATACTATGCGAAGCATACCGTCCTTTAGAGCAGGCTACATATTTTTAGTTATTATGGTCTACAACTAATAGTAATATTGTCACTTAATTGTCCATTCAGTGTCCTGTTTCTCATCCCAAAATGTATGGCACTAGCACCACTGTAAAAGAGTCATTGTCGAAAGACTGCTGTGGCTTATTATGCTATTTACAGGCAGTACAAATTACTCGGCCAAAATAGCAACTTAACCTAGAATACAGCCTCATTAGGAACATGGTTTTTTGTACATACTCGTATTATTTCCTGTGTTCCTTGGCCTACCTTACCGTAACGTTAGGCTTATTCAATACATACATCTACATACGATTTCTAATTCTACATTATAATGCAATTGTGGTCCCTGATACTACACAGTGCATAATTCAAAAGTGTGCTGAGTTATGCTTGGAAGTGACGCCACCACAGTCACCGTTAAATTGTGTTGCTTTTTGGTCTTATTTCCCGATCACGCCGGTAGCCCCCGAAAATGACGCCAAAGGTAGCCATTTGTGTTCGTCGTGTAAACATCTCGATCCATAGATAGGCCGTTTATGACGACCACCTCCCTTAGGCATAGTGCTACATGGACATGGGGGTAGTTAAGGAATTAAGTGTAGACCCTCTCTCCCAGCAGCACTGACACATCGCTCCAAACCATCGCAACGACGTAACCGATAGTAGCAATAATAGTATTCACAACAAAGCTTTCAATTGGTCGAGTTCACATATCGCGACAACAAAACCCCTAATGTCTCTGACTCCAGAGCTACTTATTTTCCTCCACTTATACACTACAGAAGTATTTTCCAGGACACGGGATATCATGAATAATGGAGCTTATTTGTTCAGTTTTGGAAGTTCATACTCCGTTATCTAACCCAAGTAGACAGAACCACTGGCTAGTTTCCAAAGCTCGCAGCATACATGCGGTTCACCAATGATCACTCCAGTCGCGTAATCTACCAGCTTTTGTCGGTTAACTTTCAATTCTAGTGTCTCATCAGTAAACCCTTGGTGTTCTCCTTTGCACAAAAATAGCTAGACCTTGTAAACAATATGTAACGTCTGGGCTAACACAGAAAATCAGTGGGGATGCGCATTAGGTTTTATGGCCATTGTTTTCATGGATAGAAATAACTTTGTTAATTCATACATTGCGCAAGGTTTCTATACCTGTCCTAATTTTTTTCAGGTCAAAAGAGGGTTCAAGAAATACTTTATATTATCGTGGAGACAACTGTGATTAATAAACCAATGATACATTAACACTGCAATATTTCTTCATTAGCCGCCATTTTATTCGACAAGTGGAACACTTTTCGTGCACAATTATCAGAAGTTTCTTCATCTTTTCCCATTTTTCTCCATCTTGTTCGTTTCATACAGGACAACATCGAAACGACACTCTGAGAGGTCTTTTCTAGGGGAGGCTGATGTAGTGCCCAGTAAACTTGGTTATGATGTTTATCTATTGTAAACGTTATATTCACCATTGGCTGCAATTGAATAACGAATAACTTTTGATGTATTGGTTGCATTTTTTCATCCGCTGGACTGTCCGCCAGAGTGCTTCGAATAAACACGCTATACCTCTGCCACCACCCTCTTATGGTTGTCGAAAGCAAATTATCTCGGGCGTTAGCCACAAGCCCCTTCATAACTTGAAGTCGTCAGGATAGAGGGGGACTGGAGGGCTGGTATGCAGCAGAAGTTCACTCACAAACAGCAGGAACAACGATGGACCCAGGATTGCTTCTTGTGAGACACTGGACAATGATATTATTCAAGTTGATTAGACCTTGTTGACTTTCGGGCAGATCTCCCTACTGTCTAAGTAGTGATTTGGGGATTCATGAAAGCACACACCACAAACGCCATAGCGGAGAAAGTTAAGTTAGGAAAAACATGAGCACAGGAAATGGACTCCTTGCGGGAATTCTTGCTTCCTTCTCTGCCAGCTGCCTTGTTTCTGTTTCTGCTTATCGTAGAAAAGGGATTCACTTCTATATGTTGGCTTGGTCGTCATCGAAAATCATTTTTTTAAGGGACGGACCTTGGCCGAAGCTACCTTCCGCGGAGGGCAGCCAGTGTTGCTGAGTTCACAGTACCTAACTGCAATAAACAGAAACAAGGAATGTTCACTGGACTACAACTTCATAATTATCAAAACTTGGGATTTATTCACTATGAAACTGACCAGGAAAGTCTAATGCTTGCTGACCTCAAGGCTGACATGACCCGTGAAAATGGAGGACAAAATGTCCCGGAGGTTCATTTGACGCATTCATACAAGCCTATAGCTTCTGGATGCAGGAGTTGGAAAATGGAAAATATTTGGCACTCGGTCGTAATATTCATCAAGATTGTGAATCTTTGGAGCGAAAAGGTATTTATAAACATGAACTGTGCGCTTCTGGAACCATCAATGAGGTACAATAAACAAACCAATTGTGCATGCATTACCTTACAAACTTTTCATCATTATCGCAGTAAAAAGTACAAACCGTTACAATGGAAGTATTAGCTTCGAGCTGAATTTCCCTCCAGGAAATGCATGTAAAGTCGATATACAAACTTGGTGTGTTTTTCTAATACAAAGACAATACTTCCACTTGTTCAGCTTATAAATTTTTGCATACTTATCCCGCTGGGATGTCTCATAATATGAACATGCCGCACTCATATCTTCCGGGGACGATAGGTGGGGACTGAGATTACCTGCCGAAAGGGTATATGCAATTTATGTAATAACTTATTCGTGCCTGTAAAAGTGGTGTGTGCCTTCGTATTCAGGAATAAATATCACCATTATTGTCATGAATTATCCCCGCCTATAATAGCGCACCTTGTGGTATCAACTATTGTAAAAGTGAAACATGCACACAGAGAAACGCGTTATTTTCTGTCGCGACTTTTTCATAGAGGCGACCGTACAGCCTTTGAAAGTAAAATAGTAGAAAAGAAAAGTTTTTTTCTTTGAAATTTCTGTTTTGAAACTGCAGTGTACAGCCTGTACTCTTCCTATTTCTTCCCATTTCATATTGTAATATTTTCGCTGTTCTGCAACACATAAGCTGAATCGCTGTTCATGATGTATGTCACTGTACTGTGGCCACAAATCCCTCAGCTTTCAGTGAGGATTCCGCCGGTCCCATGGAACGGATGAAAAAATCACTGAAGCTTGAAACTTAGCGTTGCAGAAATAGTGAACGGTTGATCGCCACCGCATTACGCATCTGACTGATACTCATATTTTCGTTTCCCACCCCCCAATCAACTGCCTTTAAATAGGTCCAAACTGCATTCGCCTCATTTGCCTCTTATCTTGCATTCTTGACTTTCATTCTCCCATATTTTCGTCTGGTTTGGAGATTCAGTTGAAGGAGTATTGGACGGTCGTTTTTTTAAGCCCTGTTTTTACATTATTGGAAAGTCCTCTTCGCTTTAAATTGGTTTTACGATCATGAAGGGCAAAAACATTCATTGGCTTCAAAGGCCACTATACCAACGAAGTTGAGTATCACCCTTGAAGGCAGCCTTCAGACGAACCTCGTAGCTGATTCTGATCAGTTGAATTACCGACCGATATACAAGACAATTATTCGTGCATCGATTATTTCAAATCCAGGTGAACGTTGAGTACACAGGTTAAAGCAGAGTATGATTTCACTTATCGTTGTTGTTATTGCAACGGGTTGAATTGGACCCTTAGCTGGTAGACAGGCAGCTTACGGAATATATGGTGGCGTGTTGCGACTCAGTAAATCACCACAACGTATGTAGTTCATTCATGAGGAGGCATAATCAAAATGACTTAACCGCTGTTGAACAAGAGGTGTGCCTTGGAAAGGGTGCACACCAGCATGTCTCGCTAAATTTAATACGGATTTCGGACTTCAGGGTGTGCGAAGTGTACGAAATTTTCACCGAACAACGTCGTGCTATCGTAAAGCGTCACTCTGTGAGGCATGTAGCATTTTCGTATCACGCAAGCACGTATTCCTCTCACTTATATATACATGTTTGTAAATATGCGCGAAATACTTACCTGCCTGCAGAGTGCAAATGAAGTTGCTTGCCGGTAATAAATAAGGTGCATGACTTACCGTGAACTTAGACGATGGTGCTCAGTTTCTCGCTTCACAGGTTGCTATACTTTTCGGATAACGATATTCAATAGTTTTCAAAGTCAGGTCTTCTAAGTGGATTTGTCCTTTTAATGATAATGATAATAATTTATTTCAAATAGCGGATACTGATCTATATCATAGGTGTTAATGATGGCGCTTGGGCCATGGCCAGATGAATACCTACCCACAAGAACTGGATACGATGACATCAGTCATAATAGCCACATGCTCATACAATTACGCCACTCTTGACGTATGTCCACATTATCGAGTGTATTTTCACGAACAATGTTATACCAGCAGACTAGCGTTGACAAAAGTCGCAGTACGCAGCGGTTTGAAAGTTAGCGAAGTAAAAGAGAGAACCAACAAGTGCATCAATATCATGAGCACGGTCAATGGTTAATGTCTTAAGGCACAAATATGTCTCATGGCTGACTTGCTGAAGCTCTCCACCCCTGAATGCAGTGCCTCCACTAATCGCGAGATGAAGAATGGCTTAAAATCGTGGACAACAGTGCTCCGCAGGTACTAGTACACACATCGCAAAAATGTCGTGGGAAATACCCGAATCCTAGGCAAATCCCAGTGCCGCAACATATAATAAACTAAGCGCCGTGCATGATGAAGAGATTTATTGTACTTGGGGCCCAAAGTGACGTCTGTAGCTGTAGTAGAGGGGAGTAACGACTGCGAGTAATGAGGGAAATCAAACAGTTATAAATGGTCAATAACCTGGAGAGCGCCAAAAACGTCTACAAGTATACATGCGTTCCCAGGGTTTCGGGGCAGCGGTGGGTAAGAAACGATGAGGCGGATAGTTTGAGGAGCAGCAGGTGGATATCAGGCCCGTTAAGTTTGGGTAAGACGAGAGGATTGCCATCGTTATCAGAACCGTGTGACAGTTTTTAGTTATTCATCGCCTTACAAACTAGAGGACGGTGAAATTTACGGAGCATAAACATCAAGAAGTGACGAGATGTATACTGGACAAGGTTACTGTAAAGATTATATGAATGGGAGAAAGGTGTTTGTTGAATAGGTTATAAGTTTTTAGAATATGGGCTACGGAAGTTCATCAAGTATAATATGAGAGGTTTTGGGGTAACTTGAGGACTGGATAGCGTCCTGACCAATCGCAGGAGTCCCTGAACAGTACTGAAGAAGCTGAAAGCGTACTTTCTTCAGTAGCAAAGGTGTGCTGGACGGATCTCCTCTGACTGGTGCTGTTGCAACGATTTAGAAAGTTTAAGAGAAGTCATGATGAATTACAAACCTCCTTTGATATTCTGCAGTCATTCCTCGTTTTCCAGATTACTCACGAGGAATAGTCTACGATATGTCCAGCTTCTTTTAGGGAGACACTTGCATTAAGGCAGGTGTTAACGTTTCTCCGAAATTTGCTTGTTATTCGTCGGCAGTCATCGCAAAAAGAAAGCCATCCTATTCTGCACAGTGCAGGAGAATACGAAAGTGTCCCCAGCAAGTATCTTCATGGACCCTACATGTTACAGACTTGGTTAAATGCATCCCGCTGCAAGGCCGTATGAATCCACGAAATGCAAGACTGCGACCATCCTTGTCGAACCTGTGGCCGGCGTAAAAGTCAGACGCTCCGATATCGTCACAGCATTTATGGGCAGAAGAGGAACCTCGCTGAACGTGTGATTAATTAGAACTACAGAGACTTATTTTAGGTCCTGTGAAAAGTTGGAGGTGGTCGCAAGTGCCTAACATATTTCCTGACCAAACCTTTGGTACTTTGGAGTGCGCGACATATACACCTCGAGAAGGCGGATTTGTTTTTGTAGGGACAGTTGAACCAGGATCGCCTTTGGCAGCCTTGACATGAGGTGAGTCAGTTACGAAGGGTCCGGTGTGGGATTCAACATAGATGACACAACCGCCACCAAGTGTACCTTCTCGACCATAACAAGGTAGGAGATAGTCATTTACCCCGAAGTGAAAGTCCCAGTTACTTGGCAAGCACTGGGCTTCTCTGATAGCGAAAACAGCCGGCATAAGAAGGAGTGTTCGAAGGCGATTCAACTCACTTTTAGTCGAGTGAGTATTGGATAGGGTAAGATTAAAAGGGGTGTCATCAGTTGAGGAACAGTTTGAGAGCTTGTGAATGAGAAACCTCGTATTTTCGGTAGATGCACCTAAAGCATTGCATGGAGTAAAATGGATAAGTGCAGATCAGGAAGGTGCTGGTCGGGAAAGATGGAGATAAATAAATATATTCGAAGAAAACGTTGGAAGAGGACGCAAACGTACCGGTGCTGTGCGACATGGCCAAGTGAGTATCATGGCTAAGCTGATTATCGTTGGCGTTTGGGTTTGATTGAAGATGAGAAGTGGGCTAAGAAAAGGCAGTGGTACTGAATAAAGCAGGGGGTAAGCGGAGATAGAAAACACTGCCTATTATTTTCAACCCCCCCCCCAGGGATGGATACACGTGAAAGTAAGTCAGAAGAAGACCGAAGTGTATGGTATTGCCTGAACGCGCAATACCACATGTCCGAAGAGTGACGCAGTGGCTGCCGCGCATGTCTTCGCAAAGACCTAACCTTTGTGTTTAAGGAAGTCCGCACCTTTTGATCTTAGTCGCAAATCGGCAACGAAACTGACACACTGGCTTAGCAGTGACCGGATTTCTGCCAAATGTACACTTATTTTGAATGCTCAAATCTGCGGCTACGCGGAGTCAGTGGAAACCTGTGAAACAATGTTCTGATTTCAATGAAAAAGCATCATTTTTACGCACGGCAAATTCTTAACCAAGTTGCCACCTGTGTTCTCAACGATGATTACCTGTTCGGTAGATGAACTTATTTTTGTTGCCTGGCCTGCCCAAATTTTAGCTAGAGAAGAATGTATGCGTCAACTTCAAATCGTCAAATTTCAACGAATCATTAGAATTCCATCAGTTGTTCCTGTACGCGCTTTACCGTCTGGCGGCACGTTTTCATAAATACATTCAAGAGTTCATAACATATCGTCCACCCAAAAAGACATCTTGATTTATTTCGCAACATTGCGAATTGCGGTTCGTACAACTTCTGGCAACAGTTCATAACTTCCTATTCGCCGTAAAAGCGTTCCCTAAGTCATATATTAGCAGCTGTCTGTGTTACTGTCATGTATTATCGCAAGAATCTGGAACACTTTCCAAGCTTATTCCCATCCAGTCAACATATCCTGGGGCGGTCGACGATACTTAGGTGCACATATACTGGACCAGGCAAACAGTTTGTGTGTTTGAAGTTGTCTCAGCGAAGTAGAGAAGGGCTTCCTTTTATTTCCAATGCTGCGTGCTATTTACTTTGGTCTTCCTCAGGCAGAAATTTTATCGCTTTGGTTACTGCGCAGTCAACAGCAACCGACTCCAAAAAAGAAAACAGCATCGAATGGAAGCCCATGTATATTTGCATATTACGAAGAACATACGATCAAGAAGTTTGTGGGTTTCCCAAAAAAGCAACATAATCCTCATTGTGATTGTCGTTCCAAAGTCAATGAATTCCTTTCTAAGTCCACGTGTCTCCGTTTTAATCTGTCAGCGATTCAGAGTTATTTACTGACATTGTCTTGGCATAGCTCATGTGGTACTCTTCCTGTATGTGTATTATATCTCAAAAGAACCTGGACGTTCATCGTTATGTCGGCCAAAACTCATGCAACTATATTAAGCTCAATAAAGTACTGTGAACCCTTGGGACTGTGCTTGAGAAGGGATTACATGTTGGAACAGAATTCTTTTTATCACAGATACAATGCGTGCACACATACAAGTTAAAAAGTCTAAATGACTTACAAACCAACCGTTTACCATGGGCGCTTCTTCATCGCCGTAGAATTCTAAAAATATACACCCCACGCTAGTCAGCTCCCTGGTAGTCAAACAAGCTGTGAATGGAATGACATGACCGAGAAGCGATAGTTGTCTGAAAGACAACCTGAATAACAACTGAAGCTCAGAATACATTACGCAAGGATGAAACAGAGACGGGGAAAAATGACCAAAGATTTTTCACCACCAAATGCCATAACCTTATCTTTAGAAATGGTATGTCCCTGTAAATTCGGGAATAATTTATTTTTATCATTATTATAAAACCGTCAGACTTACTGAACACGTGGTTGTCATAAAAGGCATAACCTAGGCACAATACAAGCTGAAGGTTGATTTGGTGCCTTCAGAAAAACCTGCAACATTTTGATGCTTGTACTGAAAAATGCGGGTTTTCTGCATGCTTTTATGGAATGCTGCAGTTTTGTCAATTTTTGATGCAAACTTATGTAAGATTAGGTGAACACTAAAAAGTAAATGAAAGCCCCACCGACAAGTCGTACACTTAATCACATGGAAATCAATAGACAAGCCTTTTACTTGGAAATCAATAGGCTTATATTTCGAGATTTCTCTCATTATCCACATTTACATCGGAAAAAGGGGTAAAAATGAAAATGCATGGCGCAGAGGTACCTTATATTCTCTTTGGCAATAAAACGGAATCGCGAACACTACTGGACCAATGGAGGTGGTAAAATGCGTGCATTCTGTAACAGCTATAGTGCATCAGTTAGTTTAATCTATCTAGGGTGAGGCAGAGGGCAAGTTACACCATTATGTACACAAATGATGAGCCTACTGGAGAAACAGCGGCATCGTTCCGGCCACTGCACATACTAGAGGAAATAAGCAAGAGGGTTTTCATATACCATCAAATTAACAAACGCTTCATAGACCCTAACGGGTTTCAGCGAGAACACTGAGAGCGATCTGAGGTCCAGCTCCGCAGGTACCTGCAATAGTTAGCGTCTAGATGGAAAGCAGCAATCAGGATAGTGGGACCTCTTGTGAACTACTCCAATAAACTTCAATAAAATCAGACAATAGACCACGGAAATGCCAAGCAAAAGAGAGGAAAACTCAAACAACACAACGCGTGCCAAGATGAAGCACAAAACTACGTAAAACTAAAAAAGGAAAAACAACCTTCACCTGGACACATGAAGATGCATTCCTACACAAACAGGAAATTGAAAAAAACTACAAGGGAAAATGACGCAGATGGAAAAAACAAAAGTCGAGTCTACCGAAATGATCAGGTAAGCACATTCAAACGGGAACAGTAAGAATAAAAATTCAACCTTTCAAATGTCTGCAAATACTTGACGAAAGAATACAGTGGTTTTCAGCGAGACCTTCAAGAATTTCCGTCCGATAATAATTGAATTTGTCTAAAGTTATCCAAATTACAGTCGAGTTGATGTTTACTGTAACATCTGTTTGGCATTGGACACCTCTCATTTGTTTGAATCGGTGTATTATGGTCGCTTCTGATCGTCAGTTTCAAGATGTCTAGAGTGTATGTTGGTCGGATTCCTCCACGGTGCACCGAAAGGGATATTGAACGATTTTTCAAAGGCTATGGTCGACTGAGAGATATCGTTTTGAAGAATGGGTACGGTTTTGTTGAGTTTGACAACGAGAAAGACGCGGATGACGCTGTTTACGACCTCCATGGCAGAGATCTGAGAGGTGAACGTCTGATTGTCGAACATGCTCGGCTTCCACCGGGGACCAGAGGTGGAAGCAGAAGAGCAGGTGGAGGTGGCGGGGGCGGAGGAGGAGGTGGTGGTGGTGGTAGTGGTCGCGATCGGTAAGTCACTTTGCCAGTCCTTCCTCATCTGTTACAGTAGGTACGGTCCACCGACTCGCACGGAGTACCGCGTCATTGTTGAGAACCTATCGTCGCGTGTAAGCTGGCAGGTAAGGATTTGTCATTTGACTGTTTGTAAGAAACGAAAGAAGTAACTAATTGCCTGTTATCTCGAATTCAGTTACCGCTCGTTGACGTTCGGTCGTTTCGGGTGGCGTAGGACGCGTAGGATTGGTCGTTTTCCATGTCATGGTCAGTCGCCCAGGGTTGTTTCTGGTCGCGCCGTCCAACGGTCGTCCGGCCGAGCATGTGGTAACGTGGTTTCGTACTGTGGTCAGAACAAAACGCGAGGTAAATTACTCGCGCGTTTTTAAGTACTAGGCTAGCTTAACCCAAATTAGTAGTATGATTTAGTTTATTATTCCATTCACTGACGAGATTCTGAGTTGTTTGTTCTTTTGTTCAGGACCTAAAAGACTTGATGCGTAAGGCTGGTGAAGTCACCTACGCGGATGCTCACAAATCAGCTAAAAATGATGGGTAAGTTGAGTGGCTTTCCTGATCCATTTTCTTAGAATTGTCGAGTTTGCGGCATATGCAGACATGAAGGAGGCAATCGAGAAGTTTGACGGCTACGAACTGTATGGACGCAGGCTTCGTGTGTACGAGGATCGTCCAGGTCAGAGATCTCGATCAGGCTCCTACAGGTCACGGTCTGACAGTCGTCGGCATTCTCACCGATCACGGAGTCGAGATTCGCATCGCAGGCAGAAATCCCGAAGCCCAAGACACCGGCGTGACAGGTCACTCTCAAGCGATGGACACCGGTCAGAATCCCGCCAGGATTCCCACAGACGCTCCCGCGAGCGCTCCATTGATGAGGGGTCTAGGAGCCCTTCACACCGCTCAGGATCCAACCATTCTCATGCAAGATCTGTTTCCCACCACAGTAACAAACGCTCACTGGTAAGTCCAATTACTTCCTAATACTGAGTGTCATCAAGGATGCTGGCTCCCGTTCCCCGAGCTGTAATGGTCGAGAGGGCAGCATGAAGAACGATTTGGATCGGCGTTCCAGGTCACGCTCTGTCACACGTTCACACTCCAGAAGCAGGTCACGGACAGCAGATTCAAGGTCTCCTGGTCGTTCGCACACACGCTCACGTTCCGCGTCTCGATCACGCTCAATGTCGCGTCGCAGTGAGTCTGGTACACCAAGGCGTTCGGATGAAGAAATGGATGGTAGAAGTAATGGTGACCACGGTGCTCGAGACCGGGATTCTGATGATTAAACGCATTTAATGTAGACTGTTCGAGTCGATGTTATTTTACATGCATACTAATCTTTCTGCATAAAACGGCTTTCTCGCAGTTATCAGTGCTACGTTTGGGGTCAAACTCTGGAAGGTTGTTAAGGTACAAGGTTTAGATGCTCCTATCAACACGTGGACGCCCGCATAGTAAGCAATTAGCCATGCTAAGTGGTGAGGGAGGTTTTAATATTTGAGTCTGGCCAGTCGATATTCGCGGTAGCATGTTTTAGTTTCGATTGTTGACTTCTAACGAACTGAAGTTCTGTCTGTGTTTATCGCAGTAGTTTGTGGTGACTGTTATCCGAACATACTGGTAAGCGTGCGTTTGTGTCAATCTCTGGAAGGTTTCTGTGTTCCTATCTTTTCTTTAGCGCCTGTAATTTTTCGTTGTACGTTCAGCAACACCACTCGTTTCATCCTTGTGCTTGCATTAGGTTCTGTGGTCATATATTAGCTGTTGGGATGGCATACTCTCAGCCGGTCGGGACTAACCACGAAAGCGTGTTTTTTTCGTTATCATGCTCCAAAATACGTCCCCCTCTTGTATAGCAGGAAGTCTTCCCTGCTGCGGGAGTTAGCTGTGACTGATTTTTGCTGTTCTCCCGCTGAATGGCTCATTCGGCGACGTAATGTGGACGTAGCCGTTATTTCGTCAGGCCATGAAGTCGGTACCACACTGCATGAGTATGTGGTGAACGCGTGGATTGTGAATGATTATCTATAGGGAACGAATTGGAAATTAGTCGGCCAAAGTATGAACTTTATGTTGCTGCTTGAAGGCTGTTTGACCTGCTTTTCAGGACGATCAAATTGACTTGGGTTCCTGTTACTTCTCAGCGGGTTAAACAAGCCAGGTCTAGTCGGCGGTAAGTGCGCTAACGACTATTAGCGTTGTGGGGCGTGATGCCCGTCATAAACGCGGTTGTTTAGGGTCTGGCCAGTGGTCTCTGACAATCATTAAGTGCTGTACAGGAAAGCTACCATATTTAGTGGGCGGGACTCAGTGACAACATCGCACATTAGGACGTCGTTTCGAATGACCACTTCGCAGTACCCAGAGGACTATTGAGCAGCTCATTGGTTGACTGGTATGTCTTGCTTAGCACCTTTCGCCATGTCCCAACGTTGCTCGCACGGTGGTCCATCCGGGCGCGTGGTATGCTAAGAGTCGGCGTATGATCAAAAGCCTGTGATCGCCCAACATCTAAACCCGTATAACTTGACAGAACGGGCTGTAGCACTGTATACTCGTTCCTTGGTGGACTTCTGGATATCTGACCGGTTGGTGCCACAGATGAAGCAAGTTGGCAAATAACTATCAGGCCTTCTGTATCTGCGCTGAGATTTCGTCAACAAACAGCTCGTTCGAGCTGATGCAGTTGTCCAAGTAAGTGGTGTGACTGACAGATTCTATCACCTTACTAACGTTATGTGCTCCCTTCACAGTTAGGCGCTGCCACAACACCGCTGTCGGATATCGCTTCCAGTTGTCAGCTGCATGTTCCAGAATCTGTCGTGGGTTAGATTATGGTGGATACGCCGTCCAGGTCTGGAACCTGCCCTAGGCTTCTGGGCGCTATATCAGTCGAAATAATTTCCAGACAGTTGGCGCATTGAAACAACTGAGGTTTCAATCCTCGTCTCCGATGTAGCAACCAGATGCTAACCCTCCGCTAGATTGTGAAACACATGTTTACTTACCGGCGGCATGTTAACTTCGTAACCTGAGAACAAAATATTTATTTGGCTACAATTATCGACTGGTCCTGGTCCTATGTTGATAATAACAATTATCGACTCCATTGACTGAGCGGTCTTATGGTGTCATCTGTCGCTGAAGAACGCCTAGTAATTACATCACTGTGTCAAAGGCTCTGCACTTAAAATCTCGTCGGTGTTTGTGTCTGTTGAGCGGTGTACGTTTTTTTTTTAACTTGCACTTCTCGAGCCCCAATTAGGCGTCGGACTACTCTTAACCCTAGGATCTTGGACGTTACATTATTCGAAGAAAATTTCCAGATTGTTTACGCAAGATTTATTGTACACTGGGGTGGTCAGTGAATCAAACCATCTCTGTTTCTTATAAGACACCTAGTACCCCCATCACTTTAAGCAACAATTTCAAACGCCTATCCTTAAAATTTCCTAGTGGCAAACTATGATTTCTGTTCCCGTGCAGCCTTCTCAACTTCAGGGGATTTTGGGGGACCAGGACCTGCATCCTGTTCAGGCTTATTGGACGTTGGGCCAGTTGGACTGTGCTTCCAAGTGTTCTGCCCGACGTCCTAGCCACCTGTCCTGGGAGGTTATTAGCAACCCAAACCTTTTGGTGCTGGTCTTACTAACCGTCGTCTCTTCTCCTGGTCTCTCTAATAAGCCTAAATAGTTGGCGGGTACTACCCAACGCTGATGCCTACTCTAACACTCGGTCTCACCACCCACAACCGCTCGTGATCGCTGCAAAGACACTTGGTCAATTTATATTTAGGTTGCTTTCAATCTCCTTCCTGGTCATAGACAGACAGAAAGAATCTTCACGCATTAATCAGCTTGGATTGCGTTACTGAAATCAAATGACTTTTGCTAACCGTCATGTCATCATCATCATCATGTGTGGGTTACTAACTGTTTCTTACCATTGTTTCTAGCTCAGACCTAATATCACGCCAGGTTTCACCGGTATTTGCATTGCTACCACATTCAGATAGACTCCTGACCTCCTCCTCCCTAATGAAATTTGCTCCTCCCAGTCGAGCATATACAGGCTTTCGTGATGCTTATTTATTGCGACCAGTAAGATGCACACACGCGAGCTCGTCCTAGCACCTGATTGGAGTCCAAACTGGTACTCCATAAAGGACGACAATCCTCCAACGATGGCTGGTAGCTATACTATCTACCTGTGTCCATCGTTGGTTTGAAGTCGGCGTACGCTAAATGAGACATTGCCTCTCCTTATACTGAACGTTAATGCTGGTCAGAAACGAGTGGTTGTCTGAGCGAAATTCCAACTGACGATCATCAATGTCGGTTCACCGGCATGGGATCCTATAAATCCCGCCAAGATGCCTTTCTGATTGCCTCAGCTTTCCTACTCAGGTGTCTTCTACTTGGTTTTTTTATTTTCAAAGCTATGACACTCCTGATTCTCAAGGGAAGGTTGTTCATAAAGTCACTAATACATTTGACGAGTTCAGCGGGGTAGTAGTTTGTTTATTGTAAAGATTTGTAATGCGTATTAGTATAAGAACTACGCCTCGCAATAAAATCACATCTTTGCTCAGAATCCAAATGTTCTTGCCCTCTTTATTTCTAATTGATATTTTGTCTTATTCCTTAAAGAACCTTTACAAGCCGACCACTATCACCTGTTTCCCATTGTTTTGCTTCATATTAGTAAAATACATTTTTATAAGTAGCACTCACCACATACGAATTCACAAAAGTTATCTGTTGTCACTTTCTGAAGTTATCTTCCTGCATTGCCGATTTATTTTTGAGGCGAAAGCTAAGTACAACCACACTTTGGTCTGAACTCATTCCCATCCCCAATGCTTTCATGTGATATTTCTGACTTCTTTAACAATTGGCGACCACTTATTTCAACTTAAGCTACTATTTGCAGTTTCAAAATTATGAAACTAAAAACTGCACGTCGAATGATGAGATCAGTGACTAATGGAACTAAATACGCTTCTTTACTATACTAGAAGCCACTCCTAATGTGTCGTTCCTAAGGGAATGCTGACAACTGAAACAGTAGGTGGGAAGCGAACCGTTTGAACCAACCACTAAGCTCTGGCTTTCCTTTACTTATTACCCGAACAATGCAGTGTTGTAAAATGTATGTCCTGTGAAGATCGATTTATGAAGTGCATATAACCAGTCTTAATAGCATTGGGAAGATTAAATATAGCTACACTAGCCCCCTCGGGTACCTTTTACAGATTGTAGATTAGGAAAGCAGTTATCAAAGTGCCTATATGCATAATAACGAAGTGGTACGGGGAAATCCGAGATCTGTGGAAGAGTAACCATATCTTTTCCTTTCAGTAACGCGCCACAAAGTCGGATAAAACACCATTAGCTACAGTCGTTAATAAAGAGTCAATTAGTAAGCATTCAGATTGGTTTATGCTAAAAGCGGGAGAAATGGATTCATTGACGTAACACTTGTGCATCTGAAAAATCAGCATTTTCTGCGAGGAAATGTGATTTAGTCTTGGCTTATCTAAATACAGTACGTTATTATCCCAATGATGGGCAGAGGATTTTTGTTCAGTTGAATAATGAAGATTTTAGGCATTACAACTTAAACGAAATCGATGGAATAAGTTTGTATGACCAGAACAAACAGTTCTACTTTGTGTCAAGTCTTTTTCCAAGTCTTTAAGCTATCTCGGATTTCTCAACATATGAAACAATGAAAGAATGTACACTACCATTTACACTAAAAACAAAATATTCAAATACTCTCCCCATACAAACTCATCGAAAACACAAATTTGAGGGCAAGTGATTACAGCCATCTGTATTATAATAAGAAATCTTAGGAATAGTACACAGAACTTTGTAAATTGTATTGAAAATTAACAACTATGATAAGCCGAGGAATTTAGCAGTTAGACAAAGTTCACTATTCTGTATAGCATCCCGCATTACATTCTTAATGCTATGTTCGTTATCCTGTTCAATTGCCTAAAAGTAAAGTATGACAATTGTTGAGATTTAGTGTATACTGCCATTTTAATGAATTCATATGAAGATCATTTGTTCTTATAATAGCTTATACAAAAGACTAAATGTACCTTCACGGTTTAAATGCGTGAATATAATCGTGTAAATTCAAACACGACAATAACGTTAGTTCGCATAAGACTTTCGGTAAAAAGTTGTACACTCTTATTGAGTCATGTGTAACAAATACTTACCGTTTGTCTCATCGTGCTATTTTGGTGGGATACGAATCAGTTCCGAAAAAGGCAATTGTGCAGCAATATCCTATAAAGCCTTTAGGTCATACACAGAAATATAGACTTCTTGTTTAGACATCTACGAGACGAAAAATCGACAGCTAGTGACTTTAAATGATATGGCACGGCACCGATAGCAGTGACTGAGATGCGTTTATGTCTCATTATCGCTTAAGTTGTAATATCATGTCTTGGTCCTCATTATCTTCCGTTTTCGCCATGTTTTCTTATGATGTAATTATTTTTACTTTTTTAATTTTCAAAGCGCAGATTTCCACCTCAATGTGCTAGTGTGGCGATTCGTGCCATCATGCAATAATACTACGTGAAAGTGACATTTAGGTTTAATACTACATTCGTTCATCTATTATGTGACAACTAGTGAAACTAAATAACTGTTTTGGGTTCTACATGTGAAGTGGAGTTCCAACCTATAACCCACTGGTTGAAAATTGTATATCAATCAGTGATAGCTTCGCATTATCACCAGATCCTGTATTGTTCCTGTTAGTATATTTGGTTGTAGTCGCCTACACCTGGTTAACAAATTAATGAGCCAGTCAACGAGTGATCAGGTTAAGTTATGTGTGACTGCATATCAATAAAATATAGTATAATAATAAGAAAACTTACTGAATTGTACCATGCATTGAGGTATATTTGTAGCCGTTTAGTTGAAAAACTGGATGCAAGTAGATGTAGATATACAGCAAAGATACTCGGCATTTTTTGAAGTGAATCACTCACTCGGATAGACTGCTGTGAAAACACTAGACTTAGAGATTTACGAAACTGAACGAAAATAGTTTCAATCTCTGTATCTGAAAATGGCGAAGATATCATGAAATAGAGTAATTTATTAAGGTTATGCACTCTCTTGGAATCAGGTTTCTTAGTAGGCACTATCATCAAAAACAGTCGCTGAATAAGTGAAGATAAAAGATTATAAAGAATAGAGTCTTCCTTGATAGGATTCAAGAAAAACCATTTCATACTTTGATCAAAATTCGTAGAGGATTGTACAAAAATGAGCAAACGCAGAGCATAATCAAGTGCTTCTACCTCAGGGGAACGGTAAATAGATTCAAGCAGCTGTGTCAAGATAGGAGGCGATAAAATTTCGTAATCAAGAATCAGATGAGAGGCAAAATGGATAGCAGTTAAGGAGTTTGAAGTCATTAAGAGTTGTTTAATACTATCTGTAAGATGTGAATAACAAAGTGAATTAAATGTATCGCCACCTACTGATGTACATGAAGAAATGCATCAAATATAAACTGCTGATAAGTAGAATTCGGACAAGTGGCCAGTACTGAAAGACGCAATAAGGTAGAACGTAGTTCGCTAAATGATAATTTGGTCGTAGACTAGTGCCTCTTTGACAACGTAAAATGCATCGAACTGCACGCCATTTAGCAGAGATATACTGGTTAGAAGCGCCCATAAAGACAAAGAAATCGAGAGTAGGAAGTAATTGGCGTTTTATTTCCTCTTGTTGTAGTAGAAGCTCGGCTAACATGAAATCCTTTCCTTCAGGTTCCGATTGCTCGAACTTCTGATCATCAACTGATAGGACAGCATGTCCAAATTTTGGTTCGCACATTGTGGCATTGAAGGTGATATCATTCGAAGATAACTCACTTGATTCAAAAGTCATATCTAGTGAGAAGCTACGATTTGTTGTGGGACTTTCACTTGAATCCTGATGGTTTGAAAATATGTGGAAAGGAATCTTTAGCCTGCTGACCAGTATATGTTTAGCTACATCCGGTAGATTTATATTAGCCAGTTCAGCAATATACGGTATAACTTTTGAAACCCGTTGTTTGATGAAAAAATTCGAGAGAGGAAGTTCTAACTTCAAGTCATCAGTCACTGCTGATAATGTAGTTGATGCTGATAACAATGCTAATATTAATTCAAAAGGGCTGAAATGGAAAAAAGATTGTCACAGACAATTTGAAAAGTAAAAAATGAAATAAACAGATGACTGTTTGATATTCATAAAAAGTAAAGATGAGTGCGTGAGTGAAACACTACAAGTGTCAAGAAGAAATAAATATTTAACAATTCGGATGGCAAAAGCCATCACTCAGCAATCACGTGTAATTCCCTGCAGTAGGCAGTGAATCACACTTATTGTATGAAGGCTAATAATGCTACCAATCCATTCAAACCTTAATAGATGGAGCGGTGTTCAAAACTGTGACCTACTGACTTGAGTTCGGCGGCATAACTACAACAGTACATTCTTATTTGGACAGCCTAATAAAAACACAGTATGAGATTTAAAAAAATAGATAATGGGAAAGCTACAGTTTCATTTCCCGATCTCATCATTGGCATTACAGTGAAATTATGTGACAAGGAGATTAAGCAGAGGACAGTACAACTTGGAAACTTGTATCGAAATGTATCGGTTCAACTTGCTACAGATGAATACTATAGGATGGAAATGTTTTCACTCCATAAGAGAAATTCATATTCAGTTAAATCAAGAAAATGATCTTGATATGAATACAGTTTGTTCAAATCTTGATCAGGATTTATATAAACAAAGAGATAGTGTTTGGTGATTCCATTGTATATTTCTACAGCAGTGGCAAAGTACCAGTCTATTCATAATGTGAAAGAATGGCTGCTTAATCAATCTAAGAAGGGTTATATGTATAAAATTCATCAAAACGGTCGACTTCATATGCTACAAATATTAAAAATACGAAGATTGGTTACCTATTGAAATTTTTGTTTATCGCTTTCCAATCAGCTAGATGATGTTCATAAAGGAAACCTTCTATTGCGAATTGTTTATGACTGGTTTCAGCTTTTTTTAAGGCAATCTGAGCTAATCGAAGATTCTCTTGTTCATTATAGTATTCGTCGGGTTCGGAATTAGCAGATTCTCTGTCAAGACATTCTTCAGAACTAGAATCCGTCAGCTTGTTGTCAGCATACACAATTCGAGCTTCGTTTTCCATTCTAAGCAGATAGGTTTTTGCCAAATCACAAGCTAATTTCAATACCAGTAATCGATGAGGACCATAAATAACTCGGCGAGCAAGGCCTAAGATAACAAACAGATGTGAATCCTGATTATCGAGATAATCGAAAAAAAAGTGACAAAATGGTAACCAGTATTTGAGGACATTGTTTCCTACTTCACCCTAATTGGCAACTTGAACATCGGCAGTTTTAACTAGATGTCAGATGCCGAAAGGAATTATTTCTCGGCCTTATGAATGGATATACAGTGATGTGATTTTGATAATCGAGTTTCTTGGATCGCATTTCATGCACTATATCATGATACTTTTGTATCTTAGTAGAGCATAAGTTACTGGGAGAGGTAGTAATGATTGTTTGTGATCAATTCAAGTTACTCTGCGCATTTTTCTTTGTTTTCGTACATCGATTCATTCGATTACTTAATCACAGTTAATTGGAATTACAGTACAACAACTTGGGCAGAGTATCGCACGTCGTAGCAGTGTCACTGAAACGATCAACAAGATTATTTCAATATCATTAATGTTACAATTAAGAGCATCATATAAATTCAAGTTGACGAGTGCACTGTGACTAAATAATAACATACCAGACAATAATGAATAGACAGGTGGTGTAAATGTCACAGATTGTAAAATACTGTGAAGTTGATGAAACAGAGGTTCAACAATAATTTGACATGGTAAAGCTCTATCCCAGCCAACTGACATCGGGACTGTTAATTCATCATATAAGTTATTTGAATTGGTTACAGGTAAAAGTCCAACGGTAACATAACGATTCACCAAATTTTCAGCTGCAGTAATTTTAATCACATCTGATGAACCCCACTGAAATGATTAAAAATAGTTAAAAAAAATTATTTACTTCGGAGTATTAGGTTCGATTGCTAGTTTTGATAGCATCATAAAGAATATCCATAGCCTATTGTTTAAAACTTGTATCCATGCCGATGTGAAGAAAAATATTAAGAGCTTGAAAATGATATCCATTATCTTCAGTTTTAATTCACCCAGTCCATTCAAAATAAAACAGGACCATTTTTACTGATATTCTGCTACTTAATGCTGTTAGTCTTCTACAGGCCAATAAACAATACAGAACGACATGAACGACATAATTTTCTCAGAATTCAATATCTATATTTATTGAGCATAATGAACTCATTTTACATAGGGTAATACCAGACCATATGGTCGATTTTATTGACAATGAAAGCATTCAGAAAAATTTCATAAACTACGCAAAATTCGGGATGATAGAATCCTTCCACAAAATGAAATTAGAGAAGAGATAATGAAACAGAGTCTGATGACGATTAAACAGTCAGTGAAAAATATAACAAAACAGTATAAACTTCAGCGTGTAATTTATACATTTATCAAACTGAACATACTACATATATATGTTAACATTCTTCAATCAACTGGAAAATGCAGAACCTTCTAATTTATGATTCTTTTGATAAAATAAATAGCGATAAAAAGCAAAACGCCAGTTAAAACACATGCTAGTTCTTTATTCAGTCAGAATTAAAACGCTGAATATACATTTCTAGAAAATTAAAAATCCCTATTACAATTCAAAAGTCATTTAAGTGAACAGAGAATATTCTTTTCCATAACTTATTCTTCAGATTCTACCGTAATATGTACACGTTGAAGAATTATGCAACAACAATGTTAAAGTTTCGCTTATCAATTTTCTGATAATATTACTATTCAGTCAATTGAAAGTCTTGTGTGGACGTTAATGACAACAATTATTACTGGGATTCACTCCAAAATAATTGATTATATAAACAAGTATACGGCGTAAGCAGTGCTATAAGGTGATAGTTTGATAAAAAAATAAGGTGTTTATGATAGCTAGATGAAATAAACTAAGAAAAATAATTTGAGGGATAATACCTTGATTGAATGTTACTCATATTAGGGGACAAAATGCTTCAAGAGAATGTGATAAAACTATTCCAGACTATAGGGAAGAAAGGGTATTACCGTGTAGAATTAGATTATCTGGAGTAGGATGCTAATAAAAACAATATTACTGGTTTACTCAAATCGCTTTTTCAAAATAATTAGACGAAAACGCAATAGAAAAGTAAAGAAGCATGTCATTAGCTGCAAACAGAAACTAAATGTTTTTCTTCGAAGTCCACAATAATATTTTCGATTCAAACATTATTTATAAAAATATTAACCTGGTGTATGTTAATAATGCTAAGTAATGTACTTCATCAGACACACAGTTTACTACGTGAAAAAATTGAGACTGATTCTCGCTCTCCCAAATGCTTCATGAATGCTCTGTATCGGTGCTTAAATTACTAATTAAGAAAGAAATAATACAGTATGCTGATTAATGCATCCAATTTTAGGGTTTCATTAACCTTGAATAGCTGCTGGTGACCAACGAGATCCATAATTTAACCAAACTACATAACCTCTGTCCACTACAATTTGTATTTAAAGGTAAGTATAATAACCAGCAATTCATTCTCTATTTCGCTATGCAGAAGACAGAAAAAATTACGAAAAGCCAAATATATCTAAGCATGATTATGTCTCCGAAATATTCAAATGTAGTAATGTTACCATGCCATAAGGTTGGTGTGAGTCTGAAGAGAAAGCGTAGGCTTCCTCGTACAGCTCGTAAGGCTGTTAAAAGACACCCGCTACGGATCGTTGGCAACTAGGTGAAACAAAAGATTATATCGCAGCAGCAATTTCTTTTATCTATCTTTATGATTAAAATGTTCTTTTTCTATTCTATTTTCCCTCAAAATTTTCTGCTTCGCTATTTGAATACCTTTGTTTTACCCCCGCCTAGGTTGATTTATTGGAAAGTAACACAAATCAACAGTTAATCAAAGTTACATAGATTATAACAGAAAAAATGAGTTAGTCGATAGGCACTTAAAAATAATTAATTTTGAAGTAAAAGCGTACCTCAAGGTGCTATTGTTTCGGTCACAAATTTTAATGACATTTTAGTCCTCTTAATTGCCAGTTAGGGTGAAGATTATGACTACTGTTCTCTTGAAAACTTATTGCTGAAAAACGGTAGCTCAGAGGACACTTCCGTCTCAACACCTACATGTTAAGATACAAATATTGCTAATACGACTATCATAAAACTACACAAAACAATAAATCTACTTATTAGCCCAAAGATCTCTCAAATAATAATTCCATAATCCCATTAATTTGAAAAAGAATATAAACCATCATTAGTGGGATTTGAGAAAAGTGGTTTGAACAAAGAGACCAACAGAGAAAATAGTATAATTTTACGGTGTTTGCAAGCAGCAGCACAAAGATGGTGAATGAAAAAAGTTTAAGAAAATTTAAGCACACGAAAAATATAAAAAAAGCGGGGAAAACAAGGCTGAAAAATGTTTAGAGCATCGAAGATAGTAAAAGCCAAACATACCCCCATGCATTGATCCAAGCGAAGCCAAAACTCCACAGAAGATAACGTAATCTCTGGCTCTGGCAAATGATATAAAAAAGTAAACAAAGTCGCTTACAAATAGCAGAATCAAGTATAAACGTATCCTGACCAGCAATGAACCGGATGGTTTGGTTTACGAAGTATATTTAATAGTATGACGTTGGATATGACTCTGTGATATTTATTAGCCGAATAAAGGAGTGTATTAAGCATAATATCTTCAATATTCCAGTCATGTTTAGTAATTACTATGCCGATGCCAAAAGTGGTGTTACGCCGGTGCGTTAAAGCTAACCACGATGAAGCAAACATAATTTGAGTGAGGAAGCTTACTATACCGATTTCTAAAAAACCTTAAGCACTTGGTTTAATAAAGGATGTGTACTGGTATGCATGCCTCTGTAAGTATTTAGTTTATTACTCATTCTCTTTCGACGATATCAGTTTCCACTTGACATGCTTTCTTTGAGGAGAAAATATTCATGTTTGAATTTCCCCATAGCCAATACTGTGGCATTGATCCACTACGTCGGAGAATCCAAAAGTTCACATTCCCTACTTCTGTCAGCTTACAGTATAGCAACTCACTGCAATTCCTTTTACATATAAAGATAATTCACGTTTTATGGATATCGAGAATTTGCTATAGTCGGCATAAATATTGTTCGCATACACATTGACCGATGCATTATTATTCGCATAAAATGATGAGTTCGGCGTAGACAGAGATATGAAGCTGATAAGAGCATTAAATTTTTGACATCTACTTGCAAACAAAACATGGTCAAAAGGTAGGTTTACAGAAAAATTGTAAATAAGTCCAAAGAAATGACGAATTTCATGTCTCCGTGTATTGACAATTTTGTCATGTAGACGTTTATTTATATGAAATTTTATAAACCGTAGTTTGAACTATAAACTGGTAAAAGACTCCGGCATCAACAGATTGTTTACAAAATTTAAAATGATTACACAATTATTCCAAAAAATAGCTTCAGTATCAATGTACTTATGTAGTAAAATTATAAATTACCTGCAATTCTAATTGGAAATGAATCACTGAACAACTGATGATAAGGCATTCTTATATTACATAGTTGGTGTTGGTCAATAAATTTAGACAACATAAAGCCCTGAAACAAAAGAGGATCCGTAGAAATCAGTTTACAATAGATGAAGAGTGGAATATAAACACCATGATAATACAAAAGCGGTCCTAGAAGTATTTGCAAATAAAAACAGGACATTATATATAAACGAATCACGCTGATAAAACTTTTCCAATACATCTTTAACCGTTCGTTGTCACGAAAATCACACGATATTAGGTTTTGTAAAACTGATTTAGTGTTCGACTACTTTTGATTAAAATCAAAGAGAAAGCTAAAAAAAAAGACAACGAAAAACTAGTTCATAAACACTTCGACATGTTGAAACTGTGTTAGCATGATTTCCTGTTCAAACAGCAAGACGATGTATTCAGTATGAAAGTGAACTAAACTAAATGTAGGATATCACCACCTCCGAATAATAAGTGTACTTAAGTGATCCAAATAGCAAAGGGAAATATGAAAGTTTTCAGTAGAAAAATTGAGTGAAAAGCACTTAAATAAGGTGTAGAGTTTTATGCACACCCCTTGGTTAAATTAAAAAGTTACATCAACTTAACCGGCTTGAGGATATCCCGTACAATACCATCTACAGTCTATACTGGGATGAAATGATGACTGCTAGTGAAAACCGTAAGTTAAAATTACTTAAATTTTATTGAGATATATTTGTTCTTCATTTCCTTTTCTTTGTTCATTTAAAATAACTTACTTTCAGTTAATTTCGTTCACATATGATTTTTGATCCTAATACAAAATGTAAATACATCATCACAAAAGTATGTACTTCATCTTTCGTATAACGTGTTGCTTTGCTGATGATTAAAGTGTATAGAAAAAAAAGGAACTAAAAAGACATACAGTTATCTTCTTTGTTACCTGCTGCAGAATAAAATCATTTTTTTTAGTTGGTGGGATGCAATGATGGTGACTGTATAGTCACTACATTACAGTGTTAATAAATAGTTGCCCAAAATGTAAGTAACAATATAGAGTCTCGCTTGCCTTTGAGCAGCTAGGTTGTAGTCCAAACCATTGTTATAGAGTGAGACAATATCCTCTAGCTACGCAAAAGAAGCCTAAAAATCTTTGAAAAGCTTCACAGCCAATCATGGTATGTGGGACGTTCGCAAAAACCACGTGATCATATGTATGAGACTTAGATTGATTAAAGGCCTCTCTAAAAAAGTGTAGAACTTTCCAAGGCCATCAAAAAATGCATATAAACCGTTAGTTTTCGTGCACATTCGACTAGACAATAAACCTTTATCGTTTTTGCCTATTCTTTTCTGTCATCGACGGACATAGTGACCGTAAAGCGTGAAACCTACGGTTATTGTTCAAGTGCCTAACCCATATATATAACAACTTAAATCAACTTCAACGAATGCTTATGATCGCTAGTTTTCAGAGAATAGATATATCTTCCACAGTCTGTAAACGGATATACACACATCTGCACATGAACTGTACTTTTCTTTGGCATATTTATTAACGATTCAAAGTAGCATGCGATAAAAAGACACTTAACGACGACAACTTACTTCATTTCCGATAGCAGGTGAAACACATTCATATTCACGAGGCGGAAACGATCTTTTGTAAGTACGGAGATAGCTAAGTAGTTGAATTTCCTTTATAAAGTGACAAGAAGAAATATTCGGGATCGAAAAATTAGGAAGAAAAATCTTAAGATACAGTTACATATATAGATCACAGTCTAGTTACTTAGATACGCTATTATCGACCGCTTAATTATTTGTGGTGTCGGTGACTTTTTACGTTACTTATCACAAGTTGAGCAAACATCAAAAATGTGTGCACTATTAAAATTGAAGCTTATGTTAAAGGTAAAATAAATGAAAAGATATAATGTATGTTTTATGATAATCTAAAAGAATTCCCGGAGTATAGTGAGACTTCAAACTCAGAAACACTGAGCGTGTTTTTATTTAAGGGAAGTAGAAGAGTTGACGAATATGAGAACTTATACTGGGTGTTGATCGAAGGTAAAATGTAAATTTGGACCGCGGTTGGATTCTAACCAATGACTACCGAGTTTTCGGCCCGATGCTTAGTTGGTAGAGCATCGGACCGGAAACTCGGTAGTCATTGGTTAGAATCCAACCGCGGTCCAAATTTACATTTTACCTTCGACCAATACCCAGTATAAATACTAGTCTGCTAAACTACGGCTTACCGGCTAAGCTTATTAATGGCTAGTGAAACTGAAAAGTCGATGTAATTAGTAATCACATTTTAAAAAGTACAATGTTAATGATTTAAAAAACTAACTTTATTCGTGATCATCTTTGGGCAGCAAGTATAAATCCAAGAAAGTAAGAAACTAATGCGTTCATAATCGTATGGTGATGTATTGACATAAAAAGACTGCATTATATTTGCTAACTCAGTAATTGATAGTTGTGGATTATTTGTTCGCATAGCTTCCCGGAATAAAAATCTGAGTATGGCATGAGCACGAGATAGGCATATTTTCTGACAACGTCTTTTGACGGCAAAATGAAAACCAAGGGAAATAATGCGAAAATATATTGGCAATTATCATAGAAACAAAATAATGGTATTTAGAAAATTCAGATTATAAAATATATAAGTGACAAAAAGCAATAACTTCTGATTTTTCTTAACAAGTGGAAAAAGTATAGTAAATAGACTGCATCTGGAGTTGATCTATTTCAGTTCAACTTAAAAGTTTGATTGGTCAACAGTTCCAGTAAATCAATTATCCAACATACATCCGTAACCTATGTATGCACTTCAACAATGAATACAAAGAAATGATCGTCATAATTTTTAGCTGGAATGTTAAAAATCGTAGAGAAAATCCCGATAAAAGGGAAACTAACCGAGAAATGAAATTTTTTTTCTGTGATAAGTATTAATAAGAGAAGCGTTGAATCAATTTAAACCTGAAAACTTTATACAAAACGTCACAATCTACAACGAAAAACGATCCAGATTTACACATTAGATGAAAAGAGTTGTGGCAGATATTGGTGATGATGACTATAAAACATAAAATTAAGAATATCGTATCATCAACCTCTGAAAATGTAAATGCTAAAACTGTCTCAGAACACTATGCCAAGGCTATTAAATATGACTTTAGAAAGGTGGGTACTAGTTCTCAAAGCTTGCTCAAATCTGATCCCAACCATAGGTTTCAACTTATTACACATACTGATATCGAAATATATACAAAAATAATTTTATGAATCACTCACTACTTGAAACAGGCGAGTAGGTTTCAAATTTAAAGGAAGGACGGATATCACAAATTGGAAATTATTGACGACTGGTTGCTACCTTTCACCGACTAACTTTCTGATGAAGTTAATTAATGCATGATTATTTACATTCATTTTGTCAGGTATTCGATTAAGGAATAGATATTTAAGCTTTATAATAAAGTGTGATTTTTCACTGGACAAAATTTATCAAAATCCAAACTCATTGTTTATTAAAGTTAAATAATGATAGTTTAATTCTTCACAAAGTATATACATAGAAAGTAAAACTGATTAACAGTTTGAAAAATGCAAGAAAAAAGACACCAGCAGAATGAAATGAACTCGTTTTACTTCACCGCCTTTCATCAGCTGCAAACAGCTGATAGATTCATTTTTTTGGGTCACAGTATCAGACAGAGACGTGATGGTATGGTTAAGAAAACTGCTTACAAGAAAGACACGTGGATTGGTCAGTACCTTCACTACGTTAGTTTTTACCCTGTCAGCTATAAGCGTGGTTTAGTAAAGACGCTATTCACTAGAATAAAACGATGTGCTCAAAAGATAAACAGGAAGAATTCGGTATAGTTAAGAATGCTCTCATAGAGAATGGATATCCGAAAGAATTTAGCATCGGAAATAATTTATTGAAACCAAAAGATCCAACTGTTAAGAAGAAGCGTGTTTTCCTTCGTTTAGGATTCGAAGGTGATGAGACATCTGAAAGAGTAGACAGAAGAATAAACGCTGCACTGAGAAGGAGCTCCCTTGCTACCAGACTGATTTCAGGAACGCAGTTAAATTAGGCAAATACCCACCTCACGTCGCCTCTAACTGTGTATGTCAATTCACCTGCGCTTGTGGAAGCAAGTATATAAAACGGACCGGAGGAAGGGCGTCTACTCGATTTTAAGAGCATATTCCAAGAGATGTGTCTGAAAGGTAGCAAGGTCCTTAAGAGCGCAATCGCCAGACACCTGGTGGAAACAGGACATCAAATGTATATTTCTCAATACTTTAGGATAAGCAACAAAAAAAAACAATGCCATGTTTATTGAGGTTTGCATAAGCTGTCGCTGTCAGAAATTTTTAACATGACCTATGTTCTCAGAAAAAGACTGTAACTAACCTTTCTTTACCTTGGTAACCATATATAATTCATGGCATGCGTATGTATATAGTCTATCTTTGTTAATCCTGAATTTCGAAATTTCCACTCACTTCTACATATTTAAAGTATGTTGTGTCAATAGTACTACTAATACTTGAATTCAATTGTAGACTGTTTGTAGCTGATGAAAGGCATTGAAATAAAGTGAGTTCATTTTGTTCTGCAAATATCTTTGTTCTTGCATTGTTCAAATTTGTCAAAAGAACTAGATGCATTTCATTCCTGAAATGATTAACTATTTTCCGAAAAATTATCCTATATGAAAGTTGTTTTCGTTACCAGTAGATATCATTTAGTTAACCACCGATCAATCAATTAGTTATAGATTATGTCGTTTCTCGAGATCAAATAAAAAGTTTACCAGCTCGAAAGCACATAAGTTAACTACAAAGTCTATGGAACTATAAACTACTATGATAATCGAAAACAGCAAACAACACTTTATCTGAACAATCACTAACATGTTTATGTATCAAGTAATAAGCCACATTTTCTGCGTCAGTTTAAGATTGCCCCCCACCTAATAGGGCTAAACCTCGGTATATACAGCACAGTTCAAATGCATATAAACAAATAGTGATTAAAATAATAACCCATCAAAAGCATTCAATTATCCAGAAACGGCACAACATTGAAAATAAACTATCAGTCACTAACAAGTGCTTGTATACAGAACAGTAGATTCCCACTTATGTAGAATACGATCTAAAAACTCAAGATTATAGTTCCTACAAAAAACATCTTAAAATGTAAATTCATCTCAATGAGATATTAGGGAATATAGTACGCTACTTCAGAAGTATAGCATATAAAAATGTTTGATGAACGGCTTGTTCATAATCCACAGAGAAATCCAAACATGATTATAAACTTCCTAAAAGGACATTGAAGTAATTTAACAGGACACAATTTGATGCAAATGTAATTAAAATAAACAACTATCTGCGGAAAAAACATACAGTACTTACAAGTAATGATGCACTTCAGAACTATTGGTTATATTTGTAGATGTTGTGAAGCGTTTGTCGTTATTATTAGAGTTAAAAAACATAGAACCACTACTTCCACCGAGGGCAAACTTAAAGTCAGGTGCAGCGCTCATACGAATAGAACTATTACATGGTTGTAATAAAGCATTTAAATGCTTAAGTAGGTATGGTTTCAAGGGTAAATTGAAATCCTCAGAAAATCTGGCAATCAATTTCAGTGGAGGTAGAGATCTCTCGACACAAGAGTTTAATTTAATTGGCATAGATTCATGTTGCGGACCACTAGGCAATAGGTGAGCAGATGCGCCTTTGAGTGATGGTACCATACGACACAACTTGTCAAGTATGTGTTCTAAAGATGAAGTATCCATTCCATTCGCCACTATCCGACTGAAGTTTAGCTTAGGTTAGAAAAAGAGTAAGGTGTATATTTATTTTCCATGAGAACTTTCAGTTACAATGGTAAAGAATTTATCAAAAAAGTTAAAAAACAGGTTGCTAAAGAATATTGCCATATCTGCACTGATGATATTCTGAAATTGATGGTAACTTAAGGTGGTATCCAGGTGATAAGTTCCGTCATATGTAGGATTTACAGGCTGAATATTAATGAGAGTTCCTACTGAGATGGATTCTTGTGCAAGTATAATTCATCTAAGAATACTAATGTGATAAACGCTAGTCATAAGGATGTATACTAAGCACCACATAGCCTGACACCAGGAAAGGCAAAACTTAGCAACAATCGATACGTAGTTTCAAGAGGAAAGAATACATAATTTGGAATAAAAATGCGCAGAGTAGGAGCACTGGGATGTAGAACAAGGAAAACACTTGCACCAGTGACTTTATGTTATGTTTAATATCTTTAGTCATTATCAACTGTGATTTCCTAGTAAACAATATCTGCCACTTCATCCGATTTCTCTTCTACAACACTTTGCTAACTAAATGATGGCTTAGATGAAAATCAGGATGTGTTAGATATTTTACTTGGTGGAGTCAATCAAAAACTGTTAGCTATATGGCTTTCTAAAGACATATAATCTTTAAATCAGTCTGCGCACCAAAAGTAAAAAGAACGAAGTCATCTTTTTCGGATAACAGAACTAACAAGTGGTGAAATCAGAGGACTGAGAAAGGAGAGTTATGAAAGTTAAGAGCAACAGATAATCAACATATCCTGAACTATTTTCAAAGAATAAAGGTTGAACCGACAAGGACTGTTGATAAAGTAGAGATCGAAAACAGTTCTGCTGGATAGGCTGTGGTAGCTGATCACAACAGCCAATAAAAGCAATTAAGCACAATCAAATGATAGCTTTTCTAAGGTAATTAGGCTATTAATTATTTAGTTACTAATTGCGGAATAGTAGCATGAGATGCATAATAATCAAGTGGTGATGAATTCTACAACGATGGAACGTTTAGATTATGCTTTAAAAAAATGAATAAAACAACTTCTGCGTACGCACTTTATGCGGTTTGAGAGCAATATGCCAACTCCACATCTTAGCCATATTTTGACTAAGTTCCAGTAGACCCAGTTCTCGTTTGAGTGTAATTTGAGAAAACATATATATAATACCGGCGACTGCCTATTTGTAGAAATGTAAAAAAAACACAACAGGAATTAGCTTACTCAGTGTGGACTATGATACTTTAAAAAAGTAAAGTAGAACTACTAAGTAATATTTAATGACATATAGTTTCTATCGAAATGATACTGAATGACTGATGAAATCAACATAGAACTTCGCACACAGGTTCATCGGCTCAAGTTGTTACACCCCACAGTAGTACATCAAGAACAGGTGAATAGAATAAGAGTGATATCAAAGTAGAGGAAGTTGTATCAGAGAATAAACAGTCTGATGGTAACGGTTAGTGCGAAAAGTCAAGCTTTAGATGTCAAGGAGTGAATATATCTGCACCATTGTGATCGATCTTGAGGCATATCATCAAGAGCTCTCCAACCACTGATTCTTTTCATCTCGGGGATCCCAGCCAGGCAGTCAAAATCTCCCCATACGACTCAAACCAACAGTAAGAGACTTTCTAGACTGGTGCCAGGTCTCGATCTGGCCAACCTGGCACATGATAACATAGTGACAACCTTAAACACTACGATTTATAATGTAGTGGTACCAAAAGTTGAACAGTTATGAAAAAAAACGATCATAAAAAGCACAATGAGTCGGTTACTAAAGTGATAAATATGACGAGATCAAAATATAACGTGATATAAAACTAGTTGACTCAGTGAATATATGCTAAGTTTGGACTAAAAGAGTTAAGTTAAAGATTAAGTTTTGCTATATTTGATGGCACTACCGCAAATCAATAAGTTTTAGTTTTGTGAAACCATAAAGACATGCACATATACAGTAAGGCGTTAAAAGCTGAAACTCATAAAAAGTAGAAAACTGTGAAATCATTGCTAAGAAATATTAATCGATGGTAGTTATTAAAGCATTTACAGATTTTCTCAAATGACACATCAGACACAAACTGAACTGTGTGGGACAGAAAATTAACTAATGTAGTATTGTATACATGAGATAGTCTGTTCAACCTAGTTATTACTGACAGAAGCACAACAATTCGATTATGTTGTCATTAAGATTGGATGAAGTATGATACTTAAGTAGGATTCGAAACACACTTGAGTTTTTCTTTTGACCAACTAAAAACGATTGCCACTTAAGTGGTTACAACTCAAATACGATTATCATAAGCCATAAAATACTGGTGATGATACTTGTAACGAATCCTGAAGAAATATATTCTGTACAGATTGCTTACACATGAAGTTATCATTCAAAAGATGTAGAAGTTTCAAAAGTATTCATTTGATATCGTTGGTGACAATTATGTGAAACATGCAAGCGACGTTTGATCTCAATTCAAGAATAAAAATGAGCAGGCTGTGAAATGATTACCTTACCAGTTTGTCAGTGCTTTTATACAGAAAAACAACACTCGTCAGTGGTGATGGGGTTACCATTACAATATTTTGAACAGGTCATCAGAGACTATTGCCATTGTACTCACCATTATCTTTTTAGGTGCATGTTTACTTTGCGCGACAACATTGCGAACCAGATACGTAGCTTCCTCGATAGGCAAAGCAAGCGATAAGGATAAAGCCAGAGGTTGATCTAAATATTTTCCATGAGATGGATTTAGAACTGAATTCAAACCACATGATAGGTACTTGGTACACAGATTGAAACATCCAACGATTAAATCATCTCTGAGTTCGTCATTAACAACGGTCTATAGTTCAGTTGTAAAAAGTAAAAGATTTAAAGTGACATATATAAGGAGAAATTATACCTTATGAAATCATGAGGTGAAATGAAACATAGTCGAATGCTAATCCATAATAGATTTGTACAGTGTTGTTCACCATCGACACAGCAGGTGATAATACAATCGCTTTTGTAAATGTTAAGAAAGACAAATGACAAAAAGAAGACTACAAACGATTTTATGTTAGGCCCTAACATGTCACTTGTTTGACAACTGCATACCACAAAGACTCAACAAGCTATGCCGGTGGGGATATTTTTTGCTTGCGGTACTATCATGCCTAAAAGGCCTGTTGAAAAGTGATAAGATAAAATACAGTTACCGTTATAGCGTAAGCAATTACGTTATGATGGACATCAGAGGGTAACGTTGTACAGCTAGCTGGGCATGGTTGTGTACGGTGATACATGCTGGAATGGCAGTTCAATTAAGCGATACCGTCCTCCTCCTGCTGTTGTATGTCCACATTTGTTACAAAAACGAGTTTATAATCCTCTAAATACTGATAAGCAGGATCATTTTTTAGTTTCGAAACACTTTCAGCTAACTGTTCATATTTGTGAACTTCTTTAGGGTTTTAAAACACCATTGGCTATTAGCTGCTTCAGTTAAAATTTAAATACTTCTTTGGTCCTTTTGTAATGTGCATTGGTTCTTAACTGATAAACCAGTTCAGTACTATTGTGATCACAACAAGTATTACAACCAATAATTTATATTAGATGAATGTTTTTATCTAAATATGACGTAATTTACTTCAGAACACACTAGATCCAATTTATAAAAATAGTAAGATACAAATAACAAAGACGATGCATACAGAATTAGTGCAGTTCATGTGCATGGCAATTTTGATAACCAAAACAGCAAAAAGTAACAGATAGTATTTACTTACAACAATATATGAATCTGACCAAATACTTTGAGTGACGCGTGAACTTATAAGATTAACAGTGTTGAGTAAGAGAATATGAGCACCAGTCAGGCTCATACCTAATTCGAAGGACCAACTTGAAGCGATCTCCATACCACCTTTCAGAAGCTGATTAACTCCAATGTCATTCTTCCCAAATTCTTTTCGTTCAGCATCATCTGAATTTAAAAAAAACAAAAAGTGCCAAGTTAAAATAAATGTCGAAAAAAAGAGATTCGCTAATTTATATGACCAAATGTTTTTATTTCTTACATTGGCTTCCAAATGAGTATTAATCTAATGAAATATCAGCATTTAATTTAGATTTTATTTACACTTCTATGAAAGAAGTAACTTTGATAAACAATATATGAGTTTACTGATATTTGACAACCCAAATGCTTATGCACGCGTGGGAACAAATACACTAGAAGAACAGTTACCCACGAGGAATTTCGAGCATGTGAAACGGTATGTTTCTTTTATCAGTTCAATAACTCGCAGCACAAATAGTTAACATCAGAAGGCTTTAATTACACTACGGTTTGTTGAAATCATTGTCATAAAGATTATGCTTGAGGACAGATTAAGTATGACTAGAATAAATTCTCCGTCTTGAAGAGCTTTCATAACAGTATGCATTGAGTTTCATATTAATCACCCTCAGTAAGCGAACTTGCTTTAACAGAAGTGAAAAGATAAAAGTCTTAGACTACAGCTCATCCCGCACTAGTGCATATGGGGGATCCACCTTGAGAATCTGGCAAACTAAATATATATAATCTGATGATACAAAGTCAATGAACTGGTGGTATTACAGTGCCTTCATTCAGTGTGATAGGTGATTCAAAAGATGTGACAAACATGGATTATATGTAGGGAATATATTCACGATCTGATGTCCGTCAGCATATGGCGTGACATTCTGTTACTATATCAACAAAGTGTACACCTTAATTTTTGTCGGAATGAGGGAAAATCCAAGGAAGAATATGTACATCAAGATCACCATAAAAGCTACAAGCTAACAAACTAGAATGGCTAAATATCAAACACTTAAAATCTGTATTAGATATTCATATTATTTAAGATAAACACTACCCGCGTTTAAAAACAATTTGTCACTAAACTAAATCTGGTTTAGAGAGTCAACTTTAGTACCAGGATCTATTTATAGATCATTTTCCTCTTCCAATTTGTGGTTTGACCTCTGTCTTAATCGCTTGATCTTTTGTACTTTTATCTTATATGCTTTATTCACTTCAATATATGTAGGTGTGTGAATATATTGTTGATAACATTTCACGTAAAAGCAATGGACGTTAAGAATAAAGTGTATCTTGTCAAACCTTATAAACAGAAGTAATTGCTGGAAATATTTTGAAGATCGAAGAAATTTAACAGGAATTCCTATCATATCTTAATATAATCTGAACTACCAATACAAAATTACAACACTACATCCGTTTCACGCTCTTTAAAAGTTTATTGGATATACTATTTATAAAATCCATTTCAATAACCCAAAGCTCGATAAACAGAGGAGTTTTAAGACCTGATCATGGGTTTATCGGTAAGATCATCATGCGGTATAAGCCATTTTCGGCACTTGTGAGATATCCCACCATCAATCAAAAGGCGAATATCCTGACCACCAGTCCGCTACGCCCTAGTATATAGCTGAATGACTGCTTCCTAAGGTTACCAGATGGTAATGGGTTTCAAGTATTTGACTATTATTGCCATAGAACTACTTTCAGAATGCGGATGAGTAATGGTGGCACTGATGAAGTAGTCAGGTAACATAGGCCAATTAGGCGATTTGGTTGTGTACCTACATTGACCGAAGTAATGAGTAGTGTTTTACGTATACTGATTTACAATGCAAAACAACACCAGTGTTAACAGTTTACAGAAAAAAGTTAGGGCAATCACATTAAAGTGTGACACTAACCCATAAAATCATTGGCTACTGGTATGAATCGTGAATAGAAAGAAACCTAGGGTATCTGGCTATTATCCAGCAGTATTAAAGACCTGACAAATGTATTACACTGAAGAATTAGCATCCGAAGACTTACCGATTTTGCTATCACGTTTATATGAATTGCGGAAAGTAAACCATTTCAACAGAGATATGAGCCATTCCAACGAAGTGACGAAATGACTTGAAAGTAATTCCGGGTGGGCAACATCAACAGTAGTTTGTTCGCGATACATAGAAGCATAAAACACATATTCCAAGGGATCTTTATGGCACACTTCTAATTCCTATTTAATACAGAAATAAAGAACCGATGACTACACATAGTAAAATAAGATGTCAATTTGTACTATGAAAGAAGCGTCTGGAAAGCATAAATTAGCCATACTTAACCCGATGATTGATAAAGCCATCGATAATAATAGACATTAGTTGATAAACACGCTAGTCAATCCACAGACAAGGTATGCATTAATTTTAGGTGTTCCGTTTCACGAAAATTTGCATCAACTTTTTTTGCTTGAGCTACCAAAGGACTGTAAGTAAGCTACGATAAAAAGTCAGGATAACAAACTATTATGGATTTAGTTAGAGTTTTCCTAAGGAATATTAGACAGTCTTTCCAGAACTGTATGAGAAAATGTTTAGGACGCATTTCTCACCAACCAAAAAAAAGATGTTTCCTCGTCTGAAGTGCTCGAGCAGATTAACCACTTCAATAACTTGAAAAGTCAGATCAGCCGTGATAGGCAAGTGGATATGCAATTACCAATCGATGAAGGTAGAAAAAGATTATTCTTTCATTCAACGGGAATTACAAATGAGAAAATATTGAGTATCATTCACTCAGATAGTTTCAAAAAATTGAACTTTAACTCAGTCTAGACATGTGCACTATGGGATTTATTGTGGAATCAAAAAGGCAACGGATACAAAATGTAATCATTAAACAGTAAAGATCTATGCTAAAAAAAAGTAGTCCAATATATTAAATTTGTATACAGATGATATTTACAAAAGAGGGTTCAAACAATGCCAGTATAACTGGCATTCTCCACAGATACAATTGCAGTGATGTTATAACGTTGAGTTCCGCTTACAGATAAACACATTAATTCTGCAAGAGAACAAAAGGATGAAAATATCATGAAAGCTAACAATTAACTTTTAACATTTATTTTATGCAGGATGAAGTAAGTAAGCTAACAGTTACTTGTTAGGCAGACTTTAAAATTTTAACGACACTAAATCATAACTTTTAGAGACATCTTAGGAAAATAAGGCAACTAGTCTGGTCTAATTATTATTAGAACACATTTCAAAATATCCCCGGCATGTTTAGAAAATCAAAACAAGATTTTGTTGGACGCTTGCTTCACTGTGTAGGCCACAGTAACATCATGTCTTAAACACGCATTGAAGAAAACGATAAGACATTGTACAGAGATTAATTAGATTAAAAGTAACCTAATATTAGAAAGACTAACTGATATTTTTAGTATTCCCAGTTATCGTAAACAACTTTCTCATCGAAACTTGAACACTTTTTTTTTCCTACAAAACCATTCTACAGTTGAAAAACTTAACACAAGAAAATCACAAGCCAATCGTTTCTGCATTACTGCTGGAGAGGGGAGGAAACCCTGGAATGTAAAAGTAGAAAAAATAGAAATATATCAAGACAAAAAGTCACTGTTTTTTAAATCTACATGTTCTCCTTTTGCAGGATCAACATGTATCACTATTAGTTCGGTCAACATTAAATTGATATCGGGTAGTGCAATAAAGGAACTAAACTGCTTACAAAAGAAAAATTTAAATACAAATCTTACTTGAAAGGCATGATCAATTTGATCAAAAACATTGAAAAATGTTTGCACAATTTGACGAAGATTTTGAAAGTCACTTGTTAAAGCTGACAACAAAAGGGAAAAACAGAAGCTACATGTTAATCATTATTTTAGTTTATACCGTTGATGTGTTATCAATAAACAGAGACGCTTGGACAGTAAGATTTCTATAAGTTCCACCTGAAATTAAGTCGTATATACTGGAAATAATAAGAGGAAAATACCATCGAAGAGATGCACTGAAATATAAATTCCACTATATTCTAGATAGACACAATCAGATGATATACATCAGAACACAGGTTATGGCGTTTAAGAGAAACTCATCTTATTTAGTTCATTAAAATTAAAAAATGATGAAACTAAAAGATTTTTTAAACTGTTTTTAGCTAACACAATCAACAATGTAATAAATTTTGTTCCTAAAAACCACTCCTATTAAGAGAAAAATATAGATAAGGTAAGTTGTAAAATACAAGAAGCAGGACAACATAAAAATTACATTTTAGTTTGTCTGACAACCGCACACACATTAGCAAAAACGAATCCAACTCAAAAATAACAACTCATTGGTTTAGGTACTTAATTTCCATCTTTGTATCACAGTTCAGTAATATGCTCTACCTACTGAGATCTGTGTGACTTAATTGTAAGGATTTTGAGATTAATAATGGTTTTATTTTTAAAGTAGTATTCATCACCATTAAAAACCTGAGGAACTGTGAACAATGGAGTCAACCAGTCGAAAGTGAAGTGTATACCAACTGAAGACCTTGGTGGATAGCCACCCGATGTTGTAACTTGACAGAGGTAGGGAAGTGTGGACCACTGAACTCTTACCCAATGGTTAACGCATTCGCCGTGAAACCTGAAGGTTCTGGGCTCGATCTCAGGTGGCTTAGTGGGCGTGTACTACTGGATCTAGTTACATCAATAGCTTTCAAAAAACAGGAAACATGATTGCTGACCTGCTACATCAACCTTTATGCCATTACTGAATGTTGCGTTGATTTTACTCTCACTTTAGTCAAGCGATTAGTCTAATCCGAAACTCAAAAAACACTTTTGCTCTAAACACCTATTTAGCAAGAATTTGACATAATACTTATAGATAAAAATGCACTGGACTTGACATAGACTACCAAAGGCAGAAGAAATTATAGAAAGTATCATTCTGAAGTTTTCATATATTTTGAAAATTATAAGTTACAGTGAAACTCCATTTCAATCAAATATGAAACACAATGAAAAATGTAAACAAAAATAGTGAAGTGATGAGGATATCATCAACAGTCAATTTGCATTCAGAGATTTGCAAATGAGTTACAATATCTTTTGAAAACAGTAAACTTACCCAACATGTGACAGTTGCACTTTCTTTCAGCAATAGGATTTGCATAATCTTGTGCACCTGACCACTGTAGCAAAGACAAAAAAGTGGATAAAACTGTTCGGAAAGTGCTGATTATTGATTTGCGAGAAGACGCCTCAGTAAACGGTACTGATTTCACAGTTTTCAAAAGAAATGGTAAAATAAACTGTATAAACAATTTAATGATACAGCCTAGGCGAGCGAGAGGGTGATTCCAGATAAAGTTACAATAAAACAAGTTGGCACAAAGCAGATATAGGTTGAAGAAAATCCTTCCACTTCACGTTTCCCTTTGCCCAGTATCCTGTACACGCATATTTCCTTCACTGTGAAGAGAAAGATAAAGGCGATATAAGAGTTGTCAATCAGTCAGTACAAAAAAGGAAACATATGTTACTGCGGTCTTGCTAAAAAAGCTTACCATGTGTTAATAATTTAGCCATTTCAGCTAAAACAGATTGAATGAGAAGTGCCCGCGAAACCAATGAATCTTGAACATTCAATAAATTTGACGTTGAACATGATTCGCTTGAAGCTATCGGCGAACAAATGGTACAACATAAAGATGAAAACCATTCCCAAATTAGAAGTTCCTTTCGTATACCACTAGGAATATCTGATAGTAGACAAGTATAGGTAGCACATAATCTGGAAGGAATACTGAAGAAGTTATTCATATTTGTAGATTCATGAGTAGAATGTAATTGTTCCACACAAAGCTTAGTTAAACGTCTAACGACTAATAATCGATTGGAAAGTAAAGCAGGCAAAAATGTATCATCAGAAAAAAGTTGTAGAATAACTGATGCTTCTGCTTCATCCAAAGTGGATGGCGTGAAATACAATTTTGCGAATTTCATTATGCTAGACCAATTTACAGGTGTACTAGTCTTTTCGGTTCCAGAAGGATTCAAAGTTCTTATCATAGAAGCCATTGACAATCCAATATCGACGATCAAACATCGCTATATGAATACATGAAAAGATCGACCAAGGAATAAGCAAAGTTTATAACAGTAAAAAAAGAAAGTAATATATGTTTCGAGCATTAAAAAAGGAATGATAATCTGCTATAACCTTGTCTACTACTAATGAATAAATAACTCGAAATCCACTCATCAACTTTGTGCACATTCGTGCAGTAGGCAATAAGCCACACCTACTATGTGAGGGGGCTAATGATACTACTTGGCTGCTCAGATCTCGGTAGGTGAATGGTTTTCGAACCTGTGACTCGATAGTCGAAAGTTATTTACTTAAACCAATGAATCACAACACCATGAATACAATTTATAGTTATTTGAATGCCAAATTGATAACTTGAGGGTGATGAGCAGAAACACAATTACTGAAATGCCACCAAAAAGTAGTAGAGTTTAAAACGAATGAGTTCATAAATCTTTCAAAACTTATTGGTTTCTGAGTAATACATTTAAAAATTTCTCCGGAAACCAAAGTAGCATTGAAGCCTTACACATTCGTACAAATAGAATCTACATTAAAAACACTGCATTAACGCAGTGGTAAAGTTCTGACATATAATGTAGTGCTTACATCAGTAGCGCTCGGTAATACGTTAAGAAAACTGATCTACATAAGACTTATCCAGGCAGTAGAAGTTATTACTAAACGTGTCTATGCAATGTGATGTGCACTGATACGAAATGACAGAAAATTATACCTATGTAAAACTGCTTTGTATTTGAAATGAAAGGTCTACTAAAATTTAGGCTTTCAGGGGTGAAATCATTTATCACTGCTTAAAAAGGAGCAGCTGACAGGATACCTGCCCAGTAACATACTACAAATATGTTTCTGATTGAAGCAGAACGAATTATAAAGTTGAAAAATTTAACCTACAAAGCACAGCATGTCTAATATTTATACACGCCTTGAAAATACTTTTAACCTAAAAACGGTATGTTTAGCTAGTGGTTGCTTTAGTATGAGCAGAAAGGTTTAAGCAGGTAAGGAAGGGTGCTAACAGTTACATGGGGTCACGACCACTGTACGGCACAATATTACGCAGAAGAAATTGCTACAATTCATAAGAATTATTTCTATGATGAACTAAAGACTTCGACTTCTATAATTCCGATATAATCCTGTGTCTAAACAAGCGGCTATTCACAAAAAATGGCAATACTTAAAGACTCAGTTGAACAGAAAGAACTGTCTACTTTTATGATAGTTTTCCATAGATAGATACAAGAAGTCAATATGTCACAGGTCGTAACACAAGTCATGTTTTATAATTCAGAATAAATTGATACGAATGAAATTACTTGGAATGAAAACAGAACGTTCCCTTTTGCTAGGATTTGCTTGAAGGAGCGAAATGTCAAATGAATTAACCAGTTACGGATAAAGACGAACTGTGACGTGGAGTTATTGATTTCATGAGTTGGATTGAACAATTCGCTGAGTATCTCCGTTGCACAGAAATTCAAATGAGCAATGAAGAATGAAATACGATTTTCATATTCATCTGGACATACAGTGTTTTCCAATTTTTTCTGTTCCATAGTTTTGAAAAGAGTAAGCCTCATGTATAGTTGCGCAAATAACCAAGGCCATGTAGTCTGATTGAACAGTTTTTGGGCAACAGTTACAGCATCACGATATACAGTATCGCCACTAGTTAGTTCTGGAGCACAGAAAGATACAGATTCACCAAAAGGTCCTGCAGTAGACAGCAGAATGCGAGAAATAGCTCGATGACCAAGCGATAGACGACAGCTGGTACCAATATCATCGACAGTGAAATCATTAATTTTATATCTAAAAAAAAACAAAAAGATATGTAACTGATGGCAATGTAACGATTAATACTGATGAATTTTAAAATATGTGACTATAAGTTTTCAGCTGGCCAAGTTTGATAAAATGGAGCTCAACCTTTTCAATGTTTTCTTAGTAATGGTACCTACCCTAGGTGAAGAGAAATAATATTCATGCGGAATTACTAAATAAGAGTACATTCTTAACATCTTTGTGAATTTATTGTGTCTCTTCTCTTCTGTACTGCAAACAGTTATGTTCCAATAATGATCCAAATAGATCAGCATGTGTTGCATATGCTAAATTATTGTCAACTCAACGAGTAATGCCAGGTAAAATAGGACTGGAATGGAGAAAGACTCATGGTATCCAGACCACTGCTGATCAAAGCTATGTGTCAGGGATGCAGACTACCCCAATAGCAGTTTTCCAGAAAACAGGTCAGTGACTGGAGACCGTGGGATGACATGACTGAAGACCGCTCAAAATGGCTCGGATGTGTATACTCTTCTTCATCTTGAAAGTTTTTGATATTTTTACCTACCTCTATCTATTTATGCTTACTTCTCTAATAAGCTTTTTAACTTGAATATAAATCTTTTTTATCCACTTAATCATAGCAAGTATTTTGTAGTGTGATAACTTGAACCAACGCACTTTGATGCGAGTTTTCGCAAATAGTAATAGGTTTTTGTTTTCTCAACAAGGGACTGAATATATTTCAAACTAAAGTAACTTTTAGAATAGATGTATTTAAGAAAATTCGAATGATGAGCAACCAGTAAAAACATCTTACCTACATTTAAACTGATAGAAGTAGGTGCATTGTGGTATAAATAATTTATTGCATTTTTATTTTCAAATACAGTGATATTTTTCGTAATTTTTTTTGAAGTAAAATCAAAACTATACACACATTGATTCAGAAAACAGTCAACATATATCCCAGCTTGCGCAATAGGTGAGAATGAATGAGAAATTCTATATTTTTATTTGATATAGTAGAGTTGCTCCAATTCTTCAGAGTGTATCGACTACTCAATGTCAGTAAAATTCTAGCCCAGTTACTATACAAACCGGCAAGGTTACTTTCAGCTTCGCTGTACGACTGGACCCAGTTATAATTCCATAGCAACCCTGTTTAGATGTTTATAGTACTTCTTTTAGAAAAGGAATATGCAGTTTAATGCACATTTCACATTTTATCAAAGCAGGTAGAGATAATTTCTACATCACAGTTTGTAAGCTTTTTGTATTTAAAATCATCAAGAATACATTAGTCAGTAAGGATGATCCGTAATACATATTTTATAATCTTGTTTTGGAAAGACTAAAAAATGCCCTGGATTCAAAATTACGACAGGAATAGACTGGCTGACTTCAGGAAGAACAAATCATGTGCGCATCAAATTGCAACGCAACGCAACCTACACATCATCACAGAACAGAGCACAGAATGACAGTCAACTCTCTACCTCAACCCCATTGATTTTTAAAAGGCCTCCAACAACCTCTACCGACAAGTAATTCGACAGACAGCTGCTTCAACAATACGGTCTCACAGCCACAAACCTTTATCAAACTCATTCAACAACTAGATGACGACACCACATGCCAAGTGATTCACAATGGAAAGCTCAGTGACGCCTTTCAAGTGAAGAAAGGAGTAAGACAACGCTGTCGCCTACTATCACCCATCATCCTCCTCCTGATCGTGGTCGACTGCACTGTGAGGAGCGAGAAGATGGGTATACGCTGTTTGTGAAGACCGATGAAAAGAGCCTAGAAGATTTGGATTTCACTGATCGTGATCTATGCCTAATGCCTTATGTGGCACAAACTCGAAGATCTACAGGCAAAAACTAACAAGTTAACTGAAAAAGTGAGGCAGCCAAGACCAGACTTCAAGTGAACGGAGAGAAGACAGAGGTGATGAAGATACCCAACCAACAACAGCATCAACAACAAGCACCAATCACCATTAACGGGAGAAACATAAAGGAAGTACTCTCTTTCACCTACCTACCTCTCAACCTGGGCAGCATCGTTTCAACTACAGGCAGCACAGGCACAGACGACGACGTCAAAACCAGGATCGGAAAAGCAAGACAGGCGTTCATTAGCCTGAAACCAGTGTGGAGATCTACTGCACTCTACCCAGCAGAAAGAACAAGATCCGGATTTTCAACACCAACCCTGTCAAGTCAATGCTGCTATATGGTTTACAAACTTGGCGTGTCACGACGAAAAGCATTCCCAACAAACTACAGACATTCATCAACACCTAACGCCTACGCTCACTCGATACTGAAGATCAGATGGATTGACAGAATAATAAGAATAAGCAACAAGGAACTCTGGCCTGGCAACGAACCAACCAAGAACCCATCGCCTAACAAATATGCAGAAGAAAGTGGAGTTGGGTTGGGCACACACTGAGAAGACCATTCGGGGACATCACGCGCCAGGTTAAGCCGTCGAATGGAATTCAAAAGGGAAACGACGAGTTGGGCGTCCCAGGTGAGGGTGACATGGAGGAGATAGTGTGAGGAAGAAATGAAAGCTTGTGGGCAGTCGTGGAGCCAGGTTGAAAAGACTGTAGAGAACAGAGTGCAATAGAGACGTGCTATAATTCTACCAGTATCATTTAGAATGTGGACTAAAAACCGAACAAACCACAATAAAGGCAATAAACGACTTATAGATGATTACTCCACTTACAGCACATTCATCAAATGAGTAACACGTTAAATACTACATATCACATGGATGAAAGATAACTCACGAACATAATTGAAGGTCATGCCACGATTTTGATTCTTAGATTGACATTAAATCTAGGTTGATTGGAAGTTTTCGCTTTGAGGCAAAGGCTAAGAAATTCCTTTTGATAACCATTAAAATCAAGAACAACTCAATCGTTAAGATGCAATAAAAACTTGTAAGATCTTGGATTTCAACTAAAAACTTCAACTATGACAGTTAACCGGCCTTAAAAAAACATGACTAATATGAAATCAAGACGATAAGATGACGTTTTTGGCTTGGAACAACATAGACAATTAAATGCAATGGATTTTGACGTTTAGATAAAGATTGATTTTTGTATAGTAGTCGTGACAAGAATGAGTGACTCTGCAAGTTACTCTAGCGACTATTCAAATAACCAATCAGCTTCATTTATTTAGGATAATAATTACTTTTCAGAGTCAAATGAAAAACCTGATAGGTTAGCATTTGATAGGATGGCCTGTAGAGGCCTCCACAAATAAGGGTGAAATCGTTGAATGATACTGAAGTGCCTAAACATTAGGACGCCATTCGGACAATATATACTCACCTAGTAAATATTACATCAAGACGAGCTTTATTGCAAAGATGTTCCAATTCATTCATTTTCTGCACTAGTCCATCAACATATTTCGAACAGGAACCCTGTATCCTGGTCTGTTTAAGAACAGTTTCAGCTAATATGAGTAAACTGTCAGGCCATGGCAGAGGAGCAACTGAAGCTAAATCGAGTACAACCTTCATTCGGCACGCTGGTACTGTTATCCAGTTAGCGATCAAACAGGCACGTTTAACAAGTACCTGATGATTGAGTGTTGAGCTGGACTTCTTGACAGGTTGTTCCGTAACAAATTTTATGCGTGAATCATCAGCACAGGAATTTACTGAGGTAAATGAAGTAGTGGCTGCCCGAATACGATCAATCAAATCACTTGAGTAGCCTTGGAAGAATGTTTGATGATCGATATTCCAATCCTAAAAAGAACCAAGTAAAATAAGCATATTATATTATTATATTATTTGTCCCTTGGGTTCCTAGTGGAACATAGGGTTTCAGTAGCACGTCTCCAATGCGTTCTGTTCTCTGAAATCTTTCGAACCTCACTCCACGACTGCCCACAAGCTTTCATTTCTTCTTCACACGATCTCCTCCATGTAACCTTCACCTGGGACGCCCAACTCGTCGCTTCCCATTGGGGTTCCACTCGAGCAACTGGCCTGGCGCATGATGTCCCCAGTCGGCCTTCTCAGTGTATGCCCAATCCATTTCCACTTCCTTCTGCATATTTATTGAGCGATAGCTTCTTGGTTGGTTCGTTGCCAGGCCAGAGTTCCTTGTTGCTTATTCTTTCTGGCCATCTGATATTCAGTAGCGAGCGTAAGCAGTTGTTGATGAATGTCTGTAGTTTATTGGAAATCCCTTTCGTAACGCGCCAAGTTTCTGAGCCATACAGAAGCACTGATATGACGATGGTGTTGAAAATTCGGATCTCGTTCCACATGCTGAGTGCAGAAGATCCCCACACTGGTTTCAGGCTAATGAACGTCTGTCTTGCTTTTCTGATTCTGACTTTGATATCCTCGTCTGCGCCGCCTGTAGTTGGAACAGTACTGCCCAGATAGGTGAAGGAAGCAACTTCCTTTAAGTTTCTCCCGTTGATGGTGATTGGAGTTTGTTGTTGGTTGGGCATCTTCATCACCTTTGTCTTCTCGATATTCACTTGAAGTCCCGTCTTCGTTGCCTCTTCTGACAACTTGTTAGTTTTCGCCTGTAGATCTTCAAGTTTGTGTGACATGAGACACAAGTCGTCGGCGAAAGCCAAGTCTTCTACGTTTTTTTCCGCGGTCCAGCTTATCCCCCTCTTTTCGCTCCCACTGTTTGCTGCATGATCCAGTCGACCACAATCAAGAATATCATGGGGGATAGTAGGCAACCTTGTTTCACCGAAGTGTTACTATTTCTCCAGAAATTAATATTTGTATTATGCATAGTACATCAAAGAAACCGATATCATCAATAAAAGCAGAATGAAATGAATCACATAAAATGCAACGATTTATGATATCAGAGAATACCAATTGCATGCAAGGAGTACTAAAAAGCAGGTAGCAGGATAAAATACAGAAAACAAAGCAAAAAACTACAAAATAATAAGGTAGAAAATGTAGGATTTACTATGTTATAAGATAACAAAATGACTGGGATCTTTATGCCATAAAAAAAAATAACTCAACGTGAAACGAATATTTACTTAGTAGAGGGGGTTAAGATCTTGAGTCCAAAAGACGGAACTACTTGTGTGTTAGGTGTCATGTAATTTACGGATATTTTCCTTACAGAAACTGCCAAGTATAAGTAGTGCAACAAGAAATAAAAACAGGAATCTAATAAAAAAACAACAAATGAGCTACTGTTAGTGCTTGATGAATGTTCAGTTTAGACTCAGCAAAGAAATTTATCGACACAGTAGATTAAGTTGAAACGAACTTTCTTCTTGGTTTTATATTAGCCACCATTTTTTCGTGAGATTGGAAGATGATTTGTTACGACACATTAATTAAGCATTAATCCCGCAGCTCTTATATATACGAGAAAGTTAATAAGCTGGTAGTTATAAAAGCCTTCAGAAATGTTCATGTTCAGCTGTCAATCTATGAAGTTCCCTTATCTTTATCATTTCAGGATATTCAACTTCTTGGAAAACTGAGGACCTTTATCATTGTCGCATAAAAATTGAGGAATAGCGGGCTAACAAAGTGTTATCAGGAGCCAGATGTACATCATTCTCATCATTTTCATTGCGTGTCGATCACTCACCCGGTTTTCTTTATCATATATACGGAATTTACATCATCGCTGACTACCTCCACTGAGTTATTCATCTTCATACCCTTCCCTATCCACCATTCTACAGTCATTGCAAAGACTCTTTATAAGCTGACATTAAAGTTGCTTCTGTCCCTTACTGTGTTCAGAATCAACAGGAATTTCTTCACATGTATGTAATAACTCGGAAGAAACTAATGAGATTCATTGGTATATTTTTCACTGGGTTACTCATGGCTGTTTCATTTTTATTTAAATAGAATGGAGATAGCTTAATGAGCCTTTAAAACTAGTAACTTTAACATTCCCTAATTACTGTTCAGTCAGTTGTTCTTTAAAGGCAGCCTTAGCATTCTCATCTTTCAGTTGCAGTTTTACTGTTTCCTCAGACGCAGGCGAACGGGTACTTGAACCAAAGCATGGTCATTTCGAAAGGTTGTTTTACAGGACAAGCAGTAATATTCCGCCAGCTCTCTCCAGCGATAACCGGTAGCCATATGGCCTGCCTGCTTTCAAAGTTGAGTTAACGTCACCGGATGTCATATCAAACAATATTTTTTTTGTTTTAAATTAGTGATAACCAGAAGTAGGTGGTTATCTGAGTAAAGTTGTGGTAGCTATTGTCCGTCAGTTCGGTTGTGATTCCGAAAGTACCACCTAAGAGTTTTTCCATTTGGCTTAAACTTTCCCATATATGCATTGAAGGCGATCGTTACGACAACCACATTTGAGTTTTATTAATTTTTTATTCCGATATAAGTTTATGGACTTCGAAAACCAGAAAATTGACTATCGTGTTCGAAATGTCATCCAGAGAAAAATACTTTTACCGAGAGATACACATAACGAAACACTTGTGGTGGAATTATACTCACGACAGTGTTCAAATTTTACTTCCATATTCAACAACCGAAAATGTGACTTAAGGTAGGAAGCTTGAATGTCTTACACAGAATTCATTCTTCTTTATTATGTTCAAACTTCAGTCAGTTAGTGCATAAGAAATGATGAGAAAAGGCAATGGTATTTTACCACTCCTCTTTGTCCTTAATGTACCACCCAGTCTAACGGCGTACATTCTGCCTTAGGAATTAATCTTCTACCTACATTTTGAATAAAATAAGGACTGTCTGAGTAGACGTAGATACTGATTAGGTGTCTGTACATCATGAATTAACTTAAGAGACAAATATTCAGTCATATTATGACACTCTATTCCTAATACTTCTTTATCCGGCACTGGCTACGTCATGTAGTATTAATGAACTTAAATCAATAGGGCCTAAGAAAGAAGTTTATTCATGCAATAAACAAGCCAAATAAGGTATGGTCTAATTTTTTCGTGTGGCCATAAATATCTGCATCTTGCCAGAAGACATGTAAAGAATATTAAGGGACAATGTTAGATAACATTTAATACCACTGATAATATCATCCCAAACATCATTTGCAAATATATTTTGAATGTAATTTGCAACATGTTTCTGACTTCATTAGAGTTGGAAACTTGTACTTTTATCCCCGACTGCATTTATCAATTCAAATGAATATTTGACAGCAAGTAAGTTGGGGGAGCAAAGATGTGGTTGCAGCCAACATTATCTAACAAGTTCAACCTCAATTGTGTTCATGAAGAGATTTACTAATTTATTATCGTCCTGATAATCCATGACTTTTCAGCCTTAGACCTTTACCAAGAATATTTTTAGTACCTTACTTTATGCTCATTTCGATTCATATTCATATGGACTAGTGCTTCAAAAATGAAACAAATGCAATTTGATAAGTATAACTTGGGGTTGATAAAGGTAGCCACATCACTACACTTCACTGCAGAAAAATTTGAAACCATTCACAGAAACTAAAACATAATCACCAATAGGACAAATGTCAGAACAAAGGAGTATAAACAGTTCCTTGAATCCAGCATAGACCAGCAGTTCGATATGGGTATTTTGAGTAGTCACTTGCTGTAGTTATATACACTTTGCAGCACTCATTTACCATGTTTTTCTTTTTACTTCATTCAAATTTATAGCGATAGGTTGGTAACCTTTAGAAAATTCGAGTAAGTATTGAATACAAATTGAGGATATAATATATATATATATATATAAATCAGAGCAAACTTGGTGTCATATGTATGATGGAAAACTTAACAAGTCAGAGGTATAACTAGAGAGTGATTTAAATGTAGTAAGACAACACTATGCACTTACAACAAAGCGAGGTGATACGCAGCCCTGCCATAGATATTAATGAAGTAATCAATTATTTAAATGACAATTTGAGTGAAATAAGTATGTACATCGGTCACAATAATCCCTATTAAACAAAATTAGTAATTTAAATAAAATAGAGTTGGATACGCATAAAGTGGTGCATGCATCATAGAACTAATAGTCATGGCATATTGGAAATATTACACCAAAGGTAATAAAAGGAAATTCATCACCAATAAATGCATGTATACTAAAGATTTTTTTTCTCTCACCTTTAAATATTGTTTCATCAGCTTATCAATACCATCTTCACCGGTACAACCTCGACTAAATGAAATATCAAGGATACGGTAACCAACAGACAGTTTCGTTTCACCTTCACAACAGTCAATCGACAAGTGACAATTATATCTGGACAAAGGATTAATCAGAGTAGGAAATATTTTCAGAATAATATGGAATCCGATAAGTACAAAAACAATACAGTTTGCTAAGCGCTTTTAGCTAAGAAATCATTATTACACAAAACTGATGAGAATGAAATCTGATTTTTGTAGTCTGAGAATCATTTGTGAATGAAACTTAACCAAAAAACGAATACCAATAGGCCAGTCATATCAACAGGAATAAAAGTAAATTATTCAATGAATATAATAATACATAACATTTAGTGTTTATCAACTCATTGAAAAAACAGTACCACATTAGTTTATAAAGAATAGTTCTTATCTTAATAGGACCTACCATTATAGATTGGGTCAGGTTTTGTGTTTTGCTAGTCTAACTGACTCGTCAAATAACTAGACGCATGTACTTGGTCTAATGATCATTGCATAGAATTCGATCAAAAAAAACATTTATTCTAATGGGCTCTATATGATCGCTAAACTTACGAAACTTGTTTTTTTATTGAGTTTATGGGTACAAATGCAAGCTCTGTTGAGAATTCTGCGTTAACTTTCCGAGGTACCTTCTTAATGTGTTACAACTTTTGTTATTATTAATGTTACTAAAAAACTTAGTATTCAGTTAGTATCCTCATAAAGTGATACAAAAATGTCTGAGGATTTGTAGGCAGACGATCACATAAATAATAAACATATAGGATGAACCTGGGAGTCTGAATATCATTTCATTTTTACTGCAACTGCTTTCAGCCCACAGCAAAAAGTTGTTTTAGTTTGATTACTCTCCTGTGATGGTATTTGCTAAAAGCTCAGCTGTCAGTCAGAAACTGAACAATTTCGCGCTCCGTTTGTAATCTAAGTTTTTTTACCACTTTTGGCATTGAACTTGCTTTCAAATATTTTAGATCATTTAGATCTATAAAATCGGCACATAATCTATACTTCACATTGGAAGTGTTTACTGAGAGAAAAAGTTATATTAAACATATTGTCCATTTTTTAAGTCATTCCCTTTTTCAACACCGCTCGAACCTATCGATCTACTTCGGCTTCTAAATGCACAGGCGATTAGCATATTGTAAATGTAGTCGTGTTTCACCTTTCTACAAAGCCTTCATTTTAAGCAGACAATTAATCTTTACTACGCAAACGCAGTTAATATTAACTTCAATACTTTTCTGTGTGTGTGTGTGTGTGTGTGTGTGTGTGCAGAACGCGTCATAATTCGTAGTTACCCTTTTACTTCCACCATCCCCCTTACTTTTTGAGGAATTCACTGCCAGTATTAGTCACTGTGGGCCTATGATCACAATGAATGAGAATAAGATCGTTTGTCTTGAAGACCCAGTTTGACACGAAAACATTTTTCAAAGCACGCCCACCCCCCCCCCCCCCCAAACTGTTTGCAATGGCAACACACACGGTCTAAAGCTCTAGCACCAGTCGACGACCTTGAAGTTCTTTCCTAGGTCTCCTTACACATCCACGTCCGAACACATGAAGACAAGGCATCTTCATCTTATTCAGAAAAAAATAGGCCAAGGTTGATTAGATTGATTATCAGGAAATTGCATTATCAATATAAAATATCAAAACCCTGCATTAAACAAATTTCATGCAAATTGTCAGTGTTCGAGGTGAGCTGATCTTCAGTCTCGGTTGCTTCTTTGATATTTAATTCACGTGTTTCTCGATTTCTTCTTCAGACCATTCCCCGAATAGATGATAACTCACCTTGTCTTACTCAGAAATATCATGCTACATACAACTTAAAGGTAGTTGTATAAAACACCACAACAGTACACGACTACCCAGCTTAAAGTAAATAAATCGAGACTTTTACCAGGGACCCACTGCTTGAAACCCAAGTGCTGAATGCAATGAACCATATCTCCATTGGGATGAGCTGAACTTATGGGAATGCGACGCAGGATGAGAATATATGAGGATCTACTTTGAAAAACACCAGCATGTGTTGGATTCTCCTGAAAACAAATGTATAGTTACGCGTATGACTAACGGCTATATCACGAGAATTAATTTCCTGTGTATTTGTAGCTCAGTAGTTTGAGCTGTTTACTTTCTTACAGTGATTTGTGTGTTCAAAACTTATATATTGATGTTTAGGCAGCAACGTAGTATCACTAAGTGTCAGACAATGAATGAGTATAAATGGAAATAGTTAGATTTAAAACAGTCGAAAGAAGATCAAAATTCACAAAAACGCCTTATGACGAATAAAACTTAAACGTTACTTCCACTGCTAAGAATGCACTGAGTACCTACTAACCCTCATATTATTGACTAAATATTTTAACTACTACTCTATTAAATCTTTTTGTACGTAGGTAGTTGTGTATTACACAAAACAATCTAGATTATTACTGTATCTGTACTTCCTGTCACTTGACCACCCGTACTTGATCCAAATGACTCAAAAACCCAACCTGGTAACTGCTGAAACAATCAATGAGTTTTTGCTATTTCTGCTGGGAGTTTTATTCTTATGGGATAAAGAAACCTAATTGGTTATTTCAGTTATCGCTAGAATGGCTTTTAGTCACTTGTTTGCTCTTTTGACATGCACTTTATTGGAAATAAGAGAAATACACCATTCCGCGAGATCGAATAAATAATAACAAATTATGATTTATTTGATGAGTTCGGTTTCCCAGTTAACTAGACAAAATTCAATTGTTTTCGAGTCATCTTACCATAAATAAAAGAGGGGAAAACTTACATATCTCCCAAAACTTTGATAGTCTCCAATTGTTTTGCTAATTTCCTCAATTCATAAAATGGGTCTACATCGGGATTACGACTAGCTAAACCAGACAAGTAGAAATCAGTTACCGTATAAATGTTGGAACTGCATTTTTCACAATTCGATTCCGATATATTGACAGATTCCAAAACTGGTTCACCCACGAGATTGCTGAAGAGGGCCATGAAAAAGGGCATCTAACATTTTTTTTTCGTTCATAACTGGTAGAATTTGATGGGGATGAGCAGGTTTCCAACTGTTTTACGCGTCCAGTCAGAAATTTAGTCAAAAGTTGCTAATTACAAAGAAAAATAGAAGCGTTAAGGTGTATTTAAGATGGAAATGAAATTTCCAAATCAACAAATAATGTGAAAATGATAAATGAATCACGGGAGGATAAATCTTTTTTGATCCTTAGAACTTAGTGTCTGTATTGATTAACTTAAAAATCCGAAAGACGAGAGAACTATAAACTGATGCAACTGTTTAGAAGATTGACAAAAACCCATGATATAAATGACAAAACAAAGGTAGTATTCATCACGTACTGAAATCAAATGTGGAACTATTGAAAACATGAGAGGATTGAATATCTATCCCTTTCATATTTGGGACTTTACTGTAGAAGGCATCCATAATCCCGTGAAATCGAATCAAAGATCGCAAGGTTTCCTGGCGACCATGTTAACACTTAACCACTGGGTCTAGTGGTTTACTTTGAACAACCCTATTGATGATGCAGCACGACCAACGGCGAGTATCTCTTCCTATTGGCCACAGCTTTACAATACGACTTCTGGAAGTTCATCTCAAAACAGACGGGGGAAATCAACTCAGAACCTCGGACACAAGTGCATCGATTCCAGTTGCCATGTATCACAGTAGCATGCAAAGGCGAAGTTGGTAGAAAAAGTAATATCAAAGTAGAGAAAGGCTTATAAAAGAAAAAGAAGATTGAAAATGAAGGTTAGTAAAAACTATTCAAGCCTTACAAAAACTAGATCACTAGTGAACACCCTATTGTCATTTAATCAACGGGTATATGGAAGAAGTCTTAAACTAGGCCAAAAGAGATGTTCAATGCAATGGTTCTGTCACTGGTATAAGTATATGATGAAAACCCTCTTGAATTTTGTGAATTCATAGTAGATGTACAGCATTCTAAAAATAAGATATTCTGGTAACAGCTGTACGTAAAAATTAGACGATCCCTGTGCCCACGAAAAACAGCCCATGATAAATGGCAGAGATATATTCAACATATAAGACTACTTCTTTCAGAACCCCAGAATCTGAAAACTGTAGCGAAAGAAGCCAAAAACTAGAGCTTCATCTACTTTGCAAACAATGATAGTTTTTACACTCTATCAGTGTGTCTCATCCAGTTAGTATATGTGGATACATGTTAGTTGGTTGGAGGTAATCAGCAGGATGCTCTAGACCCAGGTTTCATGCTGTTTGGCACTCATCAGCAAGGCGTACCTGCAACCTTAACGAAACTGGTATCCCGCCTGAGATTCGAACCCGTGTCACCCAGTGTTGCAGTCAGCGACTTTACCACCAAGCTATTCGATGCACGACAGACCTCCTATAGGACTGGCTTAGATGTATTGATCGGTCACGGGAGTGAAACCAATTTCATGTTGTCTAGTCCTGAGTGCAGACCGAATCCTATCGATCATATTTGCAAACAACTAACATCTACTAATGTGCACCGCGATGCTGAGCTTCTTAGCTTGGTTGCCACATTGCAAATATGATCGATAGGATTCGGTCTGCACTCAGGACTAGACAACATGAAATTGGTTGCACTCCCGTGACAAATCCATACATGTGGATACACTCGACTTTGAGTTACGCGTTTACAATAAACATGACAGCTGCTTAGTTGTTTTCGACAGAATAGGATTCAATTCCACGGCCACTTATAAGAACGTAGAGCAATGAAGAACTGAAGTCAACCAGTAAATAATTTAAATTGTTTGCTTGCTACATATTGCGGAGACAGATGAATGCAGTTAGATTCAAAGTTATAAATATAAAATTCTTTATCGAAATAAATGTAGTCATAATCCATGAGACAATGATTCAATTTATAATGAACATACCAAAGAGCATGGAGAATATCTGATAACAACAGGAAGTAACTCGTTACGTATCCAATTATGGATAGCCTCCTCAGACTCGACAAGTTCACGTTCTTTTGAACTATACTGTCTACTTGTGTCTTTATCGTCAGTGAGTTCAGATGGTGAATGCTTTGAAAGGTTGTATGTCAAAGGCCTTTTAGACAGCAAATCACACAATTTCTCTAAAGTTTTCGATGTTAAATATTCAGACAACTCGCCCTAACAACAAAGAAATAGAAAGGGATTATTTTATTGACAAAATTAGTTTAATAGCATAATAGTCGCAAAACATTGGAAGAATTCAACTGAGTAGTTTAACGATATTAGACATAATACATGAGGCGTTTCCCACTCACATTAAGATTTCCTACTACCTTCTAATATCAGCCATGAAAACTTGAGATTTTCTGACGAACGAAATTAAATTGTTTTCAACAAGAAAGGATAAAGTTGAGTAATCAAAAAAAAGGTTTGCAGAACTAGAAACTGCTTATGAAAAGGACAAATTTCGTGAGAGCATACTAGGATAGCAATCGTACAAAATAAGCTATTCAACGTGGTAATTATTTTTGCTTGCATAAATAACTCAGATCCTTTACTTCTAGTCTCCTAACATGTCAGGAAGACACAGCGGTTAGCGCAAGAGCCATAAACAACTAGTGTCGTAGTAGATGCAACTGCATTGGGACGTAGTAAAATTAATGTCAAAAAGATACTAAACTTAAGAGAATCAGGATGATGATTATGAACAAGTTGTATCCTAAAAGACATTACTAAGTAGAGTTAGATATCCAATAATTTGCTAGGGTGTATTCCAGTAAACGACAAATCATCAGTTATTTTAATTCGACAAGAAATCACTAGCCTTGTACAGCGTCCAAAATAGAAATGCTCGACTGGGATCCCATGATGCTTCTTCAGGAGACACCAAATTAGAAACGAAGAGACCAGCGAATATAAAATAAATATTGGCATCGCGAAATTCAATCCATACTTCTGGACTGGAACAAATAAGAATGAATTGTTACAAAGAGAATGGTAAGTAATCAGAAACTGTAACACCCAGAATTAGGCGTAAGTGCTCTGTTTTCACAAAACCTTTCGATTCCCAGCACTAAATAAAGGTGGTTGTTATCAGAAGCTTAAGTGAGAATTGTGAATCCATCAGTGTTATGTTGCTGCAGTGTTCGTTCAGGTTGTGCTACTATAAACTAAATAACTTGTTGTAATATTATACATGCCCTGGTAAATAAAATATCAATAAACAACTTAGTAGTACACAAACACAGTACGTTAAGTAGGGCACAAGTTTCAGATAAATCAGAGCAATCATTGTCAATTTAAGTGCTAAATTGTGTAATCACATGATAAGGCCACTACCATATTTGATAAAATCAATGAATGTAAAATTCCAACAGTTATTGCAGAAAGCTGAACAATAAAAACAACAATCAGTAATTAAATGGCTGTTTTATGTAAGTTAGATATGAAGGCCCGGTGGTGTTAGCTGAAAGTGACTTAAGTGAAAATATCTATAAATGTACATCAGACACCCTTTGAGTGCGCTCTCAAGCACAAATTGGTGTAATGATGAAAAAAAACTATGAAACCATAAATTCCATCTGAATCCATGCGGCCTAATGCAAAGAAATAACCGAAGCAAAGTTAGGCTGAAAGAGGGCTAAGTGTAGCCACATCAAAAAATGATACAAATATATGAAGTTTCTCATCGTCCATAAGAGTTATGTAGGGAGGTGCAACCTGCATGTTTGAAGTCATTGAGATGAGGGAAACCAATAGTTGAAAATGATGAGATTGCTCAAAATCGATCACAGTTGCGCAGATATGTTTATACTTTATTAGGTTGGAAATTTTAGATATTCGCACTGACACTCATTTATTTGTCCCATCTTCTTCATACACCTTGCTCCACTTTGGTAAAGTCCTTCTTCGATCCAATTCTTTTTATTTGTTGCTATAAAACATGGAAACTTAAGCGCTTCATCGGCCATACAAGCAGTTGTGATTCGATAATTCAGATGGTACCAGATAACTTATTACACATCGAAGTTTAGCTAAAGGGACAATAATCATTGATAAAGCAAATTGCATCAAACTGAAAAAACTGTATCCTTATTTTATTTTGCATATCGATAAATTGCTTCTTATCATATGACAATTACTATTCTTTCCACCTTCAGAGTAAAACTCATTTCTAAACGTATTAACAAACTACCGACGTTTAACAGTAAAATACTTCAATTTATTGAGGTGTAAGGTTTCTTAAGGTCTTGTAACTGTATATATTTATATTTATACACGGAGAGCTGTTGGTATTGTCCTGAATTATGGTACCAATACCCCTTATGAGGTTGATAGTCACAGAGGTCTAAAAAAGTTCCAAAAATGTATAAAAGTAATGTGTATAAATACCTTTGACTGATGCATTTGAAGCATGAAATATTTCTCGAGGTAAAAGTCAAATCTTTGCTGTGATTGTGTCAGTGGTAGACATATTGTTATGAAACAAAAGTGATGGATCAGCACCAGATATTTAGTGGAAAAATGAATGACCCAGTTCATTTGTAACATAGGTTACCAAACGGCATCGCTAACCAACCGACAGTGAAATAAAACATTCATTATCAAATGAGTGAAAGTTTTACAGTATGATGAGGAAAACTCAGTAAATCTGTTCCGCAAATAGACACAATAAAGGCTTACGTGTAACTGTTGGATCCATGAACTAATAAAAATGCCTTCAAACGTTTGAGCATTACAAGAATCTATAAAAAATTAAAGTGGTAGTGGTTAGATCAGGACATAAAACTACAATTAACTGCTAAAAGAAAAAGACAAAATGATTTACTACACCCAACAATAGTGACTCACAGTCAACGAAACTGTTTCGAAGAATGACAAATAGGAATGAAAATGCACTCAGCAACCTTGTGCACATCCGTGGAGTAGGCAAACAGTTGCATCTATTGTGTGAGGGCTAGTGATACCACCTGGCTGCCCAAACCTCGGTAGGTGGAGCTGGGTTGAACCCGTGACGCAATAGTTGAAAGTCATCGGCCTAAACCGCAGCTACACAAGTACGACAAGGCTTTGTGGTTATCAAAATGGTGGCAGGATAAAAAAAACCATAATTGGAAGGAATCTCATAGACGTGATTAGAATCCAGATTGGAATCATTAAAAACAAAGTTGACATGCATCGAATGTATAATTTGAAAATGTAATAAGTGTTTACAAACAAACTTGGCATCTAGTTAGGAAAGATTACACCATAATACGATCGTGTAACATGCAACACGAAAATATGCTGAATAAGTATTCTTTAAGGAAGACTACCGTTATACTCGAATACGACTTCTGTTCGACGCAGTATCATCAGATATATTTGGCAACTACACGTTCCATGCAAATGCTCTCCACAGCACGACTGTTACTGAAGAAATATATTAGTACATTAACTCAACTATATTTATGTCGTCAGTGCTCTCCTGTGGATAAAGTAATGTCAACTTAAGAACTCAGAGAGATAATACACTCAAAATGATATTCTCCATATCCCCTCCTAGCTAGTTGATATGCAGAACAATTAGAAAGCATCTACCAGTACGTGACTAAGCGAGGTGCATACACGACATGAGTAGACAAACTCAGGGAAAAATCGTTTCAGTAAAATTTAAATCTCAACACTGATACAAAAGGCTCAATTATCCTTTGACCATTAAAAAATAAACTTATGAACTCAAGGACAACATATGAAGAGATCGTCAAACTGAGAAAATGTTTTTATCACTGACCTATGAAATAAATAAGACTTACACCCAGATGTTCAAGATGAACATATTTTAGAGCTCAGTTTGCATTGTCAAACAACAAACTAAACGAACCAAGGTTTTTAATTGACAGAGATTATACATTATAGATAACCTTAGCGACCCTTGTAGAATATATACTAGATGAAGTATGAGTAATGTAGGAAAAAAAATCATAACTTTCAAGTAAAGATAACTTGCAAGGATTCCCAAAGATATAATATTCATAACTCACTTTAGTTCCAATGTTTTCATGATCACTGGAGATATCTTCAGAATTGTCAACAGTCAGCTAACGTAAACCAGAAAATCGGAGTAGTTGACACAAAATAAACCAACAACACAATGAAATTTTATGCGATTCATCTTATTACTTATCAAAAGCAAGTAGTATAACTACCCATAAGTAATTATAAAATACCAACGCAGCGTCGCTATCCAAACACGTGCTCCACAAGGAGCGGCAGTCCTCCACCGACCCTCTCCAGGAATGACTGATAGTAATGTAGTTTATCTGTATCCACCGCTCAGTTGAAATCGGTGGTCGCCACGTCAGACAGTCACTATGTCTAAAGTTAGTGAGGACTAGAAACAAACTGCTATCTAAGCACAGTTGTAGTGGGTGTTATTTATTCGTTCGGCTAGGATTCCGAAAGTATCAATTAAGTGCTCTCCCGCTTGACTTAGCCCTTTCGACGTTTTGATAGCTAATGTGAAGGGTACTGTGATGCAATAAATGTTTAGTGGACCGCTGAGAAACTGATGGCTAAACAGGTCTCGAAACTCTTCAGCACGCTATGGTCGCTGAATACATAATCTACCAAAAACGGACTATGCCAAGGAACAAAAGGAGTGAATACTTCAAACAGTCGGGGCAATACTAATGATCGTCAGGAAATAGCAACGAAAACCACCACGCCATAATTCTTAAAATTAGAAGAGAATTTTTTGTGGTCACTATACCGTAAAATAGTAGCGGGCCAAGAGCAAGAGCAGTAAACCAATGGATACATAAGTATGGTAGAAAATAACAGAAGGCTCGTGAAGAAGTAATGAATGAATGAAATACATAACTGGAGCACCTACTGAATGTACATTAATTTCAAAGTGGTTTGAAAGAAAAAATAAGTCATCTGGCTGTCTTAGAAGGACTTGATTATCCCAGAAACGGATATTAAACGCAGTTATCCAGAGTTCAGGGTGGAAATTGTTGATCAAGTTTCAGTTGCACTGAGAATAGCGAAGTGCATTGTTCAGTAAGATTTGCCAAGCTAAACAAAGTCACAGCTGATATCCTGAAATGTTCCGCTACCTATCAATTATATTTGAAGGAAATACAGAGGAAATAAACGAGTTTGAAAGAGTAAGTAGATTGCAGATGGGTGGTTAACAAAGGTTGTCTAAACTTTTAAGATAATATAACAGAGTGCAAAACTGCAGGAATTTATGGTGGACCAACGACTTAAATGATCATAAACTAAGATATCCAGTACATATCTAAGAAAACTTTCGTTTAAAACACGAAACTATGCAATTACAAAAGCGAATTTACACACCTTGAAAAGTAAGTGTATACCAATTACATCACTACTTATAGGAAATAACATGACTTACCTTTCTTTTCAAAACCAGAAGTAATTTCATTTGACCTTCGGAATCAGGCATAGTGATTTGCAAAATGGACTCAACAAGCTCTAAATTCCTCCATAACTCCTAATTACAAAGTAATTTAAGAAACAGAAACAGTAAAATCAAATGACAATGAATAACAGGACATATAGTGTGAACACAAAAACACAAACGTACGTATTCGGCCTATATTTAATACTTAATTGGCACACCATAAATGCAATGATATATACATAAAGCACTTTTTGTAACTGCAGATTTATACACTTATACCATCAACTGTTCAGACTACTACTTATTTGACACATTCAACCACCTTACATTATTTAACCGGCTCATGCATGATCCTTTGAAGATAATTTTTTACACTGGAGTTTATTTATTGTTAACATTTTCACTAAAGCTTCATCGTAAAAGTAGTTACAAACATTCAAACTGTTATCTTAGGCATAAAAACTTCACACTACTCACAGAGTTCTAGATAGAGATTTATCTTGAGCTCAGTCACAATTTTTGGGTTCCGATGGATAAATATTAAAAGCACAATAAAATTACTCGGCATGATTCTGCAATAAATACTGAAACCAAGCTTGTTGATCAGTATAACCATGAAGAAATAACTGATCTGAAACTTTTGGTGCATTTGCGCGATACATTCCGAACAATCTGATCATATAGGTTACTTGTCACATGTATTTTTATGGAAGTTAACAGAGAATAAAAGGTTTACTAGATGTAAAGGGTGGACAATCTGTTAATCTTGAAATCAAGTCACCGAACGAGATAGATACATAAATATTCCTTAATATTACACGGTTGGATAATTAAAGATGAAAAATATAATATAAAATTGCTTTGTTACCAGAGCAATAAAGGAATCGACAGTGTACCTAAGAGATTCGTAGACAAGTTTGAGAGATACGTGGAAAGCAACACAATGATCCAAAGAAGTATTTCGCTGTAACTGCATCTAACGATTATTCCTTTAGTAACGATCATTTGATCTTGCTTGTTCCTGCAAACATTTTTGTGTTCGCTTTGTTTATACGCTGTACGGGTTTATTGGAATACATAAGCTGTTTTTCAAGGTTGTTGATTTTCACTGTATATGCTTTACGGATACGTTGCTTTAAACGTTTAGTGATCAGAGTATCACCCAAACATGATAGCCATTTAAAGGGAAGATTAAACATCAAATACGAATTTAACATTGGCAGTACTTAAAAGAACAGAAATGGGTAACAGAAATGTTGGTCCAAAGGATCAGCATATAAAGATTCAATTTTTTAAACGAAGATGCGCTAATAAAAAGTTAGTGAGGCGAAAAAAAAAATCATATAACGACATGAGTATGTCTTAAATATTAATGTTAGAAACAAATTCAGTTACTGCAAAGGTATGCTTTAAAATGAACTTACAGAAGTGTCCGTTAATACAGTTCAATGGTGAAGTAGCTATTTAGAGACTTGAAGACTGACATTTAGGTGAAGGGGCTAGGTAACTTTAGAACCTTTCCCGAAACCATAAGCACTGTGTAAACCAGGATTCCAAACAATTAAATGAACTGGGTTTTTTTCTACTAACAGTGCATATTGAGGAGTTAATTACTAGCATAATATACACCCACCTTAAAAGAGATTTTACATATCTGCCATCACCACGAAAGGATGACACTCCACCTTTGCATACACTATTTAATGATGATATATTAGACAGACAACAATTCCTATTACCTATTATCTACCAAACCCGTATTAATATTCGTAGCATTTCCGTATACAGAAACAAAACGGTTTGTCTGACGTGATGGCTCAATTGCATATCACCATGATCAAAAAGAGACTGCTGGCTAAAACATTTTCTTACCACTCTATCATGGAAGAAAAGGCTGCTGAATAGTGATGAAACAAAAAGCACCTACCTCTATGGTGCAAATAACTATCGCTATGAAGAGAATCAAAGAGAAGATCATATTTCTGGGATTAAGTAGTGTGGTAATGGGAACGAGCAGCAATGCACGCTAATAATGTCATTGATCTGTCAGGAGTATGGGCTAGAAAAGGTGGTCTTCTAAAATTACACACGCCCTCTTTACTCAAATTCTACTGACTATGTTAAAAACTGTTTGCAAGCGCGTACATGACATTATCCAGTACGAATCAAAAGCTTCCAAAAACGGCAATGAGAACATAGAGGCAGATAGACAAAAGAATTAACGAAGAACCTGCCAAAGTGAAACGCCTTGAGTTGCAATACTACACAGAAGCATGCTGAAAACAAGTGTGCAGAAAAGATAGACTTTACCACCAAACCCTAATTTCAGAATATCTACAGCTTCCTGAACTTCTGCAAGTGTTGGAAAGCCTATCTGTGTTCCACTTCAGATTTAACTGGATAGAGAGCAACATCATGGTAGCTGTATCAATATAAATGTAGGACGTGACAGTGATATGATTATGAGCAATAATTTATGTTCGAAACGTCATCAAGTGTATTATCATCTACTTGATGATAAATCAAATAAACAAATCTAATATGGAATAGTAGCTGTAGACCAGCTGAATTGTTCTTCCAAGTGTTTCGTCCATCATTCTGTCCTGTGGATGGACTGTAGACCCATGCTTCTTCATCAGCCCCACTAACCACTGACCTATTCGCCCCAGTTTCTTAAAAGTCCAAATAACTATTTACTGTTACCTATTACTGGAGCCTTCTTTATCGCTTTACTTCTCACTGCCCAGTAACGCTCGCACTCACTGCGTTGACTTTGAGTTGTTTCCCCTCCTCATTGTGCTCGGAGACTGCAGGAATGAGTTCACGATCATCCGTTAATTCAGAACAAGCTGAGATACACTAGTTCTTTCTAGTAACCTGCTGACAGTCGTTTACGGTACTTAACGTTGCTTTAAAGGTACACTGGAAATGGCAACAAGCTTCTCCACGATTAGTGACGTTGTTTTATTGTGACAACTGTCTAGCTGGTTTTTGTTGAAAAGAGCCTTAATATTCTCAACATCAAGCAGCGCTCGCAGTGGTCTTGTTGCTACAGTCTGTTCAACTAACTTCATCAAGAAGTCATCGCTGATGATATCAAGTCTAGTGACGAAATATCAAAGCTCAGACAACATCAAACAACCATCACACCTATTTTGAACTATAAAAGGTTTTCATAAAGTTTCTCGAACCAACGCGTTATCTCTATCCAAACACATTCTTCAAAAGAAAGGGCAATCTTTCGTCGACTGGAAAAATTGCAATACATCTTCCACTACGTTTCTTATGTTATCAATCATAGGATATTTTAGCTGACTAGCGAATTTTTAAATTTATTTTCAGTACTGTTAAAAGACACGGTTGCCGAAAAGGCGATATGGAGACGATGTAGTTGTGAATTAGCTAGTTATGAGTGAAAGCTATAAAATAAATCATATATAAACACCACTAACCTCAATTTGATGAAGACATACAAGAAGCCTTACACAAAGAACATCATTATCTTTCTTTTGCTTTAGAATAGCGTCTACAAGAAACCTTAACTCCATAAGCACCACCTTTGAAAATCCTGCGTAAAAAATCAAATGAAAAATAGAGTTTTTAAAAAATGGAGTACGATGTTTAGTGGGCAACAAAAATATGGTCAAAACTATTATTACTACATAATGGATTGTCAAAGTCAAATTAGCCGGATACACTGTTATCATCCAACGTGAAGATAATAGACAAGAAATGTTAAATATAAGATCACTGTTCTCTAACCAATGCAAAAAGACATAGCTCACTGGCGCAAGTAGTCATTATTCCATCTAGGTAGGGATTTTATTTCTAACTTACTTGATTGTAAATCTGAAAGCCAGATTTCATCTTCGGTAGATGTAAGTTGGATGAAGGTGGTCACAGGAAGCCCTAGACCTGGGTTTTGTGCTTGCTGGCACCCGTCGGCACGGCGTATCTGCAACCTCAACGGAACTGGCGTCCAGTCTGAGATTCGAACTCGCGTCACCCAGTGTTGTACTCAGTGACGTTACTGCTGAGCTATATGGGTCGCTACTGACCCCATGCAGGACTGAATTAGATACACTGGTTGGTCCCTGGGGGGTAGGCCAGATACGCCTTCCTGACGAGTGTCAACAAGCACGAAATCTAGGTTCAGGGCTTCCTGCTGATTGCCTCCATTCAATTAACATCTACCGAAGTGAATCATGATGCTGGGCTACCTAGTTTGGTGGCCAACATTGCAAGGTGATCGACAGAATCCGATCAGTACTTAAGACTAGACAACATAAAGTTGGTTACCTCGAGTGACCAATCAATCTAGATTTCATCAAATAGTACACTTGATTTTGCTTCTTTAGTGATGATTTGTAAAGCAATCATAATATTTATGCTAATCAAGTTACAAAACCTTTCCGAACGAATAATTTCCATTACTTGAACACGATGACCATTGGTTAATATCTTTCAATGGATTAAAACAACGATCCTTAACAATTAATTAATTATGTATAGTAATGATGGGTAGCGGCTAGCAGTGGAATCCAGGATGGCATTTCATCCTCGTACTAACACTAAAATTATACCCGTCGCGCAAGTGGCTATCGTGTCTCGGCGGTGTAGTGGATCACGCTTTCGCGTTTGAAGCGATCGCTCCCGAGTCCGAATCCCGGTGGGAACAACATTACTCATTAGGAGGCAGGTACATCCAGCTGACGAGCCCCAGGTAGGACGAAATGTGCATCCTGGATCCCACTGCTAGACACTACCCATCATTACTATACATAATTAAAATTCAGGCAACATCGAGGCATCCGCACAGGAGCCCATATGCCAACAGAGACTGATGAATTCGGTCTAATCAACGACGGTGTAATACAGTAATAACGTTAAAATTAATTAATTAATGTAGAATATATACATATCCTAGGAAGAAACAGAAATTCACTTCTTGATTTTCAATGCTTCTGCAACTCATATCATTTCGTGATGAATAACAACCTTGAAATCAGTCAATTCACCAAATAAGAATTTGATTAGTACATGCTTTAGAAGCATGTGGATTTCGAGTAATAAAATAATGTTGCCATTGCGGTGACAACTGAATAGCTTGGAGATGGAATACCATTCAACACCAAGTAGTTAGTAAGGCAACTAAGACACCTGATAACAGTGTAGGGTTAAACATCATAAGCGAACTATATATTTCATATATGTATATATATCATTGTTTCAGTTTCTTTTCGATGAGATTTAATGATAGTGAATTTCGTTTAAAGATCAATTCGTAAGACTTTCATACACCAAGCCTCAGAACAACACAGAATAACAGTCACCGTCTAATATATCCCATTTTGAAGAATAAGCTGCCATAACTGACCAGTTCAATATCTGTTTACCAATTCATCTGCTCCTGTGGAAGTAGGTATATAAATTGCTTGTTTAGGCCTTATTTTTGCTGCATCTGCTATTATGGTCTAGTAAAAAGCAGAGAAAATCAACCAACTCATTTATTTTGCAACATGTGGTCGATATAGGACAATCAGCTACGAATATCTCATTCAAAATTATTTAGAAAATCTAACCAAACTTTCAAGTCCCTATTCATCATATACTGCCTCAGAAGCCCAGGTATTTCGCAGAATCGAGGATCGTGATTCGTTACCTCAGCAGCTGCTAAGGTGGCCTTTAAAGTCACCCAAAAAATTAATAAACAAACGTATGCACACTTTTCGTAAATTCGTTAAAAGGAAATGACTTTAAAGACCACCCTAGGGATAACTCAAATAACCAAGCAGACTTCAGTACTTAGTGAAAATCTGACTACATAGCCGAAATAAGACACCTGATTACTTGTTTCGATCACTGCAAAGGTGGTCCTTACAGTCACTCGAAAAAGCAGTGACTCATAGGTCATCCCAAGAAAGCGGAGACGTGGTCTATTGAACGCAAGATCACGAAGAGGAGCAGATGTAGGTTCGGAGCACTATCTAGTGCAAGGAACCTACCTTCAAAATCAAGTTGAAAGCATTCAAACAACCTGGTGATGATAGACCACAGTTCAAGTTCAACACCCAGAACAGAAACTGAAAGACAAAACTACAAAGGACATCTTCACGTCAGCTATCAGGTAAAAATGGGAGACATTAGCCAACATCCCCGAGGAAACTTGTGTGGAAGAACACTGCAACCCTTTGAAACAGACGTGGAAGCAAACCTGCATAACCGTATTAAGTAGGAAAAAGACAAAGACAAGACAAGGAATGGATCTCGACGGATACATGGAAGCTGATAGAGGAGGGAGAGGAAGATGGTGAATCAGAAGATGAACCAGTGCAGTGCAGTGCAGGAATGAACAACGAAAAGAGGAACTGAACACAACCTGTAAAACACTACACGGGACAAAGAAGTGGAAAAGAGTGCACGCAAAGACAAAAGACGCTTTTATGACACATTGACAAGTGAAGCAGAACAGGCTACTTGTAGGAGAGACATTATATCAAATAACCAGGTTACTATTTGGGAAGAGATCAACTCTGATGAAACCAATGAGAAATAGTGCAGGAAACCCAGTTACCAAAGAGGAGAAACAAAGGAAACAATGGGCTGACCACTTCGAAAAGCTCTTGAATCGACCAACACCATCACCTGCAACTCGTCAACAAATACCACCAGTAACCACAGAATTACCAGTGAACACAAGCCCTCCAACAAAACTCAAAGTCCTGAATGCCATAAAACTGCTGAAATCTGGGAAAGCAGCAGGACCAGATGGAATTCCTGCAGAAGCACTGAGAACAGACACAGAGACAACAGCAGACATGCTCACACCACTATTGCAGAAGGTTTGGAAGGAAGGAAAGATACCTACCGAGTGGAAGAAGGGCTGCCTTATCAAACTCCCAAAGAAGAGCGAACTACGTCTTTGCAAGAACTGGCGCGGAATCATGCTGCTGTCCACCCCAAGCAAAATATTATACCGCATCATCCTGGAGAGATTAAAAGGTGCCCTGGATTCAAAATTACGACAGGAATAGACTGGCTGACTGGCTGGCTTCAGGAAGAACAAATCATGTGCGCATCAAATTGCAACGCAACGCAACCCTACACATCATCACAGAACAGAGCACAGAATGACAGTCAACTCTCTACCTCAACCCCATTGATTTTTAAAAGGCCTTCAACAACCTCTACCACAAGTAATTCGACAGACAGCTGCTTCAACAATACGGTCTCACTGCCACAAACCTTTATCAAACTCATTCAACAACTAGATGACGACACCACATGCCAAGTGATTCACAATGGAAAGCTCAGTGACGCCTTTCAAGTGAAGAAAGGAGTAAGACAACGCTGTCGCCTACTATCACCCATCATCCTCCTCCTGATCGTGGTCGACTGCACTGTGAGGAGCGAGAAGATGGGTATACGCTGTTTGTGAAGACCGATGAAAAGAGCCTAGAAGATTTGGATTTCACTGATCGTGATCTATGCCTAATGCCTTATGTGGCACAAACTCGAAGATCTACAGGCAAAAACTAACAAGTTAACTGAAAAAGTGAGGCAGCCAAGACGAGACTTCAAGTGAACGGAGAGAAGACAGAGGTGATGAAGATAACCAACCAACAACAGCATCAACAACAAGCACCAATCACCATTAACGGGAGAAACATAAAGGAAGTATCTCTTTCACCTACCTACCTCTCAACCTGGGCAGCATCGTTTCAACTACAGGCAGCACAGGCACAGACGACGATGTCGAAACCAGGATCAGAAAAGCAAGACAGGCGTTCATTAGCCTGAAACCAGTGTGGGGATCTACTGCACTCTACCCAGCAGAAAGAACAAGATCCGGATTTTCAACACCAACCCTGTCAAGTCAATGCTGCTATATGGTTCACAAACTTGGCGTGTCACGACGAAAAGCATTCCCAACAAACTACAGACATTCATCAACACCTAACGCCTACGCTCACTCGATACTGAAGATCAGATGGATTGATAGAATAATAAGAATAAGCAACAAGGAACTCTGGCTGGCTGGCAACGAACCAACCAAGAACCCATCGCCCAACAAATATGCAGAAGAAAGTGGAGTTGGGTTGGGCACACACTGAGAAGACCATTCGGGGACATCACGCGCCAGGTTAAGCCGTCGAATGGAATTCAAAAGGGAAACGACGAGTTGGGCGTCCCAGGTGAGGGTGACATGGAGGGGATCGTGTGAGGAAGAAATGAAAGCTTGTGGGCAGTCGTGGAGCCAGGTTGAAAAGACTGCAGAGAACAGAGTGCAATGGAGGCGTGATACTGAAGCCTTATATTCCATTAGGAACCCAAGGGAAAAAAATAATAATGAAGATAGGCCACCCTAGCAGGTGCTGGAAAAACCAATTAGTTCTCCTTATTCTAGAAAAATCGGGTGGCTTGAAGGAGCACCCTGGCAAGAATCGAAATGACCATTCAGGTTTCTTCACTACGGCTGGAAAGGCAGATTTTCATAAAATACAGAAGTCTAATTGGTTATCTCAATGGTTGCTAGGGTGGCTTTTAAAATCACTCCAAAAATACAAACCAAGTGGATTATACTATCCTGACAAATGACATCACTCCAGTGTTTAGTGACGGTCGAGAACACTTGAGACAAACACCTGCTTCATTTTGACTAGTCAGGCGATATCAGAAAATGAATACAAAAAAGGCTGAAAGAAATTCTTCTTCACCTGGAGACTTATTAGCATTCTTCATGAAAACCATTTCCCTAGTACTGACTGAGCTTAGTCAAATAACTGTTTTTCGAAATACGGAGAAAAGATATAAGACAAAATGCATAAGTGATTTAACCCACTTATAGTGAATATGGTTGGTTCACTGACTACCTGCAGTCATATATCATCGGTTGACTATAATTTTATGCCTCCGGATGCGAGGCTATCGGTCAAGCTGCTTGCACATAAAGCAAATGCATATAGGTGCATATTCACTATTTATAAACATCTTGGATAAACATCTCTTTCTTTCACACAGCTCCTGTGTTTTATCATTTCTAAGTATCCTATTTTGTCAACGTGCTGCCTAAGAATTAATGTTAACAACGACTGCTATAGTGTTCATATACTTCAGGTAAATCAAACAAGGTAATAAATGATAAAATCCGTGCTAAGTAACTGTTTTTCTCTATCTTGTAACTATCAGCAGTTCTAATTGTCCTTTTTCTCAAATTATTTATCCATGTAGGGTCTATCATTATAAGCAACTAATTTTCTTAGTTTGAATAACCTGACTAAGTAAAGGAACTTAGCTTGGTTTTGAATAATAAACCCAATCAATATAAGTAATCCCCGAAGAAACTAGTTATTATAATGCAAACACGCAGTAGGGTGGGATGCAGTAACAGCCTTAAAGACTGATGTTGTTTGGTGACAAAGTTGAAAACTGAATCTTCATCCACTGAATCAACGTCTACATCTTCAGAAGGCATGATTAGACACCGATTTCAGGTATATCAAAAATTCTACTAAGAACTTAAAAAGGGAAAAGTAGTAAAACTGTAAAAACCAGGTCAGGAAGTGGTATTATTGTATGACTACATGATCATGAGCAATAATTTGTGCTCAAAAAAGTCATTCACAGTCAGTAATAATGCACCGTAGTGTTTCATATCAAACAAAGTAATCTAAGCGATTACACTCTACTGAAGTGCCTAACCAGGTTCTATACTTACATAGCACTCATCTACATCGAAAGCGATTCCTACTGGTAAATCAAATGCAACGAAGCATTCATGAGTAAAATTTTATTGACTTCCAGGTAACTTTTATACTGACCTTGATTTATTTTTCTTTAGATATTTGTTGTTTTGTGCACATTTTTTGTTTGGAGGGAGAATAGTAAACACAACTCAGTGGAAACGTCAACTTTTATGTACTTATCATCAAAGTCGTGAACATGTAACCTTTTGATCTCCATAGTTTGATGTTTACCTACTCAGAATCTAAGGTACTCTTCTCAATAAAACATGTAAATTAAAAACCTATAGATTTTAAATGCGACTAAACAGTTAAGCTACTCCAATATATTGGTGTTGCTCAATGGATGAAGCATTTAAATGCCAATCAGAAAACAAGACTGAACCCTTCCCGGACAACTGCCGTTACGTAGAATTACTTTCTCTACCAAATGTATGTGGTTAAATGTATGGTACATGAACTTTTTCAAGGTTGCTGCGTATCATTATTATTCTGAACATGTATGAAACAAACTTAAGAGGCTCGCTTACATTTATAAACAGTTGATTACGTAGGTACATTATGCTGCGGAAATTATAAAAAGGTGGCTGAAATTTGCTCCAGTTATAATTACTGTAAATTAAATGAGGAAGAATACAACAAATACAGAAAGTCAACGGTAATTACAAAAAGAAAACTAGTTGTAGTGTCACCAACATCATCACAGTAACAGGCATTAGTGTATAACCGTTCAGGTTGCCACACTTCATATCAGCACATCAAGACAGAAAGCACAAGGTTAGAAATAGAGAAATAAAAGTGATTAAGAAATAGATGAAAAATAAATATACATGAATAAGAATAAATTAAGTTGTTGCTTATAAATACATTTATGGCTGATGTTATCAGAGCATGACAAAATATACCTAGTGAATGAAAAATCCTCAAAATGATTAAAATCTACACTGCACAAGTATCATATACTACAACTTACCACAGAACCAAGATTGAAAGTTTTAACAAGTAACTTGGCTTCATCGAAATTCTCCAACTCAAGAAGACATTCTAATCTTGAAAAAAGAATAAGCAAATTATTATTCGCTTTTAAGCCAACAATGCATGATATTAATAGGCACCTGTTCAGGATATTTAAACAAGCTTTGAATCCGTGGGCAATGATATTTGAATCCCTGTTAGTCATTGAGTTCAATGATTTAGCCACGAAAAACAAATGATTATTTTATCTCGAAATCACACTGTTGCCAGTATGAACTCTAAGAACCTGAGGCTTATAGTTTCAGTTATCACTGACAGTAGTGAGAACAAACATACATCACGGAAATTTCCCTAAAGAAAGTTATAATCTCTTGATACTAACGTCGCCAATATTTGAATTTAACTGCAAAAGTTTTTAAAAAAACTAGATCGCTTAACAATAAAAATGTGATTACATTTCCCGTCAATATTCCTAAACCCATCACTTTAGTGTGAATAATAGGTACTTTTCTGGTCCTTTGTTAAAGTCAAATCACTGATAAGTTTCATGCTACAATGTAAGTAATATACATTGTGGCATACGCCATTTTTATGTTCTGGATAAGTAGGCATCTCTTTACCCATTATCGATTTGTGAATGAAGTAATGAAATTACTCAAAATTTTATTTCAGAAATAAGTTATTCACGTTTTTAGCTGAAACACGTTTATTGATCAATGATCGATCAAAATCAAATACAAAAAATAGAATGAACGTGGGGAAAAACATGGCTAACTAATGAACAGTTTAACATAGAACACAAATGCTTTTGTTATGAGACCGAGAAATGTTTGTTCTCCACGGTTTGCTGACTGACAGCTACTTTCCAACAAAATCCTGCACAAGGGTTGTGGAAATACAAGACAGTTTTTAGTGGATTATCTGATGATAATTTCCTTACCTATCAAAGTCAGTAATTCAGGTAAATTTCTAATAATTTTATAATTGGATAGGCTTTTCAAAACATCGGTCATGACACAGTGTTGACTATATATAGTTTAACTCTACGTATGCAGCAACTGTTTACGACCGAATGACCGGCTGTTTTTGAATACAGAAACCTTGAACGCCGGTTAGGCATTTAGTGACAATTTTTTAAATGAAACAGTGATGTTATTACACCTTGCTTAGTCTGATCTAACAGTTTACAAGGTTCAGAAAAACATTAGAGTAATGACTTGAGATGCAGTTAAAAATATGGACGTAAGCAGGACTTAATTAACACAACACACCATCATCACCGCTTCAAAACTAAGAGGCTCGGAAGATTGTTATTTCATTTTCATTACCCTACTATAAGGCTTCGGTACTTAAGTTTCTCTTAGCAAGTTACTAGTGTGAACACCACTTCACTTATTTGATTACTCATTTAGTTTTAACAAACACGAGACAGCGAGAAATAATGTAGCATTACCAAACCAAAAAGATAAACGGAGGAAAAGCAACGAAATCATGCACGAAGCAACCTAATAAGATGAATTTAAAAGACTGCCTACTATTTCCATCTTCACAATGAGCCACATCTAGTTACGTCAACAATCAATCAGTCGCATGGTTTTTTCGACCTCACCCAGGAAGTCCTGGTAAATTAATAAACATTCAGTTAACACAATTATTATTCACTCCATCTCACCATATCAAAGACTGGCAAACCATCTGATTCTTTCGTCCAGTCCCATAACTAAAAATAGTGAATGACGTGAGTTATAAGGATGGTATTCACAGTACGTCCAAGTCATCGACTAATCCCCCTACAAAGGTTGTGGCAATCAAGTGATAATCCTAGCTGGGGTCGTTAAGACTATAGATATGAATGGTTGGACACTGAGTGATAATGGCTCAAGATAGATCATAATGGTACTAATGAATACGCTTATCATCGAAATAGTTTGTATTTTTATCAACGTTCATTTATTTACTCGTTTTCCACTTATACTTGAATACTTCTTTTTGCATGACTGAATTCCTCTGATGCTATGGTGAAGTATGGCAAATTAAAGTGATGCACTTTTCTGCCATATTCTACGCCGATCTACTAGCCTGTGACAGTAGTTTTTGATTTGTACTACCTATATCCTATAGATAACCTCACCTGGTTGACTAGTTCACTAGTTACTAGCCGGTCCTAAGCCCGGAGGACAAATAGGAAAGGTTGAGCATGGGGGCTAGCAACCCTACTACGGAAAACCAATCCAATCGCTAAAGAAACTTCGAAGCACAAAGAAAATATAAAAATAAAAACGGACTAATTCCTCGCTGGAATCGGAAAGACGAAATGACGCCGGTTGGTGAAAGCCTTCGGGAAGTCGACTGGCAGATGTCTTCACTTTTCTAGATGAAAGCAAAGGTAAACATGGGGACATGGGATATCCGCAAAATGTTCGAAGCTGGCTGGCAAGGCTGCTCAGATTGAAAAAGAGATGAGAAGATATAGCACAAAAGTGCTAGGAATCTGCGAAAGCAGATGAAATGGAAGTGGGTTCTCCAAACTGTTAACTGGAGAGTCAATAATCTACTCCGACATTGTCAACCAGACGACAACCACGACCAAACTGAGTTTTGCAGTGGCTATCATGATGTCCTCAACAGCATCGAAGGTTCTCATGCAAATGCGAACGAATCTTCTCCTGCAGGATTATGACGACAAGATTCAACTCAAAATGAAGAAAGTCACAATCACACAATGCTACGCTACGCACCTACAAATAATGCGGATCAAAAAAAGAATAAGGAATTCTATGGACAGTTGCAATCAGTAGTGACAAGACTCCAGTTGGCGACGTCAAAATTCATTCTAATGGGTGACATGAATGACAAACTGGGAGCAGATAACACAGGAAGGGAACTAACCACGGGTCGAGCACTTGGTGAAATGAATGAGAATGGAGGACTGTTTGCAGACTTCTGACGATTTATTGATTCGGTGATTGGAGGCAGTGTTTACAAAAACAAGGATACTCACAAAGAGAGCGACATGGAATTCATTTCACTAGACACCGGGACACACTACAGTAAAAATCACATCGACTTCATCTCAATGTGAAGAAAGTAAAGACGCAGCCTACTTGAGACAAGGTCAAGAAGAGGAGCAGATGTAGGTTCGAAGCACTATCTAGTGCAAGGAACCTACCTTCAAAATCAAGTTGAAAGCATTCAAACAACCTGGTGATGATAGACCACAGTTCAAGTTCAACACCCAGAACAGAAACTGAAAGACAAAACTACAAAGGACATCTTCACGTCAGCTATCAGGTAAAAATGGGAGACATTAGCCAACATCCCCGAGGAAACTTGTGTGGAAGAACACTGCAACCCTTTGAAACAGACGTGGAAGCAAACCTGCATAACCGTATTAAGTAGGAAAAAGACAAAGACAAGACAAGGAATGGATCTCGACAGATACATGGAAGCTGATAGAGGAGGGAGAGGAAGATGGTGAATCAGAAGATGAACCAGTGCAGGAATGAACAACGAAAAAGGAACTGAACACAGCCTGTAAAACACTACGCGGGACAAAGAAGTGGAAAAGAGTGCACGCAAAGACAAAAGACACTTTTATGACACATTGACAAGTGAAGCAGAACAGACTACTTGTAGGAGAGATATTATATCAAATAACCAGGTTACTATTTGGGAAGAGATCAACTCTGATGAAACCAATGAGAAATAGTGCAGGAAACCCAGTTACCAAAAAGAGGAGAAACAAAGGAAACAATGGGCTGACCACTTCGAAAAGCTCTTGAATCGACCAACACCATCACCTGCAACTCGTCAACAAATACCACCAGTAACCACAGAATTACCAGTGAACACAAGCCCTCCAACAAAACTCAAAGTCCTGAATGCCATAAAACTGCTGAAATCTGGGAAAGCAGCAGGACCAGATGGAATTCCTGCAGAAGCACTGAGAACAGACGCAGAGACAACAGCGGACATGCTCACACCACTGTTGCAGAAGGTTTGGAAGGAAGGAAAGATACCTACCGAGTGGAAGAAGGGCTGCCTTATCAAACTCCCAAAGAAGAGCGAACTACGTCTTTGCAAGAACTGGCGCGGAATCATGCTGCTGTCCACCCCAAGCAAAATATTATACCGCATCATCCTGGAGAGATTAAAAGGTGCCCTGGATTCAAAATTACGACAGGAACAGACTGGCTGACTGGCTGGCTTCAGGAAGAACAAATCATGTGCGCATCGAATTGCAACGCAACGCAACGCTACACATCATCACAGAACAGAGCACAGAATGACAGTCAACTCTCTACCTCAACCCCATTGATTTTTAAAAGGCCTTCAACAACCTCTACCGACAAGTAATTCGACAGACAGCTGCTTCAACAATACGGTCTCACTGCCACAAACCTTTATCAAACTCATTCAACAACTAGATGACGACACCACATGCCAAGTGATTCACAATGGAAAGCTCAGTGACGCCTTTCAAGTGAAGAAAGGAGTAAGACAACGCTGTCGCCTACTATCACCCATCATCCTCCTCCTGATCGTGGTCGACTGCACTGTGAGGAGCGAGAAGATGGGCATACGCTGTTTGTGAAGAGCCTAGAAGATTTGGATTTCACCGATCGTGATCTATGCCTAATGCCTTATGTGGGACAAACTCTAAGATCTACAGGTGCGTCGCGAAAAGCAGAAGAGAATGGAGATGAATTGGGTATACGCTGAGAAGACCATTCAGGGACATCACGCACCAGCGTAGGTCCTCGAGTGGAACTCAAATAGGAAACGACGAGTTGGGCGTCCAAGGTGACATGGAGGAGATCGTGTGAGAAAAAATGAAAGCTCCCGGGCAGACGTGGAGCCAAGTTGAAAAGACTGCAGAGAATAGAGTGCAATGGAGACGTGCTACTGAAGCGCAATGTTCCAGTAGGAACCCAAGGGAGAAATAATAATAATAATAATAATAATAATAATAATAATAATAATAGATATCCTATAGATATCATAAATAGCTCGTTTCACGGAAATGAAACTGCCGACTTTGCTAGAATGCTTCATTTGTAGGTTTTTGGCTTACTATTATGCTAAGAAAGAGCAAGTTCATTCAAATCTAGCTTGTATCATTGTTTTGCTATTTGTTCAGTTGTGATGAGTTGTTTAGATTCTTGGTGATCTCGTTGATATGCAAGGCTCTCAGGATCACAAACCCTTAGTGTTCACTTTTGGTTGAACTCATTGATTTCTGTCTAATAACACTTCCAATTAATTAGTTAAATATATATGAAGGACTGAAAGAATTACAATGGGATCACCACTTTCTCAATTAATTGCAGACGCAATAATAATGAGAAACAAAATTAGTTTACCAGTTTAGGATGTGAGTTACTGGTTATGAAAGCATTAACATAGCAATTCATTGCTTCGTATTAGGCTATTAAAACAGAGAAATCTGTACAATTAGTCTATTTAAGCTTCAAATATCTTTCATAGTCTTAATTTGATTGCAATAATGATCAATTCAGTAGAGGATAACCACTAAAAGTAAAACAGGCTACTAGCTAAGGAAGTAACTAACACTCACTTTTCTTTCGGGTTAGTTTCTTTCAACGTCTTGATAGATAACAAACAATCTTTCGTCATATCATCAGAATCATCTGAATGCAACTCTCCAAAAAGTACCCGTGCACCGTTCAAAGTTGTTTCAGTTGGTTGATAGTCACCACAACAAAATCAGAAAGCAGCCATGATTCCTTAGCAACATGCATACGATGAATAACTCGATACCTGGAAATGCGAGGGAAAGAGTTAACCAATTATGAGATGATTCATACCAGTATGTCAAGATAAATGTTGACCGATACAACGTGTGTCAATAATCCCTCAAAACAGCTGATCCAGCCTATCAATGAAAACTAATATGATGGCTTTGAGTGAGAATGATTTCAAATGTAGTAAAATTCATTAACTGCTTCACATAAAAACGTCAAGTACTGTATACCTTATGATAATTTCCATGCAAAAAGAAATGTTTTGGATTCATTATATTTTGCATGCACATCGAGAAAGGTGGTGGATCGGCATGCGCAACACATGTTCAAATTACCTCAATAAGAAAAGGTTCACAACCTCATCGACTGAATTTATTTCCTTGCCTAGCACCTTTCACATGACCTCGCTACTGCTAACAACGTGATCCCACCAAAGAGATATGTTACGAAGACACCTGTGACCAAAAACCTGTCACCTTTTCATGCTTTTATACTTTTAACGACATTCTCACAGCCAAACAATAGAACAGAGCTGCACAGTATGCTTTTCCCTTGACAGACAGTCGAATATCAAATCAGTAGGTGTCAGAGATGAAGTAAGTTTACGAATACCAAATAGGCCTTCCGTATCAAAAATGAGATTGTGTCAGCAACCAACCCATCTGGGCTGGTGCAACGTGGTTAGCACATTCCACTGCTTTACTTTTTACCTTTAAACAAAGAGCCGATCCAGACCAGTTTCAAAAGCATCATCTTACGTGTGACAGATGCGAAATGCATGTTATACATAGGCAGAATTAGTTCCAGGCGTTGAGAAACTCCAGCAGAATCTGTCGCCCGAAACATCATCCAGTAAGCAGTATTGAATCATTATGTGCTGTATAAAATAAACAATTTAATGTTGAATTTCACTCTGTCACAGTACCCAAGTTTTACTTCAACATTTTTTTACTTTCAATGGAAAGGGACCTAATTTTATTTAGTGCTGTGTAAAAATTGCTTCCGAAAAGAATGGATTAGTTTTTGCTTTGCGTTTACTCATTTAGTACACAACAACTTGAAAGTTATGAACAATTGCAAACCATAACTAACACTAAACATGCAAAATAGAAAGCAGTTCGTTTTGGTGGTAAAAGTGCAGACAATACTGAGGAAAATCAGAAATAGATAACGCTAAAACTGGGAAAAAATTGTATCCTTTTTATGGGTGAATACTGCAGAATAAATGTAAAAAAGTCACAGTATAAAGGCGAAGTATTTAACTGAATAGTGTAATCATGAGAAAAGTTATCTCAACTGGAGTGATAAGCGGACGGGAGGAACTGATGATAGCACAATGAGAGTAAAAACTCTAGTAATAGTAGTGATGAGACGAATATAAAGAGACAAAGAGTCAGTAACCGCAAGCTGGGTTGGAATGATATGAAAGACTCTGGAGAAATTTCGCGTAACTATGCTCTTTACGGTCTAGAAAATGATGCAAGTCAATATCACTGTTATGAAGGTTGCAAGAAGACTTGCCACCTTTTTAGAAACAGGATTAGGAAATGGTTTAGACCAGTATGATGGGGATACTTCCGGTTCGTATACACTACCCCATAGCTCTGTTACACTACTCGGTACATCAACTAGTCGCTGGAGAAACTAACTTCAGATTAATTGCTGCTCCAAATCAGTGAAAAGTTTTGCTTGCAGTGCTGGTTGACGAGGATTAAAATCACTGAGCGAGTATGCCACGCTAATAAGTGACAGAAGGGCGCAACCTAGGTCCAAGGTTTTCAGTCGATTGTCTTCAACCACCTGTAAGGTGTGGCAACAAGGGCTACTACGCAGTGGAACCAAGTCCCATGATGATGTTGACTGACAGGAACCATGCAGGCACTTAATACTCCCTGGATGCTAACTTTGTGAGTGGATTTGGTTAAGTACCAGAAAAAGAAACTGCAGTGTTGTAGGTGGTGACCAACAAGCTTGATCACATCTGCTCAAGGTTAACCATACACGATCTCTACGAGAAATCTCCGTGTCAGACCCACTGTATTGTGTTCGGGCTAAAAGCACCCATACCGCAAGTACTGGAAGTCTTTAGAACGACAACTTTGGTCATTTGCAGGCCTAAAGCGGATATCCTATGGGCTCTGTGGGCAGACAAATGTTTTCCTCTCCCAGGTACCTTAAGAAGAAATAGCCATCTACCGTGTGGGCAGCCGGAAAGTGTCAACCACCCGCATGCCTCCAGAGTACACAAGACCCAATTAAACCTCATCTCTGTCTCCTCCTCCGGCTTCACCTCATGATACTAATGTTTAGCATCTTACACCTTACCCCATCTCTCACTCTGCAACCATTGCCAATTATCAAAACCTCATTTCTAGTTTCCCTAGGCCCCAATATCTATTTCATGTTGGAGATTTCAACGTCCGAAACCTATGTCAAATAGGACAGCAACATCAATCCCAAAAACTCTGGAATCTCTGGCTATAGATGTGTGTTGTCTTTGAGAGGTATATACAGGACCTGAGTCTAGTTATAAAGTTGGTATCATCTGACCATTGTGGTGAGTCTTCGAAACTCACCTTAAGAGCATCCGGAGACCCACTGGCTACCTTTCGTGGGCTCGCTGATGTAGGCACAACATTGAATTATAGAGCAGAAAGTGCGCCTCTCGGCTGGATACTAGTCAACACCCAGCTATGTGATGTTCGACTGAATGAATCTGTAGGACCGTGAGACCAGTCGATACCCAATCGTTATCTCCGCCCATGCACCTACTGACCGTAGTTCGGATGATACAAAGGCTGAATTCGAAGGAAGAGCAAAACTTTCAGATGTAGTCATAGTAGCAGGTGACTTTAACGCTCAAGCAGGGCAGCTGAGACAACAGAAAAGGTGTCATGTGGGCATTGACAGAATCCTATGCCAACGAACGGACAACGGTGATCGTCTGTTGCAATTTCGTACTGACAATCACCTGTATCTGGCCCGCACTAACTTTAGGTATAAGGAGAGACAGTGTATCATGGTGTCCACCGACTTTAAATCAAACATGGACACTTAGACCATATTGATAGTAGCTATAGTTGGAGAGGATCGATGGATTGCCGCTCTTTCTAAAGCACTAATTTCTGACTCCGATGACGGGCTAATATGGGTTCGTCTGTTCGACCCTTACTGCCATCAGGAAAGGAGAGGCAGTGAGACCCATCTGTACTCGACTAGTAGGTGAGGACACCAAGCCTGCATTTAGAGAGGAGTCAGCTTAGCATTTATCTGAATGTAACAGCAATGCTCATCCCAAAGAAATCTGACATGACAGTAAGTCTGCTGTAGAAACAGCAATACGGACAGTTGATAATCTACACACGAAGGTTAGCAAACGTCACTGGATGTCCGCGACGTCATCCGAACTGAATGATGTGAGAAGATTCATTCAAGCTGGGTCTGACCACGATGAAGAGCAAAAGTAACTTAAACGTACGTTGACCAAGTTTTCACCTCGACAGCGAGTAGTGGTGAGTGGCGAAAGTGAGAGAGATACAAACGGCGTCAGTAGTAGTTGACACCGGAAACTATTTATGCTTATTCGCGATACTGACAAGAAGAAGACGATTGCGATTGAAACCATCATGAGACACTGATAACCTCCCAGGAGAGGCGGCTAGAAAGTTGGGCAAAACACCTTGAAGCACAGTCCAACTGGCCCTCAGTAACACTTCAGTTACCCAACATCCAACCTGAACCTGAATGAAACATAGATTTAAGTCCTTCAGCTGTCATCGAAACTGAGAAAGCTGTATCGAACCTGAAACGGTGCAAGGCACCAGGACGTAAAAGTTTGCCACCCGTTTTCAAGGATGGAGGTTTAAAATTGTTGGTTAAAGTGATGGAGGCACTAGGCAGTGTATAAGAAGAGGTAAAGCCATTAGACCGGTGTATTTCACTGATCATCCTAGTCTATAAGAAGGGGAAGAAATCTTATAACAACCACAGGGAAATTAGTTTAAGTGTCCAAGATCCTAGGGTCTATAGTTATCCAGCGCCCAACTGGAGCTCGAGAACAGTAAACTCGAGAAAACCAGGCAGGTTTTAGACCGAGACGAGGGTATATCGATCACATTTTTACCCTAAGACAGGTTCTAAAACAGACATGCTAACTGGACAACGGCCGACATTTGCAGTATTTTTTGGCATGAAGATGGCATTTGACTCTGTTGACTGTGAGGTGTTGTGGCAGTGTCTGACTGTTAAGGCAGTACCGAGCTAGTACATAGAGTTAACCAAGGCTCTCTACTCAAACTCAAGTGGCAGTGTTAGGGCTCATGGAGAGTTGTCATGTGAGTTGGCGACAACCAGTGGTGTTCGCAAGGGATGTCCACCGTCACCGCTCCTATTTAACATCGTCATAGACGTACTAGCTGGTATAACCCTATGTACATCTGACTTCACAAGGTTTGATCTACTCACTGGAGGTCATCTGGTTGGTTTGGAGTACGCAGATGATATTGCCCTGCTAGGTGAAGATGCTGACAAAATGCAAGATCTGGACGCGTTGAGGAAAAATTCTGTATATTTGGCATGAGTTTCGCACCTGTAAAATGTAAGATGCTCCAGGACTAGTCTGCTGCAATTACGCGCAGTCTACTGGTAGCATCAGTCCGAATGGACTGGTTGCCAACGAAATCTCAACTGGGATAAAGAGGTGCTGTTTGGCATTTGCCAACTTGCGTCATCTGTGGTGCTGACTGGCGAGATACCCGACTATCTATCAAAGGACGACGATACTGCAATGCAGTTCGTTATTCCTGTTGTACGGCTGAGACATGGTCGTTAAAAGTAGACTTGAAACAATTACAGGGTTTTGATCACGGATTTCTTTATAACATTGCTCACGTTTGATAACAGCACTGCGTTAGCAATGTTGAAGTCAGGCGAAGGGTACTAGGCGAGACAGACTAGTTGATTGATGAGTTTGTGGACCTTAGTCGACTGAGATGACTTGGACATGTACTACGCATGCCAAGCCACCGCCTACTTCGACGTGTCATCCTAGGAGAAATTGGATTAAGCTGGAAGAGGGATCAGGGTGGCCAGATCAAACCTGGCACCAGTCGATGAAGTCTCCTACTGTTAGTCTGAGTCGTGTGGTGAGGTGAAAGGAATCAGTGGTTGTGAACTCTTGTTAATATGGCTTAAAAATGGTCATAATGGTGCAGGTGTATTCACTTCTTGACATCTTGTAAAGCTTGCATATTCGCACTAGCCGTTATCATCAGACTGTTTATTCTCTCATATAACTGCATCTACCTTGATATCACTCTTATTTATCCACCTGTTCTCTATGTACTACTGTGGAGTGTCGCAATTTGAGCCGATACGCTTGTGTGAGGTTCTACGTTGATTTTGTCAGTTAGCATCAATTCATTTTGATAAGGAGAGACAGCACCAGCATAGAATGGTGATTAACCCTGGGGGGTATGCTTTACTGCTATCCCGTGGCCAACCAGCAATACGACTCAGTCCTGGGACGCTCACCATTCGTAAAAAATTTACACCACAACGGAAAGTGCTTTAGTTTTATCACTATCCAGACTTTTGTAGCCTAATAAGATCCCTAAAAACAATTTTTACAACCAAATGGCTCTTCAGAGCATTGTGATCGGCAAAGCAGGAATTATTTTTTCGCTAATTAACGTAATCTGATAATACGCATGCAAATGACAGCAATATGATACAAACGGTAACGGACATTTCCACAATTACTCCATGCATCCAAATCAACATAGGACTAGGCATTACTGTATACCGGTCCGAGTTACCGCACCACTTATCAGTACATCAAGGAAAAATGCAGTGAAGTGGAAGATGAAGAAAAGAAAATTCAAGTCAAAAGAAATATACAGTACTAAAGGAGAGAAAATGTGAGATTCCGTATAACGTTAATATGAGGATAATGCGTGCATACATCTGCACCACTGACATCGGTTCTCAACCATATTACTTAGAGTCTCCAACCATTGGTTTCTCTTGTCCCGCGGACCACAACCACCCAGTCTCCATCGTCCCCACAAACAGTCAAATACTTCATACATTGGTGCCATGTTTTGGTCTGGCAGCCTCGGGTCTTTTTCCAGCCTGAACCTACTTCGGCTAACATTGTGTGACGAGGTAATCGACGACTAGGCATACGTAACACATGGCCCAACCATCTCAGTCGATGAAGGTTCACAACCTCGTCAACCAATTTACCTCTTCGCCCTAAAATTATACACCTAACTTCTGCGTTACTCACATGGTGACACCACGGAATACGACCTATACTACGAATGCAATGGTGGTCAAACACCTAAGACCTTCTCATGTCTTCCACCTTCAATGGCCATGTTTCACAGCCATACAGTAGAACAGAGCGGACTGCTATGCAGTACACGCGACAATCGGATATCACGGCTGTGCCACAGGTGGAGTAAGTTGGCAAAAGCCAGTCAGGCCTTTTGTATCCATGCAGAGATTTCATCGGTAACTGAGCCACTAGGACTGATCCTTCTTCCCAGGTAAGTGAAGTGGTCGACACACTCAACCACTACACTCTACTGTTAGCCGAGGCACTGATGAAGACCAATCCTGGAGCAACAATTTGTATTTGGGCGATGAGAAACGCATCCCAAACATTTTCAAATTGTCAGTCAGTGTCATATACTTTGTCGCTTTTCATCTGCTAAATTTGTAACACTTCTACATGAACTGAAAAATCAAGTGGTTGACTGAGATGGCAGTTTATTAGTTGTTGGAATTAAAACCCTCCTAAGGATTTTCGCTCAAACTTCTCACAAAATCAAATTGTTACGAGCGTTTGAGATGCTAAGAGGCTACTGAAATTAATACTCATACCTCATCAGTTATCTATATTACTAGGTGCTTGAACTCAAGCAGTCACGTTTACTGCAGTGCGATGGACAGAGCATATTACGACTGAAAGATGAAACTGAAAGCTAGGCTTCCTCCCTGTTTCAATTTTCACTAGACACGAGGTGCATAAATTGGCACTCAGTAGTTGTTGAAACCATCTTTTTTCGCTAAAGTTGCAGAGTAAGTTGCTTAAATAACTAATTGCCAGCACAAAAATTCGAAGTTCGTATGACTAAAAATGTCGGTATAACCTAAATTCGTAACAGCCTTTAACTACTAACCTTGGAAAAAAAATAACTTCAAGATTTTTGTAGGTCCGGTAGATGATGGTTGATCATTTTCTTCCAGATCTCGTAAGATGAAGATAATAATTCTATACAAGCCTGGGTATTCACTATCAGGATTGACTACAGTTTGGCTGGTTAAGGGATAAATGCAGAAGTCACTAATTTTGGAATATTTGGTAATGGGACCCAAGCATACACCAGCAAACAAATTAAACAAGAATAATTGACCCTGAAAAGATAAAAAATAGCTGAAACATTATGTAAAGGGCTTAAAAATACAATCATGTCATTTTGAAACATGTCAATGAATACTTATAGGCGGTCTATCAACCTGCTCAGTGAATCCATTTCATTTGCCTATTTTGAGGATGAATATTTAATTCACTAAGCTCTGTGCTTTAGTTGACGGGTGAATTCTGAGCGGATATCAGAGTAGAACTCCAAGCAAATTACTATTCTGAAATGGATGTATATTCTGAGTTTCTCAGTACTAGCGATCATCGAATTTGATCTTATATTTTCTATAGATTTATTTATTAAATAAAAATTCCGATTTGAAAATTTCAGTGTATATCAACACATAAACATTTACGGTAGTCATATTTGCCACACTGTGCTAATTTACCACAAAAGTAGTATCGAAACAGCTTGGTACATTCACTTTTACAATAAAGGCCAGTGCATACATCACACAATCCCACGACAGCATTTATAAAGATGAAAAACCATTGTAATATTTTCTCCCTGCATTATAAGTGAAACAAAATCACAAGTGCGAATTTCCCGTAGTCAAATGGTACCTTCCTTCTAAAACCATGACGCAGTCAAAAGTGAAATAGAATAAGTCACATTGGTAAGAGTAAATAATTTATTGCATAAGGTGTATTTTTACTTATGTAATCCTGGCGTAGTATATTAGAACAAACAGCAAAACGAACATATTTTGCATCATTCCTTAACGTTTCGATCTTGCTAGGAAGATCCTTTTCCAGAGTATGAATCTGACACTAAGTTTCTAGGTTCATATTTAAGTTTTGGTACAGAAAGTGAGCTTTATGATTCTCCACTTACATGGTGATATGGAAAAAAGGCCAATGTAATGCAGGTGAGTGAATTAGCAAGCCGGTCAGAGAGGCTTTTCTCCAGTTATGTAAGAAGGAACAAAAATATGGTGAGGAAATTTGGTTCCACTACGAAAAGTACAATGGGATTGTGAGTTATCAGGGGTGAGAAAGAATAGATTACTATTTTGGAAAGATATCTGAACATCAAACAATACATAATAATTGACAATAATAATAACATTGATAACGATAAAGGTACTTTTGATAACAATTGAAGTGTGAATGGATGATAGAATGTGTAGAAAGGTTCACAGAATGAGCGTTTTTGGTCAGGATACTTTCACGTAAATAATGCTGATTACCTGCAGTTGATCACGATAACTCAATGACCGGCATTTCTATGAACTCGAAGTGGGTAAACAAGCAATTATGCTCTTCAACTTATTCTACAGCAGCCGACACATCTATGTATGAAGTGTCTATTGCAACTATTCAGCATCAAGGAGTTACTGTGTAAGTTCGATGACTCTATATCAATCACTTAGGTGAGGAGGTTCAGTAGCTTAAGTTTTTCGTAGCTTAAGGCTTACACCTGCAATCCAGTACCATTTATCGGCAGATTCTTTTGTTGCGAATCACACAAAAATTCAGTTTTATTGTCGGTCGACCTGTAAATATTTCAACGTACTTACTAAGTCCCGTAGTATCTTCACAACTAATACAGTATAGTATGCAACTCCCGCAAAGCCAAAAAAATGCACTTAACAATGTGACTTTTAATTCGAGTCACTGAATATAGTTGTATTTTTAAAGCATTTTCAGAAACTAAAGCTCAAAGTAAATACGGTATATTATGACTAACCGCTGACAGAAACTATCGAACTTCATCAGTTTAATGAGGCCTTCTCAAACATTTTTCAAAATAGTAGCGCAAGCTTGTTCTGTCACCATTTTACAATGGGAGATCTGATCAATGACCAGAGCAAAATTTTAATTACTATGAAAGTAATTTGGTAGAATGAAAACGTTTCAGAGAACATGGTTTCAAAACCGACAAGGCAAAAATCTGCGGAACTATATACAGTGCTAATGATTCGAAAGCCACTAAAGTAAGCATACATTTCGTAGTATACTATTCTTTCACTGAATTGACTCTAGCCGATAAGAACAGTTCGAAATCAACTTTAAAATGTTCAGTAAAAACCAACTTCATGTCAACAAAGCTCTTGAAGAGCTGTGGATGACTGGTTTATAACTCATTCAGTGGGTCAGGGATCTAAACCCAACACACCTACAGAGGTTTGAGCAGTCAAGTTATATCATCAGCTCAAATTATAGGTATAGTTAACTGCCTACAGCACGAATGTACAGAAGGTTGCTGAGTGCATTTTGAGTCGATTTTCCGGATAAGACCTTGTACATTATTACACGCAGTACAAGAGCACTACTGACCAAAAGAAAACATGAACATACTAAGTGTTTTATACCCAAGTATTCGAGGAAACAACATACTGGAGAAATGCCGGACATATTACATTAAGTCACTTTTGTCAATGTATTAGTTCGTTATCAACAAGAGAGATTTACATACATACAACTTAATGGGTATATTGAGTAGAAGTTTTAATAGACAGTATGGATGGAATACGTAGAGAAGGAATTGTCTGTGAATAAACATAGGAAAATAGGAAGGTGATGGGAAAGCTTGAAGTCAGGTGAATACGTGGCCACATATCTACAAACGACAATTTGCTACATCAGATGAAAAATGGATCATAACACAAGTGACACGGAGAAATGCCAATGTATGCCATTTTTCCTGACTTCATGGAATCATCTCAAATTATTGTGAAAAAAATATCACTCCAACACGAATCAGACTTTTAACTTCATATACATAACAGCGAAATACGACTATTGATTTCAAAAACCCTCGGTGCCTCATTGTTTTTAACAATTACCATATACCCGTTGTCGTTGGTGATCCTAGAATAACATTCCCTCGCTAGTTTTTAACTTGAGTTTGGAGCCCACTAAACACTTCCAAATGAATGAAAACCATTCTGAAACCCGAACGGAATGTGTGCGATACAATTGTATGGGTTGTGCTGAAAATCGATCCCACAAATGGACATGACATTTTGTGACTGTCAAAAAAACCATGAAAGTTAAGATCAATTAGAAGAAAAAGTGGAAATGAGCAGTAGAAAAAGAACTGCTTTTTACCTGAGTGAGATTTGACAAAGATAATGACTTACTGAGCAAGAAAGTGCCACAGCATAGATTGTTTCGCAAATGAGTGACACTTTTTGCAACGATATGCCATTCTCAACAACTGAGAACGGATCGATGAGACACTGAGCGAAAGGGCTTCGGCATTCTTTGGCGTGCGCTGTAACAAACCAACGACCCCTCTTTAAGTAAATAAAGTTTATGAGAAAGAATTACCAGCTGGAGACTCCAAATAGTGTTCAGAATTAGGTCATAGCATAAAAACGTCTTTCCCACAACAGGAATGCATTCAAAACTTTTAAAGTGACTTTTCAACTCTTCGTAGTTTCGTTTCACGAGTTCTAGCAAGAGAATATGCGGTTAATTAGGATACAAAATAAAAACGGAACTTTTCCTATTGATACTGAAGCTTACCTGAGTGCAGCTGTGAAGCGTTGAGATCTCTCCATATGAAGAGAGTATCTTGTGACACCAACAGAAGATCAAAATACTCTGGGACTAAATGGATAATGAGTAATGATTACCTGGAGATCTTTTCACCAGCTGCACGTCTGAAATCCCTTCAAATTGTGTCTAAACATATCTAATTTATGAATCTAATGCTAACCAAGGAAAACGCCAAACTGTTGGTTTCAGGAACGTAAATGTTCACAATATTTTTCACATCAAGGAGAAGCAAAAACAACACAGTGGTGGGAGCACAAACCTTCTGTAGGTTGCAGCCTAGAGACTGACTTTTATGTTGCGCATCTTACTGTGTTTGTAGGAGTCAATCAACTTAAATCCACCGTCAAAAATGAAAAGACTTGAGCCAAGTATAACGACTTTAGTCTCGGGTCGCTCAATGCACTTGAAATTACATGAGACTAGCTGAAAATAACCTGTCATCGCATACGAATAATATATTACATCTTTTTGTGCAGTAAGCTGAGTATGTTCAACGACATGAAAAACGTCAGACATATCCAACTTCTAGGTCTCTAAGGCGCATTCAGATATACAGATCTATAAGTTTGAAAAGTCGACACAAAAGACCTTAGTAAACCCCGACATATTCAAACGGACTCCAATGTCCAATACATCCAACTTTTTTTAACTAACTAATACAGGCCAGTAAACTTCTCCACGCTTTTTTATGGTTCTATGGAGTGCTTTTAGGCCTTGCAGAACTCCCCTGGGTCTTTGGTGGGTTCCGATTCAGTAGGTTTACCCATGCCTGTTGTACTTGTTAACATGACAGGCAGTTGGGTGTTGATTAAGTTTTTAGGCACTGTGATTTTTCCAAGGGACTCTATCGGAAAAAACTTCTGTTACCACTAAATGGAAACTACTTAACTGCGTAATAGAAAAGCATCAACATACTCATGGCATAAAAAACCAGTAAATCTAACACTGACAAGTATCGCAGCTACATTCAAGCTCACATCTGGCCCGCTAAGATCTGCGGCCTACAGTGTCACCTACGTAGCACCAGAAACAGACCGTTACCGTGGCGATCTGCTTTCTTCGGCTCTTATCTCGATTGGGAAAAGGTAATTGATAAGCTTGTGAATGGCAGCACTTTTAGCAGTGAATGCTGACTTCCATGGTTTACATGGCACCTTTTCACCTCAGGGTGCACTGTCCCAAACATATTTGACTCAATGGGTAATAATGTTCGACTGTCTTCTTTGACCTTCAGCTCAGTATTTGTTCTTGTATGCTTGAGACTTATCATGAATGCTTCATTTTTCTGTTATATGACGCTGGACTGTTGACAAAGCGGCGTTGTTTTACTGCACCCGACATTTTGCTTTGGCTCAACTTACTGGAAACGTTCGTTTTGTTGATTTGATTCTAGTAGGCAGATTTTTGATCTCCTTTTATCGGGAACATTCTCACTGACTCTCAGTTACTTAACAATCGTGTTTGTTTACCAGTTTTTGCTGTATAGTAAGCGTTTGTGCCCGAGAACGTTTGGACTGTTGAGGTACTTTTGTAATTTTGATACAACTTATTATTACTTTGATAGCACGACAGATTTTGTACGAATCTGCCACCGATTTACTACGAACCGTGTTTTGATATTTTTGATCCAACCTTCGACCCTACGTCACTCGCGGAAGTTCGGAACTATACGGTAGAACACAGGAACTTGTCAGATTCACGTTATTTAGCACTGCCAGGTTATTTACCGCGTTCAGGTCAAGATTATTGGATTTGGGCTGTTGCAGAAGGTGCTTTTTGACCTTGTCTCCTCACGAGGCAAGTTCGCTTGCATGATTTTACCACGAAGGATTGACAGAAATATTTGTACCACCAATTCCTTGTCTTTCAGGGCTGTAGTAACTCCCTAAATAGGGTTTTGAGATCATTTTTTATAATTATCCGTGGGCTGAAATTTGTTTGCCATTGTAAAACTGTTTTTCCACATATGCCAGCACTTATCTGCCACCCTAATATATATCTTTCACGTTGAAAGATTGTTTGAGAAGTAATAATGATGATGCTAAGCAATTTGTTGTCTTATATCTAGTGTTATTCTTTCCTTCTCATGTAATTTTGTGTATTGATTGATAACCAACATGACTATTGGAGATAACACAATGTATTAGACGTTGTGATTTAAGATCGAATGTTTATTCGGCCACCAAAAGATGAAATTATGAAGTCAAACATACCCTCCTCCCGAAAATAAAGTCTACACTGCTAACACAGAAGATTTCCACACATTTCTCAAATACCAATTTAAGCGCGTCGGCATAGGAACAAACACTTGGAGGAATAAACAGCCTTCTAGGTCAAGTAAGACAACAACAAGACACTGCCATTAACAGAAGGAAGCAGAATGTCATCATCCAGTGGTACACGCGTTTCGAAAGGGAAGTAGCTTTTTGTGCTCGGTTAACTCCTTAATACTTTTGCGATTACACATAATAGTCTCCTGTTATTCTCCTCTAACCGAAGTATCGTTCGGTCAAAAGAAGACATAAGCCTCTCAGGAAACTTTCTGGTGATTACCTACCTACTGTTGTAGATAGCTTTCTTGGCTTAAGCAGTCTTTTTGATACGCTTTGCAGAGATTCCTTGTTCTTTTCGTCATCCTGCCCAGGTGTTATCCACTTCTATCAAGTATGTCCCGGGTTTCTGTGAGGTCGTCATCCCAAACTGGGGCAGCAAAGCCAGTGGTAGGCTAGAGTGCCACTCCGAAGTGGCCTCTAGTATGAGATGCCAGGAATGCGAACTTTGGTATCACGATGGGTGCCTATCCCCAACATCCGCAGCACCCGAACGCATGGTAACGTGAGAAGTGACAGGCTTTGCCTTTCGCGATACTTGGATGTTTGAGAGTTGGTTAGGAGGGGCGAAAGCACTTCCAAATGGAGTCACGAAGAAGATAAGATCCGAAAGGAAAGTCAGTGATTGTGATACGGATGATGGTATGGTACCATTTACCATGCTGGCAGCTCCACGGAACCATAAATGTGCCCCACGGTGGACTAGAAGCCGGACGCTGATGCAAGGCAAACCGATGATGGCTTAGGCAACGCCACGCAAAGCATGGTGAAGGGGTATATTGAGGTCATCGTATTTCTGAAAATTACAAGCAGAATACACTTCAGCTTCCAATAAGAGGGACACTGACGGAGCACTAACAGCGCCAACTAAGAGACTATGGGAGTCAGGGGTCCCACACAATCCTGCCACAGTGTTTACGGCTATGGGCCGGTGTCAAATGACCTTCTGAGGCTGGTGATATTAAGGTCACTGAAACCGAGGCCGACCAGCCTTACGCATCCAACTCTGAGAAACTACAGGTAAGCAAGACTAGCCAGGACGCCAAAAAGGAGGCCATGGTCCTAGGGTCAAATGTCAACACTCCGTAGAGGAAGTGTAAGGCAGAACTCTGGGAACTTTCATGCTCTTCGGCACGGCTGAAGAAAGTAAGGACTCAGAGCCACGTAACCGCTTCGAGCGTGACCTTAGTGAGATAAAAATTTGGTAGGAAAGCAGCTGCCGAGAAGCCTTATAGAGGTCACTATGGTTGGGATATGTGGAATAGGGGAAGGGACGACCTCTACAGAAAGTAGATTTCGGCAACTCAAACCCATACCCAGACCAGTAGAGGGGAGGGATCGCATTCTGCAGAATGCTCATAAATTTCAAAGGACTGGAATGTTCGGCGCAGGGATTTCGCCCATGTAGATGGAACCAACAGACGAGAAGCAGAAGAACTGCTGAAACCCAGATTAGCGGCAAAAGAGAAAGTGCTCAAAGTGGTGGGTTTTCGTGCTGTGAGTTTTCGCAGACGAATGATGCCCAAACCCCCTTGAATGAGATGGAAACCCATCTCCGTAGTTCGCCGTCTTGGTACAAAAGCTCGCAGCCTCTCCAGGGAACGAATCGAGTTTCGTAGCATAGTAAACACGGAAAGCTCGACATCACCATCAAATAACAGTCAATTTGGGAATCCTTCGTGACCACTTGGTTTGACAGTTTTGGTATTTAGGTGAACAGTTTCCCCCGCTTGTTATTACCTGTCCACTGTTTGTTATCATTTAATATTACCCCTTAACCTTGACCATCGTAATACTCTTTTGTCGTGTGCCTATCTTCTTTGACTCAACACTTCATTTGTCTGTGTTCTGATTGCAACTTTTCATTGGTGCTTCAGTTTGCTGTTGTGTGGTGCTGAGCTGTTGACAACTTGGCGTTGTTTCACTTTTCTTGAAATTACGTTTGGCTCAACCCAAGGCTGGGCTGTAAATTGGCTGCTTGTCCTTTGGCAGTGTACTGTAAACGCTTGTGGATTGATTTGATTCTTTTAAGTAGTTTTGATCCCATTTTGTTGAGCATGTTCTGATTGATTCCCAGGAACTTAAACGTCGTATTTATTCAACCATAATTGCTGTACAGTACGCATTCTGTCCCTGAAAAATCTTTGGACTGTCGATCCACCCGGCGGCATTGGTGAGATACCTTTGTAACTTTGACATAGCTTCTTGTTGTTTAGTAGTATCACAGAAAATCCGTCACAGATTTGACACGCCAAATCGTGTTTTGATATTGTTCAAACATTTTCTTTGACCCTGCGTGACTCATGAAAGCTTAGGAAACTGTACTGAAGAACGCGGTGGCCGTCGAAATCGCGTTATCTTAGTCCCATTGGATTGTTTCTTGGGTTCAGACCGAAATACTTGGACTTTGGTCATAACGATTATCGCTATTTCAGGGACGTATGTCTTTCCTGAGATCAGTGTCAGTGAAATACATTTGATGGTTCGCTCTTTCCCAAAGTGATAGACTGATAAGCAGAGACGAGGTGTCGTCCTTTACGAGCAGAGCACACTAAACGTAAAGGTCATAGAAAGGCACATGAAAGTATGGGTATTGAAAATGTTGTGCCACCAACTAAAATGTAACGAACTGGCTGTCAAGTTGGTCGTAGTGTATCAAAACCCTGAATGTGAGGTGATACGTCCACCCCAATGAGTTGAACATCAAGATACATGGCCGCAGATGCCTAGTCGTAAAAGGCTTCAGCGGGCCACCTCTTGATCGTGACAGCCGAACAGTAGAAGCGTCACGCAATTTAATTTACCAAAGGTTAGGCGGAACATGAATTTGCCCAGCTCCTATGCACCACATTGGGGAAGCAACCCAATTTGACCATCAGTGTGTTTCGTCAGTTCCAAACATAGTGTCCACTGAAGTGGATGATGTAAGCTTCAACTGGAATCCGGTATCCTCCAGTACGGGTGGTCACGCTGCGATCATCTTCGGATTCACGGCAGCCGTCTTAGGCCGGGCTCTTGGGGCAGCTAGACCTGGTGTGTGGAAAGTAAACAGGGCCAATGGTCAGATCGGAAGCTCTAGTTTGAGCCTCGTGGCGCTTCTTCAAAAGGTTAAATGTCTGACAGACTCAGCTGTTCACTCCATGGGCTGACCCGAAGGAGGAAGTCTGTCTTTCGTGGATAAACTGTAAACCCGACGTTTGTAGAGGCACATGAAAAGCTGTTGGAGTCCTTCCACTCACCTCAGTACTCATGAGGCGAAGATACACCATAAATTGCCCAACACGGACTGGTAGCTTCTATCCACCGTCCAAAATATGCATTGAAACACGCACTGCCCAAGCTGCGGGGAAAAGCTAGAAGAGGTAAATTTTTCACGCGACCCATAGGAATAAGGCGTATCAAAGTATCCCAACCCCAATCATCAGATAGGCTGGATGCGACCATTCGACTAAAGATGATAGGAAGAAAGCAAAAGCTATCACCGGACATTTTCCCGGGGTGACCACAAGAAAACCCCCGCAGAGTTGAAGTACTGACATTTAACGGGATAGGCTCCATGGACGTCGACTGCAATAGTGTATTTAATACATTAGATACTCTAAAAGCAGAAAAATTAACGGAACCTGGTGAGATACTCTCAAGGCTGATCAGTGAGATCTTGCTCGACAGAGGTGGCCCATAGATCAACATACTTAGGCTGTCGGTCGGTGGAGGCAATTCCCCTTTGGCCTGAAGGAGGTCACGTCTATCAACAGGCCATGTTCTAGATCACGCCCACCGGATTGTATGTCGACCGAAATACCCTGACCTTGGCCGTTACACTGCGTCATAAGAGCGAACGTTTTCCGATTTCCCCCTTTTAATTTTCACACCGGTTTTACTGAAAACCGAGACTTTTTTCACGCTTTTGGCCATTATGGTATCATTTGTCGCAGGGGGTTGTCGAGCGTAAAAGCTCCCGTGATAAGTTTTGCTACCGGAAGCACTTGTACGCAGACTAACCGTTTTTTATTTTCGTAGAATTTGGTCACGGCAATGAAAGCTGCTGTTTAAATTCCAGCTGTAACGAGCACTTCATTGAAGTGCAAATGTCTGCAGGGTCATGGGCAAGCAACAATTTGATCGGACGTTGTTCTGGTAAGCGGTACTTTATCAGATTCGGACAAACGGGAGAGATCTTTCGCAGTGGACATGTTGGGGGAATTTCGCCAGCTGTCAAGGCATCAGAAGTTTTCTGCTTGCCCAGATCGTTTTACAGTCCTACTTTCAGGAGGGTACGGCAAGCCGTAGCATTATATGATTCCACAAAATTCATACCGTAGCATTCGACGAGATTTAACATTGGTGCTGATCTTCATAGTTTTGATGGACACTTTGGGCTAGGGGAACACGACTAGGCACCTAGGCCATTTGGAGCGTCTTCGAGTCAAGTCGCATTGCTCCCTCACGGCCCGCTGGTCAGGTGACAGGAATGTTTTGGGACTTCGATACTGTTGACTAAATATTCTATCCCTACCCATCTGGAAGCTGTGAGTTCGTGACCCGCGTTGCATTTTCACGTGATCTGTTTAACTATAACTCTAACGTTACCAATGGTTTGATTTACTACGTTCATATGCCAAAAGTATCTAACTGCCTAACAAAGCACCTATTCTCTGTGCTATCGAATCATTGACCTCCCGGAGATCAGTTGTTAGATATTGTTCCCAGTATCCACTTGTTTGTGTACTAAACTAGCTGAGTATGGCCTTTTGACCTCCTCCTGCCAGTAGCTATGCTTAAGAAACGTTTTCCTGGTGGGATACCTACCTCAGAGTATCCAAACATACTAATGGAACGCAGTCAGGCCAAAAGATCCCTAACAGATAGCTTGGACACGAAAAATAAATGCTCCACAGATCTGTTCAGAACACAGTCTCAAAACTCTGCGAACAGGTGGCAAACTCCTTTGTAGATATAACCAACGCTGTCACGGTTTCAGTAACTCAGTAACTTCCAATGCGGTCAAAATTATTGAGCTAAACACAATGCTAACTGACGTCCACGCTGCACTTGAGCAGCTCGCACCCATTGCTTATCCTTTGGTCTACAGAAAGAAATAGACGCTGAGGAAGTACGAAGGGCCGAAACTCTGGTCAACTTCATCACCTCGGTGGTGGTGCGACGAGTTGCGTCACCGCAAAAGGCCGTCGTCTACCATGTCCGGGAAAGTATATCACTAAAAAAGACTAAAGTTATGATCATAGACGCCAGTATTATGTCACAAGTTACTTGTAATTGTTAAAGAATTCAGAAGACCAGTCCGCAACTTGCATGCGCTGTCCTATTCCAGTTTACATCATCCACTGGTTTCAGGTGATTCAGTTCGATGGCCAATGGTGTTGAACTCAAAAATATGTTTAGACGCATTAGGATACCTGGAGATCGAAACCCACTTCTAAGGGAAAAAGCAAAACCCCAGTTTTAATCAACAACAATGTATCCAGTGCGGAGCAGGCAAGTGATACGTCCAAAGATAATGTTCCTGCCCGACACTGTTTTGCTAAAATACCTGACTCTAAAAGCCTTACAATAGGTACCACCAAGTGTGAGAAACCAGGTGGGATGATACCAGCTGGCAGATGTAGTCGGGTAGCAAATCCAGGACTAACGCAAGTACAGCACTCCGTCAGTTCGCACACCACCCTGTTTACAGACCTAGGCTCACCCACCTCTAGCCGAACGACGCGCCGGTTTAGGCTTCATAGCAACAAGGGGACACCTATCCGAACACTGAATGCGGGTGACAAGCAAGCTGTATGAGTTATTGAATATGGCAGCCGTAAAGGTGCGCACTGGAAACTCCTCACAGAGCTTCCAAGGTTCTCCCCTTGAGGTGGCTGTCTTACCACTAACCACTAACAACCACGGTATCCCTTTTTACAGAAATGTTACATCACGCCTGGATACCGCTGCCCCTGTAAAAACAGAATACATCCCACCCATGTACCGCAAAATACTCAGGTGACTGGCGAATCTATACCACTCCACTAAGGATTTCTACTCGCTTCGCGTGATCCATGATACCCTAGAATCAGTCAAGGGCTTATTCACACAAAAAGCCCAAAGTGATGAGTTACAAGCCCTTAGAACTGGCTCCATGGTGTACTATCTAACACCAGTTTTAAAGAAACGCCTTCAAACAACAAGGGATATGCAATAGTTGCTTCATAACGAGGTGGTCTACAGCAACCCAGTCACGATTTGTGGACTATGTAGTGACTGGTCTAGGAATTTCAGTTGCGAGACGTCCGATCCCACCGGAAGCATGCCACTCTCCAGCAACTGTCTTGCGGCTGTAGAATTTACCTACAAAAATGTAGCTGAAGCCATCAAAAGCTTACTGCCTATAAAAGGAATGGGAATGAACGGCCTCTGTTCAATCACCCTAAGGAATAGTGGACGGAACCTTCCCTTGATTTTGCTCAAGTAGTTCACTCTTTCGATGGAAAGCATCCAACTGAATGGAAAAAATAATAATGATAATAATTTGTTCCTGCATTTACAGGTGAACATCATTTTTACAGATACCGTCACAACATTTAGTGGTAGAAAATCCCTGGTAATATTTTCTTTTACGAAAACGCTTTTTATCATCTCCCTTTCATTCCGGGTAGTGGAAATCCCCAGTCTCAGGGAAAAATAAAGCCTCACACCACATACAAGTGATGCACCTTAATCTAAATTCAGAATTTTTGTTGTTTTTAAGTTTTCTGGCGGAAATGATAGTCATGTCTAATGAATATGTAAAATCATCACTCAAAAAGAAGAGGAAGTAACCCAGCAACTTCCTGCTAGAGAAAAGTAATGCTGGCTAAATTGCTCAGGTGCTTTAATTTAAAGGATCAAATATATAGAGCGAAGTACCACGGCAGATTCAAAGTGTTTTTCTAGGGACATGCACCTCCGGTTTCATTGAAACGTCAAGATATATTGTATAGACAGCAATGAGTAATAATGATAGCAATATATCGCCTCCCTGGTGAAACGATCTACTTTCGTTTGTTCATGCTAAATTGGACATATGTCCACAGTAGCCACCACGTTGCTCTGCCCTGTGCTCGGTGGCTCAAATTAACTTGCAATTCAACATTGCAAAAATGGGGACATGGCTGGTGTCGGCAACTACAGACCCACCAATATAACCCCAGTCCCATAGCGAACTATGGAGAAAGTTGTAAAAGCTGGTATGTCTGAACACCTTGCTGCGAAAGATTTTCTAACAGTTCCAGCACACCTTTCGGAAAAAGAGATCTGCATTAGGCGTCACTTCGACTTCTTCAACCTCATTACCAGCAGTTATGAGGCGCGCAACATAGTCCTTGGACTGTACTTCGATATATCGATGGCATTTTACGTGGTTTTGCGCAATGTATTATTGGAGGAGTTAAGCGCATTAGGTATTAGCAACCATTTGCTAAGCCGGCTAAAATCACTCCCCAGTGATCGCGGCCAAATAGCAAAAATCAGTTCAGTTCTGTCTATTCCAAGATACATCACGAAAGGATTTGGACAAGGTAGCATTCTCAGACCCCTCTTGTTTATCATCCACGTTAACACTGTTTGCAAGTACTTTGCCACTTGTGATGCATTCCTATATGCCGGCGACCTAAAAGTAGTTCACTCCTGTTATGGCCATGAGCTAGGTGACACCACGACTGCTATTTGACATGAAGTAGAAAAACTTTTTTCTTTGTGATACCCTTCTACAGTTCAATGTCAACAAATGCGGATGGATCTGCATTGGTAACAGTAACGATGACTCGATGTTTGAAGTATCTGAACAACTGTTACCAAAACTTAGTTATGTCACAGACCTAGGGCTCAGAATTTCAGTGACTTGAATTTCTCTGAGTAGGCAGCGTACAGCGAAACTAAGTCATGCAGGCTCCTGGGATGCATCATTCGTAACTTTTATAGTACTTAATCAAAGGTCCCACTCTACAAAATACGCATCCTTCCAATTCTAGAACACCGCTCATTTGTCATAAGCGGCTCTCAAATAGACGACAAACTAAAAATCGAAGGGTACAATGCCACTTTACATCAAGAACACATGAGCTGACTGCAACCTTGACTACATCTCCAGATGTAACATGGTAGGACTAGAATTTCTCTGGAAGAGGCGATTTGGAATGAATCTTATACCTTATTACAAACTGCTTTGTAGGCAAATGCACTCATGCGGTCAAGGTATTAAAATATTTTTAACACCTACTTACAATATACGTTATCACAAACAGTTAGCTAAAACTGAGTGTTGTACGACCAGTGTGCGAGGTAATTTCTTCCTCGATAACTTTTCTCACATCTGAAATAGACTTCCTGAGGAGATACATACCGCAGGTTCGTTGTCTTTCGCACCTCACTTAATAAGCTCTTCACAGATGATGAGTCTATTACTGGTTTGGTCACTGTATATACTTTCTGGGCTGATGAAAACATACTAGGGCCTCTAAACGTGTAAATTAGGGCTATCGTCAATGCCAAGTACTTTTCCCTCAATGAGCCTTAACACTATCGCACGGGGCGCTTGACTACTATTCAGCTGGCTTGAGTTGTGCAGTTAGTAAAGGGTACATTAGTAAAGTATGCACCACCTTAATGTTGAGTCAGTTTTATTCGTACGTCTACAAACAAGCACTGTGTATCCAAGCACTTGTACAAATTTCACGTAAGAAAGTTATAAGAGTCACCTTTATATGCATAAACTAAAGTGTGCATATAGCTTAGGCGTCTCTTGGAAGATAAGAACTTCTCTCTCCCAATTTTGTTTTGTGTGGCATATCATTCTCCGGCTTCTGCTTGTGATTTCCTTTTCTCCTTCACTTTTCAGCCCAGGCTTGAAGAGAAAACCCTGAGCATAATTTTGACCAAATTCGTCAACCCACTGAATATGCTACTTCGTGCTTGACGCTAGAAATTATTGAAAAGATTCTCTATCTGGTCTTCCCTATTGATTTTCAACTTTCTGAAACGTGCCACAGCAAACTCGCCCAGCTACCAACATCCCAGATGCAGCCATGTACGAAAACCCAAGTACAATAAATGATCCGAGGCTTTTGGATGGTCGTAATGGAGGCAAAAACCTGGACAAACGACCGAATCTAAGAAATAAACTGCCTTAGTGACTCAACGTGAGACATCTTCGCAAAAATCTTCTCCAGCACTTCACCTCATCTGACACCGTTTTATAGAAGCCAACGCTCAACACACCTCCTTGATAATCCTGCATGCTTTAACGTGAGTTCTATGTGCAAAACTCCATCACTATTGGATAATAGTCCTTCAGATATTTATTTCTTTGTACAGCAACGACTAATTCTGATGGGCTGCGTCTTTATTGCTGAGCGAAGTCACACTAAGAGTGGGAAGTGTGAGGACTTAGATACGCACATAGATTGTATGGTCATGCTGACACTTACTGTACCTGAAATCGGTGAAGTGGGTTTTCGTTGGCCAACGACACTATAGACATGTGAACTGATGTGAAAGTAAACGTTCCTCTGACGAATCATTTGAACTATATCGTCAGGTTAACCATCTGGGTCACGTGTAATGTGACATTTTTCTGTTCTCTTCATAACCTATGGCCACTTTTATTTTCATGACAGACCGTGATGTGATACCTTCTGCATCAGTTGGGACAGCTCAACTACCGGAGATTTCTTTGGCATTATCGGTTTGATGATGCCTGTGAACTAGCTTTCCTCACGTTAAGCTCTTAATTTGAGGATAAAATATTTATTTATTTATCAATACAAATAATAATAAACACCCTATACCAAAACAACCCGCTCCTTTGGAACTACCAGCTTTGATAATCAAAAACCTGCAGAATGAACTCGTCTGCTGTACTAAATGAAAATAGGACCGAGAACACAACCAGTACGACCTCGAAAGAGGCCGTCTCTGCTAAACGCATTTGATACAGAACAGGCAGCGGAAATACATACGTAGGGAATGATTGGGTGAAATTTCCCCTCACAAATATGACGCAGAATCCGAAACCTAGGGACAGTAGGCATAATACCGCAACTAGTCAATGTTGGTCTGTAACACAGGACAAACGGGGTAACAAAAAACTAGCAGTGGATTGTCCACTGAGGATAACTCATGGGTGAACCATCCCCGAGCTCAAAATTACCACATACCTGACAGCAAAGATATAAGGCTACGTTTTTTCCACTACCCACCTCTCCGGTTGCCGAACCCATTTTCTGCTTTCCTAATGACACCACAACCGGTATAGAAGCCTGGAATAAGATACGTCGCGGACGGCACCACCTTCCTTTACCATGTGTAGCAGTGGCAACAACAAGCAGAAAGCCTACCCTTCATGCGCAGCACAGCTTGAAAAGAGGCAGGGAAAACTGCGATATACATCGGCACACTAATGAAGCAGTAGCAAGTAACTGCCTCACTTCTCTCCCTTCACTCTCCCAATACCTCCGTGTCTAACAGTACTAGTCATCAACGGGATCCATGGTAGGTGAAATATCAACCCTCAGAACCCTAACACTCCTAAAACAACCTACATTGGTTCTGGTTACAGAGACCTGGTCAACTCCAGATTTATCAGACGCATACATTGTAATCGCTGGATACAGAATATACGGACAGGGCAAAGTCTATAAAAAGGAGGCAGGTGTATTATCTTTGCGTCAAGTGCTATTATTACTGGCATCCACTAAAATCCTAAATTGGACAAAACCCCTGAATGTCCATGGATAGGCGCAGCCATCAGTAGACGCAAGCTCCCTATCGGGTGTTTATATAGGGCCCCAAACACTTCCACAGCAGTTGATGAGATGATCCGCGAAACACTTGAGCCCGCCACCACTCTAGACTTCGATTCCAAGATAACCCGCGGTGATCCTTACCTCCCCGGAGTAGACCGGGACCTACTCACGGGCCACACAAACCATTAACAAACTCCTAGCAGCCATCGAAAAAAGCTACTGGCAGCAGTACGTGCACCCCTCGACGAGAAACAATGATACCCTTGACCCGATACTTCGTCGCAACACTGAGCCGCTGTCCGTACAGGTGAGAGAAAAATTTGCAAACAACTATCGTAGCATATTGCTTTGCACTCCACCATTCCTGGGGCTCGTGAGGGTGCACACGAAGTAACACCGAAATACTACCTATAAAAGGACATCTAGAATGCTGACTGGGAGCTCCTCGAGACACTCGTAAGAATTTCATGCACTGAATCAGAGGCATGCAACATTTCTTTCGCTTCGAGGGAGACACCGAATGAAAGGATTGGCTGAAGGGCGTAGGGCCCTTGATAGCTTGTCCAAAACGCGAAACCTTCGTGGCATCCTGAGAAGGCGAAAAAATACGAAAGACTTTTTAAAAGATCATTCAGAGCATAAAGGTATAGGTTACCATGATCCACAGGTGATTCGTAAACTTCTCAGTTAGTTTTCTTTTCACCAGTACTAACCTGCCTCTAGCTGCAGACATCGAGATAGCCACTACAAGCAGTAGAACGGTGGGTAGCATAGAAATCTGCATGGGTAACATTAACGATGAGATTAAAACCCTAAAGGCAAGCGTTAGCTGCTGGACAGACGAGATACCATCAATAATTTACAGGAAGGCTGGGACGAATATGGCAGTTTTATTACTCAAAATATTTACCCCTCGTTAGATACTGGGACATATCCTGATAAATGGAAAACTAATTACGTACTGGCAAAGCATAAGTCAGGAGCCAAGACCAGCGTTGGCAATTACTTTGCAACTAATATGGTCACAGTCATCCTAAGGATTATGAAAAAGGTGATTAAAAATCAAATGTCCAATTACTCGCTGGAATCTAGCCATATCAACTCGCCGCAATACTGTTTTCCCGGAAGAAAATCTTGCACTACAGACCTGTTCGACTTTTTTAACGAAATCACCCACAAAAGGGATTAGAGAAAGGTAGTGATAATACCTTACTGCGACATCACTAAAGCCTTCGAACGAAGAAGTCCACACAACTTATCAATAGGTTAAGATCCCTGAGATCTGTAATCCACTCTAGACCAGTGCAAAATCCTCTCGCGTAATGGTTGCCAGGTAACAGAAGTTGATCCAACCTATTATAAGAATGGGATGGCAGAAGCGAAGCGCTCACAGATAGATGGCTCTAGCAATAAGATAAAGAGTCGGTTTCATTAATATTTCAGTTATGACCGAAACTCAATCGTCGTATAATCCAGATCCGATGAACTTACATGCCTCCACCGCTCGTCAGGGCTGAAGACATTACGTCGGTCATGAATAATAGCATCAAGGAAAAAGAAAGAAACTGACAGTATTAAACCATGATAGTGGAATCAAGCAAGCAGTTGAGGACTTCCACCCTTTCATATCTTTTTGGGAACACAACAACCTAATCCCAAGCCATATTGAAGAAGCTGAGACGCTAATGGATTACTTGGCAACTGAATAATNNGACCAGTCAGCTGGATGTTTCTGTGAGGTCGAGCAATTTCCTCATGTGTAGTAGCGAGAAACTGCAAAATATAAAAACAATTGATACCCGTGGCACAAGAGATGGATATCGTGCCCCAGTAGATAACGCTTACGCATATGAAGCAATGGGTACTCGGTTAAAAGTCTCAATGGAAATACCACTCACTGGGACGCAAATACACTCAGTGGACGAGCCCAGAATGGGACGAAACGCGTGTGCTCGATTTCACTGCTAGTCACTAAGATGAAAAAACACCCTCCTTAGTTTTCCAAAACCTATTGATTGATTTCTCTTAATTCGAATATATTGTCTAGTATCAAATAATTGGGAGGCCACAACCCCATTGGAAATTTAAAAAAAAAACGTGGAACAAGCTGAACACTTTCATTGTCATACAACATGAGCATCACATGATATTTGAATCTAGCTAATATAAACAGTTATCCCCAACACCTGCAATCAAACAAGTATGGATTATCCGCTGTTTTTCAAAAATACTAGGCAGTTACATCATATTGATTATTTGAACGGCGTTTTAGTATCACAAAATCAAAAATCAACAACGTGAATAGAAGTGTTCAACTTACAGCATATCCTGGGGTGTCTGTATCTGGCGGGAAAGCTATTGTTACATATGGGCCTTTGTAACCCAATTCCATTTCCAAAACTTCGGCAAACCCACGTAAAGCATACTTACTGCCTGTGTACGCTGCATAACCGTAGACACCTACTTGACTAGCAAGACTGCAAACAAAGGCAATACGTCGCTCATGGGTTTGGTGAACTTTTTGATCCAACATGGAAGGTAGTAAAATACGCGTTACATGAACAGCAGACAAATAATTAGTTTGCAGCATGCCTTTAATGTCATCTGTAGAAGTATCCAAGAACTTGCGTGCAACAGCATATCCAGCACAATTTATTAAAATGTCAATAGGTCCTGCAATTTAAAAAATTGAAAATTCAGCCTGAGTGTGACGTCACCTAGAATGTAATAGTGAAAAAGCCAATACTTGTTCAACCTAAATGTCACATGAATAGTTCCTCAAATGGTGACACAGTGCTGAATAGTTGGAGACAATCAACAGAGATTTGGATTTCTTGCGTATTGGTAATGAACAAGGCGTATCTGCGAACTAAAGTAAACTCAAGTCCGTTCAAAGCCTTTAACGCATGTTACACAGTGCTTCAGTAAGAGACGTTACCACTGTACTATTCAGGGCATGACTGACCTATACAACTGAATGATATATACTGACTGGGTACTGGTGACCACAATTCAAAATGACAAACAGAACACAGTCCCTAATTAGAGAGATAATATGAAATCGGTTATTTCCATGACAAATGAGTAGTGATACATCGCTAACTGCAAGACAAGATATTAATGTTTGAGAGTTCCATCTACTCAGATAATTAAACTCTAATGTCTACATACTTTTAATCACTAGGTAGTGAAAAGAATTTAATTGATAATTGTCAACAAACTCGGCGCACCGGGAATGAAAACAATTATGACTTCGTCATTATTTTAATAAGGTGTATGTAACCTTCCTTGATTATAAAATAAAACTTTTTCAATTCTTCTATAAACTGCAAATATTCAAATGCTTATCAAGTATTTTTTTTTACTTTGAAACAGATTATTCCCTCCTACATCATAGTTATGAAATAGGGTGATTAAAGGTGCAGATGTGAAGGTCCCAGGTGCTTGACCACTGCTGCCGCCTTAACATCGCGTTTTTGAGGTTGGACTATCAGGAAGTCAGAGAGATTAACGTAAGACCTCACACAAAAGTGCATCAGTTTGGGCTGCTAAAATTTACAGCAGTAAGAATAGCAAAGGTTTATAAGAAACGAATGGCTTTAAATTAGGCAAGAGTACATAAAAGGAGCAAGGGTAATAAGATGGAGGTTAATAGAAATACTCAAGATTTCAAAGATAACAAAGTGTATACATTTGCACCCTCATGACTGACTTTGAGACATACTAGTAGGAGTCTCCAGACACCGATTTCTATCGTCTTGAGGACTCGTCAGGAAACCATGTCTACTTACACGGACCAGACGGACAGTCGAAGACTTCATGAGTTGGTACCACGCCTTAGTCTGACTACTCAGCCTCTCTACTCCAACTGACACCACAAGTTGAAGTTGAAGTAAGCAATGGTTTGCATATGCACAAAGAATGTTCAGGTCATTTCAGTCACTGAGGGTCCGCAGCCTCCATCATATGACCTGTCCTCCTCGCTTAACAATTTAAACCTTATCTCGAAATAGTTCATGTAGAGATTCCACCAAATGCTAAAAATGCTGTGAGGACACCTGAGACTAAACACCTATGACTTCTTCATACCTCAAACGTTTAGTGGTCATGTCTCTACCGAACAATAAGAGGAAGCGAACATTCATACAGCATACTCTTCCTTTGTAGGCTAGTTGGGTATGTCTTCAGTGCTAGAGATGATGTAACTATGCAAATGCTTAACAGACGTTTTGAATTCAAGCTAAAATTCCATCCACGACTGATCTACATAACTTCTCAGGTAATTGAAGTAACCAGCATCCTACCTCTTCACTCATCCTTATACCAGGAGTCAATGTATAACAATCATGGAACATCATCTTACATTCGAAAGATGCAAAACGCATACCAAACATGGTCAGACTTCGGTAGGACTCGAGGAAGACTGACGTTAAGCATATTGGTGCAGCAAGGACGTCAGTTGATGAGATTGCAAACCCTCAGCGGTTGGAGGTTATACATATTTCGAGTCTACGACTACTTTGATGTGGTCATTCGAAGAAGGATTAGGTTGGTAGAAGTGTAGCTCACGGATTTAGGCGTTCGACTTCTGACCGATAGGTCACGCGTTTAAACCGGTTCCACGTAACGTCGGTTTAGGCAACCGGATACCATCCCTAACCCTCATACAATAAGTATGGCTGACTCTGCTGCACGTGTGCACATGGTTGCTGATTGCATTTTGACCCGATTTTTTTCGAATAAAACTCAAAGGTGGCTACATTAAAAGGCTGTACTAATCCCCGAAGTCTGTCACTGTTGGTGTGAACCATGTTTGGAAATGCGAGCTTTCAGCCTAGGGTGAGTAAGACAGCTGTAAGTAATAATAAAACTCAAATTCGATAGTAGTGGTGTCCATGCATCCACGTCTTATCTTCACCACATCTCAATGTGCGTTAACGCTTATTTTGGTCTTATGATTTCTTATGATTTTTCATGGTAGCTCTATTTCCTTGAGTTTCGTCTAGTGTGTTGATGAAGCGAAGTGAGGAATCGCAACTTCGATCATCAAGCTGTAGTTGTATCTCAAATTAATAACGACTGAACAACTGTATAGATAATCAATAAACATTACTTTGAAGTGATCTAAATATTCATTTTCCATTCTTCATGCACAGTAAGCAAGCTAAAATGTCCGTTACCAACCACATGCAATATACACATTGGCTGTCAAACGTACCTATTAATCCTAACACAACACAAACTGGTTGTGAATAATGAGTGGCGTTATATGAGTTCCCGAGATCGTAGATTTAAAAGAAACTTGGATGACTAAATCACTTTTTGGGCGAAATGATTTCTGTGGTTAGAAAGCTGGAACATCTGACTTATTCCAAATGGCATCGTATGTGCTCTGAACTTACTTTAACTAGTTATTCATGTAGATTATGTTAACAGTTGACTAGCCTAGTCTAAAAAACAAACCTAGTTATTAAACCTCATATTACAAAAAGTAGAATAGACTAATGCGGTAACACGATGACAGTAGAGAAAAGATAATTCGGCGAAGAAAATTTTCTTTTTGACGATAACAGTAAACGCATAGAAGTGGAGGTGAAGTCAACTTACACATATGAAAGTAGCAAACGAAATGCGTTGTGGCGAAACTATTAAATTTTTGCTGGTCATGTTCCGAACTACGAAAACTTTTCTGATATGGAATGATAAGAAAATGCCTCTTTCAAAATTTATTAAGGAATACCCCAATAGAGACAAGTGATAGAAACCGTAGGATGATGTTACATTAGCCAATCATGTCTGGTTAGAAAGACTGTAATGAACTTATAACCATATTTATCGTTAAATTATAACATCTGAATACGTATCTCAGAAAAAAATTTTTAACCTTTTCCAATCACATTAGTAAAACTAGCATATCTTACCATAAAGAGCCACATGTTTGATGAAGATTTCATTCAAAACATCATAGTCTGAAGTTAAATCAGTCGATAAAATAAATACATTGTTCTCTCCACCTTTCACACATTTTATGGCTTCCTTAGCCGACTCTAGTTTTTTGCGGTCACGAGCGACAATTGTAACATTTGCACCAGCTCTGTAAAATAGTTTTGCCAAAGACAGACCGATTCCACTTGAACCACCGGTGATAAGAACATTAAAGCCATGAAATGATTTTTTACACGCAGAATAGTCACTTCTGCGACAAAATAACAGGTATATAGCAGATACCACAGCTGTAGTGATGACAATGAGAATCTATAGGATAACGTATAAAGTCAGGTCAGTAAATTAGGAATTCAACAAGTCAAAGTTAATAAGTAATTTGTATTTCAATTAACTATTATTTTGTTGTTTTAAAGCAATATATTTCATCATCTGACAAGTCATATTCTACTAGCTGACACTGCTGCTCATTATTTTCCGAGGAAACATAAGACCTAACTGGTCTTTCCAGTAAAGGTAAGTGGAATGGAACAGTAAGTTGCTGTGAGATTGAAGATAAGTCAGGAATTTCCTGTTGTTTTTCGGAAAGATAAGGTTGAACTTCAACAATCTGTGTTCCAGACGCATCTTTGCTCCGACCTTCACGATGCAAGTAATTATTTTTTAGCATGTCAACAGTGCAAAGAATTGATTGAACCTGGTGATCTGGGAACGAAATACACGTAGCCTGCCCAAGTAAACTTTCCAAGTTCCTTGAAAGACGCATATGACTGAGCGACTTCGATACAACACAGGAAGTTTGCGGAGGTATCTTAGTTGATTTTTTATTTTTTAACTTGAGCAATCTATTCAGTTGGCTGAGTTTGGTTTGCTTGTAACCTGGCATTCAGTAGCAAAGCAAAGTGAGTAGGATTCTGTTTCGAATAAGGTTGGGTTAGTTCTCTTTCTACTGGTGGTTACTTTACAATCTATGATCTAAAATGGAAAGCGGGAACTTACTTTAAAAGCTAAGCATTTAGTGATGAGGATAAATTACTTCATGGCATTTATGATCTAAAACAACTAGTCCCTTTTATAAACTCTAAAAGAACAATACGAAGATGGAATTTATAAGAATCACGCGATGCGATTGAGCAACAGATTTTTAACAAACTGATTTCATACGTACTTGGCAGAGGTATTTGTATCAAAATTAATTAAAAAGATAGGGATTGAGAACTTGCAAAGAGTTCAAGTAGGAAGGCTAAATTAAGGGCCAAAATAACAATGGAAATTAACAAAGAGGCAATAATCGTGCATCAAACATAGTTCCAGTTTAATTCACCAAGACAGGATTACTGCATTAACACACCGGTGGTTTCAGCTTCCTAATAACTAAGGCCTCCAAAAACTAAAGGTTTCATCTCCAACACATATTGTGAACAACTAGTCGATGTAGAAACGTCAATATTTCGCAGTCGAGGAACTCGAATGTCTGCTGCCATCATTTATGGATTCGAGTGGTTCGACTTACTTTTGAAGCCACTTCGGGATATGTTCCGAGGTCCCAATATATTGCAACGTCGCTTAAAAAGCAAACTGAATCACTCTAATCCATAAACGATGGCAGCAGACATCCAAGCTCTTCGATTGTGAAACACATTGTTGAGTTAGGCCTCAGGATTGACGTTTCTACATCGATTAGTTGTTCACAATGTGTTGGAGACGAAACCTTTAGTTTTTGGAGGCCTTAGTTATTAGGAAGCTGAAACCACCGGTGTGTTAATGCAGTAATCCTGTCTTGGTGAATTAAACTGGAACTATGTTTGATGCACGATTATTGCCTCTTTGTTAATTTCCATTGTTATTTTGGCCCTTAATTTAGCCTTTCTACTTGAACTCTTTGCAAGTTCTCAATCCCTATCTTTTTAATTAATTTTGATACAAATATTTATGGGAAGTACGTGACCAATCACCGATTGTCGCAATCTTTAAGAAAGGTGAGGTCCTCCAATGATAGCCACAGAGGAATCAGCCTGACGAATATAGTGTCTAAGATTCTAGGGCCTATGATCACTGGAAGTCTGATTGGGGCTCGAGAACAGTAAGCCCGAGAGAACCAGGTAACCTTAAGGCTCGACAGCGGGTGCATCAATTAAGTACACTTCGCTACGCTCTGGGACAGTCATACTTATTGACGTCAGACACTAGCTGTATTTCTCGACCTGAAGGCGCCCGACTTCGTCGACTGAGAGGTTTTATGACGGTGTACCTCACTGAAATGAGTACCGAAAAAGTAGATCACTCTGCTAAGCGCTCCTCACTCGAACAACCGTGAGCGCGCTACAGCCTAAAGTGAGTTCTAGGTGATTTGTATACATCGAGAGCTGTTCGTCAATTCGATTATGTGATAGACACTTTTACTGAGGTCTCTCTCTCATCTGGTATCACAGGGGTTGATCTAATCACTGGAGAATACTTAGTAGATTTAGAGTGCGTAGATGACAGCTCTGTTAGGTGAAGATGCTGAGAAGGTACAGGATCTTCTGGACACCTTCAGTGACAGTTTGAGAATGTCAGGGGTGTTTCTTGTCACCTGAATACAAATGGTTGCTCCAAGACTGGTTCTCAGTAGTGCCCTGTCCAACACCAGAGTAAAGCAATTGAATGTGTTGACCATTTCAGCTACCTAGGAAGTCAGATCACTTCCAGTAGGTAGGTTAATGGTCGACGAAATCTCTGCACGGATACAAAAGGCTGGACTGGCCTTCGCCAACTTACGTCATCTGTGGCACCACTGCGATATTCGACTGCCTACTAACAGTTGTGTAGTGTGGTGCAGTTCGCCACGTACGGTACAGTCATCAAAGGTAGAACTCACGAGGTTTATGGTGTTTGACCACCGTTGCCTTCGTATCATAGGTCGTGTCGTGGGGTAACCTCGTCAATAACGCAGAACCCAGGTACAGATATTTTGGGTGGGGCGGGGGGTGGTAGCTGGTAAGCTTGTGGACTTTTATCAACTAAGATGGTTAGGACATGTATTACGCATACCCAGTCACGCAATGTTACGTAAAGTAGCTTCATGATGTAAAAAGTCAGACTAAAATATGGCATCAGTGCGTAAAGTCATTGACTGTTGCTTTGAGCCATATCAGGAGATGCGGACTAGCCAGTTGGGATCCATCTGACAACAGAATTCAGTGGTTGGAGACTCTGGGTGACATGACTCACAATCGATGCCATTGGCGCAGACTAACCCACGCTTTATCTTCATCTCAACCGCTTCTCAATCCTCTCTCACTTTCACTGCATTCTGCTGCTTCCGGCCGATTTTTCTTTCTTTTGTCATCTTTCATGCTACTAGTTGGTTACTTGTGTTGATGAAGTGTGGCAACTTGAACCACCAGGCAGTAATGCCTGGCACTTTATTCAAATTGACTCGACCGACCAGACTGTTTTAAATATGAAGCAGAAGCAGGTTTATTATTGCTTAAGTAATGTCCAGATAGCTAGTTTGAAATTTGGACAAAAGAAATGCTCAGTCACCATAGAACTGTACCAGTTAAAAAAGTTTCTACACGGTGAACCAAGCGGCTGATTCACGGTAAACATCTTTGCAATAGGGAAAGGGTCATCAAGAGAATTCATATGTAACCTTGACGTAATAGGGATCAACACAGCCTACCACGTTTGAAACAGACAAAAATGTCATTCATAAAGTAAAAAGAACTAGCCCACTATCCTGAACTACACTAGAAGTAAACAGCCAGGGTTCCAAAGTCGAGACTCAATTCTCATTCCAGGAATGGAATACTACTCAATGATGCCTTCGAAAAGACATCATCTGTCCGTTATGAGCAGATAATCATTTGCAGTGACCTCAAGCTGGAGAAAGCTAAGTGAGATAAATATACCTCCAAACCAACCAAAATGGATAAAATTAAGGGGAGAGAAAAAGGAAATAGGGGATAAGAGAGACAAATACCGACATTTTGCTACCGCAGTGCAGAAACGTGTCCCTCTCTCCCCAGTTAACTGGCTCTACTAGGCGAAAAAATTCCCTCAGTAATTAAATACATTCAAATGGAAACAAGTGTTCACCATTCATGCAGAGTGAGAAAGCACACGACAGTATTTTATCAAAACACTATTCTTCCTTTAACATATGTTACGGATATCCGTGAGTGATCACGAAATGCAGCTGCGTATATTTACAGTCCCTTGCTTAATTAGCATACCGGCTGGGATGCCGACTCAAATAACACACACAGGCTATGATAAAGCAGTATGATACCCGGACTGGCCACTAAACAAACATACACACAAAACCCGCCTTGATTACACTTCAACATCCAACACCATTCAAAATTCCAATATTCAACATCTTTTAACGAGCTAGTGTAAACCAATTGATTTTTTCGCGCTAGCGGAACGGTTTCAGGTCTTTGGTGGTTGGTCTACCTACTCGGCTGCTGTAGCTCTGGTTAGCCCGACGGGCGGTTGGGTGTTGGTTAAATTTTTTGGGGAGTGTTGTTAGTTTGTTTGTTTTTTTTCCGAGGACTATGGTTCAGATGAGTTCCTCAAGTGTCGTGCCTGCAGACAATTGGCCGGACTGGTTGTAGAAAGGAGATGAAAAATATGTGAAGAGAAATCAAGGGAGAGAAAGTGCAGAGAAAGGCAAAATCGAAAAGGAAAACGAAAAAAGAAAAAAATGATAGAAAAAGATTTGGAAAAATGGCAGGGAAGAAGAAATATTGGCAGGTTTATGAAGAATAGGTGATGGGGAGAGCTTTTCTAGTTTGAGGATGTAAAGTCAGAAGGAAGAATAATAAATGACATGACAGGACGAATGGGAATCCTTTTAGCAGGAGACGGTAATCTGTGGGGACGTCTACAGGAAGGTGTAAGGTTGAGCCAAGTTCTCAGTGATAGTGGTTTTACAGAGTGTTCAGTAACGGTTGGCCGTACTGGGTTGGTAGGACGTGTCAGCGTAGTCAACATTCCAATTGGATGGTCGCAAGCCGTGTGTCTCCGCGTAACTGTCCAACCTCTTCTTGAAGCTGTCAATAGACGGAACGGTAGCAGCCTCAGCAGGCAATGCTTTCCAGTGGCCGAAAACTCGCCGAGAGAAGAAGTGTGATCGCACACGGGTTTTTGCTCTTCGGTGTGCGATTCTCCTTGAGTTACCACAAGGATCACCATACTGGCCGTTCTGTAGCACTCCGCTGTTCGAGTGACTTGGGTTACTTAGTATTTTGTAAGCCGTCATCAAGCCACCACGTAATCTGCTGTAGCTTAGACAGTAGAGCCCTAGATCTTCCAGCTTGTCCTGATATGGTTTTCGCCTCATTCCCACGACACCTTTTGTGGCTCGCCTTTGGACTTTCTCCAGGAGGTTTACGTCTCTTTTCAGATGTGCAATGACGTTGTGGACCTCTGGGTGGGGTTGTATATAAGTCTTATGCAGCTTCAGAAAGAGTTCTGTGGTCAGGGCGCCCAGCTGTCCGCGCATGAAGTGCTGTACTGTGTAGGCTCTGGAGGTACCTCCTGGATAAATGGGCTAGTGTCTAGTTTGCTGGTTAGGATTAGTCCTAGGCCTTTCTATGTGGTGGTGTGGGAAAGTTGTGTTCCACAGAGAGGATAAGGGACCTTCTGAGAGTCAGGGGTGTGAAGAAACGTGGCTCGACACTTATCCAGATTAAATGCTAGTCCAATAATGACCACCCACTCTGCAAGTAATCTGAGGTCACTTTTCGGTGCACTTGATTGTCTCCAACGTCAGAGCTCCCCATAACTTAACAACATCAGCGTAGAGTAGAATTGGGGAGCTGAGATTCAGTGGAAGGTCGTTCACAAAAAGAAGGAATAGCAGTGGACCAAGAATCTCTCCTTGTGATGGTGATGATGATAACGTCCTCCAAGTCAAGCAAACTCTGTTGGCTTTTGTGCAGAATTGCCTACCGTCTAGGTAGTCCTGTAACCGTGAAAGCACTTGTTCCTTGATGCCCAACCTTGCTACTTTGTGAATGAGAATGGTATGTGGGACTGTGTCGAAGGTTCAGCGAAATCCAGGAAAATAACATGGACAGGAATTTGGAGGTCCCATGATGCCGTCCACATACCACTTGCTATTAGAATGTTTGTTGCACAGGACCTACCCTTTCTGAAACCATGTTAGCATCACTAAGTGCTCCCTTCTTTTCTAAGTACTCCCTGACATGGTCGTCTACCAGGCTCTCCATTACTTTTGAAACCACTGGTAGAAGGGTTATGGGTCGGTAGCATCTTGGATTCTTTGTCTCCACCTTTGACAGAATGGCACTTTTCCACTCTCGTGGAGGCATGTGATTGTCTGAGTGTTGACTACACAAGGCACCCGCGCACTGTTTCAGCACAGCCGGTCGGATGTCATCATACCCTGGTGATTTCCCTGTGCGTAGCTTTGACAGTTTTTTGAGGACCATAGCAAGAGTTACCTTCATTCCAGGTAACTCTACTGCATTTGGTGGGGCTGAATATCGGTCGGACGGTTGGTAATTTTGGCTCGATAGGGACGTATTGAGTTGCGTATCAAAAGCGAGCTAAATACTTCGGCGATCTCTAGTCCGGAGAGGTTCTCTTCGTCTAGGCGTTTCATGGCGCAAGCCCTCTGGCGGTGGATTTTCTGCCTGCCGTAAACCAATATAGATTTTTGGGGTTTGTCTCAAGCTCGTAGGCAGGGTTTGTCTGGAATGATCTCCTATCTCCCCTAACTCTAATGTTACATCGGTTTCTTAGGGCAATATACATGGTGTGGTCAAACTCTTTTCTGGAGGTCCTCCACTTGTGCCATGCTTTCCCCTTGGCTTTCAAAAAGCGTTCAGTGCCTCGTTTCAGCCATGAGGTTCGCTTCTGCGGTATTGACGTGGTTACGGGGACGTTTTCAGAGACAGCCCTCTTGATGATATCCCTGACTAGTTCCCAATGTTGATCATTCGACAAGTTGCTCCACTCTTGAGGCCATGGTGTTGTCGACAGGTAGTGGTTCATCGCCACGCAGTTCGCCTTGCTGTAGCAAAGAGGGGTGCGATCCCTCCCATGACAGTTGCTCATTGAGTGCCAGATCGAACACTACCACGCCACGATAGCTGCTACCGAAGGGATTTGAGGCTGTACACTTTCTAGTAGCAGTGGGTCGCTGGTGAAAAGATAGTCCAGTTTGAATGGCTTTCCGCTCGACCCCCAGCGAGTGTCATCACCAATACTCTCGTGCAGCCCAGCCTTTTGATGGTGTCGAGTAGGTTTCGGTCGAACCTACGGCTTGAGGTTCCCTCGTCCTGGCCACGAATGACAGTCGGAGCATTAAAGTCGCCGGCTATAATGATCTGGTCATTTCCGATGGACGTCGCTCGGGACGTTACTTGCAGCAGTTGCCGGTCATCTCCATGCTGCTAGTAGGAGTTCTGTAGACGCCTCCTACCAGGTACTTGGTGTATCCAACCTTAGATTGACACCAGAAGGAGTCTGGGAGCCCCGAAAGCGGAGTTTCCGTTGCTCGTTCACTTTTAAGGTATCACCTTTAAGCATCGCCACACCTCCTTCCTTAAACTCCCTATCTCTCCTGAACAAGCGCATAATCTACACTAGTTTCGACGTCACTAATATCCGGTGATAACCAAGTTTCTGTCAGGGTTACGATCGTTGGAGCGAGGCAGGAACAGAGAGAGAGAGTAATTCCGCCATCTTACTTGTAAGTCCCCTCACATTACTGTAAAGACACTTGGCTATGTTTCTAACTACATGGGGCATCTTGGTGCTGGCAGACTGGAGGGGGTCATGCATAATGGCAAAACTTGCTGTAGGACGGCCAGCTGCAGTGGAACCGGCCCAATCACGTCTTTTCCCACAATGGTTTTGGGGGTTTCATAGAGTCCAGGCTTGTTTATACATCTTGTCTGTTGACAGTGATGGTGACTTTAGCACTGGTGCAGCTGCCGTCTGCTGTCGTCGCAGTGTCCTGGGCCTGCTTTCGCAGCAGAGAACATTCCCACTGATGTTATCTTTAACCGTGCACCAAGTTTTCAGTACTCCGGTTGAACGTTCTTGACAGCCGAAGTTAACAGCCATCAACCGGGGTGATGTTATCGACGTCGAATGCGAGGGGCGTGGCAGTCTGCAGACCGGTGCCACTGCCATCCCATTTGATCGTACTCTCGCTGATAACCACTGCCATTGCTGGACGTGGTGAGCATACTTTTCCACGACTGTGCCGGTTGGCAGTTCCAGTGTGCCATGGACAACCATAGTTGTTGGTTTCAGTGTTTGGGGCACCTCGCGGAGCACTTTTCTTGCTGACCAAGGGCCGCCTCGTCCGGCTCTAATGCTGGGTGATCTGCTGATGACCAGTGCGTGTGACAGCAACAAAAGTCTTTCCGCTTCCTCGGAGAGCTTAGGGTCACTTTCACCGGCGGAGGCTTTCCCTAAGGTGAGTAGTTGTCCTTGTAGAGCCTGCAAAGCTTTGCTTCTAGGCTACCCAGTCCTAGTATGGTGCGTACGATTTCCCATTGCTGTTTGTCAGAAGACTCTCTGTTCTCAAGGAGGCCATCATGGCGCACGGGCACGTTAAATAGGATGATGGAATTCGATCTGTCATCAACTCCGTATTTGTGTGCTGTGGGTGGTTTTTTGATGGTAGGGTGCACCTTCTTTTCCACTGTCACCCATTTTTCCCTATCTACAGTGGAGTTAGCAGTTAAGTGACTTCAGGGTTAGGGGCTAATGTAGTTGGTCACGTATCCGGTCGCCGTTTGGTTCTTTTCGAACTATTCACCGGCGTGACCGGCCGCGGTACAGCTCTGACGCTCTTGCTGCTTGGGCCTGGGGTAGTGGTCAGTGTGGGTGCGGCATCACAGCAGTCACTGCGGTGTCTTTTATGACCTCCCCTAGCGAGCCTGTAGAAAAGAGTGGCCTTACAAGGCACTATGGGCAGATGTAACAGAACCATGTGCATGGGTGGCGCGCCATGAGGGTGACCACATGTGTGACTGTCGTTAGTCTGGCTAGAAGGTTTAGTTAACGACTTTCTTTTCCTTCTCTTCCGTCTCTCAGTGGTAGCCTTCACAGGTAGACTAGGGTTTGGGCTGGAGGTACCGGAAAGACATGCTCTTCAATGAACTACAGCACAAGGGTTTAGAGGGACAGGAATTCGGCTTTTCTCGGGAAGTGGTTGTTGCAACTGTCCTTCTAGTGTCGACCAGTGACAGTTTGCGGCGTCACTAAGTTTCTTGCCTCCGGCCCTAGTAACTGCCAAGGATGGTGAGGCTTGTGGCTGAGATGAGGCTTTACCTGAGATGTTCCTGAGACCAGATTTGGCTAGAACCCCTTTGTTACCCATTTCCACTGGTGATTAGGTGGGATATAGATGAGACAGAGAGATGGTTGTATCCAGTGAAATGTAGATAAGCGATGATAGATAAAGTAAGCTGTCAACCTTACCAAGGGTTGCCCAGTTGTACGACACGGAGGAATGCCCAAACTTTCCCACAGGTCCAAGGTATATGATGGAATGAGATAAGTAGCGCTGCAGTTGCAGCATCTTTAGCTATAGCAGTTGATCGAGGCAGTTAGACCTACTACACAGTTGTCCGTTTGAAGAGTGACAGTACTGACCAACTGAGAGCTGTACGTCCAGTAGCAATACGTTTTTCCAGTAAAACTGTAACTTTCGTGAAGGAAATATCCAATTGGGGAGGCTTACATATAAATATTTCGGAGCGGAATGCAGGAGAGACAAAATAAGTCATATTCGATAAGTGCGCGAGCCTCGAAAACGGATAGTTTTTGGTCTCTTACGTCCGGTTCTTAGGACTTGGTTTGTGTTGTTCGGTTTGCTCCTGCAATGGACGATGAAATATCTGCTTTCTTGCTTTCAGCTCCGGTGAAACGAGTGATTTTGTGGCCCGATAATTGTCATTTGTATATCGTTTAGTGAGCTACATGTTGATATGAAGGTTACAGGTCTGTCGTGACCCCCTGTCCATCTAGGTGGCTGCACAAGAATACAAAGATAGTGAGAAGTCGTATATGGGAATTACTTGATAGGCAAATTAGGTAGCACGGTCTAGTTGCTAGAGTAGTTAGTAGATAATGCGGGTTTGTCAACAAGAGAGGTAATGAGCGGTGAGTAAAAGGGAAGTGGTGGTGAGGTAGTGAGATAAGTAACTCCCTGGGTATGTCTGTGATCAACCGTGCGAAATGGCATAACTGTCTAGCAGTCCTTTGAATAAGTCTACCGGGGGGTGTGTACTACATCCCGCGGTAAGGCATTCCACAAGGCATGTATTCCTGAGGAGAAAGAGTTAGACACGAGGCTGGTCTTGACTCTCTGATGTGCTATCGTGATGGGGTTTCTTCGTGATGACCACTGTGTTGCAGACGAGGCTAGTTGTTTGTACGGTTCCCTGACAGATGAACTTGTAGGCCAGATAAGGCTACTTTTGTTCCTGCGATAGCCCTAGGCGTTTCAGTCTTTCAAAGTACGCCTTCCCCTAAGTCCCACAATTGAGTGTGTTGCATATCTTTGTGTTTCTTCGAGGAGACTGGAGTCTCTCCTGAGTGGTGAGGATGCCACTGTGTTGAGGACTTCTAGGTCCGGCTGTATGCAGGATTTGAAAACTGCAAAAAACAGGCCAGGGTGACAACACCAAGCTGTCTACACAGAAAGTGTAAGGTGACCTTCACTTTGGTTGCTATTTCCTTGTGAATAAAACCTGTGTTACGAGTATCCAAGACGCCGAGCTACAAATCTTCCATGGATAGTCGACGACGGTTGCTCAACTCGTGTTGGAACTAGGCTATTCTTGCTTCATAGGTACTGACGGGCATTGCTTTGCACTTTTCCAGGTTGAGGCTCCAGCGGTTTTCCGATGACCAGAGTTCAAGTTGTTGCAGGTCATTTTGGAGTGCTACACAGTTGGCCCCTTCCTTTACCACCCCCCAAATTTAGATATCATCGGCCGAGAAGAGGGGTGAGAGGGAAATTCTATGTGACAGATTGTTGGCGAACAGGAGTGGTCCCAGGAGCGCTCTTTGAGATATCCACCATGTTGACGTCCTCCACTTTGACCGTATTCTGTTTATCTTGATGCAGAACTGTTTGACTTCTAGGCACCTATGAACCAAGAGAGTAGAGGTTCATTTACACTAGCGGACACGATCTTGTGAAGCAGGACTGAGAGCGGAACACCGTCAAATGTCTTAGTTAGGTTGACAAAAGCAACATGTACCGCATCTCTGCTGTCCCTGAAAAATGTCCAGTCACCTCATGCAGTCACCACTCGAAAAGCCATGCTGGGTAGAATGGATGGTGTTTTCCCCGCTGGGGAATTCCCAGACCTCTCCGGCCATCAGGCTTTCCACTGTATTGGAAAGTACAGGGGATAGGGCTTCTGTCTCCTTTTGAAGATGGGTGACTGGACCGCGCACTTCCATTCATTTGGGAGTCTGCATGACTCCAGCGAGTACCTTCAGGCGGTTTTAGGATAACCAGTTTCAGTTTACCGCAGACAGAGGACTTGTCTTGATGAGGTCTGGATATTTTTTCCGGTTTTTTGCCCTGTTATTGTGATGTGGCAGAGGTATTCGTCATTTGCTACCCTATCAGTGCCCAATGGAACTAGTACAGATTTCGGACCAGTGCCAGGTTGCGCTTGGTAATATGGGCTCCGAAACTCGGCTATCTGTAGACCGCAAGTGAGGAAAATATGAATGGTTCAAGTGGCTATTAGTGGGTCAGAGTAGGTTTTCACTTAACTGTCTTCCGTGTCTAGAATCCGCAACCTGCATACAAGCAAAGAAACGAAAAAGTGGCGGTTGAAATGTGGAAATCTAATCAGTTCGGAATGGATCCCACCAGGATCCCGAGTAAACACCAAGTAGGTATTCAAATGAATCGGATGAAACAGCCCAGGTCACTCCTGCCGGGGGGAAAACTCCAGGGTTTAACAACTCTTAGGGAAAAGGACTTGTATCCGAAATTTAACCCACTATAATTTAGGCTTAGTTTCTGTACGGATCCTTTAGGGCTAGTACTACTGTAGTGGGCGTTGCTGATAACAACGGTTACGAGTAGTATATATCGAGAGGGTGGCAGGAATCATAGTGAATTACCGGCATTGGGTAAGGTTTCTGCCAAGAGCGACGCAGGGGACAACACAGGCGTATTACAGGGGATGCTGCTGATAAGACTGCATGAAGAGCCGGTCAAGAGCAAATCAAGACAGGAACAGAGAGGAAACGAAGGCATTTGCAAATAACTGCGTTGGTGCAAGGAGCATCATATGTAACCACTGCCATTCCAGTTTTTCGTAACTGAACTAAAACCAATATTCAGTAGGTGACCGAGTGAGCGTTCAGGGATGTTCAAGATATTGTGAACCATCATGCGACCAATCGCTGGTCAAATGTTTTACACCTAAGTCTTCTGACGGATACGGTCGGTCGCTTCTGGATGTGTTCTGATTTCAACACGCCTTTCTGTAAACGAGAGGGTCCTGATCCCAGGTGTGTCCGTAATGCGCTGCTGAAAATTTGGTGAAAACATCTGTGGTCGTATTATCCGAAATTTTGTCCAAGGGTTACGGATGCCGTTTCCGCAAAATGCTTTTCTGTCACAATTGGCGAAGATTTTAAGGCTCGGGGGACCAAAACGCCCAAATCCTTCCACTTCATCGCCGCTTCAAGTTCCATGCGGTTGAGGCTACTTCCATAAAATACAACACTTTTTACATGTACAACCCCTCTTTTTTCAGGATCAAATAAGAGGCCACCAGTAACCGCCCTGTTTTAAGCCGGGTTGGGTCTTCCTTTGACAAAACAGTTTTCCTGACCTCTGATTTTTCAATCGTTGCACGTCATCGACAAGAAGGATTTCAGATAAAACCTGCCGAGATGAATCGTTTACGTACATAAGAAAAGGAAAAGCCTCTAATACTAAACCCTCGAAAACTCCACCAGGACATTTTATTTCTTTAGACATACAGTAACTCATTCGAACTCCAAATGAACCACCACATGGGTTTGAGCACAGCTAGTAGTGGCTTGATCCCAATTAATTTTAGCTTGTCAGTAAGTTGCAATTGACACAGTCGACTGTCTTAGTAAAGTCCGGATGAATAACACCGATTCTACCTTGACGATCGACAATGCCAGTTCATCCATCTGCTTCAGCGAGCTAGTCGGTAATGCAGGATTACCCTCATGTGAATAAGTGTTTTGGGGCTTAAAAAAGTTGATTGTCACAAGGTGATCCCTCAACCCCTCATAAATTACCAGTTCCACTGTTCTGGAATGCATGCATGGAAGCGTTGCCGGTATTTATTTCTCCGGGCTACTTCGCTTACCTCCTTTGAAGATTAGCGTTATGTGGCCCAACTTCAAAGAATCAGGCACTTTCCTCTGGCTTGGAGTACCATGAATAATCTGCGGAAAAGGTCCAGCCAAGATTGCTGTTCTTTCTCAAGGTACCACGACTTGGATTCTACCTCATTTCGGAGATGCAGCACTAAGGGGCAGTAGTGGTTCACGTTGTGCTAGCACAATCCTCGTTAGTGGAATATGCGTAAACTCCTGACGAGAAGATTCGCAAATACTGGTCGGTTAAGGGTTCAGGCGCTCAAGTGTCATTGCTAGTTGATCTGTTGCGGCCTAACGGTATAGGGACTTCCGTTTCAGCCAGTTGGAACGTTGTGGCATGACGGAACAGATTTCTCGGATTAGAAATAAGCGTCTCTTTGGGCCTAGTCTGGTACTGTTGTGGATCGGCCCTCAGTGCTTTCGCATATGCGCCTCTTGCTTGTTTGAATAGTCCGCATGTGTAATTGGTACCATTCCCTCTGCGTTAGGCCCAGCGGCGCCGTTTTAATCTACGTAAGTTAAAAATAGAGTTGCCTGTTACCTCAGGGGGTTCGGCGCGCCTCGTTATTGTAGGCAGAACAGACTGGCCGATGTCATACATGATTCTGCCAAGCATGAATCTCTAACAAGCCCATCATCCTGCCGTATATGGTCGGCTTCCTAATCTGTCTGTTCTACAGCTATCCGAAGATCTGTGGCAATCACTCATCTGAATTTCTGACGACCTTAGCTGAAAATCTTGGTAATCTCGGTTTCGCAGACAAAGTAAGAGCCGATAACAACGTGCTTTAAACTGCTCAAAGAGAGAAGGATTGCTAGGTTTTTGAGCTAGAATTCCCCAAGTGTAAAGATACTGTCCAAGCCAAGTTGGGTTTGAGATGCTCTCTTCCCGTCCGCGATCCCACATCTTCCGTAAGCCACAGTTCCTCGATCAGGTTGAAGGATTAGGCTTTGGAAGAATCATCACTTCTGTTAAAGGTACGGTCCAGAAAGCTGACCTTCGGCAAGCTAGTCCTCCATGATTGGCATGTGTGCCCAAGTTTCAGAGAGCGACTGATCGCCTCTAGCATTCGACCGTCGTGCTGTGATTTAGCCGAGGGCTTCGTATACAGAACTCTCATCAACCACCTGACCATGAACAGATTTGTGGGGCTCCAGGTGGATTTCTGAAGACAGCCCAATTCTTCAATGCAGACTTGGTGAGCTGCAAAAGAAGTAATGCAATGCTCCAACACCTCCCTTGACACCCTTGCTGTCGTCGTGAAACAGCCTGGTGTGGGCAACTGCCGGCTACTGATCTAACACTTCAGGAGAAGCTCATGCATCAGCAAAACTTACAAAATGGGTATAAAGCGTCTAAGCTCAATTAAAGCAGTTTGTGGACTTGATTCGGTGACCTTTGTGCCTTTACATAAATGCATTTTATACTTTCTGCAACAAACACTTCCTGAGTTTACTCACTGCCTGACCGGCTTGCTGAATCCTCAAATTTAGGGGGTGGGAGCCTGTTTAAGTGAGGCTTACCCTGCCCCTTCAACGTTTTTGCACACATGCAGTCCTCTCTAGGTACAACTAGCTCCAGTTTTTTCTACTTTCGTTGCAGCCCCTCGTTCTGAGGCCTATCAGGATGCTTGTGAATGCCAGTTCGCGAGCGATTTCTGTTTGCGCGGAATGCCTTCAAAGTGGATGCTGCAATCTGGGAGACCGGTAAGACCACTTTGATCGGGTTGGTCAAAGGTCATAATCCTTTTGGCACCCTTGAGACGCTCTGCATTATTATTTCCTCACGATTCATGGTATTCCCAAAGAAGCCCGACCCACTTAGTCGTACGGGATGCCCTGGTTGCCTACATCTTAAAGTAAGTCGTGCATTATCAGTTTCCCTCAAGCGGAAGATCCATGGTGACTGTCACCCAAGAGTTTCTTCAAAGCCATTCTTCCAAAGTGTAGGATACCTGGTAATACCTTTACTTCCCGTCAGCTTTTGGCGCCAGAGATGCTGGCAGCACATCGTCAGCATAGTAATAATATTTATTCCGGAATATACGGGTGTTACGGAAAACTGATCTAAAAATCCCTCCCGATCACCCTTATTTGATTGCATTGACATTTATTTTGACATTTTTACCCTTGTTATGGATGGTGTACCTTGACCCTAGCCGGTGTAATGTTATTTGCTTGTTTAACTGTCTTATTTGACTTTACACTCAGTGTTTGTCTTTGTATGTTTGAGACTTATTATGAATGTTTCACTTTCCTATTATGTGACGCTGGACTGCTGACAAGGTGATGTTGTCTTACTGCGCCCGACATTTTGTTTCGGTTCAACTTACGGTTGTTCAATGATTTGACTGTTGTCTTTTGACTGTCTACTGAGAACGTTTGTTTGTTGATTTGATTCTTGTAGGCAGAGTTTTGACCCCTTTTGCCGGGAATATTCCTATTGACCGACAGGTACTTAACAGTTGCATTTATTTAACCAGTTTTTACCATGTAGTACGTATTTGTACCCGAGGACGTTTTGGACTGTATAGTTACCCAACGGCACTGTTGAGGTATTTTTGTAATTTTGACATAACTTAATGTTGCTTTGATAGTACCACAGATTTTGTTACGAATCTACTATTGAATTACTACAAACAGTGTTTAATATTTTGGTCCAACCTTTGACTGTGCATCACTCGCGGAAGTTAGGAAGCTATACAGTAGAACGCAGGAACTAGTCAGTTGGCACCGCCCAGTTATTTCCCGCGTTCGGGCCAAGATTGTTGGATTCTGGCCGCTACAAGGGGCACACACCATTTTGACAGTTATGAAGAAGTTACCACAAAAATTACATGTCTTCATGGAAGGCATTCTGCATTCCACACAGATTGTCAATAGAAAATATAAGTCCTGCGTGTTTATATAATAGAACATGCCGGCAGGATCAGTATGCGTTATAAGTTGGGCAAGTGAGAGCATTGTCTTCGCATTACCAAAAAACCAGGTTTGTATCTGGACATTACAAGCATTTCCTCGAGGAAAGTAAAGCTGAAAGCAAACTCTTCCATTGCAACGGTTTACATTTTTTACCTGTGATAATGATGAAAAGTTTAGGAGCGAATGTATGCACAAGCTGTTCATTTACAGCCCTTCGTTGATGATTCCATAGGTGTATAACTTATGTTTGTTAATGCCTTTTCTCACCAAAGATTCATAATATTGATGAATATTATGACTGAGGGCGAAGTATCTGCATTTTTACAACTCCAGCATACAGAAGTAACAGATTTGTTTAGCACATCCAGTCGACTTCCAAAACATCCTGTCCGCCATTTATACAGGTCGTGATAACATTATGGACAGCAATTGCTGCACTTTTCCGGTCAGTTTCATGAATAACAAACGTGTTTTGATAACTGTAAGGCTCTGGTCCAGTTAACATAATTCCTTTAGGCCTGTTACATAAATAAATAAGTAATTTTCATTCTTAGATTTGTAACTTAACATGAGATACAGGTTTCATCACGCTTATATATTTCGAAATATCCACAAGACTCTATGAGTCATGAATGGTATAGACGGAATGTCATCGAATTCTATCAAAAGCAGCCGAAAATCCTTCTAATTGTAAAACGAACAAGGAAATATTACTCTTCAGCGTATACAGAGCGTTACAGTTTAGATAATAATAAATATTATCCTCATATAATGGGTTTAACTTGAAGGAAACAGTTTACAAGCGCCGTCAAACTCACAATTCTTGAAAGTTTGCAAAATGGTATTTAGTATTAAATAACACATATCAAGCCATTAGTGTGCATAACTCATTACAATCTGCGGGAATCTACGAGATCGGCATGGATTTTCATTTTCCATCGCACAGACAGGTTCCACTATCAATATCAAAAGGGCGCAGTGTTCAACGTTCGCGTTATAACTAACCAACCTTGTTAGTCCATCCGCATAGTTGGCTAATTGGTAATACAGCGGTCTAGTCCTTAGAAGGTTCTCTAGCTTTTAGCTCCGCTAACCACAAAGGACGCATGTACACAAACTGGAGTATCAATAAAGTATCCACAGTTATATAGCCAAGGTGTACCAGAAACAAAGCATTACCAGGCCACTGTGTACGTCTGAAGGTAATATAGATCAATTCCACCAAGAATATTTCTTGCATTGGATGGAACTAAACGTTGAAGTGGTCAACATTCATACAGTATTTATACATAGACTTCGAGTACCTTTTGTACTTTCATATAAAGAGATCACTTGATACAGAGTACTAGAAAACATGTAGTGAGCAGCTACTGCAGGTAGGTCGCTTTCCAAGCCATTGGGTAAGTTGATCTCTGGTTTAATCATCTGTTCAGAATGTCTCTGCTACCAATGCTGTTAGAAAAGTTTGGCCAGTCCGTCGTAAAAAATTGAGACCAGTGGGTGAGTTAATCGCGAAGATGGTGAAGAATTCGCGAAAGAGTGCGAACAGTTCAACAATTGTTGGAGTCAATGAGCAGGTATTGTTTCCACAAAGTAATTATGCTCAGACTGAATTTGAGCATCAAATGTCGACTTGCAGCCGTTTCTGCATATGGGAAAAGAAAAAAGAAGCACAAGCAGATGTGGAAGACGAAATAACTAAGCTATCAAATTTGGAGAAGAGAGAAGTCCCAATTCTTCTTGACTTATTCGAACTTTGTGTACATTCCCATGTACATATATGGAGTCCACCACATAGTCCTTCGATTATAAGGTTCTCAAGATTTTTTTGAGGGGGGGGGTTGTACCGAGGTGGCTTTGAGAGATAAACAGTATTCTTTAAGTTCATTATACAAAAAGTAGCCAGTATCCACACTCTTGTATGCAATCGTAAAGCCATCTGCATTAAAGGAACTGGCTAGCTTTAATAAAACCGATTCTTACATTCAGAGGTCTGAGTACGTTCACAGTGAGCGCAATGACTTGACCACTGTTATGTGCCGATGACTCCATTATGCTTAGCATTTGTGGTGTAGTATGAATGTCAAGAAATTCATGGATATCCGTGAGCTGATGGAATTCGTTAAGCAGACGTTGAAACTGGAATGGGGGCATGCAAGTGCGAATACAACGCGGGAGCTTATTCCATAACTTGCTGTACTGCATCATAAAGGGTCGTGACCTGAGTTTAAGGCGGTGCTTTTCTACAGGTACAGTGCACTCACGATTGCATGGACTGCATGAGGACTTTTACTTAAAAGTAGGAGAGAAACGGGCACGAGCAATGCTACTCAAAAGGCTGAAAAATGGGTTAAGGTTGAGCTTAAGGCGTCTTAGCCAAAGTGGGTCAGTTTTCAGTTTCTTCCGCCATCCCTCATGATCAAGTTCTTCATGACGGCCCAGTACATAGCGGGTAAACTTTCTTTGAACATTCTCAATTAGTATTGTATCCAAAGCATACATATTGCTGAAGATGATTGTGCCATATTCAAGTACTGAGCGGACCATTACCTTGAATAAAGGCAGTCTGGCCTCAGTGGTATGTACATGTTTGAGCAAAAGGCCAACTCAGCGCCTATACTTGGAGGCAAGTGACTGGGCATATTCCATAAACATTAAGTTCCGAGAATACCTAATGCCTAAATCACATACTGAGTTCTAATATTGCAGCACAGAACCGCCAAGGTGTGAACTGACGTTTAGATAAGAGTTATTGGGACAGAGAATTCCGCATTTACTAGAGTTAAGTGGAAGTTGCCATGTTTCACTCCACGCGAACAAATTCGCCAGGTCTTCCTGGATTCTATTAAAACCCTCACTTAGCGATGAGTGGGGAAAGCTACACACAATTTTTAAGTCGTCAGCAAACGGGTAGGGTTTACCATATTTTATCACATTAGAAATATCATTTGTGTAAAGGAGGAAGTGCAAGGGTCCCAACACTCTATCTTGAATGACGCCACTCAAAATAGGCTATGGGGAGGAATAGGTGTGACTGAACTTTACTATTTGAGTGCGCTGCCTAAGGAATGAGCTTATCCACAATTATAGAGGGTCACTAATTCCAAATGATTGAAGCTTAAGAATTAACTGACTGTGACGCTTTTTATCAAATGCTTTCTTGAAGTCAGAAAGTAGAGCAGCTACGAAAAGACCTTCATCTCATCTGCAGGTGACCTCCTCAAAACACCTAGGGGTCAATATCGCATTTGAGGGTGGTAAAGGCATTACAGGGTAACCGTACTTGGGGCATGTAGGCCTCATCGACAAACTCAGATGAATCAGGTGCATATCAGACGTATCACAACCGTTGCCATCCATATCAAAATCATCTGAGAATAAATCTGCATAACTGGCGGAGATTTGACCTACAGTTTCGATGTTTGCTACCATGTTGGATGGTGCAACATTAGCAGCTGATGCACGTGCGACAATATGCTCGGTCAGCCTTTTTTGATCTACTCCCACAATGTCATCTGGTGCGAGGAGCTTACTCCCATGTGCCAGCATGCTTCGGGTAGCCATTGGTTTTGATGAAGTTTCCGGGGGGACTTCATAGGGTTTGGAAATACGTGTCCGTCTTTGACATGGGGTAAGATCTAGAAGTACCCTAACATTCTCACGGCTTCTTAGGAGTCTTACAGATTTCTGTGAACCCCAAAAGTGTTTCGCATCAAGGAGTGAGCTAAACTGGAATAATATTGGACAGGGGTATTTACTAGTCCTCTTCCCAAGACGCCGGACTGTGCAAACAGATTCATGCAAACCGTAGGCCTGGAGGAGATCATTTTTAACACGTCCTAAAGGGAAACTATCGGGGACATTGAGGGCAATGGGGTTATGCCATGAAGTCAATCGTTTGCTGGCTTCAGTGGCTACAGAGTTCAACAATGTTTCACACTTGATACGGTTATCTACTGATAAGTCCGTTGAAGGGTTGAGTAGGCAAATCAGAGGTGCAAGACAGTCTAGTTCACGCCGAAGATCAGCAATCGCATTACTGTTGTCAACAGTATTACGCTTGTTCGCAATAACACCATGATATATGTCAGTCATGACGTCAGATAGATCAACAGAAGGACCATTAGTAAATAAGCCATTTTCAGACCCTAGTGAAGGGGTTGAAACTTTTGATCTCAGCTTTATGGATTGGTTTGTTTACGGCAGCAGTAGCGTTACTCATGTTAAGGCTACAAGGCACGGACATAAAGAAGCAAAGACTTATTGTCTGACAACAGAATAGCAAGAATAGAGACTTATCTGCAACACAGATTAAAGTTATTGGTTATCTGTCAACCTCAGCTTTTGCAGTAAACTGGTAGATAAAGCAGCTAGATGCTACAACTTCTCGTAAAATAGTGAAGAACACTGAAGTCCAGACCAAAGTTCACGTACTGATGAAAACCAGAGATATGCAACCAATAGTTGCGGAGAAAATGACAGCAACAGTTAGCGGATAAAGTATATGTTTGAAAGATATAGTTTGCAGGAGGAAGGCGCAAAAGATGTAAGGCACGCTTCAAAAATAGACTAGTAGACTTGTACAGTCTTGTAGATACTTCGAAATATATAAATGTGATGGAGCCCGTAAACTGACCTCTCTCATGAGAAACGTTTCTTGAAACTTCTACTTGTTTGTTTATATAATGAGATGGAAAAGGCGGTAATACAACAGATACGTTGCAGCGTTAGGACTATGCACATTGAAAAGGGGTCTATATGTATTTAGAACGGTCTTGGTTGTTTCTAGATTCAGTTTTGGGGTCTTTCCGCGGGTCATGGATGTGAGTTGCTGAAGTTTCCCATCCTAGGAAGAAATAGCTGCCCAGCGTTCCCGGGCTTCAGGTTTTTTCCCATGACGAGTGCCGACCTGAAACATTCCTGGGTGGCAATATCTTCAGCCTATCTGATACTTGCGTTTTGATTCACAAGCTTTTTCCTGAAGCTGCGGAACAAGACAAGTGTCCTCATGGGTTAACGGCCTCCTAAGAAGATTTTGGTAACCCCCCTCATCATTATCACAGGTTTTCTTTTTTGTCCGTAGCTTTCCCTCCTAGCAATTTTCGCCAGTGGGACAGGGTCCGGGCCCGGTGTGCCGATAAGATCCTCCCTTCTATAGGCGCAGAGGGAGGTGCTTTGTATGTCCTAGGGGACAGGGACTTGATCTTTTCATTTGTTGGCTTCCTTGATTGTTCCACTAGGTACGGCCTAGGTGAGAAGCTGGGCACAAGATGTCTTGGAAGTCCACCTGATGCATTCAAACACGTTCAGTGCTCCTGGATGCTGGAGTTGGAAAATTGCAGATATTTCTCTCTCAGTCGTAATACTCATCAAGATTATGAATCTTTGATATGAAATGGTATTAACGTGAGAGAATTATACACTTGTGGAATCATCAATGAGGTGCAGTAAATAAACAACTTGTGCATACATCCCCTTATAAACTTTTCACCACTATTTCAAGCAAAAAGTAAGAGCTATTACAATGGAAGTATTAGCTTCAAGCTAAATTTCTCTCCAGGAAATGCGTGTTATGTTGACATACAAATCCAGTTTTTTGGCAATGTGATGACAATACTTCAACTTGTTCAACTTATAAATGTCTGCATACTTATCCTGCTGGGATGTTTCACAATATGAACGTACAGCGCCTATTTTTTCTGGTGACAATAGGTGCGAATTGAAATTACCTTACGTAGGGTGCATGTAATTTACGTGGTAACTTATTCATACCTGTAAAAGTGGTATGTGTTTGCATATTCAGGAGTAAATATTATTATTAGTATTTTGAGCCGTTTCTGCAACCTTGTTTACTACTGAGAAAGGGGTGGCTGCAACTGAGGTGAGGCTACACTTCAGTTATTTTGGGGGCACGATTTACCCACAGAACTACTACTACACACGTCAGCAACTAGGTGGGTGAAAAGGTAGGGGGAGGACATAAGAATGTCTAGGTGAAGGGTGGAAAACCGTTGACTGTGTGATATAGAACGTTAACCTTTCCTACGATCATGTGGTCGAAGGACTCTTAAGAATGCCAAAAGTCCAAGGTTTACGATCGTGTGAGACCTATAATATGGCAGATGCAGCAGTCTGGGCAAGAGTAGTTGATCAGAGCGGCTGAGCCCACCACAAGGTCGTTCATTCGGAGGGTGATGGTAATGACCGGTTAATGATCATACATTCGGCATACGATGCTGGGTAAAGTTCTGCATTTTTTTTCACTCTTTAATGACCAATAAATTAGTTTTTTGCCGGTGCTTTAAACGCGGAATCGCTTTAAACTCATTTACCACAAAATATCACCGTTCGAAAAACTCACTTCATGACTGTAGGTTGCACTGCAGTCACTGGTTTTGCTCACATGCTGCGTTTGTGTTCAAGTAGCAAATGAGCGTTTTAAGCTTTCTCAGTCGAAGATAAGCGTGCCACAGTGGTAGTCAGTGATAGCTCGAAGGTAATATAGGAGTAAAACTTGGGCACTATAGATTGTAATTCCATTTTAGTCTGTTTATTACAAATGTTACACAGTAAAGCAGTGTATCCGAAACGATATTCAGTAAATGACACCGCTTCATTATGTGTTACATTCAATAAACGGACCAAAATGGAGATACTTTGACGCGTTATGCTTCCTTTTGAGATAGGGAAACGCTACAAATTCTGTAAACAAAGTGACGAAGCTCGGGGCATTTTAATGACTGATGCTTAAGTAACATAAGAGATGCCTCTTGCAAACGGAGACAGAAATTATGAGAGGCTTACTGGAACCTTACAGCTGTCAGTGAATATGTGACAGGGTCATAGTGTGTATAAGCAACGGTAGACTTGAAGAAGCAATGGTTGGTCCATGTAGAAGCGCGGAAGTACACATATTTACCGGCCAAGTGGTAGTGAGTTCCTCTCATTTCTGGGACACCGCCTGCGTGGAGTAGAACCGGTGTCAGCTGTGCGTGCATTTCGTCCCACCTTAGCTTTTTAGAGCGCGTAAAGTGGCCTAGTGCTGGTCGCGTGTTACCCTCAAGTGTATAGGACACCATCGTAACAAAAAGGTTTGTCCCTCTTGAGTTCAGCTACACACCTCCAGCTGCGATTGCGCATACGTTTGGTGAATATATGGTTTCCTGAAGCTGTGGTTTATCTATATGCATACATCAGATGATAATGATAATCTCCCAAATGTTGCCACACTCCTGTTTGTAATATATACAATCCATGCAGTCTCAGCTACTATATCACCGGTGGTTTGAGCTACGCTTGTTCGTCTCTTGGAGCCAGCTACCATTCTAAGTAGAAGTGCCCAATGCTGTAGATTACAAAATAACGCTAGCTTGGTGACCTGTACATGATTATCGGCAATTCCGTGCGTTATTAACAACAACGACAATTTATTCCTGAATTTAAAGGTACGTATCACTTTTGCTGACTCGGTAATAACATTTAGCAGTGAAAAATCTTCAACAATGTCTTTTACCATCTCCCATTCTTCCTAAGCAATGGAAGTCCCCAGTCTGGAATGACGAAGATTTACGTCATGTGTAAATGATTGACTTTGGGTCAAAGGATGACTTTTGTTACGCTTTTAAGTTTCTGGTAGAGATGGAAGTCATTTTTAACTAATGTGCAGAAGCATCACTCAAAAAAGCAGGGGAAGCAATTCAGCAAGTTTATTCCCAAAGAAGTAGTGTTGGCTAAATCACTCAAATGTTTTCGTCCGAAGTATCAAGTGGGCAGGGGACAGCACAACGGTAGATTTCATGCGTTATTCAGAGAACATGCATCTGCTGGTTCATTGAATTATCAAAATATACCGTGTCGACAATAATAAACAATATTGATAACAATGTATCACCTCCTTGATGAAGTGTCCTATTTTCGTTTGTCCATGCAAAACTGAAAATTTATCCACCAGAGTCGTCACAATGCTTCGTATTATGCATAGTAGCCCGGTGAATAACCAAGCCAGAATTTGATTTGGGCGTGCCTTGTAACTTTCGGGCTACAGCATGAAGCGACTCCGGGCGCAGCTACCGAATTCCGGATACTTCCCCTAACGTCTTCAATTATTTTCGTTGGCCGCTTCCATTTAACTGATTTTGGTACACAAACACGTGCTGCGATGAAACATGAACTATTATATATATATATATATATATATATATATATAATATTACCAAATATGGCTTCTAAGAACTGTGAGTAAAAGTTATTCCGAATCATAGCGCCTACTGCCTACACTTTGTGAACTTCAAGAGCGTTGCACACACTCTGAGCACTTCGGCCCGCTTATGAAACGTCCTAGCTGACAACAAATGGCCAAATTCAGCTGATTTTTGAGGTCGACTCAAAGATTCTGTGCCTGTTGATAAGGATGTAGGTATTTCTCTACAATTTTGTGTACTGTTTACGGCCACAGTGGATGAGATGGCGCTAGTCAATCACTTGGAGGCAAAACATCTCATCAGGTGTATGATTCCTTGCAACACTGGATAAATAAGTACCAAGAGGCTTTATGGAAGGATCTTCAAGTGATGCCATAAGAACGGTGATCATAGGTCGCACAATTGAGGAGACGCTGGGAAACGGATGCATCGATATTTAAAAATGGTACTGGTGAGGTTTTGTGATTCCAATCTAATTTCAGGTTTTCAAGATTCTATTTACAACGAGGATGAAGAAAACAGAGAGTGAGGAACCAAGGCTCCAGGAAGTTGTTTGCTTGTATACTTTAACATATATACGTGGGGTGTTGTGTCAGCTGTCATTTTGCGTGTATATTCTGACCAAAATTTCTGTATTTCGTCTCATTTTCGCGATGCTTTTATGAGGGGGTATGCCTGAAGGTGTCTTCATTGGTGACGGTAATAAGTGAGAGGCACAGCCGAACTACTTAGTTATCGAAGTAGTTCGTATTACTATGGTCTTGTCTATGGGTTTTAATAGGAGGAGTGCGGATTTGCCGGTCGGGGTATGACATCTCATGGGTTTAAGAGGCTTGTTACACTGAGCGTTGTGGGACAAAGTTGTGATTCGCTCGGTGCTTTCTGGAGTTTTCCCAGGGATAAGAACCATTTTAGCAAGCAAATGAACTGAATAGTTGAGCTTGAAGCTCTGATGTCAACAGGAAGATGGTTCTGTATTTTCCAATATTTAGTGGAAAAAAAGTTGGCCAGGGGAGACATTCTACAGGCTTTCTTCCCAACACCGTAGGCTCTATAGCGTAGGCTGTAGCGACCTCCTGGAGTGAAGTGGACATCGTCACCAGTTGTACCGGATATTTTATGTAAAATCTTGAAGAAAAGTGCCAGGGTTGTCACAAGTCTTCTCATCCAAAGCGGTTGTAGATTAAGGGACTCACATCGAGATGTATAGCCCTGATCACACTGGGAATCAAGTAGCCTAGGCGTAAAATGCCTCTAGACACCCACAACTTTAAGTTAGTTGTTAATACGGACGAAGACTGTACTGGCTGAGACTGCCCAAAGGCTGAATATGTGCTGCGTCGCCAATAAGAATACCCGAATGTTGCTTTGTTATTATAAATTCGCAGAAGTGCAACTTATGGTAACAGTTCTAACTTCCTCATTCCAATCACTTTCTGATATAAGACAGTAAGTATGGTATGAAGGCCACAAGCATTTCGGTTACCAAGATTTGGAGCTTGTGTGAATGAAATATTGCAAGATTCAGAGTAAAGCTCGAAAGGTAACCGGCGTTTAATTGCGAGATCTGTGGTAGTAGGGTTGCCGTCATATACTAAAAGAAAGCTGAGAGTCAGGAATTGGTCCTTTCCCTGTAACAAGAAGTTGTCTAACTTCCATTGTATCTCTAAGTGTTTCAGTGCAATCTGCTGCGTGGACGGAAATGTCACTGTTCCAGCTGTCATAGCCCTGAGCGGTTAATAATAATATATATTTCATACAACAAAGGTTACACGAATACAAACCAGTTTACAGGTTTGATCATTTTGGTAATGAGAAATGACTATTATGTGCAATGTCAAGCTATACATTAGATACTGCTGTTTATGGCATATAGGAGGTGTGCTAAAGCAGGCTCAGTTCGAATTCGAAGATTATCCGGTCATCGTTTGAATCATCCAATATTCTTGAAGGTGAGGCCGCATCACATTCATGACCTTGAGGTGTGCGCTTTCGTCTCAACGGTTTGATGGCAACATTTCCCACTGACGAATGCCATTTGTAGGATTCCATTTGAATGCAGGACTGGTTGGGTAAACCTGAAAAGTGAATAACAAAAGTGAGCAGCAGGCGAAATTTGTAACAGGGCACAAAAATACGCGGAAGTAGATCAACATGAGTTCTCTGTACTGACTCCAAAACTTACCTCAAGAAGTATCCGGAACCAGCTGTTTGGAGGTAAGCTTAGGTGGGAAAAGATGAAGATGCGCACGACGTTGCTGAAAATCAGCCTGAAGCTGAAGATATCACCACAAAATAGAGAGATTAGAGGATTTTGGACCAGGTATTAACTTGTCACATACCTATGTACAAGCGTATGATGAAGTTATAAACATTTAAGTGAAATTCATGGTTTTTTCTAAGACGGTAACCACCCTTTATCTGGTCACGGAGGGGAGGTTGATCATGGTGTTGCCTGTTGAGTATTACCACATCGAGGCTACCAAAACTATGTTAACGCAGAGTACTTGCATGTAAGTACTGATAACAAAGGGCAAATAATAGAGTTGCATGCTATGAAAATGCACCGACAGACAGTTCTCTTATCTTTTCGGAGTAGAGAGACTACTTTAAGGGAAGAATTTTAGGGAATAGGTGTTAAGTCATGAGATCAGTTATGTTACGAAGAAAAGTAGGTTACATTAGAGTAGCTACCGAGTTCAATGTTGCGTATCGTATCGCACTCCGCTTCCTGCTCACTCTCGGTCATTTTTTTAAAAGAAATCAGATTCTAACACAACTAATGCGTTTAGTTTTCGGCATTGTATGCTTTTGTCATTGCTGTTAGTCTCCCTTGAGTCTAGGTACCAGTAGCACCATTGCACATGGTATTACTGTTTGTGGTTTGGCCGTCAATGAATTGATGAGATTCGTTAGATAGGAGGAATTCACTAAGTAATCGTTGAAACTGGCTGAGAGTACGACATGCTCATATGGGAGCGGGAAGTTTGTTCCACAGCATACTGTATAGCGTTATGAAAACCTACATCGAAGTTTTGAGCGATACTCATTTATTAGGATGATGTACTCGCTATTACGCAGATTACATGCCTGTGTTGATTTGAAAGTGATAGCATATTCCGTTTTAGAGTTTTCAAATAAAAGGCGAAAAAGAAATGTTAGGTTGAGCTTCAGGAGTCTCAGAAAGAGTGATTCTAGTTCTAGTTTTTTGCATCTTGCTTCGTATGCGAGTCTTTCGTTACGTATTAGTAGGCGATGAGCAGTTTCGTTGAATGTTCTCTACTCGAATTCTGTCCGATACTTCCACGTTACCATAGATAACCTTGCAGTACTCTAATATTGGGCGAACCATAGCCTTGTACAGTATAAGTTTTGCCTCAGGTGTGAGAATGCTTCTTTGTAGAAGACCAGTGAGTCTTCTCTCCCTGAAAACTATTGAGTCTGCATGCTCCGTAAGAGTCAAACTTCTGCAGTAAGTGGTTCCGAGGTCTTTCACAGTGTTGTATTCCTGCAGTGGGATGTCACCCAAGTGTAGTGTTACTTCTGGGTGGGATTTATTGAAATGGAGGATGCCACTTTTATTTGAGTTTAGAGGGAGCTGCCAGGTCATGCTCCATATGAATATTCTCTTCAGATCTTCTTGCATTTGAGAAAAACCCCGTGTTAGTGCTGCAGGAGAAAAGCTGTAGACTATCTTCAGATCGTCTGCGAAAAAGTAGGGTATGCCATTTCGGATAACACTGCAGATATCGTTTACATAGATTAGGAAAAGTATCGGTCCTAGCACACTACCCTGGACGACACCACTTTGTATAGGTCTAGGGGAGGAGTAACAATTACTGAGTTTTACTACTTGGAAGCGACCCTCTAAAGATGTTCTAGGCCAGGACAGTAACGGGTCTTGGAAACCATATGATTGCAACTTAGTGACCAGGCGTTTGTGAGGCACCTTATCGAATGCTTGCTTGAAGTCTAAGAAAAGGGTAGTTACAAATAGGCCTTGGTCACGCTTGCTTGTAACGTTGTCTAGATAGTCAAGATAGCTGGTAGCGCATGGCCGGCCTTTCAAGAGTCCATGCTGTGCTGGTGAGAGTAATTGTTTTGTCGTCATATAGTCGACAACTGCTTTAACAATCACCTTTTCCATAGTCCTGGATACTACTGACGTGATGTTTATAGGCCGATCGTTTTCTATATTAGGTGTTGGTTCACATTTATGTTTAGGACATATGTATGATAGTTTCCAGTTCTCAGGGTAATTGCCACTGGAGAGGGACGTATCAAAGAGCTCCAAGAGAATCAGTGGTATATCTTCGCCACCTCTTTTTAACAGGGTGATTGGAATTCCATCAGGTCCCGCACTGTATGAGGTTCGAAGTGATGCTATAGCTGGAGAAATGTTTTGTTTGGTGAAGAGCACGGTGCTTATGGAGTGAGTTGGTGTTGACGGTGCACCAATGACTTTAATTTCGTCTTGTGTAAAGCAGCTAGCAAACTGGTAACCGAACGGCCCACTGATTTGTAGTGGGTCGTCGTGGAGGATGCCGTCGTCCATGACTAAACTAGGAGTACTATTTCTGGAGATGCTTATCCGGGTTTTCATCAGTCTCACTGGTGCTTCCGTATTACTAGTTTTACTACATTGGGTGCGTTCATTTTTAACGGCTTCTAGTACTCTTTCTGCCTTGAATGTGCCGTATGTGTCTTTGGGTGTGACAAGCGATGAAAAGTCATTCGACTTATAGTACTCCCTGGCATGGTTATGCACGCGGTTGCGCACTTTCGCAGGTCTGAAGTCAACTCTGTTTTCCTTAATTTTCTTTGGAGCGGTGGAGCAGTATAGTCTTGAGCCGTGCTTACATATTTGTAAAATAAATCACTGAGTTCTTTCGCTGAACAGTTGGTAAATTAGGGGCTCCAATCTGGGCAGTGCAGAAACGACTGCAGTTCGTACCATTTGGAATATCTGTATTTTCTAGTTAGCACTGTTCCTGACTTTTGGGCTAATTTTGTGCTGGATATGTTGAAGTATCCATATAAAACCTTGTGGTCGTTACCTGGAAATTGTGTACCCACTCGGAGTTTTGCGGGTGTGGTTCGTTTGTGAAGCCTAGGTCCAGGACACTATTGTACCTAGTAGGGTGTTCCATATGTTGTTGCCAACCCTCTGTTTCAAGAACGCTCGTGAATTCATCACAGCGCTCTGGATAGCTGATTGGTTGCCACGTTATATCTGGCATGTCAAAGTCACCACACATAATTTTCGCTGTGTGTCGTAGTGTTGCCACACGAGCGAACACGCTTGTTAGCTTGTCATCGTATTCGGCTGAGGAGGAAGGGGGCCGGTAAATGCACCCCATCAGGAGAGATGTGGAGCGAGTAAGTCTGGTGATAATCCATACTGAGTCGTCAATCTCGTTCAGCTCAGATGTAGGACACTGCGTGGCAGTGATGTCGGACTTTGTATAGATAATGCACCCTCCTCCCTTACCATGTAGTCCGTCCTTCCTGAACAAGGAATAGTTGTCGATGGAGACCTCTGCGTCACAAGCATCAGAGGTACGATATGTTTCTGTAACTATTATCACGGACGGATCACATATCAGAGATAGCAGCATAATCTCTTTCATTTTGTTACGTACAGAGCGGGCGTTACTCAGGCAAAACGAGGGCGAGTTAAGGGTACAAAAGTGTTTGAATATATCTCGGAAAAAGTCAGCACTTCTGTACGTTTCTTGTGGGTCCTTGTTCATAAGAAGTAACGGGGATTAATAAGATGTATGGCACACCTATCCGCTGGTTGCCGTATGCATTTTGGTCATAGCCAAATTCACATCCTCCAAGATTTTCCTCAGGGGATCCGTTGTAAGTCTGTCCTTGTGTGGCGTATGACCCACGTTTTGCGGTGTATGAGTGAGGCGGAAAGCATAGTCTGTGACTAGCATTTTGCTCTCCATCCAATAACTGTGATCTTTAAGGGGCCCGGCCATGATGTGTGTCTGCTAGTGACCGCGGAAGTGTTAAGAAGTGTGGATCGCCTGGAGAGTAGTTGTTTGAGAAATAACGTTTGGCATTTTCCCTAGTGTGAGTTTGCGAGGGTGCAATGGTCTTTCTGCTATTCGTATTCCCTTTTCGTCTATTGGTTTGGCTGCTTAATTGCTTTTTCGGCAGTTTATTTAACCTGGGTGGGTGCATAATGGGGTTTGTATAGGAGTGCCTAGTGCTATCTGTACTCTTTATCATCTGCCCATTTGATGCATATAAGTTGTGCACTGGCTGAAGTGGAAGTAGATTAGACTGTTTACGCGATAAGCTTCGGGACGGGCCTATGGTAACAGGGTGCTTGTGGCTGGTGCTGGGTATGTTTATAGGCCGAGTGGCACCTTGTGACGACATAATGTCTTCAATATTTTGTTGGGTTGATAGCGTAGCACTTGGTTTGGGGTGGCCTGTGTAACGGGGTAAGATGGGGACTGGCTTTCCACTTCTGTGTCAAGTCTTGTGAAAGTTTGACACTTTTATATGGTGTGGATACACTAATAAGTTGTTTGGATGATAGGAAGTGTCTGGCGTGGTAAGAGCCACTAAATTTGAACAACAAGGGGCAGGTCTATTTCCCCAACTTCTCGCGGAGACGGGTAACTTGGCATTCTGCAGAAGGCATGTTACAAGCCCGCAGGCATAAGGCTTTTGTTTGTTTGATCGGTTCGCGGTCGGGTATGTTGTATACTAATACATTATCAATACATTATCAATTATCAATACACTATCAACTTCTGTGGCGATGAAATCTAGGATACTTACTGTTTTCAATAAGGTCTTAGTGCTGGCTTCTAGATCAGGCTGACAAAGACGGAGCAGTGGCAGAAAGACTTCAGGCCTAGCGTTCATGCCTTGTAGTGACTTCTGGGGAGGTATCAAGTCTTCCTTGTTTTTACGCGAAGTGTTATATAGCTCCGGTATGAGATCGACTGCCTTAACTCCAGGACCTCTTTTGGGGCTTGATGTCGAACCGCTTAGTGAACGTGCTCTTTTGGTTGAGGCGCTAGGGTTGGGTTTACGTGTATATACAGCACATATACGTTTGTTAGGCTGGACCATAGTGGGGCAGTAGTAGTTACTCGTTTATTGGGTTCTTCAATACCGAAGAACAAGTAATATAACCAGCAGTCGCAGGTTTAGCAAAGACTTGTGTATCAAATATGACAGTTGCTAGCAAGCTTTTCTTTACACTTCAGGCAACGTATATTGCGAAACTATTATGTCTCGAAGCTAACGGCGTTGGTTCGTAACTAAACTGAGCGTTACAGGCAAATAACTTTTAAGTTAGTCCCCGTTTTGGCTTCCCTGTTTTTTCAGTAGTTTCTTGGGTTCCGCTGTGTATATCAAAATGGATGTCTTTTTAACGTTCCAGAATAGGCGTATAATGCTCAGAAAGTTGCGTTTCTGAGAAAAAGAAGCAATATATGCTCCGAGTCTTTCTTTTGTATGGACAGATCTACTAAATGGCGGAAATTGCCGATATAGAATACCACGTTATGCAGGAGCAACGTAACGTAAATTTTGGTGCTCAAAAGTATTATATCGAAGGGCTGGTAACTTTAAAGTTATAGTATAGCGGATAGCGTGTAAGTGTAACGCAAGTTACGAACTCACTGCGCAGTAAAGTGGCTCCTAGTGGTCCAGATTTCTCACGTAGAAGGCAATTTATAACCTGGGCATTCGCTGAGGAGGACAAACTATCACATGAAAATAACTTAAATGCTTAAAAAAAAGCAGCTATAATTGCTGGTCTCGCTCACTTTGGTTTCGCAGCCGGGTTTGTATAAAGCTGAATCAAACCACTCCTACATTACGTCTAAGTTCATCACTGTCGCTAAGAACAAAAGGCCCCACGAATTTCACCTAAATGTTTATAACTTCATCATACGCTTGTACATAGGTATATAACAAGTTAATACCTGGTCCAAAATCCTCTAATCTCTCTATTTTGTGGTGATATCTTCAGCTTCAGGCTGATTTTCAGCAACGTCGTGCGCATCTTCATCTTTTCCCACCTAAGCTTACCTCCAAACAGCTGGTTCCGGATACTTCTTGAGGTAAGTTTTGGAGTCAGTACAGAGAACTCATGTTGATCTACTTCCGCGTATTTTTGTGCCCCTGTTACAAATTTCGCCTGCTGCTCACTTTTGTTATTCACTTTTCAGGTTTACCCAACCAGTCCTGCATTCAAATGGAATCCTACAAATGGCATTCGTCAGTGGGAAATGTTGCCATCAAACCGTTGAGACGAAAGCGCACACCTCAAGGTCATGAATGTGATGCGGCCTCACCTTCAAGAATATTGGATGATTCAAACGATGACCGGATAATCTTCGAATTCGAACTGAGCCTGCTTTAGCACACCTCCTATATGCCATAAACAGCAGTATCTAATGTATAGCTTGACATTGCACATAATAGTCATTTCTCATTACCAAAATGATCAAACCTGTAAACTGGTTTGTATTCGTGTAACCTTTGTTGTATGAAGTATATTATTATTATTATTGAGAGGCAACTACTTTCTGCTTTTAGCGTGAACGCTATCGCTTTACTCAAGTATCGCAACTAGTTAGATAAGCACGCAATTCTGTTGGTGTGGTGTACGTCAGCACACTGGAATGAGAAAGAAGTCATTACACGTGCGCTGCGCATATATATATATATATACATAAATTATCAGGCAGCTCGCCTGCTTTTCAAAAATTCCCAGCACTACTATGTTGACCTTATCGACGTCGCTGGATTCGTTGCAGTGCCCACGTCTGTATCCCTACCTGATGGTGAGCTGGCGTCAGTTTCCTACTAGGTCTTGGAATAGCCCTATCACACGGCACTGCACCTGTGGGTATAATATCTCATCCAACGCTACTCTTGGGAATGGTGCAGCCTTTTTTCAACCGCAACGTGAGTTATTACTGCATGGAATGGAGCATACCTGCAGACTGAGGGAGATGTGAGTGTATGAACACCCACAAGCAATAGAATCAACCTGTTACGCGGTTAAATCGCGCATGAGAAAGGCACCCCTTACTTTTGAAAGTCTGCGCAAATGCTGCGTAAATAAGTTAGTTCGTGGACAACAGCATATCCTCTAAATTGAGTGGTGAGGCTGAGAAGGGACGTCGCTGCATTGGAGGCGTGCTATCCGTGTCTGAGGCTGAATGATATAAACGCCTTCACACTTCCCCACCGACAAACCCTTTAGAATCGGTTAAATGTATTAAGTACGCACTTCCGGAGAGCCCCATTCTGTCTTAGATACTGTTCAGGTTGTCAGTGTCTACCCTTCCGATGATAGTGTATCCTGATACCAAAAGCTAACCTGTCACGTAAGTATGCTGATTCCCACATTTCTTTTTTGATGATAAGCCGTTTCTCACACATGCGCTGATAACATGACCCAGGGCGTTTTAGTGAGCATAAACAGTGATTAGATCTGAACCACTATTATGGAGAAAAGTTTCACCTTTTCACACCACTTGTCGTTATGATGTGAGCACTGATGTGGGCGCTTGTGATGGGACTAAGCCCCTGATATTTAGCGTCGTGGTGAAACATTTCATCTTAACCCCCTGCCAAATGCTCTGCTTACATGAAATGTGCACAAAATATTTCTTTGCTGTTCCCCGTCATCTGTAATGCTGATAATTCTGAAGTGGCATGGTCCCCTACAAACGTTCTCATCATAGAAGTATCTTGCGTTAGACACTTGAGAAGTTCCAAGACGCATGCCATACATGCTATAATTAAGACTGAGAGTCCGCAGAGGTCCCTCGCATCCAGGCTGCTTGGTTACGAATGTGGTCAGGAATATACGTCTCGGTGTACGTCGCTTAATCTTAAGACTAGCATTTTATTTTTCTCCAGGACTTTACATGAAATATCCTTCACAGATGGTGGGGAAGTCCCTTTCACACCTGAAGGTTGTTACAGTCTTCGCAATCAAGCCTTCAGTGTTGAAAAGAAATCTTTTAGAAAATCGCTCTAAGATAACGCCTTCCCTAATTAATACCCGAAAATATTGAACCATCTTCCTGCTGACATCAGAGCTTCGAGCCCAACTGTCCAGTCTACTGGTCTGTTGGAAGAATTCCTGTCCTCCGGAATACTCCCCAACATACAGAGTGAATCACAGCTATGTCTCACAACGCTCAGTATAATAGGCTCCTTAAATGTATGAGGTGAAATACCCTCATCGGTAGATCCACACTCTTCCCTATTGAACCCCAGGGACAATTAGGACTACTTCGTTCATTAAGTCGTTCATCTATACCTCCCACTTATTACCACTACTACTGGAGGCATCCTCAGATGTGGTCCCTCGAAAATGGCATTTCCAACACAGTGAATGGCATATTTTTCATAAGAATATAAACATGAAACCTAGGACTATACATTCAATAGTAGCCAAGACACCATATACATAAGTCAAAATTCCCATATAATGAAATTCCTTGTTCCGTGGTGCCCCGCTCTTTGTTTTCTCTATTCCTACTGTAAATAAAATCTTGGAAACCTGCAGTTAGACTGGAATTGCGATGTTTCATCAGTACTATTCTTAAATATCACTTTACCCGTCTTCAAGCAACTATTGTGCAATCGTGCCACCTGTGATGAAAATCCTTACGACATCACACGAAGCCTTTTGACATTTATTAATCAACTGTTTCATTGACTGGCGCTGTTTCGTCCATTGCAGCTGTGAGCAACACACGAAAATGCAGAAAAATGCTACTTCATCTGCAGAAACGGATTCTTTCAATCGACTTCGAAACTCAAAGAGATGTGACAAATATTCGCTGGGCTATTGAGCACAAGGCAGAGCAACGTGGCGGCTACTGTGGACATATGTCCAATTTAGCATGAACAAACGAAAGCAGATCGTTTCACCAGGGAGGCGATATATTGCTATCATTATTACTCATTGCTGTCTATACAATATGTCTTGACGTTTCAATGAAACCGGAGGTGCATGTCCCTCGAAAAACACTTCGAATCTGCCGTGGTACTCCGCTCGATATATTTGATCCTTTAAATTAAAGCACCTGGCAATTTAGCCAGCATTACTTTTTTCTAGCAGGAAGTTGCTGGGTTACTTCCTCTTCTTTTTGAGTGATGATTTTACATGTTCATTAGACATGACTATCATTTCCGCCATAAAACCTAAAAACAACAAAAATTCTGAATTTAGATTAAGGTGCATCACTTGTATGTGGTGTGAGGCTTTATTTTTCCCTGAGACTGGGATTTCCACTACCCGGAATGAAAGGGAGATGATAAAAAGCGTTTTCGTAAAAGAAAATATTACCAGGGATTTTCCACCACTAAATGTTGTAACGGTATCTGTAAAAATGATGTTCACCTGTAAATGCAGGAACAAATTATTATCATTATTATCATCTCTCATTTCCTGTCCATCTAAGCAAACCAAGCAGTCCGTGACCCAAATTACCGCCCTCGATTAATCAAAAAGCGGCGTTTTCGGGATATAAATTGGTCCTTGTGTAATAAGTTTACTCTACTGCGTTCGCACCGTATATATAATCGGCAGCAGCACCTTAACCATAAAGGTGGTACGGCAGCAAAACTACAGGGCAAAACAAGTGTGATCCAGTCGCCTGGATTGCAGCTCATGGCCTTCCTACAGGACAGGATTACCAGCTTCAACTTAGCTAGAATCAACAGGCTTCTCGGGTGTGAACAGCGCCACCAGTAACAACGTTTCGCAGTTCTTTTGCCACGCATTCAGCTGACACCTTCCGTTTCGGCTGGGCGTTCAATTAACGGATGTAAAATTTGCTTCTTTTCAGCGCTCAACCTTCTAAGAAATGGATCACCCGAGAATTCAAAATCACGCCCGTGGTTTTTTGAGGTGTGCACTTCAATCAAAATAAGCACTACGCCATTTGTAATGGAATCGAAAACCGGATCTCCAACCCTCGGTTCAAAACAGCACCATATTTTGCGACAAGCAAGCCCGATTGGTTGGAACTTGGTATGTACGCTTAGCAAACACTCACGTATTCCGTTCCGACTGGAACACAGCTGATACCAACGAGCACACTATCTGTTCACTGATGCTTCTGGATGGGGCGTAACGACTGATATCTTCATCTACACAAATGAAGCTAAGAGGCTTGTGACCACTGGCCCTTTTGTGATGTGAGTAGTGAATCTTGCGCGCCAAATTGCCAATTTCCCCAGGTCAGTTTTCGCTAATATCTGCTCATTATTTCAAAAGTACGATTTAATGATTTCTTACCACGAAGTCTGAGCAGACCATCGCTATAATGTAGATATTCCTCTGCCTTGATCCTGTGAAATACAACTATCCAGGCAATCTTTGATAAGCCACACGGTGTGCACCTTTAACATCCATCTGTCTTTAAAATGAATTGTTTCCAACAATTTATGTGATAATTTCTCTACGTTTCTTTCCTTCTTTTGTAAAATGCAAAGGAGATTCATCCTCGCGAAAAACCTTTATGTGTTAGAGCCTTGGATATCCATTTTCCCATTCTATTCTGCACGCTGATTCTACTAATATAAATTCAGCGATTATCTCTGGTAGTGAAACTTCACCAGCCAAAATTGTGGAACTGGTCCGAGCATATAATCGCGCCTGCAAACCGGCTTGTGCTTTTATTTTCAAGAATATATCGTTATTGTTATAATTGCAGGTGTGCACGATGGAAAACGACAAAGCACCATCTTAAAAAAGACGCAAACCGGTGCCTGTGTCAAGCATCTGCGCACACTGCGAGGGTTGTATAAACAGTAAAACGCCCACTTTAGGTGACTGTTCCGGTGCACCAGAGATCTGAACTCAGCTCAAGTACCAAGTGCACATTTTATCATAAATTACCTGGCCGATATCCACGGTCACCGGGACTTTGTTACAGTTGTCCACTGGCTGCCGAGTAGTAATGCAAGAGCAAGAAGTATGTGTGCATCTGCAAACAAAAACACTTGTCAGTTGTTAGAAAATCACTATCTTCCACAACAATTTGACGAGCCATTTGCAACCTCGGTATGTAACATACAATGAAAAATATCAGCTGATTGATGTGCATAGGAAGTTGCATGGACGGGTGTTATCTTAGTGTCTTTAATCTTCATCCTCGGTTAAAACTGGTCCTTGCGCTTTGATAAATGCTGCAATGAATAAAAATTCCCACTAGGGGGGAGGAACTTGGCAGTTGGTAGGTAGACTGGAGATCGTAGGCCTCAGTAGATATTACGCTGCTACACGTATTGGTTGTCCAAAAAATGTGATACATCTACTGAATAAACGCGGTTAGTCGGCTTTTCTTTCAGTGTTTAGATGATGATGAAGGAGCTGGTTGATCAGGTGACTTCTATCAAGTTATATTATGCTTGCGTTTCCATGGTGATTGGAGCAAATGTACGTAAAAGTTAGTGGGAGACACTGTTGGGATGACATCAGACAAATGCATAATTGTCTAGAATTTCAAGTTTCTGCTTGGCGGAGGATACAAGAGCTCGTCTAGATTGACGAAAAAGGTATTAAAAATTGGGCATTAGCATCATGGAATTATGTATAGGCTTTTACTTTTACCCTTTGATGGGTAGAAATTAAGCATCAGTGCAGAGAAAAGGACCAACTGGCTGACATCTTTTCTACGATGTTACCCTCCTTCGCAATGCGTGATGCAGCTTAAAAGTTCCATTGTGGGTCAGGATGCTTCACGGTGATACCAGGTCTCGACCTGCTTAGTTCTGAAGCCTAAAATGTTTTGATGGTAAGAACATTTGAAAATGGTGGAATCGTCGAAACAGTGAAATAACATAACAGTTTTTTCATCCCGGTGAGAGTATTTCCACACAACACCAACAAATTCCTCTCCTATTGAAGCTACAATCCTTAACTCGGTGTCACTGAAAAACATGTATAAGGGTATCAAGATCGTTTTATCCTGTTGCGTTATAGCCTAAAACAATTGCCTACAGCTCTGTGACGTAATTTTCGAATTTCATGCGTTTGGCAGTAAAACAGTCAGGTTTAACAAAACATGCGCATTTCCCCATCGATAGAAGGTACTGACACAGATTTAATAGTAATTATATATTCCATACTACATAAGTTGCATGAAAACAAGCCAGTTTACAGGTCTGATCATTTTGGTAATGTGAACTGACCGTTATGTACAATATGAAGCTATACAATGGACACCGTTCTTTCCGGTACATAAAAGATGCGTCTAGATTAAGCGCACTGATGCTTTGCAGACAGCAAAGAATGGAACAGATAAACGCCAGCATAATTGTTCATCATACTGAGGAGCGTTCAGTTCGAAAGTAGGAACTACTCGGCTATTGTTTGAATCTTCTAATATTCTTGAAGGTAGGGCGGGTAGCACAGCTGTGACCTTGGGCTTCATGCGTTTGTCATTAGGTCTAGATGGCATACTGCGCGCTGACAAATTAAACTACTAGGATTCTATATGGATGAAGGGCTGGTTGGGTAAACCTGAAAAATGAATAACAAAAGCAAGCAGCAGAAGAAATTCGGAACAGGAGCACAGAAGTACGTCGATCATGATACATGTAGGCGAGTTCATTGTACTGCCTGCAAAAGTTACTTGAAGAGGTATCAAACCTGCTGTTTATAGATAAACTTATGGGAAGAAGATAAAGGTGCATACAAAAGTAGTTAAGACTAAACTGAAGCCGAAGATATCACTATGGAATAGAGAGAATAGCAGATTTAGGACCAGGTATTCGCTTATGTGTAGAAAACCTATGTACAAAAGTTCATTGAAGTTATAAACATTTAAATCGAACTCATGCTTTTTGCTGTAATGATAACCACTCTTTATATAGTCATGAGGGAGGGATGATCATGGTGTTACCTGTTGAGTGTTACCGTATTAGGACCATAGAGACAACTTGATGGTGCATGGTGAGCCGGGCTACTAGACCTGGAGGACTTCTTTTTGGTGACCTCATTCTCTTTCCTACTATTTTGTCGTCATAAGTACAAGAGCCGTAGGTTTCGTAAAGATGCCGCCATAGAGGCAAGGGTAGTTCAAGTTTATCTCCCTACCATCATGCCTCTTGGTCAGTTAGCACCATATTTTCACGTTACTTTTTTAATATTTTTGTGCTGTGCTCAGTAGAGTTGATGGTCACGACAATATTTCCAGCCCACTGTCAGCTGGCTAAGGCCGCGCATACATTGTTGACTCAGTCGCCCCTTGGTATATATCACACATCAGGCAACGCTTATGACCATTATACCTCTGCTCATGCAACAGCCAAGCTTGATCCATCACGCAAAACCGACTTGTACTACTGTACAGCACAAAAACTCCTAGCTTATTACAAGGAAAAAAGGGAACGGTGGGTGGAACGTCTAGTTGTAGGAGGGGTTAAGAGTAGCTGGACTATGGCAGCAGTGGGATTGGGAACGGTAACTAGCATTAAAAACAATTACCACAAATTCTCATAGAATATTATGTAAGTCAACAAAAATATTTCACCGTTTGATAAATTTTTGGGTGGTTGCATTGGATTATTGAGTATTGGACTCTAGATATTTGGTGGGCCAATAAGGAACATGGAGTCGTCTGTGTAGGGTACATTAAGAATCCTGCATACTCCAAGTTTATTGAGAAAGTGGTTCAAAGTCGACTGGAACTGAGATATGGTCTTGCAGCATCGGACACCATGCGGCAGTCTGTGCCAAATGTTAGCGTAAAGAGTTGTGAAATAAACATTATAAAGACAAGGGGCCCAAGAACGGAGCCTTGGATAACACCACTGGTGATATTTTTGGGAAGGGAACAATGTGAGCCTGTTTTGACAACTTCGATGAGGTTCAGCAGAAATGAGCCGATCCAGTCATGCAACTTGTCACTTATTCCAAATGGGTTCAATTTCCAAAGGAGTGAGGGATGATGCACTTTGTCAAAAGCTTTGGTGAAATCGAAGTAAAGTAAAACAACCGCGTTTCCGTCGTCTCTGCCGTTAATTACGTGTTTGAGGAATTCTAGGTGGCACGTGATACAAGATTTCCTAGACAGAAATCTATTCTGTGAGGAATTCATAAGTTTGTGACCTGAAAGGTGAGAAAAGGTGGCGTTTTTCACTACTTTCTCCATTATGCGCGAGAGAACAGATGTTAATTTGATGGAGCGGTAATTTTTCGGGTAGAGCCTGGAGCCTTTCTTAAAGCACGGTGTAATATGACTAGTCTTTCATGAGACTTGGAAAGTGACAGACTTTGAGGATAGGCTGAAAATTCTTGCTAGCAATATGGGAAGTCTGCGCTGCCATTCTTAATGAAAATCCCGGATATCCCATCTACTGCCCCACTAAGAGAGGGTTTCAGTGAGTTTATGGAGTCACATAAGTTGCTTAGATTAAACTCAACTTCCGAGATTTTATGTGCTCCAGTGTCACTGAGTGTGGCAAAGATGCGATTACAGTTAGTGAAAGAGAAGCTAAAAGTTTTGCTTAGTATTTCACATATCTCTGTGGGGTTTGCAACAACCTTGTTGCCTGCTTTCAACATATTCAGCATGTCAAGTTTATTACAGAGTTTCTTTTAGAGAGAGGTGGCAAGCAGACTAGTTATACTCGCATGTTTCAGAATTTCATTCTCAGCAAAGGTTTCACCTTTTCGTCTGTGAACTTCCAGGTCACTGAAAACGGCGTGGATATTAAGATTCACAGACAGGTCATGTGATGCCAAAAACTTTTTTTTCAGTTTCCTTAGTTTCCGCCTGAATGTGATGGGGATGTAGCCTTTGATGTTAGTGTGCTACTTTCGTGCTTTCTTTGGGGCTACGGAGTCCAGACAAATGTTTGAATTGAGATAGAAGTTTGCAGGAGAGTTGTTCAGATCATCGGATGAAGAGAACTCGTCCCAGTCTAGACAGCGTATCAAGTATTGTGAGCTTGGCCAGTGGACGTCAACAAAACTCCTGCGAACGAGTGTTGTAGGCCTCAGTAATTTGGGAGTGCACCTACATGGCGTAAAGAGTTGACAGATTACAATCTTGTGGCCACTTTCCGGGAATTCGTTTCTAGTAGGCACGGTGAATGGTGGCGCGTTGTTTAAAAAATCACGCCAAGTATATTATGTCGCCGAGTACAGCTGTTAACAACCTGAACCCATCCATTGGTTTCTAAGGTTTGAAAGAATGGCTTGGAACGAGATGGACCTTGTAGTGACTCCCATATAATACCCGGCATATTAAACTCACCACCTACTACTGTACAAGTTGGTGGGGGTGATAGCAGCTTGAATAGTTTGTTGATATGCTCGTCAATCGCATGTCCAGCATGCGGTGACCTATACGGCAACCAACGGTAATTTTAAAATGTTGACAAGTGTTGATATTCACGAATACTGCATCATCTAATAGGTCTGAACCCAAAGGGAAGGCATCCGAAGATGAAAAATCAGAGTGAACATAGACGATGCAACCTCCACCTTCAGAAGTACTGCTGTCATTACGATATAAATTGTAATTATCTAACGCGAGCCTGAGGTTTGAGGTATCTGACGCACACCAGGTTTCAATGATTAACATGCGGCATGGTTTGGTCAAGTAAGCTAGAGGTTTTAGATAATTCAGCTAATTGCAAACTGAACGTGAGTTGGACAGAACAGGGAATTCTGATGGGGCTATGAAAAGGGTTGGGTCATTAACGAGATGGGATAAAAGTGTTCCCTTATGGTCACCATTTGAGTCAACGGGATATAGGGTAGGAAGTACCGGGATAAAGGCAAGTTCTTTACCGTTGCATGCCGGACTACCCATTGTTGCCTCAGGCGATGGCCGACCATTCATCGGCCTGGGGAATGGGAAGGCGTCACTATGGTATTTCTGCCACTGAATTGGCTGCTGGCTATAGCTGGTAGCAGTTGACTCGAGTATGTCGTCATCTGCACGGCTAGAGGTGCTATTATTTTGTGAAGCCCGAAAAAAGATGGGTTTTCAGGGGGGTTCCAGAGCATAGATTCTCCATAGAACGCTGGATAGGTGTTACTCAAGCTAGCTTTAATGTCATAGCTAGGGTAGGTGTAAGATCCCTTATTCCGAAAGCTTAAGGGGATAGTTTTGGATTTATTCACATTATGTTGTGAGCTGAAGTACGTTGGTGGTGCACTAGGGTTATATTCCTGGGTGGGCGGAAACTGTACACTGTGATGTGACGTGAAAAACCTATCATTATTTCTTGAAACCGCATTCCCCAGTTTAAGTGGCTTGGGCTGTCTATGGTGGTGCCCTTTACTTGCGCTCCAACAATTGAGCAGCTGAACCTTATTATGACTGGATGAGATCGTCTTATTTCCTGTTTCTGGGCGAGGAGTGTTTTTATGATTATCTTCGTATGGGAATAAACCAGCTTGGGGGAGATTCATGGCGCTATGTGCCACCAGGCAATTGGGGGTTCTTAATTTTACTGGGTAGCATTGTTTGTTGTTAAAATGTTTAGATTTCCACGACGTTTCGCTTAGGGATACTGCATTCAGCAACAAGGCCTAAGAAGCGGGTTGCACAGACTGGTCTATACGTGCGGTATGAGCAGACCGAATGACTTGGGATCCCTGTGGTTCGTCACTAAGATTTGTGCTGTCGTCTAGGTCTACGGATATTATATAAGTGCATGCTGGTGGTATGGAGTGAGTATTTCTGATGCTCCCTGTTGTATTCATAAGTTCTTCAGCGGTAACTGGGGGTGTAGAGATCAGGGAAGTTCTAGTTAGCTTGTCACCCTCACAACCCGTTGACTGCCTTCCACTCTCGGTATCTCATGGTTTTAGCGAAACCTGAGAAGTCAGTCCACCACGGAATTTCCGTGTACAACGCCGACAAGAAATTAGGTCAGGAGATCTCTTAACCTTGTTATATGGTGTTGTGAATGCTATAATTCTCTGAGAGTCAGAGAAGTGTTTTGCATTGCACGGCGAGTTAAACTGAAATGGAACAGGACATGGGAACCCAATTGTTCTTTTCCTTGGGCGACAAACATTACAAACTGAGTCAGCCGAGCCGCACGCTTGTAAACAATCAGTCTTAACTCGCTCTAGTGTCAGGGATGTTGAAGACTACCGAAGTGTAGCAGGATCGCATTTGGTTGCGTGAGAGGCCGTGCAAACAGGCGTTGACTCACCACATGCAAATTCATCGACTAATGTGAACTGTTTTTTACACTTCTGTGACCCCAACTCAGATGTGGCATTCACAGATATGAACTAGTTCCATTGGGCACTGATAGGGTAGCAAATGAAGAATACCTCTGCCACATCACAATAACAGGGCAAAAAACCGGAAAAAATATCCAGACCTCATCAAGACAAGTCCTCTGTCTGCGGTAAACTGAAACTGGTTATCCTAAAACCGCCTGAAGGTACTCGCTGGAGTCATGCAGACTCCCAAATGAATGGAAGTGGGCGGTCCAGTCACTCATCTTCAAAAGGAGACAGAAGCCCTATCCCCTGTACTTTCCAATACAGTGGAAAGCCTGATGGCCGGAGAGGTCTGGGAATTCCCCAGCAGGTAAAACACCATCCATTCTACCCAGCATGGCTTTCCGAGTGGTGACTGCATGGGGTGACTGGACATTTTTCAGGGACAGCGGAGATGCGGTACATGTTGCTTTTGTCAACCTAACTAAGACATTTGACGGTGTTCCGCTCTCAGTCCTGCTTCACAAGATCGTGTCCGCTAGTGTAAATGAACCTCTACTCTCTTGGTTCATAGGGTGCCTAGAAGTCAAACAGTTCTGCATCAAGGTAAACAGAATACGGCCAAAGTGGAGGACGTCAACATGGTGGATATCTCAAAGAGCGCTCCTGGGACCACTCCTGTTCGCCAACAATCTGTCACATAGAATTTCCCTCTCACCCCTCTTCTCGGCCGATGATATCTAAATTTGGGGGGTGGTAAAGGAAGGGGCCAACTGTGTAGCACTCCAAAATGACCTGCAACAACTTGAACTCTGGTCATCGGAAAACCGCTGGAGCTTCAACCTGGAAAAGTGCAAAGCAATGCCCGTCAGTACCTATGAAGCAAGAATAGCCTAGTTCCAACACGAGTTGAGCAACCGTCGTCGATTTATCCATGGAAGATTTGTAGCTCAGCGTCTTGGATACTCGTAACACAGGTTTTATTCACAAGGAAATAACAACCAAAGTGAAGGTCACCTTACACTTTCTGTGTAGACAGCTTGGTGTTGTCACCCTGGCCTATTTTTTGCAGTTTTCAAATCCTGCATACAGCCGGACCTAGAAGTCCTCAACACAGTGGCATCCTCACCACTCAAGAGAGACTCCAGTCTCCTCGAAGAAACACAAAGATATGCAACACACTCAATTGTGGGACTTAGGGGAAGGCGTACTTTGAAAGACTGAAACGCCTAGGGCTATCGCAGGAACAAAAGTAGCCTTATCTGGCCTACAAGTTCATCTGTCAGGGAAACCGTACAAACAGACTAGCCTCGTCTGCAACACGGTGGTCATCACGAAGAAACCCCATCACGATAGCACATCAGAGAGTCAAGACCAGCCTCGTGTCTAACTCTTTCTTCTCAGGAGTACATGCGTTGTGGAATGCCTTACCGCGGGATGTAGTCACGCCCCCCCCCGGTAGACTTATTCAAAGGACTGCTAGACAGTTATGCCATTTCGCAGGGTTGATCACAGACATACCCAGGGAGTTACTAATCTCACTACCTCACCACCACTTCCCTTTTACTCACCGCTCACTACCTCTCTTGTTGACAAACCCGCATTATCTACCAACTACTCTAGCAACTAGACCGTGCTACCTAATTTGCCTATCAAGTAATTCCCATATACGACTTCTCACTATCTTTGTATTCTTGTGCAGCCGCCTAGATGGACAGGGGGTCACGACAGACCTGTAACCTTCATATCAACATGTAGCTCACTAAACGATATACAAATGACAATTATCGGGCCACGAAATCACTCGTTTCACCGGAGCTGAAAGCGGAAAGCAGATATTTCATCGTCCATTGCAGGAGCAAACCGAACAACACAAACCAAGTCCTAAGAACCGGACGTAAGAGACCAAAAACTATCCGTTTTCGAGGCTCGCACATTTATCGAATATGACTTATTTTGTCTCGCCTGCATTCCGCTCCGAAATATTTATATGTAAGCCTCCCCAATTGGATATTTCCTCCACGAAAGTTACAGTTTTACTGGAAAAACGTATTGCTACTGGACGTACAGCTCTCAGTTGGTCAGTACTGTCACTCTTCAAACGGACAACTGTGTAGTAGGTCTAACTGCCTCGATCAACTGCTATAGCTAAAGATGCTGCAACTGCAGCGCTACTTATCTCATTCCATCATATACCTTGGACCTGTGGGAAAGTTTGGGCATTCCTCCGTGTCGTACAACTGGGCAACCATCGGTAAGGTTGACAGCTTACTTTATCTATCATCGCTTATCTACATTTCACTGGATACAACCATCTGTCTGTCTCATCTATATCCCACCTAATCACCAGTGGAAATGGGTAACAAAGGGGTTCTAGCCAAATCTGGTCTCAGGAACATCTCAGGTAAAGCCTCATCTCAGCTACAAGCCTCACCATCCTTGGCAGTTACTAGGGCCGGAGGCAAGAAACTTAGTGACGCCGCAAACTGTCACTGGTCGACACTAGAAGGACAGTTGCAACAACCACTTCCCGAGAAAAGCCGAATTCCTGTCCCTCTAAACCCTTGTGCTGTAGTTCATTGAAGAGCATGTCTTTCCGGTACCTCCAGCCCAAACCCTAGTCTACCTGTGAAGGCTACCACTGAGAGACGGAAGAGAAGGAAAAGAAAGTCGTTAACTAAACCTTCTAGCCAGACTAACGACAGTCACACATGTGGTCACCCTCATGGCGCACCACCCATGCACATGGTTCTGTTACATCTGCCCATAGTGCCTTGTAAGGCCACTCTTTTCTACAGGCTCGCTAGGGGAGGTCATAAAAGACACCGCAGTGACTGCTGTGATGCCGGCACCCACACTGACCACTACCTCAGGCCCAAGCAGCAAGAGCGTCAGAGCTGTACCGCGTCCGGTCACACCGGTGAATAGTTCGAAAAGAACCAAACGGCGACCGGATACGTGACCAACTACATTGCCCCTAACCCTGAAGTCACTTAACTGCTAACTCCACTGTAGATAGGGAAAAATGGGTGACAGTGGAAAAGAAGGTGCACCCTACCATCAAAAAACCATCCACAGCACACAAATACGGAGAAGTTGATGACAGATCGAATTCCATCATCCTATTTAACGTGCCCGTGCGCCATGATGGCCTCCTTGAGAACAGAGAGTCTTCTGACAAACAGCAATGGGAAATCGTACGCACCATACTAGGACTGGGTAGCCTAGAAGCAAAGCTTTGCAGGCTCTACAAGGACAACTACTCACCTTAGGGAAAGCCTCCGCCGGTGAAAGTGACCCTAAGCTCTCCGAGGAAGCGGAAAGACTTTTGTTGCTGTCACACGCACTGGTCATCAGCAGATCACCCAGCATTAGAGCCGGACGAGGCGGCCCTTGGTCAGCAAGAAAAGTGCCCCGCGAGGTGCCCCAAACACTGAAACCAACAACTATGGTTGTCCATGGCACACTGGAACTGCCAACCGGCACAGTCGTGGAAAAGTATGCTCACCACGTCCAGCAATGGCAGTGGTTATCAGCGAGAGTACGATCAAATGGGATGGCAGTGGCACCGGTCTGCAGACTGCCACGCCCCTCGCATTCGACGTCGATAACATCACCCCGGTTGATGGCTGTTAACTTCGGCTGTCAAGAACGTTCAGCCGGAGTACTGAAAACTTGGTGCACGGTTAAAGATAACATCAGTGGGAATGTTCTCTGCTGCGAAAGCAGGCCCAGGACACTGCGACGACAGCAGACAGCAGCTGCACCAGTGCTAAAGTCACCATCACTGTCAACAGACAAGATGTATAAACAAGCCTGGACTCTATGAAACCCCCAAAACCATTGTGGGAAAAGACGTGATTGGGCCGGTTCCACTGCAGCTGGCCGTCCTACAGCAAGTTTTGCCACTATGCATGACCCCCTCCAGTCTGCCAGCACCAAGATGCCCCATGTAGTTAGAAACATAGCCAAGTGTCTTTACAGTAATGTGAGGGGACTTACAAGTAAGATGGCGGAATTACTCTCTCTCTCTCTGTTCCTGCCTCGCTCCAACGATCGTAACCCTGACAGAAACTTGGTTATCACCGGATATTAGTGACGTCGAAACTAGTGTAGACAATATGCGCTTGTTCAGGAGAGATAGGGAGTTTAAGGAAGGAGGTGTGGCGATGCTTAAAGGTGATACCTTAAAAGTGAACGAGCAACGGAAACTCCGCTTTCGGGGCTCCCAGACTCCTTCTGGTGTCAATCTAAGGTTGGATACACCAAGTACCTGGTAGGAGGCGTCTACAGAACTCCTACTAGCAGCATGGAGATGACCGGCAACTGCTGCAAGTAACGTCCCGAGCGACGTCCATCGGAAATGACCAGATCATTATAGCCGGCGACTTTAATGCTCCGACTGTCATTCGTGGCCAGGACAAGGGAACCTCAAGCCGTAGGTTCGACCGAAACCTACTCGACACCATCAAAAGGCTGGGCTGCACGAGAGTATTGGTGATGACACTCGCTGGGGGTCGAGCGGAAAGCCATTCAAACTGGACTATCTTTTCACCAGCGACCCACTGCTACTAGAAAGTGTACAGCCTCAAATCCCTTCGGTAGCAGCTATCGTGGCGTGGTAGTGTTCGATCTGGCACTCAATGAGCAACTGTCATGGGAGGGATCGCACCCCTCTTTGCTACAGCAAGGCGAACTGCGTGGCGATGAACCACTACCTGTCGACAACACCATGGCCTCAGGAGTGGAGCAACTTGTCGAATGATCAACATTGGGAACTAGTCAGAGATATCATCAAGAGGGCTGTCTCTGAAAACGTCCCCGTAACCACGTCAATACCGCAGAAGCGAACCTCATGGCTGAAACGAGGCACTGAACGCTTTTTGGAAGCCAAGGGGAAAGCATGGCACAAGTGGAGGACCTCCAGAAAAGAGTTTGACCACACCATGTATATTGCCCTAAGAAACCGATGTAACATTAGAGTTAGGGGAGATAGGAGATCATTCCAGACAAACCCTGCCTACGAGCTTGAGACAAACCCCAAAAATCTATATTGGTTTACGGCAGGCAGAAAATCCACCGCCAGAGGGCTTGCGCCATGAAACGCCTAGACGAAGAGAACCTCTCCGGACTAGAGATCGCCGGAGTATTTAGCTCGCTTTTGATACGCAACTCAATACGTCCCTATCGAGCCAAAATTACCAACCGTTCGACCGATATTCAGCCCACCAAATGCAGTAGAGTTACCTGGAATGAAGGTAACTCTTGCTATGGTCCTCAAAAAACTGTCAAAGCTACGCACAGGGAAATCACCAGGGTATGATGACATCCGACCGGCTGTGCTGAAACAGTGCGCGGGTGCCTTGTGTAGTCAACACTCAGACAATCACATGCCTCCACGAGAGTGGAAAAGTGCCATTCTGTCAAAGGTGGAGACAAAAGAATCCAAGATGCTACCGACCCATAACCCTTCTACCGGTGGTTTCAAAAGTAATGGAGAGCCTGGTAGACGACCATGTCAGGGAGTACTTAGAAAAGAAGGGAGCACTTAGTGATGCTAACATGGTTTCAGAAAGGGTAGGTCCTGTGCAACAAACATTCTAATAGCAAGTGGTATGTGGACGGCATCATGGGCCTCCAAATTCCTGTCCATGTTATTTTCCTGGATTTCGCTGAACCTTCGACACAGTCCCACATACCATTCTCATTCACAAAGTAGCAAGGTTGGGCATCAAGGAACAAGTGCTTTCACGGTTACAGGACTACCTAGACGGTAGGCAATTCTGCACAAAAGCCAACAGAGTTTGCTTGACTTGGAGGACGTTATCATCATCACCATCACAAGGAGAGATTCTTGGTCCACTGCTATTCCTTCTTTTTGTGAACGACCTTCCACTGAATCTCAGCTCCCCAATTCTACTCTACGCTGATGTTGTTAAGTTATGGGGAGCTCTGACGTTGGAGACAATCAAGTGCACCGAAAAGTGACCTCAGATTACTTGCAGAGTGGGTGGTCATTATTGGACTAGCATTTAATCTGGATAAGTGTCGAGCCACGTTTCTTCACACCCCTGACTCTCAGAAGGTCCCTTATCCTCTCTGTGGAAGACAACTTTCCCACACCACCACATAGAAAGGCCTAGGACTAATCCTAACCAGCAAACTAGACACTAGCCCATTTATCCAGGAGGTACCTCCAGAGCCTACACAGTACAGCACTTCATGCGCGGACAGCTGGGCGCCCTGACCACAGAACTCTTTCTGAAGCTGCATAAGACTTATATACAACCCCACCCAGAGGTCCACAACGTCATTGCACATCTGAAAAGAGACGTAAACCTCCTGGAGAAAGTCCAAAGGCGAGCCACAAAAGGTGTCGTGGGAATGAGGCGAAAACCATATCAGGACAAGCTGGAAGATCTAGGGCTCTACTGTCTAAGCTACAGCAGATTACGTGGTGGCTTGATGACGGCTTACAAAATACTAAGTAACCCAAGTCACTCGAACAGCGGAGTGCTACAGAACGGCCAGTATGGTGATCCTTGTGGTAACTCAAGGAGAATCGCACACCGAAGAGCGAAAACCCGTGTGCGATCACACTTCTTCTCTCGGCGAGTTTTCGGCCACTGGAAAGCATTGCCTGCTGAGGCTGCTACCGTTCCGTCTATTGACAGCTTCAAGAAGAGGTTGGACAGTTACGCGGAGACACACGGCTTGCGACCATCCAATTGGAATGTTGACTACGCTGACACGTCCTACCAACCCAGTACGGCCAACCGTTACTGAACACTCTGTAAAACCACTATCACTGAGAACTTGGCTCAACCTTACACCTTCCTGTAGACGTCCCCACAGATTACCGTCTCCTGCTAAAAGGATTCCCATTCGTCCTGTCATGTCATTTATTATTCTTCCTTCTGACACTTCATCCTCAAACTAGAAAAAGCTCTCCCATCACCTATTCTTCATAAACCTGCCAATATTTCTTCTTCCCTGCCATTTTTCCAAATCTTTTTCTATCATTTTTTTCTTTTTTCGTTTTCCTTTTCGATTTTGCCTTTCTCTGCACTTTCTCTCCCTTGATTTCTCTTCACATATTTTTCATCTCCTTTCTACAACCAGTCCGGCCAATTGTCTGCCGGCACGACACTTGAGGAACTCATCTGAATCATAGTCCTCGGAAGAAAAAACAAACACTAACAACACTCCCCAAAAAATTTAACCAACACCCAACCGCCCGTCGGGCTAACCAGAGCTACAGCAGCCGAGTAGGTAGACCACCAAAGACCTGAAACCGTTCCGCTAGCGCGAAAAAATCAATTGATTTACACTAGCTCGTTAAAAGATGTTGAATATTGGAATTTTGAATGGTGTTGGATGTTGAAGTGTAATCAAGGCGGGTTTTGTATGTGTTTGTTTAGTGGCCAGTCCGGGTATCATACTGCTTTATCATAGCCTGTGTGTGTTATTTGAGTCGGCATCCCAGCCGGTATGCTAATTAAGCAAGGGACTGTAAATATACGCAGCTGCATTTCGTGATCACTCACGGATATCCGTAACATATGTTAAAGGAAGAATAGTGTTTTGATAAAATACTGTCGTGTGCTTTCTCACTCTGCATGAATGGTGAACACTTGTTTCCATTTGAATGTATTTAATTACTGAGGGAATTTTTTCGCCTAGTAGAGCCAGTTAACTGGGGAGAGAGGGACACGTTTCTGCACTGCGGTAGCAAAATGTCGGTATTTGTCTCTCTTATCCCCTATTTCCTTTTTCTCTCCCCTTAATTTTATCCATTTTGGTTGGTTTGGAGGTATATTTATCTCACTTAGCTTTCTCCAGCTTGAGGTCACTGCAAATGATTTCTGCTCATAACGGACAGATGATGTCTTTTCGAAGGCATCATTGAGTAGTATTCCATTCCTGGAATGAGAATTGAGTCTCGACTTTGGAACCCTGGCTGTTTACTTCTGGTGTAGTTCAGGATAGTGGGCTAGTTCTTTTTACTTTATGAATGACATTTTTGTCTGTTTCAAACGTGGTAGGCTGTGTTGATCCCTATTACGTCAAGGTTACATATGAATTCTCTTGATGACCATCTCCCTATTGCAAAGATGTTTACCGTGAATCAGCCGCTTGGTTCACCGTGTAGAAACTTTTTTAACTGGTACAGTTCTATGGTGACTGAGCATTTCTTTTGTCCAAATTTCAAACTAGGTATCTGGACATTACTTAAGCAATAATAAACCTGCTTCTGCTTCATATTTAAAACAGTCTGGTCGGTCGAGTCAATTTGGACAAAGTGCCAGGCATTACTGCCTGGTGGTTCAAGTTGCCACACTTCATCAACACAAGTAACCAACTAGTAGCATGAAAGATGACAAAAGAAAGAAAAATCGGCCGGAAGCAGCAGAATGCAGTGAAAGTGAGAGAGGATTGAGAAGCGGTTGAGATGAAGATAAAGCGTGGGTTAGTCTGCGCCAATGGCATCGATTGTGAGTCATGTCACCCAGAGTCTCCAACCACTGAATTCTGTTGTCAGATGGATCCCAACTGGCTAGTCCGCATCTCCTGATATGGCTCAAACCAACAGTCAATGACTTTACGCACTGATGCCATATTTTAGTCTGACTTTTTACATCATGAAGCTACTTCACGTAACGTTGCGTGACAGGGTATGCGTAATACATGTCCTAACCATCTTAGTTGATAAAAGTCCACAAGCTTACCAGCTACCACCCCCCGCCCCACCCAAAATATCTGTACCTGGGTTCTGAGTTATTGACGTGGTTACCCCACGACACGACCTATGATACGAAGGCAACGGTGGTCAAACACCATAAACCTCGTGAGTTCTACCTTTGGTGACTGTACCGTACGTGGCGAACTGCACCACACTACACAACTGTTAGTAGGCAGTCGAATATCGCAGTGGTGCCACAGATGACGTAAGTTGGCGAAGGCCAGTCCAGCCTTTTGTATCCGTGCAGAGATTTCGTCGACCATTAACCTACCTACTGGAAGTGATCTGACTTCCTAGGTAGCTGAAATGGTCAACACATTCAATTGCTTTACTCTGGTGTTGGACAGGGCACTACTGAGAACCAGTCTTGGAGCAACCATTTGTATTCAGGTGACAAGAAACACCCCTGACATTCTCAAACTGTCACTGAAGGTGTCCAGAAGATCCTGTACCTTCTCAGCATCTTCACCTAACAGAGCTGTCATCTACGCACTCTAAATCTACTAAGTATTCTCCAGTGATTAGATCAACCCCTGTGATACCAGATGAGAGAGAGACCTCAGTAAAAGTGTCTATCACATAATCGAATTGACGAACAGCTCTCGATGTATACAAATCACCTAGAACTCACTTTAGGCTGTAGCGCGCTCACGGTTGTTCGAGTGAGGAGCGCTTAGCAGAGTGATCTACTTTTTCGGTACTCATTTCAGTGAGGTACACCGTCATAAAACCTCTCAGTCGACGAAGTCGGGCGCCTTCAGGTCGAGAAATACAGCTAGTGTCTGACGTCAATAAGTATGACTGTCCCAGAACGTAGCGAAGTGTACTTAGTTGATGCACCCGCTGTCGAGCCTTAAGGTTACCTGGTTCTCTCGGGCTTACTGTTCTCGAGCCCCAATCAGACTTCCAGTGATCATAGGCCCTAGAATCTTAGACACTATATTCGTCAGGCTGATTCCTCTGTGGCTATCATTGGAGGACCTCACCTTTCTTGAAGATTGCGACAATCGGTGATTGGTCACGTACTTCCCATAAATATTTGTATCAAAATTAATTAAAAAGATAGGGATTGAGAACTTGCAAAGAGTTCAAGTAGAAAGGCTAAATTAAGGGCCAAAATAACAATGGAAATTAACAAAGAGGCAATAATCGTGCATCAAACATAGTTTCAGTTTAATTCACCAAGACAGGATTACTGCATTAACACACCGGTGGTTTCAGCTTCCTAATAACTAAGGCCTCCAAAAACTAAAGGTTTCATCTGCAACACATTGTGAACAACTAATCGATGTAGAAACGTCAATCCTGAGGCCTAACTCAACAATGTGTTTCACAATCGAAGAGCTTGGATGTCTGCTACCATCGTTTATGGATTAGAGTGATTCAGTTTGCTTTTTAAGCGACGTTGCAATATATTGGGACCTCGGAACATATCCCGAAGTGGCTTCAAAAGTAAGTCGAACCACTCGAATCCATAAATGATGGTAGCAGACATTCGAGTTCGTCGACTGCGAAATATTGACGTTTCTACATCGACTAGTTGTTCACAATATGTGTTGGAAATGAAACCTTTAGTTTTTGGAGGCCTTAGTTATTAGGAAGCTGAAACCACCGGTGTGTTAATGCAGTAATCCTGTCTTGGTGAATTAAACTGAAACTATGTTTGATGCACGATTATTGCCTCTTTGTTAATTTCCATTGTTATTTTGGCCCTTAATTTAGCCTTCCTACTTGAACTCTTTGCAAGTTCTCAATCCCTATCTTTTTAATTAATTTTGATACAAATACCTCTGCCAAGTACGTATGAAATCAGTTTGTTAAAAATCTGTTGCTCAATTGCATCGCGTGATTCTTATAAATTCCATCTTCGTATTGTTCTTTTAGAGTTTATAAAAGGGACTAGTTGTTTTAGATCATAAATGCCATGAAGTAATTTATCCTCATCACTAAATGCTTAGCCTTTAAAGTAAGTTCCCGCTTTCCATTTTAGATCATAGATTGTAAAGTAACCATCAGTAGAAAGAGAACTAACCCAACCTTATTCGAAACAGAATCCTACTCACTTTGCTTTGCTACTGAATGCCAGGTTACAAGCAAACCAAACTCAGCCAACTGAATAGATTGCTCAAGTTAAAAAATAAAAAATCAACTAAGATACCTCCGCAAACTTCCTGTGTTGTATCGAAGTCGCTCAGTCATATGCGTCTTTCAAGGAACTTGGAAAGTTTACTGGGGCAGGCTACGTGTATTTCGTTCCCAGATCACCAGGTTCAATCAATTCTTTGCACTGTTGACATGCTAAAAAATAATTACTTGCATCGTGAAGGTCGGAGCAAAGATGCGTCTGGAACACAGATTGTTGAAGTTCAACCTTATCTTTCCGAAAAACAACAGGAAATTCCTGACTTATCTTCAATCTCACAGCAACTTACTGTTCCATTCCACTTACCTTTACTGGAAAGACCAGTTAGGTCTTATGTTTCCTCGGAAAATAATGGGCAGCAGTGTCAGCTAGTAGAATATGACTTGTCAGATGATGAAATATATTGCTTTAAAACAACAAAATAATAGTTAATTGAAATACAAATTACTTATTAACTTTGACTTGTTGAATTTCTAATTTACTGACCTGACTTTATACGTTATCCTATAGATTCTCATTGTCATCACTACAGCTGTGGTATCTGCTTTATACCTGTTATTTTGTCGCAGAAGTGACTATTCTGCGTGTAAAAAATCATTTCATGGCTTTAATGTTCTTATCACCGGTGGTTCAAGTGGAATCGGTCTGTCTTTGGCAAAACTGTTTTACAGAGCTGGTGCAAATGTTACAATTGTCGCTCGTGACCGCAAAAAACTAGAGTCGGCTAAGGAAGCCATAAAATGTGTGAAAGATGGAGAGAACAACGTATTTATTTTATCGACTGATTTAACTTCAGACTATGATGTTTTGAATGAAATCTTCATCAAACATGTGGCTCTTTATGGTAAGATATGCTAGTTTTACTAATGTGATTGGAAAAGGTTAAAAATTTTTTTCTGAGATACGTATTCAGATGTTATAATTTAAGGATAAATATGGTTATAAGTTCATTACAGTCTTTCTAACCAGACATGATTAGCTAATGTAACATCATCCTACGGTTTCTATCACTTGTCTCTATTGGGGTATTCCTTAATAAATTTTGAAAGAGGCATTTTCTTATCATTCCATATCAGAAAAGTTTTCGTAGTTCGGAACATGACCAGCAAAAATTTAATAGTTTCGCCATAACGCATTTCGTTTGCTACTTTCATATGTGTAAGTTGACTTCACCTCCACTTCTATGCGTTTACTGTTATCGTCAAAAAGAAAATTTTCTTCGCCGAATTATCTTTTCTCTACTGTCATCGTGTTACCGCATTAGTCTATTCTACTTTTTGTAATATGAGGTTTAATAACTAGGTTTGTTTTTTAGACTAGGCTAGTCAACTGTTAACATAATTTACATGGATAACTAGTTAAAGTAAGTTCAGAGCACATACGATGCCATTTGGAATAAGTCAGATGTTCCAGCTTTCTAACCACAGAAATCATTTCGCCCAAAAAGTGATTTAGTCATCCAAGTTTCTTTTAAATCTACGATCCCGGGAACTCATATAACGCCACTCATTATTCACAACCAGTTTATGTTGTGTTAGGATTAATAGGTACGTTTGACAGCCAATGTGTATATTGCATGTGGTTGGTAACGGACATTTTAGCTTGCTTACTGTGCATGAAGAATGGAAGATGAATATTTAGATCACTTCAAAGTAATGTTTATTGATTATCTATACAGTTGTTCAGTCGTTATTAATTTGAGATACAACTACAGCTTGATGATCGAAGTTGCGATTCCTCACTTCGCTTCATCAACACACTAGACGAAACTCAAGGAAATAGAGCTACCATGAAAAATCCTAAGAAATCATAAGACCAAAATAAGCGTTAACGCACATTGAGATGTGGTGAAGATAAGACGTGGATGCATGGACACCACTACTATCGAATTTGAGTTTTATTATTACTTACAGCTGTCTTACTCACCCTAGGCTGAAAGCTCGCATTTCCAAACATGGTTCACACCAACAGTGACAGACTTCGGGGATTAGTACAGCCTTTTAATGTAGCCATTTTGGAGTTTTATTCGAAAAAAATCGGGTCAAAATGCAATCAGCAAACATGTGCACACGTGCAGCAGAGTCAGACATACTTATTGTATGAGGGTTAGGGATGGTATCCGGTTGCCTAAACCGACGTTACGTGGAACCGGTTTAAACGCGTGACCTATCGGTCAGAAGTCGAACGCCTAAATCCGTGAGCTACACTTCTACCAACCTAATCCTTCTTCGAATGACCACATCAAAGTAGTCGTAGACTCGAAATATGTATAACCTCCAACCGCTGAGGGTTTGCAATCTCATCAACTGACGTCCTTGCTGCACCAATATGCTTAACGTCAGTCTTCCTCGAGTCCTACCGAAGTCTGACCATGTTTGGTATGCGTTTTGCATCTTTCGAATGTAAGATGATGTTCCATGATTGGTATACATTGACTCCTGGTATAAGGATGAGTGAAGAGGTAGGATGCTGGTTACTTCAATTACCTGAGAAGTTATGTAGATCAGTCGTGGATGGAATTTTAGCTTGAATTCAAAACGTCTGTTAAGCATTTGCATAGTTACATCATCTTTAGCACTGAAGACATACCCAACTAGCCTACAAAGGAAGAGTATGCTGTATGAATGTTCGCTTCCTCTTATTGTTCGGTAGAGACATGACCACTAAACGTTTGAGGTATGAAGAAGTCATAGGTGTTTAGTCTCAGGTGTCTTCACAGCATTTTTAGCATTTGGTGGAATCTCTACATGAACTATTTCGAGATAAGGTTTAAATTGTTAAGCGAGGAGGACAGGTCATATGATGGAGGCTGCGGACCCTCAGTGACTGAAATGACCTGAACATTCTTTGTGCATGTGCAAACCATTGCTTACTTCAACTTCAACTTGTGGTGTCAGTTGGAGTAGAGAGGCTGAGTAGTCAGACTAAGGCGTGGTACCAACTCATGAAGTCTTCGACTGTCCGTCTGGTCCGTGTAAGTAGACAGGTTTCCTGACGAGTCCTCGAGTCGATAGAAATCGGTGTCTGGAGACTCCTACTAGTATGGCTCAAAGTCAGTCATGAGGGTGCAAATGTATACACTTTGTTATCTTTGAAATCTTGAGTATTTCTATTAACCTCCATCTTATTACCCTTGCTCCTTTTATGTACTCTTGCCTAATTTAATGCCATTCGTTTCTTATAAACCTTTGCTATTCTTACTGCTGTAAATTTTAGCAGCCCAAACTGATGCACTTTTGTGTGAGGTCTTACGTTAATCTCTCTGACTTCCTGATAGTCCAACCTCAAAAACGCGATGTTAAGGCGGCAGCAGTGGTCAAGCACCTGAGACCTTCACATCTGCACCTTTAATCACCCTATTTCATAACTATGATGTAGGAGGGAATAATCTGTTTCAAAGTAAAAAAAAATACTTGACAAGCATTTGAATATTTGCAGTTTATAGAAGAATTGAAAAAGTTTTATTTTATAATCAAGGAAGGTTACATACACCTTATTAAAATAATGACGAAGTCATAATTGTTTTCATTCCCGGTGTGCCGAGTTTGTTGACAATTATCAATTAAATTCTTTTCACTACCTAGTGATTAAAAGTATGTAGACATTAGAGTTTAATTATCTGAGTAGATGGAACTTTCAAACGTTAATATCTTGTCTTGCAGTTAGCGATGTATCACTACTCATTTGTCATGGAAATAACCGATTTCATATTATCTCTCTAATTAGGGACTGTGTTCTGTTTGTCATTTTGAATTGTGGTCACCAGTACCCAGTCAGTAAATATCATTCAGTTGTATAGGTCAGTCATGCCCTGAATAGTACAGTGGTAACGTCTCTTACTGAAGCACTGTGTAACATGCGTTAAAGGCTTTGAACGGACTTGAGTTTACTTTAGTTCGCAGATACGCCTTGTTCATTACCAATACGCAAGAAATCCAAATCTCTGTTGATTGTCTCCAACTATTCAGCACTGTGTCACCATTTGAGGAACTATTCATGTGACATTTAGGTTGAACAAGTATTGGCTTTTTCACTATTACATTCTAGGTGACGTCACACTCAGGCTGAATTTTCAATTTTTTAAATTGCAGGACCTATTGACATTTTAATAAATTGTGCTGGATATGCTGTTGCACGCAAGTTCTTGGATACTTCTACAGATGACATTAAAGGCATGCTGCAAACTAATTATTTGTCTGCTGTTCATGTAACGCGTATTTTACTACCTTCCATGTTGGATCAAAAAGTTCACCAAACCCATGAGCGACGTATTGCCTTTGTTTGCAGTCTTGCTAGTCAAGTAGGTGTCTACGGTTATGCAGCGTACACAGGCAGTAAGTATGCTTTACGTGGGTTTGCCGAAGTTTTGGAAATGGAATTGGGTTACAAAGGCCCATATGTAACAATAGCTTTCCCGCCAGATACAGACACCCCAGGATATGCTGTAAGTTAAACACTTCTATTCACGTTGTTGATTTTTGATTTTGTGATACTCAAACGCCGTTCAAATAATCAATATGATGTAACTGCCTAGTATTTTTGATTTTTGAAAAACAGCGGATAATCCATACTTGTTTGATTGCAGGTGTTGGGGATAACTGTTTATATTAGCTAGATTCAAATATCATGTGATGCTCATGTTGTATGACAATGAAAGTGTTCAGCTTGTTCCACGTTTTTTTTTTAAATTTTCAATGGGGTTGTGGCCTCCCAATTATTTGATACCAGACAATATATTCGAATTAAGAGAAATCAATCAATAGGTTTTGGAAAATTAAGGAGGGTGTTTTTTCATCTTAGTGACTAGCAGTGAAATCGAGCACACGCGTTTCGTCCCATTCTGGACTCGTCCACTGAGTGTATTTGCGTCCCAGTGAGTGGTGTTTCCATTGAGACTTTGAACCCAGTACCCATTGCTTCATATGCTTAAGCGTTATCTACTGGGGCACGATATCCATCTCTTGTGCCACGGGTATCAGTTGTTTTTATATTTGCAGTTTCTCGCTACTACACATGAGGAAATTGCTCGACCTCACAGAAACATCCAGCTGACGGGTCCTAAGTCGGACAAAACGCCCTTCCTGAATTCTGTTGCTAGTCACCAGGATGAATGTAACGTCATGAATATCTGACACTATGGGGAATGTACGTAGATTTCAGTCTGAATCATGGGTTTGGACCAACTGTACCTACTGAGTTTTGGGCAACAAGTTAATATCACTATCTCTCCCACAAAACACGTGGCTGATAACCTAAAATACGGAGCTCTGTCTAGTTAATAAGTTAGATTTTAATTTTTTTCTCCTTGTCTTTAATATACCACATTCAAATATCGTTGATCACCAAATCCTCACCACTCGTTTTTTGAGCAGTAGTCTTCAAAATAATTTTAGTCGTGAAATTAAAATAATAATGGGATTGCAGTTCATGTGCAATGAACGCAGTAGATCTGTGGCTCAGTTATTTAGAGGGATGACTATAAGCCAATGGGTCGCGGGTTTGAACCCCAATGCACATACTGCGACTCGGACAGCCAGGTGGTATCATTAACTGTCACCCAATATATGTGGCTCATTGCCTATTGCACAAATGTGCACAAGGTTCCTGAATGTGTTTCGTTTCGCTCGTTTGCAGCGTACTCAAGACTTTTAATTGTTCTATACAAAATTTCTTAACTAATATTGAGTTCAAGAGTTCTAACAATCGTAACTACAAAGGATATATTTCTCCCGCTCATACTGTGATGTTCCGAAAGCTTGTACTAAGAATATTTAGTTGGGTTATGCGAAGTTTGGTTTAGTATTCCTAGTTTTTCCAGTTGTATGTTATCCATTCTGCTGAATGGTAGAGGTCAAGAGGTATATAGTATTCCAGTTCATTTTTGTTGGATAATTGAAAGCTATAAATACTATGTATTTATGTAGTTATGGGCTAACGCTATATGAATAGCTGTCTAAGGAGTCAAGAATTCATCATCTTACTGTTTAATCGGGTCTAGTTATTCACTTACAATTCTCCGACTTTGCGCAATAGGTTAACTTCACAACTCATTAAAAGGTCATGTGAAAATTATTTTAATGGAATTTTATTTCCACTCCGAATGAGAAACTTGTACAGATTGACTAGAGAGTTATCAAAAAAAGGAACAAAAGTTCTTGTTTCGTATTCATTATTGTCTTATGAGTTCCTATCCAACAAGTTAGTATGTGCTTTAGTTAGTGAAGTTAGCGTACGTAAATTACTGATGATTTTGAAACCTCATTTCATACTTCATAAAAAGTTTCTTTGATTTTTTAGCGTGAGAACACTGGCAAACCGGCAGCTACTAAAGAAATATCTGCAACTACAGGTTTAGCATCGCCGGATGATGTAGCTAAATCAATCTACTTGGATATAGTGAATGGAAAGTTGGTGAGTACTTATGGACTAGAAGGAGCACTTCTTTCTTGGACAACTGCTGGTATATTGCCTCCTGTGAGTGTACGGTGCCGTTGTCGCTCAGATTTTCTTCGGGGAATAATTGGGGCTTGTTTGGAGATGGTAGCTGCAACACCACTTCGTTTCATTGGAATAGCGTATGCTTTTTGGATGAGATATATTTCTTTTAGGCATAACAGCTAACACTTTTCAACGTCGCTACTTTTCAATGAATAGACATTATCATAGTGATTTTCTATTGGTTATCACACATTGGTGTATTCTGTGCACACTTTCAGTACATGAAGTCAGTTATTCTAGAACCAGTTTCTCGCCACCCACACTCTTAGTCTCTTGTGTAGTAAATGTTCTAGTGACAGTTATACTTTCTTCTGAGAAAAGTTCGAGTTATCTATTACAAAACAACCATATTAGTCTCAGTGCACAGGATGCTGCCTGCATATTCAATACTCAGGGAAGCTTTATTTCGCTTTATTTACTTTTTTTAGTTTGAGCTAAGGAATTGGACTGTTTTCTCACATATTCAAAATGAGGATGTATTTCAATTAAACTTCAAGGCTGTGGAGTTTTATCATTTATATTCGTCATATTTAACTGTGTGATGTAAATGGTCTGGTTGGTATTTTTTTATGGACTGACATCAATTGGAGAAACGTCGGAAACCCGGGAGCCCTGGATAGCTGTTTCCTCCTAGTATGGGACTTCTCTGCGGTGTGCACTCATGACCCTGCCAGGGATCGAACCCAGGACGTCCAAGTTCCGTGACCATCACGTTACCATTGACCCACTGGGTCGGAATTCAGTGGTCCATATTTCTCACTTCTGGCAGGTTCTGCGTTCGATTTTTGGCGGAATAGAGCCATAGGTGCTCACTGCTGAGGAGCCCTTACACTAGGATGAAACAGTTGTCCAAAGCTCCCATGTTTCCAAGGTTTCTTCAATTGATGTCAACCCATAATGAATACCAACCTGAAACCAATAAATCCCCACAAACCTCAAAAAGGGGTTCTGTTGTCTAGGTGTATTTTACTTACCTTTAAAAGTATCAAACATATCGTTTTGCTAATATACATTCCTGGTTTTTCTTCGCTTCCGTAGGTAGGTCTAACTGGTTCTTTGATTCTCATTTTGTTATATTACAAATTTCTGAATATTTTTCTCATTATTTCCGGTCATCAGGAAAATTCATTTGGATAGAAGGCTATTTTTTTCAGATCAATAAACAGCTTGTTGAAATACTTGTTAACGTTCTCACTGTGTTTATATTTTCTTTACGGAATTAGTTTTATTGAAATGTGCTAATATGCATATTTTGTGTACTGTAAAATGGTTTTCTATCATTATCATTTTAAATATGTTTCATTCTTCAAAGCTGTGCTCTTTTACATTTAGACGTGTTAAGATTAAGTTTGTTTCACACATTTCTATGAGAAAAGAAGGTGGTTTTTGGATTATAGGTGAAGAATCATTTCTGAGGTTGTTTACTAAACTGGTTCCAATACTTAATTTGTTCTTTAGTCTATAGTGCTAAAGCATAATAAGTTTATTGGTTTTCACAATTTGCACTATAAAGACGATGAGAATGACACAAGAAATTGAGTTTTCAGAACCTTAAGTAAAGAGACATGGAGTGTTCATCAGCCTTAGATGTATGGTGTCATAGTAGGATTTTCTTTCTCAGATTACCGAAAACTCCTGATTGCATACATGTTAGCTACTCATAAAATGACTGGATGTTAGTTTGAATTGGCTGTTTTGTTAGAATTAATCCTCACCGAGAATGTAGTCCATTTTCTAAGGCACTTGATTCTCAAGCAGTGTACTTTGAGTTTAAGCCTCACTTATTGTGGTCTGAACGGTTACGTTTTATAACAAGCCTCCATATAAATAATAACTATGTGTCATAGTTAGTGCATAGACTTATGATGCAGTGTGAAATTGTATTTTTGTGGAAGGTAGTTCGCCCTATTCTGTGGAGCAGCATATCGATTGTAACTTGTAAACAGAAGCGAAGTCATCTCACCACAACTCATCTTACATTTTCCACTTCTCTTTCTCTAGGTACATGAAGTTAGGTTCCCACTGGTAAGGATTTGTACTGAAATGTCTCCGCCATGAGACTAATTATCTATAATCTATTTAGATGATATAAGTTTATTTCTGAATAACGTTGATGATGTGTTATGGGTTCGAGGCGCAATGGTATATGTATATATATTCCAGAACGAATATAATACGCGTGCTTAGCTGACAGCTAACTTGGTACGCAAGAGACACTGGCTGCAACCCCGGGACGAATAGAGAGAAGACCGAAGCTGGCAGATGGGAGAGTGTATTACTTCGAGAATATAATATAATAACATTGAATCAATCCAAAACACGTGAATAGGTATACACATGAAAACTGACCTTGTCCGCAATTGGAGAAATTCGCATAGTAAGAGTAAAAGTTAACCGATCAGCGAATTACATTGCAATGGAGGCAGAAATAGACTATTAGTCATACCGTGAAAAATAATATGGGAATGACACGTTAAAATGTTCGGATCGATAACAATGTTTTATACAAAACTGGGGCATCACAACATGATGCTATAGTAGTTTATGGTTTTCTCGTTTCTAGGGCTTATGAACCCTTGTACTGTTTGTTGTTTATGTCGATTACCTGAGTAATGCTCATTCAATAAGAGTATATAACTGCGTACATGAAAATAATCAAGACTGAAAGGAAATCCGGGGATTAATGTTTAAACTGGCGGCTTCCAAGTCTGTGATCTGCTAGTCTACGGAATGATCCACGAAGACGGTCACACCGCATCAACTCAGTGTTTTGTGTACAAATCCAAGTTAGTCGGTCAAGGTTATTCGATGGTCAGTCAATAGTTCGTTGTCAGTTCGATGTAATTTTGGATGGGGCGACATGTTTAGACAGTTGGTGTGATGGTGAACATAGCTCTCAGTGACATGGCAGCCTAATAAAATTCTTGGTCGTTGGACTGATCTTAAGGCATGAAAAGTTGGGTGTCACAGCTCTCAGTCTACAGATAAGCGCACTGATAGTCTGAAGGGGGACTTGTTTCAGTAATGTTGAGATTCCGTTCTTACTTTTACAAACGGGATTAGATTGTCCTACTGTGGCGGACGTTAGCAATGTCTGATAAGGTTTCCGATATCCCTGAAGGAGCGTATTACTAAGAACAGTTACACAACATAGTATGCTATGAAATTTCACACCCAATAAAGTACAGTCGTGTTAAGAAGCTGCGGATATACAGACAAGACTACATAGGAAGATCAAATAAGTGATCTCGACACAGTTCGTATATCTGTAGTGCAACATCCTGGCACCAAAATGCAACTAAGGCTAAAATTGAAGTGTCTGAATATTCATCAAATAAACCTCTAGCTTGCATCAGGATGGTTAGGGTGTTTTAAGTTTTGTTTTAACGAGCAGGCTTCGACGCCACTTTGCACTTTTGTGTGTTAACACGCACATCTTCAGAGTCCCTAGTTCAGCCAGACAAGCTGGATAAACTTTTCCCCTAATAATTACTATCACGTTTATTCTAATTAACTAAATTGCTTCTGTGAATATATTCCTGAATACCAGTCCTTTCAATTTGTGTTTCGTTATCAGTACTCACACGTTAGGGTAGGTACTGATTAAACAGGTACTAGAGCACATCGAGTTAAGTTGGTTGGTTAGACGTTACGTAATAGCAACACAACCAGCAACTCCTACAATACTTCCCAGTGAAGTTTTCAATCACTAGTTCCTCATCGTAAGTTTCAGTTTTTTCCAAGCATTCGTTGTTCCCTACATCTTAATTTTTAATCGTGATGCGTGTTGAATTTGATCACAAGAAGTATAAAATTTCATGGACTTTATTTTTCTTTCAAGAATAACTTGAGGAGAAATGCGTGAATAAAATAAGCAAAACTCTAAACGTTGGAAATCAGGTTAATTGTTTCTTATCTTATTCTATTTATTTTCCTTCTGTGCATAAATTAAATAGGAGGTGTACGTGATTTAGCAGTTTTTGCAGTACTTCTGTTTATGATCAAATTGGTTTTCTATTATAGGATGAATTGAGATTTTCGAACTGGTTAACTAAGGCGGGTTCCTGTACTAATCCCTCATTCTCTGGGCTGAATGGTTTAAACTGTAGTGGACTTCTTATAGAGACTGAAGTTTTTAAAATCCTGTTTTGTTTCTAAATACCTTTTCTGCTTATTCCATTCTTATTGCATAGTGTTATTGACAGTAATCCAGTGGTCGTAAATGATTATTACTGAATGGCTCTACCGTATGATTCTAATTCCTGGTATTTTTATTTCACAGTTGATTGACAGGTACTTTTCAGCGCTAGTGTGTTAATTGTATACTGGTGTATTCATTATCTAATGAAGTGATTTACGCAAACTGGAGTTGACGTATCATCCTAATGACTGTACGCTTTGAAGGAGCGAAAGATGCTTAGTTTTGTTATCCACAAAATATGCAATACTATCATCCCTGATGCTTGTAACCTACAAAGCTAAAACATTAATAAGAGACAGTATTTGATAAAATGTATTTTTCATTGAAATAGCCTACTTGTATGCAGCATATGTGGGGGGTTGGTTATGAAATGGAGTAGATTGAAACTGGTGTCCTTCATGAATTTTTGTAATGAGTAAAAAAAATGAAAAAAAATGTCAAATCGATGGAAAGGTTTTTTTATTCAGGAGAACTTTAGTTATATTCACATGATATCTTTAAAGTGTTTTATTGCAGTGTATGTTAATTGAATTAAGTTACTTTTAGTAGCCTCTACCTTAGCATTTACAAATATGATTTGAATAAGGTCACTAACACTAATGATATTTAACACTTCTTAATATTATGTGTTGTATTATTATTGCCCTCCCCCCCCCCCCAAAGAAATCGGAAACTTGTAAACTCTAGAACAAACGAATATTTTATCGAGTTCTGATCTCACAGTCTTTCTAGTCAATTTATTAAACTGCTGAAGAAGTAGACTTCATACTTATATTTACCAATTGCATATGATGAATAGGACTATTGAGGATAAATAAACCGAATCAGTTCATTAGAAGTTTCATATTAAGAAGTAATGAGAAGTGGAAGAATATTGCATGCCAACTTTCCAATTTCATATCACTCACTATTATATATTAGTAGAGGTATTTACTGGAAAATTAAATGTAGTTCTTTTGACATTAAATGTGGCACTGATGTTCATCTTTTACAATAATATAAGAGTGAAACTTAGAGACTATAACAGATCGTGACTCCATTTTATGCTGTGTATCAGATATATCGTACGGTAAGGAACAGTATTATTCACTGGATAACATTTTGTACACAATTGTTTGTATTAAATTAACTTCACAACTTTGAGACATGGTTTATAAAGCTTTAATTCTCTCATTCTTTATGATATATATATGGATAGTACAATTTTCCATATATCTCATTCCTGTTGCACATGTTTCATGTTGATGGAGTTATCAATATCTCTCTGTGTGATGAAACTCTTAAACAAACTAAGATGCAATTGTTTATCGTTTTTACCTGCTACTTTCTGTATTTGCTGTCTATACGTGACAGATTTGTGTAAGTACTCGACTTTCGACCATCATATGTCACGTGCTCGAAAAACAAGTTAACATCATTAATTCTATCATAACAGGCGTGACTTACGGCCTGAAACGATTCTTTGACAAAACTTAAACTAGAAGAAATTGAATAACGTGTTTCTATATTGTCAAAATCTCATCATATGGCGTGCTTCGTGACCAGACTAGATAATGGTGTATCAAGTTTCACGTTTACACTGGGTTGTAAAAGCTTCAGTCTGAACTCAGAGTATACTAGTTGGTCACTTAGTGACTAAGTTCAAAAGTTAAGTTCAAAGTTAAGTGATATAACTTCGCTTCTCAGTTAAGAAATATGTATACTTCTGCATATTATTTAAACCCACCATCTCAACTTCAAGTCTATCATTTCTTACACATACTATAACCTTTTCGTACACGTAAACATAGCATACTTGCTATCGTAGTCTGCAAAAAGCATCGGTTATGTTTTTTTTGGCACCAGTCACTATAATACGTGCTTCATCTTTTCCTCGACAGAATTTATAGCGTTTGCCTTACCCAAAATGAAGCATGACACAACAAAATATTGCTTACCTTTCACTGAAACAGCTTATAACACGTATATACTGGCTGAACACAACTGCAGCATACGAGCGTGCATACAACAATTGTAGTATAGTCATCACTCATTTAGCGGATTCTCTGAAAAGCACTTTTGGTAGGAAATGACTAGAAAAATGCTTTAGTATTTAAAAATACAAAAACGCTGGTTTACTTGTTATTCAAACATAAAAACAGCCCAGGACCTACATGCAACGTCATTGTCAGGGTGGTCTTTAAAACCAGTGTAGTTTTAACATATTCATTCAAGGTAATCATTGTCAAGCTTTTGTCACCTCCAAGAGGCGAAGGTTCAAGCAATATTATTCCTTCTCACTTTGTTTTCATTTTCACTGACGACTGACTTTGAAGGTCTAATTCCGGTTTCCATATATTTATACGTCTGTAGGAATCACGCTATCATCAGGATTATTATTTGAATTTTGTTCTGGCATGCGTACCTTTAACATGAAAATTTACGGTTTGTAGACAAAACAGGTCTTATCGATGAAACTCATTCTCATCAAAATATGTATTAATTTTTACTTTTAGGTTATGAAATTTCTATCATTGGTTTGGAATTTAGTCATGATATTATGCAATTTGTAACTTGCAGGATGCATACGATTCATCATAACTGGCAGTTTTTTGAGAGAATGCACAGAATTTACTCTAAACAATAACTTGCGCCAAGAAACATGCCACTTACCGTGTACCTATTATAAACCATAAGGGAAAACACCTATGAAAAGAAAAGGGACTGATCAGGCAGTCGGTCCAATAAAATGCATTCACCACGAAGCTTTCATCTTTACTTTTTACAAATAAAAAGGATGCTAGAAAATTGCAATGTGATCGCTAATGCTTTCAGTTCAGAACCATAACTGAATTAGCTTTAATCCGGTGAGTCGCATGACTTCTTGAGATTTACCTAGAGAGTTTGGGGGCACCAGCAGATGCTAACCTAAGAGATTGGTGTATACCACTCCAGCTCTCGATAGTTCATCGCAAGTTCTACCAACACCTACACAACGTGTGGTGGCTAAGTGTGTCGATCACTTCACTTACCTGGGAAGAAGGATCAACCCTAGTGGCTCAGTGGCCGATGAAATTTCTGCGCGTATACAAAAAGCTCGGTTGACTTTCGCCAACTTACGCCACGTGTAACACCGTCGTGATATCCGATTGTCTATTAAGGGTCGTGTGTACTGCATAGCAGTCCGCTCTGTTCTACTGTATGGCTGTGAAACATGGCCATTGAAGGTGGAAGACATGAGAAGGTCTTAGGTGTTTGACCACCATTGCATTCGTAGTATAGTCGTATTCCGTGGTGTCACCATGTGAGTAACGCAGAAGTTAGGTGTATAATTTTAGGGCAAAGAGGTAAGTTGGTTGACAAGGTTGTGAACCTTCATCGACTGAGATGGTTGGGCCATGTGTTACGTATGCCTAGTCGTCGATTACCTCGTCACACAATGTTAGCCGAAGTAGGTTCAGGCTGGAAAAAGACCCGAGGCTGCCAGACCAAAACATGGCACCAATGTATGAAGTATTTGACTGTTTGTGGGGACGATGGAGACTGGGTGGTTGTGGTCCGCGGGACAAGAGAAACCAATGGTTGGAGACTCTAAGTAATATGGTTGAGAACCGATGTCAGTGGTGCAGATGTATGCACGCATTATCCTCATGTTAACGTTATACGGAATCTCACCATTTTCTCTCCTTTAGTACTGTATATTTCTTTTGACTTAAATTTTCTTTTCTTCATCTTCCACTTCACTGCATTTTTCCTTGATGTACTGATAAGTGGTGCGGTAACTCGGACCGCTATACAGTAATGCCTAGTCCTATGTTGATTTGGATAGATGGTTGGATACAACCCCCTAGATACGGGGGTTTTTGTCGATTACTTTGAACGGTTCACCGCCAGTGGCGAGTACAAGCATAATTCCATGCCGTTCTTGTAAAACTACTTTGCGCTTTGGTGGATGAAACACCTGTTGTAATCATGGACAATTAGGGGAGCTCCTCTTTACCGAACAGTTCCAGAGTACCGTCCTGTTTGATAAACTGGAGAGGGCTCTGACACCATAAGATACAATGATATTATAATAAGGTGAGCACCCAGACAGTTGCGCCATGAGGGGTGCCAGTTGTGAACACATCATCCGTATATCATAGCAATTTGCGATATTTGAATCAAGGCTGAGTGGTGGATGGAGGACGCTAGGTAGCAAAATATCAATTACTGTATTAGAAGTCTGCGTAGACTAGAAATAGGTCGCGATCTGTGCAAGCCAGCTGCAACAAGCCCACTTATTTGGTCGTGAGATTGACTAATATCCATCGATCACTACTTTCCTCCGACGTACTCATTCAAACTTCTAGCCGTCATTCTGTGTGTGTACTTGGCAGAAAAAGTCAGAGCATAAATAGGGATGAATATCTTTTGTTTCTGTTATTAGTTCTAACGTAAACTGAATGTTCTAGTTTATCAGAATTCAAATTACTCTTAACGGGGATCAAGTTGACTAGTTCGGCTAACGTTCTTGCATTTGGTGCTATATCAACACCATCAAGGCCAGATATCGATACTACAGGGTCACCGGATAAATTCACGATAAAGATACATTTCACTAGGATTTTGTGTATTTCTATGTGGTACAGCATACATGAATGACATGCTTTTTAGTCTTAGCCGAAACTTTATGTGCTGACTTTCATCAGGATCAGGACGCTAAAAGTAGGTAGTTAACAAGGGCTTGTTAGTTGAGTAAAGTCAACATTCCAGTCATTTATCATCGTAAGCTTTTGTACATAGATATAAATTCTTCTTAGTTGAAAAATATTTTCCGGGAATTCAACGTTTAAATATCCGAAAACTAATTAGTGTCATTTCTGTGGAATTCCAAATCCTGTCCTACAAGGTCTGATTGGTTAATTCCCAAGGTCACTCGACGGAAACTAATTTATGCCCGTAAACGCTCGCTTTGTATATTATCAGTTTAAAGTGCGAACTTCAGTTTCTTCCTGCTTTATACTGTTTGCGTTTACAAGCGAGTTGGTTGGACAACAGATTATATTACTCGTGGTTCGCTTTATTTCGAGTCGCTGTCCAAATGTTCAGCACCGAATTATAATACTCTGTTTGATTCAAAACATTTCACAAAGTTAAATACTAACACCAAAGAGTCTGGAATGCATATTACATGCGTATGCAAGTAAAGAAATATATTCACCAAAAATGTTTGCCATTATACAGAGATTTAATAGGCGTGATAAGAACATGTGAACAATATAGTTGCATACTTCATCATTCTTATTAGTCTTTCAGCATCTCTTTTGGTTCATTATGCTTTTTCTCATTAAGCGTGATTTATTTGTTGAACGTGTACAGATTCCAGAATCTGAAATATAAGTTTTATTGATCATTCTACATAAAGTTATTTTACTATCAGTTTCTTGATTTGTAAAATATGTGTAAACACTTGTCACAGTTACTTGTATTTCTCATAACTCATGCAAAAAGCTGACCTATTCTGCAGTAATCTAACCAGTGTTGCTTATTTATTTTTGCTTGGAGTAATTAAATAGTGTGAATTGGTGATTTCGTTGCGTCATCAAATAACATTATTCCACTTCAGTAAATGACTAGTATACTGGGACAACTTATTATTCAGATTTCTTCAACTCTTTTTATGACTAGTAACTTAGTTATAGTATAAAATCACTTTTCAAAATTTCGTACATTTTTCGATAATAACCCTCTTGTCTCCTGTTTATCATAAACCGAAATATACTTCGATATACAGGTGTTGTTATATAGATGAATTATAACAAATTTTCACTTTATTCAACTGACTGGTCGAGTTTTGTCCATAATATTCTGTTATGTTGTGTTTGACACAATTAAATGCATACATACAAGTTATTCTGATGGTTGTACATACATTCACGTATAGAAATTAAATGGAGTAGGTTCAAGATCAGGGTTTGGGAGGGGGTAGAGAAAATTTCATGGGTAAAAACTGATTTATATATATTAGGTTATTTCTATTATTCAACATTTTTCCTAATATTCAGTAAGATCAGTGTACCCGAATTCCAATGGGAATATGTATCTCATCAATCTAGGCAAATTAATCTGATAAATGTTCGTTGATCCTTAAGTTATCGCTTCAATGTGTACAAAAAATAAAGCATATTTTATAATAGAATGACCAGGTGTTAAACTTATGGCAAGTGGAATAAGAGACTAACTCAGTGCATTTACAGCATCACACAAAGTTAATTAATATGCTGAAACTACTGTTCCATATATAATGAGTTTATATATATATATATATATATATATATATATATATATATGATGTAAAGGAAAAATATATTGTAGACCATGCCTCTAGGGAAATACTATTAGCCTTTAGGTTATGGTCCACATATGTGATATGGTTAGCAGTGTACACACTACCAGCTAGCCTTCTTTATTATATTCTACTACTGATGTATGTATATTTACTTTTTTCTAAAGTATTTCGAAGAACATCAGCTGAATTCACAGAGTACTTCCTAGGCTTTTCATAACTGTGAAAGATGACTTGAAATAAGAATTTAGCCTAACTCGCAATATATTTAATAGTTGAACATTTTGCCTTGCGTATAAATTATCATTATGTTCATTTATACTAGTTCTATCTGCATGATTTTGAATGATTTTTTTTCAAGCTTTGGTATTCCATAAAAGACGTTTTATTGTTAACTTGATATTGGATTTATGGCTGTTGAAACATGCAATTAAACATTACTGGTCGCTGACGCTCAAAAATAAGCATTTCCAGTCTTAAACTATAAATCTTTATTCTTGTCTATGGTTGGATTTTAAGAATTAGACAACCATTTTGACAAGTAAAAAGTGTTCATCAATTTTTAATGAGAGGAAATTTGTTTTATTTTCACATATAAAATGTCTGTTATCAGTAATTAATCTTAATCAGTCTTTCATGTGTTCTCACGTGTTTGGTTTTATCACCGACTAGTAGTTTAACAGTTATCTTATGGACACCATTCTGATATAGGTTTTGTTTAGCTACTAAGTCGAGTGTCTCTTCCTGTAATCTCTTTGAATAATGAATGGATAACATATGACTTGACTATTCTCAAATAATGTGACACGTTGGATCAATTCATTCATACAAATTCCAACTATCAACAAGTATTAGTCATATTATTTGTTTCTTTTATTTCGCTTCTCTTAAGTCTGGTGATCACAAAATTACTTCATAAAGTATAAATATCTCAAAGGATATAAATTTTTGACTTATTTTGTAAATACATATTTTTACTGCATATTCTCTACGATAAATACACTGGAATTTTCCCAGTGTTCATGACTACGAAATTACTTTTAAGATTAGAGATACTGCTCATGAAAGAGATTGACAGGGATTTATTTGAATGCTATTTTGGTCTACAAACGCTACTGTATGATACATACATTTTTGCTTACTCAAACAGGCCACACATCTCCTCCACGTTTCACTCAATTGTTAAAGAAAGCTAAGTGTACGGGTTTAAAATTTATTCATGTATCTGTTCTTTTGGACAAAATCAGATTGTCTAAAGTATCCTCCATTATAAAGACCGGTAAGGAAACAATTGAGCCGTGAAACTTTAGGTATGCATAACTTTTGGATTTTATATGGCACATATTATCTCAAATATATAATAAGAAATTGAGTTTACAAAGGGAGATGCTATTTCAGATAGTAGAGCCGTTTCCTCTTCAACGCTTTGACTTTTCAATGTATACACCAAAAATCAGGAATTCGTTACTGATGTGAAAGTTAGAATGTAAGAGCGTTATAGTTGTTAGCTGTTCTCCACTTATCTTACAAAAAATAAAAGACTAGTATAACGTAAGTGCCTAGAAATGCTTGAAACCATAGAATTACGATATTTTGATAATACCTAGTGTATTAATAGATATAATAAAGGCAATAGAAAAACTTAGAAAAAAGGCTGTTTGATAAATGGTTCTCTCGACTTTATTCTTACATCAAACGGTGTTGTTACCATTCATTTCCTTCCGATTGGCTCACAACAGGGATTTGTTACAGACTGTCTTGTTCAATGCAAAGGAATACGCGGATGTTTATAATATTTTACCAAGTGAATCATTAGTGAAATGTTTACTAAGTGATTGACAGTAGTACTTTTATAGTCACTTTCTTGTCTGATTTCTTACAGTGTGCGAAGAAAATGATTCATTTTGAAGAATCAAATGTTCACCTCTCTTCCAACATATATATATATATATATATATATATATATGATGATGATGATGACTCCTGTTTGTTCGGTGACTGGGTGAACAACTTCGATTGACCTGAACGTAATCCTGATATACATCTAAAATGCAGACTCTGAAAAACCATTGAAATTTAATAAATACACCTCACCATTGAATCACGCAGCAAAGAAAATTCAACATAAATCTTATCTACAAAACTATATCTAGGACCTATATTTTTTTTTATTTATGATAAAATTTAGCTGTTTTTTTTTTGTTATAAGCAATTTTTCAACAGGAAAAGAGGATTGAAAATTAATCTGTTTATACAATCTAGAGAAGGAGATTATATAAGCGTGAATTGTCATAAAAATATCTACGGTGAATGTAGTCGGGAACAAGGAATCCTAATTATTAGCTTTACTTTCAGTAGGTGGGAGTTCATATCTGTGTTTCTGGTTGTTTTTTTATCTTAAAAACGGATAGTTTTTTGTTTCTACTACACATCAATTATTTCAAAGCTGATTTGTTAACAGTTACAATAACCATACAAAAGGCAATTGTGTCAGATTAGAAAAGGAATATAATATATTTTATTTACCAATTGCTGGCTAGCTTCCCCGTTTTTTCCCATGTGCACAGGAAATAAAAAGAGTGGTTAGAAACCAGGTGACCTTTTTATCTCGGTTAAATACTCTAACATAATCTCGGTTAAAAATAGCCCAACAGACATCAAATTCTAAGAAAGAAGGTTAAATATTAATGGAATTCGCTTCAACAGTACAATTTAAAAGAATCCAAATGAATGAATGAATGAATTGATGATTATATGTGAACAAAAGCTAGGTTGGTTAGATTGTCAAAAAACTGTTCACTGTTGTTGGGCCAAAGACTCATTGAATACTCATTCTCGATGATGGCTGTCCAACTTCTGTAGTTATTTGGTTGTTGATTATTTCCATTTTAGTGAGTTGAAGTGGAAAGTGCTCCTTACCGCTACAGTAATATAAATTAAATAGTGATGAAATACTAGTAGCATATCTCTTGCGAACCTCGGAGAAATCAGTTGGTTATATGGTACCTTTAAAGGTGACTACGAGTGAGTGCTGTATAATCCATATACTACTACTACGGTTAATAATAATGATAATAATAATAGTTTACAGGCGCATATCAATTTAACAGATATTGTAACTAGATTTAGAGGTGAAAATCTTTGGTGACGTTGTTTACCATCTGTTATTCATGCCACTTAGTGGCAGTCCCAAGGCTGAATGAAAGAAGATATTACATACATACAAATAATGCACGCTGGATTTTTGTGTTCATTCATAGGTATAAAGGTTTCTAAAAGAAAAGTGGTTGGAGACCATATTTAATGAATATGTAAAAGCGTCATGCGAAAAAGAAAGGAGAGCAATTTAACGAGACAGACAGGGAGGAAAAAAAGCATACAGGTGTGTAGGATCAAGTTGTCACACTTCACTGAAATCAACTAGAGGGCCTAAATCCAATTACCAGTTGACACTCAGAAATATGATGTATCATTACCTGATTTTCTTCAAAATCTTACTATTTTAAGGTATGGATGGTGGCAACTGAAAAGGATTATATTTACTCAAGAAGAATATTCATTCAGTTGAAAGTCAGTGAGGACCTGTCAGTATTCCTTTAACTAATCTAAAAAGCTGGAGTTTAAGTTTTATACCTATAAATGTGGTGGACAGGTGTCTCAGTTACATGTTTTTGTGGAGAACTTCTGTCTGAAGAATGACTAACAAAAGTTATAGATTTCTCCCTTGAATAACTTCTCATTGTACAAAGAATTCTAAAAGGTAAGTGTAAGGTTTATTGAAAATTCAATGGAGATAGTAAATCAACGATAAATTATTTCTGTTGAGGACTGGGATCTTTTCCACTATATATATAATTTTGTTGAAGTTAAATCACAAAAGCACAACACATGAAAGTTTTGTTTTCCTGTTCCTTGTAATCCCCCAGTAGTAAGTAGTTAGCCTGTATATCAAACTTTCTTCACATAATGATGTTCTATACTTCTCGTGTATATCAAACTACTGTTTAATCACATCATTGAGGCCATATCAGCAAGGCAGAAAGAAGTTTGAACCCCATAGATGATACTTTAATTACGGTAACCATTTTTCGTTATCATTCTGCTGCAAACACATATTCAGTGTTTAATTCTATGCTACTTAGTTAAGTTTCTCAAAATATTTAATCGAATTAGAGCGATGATATTATCATTATGTTCTTTCTGATTTAAGAATAACATCTTTAATTATATGTAAATAAATTTAATACCCTTCCTCTTGTCTGAACTTTCTTAATTCAGGATAACAATTCCCTGGAGAGGTGACATCATTGAAAGTTCTGATTTTTCTAGCCTTCTTCCTCATTTTTTTATTTCTCCATCTGCAACACTCAGTTGTTCTCTTCCTGAGAAGAGATGAAGTTCTCTAACTCTTCTATTTTTATTCTCAAGAAATGCTAAGTGCGCAAATGAAAGAAAAAAAGTTAGTACAGAGAAACAGTGTAATCAAAACTAAATTATAATAAAAGAAGGGCAAATCAAGAGTAGAGTGTCTTTTCCTCTCCCTTTTTCTTCATTTTGTAAAAACAGTTTGACTGTATCATTTGGGATAGTCACTTACGGTCCGTTTCACTCTCTTTCACTGTCTTACTTTTATTTATCTAAAAACCAGGCTTTTCCGAGTAAATCCAATCTATGAATTTTGAACTTAGTCAACAGCACTGCATTAGAAAAGGAAATAAATTTTGACTATTTGAAATAAATCAGATTGAGGATTATTCTTTTAGTGTTATAGTGTGTCTAAATAGTTGGGTGTTTAAATAGTCATAATTTGAATTAACCTTGTGACCTCTGATTGAATAACTGGCTGATTGATTGTTTGATTGGCATGAGTTAGATCTGCGTTTCTGTTGTTGTTTGTTTTCATACAGCGTTAGTTCTATAATTATTCACTAATAAAATATGTTTTAATTCATTCGGGATCCCATCAGTAAAAAATATTTGGGTTTACTAGTAAAAAGTGTTTCTGGCTTAATTTCATAATAATAAGGGTAATTTTATTTGGTTAGGTGGTTTAATAAATATATTTTTGAATACCTGAGTGACTCAACTAACATATCTCTGATGCTAACATTTAACCATATGAATCTGAGTGAAGAAACATTTTATAAATACGCATATTGAGCTCATTATTATACGAATCGAATCGAAATTTACTCAGCAACGTTGTGCATATATGTACAGTATGCAATGAGCCACACCTATTGTACAAAGGTTAATGAGGCTACTTGGTTACCTTAACCTTGGTAAGTGGAGCGGTATTCAAACCCATGACCCATTGGTTGAAAGCCTGCTATGTAAACTAATGAACCATAACGCCCCCATCATTATACAGGAAACTATAATTTTTTCAACTAACTCCTAATATCTGATGCCTAAAAACGGTCCACTATAGTATCATGCTACTTTGTTTATTGATCTCACAGCAAATTTCTCCTACAGATCACTATCATTGCCAAAAAAACGGTCATGTTGGCGAAAACCTAGCGAGCAATGCGTCAGCAATGTTTCTCACCTCTTCTTTTGTCCTGATACCTAAAGTGTAGAAAAAATAATGTGAATTCCACGATTTGAAATCTCATATAAAGTACGCTTTCTACAAATTAAGATATGGTCTAGGTGAATGTAAACAGAAGTGATTACTTTTAAGGCATGTCACTTAAATTCCAGAACTTACTGTTGGTTCGCAGACTAACTGATATCGGTCTGTGATGTAAACCTCTTGAAACCAGTCGATCACTGTGAAGCCTCCAAATTAAATATGCTGTCTTTAGGTTAATGTCTACGAAGCAATCAAAATTACTTTTTACAGAACTTAGATAACATGCGTGAAAATCAATCGCTTATTTGTACATTCACTTTGGTCGCATCGTCATGTTGGTCTTCAAAATGCTGTTGACATACATGTTTTCCTCCTTTGATTACAGCTTTTGTGTTAAAGTTATTTTTATAAGTGGTGATATTTCTCTTTTAGTTTACTTGATGACTAACAGTGGGATCTTGGATGCGCGTCTCGTCCTATTTAGGACTCATCGGCTGGATGCACATACACCTCAGTGAGTGATGGCATTTCGACTGAGACTCGAACCTAGTACCCATCGCTTCAAATGCCGAAGCGTTATCCACTAGGTCACTGTGGTATGACAGACACCTTTCACTGACGTTTCTATTTTGACTGACTTACCCTTTATTTTATTGTTTTAACTCCTCGGTGTTCTGATATGAAGTGTGATAGCCTACACCTGTATATAATTGTGCTTTACTTTTATTGCTTGTCTGTTTGACTATCACTTATAATCGAAACTAAAAGTTCTCGATTAAAGGCAGTTATATTTAGAAGATAATTTTTATGATGAAGGCAGACTATTTGGGAAACCAATGAAAGAATTTCTATTATAGTTTGAAACAATTCAGCATTTGAGTTTCACCCGACCACAGTCACATCTAAGTATGAACACACTAGCTTCGAGGTATGGAGTTGAAATCCAATAGTAACCATGTTTTAGTATCAGTTGATTAGACATATAGAATTACAATCACTTCAGATTACACAGACTGGCCTATCAATTCCGATTTGTTATAAACTGATTTCATTGTGATATTATGTCCTTCTAAAAGGACTACCATGAAAAGATGAAGAAAAGATAAATTTCCTGGGGCTTCTTGTAGCCATATCTTCTTCGACTGACATTATTTCCATTGAATTTACCAAGTTCATTCTATTTTTGTTTTATCAGCATATATGGTGTTATAATCAGTTTCATTTCATACTGGAGATGACCCAAGAAAAACAAGTGTTTTTGTTAAATGTACATTGTTCATATTATAATTCTATAATTCTTCATCAATCCGTGAAGTAGTTTTTAAGGTTGTGATTTGCTGCATTGAAACGTTGCATAAATATATTAATGATGGATCGTGGCTAGCAGTGGAATCCAGGATGCGCATTTCGTCCTATTTGGGACTCGTCAGCTGGATGTACCTGCTTCCCAGTGAGTGATGTTGTTCCCACTGGGGTTTGGACTCAGGAGCGATCGCTTTAGACGCTAGGGCGTTATCCACTACACCACTGAACCATGATAGCCACTTCTTGTGCGACGGGTATAGTTTTAGTATAATTGTTTTTATATGATACCGTCGTTAATTGGCCAAATCGGTCGGTCTCTATTGGCATATGGGTTCCTGTGCGGATCACTCGATCAATTTGGTCCAAGCAACGATGGTATCATATAAAAACAATTATATGTTGCATAATAGTTATATAAAGATGACTGTAAACAATATATTGTGTCCGAAATGTAATGCAATAAACAGTTATCCCATTTTGTGATACATATAATAAATCAACTAAAATTGAATTTTTTATAGTTGCTATTTATATGTTATTTTTGTGATCTTACATACTGAAAGGTATGTACTGTGTTTGGATAACTGTTTTGACGAAAGGTGTTGCTGCTGCTTTGACTTTTATTAAGAGATAGAAGATTCTGATACCAGAATAAAGTGCTTTCCACTCACTATCTTATCTCACTACTACCGGCTAATTTTCTACTCAAAAGCCTGGAAATTCAAATGATCTTAGCAACTACGTGCATTTTCATTCAGTGGGCAATGAGTTACACCTGGTGTTAGGATTAATTATATAAACTAGCCGTCCAGACCTCATGGATGCAGTGTTGTTGGAAACAATGATCCACTGACTAAAAGCCTAGTGCCTAGACCAGTAAGCCACATTTCATGATTTTCAACTTAGCTTGAAACTGCTAGAACTTCTCCTGCATATTTAACTAGCTAGTAATGAGTATATTTAGATCGGAGTAATCTGTTGTCTACTGAGGTGGTCCTACACTAATCTGTGTGAATTATAAGTTACTTATAATATAGTATTTCACAGCCCTATCATTATTTTGAGCATAAATCGTTGGCTATTGGGTGTGATCTCTTATTCTCAGTGCTAACTGGTTGTTATTTTACAACGCGAAAAAGGAAATACTTTATTCGCTCATAATCATTACGTGCTGATTTATTATGATTATCATCACAACTTCAGTGTAAACCTTAGGAGGCAAGAGTTTTATGAAGTCAATTTATATATATGTATATATATCACTTAGCAGTTAAATAGGCTTTTTACATACACACATACATAAAGATAATTACATTGCTACATAGATTGTTATCTTTATAAAGGTGTAGATAATATAAGAAGCTTTCATATGTGTACCTGTATTATTCTGTCCTGTTTATGGTTTACAATTACATGTATCTTCAACTAAGCGTTATTTATTACGTGTTATTGAAGAAAACGAGCATACGATTAACTTCTTTTCAGTCATCTGTAATTTATTGCACTGTATGTCGTTCGAAAAAACAGTAAGGATGGGAATTTGAGAAAAAGAAAAGCATTTTACAAAATACTTGCACATGAAAGAATGAAGTATTGTTGACTTTTTTTTCTGTTATTAATAATATCAAAACATTGAACAATGCATTTTTATAGGTAGTTGTTTTAACTGGAATTACGAGAATTGAATTTTGAAACACACGGAATGAACTAGTTTACCTTGAACATTGGAAAATATGTTCTTGTTATCGAATGTTAGAAAAAGAAGATTTTTTACCAATTATGTTACTCTAAAATTAATATTTTATCAAGTAAACGTATGTATACTTGAACTAATATTATGTATGTAGGGAAAAACTGCAGAGAAAAACAGCTTTAAAAAGGAATTATGTGATTAAATGACTTAAACAAAACTGGAATTATGATCATCTCTGTTAAACTTTTTCTCTGGTGTACTACTAGAATGTTGTTTACACTTCAATGACATATATGTGTGATGCAATGCATTGTTCAATTGTTCATTACTACCTAGATAAATAGACTTCGTTTGTTCGTTGAAATGATTACTGTTAATACCATTGTTGATATTTGTATCATCAGTAGTATTATTGCCAGCTTCATGTGAACAAATATTTGTTTGTGGTGATGTAGTTACAGTAAATGTAGACGAAGTTATATTACTGTTAACATTATTGTTGTTATTACCATTATTCTCATCCGGATATAGAAGTCGCTTTGTTGATATCAAAGTACAATTAGGATTACCAAGAAGCCATTTTTCATTATCACTTCCTCCGTAATTTTGTTTAAATGTTTGGACATTGTTCAAATAACGATGAGTGAATTGTGGTTGTGTTAAAATAGCTGAAATTTTTATTTTAAATAAATGAAATGCAAATTAGTTAATTAAGGATTAAAAATAAAGTTGTATTCAAATGAAAATTATCTTATGTATTCAAGAATAGTTCCAATACAGTTTGACAGTATTCAACGGGAGATGTGACCGAATATAATTGTTTCACTCGTTTGAATTAAGTATCATTTTTCATGTGCTCAGTAGGTTTAGTAAAACGAACATTTAAAACACCGTGAAGTGAAAGAAAATAATTATCAGACAGTTTATAACTTTCCAAAGTTCTCTCCAACTGATTTCAACCTTGCAGTAAAATCTAGTTTCAACGGCCTTTCACACTACATCCTTTTCAGAACCAAACAAACACTATATAAGATTGTCTGATTACTTTTCCACTCCACTGAACAAATAAAATCTTGTTAGACACTTTGTACATAGAACAGGTGTCTTTCTTTCGTCTGTGAAGCAGTGTTCCTTGGTGACTGGAGAATATACATTATTTTAGAAGTATTTTTCTGTATGATAAATAACTAGGGATTAATATACAGAGTACTGATTTCTAACAAAGTATAACGTTATTCTTAGTTCGATTTCATCCTCCTTGTTGAACTATTATTAACCATTTAGTTTATTAGACATAATATAGTTTGATCCGCTGCTAAATGCTTATGATTGCAATGAATAGAAAGTGAACTTTTTCAACAGTGCCACTGAATTTCATTTCAGTTGGAATTAGAGTGAGCTGAGTATATCTCTGTACACGCAGTATAAGACTCTAATAATGTAACTATTTATGTTTACAAATGTATATTCAGCTTCATGCTAGAAAATGATTTACAAGTAAGGTTTCAGTTCATTCTTATCGATATCCTGTCAATTTCTCGAACTTTGAATTTTCCATAGCAAAATACTCCCTAGTTTTTACTAATTTCTTTTTGTAGCTGTTTACACGTTCTCGTTTTCACTGGTTGATGTGTGCTTTACTGAACCAACTAATAACTGCATTTCCATGGTCTATGAAAAGATGAATATATCAATGATGTTCATTCAAGTTTCTAACTGCCCCATTTGGTGTTCTATAAAGCTGTGCATTCCCGTGGTTATTTCTTTTTGCCAGCCTTGGCTACGAGAGATATTTGTTGTTCATTACTTAGTAGTTGGGGTCAGTTGAAGCACCTTTATTATCTACCACATCACATAACTTCCAGTTATTGAAGCAAGAATATGCTAAGTGAATACGACCATAATTTAACTATATTAACCAGTTGCTTAATTTCAGACTGTATTAAAAGCCGTGGTCTTAATTTTGGCATTCGTTTTTTTATTTAAACAAGCGTCTTAGATAACGTGACGGTAGAACTAAAGAAGACGTTTTTACCATTTTGGTATGTAAGAAGTCACTTTGAAAATAACGTAAGCTATTTGGGTAACATGTATTTAGTTCTCCTGTGATCATAGAATCATCTATTTCGTAGTTTTGATGATAAAAAATATTACTATTGGCTTTAAAAGTAATAAGGTTTATTCGGTACTTATGGCAACAGTTTTGGGGATTTGTTTTAAAGCGTCGCTTCTAGTGTAATCACCTCAAAAAATGGTAGCTTCAACTAATTCGAAGGGCATAATTTGTTTAGAAAACCGAGAAACCATTTGTTCTGCCCATCTTATGCTAAAAAATCTGTAAATAAACGGTACTATTATGTTACACTTAAAATGGAGCTGAAAAAGTTAACAAATGAATGGTTACCGCTTATCAAGCATTTCAATGATAAAGTTTCTTCTATATGTTATCAATACTTTGTGTAAGCAGCAAAGCTGAAGTGAGCCATTAAACACACACATGCATAAATGTTATCTCCGTTACATCTGAGAATGGTTATTAGTTATCTGATCTGACTTAAACAGCGGTATCTACCATTCTGCTGGGTGATCATTTCGATAATAAGACGTTTGCGGTTATCAGAGAGAGTGAATATTGTAGAGGAAATCGAGTAACCCAGTGATGTTTCTAAAATAAACAGATTAGTTTCCGTATGTAGTCTATGAAATTCAGTGCACTTCGTAATTTGAACTATACAATCATTTAGTTTTATTGCAGTTTATCCGATCCGATGTGCAACTGACCAACTGTTTCATTATTTTAAATGTCGTTTTTACAGAGTACTGATAAGAAATACTAAAACATTAACGCTGTTGTGTGAATAGTCAAACTTCCATGCTTTATAATGAGCTTGGAGCTTTGAATTCCAAATGCTTATAAGAGTATTTAGAATCTTAAAAATGGACTTCAATCTTTAGACGGTAACATGTTATAAAGGCATACTTTTCATAGTATTAAATAATTTTCAGGTTTTTTAATAAAATACTTCACATACTTTTGTGGAAGTTTACTTAATATGACTCATACATCGTTTGGCTTTCAAAGCAGAAAATAATCGGTCTAGGGAATTAAAATATTTGCATTTCTAGATAATGAATTTTCACTGAGATAATATCTTGACATCACAAACGATTTTGACAAATCAAAAGATCAAGAATCTAATCAATCTCTTCCTAGGTCATTTTAATAGCATATTTTCCAACCATGTTCTTTCTATCCCTTTGTCAGAATAAAGAATAATCCTTTCCACATGGCTTACTGCCAGTAACAGTCATGGTTGCATCAGCAGTAGTGGGAGTACTAGTGAAAGCTAAAAAAACGCTCCTCTAGAAAAACCTTTCCTATTTAATTAGTGTTAATAACAAGCTGATATAAACATATACCGTTTTCCTTTGTCTCTTTAGATGAAGACAGAGTATTGACCACTCCATAAACAATAGATTAAGGGATTTAGATGTTAGATAAAACACAATAAAATAAAATAGTCACGAGTGAGAACATGTGAAAAATCAACCGCGGAAAATTGTTTAAAGATTACATGTTTTCAAAATGTAATGGAAAGGTATTCATTAAACAGAATATGCCATTTTCAGTTACTTCTTATGTGCATTAAAATTCTTTCGGGGACGATTAGAAGACAGTTCCACTCCAGGTGTAGATGGGTAGTTGTAGACTACTTCTTGAACGGCCTATGAGTCAGAAGGGTTGCGTAGACTCTAATAATATTACCTAAGTTGTTATTCAGTAACCGAAATTTGAGTTCAGAGAGTGACCAGGCACGGCTCGTCCGAAGATTTTCAACAGTTTTTGCGTCCTCCTAAATATTCCTCTGTGAAAAAGACAGCATTTTGGTTCAAACAGACGCTCATTACATCAATTTAAGATCGAAATTCAATTTTAAGCCTTAATCTGTACAACTATGTTATTGGAAAGGTGAAGGGAAGAATACTGAAGTAAAGTTGTCTACATACTATGTAATGCTTAGTTTTAAGCTGAGCACTATTCTTAACTAACCGGTGTAATTTTTTATTTTTAGCTTTGAAATAAAGCAAATTGTTTCTATTGAGATAGAAACAAAAGTTTCATTTGTTTAAATCCTCCTGCCGCTGAGGATTTTTAAATTCTTCACTGACCACTCTAGTATGCGTATATCTCTCTGTAAGTAAGCGTAATTTCAAGCTGTTTGAAAAATTAATAATATACAATTTCTAGAGGTAGGTCATTTCTAAATTCATATAAAACCCGCAGGTATTTAAGATATAGGTACTGACATTCCTGCTATCATTTGAGTTAGGAAAATTGCTTTGAATTACAAGCAGGGTGAATCAGCAGAACCAAACCTTGTACCTTCAGAAGTGTATAGAAATGACAATCTAGGAAAACTAGTCAAATTGAGGTATACTAGCTTTGATATAGGAGTCGGAGACTCTCATTCAAGACTCTTTTCGATTATTGGCAATTCTAGTCAACATAAGAGAACAGAATGTTCTGCATACTAACCTCGTAGGTTTCCGAACATGAAGATTGTGTACTAGCTCAATTATAATTTTTCATCAGATTTCCAGATATCCTTAACAATACCCTTGAATTTTATTGGCCTTAGTGATAGAGAGAAATTCTGTGAATGAATGGTTTCAGAAAGAGTGCAAAGTAGGTTACCTGAGCTTCCGAGAACTTCATTGAGAGCATAGACTTGTGTAAATAATTGTGTCGAGCAGTCATTTCAACTGGTGGTAACCGTTCGCATGCATCATGGATGACGATTACCACAACTCTTGTTCAATCGTGCAGTTGTCATGGTTGTACTTGACTGTTGATATGAAACATTTTTAGGAAGTTATACTCAAGTAAAATACTTTCGCATTTCACCTAAGGGACAGAAATCTTGAAATCTTCGTCATGCATCTGCCGGATATAAAATGATACTCATCAGTTATTCTACATCAGGACCATCAAAATCCAGTGAACTTTGATTTTCAGATCAACCATTTAAATAAAGTTACCTGTTTGGTCAAATCTTGACTGCTGTACATTAGGATCTCATAAACAAATAGGGTAGGTGCACACATCTACCTTTTTACCAGTTCTCCTACCACTGATGGTCCTTGACGAAGACTATCCTGTGAGTAGTGAGGTCATTAGAGCCTGCGAATTTTGGATGCATCTACATACTACTGCTGATATGCACCTATCATTATAGAATATATTATGTATATCTTTTAGAACAGACATAAATCCGAATAAGGTGAAGATGATAAAATCAACTTGGTTGATTTCAGTCAACCCATTTCACCACCCTCACTTAACTACGTACAGTGACAACTAACAGTAATGTCACGCTTTTACGAACTAAAAATTGGATAACAACGAAAGTGCTCCATCAAATTTGATAAAGTTTATCAGGCTGACTAAGAATGACTATTTAAGGTATTCAAACGTGGCAATTCTGTTTAAAGGTTGTATTCATCATAAACTGACATCAGTTGCAGAACCGCTGGAAATCTGGGAGCACTTGACAGTTGTTTCGTCCTAGAACTAGATAGATTCCTAGGAGTATGCACTCGTGACCTCCTCCGGCGGTCGAACTCTGAACCTTCAGCTCTCTCGGCGAACGTGTTAGCCATTCACCCTCTGGGTCGTACGAAATTCAATGGTTCTTACTTTCCTAATTCTGTCGATTCACGAAAAAGCAAGAATTTCGTTTTTATAATTCTTTTTAGTGTGAAAATGCTCAAGAGTCACAGTATAGCTGTGCACCTGTTGTCACTTTTAAGGAAATTTACGTGATTTTTAGTCACTTGACTTGATTTGCTGAGAATTGTGAAATCGACATTCGTATATGTTATATTCAGGAGACTTTAATCCTGTCTAACTGACTACTGATTCATGGATAATGGAGTAAAAGGACGCAAGTAGTTGTCTTTTATTTCTACTTGTTAAATAAGGGAAGATTTAAATGTAATGTATATCTCTGGGGTATTTTCGGCAGTTAATGTAAAGTACATTGTAGTAGGTAGTTTCTAAACATACTTCATAAAGGTAGAAGTCCGTCAGAGTCTACTGAGAGTTGAGCCAAGGAACTTGCAAACTGTCACTTCAGTATTGTTATACGTGTATTGGCTGTCTCCCAATAAATTGGAACCGTAAATGTTTCCCATTTATTTAGAAGGTAGGTGAAATTGATGGCTTTTCTTTTAAGCATAAGTGTAAATGAACAATATTTACTGAGATTGTTGGTATTCTTGTTTAACGTCAAGTATAATGTTTGGGGAATGTTTCTTTTGTGAATTTCCAAGGCTACACTCACAACGCTTAATGAAGTAGCGTTATTTCTTATGATTATTAGTTGCATTACAACAATAAATTTTGCATATTTAATTGTACTACGAACCAGGAAGTCTCATCTCAGTTTTGATCAGTGGAGACTACTTTTAAAAGTTATATCTTAGCAAATTATGTATAACATTTGCCAATTTGACTTTACTTATTTTTTGTTTGTTTTATTCTTTTCAACCATTAAAGGCGCAAAAGTCAAACTAATTCTCTGTATCCAATTCAATTTTCTTGCCTTCAATACAAAAAAGAATAAGAACAGCATATGAAACAAAGCCTTGCAGCAATACTTAAAACGGAAGAAATGTCTGTTACCCTATTATTTGTTCATTTGAAATGTATCTAGAAAAAGTTATACTACGGTAGCTTAAGTTTATCCTGTTCTATTCCAATTTCCTATTGACCACACTTTGTTGAATATAATTTTAGTGGAATATGGATGGAGTGAAGCAACACAAAGTTATAGCATTAAGGATAAAAAAATTACTGGTAACAGCCTTTATATGTAGCCATTTAATTATTCAGTTTGACTTTAGTCGGTACAGCTATGACGGATGACTTTAAAGGATGCCCTAGAAACTTGTGAGACAGCCAATTACATTGCTTTCTTTTATGCAAAAGTACTTTCTTAGGAGAAATGCCGAAGCCTGACTGGTCATTTCAGTAGATGTTAAGGTGGCCTTTAAAGCCACTCGCTATGAGTATGATTTCTATTTCTGTAGTTGTATTTTGTAGGTGTTATGTTTTCTGAACTGAGAGAACGCAATACCATCAAAATTATCTTCTTGAGCTACAAATATTCTCCACCATAGTCGTATTTCTTTTCTTCAACCCATTAGATTTAAAAATTATTTCCGTGAATATAAAACAAAAACAAAACATAAAACCAACTACTACTGCTGTTATTAGTGGACAAGATGCTAACTTTTTCCACAGTAAAATGTAAGTTATAATTTCAAGTCAGTATCGAAATTCACTTGTTTGGTTTACAAAAAACTGGTTATCGTTGAGGTAGTTTTGATTACCAATAGATGTTACTTGGAAAACTGGTTAAAGCGAAGCGGAACTAGACAGTTTCTGCATTTTATCCTAGGAATCCTGAGTGTAAGGTACCCTCGGCAGGTGTGAGACTCAATCTTAACCATTTTTAAATTCAGTTGCTGCTTTGTTACCTTCAAGTTAGATAATCATTTCAACCGTAGAATGTGATCAATGATGTTATACTGCAATGTTGAGTCCTCAAAGTCTTTAAGACAGGCTGCAAAGTCATATACCTGCTCATAATACTGAATGATCAGTAAATAGAATCATGAACTAAATGAATTCTCGAAGTATAGACTACTTAATTTCCATTTCTGTAACCTAATAGATTTAAATATGACTTTTGGCTGTATAATGCTCAGTCTCTTATGGTGCTGGGTGTACACTTTGCTGTTAATTTGAAATTTAGGTGGCAATATCTATTTAGTGTTTATTGGTGTTGACTGATTCAATAACTGGTCACACTTATTAAGAAACTGCATTCAAACACATGACGTGACGTTTCAACAACCAGCTTAACAAAGCCGACGCAGACAAAATTTCATTAAATTAATCAAAACATGTATGGAACTAACGTATTATAAGTAATTTTTTAATGCAAACTTTACACATTTGGTATGTATGCTTTATTTATTAGCTCAACCGATGTCAATGTGACCTAAACTCTGACCAGTTGGTGGACAACTGGACCAGCAACCTGGTGTTCACTGCTTTGAATGCCTCCACAACCCAGATTTTCATCTTACCTTCAATCATCATCCAGTATCAATGACACAAGTCTGCCATTTCAGTCAGTCAAACTGATAATCAATATGATCCTCCTTCTCTCCAATTCATGTAGACTTGGATTAGGATGAGAAGTCCTGACTAGAGTGAATATAACACTGTGTCAAACATAATATAGTGTTTTATCTGACAAGCAATGACAAAAATCTTACTAATTTCACGCTTGAATAGCTGACCACTCATGGTTTTAAAAATGTCTCTTTCCACAAAACTAACAGTAATTTTGCAGATTACTGAATGAATCAACAACAGACAGGTTTATGCTTGAAATGAGAATTACTAGTTCCTTTAGAAGTAGGTAGATGATTTACCATACGCATATGTAAGTCCAGGAGTTTTAGAACAACTTTGAGTTTAGTTCTTATATCAACAACGAAATTTAAAATACACGAATCTTGTTTACTTGCTACCTAGCAGCAGGGTTAAAGGTGATAAGTTTAAACAAATCGTTATTCAGGTTACAGCGCTGGAGATTAGTCTGTCATAAAAAATGTACTCTTCGTTCAGTATTTGTAAACAAACAAACAAACAACTACCCAATACCAATGAGGGCAACATTTTCATAGTAGGTAGCCTAATTGAGCCTGGAATTCTTTAATTTTCTTATTTATAAGTATGTGAATGCACTATATAAACTGTTTGTAAAATCTCCAGTCTAACAAATTTCAGTTTAATAAACAAGACATTAAAACTGAGTGAGTGTTGAACAAATGTCATCAATCGAATAGGGAAGAAAGGTAGTTGTGAAAAAGTGTTTAAAGAGAGTAGTATGTAAGAGCAAATGTAATCCAGTTAAGGTAGACATATTCGGGAACCGTTAAAAACAGGGACAAAGCAAACTTAGAGGCTTAAGAGTACTTACCACATCAGTATGAAAAAGTGTAGGTTATTAGGATAGATGCTTAAAGTAGTGGTCAGATTAAATGTAATATTTAATCGTTGGTATTGTCATTCCAAGGCAACTATATACACTTGTGTTCTACTCTCTCATTTCATTTTAATAAATATTTTTCTGATGTAACGCTAGGAAATGGTTAAGACTATTTTGATAGTTTGAATTATCATACCTATCAGCTACTCTGTTGTGTCAGAAAAGTAATTTAATAAAGGTTTCAAGCACATTCAGTCGATATTTCGTGAGTAACCGGTAGTGGATTCTCGGATGTGCCTTCATCCTATCTTGGTTTCATCGGCTTGGTGTACCTCCATTCCAGTGATGGTGTCCTCACTGAGACTTGATATTTCCGTACATGAGTAGTCTTGACCGGGACTTGAGGAAGATGAACACTGGGAGCAGTTTAGTCTATGTATTTGCAGCCAACAGCAAGCCAGTGGTTGCAATCAAGTTATTTAACATAAAGCTGCCTTTGCAGAGGAACATACTTTTTCATTCCCACAATTCACTATTAAATACCACTTGTAAACACTATTAATAACGAACTGCGACCCAAATTTCAGGCCAAAGGATATTACTAGACAAAGGTAATGTGATTATCAACATCTACACAAATACATCTAAATTGTTTTCAGTTACATTGAACCACTGTTACTGATGTCAGTAAGTAGAGAGAAGTAGGATAGTGATCTGAACTAAGATGTTGAGAATTGAACTGTCAAGGAAATATCAAAATTTACTTTACAAGGACGAAATTCCAGCTCATTATGCCTAATTTTCAGATTATGTCTAAAACTCTGCATATAATCTTTTTTGAGTCTAGAAATAGCATCTTTATATCACCACTAGCTCATAAGTAAACAAATTGTATAATGTATTATTGAAGCATATAAAACTTCTCCCTAAAGAATGTTGACAAAGGTGGATTTCGATCGTTACCGTCAGGATTTCAAGTAATTTTCATATCATGATATTCACAAAAAGTAAAGTGTTTCGGGTGATTCTTTTTACTGATCTATAGAAGGAAAAAATCTCTTGTTTGCTACAACCACCACACTACAGAATTCCGTACAGTATAAGTATTTTCTTTGTGAGGAACTAATGCTGAATTTATAACGAAACTGTATTTTATATGATTACAGAATATTATTTCAAAATGCAATATATTACATGATGACTTCATAAAATAAATCATACTAGACGTGATTGGTGAGCACAACAAAAGTCTTTCTGAATCAAAGATTATCATCCGATGCAGATACCACACTATAGTTTCTCAAGTTATTCGAAATCTGCTTCATCGCAGCAATCAAGATAATGAAATATCAGACAACAATAAGTTATTCATAATGTGACAACTTTTAAGTGATAAAGCTACAGCCAGTGGACTTATCGCGAGCTCTAGCTATTTCCTAGTTGTCGATTATTCGTACAGGCCTCTAAATACTGACCACCAGGTCACAGATTCAAGTTTTGTTCGCCTTGTCTAGGCGTGTGAAACTAGATAGTATGCTTTCATTTTTTAGATGTGTTTAGTAGGCCGCTTGAAAAATCTTTATTACATCGCTGTTTTGGAGATAACTGTTCGATTTCCCAAAACAAATATTAACCTTAACGGGTTATTAAGAAGAGTAAAGTTAAAACGAAATCACTGTCTATAGGTCAAACTTATATATATTTTTTTATTATATTTTAAAAAATCATATTTCCGGTAAAATAACCTTAAATATTATTTACTTATTGTCTTAAACTTACGTTCTATCAGATGACCAGTGTGGAGTAAGATGCTATAATCATTGGATTTGTAATTTTCATCCAAACTACTTGGTCCAGAAGGAATGAGTGAAAGCGGAACTGGAACACGTGCTGAGTATACATTGGCATCATCTGACTGATGATCGGATTTCACTGAGGTACCCGTAAATAATAGGGGTGTTAGTCTGCAGTTTTCATCTAAGTATGGAATGCAAGAATATCAAAAACAATGAAAACTCGATTGAACACAAGCTGAAGGAAGTATTCTTATTATAAAACGTTTCTTAAAATCACTACTGAGCGGTGGTATGCGTTTACATCGAATGTTACTTCTCTACCAGACTGAATGATATTCTCTTTGGTAAGGGCTCTTAATTCCATTGTAATTTGTTTCTAAGATGTGTCACAGTTAAACAGAAATATCTATTTGATAACTTTTCAGAACTAATTTATTGTCCATATTCATATCAGGACTTGTCACAACTTTGACACTGCTTATATAGTTATGATTCTCGTTTCCTTCCTAATCTGTACGTTACCTGACAACATCACGGTCCGGTTTTTCAGACAGCGAAACGTACTTTTACGTTGCCTTGATCCAATAGACGATAGATTTTTTTTAACGACAAATTGAATTTTGCTGTGTATGATGAGATAAAAATTCCACTCATAATTCAGGTGACTCATAAGCAACCATCATTTTTATATTCGAGCAAAAATAATCATCGTAGCCATTGTTACATTTCGAGAATATCGGTATAATTTTGTTTTAATACTTTAATCGCACTCATGATAATAATCATTTTTTAAATGCATACCTCAGGAGTTATTTCCAAACCTTACATGCTGAATAACCTATCTGTATATAACTTGCTTAGACAGTTTATCAGAAACGTAGGCAGCTGATCGAATGACGTAAATATGCCCAAAGGACTTCTCAGTAACAAACCACTAGAATTTATGTTTGATGTGTCTGGTGTTGTTAAACGAACTCTGGTGCAATGAACTGCATTGTTGTCTTCATTGGTTGAGTTGATCACTGCTGAAATTTTGACGGTACTGGAGATAGTTTCTTGGTATATTGTTTGAACAACTTTCATATCAGTTATTAACTTTAATGCTACTGCAGAGAACTATAGTTTATTAGAGGCTAATCGGCCGAAAGCCCTGGACTTAGGTTTCGTGATTTTTGGCACTTGTCAGCAAGGCCTATCTGCAACCTCAATAGGACTGGTGTCCAAACTGATATTCGAACCCGGATCACCCAGTTTTGCAGTCAAGGGTGTTACTACTGATCTATTCTGGCCGTTTGTGACCTTCTGTCGGTCTGAGTTAGGTACAATGATTAGTTACTGGAGAGCAACCTATTAATGATCTGTAATGATCCACGTTCGAAATCAATCTACGCTGGTCACATATGTATGTTTTGCATACTACGTAAGTATCAGGCACAGAATTTAAAATCTGTCGATGTTATTATGAGGTTAATTCACTATATCAAGAGATCAGAAACTCCCAAGTGTATAAATCATCGGACACTTACCTTATATAAAGAAAGTGATTTGAAGTTCAGTAGTTTTAAGTTTTTCAATACGACGATTTTAAAAATCTTAAGAATAATTTCACTTGGTTACAACAGACATCATGTATAAAAAGTGTGTCATTATATTGAAGTAATTTTCCACTTGTTGTTGCTTTTAGTTTCTCGTCGTTGATTGGACCAAACTGATCGGTTTATCTGTGTTGGGATATGGCCTCCTGCGTGGATGCTTCGATACTGCCTGTATTTGGATCATATATCACTGATAAATATTGCCTAACAGTAGAATTCAGGACGCATGTTTCATCCTATTCGGGACTCGCCAGATGTATGTACTTGCCTCTTAGTGAGTGATTTTGTTCGCAAAGACTCAAACCAATCGCTTTAAACGTCAGAGTATCAGGAGTGGTTTTCGTGACCCAGTGGCTTAGTGGATAACACTCTGGCACTTGGAATGATTTTTCCTGGGTTCGAGTCTTAGTGGGAACAACATCGATCACTAGGACGAAACGCGCGTCCTTAATTCTACTGCTACCCACTATCCATCACTAATACCGCCTAGTTTGATTTTCACAAAAAAAACGTTTACTACCTCGTTTACATAGGGATTTATATACATGTAGATAAGATTTATTGAACTTATTCATTATAACAAATACACAGCACTTGGCTACAATGGAAAGTCAAACACCAGCTTTACGATAAAGTCTAACTGCTCAATAGGGAAAACTGAATATCTATCATGTGCACACACGTAAGCCAAAACAACAAATATAACTTATATTTAATGTCAACTTTTCACTCGGCGCCTAATACTTGTGAAACTATCGGTCAAATCTCGACCAGGATTTCGACAAAGAAATATAATTCTGAAAATTCAGTTACTATCTTAAACGTAATGTATTCATATTAACTGCTTTTAAGAGGATGGCAAAGGAAAAGAAATTCAACAGTATTATGCTTTAAAAAGTCATTGGAAGTCAGATATACTTTATCCAATGCCTATATTTAGAAGGAATTTCTACTTAACCTAGTATTCATCCACTAAGTAGTTTGGTGTATATCATATGGTTTGAAACTGTCTTTAATCTTACCTCTTTTTTGAAGTACGAACGTTTCATGCGTAAACTTTGTAGGGTATAAATGTACAAAAATACATAATATAATATTATATAAATTAATAAATATAAGTAAGTTGTTGACTCCGAATTTCCATCAGTCAACAAACCTGAATCGCGTTAAATTACTTCTTTCATAACAATCAGATTATGCTTATACTTTCAATACATATATATATATATATATATATATATATATATATATATATATATATATATATATATATATATATATATATATATATACCTGGAGTATACACTGGTCTTAACAACAGGGTTTTTGTGAAAATATTTTTATGAAGTAGCGGCTGTCTAACAGTCAGTGTTATACTCTTTTCCCGGCGTTTCAGTTCACTAAAAAGCGGGCGGAGATAACGTACTATGATTACTGACACAACACTGTAGTTTGTAATATTTCTCACTGGATGTACTGCGTAGAATTTTACGAAGCACCAAGTACTTGATTATTGTGTTACTACACACTATTCAGCAAGGTATGTTTGGATATTTGAAAAATTACATACTGTCAACAAGATATAATCTGTTGGCAATCAGTTCTTATGTCAAAAATATAATATTGTAAGATTCTATAAAAATCACCAAAGAGCTTACAGAAGTTTACACTATTTATAGCGCAACTGATTCTTTTCTTATCTATTCTCATATGTTTTTTTTTCAAATTCTATTAAGTTTCTCTCCTGGTTCATAGTCAAATTATTATGATCTCTCCTAAAGACGTACATAACCGTCTGTCTATGAAATGTCATGAAAAAGTAACTAAATTTTCTTATCATATATGTTCTATCACCTTTAGTCGATTATTGATTATAATAAAAAGTTCAGATCGTAGCAGTGAGAAAAAACAACCAGAAGAGGATATGACACGATGATTGATTACCGACATCATTACACTATATTCTCATGGAGGAGTTATTCGAAATAGGGAAAATGAGACTAAAGTAGAATATAATTTTGGAAAAGGCAGCGGATTAAAGAAAAGACTGTCCTTCTTCTCACCCGTTTTTCGCATAGTTTAGTCACATTTTAGTATATAATTCGACAGGTGCTATTATTATCGTCATTCTTATCATTATTATTATTTTTGTTATTATTAAGCGAACTACTGTCATTTACTAGTCTCTCTTGATTAAAACACTTGCCATACCTCAGAAAATGCTAAGAACGTTTTAAAACAATATACTTTTCTCTTAAAATTGGTGATTAATCCGTGTTCACTGAAATTTCGTTTCTGTATTTAATACAACGCACAGTGACTTAAAATCTTATCCGATAACTAGCTGCTGAACACCTTATGATGTTCGTTTATTGAAATCAATGACACAGGATCTTTCAACAAGTATCTTTCCTATTGAAATAAAAACTGAAACATCTCTGTTTTCTTCCTGTTAAGACCAATGCCTTCCAGTCTATCTTCTAAGCTTTGGATTAACTGAGATATTATATGCGATTTCCAGTTCAAATTGAATCTTATTTGTAAACTGAGGATTGGTTTGACTGAACTTAAGGGTATATGAGGGCGGTTTCTCTGGATTCTTCTTAGCAATACAGCAGCACATCTAGGCTTCTGTTTCTTTATGTCCGTAAGGAAATAAATTGGGTTGTGTTGTAATCTGACTGGCTTAAAGCCTAAACAGACTAGTAGTTCACGGTTACTCATGAGGTTTATTATAGTTGTGTGTATGTAAGCGTATCGTAGACGCCTGCGTGGAGCTTGGGAAAGGCAAGGCATAGAGAACCAGACCTGGACCTGGATATGTCAGCCAAGTATTTACACTCCACCTAATTCTGGGACACAAGCGCGCTTACCGACGCCCTACAGTAGCTGTATTTCTCAACTTGAAGGCGGTATTTGACTCGGTCGACTGAGAAGTCTTATGGCAGTGTATCTCACTGAAAGGAGTACTCATTAAGTACACCACTTTGTTGATGGCTTTTTTACTGGGACCCCCTTTGGTGTTACAGCCTATGGTGAGTTGTCAGGTGAGCTGTGTACATCGAGTGGTGTTCGTCAAGGAAGCCCACTCTCTATTCCTATTCATTTTTGTCATAGATCTTCCTGTTGTCATCTGACTACACAGAAATTGACCTGATCACGGGAGTTTTTTGGGTGGACCTAGAATATGTAGATGACATAGCCCTATTAGGTGAAAATGCTGAATCTTCTGGGCAGCTTGAGTGGCAATTTAAGAATGTTTGGGATGCGTTTCTCACCACCCAAGTTCAAATTGTTGCTCCAGGACTGGTCTTAAACGTTATCTCGACTAACATTAGAGAGTAAAATGATTGACCACGTTTAAAATTTCACTTACCTGAGAAGTCAGATCAGCCCTAGTGGCTCAGCGGCCGATGAAATGTCTACACGGACGCAAAAGGCTTGGTTGGGTTTTGCCAACTTACGCCATTTGTGGCTCCATCACGAAATGCGATTATCTATTAAGAGTCGAGTGTACTGTGCTGTAGTTCGTTCTGTTCTATTTTATCACTGTTAGACATGGGCATTGAAGGTAGAAGACATGAGAAGGCTTCAGGTGTTTGACCACCGTTGTCTTCGTAGCCATCGTCGTGGTGTCACCACGCAAGTAACGAAGAAGTCGGTTGTAGAGTTTTAAAAAGGCGAGGTAAGTCAGTTGATGTGGTTGTGAACCTTCTTCGACTAAGATGGATGGGACATGTGTTACGTATGCCTAGTCACCGCTTGCATCGTCGTACAATGACTGAATTAGGTTCAGGCTGGGAAAAGGCTCGGGAGCGGGGTGGCTGGACTAGAACATATCATCGATGCATGAAGTCTTTGACTTCATTTAAGCCATATAGGATGTTGCAGACTAACCGGTTGGGGTCAGTGTGTTAAAAGAAACCAGTAGTTGAAGACTCTGTATGATGTGGCTCAGAACTGATTTCAGTGACGCAGCTTTATACACACATTATCCTCATCTTAACTACTATACACAATCTCATCACTTTTTCCTCCTTTCTTTCCCTCCTTTGCCACTTTCTACTTCTTCTGATCAATTTTTATTTCTTCACCTTCCTTTCTATTCTTTTGTTACTTCGTGTGTTGACTGAGGTGTGGTAACTTGAACCAATACGCATTAATGCCTAGTTCTATGCTGATTTTGATGATGACGGCGATGATGAGTATAGCCGACCCAAGTGGGACTATAAGACTATTAGGAATGAATTGTTCGAAACGGTAGGTGATGCAATTCGAAATAAATCAAATCAATGTATTTGCATACCTTAACTGCATTCATCAAAGTTCCGAATACATTATGTTGTTACCTGTATTATTCCGTCGCCGACTGAACCAGACTCATCGATCTCTATTGGCATATAGGCTGCTGCGTGGATGCTTCGATGGTGCCTGTGTTTCAGTTGAATATTATTCATGTATAGTAGTTAGCAGTAGAATCCAGGACGTGCATTTCGTCTTATTTGGAATTTGCCAGCTAGATATACCTGCCTTCCGGTTGGCGATATTGATCTTACCAACCATAATCGTCTAGTGGCCTAGTGAATAACACTGTGGTGTTTCGAGTGATCGGTTCCATGTTTGAGTCTTAGAGGTAACAACATCGCTCACTGGAGGCAGCTACATCCAACTGACGAGTCCTAAATGGGACGAAATGCGCATCCCTAATCCCACTGCTAGCCACTGTCCATTATTAATATTCCGAGTACATTGTTGATATTCTCTTATCAACGCTCTCTTTTTCTCGTTTATTTTCAAATGGATTTATTTGTGTACTGTTCGGAAATATGTCAACTTGAACTTATGCTCTTTTACGCAAGGCTTCATGTTGATCTGTTCATTTCTCTTGCTAAAGTACAAAGCTTGTCAGTTTGAATTTAATGACTAATAACATTTTGTTATGATGTGACGCTTTTGAGATCTTACTCAATCGCTTTCTGGTGTCGACGTCTAGACTGGCTTTTCTTTTCACTGTGATTCTCCTACTGAATGTTTGGAATACCATTGTGAAACTTGCGCACATTTCTGCACGCCTCAGTGCAACTTACATTGCAACTTACAAAGTGAACGAAAACCTACTGATACCTAGTCGTCACACTGACTCTAAGTAATGTCCGCTTTTAAGCATAAAGCCTGTTGACTGGTATTACCAATAATCCTTTGTTTAAAAATGAACCGCATACGGTGAACAGAAACGGCATGAGGATTTAGCGAAGAATTCACCAAGCTTTCATTTGAAGATCTCTGTGATAGGATAAAAAGGATATGTATAACTCAGTTGTCTAGGAAATGAATTTTTCTACTTACGTCAGTTTTTCGTTTTTAATAGAAACGATAATTCATGCTTCATTTCTATCCGTGAAAACATAGTAGAAAGCTGTTACATTTTCACTGTAACAGTTTAAATGTACATTATTTTTACTAGTCAACAACTGAAATGTTCTCCTTTTGGGATACACCTTTTTGTCTGCTTAGAAACGAAAGTGGAAAATACAACCCATCATCACCTATCCCTCCAGTTCTATTATAAATAATTCCTGTGAGCATTTGTAAGTGTGCTTGTGAATGATGATGATTATAATGATGATCATGATACTATGCTCGGGTGCCGTGACCAAAGTAATAAATAAACAAAGAAAATTGAAAATATTTATTTATTTTTATTTATTTGTTTGCTTTTTTTTCAAAAGGAAAACGATTTATTTTTGCAGGTAGAAAAATAAAATGATCATGGTATGAGAGTGATAAGAAAAACTTTCTATGGGCGTAGTCGCAAATATTTTCGAGAGATTACTAAATAACACTATCGTGAACAATTATAATCATAATGATAATGATAAGTGGGAGTTCCAAGCGTGTTTCACTACTTCGCTTTTAAATTGAAAATACTGAAAGCACTGAAAATTTAACGCTCGAATGTAGAATGACAATACTTCATATTCAATCTATGGATTTATACCTTAGTGTGAATTTTTATTCACATCAGCTTGAACATGATAACTGTGATGTTGAAGCTGGAGGTAGGAAGATATGATTCTGTTCTCTATGTCACAATCAAATGTTTTGCTTTTTGGTACATTTAACATTCCTCTTACTTCATGACGGTCACTATCAGTCAGATCTAATATAAAAATTGTCTTGATTTTTCAACATAGATAAGAAATATACGCAGTAATCATTTAGTGTTTATTCAGTAACACTGATGTCTTCTTTATATGCAGAACCGTATCATGGAACGCATCATTTTGCACCAGATTATCATGTAAATGTAATAATGATTTCTAGATTACTTTGCATAATTATTTATTTTCATAAACAAGAATTTGAAAAATATTTTTGTTATTGCCCTAGCCAAAATAATTACTTTCCAGTGAAACTGATAATATCTAGAGAGCAGTTGGAAAACAAAAAGCCTTGATTAAGTCTTTCACATAGGATTTTAAACCTTCAGAAGATGAATTTAAATAATGCAGTGAAATGGATGACCGGTGATTCTAACTTAATTAAACTCACAACTAAATAATTAAGTTTAGATCAAGCTATCCTCTGATTATCACATTATTATAGATTATCATTTTGAATATCTGGAACAGTCGTGGTTTGGAAGATAAGTATTAATACTGAGGGAAATGAGATATTGGGCCGCGACTGGATTCGAATCAGCGACCACCGGGTTTCCGGCCCAATGCACGACCAACTGAGCTACGAGGTCAGACTGTTGACTAGATTTTTATTTCGCTTCAATCACCAAGGGTTTTACCTGATTACCATATGAATTCGTGACACGTTATTATCACTTGCTAGAGGATATGGACGCAAACACATGGGTGCTGGTTCGAATCCAACCATGGTCCAAATTTTTATTTCACTTTCAATCATCACCTAATATCAGTACTAGTCTGTCAAACCACGGCTATCTCAGATGATAATTAATATGATGCTACACCTCTTATTTAGTTACATTTGGATTGGGATGAGAAGTGCTTATTGGATAGCCAGTGTGAGTACGATCAAGCGACGGTAACGCGTCACGAATTCATATGGTAGTCGGGCAAAACCTTTGGTGATTGAAGTAAAATAAAAATCTGGCCAGCAGTCTGACCTCGTAGCTCAGTTGGTAGAGCACCGGGCTGGAAACCTGGTGGTTGCTAACTGGAATCCAGCCACGGTCAAAACTTCCAATACACATATACTACATAGATTGGTGTTTAGAATTCGACTTAGAAATTGGAAATTACAAGTCAAATGGTAGCTCATGTTAAGACATGAATCCTTTCATTATCTTACAATATGTGCAGCGGGCATGAATTACCGATGATGCTGAAGTTTGGCTTTCCACGGTCCCTATATTATTTCGTTTTACGTATGTCAAGTATTAAAGTGGAACGCGGTCAATTTGCGTAACACTCATGAAAATGTGGAGGTTATTTTGTCTCATTGTGCGAAAAAAGCACTCAAGTAAGTGTTGAATTACCATCAAAATGAACGAAAGAGCACCAATCAGTCTTTAAATGTCTGTGGTAGCTGGCTGGGCATGTAGTCTAAACAAGACCTAACAGGTTTTGCTACAATTGTCCGAAATACAGAGTTACCGAATGGGGGATAATAGTCAGAACTAAACAGTCAATTACACAACGTATGTCTTGAGCAAGATTCATGTAGTTCTACCTTTTGGTAATACATTTGCAAGAAATCGAAGTGGTCTATACGAAATTCACTGGTCTGTTTCAGCTACTTTCTGTTAACTGGCATGGAGTCATAGAGAACCGCTGAAGTCAAATAACACCAGGTAGTATTTCCATTTTGCTGCGATTTGTGACAGTGGTCACAACCTAAAACCTCCTATGATGTTATACTAACAACTCCATATTTAGGAAGTAAGCTTGTTTTTTTTCAGCCATTCAGCTTGGATTAGGGGTGGGGCTGGAACAGCTCACTGGTAACGTGGTTGAATACAAGGTTAGGTGACACGAGTTCGAGTCTCACAGGGAACCTGAGACCATATGAGAACGATAATTGTTGGATATATATTATCATTTTGACTGAGATAGCGGTGGTTTGGCAGACTAGTGTTGATACTGGGTGGTGGCTGAAGGTGAAGTGAACATTTGGACCGGGGTGCGATTCAGACCAGCGACCATCGGATTTCCGTCCCGATGCTCTACCAACTGAACTACGAGGTCAGACTGCTGGCTAGATTTTTATTTTACTTGAATCACCAAAGGTTTTGCCCGACTACCATGTGAATTCGAGACGCGTTACTGCCGCCTGATCATATTCACACTAGCTGCACAGTCAAAACTTCTCATCTTAATCCAAGTGTGACTGAATTAGAGAGCTTGAGCATCATATTGATCACCGTTTTGGCTTTCTGAGATACTACTCACTTGAATAGGGTTTTATTATTTGTATATAATTTATTTCAAAATTTACGTCGAAAGTATCAGCTATAAAGTTGTTACATGTGTGTTTAGTTGAAGCAGATTTGTATACGAAGCTGAATAGTGGTTACATGATAAGAAAAAACTGGCTATGCTTAGAAAACGAGAACTTTCGAATTCCAGTCTATAATTCGAATGATGGCATTCTGAATATAAGACCTGAATATTCAGATTGCTCGTATTGATGGATGATGAAAGGAAATTTCGCTGAGAACAAATACCAGCATGTCAAGGCATACCTAACACTTCTGAGTTTTAAGTAAATTTTAGATTGACGTAATAACTAACAATGAATTCGCCAGAAATTCAGATTGCAGCTAACCGTCATGTCACGCTTCATTACTCACTGAAAAATGGTTCCAGAAACAGAGGTTTTTGTTCGTTTGAAGCATGATAATCATTTTACTGACTTAAGCTTCTCCAAATATTATAACTGTCATGATACTGTATTGTAAATTGCCTAATGTGAAAAACTAACTTGGATGAAAACTGATACCTGATGACATCGCTTCCCATAATTAGAGAAACGCTTAGTCTTACAAAAAGCTAATCACATAAATGGTCACGGATAAAGCTTGTTATTGCTGAGAGGTTTTCCATATTTGTTATACTAAAATGAAAGTCTTTGACGGTGAATGCCTCCGTATTTATCAGAACTTTGAGAGCTACCAAGTTAAAATTACAGTTGTTTCCACTCCTTATAGTGATAGTGAAAAATGTCATCTTTAAGACTGTCAATTTCAAAAGGGTTAGTTAGTTATACATTGAAATTTTACCTTGATTTCCTTGTTCTGAAGTGTATCTTGTCCCATTGAAACAACCAGATCGGAGAGTTTGACTTTTATGACAAGGAAGTGGACAATCATGTTGTGGTGAGCGTAAACACTGTGTTAAACTGAAATGAGAATCAGGAAGCTTTTTCTTCAGTTTACTTCTTGGCAAATCGGTGGATGATGTACCAAAACTAATATGCCATTTTCTACTGCGTCTTTGTTGCTGTTGTCTAGAATTCTGATTCTGTAATTGAGCATGATGTGGATCGTTCAATGAATACTGTGCTTCATCTGGTCGTAATGAATGTTGTGTTTTAACACTACGACATCGAACTATGACAAACAGGATGAATATTAAAACGAGTGCTGCTAATGTTGCTATCACCATTGCAATTAATATTAACAAATCAGAAGAGAGTAATACACCTCCCCTATGGGACTGATTCGACTGGGAACTCCATAACTGGGAATTGTCGGTATTAGTGGGATGTGAAGATAACTTAAGTGCTTCCTCTGTTTCGTAGTCAATAATACTATTACCTTTTCCTTTCTGATTTTTTTGATCATAGGATTTCACTCGAGATTTTTGTGGTCTATTTACTAATTGTGAAGATATGAATGGTTTCTGGATAAAAATATCCAAAACAGATGATGAAGATTTTGGCGGAACACCGTGATCCATCGCCTGAACATATAAACGAAACATTGAGGCTGTTATAGAATGCCAATTTTTTAAATTGTTTTGTTGTCGCCTGTTATTCTTATTGTTATCGTTTTCATGAGATGATGTTGTAGACGAATATGTTGGAATTGGTTGGGCCAAATAGAGCCATCCGCTTTCAGAGTCCAATTCAAACTGTCCACCTTCATTACCACTAAGTAGACTGTATGTTACTTTCCCTCGAAGACCTTCGTCTGGATCAGTGGCTATTAACTAGAGAGAAAAAAAAATCATTAAAGTTAAAAGACTGTCGCTTCTTATCAAGTCTAAAAATGCTTTGCATTGTCATATCTCATCAATCAGCGTACTATTTTTACGGTAGTCCACTAATGGAATCCAGACCCTTAGTTTGAAAAGTTTTCAAGATGTTTTTGGGATGTAAATGTACTAGGATTAATACTTAGTGGGATATTGAATAGCTACTTCTTACAATCCAAAAGATATCGTGATCACGGTTTCTATGTTGACATCATATTTAGATGCAAATTTAGTGCCTAAAAAACTTCATTATTCTCTCAGAGAAACATGTGGAATTTGACACCTCAGTTTCCATGCCTTCCTGCTTTAGAGTAATGTAAACACCTTTGATTAAATAATTACTCAATAAGTGTGTGTATTAGAAAATAATTTCCATCACGGACTTATATCAGTTGGAGAACCATTGAAAAGCTGGAAGAACTGGACGGCTGTTTCGTCCTAGTTCACAAATCTTCAACAGTGTACACTGACAACCACTTAAGGCGTCGGTCATAAGACCATGTAGTGTAACTGCAGGCACGTTACCGTCGAACCACTTCGTTGGGATCCAATGATTTCATCCTCTTTTTCAATTTACTATACATTAACTTGGTTTTTGAAGATTGTCTGCCACATACGTGAAAAATCGAAAAACATTGCATATTTTTTTTCATATTGTCCGACAAAACTTAACGATACTGTACAGTAATGATGGGTAGTGGCTAGTTATGGTATCCAGGATACGAGCGATAACACTTAACGTTATTGGTTTGAAGGAATATATGCTTGAAGTCAAGTTGCAATAACTCTCAGTTAGTTGTTACTATCCACCAGTGTATTGAGACCTATGTAATTACTTGCGATAATCGGAATATTATCGACGTTACACATCTTTTAGTGACCAATATCACGAAGTGTTTTCTCGTCTCCTAACTATTCACCAACTAACGAGAATTTTCTTGTACTGTTGGTGTAGGCTGCCTCGATATTCTGGGAGATGATTCTACTACGAATGCACTGAATTAGGTTTTTGAATATGGTAACGCATCTTATAGATTTAGACTGTACTGAAGATACACAATAAGTAGATCTCTTATCAAAAATTGTTCTGTGTCGAATAGTTATCCTAAATCACAAATATCAGCTCATTCTTTGGATAATAAACAGTAAACATAAGTCCAATGGAACACGTTTTACATAATATGAAATCTTTGTTATCACTAAATTAATTGTCAAGTTAGACGTGGGATCTTTTCATAAATCGACTATGTAATGCAGAGGAGAGGCAGTTGAAGTGACTGGTTCATAATTTAAGTATCTAAAATGATAGCAAATAATTATGGAGTAGTTCATACTTTTCAACAAATGGGACTGTCTTCTAGACAAAGGTTAAGTCCATGCCATTTGGATAGATATTAAATTATCATTTTGAATGTCTGAGATAGCTGCAGTTTGGGAGGCTTGTATCGTTGATACTGGGTGGTGATTTGAGGTGGGATTAAAATCTTAGACGCTACAGGTTTCAAACTAGCAGACTCCGGCGCTATACTAACTCAGACGCTTGACCCACCTGCTGATTAAAGTAAGATTAAGATCCAGTCAGAGGATGGGACTCGTCGCTCGATTGCTATGACACCAGGCTGGTGACCGGGCCGTCATCGGTTCGAATCCTGCTGTGGCTCACATTTTCATTTCACCCTCAATCATCACCAAGTATCAGTACAGGTCTATCAAATCATGATTACTTCAGATAGTCAAAATCACAATCATTATGTTGCAGGACAGGCGTTCATTAACCTGAAACCAGTGTGTAGATCTGCACTCAACATAAAGAACAAGATCCGAATTTTTAACACGTGTCAAGTCAGTGCTGTTATATGGTTCAGAGATTTGGCGCGTTACGAAAGGCATTTCCAGCAAACTGCAGACATTCGTCAACAACTGCCTATGCTGGCTCGTTACTGAAGCTCAGATAGATTGCCAGAAAGAGTAAGTGACGAGGAACTCTGGATTAGCAACGAACCAACCAAGAAGCTATCGCTAAACAAATATGTAGAAGAAAGTGGAGATGGGATTGGATTGGGCATACGCTGAGAAGACCATTCGGAGACATCTTGCGCCAGGTTAAGCCGTCGAGTGGAATTCAATGGGGAAATGACAAATTGGGCCTCCGAGAGTGTCGACATAGAGGAGATCGTGCGAGGAAGAAATTCCAGCTTGTAGGCTGCCATGGAGCCAGGTTCAAAAGATTGTAGAGAACAGAGTGGAATGGAGAAGTGCTACTGAAGCCCTACGTTCCACTAGGAACCCAAGGGACAAATGATAATAATAATAATACACAAAAAATAAAAAAAGTCACTAAACTAAAAGCCTTGGAATGGCTTCAGCGATTGCTATGCAGATAAAAGCCACAGAATTTAGGTTGTTCACATCTGAGTAATTCTATGCTCGACCAAATTTTACAATAATTAAAATCAGAGACAATAATTTAGTCGAAATATATTGAAATTACAGCAATAATGAGATCAGAATGACCAGTTTCAAAATGTGAAAACTTTTAAAAATTCTATCATTATCATTCAAAACTAGAAATAAATTTATCGTACTTTAAACCACTCGTTTTACTAGCACTGTTGTGTTTTCATTCTATCACGAATTTCTCAGGATTATTGTTTGTACACATTGCTGGAATCAACTCAGAAAACCTGATAGAGTGAATTGCATATTTGAAGAGAGGCTGTTACATTTTGTTTGAAAATATGATTTTCGAGCCTGTCTCAAAACGAAATACTAATACCTGTTTTTGTACTTCTAATGTTAACGGAAAAGGTAATTATTGACTAAAATGTAATGATATTTATTATTTTGAGACGATTTTGAAAGTCTGAGGATAATTTTATTTAGAATACTGTTTCGTTCAGAACTGTTTATGTGGGAAATCAATTAATAATGGGAGAGTGTAAAATTCATATCTTTGACTCATGTTGAATTGGTTAAATTTTCTTTCCTTAGTTTCAGATAATGTTTTTACCACCAGGAACCCAAAGACAAATAATAATAATATGTTGCTCCACCTCTGTAACCCACCTCATTTTGGATTAGGATGAGTAGTTCTCGCCGGGCAGCTATCGTGTATTTGATGAACAGACAGTAAGGTATCACGACTGTAGCCTACTGGTTTAGGGAGGCGACTACCAGCCACTAGGTCATGGGCTCGAGTCCCACTCCACCCAGTAAGGTTTAGGTAGCCAGGTAGTATCACTAGCCCTCGCACAATATGTGTGGCTCATTGACTTCTGCATGGATGTGCAGAAGGTGACTGAGTGCGCTGCATTGTGTCTATTGCCATCAATGTATAGAAGTTTTTAGCAATATTTATCTTTTGTTTATCGCAAATCAAAGTACATTTATCAATCGCTTTGACAAAGAGGTACTTCGTTTATTTTAAACCCATATTTATATTGTATGGTAAGTAAATACTGTAACCCTGTATGCTCACTTATCATTATCTCTTTTTGATAACTGTCTATCTGAATTTGTGAAAAAACAAGATAACTATACACCTACCTACGTGTTTCTGCCTCACATACATGTGCACAAATGAACATAAATCATTTTAAAAATAATACAGAGAAATTTATTTCATTTTTCCGTATCATTTTTCCTTACATGTCACTAATATAAGGTTTGCCAGAATAACATTTTTCGTTGACGTGATTATCTTAATTAATACCAATAGTAATAATACTTGAAGAGATAATTAATAAAAAACGGTGCAAAAAATTTGTTGTTTACCAGTCAACCGAAAAATATACTTTTTTCGGTTCAATGGAAAGTTAGCCTATGCTTGAAAATTGAAAAATAATCCTATTTTTCACCCCTTTTTTGTCATATTCAGTAAGGACAAAAATTATTTTTATTGGCATAAATATTGCTGTTATTTTCGATTTATTATTATTATTACTGTTCTTACTTAATCTTCCGCCCAAAACACAAACTCAATCGATTTCATAGTTCTAGTTCTAATCTAATAATGGTAATGATAATGATAAATGTTCATTCAGGTCGGTGATTAAAGCTAGTGTTATTCTCTGCTGTGTTATTACATTATGACTACGCAGACATGTAAACAAAAATACATGCTTGGTATATAAAATCTGTAAATTTACTATATGATTGCATGGATGTCGACATTTGAGGTTGTGTGTATGTGTGTGTGTGCGTGCAGGGAGCGTGAATCCATTTAGAGCTAACTAGCTATGAAAAGGGAAAGAAAGGTAAATTGAACCAAGAGCTGTGAACCTGATATCATGCTTGATGAAGTGTGAACAGAATTATTATTGGGTCAATTCTCTAAAGTTGTGCTCGGTCTTATTAAGAATTAGAATATAATGTATTAGGACATACTCACTGAGGATAAAATAATAGAAAAGTATTTCAAAGTATGTTTTTCACACTCAGATTGTTTATTTCCTTGCTTCAAATGGAGTATTTTTCTCAGTATATAAATCCGTTGTCCATTATGTAACAAAGACAATTAGCACCGCTTATCTTTTGAAATTCCTGAATAGTTTGAATTAAGTTGGTTTACCTTCATGAATGGAGTATAGATGAAAGTATATGCTCATCGATAATTTGATTTAATGGAGATAAGGGGGGATTTTCCTACATGGCTTTGATAAACTTCACTTGTCATGAGAAAAATAAACAATATATCATAAAGTGAAAAAATTTCACTTTCCATGTATCAGCAGCTTTACATTCCTTAAGAGATCTGATGGTTCTTGGTCCTGTCTACGGCTAGGTGGGGGCAGTGTACTGCTGAGGAGTCCCACAATATGACGAGACAGCTGTCCAGTGCACGAAGTTTTCCAGTGGTCCTCTGAATGTCAGTCCGTGATGAATGCTACTTTGAAATCAGTAAATACCGACAAGCCTCAAAATTAGGCGTTGTTTCAAGTGTTTTGTATGGCTGAATTAGGTCCTTAGTTATAATTAGGGTATTTGAAATAAGTGTGTATTTATATAGAAATATAATCAAAAAGACGGAAATACCTTTCTGATAAATTTGTCCCTTATGCTTATGAAACAGTAAAGGATTATGTACGCTCATACGTTTATTCTAATATTCTCAGGGGAATAATGGGTGATAACCATATATTCAAGTGTTTTCTGTAAGGATGAATGGGGGCAAGAGTCAGTTTTTGTTTGGTTTCCATAATTATTAGTTCGGAAATTGTGGCTGAAATATTTAACAAGTTTATACCCTTTCTACAATGAAATTATTACAGTAGCGAGCTAACTTAATCATAATAGATTTCAGTTGTTACCAATTCGTAGAAAGGGGAGGTTTACCAGTGTATTGTTGTTTCTGAATTTCACGAGCTGTAACACCAGTAAAAAATATCTTTCTCTGAGGCTGGAGATATATATTCTGTAACAACACACTAGTAAGGGGATATTTAGCATTTTTCTGAAACATGTGAATGAAAACTCGGTGACTTTCCACATCATATGTAAGATTGTAATGCTCGCTGGTTTTTTCAACAAATCGAATTTTACCTATAAAGAGACTTTCGTAGATTTCATTTATATTTTATGGTATAACTTTTGTTTTAAGCTCACATCTCTACCTATAAACTTTCACAATATAAGGGAAAGTTTATGAGAAAAAGACGCGCAGTGAAATTTTCTCTTAAAATTGTACTTAGACCATTAATAATAAGGCAATAACATGTTTGCCTTGTTCAGAGACTAGATCTATATTTCTTAACCTACTGCCTCAAATAAGGCGAATACAGTATAAAAAACCGGTTATCTAGATTTACATATACTTTTCTCTCTTCAACGAATATATTGAAGTGGTTTGGTAAGCCCAGTTCACTGGAGCTGGGACTGAAAATCTATTTATTGGACAGTTTTCTGGTTTAACATGTAATACTTTTAGGAAATGATATGCTAAGTACCAACTTGATCGTTTTGCTTCAGCGTATTCGTCTGCTTGCTTTTCCTTTGTTGAAAAATAGTGTATGAGTGATCGTTATCTCTTTAACAGTGTGTTTTCAAATTCAAGTAAAAATGTTTTTGTGAACGATACATTCTTCGTTACAGACCATCTCTAGTTTAATAAAATCATCTTGTCTCTATTTAGGCATAAACAACCAATTTCGATGCAGTGTCTTTTCGAACTGAATCTTTTTCCTATGTAACGATCTCTGGATTACATATCAAGCAGCCTAATCAATTTATCGGTCAGCTGTCAGTTGGTAGCATTTTAAACAGTTGCCCAGAAGGTCCTATTGTACCCTGAGTAAATATCATTCACGATTCACTGCTTTTGTGCTTCCACTGAATATGATGAGTACTGCTTATTTTTAGGGATACTGATCTTCTGTACTGTTACTTCTGCTGATGTTTGTCTTCTAGTGTACTGCTCCACTTCTAATGTTAGTGACAACCGTGTCGACTGATAGTCTATCAGGTGTGGCTTCATAATACTAAAACGCTTTAGGAATTAAAAGTTTACAAATAGAAACATGAATGTAATTCGAAAGTGTATAAACTAAATATTGGTTGTAAAAGGGCAGCAACAACTCTTAATTCTCTCTATATAGCAGCTGGTTACCTTTTAGTTAACTTGAAGGTAGTCCTACATAGCATCAGCAAAAATATCCAGTTATTAGATTTAAACTTGAGGTACCTCATTCTGAATATCAAACCTTCAAGGTTCATAATGGATTGCATAAGAATAGTATTTTGAAATTTTCCTTTATAGGATATCTTGAAATGTAGGTGCTGAAGCTGGAATCTCAAGATATCAGCGAAATTGTGATTTTTCAGTCACGGTCACAAGTGGAAACATAAATACATGCCGAATATCATTCTGCTAATCATGTTCTCCTTGGGTTACCTCTTTTCAATACAGCCTCTTTAATTTGATCAGTTAACTGTCAATTTATGGGCTACGGGTTTCTGTTTATATTCACTTCAGAGTATTATTTATACTTAATTTTTTGAAAAGTGTGGCTCCTGTTCCAGTACAAAAATGAAAATCTACCTGTTAACTGGATTATGCCTCATTAAAGAAGTTTTCTTAATTGCAAAAGATAACGTTTGGAAGGCTGAATAAGCGTTTCAGAATTCAGCAACCATAAGCACTTAAATAAAAGCTGACAAAATAGAAGCCAAGTTTATTACTTATGTTAAGTGGTCACGTTTTCACCTGAAACTTCATAACTTAAAGTCGAGTTATGGCTGAAAAACTACTTATTTATCGAAGACTTAATCATATTTATCGACCTGTTTATCAATTATGTTGTTATTTGCTTGATGATGGCCAACAATGGAATCCAGAATATACATTTCGTTTTATTTGGGACTTGTCAGCTGGATGTGTCTGCGCCACAGTGAGTGTTGTTGTCCTCACTGAGACTCGAATCTTGGACATACCACTTCAAATACCAAAGATTTTCCCACTAAACCACTGGGGGTCAAGAGCCACCTTTTGTGCAACGAGGGTCAGTTATTATTATTCATTGCTGCTTGTAATTTCTCGTCTTTATTCTGCATCGAACTGACCGATCTACGTTATCAGTCAATGAATTTTAGGTATGGTGATTTGTTGTTATAGTTACTATTATTATTCTTACTACCATCAATGTTTTTTTTTGGTGTTCACTAATTTACTTGATTCTAACTTTTTTTGACTTTCTTTCTCAAAATATCTTATTTGAGTTTCATGCATGCAAATCCTGCTCTTCTTAGACTTGTTTATAACTTCACACATCTGTGTTTTAAAAGAATCAACGCAATATTCCATTGAGATATATTCAGATGAACACAGAATCAATACATGTTTTGCGGTGACAAAGATAAGAAGAAATCAATTTTTTCTATCATAGTGTTTCTTTTTGCTTACTATTTCTCTATTGGTTTCTAACACCAATGATCTGTAGAGATGGATGAATAAATTTTAATTCTAATATTTTCTAGTCTGTTTCTAAAATTGTAGCAAAATTTTAAAATAAGTTGGAAAGCAATTTTATTTCCATGTTTTCTGTCTCTGTATTGAACATTCTAGTATCAAAATAATGTTGCAAACTAAAACGGAGGAAACCAAAAGTTTAATAAAACCACTTTTAGAAAGCTATTTAAAAATGGCGTTTCTGTTCTTGCGTAGGCTAGTTTATGACCAATAAAAGGTAAATGACTTAAAGATTCATTCCAAAAGTGACTCACTGATCATATTTGCAGTCTCTACTATACAAGATTTTGAGAATTCTACTAATACTTGAAGTGAAGAATGAAAGTCTGTTGGACTATACAAAAGGGTTTTGAAAATTGTATGGTTACTATCATATGAATATAAGCAATAAATTGCACTCAAAACCTTATTGAGTAAATAATGCCATTTCGTTGTGTACTGTAAACTGGTCTCATATGAGGCAAGGTTCATTGTGTTGTATTTGTCTAGTACACTGTTTCTTTTTCAACTGTTTCCTTTCAGTTGTATCTACAGAATAACTGTTAAGACCGAAATTACAGTGGTTTCACAGAATATTATGATCATGTTCTAGATCAGTGGATGGATTTTGAAAATAAAATTTGATTCGCTGTGATGAGTGGTTGGCCAATGTCATTTTATTAAAAAGTATTTGAAGAAAAGTTCTTCAGCAAATGCCGTTTGTAGCCTCTTACATCGAAATGAAGTTGCAATCGGTTAAATACTCTGTTTCTGTTCCTTGTTTAGAATTAATATACAGTTCAGTGAAAAAGTGCACAAAACTACTGAAAAGGACTTTTATAAGGAATGACGAAATTTCTGAAGACGTATTCAGTATTCAAGAAGTAAAGTTGTTTTTAGAGACAAAACACTACGAAATCTATCTACCTATCTGTATTTTGATTGATGTTTCTTTAAGTATCACAATTAGATGTAGTCTTTTGGTTGCAATCAATCAGAAAATGCAATATTCACGTTGTAGCGTCGTGTTCCTGCACGAATGTAGAATACTTATGCATTTAGTCAGTTTTCATCTATGATATGAGTGTAAAGATTGTGGTGATTATCTACAGCTCACGGTATGTATGTTCATAGTGAGCTGTTTTTCAATTTGCGGTTTTTATCGGCAAACGTACCGGTGTCATTGTAGATATCTTCATCACTAATCGCATCTTCACAAGGATATTTTCATACGTTGTTTACTTCCCAGTTCAACTTCTTACGCACTTAATTTTTTATCGTTTGTAGAAGCACATTAAATCAGTCTATCTATCTTTTTCTAACAAATCAAAATAGGAAATTATTTTTTAACCGGGCAAATGTACAGTGTTAATGTGAGTGTATCTGGTTTAAACGCTCATTTACTCAAAGATCAATTATACATATTTTTCTATTTTGATTAACTTTGCGGTATTACTAACTTTTACATTCGTTGTGACTAAAGGCTTGTTTCAGAAGGTTCTCACACGGTTGTTAAACAATATCAGTTTGCTTATCTGTTTTTCCCTTTCAAATTTGTGAACTGTAAACACAGCATTTTAATGCTTCTCACTAAATTTCGAAAATGATATTTTAAGTATAATTCAATAAGATAGTATATATTTTATTCGATCAAATATTGCATTTTTCTCAACAAAATTACGGAAAAGCACTTCATAATTAACGCAGATTAAGTAGTCTACAGCTTTGATAAATACTAAGTATGTATTGTGTATACCCTTAAGCATTTTCATTAGTTTTTTATTTCCATGTAAATTCCTGTTGTAGAAATTCATGACAAAATCTGAAAGCTTCATCGGATGAGGATAAATTCTTACCCATTCCAAAAGTGGATGGTCAATTTGTAAATTATTTAAAAATCACATGCTCTTGGACAACATTTCTTGCAACTCAGTAGTCCTCAACTGAAGAACTGTGAGGTCAGAAGGATTCGCAATAAGAGCCACCCAACCAAGGTTGCAAATTATAATCTCTGCTATAAAACTGTTACTGACGAACACATTTTGAGGATTTACAGACTACTCACGGTGAAATGAAGATTCAAGGGAGAAGTTTTCGTGTACTCGCGCGATGATTCTGATCTCGTTAGTGGAATGTATAAGTCATCGCTAGCGGGTTATAAATACACAAATTGTTCAACATTATATTTTGGTTCAGAGAACACAATACAACCAAGACCATCCACCTGAGTTACAAATATTCTCCACTATTTCGATATTGACGTTCGTTATAAACTTATCTACCCGATATATCCTTCCCCAAAACTGTACTTCATTTAGTAACTTAGCAATCTATTTCTTTGTAATGTTTCCGTGTTATAAGGTAGAAGGACTCATAATGTATTGATAATAATAATAATAATGGCTTTATCCTGAAAGCTATTTCGGGAATACTCTACAGAATTTTCAGCACGTCATATAGCATCATTTGGATGGAGACAGTGTATATGTATACATAGCGAAATGAAATAAGTAGAACTTACATGAAGAAAAGATTAAAATATTCGCTCTGTCTACAACTTTCTTCAAAATGCATAGTCAATTCATGTAAACAATCAAATTGGCAAGTAGATTCATAATACATAAAAAGTAGCACGCTCATCTTCAATTATTTTGCTTTCAAAAACAGAATTTGATTAGTTAGTTCACTTCTAATGCTTTCTTCATCACACAGCAGATGAGCTAAATATAGCATCGTAGAGTTATATATTTTGCAGTACGTGGACTGTGTCTTACATACTTGCTCCTCGTCTTTTCAGATGACTGACACGCAGCGAGCTTTGAGTGAAGAGGATGTTGCCAGATGTTTACATAAATTAATGTTTATCCGCAAGAGTTTTAACTAGAAGATATCGTAAGGGCATAGCTGGGAAGTTTATTCTGAATCTGACTTATCAGTGTAAGTGACCAGTTACTGTATAGTGGTCATTTTTTACCTCTTCCTCTCAACTATAGTCTTAGGTAGATTTTTACGTGTAACAAAATTCGCTCTGTGTATTGTAACTGTTATAGAAACAGAAGCTTATTTATGTTATTTGGTGGCAACTACGCAAATTGTGCCACTTATTGTTTTAAAAGCAAGGATTAATTAATTAAGAAGGGACTGTTGAATGACATTAGGAAGAGGATAACGGTTCTGTGATTTCATACTATTGATTATTGTGTCAGTGTTAACTTCCTAGTTTTAACTAGAATACACAAAACTGTTACAGTCTATTCTAAAAGTGTGTAACAAACACTTAAAAGGTATCGGACGCACTTTACACACAAATTCTTAATATTACAAATTTTATGCCTAATGTTAAATATTTGGTTGTACTTTTTAACCTATTTTAAATTTTTTGACAAGCGACCTTATATAAGATGATGGAGAATTAATTACTCGGAAGGTATTAAAAACCTATGTGTAAATCACGACATACTTCGTTGAGGTCACTGCACTCAGATTAAAAATGAAAGTAGGATTTATTTAAAAGCAATTATGACACATTATATTAACTGGTGACATTTATTTAAGAAGTATACATTGGTATTATTAAGGAAAGAGAAAACTGATTGTTGGCATCAAATAATTACTGTTAACTTAATTAGTTATGGCAATACTGTTGTTCAACTGTTTATATAAACAAGTTCATGCATATCAGTACACAATATATGAACTCAACGGATATATAACACTTAATTGGGGCTTGTTAAAGGTAATAATATAATTAGTTACTTAACCTTAATCCTCTTTAATACAATATTGTGTCACTGGACATTGAGAGAACATAGTTGCGTACTATTAAAAGAGTAACCAATCCATTTCACGGAAATGGAATGTTTTCAAGAAGTAAATACACCGATGATTTTATGACCAGTCATAGTCTGGTTGATCAACTAATTTACAGGAAATTAAAGTTTTACTTTAGAATGAAAAATGGACAAACTGCGTCTGTATGACAATCCTGCCACGGACTAATAGCTCAAAGGTGATATACGCACTTGTTTTCTAAAAGATTCTTCATCCTCACTTTTAAATACGGATATTCAGTCCTAGCTGCTCTCGGATTATCAATTAACTGTCATTGAGTGCTGATCCTTTTTTCAGTTTTCCGTAGATCATAGGGCCTAATGGTAATATTTATCTTTAGGCAACGTGGTAACGAAAATCTCACCCTGATTAAAGTGAATTTAATTAGTTTCAAGATGTCACCTAAATAAAAGCTCACTTAACTAGATAGCTAAAGAAATGTGGACTTTATTGCTACATTCCTAGGTTTTTGATAGGTGTTTATTTTAAGTTTCAGAAGATTTAAAGATCGGTAGTTCCAGATTATCTCAAAGTGGCTTGGAGATAGGATGGGAATTAGTTTTTGGCAAAGTTAGCTACAAACTGTGTACTTATCCTTTTTTTTAAGTCACACCGGTAGTGATGACATTGATGAATGAAGAATTTGATGAACTACGAAGATCTTATGAACTCATAAACTGACCGGCATACTTTTATACTCATAGGCATAAAAACATATTTTTTGACAAAATACATACTTCAATCGATTTAAAAAAATTTGCACTGAAAATCTGTCAGTCTGAAATAGTCTGCAATTCGAAAGTACTACTAAGTACTATGTAAATTTCTGCACTAATTTTATGTGTCAGCAAGTTTCCTAAGTGGCTATTGCGATTTAATGTGATCCTTTCATTTTAGCTGTTTGCGATGAACCATTCTATACTTGTCACCAAAAATATGTAATAAACCATTTGTTGTTTTAATCATCGATGAGGGAAGTGAACGTTCTGCAAATCATTTTCGATATGTTGCATTTATTATAAGTGTTATGTTTTGGTTAATTAGCTTAAGCAAAAGTGAGCTGACTATACAACACAGTGTATTTAATATGGTAAAAAAGTATAACTGTGATCATCACATCTAGTCGAAGCCGGTAAAATGTAAGGTAGGAATTTCTGAAGATGAAAGTGATACGCATTCAAATTTACCGACCTCATATCATTCACCCGTTGACGTATTCTTTTTGAGTTAGTACAGTCAGGGTATAAAACACTTAAACTATCTTTTGCTTGGTAGAATAATTGTATTTTTAAAAATAGGGAAGTATGTATATCCATTCTATTCCTAATTATCTTCCCTGAATGTATCTTTAGACAGGATCTCTTAAAAACCGGGCGATAACCTTTAAAGTAAAGGTCTAAGTTTGCTAAGATGCTATGGAAAGTGAGTCTTTTTTTAAATATACAGAGAATTCAGATTTTTGTTCGGGAAATTTGATGAGACCGACATTCAGGCTCTACACCCAAGAAGAAAATGGTCTAGACAATCCATAACATGAAACAGTGCCACTAGAATTAAATAATTCACTTGTAAGATCTTATAGAATATGAAGTGAATAATTTTTCATAACCGCTGGTTTTGAAATATCTACAGCCTACGCGTTTATGTTCTGCATTAAACCGTTATTTTCCCTTCCTATTCAGTGATTAAATTATCTAAAGTTTATGAAAGCTATGCATCTAATTCCTAAGCGTATTTCAGAAGTGCAATAAATTTCTTTCCTGTTTTTCTTTTAAAATAATAATGGTCATTACCCAGAAAATGGCAGTTTCTTTGTTCCTAAATTTATTGACTAAATGAACTTCAAACGTCAACTGACATCACAAAGGTTTCGAAGAAATCCCTAAAGTTTATTTTATTTACGGTATGATGGGAAAAAGTTATTTCGTATTCCTGTATTACTATGAATATACAAAGACATTCTCTAATTAAAGTGACCTTGATTATCTAGGCTTTCTGGTAACAGAAAAACTAAACTTTACCTTCTGTTTCAACTATAAATTGAACTTTCCATTTCAGTTAAGATGACTTAAATGGTTTATCTAGATTTTATCAGTTTTTTTTCAATACACAGACACCTGTTTACCTATTTTACTGATGAATTATTAATTTGATGGCTTTTGTCATTACTATGTACTAATATTTTGAAATCAGCAGCTAATTATCTCATAGTTGTTTACTCATGAATAGCCTACGTTTAGTGGACCATGACGATTAACTTTGTCCAAGTGTTTTAGTGGGGTTTTAAATTAGTTTTTATCAAGTTGAATTAAAAAGCTGCTAAATCAGTTTACCTCTGAAAAATGAACGGAACCAAAGAGCAAGGGGAACGTCTCATATGGGAAAATGAGCATTTTAGTAGCCTTATCTTGTGTCTATGACTACTGGGAGTAAATGATTAATATCCCAGTGCAGGAGACAACGCGTCGTACATTTTATTCTGAACGTCACATTTACTATTTCTCATCCCATTGTTAAACTTAATATAGGAAGCAGTACGCTGATGCATGGATAAACTTTCCACAAAACTTAAGAACTTGGGAAAAGAAGCTGTAAAAAATAGGGTGCTGGAAAAAGAAATGTTTCATGGTTTGTTCCACAACCTTTTTATAACCAGGTTCCTGATATTTTCACAGCACTTGACATCTTGAAGCCAACGGAATTAGTAGGTGAAAGAATTTCAATCAGACTCACTTTGTCACTACTCATGTCTCTGACAAACAACATGCAGCTTGACGAGTGCAAGTTCCAGTACCAGCCAGTGTTCTTGAATTCACATTATTTGCCAGTTCAGTGAGTGGTTTGACTCCCACATTTATGATCAGTTAGCTTCATGTGATTCTAAGGAAACCGTTTCTTCAGTTCTTGTTCAAGAAGGTGATTTAAAAAAACTAACCTAATCGCTTCCATGTAATAAGAAGTTGGAAGCAGAGAATCACCTTATCCCATAACTTAAGAGCAAACTACCAGTGTGCATCATTGATTCCGAACGTTAGAGGAAACAGGTTCATAAATAATATATCAGGACTCTCTAGCAACGAGCTTGGAGAATAATTTCTAGTAATCGAAATGGGAAACTTCAAACTAAGAAGTCAGAAAAACAGATGATGGACATGGATGCGTAAAGATATACCGGATTAGTGTGAGGAATTGACTGAAGAAAAGAAGGGTCGTTTACTGCACTCTTATAAACTGATTGAAAACTATGTACTTAGTTCTACACCTGATTTTTATGTGATCGCTCCCGTAAAGCATTGATCATTCATGTTTCCGATAGGTCCCGAAGCAGAGAAAAATTTTTTTCAGTACTCCATTGTTCTCAAAGGTCGACCAGCTTTATTCAATTTATATTTGAATAATACCTGTTTCTATCTTTCCAAACTCATATAGGGCCTTAATCATAGAATATTGGTAGGAGAAAGAATAATTTAGCGACATATGTGCAGATAAAAATTATCCTAATCAGAAATGTAAACAAATTATAACTCACCTATGATAAAATATTACTCTGACAGATGTTTACTGACTTCAAAGGATACTAAGTAAAAAAAACTATGACTCAGCAAAACGCAAACAGAATGAAGGAAATGCTATAAACTAGGACTGATATTAAAAGAAACTTTGAAACTGCAAACTCCAACTCTAACAAGTTTACATTTATCACATGTTGGTAGTGCATTGGATATGGATTCAAGTTTTGGATTGGTCTTTTCTTGTCAGTACTGGTTTCAGGTGTATTTTTCAATTCGTCGTCAGTTCACTGTACACAGAAATATCATTAGTACTTCGACACTTTTTTCCTTAACACCAAGCTCTGATAAAGGATGGGAGTGAAAGACAATCATCAAACGCACTTATGACTTCAGAAACATTCTCCTTTGCTTACATAACAGTTTAATAATGTAAATATAATAATCGTATTGTTGAAGCTAACCAGTTTTGATTCTGAATGCCATGAAAAGTTGCAGTCTTAGTTTAGGATCTAACTAGGCAAAAAGCAACCATTTTAAGCCATACATAGGTCATCTAAGATTCAACAGCACTATTTTTCAACGTAAAAATGTTGAGAAAGTATTTTCACTGCTGTGTTACGTTAAGAACACTATCCAATGGAGGTATTTTTGTAGTTTCTAAATTCGTATCTTAGACATGGGAAAGACTATCCTAAACAATATCAAAAAATTTATACTACCGAATATTTGGAATAGTGTTAGTGTTCGATGTTATCAACAAGTAGTATCTGTAACCCAATTCTTAACTGTATATGTCTTATGTTGAACATTTTACAAATGATCACATACTGTTATCTGTACATTAAACTCCTGATACTACATGTGCAGTAATATTTCAGCCGATCATAATGATAAAGAAAACTGGTGGTCATAACATTTTTAAATGCTTATTAAGAAAAATAGATAGTTGAGTTTCATATAAAGCCTTGAGAATTTTGAAAGTTATATGCTTTTTCTAAAAACTCTTATCTCTATAATCAATCCTCCCAGCTGTTAAATTTCCCGGAATCCATGCTAGATCTTTTATCGAAATACGAATACAGTATATATATTCTATCCCATGGTACTTTATTTGTTCTGAAAAATTAAACTGTATATCGATAAATGTTCATTCACTATACCACTTCAGCCGTGCGACATTTCTTTAAGTTTCAAATTCCCTACCATCATACTTCAAGCATATATTGTCCACTGTCTACCGGCCAACACTTATTAGACCATTAGTTTCGTATCAAATTTCTTAGGTTCCTTTGCAGTCGCCTCATCACTCCAGGTCACTTGCTATCACTTGAAGTGAACGCTGGTCTTTTTAATTTTTTACTCATGTCTACACCTTTATCGCGAAGTTGAATATACATGTTTCTTACTTAAAAGAATTCCTGAAAACTGGACTGATTTCTAAGAAGTACTGGAAAATGCGATGAGTATTGGAAGGCTTTTCAACCTCAATTAAAAACTTGTCTGCACCACAAAATCATGATCTGAAAGTGAATAAAGCTTTGGTTAGTAAAGACCCTACCAATCAGCACCTAAATTAAATTTGAAGAATTTAGACTTTTCAACGTCTGAAAACTTGCTATACAGGTTCGTCATGTCCGACAGCGTCTATGGAAGCCCATCTAGAAAGCTGATTTGCTCAGTTTCAATAATAATTTTATTCCATTAGTACATCCAAACAATCTACACAGTCTACGACTGTATCTCGCAGGAAATCATTAGTGAGCAAAACTCGAGAATTCCAAAGAGCTATTCCTGTTCTATGTTTCATAATGGTCTAAATTAATCTCATTCACTGGATGGTTATACATAGAAGTAGTACTGACATTATTTTTACCATAGGTAGGCATTGTCAGCCATGGATTAGTTTAGTGTAATGATGATAACTCCGAAAAAACTTCAAAATTTGAAAGGCATTTTACGTAATGAGGTCAACATTGTCACGAACGAAACCTTGAAGACTTTACCAGAAAACGTCTCAAGGATCTTATATGCCTTGAAATAATTTGATCCGGATCATCTAAAATGGAGAAAATGAGCACTTCTGGTGAGCGTAAGTAACAAAAACACAAGTCATTATCAGTGAAGTGAATTTGTTTGCTTTTCATGTATATCATTGAACAATTTCCCAGTTCAATGTTTCTATGTTACAGCTTGTTAAAACTTTCTATTCTACCTTTAGACTGATATTTAGAATAATCGCGAAATAGATTAGAACGTTGAATTTTCTAATTATACTTCTACAACAAATTTCAATTCATTGTATAAGTATACAAAGAGAGTTTACTTCATTGAAAAAACCTACATTTTTGTCTAATATCATGCTGGGAATAATTTCTGTATGGTTGCTTTTTACTATTCATATGCATCATTTTGTTTGCAAAAATAGTGTTTTTCCTGGTGAATGTTTCTTTAAAAAAGAGAACTTTCAAAATCAACGATCTTTACAATTCCTGTCTCAATTTCTTTCTACTCACCTATGCTTCATTTGATCGCACATATGCACGAATATACAAACATACACACAACTATGCAGGTAGGCGCACGTGAAAGTAGGTAGAATTCAAATTTTGACTCCATTAAGAGTGTCGGTGATTATGAGAGACGGTGAAGTCACAAGAAAAAGGTGTTACATTAGAAAAAAAGAGAACACAAGTTTATATCAGAAGAGTATGTGCACGAATATACTAGACAGAAGGTGAAGAGTAACATAAAAATAAACTTTAATAAGCCTAACTCAATTTGTTTTTACACCCAACTATACTATATTTATTGAAAAATATCAGTTGTCCTTAATTGAATATTGTAGATGATTGCTAAAATTGAATTATCTAATCACTGTGTATACCAGTATGTTTGTGTATCATAAGCTAATGAAAGATTCTGTAGGTCTGTTAGTAATCGAGAGTACCACTGAGTTGGTATTTAATATTTCTCTTTAGTCTGTCTTAGCCGCTGATATTTATCGGCTGCAGTTTAATATATCTATTTCGCTTTAAATACCATTATAAACAAGCCATCTCATACCATAGAAATGTTACATACACATAGACTTATTGATCTATACCCTCACCATCTGTTTCAAGGTAACACAATCTTCAAATAAGTTTATTTTAATAATTTTAGTGTAACTGGTATCAAATTAGTATTTGTTTCATCACGGTAACCAGATACAAAGTAAATATTTGGTACTGAATAAATCTAGGGTGTTAAGGTGAAATTTCAGAGCATAAGTTAGTAGACTCTTGTACCTCGCAACGTTTTACATGCAAAACTACGAAAATGAAAGTAAATATTCGAAATGTCATTAATTTTTTTGTTTTTCATTAGGACCCTAATTGTATTTATTATGAGTGACATGTCCCTGCAGCTATGAGTGAGGATTTCACTTTATGCCATGAGGATAATACATGATTTTATACAATGAAACAATTACCGATAAAGAATTCTATATGGAAAACATTTCGCTAGCGATCTAATGCGCATACATGAGTAAACTCATTCACACTAGTATGTAGAACACTCCAAAAAACTGAGTGACAGCTGAACCATTTACTGCTTTCAAAATGAAGAATGGTGAATTCAACAGAAGACGAAGTTACATCATTTCCTCTACCTTCACGTAGTTCCACAAACTATGAGTTCATAAATGTTACTCTTGAAGTGAATTTTGTCCTAGAATCCTAAAATGTTTCTCTATATATTGTTTACAAAAAGCTTTGCCTTATGTTTCAATCAACACCTCAGTATATACTTGGAATAAACGATAATGTACATGACGTGAAGAAGGGTTAGACTAGTTGACAGAATTAACCTTATACTTATGTTGTTTACCAAACGCAAGTCTCATTTTAATGGTAGCAACATTTTTATTAGTTAATTATGGCTGGCTTAATTAACCAATTTAAAAGGATTTTTTTAAGGGCATAGTACCATTGCGTCATCATAGAGAAGAGTTGCTAATGATACTACTTCCTTCAAATATGGATAAAATCAAAATCTGAGAGTAACCGAATGATGCTGATATCTTTTTAAAAATGTTGGATTATAAAATAATGACGGTGAAAATACCTAGGAATGTGAATTGACTGTTAATGTTGTACCACTGTTGGAAAGTTTATGGAGAATGATAATTTATTTTACATGCCAATACGCGCCCTATAACACCAGATAGTCAAATAAGTCTGTTCTATGTATCTGAAAGACAGATTTCGTTATAAACTAGATAGACCTAACAGGTTTCTTCAAATGAGATAGATAAATTCATTTCATGAAAAGAAATCCTTTGTGTAGTGAAAATAATATGTATTATAATCTTCGATCCAAACTGGAAGGCAGAAAGCGTAATTTACTCTTCAAAGGTAATTCAGGTCAAAAAGAAGAAGAGTTACAATCATTCAATGCTATGCTACGCGCCAATAAATAGTGCAGATCAAGAGAAGAAGGAGGAATTCTACAGACAGCTGCAATCAGTACTAGACAAAAATCCAGTTGGCGACATAAAAATTCTAATGGGCGACATAAATGCCAAACTGGGAGCGGACGACACAGGAAGAGAACTCATCATGGATCGAGAAGCACCTGCTGAAATGAATAAGGACGGAGAACTGTTTGCAGATTTCTGCGTATCCAACGATTTGGTGATTGAACGCAGTGTGTGCACAAACGTAAGGATATTCACAAAGCGACATGGATTTCACCAGACACCAGGACACACTAAAAATCAGATCGACTTCATCTCAATGTGAAGAAAGTGGAGATGGAGACGCAGCCTACTGAACACAAGATGAAGAAGAGGAGTAGATGTAGATTCACACCACTCACTATCTAGTGCAAGGAAACTTCCAAATCAAATCTAAAGCATTCAAGGGAGTTGGTGATAGACTACAGTTCAAGTTCAACACTCAGAAAAGAAACTGAAGGATATCTTCATGTGGTCAGTCATCAACACAAAGTGAGAGACATTGGGCAACATCCCTGAAGAAATCTGTGTGGAAGAACCTGGAACTCTTTGGAAGAAATGTGGAAAGAAACCTGAATCACTGTATTAGGAAGGAAGAGGAAACAAGACAAGGATCTCGACGCATACATGGAAGCTGATAGAGGAAGGGAAGGAAGATGGTGAAGCAGAAGATGAACTAGTGCAAGGATGAACAGCGAAAATAGGAAGTTGATGAAACCAATAAAACACTGGACAAAGAAATGAAGAAGAGTGAACGAAAAAACAGAACACACTTCTACGACACACTTCCAAATGAAGCAGAACAGGCTTCTAGTAGGAGAGACCTGACAACGTTATATCAAATAACCAGGTTACTATCCGGGAGGGAAGAGATCAACGCAGACGAAAGCAATGAAAGATAGTGAAGGAAAGCTATTTAGCAAAGAGGAGAAACAAAGGAAACAGTGGGCTGACCACTTGAAAAAACTCTTGAATCGACCACCACCATCACCACCTGCAACTCGTCCAGAAATACCACTGGCAACTGCAGAACTACCAGTGAACACAGGCCCTCCGACAAAAACAGAGGTGAAGTCCTGAATCCCATAAAGTCGCTGAAATCCGAGGAAGCAGCAGGACCAAATAGAATTCAATCAGAAGCACTAAATCAGACAAAGAGACAATAGCGGACATGCTCATACCACTAATGCAGAAGTTTCGGAAGGAAGGAAGGAAAGATGCCTACCGAGTGGAAGGATTACCTTGTCAGACGTCAAACGAAGGAAGACCTAAGTCTTCGCAAGAACTGGTGCGGAGTCGTGCTGCTGCCCACCCCACGCAAAATATTAAGCCTCATCATCCTGGAGAGACTAAAGGATGCACTGGATTAAAAATTACGACAGGAACAGGCTGGCTGACTGGCTGGCTTCAGGAAGATCAAATCATGTGTGCGTGAAATTGCAACGCTAGGCTACGCATAATCATAGAACAGAGTATAGAATGGCAGTCAACTCTCTACCTCAACTTTATCGACTTTGTAAAGGCTTTCCACAGAGCCGATCGAGAAGTAATTTGCCAACTGTTTCAACACTACGGGGTGCCACAAATCTTTATCAACCTCATTCAGCAGATATATGAAGTTGTCACATGCCAAGTAATTCACAATGGAAAGCTCAGTGACGCGTTTGAAGTGAAGACAGGAGTAAGACAAGGCTGTCTACTTTCACCTATGGCCTTCCTGATTGTGGTGGACTGGATCATGTAGCAAACCGTGAGGATCGCGAAGATGGACATACGCTGTTTGACTGTTGAAAAGAGCCTACAAGTTTTGGACTTCTCCGATGACTTTTGTCTGATGTCGCACAAACTTGAAGATCTACAGGCGAAAACTAACAAGTTCACAGAAGAGGCGAGACAGGGCAGAGAAGGAAGATGGGACTTCCTTCAGGTGAACGTAGAGAAGACGGAAGTGATGAAGATATCCAACGAACAACGGCATGAACAACAAGCACAAATCACCATCAACAGGAGAAACCTAAAAGAAGTTATCTGTTTCACCTACCTAGGCAGGCAGCATCGTTTCAACTACAGGCGGCACAGACGAGGATGTCAAAGTCGGCCAGGATCGGAAAAGCAAGACAGGCGTTCACTAGCCTGAAACCAGTGTAGAGATCTTCTGCACTCAGCATGTGGAACAACATCCGGATTTTCAACACTAATGTTATTCAGGTCAGTGCTTCTATATGCTTCAGAGACTTGGCGCGTCACGAAACCATTTCCAACAAACTACAGACATTCATCAACGGCTGCCGCCTAAGCTCACTCGATATTGAAGATCAGATGGCCAGAATAATGGGAATAAGCAACAAGGAACTCTGGTAACGAAACAAGCAAGAACCTATCACGCAACAAATATGCAGAAGAAAGTGGAGATGGATTGGATTAGGCATACATTGAGAAGGCCGACTGGGGACACCAGGTGCCAGGCCGGGTAGTCGAGTGGATTCCAAATGGGCGTTCTGTTAAAGCCCTTTGTTCCACTAGGAACCTGAGGGAAAAGAATAATAACTTGAAATACCTAATAAATGTTTCAATTATCTAGTGCTTACCTATAATTATTTTGGTGGGGATAATTTCTTGATTCTCTATTCTTTACCACATGCTTTCACTAGTAGTCTTTCAAGATGGGATTTACATCAACAAGAGCAATTGACTGTGGAGCACTGTCATTATATACTTAAAATTAATTGTACCTTATTACTAATCAGTAGGTATTTAATGCGAAAAATATATCCTCTTAAGTATTTTTTAGTGTGATCAGATCAATGAAATCTAACGTGAAACCTAAGTTCTTCCAGAACTTCTGCTAAAAATATTATGTGGACATTGGAGATGTGATTTAAACGTACCTAGTGAGATATAAATCTGTTCAATGTAAGTTTACTGTCTTATTTTTTTCCAGTCATCACATTGCACTTGGATGACCCTTTCCTATTAAAAATCAGGATTTGAATAGTGTGGTCATATCCACTTGAGTTTACTGCTTTACATGTACCTGTGGGTACAAATAAACAGGTGGGACCCATTACTCTATGCAAATAAAGGCCAAAAAGCACATTCTAGAATGACTGCAGTAACATATCGAATTGCATGATTTTATTTACTCAGGAAATAGATGTCCAGCTTCTTCTCTGGCTAGACATACTGAAATGGATCGCTAGGTTAGTTTTCATGCATCTTCCTAACCTATTTATAAGGCCGATTGGTGACGCATATTGAAGTTTGTTGAAGCTTTGGATATAAGGAAATTTTACATCACTTATACATCCAATGACAATTTGTTATGACACTGAACATCTTTTGGTACACCAGTTATATTATTTTCCGACTTATTATTTCACTTCTAAACAAATAATTTGACCATTAGTTATATTGACCATTTTTTCAACTTATTAGTCCTTTATTATAATTTATTTAAATATGCATCGCAGGTAAGTCTGTGGGGTCAGATTGTTCGGAGTTTATTCCGCTAGACAATCACAGTTTTCAAATAAACTATCGTTTTGTCGAAATGAGGTTTAATCTTTTGATTTCATTTAGTTTAAGCCATGAAATATTTACTAGTCAATGACAGTGCTTCGGTCATCTCAATTTTTGAGCCTAATGTATACTTCTTCATCGGTTCATCACTCTCAAGTCACAGTTAGAATAATTGTGAACGTAATTTGAAGAATGACTGTGTTGATCATGGTCAATAAAAGGTAGTTAAGCATTACATCACCTGGTAAATCGAAAGTGACATGTTTTGTGACTGACACCAGTGGTACCAAGTTTAAAATGTTCCCCTTCTTCCCATGATTTGTCTTTAGCAAATTCTCAAATACACTACTGGTATGTAGTTATCTTTAGTATCACGACAAGTTAAAGAAGCTTTTCATGTGTCACTTGGTTTCAGTTGGCTACTAGACAGACACGTGAGTTAAAACATTTCAATACACATGATTTATCTGAAATTAATATTTCAAGTGTTTGAGATATAGCAACGAGGGCATTCAGAAAAGTGTGTAACAAGTGACGGGAATAGTACCTTTTAATCAGTACATTTTACATATTAAGTTGTGAATTTAGACACAAATCTACTGAGATACTGATTGTATTGTGGAAATTATGGTGAATATTTTTCGCTCGGGTTGAGGATGTTCGAGTAAGTTGTTCTCTGGGCTTCCCTAGAAAACTGTGATGGACTGGTGGTGATGTCTAGAAAGACAGTAAAACATTTGCTTACTGAAACTATACCTCAGAAAACAAACACTCAAAGCTTACTGTATTGCTGCGCAGACCAATATAACTATGTAGTATATATATACATGTGTATATCATAGTCAGTATTAGGAAAATAGCGTGGGAAATCGTTGATTCTATCTATCAATGAACACTGCTGTCAACAACAGATTAATTACTTACAATTGATATAATAAATCACTTCCATATTATCGTATACTGAATAAAGTAATTTAATACACATTTTATTTAGAAGTGATAAACAAATGTCATTTTTACTAGTTATTTTATCAGTAAAATATATAGTGTCAACACACTGTTATGTTACCACTCATTAAGGATTTAAAATGTACTTCCATAATATGCTATTTTTAAACGGGATCAGTTAAGTGAACAGTCCAACTTCAACTGAGGCCTTTTCAAATATATATAACTTAACACAAGCCTGCGGAAAACCAAGTTATGTTTTGAGTTCTATGAATAGTATTTATCACCGTATAGAAATAAACTTCCATCTGATAGTTTAATTGAACGGCTTACATCACACGAGGTTTAGAAAGCAGCATCTTCTTTACTCGGTTCACTAATTTTTTAAAATTTTAACGAAAATTTACGCTAAAACTGAAAAATGTAATTTTATGATTTCCCCTGATATGTATTTAGTGAACATCTGATACGTACTTGAGTCGTGCTAGTTTACTGTAATTGAATTTGACAAATAGGATGCAATTTAATCTGTTTAATATTTGAGCTATTTAAAGTGTCATACATGACTGAAATCTGGGTAATGACGTGATCAAAATTATTATCGTAGTACTTAAAAAAAGTCGCTATTCTTATACTTTATTTTAATGGGGATCCTTGTGTAATGATAGATGAATGGTATTATCATGTCTTTTTCAGAGGAAATTACACCCAAGTAGACAAATAATTCTTAACACTCACTATTAAATAAACTGGTAATCAGTCCCATAAATCAGTCTAGTAGTCATGTTTCACAACTCGATGGGCATCATTTTTGTATGAGAAACAACAGTATTAATTACTTATCTTTTGATTGTTGGTATTCATATTGAGTTCAGTGTTTCTGTAAATTCCTAACTTTTAGCGCAGAGATTATGTTTTAATGCAACAATGCCCCTATTTTTTCAAGGAACTATGAAAACTAAAAAGGTTACGCACAAAATCCCAGTCAGGCAAAACCCTTGGTGATTAAAGTGACATAAAAATCTGGTCAGTCGTCTGGCCTTCTAACTTAGTTGTTTGAGGACTGGGTCAGGAACTCACTAGTCACTGGTTTGAATCCTGTCACAATCTAAATTTTTCATTCCAGTTATCATCCATTGTCATTACAAGTCTGCCAAACCACGGCTATCTCGGGCATTCAATCTGATAAAATTGCATCTAATTCTAGGCTATATATTAAACTATATTGCTTAAAAGAGAGTGGCAGAAGTCTGCGCAACCTAATATCTGAAATTAGTTGACTGAAAGTTGGTTTAAATTCTGACAATCTAAAACGATTACGTAAAAGATATCAAAGTGTTAACTGATAGATATTTCTTCCTTTTACCATAAGCAGATAAAAATGTTGACAAAAAAAGTTTATTTAAAACGAACAGTTTACACGTGAACAATTTTTCAGTAATTTCCCTCGAAGACTCATAGTACTTGAAAGAAAGTGAAGTTTCTAATTTGTCAGCTAGAGTATGATTGAACAGTCAAGATGATACTTAGACTAGTTTCAGACAACTCCAACAGAAATACGTCAAGGTTAGACAACTACAAAAATGTTTAGCATACAGTTTCTAATAAATCAGACTTGTTTTGTCTTATGGTTGAAAGCTCATTTTTAAATGCTTTCATGGTTTATAACTATGCATTACATAAAATGAAACCGACTAAACGCCTTAAATGACTTCCGTCTAACTGTGTATCCTAAAACCCAATAACATCATCTTCTGAGATATGTAAAAAAGACCACTATCTTATTTTGTTACTGAATATAAGATGCTGACCAAAAATGGAAAGTAAAACCAATAATCAGAATATATGTTATGTTTGCACGTCTCAGTGTGCTTGAAATAGGTTATTCTAACCTATCTCATGGAAGTTTGGTCCAAGCTTCATCAAGAAAATAATGGCAAACTATACTGTCACAAGGATGTATACAACTAGCCAAAAAACCATGTAGTTCAAATCACTGTCGAATTTGTCTGGATTATGACTATTTTTCAGTATGATTATTCACTATATATTGTGCGCTGATAGTCAATGCATCAACTCAGACCTGTATGTGTTTCATTTCAGACATTAGCTATTACAGAGTAACGGAGGTTGTAGGCGTCATAACTGTCGATGTATGAAAAAATGTGTACTTCTTGGAAATAAGTGGCATGCCGTTTTCACTCAAACATATCCATGATGATATAGTTTTTGATTACTTCCCTGAAAAAGCTCAAACGAGAATTCCGTGCAAAACTTTGGAATTACTTATTTAAATCACGTTGAGATTCATACATGTGTGACATATCTAGTGTCTTTTTACTCGGCGTCCAATATCTGTTAAAATTTCTGGTCAGATCTAAATAATCAAAATATTTCGACAACACAGGACCTTCGAGACCTGTGGGGAAATTGTTTAAGTAAAGTGCATGAGCGAACCTTAGCTCTACCGAATAAACAAACATGGAAAGACATGTGAAAACAATGGATTTGACCCCTGTAACGTCACAATTTTATTGAATTATCGCAAGTATGCTTTATGCCTATAAGGTTCTTATGTAGCGAAGATTTCAGCGCAAACATTTTCTTTTTGCGACGGTGTCATTTTCAGAAGTTGTGCATTTTTATTTATAAATAAATCGAGGCAAACAAAAGCAAATTTGTTTGTGTATCATTTCTGCAGTAAGCGGAATTGTGAATTGAGGAAAATATTTCATGCATCATCATATAAACTGAAAAATACAGGAGACTAAAGGTGAAAGATGTAAGACAAAAGGTGAATGAGTGAGTGGATATGGTGTGATCTACAAATGTATCAAACGACAACTAATACCGGTTGCACAAAAGGTGGTTCCTATTACCTAATGGCTCGGTGGATAACACGTCGGCGTCGGAATTGATGGGTACTGGATTCTAGTCTCAGTAAGAATAATAACGCTGTTTGGAGTGCAAATTTATTCAGCTGACGAGTCTCAAATAGAACGAAGTGTACGTTCTGAATTCTGCTGCTAGTCACTGAGATGAATATGGTATGATTTAATTTAAAAGCACTTGCGTGATGATTATATAAAATAGAAGATGTGAGTATCAGCCGGACTACATGGAGATGAAGAGAAGTGGATGCGTTATGATAAAGTAAAACTGACTGAAATAGAATGAAGAAGAATGAGGACGAAGTAGGGGTAAGAATCGTGTGATCAAGATGGTAAGCGAGGCCTGGGATACGAAAGGGACCGTACGAAATATTTCTTTAAGCATTTGCGGCTTAAGATTATTTAACGCAAAGATGTTTGCAATACACAGATGTATGCGTGGACTATTAAGAAAGTTTGATTTGGTTTTGTAAATATGAAAAAACAATGGTTCGCAGGCTGCATGGTTCTGGTCGACTAAATGTTGATGGATTGATGAGTTTATGACTCCACTGTCCGATTTTGCTCAGTGTTGAGATTGACCGATGGGGCGCTAGAAGTGATTACTCTTAGGGAAGTGGTTTGAAAATATTTTTCTTATTGACTTCGTTGAGTGATTTTCATGAATTTCATCAGAGATCACCATTAAATTCCAAATTGGTGTAAATTGTCTTTCTTAACGCAGTGATTATATTCAAATGTATTTTGGTTTTACTGATGCTATCCTAGGTAAAAGAATTATTTTCTTCATTTTCCAATATGTAACTGGAAAACCTACTGACTTAATTCTTCGGATAATCTTCTGCAGAAGTTATCTCCGTATGATGTAAAATACCGTGGCTTCAGAGTTGTCAGTAAATCTTCATAAAAAGTTGTGATTGTCCTTGCGAAAACTAACCAACTTTTTGTCTCTTTAGTTCTAGTTTCCTTCTTTATTTAGTTTTACCAATGGAAATTTGTTTAATGGATACTGAGAAGACACATTATCAATAGTATTTTCAGACAGTTTCAGAGATTATTAAGACATGTTCTATTTGTATTAATTGTTTACGTAATTAGGATGTTGATGAGTATGTTATGGTTAATGATTCTTACCGATAAATATGAGTGACATTTTAAAAACAAGCTATAAAATACGTTTTTATCGTGTCATTCATTTAAAGTTAAAAAATGCTGATAACCGGAGGTTTTGTCTGTTTGGCACTACTTAATAATTTAATTTATTAAGTATTTAAAAATAAAAAAGAGTGTAACCAACTCTCTGCTTCTCATCACTGAAGATTTATTATATATCTTTATAGCAAGGAATGAAAGTAGAATGTCAAGCCGAAGAAAACTTCCAGTGTTCCCTCATATATTCATGTAATATTACGACAGTGATACAGAAAGAATGATTTTCCATAAAATCTAATGGCTATCTTTATTAATTACTTTAAATATGCCCAGTTAACTTGTTAGACGTTTTTATGAGCAAGTGAGTATTTATTCCTACAATTTATGATGACAAACTTATTGACGTCTATTCTAACAAGAAAAGGTAGATATTAGTGTATATAATTGTTGTTATATCATACTGTTGTTGATTGGGCTGAATTGGTCAGTCTCTGTAGGCATATGAGATCCTCTGCGGATACCTCGATATTACCTGTGCTCTTATGATAGTAATAATAAATAGTGGCTAGCAGTGGAGTCCATGATGCGCATTTCGTCCTATTTGGGACTCGTCATCTGGATATACCTGCTTTCATGTGAGTGATGTTGTTCCCGAGTCCGAATCCCGGTCGGACAACATCACTCACCGAAAAGCATGTACACCCATCTAACGAGTCCCAACTAGGACGAAATACGCATCCTGGATTGCACTGCTAGACACTATCCATCATTACTATCAAAAATAGATATTTCTTGTAACGTTTCACACTATATTAAGTATCTCCACAGGATAGTGTATTTGCATGAGCACAAATACTTGAGCACAGAAAATATGGTAAGCATTACCGCCTATTGTGTAACAGAAAAAATAATTATAACCACTTTCTTTTAGAAAATGTGTTTCATCCAGTAGAGAAATCTCAACAAGTCATATTTGAATAGTAGAGTATATGAATTTGGTGATAGTATTTCATTCAACCAAGTATCGTGACGTTTTTCTGCATTTTATTGTTAGCTCGCAAAAGAATAGGTTTAAAACAATTTGAAAATGTATGGCAGTATGCAATGTATTTCAAAAACATATTTCAAAAGTCAAAGCGAGTTAAAATGGAGCTGTTTATTGCAATAAGTCAATCAGAAAACTGTTGATATCCTAGGTTTCAAGCAAGATATAATGTACTTTCAGGTAGTAAAAATGAAAATTAATTATCTCTTTTACAAGACACTTCAATGCTCTACAGACTGCACCGTACTCCCACTTAATACTAGGTCCATTCTTGTGTTACATATTAGCCATAACATTTGTACAAATATTAACGAAATAAAAGTATTGAAAACTGTAAGATAGCCACCATAATGCGATTGCTTTCAGAAATAAGCGGTTCCAGAAAATCTGTGCTACAAATATGGGTCACAAATTATTAAATATAACTAGGTGTAGATAGATAGAATATTCCTCTATGTTTCAGCTTCCTAACAAAGAAGAACCTGGAACTTTCTAGGGAAATGTATAAATAATAGGTCAGAGATTGATTACCTTTTCCTTAAGTACAAATCTATCTACTATAGCAGTTGTTGCAACAGATTTCGTAGAAGTTGAAGTCTCTTTTTTTAAGCTGTGAAAATTAGTCAAAAATCTAGTCACAAACTGATGGTGTAAAATGCAATAACAGTAACTTCATACACGTTCATCGCATACCAGTTTCAGCAAGCATAAGAGGAGTACGTACAATAAATACTTGTTGGGCATGTTTTTTACGTGTTTGTCTTCAGTACGTATTCACATTATCTATGCTGGTATAAATCAAAAGTTCATACAGTACACTTTAATTGTTGAACTACTAAATATAATTTTTAATGTTCAAAATATTTTATCAAGTAAAAACAAAAATTCACATAATGAAAACAAGCATATTCCCTGAATATAACAATTATTACTACTGTATATTTCACAACTTAACATAAGTGACAAAGATCTTGATGTCTTTGCAAACTGCACAGTTTTGTCCCTACATGTGAACACATTTCTTGCATTATATGTCATAGTTAAGGTTTTAACGGAGTTATTCACTGAGTATATGTAGAAGGATTTAAAGTTCACATTTGCTCTCAGGTTAATTCCAAGAACTGGTTCACTCAGATATATTTCTGTTACAAGTAAACTGACTGTAACTTTTATCGGGTGAAAATAAGGAAAATTAAACTCTACTTAGCGTTTTGCTTATTTCTCTCATTATTTAAATGGTTCACGCAAATGTGATATTTTTGTTAATATTTCCGGAACTGCCTGCAAAATTCAAGAAACTGGGAATCTTCACTTAACAAAATCCACTTCATTAACCCTGGACACTTAAACATTTTCCATTGATATAATTCATTTTACCTCCCTTTTCAAACTAACAAAATATAATTGAGTTCTTGAACTTTGGATTCAAGCAATACTGGAAGTAACTAAAATTTTCAACTTGTTACTTCTATTGTCGTATTTTGAAATCGTTAATTACCTAGCATATATTATTAGGAGAATTAGACTCCATACGGAACTTAACTTCATTGTGAAACTTTTTGCAGTAAAAAGTCGTGAGAAAATTTGTAAGTTTACCCATTTCATTTTTATCTATCAGTAGTAATATGGATGTTTTTTGACGATTTTTAAGCTACTTGACATTTGAAAGATTGGATGACTATCACAGATATAAATATTCCGAACTGAATTCCGAATGGTGCGAAACTTATCAAGCCAATTATTCATTAAAAGTAAGTATATTTGGAACGAAACAAAAACATTAGTGTCTTGAGACAGACTTGATGAAAACAGTAGATTGAAAGTCGAAATACTGGTTTATTTTTGATGTGAACTAACTAGTAAGAACTATTAAATAAATAAGCTTTATGGTGACTTCACGATAAATCCAGTTATCTACAATTGTCGTCAACTGGTTTGTACGCAACTAAGATAGACATGGAGAAGGCTAATAGCATTCCAAGTTAAGCTGTCATATAACTGTTGCTTTTAGTATTTTATGCATGAATTGCTAGATAAGCAATTTCAGATTTCTGCTTCGTGTGAGGTATTGCAAAGATCCTGAAATACTGTGTAATTTGTATAATTTGTTTTCATTTACAAGTAAGCATTCAATCAAACACTTTCTCTACTTATTTCTGTGTTTGTTTCCGTTTTTAATAATGCTGAAACAGTCTCTTTTGTGAAGTTTACTACCATCTAATTCAGTGTAACATTGTTAAGATATATTTCAGAAGTGCAATAGATCAATTGTTACAAATGCTGTTGTCCAGCTGTTTTGCATGTTTAAACCAATTTCCTTGACTTAATTATCCCTGGAGACCCATCTGTAGTGGTGGTGGGGTTCAGCAGACCAGTGACACATTCCAGTGCATGGCAACGGGTGTTTCAGGAAACTACATACAGATATGCTATACACATATTCTGCTATTTTGTGAGTGTTATGTAACATATAGCAAACATTATCACAGGCTCTACCTGACTTAACACTATTTAATAAATGTCACTCTTATTAATATTCACTTTGTACAATTTTTTCAGGAAAAATGACACTGATTTTTCAGCTTTGATAAGTGCCATACACCTTTTACTTGCAAACAGCTCCAAATTTATTCAAAGTTTATCTTTATACGTACATATATAGCGCCATTATTGAAATGGTTTCTAAACGCAGTGAAAATTACTAAACTGTTTACGCAATTTTGTGTATAAATAGTAAGAAACTAAAAGTTTCTGTATAAGTTGCACTTTTCGTCGTACAAAGAGTGACAAGTAAAGCGAATACACGATGTTGGAATGCTGCGCATTCATTGATGAAAGAAAGAAAGAATATGTGAAAATCTTTTTTAAGGTGAGGGCCCTTTCAGTGACATATAACTATGGAATATGATGAACATAGTTACAGCTTTAGTATTCGAGTTTCAGTGAATAACCATTTCTCAGTTGAATAGGATATAGACAGAGGTTGATATATATCAGTATGGGTGGGGGAATAAGCTGAGTACTTGAGAATAGAAATTTCTGAATAAATTTTTTTTCAGTATATGCAAGGATTCGAAGATGAATCGGTAATGTTCTTCACAAATTATTTTATCTAACAATCGAAGATTCTTATAATTCACCTGTTTTTTTTCTGATCAAAGATTAGTTCAATCGTTTGCATATATTTATTATACATTTAATAATGAATTAGAAGTCAACTAATAACAAGTAAACCGAGGTTTCTGCAACTTACAGCAAAAATATATGATCTGATAATCAAACAGTAAAGATTCATGTTTAATGTCTAGTTAGATGGTTAAAAGATTTATCAGACAGGAATTTTTCTCAAAAAGAGGGGAAAAAACAGCAAACAAACCAACATAAAATAAGTATTTTCTCCTCACCCAAACATTTAGTATTAAATTGATTTATGATGAATACGGATATTAAAAATCTTCATTCTGAAATTTGATTGGGCAAATTAAAACTCATATTTCATTGATATATGTATGCGTATAAAATGGATTTCCTCTGTTCATGACATTCTGCTGCTTATTTCTTTTTTTCTGCTTCATTTTACACTGAGAATTTCATGTTTGATTCATGATTATCTTATCGCTGTGATATAAATATATAAATATATATATATATATATATCACATTTATTTTATTGTGTTTATTTGAGCAGAAGGAAAGAACAGATCATTCAAAAATTTTTACTGAATGATAATAATTCTGTTTAGACTATACTCATTAAATGTGAAAGCATACAGCTAGAGAATAATTCAGCTTATCAGTTGAAAGATTTACGTTAGAAATTTTTGAAGTTATGTATTTCATCAAAATTTACTAAACTATTGAATAATAGTTGGCTAAAGAGATAGTTCAGATCACTTTATCTTGTCGAAAATGCTATTAATGATTTTCTACCATCTCATTCAGCTAGATAAATGACACTTCACTATCAGTCCGAAATGACATAATGATTGATTAATGGAATAAATTGGCTTGTATTATTTTTACAGAGGTGTAAACCAGTTTGGGCCAAGGTGTCTGAATGCATTCGGTTTCAAAGTTTTTTATCCTCACCTGTTTACTTTCGTTTATACTAACTGTTTCTCTGATATAGTAACTAAATGTGTAACTTAATAAAATCTTTTTCAATTGATAGATAAATATTTTGTTACACAAGAATATCAAATCTCAATGAACATCAAACCAACACAGTTACATACCTACTGATCGCTTAGTGAATTAATTTTCAGGATATTACTTATATTGACGGAATAACCCCTCTTTGGATTTTGGTAATACTTAGACTTCAACCTTGGAATGACAAGATAAAATACATGCATTGTTCACCTCCCTATCTACTTATGTGAATGTGAACATGAAGTTATCTTCTATTTTGTTTATTGATATGTATCTTGCAAACAGCCATGTTTTTGCACAGTATGAAATAACAAAGATACAAACTAGTTGTAAGATAGATCAATTTTACTAGTTGTTTTTGACATTCAAATGGAAACATCGCTGGTACATGAGATTTAGTAATAAACCTTAAAAATACCTTATTTGACCAAAAGACAAAATAACGAGACAAACATTTTTGTTGAAGATTTGCCTCCTGGATTCCACTGCTAGTTACCAAACATCAATTAAATCAAAATTGAAATGAAAGGCAATATCGAGATATCCACACAGTCGCTCATATGCCAATAGAGACCAACTGATTCGGTGCCATCAACGATGGGATTATACAAGCAACTTCTTACAGGCTACACTCATCGCACAAGAAATGGCTATCGTGATTCGGTGGCCTAGTAGAAATCCGTCGACGAGTTTCACTGGTGTACCTATCTAATGCTCAGTATTAAGGGAATCGTAGATTATGTATGTGACAAAAAATAACAGATTTACCTGCACAATAATTATTATATGGTACATCTGTCCATTTATTCAGTGTTATTCAACTAAATTTAATCCAGCTAGATGTTCTGAATTGTCACTAAGTAGTTAGCTAGAAGTGTATAGTTTTATTTTAAGAATACATTTATTAATTTGTGAGCTATATAGGATGATCAATTTGCAAATGATTATTAAACTGGGTGGTTCACGTTGATATTTCTCACAGGTGAGTAGTTTTTCAACTGTTTAACTGTGGTGTCAACAAGGTTACCGTTGGAAACCACTCAGCCAAAACCGTAGTGTGTGATCTCAGGAACAGAAGTGTTACGAACTAGCGTAGTAGGCTACTACTAAACAATCTGTGTAACTAGAAACTACTGAGTTCGATTTATAGATTTCATCAACCAGATCAAAGTAATCCAAACATCATATGCATACACCGCTGATTAACTTGTATCCAAAAGAGTGAAATAGTTGTTCGGTGTTTAAATCAATCTGATCCGCCTGACGAAGTCTACGGATGAGCCTGATCTATTTTTGACCACTGAGGTTGTTATGTAGTAGTATATAATGTGAACTATGTATTAGAATAAAGTAAATTTGTGTAAAAAGTGGCGAGAAAATTTAGTTTATATGAAACTCATTTTGACAGAACTTTGATAAGTATCTGATGAATATGTTCAAATATTCCCTGTATTTGTCCACTGTTACCTTTTTACACCATTTAGTAAAATGTACTTCATAAATATCACCTGGGCTGTAGATTGGTCATCATAAGAAATGCTACTCCAAATGATGATCATTGTATCTATTTAGTCCGAGGTACTGATCAAAGTCTGTTGAATACGTCTATGGTGTTTGTGCTAGGTTGAATAATTCACAATTAAATTGTACTCTGAATGAAAGTAGAATGTTATTAGTCAGTCATAGACGTTGTTTTTGTTGTCTATGACTTCATTAGAAATAAATTCACAAAGATCGAGGTGAAGTATATTAATTTTCGAGGATCTATGAACGTGAAATGACAAAAGTCTGCCAATTACTTGAGTGCGAATATATTTAGTATGACCAACACAGGTTTTCATTAGCAGGATAGATGGATACGTCAGTACTAGCTTCCTTAAATATCCTGAATAAAATAGAAGTTTTCAGAGAAGTTTCAACATTTTATAGTCTCATCCGGAATCAGAAATATTTCTGTAACTTAAATCAGTTTTATATCTCATTTCTCCAACTACCTATCTCATTCAGCATGTTTGTACGTCTGATAAACACTGAATGAAATAGAAGGTTATGATACGACCTTGACTTTCACCTTTAGGATAACCCACAGGATTGTTGCAGTTGTTTAAGAGTCTTTTATAACCTAAAGAACTGGTGTATGTTTTTTTCGAAGGAATTTCGGGGTATGAACAATTGAGCTTCAGTTTTATTTATGCTATATTTGCACTTCATCTTTTATAGATAACAAGTGAAAGGTCTATGTAAACTGACTCCAGTTATTTTTCATTTACAACATAACGACATATTTTACGTAACGTTCGCCTCCTAGTAATAACCTACATGACACAAACCTAGACCATGATACGTTGAGTAAGTATCAAAGCAACAACCGAAACCGTTTGCACGAGTTGGCTATCGTGGCTCAGTGGCCTAGTGGATAACTCTCTGGAGTTTGAAGTGACGGGTACTGGGTTCGAGTCGCAATAGGGACAACACCACCAACTGGGGTGTGGATGCATCCAGCTGAGGAGTTTCAAATAGGTTGAAAGGTGCGTCCTGGACTCTACTAAGAGATACGAAGATGAATACAACATTATAAATGTAAGGCAGTATCGTTGCATCCCCATAGAAGCCTATCTGTCATCAGAAGTCGAGAGATTCTGCCGGGCATCTTAACGGGGAATTACAAGTATCAAAAAGAAAATAACAACCAAGTGCCTTTATACCAAATGCAGAAATGGTCTATAGCACAAAGACAAAATAAAGAACAAGGTCTATCTAACAAGTCTTCGCTTTTACCCTGAAGCCATTCGGTTCATGTAATTATCTTCACTTGTGAAATAGTTACTATATTCATAATGTTTAAGTTAAAGTAGTTTCACTGATATCACAATTTATCTTCATTTGATTTGAATATAAGCAATTTCTTCATCTGCACTTACAGTTTGTAATTCTTACCAACAGCTCGTCAAATTATGAATACATGAACTGGCAACCTGCTGCTGTATCATACTGCTATTCCGTAAACTAAGGGACCATTGTTAGATTATGATATAAACATAACTATTTGTTTTCTGTAAATTTACCTAACTAGGAAACAAATAAGATGCTCACATCTTACATCTGTTTATCACCAAACGAATTTTCTTCTAGATTGAATAATTTTATATTCGCTATTTATAGGCCGACTACTTTCTTACTTTCATGTGTAAAGAAAAATCAAATACACTCCAGATGTTTCAGGTATAACCTGAAGATTTTCCTGCTGATACAAACCGAACATGCAGACGAATTCATTATTATACTATCTTTGTTGTATTGTGCTCTCTGAGCTGGGTTGTTTAACCATGGAGCTAGCTAGCTAGTAGGAAGCTACTAAATCACTCACGGAGAGATAGTGACAGCTCACTTCATACTGAAATTAATGCTGATTATGTCATCCAGAAAGACAATAAAAGCCCCACGATTAAATAACCCAGCTCAGAGAACAAACTACAACTAATACTATCCATCTGCACTACATATATTCTCCATCATGTATTATACTGTTCTCACCAGCTTTGATATTGTAAAAATGCTACATAATAAGTTCAGTTTCATTTGTAGAAATTATTAACAGTGCCAGGGGAAAAAGGTATCTTCCTCGAAAGAAGTCAATCATAGAATTACTGAAAACTATATGAGGCTGTTTTTCTAGGAAGTCTATTTTCAGATTTATTGATCCCAATCCAGTTAATTAGGCCAAATGATGTTAGCTGGAATATAAAATAAGGACTATTATTCGTACAACAGAGATTCATAGCTTTATCTTCTTGAATCCTGTTGAACTACACGGTATCTTTGAACTATGAAATTAACAATGATTGCCGATTAATCTCAATTAACTATCAATTTAGTAGTCAAAAGGTGTGACCGATCATAGTATTTGCTATAATAACTAGCCAACATGCAAAACATCACTGAAAAAAATTATCAACAAAGTATTTCATTCACAGTAATTCTGAATTTAGTTCACATCTCTGATTAATTCATAGAATACTTGATGAAAGCAGTTGCAAGAAATTTGTTAATTTTACCAACGAGATTAGATTCAGTGTTCTAAAAGACTGATATACGCACTAATATAAATGGAGTATCCTAGTCATAACGTAAACATTTGTTAAAAATTGCACCAAATAGTGAGTAAAACACAGTAAATAAGACGGGTCACTTTTGACTCAGTAGTTTAGTGGACATGACCTATTTATTTCAAGCGATGGTTCTATGTTTAAACCTAACACGAAGAGCAGTCAGTTATCGGGATATATATGTATTTCACTGACGAGAACGATATGAATAAAACTGATGTCCTACTCTCCAGCACTAGCCATCAACAAGCAGTTTATGTCAATATAAGTTCAACGCTAAACTGGTACATTTGTTTCTGAGAATCGTTTACCAATGAAAACTGATTAAATTACTTCAGGAAAAGAAACGAAAGTAAATCATAGATAGATGCAGATAAAATGTCATGAGTAGTCATAAGAAATTGTAAACCTGTGACTCAAATGGAATTCAGTTACATAATACGTTGAATTCTTAGATCGAAAAACGAGTTGACATTCCAGAAAGTTGTGCATTATTCTTTTGTTTGTTTATATGGCTAACAGATACAACCAGAAAGTTTGCGTATATTATTTAAAATGCGTTGTTACGGATAGTAAGTTACTTAGTACTTCAATGCTAAACAGCGTATTTGAATAATATTTCACTTTTCCTCCCCTTCTTTTTAAGATAACATAGGTTTAGGCTCTAAAACCACTCAACAGATATCTCTTTAGAAAATAATATTTAGCAAATATTGCAATGCTAATGTAAAAACTTATTTTCCTTTTCGTAAGTGTATTGGTCCGACGGTTACCAATCTTATGTTGTCTAGTCCTCAATGAAGACAAAATTCTATCAGCAGATTTGCAATACTGCTATAAAGTCAGAAGACCTGAGCATCACATTGCACACTGATGTTAGATGATTGAAGACAGTCAACTGGAAGCCATGAATCCAGTTTTCTAGCTTTTTGGCCCTCGTCACTAAGACTTATTTGCACCCTCAAGCGAATTAATGCCTTAGCAAAGGTTACGGAAAGGCGAAATACTGTGGTCAGATAGTTTAATGTGCTAATTCAAGCGAAAAATAGTACTGAAGCTGCTTTTTCTATTTCATAATACTTAGCAGTGAAAGCAGCTACTAAGAGGTTCTAGTTTGAAGTAGGAACTTATCAATCACCTGCAAACGCCCATATGTCAAGTGCATGAAGACAATGAAGAAGGATAATTCATAACTCGATTGTTTTAGATCTCCGAATAGAAAACCGAAAGGAATGCTTGAAAGCCATTACACTTGTATTTTTCAAAATGATGCAATAAATAGCATCTGTGATGAACCTATTCCGTATTCAAATAAAAGACAAGAAGAGAAGTTAAATTTACACCAAAAGAAGTGAAACAGCTAGCAAATTCATAAGGATAATCTGTATTTCATAAAACAGAAAATTTTTCATTTTTTGTCTATTTTACAGCAGCTGCAGCATACCTGAGCAGAAGATAACTTGTACTCAGGCTGTGTGTTTCAATATTTTACTGCACATCGTACTAAATCCAAACAGAAACATCAAGATATCATTTTGCACAATAATTACGTACAAGCTTATAGACACACCATTTCCAAGTTTACTGTTCTAGTTCATGGTAGAATATTAGTGTATTGAAAATACTTTCACACTAACAGACACAAACTGAAGCATATGCAGTAACCCATTGATAAAACTAAAAACCTGTATTGATTGGTCACGGGAGTGCAAACAATTTCATCTTATCTAGTCCTCAGTGCAGACCGAATCCTATCGAACATATTTGCAATGTGGAAACCAAGCTAGGAAGGTCAGCATCAGGCGGGACATCAGTTCTGTCGAGATTGCAGACATGCCTTGCTGACGAGTGAGAAGAAGCACGAAACCTAGGTTCAGGGCTTCCTTCTGATTGTCTCCAACCAACTAACAAAAACTAAAAACCTATTCAGTTCCTAGTATATGGTATGATACCCACCTATAAGCATAAACTAAATTGCAATTTAGCTTTCAGTTGCTAAATTTTAACTGAAAGTAATTTTACGCCGATAAAATTGTATTTAACAGGTTAGTCTATTGTTTATCTAATAGCTCTTATTTGCTCCTTCTGTACAGTTTTCGTTTTAATGCGTAAATGGAATCCAGCGTAACACAATCACTCTAAATATATTTCACCCAGGTTCGTAAAGGTTAAAACTATGAAAAACTAAGAATGAATCCGGTACTCCCTGCAAATCATGTTTGTTTTTATTTATTATTATTATTATTATTAGTCCTCTGGGTTCCTAATGGAACATAGGGCTTCAGTAGCACGTCTCCGGTGAACTCTGTTCTCTGAAATCTTTTCAACCTGCCTCCATGACAGTCCACAAACTCTCATTTCCTCCTAGCACTATCTCCTCAAAGTCACCCTCATCTCAGACACCTAACTCGTCGCTACCCATGGGGATTCCACTCGAGCAACTGGCCTGACGCGTGATGTCCCCAGTCGGCCTTCTCAGTGTATGCCCACTCCAATCCATCTCCACTTCCTCCCACTGCATATTTGTTGGGTGATAGGTTCTTGGTTGGTTCGTTACCCAGCCAGAGTTCCTTGTTGCTTATTCTCATTATTCTGGCCATCTGATCTTCAGTAGCGAGCCAGCGTAGGCAGTTGTTGATGAATGTCTGTAGTTTATTGGATATCCCTTTCGTAACGTGCCAAGTCTCTCAACAATCACACAGAAGCACTGACTTGACAGGGTTGGTGTTGAAAATCCGGATGTTGTTCCACATGCTGAGTGCAGTGAAGCAGATCTGCACACTGGTTTCAGGCTAATGAACGCCTGTCTTGCTTTTCCGATCCTGTCTGACTTTGACATCCTCGTCTATGCCTGTGCCGCCTGTAGTTGAAACAGTGCTGCCTAGATAGATGAAGGAGGTTACTTCCTTTAAGTTTCTCCCGTTCATGGTGATTGGAGTTTGTTGTTGTTGTTGTTGTGGGAGTTGTTGGTGCGGTATCTTCATCACCTCTATTTTTTCTACGTCCACTTGAAGCCCTATCTTTGCTACCTCTTCTGCCAACTTGTTAGTTATCGCCTGTAGATCTTCAAGTTTGTGTGACATTAGACACAAGTCATCGGCGAAATCCAGATCTTCTAGGTTCTTTTCCGCAGTCCAGCCAGCCAGTGTATCCCCCTCTTCTCACAGCTCCCCACTGTTGTCTGCTGCATGATCCAGTACAGTGGACCACAATCAGGAATATCATGGGTGTTAGTAGATGGCGGCCTCGTTTCACTCCTGTCTTCACTTCAAAAGCATCACTGAGCTGAGCTTCCCATTGTGAATTACTTGGCTGGCATGTGGCGTCTTCATATAGTTGTTGAATGAGGCTGATAAAGGTTTGTGGTATTCCGTAGTATTGAAGCAGTTTCCAAATTACCTCTTGGTTGACGCTGTCAAAGGCCTTCTCAAAGTCGATGAAGTTGAGTTGTGGAGTTGACTGCCATTCTATGCTCTGTTCTATGATGATGCGAAGCGTTGCAATTTGTGGCACTAAGACCGTTGTATTGAAGCAACTGCCTGGCAATTTACTTGTCGGTCGACGTTGTCAAAAACCTTTCCAGAGTCGATGAAGTTGAGGTTGAATTGAGTAGATTGGCATTCTATACTCTGTTGTATGGTGGTGCGGAGCGTGGCGTTGCAATTTGATCCGCATATGATTTGTACTTCGTGAAGCCTCCCTGTTTCGGTCGCAGTTTTGAATCCAGCTCATCCTTTAGCCTCTTCAGGATGATGCTGCTTAATATTTTCCTTGGAGTGGACAGGAGCATGATTCCGCACCAGTTCTTGCAAACACTGAGGTCTCACTTCTTTGAGAGTTTGACAAGGTAGCCCTTTTTACAATCAATAGGCAGGTACCTTCTTTTCCTTCCACACCTTCTGCAATAGTGGTGTGAGCATGTCCGCTGTTGTCTCTGCGTCAGTTTTCAGTGCTTCTGGTGGGATCCCATCTTGTCCTGCTGCTTTCCCACCTTTCAGTAGCTTTATGGTGTTCAGGACTTCCATTTTTGTTGGAGGATTTATGTTCACTGGTAGTTCAGCGGCTGTAGGTGGTATTTCTGGACGAAGTGCAGGTGGTGGTCGATTCAAGAGCTTCTTGAAGTGGTCGGCCCATTGTTTCCTTCGTTTCTTTTCTTTCGTAATTGAATTTCCGTCATCATCTTTTATTGGTCTCGTCTGCTTTGATCTCCTCCCAGATAGCAACCTACTTATTTGATACGATGTTGTCAGGTTTCTGTCTCTCTTACCTGCAGCCTGTTCTGCTTCACTTGCCAGTGTTTCGTAGAAGTGCCTTTTGTCATTCCGTGCACTCTTCTTCACTTCTTTGTCCAGTGTTTTATACATTGTACTCAGTTCCTCTTGTCATTGAGCATCCTTGCACTGGTTTATCTTCTGCTTCACCATCCTCCTCTATCTGCTCTATCAGCTTCCATGTGTCTGTCGAGATCCATTCCTTATCTTCTTTCTTCCTTCCTAATACTGTTGTGTAGGTTTCTTTCCACATCTCTTTCAAAGACTTCCAGTGTTCTTCCACACAGGTTCATTCAGGGATGTTGCTTGATATCTCCCATTTTCTCTTAATGGCTGACCGATGTGAAGATTTCCTTTGTATTTTCATCCTTCAGTTTCCGATTGTTTTACTTGAACTGCGGTCTATCACCAGCTTCCTTGAAAGCTTTCAACTTGATTTGGAAGGCAGGTTCCTTGCACTAAATAGTGGTGTGAACCTACATCTGCTCCTCTTCTTCATCTGAACTTGTGTCAAGTAGGCTGCGTCTTCATTTTCTTGAGATTGAGATAAAGTCGATCTGATTTTTAGTGTGTGCTGGTGTCTGGTGAAATCTATGTTGCTCGCTTTGTGGGTATCCTTGTGCTTGAACACACTGCCTGACTCCAATCACCAAATCGTTGAATGTGCAGAATTCTGCGAACAATTCTCCATTCTCGTTCATCACCTCACCGAGCGCTTCTCGACCAATGGGTAGTTCCCTTCCTTTGTTGTATGCTCCCAGTTTGGCATTCATGTCGCCCATTAGAATTTCGATGTTGCCAACTGGGGTGGGGCTTGTCCAGTGTTGACTGAAGTTGTCTGTAGAATTTCCCCTTCTCTTCATCTGCATTATTTGTATGTGCACAGCATTGTATGATTGTGACCTTCCTTCGTTTTGAGTTGAATCTTGCTGTCATGATCCTGATGCAGAGTGAGATTGGTTCCCACTGTATGAGAGCCTTCGATGTTCTCAGAGACATCAAGATAGCCACTCCAAAGCTCAGTGTGCTCGTGGTTGTCGTCTGTGTGACAATATCGGAGTAGATTATTGACTCTCCAGTTGACAGTTTGGAGAGTCGGCTTCCATTCCATCTACTTTCGCAGGTCCCAAGTGATTTCATGCTATATCTCCTCATCTCTTGCAACCTAGTCAGCCTTGGTAGGTTCATACATGGTACGGACATTCCATGTCCCCATCCTTACTTTCGCTTTCATCGAGAGAGAGAGAGAAGACACATCGGCCAGTTGGCTTCCAGAAGGCTTTCACCAACTGGCGTCATTTCGCCTCTCCGATTCCAGCGAGGGATAAGTTTTTTTATATTTTATGCTTTGTTTGTGCTTTGAAGTTTCTTTAACGATTGGATTGGTTTTCTGGGGTAGGGTTGCTAGCCCTACACCCAACCTTCCCTCTTTACCCAGGCTTAGGACTGACTAATAACTAGAGAACTGGTTAACCAGGCGTTACGTTGGTTAGTAAGTTATAAAAAGCATTTCAGGGAAAATAACTTAGTAGAATACGCTTAAAAGTACTTCTACCTATGAGTCTTTTGCAACGTCAAAGTGAACATGTGAATAGGCCTGTTGATGTCACCACTTCTGTGACAAGTTCCGTTTGAAGTTATATAACGTGTTCAGTTCGGTATTCTTTTGTACGCAGGAAATAGAAACATGATGTGCGTGTAAAACTTAATAAGAGTTAAACTATTTTAATCAGTAGATAACCTGACCGTGTTTGTAATTTTTAATATAAGCAAAAAAGGTGACTAATTTCATTCAGCTGTAAAATACTGAGGTGTAAAGGAAGAGAAGCTTAGCAGGAATCGACTATATTCATTTTCGATGACACTAAAGAATAGTCGTCATAACTACAAAAGTGTTGAAATAGTTTGACTGCAGATGAATATTTTGTTTCAATGACCTATCATTCTTGATATATTTTCAAAAGATGGGATACATTTACTTACGTAGTCAACTCCTACCAAGTGAATATTGTCATACCTATTGTATGGCCGACACATATATCAGCCAAGTCTCATTATAAGTAGGCGCTTATTCTTCCCAATCAAATAAATTATTGGAATAGTCTGATTAATTTGATATTATATCTCACAATTAATTATTAAAGACTTTTTATGCTTTATTCTAAGAAAGCCTCTTTGCACTACATAATCAGATTATTGTACAAGCCTCTTTTTACCTAAGTGCAACATTTTATTCGCGGATTTTAAATAAGAAATGCAGATTTATATATTACTGAAAAAGTGTTACCAATATTTTAGTTTCACATTTTTAGAAAATAGTTTTAATTCCATTAATTTACTGAAAGAACTTGACAAAACAAGATTTCCAAGGTCGAATTTTATTTGACAAAAAGACCTTGTGATACGCTTCATTTGGTGATGGCTAAGTGTAAAATCCACTTTGCAAATTGATGGCTAGTTGTGCTTGCACACAAGTGAGTATGGATCTCATGAAGAATGCCATCAGTCACTGCGTTGCATTTACATCCAGCTGACAAGTAACAACTTAGACGAAAAGCATATCCTACTTTTCACTGGCAGCTAACATCAATTAAATTACATCTTATTCAGTAGTCAGGCAATACCATGGGATCCACTTAGGAGCCTATAGTTCAACAGTAACCGATCAATTCGGTCAAATATAATGATCAACTGGATATTACAAGTATCAGTATTAAAAAGGAATCCCTTGTTTTTACTTTGAAATGTGGTTTATTATCTCGTACAAGTCTGAATAGTATTGCCGCTTAAACACTTGTTGTTCGCTGATACATTTGTACCGTTAAAATATTATTTTAAGCATTCTGAGTGCCGTTATGTTTAACTGTAAAATGTCAGGACTTTAATAAACATCTTGAAGAATCTATGAATGGAAAGGATGAACTTAGTAGATACAGTGTTGTATGAAAAGAGCGGCTAGCAAATATGTTACTTTACCAATTGCAATCTTTTTATGCGGTATTAAATACAAACAAATTCTCTTCAATGTATTTTGATTGCAGTCATTATCTACCTATAAAAGTCTGATAAGAAAACGTCTGCAATGTCATTTCAGTTTTGTGTATAAGTTTTATCACTTATACACGAGTGATTGATGTAGTGCACCATTACTTTCCAAACAAGATTATACCTGAGCATCTTACCCTTATATTCCTGATAAAAGAGATAAGATAATTGTGAAAATAGGGGATTGTAATGAACTGACCGGATTAGCTTGGTTAAAGTTTAGTTATAAAATCGCTTTTTGTTGACAAAGCACTGTATATCCTAGAAAAATGCATGTCAGGAAGAACAAAAGTGGCTAAGAAGACAACACAAGCTCTCCAGAATGACGCGGCCTAATATTTTTCTTGGAGTGGACAGGAGCATGACTCCTCACCAGTTCTTGCAAAGGCTTACGTCACCCTTCTTCGGGAGCTTGACAAGATAGCTCTTCTTCCAGTCAACAGGTATCTTTCCTTCCTTCCACACCTTCTGCAGTAGTGGTGTGAGTATGTCCGCTGTTGTCTCAGCGTCTGTTTGCAGTACTCCTGGCGGGATTCCATCTGGTCCTGCTACTTTCCCACATTTCAGTAGCTTTCTGGCGTTTACGACTTTGACTTTCATCGGAGGGCTTGTGTTCACTGGTAGTTCTGTGGCTGCAGATGGTGGTCGATTCAAGAGTTTTTTAAAGTGGTCAGCCCATCGTTTCCTTTGTTTTTTCTCTTTGCTATCTAGCTTTCCTGCACTATCTCTCATTGGTTTCATCTATGTTAATCTCTTCCCGGATAGTAACCTGGTTATTTGATATAATGTCAGGTCTCTCCTACCAGCGGCCTGTTCTGCTTCATTTGTAAGTGTATCTTAGAAGTGTCTTTCGTTCTTCCTAAAACGCTCATGCAGTTTTTCTTCCACTTCCTCGGAGATGTTGTTTAGTTTCTCTCATTTTTTCCTGAAAGCTGACGTGATGATGTCTTTTACTGCTTCGTCCTTCATTTTCTGGGTACTGAACTCGAACTGTGGCCTATCACCAGTTTCTTTGAATTGAGGGGTTTCAACTTTATTTTGAAGGTTCCTTGCACTTGATAGTGAGTGGCGTGAACCTACATCTGCTCCCCTTCTCCATCTGATCCTGTGTTCAGCAGTCTGCGTCTCTACTTGCTTCACACTGCAATAATGTCGATTTTATCTTTAGTGTGTCCTGGTGTCTGTTTAGGTCAATACCATGTCCTCATCCTGGAGGAGATTGATTCTCACTGCATGAGAGCCTTCGATGTTGTTGGGTACAACATGATAGCCACTCCAAAACACAGTGCACTCGTGGTTGTCGTCGCCTAGTCAACTAGTTCACTAGTTACCAGCCGGTCCTAAGCCCCGATAATGAGGGAAGGTTGGGCATAGGGCTAACAATCCTACCGCGTAAAACCAATCCAATCACTAAAGAAACTTCAAAGCACAAAGAAAATATTTTAAAAAAGTAAAGCCCATAGATAGACACAAAAAATTATTACAAAATGTAAACATAGATTACTTCGTGTATAGTGACAGACAATTCAATCAGTTTATTATTTTCGAGGTTCAACAAAATGTATGTTTTCTGCTGTTTCTTAATGAAGTTTGATATCTGTGTATGTCCAGCGCATGTAAGCCATCAAAAGAACTGCAATCCGGGTTTTTTAAACTTCATCCAAAACCAGTGAGATGATTTGGATACTGAATAAATTTCATGGGAAAATAGTCAGATTCATGAAGGATGCCACCGCCGCTCAGAAGATATCAAAATCAACCTACTTGAAGACAGTGTGATAAACTGGGGTGAAATGGCTATCTGCTGCTATCAGGTTTTTGATGATTTTTTTGCCGGATGTCATTCGACGACGAGAATCACCACAGAATTAATCAATCCGGTGAATACCTTACACATCACTGATATGCCAATAATCATTGATAACATCTAGGCTCCTATGCACTAGAATATCATAATACATTTGGTTTTTTAGCTTAGGTTTACATAGTACTTTCAACATGTGGTTTATATAGAGTTAAAATTACTTGACCCTTTTATTATTTACGACTTACAATTGGGTGAAATTTTTCCAAACAAAAGCATGAAGTTTAAAATCTCACCATCTTTTCACGAAAAACGAAGATATTACTCATATTGATCAGAAAGTTGATGAACTTACAGGCGTTTCTCGTATTGTAGAGGATTACTATAAATTCCGGCTCTTACTCATGGTTTGTACATTATGAATATGGTGTATACAGTTTCTAAAAGCTAAAATTTGATTCTTGTTGTTGATAATAACTGCTATCCACTGATTGACTGTTCTGATGATTATCTAAATTTACTGGGACGTATTGTACGTCAATGCTGCGGTATGTAAGCATGTAAAATGTAATCCACCACAGTTGTGATTGTGTATTTCTTCACGTGTAAGTGGTTATTCTAGAGTATGTATAGAGTATATATATATATATATATATATATATACATAGTGGTTATTATTGTTTTTGTCAGCATCTATATACCTTATTATTGACCGACCGTGAGTGCCCCTTTATTTATCCAAATCTATTGTTCGTAAATGGCCTGTTGGTGGGATTTTTTCAGGTACCTGAAGCAAATGTTCGCATTATCTTTCAGATTACTGTTCTATATATATATATATATATATATATATATATTTATATGTTTTTTGTTATCAGATTAACTGATTTTATCCTATTTGTTTAATCGACTCTAAAGACAAAAGCGTTTTGTTTTGTTCAGATTTCATTCACTTTTATAAATATTAGTGAGGTAGATAGAGAAAACGAAACATGTTACGAATATTTATTGAACAACTATCTTCCACAATTCAATTATAATTTTACAAAGTTTACGCCATTAAAAGGTTGAAAATGTTGCTTCACAACAATCATGTCAACATCCTGTTGAATATTTGCTATTAGAGTATTACTCTTCCCAACCAACTGGTGATGATAGGTATTTCAAGGTGTACATTTTTGTAAACGAAAACGTTCAGTAGAGTTCCCTTTTTCGTACTGAATAATCATCTGGGAAAACATTCTACTCTATAACGCCTAAAACTTGCCATAATTAATCACTTCGATTACATCAATAGGCTTTAATAGTAAAATCTCATTGTGTTACTCAACTGTTTCTAAATTCTTTTGTTTCACAAAATCTAATCCATAAAATTGTTTTTTTGTATTAGAACAACACACTTAAAACCCAACTCCTAGCTGCTAATAAGAAATTAGCCTACACAACCTAAGCTATAAAATATTGACCTCTTACAGTTTCATCATTAAATAATTGTAAACTTTCCAGTCACTTATTGTGCATTTAATTTTGGATGCATGCGTATACCAACTGTTATCTGATTACAGTTATGATGATTACCATGTATTCTATCTCATAATGAGTCCATCATCTAAGAACCTTTCAGTAATGCACAGCGATTTGCACAAATTTTGAAATCTGTTGATATTACAAACAAAGAATAATTTTGTAAATCAAAGCTTGCTGTTATATTATGCCATATCAACTATAATTTCAATTTTTACGGAATATAACAACTGAATTACTATTATTATTTGTCCCTTGGGTTCCCAGTGGAACATATGGGCTTCAGTTGCACGTCTCCATTGCACTCTCTTTTCTGCAGTCTTTTGAACCTGGCTCCACGAAAGCCCAGAAGCTTCCTCAAATGACCTCCTCCATGTCACCCTTGGACGCCCAAATTGCCTGTGCCGGCGCCTGTAGTTGAAACGATGCTGCCTAGGTAGTTGAAAGAGGCTACATCCTTTAAGTTTCTCCCGTTCATGGTGATTGCAGCTTGTTGGTGGCGTTGGTTGGGTATCATCATCATCTCTGTCTTCTCTACGTTCACTTGAAGTCCTATCTGCGCTGCCTCGTTTCTTCTGTCAACCTGTTAGTTTTTGCCTGTAGATCTTCGAGTTTGTGCGACAACATATTAGACATGAATCATGATCGGCGAAATCCAAATCTTCTGGGATTTGAATACTAGGACAAAATGTTACCCTCAAACTAACATTTAGCTTAAATAAATATTTTCACGCTAAGTTGGGATCATTACTGAATAAACTTCAAAAGCTTTAAGACTTTAGTCTTCCATACGACATACAAGCTAGTGAACTAATGCGTGTTGTAGTAGAATGGTAGAATAAAGATATGGAGAGTGCCGTAATTAATAGAAGCTAATTATCTTCGTCCTGATGGCGTTAAAAATTTCAAAGTTATTAATAAATGTTCGAAAGGGTTTTAGATAACTCTTTTTTGACATTTAACAATTTTATTTCTGATCCTATTTACATCTATAGTATTACATCAATGGAGTTAACCAATTCATGAACTCAATACAATTTTACATCTGGGTTTAATCATATGAACTTATTTTTCAATAAAATGTTGATAAACAGTTTGTTTCTTCTTGAAGCTCACCTTAAATTGGCTTTCGTTATTAAGCCTAAGTGTTATTCATGTTTTTTCTACAGACAGACAAAGAACCTTATTTTTTCATACCTCAAAACTTCATATATCCTGGAATATTTGATACTGAACGAATGCCATTAAACAATAAAGAAATAGTTATATCTGTAAACATTTCGTCTTATTTTGATCAAGTTCTCCAACGGAATAAGTTAACTGCAACCAAATAAATCAGTCACTTTTATTTCTTCCAAATTGGCGTGCTAGTATAGAAAAACAGAATTAAAATAAATGCATCGGAATTTCGAAGTATCCGACCTACCGAGCCGTAATATAAATAAAATAAGAATTGTTTGATATTTCTTGAGTTACTAAGTTTGTCTACGGACATTTTGTCATCAGACTGGTTGATTTCATCAGCACCTACTTCATGAATGAGCTAAAAACAGGTCTTCTGTACTACTTTGATGACTCATTACCCAGTAAAAACATTACTTATTAACTACCAACTAATTTATACCTCTTGAATTTAAATCACTCGAAAACATTTTTCATTGTTCTTAGAAAGTAATGTGAAAAAATAATTTAATGTGTTAGTTGTAAGTTTTCGTCCTGTATGTATTATCATGCATCAAGCTATAACAGGGCAACATGTAGTGAGTTGTAACCAAGTGAGAAATATCTAACGTCATTGTAATCATGCTTTTCCCGAAAACGTTCAGCATCTAAATTGGGGACACGCAAAAAACGTTTCTTCGAAGCTTTAGTTAAACTTCAGAGCGAAAGAAAAATATTGAATCCTCTTTTATTTCCAAGTTAAACATTGTTAGTGAGAAACCTGTTTGAGCACTAGCTGAGTAATATTGCTTAACTTTATGTTAAAAGACATAAATAAATGTATAAATGGAGAGATGGAGAGAATGAAATCATAATTCGTTGAACTATTTTTTTCGCTGATAAGTGGCTTGACACGTGAAAGCTTATGGTTGTTATTGCTTACTTCCCTGTATCTTTCGGTCGGCCGCCTTTATAATACCTCCATAAATTATCGACTGTGTCCATTAAAAGTTATCCTTAAATGCTAATCGCTAGGGTATCTTACCAAGTGAAAGCATAAATAAATATATGTTACAAAAATTGATACAGACTCTAGTTAAAGCTCTTCATGGAATCACTGAATGGACAGTAAGCGCACTGTCCAACACTGAAAGACAAAAATCAAGCCTTTGTAGGAGCATCCTGTTAATAACTCACTAATACTTTACCATTAGATAAATGAGAAAGATTTCGATCCATTTTGAAGTCAACTTTTGTTTGCTTAACAACCAATCAACACAGATACTGGTGACAACCTTCTAGTACTATCGAACGATAGTAACAAGACCGTTAGATTTCCATGAAAAATGGCGATCATGCAGATGCGAATATAGTTCTTATTGCATTCCGAGGTCGAGAATTAAACGCCTTTTAGGATCTGAAAGGACCATAGCCTGCTTCGGCTGAATTTCTTCACTTTAAATCACATGACTTGGTAAGAATATCAAATGATATTTTGGTCTTCAAAACTTAAGTAGAGGAACTGATCAATAATGCCCTTAACAATTTGAGTATGTCTGCCCATTAACCTCATATAATAGATTTTCATCTTTTAGAATTGTAGGACATGCAGATTATTGCCACCAGTCGCATTAATGTAACAAATAAGGTTCTATTTGTGAATTGCCTCTTTTTAAGTAAATAAGCTGAATTGTAAGTCTACTGGTGAAAACATTGTCTGAAACTAAGAAAGAAAATTTAACCAATTCAACATGAATCAGAGATATGAGTTTTACACTCTCCCATTATTAATTGATTTCCCACATAAACAGTTCTGAAAGAAAAAGTATTCTAAATAAAATTATCCTTAGACTTTCAAAATCATCTCAAAATATTAAGTATCATTACATTTTAGTCAATAATTACCCTTTCCGTTAACATTAGAAGTACAAAAACAGGTATTAGTATTTCATTTTGAGACAGTCTCGAAAATCATATTTTCAAACAAAATGTAACAGCCTCTCTTCAAATATGCAGTTCACTCTATCAGGTTTTCTGAGTTGATTCCAGCAATGTGTACAAACAATAATCCTGAGAAATTCGTGATAGAATGAAAACACAACAGTGCTAGTAAAACGAGTAGTTTAAAGTACGGTAAATTTATTTCTAGTTTTGAATGATAATGATAGAATTTTTAAAAGTTTTCACATTTTGAAACTAGTCATTCTGATCTCATTATTGCTGTAATTTCAATATATTTCGACTAAATTATTGTCTCTGATTTTAATTATTGTAAAATTTGGTCGAGCATAGAAATACTCAGATGTGAACAACCTAAATTCTGTGGCTTTTATCTGCATAGCAATCGCTGAAGCCATTCCAAGGCTTTTAGTTTAGTGACGTTTGCTTCTTTTTTGTATATAAAACACTTTGAAACATTTATATCACTAAATTTTATCAATCAGGCTACCATCTTGACAGTATCAGCTGCGTATTATTACCTTGTAGATTTTATATCGTCCATTCAACTGACAAAATTTGGATTCTTATTGTTAAAATGTGGAGTATTTTATCAGCGCTTTCTCTGCGGAAACTGATTGATTACTTCCTACGATTGAAATTTTCCACGCTTTCTTTTTCTAATAAGCTCGTCAAAGTGTTTTTTATGATAAAAGTAGTATTTCAAGCGGTAATAATACAAAATAAATGATTTTTAGAGCTTTTTACTTTCAATTATATCACTTGACGATCAAGTTATTCGATGATTTATGAAACAAATTTTTGATAAGTTAAAAGTTCAACTTAGATCATGTCGAAATAATAACAAATGGATACAAACAAAATAATTCATCGATAACCACACGATGTTTAGACATATTTTAAATGATAAATAATGAACACTATGCATAGTAAAATGATTTTGTCAGTATATAATGCATATATGCTTCCCCCTTTTCACTGTCGACCGTACAAGAAATCTCAGTATGCATGAAACTTACATGTTGTTATGTAAATCCGAAGTTCGAAAGATCATTCGTGCACTTATGAAATATAATTTAAAGATCATTTGAGTGTAGAATTTATAGCAATGTAAAGATAAAAAGATTGTTCATAGAATAGTTAACAGTGAACTTGTAATCGACTGATTCTTAACAACATGTATTAAAATAAAATTGTCTTGAGTTTTAAAAATTAAAAAATATTGTACCAGATTCATGTAGTCTATGGAATACTCAAAATTTTTAAAAATTATTTCTTTGATATTTTGAATGATATGGTCATACATGAACGCTTGGATAAAATGTTCTACTTTTCAAAATAAACTATCCTATGAAAGTATCCTTATAATTACTACACAAAGAAGATTATCGTAATAAATTTTGTCAGTTATCATCTCCTTCTAGTTAAAAAAAATTCATTCCGTAAAATAATTTCTTCCTGAATTTGGTTGTAGATCCTGAAGGAAGATTTTTCACTTTAACCATTTTAATACGAGGAAAGCTCTGATTATTTTTGAATATTATTCTTTTAAAAATGATTTGTGAACGAGAATTCGGACTATTATTAGCTCTTATGAAAGTATCTAAAAAACTTATGACAGTCGAAAACCTTTAATAGTTATTTTTTTAGATTGTGAAATTGTCATTGATTGCCGTCTCAAACTCTTGCTGAATTTAAACTGCAGTATAATGTGAGAGATTGTTCATCTAAGTGTCAAGATCAAACTGAATCGCTTTCATTTCAATCAATATACCCGAAGAAGATGACCAACCTGAAGATATGTTTCATTGCAGGTGAATATCACATAGGGGACTATCTTAAATCACTCAGCTTTTCTGTTCTGGTGTTAAATATGTGAATGTCTTAACCTCAGTAGTATACTGGTTAGAAAAGAACTCTAGCATTTCGTGATTAGTATGCTGACGTTCGGCAGTAAAACTATTTATCTGAGCATTTAATCGGAATAAGATTTATTCAGTTGTTTATTCTACTAAAAACCTTAATTTGTTTTTATATCTAGTGAGAACATATATATCACTAATTGTTGGCAAAATAAACAGCAGATAATTGTGAAACTATGTTATTTTTTAAAACATTTTGAAAAATTTCAATTTTTTTTATTTCAGTAGGAAATCAAAATACTTTTTGGTTATGGTATTCTATCTATCATAAAATTAACCAACAAAACAAATCTTTTCCGAGAAGAGGTCAATAACTATTGGTTGCATAGGAAAAAAATCCCTTCTGTGTCTTATGCTACAACGCAGTGACAACTGTTTTGGTTCATTCATAGTGAGTGTTTTTTAAACAAGAGCAATGTAATATGCTACCTGAGTAATTTATGTATCTCCTTGAGAAATGAATATAAACAACTAATACAATAAAACTGGAGACAAACTTCACCTCACCCTTCTTTATGCAACACTATATATTTCACAAAAACACGACTAGTTAACTATGGTAAACTGTGAATGGAAAAAAAATTTCTTATTAAAATAACCAAATGAATAGGCGCAGACCAATAATGTTTTGAATTACTCACTTCTAGAAATATTTTCTGAACAAACTTTAAATTTAAAGTAGCATTCATCATGAACTGATATGAGTTGAAAAACTTTTGAATACCTGGGGGCACTGGACAGCTGTTTTGTCCTAGTATGGGATTTCTCAGCGGTACACACCCACAATCTGGGTAGGAACAGAACTCATGACCTTCAGGTTTCACGATGAACACGTTAACCATTCATTTACCAGGTCGGAGTTTAATGGTTCACAGCCTCCAACTTCTGTCAAATCGCGATATGTCGTGATTATCACCCAAGGTTCTCAGTTGGCTTTTGCTTCACTGTCGGCTGGTCGACGCCACAGGTCACGGCTTCTTACTTGAAGTTCGGAATATCCATCTCAAAGTATGTCACTGATAAGCACCATTCAGTTGAGTATCTTGAGGTTAATGGGGATCTTATGTTCAAGAAAGCATTCGTCACGGAATGGTATCAGCTGGAGAATCATTGAAAACCTGAAAGCATTGGATAGTGTTTCGTCCTAGCATGGGATTCCTCAGCAGATACTTCGCTTGCAACATAAGCAAAAGAAACTGAATCTGCTTTAGCAACTTTTCAACTTCTCCTTGCAATACGCATCTAAAAATATGTTCATTTACTGCAATGAAATAATGCTTTTCAGTTTTAAAGCTGTAATGCTTGTCTGAAAATTTAATGTACGCAAAATGACTGGATTATAATGATTAAGTTTCTTTTGTGATGCTTACCAGGAGGCATTTTCAAGTCATGTTTCACAGGTTATTACTACTGCTTAGATAAAAGTCAGTAGATAATATTTGGTACTTAAAAAAACTTTTACCTTGATGTGTCACGCAGAAGAGCAATTAATTTCATGTGTGAAGATAAAATCATGTGACAGATGAGTTTATTGTTATCGCTTAAATTAACTTCAATAACTTGAAATCTTTGTTAACATCTTTAGACAATTTTATTTCAATATCAAAATTAAATGTTCCAAAGGGAAGTTGGCATTTTTTTCATCTTCTGTTTAAATTATCCAGTAACGTACGTACCAATTAAAATTTAACCTGAAGTGCGTATACTTTGATTGAGCTTATCAGAACTAATGTCAGTCCAAAATGAGTGCTACCTATAAAACATTTAATCCTCATATGCCTTCATACTGATTGCCTCTCTGATGGTCATAAGTGACAGGCTTCAAATTGAATTTCTCGAATTTTCAACAAGAAACCATGCTTTGTAAGCCTAAATAAATTGATTATGGTGATCGCTCTACATCGGCATTTTATAGAAGTAGATAGATTCGGACTTCTGGATCTCAACCTCACCACTGAATTGTAACATGGTCATCATCAGAGCTGAAGAAAAGAATACATATTAAGATCTAACGTTAGTTCGCTATCCACTTGAAGCAAAGAATCTTTACAGCTGAAGTTGAGATTGAGCCAGAATTTCCTCCGAAGAAGTGGTATAAGCGTGCTGTGTTCCATATCAAGAGATGAATTCGGAAGAAATCATAGTTATTCTTATCAGTAATGACACAGGAGTTTATTTTCTTGCTGTGAACTTTCTACTCCCCATAGTGATAACAGTTACAGACATAACGCCGGAGAAAGACTAACAAGACTGAGTCTTCGAAATTAAATACATGAACTGTGATGCAGTATATGTAGGGCGGATAAATGGGAAATCCAGTGAACGGGTGATTGAACATAAATTATCCCCAATGTAAACCCTTAAAACTAAAACATCTGTTGAAAGACTAAATAACGACTTAACGGTTAGACTGGCAAGATAAGTAACACAAATGATCTTGTTGAAGTTAAAATTTTACGAAATGCCCCTGGTTTATGCCAAAAAAAGGCAGACTCCTAAGTCACGGCATTTATGAATGAATGCTGGTAATCCGAATAAAAGAAGTAGAGTATAGTAAGTTGACTTCCAGCAACTGATGAATAGCGAGTGGGGTAGATGACTTCTAGGTTCCCTGTCACCATGAACGTTATCTTGATTACCTCTACTTACTCAAGCGTGCGCAATATAAACTGATTCTATGTACTGTCATGATTATCAAAAATCTTCGGTACTATATTCTAACAGATTGTACAATGGAAATTCGTTATTATCATTTCTTCCTTACTGAGTGACATAAAATGGTTACATATGCGTCTCATTAGTCTCTATACATGTAATTACAATCAGGTAGTTACTAAGATTCATCCGGTTCTTTATTCTTCCATATCTTCAGTTAAGAAGGATATGATTGGCAACATACACAACACGTTACATTAAATGATCGGCAAACATCTCACAAAAATAAAGATTATACAAACAAGGTTGAGCTGGGAGAATAATTACATCATTTCGGTATATGTATTAGAAATCCTTAATGGTTCACCTTTTATTATTTTCCTTAGAAAGCCTGAACTAGGCTTCCACACAAAACGTTATAAAATTTTTATTTTGAAAATGTTGAAATTTAAACAAACATAGCCAGTGTTTAATGTGAACGTTTTATAATGTTCATCAAGTGAATTCTTTAGGCTTTTGTAAAATATCTAGTTGATTAGAGACGGAATAATTCATCGGAAAATTATAAACGCTAGTCGGTTGGAGACAATCGGAAGAAAGCCCTGAACCTAGGCTTCGTGCTTTTTCTCACTCGTCAGCAAGGCATATCTGCAACCTCGACAGAACTGGTGTCCCGCCTGATGCTGACCTTCCTACCTTGGTTTCCACATTGCAAATATGATCGATAGGATTTGGTCTGCACTCAGGACTAGACAGTATGAAATTGTTTGCACTAACGTAACCAATCAGTAAATTATAAATATACGCGCTCGATGTAAACTTTATTTATTTTCTGGATTATAGTTTTAAATACTTATAATTTTTTTCCCACCCGGAACATTCAAATTAATAATTCGCCTTAATTGTATGACATCCCCGTTCTTCTAAAACCCTTCCATTGCATGTCACCCTAACATTTCTTGGCTTTTTTAAACCGATCAATTCCATATGCATCTTTTAGAGACTTAGAAACAATATCATTCTACGCAACGTTTGCTTTCTGGACATTTGTATAAATATAGAAGCGTTTTATCGTTTACGATGCGACTTTCGCAAGAATTTTTCTAAAGTAAGTATGACAGTGATATCCCAAATTATTAATTCAAGTCCAAACCTATTCTAAATGAAACATTAAAAATTTTTAAAAATTAGGGGATAAAACCTTATTTTTTATGGCATACTTTCAATTTCCATATTTATATATGATGGATGGCTTTGAAATTTCATGAAAGTTATGCACAAAATACCATAAAACAGTGTAAAATTGTATTTTAAGAATATATTCTTAGAAAATATTACACTAAAAACGAGCAATAAATCCTAATATTCTGAAAATAGTTTTAGCGGATTCTACTTTTTATTTGTATTTTTGGTAGGTCATATTTTATTTACTTAATTGTAGCTCATATTATTTGCCAATACAAGCAAACATACTCATCAAGTATACGGGAAAGACTTGTATTTAAAGTAAGAACATAAAGAAAGATAGACTACCAATTTAATGGTTTCAAATAAATTAATAATTTTTCTTAGTAATTGTAGGCAACTTGAGCTGTATAAAATGAAGTTTGTGAACATATTTACTTGATTTCTACATGAAATGCTTTTGGATGACTAACTCCTAGAAACTTACAGTAAAATGCTTTGTCATACAGATACATCCAACTAATGAGTTCCAAATAGGATAGAACATGCTTCTTGGATTCCACTACTAGCCATCATCAAGTAAATTATTATAACGTATATTTAGACAGTATCAAAACATGCACATAGGAGACCGTCAGATTTAAAAGAATGCCACGACTTGATTACTAAGATGGTAACTTTTAAGTGGTAGATTTATTAGAATAAACTAGCACTAACTCGAGCTAGTCAGCGTCTGAATGTCTGAAGTAATGACTGATAAACTGCCAGACTTCATCAGAGAGTGATAAATGTTCAAAACATAGAGGAAACAAAAACTTTCACAATTAACAAGACAGGTTTTATGTGTGAGTACCAAAAAGTATGGTCTGTAAAGCAAGCAGTGCTTCAGCCCAACTGAATTCTTGCATTCAGGGCTCTAAGCTACCACATTTAGTGAAGATAATGGTGCATTTTAACCAATTACATTTAGTTAACTTTAGTAAGAAATATTTAGTCTAAGAGTCTTGAAGATGTTCTTGATCGTCATCTAGAAATAACTAGATTTCAATAATGCACACTATGATGACAAAAATATGGTTATTTTTGAAGTGAATACTGCCTCAGGCTTTGCTGTGTTATCACTCATGACCATTTGAATAATTAGTCAGATAATGAAGTTGATACTGCGTGATGACTGAAGGTGAAATTAAAATTTGGATGGTGGGGGGATTCGAACTTGCAACCACCAGGTTTCCGAGTCGGTTGTTTGTAAATTTACAATGAAGTAAAACTGAATATAAGGGTGGAGACAAGCTTTACTAACATGATAAAAGGTTTTCATATTTGAACAATAAAATATTTCATCCTTTTTATAGACTCTGTCCACTACGCCATTATGTCTTAAGTGTTCTGCGTACAGCGCAACAAAATAGAAAACCATTTGTGTACTTCTTTTGAGTAATATCGTCTCTGTGACCGTTTGCACGTCCTTATAGCTTGGAGATGTAGTTTGGGATGCCTGAAATACTCAGTGAGCATACTTACGGTGTGAAGAAACGCTTATTTCTAACATGTAGCACCTCAAATAAATTTTTAAATGTACAAATCTGTTGATTTTTCATTCTTCAGCTTTCAAAACTGTGATTTTATCACCTATCAACTTCATCCATACTTCAATTTCAAAAGGCTCCGACTACTACAATGCTTCATGGTCTTAAACAATATCCTTCAATTGGACAGTTCCCACTATCATTTAGCTAAGCTTGTTTTGATTCTTACGTTCATAATTCCCATTGTGACATCAAAAACAAGACATATTTTTTATTGACATCTGATCACAGTTCTTTTATTCAGACCTACACAAAGTAGCTAGATGTGCTTCAGTTCCCATTATGAAAATAATTTCTGAAATATTATTCCGAATGTTGCATTTAATTTCAACTGTTTAAGAAGAAGATTTATAACTTTTCAATGTAACAAACTAGCGTTAATTCGAACAATTTGTATCACAGAAGTTTTTATCTGATCTCATCACTGAGAAATGGACATTCAGCAAAGAATAATTATTTTTGTTGTCTCTTAAAAATGAGTAATTGAGTAAATGTTGACAAATTTGTACTAATTGTTTCTTTTCGCAGCTAGTTCATATTGAAATATTACAGTTTCATTTTGAAAAAGACCTTAGGAAAATAAATGAGAATTGACTGACGCATTGTATCCATGTGCATGTTTTGTGTAGTACCATGTTTTTACAATAGTGCTGTTACATCACACATGTTCAAAGTCAAAAATTATTATCAGCCAATATCGTCAGCTTTAAATACATTCACAATATATGCTTATGCTTTTATTAAACGGAATGAGCTCTGCACACACTCTGATGAAGAATAACACGATGGTTTTATGTATTCATAGTTGATCTTAAGGTCTTGTGACAAGGATATTCAGTAAACTCTGTTTTTATCTCTCATCAGGAAAACATTTTTGCAGCGAAAAATAAGAACCATCTTAGCTATGGGGAAAGCACTGGAAACCTTCGGTTATCAGTTGTCAAAGAAGGAAGCAAGGTTGGTAAATTTAATAACATTCGGGAATTGGTACCAGTATTTCAGATTGATAATCACAGTCAACAAGCTAATTAACTGGCTGGAATATTTCCACAACCACTGTTTTTGTCTCAGCTTCAACCATCAACTCAATACACAAGATCAGCCTACCAATCTAAGACTACTTCAAATAGTTTCATGTACCATGGTTTATCAAATCTTGGCTATTATGTACAGCGAAAATGGTAACTAGCAAAATATAAGCAAAGCAGTAGTTTTCAATATTTCAGCACCTCATTATTACTAAATTTTCAGTTGATGATGGTAATGAATGATTAGTTTCATGGTAGCCTCCTTCATGGACTGATATCACTAAGCGGACCACTGAAAATATGTAATCACTAGACATATATTTTGTCCTGGCAGTAGTGGATATTTAAGGCTGACAAGTTTTATGATTAGCATGATACCATTCAGTAGTTTGGGTTGAAACCCAGTGGCTCTAGTTTTTTCACCTGTCAATTTTTGATGTAGCATGACTACCATTCAATGCTATAGGTGCGTATTCACCCTCAGCACCGACTTCATTAACCGTACAGGTTTTACGGTTGTCAGCGGAAGTCATATAAAGTAAAATCAATGGACACTAGAAGTCATTTAATCGAGGATTTATGGGTTTTGATTGGTTCCAAGGTTTGGGTCCAAAATTATAAAAGTACAACTGCATACTGCTCCTAGGTTTTCAATGGTTCACCAAGTATTATCAGCTCATGTTACAATTATTCGTTTGGTATCACAAACAATAGTACACTGCTATTTACTTGGTAACATTTCACTCATCATTTACTACTCTAAACTACATCAAAGGATAAGTTCACTTATTTCTCATCTATTTTATTTTTCGTTAAATATTTTAACCAGATATAACTGGGTTGCAAAATGATGGGGGATTATTCTTTTTTAGTAATAGACTTGAGTCAGTAAACGTTTTTCGACAGTTATATTCCGCTTAATTACTATCCAGTACCTTGTGATAGAACAGCTAGCAGGAAAACGTTTCGGATACATTTTAAACAGTATATATATATATATATAAACATATGCAGGGGAGTAAAATCTCCTGATACCTTAAAGATCTGTAGACGTTTTTCCGAATTCCTTAAAGACACCTACGCAATCTATGAGAAAAGTAATAAATTAGATATAGTTTATGACTTGTTTTTAAATATTCGTACAAATTAATTAGTTCCGAAAATGCTTACTGATGAAAATTATCGATAGCCTTTTCATTTTTGTATTTCAGAGTTAGTTTCTCAGCGGTATTCGGTGTTAATTTTGATGATGTCATATATGGCTTTCTGGTGAGTTAGATGTAAATTATTCTTTCAGATGCTTAATTATTTCAGTGTCGAGTAAAAGTGAATAAAATAATGAGTCATTCTCATAGATTAGCAAGTATTCGCAGTTCTACTCAAGAATTTTAAACTCAGTTGAAACTACGAACTAAACCTTACATAATTCGCCTGTGTCTTAAGAAGAAGAACAGCAGGATGTGTGTAAAAAGAATCCAATTCAACCACAGCTACTTTAAAAACAGTGTGTTTTCCAAGATAATCTTAAAACATTTCTCTTCCCCTCTGAGTCTTAAGAGCCTCTTACTTGAGAATTCTAAAATTTACATGAGACGAGCAACTACAATTTCATTTCGTTTGAATAATTACGAATATTGGTTGGACGACTTTCAACTTCCTAACATAACACACTTCATTTGAAGTCAGTAGAGGAAACAAGTCTGGACTTTAGCACAATAACCTTTCGGCCACACTATTAGAAACGCCCGAAAACATAAGGAAACGGTATGGAGATAAGAAGTCTATCGTCAAGTCAAAACTCGTACAAAATGTAAAACTATGCATGTTTTCATTGACCTTGATGTTTTCTTATATTTTTGGAGAAAAGCATTTCACCATCCTGAATCTCACACATATGAACACATAGTTTTTTCCTGCTATCTGGCGTAAAGTGATTAGTTGGTATGGTGTTCAGGGGATTTCCGGCGTCTTTGTGGAATATAAGAGGATATGGTTCACTGTATAACATTTCTGTCATCAAAAAAGTTCATTCCGTGATTTTTTTCCCTAGATAAATGAAGATTCACCCAAAATTACCTAGGTGCACTCCTAAAGTAGCTTTGTTGGATTTCAGGAATTCATCAGGCATTTCAGACCTTGAAGAATAAACTTTTATGCAGAATTGAAATACTTGGATTAACTGAAAAAGGGTGTTCTAACTCCAATGAAGTTAGAAGATGGGTTCTAATTCAATCCAGTTAAGAGAAACAGAATTTCATTTAAATTCTGACAGACCAAGTAATTTGTGGAAAGAAAGGTATCAACAGAAAATGAAGTGTTTTTCTGCACAGAAAAGGTACTGAAGATTATAACAAGAAATCAGAATATAACTAAGATGTTTACTGAATAAGAAAGCACATTTAATGATTCATAGGTTTAGCCATATTGCTTTCATTATGCAGTAATTCCGAACTGCAGAAACCTGCAGAGACGTGAGCGTGAATGAACTGAGAGGTGTAGATCCACAATCTGGCTTATATCTGTAAAGTACATCAAGCAATATCTTATCGTTAAGTGAATAGCTTCAGTGAAACAATAATTATTTTCATGTATGAACCACATAATCTTTTTCCCATTAACGCTACGACAGTTTGACACTTTCACACTGCCCCTCTTTAATTTAAAAGACAAACTCATAAGAGTTAAGAAGATATTTTTCAGCTTACTTTATCTTATATGGAACTGACATTTCACAAAAAATGGATTGTGAATAATGCTTTTGGCATAGATTACTGTTTTATGCCTAGAATTTCTCTTTCCCTATTGTCTTCTTTGTTTGACTTCATTCCTTACGTTTTTACCTCCGCATATTTTCCTTTCTCATTGATTTGTTGCATCATATACCTTGCTTTCCACTATACTAGCTTTATCCAACTAACTTTTTCTGTATGGATCAAGTCTTTGTCATGTATATCTAATAAGATTATTACATTTGTTTGTTCTACAAATGGAATATTAGATGTTGCTTATATAAACCATACCCGTTTTACAAGAAGTAACTGTCGTGACTCGACGGCCGAGGGGATAACGCTCTGGCGTTTGGAGTGATCATTCTCTGGTTCGAGTCTTAGTGTGAACAACATTACTCACTAAGAGGCAGGTACATCTAGCCGACGACTTTCGAATAGGAAATGCGTGTCTTGGATCTCACTGCTAGCCACCATACATCATTAATAACAGAATGGGATATTTGTTAGGATTCTGAGTTAAATATTGTGCAAACGTATTTAAAAAATATTTTTCAGCAAGTTTTTTTGTGTTATGATAATTTTTATGTGTTCACTTGTGGACTTGTTTATTCCTAGATTACACAAAAATCACTTTTTCAACTCTCATATATTCTACTTAAATGGACTACATGTTCAACTGTTACTAAAATACATATTTCATTCTTTTCCGAATGAAAACTGATTAACTGGACAAATGTTTCCTTACCACTGAATATAAAAGTTCTTGAAGACATTAAATTAAAGCCATTTCAACTTGATTTCATGCATACTCGCATGTGTAATGAAAATACGGTGAATAGTGCCAATTTGATAAAATACCTTTTGAGTAACCGTTTAAAGCTGAGAACATAATTTATGTTAATCCGCAGATAATGAAGCCTAACACTGGCGTAGCGAAGATTTCCTATGACCATTCATTATTCATCAAGAAAAAATTCTGGAAAATGTAATTACTTTTAGCATTGAATTGAAAATAACAAAAATATCAACCTAAATATGTTATGATTTAAAAGAAATATAGTTGGAAAATTCGTTTAACGTGATAGATTGACCTTCCCCACACTTTTTACATGCAGCTCTGTGTATTCCTTATGAGAACTTCAACAAAGCAAATCGTGCTACCAAACAATGATAAACAAGTATAACAACAAACTGGTCCTTGACTTTAGTTATCATATCTTATAATTACATTGGAGTGAATGAGAAAGAGGTAAAATTAGTTTGCTGCTATAATAAAGTAATATTAGACAAACAACAACGTGTTTTTGATTGGATAAGAGTTTTATGGCAACCGGAAAACTTTATAAATAATTATAATAAATTGGTAATTTGCTGTTTTTTATCTACACTAGTGACTGACATTGTCCAGATTTTGTGCTCTGATATTTCTATTTACATCAATTAACGTTTTTATTGCTTCTGTTTTGCTTGAATGGTATATTTTTATTCTTCACAACTGAGCATTATTACTTTCACTAAATTGATCAGAAGTCACGTGGGCATCTATACTCATCTATAGATAGTATTAGCTAACTTTAAAGTTAAATTAGATGAGTTGAACAGGTAGCAGATATGTGATCAGATTATCTCCTTGTATTGACTTAGAGATGAACTACACAAAAATGCTAAACAATCCTGACATAAAGAGCAAGCAGACGACCTTATAGTTCTCTGCACATCGCACCAACAGTTTTCATATGAATACTCATGGCAATTAGGACAAAAAATAAAAGACTTCCCATAACTTTCTTTAGACTGTATTAACAGTCCTATTTTCCTGCCTGGGTAATGGACTGCTAACTAGGTATCAGAGAATAGAGGCCCATCTTCAATTACTCTGAGTGTTTCACCTATTGTAAAGGCTTCATAACCCTCAAAGAATCTACAATCACTATTTTTAACACAGAGATCGGTCTTTAGGCCGAAGAAAAGTTGTTAGCGGTTTTTAATGTTACTATCTAGTTTCTTACTTTTGAATATGTTACCGATGACCAGTTGTCAATACTGAACACTTAGTTATCTTTTTTCATTCTTTTTGGAACACCATGTTACAAAGAAAGCGGATGGTATTTTTCACCTGTAATCTCCCAGTTGCAGTAATCTCTACATCAAAACATGAAATGAGTTGATATTTTTATCGTTTCAAACAGTATAACTAGAGATAAAATTTAGAAATACTGACTATAGATAACATCTTTGTAATTAACAGTGGATATCAAAGACACTATGCCGTTTAATAGTAAGAAAATTATGTAGAAATATGATAAGCATGGGTACAGTATCCAAGCTAAAATGCCGTGATTCAATCTGCATTAGCCAGGTTATTTTGTTTAATCAAGTAACAAATATTACTAAGTATGGATAAACGGACAGACATATCCAAGTACAAGGAGTGCTTAATCTGATAATTGTCTGTGTCACTGTTATGAATAACATGTCAAGACAATCAAAAATATGATATTTCCTTTAATCGTAACGCGTCAGAAAGTCTACAACACTATTCTTTGTTTATTTGCTGGTCATCAGAGAATCAAATATTTTTGTACTTAGTTGTGTGATATCAATTTCTTCCGAACATCATACTTCACTTCCCAGAAACCAACCGACTCAAAATGTTACTCTAACAATGCATACATTTTAAGGGGTTGAAATCAGTTTTTCGTAACTATCTTAGAGTTATTTTATTTATGAAATGAATGGGGATTTTGGTTTTGAGGTAGTATTCATCGCGAGCTTAAATCAGTTGCAGAACAACTAAAAACCTGGGAGCACTGGACAGCTGTTTCTTTCTGGTTTGGGACTTCTCGTCAGTGCTCATCCATAACCTGGCTAGATGTCAAACTCAGTGCCTTCAGACTTCAGAGGGAACGCGTTAGGCAGTCACTGCTCACCAGTGACATGCTCTCAGATGGATATTATGAGGTTATAATGGGAATCCGTAACCTGTGGGTTCAACCAGTTTGAAGAGAGGCAGATGTCATCTGAAGACCTTGGGTGATAGTCACGCTACGCCGTGAATTGACAGAAGTAGGAAACTGTGGGTCATTGAACTCCGACCCAGTGAGTAGTTAACGCGTTCACCGTGGAAACTGAAGATCCTAAGTTCGGTTATTGGCGGGTTGGTGTGGTGGATACTCACTGCTGACGAGTCCTGTACTATGACAAAACAGCTGTCCAGTGCTGCCGGTTTTCAGTGGTTCTCCAAATTATATCACTCTGTGATAAATACTGAAATTGTCAGTGCACGTAAATATAATGTGCCATGAAAAGTTTTGCTTCCTACGGCTAGATTCCAAACACCATGAATTTTTCCAACTCTTTAAGTATAGACATGTCTGCGTATTTACATAATATCATTATAATTCTGCACCAGTTCGCTTAATTAGAGTACAATTCATGAAATTAAGCCACTACACGTTCATATATTTTTTACTTGGATCTTTTCAAGAAATAACTTTACTGTTTAGTGAAAACGAGATACGCCACCGGTAAGAGAAAGAGTTGCGGTGAAAAAGTGTTTATTTTTCGGTGTGTCATTACGGTGATTGATTAGTTTCTACTCTTCGCCCTCGCTATAAAGATTATTTTAGCAAGTAGAATACTACACCTGTAGGTTAATTATCTTTGATAGTCAAAGATCAATTTATTTTCTGTACTGAAAACAGATATGCCTTTGGTGATATTTTACAAAATGGTAACTGATTTGTTGTTTTTATTTACCTAGAGCAATCACTTACTTACTCATCACCTGGAGTAAAAATCTTTAGCTGCCGTACGCAAGTGGTTCTTATTTGTCTGATTAGTTATCTAGGTGCTATCAAGTGCTGTTAAGCCTGAAATATACATCACTAGACCTTGGAATAACAAGCTAATATACTTTAAGTGAATGTTATGTGATATTTTTTTCAATACCCTATCATTAGAAGGATGTTTGCATCCAAAATCAAGTAACATTATCAGGAAATAAAGTTGATTATAGTAGCTGTACTTTGAACAAGATTTTTAACAAGCAGGCAGTAGAAACCTATGTCTGTCGTTCATATGTACAAACTGCTTTCTGTTTGAATTTGTGCAAATCTCAGGTGATATTCAGTCCAAAGTCTTTGTCCAAAAATTAAATCCCATTGCTTTTTTATCCATAAACATCGTTACAAGTAGTTTGGAACTATAGGACTTTTAATGGATTCATAATGTATCACATTTTATCTATCCTCTGATTTATTAATAGTTATATGTTTGGTTCCTAATAAGCTCAGTGAGGTTGGATATTATTTTATCAACCTTCTCAACCTTCTCTGGAAACTTTCAGTTTTTACATCTGTAGATTTGTATAATTTGAATTGTCAGAGGAATTAAGTCGCCATCACTAAAAACTATAAATCACACCATAATTGATTTTTGTACCAAAATACCAATACATAACTTTTACTGATAATTTATAGATTTCACATGTTAGATGCAAAGTATTAAAACATCAAATGTTGTAGTCCTCAACAGTTTATTATCCCAGCTGAAGTATTCATTCCAGAAATGATTAGTGGGTTGTTTCTTTTTAAATATTTTCTGTCCAAATTTGCGCATTACAAGAAGTGCCAACATTTAACGGTAACACTTGAAAGCATTTACAATTTATTTTTCGCTTATATCATCAGACGAAAGTTGAATTCTACCGTAAAGCACTAACTTCAAACAGAGTAAATAATATCAGCTATTTCGGTCATTTTTTCGATAGCCTAATTACAGGGGAGAATCACAGTGTAATTTACTGATCTTTCACTTACTTTTCCTCATACTTTACTTTTGATAATCATTTCTGTCATATCGGCGTGCTTGTTATGCTTATTTTGCATTTAGAAGTTTAACAAGTCAGCTTTTACTTTATTATTGTATTTCAGAGAACAGCTAGACCAGTAGAGTGAACTTTATTCACAACTTGTAGTACTTTTATGTTATCGTTTAAACCAATAGGTTCTTGTAATCTTGTTTCTCGGCAACCTGTTTAATCTTTTTAAAACATCTTATCATAAAGGTTTGCATAATTATTTTTAGAATTTTGAAGTGTTGTTCATGTTCTTATCATTCATAGGTACCTTAAAAACCAGTTAAGATTTGATATACAATTCGTGTGTAATTTAACTAATTTCCGTGTCTGTAACAAGTCCTATCTTTTAAGCATACCAAAAACTCAGTTTTGAAACAGTCAGAATCCTCTTAAGCCTAATCACTGCACATTACAACATGATCATTGATCGTCTATAAATAATGACACAGATATGCATGCAACTTGGTGAGTCCTCTTCACTGAGAAAAAAACAGAAGGATGCTTCTATTGGAGATAGGTTGTTAGTACGCTGAGAATAAAGAAATCACATTTTCACATTAAGGGACAGAGGAAACAAATCAAAGTAAAACTAACATTTAGTCTGTATTCGTTTTCTTCATTCACTTTTTGTAGTCCAAACTCTTTAAGGTGTAAGGGTAATTTCATAACTTCGGTATACATTCAGGTTTGACTCAGTTCAATTGTTGTCTTAATGATATTCACTTTATCTACCATCCTTCAGTCAAAATATTTTTTATAATGAGGTCGGAAAGCATTTTTACTCATATAGATAAAATGGCTATCACTGAGCACTATGAAGTGTACCATTAGTTTACTCACGTGAACCATCTTATTTATAGCGTGAGTGAATCCATACTAGAAAATGACATCCTACAGAATTTGTCCTCGAGTGTTAAATTTCATGGAGCTTTTACTCAAGCATTTGGAAACTAATATTGCTTCAAATAAACTATCTTAAAACCAAGTTCTTTCTGATTCTTATATTCGACCTACACTTATTTTCCATAAGATTCATACTTTTATAAAATCAAAATGTTTGACTGAAAAATTTATAAAATGTCATACACTTCAAATATCCACTTTTCAGTCACTTTATACTTTTTATGCATTCAGCTGTTGAGTACATATCCATTTAATTAAATTAAATTCAATGTAAAATTATATTCTATCCGAAGCATTTATAGTTTCTTTTGCTGCAAGCATTTTGCTCGATAATTCTTATCATTTCAACTAATTTTATCAACAGAGCAAACTTTATTAGCACATACTGTATTAATATAATACGGAGTCCACTCTTGAGATATATAACTGTATAATTGTGGGAGCCAGTATGAACCGATTCCCATGATAAAGAATTCAGTGCTGCATATTCATTTGTGTTAAAGTAATAATAATAGTAATCACTTTATTCTAAACAATTATTAGTACAATTTGGCATTCTCAGCATGTTATATTGCAACAATAAAATATATGTATATCTATACACTCCTTTGCAACATTTCGTATAGTGTAATCATGAGAATTTCAAGAGAAAAACTTTGCGTTAGTAATTAAAGTATTGGAAAGAAATTGTTAACTGTTAAAAAATTGTTAAGTGAGTTATGTTCTAACATTTTTCCCCACATGATATGCTTGTTAGGTAAGGTAAAGTTGAATTATTACGCTTAACTGTATGAGCGTACAGTCCGATGTAGTTTCTTCTCGTCCTGCTTGAGGGGGTGCAAGGAGAGAGCTTTGAATGGAATGAATGTTCGGTGTCAGTTAAAATTGCTGTAACTACTTGCTTGTTAGAATTTAAACGCCTACCAACTACAGTGTTAATCATTTGAGTCAGAGACACAGCACCCACCCTTCTGATTGCTTCTAAAGTCCTACGCAATATAAAGCTTTTTTAAGTAGGTCAGATAATACCAATGTGGAACAATAGAGAAGAATAGGTAAAATGTAGGAATTAATAAATTGTAAAAGTTGGGGTTGAGTTGTACCAGAAATAAAATATTCATTGGAAGTCAACAAGATATGAGACAACCAACAAAGTCTGGAAATAAATCTCAGTCAAATATAGTTAACGCTAGATTTGCTTTTTACAGAAATACCATTAATCAACAGGAGTCATGGAACTTAAACAGCTCACAAACGTCTTGTTTACGCCTTAGGCTGAAAGTCACAGTCTGACATTTGGAAGGACTTGGCTTGAGACAGTTTGAGAGAGACCATTGGTCAATAACAGGCAAGAATCCATTTAATTCAAAGCAATCTACGTTAGAGTTAACTTGTGTAGAAACCATCAGGTTATCAGCATACTCAATGAAATTGCTTCAACAGAATAAGTACATTATGCAATGAATGAAAAGAGAAACGGAGAAAGTACTGCACCTTGAACACACCAGCTTCAGCAAGTCATGATGTGTAGTGCCTCCGTTTATAGACAGTATACTGTTTCTTTCCAAAAAAAATAAGAATACAGCTACTTTGTAATCCATGGCTCAGTCTGAGCTGTGGCAAGCTTATTTAACAACAGTGGTCTAGATATATATCCATTTATATCCAAAATTACGTAAGAAACACATAAGGTAGTTCTGAGACCTAAATATCCAATAATTACTTTTATTTTCATACGTTCGACATTTAAATCAATGTGGAAAAGGTACTTTAATTAATGAGTTTTTCTCGAGATCAATAATAATTATCAAATGCAGTTAAATCTTAACGAAATGAAGAACAGATATCACGATAATGAATAAAAATTATGAGGAAATATATTTAAAGTCCTGGCATATCATGCATATCATTGCAAATGTAGCTGTCAATTAAACTGTGAATAATTTCAAGGTTGATTTTTATAAAAGAGGAAGAAAAATGTATTATCGCTTTGTACGTTTGCCTAAATACCGTTAAATTGCTATCCAAAAGTTATTTATTTACTTCAATTACTCTTATTTGCTAATCCTGCGAAAATATAGAAAGATATAGATGCATGTTTTCTACAATATTTCTTAAGTGAGGTGATTTAATACTTGCCACCAGTCTGAATAAAAAGTGCTACCATATATAATAATCCGAAACACAACCATTGAGTTACTTGATGCACAGCGAAAGTACTAAGCATTAGTCAGGTATCTAAGACTTAAATGTAAACTATCACTGAAAACGTTCCAATATAAATTAGTAAAATGACATTTTGTAATAATTCAGCATTATTTAAATAAACAGTCGAAAACCAATCGAAATAAGAGGCTGTAGTATTCAAATTGAAAACTCTACAATGTGGCTAATTACTTCTTTAGACACTTCCTAATGGACTCTAGAACACTATAATCTACCTCGTGAAATTATTATGTACGAAATTCAGTGGGGTCATCATGAGCATTAACTCTTGATCTGCAATAAATCTAGTACATCGTATCATGACTAGTAACTCTAATTGTTTATCTCAATGATTATCATTATTGTGGTGAAATCATTGCCTGTTACACTTGATCAGTGATTTCGTCTTTATGTTGCTGTACCGTTAAGAAACAACTTCACCACATTCTATAGATAAATGCCAGTACAATTTTTTCAACCATTTAAAATAACAAAAACACTGGTACTGATATGAGTCATAAATTGAATAAGTGTGGGTTTTGGATACCCCTGCTAGTCACTATCCCTATAGGTAGTCAGTTTTCATTTTATTTGAATGAAATAAAATGCTTTAGGTTACTGAGGTTTCGTAAATTCTTGAATGTCAATGCTCACCGCTTTTTGTTTTCTTCATGGCTTTTATATAGTGAAGTCTCCTCGATCAAGACTTGAACAACTAAAGATAGTGGTTTTATCGTTCTTCTATCAAGATGTATTTAGTTGCTGAGATATGTGAATTTTAGAATATGCTTGATTCTTTTAGAACAAGAGAAAATAGTGCTTCGACTGTTAGCTGCAGTTGTAAATGAAGAATAAGTAGTCATCATTTTAACCAACCCCTTTTTTATGTTGAACGAGTTGACTAAACAGTTTTAAAAGAATTCAACACAGCTTCAGTTTACACGCAACAGAAATTGTGCAGTGAACTTCTGTCTCACAAACTTTTGTCCTTAATAAGTTTTAGCCTGATACCTATTACAATCGAAATGAATGATTGAGAAATCGTTGATAATTACTTTTTGATTAAAAGTTAGATGCCTTTTCTCAATGAAACCAAGAAAACGTTACACGGGTTACGGTCTTGACTTCACTACATAAATAACACCAACAGTCACTTCGGAATAATCCCATCATCTTTGATTCGTTATAAAAAGACATTCACTCAAAATGAGATATGATGCGATGGATAATTTGACAATGGTTTGCTTTATATAAAACAACTGATCCTTGGATAAAAAAGTTTCAAAACTCTACACACTATGATAGAGCTCGATATTTTCAGTTCTTCTTACACTTAAAAAATAAATATCTTGCTTTGGGTTATGATCTTTTCGATGTATTAGTTAAAACGAAAATTGATCCAGTAGTAAGGAAATATAAACTAATAATGATTAGGAGCTACACAGCTGAGTTAAAGACATATAGCACAAAGAAATAGTCATACAACCAAACCTACTGGTTCCACACACTGTGAGTATCTTGGTGTAATAAGTCTCTTTACCAAAACAGTTAAATGAAACATGGTGAAATAATTCATGCTATATCATGAACTATCGATCGTCAAAGCTATCATTATTGTTATCCTACCCGACTCACCCTGAAAACGTTTTTTACCCAATACATAACAAAACTTAGAGTCAAATGATTTAGATTTCGACTTGTCAGCAAGATATCTTCAGTCCTCCTAAGCACACGTGTAAAGAAATCCTCAGATCATTCCCTAAAAGAGAAAAAACTGTTTCCAATAATTAATTAAAAGCCGCCGTAAAGTTGTTTGAAATGATACAATATCTTCTACTATTTTCTAAATGTGCAAAAGTTCACTAACGCTATCTCTTCAAATAATGCAACCATTTTAAAAACAATTACTCAAATGTCTGATTAAATCTTTCAAAGTCAAGAAAGTGTCTTTGAGTTGTACAAAAGGTGACCTCCATAACTATATGACAGTTTATTTGTTTACCAGTGTCAAAACAGGTTGTTTTTCAACTTTAAGGATAAGGGATTGTGCAAGTTTCACTTGGTCCAACCTGAGGACAGTACCGTAAATCGTTAATAGCAATTTCTCACTAACACTGATTATAGAACAGAAATTACCATAACATTAATGATTTCACTTACTTGTGCTATCCTGTGCCCAACAGCAGCATCTACACTCAGATTAATCATTCTTTGTTGAACACGAGGAAATTCCCATTCCGGTGCGTTGTCATTTACATCTAGTATTCGTAGTACAATTTGTGCTGAACCAGTTAAAGATGGTTTACCACTATCTTTAACAAATAAATCCATTATAATCAATTCCAACTTTTCACGATCCAATGGCATGAATCCATCGTTAAAATTAGATCCACCAGTCTGTGAATTTATCTGGGGCATACGAAAATATAAGTCACCGGATTTGGAATTGAAAACCAATTGATTAAATTGGAATGTGTTGTGAAGTAACTAGAATTTTTTAAGGAATACTCTTTGTCAATCGGTAAGTTTGGCTTATCACCAAGCATTGAATGGTGAACAGACTGAAGCCAATAATTTAAATTTTTGTTTGAGTCATCTGTGTCACAGTCATGTGCTTCTATCTTCCCTATACGTACTGGCGGCCTTGAATCTTCACTAATATTGAACTCGTATATCTGCTGCGTAAACGCTGGTATACAGTCATTGATATCTGCAATATTGATTGTCACGGTTGCATTAATTTTGTTAACTTGTATTGTAGAGTTATTAGTGTGCATTGTGAGTACGGCCTTGGTGGTGGTATCCCCTCCATCGCAAACTTCAACAAGTAAAGATACTGATTTTATTGTTTCCCTATCAAAAGTCACTAGAGATTTCAACTCACCACTGATTGGATTCAATCTAAACCACGGCGGCGGTGGTAAGTTTAAGTCCTGAAGTAGCTCGGGTTGATCCTCATCACTTCTATCTTTTTTACTGTTGGCCAACTGCGGTTTACCTTCACTAAGTAGTTTGTAACGAAGTCCAAGATTGCCAGCGTTTGTTGTTGGATCATCAGCATCTTCCGCGTGAAGTTTCAGAACAACTGTATCAATAGGTGCTCCTTCTTCAAGTGTCCCTGATAAAGGTCCTTTAAACACTGGAGCACAATCATTCTCATCTGCAACAATAACTTCCAGTATAGCTGTCGATGAATGTCTTCTATATTCTGATACATGTAGAATAGTTTGATCAACTTTTTCATTGAAGTTGTAGCCGCTGTCATATTCATCATTATCATGACATTCTATATGTACATAAAATCTAGCTTCATGTTCTCTATCCAAAGAAGTGTCAGCTAAGTTGATTTTATACCTAAATCTTCCACTCTCTAAGACATTTTCACCAACATTTAATGGACTGATTCCGAATGCTTTATGATTTACTTTACATACCGGCTCAAGGGTTTGAGGGTGTCTAGAATTCAGTGACCTGTTCATCACTGCTAATGAGGATTGTGGTGAGAAAACAGCTGAACTGTCTTTTATGAATTTCACATCCTTCATTTTTCGTGCACGTAGCTCAGCTGTTAAATCTTTATCGGTTACTGTTGCTGTCGCAACCAGCTGATTAGGTGGGCCATTCTCTTTTACTAGTATAGTCAGGTGAAATCTTGAAGGATGCAGACTGTCGCTGAAACTGTTGCCAAAATAAAAATTACGGTCAACCTGTCTGAATTCCAGTGGAGAATGAAGTTGTATCTTGGGTACATGGTCATTTAAATTGATAACGTATACTATGAGCTCTGACTCATCTGTCCACTTATCATCAGTTACAAAAATAGGAATACGATGCACATGGGTATGTTCAAAGTCGACATGGCCATAAACTGATATCGATCCAGTCATTTTATCGATATGGAATAATTGTCTTGTTTCGGTTGATATAGATGGTGAAAAGTCGAACTTTAGACGTGATCTGTCTGTTACATCTTTATCTGTAACCACTGGACGATAAATTTGTGTACGAATCGGTAAGTGTTCTTTAATCCATATCTCGTCATAACGTTTGAAAAAAAGTGGTGGATGATCATTAATGTCAGTGATTGTTATATTTAAAAACAGATAACCAGTCAAGGGAGTAGGTTTACCTGCATCCGATGCGTAGATTAAAACTTCATGTAGTGTTCGATTTTCATAGTCTAAATCCATATTTACAATTAACCATAAAGCAGAACCAGCATTATGTGATGAGGAGTCAATGTTGCTAGTAGTCAGTGCATCCCAGTCTAGAGAAAAAGCTCCATTAACTGTTTGTCCATAAATTCCATACACTGAAGTTGTATTTTCTGGTCTAGAATCTGGATCCACAGCCTGAGGTAGAGCAATCTTTGTTCCTATTTCGGTGTGCTCTGGAATAGTTAAGTCCAACTTAGGAATGGGTTTGTTAACTTCTAATAACTTCTGATGAATAAAAGAGTGTTTATCTACATGGTGTGCTGAAACGGTTAGAGATTCATGAGCACTCCATTCAGGCGCATTATCGTTTATATCCAACACCTGTACATTAACTTGTAGTATTAATTGATTTAGGCTGTTCTGTCTATCATGAATATCTGTGAAGTCGACTAAAAGCAGTAGAACAATTACGCATGGTTTACTGTTTATTGACAAACTTTGCTTGTTGTACTCACTGAAACTAACACCCGTTGAACAACATAACTGTTCATTTGAGCATACAGCCTCTCTGTTCACTCGAGAATTCACTCGTAAGTATTGGTCATGTGAATTTGATAAATCAAGAAAAAATAAAGGATTCGGTTCAAGAAATTTGAACTGCAACTCAAGATTCGAAGTGATTATCTGTTCAGAATTTGTCTGAGATAATGCTTCGACGAATAACTTTCTCAGATCAGCTACCACCGCTGTTCTACCCAATTCCTCTTGCATATTTACAAATACTTGATAGTTACTTTTCAATTGACTTGCAGAAATTCCAAACTGTGACGGGAAAAAATCAAATAATAAAAGTAGTAATAGACAACAGTCGTGAATGATAACTTTTAGGAAGACTTCTGTTATTGCCTTTTTACAACATTTCATTTTATGTTACCCAGTTGATTTGTGTATAATGATAATAATTGGCATAGGTATATTTTTCATTTATATTGATGCTTTTGTAATAATTTGACACAAATTCTACGGAACAAGTATGTTCACATCCTGTTTTCTTAAAAATTTAAGAAAATATTTCCATGAAATTATTCATGTGTTGAACTAGAGTTTGTTAAAAGGTGATTGGTTATCACCAAGTAGCCAATCAAATTTCGAAAACTCGTTTACTAAAATATTATGACGGAGAGTTATTTATAGTAAAAATGAAACTTTTTACAGAATAGTATTGAAAAAATGTGCATTTTTTATTGTTTAATTACTTTTTAACAATTAAGTGGCATGGAAGAAAACAAAGACGTCAAGGAGCTAGAGAACCAAAGCGAAACCGAATTTCCTCGAGCTTGACGATGCAGCCTGATGGTAACCATTCGTAGTTAGCAAATGGTGGTCTGTAGTTTGCTCCGTAATCTCTCTTTATATCTGATACTGTAGATAACGGAAATAACTTAACCGTATACAAATTCAGATCGACATCTAGGAATACTGTTTAAAACAAGACACACACACAAATGCAGCAGAGCATAACTAGCCTTACCTGTGGTTACTTGTGAATAAACAAAAGTCAAAAAACAGAGGTGAAAAACAATTAATTGCCACAATAACTTTGAGAATAATATCTAGTCCTCTTGTAATGAATGGGTTCCTTTATTGGATCCTGTCAACTAATAAATATCTACAAATATACTGTATTTTCATCTAGTGTACTCCAAACTGGTCTTCAGTGTACTTACTAAAAGAGGTGACTGACTAAAAACTCTTGAATATTCTGATATGTTTTCAATAACTTCAACTATTTTGAACCCCTTGAAAGTTCGAGAAGGAATAAATTATCTATCACACTAACTACCGCCTGAAGAAATGAAGTCACCAAAAGAAAATGCTTTTGAATTCCTGACTAAACTGTTTTTGAATATTTTACACTTGGATATACGTTCTGACTTGACCTAACTGATTTTCATCCAGTAACATACTTAATGGTGAAGTACATAAATTACAAGACTTTCTATCTTTGCTATGTAAGGAATGTGTTTGATTTGCTTGTCATGCCTTTTCTGAGAATCGGAGTGTATTTCGTAGGTTACTACCTCAATTCTTCGTCTGATGGTAAGCCATTTCTCAGTCACTTCACCCTTCCACTCGTTTAATACCACGTCATCCCTAGGAATGAATTAATGACTACTGTTTATTGGTAGTTTCTGTTAAAGAGTGTAGTGGTAAGCTTTTATTACACTCAGTAGATGATTTCTCTTTGGTTTCTTGTTGTTTTGGATGTTGTCAGGAAGTCACTTGCTTTTCTTCCCCTCTACTCTTTAATCAAAATCTCCTCAAGTATCTACTTAGTTTTCCGATTTCGAATGACAAGGTGATGAAAATAAGATTTATGCAGCTTTTATCTCAAAAATTCTGGAATGCGACGAAACATTTAAATTGAGCCATAACGCTGTACTAATGTCTGTAAAAAATAAAACATTCAACCGTATGATTAAAGCCTGCGTGGTATGTTGAGCTATATAGTGTGCATTTCAACCTTAAAAAATGCAAATTTTCATGTACTGAATGCAATTTCCGTACATCCACTCTAGTCACAGATCATGGTTGCGAAGAGCATTTGATTGCAACTGTTTTACTGAAATGCCATTAGAACAACTCAAACATTTAGGTTAAATTACCAGTCAGCATACGTATCTCTGAACTAATAATTTTATTCTTCTAACAGCCGCATAAGTATTATGAATCTATGACAGGACTTGATGGCTAAACGTTTCAAGTACTACAACTTTATCTCAGAAAATAGCACTACTGAGAGTGATCAATATAATAATAATACTGTTGAATTTCTTCACGATAGGAAGTTGGTTTTATTTCTGAAAACTCCATAAGGTTGGATTACGTTCTTGGAGCTCTCTAAATAGTTGCAAAAGCCATTGGTAGCTGCATGTTATGTTACTATGAGCATTTCTGACTTGATACTCTTACATGAAATCATGATGGTTTTCTCGGTGTGATTTGCTAACTAGTACTTTTTAAGAGAGCATAAACCCGGCTGAAATTAATTTTCGATTGGTATATTCATTTAAAGTAGAAACCGAGTCATTCAGTTGCCTATCCTAGCAAGTACTTAGAAGTACACAACAGAAACTTTTCTTTTGATCCAAACTTGCCACGAACTGTTTATGGTGAATTAATTTTTTCAATTGTTAGCGGCAGTCATTTTCAAATCTTTCTGTCTACTTCACTTCAATTGCATTTTTGTGAAAGTTAGCCTCTAGGGTAGCATGAGGAATTTGCTTCTTATATGCATCGAAATAAACATGCGAAATAAGATCACTACTGCCAAAACTTCAAGCGTCTGTTGCAAAATCATTCACAGTAGATTGAGTACAGACTTGAAGGAAGAAGAAACATAATTTTCTCAAATACCTACTGAAAAATAACTAACCAATCCCCTCTCACACTATTTAAGTTCATTTAATGGTGTGTTTACCCACGAAGATTGAGAAAGAAATCTGAATAATGATAATTACAAACCAACTTCTTATGGCTATGGTGGGGCTTTAAATACTCTCGTACCAGTCAAATGTAAGTATTTCACGTTGCTGAACACAGCAAATCCGGGATCATATACTTCTTCTTTTACAAAGTCATGTTTTCTCCAGCATAATGGGACAAGTAATAAATGATATGAGTGAAAACTATTCTAGATTTTTAAGTTTAGGCTCCCTCAACTATTTGCATTATGCTCGTCATTCACGTGGGCCATCCTACTATGACTGAGGTAAAGTTTTTCACAATTTTAATAAACCTTTGTTAGTGTTTATTTTCAGAAGTGTATATAAACGTGCTCATTTCAGGTCCCACTTTTTCAAGACCTTACCAATATTTGGTTTGATAAAATGACCTTCATGTTACTGAGTTACAGGCGAACAGTAGGAAGTCCTGGATCTCGGTTTCAAGCCTGTTGGGAATCGTCAGCAAGACGTATCTGCAACCTCCAGGGAACTGATGTCCCCCTCTGAGATCCAAAACCATTTCACCTAGTGTTGTAGTTAGTAACGTTACCACTGAGCTATTTGGCTTATGACTGATCTCCTGTAAAAAGTCAACCAACCAACATTCACCAAGGTGGACTGCGATAGTAAACATCCTCAATTGGTGGTCACACTGCTAAATGACCAATAGACTTCGGTCGGCACTCAGCACTAGACAGCATGAAATTGGTCACCCTACAGTGATCAGTCAGTATAAACCTTCATGTGATGGATATTCGCGATTTTGAGAACTGCTCCTAAATCATCTGGATAGAACTTGGTTGTGCCGCTGGCCTTTTTATGATTGCAATTCGAGCTACTCCTATACACATGAAGTCTCACAAGGCTCATATTCTCACTGGTCCTCCTTATGCATTTTCGTGAATAATAAGGGCGAAGACTACGTTTTTAATGATAGACTCTCTTTGAAAAGATACAAGAACAGAGTACATACTATCAGAACTGAGATGTCTCTGAATCTTTATTTTAATAACCTGGTCAAACTGGAGCGTTAGCTAATTCCTGAGTAGTACCATCGGCACTGAAGGAGTCACTACCACTTTCAGCAGTGAGTATGACATACCTCCGATTTCCAAACGTTTTATATTTGATTTCACCTTCTAGTTGTTGACGCTAGGTGAATTGCACATAGTGTTTGAAAAATTGCCTTAATGGAACTCTAAGTTCCTACTTACAGTCTTATTTAATAGCACTTCATCATCGCTTTAAACCACTCAGTCTAAATAGCTATTATCGTATCATTTTATTCCTACCAAGTTAAAAATAAAATCCAGTTCGTACCAACTCTTTATACAAAGAGGACGAGAAACGCATGAACAGTAAATTTTTAGGACTTCACCTACTCAAGTTATATTCAAGGTAAACTATTTAATGAAATTTCAGTCGGTGATGAAGTTTTGACAAAAGTCACAAGAAACCCGTTTATTTCACCTCATTTCTGATTGCTAGTTCTGGGGATGCATAAAAGCATCGTCACTTAAAGTGACGAGTTATGCATATCAGTAATGCCTTGTTAGTTAATAACACAATCCGAATAGTTGTTGAACACTCATGAATGGACAACATTAAATTGGTTACTCCCTAGTAATCAGTTAATGTATCTAATCTATTGAGTTTAGTCGTGATCCGAATATCTCAGTAGTAACATGTCTGACTGCATAAACGGGTTAGAGTCTCTCAAGAGACATCTGTTCCCACTAAGATGTGGATGCACTCAGCTGACGTGTGCTAACAAGCGTGAAACCTAGGTTTAGGGCTTCCTGTTGATTGCTTTAACCAACTGGCTCTAGTTGTGTATTTCTTCCATTCCTACACTAAATGAAAGACATAACCGTTCGTTTCTTTATTGAAATACTTCTTTCAGTTACAGGTTTATTCACGCAAATATTACAGTGATGTATATTTACTGTATTTAAAAATATGCCTACAGGCTGTCAGGTTATGAGATACATAACTTTAATTCGAAACAAAACAAATCCCTCAAGATGTAAACAAATCAAGGAAGTAAGTGAAAAATGATTCTTAGGCTTTGCTGGGATAATAAACTCTTTTTTACCATTATGATTGATATCGAATTAAAAAGCCTTCTTACCATTCACTCATCCACCTGTCGAATCAGTCATTATAAGTTCTCATTTGCACATCATTTTACTATAGGTAACCTGTTTCTTATATCAAAGTATCTGCATAGCATCAAATTTTCCAACAACCAGGAAGTAAGCTCAAGTATACCTAATATTTCTGAAAATGATTATAAAATGATTGATAATGGTTATATTTCCGGTTAACTCAGTAGTTTTTACACACTAATGAGTTAAATGTAATCTTACGAAATCAGGTTACAAACATTTTGGCAAGTGTTTACGCGAAAACATAGCAAATCATTTTTTGTAATCTATGACAGTCGGTGATAACACATTTTACTAATCACCTTTTTTTACTCCGAAAGATTAATACTCAATTCGTAACACAATTCAATAATCATTATCTGATTTTATACTTGGAACGTATTCGACAACAGTAATAAAATTAAAGACTTAAAAACTGATGAAAAATGGTAATATTTTTCAAACAAGACGGAAGGTCCATTATCCTGTACTGGCAATAAAATGTAATTATGCTGTGTGTAATTACTGACTTTTGTTGTCTATTGAATATTTTTTCCAAGGTAAATAAACTAAAAATATACTTTAGTCCAGACTGAATGGTATTTCACCTTTTCCAAAACTTTTATAGACTTGATCATGTGACTGAATTTTACTTTTGTTAGTTGTCCATACTACTAAGAGTTCGAATAATCAGTACTAACTCAAAAGTCTTTTTTTACAAAAAGAAAGCTTAACTGACCCATCTAACATGTCTGAGTAACGTATGCACGTCGTTATGACTTTTTAACTCTACTACTAAACAACTTCACCTTACAGTATCTAGGAAATCAGATGTCAGTGTATTCAACATATAGCTCCGTTTTTAACCAGTAACTACGAATCACTATTAGGTGATATTTCAGCCTGTTGTTTCAGGTGTAACAGAATTTACTGAGAAGAGTCTAGCTTGCTTTCTGTTTTTAGCACTAAATATTGATGAAATTTAACTGAATATTTCAAATGTACCAGTCTATACACTGTTAATACGAACAGCTACAAAATGCGAATAGATAGTGTTAAAAATTTGAGCATCTCTGAGTACGGTTATCAGACAATAACTAGCTAAAAGACAGCTAACAGTAAAACGGTTTCTTTTCGTTTCTTCACATCATAACTGTACAGTTAATTAGTATCATTGATAATATTTTGACTAAAAGCATTCTGGACATCACCCAACAAAGTAACCAACCTCATTCAAATTATGTATCCTGGACATCATCAACAAATATATTCGGAGATAATCTACTGAAGAAACTCCGATTGAAATATCAGAAAAAAAAGGAAGTTCAGTAATCTCAGCAATTATTCACTTGACAATTTCAAGAATAACCACTTCGTTTGAATCCTGTTATCTGATCATTTAGGTCTGCAAGCGACAACAACCATACTGACTATAAGCTTCTAACGAAGAGACAAAAAATTAAATCCTGATTGACAGTAAAGCGTAAAGATCTTAACCACTACTTTAAGCTGTTTACCATCAGGGATAGTGATTTGTGGCGATGCTTAAGTCAAGATAACTACTGAATTTCTAAAACTATGTGACTCACCTCTGTAGTAAATTGAACATAGAACTCAAATGTACAAATACCCGTCCCCACTAAAATGTACATTCAATGGCACAAAATACAACTCTAGTGAAAATAGATATTTAACCGGCGCTACAAATAGAAAATATCTTGAAAACAATAGTATCGATTATTATACTGAGGTCATATTAAAGAGGTTAGAGGTGACGATAAACTGTAATTGAAAAGCTTCAAAGCATGAGAGATTTGGAAAGAAGAGAAAGTGGTAGAATTGAGTGTCAACAAGTAAGTTGGTTTTGAAATATGTCAACAGTCTTTACTGATGTTCATTCACCAGTTTCCATAAAATGTCCTTCAGCGTGATTTCGCCGCTACATTGTCAGTACCGGTATTTATATCCTGGTACCTACAAGAGGATTCAACTAATACACTAAGAACCCGGCTGAAAAATTACATACTCCTTTGAAATTCTCTGCCTCCACAAATATTAGCTTAACCTACAACCATTAAGGACTTCAAAACAGGTAAGCTACGTTGGTCAAGTTACTTCCCCTGAGGCTATAATATGTAACAGTTCAAGGTTACCAGTACAAAAGAATGATCAAGGATAGAAATAACTCAAAAGCAACGCTACTGGACAATAATATTTTCAGGTTAATATTTAAGGAAACAGGAATGTTTAACATTCAAGGATATAATTTTCAGAGATTTCCAGCACTGCTCCATTTAACTCTTTTATCACGGTGACGACTGACGATATTAGCTACAATAAAGGATAAAAATCCCATTTCAAACCAAAAGTGAATTCGCAGCGAACTAGTCAAGCAGAATTTAATTTTCAATCTTCAAGTGGTCCGTAGTTTAGAGCAGATACAAGCCACTAAAACTAGAGTGAGATAAATAGTGCGAAAAAGATTTTCTTGATTGTAATTATCTGCAGAAGAAAACATTTCTAAGCGAATTAAATATAAAAGCGTTTTAAAGTGTTTTCCAGTATTTGAGTTAGAATTTAAGTTATCTAGATCAAATCAATACATCTATGCTGAATGCATTAAGTAATGATATAAAGCTATTTCACAATCAGGAAATCAAAAAATACACGGTTACGAAATAATCCAGTATTATAACAGATCATTCCAACAATATATGGAAGTGATTTATCAGTGAGAGACTTACAGATGTTCTTATAACACACGATTACTTTTCAGTTCATTTTCTGCTTGAAAACGCCATATCTCCTACATATATTAATCAGTTCTTTCTATTCTGTTAGATTTATTTCAATCTATGCTTATTGATCCTGACGTCATATTGTATGCCCTAGATGAAGACAAGTTACGGCATAAATTACTACAGATTCCGGTCTCATTAACTACACTTATTGGTTTACAAGCAGTCGGAAAATCATTTAAGTATACGACTGTATACGTGCAGTACTTGTATCGACAAGATTTCATCTAACTCAAGAGGTTCTAAAGGATACAGTAAAAAGTTGTCAAAGAGTACCAAGTGCAAAAGTTATTAAAATCCTTGAATGATTATGAATGAGTGAGCAGTTAGTTACTGTAGTAAATAACAAAAGTATTTATATGACCTAATACATCTGTTGTATCTTAAGTGTTATTTAGTAGATGATGTTTTGGGTACAGTTATAGTGTAACACTGTGTGCTGAATCAAAAATACTAATCCTTTATGGAATTACATTCTAATACAGTGCTAAAACTCTAGGGTTACATTAACTAAACATATGGTTCTCGTATTCGAATGCTAGTCAACTAACTCACTTGACCTTAATATTCTAAAGTTGAATTCACCAACCATCATACGTTTAGCATTCAGTGTATCATTTCACCCCAAAATATCTTCGTCTGTGTGAGCCAATGCTAACAGACAAGGTTAAAACAGCAATAGAACATACCAGTGGACTGTATTTAACAAGAAAACTGCATAAAGTTATCGATAAACTACACATTATCTCAAATGAAATTGAGCCACTTAAGTTTAGAATGTTGAAAACATTAAAGAGTGAAGACAATGAACTCCTGGTTGGAACGTCAGGCAAAGCGGGATTAGCTACTTTCAATACATACAGAAATGCACATACTAATTGCGTCGAGAAATTGAGGGGGAAAAGTATCCGAACGTTAAGTAGGAAAGCATGCATGAGATATCAACCACTGTCAGTACAGGCACTTGAGGAAGGGCTAAAGTTGACTTTAGAAATGAGCTATTTTGTGCCAAAAGTAAAGATTCCTAGCATAGAAATAGCTCCAAGCTCAATAGATAAAGTGACTAATAAACATGTCTGTGCACAATGTACACTAGCATTAAAACAGAAGAAAAAGGTGCGAAATTCAACAAAATCAGAAAAAAACAATTCTACACGGTAGCTGTCAGAGCTATCAGCAGTATTTATAAGCAAATCGGATTACTTCATGGAAGTCAATAAACATATTCGAAAAGTCTATTTGTGAAAATTAAGAAACCCGTAGATATATACACATATAAATAAGATTAGGAGATCTGCAGCTTATGCAGTACCCAAATAACGCCGTTACAAAGTGAGTCAAAACAGTCTACCTTAAAGCCTGAAACCAATGATCCAAGAAGAATATCTGATCCTACTGCTAAAGTAAGATGGCGACACTTGAATGACACACTTACAGGGATTCAGTCAGATCATAACCATAACTTTTCACATAGACGGAATCGGTGGTGGATGGGATGCTGTTTGCTTGACATTTAGAAGATGAACAGGGGGAAAAACTATAGATCCTAGCATATACTTGTGGCTATGGCAAAAACTAACTCTGAAAATAAGAACTATGTTTCAATGCAAAATAAAACGAAAAGATGGTTATACAGTGACAAGTGCCTACAGGAAACAATCGCAATCTAATAAATATCAAGACTTTAGGTCATTTCAGTGTGCACCAGCTAAGGTAAGTTGGGTTAAATATTCAAATGATCGAGCTTGGAGTTCATCTGGTCAGTCAAAAGATTTGAATAAGTAAGTGGAAAATAAGCCAAGCTTTACTTTTCAATAATTATCCTACTAAATTTATGCAGAAATTCATAAGAGTAACAAGAAAAAAAATAATGTTGTTGTTTATGATCTCAACATAACTAAGAGGAAGGTTGAGGCCTCTATTGTGTTACTGTCTAAGGAAGGAACATCAAAATCCTGACATACGATTGTCAGTAGAGCTAGGATTAGGGTGATATTTAAGCCGACAAATCCCCTCAGAAACGAACATTGTCGTCTTGAGGATATACTCAACTGAACAAAATAATTTAACTCACCAAATACCTTGCAATAACCATGAGATCAAGTGTATAGGTTATACTCTTCAACTGGGGTCAGTCAGTTTAACAAAACATAGGAACTTAGTCCATTCGATATTGGTAGACTGTACCGGGATGAGTAATTTAAAGAATAATTCAGTAATAGCTATACATTCATTGAAACAACCACACAGCAAGATGGAACAGTGTAACAGCCCTAAATACTCATCTACTTTAAGTGAAGAAAAAGGTTGATCACTGAATTTCTGTTTATCTGTTCAACACCGTTTGCAGAAATGTGGAAAATCATACTTATAACCAAATCAAAGAGTGCAAAGCAGTAGAACTATACAATTAACCAAAACAGAAAGTTTTATAATTATCTTGATATGATTATGAGCAGTGAATTGCGCTTGAAACGTCATCTAGTAAATAATACTGTATCACTGAGTGCTGTACTAAATAGACTAATCCAATACGGTACTACACCTTGCAACAGGGCTGAAATCTTGAACTTCATTTGAGCAGTAAGATCAAGTTAATACCATGTGAATATGAGCCATAAATTGCGTTTGAAACATTCAGTAAGTAATACTATTTCATCACTGTGTGAAATGTCAGACAAACAGATAAGCATGGAATAGTGCTTAAGCATAGAGCTCAGGTTCTATTTTTATTTTAGTGGCAACTGCTTTTCATTTTATGTGTTGATCACATTAAACGCATGTGTATGGCATTGCAAATTTATTTCCTCCAAAGGTACTTACATTCGAAATGAGAATTTATTTTTGCTTATTGAAAAACTCGTGAAACAGAGAAATAGTGTTTGCTAAACCAGGCTGAAATACAGCGATTCTTTCAAGTACATATAAGATCGATGGGTGGTGGAACTCGATAATTTAACCGTCTGTTTATTATAACTGATACCTAAAAAATTTTTATTGTAACTTTCACCTCACCTTGTGGACACATTCATTTTTCCTTCACAATATCACTGAAAATATCTCACTTTTAACAACAATATTGTATAAATCTACTTGCTGCTTTGGAGTTGGCATATAGACCTAAGAAGGAACTGGAAACCAGTGCGACGCAATCTTGAGTATTTCTTTGCATAACTTTCAAAGGAAAGTGCTGACCTATTATTGAACGTTATATTCAATTAAAATTAAATATATATGAAACCAGACAGTCAAATAGTTAGTTCAGTCCTGTCGCTTTGTAATGCATTCTTCAAATTCCAATTAATTTGTGCATAAAATTTCTTATTTATGTCATACTGTCATAGCTCCAAAACGTTTAAACCCGTTGCAAATTATTTTTTGGGCTATTTTCTCTCCCTTTATTGTTACATTTCCTTTTGAAATATTCACCACTCTTTCTCCTGTAAGCATTATTTGTGTTTTCATTTAATGACTTTGAAGAAAACAGTAAGTTTTTATCAGGCATCCTGGATCACTTCACTTCATTTTTTCTCTTCCGATTTGAAATTCAAAATGTTCTATTTTCAGTTGATATTAAACTTTAGTATTTATTAGCGTTTCCAAGAAATTTATGAAAATTATTACCTAACTCTAAATTTAAGATGAAAAGTTGCAAAACATACATCGTTTTAAATCAACACTTGCTTGCAGTAGGAAAGCGATGGCAAGAAAATCTCATCTTTTAATTGCCAACCGTATCACATAAGTAAGTAGTGGTAGGTATGCACAGATTGCTTTATTTTATCATTTTTTTCTTTTTTCTTAATCCTTCCACAAAAAAAATGTCATAGAAGTCAAAGCACTTTGCATATGCGTAGAACTTGAGCACTGTGGTAGAATTTAATTCCATATTACATTTATTCATTTGATTTATAACACAGTGAACTAGTATCATTTACTTGATGACGTTTCGAGCATAAATTATTGCTCATTATCATATCAATGTAATCACACCACTTTCGACATTTGATTCTTATAGTTATGTCACTTTATATGAGTTGTTTTTATAGGTATTGTAGATGTTGCATCATTCCCATTAAATGTGTTGGGTGTTGATTCGACGAACTGAGATTCAGTGATCAATCTCTCTCTCCGTCTAATCATATTGAACTTAAGTACAGTAGCTTTATCCCACCCTATTGTGTGGTTGTGTATTAATGCATGCATGGCAGTAGCAGAGTTTTTTCTAGATTATTGATCTTATTTAGGTCTGTTATTCTATATTTAGCTGAATTCCTATGTTCGGCTATTCTAACTGACTCCAACCGACTAGTTTGACCTATATACTTGACCTCACAGTCATTACATGGAATTTGATAGATTATATTATTTTGCTTAATTAGTTCTGTCAGACACTTAAGCCAACAAAGTTTATCTCCCAGTGACTTTGTAGGTTTGAAAGCCACCCTACTTCCAGCCCTGTTAAAGATTCTACGTAAAGTTTCTGAGGTACCCTCCTTATAGGGTAACACAATGGAGGCTGCGAACTCCTTCTTACTCGTGTTGTCGTTATTAGTCGCACTCATGTGGCTGTTATTTTTTCGCTATTTGTGTGTTCGTAAGAATTTCTTAATAAACTGCGTAGGATAATTATTAACTATTAGCGCTTCTTTTACGTGTTTCAATTCCTTGTCTAGGTTCCTGCTCGGACTAGTCAGTTTTCTAGCTCTATCATTCAGACATTTGACTAATCCTGCCTTAGCTGACATTGGATGGGATGATTTGAAGTCTAGACTTCTAGAGACTGATTACTGAACCTTTGCTCAGTGAAACAACACCCAACACATTTAATGGGAATGATGCAACATCTATACCAGAGATATAGAAAAGTTTACTACCAATAAAAACAACTCATATAAAGTGACATAACTATAAGAATCAAATGTCGAAAGTGGTGTGATTACATTGATGCGATTATGAGTAATAATTTATGCTCAAAACGTCATCAAGTAAATGATACTAGATCACTGTGTGTTATAAATCAAATGAATAAATCTAATATGGAACTTTTCACATGCCTCTTGCAGAGTACCGATAAACTTGAAAACCTTATTTCTCACTTTCCATGTTGCTTTTTGATTTTTCTTTACTGATGACAGTTGCATTGTCAATTATTTGCTTGTAATCAGTAGATATATGTGCGTAGCATGATGAAGGATATTTCTGTCTCTTACCTTATCCATCGTGTTATTGAAGTGACTAAAAATCACCATATTCATATGAATTATTCGATAAAGCTTGTCAATTCATTGAGTCTTGTACAGTACTGATGATTGTCAAGTGCCCAAATAATAAAAGTATGAAGTTCTTTAAAACTTAAAATATGTAGCTAAAGATTTTCTTTGGGGCATTTTTCAGCCGTTTCACTGTATTGTGGGATTCCTCAATTGTTCATATTCATGACCCTAAGAGAAGTTATGCTGCAAATCGTCAGGGTGTTTTGGGGGAAGGTTATTACTCAGTGACTAGTTCTGAATTCTATTTACTCTAAACCAATTAAAAGTTAAGGAAACCGACTGCAATTCAAAAGCCATTTAAGTGGACGAATAATGCTTTTTTCGATAACTTCTTCAATCTCTACGGTTACATGTACATACTGAGGAATTACACGTCAGCAATATAGAGATCCCGCTTACCAGTTTGTGAATAATATTACACAGTTGGAGAAGTCAATTCGAAAAATTCGTCTTTGAAGGTTTATGATATAGTCAATAGCTACTGGGATCAAATTCAAAATTAGGGATTATCTAAGCGATTATACGGATTATGTAGTGCCATTAGCTAATGGTTTGAAAAAACTGTAGGATGGTATTTATGACAACTGGATGAAGTAAAATAGGGACAAAATAGGTTGAGAGAAATCGTCGAAATTATTTCGGATTATGGGGGAAAAGAGGGATCTTCAGTGTAGAATTAGATTATCTAGGGCAGGATGCTAACGAATTTAGGATTCCCAGATGGGATCACGGTAGTGAAAGAGGCAACAATTGCTTCTTTTGAACATACAACTCGGGTTTTTGGTCCTGACTGCTACTGTTCCTGCAGCTGGAAAGATCCTGAGCCGAGTACTTTTTGTCAAGCTGATGGAAACTCGGTACAGAATGGTAAAAGACCCATTCAAATCCACTTTATGGTTAGTTTCAAGCAGGTGTGCTTATATGGAGCTGGTAATAATCTTTACCATGCAGTTACTTAACCACGCTGGGAGGTGGTCGCAAACACAAAAAAAAAAATTCCTAGATCAGTGGCCAACGAAACTGGCTGCACAGAAGTAGTCAAACTGATAAAAACAACAGGAATTAGTCAGTTTGGTTAATTTATTTTTCAGCCTCGGTGTCATCACTGGGCTTGTGGAAAACGAAATTTATAATTTATCAGCATTAAAAGTTCTCTGAATTGATATTTATAGCTTGAGAGTTATTATCTCGCTGAGCATGTCACCTCTAAATTTTGCCCGAATGTATAGCGGTTTTCTGCTAGCGATTGGGACGTCCCTTCTTGACATTTTTCTAATCGTGTTACTTTGTGAATTTATCGGGATAACCATTTTTGATTAAATGTGATACGCAAAGTCACCAGTTCCTCTTCAACTGTATCTTCTGAACATATAGAGGAATCTCTATGCTGCTGACGTGTACTTCTTCAATATATAAACATAACTGTAGAATCTGAAGAAGTCATCGAAAAGAATATTCTTTGTTCACCTAAATGGCTTTTAAAACCGATCCCAAATAAGTTTGATACTTTCACAGACTTCATTTTAATAGCAAGTATATTCAAGAAGGTTGACTTTTTAAAAAATATTTATTTCTGAATCTTAAAACCCTTTTATTTACCCTCTTTTTATTGTCAGTTTAACTAGTTGCCCTTGCCTAATCAGATTTCTGTGTACTTGAATTTTAGTTCCAGGTCATGTTTAACAAATTAAATTACTCCTTCGTTTTCATCAAAAATATGTCATTTCTTGCTTGGATTCGTCTAAAGGTGTACTTTAAGTGCTTAACCAGCTAACCATAAGTTCAATTTATGTTTTGCTAGAAGCTGTGATGACCGTAATTTAGTTAAAAGTTTCCTAAAAGAAAATAATGCTCATGTTTTCTTGATCCAAAAGAATAAGGATGTATGGTGAATAGTAAACAACATCGAATAGAGCAGTTTTAATGTTAGTGAAAGTCTGACGTATAAGATGAACTGCGTGATGCTACTTAAAAGCTTACCTTATATTATCCGTATTACGTAACAGAGCATTAGTGGCTATGGCTAGTTTCGGAAACTAGGATGCTCACTTTTCCTTTATTTTGAGTTCATCAGCTGCAACTACTTGGATCTCAGTGACTGATAGCTTCAAAATCAAAGTTCCCCAAATTCTGTCTTCAGATGGTTTCGAAATATCAGCATAGAAGCACATTTATCAGTGGATACTGAATAATTCAGTCAAATATGATGATTAACGGGAAGTTGAAAGTATCAGTGAATAAAAATTGGTGATCATTTTACAGGAAGTGGTTGTCATGAGTCACTAACCTAGTGGATAAGGCTCTAGTGTTCATGGCTATGAGTGCTAGGTTAACGTCTCAGTTGGAACTCCATCACTCACTGGGATTTAGATACATCCAACTCACCAGTGATAAGCGGGTAGAAAGGTGTATTCAAGGTTGCAATGCCAGTCACTTGGTAAATTACAGCAGGGTAAACTGTTTTACTTTGTTCTGGACTAGGCCACATAAGATAGTTATAGTTACCAGACTATTCTCATTGTAGAGGCAAGATAACTGGAGTTGAAAACAACACCTGGATGGTGACAGCAATCAAACTGATGGCCTGTCAATTATTGGTCCAGTAGTATATCGATGAAGCTATATTACGTAGCTGCTACGCAGGTCACAATCTCACCTTGTTTACAAAACGTCTTGTTTGCTTGATATATGAATGAATGATTTGTGGTCCTCCTAGTAGATGAAATAAGCTCTAGATGAATAAATTAAAATAAAATCTGCCTAGTAATCATGTCAGTAACCGACAGCCATCGGGTTTGTATGCTGTCATTACTCAGATTCTCAATCCAACTTCAGTTAGATTACCTCCATTTTCATTCAAAAGTGTTCCCTTGTTTATAATTCCGATTTCATTAACGTGATTAGTTCTTCCATTTTAGATGTGTCTTATCAGCAGCTACGCAAAGTTCCGTTTCATTTGAAATATTCGCATATAATCAACCTGCATTACAAACATTTTCATTTCATTAAAATGGTAGATTTATTCTAACGTTTTATATCAAAGTTTCTCACCAAACCTGTTATGTTCATTGATGATTTTCAGGATATAACTCTTTCTGAAGTTCATTTTTTATGAAGACTGGAAATGCAATAAATCTCCTGAAGCCTAATAATTGGCATATCAGGAAATCTTAATAAAAATCGACTAACATACAAGTAGTTAGTGGAGCAGCTTTAAAAGCATTTCTGTAAATTTTAGCAAAGTACTTGACTATAACTGAGAAGTGACTGGAAACTGTTAGTGTGAACTAGGTACTTTTTATATTTTAAAGTAGCTTTCATTTTAACATAGCAGGTGGAGTGTAGATGCTCAATAAAACAAGTTTCATTTCTTTGTATACACTAGAAGGTTCACATGATAAGGTGCAAATCAAATGAAAATGGTATTCTATTCTATTGTTCGACAGCTTAGCTTTCTAGTTAATGTGATCACCCTCAAACTGAAAAATGCTGGCATCTTTCGATCTATTAGTATGTCACCCAACTCCCTTTCCGTATTCTATGTTTAGCAAAAGGTAATTGAGATTGTGTTACTGGTTGTGTTCACTTTCTTTGTAATATAGTTCATAATATTGGTGTTAGTGATTTACATTCTAAGGAGGAAGTAAGCTGTGTGTTTATTGAACTACTTTTCTGAGGAATGTTGCATCAACAAACCTTGTATTTCAGCATACCTGTATATTCCTTTTGTGTCTGAAGCATGGTAAAGCTTATTACTGGCTCAGTATTTTCCACTAAAATAGCTATGATTAGAAAAAGTTTAGAAATGAACAAATTATTTATTAATGATAAAAGAAATAGTCGTTACATCTAAATCTTTTTGAGACATCTATTGATTAAGTTTGAAATAGAGCCACTGAACAAAGTAGCATGATTCTACAGTGTACTTTGGCTGATGTTGGATTCTCAGTTACCATCCAGTGACCAAATAATGGGTGTCGTTTGTACGTATGTATAGTCAGTTAATACTTGAATAGTGTAGGAGTTAAAGCGCACTGTTGGGAAGTGGATAACGTGGGTTAAAATCCTTGGGTTGGATGATAATCTACTAAACACTTTGATGATGAACTTTAGGAGTCATGGATTCTAGGTTAACTGCTCCTTGCCCAATGTTATTGCCTTTTATAAAACTCAAATTAAACTAGTAGCAACTTCAAAGATCCACTCTGTTAATGTTTAGAAAAGTGGTCGGAAGTAACCTTCATTAAAAACGAGAAATTCACACAGCAGTCACGTATCTGTAGAACCATAACTTATTGAATAATGTTCCTTAAAGAATATTCAAACAGTTCACGCATCAGATATGACATAGGAATTAGAATACTAAATTATGTATTGTGACGGTTTTTAATTTAATCTGAGTAAAAAGTATCTCTATATAAGTGAGAAGAGCTGTCTATCATAGGTTGTATGGATATGAACGTAGTTGAAAGCTTATTTATTAGAATTATTTGTAGTAGGTTAACAGACAATTCCATGGCGGGAATATGTATTGAATAAATAAGTCTTTTGATCAAATGAGTGTTCTTTCTATGACTACTTTCGAGGAAACCTCGACTAGGAACTTGATTCTGTCAAAAAGAAACGAATTTTATACCCGTGGCCAAATCTTACACTTGATTTACTAAAACTTCCGTTTGCATTCTCTTATTTGGATGTTGTCTAGTTTCCAGACGCTTACAAAGGAAGCATCGGAGGATTATGCTGCGGGTTCATTTCAGAATACCACCGACAACATAAATGTAGATAAAGGTAAGTGCATAAAGATAAAAGTTATAACTGCAAAGATCATTAATATAGGGTTTTCATAAGTAGTTGTGTTTACATTTATGCAGATGATGCCTATGCGATTCAGGTAAGCATCAAAATTGCCTAAGATAAATAGCATTCTATTTAGAAGAATGAATTGTTCCAAAAGCAGAAATATGAAAGATGGTTGTTCCAACTCCAGGATTTTATAAAAAATAATCGATTACGGTGAACCACCGTAATGATTTATGTTTTATGCTTATTTAAGGGTAGCAAAATGAAGTCAGTAAGTAAGCTGGAATAGTAGAGAGGTCATTTCCTCACGGAACAAATTCTTACATTTGAAATGGATTTCTCATAAAAAGTTCAACATTTTGATACTTTCTAAAAGTAATGATAATATCTAAACAAAAACTTGCATAACTGAAAAAAGAATCATTGTGTTTGAACATTAATTACAAACCTATTGAACACATAAGCCTAAGTATAAACTAGATTTCAGTTATTTTAAATAAACTTTATTTCATCCTAGTTTTCTGGCGTTTTACGATCAAAATTTTATAAACAGAGATAACGAATTCAATTTTGAAGACACCTTCAGTACGATTTTACACAATAATGAAGTAAGTATGTGTTGAGTGAGTATTTTTACTGATAATTTTCACTAAGAGTTTAATGAAAAAGTTGTGGCTACTCCTTTTATTTCTTCCTGATTGACCAGGTTCACTTTAGACTCAATCATTAGATTTGTGCAAGCCTACCTCTCATTTCATCAACCAAATATCCCTTTTTTACTAAATCGACTATAATCCATTGTTTTCATGGTGGAGCGAAATTCTTCGGATATTTCATTCATTTGAATTTCTGTCATTGATTAGCAATCCCAAAATATTTTATAGTACTGATATATAGTGGCTAGCAATGGAAACCGAGACATGAGTTTCGTTGCATTTAGAACTCATTAACAGAATGTACCTGCTTTTCAATAAGTGATATTGTTTCCACTAGGACTGGAACCTGTGATCAATCGCTTCAAACCTCAGAACGTTATCCACTAGTCTACCGAGTCCCAATGGCCACTTTTTATGAGATGGGATAATACAAACAACAAAATACAAATTCACAAATGTTCGTTTTCACAATTTGCAACATTTCTGAAGAAGTTTCATGTTAAATTTATCATCAGATTCATTGTCAACATTTCAATGTTTTGAAATTCAACATCAAGTATGGGTTCATTCTCTTGACTAAACTGTCGATGAGAAGTGAGAGGAATACTAGGCCTTCATATTTAAACAAACACAACCTTTCAAGATGATAGACGTATATTAGAATGACTGTTCCACGTGTTTACAAATGACTTAATAATATCAAAAATGTAGGTGATATTGTTTAAACTATAAATTCAAATTAAGTTTCGATATTAAAAGCTGCTTGGTTGGATTTTAACTTCGAGTTCAAGTCTTGAGAATGTAAATGGTTACTAACCTATTATACAAACAAAAAATATCCCTAAGAGAAAATGCAACATCAAAACACAGCATTAGGGTTATGTAAACATAACCGATTGGGAAATACAGAAAAATTAAAACAACCTACTGGCTAAATACCCGCAGCTGTCAGTGTTAACCTAAGCATTTGATCTTTCTGTGAGCACAACAAGGCATTTCATATTAATACTTGCCATGAAACCACATCAGTTGAAGAAGCGCTGAAAACCTGAAAACACCAAGTGGCTGCTTTATCCTAGTATGCGAATTCCCACTAATCTTCCTCCTTATCCGTTGACTAGTTGATTCCAGAACCATCAGATATAGCGGTAAGCCGGTTACCATTCAATCTTTGGGCTAGAATCCAATGGTCCATATTTCCCCATTACTGTCAACCGTCTATTAAGTTCAGTTTTAGAACGAATACTCACTGATGGTACTGGATGATGGTCGCTATGTATTAGAAAACTATGGAAGTGAAAAAATGTGAACCATTGGGTCTCAAACACATAGCTGAATAGTAACGTAATTACCGACATGTCCGATGGTCCTTGAACTGATGCACTGCAAGATAAGGTTGGGCACTGCTCAGAAGTCCCACACCAAGGTTAAACTGTTATCTAATAGTGTCAGGTTTTCAGTGGTTCTCTAAATGATGACAGCCCGTAATGAGTACTATCTTAGGATCAACCAATTCCTGTGAACCACCAAATGACTGACATAAGTCATCAACCACCTGGACTATTCATAATTCCTGTGACAGCATTTTCATTCCTAGTCTAAAGTATATTCGTAAAACCGCATAAGTTAATTTTTATCGCCAATACTTAAGCCGTTTATGCTAGGTAGAACATAGAAAAGTTTCCGGCAGATTCTCAGAAATTTCATGACATAAAAGTTTGTTGAAGCGATCTTAACCTATATAAACGAGTTTTTATGTTGACATTCGTCATAGACTGACATTGGCTGAAGGAGCACTGGAAATCTGGGAAACTGGTATCTTTTCCGTTCTGGTATAGGACTCCTCAGAAGTGCGCACCAAGTTAGAAATATGGACCACTGGGTTCCGATCCAGAGTCTTAATGACAACGTGCTAGCCACGGAACCTGAAAGTCCTGTGTTCGACACATGGTGGGGCGGGGTCATGGGTGCGCACTGCCGAGGAGTCCGATACTTGGACGAAACAGCTCTTCAGTTCCCTAGGTTTCCAGTGCTCTGCCAACTGATGTCAGCCCATGATGAATGCCAACCTGAAAGATCACAAAATTTCCACAAACCCACGAATTCACCTGTCTAGAATGGTTCAATTCTGTTTTGCAAACTAGCTGCTCTATATGAGTTCAAAAAGCAGTTAATGTGACGTTGTCGAAAGGAAAATTTTCAGTATCCCATTAGGTTTATCCAAGAAGATCGCAAATTTATCCATTAAAATATCGACTTCATAAACTTACGTGTGTGTTAGCTCCTGCCAGTCAAAGTAAATACTTGGTAAAGACAGTTGCCTGACATCTACTCACTGGCTTCTAGCCAGTCCAACTGTTTCCACTTATTGTAATTACTACCAGTTATTAACAGAATTATTTTTAGTAAGTAGGGTCTACAAAGACATAAGTGCTTTTTGAACTCATATAGAGCAGCTAGTTTGCAAAACAGAACTGAACCATTCTAGACAGGTGAATTCGTGGGTTTGTGGAAATTTTGTGATCTTTCAGGTTGGCATTCATCATGGGCTGACATCAGTTGGCAGAGCACTGGAAACCTAGGGAACTGAAGAGCTGTTTCGTCCAAGTATCGGACTCCTCGGCAGTGCGCACCCATGACCCCGCCCCACCATGTGTCGAACACAGGACTTTCAGGTTCCGTGGCTAGCACGTTGTCATTAAGACTCTGGATCGGAACCCAGTGGTCCATATTTCTAACTTGGTGCGCACTTCTGAGGAGTCCTATACCAGAACGGAAAAGATACCAGTTTCCCAGATTTCCAGTGCTCCTTCAGCCAATGTCAGTCTATGACGAATGTCAACATAAAAACTCGTTTATATAGGTTAAGATCGCTTCAACAAACTTTTATGTCATGAAATTTCTGAGAATCTGCCGGAAACTTTTCTATGTTCTACCTAGCATAAACGGCTTAAGTATTGGCGATAAAAATTAACTTATGCGGTTTTACGAATATACTTTAGACTAGGAATGAAAATGCTGTCACAGGAATTATGAATAGTCCAGGTGGTTGATGACTTATGTCAGTCATTTGGTGGTTCACAGGAATTGGTTGATCCTAAGATAGTACTCATTACGGGCTGTCATCATTTAGAGAACCACTGAAAACCTGACACTATTAGATAACAGTTTAACCTTGGTGTGGGACTTCTGAGCAGTGCCCAACCTTATCTTGCAGTGCATCAGTTCAAGGACCATCGGACATGTCGGTAATTACGTTACTATTCAGCTATGTGTTTGAGACCCAATGGTTCACATTTTTTCACTTCCATAGTTTTCTAATACATAGCGACCATCATCCAGTACCATCAGTGAGTATTCGTTCTAAAACTGAACTTAATAGACGGTTGACAGTAATGGGGAAATATGGACCATTGGATTCTAGCCCAAAGATTGAATGGTAACCGGCTTACCGCTATATCTGATGGTTCTGGAATCAACTAGTCAACGGATAAGGAGGAAGATTAGTGGGAATTCGCATACTAGGATAAAGCAGCCACTTGGTGTTTTCAGGTTTTCAGCGCTTCTTCAACTGATGTGGTTTCATGGCAAGTATTAATATGAAATGCCTTGTTGTGCTCACAGAAAGATCAAATGCTTAGGTTAACACTGACAGCTGCGGGTATTTAACCAGTAGGTTGTTTTAATTTTTTTGTATTTCCCAATCGGTTATGTTTACATAACCCTAATGCTGTGTTTTGATGTTGCATTTTCTCTTAGGGATATTTTTTGTTTGTATAATAGGTTAGTAACCATTTACATTCTCAAGACTTGAACTCGAAGTTAAAATCCAACCAAGCAGCTTTTAATATCGAAACTTAATTTGAATTTATAGTTTAAACAATATCACCTACATTTTTGATATTATTAAGTCATTTGTAAACACATGGAACAGTCATTCTAATATACGTCTATCATCTTGAAAGGTTGTGTTTGTTTAAATATGAAGGCCTAGTATTCCTCTCACTTCTCATCGACAGTTTAGTCAAGAGAATGAACCCATACTTGATGTTGAATTTCAAAACATTGAAATGTTGACAATGAATCTGATGATAAATTTAACATGAAACTTCTTCAGAAATGTTGCAAATTGTGAAAACGAACATTTGTGAATTTGTATTTTGTTGTTTGTATTATCCCATCTCATAAAAAGTGGCCATTGGGACTCGGTAGACTAATGGATAACGTTCTGAGGTTTGAAGCGATTGATCACAGGTTCCAGTCCTAGTGGAAACAATATCACTTATTGAAAAGCAGGTACATTCTGTTAATGAGTTCTAAATGCAACGAAACTCATGTCTCGGTTTCCATTGCTAGCCACTATATATCAGTACTATAAAATATTTTTGGGATTGCTAATCAATGACAGAAATTCAAATGAATGAAATATCCGAAGAATTTCGCTCCACCATGAAAACAATGGATTATAGTCGATTTAGTAAAAAAGGGATATTTGGTTGATGAAATGAGAGGTAGGCTTGCACAAATCTAATGATTGAGTCTAAAGTGAACCTGGTCAATCAGGAAGAAATAAAAGGAGTAGCCACAACTTTTTCATTAAACTCTTAGTGAAAATTATCAGTAAAAATACTCACTCAACACATACTTACTTCATTATTGTGTAAAATCGTACTGAAGGTGTCTTCAAAATTGAATTCGTTATCTCTGTTTATAAAATTTTGATCGTAAAACGCCAGAAAACTAGGATGAAATAAAGTTTATTTGAAATAACTGAAATCTAGTTTATACTTAGGCTTATGTGTTCAATAGGTTTGTAATTAATGTTCAAACACAATGATTCTTTTTTCAGTTATGCAAGTTTTTGTTTAGATATTATCATTACTTTTAGAAAGTATCAAAATGTTGAACTTTTTATGAGAAATCCATTTCAAATGTAAGAATTTGTTCCGTGAGGAAATGACCTCTCTACTATTCCAGCTTACTTACTGACTTCATTTTGCTACCCTTAAATAAGCATAAAACATAAATCATTACGGTGGTTCACCGTAATCGATTATTTTTTATAAAATCCTGGAGTTGGAACAACCATCTTTCATATTTCTGCTTTTGGAACAATTCATTCTTCTAAATAGAATGCTATTTATCTTAGGCAATTTTGATGCTTACCTGAATCGCATAGGCATCATCTGCATAAATGTAAACACAACTACTTATGAAAACCCTATATTAATGATCTTTGCAGTTATAACTTTTATCTTTATGCACTTACCTTTATCTACATTTATGTTGTCGGTGGTATTCTGAAATGAACCCGCAGCATAATCCTCCGATGCTTCCTTTGTAAGCGTCTGGAAACTAGACAACATCCAAATAAGAGAATGCAAACGGAAGTTTTAGTAAATCAAGTGTAAGATTTGGCCACGGGTATAAAATTCGTTTCTTTTTGACAGAATCAAGTTCCTAGTCGAGGTTTCCTCGAAAGTAGTCATAGAAAGAACACTCATTTGATCAAAAGACTTATTTATTCAATACATATTCCCGCCATGGAATTGTCTGTTAACCTACTACAAATAATTCTAATAAATAAGCTCTCAACTACGTTCATATCCATACAACCTATGATAGACAGCTCTTCTCACTTATATAGAGATACTTTTTACTCAGATTAAATTAAAAACCGTCACAATACATAATTTAGTATTCTAATTCCTATGTCATATCTGATGCGTGAACTGTTTGAATATTCTTTAAGGAACATTATTCAATAAGTTATGGTTCTACAGATACGTGACTGCTGTGTGAATTTCTCGTTTTTAATGAAGGTTACTTCCGACCACTTTTCTAAACATTAACAGAGTGGATCTTTGAAGTTGCTACTAGTTTAATTTGAGTTTTATAAAAGGCAATAACATTGGGCAAGGAGCAGTTAACCTAGAATCCATGACTCCTAAAGTTCATCATCAAAGTGTTTAGTAGATTATCATCCAACCCAAGGATTTTAACCCACGTTATCCACTTCCCAACAGTGCGCTTTAACTCCTACACTATTCAAGTATTAACTGACTATACATACGTACAAACGACACCCATTATTTGGTCACTGGATGGTAACTGAGAATCCAACATCAGCCAAAGTACACTGTAGAATCATGCTACTTTGTTCAGTGGCTCTATTTCAAACTTAATCAATAGATGTCTCAAAAAGATTTAGATGTAACGACTATTTCTTTTATCATTAATAAATAATTTGTTCATTTCTAAACTTTTTCTAATCATAGCTATTTTAGTGGAAAATACTGAGCCAGTAATAAGCTTTACCATGCTTCAGACACAAAAGGAATATACAGGTATGCTGAAATACAAGGTTTGTTGATGCAACATTCCTCAGAAAAGTAGTTCAATAAACACACAGCTTACTTCCTCCTTAGAATGTAAATCACTAACACCAATATTATGAACTATATTACAAAGAAAGTGAACACAACCAGTAACACAATCTCAATTACCTTTTGCTAAACATAGAATACCGAAAGGGAGTTGGGTGACATACTAATAGATCGAAAGATGCCAGCATTTTTCAGTTTGAAGGTGATCACATTAACTAGAAAGCTAAGCTGTCGAACAATAGAATAGAATACCATTTTCATTTGATTTGCACCTTATCATGTGAACCTTCTAGTGTATACAAAGAAATGAAACTTGTTTTATTGAGCATCTACACTCCACCTGCTATGTTAAAATGAAAGCTACTTTAAAATATAAAAAGTACCTAGTTCACACTAACAGTTTCCAGTCACTTCTCAGTTATAGTCAAGTACTTTGCTAAAATTTACAGAAATGCTTTTAAAGCTGCTCCACTAACTACTTGTATGTTAGTCGATTTTTATTAAGATTTCCTGATATGCCAATTATTAGGCTTCAGGAGATTTATTGCATTTCCAGTCTTCATAAAAAATGAACTTCAGAAAGAGTTATATCCTGAAAATCATCAATGAACATAACAGGTTTGGTGAGAAACTTTGATATAAAACGTTCAGAATAAATCTACCATTTTAATGAAATGAAAATGTTTGTAATGCAGGTTGATTATATGCGAATATTTCAAATGAAACGGAACTTTGCGTAGCTGCTGATAAGATACATCTAGAATTGAAGAACTAATCACGTTAATGAAATCGGAATTATGAACAAGGGAACACTTTTGAATGAAAATGGAGGTAATCTAATTGAAGCTGAATTGAGAATCTGAGTAATGACAGGATTCACACCCGATGCCTCGATATTTCCTTTGTTTTAATTACATGTATTAATGATGGATAGTTGCTGAATGTGGATCCTAGATGCTCATTGCGTCCTGCATGAGACTCGTCAGCTGAATGCACCTGCCTTCCAGTGAGGGTTGTTTCCGGTGTTATTATATGAATTACCAAGTATACATCATTCTCAGGACACCAAAGATGTGTAAACCTTCAGGGAGATCAAGCCAGTACTCTGTGCTTGATCCAAGCATTCGAGTTGTCGATGCACTTTGTCACTTCATCGTCAGTTATCCTTAAATTTTGTAACTTCATTTTATCTTGTACCTTAATTCTACTGAATGTTAAATTTTTATTTGTTTTGATTTTACCTCATTCGACGTATGATTTCTCATAGTTCAATCCTAATTTTGATAACCTAGAGTTCAAAATCAATAGTTACATGCACCGTCTGATAGAATAATTAACCACTGCAGCATAGTTAGTCACCAATGTTAGCTATCAGGTTTTCATGGATTCCGAGAAATATTCAAACATCAAGGCAAGTGGAAACGTCACGATTTTTCTTTCAAATCACATAGGAATCAAACTAGAATACTGCATAGTTTTGACAAGTGTGTTGTTGTTGAACTTCTGAACAAGAATTATGTGGGGGAGCGTTTAGCTTACATCAAGGAAGTGATGAATCAATTCTCACTTTAAATGGTGTCATCGTTGACTGTCATCACAGCTGAAGACGTGTTTCACTAAGGAGCCATAGATTTTGAAATTTAATTCTGATTTTTGGCCAGCTCTAAGTTCTGCGTTGATTATTCGATCCATGGACGTTCCAACGCAACCTGTTTTATCATTCTCCCCTCCCCCTCAAATTGATCACTATCATCCTAGAACCCTCCCAACTGTCACTTTTAATCCATTTAAATTTGCGGGGTTATTAAGCTCGTTGTCGTGCTCATCTCCCACGAACGAAGGTGTCTGGGAAGCGTCTTGCTGAAGTCCTTACAACCTTTCAAACTGAATGCACCTAACTTTCCGGAAAAGGTATTACTCTAGGAGACCTGATCTGTGAACCCGTGATGCCAACAGATCTCCAGCCATGCTGCTGATATGCAGCTAGGTTTAGGGCTAAGAATACCAGCATTCCAGACCGAGAAGCTAAACCATATCCAATTTCCTGAAATTGTATAAACAACAATGATTTACCTTGGCTTTCGGTGGCACAGATCCTAAGAACTCAGTGGAATCCTGATGGTTTACAAGACTTACATGCTTTAAAGATTCGCGTCACTAATTCCCAGCATAAAGATCACACTGATTGGGGTTTATTCCAAGTCAGTTTTACGATACATTGGCTGGTAGCCAACTTGGCAGTATGGAGGCCCATCGTCATACGCAACTTAAGTCAATCCACAACCACTAGTTTTAACTACTCGTAACATAAACCCAACACCGCTTAACGTACACTGCGTAGAGTATCCTCATGTTGACGCCTTGGCAGTTAACTGTGGAGTGGATCTCTGAATCCTTCCACCCTCAAGTCTTAATTTCACCTTCAGTTATCACTTGATATCAATAATCCCAGTCATTGAAATCACAGCTATCTCAGTTAGTTTCCTTGATAACTGATAAGACGTGCAGCCCAATGTTGCTAGATGAGTTCTCTGTCACACTAAATCACTTTTATTCTGATAATGGTTACAGTTGAAGCAAGCAGTTTGCTAGATACTTTGTTTATCACAGACAAAACTATGCATTTACCAGACATCTTAGAGAATACGAACATGTTAGCTTTCATTCCTGTGGTCTTGTTCTTATGCTTGATGTATGAATCTAAACACTTACTGCAGGGATTGACAACACAACAACTTAATCGTCTAAGCAGTATTTCCCCTGGAATGAGTAGGTCTCCTTTTTCATATAGTTAAAAGGAAGAATGTATTCCAAACGTTCTACAGATTACCTCTAACCAGTTAACATCCATTAAAGTCCACCGATGTAGTGAGCCTCCTAACTTGGTGACCACACAGTAATATGAATAGTATAATTCAGTCGCCACTCAGGATGAAACAACATGAAACTGGTTGCTCTCCAGTGACCAATCAGTATAGCCTAGTTTGGTTTACAACTATCATTCTAAAATCACGTTGAATTTTATTTTATTTTCAAAAGATAATCAATGAACATTCTGTTGGCGAGTTGAGAGGAGGCAATAACTTAAAGTGAGTTTACTTCACCATAACTAATTCATCCTTCACACTCGATCCTTATTTGAATTTTATGCTTCATCATCATTTAATGAAATACGTGTAGTCTTGTCAGATTGTTTACAAATAATGAAATTTCTTACTTAATTGTTAAACATTAAAAATTGATGGCTTTATTGAACTAATTAACTGATTTCTTCTTCAACTGTGAAATCTTTGTGAGTAAAATTGGATACTATTCAAAATATTTACTATAAACACAGAAATTTTAGATACTTAGCTCACTTTTCTTGAAGTGTCCACTCAAAAACTTACAATACCATCACATCTATGCATAAAATTCTTCTTACTGTCGTTAGTAAAAGCTTGAACAGAAATAACACTACAGACTTTTAATATAAACTGATTTTATTCAAGAATAAATTTCTAATTATATTTCATACTGGTAGTAAAATAAATATTTTATTCCCAATAGCCTTGTACTAAACTGTAAATTAGATTATTTGAAACCAGCTTTTTGACAGAATAATCTTCATTTACATGTATTGCGAGAGAAACTGTAAACCATTTAATGTGTGTTGTTTGACCGCTTCCATGTCATTTGGTTTTCTTTCAGATTCATTTATCCCCTCTATATCACAAGTATACTCTACTAGTAGCATTTAATTCAATTATAAACCAATTTTATATTCTGTCACATTTAAAGTAAATAAACTTAATAAGTAGTGATTGCTGTGAGGAGTGCATACAACATTGCTGTCCTTTATTCTATCCAAGTAGGTTGGCATTACTTTCTTTTAAAGTTGCCTTCTTAGTTAATTCTACCTTCTACACAATTTTAATGATCACTATTATAAATTAGTTGGTCTGATTATCTTATATATTTCTCAAACCCAAGTTTTTAGATAAGAATTCATAGACTGAAAGCTTCATGGTGATCTTGTAGATCAATTACTCAAGAGAACACTGGATAGTTTCTGCTACAAATTTCAATACTTTAAAACATCTCTAACAGTTGGTTTTACCAAAAATGACCAACCCGATTTCAAGGGAAATTAAAAGTATCTATTGAATGAAGGGCTAGCTAATAACGAAGCTATTCGGAAATGCATAAAAATAAACAGATTGTAAAATTTTCTGTGAATTTACGATGAAACTTTAGTTTAACTCAATCTATATGAGTCAAGTGTTCATAAGGAAACCCAAGAAAGCTGAGAATTAGGATCTGAAAGTTAGAAGCGATATATTTCTTGACATTCAGTTAACCGACGATAGTGAAATACAAATACACGCAACTGGAAACTGATATGTCAGTAGAAACATTTTCTACTTACCAAATTAACAGATATGTAAAGAACTGGCTGTTTTCTATTCACCAGCTAAGAAATCATTGAAAACCAAGGAGCACTGAAAAGATGCATTATGCTAACTTTCAAATCCTCACTAATTAGTACTCGTAATTTCATCAGAGACTTGGATAAGGTCTTCTTAAATTTTAATTAATCATATTACTCAGCCATTCGGTTGGAATCCACTGCTTTAGATTTTCTAAATCACTTCAAACTGTGGTGAATTCGTCAGTGTTAACTGCTAAGTGAGCACAAAGAAGTGTAGAATAGCTGTAAAGTGTAATCTGGTATTCATTGGTTCTCCTGCTGATATTGATTCGTCATGAACATCACACTGAATTCTTACTCAGTTCGTTTTATATTCTACTTGCACTTCTGATGTCACCTGCTGGATAAAGGTTAAAATAAAGAATAGGTTGTTTTTTCAGGTAGTTTCTTGTTTTACTGTGATATTTACAATTAGAGTCAACAAGATTTTCAGTTCTTGGTAAGGACATTAAATGCAAACTTCCTCAATTTTGCAAATGAAACTAATTTTTCGACATACCTTAAAATGCCAGATAATTGGTAAATAAGCTCAAATACTTGCTGAACAGACAATAATGTCGTAGACTTAATATACTTTAAGTTTCTGTTATTTTCTTATGTCTGGTCACGTTTCACGGTAACTATCAAATGTAACCCATGGGTTATAAATTATTTAAGAAAGGAATTCATACTTGTCCAAGATGTTTATGGCTATTAGCTGAGCATATTTATCATGTTCCTATATCCTAACAATTAATGAGCCGTGCTGGAAAGTCTAAAAAATATCCCTTCATCTCTTCACTAACCCAGTATATTACTCTGTGAGCAGATGCTTTCATACCATGCGTTGTTGTTTTAGGTTTCATCCATACTAATGGATAAAATATTTACGCTAATGTATGCGATAATTATCCTGTCCTCTGTTGATTTATTCATAAGAAATTTTCATAAACGTAACTAAAATATAACAAAAGCACACTTCGCTTAGGTTTGTTTCCCATCCCCAGATAACTAAAGTGAGATTATAAGTGACAGGCGTACTGGGAAATATAAAAGATTGGACATTTTGTGTTTCACAAGCTGTAATTGCATACTGTATGACAGTTTTACGCAATAATCCTTCGAACTAATGAAGTTCTACCGAATGGTGTTTATATGTGACATTGAATGGATGACAGAAAAGCATGATATAAGAAAATGAATGCTCGATGTTCATAAGTATTGGACTAATTTGTCCAACATATGTAGCAAGAACGTGTATTTTGCCCGGCTAATAGTTAGGGAAATTAAAGTAATTCTAGGACACGCTTACTTGGATATCACGGTATGGTTAACTAAACTCAAACAAATCTAGTCTGTTTGGAGTCTTGTGGGGATTTAGTAGTCTCAGGTTGATTGGTGCTCATTGATGACTAACTTCGTGACGTGGTTCTCGAAGTTCCGATCACAATCGTCACCAATGGGGCCAGTCAAGCCAGAAATGAGGGCAGTCACTCAGAGGAGGCATTGGATGGAGGTCACGCTATATCGTGAACTGATGGCAGTAGGAAATATGGATCATTGGATTCCGACCTAGTAATTAAGTGTTAACGTGTTGGCTGCCAAATCCAGAGGATCTGGGTTCAGTCCGTTACAGGGTCATGGGTGCGCACTGCTGAACAGTCCCATGCTAGGACGAAACGGCCGTCCAGTGCTCTAAGGTCTCCAATGTTACTCCATCTAATGTCAGTCCATTATGAATACCAACCTGTCAAAAAGGTATTCATTACATTGCGAAAGGTTACATAAAATATACGTAGAAACGCGCGTTCCGGATTCTTCTGCCAGCCACAACCAACCAATTTGTCATACATAGAAATGTTGCAAGATTTATTTCAGTTGAGAACTAATGTGAGTAGAATTCAGAAAATTAGGTCATGGGTGTGAAACGAAAAATAAGAAAAAAGCCGATATGTTTGAATCGACAATGATATGCAAAAAACACGTTTATTGTCAACAAAACGAAAGTCTTTACCATGATAGGCATAGACTGATGACTATGTCTTTCTTTTAATCATTTAATGGCTAACACTTCAGCTGGATGCCACAAATTCAAATTCATTTGTTTATGAATTATTCTGAACGATTTCTGAATAGCGACTTCATGTCCAACAATAAGGTTACCAGCAATAGCGCTGTTGAAGAATTTTCCACTTGTTAGTCGTAAATCCCTTGGAATATGCTCAGACATACGGTCATAAACTACATGACTGACAATATTTTAAGCAGCTGATGAAAAAGTGCGAAATAAAATGAATCCATACTACACTGCTGAAGCTGTTGTTCTTGCTTCATTTGCATTTACAAAAGGAAAAAAGTATGTAAAGTTTAATTCTGTTCGACTGATTACTGTAATCTACATTTCTTCAGTCTTTATTAGCATTATCTGTTATAAAATTTAGTACCCAACAAAGAAGTGTATCACTACTTATTTAACACCCTACACTGTATCAAAATCTTATTTAAGGTACCAAAGGATAAGATTAAAAAAGTGAATGATTTGTGTATTCTTTCGAACGATTTCGTATTTTAAAAACAAGCCAGGGAACTAACTAAATATACTCCCTTTGAGGCTTAAGTAACCTGTTGTGAATTGGCTGATAGTCTATAAACTGAGATATGAAGTTTGAAATACTCATCTAGATGGTGTCTTGAATTATGATAATAAGCAGCTAATGCTCCACCAGTTTCAGCTTTGTAAGTCTGTTTTTTCAGTTGAAAATTATCACCAAAGAGGTTTGAGAGGACGAGTCTTTCTAGTAGTAACGGGAACGGTATTCAGCATAATGGCAACCCACAAATTAGTCTACATTTATTAATTTGTACCCATCTGGCACTTGCCAACTCGCGTCCTATGGGGTGACGGTGAAATATCTTATTACCTACCAAAGGATGAGTGTACTGCGCAGCAGTCTGTTCTGTCTTGTTATGAGGCTGTGAGACAACCGTTAGAAGTACATGATATGAAGACATCACACTTTTTTGATCACAGATGTCTTCGTAGCTCACGTTTGGTGGGATCATCGTGTGATCAACTTTGAGGTCGGGTGAAGAGTAGTAGGCAAGACAGACAATTCGATTGATGAGGTTGCAAAACAATCCACTGAGATGGCTTAAACATGTGTTACCCGTCCCGAGTCGCTGCCTACCTCGACGTGCAATGCTAGGAGAATTTAGATTGGGTTGGAAGGGGGTTCAAGGTGGCCAGACCAAAACATGGCACGAGCGTTAAGTCCCTAACTGTTTGTATGAGCAGCGTTGGGAGATGTAGACTACTTTACCAGGGTCCAGGAGACAACAGGCACCAGTGATTGAGAACTCCTGGTGACGTAGCTGGAAATCGGTCACGATGGCACAGGTGTTTTCACATTTAATGGTTTATAAAGTTTGAATGTGTTTAACTTATCTTGATTTTTAAATTCTCTCTATCCCCATATACCCTTTTCCACCTTGGTATCAGTCTTTCTTATCAAGTTTTTTTTCTTGAAGTGTAGCAACTTGAACCAGTGCAGTTGTATGAGAAAGTCTTCGTTGATTTTTTCTATCTGTCTAAGAAATAAATGCCGTATCACTCCCTAATGGACGGCAGTCTCCTTGGGTTAACTGATAAGTTTCTAAGACCCATCATTAGTTATATATATATATATATATATATATATATATATATCAAGTTGGTAATTAGCCTACTTTTTCCTCATATTACAAATATCAATTGACAATTAAAAACCAAGTGTTCAATCACATTGAGGATTAGTTGTAATCATAGTACCATTGTGTATTTTAGTCGCCTCTGTAGTCATACTGACCAAAGTGAATGGCTGAAGAGATCTACATCTCAACAGATTTTGCCATTCAGTGACTCATTCATTTACTACAATAAATATCTGTAAGTTCACATCTGCTGGCATACAACTGCCTTTAAGCTGCCGCCACGTACACTTTTTCTGTGTGAAGCTGATCAAAGAGAATGTGTTTCAGTGCATACAATAAATTCATGAAATTTAATTTCAGGTTTATCAACCATACACAGGCTACTTATGGCAAATTTATTAGGTCAGTTGGTATGACGTACTTCAAAGTTTTGAAGTCCATAGCCAACTAGAATATGGAACGTAGCGCAAGGGTTAAAACTAGAATTACCACAATGAAAATGTTGAGAAACAGTGAATAGTTTCAAATTAGTATTCATCACGGATTGACATTGAGGGAATCACTGAAGGTTTAGGATCACTGGACAGCTTTTTCGTCCTGGTGTGCGATTCGCCAGCAATCCGCACCCAAGACCCCATCAGGGGTCAAACTCAACACCTACAAGAGTGGCGATGAGCACTCTGCTATCCACCCACTGGATCGAAATCCACTCGTTCACATTTCCTACTTCTGTCAGTTCACGATATAGTATGATCTTCATCCAATCCCGTAGTTGAATACATGTTCTCATGTCCAACTTGTAATCATGATGATTGTAGAATCAAAAAAAATAACTAAATGTATAGGACAGCAAAATTACTTCTATTTACTAAGCCTTATATCGTAAACGAAATCAACAGTATGAAATTTTCCGTAATATCTTAGAGTGATTCCCTGCAGTATGATTGTACTGTATTGACTTCCAAGCATACCAACCTATATAAATCGGAATGAAAGTTGATAAATAACAAATTTGATTGTCAACTAAATTGTAATATCAAGCATTTATAAGTTACAATAAAGAAAATATATTAACATGCGGAACTGGAATTAAATAAAGTATCTTTTACTTCTAACGAAACCTTATATCAAATTTCAAATAATGTAAATAAATAAATAAGGACATAATTCAATTTTATAATGAAATTGAACAACTAGTATATATTTTTCAGTATATATTTACGTGTATACAACACTACACAAACAGTCTTTTAGACTGAAAACAAGTACACACTCACAAACATGTTTATTTATTACTGTCATTTTACCTGACATTTAACAGTAAAACTTTTATTTAGCACAGAATAAATAATCAAATCTGTGTTAACTGATATAGTTATACGCACGTCTGCATAACTATACATGCATACTAACTAATATTGCAAATTGAAGGGAAATATGAACAGAATAAGCACACACTTGATTAGGTAAAATTATATTCCTTATGAAAGACATGGTTATTAAAACATTACTGTGAGAAGAAATCTATGAACAATCAGGTGATCAATGATTTATCACTGAATACAAAATAAATATATTCTGTTTTGTATTTTCTTATCTATTTTCATTGTTTATGTACTTATTTGCCAGTGTAAACTGTTGATTTCGAGGGAGAGAGAGAGAGACAAGGTTTGTTTTAGATAAACAGATACGTCTATAGTAGGAATGCCTTAACTACTTTTAGGAAGAGAATGGGTGAAGAGAAAAAGCGAAGGCAACTCTTTTCAGCAAATTAATTCCCAAGCTGTTCATTTGTATCTATGTACATATGATATTTAAAGACTGCACTTAGTGAGGAAGATTCAATTTAAATAATGGGAGATTGAAATAACAATAGTGATGGCTATAGTAATAATGTTGCTAGTTGATGAAGTAAAGGTTGAACGATAACAAAAGAATGTTACGTAAGATTTTCCAAGTCCTTTACAAGGTATATATAGATTAAAAAGGTGTAAAAACATGGTAGAATTCATATACAATCAAGGGATTGGATAGTATGAATAAGACAAGTTAATTGCAATAAATTGAAAATATTTCAGTAAAAGTAAAACCAAAAACTTTTAAGTGTAAAAATAATAATGATAATGACGATATAAAAGTATAAAGATTAATCTAGCAAAGGTGGAAGTTGAAAAAACAAAAAGGAATGAAACATATCAAGATCAAATTAAGGCCAAGGTAGAGACAAAGACTGTACATACTCCTTTTGAAAACAAATGTCAGGCTTTAGTTCATGGATAGTCAAAGCCTGTGTTGTTCTTGGAAGTTGAAGACGGAGGAAACGTGAGATGTTAAAGCGAATTCGATAGATGACCCTAAAATACATATTTGGGTTGGCTGCATGATTGAAATCGATTAGATGTTCAAGGATAGAATTTCTAATGCATTTCTTTTCTTGTATACAATTTGACAGCAGTCTGTGGCCACGGTCAATGAACCTAGCCCCATAGGAGCAGGTAAACTGGTAGATACACATGAAGTTGGCTTGTCGATGGATGTTGTCTTTACACAAAAGGAGAACAATTTACGACTAATATAGGTCAATTAAAGTTTGAATGAGAAAAGACTGTATTAATTGATTTAGAAAGATGATTTTTCTGGATGTCTGGTGCTGCATAATCTTTAAATTTCAGATTCACGAACAGAGGCTCTCTAGAAACTGGGTGATTTCGCATGCCTTTCTCGCATATTCTTACTCGGTTAGGATAGCCATTTTCTGTAAGTGTCCCTCTTAGAAAGTAAAATTGAACACAATCTGTGTCTCAAATGTGATGTATTCGATATCATAGTGAGTGAATGAAGTTTTTTCTCCTTATGATCAACACCCAACTGCAGAAATTAGTAAGCTATCCGTTCCATGTTAGTTTTCTGTAGATGGATCCTTTTAGTGTTCCATTGCTACACCTCGTGATCAGCACATCGATGAAAGAAATAGCTGGCTCCGATTCCGTCTGTATCATGAATTCCAAACCTGGGTGATAACTGCTAAATTCGCATAGGTGTCATCCAGATCGATATTTGAGACACAAACAACGAATATGCCGTCCCTATATCGTGTGTAGATGTCAACATGATTGATAGTTCAGCTAAGATTAAAAATTTCCGATTCTGACATAAAACAATCCGCCGTTAGAAGTTCCAGTGAGGACGCCATTCCGATACCATCATTTCAACTAAGTTGCACGTTAAAAATATACCTCATTAAGAACTCTTTTAAGTAGTTCGTTGGAATTCCAACTTCTTTCGATGTTATGTGAGTGAGTGGTACGCTGGTGAACAATGTGGTGACATCTAAAGAAAATATGACTTTACCGGTCATGTCAAGACCCCTTATGCTACTAATACACTGAAATGTGTCGCGAATCTAATAATGGTACACTTACCTTCTGACTGGTTCCAGTATTTTGGCTAACCACTGGGCGATTCAGTGATAAGCAGAATCTGACTTATCCGAAATCTAACGAAGGGTTAATCATGCTTTACGTATTTTTGGCGATCCATAGAGACATGGAATACTGAACCAATGGATCAGATGCGTTCATACAAATCAGAAGAAATTGATGCATTATCCTTCATTGTATCTAGATGTATCGTGTTTTCCCAGTTTTGGCATAAAGCAATCTACCATTAAAAATTCGTTGGATCCTAAGACAAACTCATCATTTTGAGTAAAAAGAAAGATGTTTCAATGAGGATGAAAAAAATTTTTTTATTACTATCAGGTAATCTTAGCTAAACTGACTCGATGGAGGCTTTTTTTGTTATTTAGGCGCACTGACACCTTTTTTGCATTCAACTAACAGAACTTATCTGGGATGGTAATAGTTTGAAAGAGAGGTGTCATTGATATTGGATGATGAAGACTTGATTAGGTAGTCAGTGAGTTTACGATTAACGGACAGTTAAGTAAAATGGACCCTCATGACAGCCGGGGAACATTCTTGATGACTGAAATGACGTTACGACCTGTTCAGCAGTTAGCTTTCGTAGCTCAATTATTAGCGCACTAGAAATCTCAGTAATTCGAAATTTGGTGGTTCATATTCATGTTTCCAACCAGGTTTTCATCATTTAGTATCAAGAACTTTTGATAACAAAAATTATAAGAATAACAACAATTTATGACAGAAGAAATAATTGTTTCCTATGACTTCATTTTTAAGTTGTGTAGTCATATTTCTAATTGGTTGCAATAAAAGGTTGATTAGTTAATATGATCGTTTTAGAAGTAGTGATGGTGTGCTGGTTCAAGTGCATAAAATACATAAAGAGTCATTAAAAAGACAGAACTTGGGCTGTGGAAGTGAAGTATGGGGCGAAAGGTAACAAAAGTGATTGCATCAGTCCATAGTAAAATCATTTGGAATAAAATTATTCAAAGAGAAATTGTAACATGGGGACCAAGGTGTGGAGAAAGTTTATAAAGACGTTTTTGATAATAGAACTTAAATTTCCGATCTTTCACATCTACTGCTCTAACTATACATAGGTGGTAACAAAGCAGACCCTTGGATTAACTGAACTTAGCTCTGTAAATTACCGTGGAAGAATCATCTCGAGAAGATGAACAACCGGAATCTATTCAACTTTCACAACCGAATGAAGCTGCGCTTTGCTGTTTTGTAAACGGTAGAACTGAATGTTAGTTGTATTCATAGGGATTGTATGCATTGAGGAATTAATCAACATTTTATAAATTTTTTTCTTAACAATGAATATTTATATAATGATATTTTTATTTTGATAATATTGCAATCAAAACTACCGCCCATAATTACACTAACAGTGCATGAACTTCTGAATGCAAAATATATTACTTTGATCCTGTTATGTGACCATAATTTTCCACTGCCTTAACATGTGAATATCACTTCACTAGCTACGCTTTAGTCGGGCCTATGCGTGACCGACTAAGCGGAACATGAGAAGAGATGTCTACAACACTTCAAGTAGCAGTTTTTCTCCTTCCTCAGGAAGATATAGAACAGACCAATGCTCTTATCCGTTTACAATCTCATTTATAATTGTACACATTTAATTTAACTGACCTCAATCAACCATAATTTACGAAAATGAAAAAAGTTGTTTATACATAGAAAACGAAATAATTCACAGTAATTTTTTTCAGCTAATGTGCAGTCATTTCGGAAGTATGAGTCGTATTAAAACAAGTGAAAAGTCAGTGAAAAACTTTTGAGTCAAGCTACGCAATAATAATTAATCTCAGAAGATAAATAAAGTAGTTTGACAGGTAACACCTATCTGAGATTCCTATATTTCTTTTTTGGTACTGTATAACAGCCTCCAACCTTTAAAGTTGATGAACTACGTGGTTCAAGCTGACTTGAGACAGATAGTAGAGAGTAAACCGTCATCCTTCCTTTTAGGAGTCATGACCAATAAACAAGATATGGAATTCACTTTTTTCTCAGCAGTGAATATGATAGACCAATGACAACCACTCAGATGTTCACTAACTGGACAGTTCTATTCACAAATAAGATATACTGTTATCCACACACCTTCTATAAGGTCTGAAATTACTTCTTTTTAAAGTTACATCTCGTGAGTTCAGGGGATATCAGTATTCGCCAACTCAGTAAACTCCATATCACTTCAGTGGTATCTTAGTACTGTGATATGTGAACTGTTCTATTCATAATATGCAATAGATGGACTGGCATCAGTTGGAGAAGCAATGGAAGACTGGGAGCACTGCTCAACAGTGAGCATTCACAACCGATAGGGCCAGCTAATTCGAACATAAGGACAGTTATTTGACGATGTCATTAGGTGAAACTTGCCCTACGTCGTGAACTGGCAGAAGTAGGAAATGTGGACCATTTGTTCTGACCCAGTGCCTCAGAGACAACTTGCTGACCACGTGACCTAAAGGTCCTGGGTTCGATTCCTGGCGGGGACGTGGGTGTGCATTTCTGGAGAGTTCCGTGCTGCTTAGCCCTTCCGGTTTTCAATGTGTCTCCAACTAGTGTCAGTTCATTATGAAAACCGACCTGAAATCAATAATTAAATCCTCATAAACCTCCAAATTCATCTATATTTGTATGTTCAACAGAGACCTGAATATTACTATGATTATGATATTCGCAGGGAAGTTAAGTCACTCTTAGAAGTCGTAAAAGCTAAGCAGTACTAAGTAGAATCACCTATCTAAAACCTATGATTTATGATAAAACAGTTTGCAAACCCTTTTCCTAAATAAAGGCTTTAGGATCCAACCAATTCAAGGCAGTTACCAATGGTATTGCCAAACAGTTTTAATACATCATAAATTACTATCCGTTTCGAGTGGAAACTATTCTATGATCGATTAGGCCAGTTTTTTTAAAGTAATCACTTGATTGAACTTTGCATTGATGCAAGTGATAATAATTAAGTGTATTTCAGTTCAATAAGTAACCGATAATCATACATTTTTGGTTGTTTCTATTTAATTTTCATCTGTTCATTTAGTTTATTCCTGTTAAAGGATAATGAGAAAATAACAGTTACATTTTTCAATAAGTTTCACTTTGTCATGCTGCATACATTTTGAATCCTAACTTGTTAAAAAAAAAATCTCTTGTACTGTAAATTGGATTATAACTGAGAAAAAGAAAAGGAAAGACATTCTTTATGATACCTACTGCATTCATTTTAGGAACAAAAGCTTTTGAAAACAATGCATACACATGAATATATATATATATATATATATATATATATATATATTATCGATGGATGTGCCTTTGTACATCAGCCACATCTGATTTGCCCTGAAGCAAGTAACAACTCCTTTAACCAACTGGGAAAAGCACCAATTCACGTAATAAAGTTATACTGTTGTTTATCAAATCTGTAGCAAAATAAATTGAATTTATACTGAATATTGTAAATTTTGGAAAATAAATAAAAGCAAAAGAAGATTTATCAAATGATAAAATATATGAGAATAAATCTTTTAAATTATATCGAATATAAAAGTACACATTGTACAAAAATGATAATTTTTATTTATTTATTTATTTATTCACCTTCATGTGCGATTCTGTCTGTCTAATTGTCTGTGTATAAAATAAAATTTATTCATTTGACAAAAATTCAATGAAATAATGGAGCCATTCAAACAGTTACTCAGATAACTCATCTTCATCTTCTTCATACTTCAATTTTCTTGATAAATCGTATGTAAAGAATAGGAAATACAACAAAACTGATAGTTTTCTATTTTATTTCACTCTTAACAATAGAAGTATACATGCACACATATACACTCACATTTCTCCTATTTTACTGTTATGAGGAGTTCATTCATAGTATAAAAATAAGACTGGTGTTATGAATACTCAAACATACACACATATACACATAGAGTTATGGTTTCCCCATTATATTCAATACATTGCGTGTGTATCCGTCAGTAAAAGTTAATCACCTGTGTGTATTTGTGTGTCTAGTGTAAAATTGACAGTTTACTATAAATCTCAATGGTAAACTAATTCTTTCTTTGATTTCATGTAATTAAAAATAATGATGATATTAATGACTTTACTGTCAAATAAAATTTAGAAGTCTATTGTGTTGAAACGATTCCATTGTACTTTTATTCACTATTATTAAAGAATAAAAACCAGATTTCAACAAAGATTTCTGTTTTTGGCGCCTTATTCACTAAGATTAATGCTAACTTGATACTATTTCAGTGGTTAATGACATCCTTTCAAGTATTCTTAAGCTGATGCTTATTGGTAATTGAAATCAGGCGCTACTGGGAGGCAGGTCCGTCAAGCTGACGAATCCCAAATAGGATGAAATCCGCCTCCTAGATTCCACTGCTAGCTACTATCGATCACTAGTACATAACAGACTATTAATTGACCGCCATACTAGACAACAGTCATCTTGGCTCAGGGAATTTAATATCACTCTCCTATTGCTCATATGTATGAAGAAAAAGTGATTTTTAGCTAAGAAAAACTTGATTTTTTGTAACACTTCGAAATTTTAGGATTTATATACACACGGTGAATTAGCACACCATATCTCAGGAGTCGAAGTCTGTCATACCCAATCTGAAATAAACCTGTTTGAGATGCCCATAAAATTTCATAATTAGTAATTCTAATTTATGAAGGAATACTTTAAAGTCATAAACAACTTCGTGTTAACAAGAATCACATATAGCAATCAACAACTAATCTTAATTATCACTATTTAAGTAATATAATAACCTCACCTAGTTGACTAGTTCACCAGTTACTAGCCGGTCCTAAGCCGAGGTAAAAAGGGAAGGTTGGGTGTAGGGCTAGCAACTCTACCCCAGAAAACCAATCCAATCGCTAAAGAAACTTCAAAGCACAAACAAAGTATAAAACATTAAAAAAAACTTATTCCTCTCTGGAATCGGAGAGACGAAATGACGCCAGTTGGTGAGAGCCTTCTGGAAGCCAACTGGCTGATGTGTCTCCTCTCTCTCTCTCTCTCTCTCTCTCTCGATGAAAGCGAAAGTAAACATGGTGACATGGAATGTCCGCACCATGTATGAACCTACCAAGGCTGCCCAGATTGCAAGAGATGAGGAGATATAGCATGAAATCACTTGGGACCTGCGAAAGTACATGGAATGGAAGTCGACTCTCCAAACTGTCAACTGGAGAATCAATAATCTACTCCGATATTGTCATCCAGACGACAACCACGAGCACACTGAACTTTGTAGTGGCTTTCATGATGTCTCTGGGAACATCGAAGGCTCTCATACAGTGTGAACCAACCTCCTCCAGCATCACGATCAGGATCATGACAGCAAGGTTCAACTCAAAAGGAAGAAAAGTCACAATCATACAATACTACACACATACAAATAATGCAGATGAAGAGAAGAAGGAGAAATTCTACAGACAACTGCAATCAGTACTGGATAAGACCACACCTCAGATGGTGACATCAAAATTCTAATGGGTGGAGTGATATGAATCCAAGACTGCATGAAGCATGTAACACAGGAGGGGAAGCACTTGGTGAAATGAACGAGAATGGAGAACTGTTCTCATTCTTCTACTCATTTAATGATTTGGTGATTTGAGGCTGTGTATACAAAAACAAAGATTTTCACAAAGCGACATGGATTTCACCAGACACCAGGACACACTAAAAATCAGATCGACTTCATCTCAATGTGAAGAAAGTGGAGATGGAGACGCAGCCTACTGAACACAAGATGAAGAAGAGGAGTAGATGTAGATTCACACCACTCACTATCTAGTGCAAGGAAACTTCCAAATCAAATCTAAAGCATTCAAGGGAGTTAGACTACAGTTAGACTACAGTTCAAGTTCAACACTCAGAAAAGAAACTGAAGGACGCAACTACAAAAGACATCTTCACGTGGTCAGTCATCATCACAAAGTGAGAGACATTGGGCAACATCCCTGAATGCACCCGCGTGGAAGAACACTGGGACTCTTTGAAAGAAATGTGAAAAGAAACCTGAATCACTGTATTAGGAAGGAAGAGGAAACAAGACAAGGAATGGATCTCGACGCATACATGGAAGCTGATAGAGGAGGGAAGGAAGATGGTGAAGCAGAAGATGAACTAGTGCAAGGATGAACAGCGAAAATTGGAACTTGATGAGACCAATAAAACACTGGACAAAGAAATGAAGAAGAGTGCACGAAAAAACAGAACACACTTCTACGACACACTTCCAACTGAAGCAGAACAGGCTTCTAGTAGGAGAGACCTGACAACATTATATCAAATAACCAGGTTACTATCCGGGAGGGAAGAGATCAACGCAGACGAAACAAATGAAAGATAGTGAAGGAAAGCTATTTACCAAAGAGGAGAAACAAAGGAAACAATGGGCTGACCACTTGAAAAAACTCTTGAGTCGACCACCACCATCACCACCTGCAACTCGTACAGAAATACCACTGGCAACTGCAGAACTATCAGTGAACACAGGCCCTCCAACAAGAGCAGAAATCCTAAATGCCATAAAGTTACTGAAATCCGGGAAAGCAGTAGGAGCAGATGGAATTCCACCAAAAGCACTGGAAATAGACACAGAGACAACAGCGGACATGCCCACATCACTACTGCAGGAGGTTCGGAAGGAAGGAAGGAAAGATGCCTGTAGATTGGAAGTAGGAGTACCTTGTCAAACTCCCAAAGAAGGGCGACCGAAGTCTTTGCATGAAGCAGTGTGGAATCATGCTCCTGTCCACCCCAAGAAAAATATCATACCGCATTATCCTGGGGAGAGAGTGAAAGATGTGCTGGATCAAAAATTTCAACGGGAACAGGCTGGCTTCAGGGAAAACAAATCATGTGCGCATCAAATTGCAACGCAACACCACACATCATCATAGAACAGATCATAGAATGGCGGTCAACTCAACTCTCTACCCCAACTTCATCGACTTTGAAAAGACCCTCGACAGCGTCGATAGCGCCAAGAAGTAACTGGGCAGTTGCTTCAACACTACACAGTGCCACAAGTCTTCATCAACCCCATTCAACAACTATATGAAGACGCCACATACCAAGTGATCCACAATGCAAAGCTTAGTGACGCGTTTGAAGTGAAGACAGAAGTAAGACAGAGCTGCCACCTTCTATCACCCATGATCTTCCTCATTGTGGTCGACTCGACTGGACTGGATCATGCAGCAGACAACTGTGCGGGCCGAGGAGATGGGCGTACGTTGGCTGGACCGATGAAAACAGCCTGGAAGATTTAGATTTCGCCGACGATGATGATTCATGTCTGATGTCTTGTCGCACAAACTCGAAGATCTACAGGCGAAAACTAACAAGTTGGTAGAAGAGGCGAGGCAGCGAAGACGGTGCTTCAAGTGGATGTAGAGAAGACAGGGGTAGAGGTGATGAAGATAACCAACCAACAACAACAACAACAGCATGCACAACAAGCACCAATCACCATGAACAGGAGAAATCTGAAGGAAGTAGTCTCATTCACTTACCTAGTCAGACAAGGCAGCGTCGTTTCAACTGCAGGTGGTACAGGCATAGACGAGGATGTCGAAACCAGGATTGGAAATGCAAGACAGGCTTTCATTAATCTGGAATAATCAGTGTGGAGATCTACTGCACTCAGCACAAAGCGTGAACAACATCCGAATTTTTAACACCAATGTCAAGTCAGTGCTGTGCTGCTGTATGGTTCAGAAACTTGGTGCATCATGTAAAGCACTTGCAACAAACTGCAGATATTGATCAACAGCTGCCACCTACGCTCACCCGATAGTGAAGATCAGATGGCCAGAATAATGGGAATGAGTAACAAGGAACTGGCTCTGGCTGGTAACCACCCAACCAGGAATCTATCGCTGAACAAATGTGCAGAAGGAATTGGAGATGGATCGTGCACGAGGATGTTCTGCCTAACGAAAAGATGATGTGAAATCCCAACACACTTCATCCACTTCATTCTATCCTTGTAACTGGTTATCTTTTTAGGCGTGTACATGTTGAACTTACTGGTAAACTTATTTCGTTTAGTTGAACTTGAGAATGATAAGTTTCTATTGAAATGTAGCATCAAGATTCATCAGGTTGTAAACATTTAAAGATGACCTGATGAGACGAAAAGATATTACACAGTTCGGTACAATCTTCTCCTCTTCTTCTTCTCCAGTTCATGCACATCGAATGCAACCATATTTGCATACCACTGTCTTCACTGTATTTTGTTGCCTTCTCTCAAGCTAAGTACAAGCTATAGAATAAAGCCAAATGCTTTAAAACTCACGAATCCTAACAAGTTTGACAATTAAGAACTATGATGTTCATCAAAAATGCCAGTGTAATCGTTTGGAAGAAGAATGGGTGATTACAGAGGTTGAAATGAATGTTTTATGGAAGTTTCACAGCTAACTGAAGTAATTAATACATCTGGAATGTGAGTGACTATGCAACGTAATGAAAAAGACTATTGGTGGTAAGAGGAAAAGAAGACACTCCATTAAATTCTAAAATTTTAATTCTGGGTTAAAATAAGAAAAACGATAATGAAACATGTCAAAGAAGCTGAGATTTTACTTTGAAAAATTGATGCTGCTAAAGCAGTTAATGATTAACCAACAAATATTTTTCGATTCAATGAAGTCCAGCTGTAATGTAACCAAGGGATGAAAACTTGCTACTGAGAAGTCAATGTTAGATTGAATGATATTCAAAGGTTACTTGATCTTTCAGAACTTCAATATTCCACACTGTATCATTCTACAACACACGCTGTTCAGTAACTTAACAAAATTTGATAAAAATTGTTTAAATCTTATTTTTAATTGCATTTACTGGTTTTCGTTTGAATGTAAAAACAGGTGAATCGGAAGATATTTGTTAGACATAGGAAATAAGATGGATTTCATTCTAAACAGATTCACAGAATCTAAAGCAACTAGAAGGTTAACGTTGAATTTTGCTATTGAGAAAGAGTCAGTAGTTAATTTTCAAATGCTTTGGTAATGTAATCTATAGAAAATGACATCCTACCACATTTGAATCTTTTTCTTTTTTTCTCCTAGTTTAACCCTGAATGGAATTCTTAATATCTAATAGTGTCTTTCTTTCCTATTACCAGTAATACATTTTTTTAACCACATTTCATAATCACTCATATTCTAGAAGTAGTAATTACATCAGTTAGTTGTGGAACTGTTGTAAAACATTTGTTGGTGTTAACTTTCAAACGATTGCGTTACAATCTTTGATGGATGGCCTAATTCTGCATTATCAGGTTTGCTGACATTTTATTTTGAAGAGCTTTTCTTTTTTCTGTAATTTGCACTTAGCTGAAGATAATGTAACAAAAACTGATGCCTACGTCACGTTCAACAAACCAACATTTCTGGTGCGTGAATTCGAGCGTCTTCAAAGGCAACCCTATCAACGATCGAAACAACCAATTAGGTTTCTGTACTTCGGGTGGAACGGCAGATTTTCATAAAATAAAGAAGTCTAATTGGTCACTTCACTTGTTTCTAGGGTGGCCCTGAAAGTTACTCTTCTTTAAACGCTAGGCGGTCATTTTCAGTGACTTTAAAGTCGACTTTTCGGCTACCCTAGCAACTACTGAAATGACTAAGCAGGCTTCGGTATTTCGAGTTGGAAAGTACTTTTCCATAAAATAAAGTAATGTAATTGGCTATCTCATCAGTGGCTAGTATAGCCTTTAAAGTAGCCCCATTTTATTTATGTAAAACAGGTCTTATCAACAATGTACTTCAACCAGACTGTGTCTGACAGTCAAAGGTACCAGCTATAACAAATGGGGCTTGGCACTTAAGATAAACCATAGCACGTATAATAAAAGCAAGTGGTTGTAGAATTTACAGTCAGGCGTATAGATGACATACCTAGGTTTCTTTCTATCCATCATTCACTGGCATGTAAATTATCATGTCAACCAAAGGAATATATCATGCATAGTGTAATAATGATAATCGCTTTATTCCAGAAACTGTTTTGTACAGTATGGAGTTCTCAACAAATAGTATTCCAACAAATTCACCCACATTACAATATTTCTTAAACAAAATGGCTTTTGCGTTTGAACAGTGATAACAATACTAAAGGCAACAGTGTGAAACAGTCAGGTAGTGTTAGATTAGAGTCGGATCTGAAATGAGGAACTTACAGAAAAGCGATCAGAAAATATTTGGTGTTGCTGATTAATTCAGCCAGTATGAGTATCTGTAATTCGAGCTAAGTATCCATGGTATATTAATATGCTGTAAATTTTTGCATTTAAAAAAACTATTTTCATCTCCCGATGCATTTGTCCTTCGATTTATTGTTGACTTCAAAAACAGCAGATCTAGTGTAATATCCAGCTGTTGGTAGGTTTTCGTCTAGCCTGTAGGTACGCTGTTCTAAGGGAGCGCATAGGAGAGTGTGACTTTAAAGGTCACCATAAGAATCTGGATTAGGAAAACATGAACCTACGACTCAGCAAGTACACAGAATGTACTTACATCTAATAATAGAAGATAATCGATAAACAGTAGTGATTCACAGCGAAACTGGAAAGTAGAGGAATAAGCTTCCAAATACGTTACATGAGCAAATTTTAAAGGTGTCCAAGAGTAAATGATACGTTCGGAAGACACATATTTAGAAGACTAAAACAAACTGAAAGGGGAGAATTTGATATATTTAGTGAGAACATTTTTGTTGGGTAAAGGTTCAAGCAAGTCAGGAACTTTTTTTCTTAATGATATCATAGACTTCAGACAAATCTCAATTTGTAGACTGATTATTTGTTTTAAAAAAGCAGTAATACTGAAAATTTCAGGTGAGTTTCAAGTAATTGTATTATTCCAATCACAGAATGTTTATCATGTAAGTGATTGGACTAACACTTTTAACAATTTTGAAATAAAACGAATTTCTTAACCTAAAATTGTTGAATATTTTGGTTATCTCAACAGGTCGACCTTCCACTCAGGTAATTAGTTTTTTGTATCTGTTTTTTCGTAAGTTCATTGTATCTTTTATATAAAGTAGGGATTATAGATTCTGGTTAATAAAAGTGAGTAGTAGCACTTTGATTTCTTAATGTAAAGCACAGGCTTTTTTCATGATGACAATAATAACTGTGTAAATCTTCCTGCTGAATCAGATCGTTTCACAAACTTATTAAATATCTTTTGAGAATGCAATTCAACACGCAGCCCCACTGATAAGGATGTATACTTATATTCCTGGTGCGAAGTAAGATAAAACACATGCTATCCACTATCCTTCTACACCGAAGTTATTCACTTTGTTTAATTCTGTACAAGTGTGGTTGATAACACCTTATAAACAGTTACTGTAAATAATATCACTAGCCTAAGGCTAAATACCTGTGTAAACAAATCAAATATATGTTAGAGACATAAAAGATAACAATGTGTGATAAAGTAGACGACGATGATGATGATGACAGATAGACCGATTTACTTATCATTTCCACTCTTCGCATCATATAGTTTGCTAGTTAATCAGAACTATTTTCTGATTCTGTCCTCTATATTCACGACTGATAACGTTTTTTAGAGCAAGTCTGTCACTGGCATGTAAAAAGTTATTCAATTTCCTCTAATAAGACTTTTTTCCTCATTTCTTCTCAAATTATTTTTTCATCGGTAGTTTGTATTGTCATCAATCTGTTCTACGACTATATACTTATGTTATAATCAGTGTTGTTGCAAAATATCTTGAAAAAGAAAATTTTCCTAACAAACCTTGTTTTCTATGCTTCTGTTTATGCAATAAAAAACTCATCTTCACTTTTATATGCAGACTGTTCTAACAAAGTCAAAAATCTGCAATTTCAGGAAGCACAAAAGTACTCATTAGCTGTTACACTGCATTTGCTGCTCCGTTGAATAAAAATAAACAACTTTGTTTTCAATATAATAGTCAGAAGAAAAGCCTTAGATTAGATTTATTCATTTGGTACAGTACACAGGAATACACTTTTACTTATTGGATGACATTTCGAACGTAAGTTATTGCAAAGATTCGTTTCAAGGTGATGCGATATCAAGACTTTAACTTTTAGGTAAGTGGTTATTTCAACTTCTGTGTCTAATCTTTATGTCTCCAAGTCACAACCTAAATAATAATACTGTTAACCAAGTGCAAGTCTGAAGTAGCTTCAAGTTCAGGATTGTTTTTCCTTTATCATCAAAATATCCACCTCAAACAATAATTCTGCTTATTCTTGGTTGTTAAGTCCTAAACTAGTTACTCCTTTGTATTTGCCAATCGGTTTCATTAAGTGATTTGTTATCATGTTAACAGTTTAAAGGAAGTTGACTAAGTTATTGAAATCCATCACTTCTTCTGTTCCCATGCCGATATGCTTTTCTGGCGTGTGCTAACAGGCAAGAAACTCAAGTCCTGGGCTTCCTGCCGATTGTCTGCAACCAATAAACGTCTTCCAATGTGCACCGCAACGCTGAGCCTCCTAACTTGGTGGCCACATTACAAATATGATCTATTGAATTCGGTCTGCACTCAGGACTAGACAATATATAATTGGTTGCTCTCCCGTGAACAGTCGACACATTTAACCGAGTTCTACAGGAGGTCAAACTCTGCCTGAATAGCTCATTGTTAAAGTCGCTGACTACAACAATGTGTGTCCCGGGTTCGAATCTCAGGTTACAGACACGACTTGCTGACGAGTGCCAACAAGCATAAAACTTAAGTCAAGATCTTCAACCAACTAACATCTACCACGTAAATTGGATTTGAATCGAAACCTACTGAGCAACACTGTCCATATTCATACAGTAATCAATGAACCACATGCACTGTTTGAGACCTAAGAATGCTATTGCCTAAATGCCCAAACTCATTTTAAAATACATTTCACCGGACGGGGATTAACGAAATATTACAGACAAAGAAGTGCTTCCTCGTCAATTAATCCTTTATTACTTTCTCAAAATAAGTATCTACAATTATTAGTATTAACAAAACTACCAAATAAATGGGAGGGAATAGTGAAAGATAATTATATTCACTTGAACTAGGACCGTTTAGGAAGGTTATAACTGCCAGTCAGGTTAATTTGAAAGTAGACTGGGTCATTCACAAATATAGACAAACTATGTTTACTTCACCTAACCAAAGCTAGTCAGGTTTCAATTCCACTATGACAACGGGATAATTTAGCCAACTATCATTCAGGCAGAAAGTACATCTTTCCATACTAAAGTGACTCGCTGTTAAGTTGTATCTTCTTGCTGAACTTATATCGGACCATATAAAGTAGGAGATGGGTTCATCATTCAACTGTTGGATAAGATAACCATAAGGAATCCCACATTGGTACAAAATGTTTTGAATCTTTTTCGGATTGCAGAATAAAACGAAAAGACGATGGTTTAGATACTACCGTCTACAGAAAACCGACACATTCTAACAGGTATCTAGACCTTAAGTCATCCCATGGAATATCAATTAGGGCAGGTTTAGTCAAATGTCTAGATGATAGATCTAGAAAACTGACTAGCGCTATAAATTAATAATTATCCTTTAAGGCTTATCAAGAAATTTGTACGAACACATAAGAAACGAAATAATAACAGTAATACGAGTACGAATAATAACGACAAAATGAGTAAAAAGGAGTTCACAGCCTCTATTGTGTTACCAATATAAGGAAAGTACATTAGAAACTTTACGTGGGATCTATGACGAAGCTGGAATTAGGGAGAGATAAGCTTTGTCGGTTTAAGAATCCGATAAAACCAATCTAGCAAAATAATTTAATCTATCAAATTCTATGTAATGGTTGCTAGGTCAAGTACATAGATCAAACTAGTGGGTCAGGGTCAGTTAGAATAGCAGAACATAGGAATTTAGCTAAATATAGAATGACAGACCCCAATTAGATAAATAAAACTCGGCTATTGCAATGCATGCATTAGCTCATAATCAAGCAATAAGGTGGGATAAAGCTACTTTAATTAAGTCCAATATAATTAGGTGAAGAGACTGGTTGATTACTGAATCTTAGTTTCGTCGAATCAACACCCAATACATGTAATGGGAATGATGCAACACTTATACCAGAGATATAGAAAATTTTACTACCAGTGAAAACAAATAATATGATATGATAGGACTATAAAAATCAGCTATCGAAAGTTTTGTGATTACATTGATATAATTATGAGTAATACTTTACACTCGAAACGTCATCACATAAATAATACTGTATCATTGTGTGTTATAAATCAAATAAACAAATCTAACATGGTATTACATTCCACTACAGTGCCCAAGTTTTATATTTATATTAACAAACAAACAAGTTGCAGTTTCCCTTAGTTCTAAATATAAGATAATCGAATTCATTAACAGTTAGCTTGTTTAAATGTCTTTTGTCGCGCATATTAAATGATTTCCTTCTTATGTCTGTAAGATGGCAACAGTATTATATTTCTTTTCTTCATCCGTCGTATAAATATCACCTTTGTTTAATACTATTCTTTTCGTTTAACCCTTTGAAATTATGAATATAAATGTCACTTTGTACATGAAAGATATTCAGGAGATAAATTTCACATGCAATTATTATCTTAAAGATAGAACAGACATAATCAAACAATTCAAAAACGAACACTCATAAAAATGTTTACTTATGTTTTACTTGAAGAGTCTCCTTTTTAAATGATATGAATTAATTCATTGTATGAAAGCATATTGAATAAAATCAGCTCAAAGTATTTATTTATTCTTTCAAGAACCAATGTTTGCTGAAAGTTTAACGTTGATGATTCAGAAATTACTTGTTAGTTTTAGAGTCCCGTTTAAATCAAATAATTGTTTTCATTTGCATAAAGTGTTACAAAAGAACAAAGTTAATCTACAGATCAGCATGACTTCGACCTCACTATGAAAGCCTGTTTCTAGAATGTGAATCTAATTCTCTGTTACCTTCTGGTAGAAGAAAAGCTATGACTATTTCATCATCATTTAACTAAAGTTTCATCAAGAGCAAAAAATAGTGCAAAGTCATGAGTGATTTGAAACATGGGTCAAAAACACTCTTACTCAGGCAAGTTCAATGAAAATGGTGAACAGGGTGTGGTGGATTCTGTTTAAGTTTAAAGTGGGTAGTGAAACTATGAACTATTGGCGATCAGGATGATATGGTAAGTAATAAGAATAAAATATTATGTTTGTTTAGATAAAACCAATGACAACAATTGGAATAGGAATAGTGAGATAATGTAATGTCGAATAAACGTTTGTGGAATCCATGAAGAATAAAAGGTGTTACCTTTCTTCGCTGGATGATGATTGGAAGTGAAATGAAAATGTGGACGGCGACCGGATCTAGACCAGCGATCACCCGATTTCCGGCCCGATGCTCTACCAACTGAGCTATGAGGTACGACTACTGACCAGATTTTTATTTCACTTCAACTACCAAATGTCTTGCCCAACTACCTTTCATCTCTATCTCCTTGTATATTGTTTTAAATTGTCTAGATGAATCAAAAGTACTCGTAATATTTGGGAGATATCTAGCCCAGTTTTCTATTGGTTTAAAAATGCTGTGAATAAATGTGTAAAGCTACTACAACATTCTTCTTCTCATGAGAAATCAAGGCCTTTTGAAAGAGATTTCTCCTCTATGAAGGTTATTTTATGGCCTGAATTTAGTATACCTAGCCTTTTTAGGCTTACCTACTTCAGAAGAACTTTTCGAAAAGTGATTTAACCGCGATTATGTTCAGTCAGGCATCTAAGTGCCTGATATGATGTGGTTTTTATGTATATGATATCCCATTTACTAAATCTCACTCACACATCAAACTCGGGAATTAATTTCCACTTTTTCAATAAGTATGAACAGCGTTTCCCACTCTAAACGACATCCTAATTTCCGAGCAAATTCTATTTCTTTTATGTGTCCATGATGTAAGGAAATATAAAAGTACTTGTTCAATTCTCACGATTTGATCTATCTGTCCTGCTTATCCTCTTCATAACTCCAACCAGATAGTTATTTTGTTGCAGAACCGTATAGATTAATTTATAGTCTGTCTACTGAAACAGTACCTTAGTGTCCTCAGAGATTGTGAATACAGGTTTTAACAAACTGATCACTGCTTCTAATAGGTTGGCTCCTTGTATGTAAACGTACTTAAAAGTACTTTCCATCATGACAGACTCCAGTTGAAGAATCAGTAGAAATCTGAGAGCATTGAACGGCCGTTTTCTCCTAGTTTAGGGGTTCTCAACTGTATGTAACTATGACATCATGAGGAATCAAGCTTAGTATTGTCAGATCTCACAACAAGCACGCTATCATCCAGTCACTGAGTATATTTTAAATATGTATCTACAGTAAACATCAAATGATTCAGACATGTTTCGCATTGCTCAGCAGTGTAAGAAACATTGGCTTTATTTTATACTTCTTAAATGAACTTCATGTAGTTAAAAGGGGAATATTTGGTATTCTACAGAGCCGTACAAAAGTTGTCTTTTTTATTCTGACAAAAGTTCCATATATTTACATCCGCAATGGTTTCGATCATGAATTACTTTGGCTAAGTAAATCTATATAACTCTGTACATATTTAAACTACCCAAGCTGGGTTATATGTAATCGAGTTCCTTACTACATCACTGGTTTGGCTTGAAAAATGGCGAAGTCAAGCTTAACCAGATGGTATTGGAGTTGTCGACGACAGATAAACTAAACTTAGATGATAGTGAAAGATTATATTCTGATTAGATTTTTGCAAGATTAACGCGAATGTTCGTTTCTGGAGAAAATTTAATCATAACTAGTCACTTTCTCATCGCTTTTAATGTTCTATTCTTAGTCTCTCTTTCAAGTCATAAGAGATCTTGATAACATTTATCAATTCACTTTGTAGCAGTTTAAAAGTGTCAACCAGATACTTACCTGGATAGGTTATTTTCGAAGAATTTTCAGAATCCTCTGTAGGTTGAATCGGAAGACCAATTTTTTGAACTTTAGAAAAACTATAAAAACATAAGTACGCATAACTTTGTAATGCCTAGCTTAACTGACAAGCATTACCTAGTTTCACGTTTAAAAGATGCAGTAATTCACTTATTTACAGTTTTGAATTGACAAGTGTTATCTTATCGCTTGGTGTAGTCAAATAAATGCTGCATTGGTTTATGTTTAGTGTCAGGCATAATGATGACAACAATAGGCTTACCGTGCACTCATTACCAAAAATTTTCTTAAATGACTGTGAACAATATTTCAAAAGTCACTGATCCCTAATTTATACTCCATTGAATATCTGATTATTCACTTATGTACATCAGTAAAACAGATACAAAGGTAGTATTCATCGCGGACTGATATCAACTGGAAAATCGTTGAAAATGTATGAACAAAGAAATCCGGTTGGTCCTCACTTGTGTACATCCGTGACCCTGTTTTCTATTAAACCTGGGACTATCACGCCTCGCAGTGAACACACTTCCATTCAGCCCCTGCATCGAGATTGAAATTCATATTTTCTTAATTTTGAAAATTCGTGAAAAAGTGCGACCATCATCCCATGCCAACAGCAAGTATCTGTTCTAACACTTAATTTGGTTGACGTCATAGGTAGCAGCTTCTCATTTGAACTTTGACTCAATGTTTTGAAAAAGAGGAGGAAACTTCTGAATATGTAATATTCAAACGACCAGGTTATCAGTAAACATGAGAGTATACTGGATTTAGGAGACCAAGGGATGCACTTTAATCAAATAAGCTCCCTACCAATCAGATATTTAAAACAAAATTTTAAAAATGCTATCAGAAACTGGGGATCTTCACGACTACACATCATTAAAATGATGAAAATAAAGATGTAACGCTTTTGGGCACAAAAACAAAAAAACAATATACTTTTCCACCTAGTGAATAAAATATTCATGCAAATTGAAACGCGTACCCCTAAACAGACCAAATGGGACAGCTGAAACCAATTAAAGTACAAGCTTTAATGTCATAAGTGCTAAAAAGTTAAAAATAATGATAATAATAAGTTTATTCTGGACAATATTCTTTACACAGTAAGGAATTCTCAACAGATAATATTTCAATAAAGCATTTTCATATGAAATCCCGTCGTTGATTGTACCGAGTCTATTGGTCTCTGCTGACACATGAGCTTCTTTGCGGATGCCTCAATATTGCCTGTGTTAAACATTAAAACTATGCGCATGGCATAAGTGGCTATCGTGGCCGGTGGTCTTGTGGATAACCTTCTGGCGTTTGAAGCGATCGGTCTTGAGTCTGAGTCCTAGAGGGAACAACATCACTCATTGGGAGGCAGGTAAATCCAATTGATGAGTACCAAATGGGACGAAACATGCGTCTTGGATCTCACTGCTGGTCACTTTTCATCATTAAGGAATAATGATGTCACTGATAAACAGTAGGTAGCAACTGAATCAAGGACTCTTGTTTCATCCTATCTGGGATTTGTCACCTGGATGTATCCGCTTCCCAGTGAATCTAGCTCAAAGCTGTTGTCGCAGGGTAAATAAATAAGAAAGTCTGTGAAGTTGAAGGTTTACTGTTCCAGCACGAGAAACTGATCTTCCTATTAATTATTTCAGAAATAGTTAAATAAAATATTTTTAAGTACTTAAGAGTTGGTTATCATCCATCATGACGTTATCTCTTGGTTTTACTATGAATTTGAAAAGCAGTAGGTTGAAAATATTTTAAGAATTGTGCAAGGGTACACAATAAGACTAGAAGACGTATTCAAAAGCTTACAATAAATCCAAGAGGATTAATTCCATGTAATATATTCGATGAAAGATTTCTGGTAACCAAAGAAGTGGTACTAGTACAGAAAACAGAGTTAGTCTTATAACAATGTTCAAAAATAAGTTTTAAAATGCATTCTCACCGAAAAGAAAACTTATTTTCGGTGCAAAATGCTAAAATTGATAAAACTGCCTGAAAATCGAGTATTATTATACCGTATAAAAACAGTCAAATAAATGATCATTAGGAACAGAACATAGAGAAACTGAAACAGGAGCTTTCATTTCTTCATATTGTCCATCGTAACTCGATGGGCTAGGAAATGGGCTAACTAAATCAGTTTTCATATATAAACTGATCATAAGATGTTGACATAGCCTACCTTAATCGTGGCTTCATTATTTAAGGTGAATCAAACAGCAACACTATTTTTGGATTACCAGACTGACAAATGAAAGGAGTGCTTTTCAGTTTAAAAACAACTTACATCAGCCAGTTCCAACCCCAATAACTAGTTGACACGGTATAGAGGCAGTGCATTTATTGACGGATTCCCACTGAAGATCACTATGATTTCATTCCAAGGCCCAAACGCAAGCTGGTCGATAACATTATGCTAAAACGTGATGCTGACATTTTTTATGTTCAGCTGGTTTATGTTTCCATGTTTAAATTATAAATTAATTTTAGACTACATAGTCGTCATCATTTTCTAAGACAGGAAAAAGAAAAGATGTATTTTACAAGATAGGGAAATATCTAATTTAGTCTGAGATAAGAACAAATTCTTTCAGCCACACTCACATTGGTTGTACTTTAAAACGACCACTCTAACCTCGAATAAAGTCTACAAAGACAAAGCTTAGAACAATGAATGAAGCAGCAAGTGTATTTTCTCAAATCCTCTGGAGAATTAATTATAGCGATACAATGTAAACCAAAACCAAAGAAAGATGTATACTATTACTTGATTCCTGTAGGATGACGATTATGCATTCGTCGAAAAATTACGAAGAATATACAACTAAAGATGAATAGTGAAATTAGTTAAAAACAACAATTTTTCTACAAGTTTTCATCCTTCACTTTTCCATCTAACCCCCCAAAATAGTGTTTGTTCTGCTATTTTCATAAACTGTCATTCAAAGTGTTTTCATTTCGAAAAGTATAACAAACTATGAAGGTTTAAAGCAGGATAATATAGACAAAACTTAGACTATTATTCCATATGTTGAAAAGACGAGTCTATACTATTGTCTCAAAACTATACAATTAAGGATTAGGCTACAAATTACTTCTATAAAAGTTCGTGAATAAATTTCTCCCATTTCTAAGCATCGGATTCTTTGATATGAAGGTGAGAGAATATCGAAAATTTACGTATAGATGAAGGAAGGTGTGGAGAGTTTCGAAGACTTTACAGTATACAAACCTTGTGAATACAATCTTATCAAGAACCAGTTGTCTTGAGTTTGTATATCGTAAGTAAATAATAAAGAACGGAATATGACTGCAAAAAGTCAGCTATTCAGAAACTAAGAAAGCTAGTGAACTATGAAACATTATTAGAGCTTTAGTACTTATTTTTCTAAATGAAATTCTTTACAATACCGTGTTCACTTTCTATACATTTGCTCAAAGGACATAATTGCCAGAATTAATAATTAAGGTTTGCTTAACCACTGGAACTTACTGGGTCATCATTGAGATAGACGTGATTTGGCAAACTAGTGTTAATACTGGATGATGGTTGAAGGTGGAATGAAAATTTGGACCGCGGGAGGATTTGAAGCAGTGACCACCCGGTTTTCGGTCCAGTGCTGTACCAAATGACCTACAAGCCCTGACTGCTGATAAGATTTTTATTTCACTTCAGTCATCAAGAGGTTTTTCCGACTACCACGTGAATTCTCAACGTGTTACCACTACTTGATCGTACTCCCACTATCTTCTCAATCAGAACTTATAATTCCATTCCAAATCTACTTGAATTAGAGAGAGGGAACATCATACTGTCTATTATTTTGACTACCTGAGATACCTACAACTAGGAAAACTAATCAAAATAGATTTGGAGTTGTATGAGAAGTCCTGACTGGACAGCCAGTGTACGAATGGTCAAGTGGTAGTAAAGCATCACGAATTTACATGGCAGTCGGATAAAAGCCTTGGTGATTGAAGTGAAATAAAAATCTGTTCAGCAGTTGGGTCTCGTAGCTCAGTTGGTAAAGTACCAGCCTGGAAACCCAATGGTCACTACTTCTAATCCTTCGGCAGTCCAAATTTCCATTTCACCTTCAATCATCACCCAATATTATAGATTATCATCAAAGATGTTATTAAAATGGGTACAGAAGTAGAAAAATAATGAATTCGAAGAATTATGTGCTAATGAGTAAAAGTTGTATTCTAGTTATGCTTTTACCAGAAGAGGCCTTGGACAGTATTCTGTAGCCTTGTCGATCAGAATTTATTAAAAACTTATTTAATACCTTTTACCATGTTTAAAATTCGTAAGTGATAATAAATTAACTGCCAACATATTATGTGTTTGTTTAACAATGTCTTTTAAGCCCTGTCATAGCCATTAGATCAGTTGTGACTACAACACTCCTCACTCATAAATGACATTGCTGTTGTAAGACTGAATATTACTAGAATTTTTTAAAATTTTCATTATTTAGTCTGAAACTTAGCACCTTTTTTGGGGAACTTATGTCTACATGCCTACAGTTGCTTTAATTGACCTTTGCAGTCAGTCTATTGTTAATGCACAAGACTTACTGGTTTAATTTATAGGTCACTATCAGTTATTTTCATATTAGGTACATGCATAAGAGTAGGATTTGTAATTATCAAATGCTACAGCAACACAGATTTTTATATCACTCCCAGTTATCCTCCATATCACTTAACAAAGTTAAGTAAAAGGATTACCATTCTGCATGCAGTGAATCATCAACGGCGTTTAAACGACATGGTCACTAAATGTTAATTATACTAACAGATGATAAGTGCTGCAATTTTCGCTACTATGCTGTCAATCTACATTGCAAAGTGAAGTTTGTGAATAAATCTTTTCAGACAGGACTTGTATAGAAATTCCAGCGGACAAATTGCTGTCCATTTTCCCAAGTGCTTTAAAGTAAACCTAACAACTAGCGAAATGTCTAATCAGGCTTTTTTGTTATGTGAAAAAACCACCTTTATAGTAGAAATAAAAAAACCTAATTGGTTATCTCAATGGCTGTTAGGATGAACTTTAGATTCAGTGGGAATAGTATGGTTAGTTTCAGCAAAGTGACTTTAAAGAACATTCTAACAACTAAAATAACAAATTAGAGTTCTTTATTTTACTGCAGTCTGCCTCTGCAGCTGAAATAGACAAACCCTATTCACTACTACAGTCATTGTTAGGGTAACCTTTAGAATCACTCATTTTTGTATGAATGAACATTTTCCACGTTTGTGAGTGACCGTAAAGGCCAGCCTAAAGAGGATGACTTCTTGGTCACTTCACACTTATACATGAGTGACCTAAAAGCCACTGTGAAACTACTGAAACACAATTAGATTTTCTTAGATTTCGTTCTCTGTCATTTTCTGATGTGCACCAGGTTGACTTAAAGTAGACAGACATTATAGTCCTTTAAGGCAAAGATAATTAAAAAATCTACAGTCATCTGAACACTGTGCGGAAACTTTAGCATATGTGGTCAGCATTTTGTACTTGCTAAATGCAAGATTAGTCTCCACTAACCCCAGTTTAAGGACACAGATAAATAAGGGGTGTAATGCAGTGTCTACAAGACTTATTTTAGAAGCTTAGTTGGATGGTTGCTAATGAAATCTTTTTCTGGATAAGATAAATTCATTCGATACTTGCTACCTTATACTATTTGTATCGCTAGTGAAATATCTGACTACTTCTGACACAGGTTTCAGACATGAAGACGCATTACCTAACCTTGTGGCTTCCGATCTCAACCGAATGGTGAACACCGGCTTTATCACCGTCTATCGACGCTGAAAGAGAAACTGAAGGACAATGTTCCTTTAAGTGTTTGGGCAGTAAACACGAGTAGTTCTGTGACTAAATGAGTGCAAGAAGAAGACAACCGAGAAATGGTCCAGAGTAGCACAACGTCAAAATACTGATTACCACATATCACGAAAGTAATCTTATCAATCACTAGTTGAATACTGGTATAAACACCATAGCTAGCTATTTTCAACTCAATAGGCTGCAGTAAACAGTCATTACAACTGAGTAGAAATCCAGATTAGCAAAACATGAAACTGAAAATCCACAGGTTACACACTAAAACTTGTACTGATTAGTCAAATACTAATAGCCACTATTTCTGTTACATAGGGCTATAGTTACAAACATTTAGAAAGGTGAATTATTTTATTTTTTTCCTCGATTGAACTTAAATGATACTTTCAACAATGTTTGTCTCTTTTCTCATCCTAACAGAAAACGATGTATCATTTCTACTTTCTGGAATGATAATACTATTTCTTGTTTGCTTACAACATGATTCGAAGTCCATGTGTGTGTGTGTGTGTGTGTGTGTGTGTGTGACAGGCAGAGAGACAGAGGCATAGGGAAAAAACCTGAAAGCAAATAAAACTGCAGCGTATCTAAAATACTTGCAAGTTATTCAGTGTGAAATAACAAACGTGGGAATTCCGATCACTGTATGTACAACTTCAGGTTGAAAAATCGAATGACACTTTCTAAATCATACTGTGTATAACTTTCATAAAATTGATGAAAAGTAGCAAAGAAGGTCGAAATGTAGTAAATTGAAAATGCACCTTAGGGTCAATTTCCAAGAGTATACACTAATCAATATTCTACAATTAGTCACAAACTCATTTTATGAGAAAAAACACTTTTCAGCTTTAACGAACCCTTTCTTCACTTTTATTATTCTCATTCCAATATAATTTCAGAGAATAATCATATTTACCTTGAAATCACCTGATTAGAAATCATCGTTTTCATAATGTAGAAACATGAGAATTACTGGATGAAACTGGCCAACAAAACTGGTCTACATAGAGATAAATGTGTGAATAATACGAAATAAAAATAAAGAGCAATCAACTTAATGTTGCGTACTCCTAAATGTTGACTGAATCCTATCGATCACCCTGTTTTGCAATTTGGTCACCAAGCCAGGAGACTCAGTAGCATATTACACTCTAACTGATGTTCGATGGTCAGAGTCAGTCAGTCATCAAGAAGCCTTGAACCTACTTTTGTGCTCACTTGCATCGTCAGTAATGCGCGTGTGGATCCTTAAGGAAACTAATACACTCTCATAGATCTAATCCCTCATCACCCGATGCTTCGGTTATAAACTTTACTGCTGATATATTCTGGTTCTTTTCTGTTATCAAAAGTTGAATTCTTAGGCGCCTTTCTTTTCTGTTAAAATTGAGCACTGATATATATATATATATATATATATATATAATTTTTCGCTTGGGTTCCTAGTGGAACATAGGACATCAGTAGCACGTCTGCACTGCACTCTCTTCTCTGCAGTCTTTTGAAGCTGGCTCCACGACAGCCCACAATCTCTCATTTCTTCCTCACACGATCTCCCCCATGTCATTCTCGGACGCCCAACTCCTCGTTTCTCCTCTGGATTCCACTCGAGGGCCTGGCACGTGATGTCACTAAACTGTCTCCTCAGTGTATGCCCAATCCATCTCCACTTTCTTCTGCACATTTGTTCAGCGATAGATTCCTGGTTGGGTCGTTACCAGCCAGAGCCACTTTCTTGTTACTCATTCCCATTATTCTGGCCATCTGATCTTCACTATCGGGTGAGCGTAGGTGGCAGCTGTTGATCAATATCTGCAGTTTGTTGCAAGTGCTTTACATGATGCACCAAGTTTCTGAACCATACAGTAGCACAGCACTGACTTGACATTAGTGTTAAACATTCGGATGTTGTTCACGCTTTGTGCTAAGTGCAGTAGATCTCCACACTGATTATTCCAGATTAATGAAAGCCTGTCTTGCTTTTCCAATCCTGGTTTTGACATCCTCGTCTATGCCTGTACCACCTGCAGTTGAAACGACGCTGCCTTGTCTGACTGGGTAAGTGAATGAGACTACTTCCTTCAGATTTCTCCTGTTCATGGTGATCGGTGCTTGTTGTTCATGCTGCTGTTGTTGTTGGTTGGTTGTCTTCATCACCTCTACCTCTGTCTTCTCTACATCCACTTGAAGCACCGTCTTCGCTACCTCGCCTCTTCTACCAACTTGTTAGTTTTCGCCTGTAGATCTTCGAGTTTGTGCGACAAGACATTAGACATGAATCATCATTGTTGGCGAAATCTAAATCTCCCAGGCTGTTTTCATCGGTCCAGCCAACGTATGCCCATCTCCTCAGCCCTCACAGTTGTCTGCTGCATGATCCAGTCCAGTCGAGTCGACCACAATGAGGAAGATCATGGGTGATAGTAGGTGGCAGCCCTGTCTTACTTCCGTCTTCACTTCAAACGCATCACTGAGCTTTGCATTGTGGATCACTTGGTATGTGGCGTCTTCATATAGTTGTTGAATGAGGTTGATGAAGACTTGTGGTATTGTGTAGTGTTGAAGCAACTGCCCAGTTACTTCTTGGCGCTATCGATGCTGTCGATGAAGTTGAGGTAGAGAGTTGAGTTGACCGCCATTCTATGATCTGTTCTATGATGATGTGTGGTGTTGTGTTGGAATTTGATGCGCACATGATTTGTTTTTCCTGAGGCCAGCCAGCCTGTTCTGGTCGTAATTTTGGATCCAGAGCACCTTTAATTCTCTCCAGGATGATGCGGCTTAATATTTTGCTTGGGGTGTACAGCAGGATGATTCTTCGTCAGTTATTGGAAAAGCTTATATATATATATATATATATATATATATATATATATATATATATATATATATATATATATATATATATATATATATATATGGAACAAGGTGATAGAGTAAATTACGCCTAAGACTCCTAAATATCTACGAGGTAAGCTAGTATCTACGTTCCAATAAATTACATGGCACTTAACAGTAAAGTTTGTAAAGATACTACCCACGAACTTCGGCCTCACAGATTGCCGTTATTATTGGCTTTTGATTCTTTATTAACGTCAGTAGTCGACTTAAAACACATATTCACTGTTTTACTTTAGTGGTTTTCTCACTTATTTTAAGGAAAAGCGATTGATATCGAAGTTTTATTTCACCTACATTTAAACAGAGATAAAGAATATACCTCAACCAAAGATAAATCTATCTGTTTCTAATTGATTGCTCTTTATTAACAAAGATATGGATATCGACCGCACAACTTAACTAGTTGGGTGACTTTTGAAGCAACACTATTATCCATAACCCCTTTTGTTAAACACACAAATCTCATACCAAGATAACGCGTCCAGTCTTTTTGTCAGTGTTATCGGATATGCGTTCTTCACATAGGTATTTCGATTTACAAGCATTATACTGTGACTACTGTTTTGTTTTTTACCTAAAGGTGAACAGCAAAACCCAGTCTGTAGTGTTGCAGTTACATCTTTCCTCAGTATCTGAAGTACCAGTACTGTCTACGAGGATCAAGATAACTCTCTTTCAAAATATCGTACATCTACTTGAGACAAATGTCTCCGAAAACTGATTAAGGTAATTCTTTAAACTTGAGTTTAAACATATCTAGGCGGAGCAGCGCTATGACTGGTAATGCGACCTAACAATCTATGAGGGATGCTAGTTAAGCAGCCTGCAGGCTATATAAACCTAACGCCCAAACGAATCGACACTAAACGTAAATCAGGTCAACTACCACAACAACATTACCAACGACACGCGAAGACAAAAAGAGAAGGCGGACCGTTGACAGACAGCTTTTAATGTTTTAACATCACTCAAAACAGTTGAGAGTGATGTTGAATATATACATTTCTAAACGACCTTAACAACACTAAATCCCCTGACAGGTTAAAAGTGTTAACAACCAATGACAGTTTAACCTTCAGAAGTAGTGGGAAGAACAAAAGCAATACGAAAACAGCAATGATAAAGTTATTTTTAGATTATAGGCAAAAGTTAATCAAAATGAGTGGTATAAAGCAGTCAGAGAATGTCTCAATGGATTTAATATCAAGAGATGAATATTCAGTAATACCTTTCTGTATGTGTAAAAACTATAAGAAAGTCTATAATCTGTAGCAAACCGTGTTTAACCGTTAAAATAAATTCAATGCCATCAGTTCTATAGTATGAAAATGTCAATTATAAGGAGAATTTTTGTCAAACACTAATTGGCAACAAGCAGAAATGTTAGTGTTAACCACAGTTTCTTTGCTTCACCAGAAATAATAATAATTAGTCAAATCATTAACAACAGTACCTGCAATGATAAAAGTAGTATTCATGGCTTCTAACAAACAGAAGCTAAACAAGAAGTGTTTATTTCAATTAAGAGGAATAGGATTTTTCAATAATAATAAGTCTAAAAAGCAGTGAATACATATGACCGTGTCCTGAATAGATTTCTGGTTAAAAACTTTAAAAAAAACACTTTCAACTTCTATCTTGGCACCTTTATGCTACTATTTAGTTTTTTGCCATTAATGTATAAGCGTTATTTAGAGCTCAGTATCCTGCCAATAATTTCTTTGGTTATGAGGTTATTTAGACAATATGAGAATCTAATTAGACATGATTTCCAGACACATCATGCTGACAAGTATCAGCATTCGTCTAACCCAAGTCAAGGTCTTTTCACCAACTCTTCGTAAAAATGTAGCACCGTACGAAAGCTAACTGCAATGTTGTGTCATCTACTTTTACGACCGTACTCGTTACATTTAACGACAATTTCACTAGGCCTTAGGTCTTTAGTGATGGATTATTTATCTATCAGCAAACAATTATTCAAAAAACCCTAATTTTAGTTCAGTGGTAGAATAATCCGCTCAGATTCGAATTCCAAACAGCTGATTAGTGACTGACCTTGGAAGTACTCTCCTAGATCCTTGTGTAAACTTGTGGGCTATGGTGCCAACTAAGTATACAGTCTCGCTAAAAAAACATATTTATCAAATAAGTGCAGATCACTTTAGTTCAATAGATGAGCCTCAAGTTTATTCTGTTAAATATTTTTCAACGCATGCTTCCAGTTAGATAATCCAAATGACTGTAGATAAAACCATAAGTACCTCTGAGTAAAATTTTGAACAAAGTTTAAAACCATTTACAAATTATCCCTCCTCTTCACTTTCATGTCTCGAATACTGATATCTGGTTCAGGTACTGTGAAGACTTCAAAACAGAATATATTTAAAGAGTCGGTTAAGATTGTTTTCTTGTAACCTGAAGTGAAGTTTCATATTTCCTTCCATCAAAAGCCTCAAGTCAGAAATGTTTTGTATACTCTTACATTATGCATAAAATACAAATTTATGAAGTTTTCGGAAGAAATGGAACTGCTGTACTCTTAAGATTTGAAACAGAAAGTTGTCTACCAGGGACCAGTGTGCAGCACAGCTAAATATCTTGGTCATAACAGGTATCAGCTTGTTCAGTCAAATAAATGTTCTGACATAATGGTTAATGCATGCAAAATTTCAGGATAATATTCCCTGTCACATGATTTTCAGAAGTAAACTTACTAGCTGTGAAGTATCAACATCCTTAGTTCAGTTTTAACATTCCCTATCAATGTGTATTGTTGTGCAATAGAACAAATTGTCTCATCTACATCTCCATTTCTCTTTCAAATGATATACACTTAGGTGAAAATCGTCGCCGAATTCTAGTCGAGGTTCAACACTTTGATCTGTCACTTGGCATTTTCATATAATAAAACCTAATATTAAGAAAGCAAGTTTATGACTGGATATACACAGACTTCAGGTCAAGCGAGTCGAAATCAGCTAAACCAGGTTTGGTGAAAGGCGATCTGGATATGAAAACTGGACTAACTTTACAGGCTACTGTAGCAACAGCTAGATTAACTAATCAGACTTCTCTGTTTTATGAAAATCTGCCTTTCCAAGCGAAATATAGAAACCTAATTGGCTATTTCAGTTGTTGGTAGGGTGGCCTTTGAAGTTACTCCGTAAACTGAGTTTTAAGGCTGGAAATCCATTGTGATGAGCCTTCACTGTCCAAACAGATGCGTGATGCGTTTGTGAGTTGTATCTGCTTGCGAAAAATGTGCCTACATGAGTAACCATAATCACATTCACTACTGGTGCTGTGTGTTATTTTGACCAATATCATTAAACTACCGGCTATTTTTACATGAGAAATGCACCTATCTTATTGTGGCTGTGTGAATGTAAGTACAGATGCTTCATGCTGTTACTGAGATTGCTTGAACTACCTCCTGAAACCGTTTTATGGGGCTACTTTAGAGTGACTTTAAAAACTACTTTAGCAACGATCGAAATAACCCTGGCAACAGCGGTTATAACCAATCAAGTTTCGGTACTGCAGTGAGAAAGGTGGTTTTTCACAAAATATCGACGTCTAATTGGTGATCTTAGCAGTGTTGCTAGGGTGGCCTTTTAACGTCACTCGCTAAGTGGGAGTGACTTTAAAAGCCACCCTAGCCACAGGTGAAATAACCAATCAGGCTTTTCAGTTTCATGGAAATCTGCCTTTCCAGTCGAAAAACAGAAACCTAATTGGTTATTTCAGTCTTTGTGAGGATGGCTTTTAAAATCACTCGTGAAATAGGCGTAGTACAATTACAATCCGTGTTCTTCCTGAGTCATTATTCCAGAGTGCTAGTTCCAGTTATTTTCATATGCATATTAGTTTAATTTATACTTCAATTGCGAAAGTAGCGAATCTGTTTTAAAAAATGAAACATAATAGATTTAGTTCAATCTGAAGGACTACAGACACATTAATTGGCTTCAAGGTGACAATTATCAAGGATTTACACCAAAATGGGAAATCATAGAAAACCTGTGTGCCTTGGATAGATGTTTCTCCCTTTTGTGAGACTCACAAGCAGTATGCATCCAAGACCCCATCAGGAATTGAGCCCAGTGACTTCAGATCTGGCAGCAAGCACGTTAATGTTCAGTCAGTAGGCTGGAATCCAATGGTCAATATTTATTGACTCTATGCAGCTCGCTATATATTGCGGTCAACATACAACGCCATTATTATTATTATTATTATTATTATTATTATTATTATTATTATTATTATTATTATTATTAGTCCCTTGGGTTCCTTATGGAACATAGGGCTTCACTAGCACGTCTCCAGTGAACTCTGTTCTCTGAAATCTTTTCAACCTGCATCCATGACAGCCCACAAGCTCTCATTTCCTCCTAGCACGATCTCCTCCACGTCACCCTCTGACGTCCAACTAGTCGCTTCCCATGGGGGTTCCACTCGAGCAACTGGCCTGACGCGTGATGTCCCCAGTTGGCCTTCTCAGTGTATGCCCACTCCAATCCATCTCCACTTCCTCCTACTTCATATTTGTTGGGTGATAGGTTCTTGGTCGGTTCGTTACCCAGCCAGAGTTCCTTGTTGCATATTCTCATTATTCTGGCCATCTGATCTTCAGTAACGAGCCAGCGTAAGCAGTTGTTGATGAACGTCTGTAGTTTATTGGATATCCCTTTCGTAACGCGCCAAGTCTCTCAACAATCACACAGAAGCACTGACTTGACATTGGTGTTGAAAATCCGGATGTTGTTCCACATGCTGTGTGCAGTGAAGCAGATCTGCACACTGGTTTCAGGCTAATGAACGCCTGTCTTGCTTTTCCGATCCTGGCTGACTTTGACATACTCGTCTGTCCCTCCTGTAGTTGAAACAGTGCTGCCTAGATAAGGGAAGGAGGTTACTTCCTTTAAGTTCCTCCCGTTGAAGGTGATTGCAGTTTGTTGTTGTTGGTGGTGGTGCGATATCTTCATCACCTCTGTCTTCGCTATATTCACGTGAAGTCCCGTCTTCGCTGCACTGCCCCACCTCTTCTGCCAACTTGTTAGTTTTCGCCTGTAGATCTTCAAGTTTGTGTGACATCAGGCACAAGTCATCACTGGCGAAATCCAGATCTTCTAGGTTCTTTTCCGCAGTCCAGCCATCCAGTGTATCCCCCTCTTCTCACAGCTCCCCACTGTTGTCTGCTGCATGATCCAGTACAGTCGACCACAATCAGGAAGATCATCAGTGATAGTAGACAGACTTGTTTCACTCCTGTCTTCACTTCAAAAGCATCACTGAGCTGAGCTTCCCAGTGTGAATTACTTGGCTGGCATGTGGCGTCTTCATATAGTTGTTGAATGAGGCTGATAAAGGTTTGTGGTATTCCGTAGTATTGAAGCAGTTTCCAAATTACCTCTTGGTTGACGCTGTCAAAGGCCTTCTCAAAGTCGATGAAGTTGAGGTGTGGAGTTGACTGCCATTCTATACTCTGTTCTATGATGATGCGTAGTGTAGCGTTGCAATTTGGTCCACACATGGTTTGTACTTCGTGAAGCCTGCCTGTTTTGGTCGCAGTTTTGAATCCAGCTCATCCTTCAACCTCTCCAGGTTGATGCGGCATAATATTTTGCTTGCATTGGCTGGACAGGAGAGTGATTCCGCGTCAATTCTTGAAAAAATTAGGTAGCACTTCTTCGGGAGTTTGACAAGGTAACCATTCTTGCAATCGCCAGGTGCCTTCTCTTCCATCCACACCTTCTGCAGTAGTGGTGTGAGCATGTCCCCTGTTGTCTCTGAGTCTGTTTTCAGTTCTTCTGGCGGGATCCCATCTGGTCCTGCTGCTTTCCCACATTTCAGTAGCTTTATGGCGTTCAGGACTTCCATTTTCGTTGGAGGTTTATGTTCACTTGTAGTTCTGTGGCCGGACTGTAGGTGGTATTTCTGGACGAAGTGCAGGTGGTGGTGGCCGATTCAAGAGCTTCTTGAAGTGGTCAGCCCATTATTTCCTTTGTTTCTCTCCTTTGGTAATTAAATTTCCTTCATCATCTTTTATTGGTTTCGTCTGCGTTGTTCTCTTCCCAGATAGTAACCTGCTTATTTGATACTACATTGTCAAGGCTGTCTTACCTGCAGCCTGTTCTACTTCACTTGCCAGTGTTTCGTAGAAGTGTCTTTTGTCTTTGCGTGCACTCTTCTTCACTTCTTTGTCCAGTGTTTTATAGATTGTACTTAGTTCCTCTTGTCGTTGAGCATCCATGCACTGATTTATCTTCTGCTTCACTATCCTCCTCTCCTTGCTCTATCAGCTTCCATCTCTCTGTCGAGATCCATTCTTTATCTTTTTTCTTCTTCCTTCCCTAATACGGTTATGTAGCTTTCTTTCCACATAGATTTCAAAGAGTTCCAATGCTCATCCACACAGGTCTCTTTAGGGATGTCGCTCGACATCTCCCATTTTGTCTTGATGGCTGATGTGAAGATTTTCTTCGTAGTTTCGTCCTTCAGTTTCCTGGTGCTGAACTTGAACTGTGGTCTATCACCAGCTTCCTTGAAGGCTTTTAACTTGATTTGTAAAGTACCTTGCACTACATAGTGATATGAGCCTACATCTGCTCCTCTTCTTGTCCTAGTGTCAAGTAGGCTGCGTCTCCACTTTCTTAAGATTGAGATAAAGCCGATCTGGTAAAATCCATGTCACTCTGTGGATATTCTTGTGCTTGTACACACTGCCTGACTCCAATCACCAAATCACTGAATGCACAGAATACTGCAAACAACTCTCAATTCTCGTTCATCACCTCACCGAGCGCTTCTCGGCCAATGGTTAGTTCCCTTCCTTTGTTGTACACTCCCAGTTTCGCATTCATGTCGCCCATTAGAATTTTGATATCGCCAACTGAGGCGGTGTCTTTTCCAATGTTGACTGAAGTTGTCTGTAGAATTTCCCCTTCTCCTCATCTGCATTTTTTGTATGTGCATAGCATTGTATGATTGTGACCTTCCTTCCTTTTGAGTTGAATCTTGCTGTCATGATCCTGATGCAGAGTGAGATTGGTTCCCACTGCATGAGAGCCTTCGATGCTCTTGGGGACATCATGAAAGCCACTCCAAAGCTCAGTGTGCTCGTGGTTGTCGTCTGGATGACAACATCGGAGTAGATTATTGACTCTCCAGTTGACAGTTTGGAGAGTCCACTCCCATTCCATGTACTTTCGCAGGTCCCAAGTGATTTCATGCTATATCTCCTCATCTCTTGCAATCTAGTCAGCCTTGGTAGGTTCATACATGGTGCGGACATTCCATGTCACCACGTTTACTTTCGCTTTCATCGAGAGAGAGAGAGAGAGAGAAGACACATCGGCCAGTTGGCTTCCAGAAGGCTCTCACCAACTGACGTCATTTCGTCTCTCCGATTCCAGCGAGGAATAAGTTTTTTAATGTTTTATACTTTGTTTGTGCTTTGAAGTTTCTTTAGCGATTGGATTGGTTTTCTGGGGTAGGGTTGCTAGCCCTACACCCAAACTTCCCTCTTTATTCGGGCTAAGGACTGGCTAGTAACTAGTGAACTAGTTAACCAGGCGAGGTTATACTATGCCATCGTTGAGCGTTTATCCCTAAACCTAACTTACTTGATCTACCAGTTTACATGAAAATGAATGTGAGATCAAATACACAGGTCAGACAGGCCACTAAGAGTTAAATCTGTTATCAGAACCTCAAAATTTAACTAAATACAGAAAGGTTAACCCTATAATGATCAGAAATCTAGACCAGAGATCATCAATATCCATTCATACTGTAACCAAGTAAGTTAAGATAATGTGAAGATCTTGCAAAATAACTTCTCCTGGATTATCAGAGTTTAGTAAAGGAAGATTTGGTTATAGAATCGACAAAAGACACATGTAATATAAATGATTTGAAATTGATTCCCCGAACCATCTTACCATAAGTAAAATTAAACACTAAAAGCTAGTTGTACTATAAATCAAATCAGAAGTTCATATGATTGCTTCTGTGTGATTATTAAGTAACCGAACAGATTAATCCCTGGATAATCACCATAATAAACTCAATTGAACACTTGAAATGAATACAATAATGACTATTCACTCTGGCATATCAACGACAGAAGACACACACTGGCTTGTGACACCAACGAAGATTTTATTTGAGAAAAGTACATCACGTGCATTCACAACATTGACAAACAGAGAAGTACACTAGGTCGAAAGTGAGATAGATGACTTATCCTGACTGCCTGAGCGATATATGACACTGTCCAAGAGGATTAACGTGATGTGATAACACAGCAGCATGGATCCAAATTTGAAACTCATAATATCTAGCCCAAGTTGGACAATAACCTAGAATGTACACTCTGATTTTGGCAGCTTTCCATCATATTATTCATAACAGATTGGCCTTCGAAGTGTCATTCATTAAATGATACTCTCACTGTGTGGTAAATATGAAGGGAAGAAGTAAAGTGAGGCAAAACTCTACCACATTGCACAGAATTCACTCTTATGTAAACTGGAAGCGGAGATAATGTAGCACCAAGAAATTTGTGACGAGGAATAAGATAACAGTGATGGGTAAGTATTTCAGAATGAAATTCAGATATGCTGGGTATGATATGATTGGTAGAGAAGAATGGTTCAAATGAAAGCGATCTCTTCTGTTTGTTTTGTACATGAGACTTCACCTCAGTTTAGCGCAGAAGATAAAAAGACCTCCAACAGTTTGACCAGTCACACTTGTTTGATGTCAGTGTTTTCTTTCCGGGTGACTTTAAAGGCCACCCTAGGAATGTTCGAAATAACCAATTAAGTTTCTTTGTTTTGCCCTGAAAGTCAGATTTTCATAAAATAAAGAAGTCTGATGGGTTATCCTAGTTGTTGAAATAGTGACATTTGAAGTCACTCTCCGTTCTTCATTCGGCAAGCAATGCATAAATAAAACAGTTCACCTGATTTTTTTTCATAATCTGTCAGTTTCTTAGACTTATGTTGGAAAAAATCCATCCATATTTCCTGGAACCTGTCGCCAACAGATTATATGAAGTGATGCAAACAGTTTTCAAGTAGCATCTTGTCTAAATTTCCGTCTCGATAATATGAGTGTGAAACTGTCTAGTCAAGGAATACGGTTACCTGAAGGTTACTTGTTGGAAGTGTACCATGAACCAAGTACTTTTATCAACTTTAATTGTTACTGTGTTACACAAATAGAAGTCTACTGAACAACATCTATCTCAAATAGTTTTGAAAGACTAGAGTATTCTGAATTTTTGAAATACACCACTCATTCATTTATACTTTCTAAAGTTCATCAAAACTTTATGTAGTAAATGCTGATGTTTTCTAGTCTAGTGATGAAATGTTCAGGAACAAACCGTAAAGCTTGGGAAGTTACAAACAACTATCATCTTTATTCCACACTACAAATCTTCGCTATTACCCATAACCGGTTCATGACACCTTAAATACCTATCGTTTTGTTTATCTTGCACAGAGGTACGTGAAAAACAGTTTTACTGGGAGGTACAATTTAGCATTAAGACTATGTCATTTCCTTTCATTGTATCGGCAGTTAGTGTAATAGATCATTCGCTATGATAAACTAACTCAACACTATAAGAAAAATCAAGGAAATGTAAATCACTGTATTATTACTTGAAAGCTGCAATTCTGTTAAAAGTATGAACGAAAATTTTACAATGCATACAAAATAAATAAAGAATCTATTACTTACAGACTGAATGACTGACATTTCTTGAAGTTAAATGAACTTTGACAACATGATTAGTGCTGCCGTAAGAGGACACGCACTGAAGATTTCAGGTCACTATTACCTTAATATAAGGAATTGACGGGATTTAGCCAGAGGACAAATATGAAAAGTTATAATTCTTATATGTTTATTTGAAGGTGGTTTAAGCGTTGAAATATCGTTAAATTCATTCTAAACCTTCATGATCAGTGCTTTGTAGAATAATGAAGGTAAAGAAAGTACAAAGTCAGATGGTAAGTGGTACCACCTCTTTCCTACGAATGTCAAGTTGTGATTTAACATCAACGGTCTATAAGCTGGCAGTCTGTTAACTATCTCATTTCGATCCTCTTACCTTTTGTCAGTCTTCCATTCATGCTAGTCATTTGTATTGGTGTATGCTTTAATGCATCACATTTCTTACTCAAACAATACATTCCAGGTACTAGTGTTTATTGGTGATGGCCAAGATTGCATAAAGACTTGATATTGATTACAGAGTATCCACATTTAACAAATACTTCAGTAAAGTGACTAACAACTAGTCTCATCTCACACAGTCCCTAGTTTTAACACAACTGAGAAGTTTGTCAAGTGTAACTTTACTCTTCATTATAAAATATTGATAATTTTCTAGAAAAAGTTTTTATTGAATACTTTTATAAGCTGGCTAAATATGATACAGTAATCTTCACTAATCCGTCGAAGTCCTTAACTTTTAACCATATAGTTGCATTCAGCAGTTAAGGCAGTAGATATTTTGTTGGTGGTGACACTATTGAGGATACCTGTGGTTTTGTCGAAGGGTATTATTGATCCCTGACGATGAATAAAGGTGAAATGATAACCTAGTTGGTGGTTGTAACATCCTGATTACCCGTGTGGCACTCTATCAGTTGAGCTACAAAACCCAGAGAGTCTAAACAGTAGTAAATACGAAGCATTCCGTACGCAGTTGTGATGAGAATTGTTGACTGGGCAGATAGCATGATTATAACTAACAGACAGTTATGCATTACGCAGTCATATAACAGCCAGGCAAAAGCCAGGAGCTGGTCAGAAGCTGGGTCTCGTAGCTTTGCCGGCAAATTATCGACTGGGTAATCTAGAAGCTTCTGGTCGAATCCTACCACAACCCAGGTTTTTATCTCAGCTTCTGTTATTATTCAGTATCCGTAAATATTACATATCATAAAATGACTCTAGTAAATGTTGATTGTACAATTCAAATCACAGTAGAAGTGAACAAAGCAAGTAACAATGAACATCATTCTCCTGCATATAAATACCATAAGTCATTGACAAATTAGAAACAACAAAACAATGAATTCATTGATTCTGACAGAATTACTTTCAGCCTATCTATGAGGTGATGACAATATCTTCTTTTTAGTGTTGATTCCTTTGTAACTCCACCATCTTCCTTTTTTTATCCATTAGCCTAATTATTATAAGCGATAATTTACATTGCAATTATCTTGATTAAATTTTTGTTTTTATAACTAACAATTATCTGATATATCCACATATACAACGGAGAAAAAACATATGATTTTGCATAAAGATTGTAAATACTGCCTCAGAAATTTCTCTTATTCAAATGAAATTAATACAGTGGAGTCGCAAAGTGACTGCCTTACAAACAGTATCTTATGCCCAACAATAACTAAACCACCTACGGCTAACTGATCAAAACTTCGTACATCCTGATGAAAACTTATGTTTTGAAACCATCTTTTTTCTGGTACTTTCAAAATAACCACTGATTCTGATCATAGGCTGGTACTTATAATGAACATTGAAAACAAAGAAAGTTCGGGCAGCTTTTCATTTTCTTTTGAATAGCTATTCACAGTGATAATCTTGAACCTTTTCTTTGTAAAACTAAGGGCTTCCACGTCTCAAATTTATGGGGACAGTCTGTGAAGAAACACTGGGATACAATCGGTGGTAGACGACAGCACGACTAAGGTTAAGAAGTCTAGACTGCTTGAAGTGGAAACCTGGGCTCAATTTTAATTTGCTTACCACGCAAATTGTAAATCTTTGGATTGATTCTAGAATAGTGTGCAAACGCAGGCTACAAAAAAATCCGAAGATGCATAACCGCTGTGTGGATCAATTTAACAGACGACTTACCAGACGCGATGTCTGATGGACATGTTATTCGATAAACTGAGCCGGTTTCACACCAGTAACTAATGGGTTGAAATTGGAGCGCCAGATGGAATAAACTACAACTCGCATACTTGACTGATATAGATTATGCTAGTGTTTCGCATAAACTTCATTTACAATATGAATAATAAGCGAATCCTTAGGTACTGAACAGGTTATACTTCAAGTAAATTTAGCTTTGAATAACCTTAGTCTTCTTCTGGTATGCTCATTTGAAAGAAGCTATAATGTTTCCCAAAAATTTAGATAGTTTACTTCAAAATAAATCGTGAAATTAATGTTTTCAGTAGCAGTTGTTGTCGTTGTTATTCCAAAAACAATAATTACCGTGGGACCCGAGCGATTAAGGCCTCTCAACCTCACCAGCTGACTTATCCACTTTGAGCAGTACTCTACGCCTACTGTTGATACTGGTAAGTAAAGGAATACAACTGAAAGTAATGTCACCCAGCCTTTTGTCTAGGTAAAATTCTTTTAGTCGAATCAGGTGTTTGTTAAATACACAGATCATGGTGAGTATGGTATGACTATATCTAGTTGTGAAAGTCCACCGAAACATATGATTTGCTCATCATCACAAAATGGCGTCAGGAATACTAGCGTTGAAGGTGTTCAAAATCCACTGATTATTGAAATGAGTAGGTGTAGACCTCTGACACTGATTAGTAGCGCTTACCAGTCAAATAAAAACGATCTAAATGCCGAGCAGAGGTTTCATTCATTTGAAACCAATCCCATCATTAGTGTATCAGAATGAGCGTGGCATGAGCGACTCAACCATCTGAGTTCAGTCCCTCTGGGTACACAATTTATAAGCTTAGACCTAAAGAAAAGATATGGTTATCCGGAATTTGGATCTTTACCTAGTTGGCGTCAGTGATCCATAACTACTCACATCAGTAAATAGAGTGTTTCTTGAAACGCTTTTAGCACTCTGTCCATATTATATGCAGCTATTAAGCTGAATACTTCTAGATCGATGAAAAATGTGGTGAAAAACGTCTTATTAATTGACTTATGACTTTATTCATTCAGTAACTCGTCAATAATTAAATTCACTGCTTCTTATTTTTATTTAATGGATTTTAACAACAGGAAAACATCGATATGTAATGAAGACCAAATCAATCGAGGTATTTGGTAGACTTTATTGATTTTAACTCTCGATTTATAAAACCCCAACTCCCATCGGGACTACATCAATATTCTTCAGGCATTTACTCAGGAACCAATAGCCCTGAACCAAATGAGAAGAGTTTTAGGAAAATATGCAAGTACGTGTTAATTAACATATTTTTGTCTATTCATGTCAATAAACATTAAACTTTAAAATTGACTTTTTGACAATGTGACCTAGTTAACCATAATTTTGGTTGTTTAAAACAAAGGTTGAAACAGTTCGACAATATGACCAATATTTGATGATTCTAACAAATTACACTGTTACTAACATTCCCTGTACTGATTTTCCTTTTTGTATTCCGGTGCTTACTTTGTTGATTTAAAAAAATTCCCATTTAAGCCCTTAAAATAAAAGAAGGATAAGGCGAAGTTTCCCTTTTCAGTGGAGTTTTCATTATCTACTCTACACTAATATACAAATTTCACAATCACAATAACAAAGTATCATTTTAGTGCCAGTAGATTAACTCACTAAAATTAATCGCAAATTGTAAAGTACCCATGCAGCTAATAATTAAAGAGAAATAGAGATCAGAATTAACCAATCGGGTAATTAAATGGGATCAACAAGAGTGTGAAGTAGGAAGAAAGAAGGATGTTATGTGACTTCTGTCACAGAAATTGACATGAAAAGTAAATAATTATGATAAGTGGTTACTGGTTGACAATAAGTAGCTGCATAAGAATGAGAACACAAATAACATGAGCAAGCCAAATACAGAAAGATGATATTGACTGGCCAGTATACTAAATTCTTTACTTATTTGACCCCTGTATCTAAATGAAACTCGGTGAAATGCCCGGCTCACTTTGCACTGCTTATCTGCCCCCATTATACTATCGACTGTAAGCTTAAAATTACCTATACCCTACTTCAGAGAAATGAATATCCAGCCAAGCTTTTGACTAAGCATATAAATGAGTCTGAAGCAACACCTATTTCCTTGAAGCTTGAATTCAAAGATGACATCATGAACGAGACTGCAATAAAACTTTTGAAAAGAACCTTTCGGAGAACATTCAACGCTGCGAGGTTATGCAGTATTTTCTTCAGCTGACCGAACCCAGATACAGGATGTAAAATAAGACTTCCTAATTCTACCTGTTCTAAGTGCATTTATCAACTTAACTGGTCCCTATATAGATGGCTAAATCGAGCGTACAGTTAGTGAAGAACTTTCAAAATCCCTATAATTATACACAAGTTACATGCCAGTGATTAAATAAACACAAGTAAAGCTTTTATGATTATTGGCCGAATACCACATAGTTTTTTCAGTTCATGTATTCGTCTACTACACCCAACAGAAGCCACTGAAATACATCCTTGCTAAACAAATCTTTGTACTTAGAATTTTTAACAATCTCTTTTGTTACTCTGTTGGCCAAGATAAATTTACTGCACTAATTTTAACTTAATGGAACAAAATTGCTCATAGTCGACCCATACTCCTTATATGCTCATATTATGTCTTCTCATTCTTACGCAACTACATATTGCAACTCAGTGATTACCTACTGAAATCCTTCATTTTTCAAGTCAATTTTCGCACCGTCAGTCAAATAACAGCCTACTTTCTCTCTACTTCACACTAATACAGATCCCATTTACTTTTTCTATAAGTCAATTAATTCTCATCGTCATTGCTACCTAACCGTTATCCCTATCCGTAAATGCGAACCTGTGACTTCAAAAATAAGAAATAATCGACTAGCACTGAAATTCTATTTTGTTGTTGATTGTGAAACTTGTATATTAGTGAAGAGTAGTTGATAAAGACCGCATTGAAGAGAAACGTTTCTTTCTAAAATGGCTCATGGTTTAAAGCTGGGATGTGTCTTACACCTTTCATTATGATAATAAATGAAAGTCATGTGAAAATCAGACTTTGAAAGTGGAAAGAGTCATAGTTACTCTCACTGTGAGCTGATGAATCATGGAAATTATAGTTTGTTCCTAACTAACATTACTTTTTAACCTTTTAGAAGAATTCATTACGCCTAAATACTTATAATTATAGAATTGTTTTTTAACAGAATTTCGACAAACTGTTTGCAGTTGGCTACTTGACTATGCAGGTCTGACTTCTAGAATTGAAGTAATAAGCTGCATACTGGTGTGTAAAATTACATCTGAACAACGGTTAATATTCATTTCTACTTTCAGAAGACTCTATAAGTGCTTAGTCTTATGACGACATAATCTCTGATTGAATGCTGAAACTGAAATCGATTGGTAACAATGAAATATTTAATGCATTAAAGGTTTTTTCTCAGTGTAAGATATCACAAGAGACGGAATAAATGAATAAATATTTTGTAATATCCAACAACTGTTTGACCTTACTAGGAAGATTTTTTTGAAGGTTATGAATCCTGGATTAAAGTCCAGTGTTATTATATTCAAGCTGTGCGCAAATGATGGATGTATACAGTTTTCGATCTATGCGCTAAATCTCCAATCCAACATTATCCTGCACTAGGTTTTTTATTAACATAAGTATGAAAAAACTCTAATTCATTCTATACACTAATTTTGAAACTGAGCTGATAGATGATGGGTGATGAGCTGTTCAAGACTACTGATTTGTAGCTTCTTATGTATAAATTAGTAAAGTTGGCTGTGAAAAAACACCTATTGTCAGAAGGTCAGCAGGCTACCACAGAAGTAGATCAGTTTGGTATTGGATAGGAAAGTGATAAACCAGGCAGACAACAAAGTGAGCATAAAAACGAAACGAATTAGTATTATTACAGGTGGTAAGATCTTCCGTAGGCAAAGTGACCTGAAGTCAATAAGAGATACACAAGTTTAATAAGATGGTGATACCATTAGTAGGAAAGAATCAGGTGAAGGAAATGAATGTAAGCTAAGGCACCACATAGGGATATTTTTGACATGCAGTAACTGAATGAATGAGTTTATCTATGCTACTGAACGTGACTTTCAGTTAATTTGTCAGGTCTTTAACTACTAGTCTCAGCTTTATTGTATTTTCCAATAAAACTACTTACAATAACCGATGTGGTGTAATTTAACACTCGGTAGATTCACAGACTGATCGCTTATTTTGATGTGAAGGTTCCAAAAATCGTCACGCCTAAAACCTATTGCAGCTACCATAGTAACTGAGGTACACTAGTTCTGACAGAACTTTAAAAACATATCGATCAATTCAGTTACACGATTAAGCATTGTGCACACAAAACCAACTGACTGCTTCCTCTTTCATCCAAATGTAAGCAGTGTTTCGTAGGTTTTTGTGACTACATACCTGAAGTCTTCTTCAGTTAAAAGCTGTTTCATAAATCCCCGCTACAACAGGGTATACCGTTGCTATAGAAAAATAACCTTTGACTTTTGTGTTGAAATTTCCTCCAATATATCATTAATAGTCTTACTCTTCTCAACTACTTTGCTCCCTTCCCTAGTGTTATCCTAAGCATTAGAGCAGATTACTACTTAAACACTTTATATTCTAGAAGTGATAAACATTCCGAAAATGTAAACACTACTCAATGTAGACTTTAGCAGCGTTTCAATTTGTTGATAAAATTTTATCTGAGGAAGATACTTCAGCCCCCTAAAAATTAGGGGCTAATTTACTGTTAACTGCGAAACAAGAGTATGACACTTACATAAAATGTGAATAAATACTTCTTACAATTCCCTCCCTTAAATATAAAGAGAACCTCTGTTACCGCGCTATTTGGATATTTTCTAACTATTCTTATTTCCGACGATAAACTGCGGTGAGTGCTCACCCTATGATGAATGTTCATTTCAGGAATCGTCAGACGTGTTTCTCACTTACGAAACCTGGAAGCTGTGTGCACATGATATCCGACTATTTTAAGTATCTCACCGCTGAGGTTCTAATAAAACTAATTACACTGCGAACGTGACATTATATTTGATAAATACTTTCGGATAAAGCCGTAGATGCTGGCCACCTGCGATCGTTATCCAACAACACTAAATTCATTGCTTCGAAATACGTTTTTGATAAGCTGCCTCGGAAACATTTATATCAAGCTTTATTTGCTGATGCGTCGAATGACAGAAAGTAGGAGAACATACATCGGTTTGTGATATGTGGCTGTAAAATGGAATGTACTTGTGTTTCGTGAACATTTATCAATGAACCATCACTTTGTTTGGAGTCTCAGAGATCATGAGATTCTGATGGTTACAGATGTCGTTACATATATGACAACCAGAGATTTCCTTGTACTCTGCGCTAAACTGAGATGAAGTCTCATGTACAAAACATACAGAAGAGATCGCTTTCATTTGAACCATTCTTCTCTACCAATCATATCATACCCAGCATATCTGAATTTCATTCTGAAATATTTACCCATCACTGTTATCTTATTCCTCGTCACAAATTTCTTGGTGCTACATTATCTCCGCTTCCAGTTTACATAAGAGTGAATTCTGTGCAATGTGGTAGAGTTTTGCCTCACTTTACTTCTTCCCTTCATATTTACCACACAGTGAGAGTATCATTTAATGAATGACACTTCGAAGGCCAATCTGTTATGAATAATATGATGGAAAGCTGCCAAAATCAGAGTGTACATTCTAGGTTATTGTCCAACTTGGGCTAGATATTATGAGTTTCAAATTTGGATCCATGCTGCTGTGTTATCACATCACGTTAATCCTCTTGGACAGTGTCATATATCGCTCAGGCAGTCAGGATAAGTCATCTATCTCACTTTCGACCTAGTGTACTTCTCTGTTTGTCAATGTTGTGAATGCACGTGATGTACTTTTCTCAAATAAAATCTTCGTTGGTGTCACAAGCCAGTGTGTGTCTTCTGTCGTTGATATGCCAGAGTGAATAGTCATTATTGTATTCATTTCAAGTGTTCAATTGAGTTTATTATGGTGATTATCCAGGGATTAATCTGTTCGGTTACTTAATAATCACACAGAAGCAATCATATGAACTTCTGATTTGACTTTTGGTTCGACCAGTTTTCATTCCTTGAATTTCGAACACACTAATATACAAGGTTAGTCATTTCAAATTGAGATCAGCAATATATATTCTTCATGTTGTAACAGTAAATGAATTTGCATGATGTAATAAGAGGATGGATTTTACCTGAAATATTATTAGGCAGAAGGGAAGATGGGTCAATAAAGAGACCAGTTTACAGAAAACTTATGTGTATCGGAAATACATTACCTTTTCCAGATTCTCCCCAATACAGTAGAAATGGAGTTTAGTAAATTGTTTATCTAAAAGGACCTAGCATATCTGAACAAAAGATAAATGAAAGAAGAAACCAATTTCTTAACAACACTAGTGAATGGTGCATATCCCTTGAAGTTCACCAATCGTGGCAGAAGTGGTTCAACATTGAAATCTACTGAAGTATTCTGTCACGAATAAGGATGTGTACATCACGCTGCTGTATAGAGTGGAATCAAATAGTATGATTTTTAGAGGAAGGCATTGTTCAGTTACCTGAAGACATACTGTTGCCTAAAACTTGTCATCCTTTTGTAAACGAAATGCATGCTCTCATATAAAACTTAGCAATATATAGATGATTATGTTATATCTCGTTGAGTATACGAATTTATGTGCGTGTGTGATACAGATAATAGAACGAGTAATAATGGGAGTTGAGCAATAACCCTGAATTAATCTAGAAACGTAGTGGTTACATATTTCGACGCAGTCACATCTGTCAAATATTCGACGCACATTTGAAATGGGTACACTAACTCTACTCTTTTTGAAGTTAAATTAGGAACTAATATCTGCATCTAAAACCGCCTAGAACCAGTAATTCGAAGTGGATCAGGAAGAACAAGAATTGTGATTGCAATGCGTATATTTCAGCCAGACTCAAAAGATCAGCCAAGCATTAGATTTGTTTATTTGATGTATAGCACACAGTGATACAGTATTGTCTACTTGATGAAGTTTCGAGCACAAATTATTGCTCATAATCACATCAATGTAATCATACACCTTCTGATATCTGATTTTTATGATCCTGTTATATATTATTTATTTTTATTGGTAGTACAATTTTCCATATCTCTGGCATAGGTGGTGCATCACTCCTATTACATGTATTGGATGTTGACTAAATTAACAAAGCTTCGGTAATCAATCTCTCCATTCAATTATATTTCACTTAAGTACATTGGCTTTATCCCACCCTATTGTGTGGTTGTGTTAATGCATGAATTGCAGTAGCCGAGTTGTTTTCTAGATTATTTATCTTATTGGGGTCTGTCATTCTATATTTAGCTAAATCCCTATTTTCCACTAATCTAAATGACTTCGAACGGCTATTTAAGGAATTGGCAATACCGAATAGCAGAGTAAAAGGAAGGTCCAGACGACAGTTTGCATACTACATTTTTTAGGAAACCAACACATTCCAACAAGTACTAAGACTTCAAGTCACCTCATCCAATGTCAGTTAGGACCGGTTTAATCAAATGTCTAAATGATAGAGCCAAAAAACTCACTAGTCGATACAAGGACTTAAACACCGAATTGAAGTATATAAAAGAAACAATAAAAATGAACAATTACCTTGTATCTTTTACCAAGAAATTTGTACGAACATAAAAGAAACGAAATAATAACAGTAATACGAGTACGAATAATAACAACAACACGAGTAGAAAGGAGTTCACAGCCTCCATTGTGTTACCATGTAAGGAAAGTACATCAGAAACTTTACATAGGATCCTCAACAAGGCTCCAGTTAGGATGGCATCTAAACCGAAAAACGCAACCAGAGATAAGCTTTATCGGCTTAAGAATCCGATAGAACCAATTAAGCAAAATAATCTAATCTATTAAATTCCATGTAATGATTACGAGTTCAAATACGTAGATCAAACAAACCAGTCGGGGTCAGCTAGAATAGCTTCAGTTGGCGGCATGCTTGAACCTTGGCCTACCAAATTTATCCGTAGAACATTTTTCATCAAATTCTTTCCTTTCAATTTGTTTTAATCATTTGTACATATCCTTTGAACGCATCATGTACTGTTGCACATTTTTAAACTGTTTCCAACTCTCTGTTTCTCGAGTTAATAACAAAGGATCGAAAAAATGTTACATTATATGGAAATAGAATTTTAGGGGCGAAAAAAGCATCAAATTTCTATCCGTCAGATGCTTAGCTTGAGTCGCAGGTATTTGTACCAGCTGAATGAACCGCCACCGTGGCTTATCAGCCACAGCCATTCCAAACGGCCTCAATAACCTTGTGTTGATGTCTTTTACGTCCTTTATGTATGAGATGATGACTTTGTCGTTGATAATGAACTGGATAGGCATCTGATAAAGTTGCATGGGCAACTGTTTTTCTTTTGGATAGACGCTAAGTGATTTTCTTCGGTTCTCTGAGAAGTTGTTATTCTACAGTGTGATTTACTCTTTTGAGTAAGGCCTGTCTGTACATAACTAATTTTGTCTGTCGTTGCTACTATAGTTGAGAATTCGGTCGATATGCATTGATTTAACCTCGCCTAGTTGACTAGTTCACTAGTTACTAGCCGGTCCTAAGCCTCCATAAAGAGGGAAGGTTGGGTGTAGGGCTAGCAACCCTACCACGGAAAACCAATCCAATCGTTAAAGAAACTTCAAAGCACAAACAAAGTATAAAACATTAAAAAAACTTATTCCTCGCTGGAATCGGAGAGACGAAATGACGTCAGTTGGTGAGAGCCTTCTGGAAGCCAACTGGCTGATGTGTCTTCTCTCTCTCTCTCGATGAAAGCGAAAGTAAACGTGGTGACATGGAATGTCCGCACCATGTAGGAACCTATCAAGGCTACCCAGATTGCAAGAGATGAGGAGATATAGCATGAAATCACTTGGGACCTGCGAAAGTAGATGGAATGGAAGTCGACTCTCCAAAATGTCGACTAGAGAGTCAATAATCTACTCCGATATTGTCACACAGACGACAACCACGAGCACACTGAGCTTTGGAGTGGCTTTCATGATGTCCCCAAGAGCATCGAAGGCTCTCATGCAGTGGGAACCAATCTCACTCTGCATCAGGATCATGACAGCAAGATTCAACTCAAAAGGAAGGAAAGTCACAATCATACAATGCTATGCACATACAAAAAATGCAGATGAGGAGAAGGGGAAATTCTACAGACAACTTCAGTCAACATTGGAAAAGACACCGCCTCAGTTGGCGATATCAAAATTCTAATGGGCGACATGAATGCGAAACTGGGAGGGGACAACACAGGAAGAGAACTAGCCATGGGTCGAGAAGCCCTAGATGAAATGAATGAGAATGGAGAGTTGTTTGCAGAATTCTGTGCATTCAACGATTTGGTGATTGGAGTCAGGCAGTGTGTTCAAGCACAAGGATATCCACAAAGCGAGCAACATGGATTTCACCAGACACCAGGACGACTTCATCTTAATGTGAAGAAAGTGGAGATGGAGACGCAGCCTACTGAACACAAGATGAAGAAGAGGAGCAGATGTAGATTCACACCACTCACTATCTAGTGCAAGGAAACTTCCAAATCAAATCTAAAGCATTCAAGGAAGTTGGTGATAGACTACAGTTCAAGTTCAACACTCAGAAAAGAAACTGAAGGACGCAACTACAAAAGACATCTTCACGTGGTCAGTCATCATCACAAAGTGAGAGACATTGGGCAACATCCCTGAATGCACCCGCGTGGAAGAACACTGGGACTCTTTGAAAGAAATGTGAAAAGAAACCTGAATCACTGTATTAGGAAGGAAGAGGAAACAAGACAAGGAATGGATCTCGACGCATACATGGAAGCTGATAGAGGAAGGGAAGGAAGATGGTGAAGCAGAAGATGAACTAGTGCAAGGATGAACAGCGAAAATTGGAACTTGATGAGACCAATAAAACACTGGACAAAGAAATGAAGAAGAGTGCACGAAAAAACAGAACACACTTCTACGACACACTTCCAACTGAAGCAGAACAGGCTTCTAGTAGGAGAGACCTGACAACATTATATCAAATAACCAGGTTACTATCCGGGAGGGAAGAGATCAACGCAGACGAAACAAATGAAAGATAGTGAAGGAGAGCTATTTACCAAAGAGGAGAAACAAAGGAAACAATGGGCTGACCACTTGAAAAAACTCTTGAATCGACCACCACCATCACCACCTGCAACTCGTACAGAAATACCACCGGCAACTGCAGAACTACCAGTGAACACAGGCCCTCCAACAAAAGCAGAAATCCTAAATGCCATAAAGTTACTGAAATCCGGGAAAGCAGTAGGAGCAGATGAAATTCCACCAAAAGCACCGGAAATAGACACAGAGACAACAGCGGACATGCCCACATCACTACTGCAGGAGGTTCGGAAGGAAGGAAGGAAAGATGCCTGTAGATTGGAAGTAGGAGTATCTTGTCAAACTCCCAAAGAAGGGCGACCGAAGTCTTTGCATGAAGCAGTGTGGAATCATGCTCCTGTCCACCCCAAGAAAAATATCATACCGCATTATCCTGGGGAGAGAGTGAAAGATGTGCTGGATCAAAAATTTCAACGGGAACAGGCTGGCTTCAGGAAAAACAAATCATGTGCGCATCGAATTGCAAAGCAACACCACACATCATCATAGAACAGATCATAGAATGGCGGTCAACTCAACTTCATCGACTTTGAAAAGGCCTTCGACAGCATCGATAGTGCGGAGGATGTCGAAACCAGGATCGGAAAAGCAAGGCAAGCTTTCATCAGTCTGGAATAATCAGTGTGAAGATTTACTGCACTCAGCACAAAGCGTGAACAAGATCCGGATTTTCAACACTAATTCAGTGAAGTCAGTGCTGCTATGCAGTTCAGAAACTTGATGCGTCATGAAAAGCACTTCCAACAAACTACAGACAATCATCAACATCTACCACCTACGCTCACCCGATAGTGAAGATCAGATGGCCGGAAAGAATAAGCAACAGGGAACTGGCTCTGGCTGGCAACGAACCAACCAAGAATCTATCACCCAACAAATATGCAGAAGAAAGTGGAGATGGATAGGACGTACTCTGAGAAGGCCAACTGGGTACATCACGTGCCAGGCTCTCGAGTGGAACCCAAAGGAGAAACGAGTTGGGCGTCCCAGCTGTGGGTGACATTGAGATCATATGAGGAAGAAATAAAAGCTTGTGGGCAGTGGTGGAGCGAGGTTCAAACGACTGCAGAGAAGAGAGTGCAGTGGAGGCGTGCTACTGAAGCCCTTTGTTCCACTAGGAACCCAAGGGAAAAATAATAATAATTATGGGTTGGCTTCTTGTACACTTGAGTCTTCCATTTCCCGGTGTTGGTTCTACTGACTAGAATAAACAAGAATGTCAGTCTGTTGGTCGATTTCTTCGCCTTTTCGAGTTTAATGTTGTTGAGAACATCATTAGTCAATTTTATGAGTGCTTCATAATTTAGCCTTTTTATAACAAGAATAAAATTGAGCGAACGGTTGTCTTCAATAGCTTTCTTTCCAGACTCTACAGTTATAAATTCATGAGAATAGGTGACATATAATAGCAAATGTAAGGTATATGACAAAATTATTTCAATATCAAAACAGTCAGTATCATGGCAAAATTGAGATCAAATAAAATGGATGTAGGTTTATATCAGGTTGAATGATAATCAGTCTAGTATTAGTTGTGCAACGAAATCAATATCAGCAGAACAATCACGATATTATTCAGCAAAATATAGACTTCGGAATTCATTCATATATATCTGTCTTGAGTGTGAACGTGTATATGGTCCTTTACTAAAGCTCAAATAATTACTATAAATGGGTCAGCTATGTTCAAGTAGGGTGAAAAATCATGGGAATACGATAAAAAAAGATCACAAACATGAATTGTTACGTTAGAGTTGACAATGACTACCGGTAATAGTGTGAATAAACAAGGGTATAAAACGAATAACATAAGAAAATGAATGTTAATCTCTGAAATGCAAGAGACAAAGTGAAAGAATGGAATGAGACGAGATAGAATGGGAAGTTAACATGTTAAATTAGTAGTGGAGAAGTTCACAGAGAACGTGGTGAATCAAGGTAGACAAAGTAGATGTACATATTTCTCTTGAACACAGATTAGGTTTTCTTGTGTTGATTCTTATGACTTCGGCCATAGATAACAGGCGTAGTCGTGTGCCTTTAGGAGACTGCAAGAAATGATCTAACGTGACTTTGTGTCTACTATCTACTAAACGAGAAAGGATTGAACTGTTGATTCACTTTGTCCTTTCCTTTTCTAATAAAGCTGGTACATGTTCACGAGTAAACATGGATTGAGCCCTTCCACTACAGCTTATGCAAGTAGCTTCACAAGAACAGTTGAACTCGTAAATGCACAGTGAAGTGGCCGTCATTGGTAACCTATCCTTGATCCGCTGTGTCAGTAACGATTTGGGTGAGAAGCCGACAAAAAGTTTCATTCCAGTGAATGTTCTTTCGACAGATCTACTCAATTAGAGTGTCAGACATCAGAGGCACTACCGACTTTGAAATTTTTTCTGAAAAATAAAGCTTCCTTAGCAACGTTATCCATTTTTATAGTCTCTCTAGATCTCAGCATGCATTTAATTATGAAGTTTACTGGATAACTATTTTGCTACAATGTTACCTTCACCTTGTCCATTTCTTCGTCCACACACTCATCAGAACATGTAATTCGTATTTTGTAGCTCAGGCATTCGAATAGGCTCCTTTCATACTCAACTGATGTGAAGCTATTAAAACGAATATACTGACCTCTTCAAGTGTTCTTGCTGAAAATATCCCTCTTAACATATCCATCTGTCTACTTGGTGAGGACATCTAGTAATGGTATGTGATCCTCCTATTCTTCATCACTGGTAAGCTTCATAGCTGGATGGACATTACTGAAAATATTCAAAACAGCGTTTTTGTTGAAGTCATCGTCACAAATTACGAACGTATCATCTACACACTGGTAATAATAGCCTAGTTTATAAAGTGTATCTCTAAGTGGACCATTTTCAAGTTTAGCCAAGAGGATATCGACTAGCATGAGATCTAGAGGAGAGCCTATTGCAACCAATTATCAAACATAAAGTGAACGTTTATCGTGCATTTTAGCAGTAGTTTCTAAACTCTTTCGGGTGGGATTATTACATCTGTCTGTCGTTCTGTTAGTTGACTGAATATGTAACTGAATGTTTTCATAAGTGGGACACTGGTAATTAATGACCGTATGTTTATGAAATTATCTCCTTGTCTTTAACATTCATATTTCTGAAACGTCCTACAAAGCTGAATACATGCCTTACACAGTCAACCACACTAAGTGGCAACTAAACGTCACAATATTTTGTCTCTTATATCAATGTATGTGGATATGAATTCAACTTTGGAAATGAAAGCATCTTGGATAGAAGAAACACAAAGGATAACAGAGAATCCTTAAAAGACTGTCATTCAGGTCAACCAGCAGTCAATAGATGTACAGCTTTAGATCCAACCTATCAACCAGTTAAAAAAAAATGATGAACGGCTACAAGGTCAGGGGTCAGACAAAGGAATGATTAAAAGGAAGATTTGTGCAATCAACGAAATAACAGCTAAATGAAACTACCCAGCACATACCACTTTGTTACGGCGTTACTGGACTACCCAAATAGAAATTCTGATACTCCCCTTGATTGTGAAGTTAGGGCTGATGATGTTATCTAGAAAGACAATGTAAGGTTCACGATTAAATCATCCAGCTCAGTGAATGGAACACAACTAACAAACTCATCCCACTGAAATCGTCCAAGTCGCTGAATCGCCTGGAGAATCTCTAAAGAAGTAACTCAGTTGAAGTTCTACGACGAAGGCCTGAGCCTGTGCTACTTTTCTCATCAACTTATCATCCTTTCAATTTGTGAACAGGATTCACCACAAGTCCTATTAATGAACATACCATGTTTGCCAGTAGCAACGCCAAGACGAGTATATCCTTAGAAGTTACCTACAATATGGAAGGAAATGGATATGAAATGGTATTTCATGCACGAATTCCCTTTTATGAATTTGAAAAGCGCAAGAACAAGGTTGGCAATAGAATAAACCAGATCCATTTTATTTCGGCGGTAACTCATCAGCTACCTACAACCTAGAATATCAAAATATATAGTTTAATTGGAAACCTACAATACTTTAATTCACTGAAAGAAAACAGAATATCAGTCAGTGGCTAAAACGAATAGAAATAGTCATAGCGTAGTGGTAAATCATATGCCGTTATTCTCGCATGCCAGCAACACAGTTCATACGCCTTATACCAGTGTACACTTAAGATATTCGGTTTCAATTTAATAATAAACTCAACCATCAAATTGATGGGCTAGCTATGGGGAGCCTACTAAGTCCCATGCTGGCATATTTCTTCATGGCCAATCAAGAGAATTCAAAACTATAAGACAATAAGTGATACATTTTAAACCAGGTATGTCGACGACATTGATTGTTTACAATGATTTATTCCATGCATCTCATTTTTCAAAACGTTTTAAAAACGCTCATAACAATATTGAATTTACCATGGAATACGAAAATGATGGAAAATTCCATTTCCTGGATATCGCCATTGGATGTTAGACAGATGCTGCGTTCCGAAGGTTCATTCATCGATAAAGCATATGCAGTGGTTCCTACCTCAATTTTAATAGCTCATTTTCCACTAACACCAAACGGGGATTAGTTAAAACCCTGCTTCATAGAGTGAAAATGATATATGGAGGAAGAGTTGCAAATAGTTAAAAGATGCTTATGGGATAGTGGATATCCTCATACATTTATCAACAGAAGACGAAACGCCAAAAAAAATTACAGCCAGCAAAAAGCCTGAATTCATTCACCAAAATTTCAAAGGTGATGACATCGTAAGAACTACTGAAAGACGATTGAAAACATCACTGGGTTGAAACTTGCCCTGCAATCAGGTTAATTTTTGTGTACCAAACAATGTGCTCTTTAACCCGATCAGAAGTCAACAAGTACCCTTCCTATGTTACCTCTAATTTTATGCATCAATATACATGTGGTTGTCAAAGCAGATACATTGAAAGGACAGAAAGAAAGACTTATCTGAACACATTCCGGAGACCCTACAATGATTAAGGGGAAGCAACACTCTGAACAGCGCAATCACTCGGCATCTGGTTGACAATGGAAACCAGGCAGATGTCTCCAATCCCTTCAAGATAATAAACAAGAGAATAAGCTTAGTTCTCCTGAGGCCATTGCCATCAAATGCCTCAAACTTAATTTATGTTCAGAAAGAAGCTATAGTCAACCTTCTTATTTTGGTAACGTGGTCCTGATTACGTCATCCTTCATCAAAGTTAGATGTTCATTCCTTCGCACTTATTCGGTTGCGTCATATATCGTTCATGTTGAATGCTTCCAAATAACTGAGCTTAACTCAATATTTTGTTTAATACCTTACTTATCGTATGACTTATTTATGAATATTAAGTCCTTCAACATTTTGAATGCTACTTCCCTTATCTCTATTCAATAAACTTCTATTATGTATATACTTGTGACAATTTTTAGCATTTATAAACCTTCCTTGAATCTACCACTTTGAATAACTACTTCACTTTAGCTATTTCTATCCATCTTAACCACTGACTGATGTTCTGTTTTCTTTCAGTGAATTAAAACACTTTGGATTTTCAGTTAAAGTATGTATTTTGGTATTCTAGGTTGTAGGTGACTGAAGAGATACCGCCAAAATAAAATGGATCGGTACTACCCTGCTCCTAATTTTGTTGTTTACCAGATGGTATGTTTTCCTCACTGAAACTCCAATCTTACAAATGAGAAAGCTTGAGTTATTTTGAAATGTTTTCCTCACTAAAGCTTTCATTTTGTCACTAAAATCAGTTCCTTTCTCTATTGTTTATCATTAACAAACAGCATAAAATTAACTGTTTGCGTACATTCGAATATCACATAAAGTGGGTTATTTTTGTAGTCGAGCTTTCCCACCCCTCTCCTTCCCATAAGGAAAGCAACACCAACGTGATACTGCTAGTCATCCATGGGAAGCAGCTTATTGTACTCACACCCCATCCAGCTAGCAGTACGACTTCGTGCTCGCATCACCATCATAACGTGGTTATATACATCGTGGCACTAACTGCTTTTTGTCTTACCATTATCCAAAAGACGTTCCCGGTACCAGCCACCATAGCTCGTTGAATCGCTGTGACATGCAAGCCCAACCACCAAGCCAAGGTAGCAGTTGTCAGTCGGAAAGGGTTAGTGCCACTAACCTACCGCGACGTATGCCAGTCAAATTCGAATTTGTGACCGAACGGATGGTTGGCTAGGGAAACCCCTCAAATTGTGATCTAACCCTACACTCTCTGAAATTGAGAAATCAAATTCAGTTTGCAAGACCATTCAATACTTCAAGTCTCCCAATACTTTTCAGTCTGGTGATACTATGAATAGAAATTTACCCAAAAACAAGTATATCGTAGTGTTCTTGACCGAATACACATGCAGAAACTGCGACTAGTCAATCACCTTCAAATATTGATTATTTTTTGTTCTTATTACAAATGCTACTTGGATAACCATAACTCGTTGAGTTAATTATACTCCCATACCATTTGATTATCATGTGCGACAGAGGCCTAACATAAGTACTAGTCCATCTATTGTATTCCTTCCTCTTCTTCGTTAATCCAGTCTTCGATACAGTCACAACCACATTACTAATGCTTTGGAACTATAAATTATGATTTCGCTTGCAGGAATAGGTAATTCATTATGAATCATCATCCCCTCCTGCGCCCTATATGGTCGAAGAATTCTAATATACTTTATTATTAAAGTAGTTTTGGCTGACAACTTTGATGTATATGCCTTGTGTAAATTTATCAATTGTTTGTATGAATCCCAATATAGTTCCTTTTTATATGCGTCATACAATGAAATAGTATTATTTAACTGATACCTATTGAAACTATCATGAAGCTATACTCTAGCACAACGTTAAAGTTCTGTTCTCATATTAAGGTTTGTATGAAGTTCTTGATAAAGCGCTGTCTTATCATCTAGCTCTTAGGGCATGTCAATTTAATCCAGTCACCTGGAATTTGATGCTGTGAACCATACAAACCAGTAGCTCAGTTTAATGGTAACGTTTAACGATTGGTCGCAGGATTTTGTCTGCATTGAGGACTGGACTCTTTATTATACAAAGGATAATGATAGTAATGCCCCGAACTGCAGAGCTGAGGGAAGCAACTTCGCATTTATTTGTCAACATCAGTCAAACATATTACGAAAGTTTGAAAGGCCGAAAAATACCTCACTCGGACCAACTCAGGTAACTCAAATAACAGCCATAAACAAAACACTTCCAAGAATATTATCGCATTGAAACATCAAAAACAAAGTGATGATACTTTTAAATACTCTATTTTTAGAAAATTATAAAATCTGATTTTTATGAAAGGCAGATATCTAGATGGTCATTAATTAGAGAAAGAGAAATAACACAAGCACAGTTAGGGCAAGTTACTTTCGATTCACTAACTGTTTCAACTGGATATGACTCAAAGCCGGTTGGTTTAATGTTTTGGCTTGGTGAACTACTCTTCCCGAGAATGTGACCCTTATCATCGCTGGGCCAAATATGCGTAGTTGAACAACTGCTCTGACTACAGCTGTTTGACTGACTAGTGAATTGTGAAGTAGTATTTTCACTTTCAAAATTGATAGTAATAAAGTTGCGAATATCACCACCTTTAATTTGTTTCTCTGAAATAATAACAACGATATTATTGTTGTAGACAAAACATCACGCATTTTATCGCATTGTTTGGTTGTCAGTCTACACAATCTAATACGGAAATAAGCCAATATTCAGATGTATTCCGTTGTACAAGAAATATAAAGAGCTTGACTTCAGTAACATGTATTCGTTGATTCTTCCATTAAGTAACGAATATTCTGCAAAGTTGTGCACTGATAACATATCATTTACGTTTTATAACGAAAACAAATTTACGCTGACTGTATACCTATTCCGTTGAAAACTTTGCATGAGGTATGCGACTGCTACTGAGATGCAAGCATGCCTTAAGATCTCAGTTAATGAGGAGGAACGATTTAAGTTCCTTACCCAAAACTTACCACCAAAACCTTATTATACCGCACGATATTGGTACTTGAGGAGACACAAGTGCTTTTATATGTAACAGAAAACATTAGCACAACTATGTAGCTAAACACGTATTTCATTCAACACCTCATAGGCAGCTGGATGCATCATCAATGCCCCAATATGAAATCAACTTATATTTAGAATAGTCCTTATGACGAAACTGAATGAGCCCAAAGACAGTGGACATCTCTGATGAACATTAATTACAAATGGCTTTATTAAATGACCTCCATTAAAACCTTAAAAAGTTCAACAAAGCTAACCAATGGTTATTTTAGTAATCGGAATACACAGATGAACAAGCTTACATAGCTATAATGAATTTCCTTGTAAAACGAAGACCTAAATCCGCAATTACGGAAAAATATACAAAAGCTTTTAGAATTAACACATATAGAAACATACTATCCAGTCTTGAGAAACGAATGAATACGTAACTAGTTTAGAAGTTCACAATACATCACAGAGATACACTAATTTGATTACATTCATCTACGGATAACATCATTATGTCATTTAGGAAACTTTCGAATTTCTGAAAACATAATATAACACTGAATTGTGACAGGTACTAATGATTTACGTGTCTACCTATGGATTTCTAAACAATGCAATGCAAATGGATGAGATAATAGTGAGTCGGAAGAATTCTCGTAGTGAGAAATTCAAAAGGAAAATTTTAAGAATCAAGAAGCTTCATACCAGTACTTACAGAGGAATATTTCTGATTAATAAACTGATAAAATAGAAAATCAACATGTGACTTTAAACTTGCATGATTCCGACAACATACTTCAGTTTTTTAATCTTAGCTTAACAAGGGCTAGAAATAAAATCAAACAGTACTTTAATGATGATTTTCAGTTGCAACGCTGTTCCCGAAGAACATTTGTTACATATTACAATTGTGAGAATTATCCTTGGAGAACGTGAAAGTTTACAGACAGAAAAGTTTCTTAATGAACAACTTATGATTGAATCCAAAAAGTACCCTGAAATCTATTAGTTAAGCTTAAATATATTTGACAGAATTTACGGATTTAAAATATGAAAGCCTTTTAAAATAGCCGCAAGTTCATTCTGATGCAAAGCAAGTAATCAAACACAAAATTAATCAAGCTCCCCCTCGGAATCTCCATGACAAATTTAAATTAAATGTATATCAACTCCATAGATTTTTTACATACTAGGCTACGAGCTACTTTGTGTGAGGTTTAATGATATTATTCGGTTGCTCAGGCCAAAGGAGGTGGAACGGGGTCCAAATTCGGAACCTATTATTTGAAAGCCGAGCGATTAAGCCAATGAACCACTCTTCACATAACAAATGTATGTTTAACATTTTTAGGATTTATATTCGGCCGTGAAGATTAATCTAGGAAGAAAGTTATTTCACTTGAGAACAACATCACAACCTACTCAGTGAAAACCTCTGACCTGGTTTACGCTTAAAAACTAATACTGACCACTATTTAGTGACTAACCTACGCATTTAACCCCTTAGTGACGATCTGTTTATATCAGCTATTAAGTACCAGGAGCAATGTTGAATGAGGCATTTTTGGACCACAGGATCACTAACAGCTTTTGGTGACAAGTATTGGCAGAGGTAAATCGTAAACCCAAATTCTCAAAGAAGCTTACTATATACCTGCCTTACTACATAAGTGTGTATAGAACAATCTGAGATACAAAATAATAAAAACTTAGCAATAATTACTTTGATCCTTTGGACAAGATTCGGATGTTGTTCTTCGTTTAGAAGGATTTTTCTTTTCTGGTTCTTTAACTTTTATAAATTTGCCTGGTTGCGTCAGAAACGTTTTACAGTGAAAAAAAACTAAATAACACTACAATAACTTCATAGAAAGGAATGAAACAACAAAATATATAGTCTTTAGATCACATTAGAGGTGTGTATCTTATTTAACCTTAGATATGTCTGGTCAACTTTGCATAATACCGAATATAAGGCCTACCATTAGCATCACACAAAAACCAATACATATAAATGACTGAATTTAGTTTATCAAGTAACACGAAGAAACTAGAAAATAATTCCAACATACAGTTCAATATGCTATATCATTTATCCGGTTATATGGTTGGGCTATTCCTAGGCTGTTAAGATAATTTCTGTGTTCAAAGGAATTTAATTATCTCTGGTGAAACTAATGGGTAAAAGCGAGTTAAGAGAAAAATATTGCATCCGTTTATTTTACTGGAACCAAATAAATTTATACCGGTTACCTAGTTATACATTTTATTTTACCTCATTTCATTGAAGAAGAGGGACACACTTATTGGTTGGTTACCCTATGTAGGTTCATGCAATACGCTCTTAATTATACCAATGTAAGAACGAAATATACTAGTACATTGTCGAAATCGTGGAATACATAGAAATAGTAATAATAATGGTAAGTAAAGATGTATACACGGTTAAAATTAAAATCCAAGTTGACTTCTTGAAGGTATTTATTACACTGTTGAAGGGAAAAGTTGACAGAGATTTTAAAGATGTTTAACGGTGATCCAAACCAAAATATTACATAGGAAAGTTTACATTAGTCTCATCGCTGAAAGCACAAGCTGAATATATGACCTGTGGTGTCCTTGAAGATAATAGATAGGAACTTACTACATCATTTCGTTAAATAATTATCAGAACTCATGACTTCATGTAACTAAGCGAGTGAAGGTAAAATAGCCTAATAGATGTCAACAGTCGTGAAAGGCTTTTAGTAATGCTAATAAAAAAGCCTACAATCAGCTTTAGATGTCAATCAACGTGCGTTTCAGTAACTACCTATCTAGATGAAACTATGGATAACCTAACCTTGCCAATGAGTCTACTGTTTATCATATTGACTCCGAAGCTGTGTAGTAGGTTTTCTTTTCTGCAGGCTGTTTGGTTGGTAGTTTTAAACCATAACTTAGATCCAGATAATTGTAATTCTTCTGTGATAAGTTCTAAACGTTATTGTTCATTTAAATGAAAATGAGATCATAGCTGAACCGTCCTCCAGAATGCTTATTTAAGAAGCTAAAATAGTAATGATTTTGAAGAGTAATGTTATTGCTGTCGCAAACCAACAAGGTCTTTAAATGAAAATAACGTCAATACTATATTCATCTATTCACTTTAAATCCCAAAATACACCATATTTCTTGAGCTGTTAGCCTCATTAAGTCAAACGTCCGACATGATTCCATAAGTGGGTAGTGAGTGCTAAAAGGTCAAGTGAACTATATATATAATGATGTGACTTAGTCCTGTACATGTTTATATGCTAAGTCATGAACTGCACTAGTCGTGACAGCTCATAATACTACCCGACTGCCTCGGCCGAAGTGAGCGGAGTGGCGTTCGAACTAGACAAACATTGCTTGAAAGCCAAGCTCTTAAGCCAATAACGTGTAACCAGTAATGCAGAAAGAGACTGAAAGCTGAGTATCTAAGCCAATGAGTCATAGTAGTGAGTCTCAAGTTTAAATCCTGCCCTGCGTAATTCGAGTTGGGCAACTGGGCAGTAGTATAGACCCATTTAGGCCCTTAGAGTCTAGTACATAAACTTCCACTAGGTTGAGCAGCAGATGGATAACTCAGAATGAACGTAAATGACAGCTGTTCTTTACAGAACCGTATACTTTACTATGCCACCGGAATACAAAAAGACAAAAGTAAGAATTTTGGTTGTGACAATCTTTCTTATAAGGTGAAAATGCACCATTATACATGCTATTCTAGGTCACACGAAAACAGCAGAAACATACCTGTTTCTGTGAAATATTTCTACAAAACGATAAGCTCTTCAGTATGATTATTTTAACCACGATAAAAAAGCAATTCTTTAAAACTTACCTGTGCATGTAGCTTGGTGCTGACCCCACCAGGTATCTCTAGGACCTGGCACTCTATTCATAGCACGTTTAACATACCCAAAATATGGCGGACGATCACGACAAGGGCCCGTACAGCGCCACCAGTGGGTGCGATATGTGTCAACTTCATCATGAAATGAGTGATAAACCTGGTTTCGGGATAGGTAAATATGAGCTGATTTAAATATAGTTATACAGTCAGTGTGCTAATAAGAACTGATTCTTAGTTATACAAGAAACCAAAAACTGAATTGATTTTGCAAGTAAAACAAAAAACTGATTGTCCTGATGCAAATCTACGCACTGCTGTAAGCCATACTTAATATGAAATGGCTATCCATAACATGCTGCTCATACCTTGGTAAGCAGGACAATGTCCAGGGTCGAAAACAGAAACTCAAAACCACAGTTTAGGTATAGTTGCCATTAGTACATTTTATTTTTTGATAGTCATAGATATAGTGTGGTTGACCGGTAAGTGTTAATCGGACAAAACTATCAGTTAACTGTACTCGAATCAGGATTATTCCTAAAACTTAAACTGAGCGACTGTTAAGAAGACTAACAAATGTATCTTATGATGGTGAAACAATACTGTTACTCAAATACAAAGGATTAAAATCAAAATAGTACGAATAGTTTTAATCCAAGAATTACCGCAAGGTTACTCAGAAAGAAATATGAAAGCCATTATACAGCTGTTGTTTTCTTGCCAACAAATGCAAGACCCTTTTTTCGCTCATCAGACTGTTAGGTAAAGGCGCTATGTCACCGACCCTCAGCATATCTCATACAGAAGAGTGGAGATTATTTAGTTATGGTCCATAATAAGAAAACCTCAGTGGTCAGAGACGCTATGTGGTGTTCTTGACACCGGTCAGGTCAACTCACGCCTGTTCACTATCTATAACACTTTGGAAACTAAAGTCTTTGTAACCGCAACCATCGATTTTCCATTCCCTTGCTTGCTTCATAACATTCACTTTCCCTATTAGTTATGATAATTGACCCATCATACTGTAACGTTTTAACCTGACTAGTCAGTGAAGCTACTTCAGCTCTTCGACATCCCAAAACTCTCATTTTTAGATAGGGTTGATTTCTTATAGGTGTTCACCATCGCTGAGAATGTACCCATCGACATATGCAGAATCTTATGTTCATTCGGTATATCTCTCAGCAATCACACTACACTATTTGCGTTCCGTAACTCTCCATTCATTACTGAACAACTTGAGTAATATAAAGAGATGAAATCAACGCAGAACCTCATAAGGAAGTCGATTGGTACAGGTTGTCACGTATTATATCACAGCAGCATGTGAAGAACAAGTGGGTAGACAAAGAGTGATGACCAAACAGACAAAGGTGTGTCGGACGAAACGAATTTGCAAATCAATGCTAGTTGAAATGTTCAAGCTTCAGAAGACGTCAAAAAGTGAGTACACCGGCGCCTGTAACCGATTTTCAGCCATTCCACCAAGAGTTGCCACCCATTGAAGCTTGCTGTTTCAATGACACCAACCGCGAAGTCTACATCTCACCACACAGCCCAAACTAACGGTGATACCTTTTGGATTAGCACCACTTTTTGATCTGGCTACCCTGAACCTTTCAACCCAACTCAACTTTGGTTAACACCGAACACTAGTAGTCGGTCATGACAAAAGAGATGACATGTACAACATTTTGGAAGTAAATTGTATGAAAACGAAAGCACTGGTAGTTTCAAAAAACGTAAAGTTTGGCTGTACAACGAAATATTAAACGTAGTGGGCAAGCAAATATGAACTAAAGTTACCGTTATGTTTATGCCAGTTATTGAGTTTATGCGGTTCATATGCAATCTGAAATTCGGCCCATGGTCATCACGGTCCTGAAAAGTGTATCAATAAATATGATCAATACCCTATCATTTTTTGTTATGAATAGGAAGGCATGGATCATTTCATGCTGCTAATAGGATTAGAAAAATTGTATCATACCAGCAGAGTCTCCACCAGATCTTTCCGTGGTCTGAATTTTAGAAGAGGCTCACTTAAACTAATACAGCATGTCCCCTGTCGCCCTTGAAACCTGCAAACTCCAGCACAGAGAGTCATCCGAGAACTCCACTTGACTTCCACAGCACCAAGAGTGCTTCCAAAGAACTGAGTATCGAATGATGAAAACAACAATCTAATATCAGGAAGTGGGTCCAACAAATCCCAAACTGGATCAGCTAAACATGAAAGGAATGAGGGACCGGCTTTATTCTCATCCTGCATAATACATTTAGCCATGGCATTTTGGAAAAAACACTCACTGTTTCATTAAAAACCTTCATTTGGTCTATAAGTCCATGATTTTAGGTTCGTTTTGACGCTATATTACCATCAAACCATATCAATTCCTCACCAGTACTATGTATAAATGACAAATGATAAAAAACAGATAACACTTACTCAACCTTGAGGTTAAAATTACAACTAGGATTTCAGTCCACAATAAAACACTAAGTCCAACATACAGATGGTTCAAATGTTTGTTGACGGAATAGAAGCTTTTGCTTAAGTGGCGTCTGTGTCTACAATCCGTGGATCACTACTTTTGTAGTTGTTAACCTGTGGACAAGTAAAGAAAGAGGGAAACGTGGCGATTAAAATGTGAGAATTCAATTAGTTCTGGGCAGATCCTGGTCACACGTCAAGCGGGTATCCAGTCGGCGTTAAAAAGATTCAGACCAAGTAGCCTGGATTATACCTTTAACGACAGCGTTCCAGGGTCTAACAACTCTTAGGGAATAGAAGTTATGCCCGATGTAGCGTCGCACACTTCCCCAAAATCAATAGCCTAGGGTTTGACGACTTTCGACATTGTTGCTGACCTTGACAGTTTAACTGGACTCGCTAGACCGAAGGCACCCGGTCAAGCATTCTGGCCATTTAGCAGGCTGTCGTGTTACGTTGTATTGCTCGTAATCAACCACCAAAACAGTCATCGCTGGAGGGGATCGGTGTAAGACTGCCGCTCCTTCTGGAGTACGTGTTCGGATAGCAACCACGCATTGGTCCGAGCGCGTATATACCTGCGTCTCAATGGACGTAGGAAAAGTTTGGCAACAAAACCACTACGAGTGCTGCTGGACAACGAAAATATCAAGGCCGCTTTCAGTGAGAAATTGGCTAGGCAGTCATAGGAACAGAAGACTATCGCTCATCTCCAGTCTGTTGTAAAAGGAACGTTGAAGACCGTATCCGACTCCGAAATAGTGGGTAAGAAGAGCCAGTGGATATCAGTAGCTTCTCCTGAACTAATGGATGCACGTGAATGCATCCCTGCAGGATCTGAGTACAATGAAGAGCGGGCACAACTTAAAATTAGATTGAGAAAAAGTCTGTGCAACGATCGCGAACAGTGATGGGCAGCCAAGGCTGAAGGGATGAAAAGGGCGGCGACGATTGGTAGCAGTAGACAGTTATTTAGACTTATTAAGGAAACTGGGGGAAAAAGTCAACAACGGTTAGTGAAACCGTAGCAGACAAGGACGGGTCTGCCACTCACTGTCAGGGGAGACGACTGGGACGATGGACAGAACACTTCGAGGAACAGTTTAACTGGCCTCCAGCCACCATTGCGTTGCCCGCTATCCAGTCGAATCCTGAATGGAACATTGAGATAGGCCCCCAAAACTAGAAGAAGTTGAGAAAGCGGTAGGTAGCCTGAAACGGGGAAGGGTGGCAGGACCACACGGACTACCTGCTGAGGTATACAAGGATGGTGGCAGAGTGCTCTTAGTCAGGTTAACGGAAGTGTTAGCCAGTATATGGGAATCAAATACGATCCTCTCTGACTGGTCTAAGTCACTGATCACCCCAGTATTTAAGAAAGGTGAGAAGTCCTCTTATGATAACCACAGAGGAATCAGCCTGACGAACATAGTGTCTAAGGTTCTAGGTTCCATAATCATTAGACATATGAGTGGAGCTCGGGAAAAGCAAGTTCAACAAAACCAGGGAGGCATTGCTCGTAATCGACCACCTAGTCAGTTGGTTGGAGCCCATCGGTAGTTTGGCACAACCACTCAGATTTACTATTCCATCCGACTACGCCATAGTGTTCTTCTTTGGTCTCGTATTCGTGAGCATATAACAAGTTCGAATAACTAGTGACTGGCCTCTGCGTCTGTGAAGTTCATACCAGGACAGTACCTAAACTGACATCTAACCTGCTAAGTTCCAGGCTTAGTTTCTGTGCCAATCCCCAACACTAATAGTGTCAATAGAGGAAACTTGTCGTTTGTGAGCTCTCCCTTCTAGGCAACGAGTCTCGCTTCTTTTTTCGGTTGTATTCCTTCGGTACTCGCAGTGGTCTACGTTTTTCCTGCTCATGGCTTAGGAGGCAGTGGTTGTTTAGGATTTGTCCTGGTGCGAACTTCACGGAAGCAAAGACCAATCACTAACTATTCGGATTTGTTATATACTCACGAGTGGCCATGGGTCTATAACGGTTGCGATTCCGTCTATCTCCTACTTTGAAGATGGGAGAAAGGATAGCCCGTTTCCACTCTCGTGGGAGCTTCCGCTCATCCAAGGAGTGTTGGAAGCGGTTTCAGAGTGGGCCTCTCAGGGTGACTGCACATTCTTTCAACGCAGACGGGTGAATGTCTTCGCATCCTGGGGATCTTCCCGCGCTTAACTTTAAAAGCTTGTCGAGAACAACAGCGCGAGTTATCTGTATTTCGTGTAACTCAGTAGCATCGGGTAACGTTGAAGGCTGTTCGTGCAACTGGTCTGCGCACTTTCTTGATGGAATGTTGAGCTGTGTGTCAAATGTGGTGCTCAGCATTTCAGCAATCTCCTGTCAGACAGATTTTCTCCGTTCGGACTTTTTATGACACATGCTCCTTGGCTTGTCGGTTTTGTTTTTGCCATGAATCGGTAAAGGTCGGACTGGAACGACTTCCTATCTCCCCGCATCCTTATGTTGCTTCGATTCCGTGGAGTCATGTATGCGTCATGATCGTCCTGTTCTCTAGAGAGTTTCCATGTGTGCCATGTCCTTCTCTTGGCTTTTGGAAGGCGCTCAGCATCCCGTTTTAGCCATGACGCTCGCTTTCTGGTTGTTGTTACCGCCAAAGGGACGTTTTGCGAGACAGCCGTCTTAATTACATCTTTTACCAGTTCCAGTGCTGGTCGATCGATAAGGAACACCAATCCACTGGCCACGAAGCTGTTGAAAGGCTCTTGTTCATACCTTCGCAATTTGCCTTGTTGTAACATAGATAAGGGCGAGGTCCCTCCCATGGTAGCTCTTCACTAAATGCCAGGTCGAACATTACCGTAGCGTGATCGCTACTTCCAAGAAGGGTTTGTACTTGAACGTTTTCAACCAGAAGGGATCACTTGTCAGTAGGTAACCCAGTTTAGATGGTTTACCATCTGACCCCCAGCGGGTGTTGTCACTGATTTTTTCCTGCAGTCCAGCCATTTGGATGGCGTTTAGCGGGTTACAGTCAAACTTCCAGCTCGGGGTAGTGCCACCTTGCTCTAGGCTGAGGGTTGGAGCGTTGAAGTCGCCAGCTATTAAAATCTGGTCGTACCCTATAGTTGACACTGTGGATATTGCTCGGAGCAGTTTTTGGTTGTGTTCCAGGTTGCTTCTAGGGGATCTATAGGTTCCTTCAACCAGGAATTTGGTGTGTTTGACTGTGAAGTGGCACCAGATAGAGTCTGGGAGCTCTGTCAGTGCCGTGTCAGTAGTTTGTTCGCTTCTGAACCACCTGTTCACGTATATCGCAACCCTCCGTCCCTATGTTCTCTGTCTCTGCTGAACGGAATCATATCATCTATGTTAAATTCTGTGTCAATTATGTCTGGTGACAACCACTTTTCTGTCAGGATCATGATTTTCGGGGCGAGGTCGAGATAGAGGGATCGGAGCTCTGGCATTTTACTTCAGAGTTCTCTCACGTTGCTGTAGACACTTGGAGGTGCTGCTCGTAACGTGGGATGTCTCTGAGTTAACTAGTGGCACTGGTTTGGATGTGAGAGTTTCTACTGACTGGCCAGTTCCAGTGGAACCGGCCCAGTTAAGTTTTTTCCCTCGTCGACTGGTGCATTTGGTGTTGAGTGGAGGTTGCTGGTCTCACCCTCAACGTTTCGGTTTAGGGTTACGGTGGCCTGAGCACAGGGCGTAACTGCTGTCTGTTGTTGTCACAGTGTCCTCGGTCTGCTTTCACAGCAGCGAGCGTTACCGCTTATGGTGCTCTTAACTTTGTACCACGTCTCCAGCACTCTGGTGAGTACTTCTGGGGATACGAAGTTGCCAGCCATTAGTCTAGGTGAGGTTATGGTTGTCAGATGCAGGGGGCGTGGTAGTCTGTCCGCAGCTGCAACCCCGCTCAGCTCCATCCGAGCCGATAACCACTCCTATTGTTTGACGTCGTGTGTGTACTTCTCACCTGGGGTACCGGTCACCATTTCAGGTATTCCATGTACGACCATGGTTATGGGTTTTAGTGGACCAGCTGCTTCTCGAGATGTCTTTCTTGACACCCATGATCGGTCAGGTCTGGCTCTAATGTTGGACGATCTGTTGATGACCAATTTGTGCGACAGTAAGGGGAACTTTTCAGCGTCCCTAGTTGAGACTAGAGTCACTCTCATCGGCGGAGGCTTCCCTGAGGGTGAGTGGGTGCCTTTGTGTAGTCGACACAGCTTTGCCTCGAGAACGCCCAGACCTAGCATGGCACAGAGGGAGTCCCACTGCTGCCTGTCAAACTTGTCCTTATGTTCCAGAAAACCATTATCACAGACGGGAACGTTAAACAGAATGACAGAGCTAGATCGGTCAGCGATGCCAATATTATTTGATTCTATAGGTGCTTTTCATGGGTACTCCGAGTTGTTTTCCATCCTGACCCGTTCCTATGCTGTCCGTTGGATGCTGTTTCTGGTGTGGCTCCATGGCTTGAGGTGGATGCAGTTGTCTTTGGTGTAGGCAGTGTTCTGTTAGGCTTAGAACCTCTCAGGTTTTCGACCTTCAGTAGACCATTGCCAAGATCATCTGGAGAGTGAATATTCTCTGTGACACTGGTTTGGACGGATACCTGCTTTCTGATTACTGGAGATTTATCGGTTACTCTAGGTAAGCCTGAAGCTAGGTGCGGTCTCAGACGGCACTGTGGGCAAATGTACCAAAACCACGTGCTCGGGTGACGCGTCATAAAGCTATAGTACTCATGTGGCACTTCTTTGTCACATCGGCAGTGCACCCATCTGTTGCAGCCGTTGCACTCAAGGGCAGCATCACTTTTAGTGACAGTGAGGGCACATGTGTGGCAGTTGTCATCACGTCCATGCGGTTTTCCCAAACGTTTATGCCCTACTCTTTGACGTTTCCGCCTAGTGGTTCTTACTGGGGATCGGGGTGGGCGCAGGGATTAGCACGGGGCTTTGGGTTTACTTTACTAGGTACAGTGACGTTTACAGTGCCGGGAGGACTGGTTGCGCAGCCAACTTCAAATGTTGCAAGCCTTGATTGTGTTCGACCGAGACAGGTGGACTTGGGTGGTGCGTTCGTATCCTCAGTTGCTTTCTTCGCCACGCTTTGGCGTCTCGTAGCTCCAGCCCTAGTAACCACTGAAAATGAGGTGGTCAGTAACTGTGGCGAGATTGTACTCAAAGCATTTCTACCGCTTGCCTTTTTCGGGGCCAGCACACTTTTACCAGGCATATTGATATTAATAAACAGATGAAGATGAAGGAAGTGAAGCAATGAAAATGTGCACAGCAGTAAACAGAAGACTTTTGACCTTACCTTCAATTGTCTGAGCTATAACAGCCAGTCGAGACAGCTAGATCTACCACACGGTTGTCCGTTTCGAGCGTAATAGTGGTGATGAAGTAAGCAGTGATATTTTCTGCAGCAAGATTGTTGCAGAAACGTTTAACGAGGAGTTCAAAGCTCCTAGTGGATAGTTGTAAATGTGGATTTTGTCGAGATGGATGGGGACGAGTTAAAACACGTCACTATTCAAGGAGCGGGCCTAGGAATTGGGCAGCTGTGACCGGTTTACGCTTTAACCTGAGGAAGTGCAAGGTGATGGATCTCCGCAAATCCGAGGCTATGATAACTAGCTGCACTCTCGACAAGTGTGCAGTCATCAAGGCATCCACAGAGTAAGACCTAGGACTCAATATCTCTGACACACTGGATATTACTGACACTTACAATGGAGTGGCGGCGAAGAAGAACTCCATAATGCACTTTCTGAGAGAGGAGCTTGGGTCGTCATGGTATTTAAAACCAATGTTGGATCACACACATGGGTATTCGACAAGAAAGCCCCCCCCCTCCATCAAAGAGACGCAAACGCTGTCGAGGAGTAAAGAGGACAGCGACAAGTTCAGTTGCGGACTAAAAGGCAAAACATCTGCCCTATGCCCCAGACGGCTCAACCTGTTTACAATGAGCTATCAAAAGAAACGAGGTGACCTAACAACAGCCCGCAAGACCATTCACCAAGTGGACCGCCAAAATGGGTTGGCAATATCGGCTCACCTAGTCACGCTCAACATGGTTACAGAGAGAGTAGGTCCTGTGCCTCAAGCATTCTGGTGGCAGGTGATATGTGGACGGCATGATGGGACTGTAACGGAAAAATGATCTGAAAATCCCTCCCGATCACCCTTATTTGATTGTATTGACATTTATTTTAACATTTTTACCCTCGTTGTGGATGGTGTACCTTTGACCCTCGCCGGTGTAATGTTATTTGCTTGTTTAACTGTCTTATTTGACTTTACACTCGGTATTTGCCTTTGTATGTTTGAGACTTATTATGAGTGTTTCACTTTCCTATTATGTGACGCTGGACTGTTGATAAGGTGATGTTGTTTTACTGCGCACGACATTTTGTTTTGGTTCAACTTACGGTTGTGCAGTGATTTGACTGTTTGTCTTTTGACTGTCTACTGGGAACGTTTGTTTGTTGATTTGATTCCTGTAGACAGAGTTTTGATCCCTTTTGCCGGGAATATTCCTATTGACCGACAGGTATTTAACAGTTGTATTTTTTAACCAGTTTTTACCGTGTAGTACGTATTTGTACCCGAGAACGTTTTGGACTGTATAGTTACCCAACAGCACTGTTGAGGTATTTTTGTAATTTGACATAACTTATTGTTGCTTTGATAGTACCACAGATTTTGTTACGAATCTACTATTGAATTACTACAAACCGTGTTTTGATATTTCGATCCAACCTTTGACTGTGCATCACTCGCGGAAGTTAGGAAGCTATGCAGTAGAACGCAGGAACTAGTCAGATTCACGTCAGTTGGCACCGCCTAGTTATTTCCCGCGTTCAGGCCAAGATTATTGGATTCTGGCCGCTACAGGGACCTCCAAATTCCTGTCCATGTTATTTTCCTGGATTTTGCTGAACCCTCGACACAGTCCCACATGCCATTCTCATTCACAAAGCAGCAAGGTTGGGCATCAAGGGACAAGTGCTTTCACGGTTGCAGGACTACCTAGATGGTAGACAATTCTGCACAAAAGCCAACAGAGTTTGCTTGACTTGGAGGACGTTATCATCATCACCATCACAAGGAGAGATTCTTGGTCCACTGCTATCCCTTCTTTTTGTGAACGACCTCCCACTGAATCTCAGCTCCCCAATTCTACTCTACGCTGATGTTGTTAAGTTATGGGGAGCTCTGACGTTGGAGACAATCAAGTGCACCGAAAAGTGACCTCAGATTACTTGCAGGGTGGGCGGTTATTGTTGGACTAGCATTTAATCTGGATAAGTGTCGAGCCATGTTTCCCCACACCCCTGATTCTCATAAGGTACCCTATTCTGTCTGTGGGACACGGATTTCCAACACCACCGCGGAGAAAGACCTACAACTAATACTAACTGACAAACTAGACACAGGCTCCAATTGTCCGGGAGGTGCCTCCAGAGCCTACGCAGTGCTGCACTTCATGCGCAGACAACTGGGTGCCCTGACCGCAGAACTCTTTTTGAAGCTGTATAAGACTTATATACGACGCTGCCTACAGGTCCACAACGTCACTGCACCACTATATCTGAAAAGAGGCGTGGACCTCCTAGAGAAAGTCCAAAGGCGAGCTACAAAGGGTGTCGTGGGAATGGGGCGAAAACCATATCAGGACAGGCTGGGAGATCTAGAGCTCTACTCTCTAAGCTACAGCAGATTACGTGGTGACTTGATAACGGCTTACAAAATGCTAAGTAACCCAAGTCATCCGAACAGCGGAGTGCTACAGAACGGCCAGTATGGTGATCCTTGTGGTAACTCAAGGAGAATCGCACACCAAAGAGCGAAAACCGTGTGCGATCACACTTCTTCTCTCTGCGAGTTTTCGGCCACTGGAAAGCACTGCCTGCTGAGGTTGCTACTGTTCCGTCTATTGACAGCTTCAAGAAGAGGTTGGACCGTTACGCGGAGACACACGGCTTGCGACCACCCAATTGGAATGTTGACTACGCTGACACGTCCTACCAACCCAGTACGGCCAACCGTTACTGAACACTTTGTAAAACCACTATCACTAGGACCTTGGCCTTATACCTTTCTACAAACGTCCTCTCCAGCTACCGTCTCGTACTAGAAGAATTACTGTATTCCCATTCATCCTATCATTTTATTTATTCTTCCTTCTGACTTTACGTCCTCAAACTTTAACAAAAGCCCTCCCTATCACCCCTTCCCCGTAAATCTATAGATGTTTCTTCTTCCGCGCCGAGTACTTTTTCCTACTCTTCTTTTTTCTTTCTTTCTATTTGTTTTTCTCTGCACCTCTCGGTTTCTCTGAACATATTTTTCATCTCCTTTTTACAACCAGCCTGGCTAGTCTTGCCTGCCGGCGTGACACGTGTGGAACCCATCCGCACCACAGTCCTCGGAAGAAAAAAACACAAAACGAACAACACTCCCTAGAAAATCAACCAACACTCAACCACCCGTTGAGCTAACCAGAGCTACAGCAGTCGAGTGGGTAGACCTACTTCATCAGAATCTACCAGGGACCTGGAACCGTTCCGCAAGACCCAGAAGCGAGCATAAAGAAATCAAATGATGTAAACTAGCTAGTAAAAAGATATTGGATTCTCCGTATTCTTACTGACAACACTTATTTTCCCCTACGTACTTTTCCCTCCTCTTTTTCTCATTCCCCACTCACCCCATTTCCAGAACTTTCTAAGTGATACTTAGTGCTTAATTGCAAGTGCTTACAAAACAGAGAATCGCAGAGAGTTAACTGATCTTGTCAACGGCCACGCTGCTCCCCGAAAAAACCCAAGCTGCAGTTTGCAAGAAAAATACCTTCAAATAAACAACCCCTGCCTCCTAAGCCATAAGCAGGAAAAACGTAAAGACCACTGCGAGTACCGAAGGAATACAACCGAAAAAAAGAACCGAGACTCAATGCCTAGAAGGGAGAGCTCAAAAACTACAAGTTTCCTCTGTTTGCACTACTGGTGCTGGATGTTAGGCGCCAAGTTCTTACGTAGCGTCACATCACGTGGTTCTATCTTGGTTTGAGGTGAATTTTCTGTATTAAGATTTGGTCAAGCTGTCATTATTAACCTTTTTAGTAGTTAAAACAGTATATATCTAGTTGATTCTGGAATGTACTCCATGAAGGAACTTTTACCACGAGCTCCTGTAATAAGTTCCGGCTTTTGATTAGCCACTATTCCGTTATAAGGATAGTAGACTAGTTCTTCTGTATTAATCCTTGCAGCAAATATCTCTGGGGAGATGAAGTTCCTGCTTGAGTGCTTTCAGAGAAGAAGCTTATACAACTTGCTATAATGCAAGTGCACAAGATGGGATAAACGCTTGTTCATGTTAAGTTGATTCGGTCGCTATTTCCAGGTTTTCTGTCGATACGTCTGGAGATTGTCAACCACATTATGAAGTAAGAGGTAAGACACATCAGTACCAAAGCCACTAGTAAAGATACGGAACGTCAGAGACAGTCAACATTTTTGTTGGGTCACTCACTATATAAAACTTAGGGCCTGACTCAAGGTTCTGCAAGACTTCTCCCATACTTGGCATGATGTTTATGGGCCTTAAATTTGTGCCCACTGTTTAGCACATCTGGTAATAAGCTTTTCTAATGGAGTTGCTAACCTCACTAGCCTACCGTCACTTCCCTTCTACTTACCAATCATTACTTCTTGTTGATACACCTACATTATCTGCTGACTCTGCTCTGGAAACTGGACTCATGCCATCGACTTTTACCTTTCGGGCAATTCCCACATACTTCTCTTTGTCGTACTATTCCCAATCAAACACAAGTCACAACAGAACCGTAGTCATCCCAGCAACCCGTAGCTTCGTAGTCACTACAAAGTGCAGTTTACTAACTCACAAAAACATTCACCTCACCAAATCAAAAAAGCAAGAGATTCCATGTCTACTGCAGGAGAAAACCAAGCCCTAAGAACTTAACGTAAGAGACCAAAAAACTATCAGTTTTCGATGCTGGTACTACCAATGTTGAGTGTGACCCGACATTTTTACTGATTCTCAACGTTTTCTATAGTTCCCCTACCTCTCTCCCAGTTCTCCTATCATGAAGTATGCTTTGTTTCAAAGAAGTGGAGCGATAACGAATAATTTATTTCAAGAATTTGGTCACAAACCTGTTAATTCACTTTCCTTATCACGTGCATTTTCACTGTGACAACAGCTCTCTTCCATGTGGTCAGTTGGCACTGTTTCCGGTTCCTTATCATAATCCTATTAAAGTTAGAAGTGAAGTGGCTTTGCTTCGTGTCTAATTCTTATTTGTATTCACCCATGATGATAACGATGATTATGAAACTAAGGTTCAGCATGTTTCCGATAAGACTTTTCGAAGTCATCTCCAACTACAAGTTTTGGTTTGTTGAATTGCCTGAAAGCTTCAATAGATGGTATACAAGCTTGCTTGTTTATTTATCACTTACGTCTAATGTTTCACCCCACTTGTCTTCCATGTGCGTATCTTAGTTATCTTTGAGCTCCAAGATAAGCTTTTCCTGAAGTACTCTTCAAACAACTATTGGAGTTTTGGCTTCCTGCTGATTTTTCGTCTCTGGTAGTTAGCTTCGAAATAGCAGCAAACCTTCAAGCAGTTAAGTTACGTTCGGCAACTTGTGTAGTTTTCCCTATGCTCGTTGTTTATAGTCAACCTACAGATTCTTGAATTCGTCTCTGGAAGTTACAGGTGAACACAGCTCCTTTTTAATTCGTAGACCTTTACGGCCCTCTAAAGACCTGCTTGCATTCACTTCACCCCGGAGCCTTTCAAAAGCCAATGTCAAGTTCTTTGAACATGCCAAAACACGTTGCTAACGTTGCACAAAAAACAGTGTGATAGGCCTCAAGCAGATGTCCGATGGGCTCTGCGGTCACATAAATCTCTTTTAAAGGTACCTTAAAAAGAAATAGCCTTTCACGGTGTGGGCAACCGGGAAGTGTCAACTGCTCTCACAACTTTGTCAACACTCAAGTTTCTTCAGACTGCTGTCCACCTCCTTCATCATTACCTTCTAATCTTCCTTCACGTTTCTCAATTAACGATACTACATCGTCTTCAACCTCCTAGTTCTGCAGCCTTCAACAACGATCTGAATCCACAGAACAGTGTCCCTGGTCTCCTTAAACTATGCTCTAAATTACATATCGGGGCGTTCAATGTCCGCACCCTCCGTCAAAATGGTCAACAGGCTCCGTTGGCAAAGACTTTAGCAACTCGGGCCATGGATGTGTGCTATGTTTGTGAGTCTCGCATACAGGACCCAATTTCGGTTATTCACCTGACCTCTCTCGGGCAATGTGATGAACCCACGGAATTCACCCTTTGAGTTTCTGGAGACTCGATGGCTAGCTCTCGCGGTCTTGCAGGTGTAGGCGTAGCATTAAGCACTAGGGTAGGAAGCTAACTACTAGACTGGATTCCAGTTGATAGTCGCCTCTGCGCCATCCGGCTGAACGGGTCAGTTAGAACTTAAGAGAAGAGTGAAACTCGCTGCTGTCTCTTTGTAATCTCTGCTTACGCACCCACTTGCTGCAGTTAGCAAGCAGTGAAGGACTCGTTCTACCGAAAACTGTCTAGCCTCCTTCCGAAGGCCAAATGCTTGAACCTAGTGGTCGCTGCAGGTGATTTCAATGTGCAGGTGGGTAGACTGAGTGAGACAGAAAGGCACTCAGGTAGCACTTTCGGAATCCCAGCTGAACGAACATATAATAGTGATTGCCTACTACAGCTGTTCTCAGGTAACCGTTTCTTTGTAGTCACCATAAATTTCAGACAAGGAAAGACACTGTCTGACGTGGTGTCCACCGAGCTCAACTCAATGGTGGACACAGATGGACTACATTGCTATCAGTCATCGCTGGAGGGGATCGGTGTAAGACTGCCGCTCCTTCTGGAGTACGTGTTCGGATAGCAACCACGCATTGGTCCGAGCGCGTATATACCTGCGTCTCAATGGACGTAGGAAAAGTTTGGCAACAAAACCACTACGAGTGCTGCTGGACAACGAAAATATCAAGGCCGCTTTCAGTGAGAAATTGGCTAGGCAGTCATAGGAACAGAAGACTATCGCTCATCTCCAGTCTGTTGTAAAAGGAACGTTGAAGACCGTATCCGACTCCGAAATAGTGGGTAAGAAGAGCCAGTGGATATCAGTAGCTTCTCCTGAACTAATGGATGCACGTGAATGCATCCCTGCAGGATCTGAGTACAATGAAGAGCGGGCACAACTTAAAATTAGATTGAGAAAAAGTCTGTGCAACGATCGCGAACAGTGATGGGCAGCCAAGGCTGAAGGGATGAAAAAGGCGGCGACGATTGGTAGCAGTAGACAGTTATTTAGACTTATTAAGGAAACTGGGGGAAAAAGTCAACAACGGTTAGTGAAACCGTAGCAGACAAGGACGGGTCTGCCACTCACTGTCAGGGGAGACGACTGGGACGATGGACAGAACACTTCGAGGAACAGTTTAACTGGCCTCCAGCCACCATTGCGTTGCCCGCTATCCAGTCGAATCCTGAATGGAACATTGAGATAGGCCCCCAAAACTAGAAGAAGTTGAGAAAGCGGTAGGTAGCCTGAAACGGGGAAGGGTGGCAGGACCACACGGACTACCTGCTGAGGTATACAAGAATGGTGGTAGAGTGCTCTTAGTCAGGTTAACGGAAGTGTTAGCCAGTATATGGGAATCAAATACGATCCTCTCTGACTGGTCTAAGTCACTGATCACCCCAGTATTTAAGAAAGGTGAGAAGTCCTCTTATGATAACCACAGAGGAATCAGCCTGACGAACATAGTGTCTAAGGTTCTAGGTTCCATAATCATTAGACATATGAGTGGAGCTCGGGAAAAGCAAGTTCAACAAAACCAGGGAGGCTTTAAACCCGGCCGCGGGTGTATCGACCGAATCCCGACCGATAGCTGCTACCTTGACGTGGTGGTCGGGCTTGCATATCACAATGACCCAACGAGCTATGCTGGTGGAACGCTTGTTCCCTCGAGGTCCTACCATACCAGAAAGGTCTGTTGGGTAGTGGTTAGACGAAAAGCAGTTACCGTCATAGTGTAAATTGCTATACTATGATGGGGGTCTGAGGGCGAAGTCGTACTGCTGCTAGCTGGATGGGGTGTGACAGCAGTAAGGTGTTTCCCTTGGATGACCAGCAGTGCCAAGCTGATGCTGCCTTCTCAGTGGAAGGGGGGGTTAGAAAAGGTCGGCCCCAAAAATAACACACTCCACCACGCCCCACGGTCTGCCGGGCCGGCGGTGTTGGTTCACTTGTCGTTTCCTTTCGCTCATCCGGCCCCAAAAATACAAAAATTCAAAATAATCATACTCAAAAGGCTGGGTGTGACAGGCCTCAAGCAGATGTCCGATGGGCTCTGCGGTCACACAAATCTCTTTCAGGTACCTTAAGAAGAAATAGCCTTCCACGGTGTGGGCAGCCGGGAAGTGTCAACCGCCCTCACAACTCTGTCAGCACCCAAGTTTCTTCTGACTGCTATCCTCCTCCTCCATCATTACCTTCTAATCTTCCTTCACGTCTCTTAATTAATGATGCTGCATCATCTTCAATTTCTCCTACCTCTGCAGCCTTCGACAACGATCTGAGTCCACAGAACAGTGTCCCTGGTCTCCTTAAACCACGCTCCAAATTACATATTGGAGCCTTCAATGTCCGCACCCTCCGTCAAATTGGCCAACAGGCTTCGTTGGCAAAGACTCTAGCAACTCGAGGCATGGATGTGTGCTGTGTTTGTGAGACACGCATACAGGACCCAAGTGTGGTTATTCACCTGACCTCTCCTGACCAATCTGGTGAATCTGCAAAATTCACCCTTCGAGTTTCTGGAGATTCGATAGCTAGCTCTCGTGGTCTTGCAGGTGTAGGTATAGCATTAAGCACCAGGGCAGAAAACTCACTACTAGACTGGATCCCAGTTGATAGTCGCCTCTGCGCTATGAGGCTGAACGGCACAGTGAGAACTAAAAGGAATAGTGAGACTCGCCGTTGTCTCTTTGTAATCTCTGCTTACGCACCCACTGACTGTAGTTCGGATGAAGTGAAGGACGAGTTCTACCATAAACTGTCTAACCTCCTCTCGAAAGCCAAACGTTCGGACGTAGTGGTTGTTGCAGGTGACCTCAACGCACAGGTGGGTAGACTGAGTGAGGCAGAAAGGCACTTAGGTGGCACTTTCGGAATCCCAGCTGAACGTACAGATAACGGTGATCGCCTATTACAACTATGCTCAGATAACCGCCTATTTTTAGCCAGCACAAATTTCAGACATAAAGAAAGGCACTGTCTGACCTGGCGTCCACCGAGCTCGACTCAGCGATGGACACAGATAGACCACATTGCTATTAGTCATCGCTGGAGAGGATCGGTGGAAGACTGCCGCTCCTTCTGGAGTACGTGTTTGGACAGCGATCATGCGTTGGTCCGAGCACGTATATGCCTGCGTCTCAATGGACGTAGAAAAAATTTGGCAACAAAACCACTACGAGTTCTGCTGGACAACGAAAACACCAAAGCCGTGTTCAGTGAGAAGTTGGCTAGGCAGTTATCGGAACAAAAGACTGTCACTCATCCAGAAGAAGCTTGGTGCCATCTTCAGTCTACTGTAAAAGCAGCACTGGAGACTGTAGCCGACTCCAAGATAATGGCTAAAAAGAGCCAGTGGATATCAGCAGCTTCTTCCAAACTAATGGATGCACGTGAATGCATCCCTGCAGGCTCTGAGTACAATGAAGAGCGAGCGCAACTTAAAAATAAACTGACGAAAAGTCTGCGCAACGATCGTGAACAGTGGTGGGCAGCAAAGGCTAAAGAGATGGAAAAGGCAGCGGCGATCGGTAACAGTAGACAGTTATTTAGACTTATTAAGGAGACTGGGGGGAAATGGTCAACAACAGTTAGTGAGGTTATAGCGGAGAAGGACGGATCGGCGATTCACTCGCAGGGAAGGCGACTGGGACGATGGGCAGAACACTTTGAGGAACAGTTTAACTGGCCTCCAGCCACCATTGCGCTGCCCGCTATCCAGTCGGACCCTGAATGGGACATAGAGACAGGTCCCCCAACACTAGAAGAAGTTGAGAAAGCGGTAGGTAGCCTGAAACGGGGAAGGGCAGCAGGACCAGACGGACTACCTGCTGAGGTATACAAGAATGGTGGTAGAGTTCTCTTAGTCAGGCTAACGGAAGTGTTAGCCAGTATATGGGAATCAAATACGATCCCCTCCGACTGGTCTAAGTCACTGATCATCCCAGTCTTCAAGAAAGGCGAGAAGTCCTCTTGTGATAACCACAGAGGAATCAGCCTGACAAACATAGTGTCTAAGATCCTAAGTTCTATAATTCTCCGACGCCTGAGTGGAGCTCGGGAACAGCAAGCCCGAGAAAACCAGGCAGGCTTTAGACCTGGCCGTGGATGTATCGACCAAATATTCACACTGCGCCAGGTCCTGGAACATAGGCATGCTTACAGACGCCCGACAATAGCTGTATTTCTCGACCTGAAGGCGGCATTTGACTCCGTTGATCGAGAAGTCTTATGGCAATGTCTCACTGAAAAACGTGCCGAGTAAGTACATCACCTTATTGAAAGCTCTCTACTCGAACACTTGTGGGCGTGTTAGGGCCTATGTTGAGTTATCCAGGGAGCTATACTCATCGAGTGGTGTCCGTCAAGGGTAACCACTCTCTCCATTCTTATTCAATTTTATCATAGATATTCTTATGGAGGTTTCCCTCTCGTCACCTTATTACACAGACGTTGACCTAATCACAGGTGAATTTTCTTTAGATCTAGAGTATGCAGGTGACATAGTCCTGTTAGGTGAAGACGCTGACAAGATGAACACTTTGAGTGGGAATTTGAGAATGTTTGGAATGCGTTTCGCACCACCCAAATGCAAATTGTAGCCCCAGGATTGGTATTCAACGGTGCCACGGCTAACAATAGAGTGTACTGATTGAGCGTGTCGACCACTTCACTTACCTGGGAGGTAGGATCAGCTCTCGACTGGTGGCTCGGTGGCCGATGAAATCTCTGCACGGATACAAAAGGCTCGGTTGCCTTACGTCACCTGTGGCATCGCCATGATATCCGGTTGTCTATTAAGGGTGCGTGTACTGCACAGCAGTACATTCTGTTCTACTGTATGGCTGTGAGACATGGCCATTGAAGGTGAAAGACATGAAAAGGCTTCAAGTGTTTGACCACCGTTGCCTTCGTAGTATATGCCGTATTCTGTGGTGTCACCACGTGAGTAACGCAGAAATCAGGAGTAAAGTTTTAGAGAGCAGAGGTAAGTCGGTTGATGAGGTTATGAACTTCATCGACTGAGATGGTTGGGATACGTATTACGTATGCCTAGCCGCCGATTGCCTTTTCATACAATGTTGCCTGAAGTAGGTCCAGGCTGGAAAAAGGCTCGAGGTGGCCAGACTAAAACATTCCACCAATGTATGCAGTCCTTGACTGTTGGTTTGAACCATGTGGGGCGATGCGAATTAGGTGGTTGGGGTCCGTGGGACAAGAGGAACCAGTGATTGGAGACTCTAGATGATATGTTTCAGAACCGATGTCAGTGGCGCAGATGTATACACACATTATCCTCATCTTAACGACACTATACCGAATCTCACCATTTTGTCACTCTTCCTTTCTCTCTTTTTGTACTTTATATTCCTTTTGACTGAATTTTCTTATCTTCATCTTGCACTTCACTGCCTTTTTACTTGATGTACTGATATGAGGTGTGGCAACTCGGACCGCTATGCAGTAGTGCCTGGTCATATGTTGATGATGATACTAGCGTCGCAAATTGAAATAATTACTCAAAATCGAGATACTACGTGCCCTCATCAGTGGCGCGGACATGTTAACGCCTTCATGGCTTGATTTGAATAGAAATGTAAAGTTGCGCAAGATATTACTCTCAAGTGGCTGTTTGTGGCTACTTTGCTACCGGATGTGGGCTGAATTGATGACCTAAACGATACATGCATAAAGTAAGAGGTCATGACTTACGATAATAGCGTACTGCTCATTATGTTGGATGTGTATCTGTCAATCATAATTATTAGTGTTTGGTGGTAGCTTACCTTTATAAGTTGCAACTACTATAATCCGATTGGAAGGACTTAAACTGAACTTTCAATGGTAGATGAGAGTATTTCTCTCCAATACAGTCCTTGTCAGAGTAGTCACTGCTGCTGATAATTCATAAGAATGACGAATAAATTTAGTAAACCTTTTTCTGGTTGACTTTGGCATAGGAACCGTGCTGACAAATGAAAACGATGTCGATGCAGAAGTCAATTCCATAGCCTTCTGACGTGAACGCACAGCTTTTTCAGCACCTTCACGTGTATCTGACATGGTAGTTTATTATTTGATTGCGTACCCAAGACACTGGGTACTTAAACTTTCGTTAGTTCCCATCCCTTCAACGTGACATTGTGTCCTCTGGTATTACATATTTGAAACATATTTTATTCGGTTTCGCAAACCAATTGAAAGTGGTTATGGCGAAGTGCTTGGATTTCATAATAAAAACAACCATAAACTTATTGGATTCTATCTGGAATTAATAATAAAAGGAATCAGGCACATTCGCTTACTCACTGCATTCCCTATCGTAAGGAAAAGAATGAAACCTCGTGAAATATGTATTGATGGCTTACAGTATGATGTCAATGTTTCACCACTAGATACTTTGGTTTATTGTTTACAAGTCCCAGTTTGTATATATGTGGCATATGTATAATGCCAAAGTGCACCCTAAGCAGATAGACGAGTTTGAAGTCCGCATCTTCAGTTGCTGTTGAATGTTTGTGAAATGGAATCTGGTGGACATCGAATACACCTATTGTTGATGAGTCAAACAGATCGGTGTAAAGTGGCTTCGGACCCTTGTATGGTTTGAGTGTGATGTGAATGTCTTGAAATAGTTCAGTGATTAAATCAGGCTGTCCTTTCTCCAGCATGACATTGTTGGGCGCGTGCAAGATGACTATTTCATGGATGGTGCGAAATCGCTTAGTGCCGTCACAAACTTTCTCCGCCTTGTACGCAATTTCTGGTCGAAGACAATACAGTCAACATATGCAACTATGCGGTGATAAATCTATAGATTCCAAAGTTATCCCAAGCTATAAGAGAATGGTGAAATAGAACGGAATACAACTAAGTTACCTTGCATGCTTGCTTCTGGAAGTGAATTTGAAGAAACTTCCTGTCCCTTAGGTTTTTTACTAGAATGAAAAGCATCCAGAACTGAAACCGATGTTTCCATGAGCACGGACTTCAGGCAACTCTTAACCATCTCGTACAGACTCCTAAATCTGCGATAGACAGTACTTCTGTGCGGTTGACGCTTGTTTACCGAAGTGTCTTATGCCTTAGGATGCTCAAGGTAAATTGAGTAAGTTCATTTACTCAGTTTCCGGCTCCAACTGGGACTGGGAGAACTTGACTACATTACCTGACTTATTAGATGTTTGCAGCAATTAGCAATAAAGTTTGGAAAATTATGTGCTACATTGAGTCATTGATAGTTCAAAAAATTAGTTGCACCAATGATCTCCTCATCGTATTTACAACAAAACGTATTCTCATGTACTACAGCATCACCCAAGACTTCAATTCCATGTACGCGAGAACCCCCGATGTATAGGGAGATTCCATTTTCTGATAGAGAAGAGGTTTTTTTGTGATAGAAAATAAACATTTGTTATGAGATAGATGCCTGTTTCATAATAGTAATATTAACACGCAAGCCGGACAAGTATTTCAGTGACGGAAGTCCTTTTCAACGAATTTATTTTCAAAAGCTGTAGTTGCACATGTATTGCAATTGCAAATCGTTGTGTTTAAAAATCAATACGATTTTGTCCGTGGCGTAGAAAACTTGCCAAGTATGTAGGAGCAAGTAGGAAAATATAGGGGTTTGTTAAGCGTTTTGTGTACGGGAAAGCGTATGTATATTAGCGTAAAGCCTGATGAAAGCCAATTGCAAACAGTATTGTTTGCTCATATGTCTTCTATGACAATGAAAATTTTTAACATTCTATTTATATTTCCTGACTGTCGCTCATATCACACGAGATTATTACACACCTGTTTTATTACAGTGTTGTTACTTACTGCTATCATGCTCCCCTGAACTAACGAATAACTTATTACACAAATACTTTCTACAGATTCCGTTTGATTTCTGTATATTTTGAAGAATTTTACCTTGCTTACAAAAGCAGGTATCTGTTTCAAACAACTCACTATCGTAAGTATGGAATTGGGGCCCTACAATGTAGTTCCATACTAAGTTATTCTATGACAGCATACCGTGATACAGTATACTTTACTGTATACACTATAGTATATCACTTTAATATGCAAATACAAATAGAACTCAAAAAAAAACACAATGAATGATTGAAAATCGCAATACGTCACGGTTTTACAGCTTCTAAAAATGAATTTGTTGGGAAGGATTTTCTTCGCAGAACTATCTTTCGATGATTTAGTGGGTATATCTGTTTAATTTATGAGTGCACATATGTACATAAGCCTACTAACAAAATGTGAGTAGTATAAATGCCTGTGCGAAACTATCCTCTGACCGGACGTTTGGTCCTACATCTGAATCTGTTGGTCTGACGTTAGACCCGACTAACATGGCGGCCCACATGCAGTACCTCTAGTCTCACCAGATTCATGGACCGATGTGCACTGCATTTGGTCCGTCAGGTTTACTATAGCCCGACGAAAATGTTGACACGGTTAGATTGGCTGAATTTTTTCCCGGTATAATTAATCGTATTTCGTAATAAAGCCGGCCACAAGCTTAATGCCTGTCCTTTTAACACGCTCAAATACGTCGGTACCCCTTTGTAGACTTAGCCTGGCTGTCCAAGTGCAGTATCCCAAGTAAGGTCTAACTTATATGGAGTAGGGTAACTTGATCAGAACTTTTGAAAGCTGTGTATAGACCATAACACTACAGTAATTGTTGAGAGGATCTGGTCTGCACTCGAAATTCACTCGACCGCGGCTTGTGATCCATAACTGAAATTTGTTACCGGAACAGGTGGTAGCAGCTCCGGTATTTACACCGCAGGAAAACTTGGGTCTTCACAGAAATTATTGCAAAGATTAACGTAGGTTAGTAGCCTACTATCCTTATCACTCGAGACTTTGTAATGGCTTCTGAGGTAATGAGCTTCAAAAAGAGCAGAAGAATCAGTGAGATCAACATCCGTATAGTTATTCGAACTGAAATTGTGTGGGTACTGTACACCGAGACGTCAAGATAAGACCACCTCTTTTCCTTCGATACGATTATCGATAAAGGTTCAAGCTGCCTATCTCATAAGTGGGGAAGTTCTTTCACTAACTGAATACCTACCTTTCGTACGCATTTCAGAGTGTTTGCTCTCTCAAGTCTAGGACTATCTATCACTACGGATTATTCGAAATGAAGTATTGCCCAGGTCGAACTCACAAAGAAATGGAAATGCACTCAGCAACCACTTGCAGTGGGCTATAAGCCACAAACATTGTGTGAGGACTAATGACACTACTTGGGTGCCCGCATCTCGGCAGGTGGAGCAGTGTTCAAACCCGTGATACACTAGTTGAAAATCAATTGCCTAAGCCAATACGTAAATCAGGTAGGCTATAGGATCCTAGATAAGTTACCCGTTAACTGATCGCGGGATCCAGAGTCCTTTGCCTGCAACCGCATTACAATAATGTGTTGCCTCGAAGTTGTGGCTCACAGTAACATCCAAAGCTCTTCATTCTCTGACTAGACACAATATTGACCCACACACTGGATACTGGTTTCCAAGCTATTGGCCAATTTGTATTGTTGCACTCTTGCTGGGAACGATTTCCTAACCAGCGTGTTGATCATTCGACCTGTTTATCATCAGGAATTACCCTCCAAACTATAACCATTTACCAACAAAACATTATGACCTCAGCATTCTTGGTATATATATACATTCACTCGCACTCTGCCTCCTAACACGCAAGTAGTTTTCAAACTGCTCTCGCATACGGATGTCTGTTCGGAAACCAGCCGGCTTTCTCAACCATTCGAAATGAGTCTACTGCATAACTAAAAATAATAAACACTCCGCTAGTGAGCTATTTTTCAAATGACTCAGTTGCAAGCCCTTAAGTATTTTTTCAAAGACAATCACTTTACGCGTAATTCCTACAGGGTCACAGCACGCAACTGACGTTTAGCTGGTACGTGTTGGTCGAAGTCGCATTCTAAAGCACTACTAACTACTGGTAACGAACATACTCAAAATGTTTTTCGTACTGCGTAGGCTGCCAGCGATAACAGCGTCATCCTATTGTATTTAAGGACTGTTTACTAATACCCAGTTACGTGTGTCCACTACTTGACGCTCACCACCACCAGCACATCTTATCACTGGAAGTTCATTTCAGACCCTTGCTCATGTCGATCAACAAGAAACCATTAGTCATTTGAAATTCTGAAGTCGCATGTAAAGTAGGCTAGTCGAACAGCTTGAAGTGTTGCCAATGGTTTCATTGAGACTAATGACAACTATATTATCTAAATTCGAGTTACACCAACAACAAGCAAGTATATCAGTGCAATGGATATACGTTAACAAATTCTCACAGTTCTCTATATTTTCTCATTCCCGTTCATTTCGGAATAGTACTCTTGATCATAAAGCTTCATATCTCTCTGGGTTGCATGAAAATTATCATTGTAGCGCGGTATTCTATCAAGCATTGTTAACTTTATTCGTATTTCATTTTCATTACTATACTCTGAATTTCTTTTATTCTCTAGATATCCTTATCAAAACAAATATTTCCATCAACTTCAGCACTCAACTTCCTATCGCGACGTACAGATTAAGTGGAATATTCTACTTTAATGGCCAAAAGTGTTAGAAGTAAACTGAAGCGTCGGTTTCGTGCAATCAAACGTAAAAAAAGCTTTAAAAAAGTGAAGGATCAATTGATGGAATTAACTAGGAAAAATAAAGATAATGATAATACAACTACTCCAGCACAACCGGTTATTTCGGATCACATGGATAGTAAGCTTTCCATATATTCCTACTTCCTCCTTAGTTGTTCAAAAGAAGCTACCCAAAGTGATGAGTGATGAACATGGGACGTATCCAGTATGGCTTAGTAAAAGAGAACGCAAAAGCCAAATGAGGATGAGAAAGATACAGAAAAGACGGTCTCGATCCATGAAATCCAAACTGTAAAATTTTTCCGAATATATTTCGTCCTAAAGAATACCTCATAGCAGAAATTTCGATATCATATCCAGAGTCGACATTGCTGGAAGTAGGATTTTAGATGAACCATTCGCAGTAACCACTAAGTAATATTAAGAAAGATTGCAGAAAGAGAGAAACGCCATCTAACAGGAAGAAAAAAGACCTGTATGGACTCGCAAGGACTTTTAAAGTTTCGGATGTATTGATTAGAATTATTCGAAGACCTGAATCCATTAACATGTAGTCTGAGGTCATGCATTATCAATCATTTATCAATGAGAATATCCATGTAGAAACGTAGTGATTAAGCCTAAATCACATTACGGACTGATGTGCAAAGGGTAACTGAAAGTTAACAAACATCTTAGTGTAAATGAGTTCCTCAGATCACCTCCGAAAAACTCACTCGCTTGACACATCACGATTATTCATAACAAAGAAACAAGTGTTGTTGATTCTATGCGAAATATCGATAAAAATCCACAAGAACAAGTTCTCTAGTCAATGAAATGAAGACAATAAGTTTCGGCTTATATGAATACACATACAAACAAGATCTGTCCATAAGAACGATTTGCATTAGTCTGCGAAGCGCTTCCGAAAAAAAGTACTTGGTTATGTAAGGGTATCATTTCGTATTGAACATGGACGTTGGGCTCACGGCTTGAGCTTTAAGCTTCCAACCGATGGTTCAACAGTTAGATTATAGCAACACTAATCTTGACATAAGGTTTATAGTCTAGTGCACAATTTGTATACTTAAGGATAGCATCTGAGTAATTGGGAATGAATCACAGTTCAACCATTTTACAGTTAAGCTTAACTTGAAAATAGACATCTTATCTAAACAAAGACGATCCCCATAAGTTTCTATCATCGAGATAGCACACATTTTATGACAGGTAGTCTAGAAATGTCTGTCCGCGTTAAGCAATATATTAGCAATAAAGCACAAATGCAAAACGATTCGTCTAACCCACTCAACTCAGAACTAGTGTTAGAAAGATTTGAAGACACGAACAAGTGCATTGTACATGCCATCACAATATTGGAAACCCGTATGGTCTACGGAAAAACTAGAATAAACGGTAGTAAGCGTTAACTGAATATCAGGTTGGTAGACCGACCACAATGCTGGACAGAAAGAGCAAGTTTATAGCATAATTGGTCAACCTTTTGCTAATAAACGCGTCAATAACTTCTAGTCGCATGTTTAAAATGATTCCAGATAAGAGATATTAGATAAATCATTATCAACATAGGACCAGGCATTACTGCGTAACGGTCCGAGTTGCCACACCTCATATCAGCACATCAAGTAAAAAGGTAGTGAGGTGAAGGATGAAGATAAGTGAATGCAGTCAAAAGAAATATAAAGTACGAGAAGAAAGGAAAGAGGAGTGACAAAATAGTGAGATTCGGTATAGCGTTGTTAAGATGAGGATAATGTGTGTATACATCTGCGCCACTGACTTCGGTTCTGAGCCATGCCATCACCTAGGGTCTCCAACCACTGGTTCCTCTTGTCCCGTGGACCCCAACCACCTAGTCTGCATCGTCCTACATGGCTTAAACCAACAGTCAGAGACTTCATACATTGGTGCCATGTTTTAGTCTGGCCACCTCGGGCCTTTTTCCAGCCTGGACCCACCTCAGCCAACATTGTGTGACGAGGCAATCGGTGACTAGGCATACGTAGTACGTGTCCCAACCATCTCAGTCGATGAAGGTTCACAACCTCGTCGACTGACTTACCTCTTCTCCCCAAAACTCTACACCTAACTTCTGCATTACTCACATGGTGACACCACGGAATACGTCCTATACTACGAAGGCAACGGTGGTCAAACACCTGTAACCTTCTCATGTCTTCCACTTTCAATGGCCATGTTTCACAGCCATACAGTAGAACAGAGCGGACTGCTGTGCAGTACACGCGACCCTTAATAGACAAACGAATATCACGGCGGCGCCATAGGTGGCGCAAATTGGCAAAAGCCAATCGAGCCTTTTGTATCCGTGCAGAAATCTCATCGGCAACTAACCCACCGGGTTGATCCTACTTCCCAGGTAAGTGAAGTGGTCAACACACTCAACCACTTCACTCTCTATTGTTAACCGCGGTACCGCTGAAGACCAGTCCTGGAGCAAAAATTTGCATTTGGGTGGTGAAAATCGCATCCCAAACATTCTCAAATTCCCACTCAAAGTGTTCAGAAGACTCTGCATCTTCACCTAACAGGACTATGTCATCTGCATATTCTAGATCTAAGGAAAATTCACCTGTGATTCGGTCAACGTCTTTGTAATTAGGTGACGAGAGGGAAACCTCCATAAGAATATCTATGATAAAATTAAATAAGAATGGGGATAGTGGGCATCCTTGACGGACACCACTTGATGAGTATAGCTCCCTGGACAACTCACCATAGGCTCTAACATGCCCACAAGTGTTCGAGTAGAGAGCTTTCAATAAGGTGATGTACTTACTAGGCACGCCTTTCAGTGACAGACACTGCCATAAGACTTCTCGATCAACGGAGTCAAATGCCGCCTTCAGGTCGAGAAATACAGCTATTGTCGGGCGTCTGTAAGCATGCCTATGTTCCAGGACCTGGCGCAGTGTGAATATTTGGTCGATACATCCACGGCCAGGTCTAAAGCCTGCCTGGTTTTCTCGGGCTTGCTGTTCCCGAGCTCCACTCAGGCGTCGGAGAATTATAGAACTTAGGATCTTAGACACTATGTTTGTCAGGCTGATTCCTCTGTGGTTATCACAAGAGGACTTCTCGCCTTTCTTGAAGACTGGGATGATCAGTGACTTAGACCAGTCGGAGGGGATCGTATTTGATTCCCATATACTGGCTAACACTTCCGTTAGCCTGACTAAGAGAACTCTACCACCATTCTTGTATACCTCAGCAGGTAGTCCGTCTGGTCCTGCTGCCCTTCCCGTTTCAGGCTACCTACCGCTTTCTCAACTTCTTCTAGTGTTGGGGGACCTGTCTCTATGTCCCATTCAGGGTCCGACTGGATAGCGGGCAGCGCAATGGTGGCTGGAGGCCAGTTAAACTGTTCCTCAAAGTGTTCTGCCCATCGTCCCAGTCGCCTTCCCTGCGAGTGAATCGCCGATCCGTCCTTCTCCGCTATAACCTCACTAACTGTTGTTGACCATTTCCCCCCAGTCTCCTTAATAAGTCTAAATAACTGTCTACTGTTACCGATCGCCGCTGCCTTTTCCATCTCTTTAGCCTTCGCTGCCCACCACTGTTCACGATCGTAACCAGTAGTTCAACCGTATTGTTCCCGTAGTGAATTCGAACCAAAAAGTATCACAGAACTTAGACCGGTTAAAGCGTAACTGGTTATCCTGATCTTTCAGACAGATGCACAACTGTTCGACAGAAAACGACGAAAGTATCAACTTACTCGTTTACTCTTAGTTCGAATAACACTTGGTTTCAAAGTTGATACATGAGAACTAATTTAAAACCACTTTGTGTTGATGGATTGATACGCTAGCTTAAAATGACCCATTACAAGATCTAAACATCAAGCCTACAGACCGATAACAGTAGTTATGTTGAACTGTCACAAAGCAACTTAGTGATGTGCGAGAACAGCACGAATAAGAAACAAAATTATGTAACACTACGGAGATATAAAGGATGGTAAAGAAGTAAACCACAAGAACAAACATGGGAGGAGAAATACGAGATACATCCATAAAGCTTTCATTACCGTTTCGAAATTGGAAATACAGCATAATCACTAGCGCTCTCAATTTTTAACCATATCTGGTGACGTTTTAGACCACAGTTAAGTAATCTCTAGTTTCTAAAAACTTGGGGACGAAAATTACTCAACATTCAAGGTCGACTGGATCAACGAACTTTAAGGAAATTGTAAATATCAAAACTTGCGGCGGATGCTTTCAACCAATCTCACCCTGATCCAAATGAAAAAGGAACCCCTGTATTACTGGTATCTACGAAAAGAAGACAATGTTTGAATTCGTAGACAAAAAGAATAAGGAAATATTTGGATGCTTTCGTACTGTTTGTTGGCTGCTTGTGTTGCCTCATTTTTACACTGCTGCCTGCCTGCACCATACCTAGTTATGTGGAGGCATACCAAATGGTGGAGTTAGGAATGAGAACAGGGATTCATAATCACTGAATATGTGGTCTATTTCCGAGAACTAGTGAAGCTAACCATAGTTATTAGGTTCTCAATGCCTAATATCTATTGAGTTTGCAAAAGTACGATATCATTTGACTCATAGTAGTTCAACTTAATATCACAGTATCTGACGAACGAAAACATCCACACTCCGAATAATGTAATCGAATATATAATTGAGTGGGCACTCGGTACAAAGGGTACCACATGGAATAACACCTGTATTGAGATTAAAGTTGCCTAAATAGACGACTTTACGCCATTTATTTGGATATATATATTTCTCATGAAGTCTTAAAAGACAATGCGACCAAAACTTTTTCGTTTGAAGATATATCAAAAATAAATGCAACTCGCAAAGACCAACCGGATGCTTTTTCGAAAAGTTAAAACGAATAAAGTGAATAATAACATCATTATATACAAATGCAATCTTTACCTTTAAAGTGTCGGAGAGTTAGAAAGTAGAAATAAATTCCGATAAAAATTGTTGATGCGTAAATGGTTCACCGGGAAGTTTGGGTCCTGACAGAGAGGAAAGATCCTAAAGTTACTTGACGTAATCTACTTTCATTCATATTATTATTAGGGAGTGATCGTTTTGGGCACTTCGTGCAGTTATGCACGTTTGCCTACGGGAAATACGAGCTGGTCTTGGTGTATTTGGGAAGGTTTGGTGTATCTGCGTCTGACGTCTAATTGGAGATTTTTGTCGACGACGTTTCCTGAAATTCTGATTATTCCATATTAGTGAAAGAACTGAAATGTGCTCCTGATCTGTGGATGCTGACCCGTTTGACGATTCATATCCATTACGTATATCTATGACCTGAGAGTCCTCCGTCTCTTGATCTTCTACAACCTTTTGAATCCACCCATTACATTCACAGTGCGTTGTAGTAGTAGATGTACTACTGCTGTGAGAGTCTTGATCATAATTGGAGGAACATTCACTAGTTGGAACAAGATCTGCATAGGCTCCTGGCTCCAGTTCCCATGCTGCATCCCTATAAGCAAGAAATATTTTATATGAACTGTGATTAAGATTTGAGTGAATATTATCGCAAATATTGGGAGCCGGGTAAAAGGTTGGAATTAGATATAGTTTATCTTTGAATATCATTGCGTGTTTGAGATAAAATAATTCCAACGTTGCGCACGGGAGTCTGGTCCGAGCTTCTTCAGGGAAATAATCAAAATATTAAAGACGTGTACTTAATCTCCTTGTCCAATCCTCTTCGTAAAGTCATTGTTTTCCAAAATATAACTAATCATTCAGTGTGAAAGAGTATAATACCTCTTATTGTATGGGGTGTGATTTGTTGTTAATATTCTCCTTGATTGTAAATGAGACAAAACGGCTACACGTGATATCATAGTCGTTCTGTATTTTTATGAGTAAAATAAAGCAAATGAGGGGGATATGTTCGCCATTTCAGTTGATATACAGGGAAGAATAGTATTAACGACTTTTTTATTGATTCGTTGGGATAGAGTGGAAATGAATAGTAGTAATGATGGCGATAATCATAATATATCAAATCCATCCAGATTATGTGCTATTGTTGGTGTAGAGATAATGAGGTTGAGACTGGTGTTGAAAGTAATTACTGCAGTCACACTTTCTGCTTATTAATCAATTCTCAAGAGGCAGGCAACTGTACTTATCTGTTCAAATACACCATGACTTATACAAATATAAACTATATCTAAGAGATAATAGTTTGAAACAAACACCTAGTGTAATATACAATATTCGTTTACCAATATGAAAAGAAGTGACAATATTGCGATAACGACTAACAATTAAATATTATATATATATATATATATATATATATATATATATATATATATATATATATATATATATATATATTCACTATCATACATTGTTCAATACATATTAAGTATTAAATAAGCATAATAGTTCGCAATTCGAAAAAGTGTAAATTCAGATGCAAACGCATGGATGAAGCAGCATACAATAACCATTGCTTGCAGAGAAATAATCAGTTACTGCATTTACCCGACTGCAACCGATTTGTAGCCATTGTTTAATTAACCCGGTGAGATAGCACAGATTAAATCGGGTCGAAGTACCCATTGGCCGATATCACGTCTTGCCTTAGACAATCTTTTTTCAGTTTAATATTACAAGCTAAGATAAACAGTGGTTTCGTATGCAATCAAAAGTATGGCAAATTTAACTGATAGTTTTATGCAGACAGATAGATAAATCAAAAGAGAACCTTTTGCAGAAGTTCATCAGTCTGGGTCACCACACTTTACAACAGCATCCAAGGAATTGCGACTAGAAAAAGAATGATATTGAAGAAATAAAGACAATGCAACTCAACTCGGTACACTTTCAATTACAAGAATGTCAACCACACTTTGCGAAAGTTACTTATACTACCCAGTTAATTAGGTCAAAGTTAATGGATCTAAATTCGAACCTGAGACTCATTGTTTGAGCCTCAAGTGCCTAGGCTAATGAGACAACAGTGTAAGAGAGGAGGATGAGTAATAAATGCAGGCTGGTGGAAATGTTCAAAATTTCCATGATAGAAAATACATACTTGAACCAATATTTCCTATCACAGCGAAAACACGAGCCAGGATCAAACATTTACACACATAATACAACTTTATCCTACTTTAGCAAACATAGAATATCGAGGTAAGCCGCAGTTCGGTAAGCCAAACAAGTGTCAAAGTTATCCCAATTAGTGCAAGTTCATAACCTTATCACAATCAGCTTGCCGACACCTTGCTTAATACTTTAGACCTATTCTAAACACCTCCATTCATTTAGCCTTTGGTATTCATGGTTATTGCATAGACTCATTATCAGCTTACAATCAAGCTGCTTTTACCTTTTTTATTGTCGATTAGTTTACTTGTTACAGCACAGTGGTGAGACATCATTTTCTAGATGACGTTTTCAGCACAATGATGGAATAACATTAAGATCGGTTTTAAACTACATTACCAACCATTGATATTTAACTTCCTAGGAGATGACGTATTTCCTCACATGGCTTAGATCAAGTCGACTACACCACTCTTCAGCAGGTAGTATACAGAAATTGCTTAACGAGCTTAAGCGAAACAAATTTACCAACAACGATTTATATCCTATATGATGAGTCGATTCTAGAAGTTTACTGACTTTGGAGCATTGCCGAACGGTTTGTTTATGTTGCATCACTATCTTTATTTGAAGCTTACAGTTTATTGTCACTGTGAACATTACTCATTTTTAATACTTATCAAAAGCATATAAAAATGATGGAAGTAATATATCTTAGATCTTCAGCCAACGAGTCGTTTATTCTTTGTTGAATCAAAAATAGAAATATATCACGGAAGCCAGATTTATAAAATGATTAGTGAGTAAAATTGTACTGTCGTAAGTGTAACACGATGTTATAGGTCAAATTTACGACAAAGTAGTAGGGGAGTATAAACTACTATAGATGCATACTGAAAACCAAATAGTATTTTCTAGTGACTGGTCGAATGTATCCACAGATAAGTAATCACAGAGGAGAGATTTAGCCAGTCAAATTACACTGAATAAAAGCGTAAAAATCGGGCACTGTAGTTGAACGTAATTTCGTATCGGATTTGCTTATTTGATATGGCACACAAAGATACAGTATTATTTACTTGAAGTCTCGAGCATAAATTACTTCTCCTAATCCTATCAAAGTAATCACTCCATATTCTTTGTTTTTAGTGGCAGTGAGTTTTTCACATCTACGGTATAGGTGTTGCGTCATTCTAATTACATGTGTTAAGTGTCGATTTGATAAACAGAGATTTGAGAACCAATCTTTCTCTCTATTTAAATGTATTGGACAGTGGTTTTATCCCACCCTAATGTCTGGTTGTGTGTTAACGCGTGTATTCCAATGACTAAATTAGGAAACTAAAACAAAAAAATACACTACTAATTAATAGTTATCCTCTAGAGTTTACCAAGAAATTCGCAAATACACATAAGAAACAAAGTGGTAACCGTAACATGAATAATGACAACACAGAAAGAAGTTAAAAGTCTCTAATGTGTTACTAAAATAAGGGAGAAACATTAGAAACTCTACGCAGAATTATCGGAAAGGTTTTAATTAGGGTGGCATTCAAATCCACAAACCCAATCAGAGATAAGCTTTGTCGGCTAAAGGATCCAATCAAGCCAACTAAAGAAAATAATTTGATCAACCGAATTCCGTGCAATGACTATGACGTCAAGTACAAAGGTCAAACTAGCCGACAGGGGTCGATTTGACTTTCAGAACATAAGGATTTAGCCAAATGTAGAGTGATAGACCTCAGTAAGAAGAATAATCTAGAAAAGGGAACTCGACTACTGGAATGTATACATTAACATACATACATTAAGAAATCACTGTTCATCAAGTCGACACCTAACACATGTAATGGGGATGACGCAACACCTATACCGGGAATATAAGAAATTCAGTACCACTAGAAACAAAGAATATGAGGTGACTGCTTTGATACGGTTATGAACAATTATTTATGCTCGAAACTCCACCTGGTAGATAATACTGTATCACTGTGTGTTATGTCAAATAAACAAATCTAATATGGAACACTGTAGTGAGGGTTGACATTTGATCGCTGTATACGAGTAAAGTTCGTTTCATCGGAGTTCTTGATCAAAACCAAGTCGACGGTTGATGTCATTAGGGCATACAGCTTAAATTTCATCGCAGCGATAGCTTTACTCACACCACTTCATATAAAGCTTATAATGACATCTTTGTTCATCACTTCTTGTCATACATCTTTATTTCCTATCCTCTTTTTTGTTGATTTTCACTAGATTTGCCGCTGATGCAGTGTGAGAATCTGAATTAATGTGCAACCTACTTAGTTCTGAAGTTATTCATGCCCGTTTGTCAAGAATTAAGAAGTTGGATGTGAGATATTAAATCCGTAAACGAAAAGGCTATTTATAAAGGCAGTTTAGAAAATTAGTTCTCAAGATACAATGTATATCGTACGAATCTTAGGTAGTATCCTTTTCAACACACTAACTAGATATTAATATCATTACATATCGGTAAAAATGCACCATTTATGATGCGAATAAGCACTTTGACAATTTTGAGCAGCAGATAAATCTATAAATCTTGAACTAACCTAAAGTTGACAAACTTCTGAATAAAGCATAAAATGTAACCACTTTTATCGTCTATCTTCTAATAATGGACGGTTCATGTTCATAAGCAACAGTATAAACTCCTGGCAGAATTTTCTATCGTATAATAAGTCAGCGGTCGAAGTTCAGTCGCAGAAATAGACATCAAGTATCACACGGAATTAAAGTTAGGTGAGTGGTTAAATCAACGCACAACCCAACTCAACCCAATACACTTATGTAGTAGGCTATAAGATAATTGTGTAAGGGCGTATGTGTGTCGAAATATGTGGGGTTCGAATCAAAGACCCGTTACTTCGAAGTCAAGTGCTTAAGTCAAGGTGAGTGACAACTGAGGTCTGAGTATTCACTAATATAAGCCAATCCGAATTAATTTGTGTGAAGCTGTTGCACAGTGGTTTAGGGAGATGACCATCAACCACTGAGTAGTAGATTCGAGCCCCGCCCCACCTACCGAGGTTTGAGCAGCCAGGTAGTACGACTAGCCCTCTCACACAATAGGTGTGGCTCAATACCTACTGCATGGAAGTGCACAAGGTAGGCGAGTGCGTTTTGTTCGTTCAAATTCTTTTTTAAGGTCAATTTGGCAGCTATTATTTACCTCTGCATAATGCGAGTTTACTAAGTTTCTTAGGATTTACATAGTTTTTAAGATAGATATCGATGGGACACCTCTAGACATAAAAATGAAACAGTACTATTCACTTACTGGTCTGGAACCCATATACCAGAATCGATGATACTTCTGATGAATATTTCTCTATTTGCACAATAAGGACATTTCAAGTAATGTAATGCAGCAGAAACAGCAAAACCCGCGATACAATTTCTATGCATCCATGCCAAGGGACAACATAATCCATGAATAGTGTGGTGTTTCCAGGCTTCATAGACAGTTAGTCTCTTTTCAGAAGCAAGATCCTGAAAGTAGTCAGCCAGCCAATCGGGAATGTGCGACATTGGTGGTGGTAATGCAATGCGTTTCGAGTGTTGTTGTCCGGATGGTCGTTGAATGGGATTTTGTTCTTCAGGTTCTGAAGAAGAACCAGGTAACTCCCAAGTGTATGTGCTGAAAGAAAAAGGTACTTGCGGATAAAAACTTGGTTGTATACTACAAATTAACAGCTGAATAATATCATAGAAAACAAAGAATTTACTAGAAAAGCTTGGTCAACGGGCAGACTCACTAAAACCCTAGTTTCTACACAGGGTAACCGATTTGACAGACTAATGAGTAAAATGACTTTAAAAATCTTGTAATGTAGTTCGCGCTAAAAATTAAACAGAAATACAGCACACAAAAAAGACTTAACAACTACGGGTTTGCGAGGTAGCTTGACACCTGACAAAACTACTTTTCTTTCTAGGTGAAAAAGCACCTATCTATGGTGTGTCCAATTAAGAATACGAGTTCTTTCAGAAAGCAGTGAAAACAGACTAGTTTATGTTTCTCTTATCCGTACTATATTTATAATGCTCAACCATTATTAACAAGTTAAACTGCTGTCAGTGAGCAAGTTATTTTAACGTTAAAGACACTAGTGTATACCAAAGAAGCACGTTTCGTGACACGAAAGTAGGTTTCGCCATCAATCCAGTTAATGACCTAACTCTTATTACTTATCTACCAGGCGCATCAGCACTGAAACTCTAGGGACAGAATTTACGTTTCACTGCAGAAATCAAATCATCTCCTAACGTCCCAATAGTCACAGACCGGTACAGACCAAACGAAAACGGATGTCATACTACTGAACATTGCAAAATAATGTCACCCTCATTAAAATAGGTCCAGGAATTACTGCACAACAGTCCAACTTGGCACATCATATATTAGCAGAAGTTACGAAGTAATAACATGGAAAACGAGAAAAACCGGTCAGAAGCAGTAGAAGTGGAGTGATGAGAAAACGCTGAATTCAATATAGCGGTTAAAATGAAGACAAGGTGTGAATACATCTGCACTACTGACAGCGATTCTCAGCCATATCACCTAAAGTTTCAAACCACTGGTTTCTGCCCTCAAGTGAACTGCAACAAATTGGTCTACATCTCCCTACATGGCTCAGACCAACAGTTACGGACTCCATGCAGTGATGTTATGCTTTAGTCTGGCCACCCCGTACCTTTTTCCGACCTGAACCTAGTTCAGCTAACGTTTAGTACTCATAACGCACTGGGTCTAGGCGATATATATTCAGGGTAGTAATTTACACTTCGGCAACTATGGCAAAATACACAGAGATGCGAACCAGTCTTTATACTCAGTAGCACTTATGCGAGTGCTCTGGTGGATCATAGTTCACTTCTCTGTTTATGGAAATTTTAATGAAAACTGGATATACTGATGTTTTTGAAGCAATTACTCTAGAAAATCAAAATGTACTTGTATGTGAAGGAACAGAAATATGTTAGACTCAAGAGGTACCAGAGAAGTAATTTTAATAACAAACAGTAAGAAACGTAGTTTTGTCTCAGCAACCATGCATTTTCCGTTGAAATATTTGTTTGGTGTTTGTTTAATTTTTTTCAGAACCAGACCAATCTAAAAAATGTAATTCTTACACAGTGCATCGGATACTTTATGCATACTAAGGGTTTGATAATAGTGACGGATATAAGGGAATAAATTCCATAACTCCTTTGATTTATCAAGTTTTGTAATGGTAAAGTAAGCAGAAAATATTGATAAATTATGTAACAACTTGCTCAGATTGGGAGAATCTCTTTTTAACAGAGGACATTCCATTGGATACCATGATGCGCTTTGGTGTGGAGGGAGTTAAGCAAGATTGCCTTGTACGTCTTACTTCCCTTGTAATTGGGACACTTTCCTTTGCAGGGGTAGCAAGAGTAGAAATATTCTTTTGTTTTTTCTTAGGCAAGCAGTTGACTTCGAAATCTTTATCCGGAATGATTGAAAATAAGCAGATGCAACAAGAAGGGGGTTCTTTACATTGCGCCAGCCAATCATCCAAATTCTAAAATAAAATAACAACTGACCATGGTGACTTCAGATTCAACTTATTTAAATCAGTTACTTTAGTTGCGTAAAACCTGAAAGTTCGCCTTTTTATAAGACCCCGAACGAATGGCTAGTAACTCATGAAAAAGTAACTAGAAATTCAACTGCCTAGAAAACTAGGATATATGAACAAGCGGAATCAATTCGGGGACCAGTCCCAGGATTCTCAGCATCATTATTAAGATGGAAGACAGCATGCGACGAGAGTTTGTATATGGTCTAAGAGTGTATCCAGTCTTTTGCGAAGTCAGTTATCATTTTACAACCAAAAACTGGACGAATGTTATACTTCCATCGTATAGGATGAGCAATCTGGCCTTAAGCCTTTCAAGCAACAGTGATATTAGCCAGAAAAAGTGTCCTGCTTATAACGTTGGAATAACAAGTGAGATCGGAAAAAGCATCCATAACATGACTTGATGTTTGGAAAAGTCTATTGAATTTTTCTTCACTGCTAGAAAATGTGATTTTGCTGTCTGGAGTTATCATGGTGAAGGGAAACTTTAGGTAGCATGAATACAGAGGAAGAAAGAACGCTACCTCTGAGACTTGGATCTGTTATTTTACCTATTCCCTTTTCATCTAATTTTAACTTTTGTTACTAACTTTCGTGTCAATGAAAAGTACGGAAACGGGACTGTGGTTTAGGGAGTTGACTATCAACCACTGAACCACGGGTTTACACTCCTCTTCATTTACCAAGGTTTGGGTAACCAGGTTGTATCACTAGCCCTCACACAATAGGTGTGGCTCACTGCCTACAGCACAGATATGCACAAGGTGGATGTGTTTCGCTATAGAGAAACATAAAATACTAAGACGGCGCGACTTAATCTTTAGGTTAGGAAGCTGGAAAGCAATGTGGAAATTGAAAACCAAATTTTAGGCTTTTTACTGTAATTTAATTCCAAACTTGTCTAACCTTTCACTTGTCTTAATAACAAGCATATAAATCATGAAAAAGGGTAGGAGTAAGCGCGAACTCCAAAGCCAGCAAGTTTACGTAAATTTTGGCAAAAGAAGAATTCAAAAGAAAGTCTCCAGGGAAACTGCGATAAACGAGAGGTACTTCCCTCAATGTTTCCGAAACCGCTCAAGATGCATACCTACCTGTCTAGGAGCATGACGCCGACAATAAGATGGGAAATGGTCTTCAAATATAGTCACTCCTTGGGCTTTAATCAGGCACGGAAGATGAAAAGTGGTATGGCAAGTATTAACAGCACAACCGACACATGCCCCATGGAGACGACAAACTGAGCATTTTAGGCTGCGACCACGCTTGAGTTCGTTGACAATCGAAGAAACAGGGAATCCGACAATATAGTCATCTGACGATTCATCTGCATCATCCGCTTGAGACAACCCACTGGCAGCAAACTCATAAAGTAAAATTTGCGAAGCTGAACTTACTATGCAATTCGTATGCATCCGTAACCCATTCTTCTCAACTACTGGTCCTAATAGGGGATGGTGATCAACTTCAGAGCAGAACACACATGAAGGGTTATCGATCTTTAATGGCTTTTTCCGAGGCATCAGTAACAACCAAAACCCATATCAGGAATAAATTTGCCCAGAAATTTAAGCACTCAAATGGGCGCGCTGGTGGTCTTATATGGACAAGGGATTCGAATCTGCATGTCGAGTGCGTTTGCCCATTGTAAGTCTTATTTTAAGGCAGAAAAAGTAATTTCAAAAATACTTGTAATTTTACTCATGATAATAAGGGCATTCACGAACTGGCTTTACCAGTTAGTTCACCATCCCACTGAACACAACGACACAGCGTATCAGGCAAAATATGTATTAAGAACCAAAGCATGCTGATGAGTATTTACGAATTCCAGCTAACACTCACTAGTAAGCATATAAATACATACACACTTGTCTGAAAACCAGACTCACGAAGTATGTAACATGTGAGTGAAGGTCAAATTGAGTGCTACGTCGGAGCACACAATACACAGAATGCATACCTAGAATTTTTCTGATGAAATTCGGTGCTGTAATGTCACACAGAATTCAGTTGGTGCATACGTGAGTATATAACGCATAGCGGCAACACAAATGTGAACGCTACGGCGAAACATACAAACGTCGCGCGCCAAACGTCATCCCCAGGTGCAATAGCGTTCTGTGTGAAAGTCGGTATTTCCCGTGTTTTGTGCGCATATACTCTGAAGTGAAAGGTGTAGTCACAAATCTTTTTTGCCGCAGTTTGAAGCCTCAATTAATCCGCTTTGATTTGTTGGCATCACTACTCATGAATGAATGCACTTACATTCCACCCAAAGAGAACCAAGCTTCAAGACCTAGAAGCAATAGCCCGAAAACTACAAGTTTCCTACACTCGCATAATTGATGTTGGATGTCGGGCGCGGAAGCTTAACCAATACTTGCACATTAATAAACCACGCGAAATACTTTTCAATGACAGACGGTGTTTACAGACTATGCAAATTGATAGAACATATGTAGGAAACACAGAAACTGTGGGCGTTTGCGTAAAGAACAAGGGCGGCTTACCAGTTTTTCAAAACGCACAGGTATTGTGGTATGACGCAGCTCATGCGCTGTTCTTGCCTGATTACACTACTGAGTTCTTTCTAGGTCTTGAAGTCGTGGGTGCTCTACAAGCACGAAGAGTAGGCCAACTTCCTCTACATTTGTCAAGTTCGTTGACGGACGTTTCCAAAACTGAAGAGCATGTCCTGTTTCGTACCCGCACCTTTTTGTTTTCATATTTGTTGCCTTGGTTTCTTCGTAATATTAACTTCTATATACATGTACACTGGACTACCTACCGCATCCATAATGAACCAAGAACGCTCCTGGCGCAGCTCGTGTCACTTTGGATAGGTGACACAGAGTGAGTTTCGTACGCTGAAGCTGATTCCCGAGAATGGGGAGTCACGGATTCTCATCCACAATTTCTCGACCTCACATGATCATTAATTCATATGATAGTCCACAGGAGTTAACCGGGTAACCCTTCAGGAAGTGATTCTCGTACACTTCAAAGTAGCCGTTCCGAAGAAAAGTGATCTTACAGGTCGTTAACGCTCGGACGAATTAACTCGTAGAATCGAACTAGGAAGCGATTCAGCAACTTACACGCTCGTAGGAATGAGGGAAGCTACTCCCCTAAGGGAGCCTGAAAGTGACGTTTTCCGTGAACGTCTTCTTTAGAAATTACCCCACCCAGTGAAAGTACCGTCGGCGAAACTTTGTCTGCTATCAACCACGAGTCAGATATGGTTGATAAAACACTGGTGATCTCCGACAGACCAATCTGTAAAATGTTCTGCTACTTCATAGCCCGTGCGTTAGAATCCAGAAATGTTTAGGCTGAGAGACTGTCAAGCGGCTTATATGGACTATGAGCTTTAGTTCACGACGCAAAACACAGCGTTCTTCATTTCATCACCGTAGTTCACTGGCTCGTTCGACAGCTGGGGTTTGCAGAATCGGAAATTTCAAATGTTATTTAGTCCACGACACGAGGAAGAGTGAAGCTGTCGATAACCGTGAGTTTTTAACTAAGGTATCAGGAGGTCAAGTAGCTGTCCATCGGTACACGTTAGTGGCGAAAGTAGTCGATATGAAGACTAAGTTTAATACTTTACCCATTGCGGCAATGAAGTTAGTGTTCTGCTAGCAACACCAGGTGAACATCACGACCAGCTTCTTAATCTGCATTCAGCTGATGGAAGACCATTTACGACCTTTGGAAGTTGTACTGATATGAATAAAGGCTGAAGCAACCATATTCACCGAGGTTTCATTCTTGTTACTGTCTCCTCGACCATCCTCATGGAAATGGACTTACTGAACAGTTACGGCCTATTTGAAGACGTTTGTTGACGATGGCTGACATATAACGACGTGAATTTGTCGATTGGCTGAACCCATTACGTAGGTCTGAATCTGGTCGTAGCTGAAAGGGAACGTTCAGTTCACTTTTGTGAAACAGCCTAGGACGAATATCCGGAATTAGGTAATAATAACAATCCTTTTATTCCGAACAATAAATGTGACAGTATAGAACTCTGGGCATGCAATTTTTCAACAAATTCACTTCGAGAACGATGGTTTCAGACGAAACGGTTATTACACAAGAATGGTGTTAATAATAGCAGTATCCAAGGCGGTTGTGAGGGACAGCCAGCTGGTTCTGCATGGGCATCTGGTCCACAGCGAAGAACCAACAGAAATACAAGAGTAATTTTGGCGGTGGTAGTTCATTCAGACTGTACAAATATCTGCTACCGAGGCTCAGTCTCTGACGGACGGAAAAAAGTATGACCTTCTGCACCGAAAAGTCCATTTCCAGATAATTTTCTCTCTCTTTTGTTACTGATTTGAGAAACGGGGAGATGGAAACAGTTTAAAAATATGTGAGAGTACATGATACGTTCAAAGGACATACTTGTATGATTAAAAATAAATCGAAGGATAGAACTTGTTGAAAATGTTCTGCGGATAAATTTCGTAGCCTAAGGTTCGGACACGCCACCTGCTAGTTGCAGGCACCTACCAAATATCTCTACCTCCGGCAGGAAGTACAAATCAATAACTAAACGTTATTATTCCTATGTGATGAGTTTTATGTGAGAGAAGCCAGTTTGCAGGCCTCATCAAATTGATAACTGCAGAGAAGCATAAAGCGTTTCAGCAGTACTGAATGATACAGAGGGAGGACATTAGACTCTTTCATGATACCAAGTATCTAAATGTTACGAAAACGGCAGGAAAATATCGCCTTACAGCACATACACATCATTCTGAGTTTAAGTCATTCCTACTCACAATTCTCATTTCACATCAAACGGCGCGATATTCGGTGTTTGCGTTATGGGTAGTCGACATGGTTGACCCATCTGCAAGACCCAGTGTTTCGTCAGATAAACGTCTGTTTTAACAGTAATTCTTATGCCCGTAGCTCTATTGACCAGCAATAACTTCAACAATTTCAGGAATAAATAAGTATCCAAACAATCATCCAATCCAGGTGAATGTCTAAGTTCAGGCGTTTCTCACTCCTCAAGTGTTACCTTTCCCAGCAGTTCAGACTGGTGGTACTGAAAACATTTGTTGTGGTGCAAGTAATTAAAGGCTGGAAGCATCGTCGTTCAACAGTGGTGAATACTACACATGTGTAAAACTTCATAGACTTCACGTTAAATTATGCAACATTGTGAAGGAGATACATTGGCTGTTAGTTGACTTCTATTAGATGGATTGATACAAGATAAAGTGCCGGGGAAATCTGTTGCATAGCATTATTATGGATGCGTTGCCGTTGGGTGAAGTGATCTCTCGGGTTCGACTGTTTATCCAGACTTCCGCTGCATTTGTCACGGACCAGAAATCGAAGACCAGTTATTGTGCTCGGGGTTTCGTATGTGGTAGCATTTAGGGTATCGGTAGGGAGGTGAGTTGGTTGTGAAGCTCCTCAAGAAACAGGAAATCGGGGGCGAGCCAGTTGGATACCTCTAACATCAGTTTCCAGTATTAGGTACGAAGTAGGATTTCCAGCAAGTTGATACTTTTTGAACGAATTAATGCTTAGGACTTTCTTGTCAGGCTGACACCGAAAAGAGAAGAAAAAGAAAGCGCAAGGAGAAACTGGACAATGGAATACCACGTAAAACAAACTAGGAGGAGAGAAGTCCCTGTCTTTTTAAAGTCATTCGAACCATATGTAAACTTTAATTTATTCATATGGGAATGGATCTTTCTTTTTTTCTTACATGAGGTTCATGCGAGTTATTAGATAGGTAGTTTGTCAGTAAACTTAAGGGGAACACTGGTTATGTACTTGTACTGCACAATCCGACCAGACGGACTGGTAATCAAACACCCTTTATGAGTCCATTGAGGTGAAAGGTACTTGAGATTTATGATAGCTTTCCTCTATACGTTTAGAGATCCTAGTATGCTTTAACTAGCCCAGAACGTATGGATAGTGCCTTCGAGTTCGCTAGATTATGTAAATGTGGTCAAATACTCATTCAGCCCGGCATGTTAACCGTCCACGACCCGTCAGCCAACTGGTTCACTCATCTTGGTATTGTGACGCTACTCATCTAATGTACTGTTTCTACCCGGCCATCATTTTCTTTTCTTTCTAGGCCTCACATTTGTAAATATTTAACAAATTTAAGGAGTTAGTGACTGGTCTCTATATCATAGCAGGTCGCATATCCACAATTCGTAAAAGTAACAGCATATTCCTTATGTACCATGGGTTATATAAATGAATTCTCACATTGAAAACTTTTAACATGAGAGAGGCCAGTTTACAGGCTTCACCACGTTGGTACATTGCAAAATATCTACAAGACCTTACGAGCCCTGTGTGGTACAGACGGAATGTCACCGAACTCTACTAAAAACAATCGACGATCTTGCTAGTTATGAAACGAACAAGAAAATATTACTTTTCAGCGTATACAGTGTTAAAGTTTAGATAATAATAAATATTGCCCCGTATAACGGGTTTAACTTGAGGGATACCAGTTTACAAGCACCGTCAAATTCATAATTTTTGAAAGTTTACCAACTTGTGTCCGCATAGTTTGCTAATTAGTAATATACCAGTCTACTCCTTAGAATTGTCCCACAAAGGACCCATTCAAACAATCTGCAGTATCAATAAAGTATCCAGTTATATAACCAACTTGTAAGTCTATATCAACTTATTTCCAGGCCACCATGTTACGTTGAAGGGTAGAAATCAATTCCACCAAGAATATTTATTGTGTTGGATTGATTTAGACCTTGAAACGATCAATAGTCTAAATGGCAGTATTTGTACATAGACTTCGGGTACCTTTTGCATTGGAGTAAGGAGCGTCATTCAAGAGGTGTATTTGTAGTATGAAAAGATCACTTGATACACAGTACCAGAAAATATGTAGTGTGGATCTACTGCAGGTAAGTCGCGTTCCGGGCCAATATATAAATTGGTCGCTGGTGCACTCATCTGTTCATAATGTCTCTGCTACCACTACTGTCGGGAAAGTTTAATCGGCTCGTCGCAAAAAAATCATGACCAATAGGTTAGTTAGTCGTGAGGATGATCCGGAACTGGCGAAAGAATGGGAGAAGTCAAATAATTATCGGCATCAATGAGCAGGTATTATTTCCACAAAGTAATTATGTTCAGACCGAATTTGAGCATCAAATGTCGGCATGGAGCTGTTTCTGCGAATGGGAAAAGAAAGCATTATAGCCATGGTCACTTCGGTAATATGAATTCATGATTATGTTCAGAAACGCGCGAATGATGAGCAATTGTCTCTTAAAGCATATGAGGATGGATTCCACTAACGGGACGTTAGTTTTTCGCTGACAGCGAGGGATAAAATAGCTATTGCTCAGTATATTAAGGGAATTCTGGCTGAAACTGTGGTCTAAGTAGCCTATGTTTTAACAGTGAAATATGATTGAAGTTAGGGTGGGTGATACCGATTTGACCTTGAGGGGCACGAATTATTCCTTAAGTTTGGTTGAAGTGATATCCAGAAGACTGGGTAGATTTGCAGGATCCCCTTAAATAACGAGGTGATTCATCAGACCTAGAAACGAGCCGGAAAATTGGCCAGCGGGTCAAGCCACAAAGTCGACGAACAGTTGCATGGGGTGACATTGCCCATTAATTATTACCAAAACCAAGGTGCATAGTTATAACGCTTCGGCACAGAACGGACTGAAGCGACACACAAACTTTTATAGTATATTATATGATAGTATATGGTGTTCCGACAGTGTCACATTCTTGCTCTGTATTAGTGTCTTTATTTATACATAATCTATTATTTTCCACCTGAAAGCCATCATCGCGGAGAAAGCCGTGGGTTATGCAGGGACACGCCCCATAGCGAAAGATGTTCTGACTTTGTCTCCCTATAATCATGCCTCCGGCCACTTAACACCAGCTTCCTGCTTTTTATTAAGTATGGTCGACGAAGTTGAGGTGACATAATGTTTCCAGCCTGCTCCCAGATCTCTGATACTGTGGATACATTTACGACCCCACCGTCCCTTGGCATCATGCACACCAGGCACTAGCCATAGTGATTATACCTCCATTCATGCAACGGTCTGGCCTGCTCCGTCAAGCAGGAATGAGCTGTGCCACCGCATCACATGAGGTACCCAAGCAGGTGCGCTATCCAAATGATTCCCAGATGAGAACTATTTCAGGGCATCTCCTCCTCCTCATTTACGATAATTAATGATAATGGATGCCTGTGCTACCACCACTGATATTAACTTATTGTGTTAGTTTCCGGGGGTCTTCGTACTGACGATAAAATTCTCCCTCTTCAGCTTGGTGTTGGCGAGTCGTCCGAATGGTAGAAACGGAGGAACGCAGTGATTCAAAATGGTGGTTTTGCACTGCCATTTTACGACTAACTGACCTTTGTTCAACTTTTGTGACCGGCAATATCCAAATAGCTGCATACTCAGGGAGACTATACATGGCATGGTGATCTATTCTTCCCAACCTTCTCAGCCTAAGTGAGAAAATTGGCATTCAGACATGTAAAAATCGCTTGCGTTCTTGTAACTCACATTCAGGATACTACATTATTATCTAGGTTGATTAGTCCGTCAGTGGATTACTCCTGTCTTACATTCTGGATCAGTAAGGCCGAAAGATTATTATCAAAACAATGTGAAGATGATGGGATGATGCACATGTAACTGCACCATCTCGAGTGCTTCAGTCGCTTCTCAGGCTATTGAGGTGCTTCCATGAAGATAGGCACAGTATTTTATCCTCCATCCTAGGTAGGACATCAGGCATCTAGGCAACCATTTCGTGCTTCACAAAAACCCGGTTAACTGGGGTATTTTCGTGGGGTTGCATCATGCCTGTTAGACGCCAAGCCAGCCTCCCACTTAGGAACTTTTAGCATGGTAATGAAGGATAGCGGCTAACAGTGGAATCCAGGATGCCTGATCGGCAGTGTGATATGAAAACAATTGTGATAAAAACTAGTAGCGTGGTTGACCCTTTATCCTTCGTCATACTTTAAGAAGGAAGACCAATGCTGTTACTATTTCATTTCTGGGTTGTTGACGCGGGCGTTGATTTATTCACGTTCTTAGCTGATCACGGTACAGGTAACCCTGGGTGAGGAAGGTCTAACAACCACCGACAGATCACCTCATAATAGAGTAGCAGCTTTCCAGACCAGTGGCAAACAACTTGAACTCGTTGCCAGAACAACTGAAAACAGCTTTCTGATGAATACATTAGGGGAAAAGGATGCATAATCAACTCTGTTGATGTTGAGAGTAGCTACTTGACCAAAAATCGTCACAGATAAAAGGTTACTTTCTCTCTCTTGACGTCTGCAGACAAGTATGAAGACGTCTGCAGCAAAAACATCACCAGCCTCCCGGGGCATTTTCGACCTGTAAGCTCACCTGCCTTGACAATGTGTGAGTATTTTCACATAGATTCACCATGAGTTGAACTGTTCCGAGGGTTAGGGCAGCGACATTATCAGGTTATTAACGATCTTCAAGGAGATGAAGAAGCTGAGAAGTTTGTCGGTATTTTATTAACCGCGGAAGGCTATAGTGATAGTGGGTATAAAAAAGTCATATAAGAACTGCAGCTTCTGAAGTTAACTCCTAGCGGGGTATGTGTGGTACTTTCAAACGCTACGCGTCGCAGTCTCAGCGATGGTAGACTACGAGGGTGCGTGGAACTCCCCTGCTGAACACCTCATATCATTGATAGGTCATCCTATAAAAAGGGCGGGGATTCCATAGATTGATCCATCTGTCGAGTATTTACCCCTCTCACGCACAGCTAGCCAAGTCTTTGGCCCAAGAGGTCGCTGAAATGTAACCTTGGTACGGGCAGATAAGCTAAGATTATTTATTAGTTTGGTCTTTAAATTAACCCTAAACCAACTGCTTGTAGTGAACCTTCTCAGGTACCAAAACCGTAACAGTGCGTCAAGCCAGGTCAGTTCCTCACGCTCCTTTTTCATCGGCGAAACTGAATGCATTGGCGGGAGGGAATGTACCCAGAAGCTTGAAGAATAGAGAGCGGAAGAGGATGAAGGCCAATAGTTCAAGGTGCTCAAATGGTACTCGTCCTATTGTGGTTTCCTATAAAAGGGTATACAAACACTTAACTAAAGTGATACTGCGGAAGAATTAGGGCCTCCATTTGTATCTGGCACATGTCTACGAACGGGCATAGAATAGTAGTGGGCTAGAAATTACCTACTTTATGATGCCTTCGGTGTGCGAATTTTGGTATTCAACACATTTTCACACTTCCTGAAGTAGTGGATTTGGCTTTCCTGTATTCGTCGAGTTGCGTAGATTACGTGGATTGAGAAGTTGGGTGCAATGCAGCAGGGCTTAAGGCAAAGTTATCTATATTATCTGAAAAATAACCGCAGACAAATGAGGCAGTGTGTAGATGAAAAACAAGCGTCTAAGAAAAGGGATTAGATGAAAAGTTTGCAGAGAATAACGAGGTATACAGTCGCATAGTTAGGAAATAGCTGTCATCGGAATTAAAGCTTTGGTACTGGATGTAAATCGGTTAGCAAAGTAGCTTGAAAAATGAATCCTAGCGTTTAAGGCGGGCGGAGATGATATTACTGAAACATTGTATCTGCATCATCAGGCAGTGTTGGTGGTGGGTGCGGTCCCAGTATCCTTATTACAGAGTGATAGCCCCGCCGTGCACTGAATCTGTGGACATGATTTAAGTACGTTAGAATCGACAGACGTCAGAAGACGGTGGAACTCCATCAAGAAGACTCTGGAATCGACATGAAGGGATCAAGTGAGGAAAGGAAACTGGAGGTTACTTCCTAGATCGCTGTGCTTTGGTTTGGATAATCGTGATCGGGTTTAAGGCAGTGTTTCCCGATAGGCATCTTATGGTCGTGACCACGCGGATCTTATGGAGAAGTTGGGTTAAAGGTGGGACAGTATAACAAGAGTTATTCTGTACTAATGGCAGAAAGTTAAGGTTAGAATAGGCTTTAGGCGTCTTGAGTAAAGCCGACCAATGTTCAGTTTCTTGCGCCCTCTCTGATAATCAAGTTTTCAACGACAGTTGGGTACGCATTCACAATCTGTACTTTGTCTGAAGCATACACGTCGCCGCAGATAGTCGTGCTACATTTAGGTAACGGGCAAATCACGACTTAAAATAAAATCAGACCAATCCTAATGGTGTACGTGTAATCAACTTATGGATCAGTCAAGCATCCGCTTTTGGACATAAACACTGAAAATACTTTGCAACCCCCTGATAACACAGGGCTGGAACTGATTTCCTGGACTTACACCGGTCACAAACCATACCTTACGCCAACGGTAAAGAAGAGGTACACGTTAACAATTTATAAGCGCCGTGAAAAGCTAGGCATTCATATACTCTTGAGGGACAGAAACTCACCAGTCGCACCGGCACACCCCACTGTTGAGTCCTGTCGCATCCGAGACATAGGTAGTGCATCGTCTAGGGAACTGAATACCAGAAACTCTTCCGCCCACCGGGGCTTAAGAGACATAGCAAGTTACTTTGCGAGCCATGGTGGCCTTTTCACGCTTCTATTTATTGATGCCCGCTCGTTACTTAGGAAAATATCCGACCTCAGAAAAACAGTTTTGCTAGCCAAACCCACTGCATTATTAGTTACTGAATCATGGTGTGCTGACTCAATCCTAGACGTGGACCTGTGTATAGATGGTCACACTCTGTATCGCACTAGTCGTGACCACAAGCGTCGTGAAGGCTGTTTGATCTATGTGTGTGGCCTTGCTACCTCAAATAAGATTAAAGATGATATCTTCAATGATCTGCCCGACTCACTTTGGATAGTTATATACGGTACCAACTACAAAATCTTCATAGGCTGCGTGCACAGAGCACCATGTTCAACAAAAAATGATGAAGTGATGGCTAGATCATTTGCCCACGCTGGATCCCTCACTGTTGACCTCAAACTGATTGCAGGCGACTTTAACTTACCTGAAGTTAACTAGGAGGTCGGTCGCGGCCCACAACAATTTGATGAAATACTTGCTGTCACAAATATCTTGGCTGGAAGCAATACATCCAGCAACCCACGCGTGGAGATAGTATACTGGACCTAGTCCTTGGCTGTGACATCATCCCTGTCACTACCCACTTTAGTAGGGAATTTTCTAACAGTGACCATAGGATGGTATTCTTTTGCTTACCAATTCTTCCTCCCAATAAGAAAAACAAACAATCTTTAAATTGTACTGGGCATAGAAGCTATGGGAATATAGAGTGGGAAGTACTCATCGAGCTACTCAGGTGCTCTCCATGGGATGACTACTTTACCACAGCCTCATTGACACACACACTCTAACTTTTCTACAGAAATATGGAGCTGTGTCTAGATGCTGTTGCTCCTGTGAAAACGGTTAGGGTTTATAAGGAGCCGGACCCATATATCCCTAAAATATTCCGCAATAAACTTGGGAAATTATCATCACATTACCACTCGTTGAAAGACTTCATGTCACTGCACCTAATTCATGAGACTAACGAATCTATCAGGACACTACGTGCGAAACACGCAGTAAACGAAGAGATCGTCGCTCTCAAAAGTGGCTCTAGAATACACAAGTTGGCATCCCTTCTGAGTAAACGTCTGGGGCCATCAACGGATGTAGCCTATCTACTACATAATGGGGTGATACACAACGATTCCCTCAAGATTGGTGAACTGTTTAGCGAGTCATTCGCTAATTTCAACCTTAATGCCCTCAACCCCACTAGCTTTACTCCAGTTGCCACTAGTTCATGTACTAAAGTGCAGTTCACTGTCAAAAGTATCACTGAGGCTATCAAAAGCCTGAAACTATCGACAGGTACAGAGATAGATGGCTTAAATTCAATAGTCATCAGAAACAGCGATGATATGCCGCTGTTATTGCGTAAGATGTTCACCCTATCAATGGAAAATGGCGAGTATCCCAGCGAGTGGAAAACCAGCTTTATAATTCCTCGCTACAAGTCCGGTGACGAAGCGAATGTTGGGAACTACAGACTCATCGACAAAACGCCAGTCGTCTCCCGAATGATGGAAAAAGTGATAAGGAGCGGCATGTCTGGCTACCCACTTAGCGAAAACTTCATCACAAAGTCTCAGCACGGTTTCATTAAAAACAGGTCTTGCGTTACTTGCCATTTCGACTTCTCCAACCCCATCACTAGTAGCCACGAGGCACATAAAATCGTCATTGTTCTATACTTCGATAGATCAAAGGCATTCGATAAGGTGCCACACAGTATTCTCTTTGATGAGCTGCAATCGATCGGCATCCATGGCCCTTTACCTCATTGGCTAAAGTCATTTCTTAGTTATTGTGGTCAAATCGTCAAAGTAAATTCTATGCAGCCCAAACGTAGTCTCATTGCTTGTGGAGTAATGCAGGGTAGTGTCCTTGGACCTTTGTTGTTTATAACTTATAACAATAGTGTATGCGCGTGCTTCACTGCAGGGGTGTCACTCATATACCCTGATGACCTTAAGGTTGTATACTCATGTCACGCCCATGAACTAGGTAATACGCTATCTACTGCTCAACAAGAATTAGGTGAAGTTGCTAAATGGTGTGACCAGTCCCATCTCCAGTTCAACATTGGTAAATGTGGTTGGCTTAGCATAGGCAGCGATAACCTAGATGCGTCTCTCGAAGCTACCTAGGCGTTCTTCAGTGCTAGATCTTGGTCCTAGATATTCCAGTGAATTAACAATCTCTGGGCAGACGGCTTGTATCACATCTAAGTCACGTAGACTCCTTGGATGCATCGTCAGTAACTTTTATACTACTGAATCGAGGGTCCTACTCGACAAAGTGAGCATCCGTCCAATTTTATAGCATTGCTCGCTTATCTTAAGTGCCTTTCGTATAAGCGACGAAGGAAAAATTGAAGGAGTACGAAGCCACTTCACACTATAAACACTATGGGCTGACTGCAGCCTAAACTGCGTTTCGAGGTGCAACATGCTAGGACTGGAACCCCTCCGGAAGAGGCGACTTAGAATGAATCTTATATTTTACTGTAAATTACTTCGTAAGCAAATGCACTCATGTGGCACGGAAATAGAAATGGCTGCAACATCTACTCACTATTTACTTAATCACAACCTATTAGCGGAAAGTGGGTGTTGCAAGACCAAATTGCGAAGAAACTTCCTCATCAATAAGTTCTGTCACATCTGGAATAGACTGCCTGAGGAGATACGTGCCGCAGGCTCATTATCAATGTTTCATTCTACACTTAATAAGCTTCTAACATATGATGAGTCCGTCACTCGCCTGGGCACTAAATATACTCTCTGGGCTAGTGAAAGCATACTAGGATCTCTAAACGTATAGAGGAAAGCTATCATAAATCTCAAGTACCTTTCACCTCAATGGACTCATAAAGGGTGTTTGATTACCAGTCCGTCTGGTCGGATTGTGCAGTACAAGTACATAACCAGTGTTCCCCTTAAGTTTACTGACAAACTACCTATCTAATAACTCGCATGAACCTCATGTAAGAAAAAAGAAAGATCCATTCCCATATGAATAAATTAAAGTTTACATATGGTTCGAATGACTTTAAAAAGACAGGGACTTCTCTCCTCCTAGTTTGTTTTACGTGGTATTCCATTGTCCAGTTTCTCCTTGCGCTTTCTTTTTCTTCTCTTTTCGGTGTCAGCCTGACAAGAAAGTCCTAAGCATTAATTCGTTCAAAAAGTATCAACTTGCTGGAAATCCTACTTCGTACCTAATACTGGAAACTGATGTTAGAGGTATCCAACTGGCTCGCCCCCGATTTCCTGTTTCTTGAGGAGCTTCACAACCAACTCACCTCCCTACCGATACCCTAAATGCTACCACATACGAAACCCCGAGCACAATAACTGGTCTTCGATTTCTGGTCCGTGACAAATGCAGCGGAAGTCTGGATAAACAGTCGAACCCGAGAGATCACTTCACCCAACGGCAACGCATCCATAATAATGCTATGCAACAGATTTCCCCGGCACTTTATCTTGTATCAATCCATCTAATAGAAGTCAACTAACAGCCAATGTATCTCCTTCACAATGTTGCATAATTTAACGTGAAGTCTATGAAGTTTTACACATGTGTAGTATTCACCACTGTTGAACGACGATGCTTCCAGCCTTTAATTACTTGCACCACAACAAATGTTTTCAGTACCACCAGTCTGAACTGCTGGGAAAGGTAACACTTGAGGAGTGAGAAACGCCTGAACTTAGACATTCACCTGGATTGGATGATTGTTTGGATACTTATTTATTCCTGAAATTGTTGAAGTTATTGCTGGTCAATAGAGCTACGGGCATAAGAATTACTGTTAAAACAGACGTTTATCTGACGAAACACTGGGTCTTGCAGATGGGTCAACCATGTCGACTACCCATAACGCAAACACCGAATATCGCGCCGTTTGATGTGAAATGAGAATTGTGAGTAGGAATGACTTAAACTCAGAATGATGTGTATGTGCTGTAAGGCGATATTTTCCTGCCGTTTTCGTAACATTTAGATACTTGGTATCATGAAAGAGTCTAATGTCCTCCCTCTGTATCATTCAGTACTGCTGAAACGCTTTATGCTTCTCTGCAGTTATCAATTTGATGAGGCCTGCAAACTGGCTTCTCTCGTTTTGACATCGTAATTTGAGAGTGAAGATATTTATTATTTCTAAGAATATGTGGTAACTGGGTCACACGTCAAATTAAACGTATGCGATACAGAGTCCTCAGGACGTAAATTGACGTATAGTCTGTTGTTATCGAAATGGACGACAATCGACTTGTCGGAGTTAAGTGAAGACTGCCAGTTTTATCTTTAAACAAACAAGCTGCTTAAACCATCCAGGATTTAGTTTAAAAGCCTACGTAATGATGAGTGGGGGAAGCTCTATATATTTCTTGTCGGTAGCAGGCAGTTGGGGTTTGTCAGATATATTGTTCATACAAAAGGGGGAAAGCAATGTCCGAATACACTTCCTCCAGCGATACCACTCAAAATAGAACGTGGCCGAAGAAGAAAAGGTGTGACTGAATTTCCTCCCCCCCCCCGAGTTTTCCTCTTAAATAATGGGCCTGATTAAGATTATGAGGTGTTTCAAAAGCCAACTTCATGCCAACTTGATTGACGTGGGTGCGGACACTGTACTGTGGCAGTAATAATTTATTCCTGAATTTAGAGGTGCATATCATTTTTACAGATACGGTTTCAACATTAAGTGGTGAAAAATCTTTGGTAGTCTTTTCCCCATCTCTTTTTCATTCCAGGCGGCGGGAATCCCCAGCCTGAAAGAAGGAAGGTGTTGCATCACATACAAACAACGCACTTTAGGTTAAACGTTGAATTTTTATTATGTTCGTAGGCTATCTGGCAGAAGTGAGAGCTGTGTTTAGCGAATGTGTAAAAGAATCATTCAACCAAAAGAGGAAAACAACATTCCGGAGAAAATGTAATGCTAGCTAAACTGCTTGGGTGTTTTCATTGGAAATACCCTGTACACAAAAGGAAGTATCATGGAAGATTCTATGTGCTATTGAAAAAAATGCACCTCTAGGTTCATCGAAATGTCAAGGTATACTGCGCATACAATAACAAATGATAATGATAACGATATGTCACCTCCACCGATGAAAAGTTCTATTGCTGTTTGTTCAGACTAGACTGAACATATGTTCACCATAGCCGGTGTTTTTGTGACATGCAACAGTGGAACAGTGTCAGGTTCAGCAAACAACCAGCCGGTGATACGAAAAGGCCAGAGTGAGGTCATCTTCCTTGCATATGCGCTCGCCAGTCCCAGCCCGCATGTAACGCCCCCGATGCGTATGAAGACTGAGACAGCTTGAAAAACGTAGTGGGTGGCACTACAGGGTCCTATGTGAAGAAAACAGAAAGGATGCTGGAGTCTGTCGTCATCAAACGCGAAAGACTTAACAGAAACAACACGCATCTTGGCTGGACTGATTACAGACCTTGATGAAGCTTCTAGAATTTGGCTCGCATCAATCCAAAGGCGGGCGTCAGCCGACGCTACCGACGCTACCGACGCTAATCCGTAAACAAGGGCTATCTCAACAAAGGACCCGCCGCGACTCCTGAAGGCTTCGGTGTGCGTGCGCAATGGAGTCAGCGGAGTGGGAGGAAAGGTCTGAAAGCTGAAATCCCTACACGCAAGCTTTAAGCTTGGACACCGGTCAATAATTGAAGCTTGCCTCGACTCAGGTATTTCGGACGCTGAACTTCTGGCTAACACGACACCCATTCACAAAGACGAGTATCTCAAAATATAAGGTGACCTGGCCTCGCACGAATTCAAGCACCAAGACTGGCGCCAAAAACATTCGACTAGCAGAATCCTTCATGTGATATTTTACTCCGAAAGTAATTAGTGTTATAGCACAACTTCACTTGATTTAGCAACCAACCACAAACACGAAGGTAGGCCACTTAACTAAAAACTACGCAGAACATATTCATCGGCGTACCTATTTTGGAAGGTTAGGGATGTCTCCTGCCGGGTTCCGGGTGGATAAGCATCTATGTTGCGCTACTTGGTGACGAATGATGGGACCCCGATGGAATTACGTGCATGTGGCTTTCACAGCGGGTATAAAATCATTACTTTTACCGCGAAAACAGCAAATAAAGTTCTGGTTGATTTCCTGACCACCTTTCCTTGCTGTGGCAGGGCCGAAGTTGGAGAGATTAGGTATTTCCTACCCACTGCGTGATGCTACCAAGCCTGAGAGTCACCCGACTTAGATTAGTAGCGTTCACGGATCGCAAGCATGATCGCAGAGGCCATCAGTTCAAATGTATTAGAAGCAAGGCACCTCCCATCCACAGGGGGTTCCGCAACAGTAGCTGACGATATGCAAGTGACCTGATAGGAAGACTTAGAGATTACCCGGAAAAATAATACTAACTAATGACAGGGGTTCGACCGAAAATAACATTGTCAACCACAAGATAAGCCCGATTACACCAGGAAAATAGCCGGGCTGTCGGAATGGCAATATGGCACACCACTGAACACCAAGGAGAAGTAATGCAAGCCTCGTCGTGTACAATAATAATATTAATAACATCTATTCCTGAATATACACGCACACACAGTTTTTACAGGTATGAATAAGTTTACACATAAATTACATGTATCTTCATGGGAGGTAATCTCAAACACAACCCATTGTCTTCGCCTTAACAAAAAAGCCGGGTTTGTATCTAGGCCTTACATGTATTACCTGAAGAAAAATAAAGCTTGAAGCTAGTACCTCCATGGTAATAGTTGGTGCTTTTTGCTTGTGGTAATGATGAAAAGTTTATGAGTGAATGTATGCACGAATTGTTTGCTTATTGTACTTCGTTGATGATTCCAGGACCGTATAATTCATGCATGTTAATACCATCCAACGACAAGGATTCATAATCTTAATGAACATTATGGCTGACAGCCAAATGTCTTCACTTTTCCGACTCAGGCACCTAGAAGCAATAGATCTGTTTGAATGCGCCTCTCAGCAATCGGCAGCTGTAGTCGGACTTTGCGCAATGTCAAAACGTGCTTAGTTGTCTTCGAAAATACTGAAACTGAAACGGACATTTTATACAAACTATGACTTAGATTTGACCGTATAGTATGGGAAACGCTGGGCGCTGACCAATGGGCTGACACCAGATGTAGATTTTATTTGCGTATTTTTTCCGTTAAAAGGTTGGGATCAGACTTCCGTGCGGAACGTCGGAATTATTTGACTTCAAGCCCGCTGTGACTTAAACGACTACAATCTGCCTAATGAAACAGATATGTTTTGCCGATGCGACAAGTCGAGACCGATGATGCTAGAGAGCTGCTCCAAAGGACGAAGCCTCCCGCTTTGCAGTCGATTCACGAATTCGATACATAGGAACCAAGTACTGAAAGAGTGAAAGTGAACCTTCTTGTTACTAATATACAAGGGTGACGGAAAGGATGCTGCCAACTAGCGGCTGTAGCCAGTCATGGCCGCCATGGAGGACCAGCAAGTACTAGGTTTCTGTAAAATTAATGATCGATCTACTTTTGTTTCTTTTCTCCATGAGTGATTGCTTTCAACGATCAACTTCCCTATCCCTTTACCCGCAGGTGACACTAAAATACGGAGGGTAGTGGGTGGGAGTGATTATCCAGAAGGACACCAAGATAATCTTTCATATCCTGAACTTCGGACTGCGGGGAAAAATTAAGTGATGACCTGGGAGAATATGAGGTGAAGTGCCTTCTAAATCCTGAAGTCGGCGGAATGGGCGACCAAGGAACAAGAATTGGACCTCGATTTGTTCATTCTACTCAAAATCGGCCTGAAATATAGCGGGGCGACCTCAGAGACAAACGCCGTTACAGTCATCTTTCAGAGGCGCTCAGGCCTTTCGCCTCTGAAATCTTCTTCGTGGACTTCAAACTGCCCGCCAAACCGCAGCACGAGCTTGTTCGTATGATTACACCTCATCACTTACCTGGGCCTCAAAAGTTTCGGAAAAGGCAGAGCGAAGGACTATGAAATTGGGCTTCATGTCAGGAGGCTAACCTCGCTCTGTGCACCCCCTGCAACTTGACTTCTTCAACCTGACAACGACGCACTAAACCATTCACCCGATGATGTGTTTCAAAATCAGTCGCAGGAAAGCCGGAACAGGCGGACCCTTGGGAACCTAACAAGGACACGACAGCGAAATGCTAGTGCCGGGGTAACAGTCAACTTCTCACTTAAGTTGTATCTCGCTACTTAATGTCATTCTACGGAATCTGTAGAATTGTGTTTTATCGGTCTCAGCACTCGGGAATCAACCTATCAGTGTAGGATTCTTACACCACTGCACCTAACTATATTTCGGAAGCCAGGCACTTTCATTAGGTCTCATACAACAGGTACGGCTAGCTGCCGGCAACGGAAATGCACCTAAGATTAAGGAGGTACATTTCTATTTTCACCGTTTTCCTGTTGCGGCAAATAACGGTGGCCATCGTGACGGAATCATTAAAAGAGTTGTCAGATAAGCACGTTGACGCATATGATTCACCACCATCTGATATGGATATTATCTGATCTCCTAACCCATAACAACACCGAACTAAGATTATAGAGGTGCGGACCACAGTTGCCATGGTCCTCCCGGAAGAACCAAGGTGAACTGAGAATTTTGGCCAGCAATCAGCAATGGCTGTGCGTATGATCGAAAACGAACAGATTATTGAAGTTAATAATGTAGGTACATTAAGAAAGGGTTTAAACAGACATGAAGAAAGAATAAACTCTTAGGCCGTACACACTTGAAAATATCAAATGCCGTACCGAAAGGAGACCTAGGTCTATGCATCAGGTAAGCCATGCTAAAAGACGGTTGCTACCAGCCAAGAATAGTCTGTCATTCTTGAGCTCACGAAGAGTAGCTCGTCACAGAACTAATATCAGGATCACGGGCAACCCCTTTTCATCGACGGCTTGTTAACCATAGAATGCCTGACAGTGAGAAATACTAAAAGATCTTAGAGTGGAGTCACCCGGAAGATTTTTAGATGAGCACGTGTGCACACATAATTTATAACTGGCTCATTCTAGGAGTCCGTAATCCCGCCAACCCATTATTGCACTCACGAAATATTGTGAGTATCCAGTAACACTCGTTGTCACTATATGAAGGTTCTTTCTTCTCTCTCCCATCACATATTAGCCGCTTTTACCTGATACCTAATTTATATCAACTTCTAAGTCACAGGTAAATTGGATTGCATTCACTACTGAATTTATATGTACCAAGATCCTGTTGATGTATTCCGATGTCAGTACTGTAAACGTATCGTATGCATATTGCAGCCATGTCTTTGAAGTAGGACTAAATGTTTGAAGGGTCATCTGTTCCCAACTACCCATAAATATGTCTGCAGCGGTAGGGGATATTGGTGATCCCATGGCAATACCTTCGGCCCGTTCACATATTTTGTTTTGAAACATAAAAACTAGATACTGGGCACAATCGTACCCTTAGTATGAAACTGAAGAGGGTGAGCTAGCGATGGTGGATTGCAAGATCAAACGAACACAAGAAGGAAATCTAGAGACTAGCGTTCATAAAAAACCTGCCTGTTCGAACCGCTACTAATACTTTGAATACTCCCACCCCATTATAGTTAAAGTATGCCAAGTCAAATGCCTAACTGATGAAGCGCAAAAGTCCACCATTAGATAAGAAAATCCTCAACAAGCAATCAGACACACCAAGAATACCCTATGTCTCAATAATCACCCACCAAAAATCATCAATAAATTCATAAGAAATGGAAAGAAAAATTTTAGCAGTGGTAGTAGTAGTAACACAGGTGCTACTATTAATAATTCCACTGCTAACAGTTATAACGCTGAAAGGGTTAAGCGAGAATACGAGGCCCATGTTGTGTCACTATAAAAGGAAGGTACCTCAGAAGAATTAGGAGGAATTATCAATAAGGCTACGATTAAACTGGCATTCAAACCAACAAACTAGCTTCGAAAAAAGCTTTGGGTCTTAAAAGTTCCTATAGATACAGTAAAACCTCGCCTGCTTAACTAGTTCACTAGTTACTAGCCGGTCCTAAGCCGAGGTAAAAAGGGAAGGTTGGGCATACGGCTAGCAACCCTACCCCGGAAAACAAATATAACCGCTAAAGAAACTTCAAAGCACAAACGATATGTAAAAAATAATAACAAAATTATTCCTCGCTGGAATCGGAGAGGCAAAATGACGCCAGTTGGTGAAAGCCTTCTGGAAGCCAATTGGCCGATGTGTCTTCTCTCTCTCTCTCGATGAAAGCGAAAGTAAACGTGGTGACATGGAATGTCCGCACCATGTATGAACCTACCAAGGCTGCCCAGATTGCAAGAGATGAGGAGATATAGCATGAAATTGTTTGGGACCTGCGAAAGTAGATGGAATGGAAGCCGACTCTCCAAACTGTTAACTGGAGAGTCAATAATCTACTCCGATATTGTCACACAGACGACAACCACGAGCACACTGAGCTTTGGAGTGGCTATCATGATGTTTCCAAGAGCATCGAAGACCCGCACGCAGTGGGAACCATCTCCTCCAGGATCATAACAGCAAGATTCAACTCAAAAGGAAGGAAGGTCACAATCATACAATGCTACGCACCTACAAATAATGCAGATCAAGAGAAGAAAGTGGAATTCTACACACAACTGCAATCAGCACTGGACAAGCCCCACCCCAGTTGGCGACACTAAAATTCTAATGGGCGACATGAATGCCAAACTGGGAGCGTACAACAAAGGAAGGGAACTAACCATGGGTCGAGAAGCACTCGGTGAGGTGATGAACGAGAATGGAGAATTGTTTGCAGAATTCTGTGCATTCAACGATTTGATGAATGAAGATGGTGTGTACAAACCCAAGGATATTCACAAAGCGACATGGATTTCACCAGACACCAGGACACCAAAAACCAGATCTACTTCATCTCAATCTTAAGAAAGTGGAGATGCAGCTTACTTGACACAAGATCAAGAAGAGGAGCAGACGTAGGTTCAGACCACTATCCAGTACAAGGAACCTTCCAAATCAAGTTAAAAGCCTTCAAGGAAGCTGGTGATAGACCGCAGTTCAAATACAACACTCGGAAACTGAAGGACGAAACCACAAAGGAAATCTTCACATCAACCATCAAGACAAAACGGGAGATATCGAGGAACATCCCTGAGGAAACCTGTGTTAATGAACATAGGAACTCTTTGAAAGAGATGTGGAAAGAAACCTGCATACCCGTATCAGGAAGGAAGAAGAAAGAAGACAAGGAATGGATCTCGACAGACACATGGAAGCTGATAGAGGAGAGGAGGATGGTGGATCAGAAGATAAACCAGTGCAAGGATGCTCAACGACAAGAGGAACTGAGTACAATCTATAAAACACTGGACAAAGAAGTGAAGAAGAGTGCACGCAAAGATAAAAGACACTTCTACGAAACACTGGCAAGTGAAGCAGAACAGGCTACTGGTAGGAGAGACCTGACAACATTACATCAAATAACCAGGTTACTCTCTAGGAAGAGATCAACACATGGAAACCAATAGATGATGAAGGGAATTTAATTACGAAAGGAGAGAAACAAAGGAAACAATGGGCTGACCCACTTCAAGAAGCTCTTGAATCGACCACCACCTGCACTTCGTCCAGAAATACCACCTACAGCCGCTGCACTACAAGCGAACACAAATCCTCCAACAAAAGTGGAAGTCCTGAACGCCATAAAGCTACTGAAATGCGGGAAAGCAGAAGGACCAGATGGAATCTCGCCAGAAGCACTGAGAGCAGACGCAGGGACAACAGCGGACATGCTGACACCACTACTCCAGAAGGTCTGGAAGGAAGGGAAGGTACCTGCCCATTGATTGGAAGAAGGGCTACCTTGCCAAACTCCCGAAGAAGGGAGACCTAAGTTTTCGCAAGAACTGGCGCGGAATCATGCTCCTGTCCACCCCAAGCAAAATATTGTGCCGCATCATTCTGGAGAGACTAAAGGATGCGCTGGATTCAAAACTACGACCGGAACAGGCTGGCTGGCTGGATTCAGGAAGAACAAATCATATGTGGATCAAATTGCAACGCTACGCTACGCATCATCATAGAACAGAGTATAGAATGGCAGTCAACCCTCTACATTAACTTCATCGACTTTGAATAGGCCTTTGTCAGCGTCGACCGACAAGTAATTTGACAACTTCTGCAACACTACGGTTTTGGTGCCACAAACCTTTATCAGCCTCATTCAACAACTATATGAAGACGCCACATGCCAAGTAATTCACAATGGGAAGCTGTGATGCTTTTGAAGTGAAGACAGAAGTGAAACAAGGCTGTCTACTATCACCGATGATCTTCCTGATTGTGGTGGACTCGACTAGATCATGCAACAAACAGCGAGGAGCTGTGAGAAGAGGGGGATGAGCTGGACTGCGGATAAGAACCCAGGAGACTTGGATTTCTCCGATTTCGACCTACAGGCGAAAACTAACAAGTTGACATAAGAGGCAGCAAAGATAGGGCTTCAAGTGAACGTAGAGAAAACAGAGGTGATGAAGATACCCAACTAACAACAACAACAAGCTCCAATCATCATCAATGGGAGAAACTTAAAGGAAGTAGCCTTTCACCTACCTAGGCAGCACTGTCTCAACTACAGGCGGCATAGACGAGGACGTCAAAGCAGCCAGGATCGGAAAAGCAGGACAGGCGTTCATTAGCCTGAAACCAGTGTGGAGATCTTCTGCACTCAGCATAAAGCCTGAACAAGATCCGAATTTTCAAAACCAATGTCAAATCAGTGGTTCTGTATGGCTCAGAGACTTGGCGCGTTACGAAAGGGATTTCCAACAAACTACAGACATTCATCAACAACTGCCTACGCTGACTCGATACTAAAGATCAGTTGAGATAGCCAGAAAGAATAAACAACAAGGAACTCTGGCTGGGTAACGAACCGACCAAGAACCTATCACCCAACAAATATGCAGAAGGAAGTGGAGATGGATTGGAGTGGGCATATACTGAGAAGGCCGACTGGGGACATCACGCGTCGGGCCCTCTAGTGGAATCCCCATGGGAAGCGACGAGTTGGGTGTCTGAGGTGAGGGTGACATGGAGGAGATCGTGCGAGGAGGAAATGAGAGCTTGTGGGCTGTCGTGGAGCCAGGTTCAAAAGATTTCAGAGAACAGAGTGCACTGGAGACGTGCTACTGAAGCCCTATGTTTCATTGGGAACCGAAGAGACATAACAATAATAATAATAATCGATACGGTTCGGTAAATTATTCTGGTTTACTAGATCTTTTGCAACAATTGTGGGGTTAGGCGCATAGCAGTCAGGCAGGGTCAGTAGGAATAACGGAGCACAAAATCTTAGCTAAATCAAGATCACGGGATCCTGATAAGATGAGAAATCTGGAGGAAAGCTCGGCTATAGCTCTGCATGCGATGACACAATCACACAGTGGGGTGAGATAGAGCTACAGTGTTAAAATCTAACTTAGTTGGGTGGGAGGAGAGATTGATGACCGAATCGTTGTTCATCGAATCAACACCAAATTCATACAATCGAAATGGTGCTGCACCTATCCCAGATATACGGAAAATTCTATTACCCTTGTCATCACAGAGAAGGACAGAATATTAGGAATATATGAAGACCGTCTCGAAGTTGTGGAGTCACGTGCTGATGTGAATATGGACAGCAAATTGTGTCCGAAACGTTATCTAGTAAATGCTGCTGTTTCGCTGTATGATGTTTCTAATAAACAGACTGGGATGGAATTACAATCTACCACAGTACCCAAGTTTTACTTTTATATTTACGAAAAGTGACGACCCACAAGAAATCACATGCCTTGAGATCATATGCAATAAAGCACAAAAACTTTCCAGACAATCGATGGGGTGAAGTGAGGTAAAAATAGCCTTGCGTGGAAACCTACAAGCGAGTGTTCAAAAAATGTTCGTTTTCCAGATGAGACAAAGAGATATTAAATATTGGATGCAGAAGAATATTGAGCGAACATTGATATTCGCCAGAAAGGATTCACAGATGCAGGCGGAAAACCCACTAGCTTGCCTTCCGAAAGGCCGGAACGAAGGGAACCTTGCAGGACTAGAAACTGCCGAAATCTTAGCGTCGTCTTCGATACACAACTGAACATGCCACCATCCAACCGAAATTGCCAACTGGCCGAGCAACATCCAGTACTACCAAGTGCAGTTGAGTTGCCTGGGATAAAGGTGTTTCCTACTGTGGTCCTCGAGAGGCTACCAAAGCTCCGAGCAGGGAAATCACCGGGATGCGATGATATCTGGACAGCTGTGTTGAAACAATGTTCGGGGGCCTTATGTGGTCTGCCCTGTAACCTGTTTCAACAATCCTTGGGCAATCACATACTTCCATGAGAGTGGAAATGTGCTATTCTGCCTACCATCTTCAAAGGAGGAGACAGGCAGGACCTGAAATACTTTCAACCCATAGCTTTTCTACCAGTCATAGCAAGAGTAATGAACATGTCAGGGAGTATTTTAAAAGAGGGGAGCGCCAAGTGGTGCTCAACATGGTTTCAGAAAGGGCGGGTCCTGCACTTCGGACATTCTGGAGGCCAGTGATATGTGAACGACATACTGAGACATCCAAGTTTCTGTTCATGTTATTTTCCTAGAGTTTGCTAAGGTCTCTGACACAGTTCTGCACACCAATCTTACTCGCAAAAGATCAAAGTTGAGTATCCATTATCCAGTGCTGTCCTAACTACGGGTCACTTAGACGGCAGACAATTCTGCACCAAAGCCAACAGGGGTTTGCTCGACTTGGAATACGTCACCATCTGGTGCATCACAAGAACCGATTCTGGGTCCACTGCCGTTCCTTCTATTTGCGAACAACCTCCCACTTAATCTCAACTCCCCAATTCTACTTTGCGCTGACGATGGAGAGGAGAGCCAAGTGCATTGCAAAGTGATCTCAGATTGCTTGCAGAGTGGGTGAATAATAAGGAACTAGCATTTAATCTGGATAAGTGTAAAACCATGTTTTTCCGCACCCCTGACTCTCAGAAAGTACCCTACTCTCTCTGTGAAACATGGATTTTCACACCACGCAGAAAGACCTGGGACTAATACCCACGGAAAAGCTAGACACTGGCTCCAAGTATCCAGGTGATGCATGAAGAGATTTCACGGTACTGTGCTTTGTGAGCAAACAACTAGATGCCCCACTCTGGAACTCTTCCTGAAGCTATGCAAGAACTACATACGACCTCACTTAATGGTCCACGACCTCATTTGACCACCACTCCTGAAGAGCGATATGAACCTCCTAGAGGAAGTCCAGAGGCGAGCAACAAAGGGTGTCGTAGGAATGGGGTAAAAACCGCATTAGAACGGGCTGAAAGACCTAAGACTCTACTCTCTTAGCTACTGTAGACTACGTGGTGATGTGATAGCGCCTTATAAGATCCTAATTAATCCAAGTCATCGGAACAGTGGAATCCTACCGAACGACCACAGTGGCAGTCCTCGCAGTGACCCAAGGAGAATCGTCCACCGAAGGGCGAAAACTGGTGTGCATTCACACTTCTACTCTGTGCAAGTACGCGGCCACTGGACAACATTGCCTGCCAATATTGCCGCTTCCCCGTCTGCTGACGGCTTCAAGAAGAGTTTGGACAGTTACGCAGCGAAGCATGGTTTGCATTCATTCGTCTGGGATATGGACTAGGTTGATACAACCCACTAATTCGGCACAACTCAGCACAGCCAACCCATCATCGAATCTTTTGTAACGCCGCTATCATCGCGAACCTGGCCCAACCTTATGCTTCTCTGCAGACATTTCCTCCAGTTGCCACCTTCTACTAAAAGCATTACTACTTCTATTCCCATAAGCCGTCCTATGATGTTATTTGTTCCTTCTCTTCCTGGTGACTTTACGTTCCCAAACTATTCAAAAAAGCTCTCCGTGTCACTTTTCTCCCACGAATCTACCTAGGTTTCTTGTCCCGTTCCGCTTCCTTTTACCTTATAATGGTTTTATTTCCTTTTCTTTGTAATTCCTTTCCTTTGGTTCCTCTGGAGACTTTACTGTTTTGGGAATTGTCCTGATGCTACAGATGCAGAGGCCAATCACCAATTATTCTGACTTGTTATATGCCCACGAATACGAGAACAAGAAAGAACACGATAGCGTGGTCTGATGGAATAGTTTACTTGCGAGGTCATGCCAAGATACCGATACGTTCCAACTGACTGGCTTGAGGGTCGATTACAGGCAGTGCAACGTAACACAGCAGCGTACCAAATGGCGAGGATGCTTGGTCGGGTGCCTTCATCTCGGCGAGTCCCGTTAAACTACGAAGGTCAGCATCAATGCTGAATCTCGTCAAACCCTAGGCTACTGATTCTGGAGAAGTGTGACGCTACATTGTCTTTTTTTGACAACTACTCCGACCCACTGCCTGGTCGTACGACACTTGAGGTATCCTTCTGTACCAAAGTCCTTGGAAAAACCACACAACCCCTACGAAGTCAATCAACACCCGACTGCCCGTCGGGCTAACTAGAGCTACTACAGGCTGGTGGCCAGACCCTCTGCCTCTGAATCCACCAAAGCCCTGTGACCGTTCCGCAAGACCTAGAGGTGAGCGCAAAGAAATCATTTGGTTTTGCACTAGCTTGTAAAATAACATTAGATCGTGGATCTTATCTTAATGTTAATCTGAAGATTTGTGCAAGGATTCCGTTTTCCGAAAGCGGTGTTATTGAAGTGTGGATTACACATGGACTTACTTGATAAAAATGATCCCATTAGTTCCATTCAGGTACCATGTAACTTCAAACTTATTTCCTAACTATTTGATAGGCATCAAGAAATGAATTCAATCGTATGCAGCAAAATAATTTGATGGATGATGGCGTGCAGTTTCACTATGCCATTGATCTTCTTCGTACAACTAAAAAAGAAGCATTAAATCTCTCCATCAAACTACTAGAAGGTTGGTCTCAAAATGATTGTATTATTTCCAGAGTTATTTAAAAGTACCAAGGATGAAGGCCTTCGTCGTGACTGCTTGTACTATATGGCTATAGCGTACGTAAAACTATCGGTAACTTAACTTTGCCTTTCAAATTTCCCTAGGATTATGAAAATGCAACTAGCTGTTGCGATAATATCCTACAAATACAGCCGTTAAATCAACAGGTTAAAGATTTGCGTGAGGAAATTCAAAGCCGTGCCAGAAAAGGTAAACATTTTCACTGCTTTCACATTGATTATATTCTTATAACGATGGAGGCTGTAAACTGGTTTTCTACTCATTTTACAAATTTCAAACGTGTTTGCACTTTTTCATCCATACTCCTGATTTTCGTACGTTTTTATGCTGTTATCGTAGTCTTATGCATTTGAGATTGTTGTTCCTGCATGGGATACTTAAGTACACAGCTTAGCATCGCATACGATTCCTGTTCATTTGAAATATGTGAAAGGCCAGCGTAGCTTGTATGTGTTTTTTATGAAGTACTTCGACTTATGAGATGGCATTCTGCGAATCACGAATCTTCATACCAGCTTCTGCTCCTTCAGGTTTAGGGTTAGACTGAGTAACCTGTTTTGATCCTGGTAGTATAGATCTCCGTAAAGATCCAGTTTCTCTGTGTGAACGTTGGCCGTAGGAGCACCTATCCGAATTTCTGGTAATATGCCCTAGATGTTGACTACCCTGTGAGAGAATCTGAGTTCCACTCGTAGTTTATTCGACCATGGCTTTTGAACCCATCATGACTTCCCACATTGAGTCCTATAAGGAGTAAGTAGATAAGGGATGGCAACACTCATATCGTTATTTAGATTACGATACCCTAACATTATTATTATTATTGTTATGTCTCTTCGGTTCCCAATGAAACATAGGGCTTCAGTAGCACGTCTCCAGTGCACTCTGTTCTCTGAAATCTTTTGAACCTGGCTCCACGACAGCCCACAAGCTCTCATTTCCTCCTCGCACGATCTCCTCCATGTCACCCTCACCTCAGACACCCAACTCGTCGCTTCCCATGGGGATTCCACTAGAGGGCCCGACGCGTGATGTCCCCAGTCGGCCTTCTCAGTATATGCCCACTCCAATCCATCTCCACTTCCTTCTGCATATTTGTTGGGTGATAGGTTCTTGGTCGGTTCGTTACCCAGCCAGAGTTCCTTGTTGTTTATTCTTTCTGGCTATCTCAACTGATCTTTAGTATCGAGTCAGCGTAGGCAGTTGTTGATGAATGTCTGTAGTTTGTTGGAAATCCCTTTCGTAACGCGCCAAGTCTCTGAGCCATACAGAACCACTGATTTGACATTGGTTTTGAAAATTCGGATCTTGTTCAGGCTTTATGCTGAGTGCAGAAGATCTCCACACTGGTTTCAGGCTAATGAACGCCTGTCCTGCTTTTCCGATCCTGGCTGCTTTGACGTCCTCGTCTATGCCGCCTGTAGTTGAGACAGTGCTGCCTAGGTAGGTGAAAGGCTACTTCCTTTAAGTTTCTCCCATTGATGATGATTGGAGCTTGTTGTTGTTGTTAGTTGGGTATCTTCATCACCTCTGTTTTCTCTACGTTCACTTGAAGCCCTATCTTTGCTGCCTCTTATGTCAACTTGTTAGTTTTCGCCTGTAGGTCGAAATCGGAGAAATCCAAGTCTCCTGGGTTCTTATCCGCAGTCCAGCTCATCCCCCTCTTCTCACAGCTCCTCGCTGTTTGTTGCATGATCTAGTCGAGTCCACCACAATCAGGAAGATCATCGGTGATAGTAGACAGCCTTGTTTCACTTCTGTCTTCACTTCAAAAGCATCACAGCTTCCCATTGTGAATTACTTGGCATGTGGCGTCTTCATATAGTTGTTGAATGAGGCTGATAAAGGTTTGTGGCACCAAAACCGTAGTGTTGCAGAAGTTGTCAAATTACTTGTCGGTCGACGCTGACAAAGGCCTATTCAAAGTCGATGAAGTTAATGTAGAGGGTTGACTGCCATTCTATACTCTGTTCTATGATGATGCGTAGCGTAGCGTTGCAATTTGATCCACATATGATTTGTTCTTCCTGAATCCAGCCAGCCAGCCTGTTCCGGTCGTAGTTTTGAATCCAGCGCATCCTTTAGTCTCTCCAGAATGATGCGGCATAATATTTTGCTTGGGGTGGACAGGAGCATGATTCCGCGCCAGTTCTTGCGAAAACTTAGGTCTCCCTTCTTCGGGAGTTTGGCAAGGTAGCCCTTCTTCCAATCAATGGGCAGGTACCTTCCCTTCCTTCCAGACCTTCTGGAGTAGTGGTGTCAGCATGTCCGCTGTTGTCCCTGCGTCTGCTCTCAGTGCTTCTGGCGAGATTCCATCTGGTCCTTCTGCTTTCCCGCATTTCAGTAGCTTTATGGCGTTCAGGACTTCCACTTTTGTTGGAGGATTTGTGTTCGCTTGTAGTGCAGCGGCTGTAGGTGGTATTTCTGGACGAAGTGCAGGTGGTGGTCGATTCAAGAGCTTCTTGAAGTGGTCAGCCCATTGTTTCCTTTGTTTCTCTCCTTTCGTAATTAAATTCCCTTCATCATCTATTGGTTTCCATGTGTTGATCTCTTCCTAGAGAGTAACCTGGTTATTTGATGTAATGTTGTCAGGTCTCTCCTACCAGTAGCCTGTTCTGCTTCACTTGCCAGTGTTTCGTAGAAGTGTCTTTTATCTTTGCGTGCACTCTTCTTCACTTCTTTGTCCAGTGTTTTATAGATTGTACTCAGTTCCTCTTGTCGTTGAGCATCCTTGCACTGGTTTATCTTCTGATCCACCATCCTCCTCTCCTCTATCAGCTTCCATGTGTCTGTCGAGATCCATTCCTTGTCTTCTTTCTTCTTCCTTCCTGATACGGGTATGCAGGTTTCTTTCCACATCTCTTTCAAAGAGTTCCTATGTTCATTAACACAGGTTTCCTCAGGGATGTTCCTCGATATCTCCCGTTTTGTCTTGATGGTTGATGTGAAGATTTCCTTTGTGGTTTCGTCCTTCAGTTTCCGAGTGTTGTATTTGAACTGCGGTCTATCACCAGCTTCCTTGAAGGCTTTTAACTTGATTTGGAAGGTTCCTTGTACTGGATAGTGGTCTGAACCTACGTCTGCTCCTCTTCTTGATCTTGTGTCAAGTAAGCTGCATCTCCACTTTCTTAAGATTGAGATGAAGTAGATCTGGTTTTTGGTGTCCTGGTGTCTGGTGAAATCCATGTCGCTTTGTGAATATCCTTGGGTTTGTACACACCATCTTCATTCATCAAATCGTTGAATGCACAGAATTCTGCAAACAATTCTCCATTCTCGTTCATCACCTCACCGAGTGCTTCTCGACCCATGGTTAGTTCCCTTCCTTTGTTGTACGCTCCCAGTTTGGCATTCATGTCGCCCATTAGAATTTTAGTGTCGCCAACTGGGGTGGGGCTTGTCCAGTGCTGATTGCAGTTGTGTGTAGAATTCCACTTTCTTCTCTTGATCTGCATTATTTGTAGGTGCGTAGCATTGTATGATTGTGACCTTCCTTCCTTTTGAGTTGAATCTTGCTGTTATGATCCTGGAGGAGATGGTTCCCACTGCGTGCGGGTCTTCGATGCTCTTGGAAACATCATGATAGCCACTCCAAAGCTCAGTGTGCTCGTGGTTGTCGTCTGTGTGACAATATCGGAGTAGATTATTGACTCTCCAGTTAACAGTTTGGAGAGTCGGCTTCCATTCCATCTACTTTCGCAGGTCCCAAACAATTTCATGCTATATCTCCTCATCTCTTGCAATCTGGGCAGCCTTGGTAGGTTCATACATGGTGCGGACATTCCATGTCACCACGTTTACTTTCGCTTTCATCGAGAGAGAGAGAGAAGACACATCGGCCAATTGGCTTCCAGAAGGCTTTCACCAACTGGCGTCATTTTGCCTCTCCGATTCCAGCGAGGAATAATTTTGTTATTATTTTTTACATATCGTTTGTGCTTTGAAGTTTCTTTAGCGGTTATATTTGTTTTCCGGGGTAGGGTTGCTAGCCGTATGCCCAACCTTCCCTTTTTACCTCGGCTTAGGACCGGCTAGTAACTAGTGAACTAGTTAAGCAGGCGAGGTTATACTGTAACATACTATTTCTCATTTGCCTGATTTCACTCTGTCATACAAATTTAGTTATCCTAAATGATACGTGTCCTACAATACCACGTATAAATCTCAACCATTAGCTGCTACTTTGTCGTGGTTAGGTTTGTATGTGAAAAGACTCTTGGAACGCGCTCTTTCGAGATCCTGCGATAGCACAAAGGTCGGTTAGATAGTGGTAGAAATGAAAGCAAATACGGTCATTATGTAAATCACTCTGATGGGGCGTCCGAGGGGGAGTCGTACTGCTGGTTGAGTGGGAGTGTGACAACAGATAGGTGTTCCTCGCAGACGTCTAGGAGTACTGTCCTAATGCCACTCTTCCTCTAAGAAAGGGGGCGGGGTTAGGAAAGGTCGGTTTTAGATATAGCACGCTCCTCTCTACCACGTGGTATACCCGGACCGGGGATATATGCTCAGACTTAAATCTCGAACTTCTGGGGAGACCGTGTTTGAATGGACTCAGGCAAATGTCCCTTGGGCGTCACTGTCATGCAGACACTTTTTTAGTTACCTCAACACGTATGAATCATGCCTTTAAGTATTCCATAACTAGCGGAAACTGACAGCTATTTTATTTCGTAGTGATTTTAGCTGTACCACAGAAATCTAATGATTCTCTTCTGCAGATTGTTTAAGCTTTTAAATTAATAATTTCAGTGGACTTGGAATGACCATATTTGTAATTAATGAAATTAAAAGCAATAAGTACCAACTGCTTAACAGCATTTTTTAATTTCGATTATGAGATATGGTCATGGATTCCTCTGATTCTATTATTAAATTGCAACAGACGATCACCGTTGTCGGTGTCTCACGTGGTATTCACCGACTTCAAACCAGCGATAGACACGGACAGAGTACATTGTTATGAGCCATCATTGGAGAGGATCAGTGGGGGATTGCTGCTCTTTCTGGAGCACCAATTTGGACTGCTGTCACGAGCTGCCACGGACTCATGTATATCTGTGCTTTACTGATCACAGAAGACAGTGAGGCCCATTTGTGCTCGATTAGTGGATGGGGATGCAAAGTACTCATTTAGGGAAGAGTTAGCCAGTCATTTATTTGAACGTTACAGCAATACTCATGTTGAAGAAACTTGGTGTGACATTAGGTGTGTTGTTAAAAAAGAAGTAAAGACAATTGGTAACCTACATCCAGTGAATAAACGTCATTGGATGTTCGCGACATCATCCGAACGGATTGATGCAAGAAGACTGATTCCAGCTGGCTCTCACCAAAATTACGAGTGAAAGCAACGTAAACGTAAGTTGACCAAGAGATGTGGAGTCGCCACGACCTACCCCGACGTCCCATGATAGGAGGAGTTGGATTAAGTTGGAAGAGGGTTCATGGTGGTTGGCCTAATCAAGACGGGGTACCAGTCAGTGAAGTCTCTGACTGGTCCGAGCTATGTGGGGGAGATGTAGACTGTCTGGTTGGAGTCCTCGAGACGAAACGAATCAGTGGTGTAGGAATCTTGATGACGTGACTGGAAATCGGTCGCAATGGCGCATATTTATTCACTCATTGACACCTACTAAAGCCTAAATGTTCGTAGTAACCTTTAACTTCAGATTTTTTTTATTTCCCACACAACTTTCCCTACTTTGATATAACTTTTCTTATCCCCCTATTCCTTGTGTACGGTGGTGAAGTGTAACAACTTGAGCCAGTGCAGCTGTTTGGAAGGTTCTACGTTGATTTCGTCAGTCATTGTCAAATGAGTAAGTGTTTTGGCGGTGTCAAATACACACTCGTTTTTTCATCTAGTTCATAAATTTACATGTCTCAAGGTGACATACCGTTTAGACTGTGTGCACACTAGTTTCATATTTTCTACTATCAGCCGAAAGACTTGGTTTAAGTCATTATCCTAACACGATTGGATAGTTTATTTGATACTATTCTCCAATGTTTCAGATGGCCTTACTGGTCTGGCGGTTGTTGGAGGTGCCGTTTTGGGAGCAGCTGCGTTACTGGGCATTGGTCTTGGTGTTGGTTTGTCGAAAAGGAGGTAATTAACTGCGTCCATCAATATGATAGTAGGTGCACTGATCATTCAACCGTCGAATCGTTTTCTTACTTTTGAACACGCGTAACGTCTGTTTTGTCTTTCTTATTTTGATTATTTGTATAAAAAAACGAAGCTTTTATTTTCATATAGTCATTATATGTGATGATTTGAATTTTATTTATCTCCTGGTCTTTCGGAAAAAAATCACCTCTCTCAGAGCTATTGTAAGTTCATGTTCATTATCAAGTGAAATAAATCAAATTAGTTGTGGTGAGAGATAGACAGTGTTAGACTGTCCCTGCATTGCCATATGAAAGCATCTTGTAAAATCCATTCTTAAACTGACGAAATATACCCATTTATTCATGAATGAGAAGGACGTAATTGTTATCAGTGAAGAAATATTTCTTTTCAATAACTTCATTATTAAGCTGTACAGTCTTATGTATAATCCGTAGAATGCCAGATAAATGCACTAGAAAGTTGCTCAGTCAATATACATATGATGCAGTTGTTGTTGGTGAAATTTATTTAAGTGCAAGGATTAGAAAATGCGTTATTGAATAAGGAACGAATTGACTTCAAGTGGTGAAATAAGGGTCAAGTGTTGTCAAAGAAGTGTAAAATGACAATTAAAATGAAGTATAAAAAGTCAAATAAGATGGAAAAACTAACCAAAATGAATTCTTAAGGCCAGGGTGGATAAAGGGTTTCACAAAACGTTTTTAAATGAATATTTTCATCCTTTGTTCATGTATAACCAATCCTTCAGCTATGCATAAGTGGTGGGAACGTAGACCTTTAGAGTAGTTCAATTTAACTTTGTAAACCTCAAGGAGCTGAGTTGATGCAGTTGTTTTTGTTCGCTCACCTTTGGTTAACCAAACTGAGTGGTGTTCTGCAACGATTTTCTGGAGGGCCAGCTTTCAACGTCCAGTTTAGTCAGCTTCATAGGAGCTATACGAAATGCAGTGGTACTCGTCTCAAAATAATAATCCTTATTATCCCGTTTTATAGTATGCGGAATTATCACTCGCTGGTTTAAGGAATTCAGCCTCTGATTACTAAGTAGCACGTACAAATCTGCTGCATGTGATTCTATGTGAGCATATCAGTAGACTCCAAACCTATCACAAACTTCGTGTCACTTTTGTTCTGCGTAATCTAAAAGAGTTGTGGTTTATTGGTCTAAGCACTCTACTTCTAACCTACGAGCAACGGGTTCATGCTCTACTGCACTAACCCAAGTATGGGTAGCCAAATAGTATAACTAATACTCATAGTAGGCCTACTGGACTAACATGCATGTGATTGCTGAGTTTACGATCTAAGTCCATTGAGGAATCTTTCGCAAGGAGGTCAAGCCAGATGAGGAGACACCATTGAGAAAGTCGAATGAAAATGGACAGATTAGGTCTGAATGTGTTGGTGAATATAATTCTTATAAAATGTAATAGAAGATAGAAATTTCGGTTAGTACAGGATCATTTCTGAAGCCCCCATGTTATTCATTGATTTCAATGTTCCTGAGTTCATGTAGGATATCGCATTATTGCGAAACCATAGGTCGTATTAAGTGTTTTGGTGGAGCTAATTCCTCTACTACTATCTTGGAAGGAATTCTGTTTTTTAGGACTGGGATGATCGGTGGTTGACATTCATCAGAGGAGATAATGTTTGGATACCAAGTCGATATGCAATCGATGGTTGTAGACCACTGTGTAGGGAGATATAAACTACCTCGTTCGAATCCTTAATATAATGGGAATCAATGGTTGGATACTTTAGATTAAATACCTGGAAATCAATCACATTGGTGCAGATGCATTTATTCTTTGACGTCTTCTTAACCTTGGGCTTTTTAAATTACCTTAATTTTCAGATCCTCCTTCCATACACTATTGTCTACTTTATTACCAGTCTTCTGCCAAGCTGATTTTTGCATGCTATTGTAAAGTGTGGCAACTTGAAATGATGCACTTCTGTGTTCTAAGTTGGTTTTGTCTATCTGTTTGGACATATCTGTGGTTATACCCTGTGAACACCGTATAGATTGATAAATCCTATCAACAGAGTCGGTTTTGAGAAGAACCCTGCTATTGTTATGTATATCTTGACTGATAATCACTTTATGGCGCAGTAGTCACCCATGACGACCAGTACAGATAGGTGGAAAGGTTGATTGACGAATCCTTACCCACTGGATATATTTGCTACGCAACCTGGCATAATCAAATTTAATACTAGTTTATATTGCAGTAGCTGCTCATGAACGAACTAGTGCTATACACTGACTGTCTCAGTTGTAATCCTCTCATCTATATACTGTATTGAACAGTGTTTTGATATTCGTAATTTGTATTTTTTATAAAAACGTATACTCGATCACTATATGTAACTTCTCTGTCACCATAGGAATTTTTTAAGGTTTACATACTACTTAGATAAGTTAAACAGGATATTTGACTCTTCATCTAGCTCCTAGGAGAATATTCCATTGGGTATTCGTTTGTGTTCCAGTCAGTTTGTGATTTTTAGAAGGATACGTGTTAGGTTAGTGGATTTCTTCATTGTTCATGTCTGCGGTTTTGAATGACAGCATGTGACTTTTTGAGGTAAGTTATTACACGTTGACAATCGTTCAATGTTAACCTCATCCACACCGAGACGTTGGTTTTTGTGACATAGGTTGTCTAATCACAAAGTTTCGTCGGTATGCCAAACAGAAAGAGGGGTTTTCAAATTTATTTTATGATATCTGACCAATTGATCCTGGTTGTGGTTTATTTGTCAGCATAGTATAAATTTATTATCTTATCAACTCTTTCGCAAACTTGTTCCATGACTATTTGACTGTGTAGTCATCTATTTATTGGCTGATATGGGATCTGTTGGAAATGTTTGTCGATCTTCAATAACATGAGATCCAGACCTACAGAGATACTCCTTCGATTGTCATTCTTAGTTTACCAAAAACTTCGAAATTCCTGCAGGGAGATTCATTTTTAATTTATACAAATACCGACATCAGTCGCCAATATGTGTGAAATAAGTCAGTCTTTCAAAGTAGCATCACAGCAATGCAGTCGCAGATCAACAAAGTTGTAAAAAGTTACTAGACCCAATCAGTTATACTGGACAGAAAATGACATTGTTGGTAGAGAAATGCCAAAATCTTCCTAAAATTGTTTACATTTCTAGTCAAGACTTTGGAACTAAGCTTCCAAGCTCATACGATGAAACTCCCAAAGATTTTCCAGCTGAGCTACTAACTTTACGAACATTTTGCATATTGGTGAACCAAGCAGAGATAATATAAGTATTTACTGTTTGTGACTTTAGCCATTTGAATACATCCACATAACAGTACTTCTGAAATATTTCACTGAAAGTCAACATATGCTAAGCAGGTAAGAAGTAAGAAGTTAAAGGTGGTGGGCTAAGGTGTCTAGTACTTATGTATTCCGTAGCTCATTAATACTACTTTCCAACTGCAAAATGGATCTGGGCTCCAAATTATTCAACTTTTATGTTTAGTGTTCAACCAACGTAAACAAGTAACAATCGTAGCGTTGCGGTAGTTATCAGTATAACCAACACTGTTTTTCTTTTTGGGATTTTTATGCCTAATGCAACAGCTCGTTTGATAGTACACCATTTATCTGATAAACTCTTTTAGTTGCGGACTGAGTGGATAGTGGTGAGGATAACGATACTAAAGTACTCAATATCTATAAAAACCGTTACTTGTCTTCAGGAATTTACCGTTCACATGGTCTCGTAATCACTGTAAAATGAAACCTACCACATAACTGTTAGGACTGTTTGTGTGTTACATATAGCAGGGAAATTAGGGGTGGTTTTGTAATTTGTTCAGTGAAATGATAAACTATCCAGTGAGGTTCCTTAACCCACAAGGCAGTATTAGTCTAATTTAGACATAACAAAGAATCAACTTTGGTAATTGTGAATAAATGTGATTATGTCAAAAACAAGAACTCTCGTCTGTACTGTCAAAACCAGGTTTCAGAAATAAGTTATGAAGACTTGAATGAAGTTACTAAATGCCAGCTGATTGTGACTCATCAGTCACTGAGAAATGGGAGCTCATTCCAGCATTTAAGTTCGAAGTAATCAAACCTTACGGAATGCATACGCTTAAGATGTGCAGCCTACCAAGGGGTTGATAAGCAATGTCATCCTTGCGTCCAACTGTTGACATGCTAAATTCACAATGTCATTTGACAGCGAACTGACTTGTACAACTAGTTGAACCTTTACAATGCGAAATAGTCAAATTTAGTTTCAAGGATGTAATCATATTTGTCTAAAACAAATACAATAATCTAATGAATTCAGCCATGCTATCTCCAGGTTTCGTATCAGTAATAAAGTACAATCCCGTTTATGGAAGCGATTAGTTATATGTATGAGGAGCTAGTGGAACGGGAAGCGAAACATTGGAAGGGTTGTTGTTTAGATATCCGATTAACGTCTACTCTGTGTTTGATAATCAATTTTACTGACAGGTATATGGAATTGGGATGAGCTCCAACTGACATTTTCTTACTAAAATGTGCATTATGAGGTGAACTTACTAGAATCTAATGGTTTTATCTTTGCGTAGATGATAAATTTGTCGCTTGTGATAAGGAAACTGGTAAACAGGAACTTCTGAAAGTCTTCAATAATGTCCATCCCACCACTTAATTTACGTATGAATATAAACTATAGAATAGCATATGTGTAGATGTTTTTCATCGAAAAGAAAAACAACTCTATGAAGTTCACTATGGTCAGTAAAACTAGAATCAGTGGACAATACGTTTGTTCTCATAGCTTCGCCTATGTAGAGTACAAAAACAATCTTGTTCGGTGTTTTAGTCATCGAATACAATTTATATCTTCCGAAAGCTGAGTAAAAGAAGAAATGTTGAAACTGAAAACGATGTTGCTGTAAGTTAGTGATTCAAGCAAATTCGTACAAGATGTCTGTAGACTTTGTAACAAAGTGTAGGTAGGTACTATCGGTAAAAAGAAAAGCATATTTCTAAGAATAGAACTAAGAGGAGACAAAAGCAGTGGAACAGTGACGCATCGGTTGGACTGACCCATCTTATGGATGTTCATGTAGACCAAACTGTTTATTAGCTTTACAACCAGACCAGTAATGACACAACGCTTTAAGGGTAAATTACCGATGTGCGTGTAAACTCAACTGATCCTGTAGAACTGGTTATACAGGTGGTACTCAGAGGACTTCAACTTTAAATGCCTGTGAAAATGTACTGAATTGTTCTGAAAAGGAGTCAAAAAAATCCAATAATATTATTACTTTTCCCTGTCTGGGACATTAAATTGGACCTTGGCTTCTGCATGTTACACCGAGTACCAAACAATCTACAAAAATGCAAACGACTGCGTTTCTTGTTCCCAGCTGCCTCCGTAGGAACTAACAAAAGATAGTTGGATTAATGTGTTCAGAAAAAGAACATCCAACCTGTCTGTCTATTCTGATCCGATATAGGGCTAATGCAAATTTCATCACTTCGATATATTATTGACACTCCCTCTTTATCCCTTCTCATTCTGCTACTTCAAGATTCTATTAATACGATACATTAGATTTATCATCATCGTTTTACCAGTTATATAATCGCCACTATCAGTCACATCGAGCTCTCACATAGAACTAATCCGACTTCGTTGCTGTATATAAATAGTTTTCATTCCCTTGATAATAAATTATCCCTTGGGTTTTTTATCTATTCATGTTGTAAACTTTGCATTTATATATATGCAGGTCAAAACTTCTATCTAAATTTTTGAGAAATCCATGTCGTAGCAAATCACTTTCACTGTACTGATATTAAGGTTAACAGTTATATTTCTGCTAGGACTCACGTAACTACCTAGGTGGATGAACATTTGAGCATTAAACTCCTGGTAACCTTAGAAATCACCTTCCACTTCGATTGTATACCTTTATCGTAATGTAATGGAACTATCTTGATATTAATGAATTTTCCACAGAATCAATCATTCGACTAACCAGTTTCACTTCGGCTGGTGGATTACTTTGATATCGATTTTACGGATTTGTATTGGGGATCCATGGCATGTGGAGGCAGTCAAGGTGGGTGTGAGATTTAATATCCACCGGTCACCCCAGATGATGGCCGCAGTATATCATAAATGGACAGGTATGAAGATGTTAAAAAAAGTGGCTGAATGTTAAGTGTTCAATTATTCCTTGGACTATAGGTATGGATTGATGAGGTTTTTAGTGGCGCTCCAGCTGATGGCGATCGGTGATTAGCAATATTTTCAAAGCAAATAAAAAATAATCACTGAGAGTGAAATCTCGAGTGGAAAAATGTGACAAGTATGCTGATGAAATCATGAGATATGAAGCATAGAAATCTACCATCATTCAACTTAAAAGTGGAAGGAGATTTATAGCTAATGTTCTTTTCACTTCGCTGAAATTGGTATTTCAGGCACATTTCAAGTGGATTTTCACCTAAGTAGCAGAGAAAGCCTGAAGTTTGTACCGATAGTGTATCAAACGGCAGCAAAAGCTTTATAGTCAAATAATTCATCCCAGGAGACAACACTAAGAATCAACTTAAAAAGGATAAAAACTAAAGATATTTTTCAAAGAAAGCTTTCGACCCATTTTTTCAATAGCGTCCATACGGGACTATCAGAGTATAGTGGAGAGGTGAGCTTTTTTAACAATTCAGCTCATTTATATAATGGGGGAATTTCTGTCGATTTTAAATATTAGTAGAGTAGTTACAATATTACTTAGCTTCATTGTGCCGCATGATTATAATGACTCATTGTAAATAACGAAGGGACTATTTTCTGCATCCTTGTATGATTTTCCAAATTAGTGTCTTAGCAGAACATCAAGAAAAAAGATGTATTCTGTAGACTGAACAACGGTCAAATGCAGCCTCAGTTTTCCTCCAGTAATTGTCAGGAAGTTGCATTAAGGGACTGGGTGCAATTGCAAGCAGGAACGTTATGTGCAAATTCAAACGGCCTGTATGCTAAGGTCGAACAATTCTGTAGCTGCTGTCAAGTAATCTCAGTAGAAATTCTGCTCACTTTCAATGAATGGCTCTATGGACTAAATATACTTCAAATGTTGAAATACTTACAAGGCAAATTCGTAGAGTAAATGTTTGGTTGACAGCTGGCGTGAAACTAAGGCCTGTATTCTTAGTATTTTCTCCAAATGCGAAACATTCTCCGTCTTCATTCATAGATAATGCCTCATAACACTTATTTGCATACCCATCATGTCGGTACCAATTTTCTAAGTATGTGGTTTGTGTAATCGATGGACACATTCAAGCGACAAAAGTCTACTTACCTAATTACTCTTTTGGTTCTCACGCTTCCATTCCAGCTCATTTAAACTACTGCGATAATTATGTGTGACCAAATCCTAATCTCACTGCATTAATCATCTGTGGAAAATACAACTGATACTCGTACATTTGACGTGTTAGTTGACAAATGTAGCTGAGTTCAGTCAGGACTAGGTTACTTACATGGCATAGTAACCTAGGCAGGATGTAACACACCCTAACTGATTAGAATTAAATGTCTAGTTGTTTTTCGATTAGAATAAATCAATCTTTCAGTTCGTTTTTACGGTTAACTTTAGTCATACCAAATTTCACTTCAAATCAATTTGATGAAATAGGTATTTTCTCTGATCTTGTATTTCGTCGGTGAATCAGTAGTTGTGTTAATATGAATTGTAAGTTGTAATGAATACGTTGCTCGTGACCGATCGGCATTTGAGTCCACTCCCCACTTTGCATTTCTATAGGCAAATAATAAGAGCAATGTGATGAATGAAAGCAACTTTCTGGGGCATGTACTTTAAGCTTCACTGGAGTATGTATAGTCTACAATTGTCTGAGTTATTCATGCCTCATCGATCTACAGTAATGTGTATATATTTCGAACCCAGGAATCATCGTCTGACCATATTTTTTTGAGAATTTTCCAGATCATTTCTAATGAATGCTTTCTGCATACATTTCAGTCGCCTGCAGTTTTACTTGGTTGATGAATAGAAATGGGGATGATAAAATTCATAGAAGATAAATTTGAGATGATTATAAAAAACAGTAAAAGCGTGAGGAATTAAATTCACTTTGTTGGGTAATTACAGATATATTACAAACCGCTTTTTCATTATTTTCATAACAGTAATAGAACAAACTACGCATTTGTTTCCATTCTAGTTTGTTTATGAGAAATGTCACGCAGCGAAACAGTGCCATTTACTGGATTAATCTTCGGACATAATTTGTTGTCCATATTCATATCACATGATATGATTATCCTGGAGTCCTCTGCTAGCCACAATCAAGTAAATTATCATAGTAAGTATTCAGGCAATATCGAAATATTCGTATAGGGACCCGTATGCCAGTCGAAGTCAAACAATTCGATCCAGTAAAACAACGAAGAATTACAGGCGTATTAATAAACAGTAATAACCAATACTCGTTGTATAAGAGGTGGTTTCGCAGCAAATCAACAATTCTCAGTGGCATTTGCGATGGAGATAATGATTACGCTTGCTAGGTTTTCCATTCTATTTGGAATTTGATGCTAGAATTATGGCGTAACTCCCACAGACCTCCTCGCATATGGGAGGATTTTGTTTTTAATTTGGATATGCCCTAGTAGAAGTAATTGCATCAAATTACACAAGTTTGATATCCCATGTTTTTGAACAAGCGATTTTAAATCAACCTTAATTGTTTATGCCTCCTCACACTAACTACGTATATTTTTAGGCAATATACATCAATTTTCTGTGTGTCGCTGTGCTATAAGTTTTGTTGTAAAGCAATTCGTTAAAATTCTTGAATCTTTTTTCATATTACTTCAGACAGAGTTTCCATTTGTCATTTTTCATGCTTATGCCACAAACTGTCTCGTTCCTTTCTCATCCAAATTCATCAATCTTCATATTAGGTTCTATTCTAAAAAATGTATGTTCTGATCACATTAAGTTCTACGTACATTTTAGGCCGTCACCCGTTGCAGAGAAGGATTGAAATACAGTGAACCCAATAGGTTATTCAGATTTAAATCTACTTCTTTTATGTAAGCACAAGAGACTGATAAACTGTCATACACAGTAATACATCACATTTGAGTGAAACGTGTGTGAAGTACTGCTTTATGCTGTATGCGGGCTGGTTAATTCAATTGAGTCATCTAGCTCAAAGTAACAAACATCACTAAAATTATATACCAAAGTTGCGAATACTCCTCACCATCTCATAGAGTTGAATGTTGGATAAATCATATCATCTATATGACTAAAACATTCTATTTTGGTTGCCTCATAGCGTGCCAAGTATATAGGGTGGGTAGAGAAACTAAAATAACAGAAAATAAGTAAGATGATTTTGTATCTAAAAAATTCTCTGACTAACCAGTGTCATGCACAGCATAGGGAATACTTTCAATTATGGCAGTATGACAAAAAATGTGCAAATGTGAAGAATGTTTTGTAACTGGTTACGAAAGTTTAAAACGTGTTGTGTATTTGTGATCATCAATAAGTTCAATAAATCCGATCTTAAAGTATATAAAAACCACTGTTAACTAAGCCGTAAACAGTTTTGGTTAGTGAAAATCAAACTGGATAATATTGACGGTAGCTAGCAACGGAATCCAGGATGTGCGTTTCATTCTCTTTATGACTCGTCAGCTTGATCTACCTGCCTCCTAGTGAACGATATTGTTCCAACTGAGCCTCAAAATTAGGACCAATTGCTTGGAACGCTAGTGCGTTATCCATTAAGCCAGTGAGTCACGATTACCTCTCTTTGTACAACGGCTATGGTAATGTCTTCAATGTTATAGCTAGTGAATCTTGGCTGTTGATTGGATAAAATTTGTGGGCTACAAATGGCATATGGACTGCCATCTGTATTCCCCGAAATTGCCTGTATTTTCAGTTTTCGGTTAGCTATAGCATCAAAAACAAACTGGCTGAATTCAAAATCATGTAATGGGGGGTAGCTGAGATAGCTAATTTAGATTCGCATCGTGATATGGGATACTCTAATTGCTTCTAACATCCTGACAGACAGACAATTGGATTAAATCAAAGTATAGGACTTCGGCACTGCGGCAGTGACTCCTTATTAGAAAAGTTTATTTATCATATCAAAGAGTAATGTGAACATTAGTGACAGACTATGCTCAAACTGTCATCCAGCAAACAGTAACGGAATAACTGTTTGCCTTATCAAATAAACTAATTAGATGTGAAATTCAAAGCAACAGAATGGTTAAAAGCTGTTCAAATCTTATAAAAGGATTATTCAGTGAGATATACTACTGGAAACTGTTATTTTTATAAAGTAAGCCGACCGGTGCCACAAAATACAATAAACCCATCATTTTTATTCAGTGGCGTTAGGAAATCGGTGAGGAGATGTTTCGTTCACATGATAGTCGAATTTAGATTCTGTGGTCCAGCACAATTTCATTAAAGTTTCTTTTAAATATGGAACATGCATAAAAGAGCTATAATAGAAGGAGGAATATTTGAAAACTAATTTGGAATACCAAATGGCTGACAAGGCCCATCGGTCATTTGAAAATCTTGTATGATGTCTTCACGTATCTCGAAAGTGGTCGTAGATTATGTTGGACAGTAGTTATGAACATAATCAGAAAATAACGGTGACAAACGTCAGTAAATGTGCACAAGTCATGAGTACGATTAAAAAGTGGATAGGTAGGTGAACTGATGATCACTTTCTTGAACACACGATCTAAGATTTGCGTCTGTAGGAGTTTTGTTGTTCATTGAGATAATTTAATGTCAAGTCAATCAGATTAACTGAGATTTTATCGTAGAAGTCAGAATTGAAATTTGGACTCATAGAACTGGATAAAGGAAATATATATTTAAAATCCCAATTAGGTAGAAGAATGGACTTCTGAAGCATGGATAAAACATCAAGCAAAGAGATAGGAAATCTATGAAAAGTACTGTTTCTGAATGTCTACTCCCAAATATTCATTACAAAAAAAGCAAGGCAGATAAAGCAACAAGAACAAGTTCTTACTGTTACTAAGAAGACCGCATTCATGAGTGCTGAATATAAAGGAAATGACGTTGTAGAACTACTGAAGAATTGTTTTTCTAAAGCAGTCAGAAGAAAATTCTGTGCTGCCGAACTGTAAACGGTCTTCTTCAGCCGGAATTCGGAACAAGTAGGCATGAAAGATGAACTGCCGCTTTGGTCCGGAATGATGTATGTCTGTCAATTGAATTATTTTTTGTGGAACATGTTACGTAAAGCACGCGAAGCACAAAAGGGTCTTTGAGCACTGTCCTGCTTCTTTATCTAGAGGAGAAAACAATCCATGAGATGGCTCCATCCTGGACCATTTGATCAAATGTGGCTCTGTCAACTCCCCATAATCATCCTTCAAAATCATATACAAAGTCAAGCTAAACAGCTTGAAAGGAATGGGGATTAGTCCCTTATGTATAGCAGACACGTTGGCATTCCAACAATAAAATCCCAGACCCTGTATGTGGAAAAGATAGGCTTAATCTTTTTTTACTGTTGCCATAATCTGTTTTTGATTGTCTTAACTACTTCAGTAATCACTTTATTTTTAATGACGTAAGTCAACGTGGACCATGTCATTAGCAAATTGATCATCCTATTTCAGGTATACCGGTCAATGGAAGTCAGTTAGCTAAATTCAGGTGATCTGAACTAATTCGGCTCCATGAGCTGAATTTATCCGGGTACACCGTACATCAGCTTAGCTCCAAAAGAGCGAAATGACTGTCTGGTGTTGATATCACTCTGATCAGGCTAGTGAAATCTGGAAATCAGTTTGAGTGGTTTCGAACTATTCAGGTTCTTCAATAGTAGTATCTTTTTGACGTTTGGTCTACTTTCCTGCATCTATACTAGTTGCCAGAAATTTTCAATTAGATTTCTAGTTGCATTTTACTCTTAGTCTTAAATATTATGATTATCGTTATCCAGTAGTTATCACCGTCATCAACTGCATATTTATACATCTTTAAATTACACAGTCGTATCCTAAGTTAAGAATTTTCATTTTTGATGACCTAATTTTGACCTATAAGCTGAAAATAGACATACTGATTTGTTAATAAAATAATTGCTATGGTAAAGCTACTAAAACGGTCTTCTCAAAAAAAACAAATATCACTACTGAACTGGTTCGTGATCGACTGCTGGTATGATCATTTTGACCACCTAGATTAACGAATTATGCGCGAATGAAATATCATAATTTAAATTATGTGCCTTGTGTGCAATATTTGAGCATGCAAGTTTGAGTTTGAGTAAACTACAAACACTAGTGGACAAGTATATTTCACTTGTCAAATGTTGAACAGCAGAAATAAGGCCAATGTCAGTAACGCCTTCAAAATCATCACTTCCTAATAAAATATCAGCAAACACTACTTCACCGATACCACACTTCAATGAAGTGGTTGGATGATTTCAGATATTGAAACATTCCATGTCATGTATTAAGGTCTGACATGAACGAATGAGGCTCTTTTCGACAAATTCGTTTTCAGTAATAAACACGCAAATCTAAAGAAGGATAATCATTTGAGGAGTGCAAGCTGACTAAGCTACAAGTCATCAACTGGTGTTATCCATACATAAATATCTACTAGTTACAAGGGTGTTATGCTAAAATTTATAAGAGCAGGTTTTTAGCAGCGTGATAGGGTTACATTCTGTTGTCAGTCAAGTATCGAAGAGAAAGGTAATATTATTCACTCACAGGAAAGGTAGTGAAGATAGAATGATTCACGAAAGTTCCCAGCCTTCTTTTTCACAATGTGGAGTGAAGCGTGGTAGATTTAGTTTCTTGACAGAGATAAACGGAGGCTGATTCCCGTGGATACTCACAGTCGAATCAAACTCAACCATTGTCTCTACTCTAGATTTCAATAACGTGCACCAACTGTATAAAAGTTAATGTTCCGTCTTCATCTCACCAACAATGTAGACCAGACTTTTCAGGTGAGCAGAACAACTGATGCGTGGAAAGCAAATACAAGTTAACCATGGTATGGGAGTCAGTAATTTGATGGAGAATACAATACTATCGGTCAGAAGATAGTTTCAATCATGATATCAAAGGAATATAAGAAGCCCAAAATGTAGAGTTATGCAGTCATATTTCCAAAGTCGGTGGTCAGTTGATTTGAAAGCAGTGTTGGGGGGGATGTTGTGCCAACGACTAGATAGATATTGAAGATGCAGACTGGATTTCACAACGAGTCAAGTATTTTGGTGTGGATAATTCTTGGCAAGTGATTTCATGTTTATGAAGGGATTGTTAGCTATTTTTAAGGTAATGTGGAAGTTGGTTGTCTAAGTAGATAAATCGCTAAATTTCGTGTCCCTACCGCCTAATAACATTACATAGCGTAATGAGAAGTTCCAGTGTATGTGGAGAATGGGATATATTTGTGAGGCAAGTATTAGTAAGTCTTTCGACACAATATTCTGTCAGCATGTTTTATGTGTTGGAAAGGAAAATGGACTGATAAGAGTAAAACGAAGGAATCACGATGATCAGGAATCGAATCGAAAGCAAATATTGGGACAGTAGTTCTTCATCCCAGTGATGATTTGCTTTCAATGGCATAACCTGACCTTAGTCTGACATGTGGTTGGAATCCCTGTTATCACCGGCTTGTGTTTTTCGTAACTTCATTAGAATGCTTTGAAAGCTCATTCCATTTCCATGTAGTGACTTAGGTAGATGATAAGATTACCTCTGAGGAAAAATGTTTAGAGGAAGACTGGTTGAGTGAAGAATCAGATTCCTTTTCAATTAGGTCTTCGTCTTTGACCCTACACTAATTAAAATATAGGTTTACAACTCAGTCAAAATACCAGTCAAGTGGTAGGGGGTTGATAAACACTGATCATAGATTTTATGTGTCATGAAAATGAGAAATTAAGATGGAAATAATTAACAGAGTAATTATACGTGATTAAAAGTGATAATTCTTATAATGTGATACAGGTTACTCCTGGGTAAATTGCAGAGTAACTGGTTGGGGAGAATAGAGTGCCTTTCGTCGAGTGATCAGTCATAAACACCAAATAACTACTTATGAATAAGAAAGCAAATGAACACTGATTGAAAAAGAAGTGTGCGAAGTCATCATAAAGGTTGCACCTTATTGATGGTGACGGTTGTAGACGCAAAAATTAAGAACAGACTGCCTGATTCAGTCTTTTCACATACATTTATCACTTCAACTGCTCCAGTGGAGCTAATTACATTGGGTATACAATGAGGCAGCTCCATTGTTGAATCTCTGATATCCAGACATGATGGATGAAGAAGGGAGAAATCAGAACAATAAAGAGATCTATACTTGTACACTTAGATGGCACTGGACATCAGGTGGATACTAGTAAAGGATTTAAATTATTCATTGTATGCGAAGGAATTTACCACATTGATAAAGCATTCACTCATTTCACATAGCAGAAGTGCTTTGAACTTCTTTCATTACTGTGGCCGTCAACATGATTTAACTTTTAGTATCACTTTGTACACCTCTTCTTCTATCAATATTCATTAGATTTCTTATTCTTACATAACTATTTATTGTTAATGACTGACAACTCGACAAAAAGCACTTCGTTTGCTGTACCATTTACTATTCAATTTACCTTAGGATATCATTTCTAATAAACACACTACAGTGGAATTACAGTCTAAAACAGTGCCCAAGATTCAGTCGTATATTAGGAATAGCCTGTTTCATCTTATTAAAATTACCACTTTTAATCACGTATAAGTACTCGGTTGATCATTTCCATCCTCATTTCTCAAACTTATCATCTTCATGACTTACGTAAAATCCATAATTATTGTTTATCAACTCCCTATCACTTGACTGGTATTTTTGACTGAATTACAATCCGGTATATGAATGTAGGATCAAAGTATGCTGAATTACACACATTGCTTTATCATTAACTGGAATTTGGGCTGTTCGGTTTGTTCTATCGATGATACGCATTAGCCTTTTTTTCAAATCCACACTATCTGACAGTATGGTCATTTGATTGTTAAGTAATTTTCGTATTATATTGATTGACGGAATAATCATTCAACAAATATACTGGTTGTGCTGTGTTGACAGAGGATGTTATTTTAGGCTACTGGTAGATTTTTCATGTATGCCTCGTCTATGAATAGCATGTTGACTGAAAATAACCATTGGTTTTTAGTTTTTAACTTCATTAAATATTGCCTTTGAAATTTATGATGTTCATAGGTTAATCACCAATTAAACGTGGGTGAATGTGAAAGTGGAGGGGACATCATTCATATTCAGTCTATTCATATGCCAAGTATTAAATGAAATAACATAAACAATTTGATCATTTAAATTGATTAGATTTAACGTTTCATGTCGTGTTTACACATATAGTACCGGTTAATAACTTGAACTAATATTTAGCTGAAATGCATTTTGACAAAGTGGATATTTAATAGGATTTAGTGTGAACTTACAGTTAACACAGTCGATAGCTTGTTTTGTGAATGGAATAGTAATCCACTTTGAATGATGAATAAAAGGTTAATTTTACCTATAACCATACTGATATCCCTACTATCAGGTTATTCAAGCATCACTGTAAGTTTTAATTGGTCACAACTGTTTATCCCTATTTATTATATGCTGAATTGAATTACAATTACCTAAATTCCAGCTGCACGATCTATGTGGAATCGGTTGATGTGAATAATGACACTTTTTGGTTATCAACTCATGTCAATCGATAAGAAAAAGAAACTGCTTGTTGATGCAGCGACTTCTTGTTTATTAGTGGCTTACTTCGATAGTAGCCATGATGTGTTTAATCAACTCATTGCAAGTTATTGAGAGAAGGAAGAGGGAGATTAAATATCTAACAGTAGGAATCGTGATCCCTCTATATCAGAAAAGTATGAAAGTTAGAAAACTCAACGCCCTGAATTTCATTCTAGTAGGTAATCAATATAGTGCCCACTATGAAACCTGAGGTTTGTAGCTTCATTATGTTTTGGCGTACAGACATACACTACTAGGGAGTTGTAGATTATGAGGAAATAACTACCACGAAATTGATTACTCTCTAGTAGGCGATAATAAGGAGATAATGTTAATTAGGATGGGAAATGAGAATAAAAGATAACTGTGGTATACAGTGAAATGATGAAATTCAGAGCATAAGTTGTATGATAACGTTAACAAATAAGCCGAATGAATAATTAGGTCAGATGGTCGCTTGTTGACACTGCACACTAAGGAACAAAGAAGGAGAAAACTGTAGAACCAGCGTGAAGAAATGTTGTTCTGATATGGTTTATAAATGTAATTTTCAATAATGTAGATGGTTAGCGTAAAGACAGTGTCTTTAGAAACTTCTTTCAAATACCCAAGTTTGTTGTGCCAAAATGAAATTCAATAATTTTTGATAAATTTATAAGATTTATTCTTACTGAGTGGGATAAATAATTTAAAATGACTTAACTGCTATATTTTTTCTTATCTTACTCATTCCGTGAAGATACTTGCATACAGTGGAATTTCTGTGCATTTAATCGAGTGACTACAAAATCCAGTTAAACGTTGTTTAATAACTACACCTATGCTTAGTGTGTACATATATGAAGCTCTGGCAATCCGTAATTTGAAGTCAGAGTTACAGTTTGTTGAGTCCTGCGTGTTATTATTGGTAATATGTGGTCGTCTGACTAAGTCATCTGATAATCTCCGGTATCAATCTCACATCTCATAGCTGGCCATACTATGAGTATTTTTCACATCTTTCTATACTAGTAATAAGTATGTTTCCGCCTTTTGTGTATCACTGAAGCTGTAGGGATACAAATAGAAAAGCTAGAGTTGTGCATACAAGAGAGACTGTATAACCCTGACTTCTCTCAAGGTCCTAATCACCCCCAATATAACCGTCGTATTGTAATCATTTGTCACATTCGCCAACTAGTTCTTATAACTCTTGTCACCTTGACTGGAGTCCATTGATTAAACACTTTGTGTTGTTGCCCCACTTATTATTCAAACTTAGTTGTGTTTAACAAATTTTTGGGATGTCTTGAGTAATACTCAATAATCTGAGTGACTTTAAAGGCCACCACAGCAACAAATGAAATAACCGAACAGACTTCTCTATTTTGTAAAAATCTGCCTTTCTAGCAGAAATGAAGAAATCTAATTGGTTATTTCGATCGTTGCTAAGGCGACCTTTAAAGTAGTCTTAATAATCTAGATAGCTGTGGATCTTTAGGTTATGACAATTTACTTTTGCTTCTTACTATGCCTTTTGATTACTTTTTAGGATTCATAAACACTTTGAAGAAAATGATATTTCTATTTTTGTGCCTTATTTTGTTTGTTGCAATACTTAACAAACTACTTTCATGTATTACACTCATACCTCAGTAAATATGTTCTAAATCTTTTCTGACTGGAATTATATTATAGGCACAGTTACCACTGTCTGATGAACCACTGAATACTACTCAAACTCCATGTATATAGTTTACACTCTTATTCAACTACAATATTAATCTCATGATTATAATTCATTGTAACAGTATTTTCACACTCCATTTCTCTCTCACATAAAAATATATGCACTTAGTCATTTGGTGATGAAAATCTAATATTTATATTCAGTTTATGTAAATGAATGATTTAAGGTTGGTATTCATCATGAACTGGTATTAGTTGGAGGGATAGTGGAAAGCTCGGGGCACTGGTCATATGTGCCCCCTGCTGGGGAGTCCTGTACTAGGACGATAGCTGCTCTTGACCGATAGCTGCTACCTTGACGTGGTGGTCGGGCTTGCATATCACAATGACCCAACGAGCTATGCTGGTGGAACGCTTGTTCCCTCGAGGTCCTACCATACCAGAAAGGTCTGTTGGGTAGTGGTTAGACGAAAAGCAGTTACCGTCATAGTGTAAATTGCTATACTATGATGGGGGTCTGAGGGCGAAGTCGTACTGCTGCTAGCTGGATGGGGTGTGACAGCAGTAAGGTGTTTCCCTTGGATGACCAGCAGTGCCAAGCTGATGCTGCCTTCTCAGTGGAAGGGGGGGTTAGAAAAGGTCGGCCCCAAAAATAACACACTCCACCACGCCCCACGGTCTGCCGGGCCGGCGGTGTTGGTTCACTTGTCGTTTCCTTTCGCTCATCCGGCCCCAAAAATACAAAAATTCAAAATAATCATACTCAAAAGGCTGGGTGTGACAGGCCTCAAGCAGATGTCCGATGGGCTCTGCGGTCACACAAATCTCTTTCAGGTACCTTAAGAAGAAATAGCCTTCCACGGTGTGGGCAGCCGGGAAGTGTCAACCGCCCTCACAACTCTGTCAGCACCCAAGTTTCTTCTGACTGCTATCCTCCTCCTCCATCATTACCTTCTAATCTTCCTTCACGTCTCTTAATTAATGATGCTGCATCATCTTCAATTTCTCCTACCTCTGCAGCCTTCGACAACGATCTGAGTCCACAGAACAGTGTCCCTGGTCTCCTTAAACCACGCTCCAAATTACATATTGGAGCCTTCAATGTCCGCACCCTCCGTCAAATTGGCCAACAGGCTTCGTTGGCAAAGACTCTAGCAACTCGGGCATGGATGTGTGCTGTGTTTGTGAGACACGCATACAGGACCCAAGTGTGGTTATTCACCTGACCTCTCCTGACCAATCTGGTGAATCTGCAAAATTCACCCTTCGAGTTTCTGGAGATTCGATAGCTAGCTCTCGTGGTCTTGCAGGTGTAGGTATAGCATTAAGCACCAGGGCAGAAAACTCACTACTAGACTGGATCCCAGTTGATAGTCGCCTCTGCGCTATGAGGCTGAACGGCACAGTGAGAACTAAAAGGAATAGTGAGACTCGCCGTTGTCTCTTTGTAATCTCTGCTTACGCACCCACTGACTGTAGTTCGGATGAAGTGAAGGACGAGTTCTACCATAAACTGTCTAACCTCCTCTCGAAAGCCAAACGTTCGGACGTAGTGGTTGTTGCAGGTGACCTCAACGCACAGGTGGGTAGACTGAGTGAGGCAGAAAGGCACTTAGGTGGCACTTTCGGAATCCCAGCTGAACGTACAGATAACGGTGATCGCCTATTACAACTATGCTCAGATAACCGCCTATTTTTAGCCAGCACAAATTTCAGACATAAAGAAAGGCACTGTCTGACCTGGCGTCCACCGAGCTCGACTCAGCGATGGACACAGATAGACCACATTGCTATTAGTCATCGCTGGAGAGGATCGGTGGAAGACTGCCGCTCCTTCTGGAGTACGTGTTTGGACAGCGATCATGCGTTGGTCCGAGCACGTATATGCCTGCGTCTCAATGGACGTAGAAAAAATTTGGCAACAAAACCACTACGAGTTCTGCTGGACAACGAAAACACCAAAGCCGTGTTCAGTGAGAAGTTGGCTAGGCAGTTATCGGAACAAAAGACTGTCACTCATCCAGAAGAAGCTTGGTGCCATCTTCAGTCTACTGTAAAAGCAGCACTGGAGACTGTAGCCGACTCCAAGATAATGGCTAAAAAGAGCCAGTGGATATCAGCAGCTTCTTCCAAACTAATGGATGCACGTGAATGCATCCCTGCAGGCTCTGAGTACAATGAAGAGCGAGCGCAACTTAAAAATAAACTGACGAAAAGTCTGCGCAACGATCGTGAACAGTGGTGGGCAGCAAAGGCTAAAGAGATGGAAAAGGCAGCGGCGATCGGTAACAGTAGACAGTTATTTAGACTTATTAAGGAGACTGGGGGGAAATGGTCAACAACAGTTAGTGAGGTTATAGCGGAGAAGGACGGATCGGCGATTCACTCGCAGGGAAGGCGACTGGGACGATGGGCAGAACACTTTGAGGAACAGTTTAACTGGCCTCCAGCCACCATTGCGCTGCCCGCTATCCAGTCGGACCCTGAATGGGACATAGAGACAGGTCCCCCAACACTAGAAGAAGTTGAGAAAGCGGTAGGTAGCCTGAAACGGGGAAGGGCAGCAGGACCAGACGGACTACCTGCTGAGGTATACAAGAATGGTGGTAGAGTTCTCTTAGTCAGGCTAACGGAAGTGTTAGCCAGTATATGGGAATCAAATACGATCCCCTCCGACTGGTCTAAGTCACTGATCATCCCAGTCTTCAAGAAAGGCGAGAAGTCCTCTTGTGATAACCACAGAGGAATCAGCCTGACAAACATAGTGTCTAAGATCCTAAGTTCTATAATTCTCCGACGCCTGAGTGGAGCTCGGGAACAGCAAGCCCGAGAAAACCAGGCAGGCTTTAGACCTGGCCGTGGATGTATCGACCAAATATTCACACTGCGCCAGGTCCTGGAACATAGGCATGCTTACAGACGCCCGACAATAGCTGTATTTCTCGACCTGAAGGCGGCATTTGACTCCGTTGATCGAGAAGTCTTATGGCAGTGTCTGTCACTGAAAGGCGTGCCTAGTAAGTACATCACCTTATTGAAAGCTCTCTACTCGAACACTTGTGGGCATGTTAGAGCCTATGGTGAGTTGTCCAGGGAGCTATACTCATCAAGTGGTGTCCGTCAAGGATGCCCACTATCCCCATTCTTATTTAATTTTATCATAGATATTCTTATGGAGGTTTCCCTCTCGTCACCTAATTACAAAGACGTTGACCGGATCACAGGTGAATTTTCCTTAGATCTAGAATATGCAGATGACATAGTCCTGTTAGGTGAAGACGCTGACAAGATGCAGAGTCTTCTGAACACTTTGAGTGGGAATTTGAGAATGTTTGGGATGCGATTTTCACCACCCAAATGCAAATTTTTGCTCCAGGACTGGTCTTCAGCGGTACCGCGGTTAACAATAGAGAGTGAAGTGGTTGAGTGTGTTGACCACTTCACTTACCTGGGAAGTAGGATCAACTCCGGTGGGTTAGTTGCCGATGAGATTTCTGCACGGATACAAAAGGCTCGATTGGCTTTTGCCAATTTGCGCCACCTATGGCGCCGCCGTGATATTCGTTTGTCTATTAAGGGTCGCGTGTACTGCACAGCAGTCCGCTCTGTTCTACTGTATGGCTGTGAAACATGGCCATTGAAAGTGGAAGACATGAGAAGGTTACAGGTATTTGACCACCGTTGCCTTCGTAGTATAGGACGTATTCCGTGGTGTCACCATGTGAGTAATGCAGAAGTTAGGTGTAGAGTTTTAGGGAGAAGAGGTAAGTCAGTCGACGAGGTTGTGAACCTTCATCGACTGAGATGGTTGGGACACGTACTACGTATGCCTAGTCACCGATTGCCTCGTCACACAATGTTGGCTGAGGTGGGTTCAGGCTGGAAAAAGGCCCGAGGTGGCCAGACTAAAACATGGCACCAATGTATGAAGTCTCTGACTGTTGGTTTAAGCCATGTAGGACGATGCAGACTAGGTGGTTGGGGTCCACGGGACAAGAGGAACCAGTGGTTGGAGACCCTAGGTGATATGGCTCAGAACCGAAGTCAGTGGCGCAGATGTATACACACATTATCCTCATCTTAACAACGCTATACCGAATCTCACTATTTTGTCACTCCTCTTTCCTTTCTTCTCATACTTTATATTTCTTTTGACTGCATTCACTTATCTTCATCCTTCACCTCACTACCTTTTTACTTGATGTGCTGATATGAGGTGTGGCAACTCGGACCGTTACGCAGTAATGCCTGGTCCTATGTTGATAATGATGATGAATGATGATGACGAAACAGTTGTTCAGTGCTCCCAGGTTTCCAATATTCCTCCAAATGATATCAGTTCATGATGAACACCGAGCTGTAGTCAATAAATCCCAACAAACTTTCAAACTGAAAATGAATGATTGGAAAAGGATTCGTTTCACTGAACTAACTGCTCGAATTTAAATGTTTTGTATGTTGTTTAAGTTCAGTCGTTTCGCACAGATAATTGTTGAAGAAACTTTCCTCTTGAATTCAGACATTTATATTCCGATTTAGTTTCCTCTAAAATGCAAATGTTCATTAGGTAATGCAACGGTTTAGTTATATACCAGTAAATATAAACTGTTAACTTTGTTCCAAACCAGTGTGTTTCGAATATTTTTTAGGTGTGCTTTCCCACAGTTGTGAATTCAGTTTGCTGTATTTGTATAACTTGCAAAATTCTATCGATTTACAGACTTGTACAAGCTCCTTGAATATTCAAGTTCGCTGCCATTTCTGATCATTATATCTCCACATTGTGGTGAATCTGCTAAGACAAGCTATTTGTTCCAGTATTATCAGCAAGTTCTATGTACATGGAACATTTGTTTATTAGTTGAATTCCTATCATTAAAAGGCAGTTATTAGAAACCCATCTGTACAACAGCAACACTTTGACTAAGAAATATCGATATAGTGGTAAAAATCAAGTGTTTACCACAAATAAATATGAAAATAGAAACGACAAATAAGTGGTCGTGACTAGAGCTGAATGCATAATATTGTCTATTTCGATGAAATCAGCATCAGTCATTGAGAAGGTAGATTATTGTAGGACTGATGCATTATATTACTCTATGGCCATTAGTATGAGTACCAATTCTGGGTACTTTAATTCTATATTCGACTGGTCTATTTGATATAGTACTATGTACTAGATGACATTTCAAACACAATTTACTGCTCATTATCACATTAAACTGCTCCAATCATCACCCAGCAAACAATGTAATATTACTGTGTGTTATCCAAAATATACTAATGTAATACTATTTAGTCAGCTGATCATCGCATCAACACAAGCATTCACGAATATGAATGGTTACAAGGAACGGGGAAAGGTTGATTAATTACCGAAATTCTGAGGTAATGAAAATGCTAACTCAATTACTTTATGAATAGGTGATCGTCACGATGATCGCACATATGTAAATTGACGCCAGCAGACTAAGAGGGATATTTTATCGTTGGTTATTGTGTCATCAATAGTAATTTCTTGGAAGAGGTGACGTCACTTTTCATTTAGGCAAGTGGCATTTATCCTTATGATATAGAGTGTCAGTCACTGGGAAATACACTTGTTCTGGGGTGAACTGATTAATTTATCGGTTTTATTTGTAAGACAATACCAGTAATTTCTTAGCACCAATGAATTCTCATCTTCGGTACACCATGCTTCAAAATCAGATAAAGTGAAAAGATTTATGCCTGTTGAATTTCTGTTTTAACGGTGATCAGACTCTGCAAGTGACGGCGGGATCTCAGATGTTGAACTGACTTATGACCTGAGGAGTTTCTTCGACTGCGGTTTATTTTATTCATGAATTGACAAAATCAGATTATTCTTCTGATAGATATTAGTGTTGTTTTATTATTTTGTGAAATTATTTCCGAAGTACTTGTCAACAAGAAAGTGGATGATTACTATCTTATTTTAGGCGGATTTCACCAATCATAATGACACCAGTGAAGAAGAAATTCACCAGTCGGTCAAACCTTCGAAGGAAGAGGAACAGAAAGACAAAACATACGAACCAGTGTTCAGTCCAACAGATTCACACAATTCCCCAGGTAACAGTCAAGCCAATCGAAATATATATAAACAATTTTTGTTGTGTGGATAAACCAGGAGTTTTTTTATAGGATGAATCATAAAAAGTCATGTAGGGGTTTTTGTTTCGAATAAGAATGTGTTTATGAAAGTGTTTTGGACAACATGTGGCCAACTCTTAAGGATTGTAGATAGTGTGGAAGACGATTTATGCATATGCATAAAAGATTCGATATATGACTAGGAACGAAGTCTAATTTTACTCCACATTAAGCTGCATACAGCCTCTTCATAACTCATTTTTTTATTTTCATATGGCCTATCTATCAGACCCTCTTAAAGCCTAGTGAGAATTCATCCATGGTTTCCCTGTGATTTGAAAGAAAATATACTTACTAGAATAAACAAATTCTAATATTATAAAGTTAAATATCCGCGAAATAACTCATGCCGGAAAAAAATTCTGAGATTTTTCTCTGCTTAAAAAATCATCTCTGAAATACGGTTGTTCATTTAGAGTAAGTAGTAGCCTACCTGTTTGTGAGTGGTTTTCGTGAAGATCTTTCTTGGTCCAGAAGGCAGTGGTCAATCTTAGGAATCTCAAAGAAGTCGCTTTTTCTACCAGAAATCAAGCACAGGACACATCGCTTCAAATTTCAAGCCTTTATCCACTAGGCTAACGAGTTACAAATGGCCATATTCTATTTAGCAGAGATTAGCTCATTCATTGCATTGTTGATTCGCAACACTAAACTGATCTGTCTCAGCATGACATCTGTGTGCAAACTACAAATCCTAACTGCCTAAAGAGAGAGGGAGTGAAAAAGCCTTGTCTCATGGGTTTCGAAAAGCTTGTTTCTCCTGAATATTCAAACACGTGTAACACTGCCTTCAGGTATTATGTAACTTTCAGTGTTATTTTGCATACAAAACTAAATTTGAAAGTGTGGCTAGTGTAGCTTGGTTATAAATTTCACTGTGAATGATTATATTACAAGAGCATATTTTAGACACATATCTAACTCTGCAGTACATTTTCCGCTTGTAATACCAGGACCCTGAAACATGACATGTAACATTCATAGATTTTCATCAACTTGTCAAGCAGCTGAACCAGGCAGTTCGTTTTTGTGAAGAACAAAAAGTGATGAAATGACTGGAATGCAGTTATGCACTACCTACCCTAAGCAGCTACTCGATATCTATCCCTAGCTATTATTAAATGAAATGACATGCAATTGTGGTGTGTGTGATTGAATGCATGACTGTTGGATGAATGTTCGTTTGGAAAGGTGACTAGGTCAAAGTGTCAGCTGCAGAGAAATGTTTTCAGAGTATTGAACTAATAAAGGAGAAAGTGCTGACTTCCTAACTCGTTATATGTATTATTTTATGAACTTCCTGAATGTGTATACAGTTCGTTAAAATGATATGACGCATGCAAATATACATAGGTGCACACATGAATAACTTGGAGCAAAATATATTTTAAACCTACTGTTATTTCAGCTAGTGAACAAACTTTTCTGGAGCGACAAGATGCAAGTCAGTAAGTGTTCTATTCTTTTTACTTTAGTTAACAAATGGCATTAGTTTCATGTGTTGTCATGATTTGATTACAATTGATAATGTTAGTTTGAAATATTCATTTCATCGTATACATTTCCCGCCAGTCACCAAGAAATCATAAAAATGAATCGCCACATATTTCGTATTTAAACATCTGGGTCGCATGAGTCGGATGCCATGACGACTGAACATTTGGACTTTCATTTATAAACAAAAATGCATCTGTAGGACAAGTGTGGTTGAGTACAGTGCTGATCAACTTCTAGCTACCAGTTAGATTTCACCAACTGAAAAAGTCGGATATGATTTTCTTTTTCATGTAGCTTTCGTTTGGTGAATAAATATCTTCATTGGACAAGTGAACTCTTGATTCAAAATAACTGATCTAAAGTTGGGGATAAAGTTTCCCTTGAAATCTTAATCAAGTCTTTTTGTGGAGTGGCATAAGGCTATCCCCTTTGAAAGATCCCTTCGATTGTTCTCTGAGTTCTACAAATTAGCTGTTAGTGAGTGGCGATCTCACTTTCGATGGCTTTAACTACTGTATTGATGGAACTAATAGTATGAAAGCTTCTTAAGTAAAAACTATTAATTTTCTTAGCCACCAATTTACTCTGTTCTGTGTAGTTGTTGATTCAGTCCAAGGGAATTGGTTGACACGGGTTTCTATTGATTACTGATAGAAAACAGTGTTGTAGCTGAATATCTGGAGAGCTCATAAATTTTGGTAAGTTTCTGAAATAATCTGTCGACCTAGTATGTAAATTTCAGTAGTGAGACTTATTGATGTGATACGTCTTTTTGGGATCAAAAGTTGTAAGCACTAGATCCAACCATTTAGACTGGCCCAGATGTGACTTCATTTGGTGTATTGGATCAGCTATAGACTTTTTAATCTTGTTCATAAATATGCTTTTTTCGACATTCCAATTTTTAATTTTATCCCGTTTGTATATATTTACCTACCTTCGAATAGTGACCAGTTTTATCCATAATTACTGTTGAGTTGTGTCTGTCAAGCTTGTAAATTTATATGTTCCTACCTTTTCACAACTCGAGCTGTTAGCAGGGAATTTTAGTCGTAGGTTTATCTGTCTCCTTCCATTCTCTTTCAAAAAATAATCCTATCAGTAAAAGTGGTTTCATTTTACACTAGGGATTCTAAATTTTCGAGATGATGAGGAATATTTGCACTTCATGAGGGTGATTTTGGTGGCGTTGTGTTCCCTGAGATAGAAGGTTTGATTACGAAGCTTTCATTCTCATCCGAGACCACATCACCAGCAAGGACTTCAGAAAGTTTGAAGTCTATGCTTATGATGTTGTCTAGTATGACAATGAAAGCTTCACCGCCATACTATCCAGTTTACCGAACCTAACATCACCAATTTTCTGAATTTATCTGTTTTTCAAGACTCACAGTAAATCGTATACCCTCCACATATAACTTTCAGACATTATAAATTCCCTTCGTTGGCAAGTCAACCAGGTGATGCATTCGTTCCAGAACGTCGATGCGTCTTAAACAGATTTCTTATCCATGATTCGCATGATTAAAAGAATTTTGGTAGAATATATTTGTTACTCAGGCAATAATCCGTTATTTTACATGCATGTTGGAATCAGAGTGAGGATAATACTAACACAATGTCATTTGGCGCTCGTCCAGATGTCGACCAGATTGGCAAATATTTTCTTCCGGTACAGCTTATCGGTATTCTATTGGACAGTTTAGAGGAGGTAGTTCCCCATAGATACTGGTGGGTAAAACCTGTTCTCATCGATACCACGTAACCAAGCATGTTATTCTCGAATGATCTTTGTCGATGTTTTCTTATTAGCGAAACACTAGGCCTGCATCCAGCGTGTATGAAGGGTCAATGCTTGAAATGACGAACCGTTCTGATCGGATCACAACTAATGTTTGCCTCATAGAAGTGACTGGATTTGAGTAGGTAACTTAGATCATACTTCTTCAGCTGGATATATATGAGCTGCTTTAGGCGATCACACTGAATTCATCACTTAGTAATCATGACAATATTATCGATAATAACTTTCCATAAGAAATCTATGCCACAGACCATTCAGTGACTGATCTACATTTATGCGGTCCAGTATAATGATAATTCCACAATGTTTACGTTACACAGAGAACTTCCTGAATTAATGTGGAATGTCAGTGAATAAGCATAACTTGATTTCAGCAGCAGTGTGATTACCGCTCACCAGCTACCGCGCATCACTTTCAAGAAAATCCTAATAACGTTTTGGAATGCAGTTTTACACTGTGCTCGTACTAATCTCTCACGGAGTATTCATTTTTAAAATGTCTCTATTGTTTATTGTGGAGTACCAGAAATTGTAACTCGTACTACTAGTTTTGAGAATCTGTTGTCTAAAATAAACGCACATTTTAACAAAATTCATGATCCATTTTATTCCTATGAATTAATCCATTGGCGTGCAATAAAAATCTTCGTAACTACACTACCTTTAATCCCTCAATTCTGTAACTATGAGAATTCAGCCACATACATTAAAAAGCAAGTTTTTAAACCCTCAGTTCCAGAGACGTTATTGGCCAGACCATCGATATCTGTGTTTTTACTCTATCTATGCATATCAATAATCTGTTCCTTATAAAACTTGTCTGCTATAAAGCGATGTATAGCCTCTACCTAAAGAACCAGTTCCTCATTGGGGATATAACAGAGGTCTGTAGGTAAAAAGTAATCTTTACAGAAAGGTTTTATGCATTAGTAGATAGTAAGAATAGCACAATTAAGCAGAAATCATAAGTGACGTTTTACTTAGTCATAATATCATGATTTTCATTGCAATTTATAGCTACAAAAAATCAAAATTTATTAATTTTGAGTGGAAAGAATAGGAAATCAGGTGATCTGTTCTCGTTATGTCGTTCATTGATGGGTTACAGAGTAAAGTTGTAGTAGTTATTGTTCGAAAATAGCAAGAGATTTCAAGACATGAATGACTGATTGCTCTTCCACTCAGCGGCATAAATTTTGAAGTGTTTTAGGTCAAAGTTAAAGTGTGAAACGAACAAAATGAGTTGTGAAACTAGCCTGTGGACATCAAAATAATAACACAATAGTTTGTGTAGCTGTGAACATCTAAGGAGGGTGTCACAGTTATTATGTGTATCACAATTTACCACGGTAGAACTATTTAGACTTTAAGTGAATTTTATTATTCAGACAACACTCTGTTCACCCACTGATGCACTGTTCTCTGTAACTACATAGAAAGTGATACATGAATTACAGAAATCCTTTTTATGATATAACGTTCCAGTAGCTACTGCACTTCATGCTAATACATATCTTTCTGTATAAAACTACTTACCTGTTAGCTTCAGCACGGCCTAAATTTTTTTAAGTGAGTTCACTGTCAGTGGATAGATTCCAAGTTGACCAACTATTCACATACAGAACCGTTAGTATTGAGATTCCCGCTGCTGAGAACTTTTATTTGTGAACCCTTTTCTTTTAGGATGCTGATCACAGATTGCGATGTGTGACAGGAAATACCAAAGACTGATTGTAAATTAACACTAAATGACAGAATTAGACCAGAAAAAGAATAGAGTATTTTATGAATATTCTTTTTTTAGATATATGAGTTCAGTTTGTCATTGTGAAGTATGAAAATGACTTCTAGAGGTTCCTGATATTCATGTTAGGCAGAGCTAAATAAAGGTAGGATTTTTTCTGGAAAATTAATACTGTAGTTTAACTTTTGGATGACAGCTTTCAAAAGTTACTTAGACTTGTCGGTTAGTTGATGAGTAATTATCAAAGCTTGTATAATCAATGGAGGATCTATGCACATTCGTGACATACAATGGAAGTAAAGCTACGTTTGTAATTTGTCAATTATGCATGTGCGAGACGACTAGATCTACAGCTTCTGCTACAGTTACGTATCAGGCAGCTATTTAAAATGCCTTTATTGGTCAGTAATAACGTATGTTGGTCAATAAGGATGCGTATAATGAATTTGGAAGCAACTGTAGATGCTAATGACTCCACTCGGTAATAGTAAACTGTGATTTGTTAAAAATACAAATAATTTCAAGATTGGGAGGTGTGAGAACCTTTCTTTGGCAAAGTTTCCGCCATTGACAACGACTTAGTTTTTAGTAAGTGTAGTGTCGAGATGAACTAGAGAAAAAGTTATTGCATACGTCTTAATTAATCAATTTTCTATCCAGAGACAGACTTCAGCTACTTGTCAGTTCATGTAAATTACACAAATGGTGAAACTCCATAAAGTTTAGCTTTAAACGTCTTAGGAAAGCAGCCAGAAACTAAAAAGTGAATCTCAAGATCTGGTGCACAACTAGTAAATAAAGAACAACAGCAAGTTTTCTCTTGAAGTTTAACACGTGGAGAAATGATCTTTTTCAACATACAACCAGCTTTGTTGACAGATTTAGGAGGCTTGAGTACGAGGGTGAATCAGTCTGTCGGACAAAAGACAGGTTCACTTCATTGTGGGGATCCCCATCTTAGTAACCACATAACATTTCAAAGGAATGAAACCTGATTGAAAACGGGAATCATATTGCCTACTTCCAGTATCACTTACTCACTAGCCAAATAGTCTAACAGTGATTGATTTTATTGCTTTACTGGGTGATCAGAACTCCAATCTATTCAGTTGCATGAGTTTCTTCAAGCTTTCAGATACGTCAAACTCGTGAAAATAACTCCTTCTTGACATCGAAATAAAATGCATAGCTTTTCATTCACTTGACAGACATGGTATTCATTGAAACTTTACGTTTAATTTTTTTCTTGAAGGGCTGAAAATCAACAAGAAGATTTGAACAACAACGAAGAAGTGATCGAAGCTTTATATATAATATCTAACAATCTTCAAGACGAAAATGAACTCGATGTCACAAACAACAGTGATTCTCCGATGCTTCCTAATCCATTTGGGAATATAAATTCGTCTTCATACACCAGTGAAAACTATTTGCAGTCACCGTTATCGGTCCCTGATGAATACACATCTACAGGTTATTTTGCTGAAACGACAGAAATATTAGGTCTGGATTTGAATGAAATTAGTGTTCGGAATAAAACATCTGACTTATCAAAAACTGACCTTCAGGCAACAGAAGAGGTTTTACAGAATAAAAGTTATGCCATTGAAAATATTCTTAGAACGCCTGATGAAGTTGTTCGACAGCAAAACGAAACATCTGTAAGACCAGAAAATGACTCACGGGAGTTTGATAATACGACTGCAAGTGTTCTGTTTAGTGCAGAAGAATTGGTATCAAATGTGTCTGAAGAAGCAACTCCAGTTACTGAAATACCAGCTGAAACCGCATCCCCTGAGTCAGTAATCTTAGGCAAAACATTTGGCAAGAAGACAGTAGTGAACGCACAGGATACGTCGTCGACACTTCAGGTTGCGAGTCCATCAACTAGTGGAAAGTCAACTGGAAGTCATAATGAAAGAAACATGAAACTAGGTATGTATATCGAAACATTGTCACACCAACATTTTAAAGTATTATTGACCTTGAATCCTTTTCAAAAGATTTCGAATGGGTAATCCAGAAATATTTCACACTTAAGCAATTTATTTGAGTAAATTAAAAAAGCAAATATGTCCAAGACTCTACTATTTGGTAATGCGTAGTGGCAAGATTTTCATATGAATGGTGGTGAGTTCAGTGTATATCAGTCAGTGTACATATAAAGTACATACATAAACATATCAAGTATAAACTGCTGTCCTCGTTGAGTAATATCAAATTTTGACTGCCGACTCCTGAGTTATACATGACAAGTTTCATTAGTCTTTATAAGATAGCTCAAATGGGAAGGTTTCTTTTGAAATGTAGAAGATTAATATTCTCTGGAATGTAATCACACCGGCTAAAACAATCATGGTATATCTTTTTTGTGCAGTCCTCGTGTAGCATATTAGAACAAATAACAAAATAATCAGATATTTTGTAATATTCCTCAACGTTTCTATAATGGCAGGAAGATCATTCTGAAGAGTATGAATCTGACATTAAGTTTACAGGTTAATATTCATCTTTCGTACAGAAGGTGACCTTTATGATAATCCAATTAGATCGTGATATAGAGCAGAGGTTGATATAACGTTGGTGAGTTATTTAAAAAATAGGTCAGAAAAGCTTATTAAAGTTTTGTGAACAAGGTGTAACAGGATAGAAACGTTGGGAAATAGTACAAAAAATTTGTGATTTGTTCTAATATACTACTTCAGGAGTACACAATGTAAATACACCTTATACGATGAATCATTCTAGTTTTTCTATACTATCCAGTTCATTGTTGGTGCTCATATATTGAAACAATCAGCTTCACTAGTGAGCGGTAAGTCAGCTACAAGATGACTTATACCAAAATTTCTGCCTGCTTCTAACAAGCGGCTGGTATGAATAGTTTTAGGATAGCTAGAATCTAGTATTTTAACAGAAAAAGATCGATACTGAAGCGAAATTGCTTTTGTGTTTTGATTCTGAAGAAAGTTGTCCACTTTTACCTTACAGTGATGAGAACCTATCCACAGTCTTTGGAAACTATAACGTTTGGTAAATTCAATGTTATTTGTACTTTCAAAGTCATCTCATGCTTCACAATGTTTGAATACATAACCTCATGCATGAAGGCGAACAGACACTGATATAGCTAGTAGTATCGTAACAGATCATTTCAAATCCATAGACGATTGTTCTGACAGTGTTCCTACAACCAGAGGTTTTTCAACAAATGTTCACCAGACTGATATTACAGATGATGGTGTCAGTTAAATATCTCAGCACGGTAACGCAATGGAGCATGAATTCACTCAGTGTTTGAGACAGTTGAACTTGACCTCATGACTGTAGGATGTACCTCCAGCCGAAGTTAGGAACGTCCTTCTGTGGTCACAAACCAGTGTCACATAAAATGTTATATTTTCGAATGATATCTGATTGTGTCAAGCGTCTTTTAGCCTCATTATAAATTACCACGCTTCCTATCAGCTAGAAAACAGAAAATATTTGTGAATAGTGAAATGGATTGAAGCAGAGTGGATGAATCAATCATAAAATGAATAGATTTCACTTAATTTGAATACATACTACATTATTTTCAGTCCATGAACTAACCAGGTACATACATGTAGCATTCATTGACTGAAATGTACTGTCCGTTACAGAAAATCTTATATGCTTAGTCACAGTTATATATCGGTTATTAAGCTATCAGTAGACGCCCTATGAGCATTTAGTTCAATAAGATCAGTTGGCAGCCGAGATGACTTTACTTAACAGAAAAAGACTCCTGACATTCTTCCTTCTAGGAGCATTATACTTCAGTTTCAAGTTACGTGCCTCTTAAAAGTTGCAATAAAAAAAGATTTTTTTGGGAGAACCAGTTAGTAATTTACGGGAGGCAATTAACGCATATGGGGGAGAAACACAGAGTATCTAACGAATGGACTGTATGTACAGAATGATGAATTCCGAACTCCAGCTAGTTATTTCAGTAATGCGGTATCATTCCGAATTACAGAAATTCTTAGTTTTCATCATAATAATCAGGAAGTGCAGTAATAATCTGTCGTAACGTGGAATTAGGTAAGTACAGAGTGGCATTTATCACCCAGTGAGTGTTCACACTACGCTCACACTATCAAACTGATGTACCGTTGGTTCTCTACAGTGGATCAGACATCTGTTCATACTCCTCAGAAATTATGGTTTTTCGGGGTGGAGGACAAACATGGGTACCATATTCGGACTCATAGTAAGTCAAGAATACCCTGTGGTTACAGAAACCTGGAAATCACCCTGTTCTGGAATAAATGGTTTTGCATCTAAATAGCAAGTTATATCAGCTTCTGAGATACAGTATTGAATCCTTTAGAACTTTGGACAGAAATAAGGGAACGCTGTTATTGACTCAAGAATCTTTTCATCATATATTTCTGATAGCCGAACAAGGCAATACCGATCAGAGGGGGAAAGTTCCTGAAAGATATTCCACAAAATAACGTTAAAATTGTCTGTAAAACTTCTTACTTACTTCATAGTGAAGGCTTGCACTCTATGTGCTGTTTACTGTTTTATTAGACAAAGACTGGGTGATATAAATTTGGATTTTTCTAAAAAACTTAAGCTCCTGTCAGATGTGTGTAACTGAAATACCTAATTAGGAGAGTTGTAAGTTTCACGACATACTACTTATTTAGGAGAGGATACTATTTTTAAAAAAATGGCACTTATAGATGTAGGACTCAGTATTTTTCTTACGTGGTTTCGGCTAGCAGAGAAATCCAAGAGGCACGTTTCGTCCTGCCTAGGGCTACTCAGCCGGATTTACCTGCACTCCAGTGAGTGATGTTGTTCCCACTGAGAGTTGGACCTCACATTCATCTTTTCAGACGCCTAAACGATATCCATTAGGCCTCTGAAACACGGTAGCCACCTCTTGTACAACGGGTATCAGTTATTGTTATTTGCTGATATACTTGTAATTCTCCGTTGTTTTACTGGATCAAATTGTTCGACCTATACCCGTTGTACAAGGGGTGGCCATCGTGCTGCATCGGCTTAGTGGATAACGCTTTGGCATGTGAAGTGAGAAGTACTAGATTCCAGTCTCAGTAGGGACAACGTCACTCACTGGAATGCAGTTAGATCTAGCTGATGAGTCCCAAATAGAAGGGAACGCACATCCTGGATTTCCCTGCTAGCCGCAACCAAGTGAACTATCACAATAAATATTCAAGCAGTGTCAAAAGAGGTCTAGCAATTTGATCAAGTATATAAAGAGATAATTACAAGTATATCAACAAATAGTAATCAGTACACTTAATGAAGCAATTCTCTCGAAAGGTTGTTAGTCAACTTGGAAATCTGTCTTCAGATTATGGGTTGGAATGTGATGAGCACTCAAACGAACCTTTAATTATGACGATCATTACATTGTAATGAAGGAATTAAGCGATTAAAGTTTGAATAGGAAAGACTCCTTGTCTCAACAATCGACAGATGAATTACTTTCAAAGAGCTCGCACATCTTTTAAGCATGAATAATAAAACAGTTAGTTGTGATCATCCGCTTTTATTTTCATACCCAATGTTTTCACATCCTGACAGTTATTAAAAAATAAGCAGGTTTACTTGACTGACATTCTGATTGCTGTTTGACACTAGTATTGGTAATAAATTATTAGTAGCAATAACAACAGTAATGATAGTCGACAACTGGATAGTCTATGTAATAAAAGTTATATAGCACTCAGAATTTTCACCTAAGCGTGTCATAAAATATACCGACTGAAATACTTTTTAAAAACAACCAGTAGTTCACTTGTGCACATAATAATCACTATGACCTTGTGAATTATTCTCATATTGAATAATCAATTATTCAACGCCAGTCACACGTATGATAAGATAGAGAGAGAGAGAGATGCAGACATTACACTAGTGACGACATCCCAACTACAATTTTGGCAAGTGATTTTGGTGTTGTTATTGTTATACTTATCATCACTAAATATTTAGTTGGACAACAATGGCATTATTATTAATGGCTATTTAATTTTATTCAGTTTTAGCTTTCTAAGATGACTATATGATGAAAATTTCTATGTTGGTGTGTGCTTAAACTAAGCTTACACTTCTTAACACTTTAGGAAGGAGATTTTAACTTAGGTTTCTTTGTAGCCATATTCTTTTGCTTTAGTTGGGGGCAAATGATTAGAGGCTAAGAGTTCATTTGCAATGATACAAATTTACCAATGAAACATATCTTCGGATTTCACAGAACACACATATATTGTATGACTGTGTTCAGTGATACAAGAGTAATGCATTACACTGCAGATCCGCCTTAATAGCAACTGAGCATAAGAGTGTTAATTGGTTAGGTGGCATTCTTGGATTATCCTAGAATGTCAAACATAGGTAAACATTCTTTTTAAAATAATTTCTCTTGATCTGCTTGTCAATGATCAACTTGTCCAGCTTGATAGAAATGGATGTCAATATCACGTGCTTTCTACAGGAACTTACTTCACTTCAGAATACCCAAGCGTCATGTTAGTTTATCATAGAAATCAGAACGTATGTATAGGAATTTACTAGAAAGAAATGTGTTGATGGTCAATTAATGGAATATTTAATTAAAATGAATGACAGGAAAAGGAGGAAAAGAAACGTTCACCGGTTTTTATGTTTATTTTAAGAACAGTTAGATAGACAGCAGTACTGCTTTAGTAAAAACTTGCTAAAAGAAAACTGTATGGTCGGAAATATAAGCGAAGTGACACTCTTTTTTGTAAACTGGTATATTTGAAATGAAAATAATCACTGAAATATTTACAACAGTATATATATATATATATATATATATATATATTGATAATTAATAAATAATTTCATAAGTTTATTGCAACTGTAAGACGCACAGTTTATAGAAAGGGTTCGATTCCCTTGTAGCTCCTTCCATAGAGACGCTGTACACTGAATGAGCATTTTGAGATGGTGATCGACTGTTAATGTGGTAGAATTCAAGTCAGATGCTTTGAGAATACCTTAACAATGCTCTACTGACTGAAGAACAAGATCTATATGCTGAATAGATCTTAACTTCACTTGAATTGTCCAGTGCTTTATGTGACTGCCAGGCGAATGAGTGACACGTTCAGTCATGTCATCTACTCCCAATTCAAATGAAGCTGAATTAGAGTATGTAAGCGTCCAACTCATTATTGATGAAACCATCTGAGATGACCGTGGCTTAGCAGACTGGTAGTATAGCTACGTTATGGTGAAGTGAAAATCTGAGCGTCAGCATAAGAGAAGTCATACGAAAGTGTTATGAGTTCAATGAATTTTACTTATTGTTCATAACCATTTCAGAGTACCTCCACAATCGTTATGCATGAGCCTCATAGTCTTAGACTTTTATGTATGAAATCGTTGTCTTGACTGTACACTTGTGAATATATAGTAAAATCGATCGAACGTTCCAGAGTAATTTGTAGTCGGAGGTCAATATAAATTGTATCATAAAGGAAAGTTACTTGATGGGGAAATAAACAAAATCAATAAGAAATAAGAAATAATAACGTCTTAAATGAATTGTTTTCGAGTGATCGTTAATCTGCGATAGCCATGGCGGAGAAAGGTTTTACATACTTCTTTTGAATAGATAACGATGGTTTGAATCTATGAATAGCTAATATTTCAGCTTTGTCCAGAGGTCTTAGCCTCACTCCTTTCTAGTGGCTTGATCACATTTTGTACATAATTTTAAAAGATATCATTATCTGTGACAAAAATGTTGATCTAGACGGTGTTCTTCGTTCATTCAAAGAATGTCATCAAGCCCTCAAGTTTACTATGGAGAAGGAATCAGAATCAACTATTCATTTGCTCGATGTGCTTCTCACCCGACGTAAGAATGGATACCTGGAAAGATCCATCCACAGAAAAAAAATGTGGAAGGGACAACTAACTAATTTTTATAATTGGGTGCCTGTCAACAGTAAAAGAAATCTTATTCACTCTCTCTGCTATAGAATAAAAAAATCTGCAGTGGCGATTCTATTGATGAAGAGCTGCTTTTTTTAAAAAAGAACTACTAAACCGTCATCCACTCGGTCTCAAAGAAAACACTGTTCATGAACCTAGAATTTAAAGGTGACCTAGCATCAGATGTACTAAGGAATCGTCCATGCAGATCAATCAATAGAACTTTCTTTGCAGCAAGACTTCAGTTGGCTTTTACCAGCCGTAAACTATTCCCCGTTTATGTTAAAGATAAGCTTTTTTATCTGGCAGCCTCTATGTGCATTTACCAGTTCACCTGCTATCGTGGAGCAAGGTACATCGGCCATAGCCAGAGAATGCTTTCTACACGTATACGAGAACATGTTCCTGCTTGCTTTTATAAAGGTGAAAGAAAGTCTGTTAGAAGTTCGATTCTAGGACATTTGATTGACTTCCATCACACAACAAACCCAGACAATAACTTTAAAATTATGTATCAAATTCGCCCAAACCTCCCACGTTCTCTTCGTTGTCAACTCCTTAAAACAGCGGAGGCTTTAGCTGTTTATGAAGTAAAACCTGATCTGTGTGTACAAAAGAAGTATGTGCAGTCAATGTCTTTATCATGGCCATAACATTTTCCCACCCCATTAGCTCCCCCTCCCACTTTGTTAATTTAACCTTTGTATCCCTCCCTATCACTATTATTGTTATTATAATCGTCTTCACTTTAACTAGTTTCCGGTGTTGTTTCACTTAATTGTCTTAATCCTTTTAGAAAACATTGACTTCATCTTGTCCAACTTGTCTAATCCTTTTACATGATACTTAATTGATTTACCACTTTCATCAATTGTTTCACCCCCTTCTGAGTCATATACCTCCTATGAACCATTCCACATATTACGTAATCTACCTTTTTATCATTCGCACTTCAACTGTTATCACAATCACCAATGCCTATGTCATCATCCGCTCTATTATTATTGTCATCATCATCATATAGTGTTTATCATTTGACTATCGGAGATAGCCGTGGTTTGGCAGACTAGTATTTATATTGGGTGATGACCAAAGGTGAGATGAAAATTTGGACCGCTGCTGGATTCAAACCGGTGACCACTGGGTGTTTAGTTTTCCTCATCGGATATAATTTTTCAGATATCATATATATACGACTGTACAGCTTGAAAATAAATTCGTTGGAAAGAGTCTTTTCTCTGAATGTCCTGTTCTAGATGTTATAATGGGAGTTATTAAATTACATCAAAAGAACCCAAATTTCCTTAGTTCTATTGCAGAGCTGACAATGATTTTGTTTATTTCCCCATCATATAACTTCCCTCTGTGACGTAGTTTACACTGACCTTTGACTAGAACTTACTCTGGAGTCTTCTATCTTTTTAACTATATGTTCACGAGTGTAGCACTAGGAGAATGACTTTGTCGAATAGAAAGTTTTTTATTCGCTGCAATCGTCTTCTGTACTTTCTTATGTCCAAATGGGATTTCGATAGCGTAGTTAGAAGACGAAGTTTATCTGAACAATGTGGTGTATTTATGCAATGCATTTCGAACAATCTGATCACACATTTATTTGTCAAGTCAATATATATTAAACCGAGGACTGGGGGGGGGGGGGAGGAACAAAAGCAATAATTAACACAGTAGGGGATTAAAATTAACAAAGATGAAAAAAAACAGGAAGTGACATAGTTGATCCTAACCTTAGTAAGAAAACAAAGCTTACCAAGGTAGGTGTAGTGTAAGAACGAACTGTTTCTGCACACATAAAGGTGGTTTAAATTTGTGCATAGCTATGGCTTCCGCAAATCTCAGAATACGTCGCTGACTATTTCTTTATAAAACTTTGAAAGCTGTTTGAACATTAACTTTGTGACCTGTTTCTATGATATGTTTAGCTATAGATGAAGAGGGTCGTCTCCCACCAGCCTTTATCACTGTTTCACACTTCATTTGTTTATTAAAATCGAAACGACTACCGCCTCAGGAATATATTTAACTAGAATGAATATGATAGTGATGATTAAGGAGAAAGTTTATCCAACTTATCTGACTAATATGGCTGAGCTGGGGACTCTGAGGACGTGCGTGTTAACCAGCACAGACGGAGCGCAAAGTGGCATCGAAGCCCGCTCGGACGCATGCTCGTTAAAACAAAACTTAAAACATCTTACTCCTTCGGAGGCGAGCTAGAAGGTTATTTAATTAATATTTAGTGAGTTTAGTTCAATATATTTATTTTATTCTTAGTTGCATTTTGGTGGCAGGAAGGTGCGCTACACATGTACAAAGTGCGTCAAAATCACATATTTGATCTTCCTGTGTAGTCTTGTTTGCATATTCGCAGTTTCTTAACACGATTACAGTTTATTGGGTGTGAAATTCCACAGTATACTGTGTTGTGTAACTGTTGTTAATAATACAGTCCTTTAGTGATATTGGAAACCTGATCAGATATTACGAAACTAGAAAGTAAATTTGTGATTGTGGAACATTCCACAGAAATTGGACACAAAATCGAACTTTCTGGAATGAAGATTTTGAAAAATTGTTTTGTATCACAGTGTTATAATGCATGCGCAAATCTTAACAGTCTGAATCAGGAAGACCAAGTTTACTCGTTTACTTGTTGGAAGTTATTGAGGAATAAATAGTAAGGTAAGCTTTCATACTAACTTCTACCTCCAGTTTCATCTTCATAAACTGTTTCATTGAGTGCAGTACACAGTTAGAACTGATCTGATTACTTACTATCGTTATGCATGCCAACTATATTTGACGAACAATACAACTGGAACTTGTGCAGATAAGTTCATACTGACACCACGATAAAAGCAATACACGCGTTTATCCTAGTTGTTTTGTTCGACGTGCACAATCAATGACAGTTGTCTTATCCGTGACCCTTTTTGTCATATATGTTCATTGAAGGTTGATATAACTTACAACGTGTAACATATTATGCAGTTGTATTTCACTTCATAGGTAATCAAGATCACGAGAGGAGATTAACCATACCATACTGCGAAATATAATTATAATATAACAACGTAATCAACTTTTACCTACACTCCTGCAGCACAGAACATCGAAAATAGCTGGTTTTTTCAATCTATATTTCAAGATGAGTCAATCTAGAAGACATAACCTTGCTTGGTCAAGTGCCAGTAATATCTAACACACCGAGTTATTTTACACTACGACGAAACGTTTTAAGGATTAACTTGAGAGAGACACTGCCTCAGTTTAATTTTGAAAAGGTGTAGAATATATATCCAGAAAGACAATGAAGGCTTCACGAGTAAACTACCAAACGCACAGAACACAGCACAACCAACACTGTTTCAGTTTTGCATATTTATATTATTCTATTCTATTATTCTACAAACCACTGAGTACAAATTCACGTAAAAGTTAAGCATCTCATTTGCGTACTTTTTAAAATGTTAGTAGCATAGAGCGTTGTATAGACATTAATTGCATATTGTTTTCGATTGCTTTACTGATTTGTTAACGCCATTACCTCTGGTTTTTAGAGAAATGTTATCAGTATCCAAAAATCAAAACATGTAGCCAAGTAACAGATGCTCATATGAAACATCATGGTGGTTGGTATTACAACCCAACAGAAATGCAATGTCAGTATACATCCGATTGCATTATAAATGATAATGTTTTCGAAAAGAAGGAAAAATGTTCTGAAACGTGTGAATACTGGAGAGGTAAAGTAAACTTAATTTTCCTTGCTCCATTTAATCAAACAAGTTTTCACGCATTTTCGCCACACAAGATTCAGTAATTTGTATATAAACTAAAAACACGTATAAGTAAAAAGTAGAATTACATAGATTCACAGAGTAATGAGAATTTACAAACAACACACACAGTGACAGCTATTATTATTATGAGGGTAAAAAATCTTGGTTCATGTGTGAAAACGGTAGTAGCTTTGAAATGGTAGAACGTATCAGTGAGAATCAAACTGTAAAATGTCAAAGAGGTCTGTGATGAATGTGCATATTGGTGAGCAGATTTGAATATCTATAAGACAAGAGTAGGAGAGAAGAAAGAAGGCTAAAAAGTAGATATGACGTTTACTGGATTCTAGGAAATTTGTTGAAAATAAATATCAAAGAAAACTGATAACATTAAAAACAAAACTGAAGCTAATGGACTGAATAATGTTAATTATAATACTGATGTATTCCAGCGAAATGGTTTTGTTGCTGAGTTTAGCAATCAACGCTTTTGAACAACTACGACGGTCTCACATAACAGAATGGAAGATGCAGTTACCTACGCGGATGTTTCTACTGAATCATATATATTGTTCACTAGAAAGGCATAAGATAAAACCAGTTTTATGCTGACTGAAGTTATTCGCGCTTAATATGTGCCAATAATCGTAAAATAATAATACACACGTTATGTTAATGTTAATTCACTCTTTTCAGTCAAACCTGATCACTTGATGAAGTAAAATTTCGACAAAGCACATAGCTAAACCCAGTCTTTTCATCTTAGAGTAAAAATTCTGGAAAGGAATATCAGTTTACGGATAATCGTTGCCAGTAGTATTAATTCTAGAACTTTTATAGTCAGCTTTTATTGAACATCTGATGTTGATCTTCAAGGAAAACATCTTCAAACGCAATGAAAAAAAATCTCAGGTTATCATTAAGCGTAGTTCTTACAAACTGGTTCAGTCTTGTTACTTCACTGGAGTTTTCCTTTTGAACTGATTAGAACAAGGATAATGAACATATATTACTTATCTTTCAAACTTATCCAGGTAAATGACAGTATCCAAAAATGAAGTTAGAGAAGTATTCTTAAAAATCCAATTTCCTGTGGTGTTTTCTCTTCGCTACCTATTATGTCTCTGTGAGTCTTGTTTCTCAAAACTGATCATTAACATTTTTTTCACTATAAGTCATCTCAGTGGACCAATAAGAGGTAATGACCATAAACCATGTACTTTTGAAACTTCAGGTACTGCACGTTGTTTGGGGCCACCTCGGGCTGGTCACTTTCGCTGTTCCACTCTTAATCCAGGAAGAACAGTAAGACCAATTCTAATGGTTTATTTTGACAAAGTCTCTGGTAAATGTCGATGGTTCACATACTATGGATGTGGTGGCAGTGCGAACCGATTTACGTCGATTACAGAGTGTGAGAACACTTGCGGAAATTTAGTTGCATACAAAATTCTACTTGGTAAGTATATTGGGTTTACTGTGAAGAAGCAATATATATATATATATATATATATATATAAGTTTGAAACCCCCAGTGAAAGCAAAAGCAAGTGTATGTCACACTGTTCTGATTACCAGATAAACATGAATGTCAAATATATTTTTTGGTCGTTAAGTTAACGCTTAAAAACTACAGTATTTGCAGAATTTAAATTCGTAAAATGATTTCCAGAGATTTAGAAAGATTTGGGCTGAAAGTATTCAGGGTCGAAATTTGAAGGTAATGGGCTGAAAAAAACCCAAAGAATTCGTTCAGTAAAACAGATTAAGGCAGTTATGGTGGTTGCAACATCCCCTATTGAACAAATGATTCATGCTATTGAATCTGAACAGCTCTTGCTGTTCAAAGTATCTGGAATCCAGTAGTTGATGACAAATTTTATGACAAACGATAGATGTTGTAAAAATGATCGACTGAACTTATGGTTTGTTTGAATAAAGTGAGTTAACATCTGCCTCTATTAACATTTTTATTTAATCACATTTCGGCTTAATTATGTGAAGATGCTTAGTTCGAGCGCTGAGAAGTTTCAACCTAAGAACTGAACTCGTGAAAAACAATGAATGCAATTTTCTGCCATTCAAACCTTTCTGAAGTTATCTGCATTATCTACGGATTGTCATTTTGTTGACCACACCACTCTTAACGAACAAGTTCGATTTTATCTCTCTATCTAGGAGGTACCAGTAATACAAATGAGTAATTTTGTCCACTGTCCAAACATTGGTGCATAATCGTTTTCCAGTGTTCATAAGCTGCATAACCATTGTGAATAGCTGTTTATTTCGTAACCGAATGATTTCATTTGCAAGTCTCCAAGTGAATTTGATAAACTGATATATCAGTTTTAGGATTTGTTTTAAGCTATTTTATTTTGTGGCAGCAAAATATAAACGTTGAATTAGAGCTATTTCGACGATGACTTTTGCTTTGACATCAGCTGACTTCAGTTAAACTGATAGTTGCCCATCCAAAAACTTCAGTGATTGGAAACAAATTTATTAGTTATTAAATGACAGTTTATGAAAAAATATATATCACGCTTGCAAAATGAATTTCCAATGGATAAATGGATAGTTAAACTAGACAGTATAAATAACGCCAGCTGTTAGTCTATCTTGTTGCAGGTTAAAATATTATAATCTGAGCTAGTTTTTATTAGTATCTGATTTAGTAGCCCAGCAGGCGGGTTCGGAATACCAACACTCTGTAGGATCAGTGTACATCCAAATGTTTTTTCTGAAGTTTAAGCTGATTATTTTTCTTAGAAAGAAAATGAGAGCTTAACTTGTTTATACTAAGACTTTATAAAGCAAAATATCTTTCTGAAACAATTTACATTTTACAGTATTGCTGGAGAAAGTACAACGTGGCGTTGAGAACAATTTGAAACGTAAAAAATTCTAGTCATAAAAGGTTTTTATGTGGCTTGTAAACTAGGTAACAGAGATGATGACCTTTTTATAAACTGAAGTCTATCAAATCACCTTTCTTAAATGATAATTTGTTTTTAGTGGCAAACCAACTATGTCAAGTGGCTCCAACGACACGATTATTTCCACAGTGGTCCAGAATTGAAACAGATACATGGAGTTTAATCAATCAAGATGATCAGTTTTTTTCTAAAGAAATATCTGAGTCAATCCTTTTCGATAATCTCACGTATATTGATGCTATGCGTATTGAACCAGAATGCCCCAATATTGGTCAACATGAATCACGCTGGTATCTAGATGTTGAGACAAACCAGTGTCAGGAATTCGCTTATTCACATTGTGGTGGATCTTCGAACAACTTTTTAACAAGAGCTGATTGTGAACAATTCTGTGGAGCTACAAAACCTGATGCAATGAGTAAGTCAACCGACGCTAAGCTTTTTTTGTTGCTGATTAGAGAATTAAACGAATAAAACTTCTTGATAATAGATGATGAAAACCGGATTAGTGATCTCTTCCATTGAGTTTATGGTAGTACGTATGGAAGTCCCTTTATCAGTCTTCTACTTTCAAAAAAACACATGGTTTTTTATCTAAGTGTCAGATGTAGTCTGGAGTTTTGACAGCCAAATTCACTGGCCTTATGACAGAGGATCAGGAGATTCATATTTTAATATAGACTGTTGGTAAATGCATTTTTTAAAATATAGTTTGTCATTTACGTAAAGGCTACTGGGGTTATGATCAATAAGTTCCATACTAAATGAGATGTTGGCGTTGTTATAACATGTTTTTGTTGGTACTCCTACACTGTTTTGTTAATACTGATGTGAGTTTTAGCTGTTGTATGCATTGAAAACCACAAAGATTACGAACGTGGTTTACTAACGTCCAAAATTCAAAAAATAAAGAAAAGCATACTGATGTACGGGAGTTTAAAAGCAATTGGTTCGTTTGTGTATTTGATATATTCTAGTGGCTTAAATGATTCACAAATGTGAATAGCATTATTATTACCGATAACTACTAAAAAGTCTTTCTTTCTTTCCTGTTATCATTATCATCGAGATTACTTATCATATTTACATAAGTGGAAAACATAACGTTTAAATCACTGACAACAAACATTCTTCTTTGTTCAATAGCCACTTGTAAGCTGATACCTTTACCTGGAGAATGTACAGAATACAAGAGTATGTGGTATTATGATCCTAATTGGCTGACAAATGTGGATGGACAGGACCATCAGTTAATTGGCGGCTGCCGACAATTCAATTATTCCGGTTGTGGTGGAAATAGTAACCGATTTCCAACTCAAGCTGCATGTGAAATGACCTGTCAATTTAATACAAAAATTGAACTGCAAATAGATGTTGATTCCCCAGAGGAAACAACCAATGTAACAATGCAGAATAATCCTTTTCAAGATGTAGTTGGTGATCCTTCAACAATATACACAATGGAATCAAATAGAACTACAATTAGTACTTTGACAAGAAAGATGACTAAGCTAACTTTGATGAATATTGGTGAGTTTCCTTCAATTTAAACTCTTGATAATATTTCCTTACCTTTTTATTCATGTTTATTAGAAATCTTTCGTCTTCTTATGGGACATGCACTGCAGCTAATTGATCATTTTTATTATTTTAGTGTTTAAGCTTTATTCATTCTTTCGAGAATCGTGTATTACTAAATAGGTTTGGATTTTCTCCAGCTACAGATAAATGTTGCCTTGAGAGGTGATAGGTCTCAGTTAACTACCAGTAAATATCGTCAAGGGTGACAACAGAAGTAATGTTTAATAACTTTAGTCCAGTGTAATATGATGTTGCTGTAATCTATTTTTCAAGTGATTTGGAACATATTTCGTTATGCTACGGTCTATTTAGTTTTACAACGCATTGAACTCAGTAACATATAATACATTAACGATGATTTGTAGTGTATCCTTTTTACCTTAACGAAATATATCCCCATTTGGAATGAAAAGGCATGCTACGACTTTAAAAATGCTGTCATGTGCCCAATATTTGTGATGTATTTTATGGAGGATAATTTAAATGTTGAAGGTGGGAATAAGTAAGGTACCTTTTCAAGAAAGTTAAATATATTGAAAGGAAATATTAAGTGTACTGAAACAGTGGAAAACCGTACTACAAAACACGAAGTTTTCAACAGCTTTTTAGGTCAAGATTGTTCAGAGGTGGACACATCAATGTGTGAGCGACTTCGATGGAACTTAACGTCGGTTTATTTAAGATCAAATGTTTTTGTGGCTAACAGATGCATGAATTTGATTAGTTTAAGATGGCTATGAAAACAAATTATAGTACATTAAAAATACATGGAAGTTCCATGATTTATGGAGAAAATTAATTTCAGTTTACTGACTGTTAAAGGAGTGAACCATTTTCAAGTATGACAGTGATAATTGCCCCCAATTGTTAGTTCACTTTTGGGAATACGACTTAGTGATCATTTCAGTTAATCAGATCAAATGAATTGGCCTGCCTTTATACTAAAAACTTTTCAGACGATTACGATGAGGGATTCATAATGGAAAGTTGAATGTTTGGATAAAGTTCTGATCCATTTTGAAGATGAACCTAAAACAACAACCGGACACTGTTCAGTAGAAAAAAATCCTTTTTATACATCTGTGATAGCAAGCCAAATCATCACTGTGCTGAAGATAAACGACTGGAGAAATGGTAATTTAAAATTGTATGTAGTGTACAAAAAATAAGTCATCAAGGTGTCTTTGATAACTAATTAATACATAAACAGAAGCTTAACGGTCAGTATTTCTCATATTCGTGAAGCCGAAAATACCATAAATAACATAGTTTCTTCTGAAAAGTATGTTGCTCACTCAGTATCAGTCCATGAAAACAACCACTGATAAATCAGTAATAAATAAACGGTCAACCTAAACAAATAGTCCTTTATAATTTGGTATTGATGTTTATTAATAAAACAAAACATAAATGCTAATCAAACTTCATTTCTGCGTAGATCTTGAACCTTGTCGACGACATCCTGTTTTTGGTTTCTGTCGATCCTTAAATTGCTCTGAAGAACATAAACGTAATCAGTCCTGTCACTTTTTAAATTTTCAAAGATGGTTCTTTAATGCTCATACTAGTAATTGTGAAGCCTATAACTACAGTGGATGTGGAGCCTCTGAAAATTCATTTGATGATGCCCAAGCTTGTCAAGCAGCATGTAAAGCGAGAATTGTCAGACCGGATAGTAAGTTCACTATTTATTCTGCCAGAAATACGTAAATTTTGGTTATGAACATTGTGATTTATTAACATTTCATGTCAGTTATTTGGTGGTAGCAAAAACGGAAAGGATTTTTTACTTAACCACTTATGTCAATGAGATTTTGGAGACTTTGCATAAGAAAAACAGCGCACTGGATGAATCATGATGAAGTGCACATGTATGAAGACAAGTTTGTTAGATAAGTTTACAGTAATATGAAGGTGATAAGACTGAAGGCCTTACCACTACCTGGAGCCTGAAAACAAATCCTCCTACTAAATCCTTCCACCGTCCCAGCTTTCTTTCTCCTCTAATAAATACGACCTATCAGATAATCAAGTATTCCTTAGACATTATCACTATTTCTGTTATTCTATCAAATGTCTTTCTCATTTGGCTGAGATAAGAAAAGACGGTTATGCAGTTAGTCTGATTGGGAGCTGTATCTCCTAGTTTTAGGGCGGTTACAAATAATGCTTTGATTGAGATGAAGCTGAATCAACTCTTGTACTTCAGATGATAATTCACTGAACCAAAACACGAAAGTAAATGATTGAAGGTACTTTCAGTTCCAGGCTCACTTTCGAAAAGTGATAGTGCTAAACTGAGTTTTTAGTTGTTTTAATAAGCAGATTAAGTTAGTTTTGTCATCATTATTCTTCCAGTGAATAAAATGGGGTTACCGCATGCAGATGTTTCAACAAAAAGAAAGGAGAATTCACACTTCTATCGCTTTGTTTCGTGCAGTTATTGAAACTTACTCGTACTGCTTAAGCCGATGCATCATAAGTAAAGTTTCAGTCATTTTTTTGCAAGACTACAGAAAACAATGAATTCAGTTTTAAATGGAAGCAACTGATCTTTCAATAAAGTACTTTAAGTAAAACATGTGTAGCATAATAAAATGTTAATGCACAATGGCGCTTTACGTTACTGATATGCACTGATGAACAAACACACCGTTTACTATTAGTAACTACCTCGGATTCGTGCAGCGGTTTTTGTCACCGAATAAACTACCGAACATTAGTGGTATCATCAAATCACGGCCTGAATTTCTTGGTAATGAGTTAAGTATAAAGCTAGCTTACTGTTAGTTTTCCATTGATGATACAGTATCTAATTAAACAATGTGAGCAGAAGACACCATGTGATGCCTAAATGCATTTACAACAGCTCTAGTTTATATGTAACTACTATATAAGGCCTGGTAACAAATTTTGCCAGACTCTTACGTTTGCAGACTTGGCATACTGTCCTAACACTTAGAAGTGGCTTTTAAAATCATGGTGGAGGCAAAAGGAAAGTTTTATTTGATTCTCGAACAAATGTCGGCATACTATCTTCAGACAATTAGAATTCGGAACAAGATATCAGTTTATATTCAGAAGATTGTTCGATGGTAAAAAAAAGGTGGCTTATTCAATAATTTATCATAAAATTTGGCTGAATTAGAGGTTTACTTAGCCTTTGAACATGTAAGTACCACTTTCTTATCTTCCATCTTACATGAATCATGGCATATGTTTACACTTTATTTTTACTATGAACATCTCATACAACTGTAACACATATATTTGAGCAGTAGGGTGAAGAAATGTCTCATTAGATCATAAGCATTGGATTGAATATCCCCTTAACTGCCGTGTTTACATAGCTTCTTTTCAGTCTCTTTGTAATCCTTTTGACCAGGTTAATGAGACCAAGGTGTTTAGTGGCATCCTCTAACTCACGCAAGCATTCTTTTATACTACTTTGCTGTAATAATCCAGCAAAAGCGATTTTATTTCTTTCTATTCACAATTTTTTAGGAGATCAACGTTGTGACTCAAATCCACATTCCAAGAAATGTTACACGCTTTCCGTTAGTGGTAATCAACAAGAGACGTCCAATGGAAACGATGTGATTGCATTCCACTTTAGTATGGCCAGTGCAACATGTAAAGCCTTTCATTTAAATACAAAACGACCTGGTTGTAGTATGGAACAATATTTTCCTAATGGTTACGATTGCTTACGAGCTTGTGTAAAATCGTCACCAACTGAAAAACATTTACAAAGTAATTTTCCTTGCTTATTCCCCTTGGAATTTTGCTGAATTTAAAACTATAGGTCATGTTATGTTAGTCAATTCCTCGATCACAAAAAAATCTAAGTGTTTAGAGTAATTTAATTCGAAATGTGAAGGCTAAGGTGCTAAGACTCAAGTTCATGCATTACAACTACTAGCAAGGTGGTGAAATTTGTAAGTGGATCGACAGTATGCAAATGATGCCAGAATTTTCTTATAAGCACTATTAGGTGTAGTGTATTAGAATAAATTTATTTGCATGTGAACGTCTTTTCTAATGTTGAATCATTCGATATTTTTGAATCAGCCGACGTCTCCTGAGTTTATATGCGTCCACTATACACCGGAGTACTTGAAACCTGACAACAAATTGTGCTGCTGATGCATTAGATGAAAATGTTTCAACAATCTTCAAGAGATTTAATTCTCATGTTTCTTTGAACTAACCGAAAATCATTGACACTACTACTTGAACAAGTGGTTTTACTTCATATATTTTGAATATGGGAAATTGTCTTAGTGTTTATATAGTCACTAACTATAGTAATTAACTTTTTTTCATACTGTAAGCTTAAATCACTTTAAAGCGAGTGGCAACTGAACTACATGCCATACATATTTATATAGTTGGCTAAGAGAAACACTTATTATCTGACACTATGATACTACAAGGTTATTCAGGCAGAAGAAAGTGAAGTCGGTTTTGAACCGTCTCATTATCTGTGAGCCACATGGTAAAGTTGATGGTTTACGGGTAGTTAAGAATACTTAAATGTTTCCGGAATTTCAGCTGCTGTTATTTTTAATAGTGTACAAAAGATAAATGTAATATATGGTAAGATTGTGAACATTTTATATTAGACTGTAGGCTTTGCATATTTTATCATATCAAATCATACTATCTTTCAGCATAAAATGAAGTAGAGGTTTACTCCTGAAGCCAAGTTATTAATAGCTTGGTACACGAATGCCCACATAACTAATGTATAAAAATGTTAACAGTTTTTACAAAGTGGATTTCTGGAGTAGTGTAGTGGTGTAAAACGGTTTAATTATTAAATGTATGTCTTAGCTATTTAAAACTTTTTACTTTTTCAGATCGTTGTTTCGCTCGGAAGACTCATGTCTCGTGGAACTGTACCCAGCATAGTGCTAAAACTTATCGATGGTCGTATCTACCTGAAATTAATCAGTGTGTACGTTTCTCAGAGTGCACACATCCAGATCAGCAAATAGAACAACCCGGGAATAATTTCGCCTCCAGAAGTGAATGTGAAACTATATGTATGGCGTCAAGTTTTGAAGGTTAGTTATTGTATGGATGTCTGTTTTTGGTTGGATCGTCAGGGAATAAATAATAATAATAATTAAACATATCTGTTCCTGGACTTCTGACATTTGAATTTCACTCACATACTAGTCTGATCTTTGGATGATATGCTAAGACTAGCCTTAAATGGAGATATGATTGTTCTGTTATTTCAGGACATTGAAGTTTCATGGTTATTAACTTCAAGCTATATTCGTCTTGGTGACTAGCAGAGGAAACCTGGACGTGCCTTTCGTCCTACTTGGGATTTGTCAGCTGAATGTACCTGCAAGCCAGTGAGTTATGTTGTTCCCGCTGAGGCTGGAACCGAGTACTCACCGCTCCAAACGCCAAACCCATCCACCAACAGAGGTTAGGAAATTCGGTCCTGCATAGAAATTGGAAATTACAAGTATCATAACAACAGCTGATATTCATTACCCAAGAGATGACTTTTGTGACACAGTGGCTAAGTGGATAACGCTCCGGCCTTTGAAGCGGTAGGTACTGGCTCCAAGTTTCAGCAGGGACAATATCACTCATTGAGGTGCAGGTACATCCAGCTGACGAGTCCAAATTAAGGCATAAACGCGCCCACTGAATTTCTTCACTAGTCACCAAGATCAGTAAAACATCATGAATATTCAACAATATCGAGGCATCTGCATAGGAGCTCATCTGCTAACAGAAGTAGAACAATTCGGCCCTGTGTAGTAACGGGAAATAATGAGTACCGTAACAATTTCAAACTATCCCGAAAGCTTTGGGTTTTACTTTCTGTATGGGGCAAGCAAATACCAACCAGCTTTCGATAAAAATAGGACCATTTCCAAGTAAACACTAAGACAGCTTATAAGTTCATCGAAAATTCAGTATATTTAGGGCAGCGTTTAACTACAGAGCCATGACAATGTTATTACGTAAGCAGTTATTACCAAAAATTCAGAGAAGTTTTGCAACTTGGGTACAATTTTATAGCCCAGGAAGTCGGATGTGTAGAAATTACAAACTGCTAGTCGACGAGAGGTTTGAGATATGTTGGATGATATATACTTAAGAGAATGAAGTTTTTTTAGTAATCAATGAGTATGTTGATTAAAGAATGAAACCACTGAAAGTTTTTATTACCCTTTATGCAAAACTTATATCAGCCTTTAAGTGCCTACTTCATAGCAGCCTTGCCACTAAGTCACGAACTATACCGAAATTGATATTACCCAAATATCTAAGACAAAAATGAGAAAACAGAATCTTCTCGCTCACTATTAAAACCAGTAAGTTCATGAAAGGCAAGTGATCTAACGTTTAGTGGCATTGTGTTTTCTGAGCTGGATGGTTTAATCGTGTGACTTTCATTTTCTTCCTACACAACATCATCAGCACTAACTTCCAGCTCAGAGGACACAACATCAAAATCATCCTCCTGTAGTACAAATATTCCTCATTATCTCGAAAATGGTTTAACTCTATACGACAAAAAACGTTGAGAAAGGGTGGCGTCTCCTACCCTGCAAATACAGCGTCCATCCATTGTTGACCCACAAGTATCAATATTTGTAATACTTACATGGATATTTCCGTTTTATGTCTTGCCGTAAACAAGCATTTGCCTGAATATTAAACTGTCTGTGGTATACTTAAAATATCACAAACAGAGTGGATTTGTTACTTAGACTGAACTAGGTTGGTCAACACCTGGAATAGCAAAACTAATATACATGGTCAATGGAACTGGTTTCCAACATCACTCTTTCAAATATAAAATTGAAGTGATTTGATGGTATGAGGTGTACTTTAAGGAGAAAATCCGTGAATTTTAGCTTCTGGTATCTATATTTACAGGCTGAAAACAGTTCTGGGTACCTGGTAAAGGGGAAGAAAGTTACTAAGCACGAAATTTCATGACCGTTTGGAAGTGTACAAGTTATGGTAGACTGAAAGATATTCACCATGGAACTCATTGCCAACTATTACGGGATATCACAATAGATGTACGATGTGGCAGATTTTACGCAGAAACTACTTTTCTTTTTGAAGTAGCTTTGGTGTTTAAAGCAATCGGTCTCGAGTCTGAGTTTTGGTGGGAACAACATCGCTGACCGGGAGGTACGTACATCCAGCTGATGTGCCCCAAATGGGATGAAACGCGCGTTATCGGGTAATTACTATCCATTATTGGAATTTAAGTGTTCGGAACCATATCAGTGAAGGTTAATCAGTATTTTTGTTATGAAATGTTTAGTGAGGTAACATTGTTTTAAAAAAGTCCTTTCATTTTCTAACTAACTTCACCTCACATCACTGTGGGCGAATGTGAAGTGGTTTTGTATATATATATATATATATGTATATGTTATATATATATATATATATATATATATATATATATATATATATATTGTATATGGTCTTCAGATTAAGAGAGTTATAATCTCTTTGCAATCGATGACATTAGGTTTTTTGAAAATGAATTAACGAGCGTAAAGAACACCGTTTACAGCAAAGAGTAGCTAATATTCATTGTGTTCAGTCGTCTTGACATTATCCACAGTAATCTGATTTTCAATACAAGGGATTGATCTACTGGCTTACATACCTTGTGGATCATAGTATACTGATTGGTCAATAAATTTGTGTGAAAATATCGGACTAAATGACAGAATTTGTGTACATTAACCTTCAGATATAAATTTTACTTTCTGTTAAAAGGTGTTCAACACTGTGTCAAAATGTAAAACGGTAATTTCTTAGATATAAACTTGACCGCATTTCTAAATTAGGATTAATTGATCCGACTATGACTAGCAGTGAAATCCAGGACGTACGTATTGTCTATTTGAGCCTCGTCAGCCTGATGTATTAGCACACGAGTGAGGGGAACTGTCCCCTCTAAGACTCGAACTTCATACCCATCGCTTCAAACCCATAATCCTTATCCGCTATGCTAAAGATTTTGCATCTGAAGCGAAGGATACGAAGTTCGAGTCTCAGTGGTAACAGCAACCTTAACTAGGAGGCAGGTACATACACCTGAGTAGGGCAAATCGCGTCCGCTGGATTCTGGTGGTATCATGGGATCCGCATAGGAACTCATATACCAACAGTGCTTGATCAATCCTACTCAGTATATCAACACAGAATTGCAAATGTCAATAAATAACAAGAAATTATGAATATTTCTGGGACAATAAGTGTGTTTTTCATCCACTTTTCCGCCATAGTTAACATTTAATTGTAAAATTTATCTCTACAGTCTTTTCATTCAGAAAAATATCCTCAATAAAACTGAATAGGTACACATTTCAGTGTGTCGCTTCTACTTTATCAACTTTTAAGCGGTTAGACTTACCGGTGGAGAATATTCATGAAACCTTGAGTGATATTTAAAATTACACCAGTGTAACCACTTTTTCAAACACTTAACTTTATATGAGAAAATATTAGCTAATAATAATATTGTCTCTTATACAGAAGTATGTCAGCTTCCAAAGGATCCTGGACCATGTGGAAGTTTTCAAACTCGTTATTTCTATGACAGCAGTGCATCAAAATGTCGAGTATTTTTATATGGAGGTTGTCTGGGCAACTTTAATCGATTTTTATCGCGAAAAGAATGTGAACTAGCTTGCTCTCAATTTTCAACACACCTTCTAAGTATATCTAATAGCACGAAATCTTTGGAAAGTTCTTTGAAAGAAACATTATTAATTTATGATGAACCCCCATTGTTAAGTGCTCAGGTATTTGAGAAAATGAAGCAAGTTACTCGACATCACACGGATCGTTATCGTAAGTGTGAACAAAAGTGCTACATTTGATAATTGTTTTCTATTAAGTCTTAGGATATTTCACATATTTGATGGTGATGAAAGATAGCGGTTAGTGACGTAATATAGAACTTGTATTCCGTACTATTTGAGGCCTGTTAGCTCGACATACCTACCTTCTATTGAGTAATGTTATTCCATCTAGAACTCACACTCACTACCCATCACTTCATTCTTTTTCTCCATCCGACTGCTTGCTGTCTATTATAACACTGTATAATATTGGTCATAATCTTCACACTGAAACTGGTGGTAATATGCAGGCATCCTCACAGGAGCCCACGTGCTTCCAGTGGCTGGTCATCTTGACCGATATTAACCAGTGGTGGAAAACTAAAAACTGCAAAGTGTCTCGAGTGTAATACTTGTCCTTCCACACGACTTTTTCACCTTTGATATTAGCCTTTTTTACCTACTTTTCATTCGCATGCTACTGTGGCAACTTGAACTGATGCACTTGTGTGCAAGGTTCTACGTGGATTTGTCTGTCTGTATGGCTGCCTAAAACTTATGCTAAATACAAATTTTGGTCGACATTAATCTTTCAAAGTTGAGAAGTCGAGCTGTCTGATGCATCACAATACCTGAATATTGCGTATACTTGTTGTCAGTAAATTTACACAATAATGCGCTTTTGATTTTAATACTATTTAGAGCAAAATGAGAACATTTTCATCCTACGTAAGGAGACATTCATTTAAGATCTGTTCAGAAACTATCGATTCATTTGATAATAGAGCGACTGTTCATCCATAAAGATATACGTACTGATCGATTTTCGGCTGTCAGAATGATCGCACTTCCTAGGAACTACCAGTTCAACTACTCTCTCTTATAAATTAACTACCTGCTTAGAAATGGGTATCCGGAAATTCTAATGCGAAGTAGTGAAGTGTGGGGTTAATCATTTTGGATATGAGGAAAAATACTCTCTGATTGCATTGTAAGATAATCATGCTAAATCACAGATTGACGGAAATTGGGAAATGTGGACCATTGAGATATAATCCAGTGTCCGGATGGCAAAATGTGCTGGTCATAAAACCTGGAAAGTTGGACCCGATCGCTTGGAAGACACAGAGAGCATACAGCCATGGAGTCTCCTACTAGGACGGAACAGTTGTTCCGTGCTCTTACGTGCACAGTATTTTCGAAACAACACCAGTTCGTGATGAATGCAACCTTGAAATCATTCTATTCCTAAAAACTACCAAGTGGGCAACAGGAAGGCATTTGAGTGATCAGAAAACCTCCTTTCATGGCATCTGTTGGTATACTACCAGAATAATCTCTTGTCACTGAATATTGTTAAACTCAGTGAATATTTATTGTGCAACTAATGCTTACAGTTGTATGTTTCCTTTTCTCAGTATCCACTGTTAATCCAATATTCATTTGTTTTTGAACATATCTGTTCACTGAAGTTATTTAAGCTCCAGTTTCTGGAAGAAGATAGCAAAAAAGCGTAGGGCGCAAAAACTAATAAATGGGTTGCTTGTTGAAATACAGTGATTTCAACAATTTAAACTCTAGGTTCTCCAACGATGTTAGATAGGTTTGGTTGGCGAACAATTTTTGTTATGTAGTTATTGTGTGTAAAGCTGAAATCATATAGTGGTTTGAACCAGTAATCCTTGAGTCACAAGACTGGCAATCTATTAATCAGGGAAAAATTATTCGGAAATTAATTATTCCTTAAGTATTAGACTTATAAATAGTTTTATGAGTTGATTAGTTGCAGTTGCATTTATAAATTTAACAATGAAAGCTTATATACACTATTTTATTCCTTCTAAACTTGTTTGGCAAACAGAAACTAGGCAAGTCTCATGAGATGTAGACGTGATTAAGCATTTCAGTGACCTCATACAGCTGATGGCATTTGATAGTTATTCTCTGTGAATGCTTATAACTCTTTAAAGGACAAAACCCATTAGCCTGCTATCTACCTGTTAATGGATGAGATTCAAATGGCTAGATAAAGACTTCATAACTTTTCAGTCACAAACCACTCATGATACATTTTTACAAAGCTTCACATCTCACACTGCTGTGATGGGATCCATCCCATGAAAGTAGTCTGATGACTATCGAAATGGAGTTCCGTAATTTTCTCCGAGAAACAAGTCCTATAGGTTCAGTAGTTAAAAGTTCTTAAAGATCTTGGTATACCTATCCAGTACACATTTTTGCTTAGACTTTACCGATGTTCTTGCATGATAAGGTAATATAGTAGATAAGTTGAATAGTGATGAAAAAATTTGTAGTGAGCTGCACTTGATTTAGGCGCCTTAAATGTGATGACGTCAACACGTAAGTTAGGAATTTTACTTTTCTGAATAGTTCTGGAAAGAACACGAAATAAAGCATCTAAAATTTCCAGCTATGAAAATTAGATGGAAGTCTATAAATTTATTGCTTCCTCATATGTTATTGACGTCGAAATACTTTTACGGAACTTAAGAAGTCCTTCTACTATGTTTGTCTTCTAAAGTAGTAGAGTTTTGACAACACAATCGCTTGTAATATATGATTTCAGCTTGGGACATTTGTTTGGATAGTCACAGTTATGGAACTTGTTCATTATCTGGCGGTCAGTATCAAACAACCAGCGAATATCCATATGTACCATTGACTCGTTACTACTATGATCGTCGGTTAGGTCAGTGTCAACCTTACACTTACACAGGTTGTGGAGCTCGTGGAAATCATTTTGACACACTAGGAAGCTGTCAAAGGATATGTGAAAATCGACTGAGAAATCCAAGTAAGTAACGCGAAGATATTTTCCGTAAGTTCACATAACAGCGCTAATTTAAATGAATAGTATTCTTTAATTCATGCGATTTTGAATTTCACTGGATCGACCAAAATCGTATACTTTGTCAGATGTAAGAATTAAGCAAATTTATGGATCATATCTCTTTAACTTCAGAAATAGATTGAAGAATGCTGAAGTGAAAATACAAAGCAGGTATTCAACTCAGTCTCTCATAGGAAGTTACAGTATTTTAAAAAGCTCAAAATGGTACTGCGAGTAGGACCATCGCAGTAACTTAAGTATGACATTATGAAAACTGTGTGAATGAGAACGAAATTGAGAAGCCCCAGTCAAACTTATTTCTCGGTATAACCTTTATTGTGCATATATCAGCTACCTTCATCCATACTGGTAGGCAAGTGTTCAGGGAACCTAATAGCTACTTAATTATTTATTGGTAATAACGAAAATGCTATACACAAGCAGTAAAATTATGAATGTTGTTCATTCGGTCTGTGAGAGATGACTATTATTTGGTTTTCCAGACTTTTAATCAGCAAGAGATCAGTAAGACTTGGAGGAAGGAATTGCAAGGATAATGAAAAGGTTTCACTTCATACTGTTACTTCTTCTTCATAAGGTAGTCATCTGTTTTTGGAAGGTTTCAGTATGTTTCCTGCGAGATTTTAATACTCACACATAGTTACTCGGGGTCTAACTACGAAGTTTTCTTTTCTTAGCTTATTATTTGATTGAAATAATCATCTTTGGCCTTCATGGTTGTTAACCAACTTGTGATATACTCAGTACTAAGTTTAATGAGTACTTCTTTACATTTAGGTAACCAAAGGTTGAATGGCACCTAAACACACTCATCAGTTAACAGCCTGGTTTTATAGAAGACCTTCTGTAAACGTGAAGGGCCTTTAGGGACTTCTGTTTGAAGAACAAATCAGTAGTGGGTTAACCTCTCTTAGCTTAGATTCAATAAACCAACAACTTTTTTATTTCCTCATGTTAAAGTGTGTTAGTAATTGTAACTTCTAAATTAGGCATACCGAACTAATCTACTTGGAACAAATCTACAATACAATTGAACTAAATTGCAGTATGTAGTAGGGAGTAAACAACAACCAAATTATTGTTTGTAATGACATCAAAAGTACTTTTACAGTACACTATTAGTGTGCATAAAGTGAATATTTATTGGCACAATATCACATGTTTATTATCTTTTCTAGGAAATTTGTTTAGTTTTAGTTGTTTAATTATTTAAACGAGTTTTTATTACACAGGCTATTATTGTTCCATTGTCAGTTTCAATCCAAAATTTAAGCTGTGCTAAAATCATCTCGTGAAAAATGCGCAACAGTTTCTGTATATTGTGCGCAGTTTTTTTCTTTCGGATAGCTGATATGATTTAACATAGTTTGTGTATGTATACATTACATCAAACTGTATGACTCCTTACAATGTTATTATCAAAATAATCTTTTTGATTTGTATAAAATCGATGTTAAGGAAAAATATGTGATCTGTACATGACGGACGTCCTTAAACTCGATCTGACGTAGTTAACTCTGAATGATAGATGCTCATTGATTTCTCGTGAGAGTACTATTCAAAAATGAGTAATTTTGATAATTCTAGTGATGTGAATAAGTAAACAAACATTTCCACAAAGGTCAGTCAACTCAACCCAGTATAGCAGCGGGAAATTATAAGTATAAATAAAGAACAACTGATACCCGTTACACAAGTGGTGGCTGTCGTGCCCTAGTGGCCCAACAGATAACGCTTTCTCGTTTGAAGCATTCGGCACTGAGTTCTAGTCTCCATGGCAACAATATCACTCACTGGGTCCAGGAGCCTCCAGCTGACGAGTCCCAAATGGGACGAAAAGCTTATCTTGGACTCTGCTGCTAGCCATCAAGTAGGCTACATGACATCACCACAGTGGGAATTTATCTCATGAGCACTGATCTGCCCAACCACAGAACTCGCATTTCCGTGTATTAGCAAAACTTATTCAACGGCTAAGTAAAGAGCTTTTTTCACGCATGAATATTTTGCCTTTCTTTTCAAAATATATGCCAAACCCAGGATATCTATCTGTCATAACTTACCTTAAACTTGTCATCACCAAATTACTCATACGCTGTTCAGAGTTCGAAACCGGTACAGACAGAATTACCGGGCATAAAAATAAACATCACCGTTTACTGTCAATAGTATCTCAAATAAGGCGAGCCCTTTGCTCTAATCATGCAGTATTAGTGCTCAGTGAATACCTAGAATATAATTAGGAATTACGTTCTTCGTACTGACTGTATTACTAAGATCAACCAGGCTGGTTGCTTTTGGTTCCATAAGTTCCTACTAGTGGTCTACATGGGTCGATATTTTAATTTTAGTCAACCAGACCTTCGTATTTGAGAGAGATTCGCTTCAAACTGCAACTCTAATAAAAACAAGATTGAAATATAATTGAACTGCTATATATGTCGTCCTATTACATGCATGGAATTGTGCACAAAATACTACTTGAATAATGCAACTTTAAAGTTTTGGCTGAATTATAAAGCTATTCTCAAATCAAAGACTGTCTTCGAGAAGTGTTTATGGAGATCCTCTATAGAATACAATAAACCGATTAAGTGACGCCTTGAATGCTAATAGATAACCTACATAGAAGTAACAATATCGTCCGCAGCACTACTGATTCTGAACTTTTAAGCTATGACTGATCACCATTATAACTTTCTATTAATCTTTTTAAATCCACATTCGATAATCATCAAAAAGGAAATTTGTTGGCTGGAACATCCTATTGAATCAAGTGAACCAAGTGGTTCAATCTACCAAGTAAAATGCAACAGTTGTGAGTCAACTAGACAAGTCAAAATAGCCTGTTGGTGTCTGTTAGGATATCGGTACAAGGCAATTTAGTTAAACAAAGAGTGGTCAGCCCTAATGAGGCGATTAAACTGGGAAAACGCTGTCCGCATGATGCATGTACTGACTTATAGCCGTCTTTAAGGCTGGATAGGGTGATATTTCTTAAGTTTAATGTACTCAGTTAAGGGGAAAGTTTGTTTATCGGATCCTTTTTCATCAAATAAACACTTACAACATCCAACAAGAATAATGCATCACATATCGTAGATATTTGAGAAACTCTATTGCTACTGAAAATAAAAGAATAAAGAATCACTAAACAAAAGTTTGAAAATTGTCTGAAAGTTGATTTGGTTAGAGAGTCATTTGTATCCGAAAGTTTATTCAGTAAGTAATACTTTGTCACTGCATCACATATTAAATAAACAAACATACGCAAAAAGAGATAATTTCTAATGAGCGTAAACTAACATATTTAACACGTCCTATCGAAAGTAGTCTGGAAAAGAAAACTGGTCCAGTCAACCTTACTGATATTTTGTTCTTCATGGACAAAAAACCCAACATAAAATCAAGTTACTTTTCAATCCGTCAAGTGTCAGTCACGCATAAAGTTTATAGATGTTCAAGAAACGCTTAAATTGTATAGTCTGTATAACGTTGGGCATCATATAAACACTATGTTGAAGATAAAAATTTCCAGTTGGATGAATATTAACTTATTTTGATACAAAGGTAAACACAAACGAAAGGTCAGCATCTCAATGGAGAGTTGCATAAGTGGTTGTTCTGGACTATGAAAGTATCCGAAGAAGAATGTATACTTACTGGTAACATGGGAAAGCTATGGAAATCACAATGAGATTTCTCAAGAAGGAATGTATATTTTTCGAATACCTTGTGTAATCCTAATTATGATCACCCTACCCAAGTACCTATCCAGAATCCGGATATTTTGAGCAATGCGTGATTTGAACTAAATTATTCCGAGAGGTCCACTGATTAGGTCTGGCCCAAAAGTGAGAAATGACCGTCTCTTGTTTAGATCAATCTAATGCGGATACAGAGCACTACTAATAAGCATAAGTGGTCTGAAAGTGTTCATATAATCAGTAGTACATTTTGTAAAGCTGAAAAAAGGTGAAAAATGCTTATCATTATATTGTATACCATGGATTTGACAGAAATTCATTCACCCAAAACTCCTGCTTTCATGAGTTCATGAACGAAAAGAGAGTTCGAGTATTTCGCCAGCCCATGCGTTCGTTTGTTAGTACTTTCATCACGACTTCTCCAAAGAACGAGTATTTGAGTTCAACTAGTATGAGGATGATTACCAGCCGATGATATCGTAAATTTTTAATACAATGCATTCACGGATTATGAAAAAGAAACAAACTTTTCTGTTCAAATGGCTTACTTTTTAATAGACATTTTGTTCTGATCACTGCCGGTTCATTAAAAAGATTAGAAAATTTACAAACCCTAATTTAGTTGCACTTTATAACTTTTAATGATGTTTTCCTTTCATGAATTATTCTATGAAAAGAATTTGCTCGCTGTCACTTTGACAAACCAGTTAAACAATGTCCTGGAAGTGGAATTCAAGCTTGGGCTTACAACCATTCCATTGGCGACTGTTACTTTTTTGAAATGTGTGAACCTGATGACAAGCCAAGTGAATTAACAGTATCTGAGAAAAGATTTTCATTCCGCTTGAGAAGAACAAGTCAATGGCTTGGAGTTTGGCAAGCAAGAACTGGAAGTTTACCTGAAGGAGTCTATGCCACACGTAGTGCATGTCAGTATCACTGCTTACCAAAGCCACCTAAAGGAACAGATACTCAAAGTAACGACCGTTTTGTTTTAAACAACTTTCATTGTTAATTCTGAAAATCATTTCAATCTTAGCATAGAATGGGATGTTAATGTTAGGTTATAAATTTGTTCACTATTATTTCAGGGTGTTACGCTTCTAACTGTTCACTGTAAAACTTTGCAGGTATCCATCCTCACAAGTGGTCATTTGCAGCCTAATTGCTTATTTTTGTAAAATTAAAATATTCAACTTCTCATTTCAAAGGAAGTGTAGAACATTTAGCGAAAGACCACAATAAGTTTCAAGGGTAGCTAATGTCAGCTTTGAAACCTAACTTCAATAATTATTTGTTAATATATATTCAGTTAGTTCGTATTGGTACACGTTAAGGGTTCTCTAGATAGGTACAACGTACTCAGCTGATATTAATGCGTTTCTTGAACACAGGGACGGAGAATCAGAATGCCACCCTCTAAGAGTGCGAACTGATTCAAATTATTATCATTCTTACCAATTTTACTAACCCATCCAAGTAACTGAGTACTATTTTACCAACTGAAACTTTTGAAAATGATTTTGTTGAGACCTGTAGTGATTTTTTTCAATGTATTAGATTAAAAATTACTTCTGAACGAGATATGTATACAAAATCTAGCCATTACTTGGCTGGAAGTAATGGATGAGAAACCTTGGACCTAGGTTTCATGCTTTAGGGCACTCATCAGCAAGGTGTATCTACATCCTTGGTAAAACTCATGTCCCACTTGTGGTTCGAAGCCTCGTTCCACAGTGATGTAGTCGGAGACGTTACCACTTAGCTATTCGAGCCGCGACCGACATTCCACAAGACTGTATCAGGGATATTGGTTGGTTACTAGGAGGCAACCAATTTCTTTTTTCTGTCCAGTGTGCTGATCGAGCTCTATCAATCAATTTTTGCAATCCAGCCATCGAGCTAGGGGACTCACAATTGTAAAGCACCTGAATGTATGTTAGTTGGATAGACGAAGTCGACATAAATCCCTGAACCTCAGCTGGGACATCATTCCCGTCGAAAGGCCTCGTTGGTGAGTACCAGAAAGCATGAAACCAACCAATACGTCGAGATGGTTAGTTTCTACGCTTGGTGGCCATATCACGAAATGATCAACAGAATTTGGTCAGAACTTAGGACTAGACAATATGAAACTAGTTACCTTCCTGTCGACTAATCAGTGCAAAAATTAGTTGTATGTTTTTTGTAATTACAAAAGTTAGAAAAATAACTTTCGATTCTACCTACCACCCATCGTTGGTTTGCGATACAATAACTATGACAATGGCATTAAAAATATTGTTCAACTTGTTTAGACAGTGTAAAAGCCTGGTTACATAAAACTTCAGGTAACCTCTTTTGATTTTTGTTGGCCATTAGCTGTGCAACATATATTGATGAAGCAAATCAGAAGAAAATGGTATAAAGTTATGAGTTTCATATATGCCAAGTATAGACCGGAAGTAAATATTGCGTTAAGATGATATTTAAGAATATCAAGAGACAAGATACTATTAACTATTAGTGTTGAACAAACTTACCTTGGTATCTGCAACCTTAATTTTGTGGTTTGCTGATTAAGTTACCAAGATTTTCATCGATTTCCGATAGGAAAGCAAAAGAATTTTATCACGTAATTATCTGCTTTTACTAAGATTATCTCAACGTGACTTATAGTACTGTAGTACAGAAATCAGAATGGACATTTCACGAGTTCGTGGTAAAATTAGATTACTGTCCACTGAAAATGTTGAAAAGTAAATTAAATGATGTAACTCTCCGACCTATCTGTTGATGCTGAAATAACTACGAATGTCAAACTTTGATGACTGTTACATATACCCTATGATATTTTCGAAACAAACAGACTGCAAACATAATCTAAGATTTTTGAATTTAATAAAAGAGCCAACATTACTGAGTCAAACCAATGCAGAAGGAAGCACAATTGTTTTCAACATTTAGTTTTCCGGGAATATTTCAGAATATTACTAGTAAATATTTAACTTTTATTGTTTCTACACAATTTAACTTCCTTAATATATCACAAGTAAACTTCATTATTCAACCAGTATATATCATCACTTTATAGATTCAGATGCGTAATGAATAGAAAGGAACTAGGCTGCGAAATGAGACATATCATTAAGATGATTATTCCCTTTTGTACACCCTTCATGTTTTGGAAGATTATTAAGTCATGGAGTTAGTGTGAATTCTACTCATGATTACTAGATTTTTCACTTAGGACATGTAATAAGATTACTCATGTTATCTACTTACCTAGTTTTCAGTTTATTTGGAAGATGCATGGTCTGTTGACCGTCATGAACAGCATCAAGAAAGTGTAAAGAAAAGGTGCACGAGTGTAGGCCCTGGATGAATCTACGTACATGGCTGATGACCTTGACTCCAAAGAGGGAGACGATACTGTGAAGTTCACTTCTCTTTGATCGGCCTAGTGAGCAATGGTGTTTTATGAGAAGAATGGTTTCCAAACATTAATGTTAGTCAGCAGTATATATAATTCAAACCTTATTTACATACTATGTTACAAGAATCAGCCGGAAACTAGAGTAGAAACATTAAACAAAACTTACAGAATCAAATAACATTGTAGCGATTGATATATCAACTAATCTTGTCCTCTATTCACTCATTGCGAGCATGAGCGAAGGTGAGATTTAAAACTCAGTTCCCTACAAATTAACCGAAGATATCTTCATTAACCAAAAGTTTATGAAGTAACCCTTAGTTTTACAAGCAACGAAAAAGCACCCCATTAGAGTTCTCACTACCCTATAAGAAACTTACCAAGAAGAACAAAGCAATAGCTGCTTCCCTATAGTCAGTAAAATACATTAGGACAAGGCAAGTGCAGAAATTAAGGGGCACTATAGATGTAAGCTATCACGCTGACTAAAAAGAAAATCGACTGGGTTTGAAAGTAAGTGTCCAATCGCGATTCAACAAAGAGATTCAAAAACAGAAAGAAGAAACAAATACTTTGTGAGACTACGCCTAGTGGAATAAACCTCAGGGAAATGTAATTGAAGATGAACCACTCACTCTGATCGTCAGATTTTACTGAGCTCTGAGCTCATCAGCGGCATGTCAAGGTAAAGCCAGTCCACAAAGGCTCTGAAATATTCTTAACCACCAAATCTAGTTAGCTAACTCAAATGAACCAATGCTATCAAATAAATGACTAATTAGCAAATTATTTTCACTTTGTCACACCCTCGTTAAAACTTCCGACAGTTCATTGGCTTTCTAGATGTGGCGCCAACTGTATTTCCATTTTAAATTATCATATCTTCAATCAGAGTGAAAGTGAAAGTAGAAAAGCAGCCAAAATATACTCACCTCATTATTTCAATATTTATCAGCATATTAGAATGAATGTATAACTGTAATATGCCTGTTATCTCAATCAATTACCGAATAAATGTTGTCAGTAAGATTGCACTGAGAGCTTGCAGACAGTTCCAAGTGAGGTTAAATAAACTATCATTTTCCAGTCTCTTACTTCCCTGTTTGCATTTTACACGAGCGTTTTACATATGAGTTGCGTAGAACCCGTGATGTTTACTCAATTCACTTAGTTTAACCTCGAGATAAGTTTATAAATTAAGTAGATGAATCCTCTCAAGTAGTGATGCTTTGACTAGAACAAACCAACCTCCAAATTTTGATTTCGTCTAACTGTCATTTGAAAAGTGTAGTTAAAGCAGGTGAACGCAGAAGCACCAACTGAAAAATTGGGATCTTCTGAGACTGAGATTCAACCGCTCTCATTTTCCGTCTTAATAACTCTAGAACACATGAGTCCTTTGGGTGGCTGATAAAAATTAAGCCGACGTTTGCTAATCAGATTTATGTGTTTGATAAAACATAGGGGTATTGTATGAGTTTTTGATGTAATCCCTTCTCTATAATCATATCGAATAAGGTTCCGAAGGTGGAAATTAATAACCACGGAACTAATAGTTTTGTAGATTTAAAATAATGAATCGTCTCTTCGTTAAGTTATTCGTATTCTTGTTTCTTTCTATCATTTCAGACGTGTGTCATATGAATCCTATTGTAACTGTTCCATATGGTTGCAACGCAATGGTTACTCGATGGTATTTTGAACCAAGAGAGACTCAATGCAGAAGCTATATAACTTGTCCACAGTATGGAAATAACTTTCCCAGTCACAAAGCTTGTCAAGATATTTGCACACCCGGACATCCAATAGGTTTGCTTTTGTGGAACTTTGTTACTTTCCAATTTTCGACTAAAAAAATACTTGCTTTTAAATTCTTGAGAAAGGAGGAACGTTTACATGTTTTCCGTAGATTTTTCAACATTTTTCATATTGATCATCTAAACTATTATTCAACACCACTAGTGCTATTTTAGATAATCCTAATGAGCATATCTGAACTGAAGTTGTGTGTACACTTATAGTTCAGAGAATATATACGATAGTGAAAAGTTGCTTAGATTGAAGGCGAAAACAAACTGTTTTATTTCAAGACGAGTAAGTGATCTTAAACAACACTCATGAAATCATTAAAAGTAGTCTTGTAATAGTAAGTTCATTAGCTATGGTATGTTTCCTAAATTCCAACGGAAATGTACACTAGAAATTATAGATGATTCACCGTACTTGGTTATATTTACTTTTTTTCATGATTACCATAAATAACGTCAAAAACTTGTTTCATCCGCTTTTTTTGTGAAGTCATTACCAACTACCACATAACAGGTGGCTGAAACTTATTTAACTAAGTCGCAACAGTTACATAGTCTAATAGTTGACATTGTACATCACAGCAGTATGGCATGAATTCTTCTAAAATTTTGTAATTATATGAACAAAAAGCGTTGAAGGAATGCGAAGTTATATTCGTAGACATTTGTAATGAGGTGATATGCCTGGATGGTGATCAGGAAGCCGATAAAGCTAAGTAATAGTGAATGGCAGTCCAATCGGCCGTTGAGACCGTTCGCTGTGGAAAAGCAGCTAATAATATCCTATAAACTTTAGAAATAGCCATTTATGGTTATAATTACAACTGATTATCCTATGATTTATATATCTAGCAAATATTCATCCTCTAGCAAATCATTTCTGGTTCTAAATGTCATCCACCCAATTCTGATGCTTTCTATTCCTATCCAATAGTTATTTGTCTGATTTTCGGTCATTCCATCATTATCACTTTCAACGTTGTTACATATAATATTTATGTGCATACTTATAAGTAGACCTCTCTATAATAGTATGAGTGATAACAATGACGTCCAGAAGCATTTTGTTAATACTTACAAGATGGGATTTTACTATGTTATGAACAAATTTCATCATTCTGATTAACAATGTGAAGAAAGACTACATACCTCTGATCCCTAATATAACTGCATCTGGAGAAAGTCCCGTATTTTTTCAAGTTTCTTTGCTCCCCCAATAAGCTTTTGTTTATCAATGTTTATTTGCTTAGGGGAAACAATGGAAAGGTTTTCTGATCAAACATAGTGCTTTAATACTGCGTAAGCAATCTCGTAACATAGGTGTTTAGATGTTTGTATTTCGTCTACCGAAAGCATCGCCAACCAAAAGATAATGTGAAATTGAATTGGAACATTTGAGCCGATTTATAGGCTGTCCAGGAGGAACTGTTCGACAAACTATCAACAACAGACTTTCTTTAGTAGAACAGCTTCAATTTGCGGAAAAAAAGTATTAAAAAGCTGCACCAAGAAACTTTGGTCACACACATAATAGATCCACTAGAGAGACGTGAGAAAAAGTGGTTCAGTTTGCTTGGGTAAAATTTAGTAAAGGCAAACGAACGTTACATAATAATCAGAACTGAACTTCTTATTATATTCAATAATTCACAAGTGTCACAATCGCTATCTTGCAAACCTATAGGCTACTCACCTTTAACAGTTGCATAACAGTTCCCACTATGCACATTTTCTGCTACTATTTTTTGGTCGTCCTCAAATTTCTAATGGTATCATATTAATTTTTTTATTATCAGTCCCTTGGGTTCCTTATGGAACATAGGGCTTCAGTAGCACATCGCCAGTGAACTCTGTTCTCTGAAATCTTTTCAACCTGCATCCATGACAGTCCACAAACTCTCATTTCCTCCTCGCACGATCTCCTCCAAGTCACCCTCACCTCAGACACCCAACTCGTCGCTTACCATGGGGGTTCCACTCGAGCAACTGGCCTGACGCGTGATGTCCCCAGTCGACCTTCTCAGTGTATGCCCACTCCAATCCATCTCCACTTCCTTCTACTGCATATTTGATGGGTGATAGGTTCTTGGTCGGTTCGTTACCCAGCCAGAGTTCCTTGTTACTTATTCTCATTATTCTGGCCATCTGATCTTCAGTAGCGAGCCAGGGTAAGCAGTTGTTGATGAATGTCTGTAGTTTATTGGATATCCCTTTCGTAACGTGCCAAGTCTCTCAACAATCACACAGAAGCACTGACTTGACAGGGTTGGTGTTGAAAATCCGGATGTTGTTCCACATGCTGTGTGCAGTGAAGCAGATCTGCACACTGGTTTCAGGCTAATGAACGCCTGTCTTGCTTTTCCGATCCTGTCTGACTTTGACATCCTCGTCTGTGCCTGTGCCGCCTGTAGTTGAGACAGTGCTGCCTAGATAAGGGAAGGAGGTTACTTCCTTTAAGTTTCTCCCGTTCATGGTGATTGGAGTTTGTTGTTGTGGGAGTTGTTGGTGCGGTATCTTCATCACTTCTGTCTTCGCTATATTCACTTGAAGTCCCGTCTTCGCTGCCCTGCCCCACCTCTTCTGCCAACTTGTTAGTTTTCGCCTGTAGGTCTTCAAGTTTGTGTGATATCGGGCACAAGTCATCGGTGGCGAAATCCAAATCTTTTAGGTTTTTTTGCGCAGTCCAGCCATCCAGTGTATCCCCCTCTTCTCACAGCTCCCCACTGTTGTCTGCTGCATGATCCAGCACAGTCGACCACAATCAGGAATATCATGGGTGTTAGTAGGTGGCGGCCTCGTTTCACTCCTGTCTTCGCTTCAAAAGCATCACTGAGCTGAGCTTCCCATTGTGAATTACTTGGCTGGTATGTGGCGTCTTCATATAGTTGTTGAATGAGGCTGATAAAGGTTTGTGGTATTCCGTAGTATTGAAGCAGTTTCCAAATTACCTCTCGGTCGACGCTGTCAAAGGCCTTCTCAAAGTCGATGAAGTTGAGGTGTGGATTTGACTGTCATTCTATACTCTGTTCTATGATGACGCGTAGTGTAGCGTTGCAATTTGGTCCACACATGATTTGTACTTCGTGAAGCCTGCCTGTTTCGGTCGCAGTTTTGAATCCAGCTCATCCTTTAACCTCTCCAGGTTGATGCGGCATAATATTTTGCTTGCATGGGGTGGACAGGAGAGTGATTCCGCGTCGGTTCTTGCAAACACTGAGGTCTCGCTTCTTCGGGAGTTTGACAAGGTAGCCCTTCTTACAATCAATGGGCAGGTACCTTCTCTTCCTTCTACACCCTCTGCAATGGTGGTGTGAGCATATCCGCTGTTGTCTCTGCGTCTGCTCTCAGTGCTTCTGACGGGATCCCATCTGGTTTTGCTGCTTTCCCACATTTCAGTAGCTTTATGGCGTTCAGGATTTCGACTTTTGTTGGAGGATTTATGTTCACTTGTAGTTCTGTGGCCGGACTGTAGGTGGTATTACTGGATAAAGTGCTGGTGGTGGTGGTGGTCGATTCAAGAGCTTCTTGAAGTGGTCCGCCCACTGTTTCCTTTGTTTCTCCTCTTTCGTAATTAAATTTCCTTCATCACCTTTCATTGGTTTCGTCTGCGTTGATCTCTTCCCTTCCAGATAGTAGCAACCTGGTTATTTGATACAATGTTGTCAGGTTTCTGTCTTTCCTACCTGCAGCCTGATCTGCTTCACTTGCCAGTGTTTCCTAGAAGTGTCTTTTGTCTCTGCGTGCACTCTTCTTCATTTCTTTGTCCAGTGTAGTGTTTTATACATTGTGCTCACTTCCTCTTGTCGTTGAGCATCCTTGCACTGGTTTATCTTCTGCTTCACCATCGCCATCTTCCTCTCCCTGCTCTATCAGCTTCCATGTATCCGTCGAGATCCATTCCTTGTCCTCTTTCTTCTTCCTTCCTAATTCGGCTGTGCAGGTTTCTTTCCACATAGCTTTCAAAGACTTCCAGTGTTCTTCCACACAGTTTTCTTCAGGGATGTTGCTTGATATCTCCCATTTTGTCTTGATGGCTGCCGTGAAGATGTCCCTTGTAGTCTCATCATTCAGTTTTCGAGTGATGTATTTGAATTGCGCTCTATCACCAGCTTCCTTGAAGGCTTTCAACTTGATTTGGAAGGCAGGTTCCTTGCACTAGATAGTGGTCTGAACCCACATCTGCTCCTCTTCTTAACCTTGTGTCAAGTAGACTGCGTCTCCATTATCTTGAGATTGAGATGAAGTCGACCTGATTTTTAGTGTGTCCTGGTGTCTGGTGAAATCCATGTCGCTCGCTTTGTGGATATCCTCGTGCTTGAACACACTGCCTGACTCCAATCACCAAATCATTGAATGCACAGAATTCTGCAAACAATTCTCCATTCTCGTTCATCACCTCACCGAGTGCTTCTCGACCCATGGTTAGTTCCCTTCCTGTGTTGTCCCCTCCCAGTCTGGCATTCATGTCACCCCACCCATTAGAATTTTGATGTTGCCAACTGGGGTGGGTCTTTTCCAGTGTTGATTGCAGTTGTGTGTGGAATTCCTCCTTTTTCTCTTTCTCTGCATTATTTGTAGGTGCATGGAGTCGCATTGTATGATTGTGACCTTCCTTCCTTTTGAGTTGAACCTTGCTGTCATGATCCTGATCGTGATGCAGAGGAGATTGCCTCCCACTGCATCACACAGAGCCTTCGATGCAGTTGGAGACATCATGATAGCCACTCCAAAGTTCAGTGTGCTCGTGGTTGTCGTCTGTGTGACAATATCGGAGTAGGTTATTGATTCTCCAGTTGACAGTTTGGAGAGTCCACTCCCATTCCATCTGCTTTCGCAAATTCCTAGCACTTCAATGTGATACCTCTTCATCTCGTTTGCAATCTGGGCTGCCTTGCTGGGTTCAGACATTGTGTGGACATTCCATGTCCCACGTTTACTTTCTCTTTGATCGAGGGAGAAAAGACACGTGGGCCAATTGGCTTCCTGAAGGCTTTCACCAACTGGCGTTATTTTGCCTCTCCGATTCCACCGAGGAATAATTTTGTTATTATTTTTTAGATTTTGTTTGTGTTTTGAAGTTTGTTTAGCGGTTATATTTGTTTTCCGTGGTAGGGTTGCTAGCCGTATGGCCAACCTTCCCTCTTTATGGGGGCTTAGAACCGGCTAGTAACTAGTGTACTAGTTAACTAGGCGAGTTTTTCGAATGGTATATCATATCTTTATTCTTATCCATGTGAGTGTCACCACCACAGAACTTGATATCTTTATTTACACTTTTACTTAGTGCGCTTATATCCTACAGGACTCAGCGACACACCATAGTGCTTCTTATAGGGACTAATTTAGATTACTTTTATCTGTGTTAATTTGGAAAGTAATGCAAACATTAATTTTTAAAAAGTTCTCACTTACATTTTCAGATGTTTGTCGTCTTCCACATGACCACGGTGGTTGTTCCAACTTTGAAAAAAGATGGTATTACGACTTGGATAAACGTATGTGTATGCCTTTTACATACGGTGGATGTTTTGGCAACTCCAATCGTTTTTTGACTAAAGCTGAGTGTGAAGGATTTTGTATGGGTAAAGATATTTGCAGGCTACCTTTACAGGTGAGTTTGCAAACAAATTATCCTAAAATGAGTAAATTGAACATACTATTTGTCACTGTCAATAAATATTTGCATATATAAAATTCTGAATACATTATTTTATTTATAGTACCCTAATGATAAAGAATCTACTTGGTCAGGGGCAAAGCATTAGGAAACAGAGTTAAGGTCTTGTTGTACTATTTGAACATTGGACCAGGGCTTATAAAATCAGACCTCTGACCAGCATCAGTTGCGAAATTCTGAGTGCTGTTTGATTTCTGCATCTATAAACAATAAATGACTAGAATACTGACGATCAACTAAGGTCATGTTTTAACAAAAGGTTTTTAAAATTTAGTCCACTGAACTGCTACGCATTACTGACGTTCTAGGTGCAAATAAAAAGGTATAAAACATATGAAGGCAGACTTCTGAATAGTAAATTGCATAAAGAATGTTGACAGTTTTATAACGAAGTCAAGCTTCAAACAGATACTTTAACCGGTGGACCTTATGTATTAGAAATTTTGCGTTTTTACTACGCGTATTGGTGATGAGATTATCATGGTTACCTTCACTGATAAGTTGGCCTACATTTGGATGAAATTTATGTAGAGGTGATAGCTGACTAATGGAATGTATAGCTAGATAGTATGAAAGGACGAACTACTCACGCTCATCTGCAGATCAAACTGATCCAAATATAGAACAGATGTTTCAAATATTCATTTTCAAGCCCATCAGTGACGTGCCCGGACAAAGGCAGCTCATTAAAAAAGCTGAAATATTCATACAGCCTGGATTTACCTGGTCAACTTGAATCAACCAGTAAAATTAAAAGTAAAAAATAATTTACAAATAATTTACAGGTTGACATCTTGTGCAACTTCGACACCAAATATTTTTTACTCATAGTTCATACATATTTGTAGATATAGATGTATAATGCATTCTGTTTCATTCAGAAAAATTCTACGGACCCAAGTTATCCGGAGAGATTCTATTACGATAAATCGAAGAAACAATGTCTTCCATTCCGTTTTACTGGATTATTGGCGCATGGAAATAACTTCCCAACATTAGCTGCTTGTAATTCAGCATGTATTTCTGTGCCAGACATAGAAGTGATTGCAGAAAGAAATGTACCTAGTTATAATTTAACTTTTAGTCGAACATCTGAAGAAAAACTTGGAGCATTGGTCAAAGCATCCTCATCAACAGACCCTTTATCAATACATAAATTATCAGAAAGCGAAGGTACTGTTAATGACATTCTGCGAAAAACATCTGATTCTGGTATGTGCACTATTGCAAACCTTTAAACTTTCTCCTAAATTATATCCTGCTTTCGAATATGTTTCTTGTTTCCCAGACTTGAATGCCGCTAAAACTTAAATGTGTATTAAGGTAAAATGGATGTCTTGTGTTAGGCGACTAGTTATTTCTGCGACAGACTATGCTGATTCGACGAAAATTGCGTATGTTGCTTGAGGTCAGTAGAAGCACATAAGAGAAAGCATAAATAGTTGATTAAGAGGGTTAAAAATCCCTAGATTTTTCCTAATTTTAGAGAGAATTCATTCACATTTAAAAAAAATCACTCTAGCCTATTTAAAAAAGTATGTTATTCATCCACAAGGATAAACTGGAGAAAAATACAAAAACATGACATTTTGTTTGTTTTTATTAAGCGATTACACACTAAATAAATTAGTTTAAATTATGTCAAAGTCAGCCGATGGAAAATTTTTTTTTGCATACTAAATAGCCCAAATTTATCTAGAAGAGGCTGAGAAATTTAAACCTGTATAGTAGTGAGAAATTAGAAGTGCCAAATAACAACTGATAATCGTTGCAAATGAGGTGACTTTCAGGCCCCAAAAGCCTAGTGTGTAACACTGGTGTTTAAAGCGATAGGTACTGGGCTCGGGTCTAAGTAGGAACGACACTCACTGAGGTGCAGGTACATTCAGGTGACGAGTTCCATAAGGACGAAATACTTGTCCCGAATTCCACTACTAGTCAACAAGATGACTACAACTCATGTTTATGTATTCAACAGCTGAGGTGTTACTATTTAGTGGGTTCTTTTCAGCAGCATAAATGCATTCTTAAGTGCACTCACACTGAGCGAAAATCAATGTTTTTCATTCACCACAACTACTGAAAGCTCGGAGATATCTTTCCTGCATCCAATCACTCCTTATTATGCATATTTGGTTTTCACATTCATATTAATTGTTTCACAACTTGTAGTGAGACACGTTTTATTACATCAGTACATTAGTTGTTGAATTAGAGTAGCACAAATGACTCCAACTCACCAAATAATAATCAGCTAAGGTCGTGGTCTGGAATTAGCCTTTGCTCAGATCTTGACAACCAATGAGTAAAATATGGCTATTCAGCTGAATATCAAAGATGTACGCTAAGATATAATTCATGTGAGATTTTCAAACTCAGCTGTAATATTATAGTAACATAGGCACCATAATTTCTTGAAATATAGAGAAAGGTTTGTTTTTACATACTGGTTCAAAACAGTACCCAGGTTATCTCTTTAAACGATCTCCGAAGCCGAAATAGTACTGATTTGCTGATGCCTAATGAGGTAAGAATACTTGTATTTAGTTGGATTGCCGTAAATTAACACGACGAATCTGGTGATTCCAGCGAGCATCTCTGCAGTATATCTAAGCCTGAAAGTTTGTAAAAAATGTGGGACTTGCACTTGAAAAGCTACTCGAGGAAATATTGTATGTTCAAGGTATAGTTGGGTGTAGTCAGGTTTATGTTCTCATATATCAAAAAGATTGTTGAAAGAGTTATTAACCTAAAAAGAGTTTGTAATACATAGTGAGCATTCGTATTATCTTCCCAGCTTAAATTATGATATTGACTGAAGTAGAATTCAACATCAAGTAGTAGAATTAATTTCAAAGAAGTATCATTTGAACTGAATCAAGATGTTTTTACACTGATTTGACTCAATAAACCTAGTTTTCGCAGATGACCTGCAGAAAAATCCAAGCAGTGCTGATCAGAATCAGACTTACTGTCTTTGTGAGGACGCTCCTACTTTAAATTATTTCCACCTTATCTTTCTCTAATTCTTCGTTTACCTTCGTTGTATTTCGATGTAAACTGACACCTACTGCGTTCTGGAATCCGTTTTATCAAGAAATATAGACTAACCAGGTGTCAGAATAGAAAAAAAATACAAAATAGCACTGGAAAGATGCATGTTAATTACGTAGTGTGACCAACATATAGTTAAGAATTAGCAAGTTTGCTACGTAGTATATTCTGAACGCATTCGATAACTGTTAATAACAGTCAAATACAAACTTCAGAATGGGATGAGAATAACTCATAGCTAGTCACTTAACAAACAGCAGAAATAATTAACACAAACTATGAAATTACCTACATAAACCTTGCCGTGTACTTGCCCCCTATGTTCTTGGATTAATATGAAGGAATTGAAGGCATAAAAGGCAGATTTAAAAGTGTGACTCTTCCAAAAGAGCTGTCATTTACAGCTACAGAAGTATGATTTTCCTTCATTGTTGCAGTGAACAAGAAATCAACCAAAGTGCACAACCATGGTCATCCTCCTAGGTTTGTGACTACACTGCAAACAGTTGATGGGATTTCGTCAGCACTCCACACCAGAAAACACAAAACCGGTTGTTCTCCAGTGACCCATTATAGTATCTAATCCAGTTCGAGCCGGAATGGCCTAGTGGCAACATCTCTGACTGCAATACTGTGTTACGCGGGTCTGAAATTCACAGTGGACATCAGACCTTTCAAGATGGAAAGTAAGCCGTACTAATGAGTGCCGACAAGCATAAACTCTATTTCTAGGACTTCCTGTAGACCACTTCCATCCAACCGGCATAAATAGATAACGTAGCACGAACAAATGTGTGTTAAAGGTGGGATTTTAAACATAAAGCGTTACGACATGCTCTGAATAAATAGAATCACTATACCAGATATCTTGTGTGTGCTTTTATAAGCACATTTCGAGGAGACAAACAATTGAAAAACTTATTCTGTGCATGCATATTTTACAAGTCATCCTTCAACCACTCTCTAATTTTCTTTTTAATGGAGCATTTTTATATATACGAGTATTTCTCCACACTTTCTTGCAACAGAAAACGCTTTTAACTACCACATCTATTCGGAGTAAAATTACAGTTCTGAGTGTAAAAATCAAGTAGATTGTAATTACTATGCATGGATTAATCATTGAAGGTTGTGATGACGACGACCGTTTTCCTCCTCATAAATTAAGGCCAGATGGTAATTACGCGGAAACATGCTATTCCGGATATCATCGCTGGATAGCGAATAGCCACTCCACTTTAATATTGTGATAGAAGTTTATTCGGTGAATCAAAGTCCTGAATTCTGTTGCACCAAGTACAGGAGTCATTACTTGACATAACAGTGAAGTCTTTTTTATAACATTTCCTGGTTTGTATGCGACGGATTAAAATGCGAACTCCAGTGGCTTTGTTTGAACTTAAACAGCTTTTACTCAATCACTAACAAAAATGACTGGTGTGAACGCATTTCAGCTGCAAGCATAACTTCTACTCTGAAAAGAAAACTGAAGAAGAAATAACCTTTGTCGAACACTGTCTGCGCAAAAATGGTTATGCAAAAAGTTCATTGATAAATACCGTAGGAGACAAACGAAGAGAATCAAGTGCAGCAGAGTTGACAAGTAGCCTGTCTGTCCACGCTTTGAAAGTAATAGGGATGAAATCGCCAAATGGATGACCCAAGAGCTTCCCTAAAAGTGATCTATCCAGATATGAAGATGGTCTATGCATTTCAGACTAAATATGATTGTCAGAATTCATTCTGCACTCAGAACTAGACAGCATGAAGTTAGTGGCTCTCCGGTGACCGATTAGAGTATGTAGTCCAATTTTACAGGTGGTAAGTCGCAGCGCAAATAGCTCAGTGATAGAATCGCCGGCTACAAAACTCGGTGACGTGGGTTCAGATCTCGGAAGGGACATCAGTTTCGTCAAGGTTGCAGATACTCTTTGCTGACTGGTTCAAACAAGCACGAAACCTAGGTCCATGGTTTCCTACTGATTACTTCCAACCAACTAACAGACTAAATGCTCACTATGACAATCAAAGTTGCCAAGTTCACAACCTTTAGTATCTCGGACGGCATCATCTGATTCCCACGTTCATGTCAAAGCATATACAGTGGAATAACAGAGACAAGGGTTAATGTAAGAGGAAAACTTGGACATTGGGTTAGAATATAATTCCATATTATGTTGTTTATTAGATGTGGCACACAGTGACACATTATAATTTACTGGATGACATTTTGAGCAGAATTTATTGTTCATATTCATATCAAAGTGTATCACTGTGTGCTACATCAAATAAATAATTCAATATGGAAGAGATACAAGGGTTCTTGTTCAGATTTCTGAACATACCGTGGAAAATTTAAGTCTTAAGGATCAGTAGGACTTAAATAAAGTTATCATTCAACATCTACTTGATACTGAAAATAATGTGCCAAAATCATTCAAAGTGACCAAAAACAACTTAACGCTACCCTTTCGCTGTTTGCTAAGGGAGCAACAACTAAAAGATGCAAACCTGGTCTATGTGTTCAGAAGGAGAGCGTCCTTAATCATTGCCTTACCTTAGCAGTTTTAATCTCCTAAGTTTGAAAATAAGAAAGCTTCATGATCCCATGGCCCTCTTCCTTTTTTCATGTTATCTTTCTATTTTTCTCAAAACCTACCTACACTTTCTGAGTTGTATTAGTCTTATTACACAATATGATGAAAACGTGTAAACCTTTTACTATGCCTACCTAACTAAGGTGTCAATTTAATCAATTCTAGAATAATGTGTACAGGCCCAATCCAATTCTTTTGCTGTCTTCTCCAGAAAGAGAGAGGCAGAAAGTTAACAGGTATACGTATCAGATGAAGACCATGAATCCTTCGAACAACTTGTTTAGCACAGTTTAAGACTTTTCAACTATGTGCACCGCTATGGGTAGTGTCAGAAAATCCATGCACTTTTAGGAACACGGAGATTTGTTTTGTGAAATTGTCGAAACATCAACTACACAATTACTGATCATAGTAACTGTTTTATTCAGGCCTTTATTTTTTATACTATATGAATTTTCTTTTCTGTAATTCGTCCTATTTACTTTCTTTCTAGATAACTTCGCGGAGAAATTTCCATGTCTACCATTTCTAACAGGTAGTCAGTATGATGAGATGGTTAAACAGACATTTTGTAACCCAGAAGATATCATTCACGAACTGGGTTACAGATTTCAAGTAAGAACTAGTGTACATTTAACCGATGAAAAATATGATGGAATTTGTGTTCCAGTTTTGGTGCCCATTTGTTTGAATGAACCAAAAAGTACTTTTGGTCAGTTCACCTTTTACGAAAGTCAGATGATTGGACGAGTTTTTAAAACAGAAGCAGAATGTGAGGCTACCTGCCTACTTCGGAATAGGTTCAGAAGAAATATTATGAAGACAGAATCACATCAATTACCAGATAATGTACTCCTGCTATTGGTTGACATTTTGAAGAGGAAGAATACGTTTACAGGTGAGTACCGAGAATGATTACTTTAAGTTGTGCTATTTGGTTTCAGATAAAAATACCATTAGATAACTTGATGACGAAGATATTATTACTATTTGTCCCTTGGGTTCCTGATGGAACATAGGGCTTCAGTAGCACATCGCCAGTGAACTGGTCGCTTCCCATGGGGGTTCCACTCGAGCAACTGGCCTGACGCGCGATGTCCCCAGTCGACCTTCTCAATGTATGCCCACTCCAATCCATCTCCACTTCCTCCTACTGCATATTTGTTGGGTGATAGGTTCTTGGTCGGTTCGTTACCCAGCCAGAGTTCCTTGTTACTTATTCTCATTATTCTGGCCATCTGATCTTCAGTAGCGAGCCGGGGTAAGCAGTTGTTGATGAATGTCTGTAGTTTATTGGATATCCCTTTCGTAACGTGCCAAGTCTCTCAACAATCACACAGAAGCACTGACTTGACAGGGTTGGTGTTGAAAATCCGGATGTTGTTCCACATGCTGTGTGCAGTGAAGCAGATCTGCACACTGGTTTCAGGCTAATGAACGCCTGTCTTGCTTTTCCGATCCTGTCTGACTTTGACATCCTCGTCTGTGCCTGTGCCGCCTGTAGTTGAGACAGTGCTGCCTAGATAAGGGAAGGAGGTTACTTCCTTTAAGTTTCTCCCGTTCATGGTGATTGGAGTTTGTTGTTGTGGGAGTTGTTGGTGCGGTATCTTCATCACTTCTGTCTTCGCTATATTCACTTGAAGTCCCGTCTTCGCTGCCCTGCCCCACCTCTTCTGCCAACTTGTTAGTTTTCGCCTGTAGGTCTTCAAGTTTGTGTGATATCGGGCACAAGTCATCGGTGGCGAAATCCAAATCTTTTAGGTTTTTTTGCGCAGTCCAGCCATCCAGTGTATCCCCCTCTTCTCACAGCTCCCCACTGTTGTCTGCTGCATGATCCAGCACAGTCGACCACAATCAGGAATATCATGGGTGTTAGTAGGTGGCGGCCTCGTTTCACTCCTGTCTTCGCTTCAAAAGCATCACTGAGCTGAGCTTCCCATTGTGAATTACTTGGCTGGTATGTGGCGTCTTCATATAGTTGTTGAATGAGGCTGATAAAGGTTTGTGGTATTCCGTAGTATTGAAGCAGTTTCCAAATTACCTCTCGGTCGACGCTGTCAAAGGCCTTCTCAAAGTCGATGAAGTTGAGGTGTGGATTTGACTGTCATTCTATACTCTGTTCTATGATGACGCGTAGTGTAGCGTTGCAATTTGGTCCACACATGATTTGTACTTCGTGAAGCCTGCCTGTTTCGGTCGCAGTTTTGAATCCAGCTCATCCTTTAACCTCTCCAGGTTGATGCGGCATAATATTTTGCTTGCATGGGGTGGACAGGAGAGTGATTCCGCGTCGGTTCTTGCAAACACTGAGGTCTCGCTTCTTCGGGAGTTTGACAAGGTAGCCCTTCTTACAATCAATGGGCAGGTACCTTCTCTTCCTTCTACACCCTCTGCAATGGTGGTGTGAGCATATCCGCTGTTGTCTCTGCGTCTGCTCTCAGTGCTTCTGACGGGATCCCATCTGGTTTTGCTGCTTTCCCACATTTCAGTAGCTTTATGGCGTTCAGGATTTCGACTTTTGTTGGAGGATTTATGTTCACTTGTAGTTCTGTGGCCGGACTGTAGGTGGTATTACTGGATAAAGTGCTGGTGGTGGTGGTGGTCGATTCAAGAGCTTCTTGAAGTGGTCCGCCCACTGTTTCCTTTGTTTCTCCTCTTTCGTAATTAAATTTCCTTCATCACCTTTCATTGGTTTCGTCTGCGTTGATCTCTTCCCTTCCAGATAGTAGCAACCTGGTTATTTGATACAATGTTGTCAGGTTTCTGTCTTTCCTACCTGCAGCCTGATCTGCTTCACTTGCCAGTGTTTCCTAGAAGTGTCTTTTGTCTCTGCGTGCACTCTTCTTCATTTCTTTGTCCAGTGTAGTGTTTTATACATTGTGCTCACTTCCTCTTGTCGTTGAGCATCCTTGCACTGGTTTATCTTCTGCTTCACCATCGCCATCTTCCTCTCCCTGCTCTATCAGCTTCCATGTATCCGTCGAGATCCATTCCTTGTCCTCTTTCTTCTTCCTTCCTAATTCGGCTGTGCAGGTTTCTTTCCACATAGCTTTCAAAGACTTCCAGTGTTCTTCCACACAGTTTTCTTCAGGGATGTTGCTTGATATCTCCCATTTTGTCTTGATGGCTGCCGTGAAGATGTCCCTTGTAGTCTCATCATTCAGTTTTCGAGTGATGTATTTGAATTGCGCTCTATCACCAGCTTCCTTGAAGGCTTTCAACTTGATTTGGAAGGCAGGTTCCTTGCACTAGATAGTGGTCTGAACCCACATCTGCTCCTCTTCTTAACCTTGTGTCAAGTAGACTGCGTCTCCATTATCTTGAGATTGAGATGAAGTCGACCTGATTTTTAGTGTGTCCTGGTGTCTGGTGAAATCCATGTCGCTCGCTTTGTGGATATCCTCGTGCTTGAACACACTGCCTGACTCCAATCACCAAATCATTGAATGCACAGAATTCTGCAAACAATTCTCCATTCTCGTTCATCACCTCACCGAGTGCTTCTCGACCCATGGTTAGTTCCCTTCCTGTGTTGTCCCCTCCCAGTCTGGCATTCATGTCACCCCACCCATTAGAATTTTGATGTTGCCAACTGGGGTGGGTCTTTTCCAGTGTTGATTGCAGTTGTGTGTGGAATTCCTCCTTTTTCTCTTTCTCTGCATTATTTGTAGGTGCATGGAGTCGCATTGTATGATTGTGACCTTCCTTCCTTTTGAGTTGAACCTTGCTGTCATGATCCTGATCGTGATGCAGAGGAGATTGCCTCCCACTGCATCACACAGAGCCTTCGATGCAGTTGGAGACATCATGATAGCCACTCCAAAGTTCAGTGTGCTCGTGGTTGTCGTCTGTGTGACAATATCGGAGTAGGTTATTGATTCTCCAGTTGACAGTTTGGAGAGTCCACTCCCATTCCATCTGCTTTCGCAAATTCCTAGCACTTCAATGTGATACCTCTTCATCTCGTTTGCAATCTGGGCTGCCTTGCTGGGTTCAGACATTGTGTGGACATTCCATGTCCCACGTTTACTTTCTCTTTGATCGAGGGAGAAAAGACACGTGGGCCAATTGGCTTCCTGAAGGCTTTCACCAACTGGCGTTATTTTGCCTCTCCGATTCCACCGAGGAATAATTTTGTTATTATTTTTAGATTTTGTTTGTGTTTTGAAGTTTGTTTAGCGGTTATATTTGTTTTCCGTGGTAGGGTTGCTAGCCGTATGGCCAACCTTCCCTCTTTATGGGGGCTTAGGACCGGCTAGTAACTAGTGAACTAGTTAACCAGGCGAGGTTCATAAACTAAATAACATAAGAATTTTTACTTTTTTATTTGAATGGGGGTTTTGTTATACTAAAACACTGAATATTTCCTGTAGTACTTTATTTTTTTGTCAATATTTATCCAGTGTTTTAGTCAGGTTAAGTAGAAGCTGATATTTTAGTGACCTTATTTCATTTCTGAATATTCCTTCGAAGAGTTTCGTCACATTAACACTATCCATCAGTAATATCAAATTTGAAAATATTTGCAATATAGAAGCATCCCCAAAGAAGCCGATTTGCTCCTCGTGTCCGATCAGTTCAGCCCAATAAACGATGAAGTTCCACAAGCTATAGCAATAAAAATAACTTCACTATACCCGCCGCGCAGAGAGTGACTGTCGTGCCCCAGTGGGCTAGAAAATAACATCCCGGCATTTGAAGCGATCCGTCCTGAGTTTCAGTCTTAGTGAGAACAACACTACTTACTGGGTTGTAGATCCAATCATCTGATGAATCCTAAACAGAAGGAAATCTGCATCGTCGGTTTAATATGTGAATTACTTAAAGTGTGTTGTTATATGTTCAAAAATATGCGATTTCACGGTGTCTCGTTACTTTCGTTTCTTGAGTTCAATTTTTGTGAGTTACTTGTATGGGAATAGAAACATTTAATTTTTGTGTGTGTAATCAGCAGTCAATCATGTGACCTTCTTTACTTAATTCCGTCAAAATAATATTTATATCTGTTTCTGATGATTAAAAGATGAATTTATGATTTATCAGAGCAAGTGTATGAGTGCACTAAAATAGATATAGCTACTGTCCAACTATCTGTTCTTGTCAGTTTTTCGAATTTCATCTGATTCCTTAAATTATCATCAGAAGTAAATCGAGCTACATAGACTAGTGTTGTAAACAGTCCCTTTAAATAAAACATTTAATGAAAAATTTATTATTTCTCTTCAATGTTTACTTTAAAAATTTTCATTCCACCCGGTTCAATGTTACGCAACTCACGATCACTGAACTCTATTCTATGTTGATGACAATAAAACGATATATATTGAATTTCAGTTGCACACAACTCGTTTTTCTCTGTAGATTTACTAAGGCAAAAGAACTGGTTGATTATTTCTCTCATGTGTGTATTCAACCTCGAGATTGTAAATTTTTTATTCAATTACCTTCAGGAAATCTAGTCTTGAGGTTTACAACTTTTCTTCATTTTCCACTCAATTTTGGACTTTAGTTCAGGTAATCTGACAGCTTTTACAGAGGGATCATGTTTTCTTTCCATTAAAATAAACCAGCTCTTCACTTTTTAATAGAAAGTGGACTTTTTAGATTCTAGTAACCACTAGAAAGCTTGAATATTCAATATTTTGATAGAAAATATTCTGTTTTAATAATAATATTGTCATTATCCCCATTACAATATTTACGTTGAGTTGTGATTTCAGGAAATGTTTAAACAGTAGAAAATTTTAACTTGTGCAAAAAAAGAAGACTTATATACTACTAACTTATCCTCAAATTGACTTTTTTCTTTCATAAAACAGCTAATCTATCAGTTGGCTATGAACTGAAGACAGATAAATCGTAAGTTATTTGTTATGAGATCTGATTCTATTTCTTCTTAATTTCCTTTGGTAGCGTGAATTATTGTTTCAGTTTTCTTGCTCCCCCATATCCTTATATACAGCTTATAGTTGGATGCGGTTGAAAAGAGTTGAAACAAGGTTTATATCATAAGGCGTCGTCTGAAGCTTATCTCTAGTTTTGTGATAGTCCTAACATTTAGGTGTAACATGGGCTCCATTGATGTTTGCTACACAAGTGAATCAGTGCATCACAACCGTATTTACAGTGAAGATCTTGCCTTGCACTCTGATAGATTGGGCAGTTGAATGTGTCAATAAAAGCTTATTGGTTGTTCTTGTAAGACCAAAGGAAAGAAAATGAGTCTAGGACAGATATTATCGGCTATAATATCTTACTTCTTTTAAAAGACACTTAGTAGTATTATTGAATAGCTAGGATGAAGAGTTTGCCTACTGAAATTTCACTCAATCCTGTAAGAATCATGCGTTTCAAATAACTGCACTTCAAATGAAATCAGTTATTGTATATCTTTCCTCTGTTTATGTAAAAAATTAGCTATTTCACCTCTATGAACTATAATCCACTGCAAACATATAATTCAGCTGTGTATGTGCATAACTCAAACGGAAAACACCCAAGGTTAGTGAGCAATAAGCCTTTGTTTTCCGTAGTACAAATTAGAAGAAATGAGTGATTCTAAACATCATTTCTCCAGGGACTGAAATAACTAGTCCGTTTACTCTACTTTGGCTCTAAAGTTAGTTTTTTCATGAAAAAAAGGAAAACGATTGTTTAGCTAGGGTGCCTTTAAATTCACTCAAAGGAAGTTTGTTAGTTAGGAAATTGAAAAAATCATATCTTGCATTCAGTTCAGTTTATAACTCACAGTTGTGTTGAGTCTAACGAGTGCCATAATATTCAAACGTGAATTACACATAAAGTTAGAATCATGAAGTTTTGTCACAACAAATCATTTCTCAGTTATTGGCTGAATCATCTGATACTGAGTCATATGAAGTTTATTCGCTTTTATAACATTTCAGCGAATAGCGTTTTATTGCTGGAAATACATAAATTCATGTAATTCTTATTGAATTTACTGGATTACCAGAATTCCCTAAATCGATTGATGCATCCATTTAGTAATGGTAGGAGTATCAGATATGTTAATAGGTTTTATAGTTGCACAAGAAAATATGTGAACTAGAATTTGAACTTAGTAATCTCAATATTTTGAATGACCTAGAAATATACCTCAGGCTATCAATCTTTTTTAAGGTTTCCGAATTGCATATGAACACATCAGTACACACAAAAATCTTGTTCTGCTTGCAACAAATGTTGTTTAGAAGAGTTTTCGTCAGTACCAAAAATGATTACTAGTTTATAATTATATTTCGAGGTCATCATACTATCCATTAAATTCAGAGGGAAAGTTTTTCATTTTGTTTGCCTGCTACCTAAATGCATACACAGTTGGTGAATAATATAGTTTCGGTTGAAAATGTTTTCACTGACGACTAAATTTTTGGATGCGGCTGTATAAGCACATAAATGTGAACTGCTTAGATTTATCTTTTAGAGAATTAAGAGATCTGAGTAAATAATAGTTCTTTTGATCACAATACCACAGAAATAACAGTTAGTTTAGTGAGAACCAGTTATATAGAATTATACTTTTGTCTTGTATTTGACACTTTTGATGAATATGCTGTAATAAAACACTAATCCAAAAAGTAGTCGGGTGATATTTTGTGAAAAATAAAACCATTTAAAAAAAACTTCATACCATTTCTAAGGTAGTCATCAGTTGTGAAATATGTTGTGGAGTTTCAGTGAAGTCAGGCTGCATAATCTACTTAAATTCTTTTAGTTCTTCTACACTAATTAATCCAGACTTCAAAAAGCAATAACTTTTACACGGAACTATTCATCAAAGAAAAGAATGATTAAGGAAGTCAATAAACGTGGCTTTTTTTTCGTTAATAAAACCAAATACTTACGTTGGAGAGTGACAGTTCACTTAATGTTTACTATACTACTGTATTCTCTCGTTTGCGTCAATGACATTTCAAAATGAATACAGCATAGAAACAATTATTTAAATGTTTACTGGAGAGAGAGATAAATAAATTTCCATTAACTTGAAGTATGGAAATGTCACCATATAAGACGGCGTAAAAAGATATTTTAAAGTAATTCTGTAACAATATGTACAAAAGAAAACGCGATATTATGTTCTGAATAGTGATTTTTAGATTCGGTGCTATTAAGTAACCAGGGTAGAGACGTATTTCATAACTTAAATTATGGAATCTACAGTAGTGATAATTACCAGTAAGTCATACTTGAGGATACAGAAAGTAAAGGACTTAAGGTTAGTATTAACCAGTAATTTATTGTCAGTATTCATCACTGGGAAGCAATCAATCATTTTTTAACCATGTAGTTAAAAGTATGTGATGTGTTGAAAACCAATACATAAAATGAGACAAAATATTCTTCCTACAATCGCTGGCGGGGTCATGAGTGTACACTGTTGAGGAGATGCATGTTAGAACAAAGCAGCCCTCTAGGGCTTCTAGGTTTTTAATGATTCTCAAAGTGATATACGTTCGTGACGAAAACCAAGATGAAGTTTGCTGTTTAATGCTGTTGAATTGCGTGTAGGTGTACTTCATTTATTTTGAAGGTAAAAATATCAAAGAATATTTACTGATTTTTGTGTGTGAATTAGTAAGACCACATTCCCAATCAGTAGCCCAATGTTGTTTACGTTCCAATAGAAAAAGGCCTGATCAAAAGTGGATGACATTTTGTGTCGAAGAATGTAGTCACTGAAGTTCCACCAGACTTTTATTAACACTTGAATAATATCGGTAAACGAAATTCTTGACATTTGGACGGTTTCCGTATAAAATTTCACTTAACATGGAAATCAGGTGCAGTAGAAATGAACGATTGTTTGAAGTTTAACGTACTACAGTGGTAGAAAAATCAAGAAATGTGAACGAGTTCTGATATGAAGCTTTGACTGCTGATCTAAAACAGCTAAACTAAAGCTTATGGTTTATTGTATCAAGTTTTGCCATGGTCATGCAGCGATGATCACACAAATATTCGCAAGAAAACTGACTACCACTTTTACCAATATAAAGTTTAGTATTTTTAATAAAAAATTATCTACGTATATTTTTAGACATGAAGAGGTGTTTCAAGCTTTCACAGTTCCATTAAACCAACCCAATATCAGAAGACCTCTTCTTCTGGAAGTAATAGAGAATGAACAAGTAAATCTCCCCTGCTGGGTAATATCGCCAAAGAAACCGACAGTCCAGTGGATACATCTGTTATCAAGAAAAAGGTTAATTTTTATCTTTTTGTAAAATTTATCGCAAAATGCCGTTAGTAAATCTTTCCTTCTCTTCGATAAAACTGATAATACATATGAAACATTTTGACCTTGATATAGCTGAAACCTTCTTCGAAATCATCTTAATCTTACCACACCTCATCAAGTGAAACTTTATAATGTCTAAGTAAGACACACAGACAAAATCAGAAAAGAACCTCGTGCATAAGTGCATCGGTTCAAGTTTCTACATTCCGCTGTAGTATATGAAGAACAGGTGGATAAAAAACACTTAATGCAAACTAGAAAAAGGTATTTGTGGAAAAAAGAAATTTGAAAGTCAAGGTTAGCTAAAACATTCAAGCCTTAGAAGAAATCAGTTATTGAATACATCTGCGCCACTGTGATCTATCTTCAACTGTGTCACCAATAATCCTCGACTACTGATTTCTATCGTCGCGAAGGCCCCAGGCAAGTAGTCTACATTCTGTCAAATGGCTCACACCAACAGTCAGAGACGTCATCGACTGGCGCTATCTCTTAATCTGACCACCTTGAACCTTATTCTAGCCTAACCTAAATTCACCTAGCATGGGACGTTGAAGTAGGCGGTGAATCGGCATGCACAACATATGTTCAAGTCATCTTAGCCGATGAAGTTAGCAATCTCATCAGTCAACTTGCCCATCTTGCCTGGTAAACTTCGTCTTACTTCAACACTGCTCACACGGTGATTCCACCAAACATCGGTGAACTTATAGTCGACTCAAAATATCATGTACCTTGGTTGGTGGATAGCAAGAAAGTGAGAGATGTATGAGTTTTGTTGCTACTCAGAGGACAATGTTTTGCCTCTTCTCCCATTTTCCGTAGATATATTTTAATGCTCTGATATAACTCAGTAGTAATTCAGTTATTCACTACAGCATTTAAAGTGTTGATTCAAAGCTTCTACTTTATTTTTAGTTTTCTACCTGAATACACTTATTAAGTGAAAAATAAAATAGGACTGTGTTATTATATATTGTAAGTTTGTATTGTTCTAAGTATATATAAAGCAAATGACGAAGTGCTGTCAAAAATAATTCCATGAAATGGAGATCGAACCATTCCGAACTGTTATATTCTTTTTCTTAAACCAGCCAAATCTGTTAGAGCTCACGTCACGTAATTTGTTCAAAACTCAATCAATAGGTTCTTAATTCTTCATAGATCGTATTTCAGTTACAATTCAACAATACCAAATGAATGACTCGTCACTTTGTACTAAAGAGGTCGACCCAGCAACAAATATGTTTCCCACTTTTAGGGATAACACCCTGGTCAATTCTTATGTCATGATGTTCACAGCTACTCCTCTCATTTTTAACGATAGCTAAATACGCTGATTATTGTACATTTGTCTAGGAGGCATAAGTTCAAGCAATCTCGTTCATGCTTTTAGTTATAGATAAGCACAGTCTTTAACACTAGAAACAACTCTACACTTGATGTGAGGGGTGGAATTACTCGAAATTTTGAAAAGGTATCTTTTGTTTTATATCTCTAAGAGTGTTCTTTTAAAATATGACACAAATTTCTCCATAAGGATTAGCAAGATTACATTATACTTCTTTTTGGTGAATACAGCAGACTGATGCTTGTGTAACAGATATAATGAAAGAAGTTGAAAGAATATTCGTGCTTTTGCAAGACCCAAACCGTCAACCTCAAGACTGCTGACTGGAAGTATCACCAGTTGTCAGTAAGCCTCAAATTTGCGTCAACTCTTTAGTGCTTTGAAAAGCAACTATATGATTTATGGATATTTAATCATCCATTTCTTCACAACATTACCCATTTTGTCAAGTATTCTGACATCAATTCAAAATGAGTAAATATATGACAGGTAAAGACAAAACAGAAGTGACATAAACATCTGGCTAAACTCATGGCTTCACCATAAGCCTGCTGTAACTGATTTATGTCAGATTATCTTCGTTTTGAAGCTCTGTTAGTTGTACGAAGACTACTACTAATGTTCAGGGAATAGCGTAAACAGAGTGACGGTTTCGACCTTACTTCTGTAAATGACATATATGATTTCAAGTTGGCATTTGCCATGGACTAACATCAGTTAGAGGAACATCAGAAACCTGGTTGCACTGGGAAGCCGTTTCGTCCTAGTATGGAACTCCCCACCAATGCGCACCCATGACTCTACTGAAGAGCGAACCGGGGAACTTCAGGATCCGTGACCAGCACATTACCATTTAGCCACTGGGTTGGAATCCAATAGATCATATTCCCAACTTCTATGAGTTCACGACATAGGGCGACCATCACCCAATGTCATCAGTGAGCATTTCTTCTTACGTCCACCAGGTGTGACCCATCGGTCACGACTTCACACTGACATTGGGTGATGGTCGCGCTATGTCGTGAAGTGACAAAAGTTGGGAGTATGAGCAGTTGGATTCCGACCCAGTATCTCAATGGCAATGTGCTGGCCGCGGGACCCGAGTGTCCTGGATTCGATCCCCAGTACAGTCATGGGTGAGCACTGTTGAAGAGTCACATATTAGGACCAAACGGCTGTCCAGTGCTTCCAGGTTTCTAATGTTCCTCCAACTGATGCCAGTCCATGATGAATACCAACTTGAAATCAGTTAATCGTCACAAACCCTCAAATCGAAGTAACAGTTTTACCCACATCTATTTTCTAGGATTTAGCACTGTGTGGGTTTCAGTACCTAATTCTAAAGATACAAAGGTGGTACATAAAATACAAGTAAAGAACTTGGGCACCGTGGTCAAATCGAATTTCACATTACATTGTTTCATTTGATATAGGACACAGTTACATAGTACTATTCGTGTAGAATTTATTATTATTTACGTAAGATTCCCAACAAGGCTGGATTGTAGGGTGGCACTCAAATCTACAAACCCGCTTGTAGATAAACTTCAGCTTAGGGACCAGACTGCCCCAGTTGAAGAAAATAGTTTGATGGACCAAATTTCATGCAATGGTTGTGAGGTCAAGTACATAGGTTGGGAGTCAATTAGATTATTGGAACATAGAAATTAAGCCAAATGTAGATTGACGAACCCAAATAGCACCAATAATCCAAAAAAATCTCAGCTTTTTTAGTTGATTTACTGAAGCACAGCCTTGAAATAGATTGGGCCACAAAAACCGTACTTTAATACAAAACAGTTGTGTAGAGAGAGGTATTGGTTACGGAACCTTTGTCCAACCACTCAACACCCAACAAAGATAATAATGATGCAGCACGTATACCTGTAAAGTTTAATACTACTAAAAAGGAATATGAGGTGACAGGTCCGTGAAAAAGCAGATACCAAAAGCTGTATGATTACTTTTACATGATTATAAGAAGTCGCTTATACTCGAAAAGCTATCAGATAAATATTAGTATACCAATGTATTACATCGAATAGACAAATCCAATATGGATCGTACATAAAACATAGGTTACCATGATAAGTCTCAAAAAGAAAAAAAAATTTTCAATGAATTAAAAAGTTAGTTAACAGGTTAACTACTGACAACACTTGGCTGGGTTTCACAATTCTGAGTGGATGTTAAAATTCTCTTTATTAATCTTTGTCTCCGATTTACTCATACTCTTATGTTTAGTATACAATATTCACCTGTATATTGCAATGCAACTTCATTATATCGAACGTTTTGATGATTTAGATATGCGCTGAAGTAGTCAGTTGTTAATCAAAAAATAATTTATCCAATAAGCGGGTAAGAAATGCTTCGTTTATTTTAACACTGATCAATTCTGAAGTTTGTATTATGTTCTAGTAGAGATACATTTTTTTGAGTTGACACTTTTACTGAGATGACAAAAATAACTTAAAATCATTCCTATATAACTGTTTATATATTAGATCATAAGGTACACTTATTGCTTGACGTGTTTTGATTTGCAAATAACAAAATAATTGGGATGAAATTCCAACCCGAGACATTGCTTGAAATTTGAAGGCCCAAGCCAAGCGCTAAATCTTAACTGGTGAACTGAGATCCACTCTTAGTAAACTAGAGTGTTTTATTGTATGATCTTGATCTTTCTATTTATTTTCTAGATATCCAGTTGAAGTTGATCGCCATCCATTGACTAGAAATATTTGGATATCTCATTTATTGCTTCAAATTGTTAAGACCCAAGTACATACAGGTGGATGGATTTGTGAAGCTTTTCACCCAGAGTTTAAAGTACTTGCAAAGTCTTCAATTATTTTGAATGTAATTTCTATGGGAGAAAGTGATACATTAACTAGAAAATCTCAGGATCCCGTACTTCTTCATAAAACACTTATTGTTCCACAAGATGGATTGGTTCTACTTTATTGTCCAATAAGCCAATATTCAAAACCGATCATATGGAAAAGAGCCGAGTAAGTGATTGACAATGAAATATAGTATTCCACAAATTGATCTGCCCCAAAGTATCTAATGTACCAAACTTTCAACTAAGAAACGTTTCGAGGAACTCTGATTGATAAGGTCTCAGCTTTGTTAGCAATTGAGATTTTATTGTCGTATATCTAACAATAACCATCATCTTATGATGCATTCAGAGATCGTACAGCATCTGAAAAGACACTGATCCTTTTTTCGAAATATATAAGACACTGAATGCACAACCAGGACAGCTAAATGATCCCGTTCTTCTTTCTTCAATTTATCATAATTCAGCAGAAACTGTTTTGGACTTTGAATTCATCATTTACACACCAAGGTGTCATATAAAAGGAATCTGAAAAACTCATGCATTTGAATAGCTGAATAAAATGATTAAAATCTCTTCAAGTGATGAGGAGATCTCAGTAAAACTAGTTTATATATTTGAATAGATAGTGTTTTCAAGTTTGTAAGTAGCGCCACAAGAGATTAAGTGATAATGTGATAAGTTAGAGAGGATTTATACATCAGCACTGAATACAGTAAAGCTCCAAGGCAGTACTATGATATTTATTGCAGGAAATAAGATCTTAATTGTGTACAGTTAGAATATTTGACTCCATCGATGATCTTTATATCAAATATATATTCTTATTTCTTTATTGTCATTCTGGTTTCTAAGGCATCCTTTAGTTGATCTTTAAAGACATTATAGGCAAGAAATTAAAAAAAGAAAAGGTGAGCACTGAACTAACTGTTACGTCTACGAGTCAACGACAGAAATTAGAGAAACTAATGACATGTCACGTAACACCGACTGAAATAGCTGACGTAAAAATATAAAACAATCAGAGGAAATAAGAATATAAATACTGAAGTAAGACGATTTATCATTTTTCAAACATTTATCAAAAGGTATTTAAAATACATTCTAATGAAAAGGGAAGAGTACAAAGTGAAATAATACCAAGTATACAGCTGTACAACATTTCCAGTGAAAACGCCAACACAATAAATCTAGGCTAACCACCGGTGACACAAAAATTTTCTTCAGTCGACATATAGATTGAAGATAATTATATCGATGCTCACACTAAACCTGTACAGGATACAACCATTTGTGAGAAAATATATTTAGGATTGTTTATCTTTGTTGCTATCAGATAAACAGTTGAACATTTTATTTACATTCTCTTTGAAATTCAGTTTGCCAGGTGGTATTCTACATTTCAATGAGCTCATTTCTAAAGCTTCTTCAGAATATTTAGTGATTGAACGCGCGAATGTTGAACTCCATTCAGGAATATGGATCTGTGGAGTTCAGTACAATAACAACTTCACTAGTATGCATGAATTCAATGTCTCTATTGGTTATCCTCCAGAATTTCAAAATAAAGGATTTAATTTACCTGGTTTACTTGCTCAGCACTTAATTTCTTGTCCAATATTTAAAGAAGGCTTACCTAAAGGACAAGTTAAATGGTTCCAATGTAAGCATATGAGTGACTGCCATCCTGTGAAACCTCATTCAGTAAAGTTGGCTTATTTGCCTTCGGAAAATATTACAAAAACTGTTCTTTGCTGCATTGAAAACATGTGGGGAAGGGATGAAAAATACTTTAAAGTTAATTTATGAATACTAATATTCATTTGTAGTATATATATGTAATATTTTGTCGTTTAAGAAATTATTCATATCTTAAACTTTAATTTATCTTTCCCATATCATATATCATGTTTAAATAAATTCAGTCATACGCTTTCAGTTATATTTTCAAATTACAGGTGGGAATTTAAGATTCGGAAGTAACCATTTCAGGCTATAATGTTTATCGCTTACTCTAGAACATTCCATTGGTAGTTTGTGAAAAATTAACTTTCTCTTAGTCTCTGTCTAAGCTCAATTTTAATATCAAGTAGAAACTATTCGTTTGCAAATAGTTTGAATAGATGCCGAGAAACGATATAGCATTAAATTCTATCCATTATGGTTCTGTGGATGATTAATTGATCACCTTAACAACTGAACTAGCAAACGAGGCTGTGTTCACTCTAATTTGATTAAGAAACTTTTGAAAGTGCTCAAAAAAGTTAAATGGCGATATGGGCTTTTAGTTTCATTTGACTATTCTCAATTCATATTCTAGGGTACTTAAATAAAGACATTGATCTTCATGTATGGTGTCATACTAATTATCAGAAAGAACGACTCAGTATTTTAAAGTGCAGACAGACAGAAATTGGAAGTGTGTTGCTTTTGAGAACAAGGTACAAATAAATTTAGGATTTCCATTGAGTTTTACCTCTCATATGCAGTATGACCTGTCTGTACTACAATGTGAAATTTCACAAAGCAGTCAAATACGACCATCAGGTGGTCTTCTTGATATACATGGCTGTTCCTAATCACATTTATGGTGCAATGCCCATCAGTACCATGACATTTATACGTACTGAGTCCTTAATTATAAATGGATGGCACTATCTCAATGTGGTTAAATCTGTTATCTCCAGCGACAGAAGAAATTGGGGTAGAACATCGCATGGAAGTTGATTTCTTCAAATTGTCATATATCAATCGCAACAAAGGAAGTGGGTGGAGAAACTTATATCAAAGTGGAAATAGATATATGGAGGGATAAATAATATGAGGACGAAGGTTAGTGATAATATTCAAGCTTTAGAAGACGTCAAAAGGTGAGTACATCTGCACCACAATGACCGAATTTCAGCGATGTCATCGAGGGTCCTCGATCATTGATTCTTATAGTTTTGAGAACACTAATTAGGTGTTATACACCTCCCTGCATGGTGCCTATCAACAATCAGAGACTTAATGCACTGATATAATGTCTTCGTCTGGTCAACCTGAGCCTTCTTCCAAACTAATTCAAATTTACCTACCATCATTGTATGTCAAGATAAAGGATGGTTTTGCATATACAGAATATGTTTTATTTTCCTCACTATCTTCTGCTTAACCTCTATATTGCTCACATGATGATTGCGTAATAAGTTAGCAATGTTAGATCTGTAGTTCCTTCTTATCTTCTACCTCCAATGGCCATATCTCTCCGTCATATAACACGATAGAACAAACTGCAAAGTAGTATACTCTTTCTTTGGTAGATAGCTAGATATCTCATTGGTCAGCGTCACAGATGACACAAGTTTTCAAATGCTAAACGAGCTTCCTGTATCCGAGCTGAGATTTCGTCACCGACCAGTCCATTTGTCTTATTCAACTTGCCACTTAAAGTGGTTAATACATTCCATCACTTCACCCCTATCATCAGACTAGGAGTAATTACAAGCCAGTCCTGAAGCATCATTGTACATTTCAGAGGCACTCAATGGACGTCAAACATACTCAGATTTTTGTTCAGCTCATCTAGAAGACCCTGCATTGCTTCAGCGTCTTCACCTAGCAGGATTACATCGTCTGCACACTCATAGTGAACCAGATGACCTTCAGAGAGTAGGCCAGCCAAACTCAATGAAGTCAGTCGTACCTAAGATTGTCCATTGGTACGTCTATGACGAAGTTAAACACCAATGGTGACAATGAGCATCTCTATCGGACATCGCTAGTTGTCGTCAGCTCATCTGACAACGTTTCACAACCTCTTATACTGTTGTGTGAGTTTGAGTAGACATGTTTGATAGCGTAAATAATTGCTTGGCAACCACTGCACAGTGAGATATGGTTTATGTTACGTTCATTGTTTTCTGTCCGACCTTATTATTTTATTACTATTAGTCCCTTGGGTTCCTTATGGAACATTAGGCTTCAGTAGCACATCGCCAGTGAACTCTGTTCTCTGAAATATTTTCAACCTGCATCCATGACAGTCCACAAACTCTCATTTGCTCCGCACACGATCTCCTCCAAGTCACTCTCACCTCAGACACCCAACTCGTCGCTTACCATGGGGGTTCCACTCGAGCAACTGGCCTGACGCGTGATGTCCCCAGTCGACCTTCTCAGTGTATGCCCACTCCAATCCATCTCCACTTCCTCCTACTGCATATTTGTTGGGTGATAGGTTCTTGGTTGTTTCGTTACCCAGCCAGAGTTCCTTGTTGCTTATTCTCATTATTCTGGCCATCTGATCTTCAGTAGCGAGCCAGCGTAAGCAGTTGTTGATGAATATCTGTAGTTTATTGGATATCCCTTTCGTAACGTGCCAAGTCTCTCAACAATCACACAGAAGCACTGACTTGACAGGGTTGGTGTTGAAAATCCGGATGTTGTTCCACATGTTGAGTGCAGTGAAGCAGATCTGCACACTGGTTTCAGGCTGATGAACGCCTGTCTTGCTTTTCCGATCCTGGCTGACTTTGACATCCTCGTCTGTGCCTGTGCCGCCTGTAGTTGAGACAGTGCTGCCTAGATAGATGAAGGAGGTTACTTCCTTTAAGTTTCTCCCGTTCATGGTGATTGGAGTTTGTTGTTGTTGTTGTTGTGGGAGTTTTTGGTGCGGTATCTTCATCACCTCTATTTTTTCTACGTCCACTTGAAGCCCTATCTTTGCTACCTCTTCTGCCAACTTGTTAGTTTCCGCCTGTAGATCTTCAAGTTTGTGTGACATCAGGGACGAGTCATCGGTGGCGAAATCCAGATCTTCTAGGTTCTTTTCCGCAGTCCAGCCATCCAGTGTATCCCCCTATTCTCACAGCTCCCCACTGTTGTCTGCTGCATGATCCAGCACAGTCGACCACAATCAGGAATATCATGGGGGATAGTAGGCAACCTTGTTTCACTCCTGTCTTCACTTCAAAAGCATCACTGAGCTGAGCTTCCCATTGTGAATTACTTGGCTGGTATGTGGCGTCTTCATATAGTTGTTGAATGAGGCTGATAAAGGTTTGTGGTATTCCGTAGTATTGAAGTAGTTTCCAAATTACCTCTCGGTCGACGCTGTCAAAGGCTTCTCAAAGTCGATGAAGTTGAGGTGTGGATTTGACTGTCATTCTATACTCTGTTCTATGATGACGCGTAGTGTAGCGTTGCAATTTGGTCCACACATGATTTGTACTTCGTGAAGCCTGCCTGTTTCGGTCGCAGTTTTGCATCCAGCTCATCCTTCAACCTCTCCAGGTTGATGCGGCATAATATTTTGCTTGCATGGGGTGGACAGGAGAGTGATTCCGCGTCGGTTCTTGCAAACACTGAGGTCTCCCTTCTTTGGGAGTTTGGCAAGGTAGCCCTTCTTACAATCAATGGGCAGGTACCTTCCTTCCTTCCACACCTTCTGGAGTAGTGGTGTCAGCATGTCCACTGTTGTCTCTGCGTCTGCTCTCAGTGCTTCTGACGGGATTCCATCTGGTCCTGCTGCTTTCCCACATTTCAGTAGCTTTATGGCGTTCAGGATTTCGACTTTTGTTTGGAGGATTTATGTTCACTGGTAGTTCAGCGGCTGTAGGTGGTATTACTGGACGAAGTGCAGGTGATGGTGGTGGTGGTGGTGGTGGTGGTCAATTCAAGAGCTTCTTGAAGTGGTCTGCCCACTGTTTCCTTTGTTTCTCTTCTTTCGTAATTAAATTTCCTTCATCACCTTTCATTGGTTTCGTCTGCGTTGATCTCTTCCCTTCCAGATAGTAGCAACCTGGTTATTTGATACAATGTTGTCAGGTTTCTGTCTTTCCTACCTGCAGCCTGTTCTGCTTCACTTGCCAGTGTTTCCTAGAAGTGTCTTTAGTCTTTGCGTGCACTCTTCTTCACTTCTTTGTCCAGTGTAGTGTTTTATATATTGTGCTCAGTTCCTCTTGTCGTTGAGCATCCTTGCACTGGTTTGTCTTCTGCTTCACCATCGCCATCTTCCTCTCCCTGCTCTGTCAGCTTCCATGTATCCGTCGAGATCCATTCCTTGTCCTCTTTCTTCTTCCTTCCTAATACGGCTGTGCAGGTTTCTTTCCACATAGCTTTCAAAGACTTCCAGTGTTCCTCCATACAGGTTTCTTCAGGGATGTTGCTTGGTATCTCCCATTTTGTCTTGATGGCTGCCGTGAAGATGTCCCTTGTAGTCTCATCATTCAGTTTTCGAGTGATGTATTTGAATTGCGCTCTATCACCAGCTTCCTTGAAGGCTTTCAACTTGATTTGGAAGGCAGGTTCCTTGCACTAGATAGTGGTCTGAACCCACATCTGCTCCTCTTCTTAACCTTGTGTCAAGTAGACTGCGTCTCCATTATCTTGAGATTGAGATGAAGTCGACCTGATTTTTAGTGTGTCCTGGTGTCTGGTGAAATCCATGTCGCTCGCTTTGTGGATATCCTCGTGCTTGAACACACTGCCTGACTCCAATCACCAAATCATTGAATGCACAGAATTCTGCAAACAATTCTCCATTCTCGTTCATCACCTCACCGAGTGCTTCTCGACCCATGGTTAGTTCTCTTCCTGTGTTGTCTACTCCCAGTTTGGCATTCATGTCACCCCACCCATTAGAATTTTGATGTTGCCAACTGGGGTGGGTCTTTTCCAGTGTTGATTGCAGTTGTGTGTGGAATTCCTCCTTTTTCTCTTTCTCTGCATTATTTGTAGGTGCATGGAGTCGCATTGTATGATTGTGACCTTCCTTCCTTTTGAGTTGAACCTTGCTGTCATGATCCTGATCGTGATGCAGAGGGAGATTGCTTCCCACTGCGTGCGGGTCTTCGATGCTGTTGGAGGTATCACGATAGCCACTCCAAAACACAGTGTGCTCGTGGTTGTCGTCTGTGTGACAATATCGGAGTAGATTATTGATTCTCCAGTTGACAGTTTGGAGAGTCCACTCCCATTCCATCTGCTTTCGCAAATTCCAAGCACTTCAATGTGATACCTTCTCATCTCGTTTGCAATCTGGGCTGCCTTGCTGGGTCCAGAAATTGTGTGGACATTCCATGTCACCACGTTTACTTTCTCTTTGATCGAGAGAGAGAAGACACGTGGGCCAATTGGCTTCCTGAAGGCCTTCACCAACTGGCGTTATTTCGTCTCTCCGATTTCAGCGATGAGTAATTTTGTTATTATGTTTTATGTTTTGTTTGTGCTTTGAAGTTTGTTTAGCGGTTATATTTGTTTTCCGTGGTAGGGTTGCTAGCCGTATGGCCAACCTTCCCTCTTTATGGGGGCTTAGGACCGGCTAGTAACTAGTGAACTAGTTAACCAGGAGGGTTTTCTGTCCAACCTATTGAACGATAACTTATTTTCGTAATTAGACGCCTGGAATATTTTAGAAATTATAATAAAATGGGCAGTAGTAAAATATTCTTTTTGCAGATCGGTCAAGTTTCTTAATTTTACCAGACATATTTCCGTTTTCATACTTGAACACAGTAAGAACAATTATTTAAGCAGAATGGTTGGAACCATTTTAGTTCGTGGGTTTTTCATTAGGTGTCAAAATATAAAAATGATAATAGAAATTCAAGCATAATTTAGGTCACTGAAAGAAAATTCGCTTAGTCGTTAAAGCATGCAGAAATCAGTATTGTGCAGTAACATATTATATTAACAAAGAAAGTAGAAAAGCATACGAAAAGACCAGGTTTATACGCATTACACAAATGAAAAGTCACGAAAAAATCCACAGAGGTATTAAAAAGCTATTATGGAACTCAGAATTTAAAATAAGGTCAGTAATCTAATAGATTTGTGAAATAAAATGTGTGAAATTGATATGGCTCAACTTACTTGGTTAAAACCAAAGTCAGTATGAAGGCCAGACATATGGCTACACAAAAAGCGAAATCATAAAAAAGGAGCGAAAGTTATGATTCATATCGTAAATTTTATACGGACACAAACCAAGATACAGTGTCAGTTGTGTTTCACTATGATATGATACAATGACCTTTTGACACGAATATGCCCATTTTATCTCTCTCACCAAGTTTCAATAAAAAATTTTTTGGATTCATACAAACGGTTACTGTTATTAGGAAAGTACTGTCTGTATACAACAGAGAGAAAGTCACCGTGCAAATAAACTCTACTTTGGTCAATAGTCCAACTGGAGTGAAAATCACAAACTGAACCTGATAGCTGAGAATTGAAATGAACTAGTGGGACAAGCTTTGCTAGTTAATCATTCTGTTCTTTGACATCAGTTTAGTTTATGCATTGTGATTGTATAGTCGGGCTAATTGGGCAGTTATGAAATCGTCTTCTTCACATTAGTACATACAATTACTAAGCATTCTTTTAGCGTGTATACACTGTTTGCAAGATTTTTCTGGCAATGTCGACATACAGGACAAGATATTCAGTGAAGAGACTCTTTTCAAAGAATTTATTTTCAAGCTGTACAATCATATATATATACGACATTTAGAAAAAATTATATCCTGTGAGGAAAACTAAACACTATATGGTGATGACAATAATAATAGAGCGGATGATGACATGAGCATTTGTGATTATAATAACAATTGAAGCGCGAATGATAACAAATAGATTATATAATATATGGAATGGTACACAGAGAGTATATGACTCAGAGGGGGGTGAAAAAATTGTTGAAAATGGTAAATCAATTAAGTATTATGTAATAGGATTAGACAAGTTGGACAAGATGAAGTCAATGTTTTCTAAAAGGATTAAGACAATTAAGTGAAACAACACCGGAAACTAGTTGAAGTGAAGACGATTATAATAAGAATAATAGTGATAAAGGAAGGATACAAAGGTTAAATTAACAAAGTGGGAGGGGGAGCTAATGGGGTGGGAAAATGTTATGGCCATGGTAAAGACATTGACTGCACATACTTCTTTTGTACACACAGATCAGGTTTTACTTCATAAACAGCTAAAGCCTCCGCTGTTTTAAGGAGTTGACAACGAAGAGAACGTGGGAGGTTTGGGCGAATTTGATACATAATTTTAAAGTTATTGTTTGGGTTTGTTGTGTGATGGAAGTCAATCAAATGTCCTAGAATCGAACTTCTAACAGACTTTCTTTCACCTTTATAAAAGCAAGCAGGAACATGTTCTCGTATACGTGTAGAAAGCATTCTCTGGCTATGGCCGATGTACCTTGCTCCACGATAGCAGGTGAACTGGTAGATGCACATAGAGGTGGCCAAACGAGGAAGCTTGTCTTTAACGCAGGCGGAGAATAGGTTGCGGCTGGCAAAATTCAACTGACAATATTTATCATGGAACGACGTCATTTATAGGACCATTTAAAACCAGAGAGAGCTAGACGGCTGTTCCATTCTAGTATGCAACTCTACAGTAGTTTGGACTCCTAGATCTGTAAGGGGTTGAATTCAGGAACTTCAGGTTTCATAGCAAGCACAAGAGGACCACTGGATTCCAACCCCATGGTTCACACGTAACGTGCCTGCCAAGAAACTTGAAGGTCGTGGCCTAGATCCCTGTCGGAGTCAGAAGTGCACAGTGCTGAGGATTCTCACACTAGGAAAAAACAGCTGACTAGTGATTCCAGGTTACCAACGGTTCCTTGAATGATGTCAGCCGGTGATGGGTATCAGCTTAAAATCAATAAACCTCTGCAAACTTCTAATTCAACTTCGGTTCTCAAATAATCATCTGTGGAACGTCAATAATACCTGGGGATTGTCCGTATTGCAAAAAGCTTCCCACAGTTTATTTCGTCTACGTGAAATTGTTGTGAAGTTACAGTAAGTTTTTCACGATAAATTCTGTGCTTATGCTGAATCAGAGCCAAGACAGTTGGCTGTCACGAATGAGTTTCCTGTAACATTTTACTCCAGCATTTCAAGCAAACTTGTGAATAAATATTATGTGCATTGCTTTTTATGGTGAAAGACAATACTATAGTGGAATATTCATGCTTCAGGGTAAGTGAAGAGTGTTCAGAAGTAATGAGGTACAGGAAGAGTAATTTTCAAGGCAAAACTATTTTTCATGTCCAGTATCAAAAACTATGTGCAATTTAAGCCTTGGAAAAAAAGCAGTCGGTTTATTTGCCATATCAGTTTTCATCATTGTTGGGAAAATGGTGTGTGTTGCACGTAAAGCATTTCCATGATATTTTTGACGCTAATGATGCATAGAATTACAAATAAATAAAAGAAAGACTCGAGAATATGTTCTACTTATTACAGCCTTATCAGCTGCCAAAGAAGAGGATTAATGTGGTGCTGGTGAAAAAAAACAGCTCAGTAGCAAACATGATGCTTCCAGATATTCACAGTGTATAACATTATGTACTTCAAATAGATGTAAGCTTATTATCTGCTTCCAGCCACAAACCTTATCTTCGTGTAGTAGGATACGGAAAAACAAAGTTGATTGAGATGAGGAGTTGAAATGCTAAGTGTCTATGGAAAGAAATATGATAGTAAAATAGAGATAAATGTATATACGATCAACAAACTCGAAAGAGTAAAACCGCTTACATTTTGTGTTCCATTGTCAACCAATTCGAAAAATGCTCATCTAAAGGTCTTAATGCATCTATAATCAAAAATGGTTTCACTTTTATGGAACTTAACCCTCTTCGTAACTTAGCACAGGAACAGTTTCATCAGTTTCAAATTGACCTAACTAAATTCTATTGTAATAAAAAAATTCAACTACTTTTGCACCTCAGAAGAATACCAGTTTCTTCTGATGTTTCAACGAATATTTCCTTCCAGTACTTTTTATCTGATGAATTTTCACTTTAATTTTGACAGACGTTGTACATCTATTGAAAAGTTAAACATCATAGTCTTTTCTACAATAAATTAATAACTCATTTCCTTAATATAACTGCTTTACGATGCTTATTATCATAAGCAATGGCATTAGGTAACATTTGTGCATACGTTAGTGTATGTACATTGATACTTTCTTTTTCTTGATATCTGTTTTGCCCAGATTTTAGTAAATTTATGCATAGAAGTGTTGATCATAAAAGATGTATAAGTTAATATATCGGACCATAATATTTAGCATTACTGTTTGTAATGTATAGAAACCTTTCAGGTATATATTCCCATATGAAACAGAAAATGTCCATCACCTACATTTTCGGCAGTTGTTTGGTGTTCTCCAAGCTTTGAGGTTTTATTTTTTTGCAAAAAAAATGTGATTAACATTTCAAAATCAAAGCAGTAACCAACGTTAGTAGGTCATGTACAACATTTCATCATGAAATGAATTGCTTAGATCACAGTAATAAAAGGAATTTCGAAATACTCTCATATACCAAACTTCTGATCTTCTTGATCTGGATTTAATAAGAAAATGTAGTTCGTAAATGATTTATTCATCTAAAGTTCAGGCATGTCAAAATGACTGTTTCAGTTTATAATTTACAACTAGACGATTTAAGAAGGAGCTGTTATGGATTTTCCTTCTCCAATTACTTCTATAAGTCACTTAGGTAATGAATAAGCATCAATATAGACGTTTTATGACAAATTAAATCATACTGAAGGATATTCTTGTCGGCTTAAGAATCTTTCGCACAGGCATACTACATTATAGTGGATATCCATGCAGTATTGAGGTCTCCGCAAAGGAGCCCATCGGCCAACAGAGGTCAAGAAATTCAACACAGTATAGCAGCGAGAAATTATAAATATCACTAAACAACCGATACGCATAGCACAATTTCTGAGTCTCGTCTTTCAGTGACCTAGTAGATAACGCTCAGATGTTTGAAGTGATTGGTCTTAGGTTCCAGAGTTTAGTTGGAATAACATCACCCATTGGGAGGCAGATATCTGCAGTTGACGAATCCCAAATAGGAGAAGATACGCGTCCTAGATTTCACTTTTAGCCACCAAGTCGACTATAACCTCAGTACGACAGTTTATAAGGAGATAAAAGGGCACCAAAGAAAATTTGCCACTCTTGTAAATATATCTTACTTAGCTGTCTTATAAGTATTATGAAATTTTTCAGCAGTTCATGAAGAAAAATGGGAAAAGCAGATTGTTGTAGTTTTAAATTCTGTCTTTCAGGTATAATCTAACTTTCTTAGATGTTGATAATTTCGCTATTTCGTAACTGTATTTTAAATGTGTGTATTCAATTAGGGTTCTTCTCCTTTTTTCCTGTCTGCCGTTAAATTAAAAAATAACGAGACAGAAAATTTTTATTGGTGAGTTTTAAGAAAACCCTAACCATTACACTCAATTCTGACTAGTCTAATATCTCAGTTATCTGCCTACTGAAGGTCAAGAGGATAAAAATCATCTAAAAATACCTACTTGCTATGTTACTGCATACTCCGTTTCGTCACTGAGTATCTTCATGGGACCTGGAATCGGTTTATAGCAGTCTAACCTGCAACATTTCGCATCAGCACATCAAGAAACTAGATAAAATTATAGAGGCTAGATAAATAGAAGTAATGAAGCCAAAAGTAGTATAATGCTATAAAAAGAGAAGAGGAAGTAAAGCAAGTAACAATTAAGATAGAAAAAGGGTGTTGATACATCTGAAGCACTGTGATCGATCTTGTGACATGTTACAGAGTCTCTAACCATCAATACTGGTTCTCACATGGTCTTCAGCCAGTAAATTTATATTTTCTTACAAAGCTGAAACCAGCGGTCACAGAATTTATGGATTTGTCTCACCCTTAAGTTCTTTCCAACCTGTCCTGGATTCATGTAGTCTGTCACGCAAAGCACATGTCTCAGTTACCTCAATCTACTAAGACTTATAACTACACCAGCTGACTTATCTCTTTTGGCTGAGACTTTAAGTCTAACTTCCACGTTAAATAATTGTTGGTTTCAAAACCCACGGTCTAAGCTATGAAGCCAACAGTGGTCAAGTGCCTGAAGCCTTCTCATGTTCTCCATCTTTAGTTGCTACGCTATACAGCCATTTAATAGGATAGACCAAACTGCTATGCAGCATATCTGACACTTAGCATAAAATCAGATATTTTTATGGTACCAAGGATGATGTAGGTTGACAAGTAGTAATCGAAACATTTTACATCCATGCACGGATTCCGTCGGTCATATGTGGGTGGTGAGTGCTCTTCTAATACAAATGCTTCAGTACAGGCGTTCAGGCAGTATTATAGCTTTAGTACAAATCACAGATAACCATAAACAGGGAAGACTTCAAAACGCTTATCAAATCTTTTCCCGAGTAACCTAACTTATTGTCCAAAGACTTAATACTGGATCATCTAGCCTATTGTCACTATATCGTCATTGTTGTCTGCACATATGTGCTGCATTGTTTATTTCGACATTTCCTAATTTGTCTTCAAGTGTATCCTTGTCATTTATTGGAATACTGATTAGTTTATATGGTGCTGTTCTGCTAAAAGCTTGCTACCGCAAAGCTTTACTTCAGTGAGCTGTCGAATTGCACCATTCAGAAACAACACAGCGTTTAAGATGAAATTCTTCAGCTTTCGGAACTCGAAGTAGATCGGATTACAGCCAGGCTTACTGAAGACTGTAGAAAGCATCGCTATCAATTAATTCAGTTTTTCAGATATAAAATCTTAATGAAGTTCTTCAGATAACGTCTCTTTCTGCCAACTCAAAAATGGGTTTGTCATCCACTTATCAATAAGCCTTGCAGTATCATCATTTTGCTTGCTGGTATTGATGTCATAAGTATTTGGGCGAAAGCTTAGCTAGTCAGCTGGATATACATCAACAGTTACTTTTGTGCTGTTAGGCCAGAGGGTTCGAATAAAGTAAAAAAATACCTGTCAAGGCAAATTATCCCTCTTTGTCGTCTATCTCTATGCTCTTAATGACTACAGCAATGATGCAGTTGATGACGATTTCCACCACCGGTTGAGTGAGCTTCTCTACCACTTGCTCTCAACAGATATTGTAATGCTAGCTGTGGGCTTCAGTGTATAGGTCGGGCATCTAGACTTAGAGGAGAATTTTTCGATGATGGGGATCATCTTTTGGAGCCTTTCGCAAATAATAATCCAACTAGCAACAAATTTGCCTTTTTGTTACTTGGCTTTCTGTCCTTGCCATTCAAGCTTGGAGTTAAACAGACCATGTAGGAACTCCTGTTTACGAATTTGCCGAAAGCAAGAATAACAATGAGAGGAAGATAAAACGGATCGATTTTATTCCAGTGATATCTTTTCAACTGCTTGTCTTCAAAAAGAAGCTGTGGTCCACTTCCATCTACCGACTTTAAAGGTCACCCTAGCAACTACTGAAGTAGCTAGTAAGGTTTCTTTATTTTATATAAGACTACTCTTTCAGCAGAAGTACTCTAACCTGACTGGCTATTTCAGCATTTGTAAGGGTGACGTTTAGATTCGCTCACTTCTGTCTACTTTAGTAAGCTTGTCTTGTTTGCTTTTTTGGTTGCATCCTCCTTTATAAATACTAAATGTTTATTCCCCCACTCTAGTTTAGTTGTCTCATTTGAAAGAAATCAGGTTTGCGCCGAACAGAGAGTGCAGTGATGTATCTGAATCCCTTACACGAAAAATAAAACAGCTATTAGCTAAGGAACGTTAGGCTTGGTGGTCAGACTGGCTAGATGAAATGAAAACAGTAGATGCATGTATCAGTAGTTGGAAGTTATTTCCATATATCCAAGCCACAGACACTGACAAATTTGTTATCAGTGAGATAGTCTATGAAATAGAGTGTAAACAATTCAATAGTCGTATTTGATCCTTAGATCCTAGGCTTAGCACTTCTAAAAGCTATTCAGTTTTCTTGATTTCAGCTGGTAGGGTAGCTTTATTTCTGAAGTGAAGAAACCCTGGTTGACGTTTTCAGTAGACGCTTGAGCAAACTTCAGCATCAACCTCATTTTACGTAGTAAATCAAAGACGAATAGATGATAGTCAGGTGTTTTAAACATGTGTGTAAGTAGATATAGTTGAACGTTACTGGATATGAAAATACAACATATTTCAGTCGTTCAGTTTTGAAATGCTTGTATGATTTTTATCGTAAAGCCAACTGGATGATTATGTCTCTCTTCTCGTTATTACATACAGCAGAATTTAGGACTATGGCCTACAAAAATACCTCTTCACCTCTAGTGCATCTCACACAATTCTGATAGCCCCATGAAAACACGCTTATTGAACAATTGAAAGCAAATATACTATCGCATAACTCCTCGTGTAAATATCATTCGGAGAGTAAATAGTAGTTGAACATTTGTGTTTAATGTGGCACTTAGTTTCAACCTAGTGTATGAGCATACAGTCATGTTAAGCAGGCAAACTTGAATTTCATCAATATACAATTTATGGATAGATACTTAACGCTAGCTTTACCACAATCTACAAACTGATATTCGATACACCTGCTCTGCATCAGCAGTAAATGTGAAGGCTGTCAACAGATGAAAGTTACGTGATATTATAACTTGTAATATCGTGTGGCTGACTGAACTAATTAGGCCTACTACTACCTAGCATTTGGGCTCTTGTGCGGATGTCTCGATGCAGGTACTTTCAGACTTGATATTATTAACAGAAAGTGGCTAGCAGTGGAATGCAGGACACTCGTTTCGTCCGATTTAGGATTCGCGAGCTGGTTCTACCTGTTGCCCAGTGAGTGATTTTGTTCACGTTCAGACACTCTGACGTCTGAAACGGCTGTTCCTTTTTTCCAGTCTGAGTGGGAACAACATCACTAACTGGGAGGCAGGTATGTTCAGCTTATGAATCCCACGCAGGACTAAACACGTGTCCTGGATTCCGCTCTCAGCCACTATCCATCATTAATATCGAAATGTACATATTAGTAAATTCAGATTTTATTCAAGTTTCTGATGGATAGTAAAAAAAGTTAGTCATTCCTTGTGAAGCTTGAAACAGAAGGCTAATAGGGCTTTTCTTCTGATCGCAGATAAGCTAAAAGATACTGAAGTGATTTTAAGAATTAATGATCGTTTCATAAAAAAATAGGTACTGTCATAGTTATTTTTACCGATGTCCAAAGAAATTTACACCACAGGGCTACATACGTAAGAGTTTTTGCTTGTTTCAACTTTCCTGCACAGTTTGACTATTCATGCATTTCATAAGAAAATGGTCGACCTCAACAATCCTTATCGCTTTGTGATAACAACCATCGACGTTAACTGGGAAAGATTCATCTGAATGACTACCATTTAACTTGAAAAACGTGTGTTATATCAGCCTACACAAATGTTGTTTGGAAACCAAGAACGATATGCACCTTATAAACTTTTGCCATGTAGAAAAGCCACTTGATATCCAGGTTGGTGGCAAAACTATCACTTAAATGCATAATATTGACTTCAGTTTAGGCTAAGCCTCATGATTAAATATGAATGTCGTGGTAGTAAGCAGTTTAGATTCCTGTCATTACAATAGGTAGCCAATAATTGTTTTTATTTGCTTTCTTATGCCTAACATAAGTTGTTTTAAACTGTAGAAGATGAGAGACATCCCAGTCGTCTTAAAGTATGTTTCTGGACATCTGCAGATTCTTTAGTGTAGTAACGGAAGTTCTAAGTTGTTAACCACCTCATATCACGTAAGCTCATTTTACATAACTGATGTATACTTTATCAAAGTACTATCGGAACTTTTCATCTAGGCAGCTTACTGTTCATGCTTACAAAAGTCTGACTAATATTTAATTTCACAAATGCATGTGCTAAAGAAAACATCAACCTGCTTTTGAAATTCATGACAATCAAGAATTGTCTTTTGCAGCGAATAAAAATAAACTCAAAGGTAATTTGCTAAATAAACAATATAACAGGATAAGTTGAACATTTTAAATAGACAATATCATCAGCGAAAAGAGTCTGCAATAACATAAAATGGTTTTTTCACCACCAAAATATGCTTTTTTATTCACAACTGGTCTTTGAAATAAATTACCGTTGTCAGTCCTTTCAGCATGATTGGTTTCCGTCATTTGGCATTCACTTCTCATATATTATTAGCATGACCATAAACACAATTGAAGAAACGGCGAAAAATATTTTAATAGAACAAAGCAGATAAATGTTCACCAATCAGACACTATGAATAAATTAGTTTGATATGATTGACTGAAATCAGTTAGCTATATGATATTCAGGAGAGTAAAACACATCGATCTCTGAATTAGATCAAATGTGAAGCATTAAAATCACCTTGTCCAATGTTTCATTGTCAATTGTTGTTTGAAAGTAACATTTTAGCAAGTATTTGGAATTGATCATGAGTGAGTAAAAGTGCTAGTGAAATGAAAAGACTGGGCGAAATAGAAACATAAATATAAACAAGTAGTGATAATATCATTGTTTCTGGTAAATGTTTCATGTTCATTATTCTCAGAATTATGATAAATGACCCAACTTAACATATGTAGCTTGATTCATTTTGTAAATATTTTTTTGTAAATAGAATTGTTTGACTGATTATTTCTTTAAATATGAATATTCATGCATTGCACAGCTGTTCAGATAAGTGTGTGAGGGATAGTCCAGTGGTAAATTAAGATTTATTCCATTATAAAATTTAGGCGACACCATCTTGATTGCTGCCGTTTATTGGAGGCTGCAATATGCAAAAAGGAAAAATCTTATTGCAAATAAATATACAAACTTTATATGTTCATCAGAATTTGTTTTATGAAACTCCTTACATCCAGATTTGTGAGTAAGCATCTGCTGTAAATCAAGTCTAGTCTGGCATGATTGGCTTCAAGGGTAACCCAACAACTCCTAAAATAACCGATTCGGTCTCCTTATTTATGATAAAACATGTGTCAAAAAAACAAAGAAGTTGTCTGGTTATCTTTGTAGTTACTTCTACGGTCATTACAGTCAATCATGTGAAATACGGTTGTTTACTAGGGTTACACTTACACATCAAAGCCAATATACACGCAAATCCAAACTGAGACATAAATAGCACATACGTTCAAACTAGATTGTATAACAGTTCGTAGGAAGTCATGCACTTGTCAATTTGTTTTCAGCTAACTCAGTTTAACTCTGGATCTTTTGTTAGTTTATTGTATGATCTACTTAAGTTATCTTTTAGTGTTAAGTTCCTTAGTATTTTGATTACTAACCATGTCGCCAAATTTTATTCCGGAAACTTCCATTCGAGTATATATAGTTGTGACAATTCATTAAATTTCATTAACTTTCCTTGAATTTCTTATTGTGATTGATCTGTACTCTATGACTGCCTCTGACCATCTTAATCACTAATCAAAATTCCGTTTCCTTTCGGTGAATTAAAGTATTTTAAATTTTGATGGTTTTGTGTTCTCTCAGCCGGATAGCTTAATTGTGAAGCTTTCATCATCATTCTAGAAAAAATCATCAGCTCAAAGTTAAGAAAGAAGTGAATGATAGAATTTTCCGCACAAGTGGCATGATAATGATAAGACTGTGGGATAAACAACCAATCACAACAAAGCCACTAGAATAGGCTACTAAGCCACTCGTGGAGAAAGCCCTATCTCTCACTTATTTCTAAAGTTTGTGCTCATGTTGTCTAGAATGACGATGACAGCTTCACGGTTAAACCATCCGGCTAACAGAAAACAACAATATCAAAATCATCCTCCTGAGCCCAAAAATATTCTTTATTGCTTCCGGTAAGGCTATATATTTTTATATTCTAGGTTGTAAGCAGCTGATAAGATAATACTGAAATAAGATGGGCCAATATTATCCTGCTACCATCATTGTTCTTGCTCTTTTTAACTTCATAAAGGAGAATTAATGGGTGAAAAGAGGAACAGAGCGAGATTTCTGATGCGAAACCAGACTTACGGTTCGCCTTGTTTATACCTAAAAAAATACGTCTGGTGATTTCAATAACTTTGCCACACTTTCCTGTCTCTTACTTTGAAGGATTTGGTTTCGGATAGGTGTACAATAAAACAAAAAGAGTATTTTAACTGAATATTGAATCCTTTTAATTTCTGAAACTGTCGCAATTATTCAGTGAAAAATATAGTTAAGTTTCGATTCACATGTAAGTAGATCCGTAGAACATTGAGTAATCAGAAAAACAGTGTTTCTAACGAAGCTTCTAAAGAATCGTTCAACATTTGATAGTCCTATTTAGTAGGGTATCTTGTTCAAATGTTTTGCCTAAAATGTTTACTGCATAATGATAACTTCTGCTCACTGTTCATTTCAGCGTACTAAAGGCATTGCATTTCATAAATCACAGTAATCGTTATTAGGATTCAGAATAACTGATTAGTGTGATAAATTTATAACGCCTTAAGGAAGTGCATTGGCGCTGTTGCAAATTCCATAAACTATCACCAGTCATCAGTGAACGTTTATATAGTTAGAATAGAAAAGCGTCATCAGTTGTCGACATATTTTGATTTCCTATAGCCATGTATTCATATGTGATGGTCCGTAGTGGTTCCGCTTGAAAGGTAAGGGATCCCACTTTTAATACTTAATCATCCCACAAATGTGATCGATTTGAGTAAAATTGGTTTCATAGCTATTTTTTCTATCCCAAGTGGACGGTGGTTAAGTGAACAGTGTCAGTACAAGTGGTACCACATAGTTCTGAACTGAAGACCATAAAGTCTTTCCACGATGAAAATGTTGCATATCCTCTATCATAAGAACATGGGAGCCCTGGCTACTTTTTAAAAAGACTTACGACCAAAAAGCTATAGCCTGCTCTTGTCTCTTACTTCCATCTACCACCCATCATTGCTACGCGATAGGATACAACAGATTGCTGTTCAGGATGCCAATCCTTTGGTGCATATTTGGTGATTTCACCAATAACTGAAGTGGAGTAATTTTTACAAACATACAACGAAATATTTGTGTCCTAGCCGAGACTTTTTCAACAACCAATCCATTTTGGTTCATGTAACTGACCAGGTAATGAAGTGGTCAGCACATACTATCACTTCAGTTCCTATCTTCTAACAAGGAGTCGGTGTACCAGAGTTCCGAGGCATCATGTTTTATTTCGACAAGTACGAAGCTCGTGCGAAACATCTGGATTTCCACTGAATGATTCGAGAAAAGTTTGAAGTTATTCAGTGCTTTCATTTGACAAAACTATATAACCAACAGTCTTCTCTAGGTCCTCTAGGTGTCTTTTGATTAGTTTCCCCATCACAAAGAGGTCGTAGGTGCGTGTGTAAGCATCAATTATAACATGTACAAAGAACCAAATTGATGACGTTGAGACTAAACATTTTTGATGGACACGGCCAGTTTTTATCACCTAAGAACTTAACTCTCCATAAGCCGTGATATAGTTGAATGAGCTCTCATAGTGTGTTCTGATTAGCATTAAGTGTGTGTACCAGATATTCTCTTCACAATCAGATATTTCAAAAAACGATTTTCGATAAATCAGATCACTTTTAGATTAAAAAAATACAGTAGACATGTCAGTACTTTGAAACATTCCAAGGAGTGATGATGTGATCAGCTCATTCCCCACTAGTGCCTGGAATCTCCCTAGCTTTGTCCACTTTGTTGCAGTTGACCTATAGCAATCCACTGGTTGAATGAGGACCCTGAAATCTTAATTATAATCTAAGTGAAACTGGTTCAGTAGTGGATGTCAGCCAAATATTTGTCCCTTTTAAAAATTGAGGTGATGATTAGTAAGTAACTTAGCTACGTGATTTAATGCAACCATTCTGAGGGAAATATGAAGGAGAACAATACGATCCAGCTGTTTCGTCTTGTTCCAAGCTTAGAAGAGCGTGTCCAACCCCATTGAGAGTTTGAGGAGAAATATATATACTTCACTGATATCGAGGTTGGAAAATGAGTAACTGAATGGTGGCTGTAGGTTATTTGAACTGGTTTCGATAGTTTTTCACCAAACTTGCTAGTTACCTGTTATGAAATGTTATAAGGTACCTGTTCTTCTTAAGGACAGTTCCAATGTTCCTTATTTTCCTTGCATCAATCTCTTATAATTTCTAGTAATAGGCAGTCTTACTTAAGTTTGGTGCATCTGATATCATAGCATATAATTTATCAACACACACTATGTCATCGTTTGAGAACAAAATGATCATCTATGTACATTTTTAAGCAAAATAAATCAAAAAAGGACTAACTCTTTTGAGTTCAGATTTTCTTAGATTTGAAGCAAGTTGATCGAGCATCTTTTCAGCTTCAAGTACTTCTGGTGAACGGTACATACGAGCTTTCATTTCAGTACCTGGAATAAAGATTCATGAGTTAGTATACATCCTAACAAATAAACATTTATTTTTATTATCTTTAATCCCTTTAATTGTATGCCCAACATGAAGGAATATTTATTCGAAGGATATTCATAATGATTATCCCCATGTTAAAGTCTTTTTGGAACTGTTTTTATAATTTTAATAAAAGGTCATAAGAGAAACTAAAATTATGTCAGATCCAACTTAGTGCGTATGAATTGGTTTTAGAAGCAATATATTCTTTGATTAGTGATTCTCCTCTGACATACTTCTTTTTCGCTTTGTTTATCGTAAAACTGGCGAGATAATTATTGTTCATTTTTGATAAACATAGTCTCTTATTTATGTTATTTAATTTAATTCATTACTTAGAATTTTCATTACTTACAGATTCTTGACAGCATTACATTGAATACTCAGTCTTTTACCGGTCCTTCTTTAAAGTTATAATCAAGTCGTGTAACATAGTTGATGCTTCGTGAAAACTCACTTTCTGTTGGTTGAGTAATCTTTGTCACTTTTTTGAAAATGTTTTATGCTCCACTGATAAGATGAATATGAGCGGTGTATCACTAATGGAAGTACAGTTTAGGAGAACACTGATCATCAGACATTATTTACTAATGGAAAGTTCACATCACCACAAATTTATCCCTTTTTATGTTTTATGAATTTAATATCAACCTGAAAACAGCCTCACAGCTGAATGCCAATAAAAATTTGCAGTTGACGATTGTGTGAAACACCGAAAATTGTTTAGATCGTGTTGTGTTCTCTGATCTGGATAGCTTAGTCGTAAAGCCTTCTAAAGATTGTGTTGACGTTACTTTCTAGAATGACAATGAAAGTTTTATGATTAAGCGATCCATCTCGGAGTATATCACAGCAACACCACTAGAATAACCTCCTGCGCTACAAATATTCTTTATCATCGAAAACAGTTACTAAAGTACTAGACATCATTTTCACTTGAGCTCAAATGAAAATAGCCATATCTTCATTTTGTGACAAGTTCATTTAGTGCCGGTGATCTGAGAGGCTACTATGAAGACAAAAAGATGCTCATCAAAATGACAATTTTTACCAGTGATTTATCAAAGTTATATGCCTAAGTAATATTTAGTTACAGGAAGTTCGGCACTGCCAACTCTGATGGTTTTCTATCTGTCGTAATCCAAAGAAAAGAAAATATAAACTCAAGATTTTAGTGCTATATTAATTCAGCTTATTTTGAATATGAATGGTAACATGAAATATTTTTCTCGAGGTCTTAATCATGTTTACTCAACTTTTGGTTCTTAGAGGTCGAATGGTTAGAAAATAGTTCACATCACGGGATGACAACAAGCAGCTAACCATTAAAAGCCTGGGAGCACTTGACATCTGTTTTGTTCTAGTTTGGAACTCCCCAGATATGCTCACCTACTACTCCAAATGATTTCAGTTTAATTATACGAACTACTCTGAAATCATATTCATAATCTGGTTATTGTGCGTAGTGATGAGCAATTATCTTCACACGCAAATTCCCTTGAACGTTTATTCATAAATACAACTGCTGTAAGCATGTAACCGTATTTTGACTAAAAGAAATAGGTAAATATTAGCTACTTCCTTGTTACGTCTATCCGGTTACCAATGAGAAACTTTCACACATGTAACAAATTAGTTTTCTTTGTTGTAGGCAAAGATTTTTCTTTGCTTATAAATTTTCTACTCTGTTCAACATAAACAAGAAAGATTTATTTGTATGTTAATCAGTTATTTTTAGAGATGACAGGATTCTGAACTTTGATGGGTGATCGCAAGAATCCTAGTGATAAGGTGGTTTCTCACCTGATTATGAGTAATCAAATGTTATTTAGGAATAAAAGGTTGTTAGATAAGTAACCTTAACGTCCTGGTAAAATGAAGGGACAAATTGAAAGCTTTTACTTCGTTGCAACTTCCTTTCTACATGCAAATAAGCTGTTAAAAATGGCTGCGTAGTAAGTTTAAACAAAACCACAGAGTTCAATGCTTCATGTGTTTAAACAAGAAATAGGTCTGGAGACCATTTGATCAATTATTGTAATAAGTACCTATTAGATTTCATTACTGCAGTCGGGAGAGTGGTTTGTTCATAAAATGAAAACTTAACAGGTCACTTCTGGATGTGTTGTCCTGGCCTTTGAAGTCACTTTTACATAACGTTGTCTGCTTCTTCCTATTTAAAATCTTCAAACACAAAGGCTGAATGTGGATACATTTCGTCGAATAAGTAGCTTTACGGACTTTAAGGAACCCAAATATATCCTAAGATAACAAATCTTAACATTTGCTTAACGATTTAACAAAGTGACAGTAAAATGCAAGCTAACAGCCCAGATAACCAATCAGGTTTCTCTATTCTATGGAAATCTTCAAACTTTAAATTCACTCCTACTTTATGGAGCTGATATTATAACGACATGAAGAAATGACCGTTAATCATTGTTAGTAGGTTTAAGAAAATATCATAAAGGATTTCAGCTAAATGCGTGTGCTAGTTTCTATTGCTATAGCCAAAACAAAACTACTATAAGGTCTGTACTATATCTTAGTGGAACTTACCCCTTTCCATCTCCATTATTGTTTGAGCGGATGGTTTATTTCTTGTCAAAGCTTTGTTTAGCTCAGGTGAGCAGTCAACTTTGCGCAAGCCGACCATCTTCTTGTAAGGATTTTCTAATGGATATATATATGGGAAGTAAAATAATTTAGAGGTATCGAAAATTTTAATGATTTCCTTTCAGGTATTATATACGCATATGGTTTCTACAGTGTTCCTTTTTAATTACCAGAGCTTTTGACCAGTAAAGTACTTTTAACCCCTTCTGAATTAAATAACAGTTTAGCATAGGACTTAAAGTAATAAGAAAGTGCACGGTAAAAATCCATTCACTGGCAGTTATTAGCATAACATTCTTCTTTATAGTTGGGGTTAATTTTAATTTCTTCGAAGTTTGTTCCAACTTCAAGACAGAGCATTTCATTTAGCAAAAATACTTTGAAAGGTAAATGGAAACCTCCTAATCTTTGATAGATAATGTTTGGAGATGAAACCGAAGTTTAAGTGTTAAAGAACACTATTTTAGCAAAATCCCTTTTCGGGATTTCCTTCATTACTGTATCACTTATATAAAAAACGTATTTTTATGCAGGTGGTTCAGTCCTTAAAATAAGTTTTATAATGCATGAACATGGGATTAATCAAGGATATTTCAGCCTTTGTTTTATCAGGTGTCTTCAACATTCCGTATTATTGAATATTTTTAATAAGCCTTATAATCACTTTACTATATACTTTAAAATATCTACAAATAGAATTGACAGCATTTCAACATGTGATGACTTCCATATGTACATCGTAATGATACTAAAAGATGTTTAACTACGGTGATAAATAAATGTACTTTTATGTCAGTGGATTAAGAAATTTGGGTAAAAAAAAGGCAGCTTTAAATTTAACTACTAGTTATTTTAGTTGTTTTTAAAAAATTAAAATATTCCTATTTCCTGTAAAACCAGTAGTTATAGTAATTATATTAATAACAAAATCATGACGATAATGAACATTAAAGAAGAAATGTTTTGAAAGTTTCACGTCAGTGATGCATAATCTACTCAATTTCATATGCTAAAAGAAATACCAACCTGTTAATATAAACTGGGCATTCATGCATAGTAAAAAAAAGTAAATCGAAAAAATTATTAATGTATACTAGGTCATACAATATTCAATAGTTGCACAAATGTTTCAACAGAGATGTAAGACGTCAAGAAGTGATTTGAATTATGAAGAGTTTAGAGATAAAAAAAAAAGGGATTTCTTTTTCATTGTACTAGAAAGTATGCATTATTGTCTAAATATTTCTACCAAGTGTAAACTTAGACTGATCACTTTTATCTTTCGACACTATTTATCACTTTTTTGTATTATTTAATTCATCCCATCTAATGTTACATGTTTAACCACCTACTAATCACTTCAAAAAACTTTTCCAATTTATTTGGTTACTCACTTATCTTTGAAGATTTAAAAAAGTTTTAACCAGGATCAATCATACTGTTCAGCAGGATATGCCTCCAGTTTATCTATTTTCGTGCAGTTTGAGAAGAAACTAAATCACTGGAACAACTCAACTCTAATGATAGTGGAATGTTTAACGAAGCTTGTAATGATGGAAAGTATTTGTAACTAATTATTACTTAAAATAGTTGAATTGTTTCATTACCTGGTTTAACATGTTTCAAATCTGGTCTGAAGTCTTCTGCCAATACAACTGTGAGAATAGTCTCTGCTTCAGCTTTGCCTAGTTGATTTTGTGCAATCACATGTAATTTATTACTTCCTTGTAAAGCGGGACAACGACTCATTTCTAAATAATTAATTGCTCCATCGCTGTAGATTTTCGTAATTGAATCCTGAGTTTTTAAATGAAACATTTAAAAAAATGCATACTTTAGAAAGCATAGTAAGAATTACTGTAGCTATTAAGGTGAGTTTTCAGCCACTATGGAATTGTATTAAAATATACTCTTATAATGAATGAAGTAGACAGCTTTTTCTTTATAGGGTGGAACTCCTGGAAGGGTCAAGTCCTACAGCATCTCGTGGCAAGAATGCTGTTACTCATCTACTGAGATGGAATATAATGGTCCACTTTTTCCGACTTCTCTCAACCTGCTTTCTACTGATAACAGTTCAACAAATAGGAAAGAAGGATTTCAAAGTTCTTAAACGATAACTGAGTATCCTCAGCAGGCAGCCAAACGTTGACGCATTCTGAACTACAGCGTTTATTGATTCATAAGTACTATTCGAGATATTCTGCTTTAGGTATGAATAACTAAAGGAGTTGAATCAAGTCCATTTATATCTAGCTTGCTAAAATTCATGTAGGCTTAACTGAAAACGCAGCAGATTATGCTTATGCAAAGAACTACAATCTCATCAGTGCAACAGCGGAAGACACTCATGTATAGGTAAATTCACTTAATCGATTCCAGTAAGCAGGAACAACTGTGTAGTAAACTGTACTTTAGTGAAGCCACGTGATCAATTACGGGGAGATGAGCAAAAAGCATTTTTAGTGGAACAAAATATAAGTGATTGGAAATTATTTGGTCGGTTAACAAGACTGAATAATCAGCGCACTGGTTTCTGAATATCACGGTGTATTTTCGACATCAATATCAATCCATCCCTCTGGTTAATAAGTAGAGTGTAAAAGTGGAAAATATCTCCATTATACAAAAAACAAATGAAAAATATATATTTCTTGAACGAATAAAATGATTATGTAGGATACCTACTTGTTCAATCGGTTCATCGTTGAGATACCATGTCAGTTGTGGTGTGGGTTTACCGCTGACACGTACTAAGAATTTGACTGGAGAACCTTCGCTTATTGTAGCAGCTTGTGGTTTCACATCAAAATTGGGCGCCGCATCAGCTTCTTCCTCTTCAAAATAATTATATTCCTGTTCATTGCTGAAAAATAATTATTCGAGTTTCGCAATTATTTTCCTTTTTAATTTAACTTCATTACATTTGTTCGATCATTCAAATATAAACGAGGTAGTGACTCATTAGTAATAAGAGAATAGGAAAAATATCAGAAGTGAGTTTCACAGACTTTCACTTACGGCTGCTCAATGTCTTCAATTGCCTTTATCAAATGGTAACCTTCAGCTCCTTGTAAGAGATTACTGTGTGTGATGACTGAAGCACTTGCGTTGCACCTTGAGAATAAGTATATAGAAATTATAGTTATTTATAAGGCGAAATGACACTTCATTTTTTATTAAAATCAAATTGTAGCGAAGTTAAAATGTTTCGTTGTCAGGTGTAACCATTTGTAATAAACCAGAAGTATTATTTTTGGTTACAAACGGGTCTTTTATTTTTCGTAAATCGTGATGGCTACCCACAAGTAGCTTATTTAACAGCATTTTCTTAATTGTACCCATCACACGTTTACACCACAAAGAAAAATAAATCAAGAATGAACAATGAAAACGGTCAGGAGCAAGTTATCGCGGTAGTGTACTGCAGTGTTAACTATGGCGATTCATCACATAGAGGATTACCTTATCATGTAGACCAAGTACACCTAGATTACTCTGACTCAAACTGGAAACAAGATCTCAGGCTCTCATCTAAAAAATTGAATTCTGTTGACAAACAGAACCAAAAGCGTATGACAACACTGCCTGTTCAAAGAAGTCTAACTGAACTAGGTTTATTGATTTTAGAAAATTCATGTAAGAATTGTAGTGTTAAAAATACCATGGTAGCGCCTGAATCCACACACATGGTTAGAGTAAACCTCAAGCATTTTTGCAAATCCAGTGCCAAACAACGTTGGAATTCCGCATATAAAGCTATGGGAAATGTTTTTGGAAACATTTATCAGTTTGTTCTTTTAAGTGGAGAAAAGAAGGTTCATCAAATACCCTTCTTCAAAGTGCCAGAATTATTCTCCTCATTTAATACTGCAATTCACTTACTTCAGGTTACGCCGCAGCATAGACTGATCAGTAGAGTATTAAGGAACAATTTATTACGAGCCAGAGAAACGTTACAGGTCAATCAAAAGACATCATTGTACTATCAATCCCTATTTCAAGGGAGAGGTGTTACAGTCTGCAGAAAGATCGATAAAGTCTTCATAAGAACCCTTATATGCCTAAAACTATTTTCAAAAGACCACTTTACTTTGCAGTTTCGGAAAGAAACGTGAATCCAGCGTGTAATTATCAGGTTGATTTAAGAGATGGAAAATCAACAGAATTTAAATCTAGTTATCCTGGAAGTAGCCTAGGCCATTGTAATATATAAACCTTGTGCTTTGTATTCTTGTTAACGTTGCCGTTGACTTCGTAAATATACCTTCTGTTCTGTTATCGCCGTTTCTATTTGCAGAGAAACTGAGTGACCATTAAGGGTGGAATCTGATGGCTGTATCAAGTCGTAGTAAAGGTATGTAAAAAGTGTCAACTGGAGCTATGCAAAACTCTCATCTTTATCATAAATATATTAACTACGTCATAACAACACTTCAGAAGTGATATGTTGAAACTTTAAAAGACAGTTCAATCTGTACATCTGTTCCATCGCACAATTTCTTTGTTCCGTAAAAATATAATAACATTATTGTCACAAATTGTGATTTCGTGTTCTCTGACCTCTGACCTGTGATATTTGTCATGTAGTCACACCATTTTTTGACACTTCGTTGTACAATCTTCTATTCAGTCGGATATTCAGTATCTAACACGTTGTCGAGAGATATTCAGTTATAAACATTGGCGTAAGAATAAAAGCTGCTGTCGAGTGGAAGCTCTATGACCAAAGAAGCTCCTTCATTTCCGAGCACAAGGAAGCAAACTAACTGTACTACCTGTATCACACTACCCATACTTACTAATTCGTAAATTATCTCTTCTATAGGTGATATCACTATGTAGTTACAAGTTTTATCTTATCTCTCATTATAAGTAGACGAAAGTTCCTGTTTAGCCTAGGAGTTGATCAAAGCTGATAATTCCCAAGAATTTGTCTTCCCAGTAACTTTCTGTTGGGCTGTTCAATGAATTAAAACTGTCTTGGACGTAGGATGTATCAGATGTATTATTCATCATTCGCTTCTTCTTGTTGTGAACGGTTATCAAAAGTGCAAGTCAGTCATTGATGTAACGGAGCTCCTGAACATGTTCAGTAATTCCCTGTAACAGTTCTCTGGTTTTGCCCATTTTCTGATATGTATAAGTAATATGACGAATAAACATTTCTCGAACAGGTGAGATGATGAGCAGAATACTACTTAGAAATTATGTATATCAAGCGGTATCGAAAAAAGAATCAGTAACTATTAGTTAAGGCTACTGGAAGTTCAAATAACGATCAAATTTACAGAATACTCTTCAGGTTAACAGCTGACCTTGTGCTATGAATGGAAACGTTCCTTTACTGAAAAATTCATCTTTTCTACGCAAATAAATGAAAATGAACATTTCAATGACTATAACTATTCGATTTATCTCTTGACCACATTTTACATAAGGTACAGATCTTTACTTTTCTTCTAAATAACGAGAAAATTGACGTTATGTACAGGTTCAACCTGATTGGAGTTTGAAATCTGGATATCTACTTCTTTTATTTTGCTCATGTATAATATACCATATATACCAAAAGGTAGTGAGCAACTGCTAAATTGGTGACTTCTGTTGTAGGTCAAATCCAACGAAATGATAAATCAGTTACAAGTAAGTGACTATTAATCTTGAATATATTTTAGTTTCCAGTTATATAACAACTTTATATATCGCAGCTTTTCATTCCCCCAAAATATCTTATGCAATATTTCGAAAAGTCGTAACTTTCCATTGGTAAACAATTCTGAGTAGGCGCCAATGAAATGTAGATCAGATGTTTCAGTGATTAAATTGAAAATTACATAGTTGCTGTTCATGGTTCAAGGTGGGAAAATGTGAATTTTTCTTCAAGGGCAAGCAATTTATTTTCAGATATATAATTCACCAAAAATTAGTAACTTCCGAGTTGATTAACGCAGAAGTCTTGGTCTGTGTTCTATACTTGTAAATCATTTTCCTGAGAATATTGTTCATGAGAAAGTTTCACTTACAATACTTAACACTTATCTTCTTACACTAGGATTGTATTTAGACTGATTATCAGAGTGATACATTTTTGTAGAGGAAAAAATGTCTCTATTCTACAGATGCAAATTTATGCTTTTATTGATTCGGTGTAAACCAATTTTTCTTTCCAGCCTAACATACACTAATTATGTGAGTGGATAAATACGAATAGTAGATACCTGTGTGTGTGTGCTGAAATAGCTATTGTGTGTATACTTGTAGATTGGTAGTAGACAATACACGAAAGAATCGAATAATATCTGAGATGATTTTTTCAGTCTATGAAATACTGTGTCACCTTTTTAACTAGGGCATTGAAGGTTAGACAGGAAAAGGAAATATTTATTATCCACCATTGTAGCTAAACCAAACATGATACAGTGGATGGCTTAACTGAAATTTTTGTCTTTTAAACAGTGTTATCATTTGAGTGAGTTAATAGGTGACTTGACTGGAAGCTAATTCAATTCGATTAACACTAGAATCTCTGAATCCACGTAAACGAAACGTTATGTGCACTTATTTCAACTTAGAATTCGGAATGCTCTTTAGAAATAGTCACTACACTGAAATTCATGTGATCTCGATAAAATGTTATCAAATCTGACATGGTTATAGTCAGTCGCATTCCAATCTCTTGCTTGACTTTCATCAGAACTGGCTATGAATCATTTTGGATTCATATCAGTTTGGATAATTTGGTGAAATATAGATTTATGATGCCTATTGAATAGTTCCATTATGAACTGGAAGTAGAATTTAACTTGGAATATTTTTTTTAATACTCTAGAGGTACACTCCGTTGACGTTGTAATCCTATTTAGGTATCTGTGAAAACAGAATTCAAGTGTGCGAGGTCTAAAAGAAAATATTGCACAGCTACATGTGAGAGCCAATCTTCCATGTGATAACCGAAGTGGTACAAGATAAAGTGGTTTTATAAAATTAAATGTGAATAATAGCTGGAAAAGGAAAAACGTTTTTCTTATTCTTATGATTTATGAATGCTTCATTAGATAATGGTTGATAGACTTCAATTTGTGTTTAGTTTGACGTTTGTTATCAAAACGACAAGCTAATAATAATAAGTTGGACTCACACTTACAGATTATGAAAATAAATGTATAAAACGATGTCAAAATTTATACCACTCACTAGCAAGTCTGCTAATGCATAACCACTCATCTAACTTTGAGTTGATTTAGGAGTTATGTATTGTCTAATAATGCTCTAGACCATGCATGTGGTGCAAATAGCGATTAGATTTCACGTCATATCTGGCAACTAAAAGATTTCCAATTAGATGTCTCCGTTTTTTCCAGAAAAGTAGCTTTTCATAAAATAGAGAAACCTAATTGACTGTTTTAGTAGTTGTTAGGATGATCTATAGGGTCACCTTGATACCATCATACAAATTACACACGTTTCAAGCGACTTTGTGAGTGTTTTCCATATTATCAAGGATAAAAGCATGCTTAGACTTGTTTTCTGTTTTTGTCTCGGATACAAAAACCACCACTTTTAGGTACTGGAGGTATCGAAACACGATTATATACAATCTAATCAAAGCTACTTTATTCGAGTGAAGGTATAGAAACACGTCAAAACTGTCAGTTTTCTCCAAAGCTAGAACAATAAATCAAAAGAACACTTCTCATTCACACTGATTATCTAATATAGAATATATATATATATATATATATATATATATATATATATATATATGCAAATAAACTTACAGAACTTGCACGTGATTGCTTTCCATTTGACCAGCTTTATTCGCCACACAACACCAATATTCACCGCTGTCCTCAGGAATAGTATATAAAAGATCCAGAGTGGCTAATCCTCTTTCATAGGCAACTTTAAATCGTGTTCCACTTGTTAATAATTTACCTCCTTTAAACCTTCCAACGAAAGTAAATATTTTATTTTAAATGCCAACTAATAATAATGAGATAAATGTGGACGTTGAGAATACATCATAGTAAAAAACTGCACAAGATTCTACATATTTACTAGCGTTCCTTCCATAGGTTTCACGTTTCCAGTTCAAATGTGAACGTCAACTAATCAGTTAACCTAAAGTCTCTTTATCTTTGCTCAGAATATTCCATAATTATGCTACAGTTACATTCACTTCATTGCTTCAATTTCAAGACATTAAATCTGTTCCAGTGAATAAGGCTCAGGCAAATATTCAGTGAAAAAGTCTTACCACTCGACGATCAGTGAAGGGTCAGCTGCAGGTTCTACTTGAACATCAAAGTGAATCACTGTGCCTTCTTCAATCTCACCAACAGGTTGTGGATGTTGAATAATTATTGGTGCTTCATGGGGACCATCATCTTCCCAGATTGTACCACGTGGTGCATGTAAATTTGCTTCTATTGCTTCAATGGCTTGAAGGCCTAGTTAAAAAAAATGAGAATCATAATATAGACGGCATTTTTTGAAGGCTACTTGTTATAACCTAAGTTTTAGACATTCTAACTACAGTTTATTATAGACTGATGGTAATCTTACCCTTTTCCTTGTCACCTGGAAGCTGACTTGCAGCAATTATGCCTCCCGTAGCTTCACATAACAAGTTGGAAGGACCGCAGTCAGAGGACCCATGCTCCGTAGAAATGTGACAAGTATATGCTCCAGTATCTGCTGGTTGGGCGTAATGAATTTTCAGGCTGGCGATACCCAGTTCCAAGCTTCCTGTAATTCGTGATCCTTAAAATATAAGAAATACTTTGAAGATTATTTCAAGCCCACTAAAGCTAATAAGCACATTAATTCTGATTCAATGATGAGTTACGTCTTCGGAATTATTTATTATTATTATTAGTCCCATGGGTTCCTAGTGGAACATAGGGCTTCAGTAGCACGTCTCCAGTGACCTCTGTTCTCTGAGATCTTTTGAACCTGGTCCCACGACAGCCCACAAACTCTCATTTCCTCCTCGCACGACCTCCTCCATGTCACCCTCACCACGGACACCCAACTCGTCGCTTCCCATGGGGATTCCACTCGAGGGCCTGGCGCGTGATGTCCTCAGTCGGCCTTCTCAGTGCATGCCCAATCCATCTCCACTTCTTCCTGCATATTTGTTGCGTGATAGGTTCTTGGTCGGTTCGTTCCCAGAGTTCCTTGTTGCTTATTCTCATTATTCTGGCCATCTGATCTTCAGTAGCGAGCCAGCGTAAGCAGTTGTTGATGAATGTCTGTAGTTTATTGGAAATGCCTTTCGTGACGCGCCAAGTCTCTGAGCCATACAGAAGCACTGACTTGACGTTGGTGTTGAATATCCGTATCTTGTTCCACATGCTGAGTGCAGTGCAGAAGATCTACACACTGGTTTCAGGCTAATGAACGCCTGTCTTGCTTTTCCGATTCTGACTTTGACGTCCTCGTCCGTCCCGCCTGTAGTTGAAACAGTGCTTCCTAGATAAGTGAAAGAGGTTACTTCCTTTAAGTTTCTCCCGTTCATGGTGACTGGAGTTTGTTGTTGTTGGTGGTGGTGGTGCAGTATCTTCATCACTTCTGTCTTCTCTATATTCACTTGAAGTCCCGTCTTAGCTGCCTCTTCTATCAACTTGTTAGTTTTTGCCTGCAGATCTTCAAGTTTATGTGACATTAGGCATAAGTCATCATCGGCGAAATCCAAGTCTTCTAGGTTCTTTTCCGTCGTCCAGTGTATCCCCCTCTTCTCGCTGCCTACTGTTTGCTGCATGATCCAGTCGACCACAATCAGGAATATCATGGGGGATAGTAGGCAACCTTGTTTCACTCATGTCTTCACTTCGAAAGCATCACTGAGCTTCCCATTGTGGATTACTTGGCATGTGGCATCTTCATATAGTTGTTGAATGAGGCGGATAAAGGTTTGCGGTACTCCGTAGTATTGAAGCAGTTTCCAAATTACTTCTCGGTCGACGCTGTCAAAGGCCTTCTCAAAGTCGATGAAGTTGAGGTAGAGAGCTGATTGCCATTCTATGCTCTGTTCTATGATGATGCGAAGCGTTGCAATTTGGTCTGCACATGATTTGTACTTCCTGAAGCCTGCCTGCCTGTTCCGGTCGCAGTTTTGAATCCAGTGTATCTTTAAGCCTCTTCAGGATGATGCGGCTTAATATTTTGCTTGCATTGGGTGGACAGGAGAGTGATTCCGTGTCAGTTCTTGCAAACACTCAGGTCTCCTTTCTTCGGCAGTTTGACAAGGTAACCCTTCTTCCAATCGTCAGGTACCTTCTCTTCCTTCCACACCTTCTGCAATAGTGGTGTGAGCATGTCCGCTGTTGTTTCTGCGTCTGTTCTCAGTGCTTCTGGCGGTATTCCATCTGGTCCTGCTGCTTTCCCACATTTCAGTAGCTTTATGGCGTTCAGGACTTCCATTTTTGTTGGAGGATTTATGTTCCCTTGTAATTCAGTGGCACAGTGTCTTCGGAATATCGGTAGGTTATTAGTAACACTTATTACTAGTCATTAATTCAATATTTAAGGGTGGATGCTGTCTTAGGTATTACTGAATACTTGAGTTTCTTTACTTTTTGTCGGATACTTTGCAAATAACAAATATATCCCATGAGATTATTTTCACTACTTTCACAGTGCACCCAAGTGTATATTTTAATAGTTAACTGTAAAATGGTGTGGAGAAGTCCTTCAATAAGTAGTTAGTTCAAGTTTTATTCTAACAAAAAAGTGTAGTGCAGCTTTAATAGGCTGTAGTGAAGTTGAACAGAAACCGAAACTTTTAACCTATTGCATATGAACCTACATACTTTTATTCATAACTTTTAACAAATGGACCGGAAAATGGAAGTTTCTCTAATCTAACGGCATAAACTGAATGTCGATGACTTTTAGCTTACCTATATCATAATTTAAAAACAGTATCCTGTTATTCTGTTGCTTTTAAAGCCTTCACAAGCTATAGCCACCGAAAGTAACCCAATAACAAAAATAAGAAAACTCTTAGACCCAAATCCTCAGTCAGTTTAATTGTAAAAATGGAGAAAAAGGATATTATCATTTTGAGTCACTGCATATTTCGATAACTATGGATGAATTGAAGTAGGCATTATCATGAAAAAGGATGTTACAATGCAGTCATTTTCTAGGATATTTTAATATAATTGAACCATGAAATGCAATATTTACTGACAGCCGAAACAGAGAACAGATGAAACCGACTAAATGCAAATAAAAATGCAGCATAGATGTATAATTACCTGTTTTAACAACCTGCCCATCACGTTTCCATTCAACAACCACACGATCCCCATTACCGCAGTCAACTGGTACGGAGAAAATTACGGGTTCATCTTCATTTACTTGAATCGTAGAAGGTTCTAGATTTGCTTTGAAAGATGGAGGTATGCTTTGAGCAGCTCCATAAAGTGTGCTGAAAAAAAACAAAAGTTTTCTTTGAATAGAGTGGAAAACCTGAATTATGTTTGTCTATTAAATGACGACACTCTGTTTAATTCATATACGAATTTCTTGAGTGGAGTTGTAATAGCATATGAAATGAAGTGAACAGAATCTCTTCATATTGTTCAATTTTTAATGATACAGTTTTGTTTCGTTTCTTAATTGTTGCACTTAAAGTTGTGAAGCCATTGAAATTAACTTTTGACTACCTGAAAGTGCTAACTATGTGTAATTGGATAGTGAAATCCAATAGTAAGAATGAATTCCTGAATTCTAAAGGAATACTTTAAATTAATAGTCTTCCGATAACTAATAGGAGAGCTTGAAACAATTAGTCCTCTTGATGAATTTAAACAACGTGACTAGAAGGATGGAATTAAGCGAAACATGTCATAAAAGTCCAACGTCATTCGTTCAGGAGTTATTATGCACTTCAGGCTGACCTTAAGAGCTTAAATAGCTCTTAAGGTTATTGTTTCAACTGATCTTATTATGTTGTTTAATAAAACAGGATATGTCAGTCACAGGAAATCACCTGTTGCACATTTACTCTATGTTGAAAAAACTAGTAAATGACCACGTTGGTAAATAGCGAGAATATGTGTTCATTATAGTTGAGTTTTTTCGGTACTGCCTCATGTAACACTCATTTATTAGTGATAAATTAGGGAGAAATTTAGTTCGCTTGAACAGAAGTCAGCAAAATAAACTATGTTTTATATCCCTCATTCAAGTAAACTTTTGTTTTGGTAGATGGTAATTTGGTAAGGTTGATGAGTTTTGTTCGAAATAGATCTATTCAGAAGACTTCTGCTACCATGATGAGAGTTTTACATAACGTCATTATAATTATTATCATTTTCCCTTTGGGTTCCTAGTGGAATATAGGGATTCAGTAGCATGCCTCCATTACACTCTGTTCTCCACAGTCTGTTCAACCTGGCGCCACGACTGCGCACAAGCTTTCATTTCTTCCTCATATGATTTCCTCCATATCACCCTTGGACGCCCAACTCATCGTCTTCCCTTTGGATTCCACTCGAGGGCCTGGCCTGTCACGTGATGTCCCCTACCGGCCTTCTCAATGTATGCCTAATCCATCTCCACTTCCTTCTGAATATTTGTTGGGTGATAGATTCTTGGTTGGTTCGTTGCCAGCTGGAGCGAGTTCCCTGTTTCTTATTCTTTCTGGTCACCTGATTTTCAGTATCAAGTGAGCGTAGGCGGCAGTTGTTGATGGATATCTGTAGTTTGTTAGAAGTGCTTTTCGTGACGCGCCACGTTTCTGAACAATATAGCAGCACTGACTTGACTGATCTGGTGTTTAAAATATGGATGTTGTTCACACTTTTGCTGAGTGCAGTGGATATCCACACTGATTTCAGATTAGTGAAAGCCTGTCTTGCTTTTCCGATCCTGATTTTGACATCCTCATCTGTGCTGACGCCGCCTGTAGTTGAAACGATGCTGCCTTACCTGTGTAGGTGAAAGAGATAACTTCCTTTAGGTTTCTCCCGGTGATGGTGATTGGTGCTTGTTGTTCCTGTTGTTGTTGGTGGTGGTTGGACATCTTCATCACCTCTGTCTTCTCTACATCCACTTGAAGTTCCGTTTTCGCTGCTTCACTTTTTCTGTCAACTTGTTAGTTTTTGCCTGTAGATCTTCGAGTTTGCGTGGCAAGACATTTGACACAAATCATCATCGGCGAAATCCAAATCTTCTTCTAGGGTCTTCCCATCGGTCAAACAGTGTATGCCCATCTTCTCGATCCTCATGGTTTGCTACATGATCCAGTCGACCACAATCAGGAAGATGATGGGTGATAGTAGGCAACTTTATCGTACTCCTGTCATACGTCATACGTTCAATTTTTTCAACAATATTTCAATAAAATCATTTTAAACACTTCTTTATGCGATATATAATTCTATGCATGCCAGTTGTGAGAAACATTTGGTTTACTGCTCAGATCTAAAAAGTAAATCACACTGGGCAGAATTTGTAATGGTGGGTTGGTTATGTTTGAACAGGTTTTACTCAAATAGTATTCAAAAGCAGTTTCTTTGGATAATTAACCCATGATAAATAAGTTGACTGTTTGAGATAACTTTCAGAATTTTTATAATTTCAGAGGCTGTTAAAGGCAAACAGATAATGAAAATTTGCTTCTTGTAGGGAAAGAGAGAAAAAATTCATTTGGTTACACTGAATGAAACTCGAAAATTCAGTCGGCTGGAAAACAACTCAGTGGCTTGGGCCCGTGAACCTTGGTATCAATCCGTAAGCAGTTTTACTTCCTTCTTTTTGAAACTTAGTATCAAAACGAAATATTTTTTCGATTTTTCCTTGTTTCTAATGACTTTCTATATGGTTGGTGTTCCGGATAAAAATTCTCTTCAAAATGCTTAAGTCAGATTACCCTTGGAAAATTGAGGGTGTACATAGCAATATCAAATTATTTGTTACTCTGAATACCATATTTTGAAATAGGAGAATTTATTTCTCTTCTCCCTGATATTACTTCCAAAATCAAAGATTTGCAGTTATTCATTGACATAAACATACTGATCAAAGTCTTCTCCAGGTTCTTCTAGTTGTTTTAGATGGTTGATAGACTCCTGATCCAAAATCGATTTTGTAACAATCCGATCTTCTGGCTGACATCTAAATATACGATAAGTAAAAGCGAAGTTTATTAGTGAACAAAGTTTTCTTAAAAGATATTTACCATACTCTATATAGTTTTAAACTATAACAAAGAACTAATTAGTGCTGAAACTAACTCATTCACTAAAAAGTCCTAACTGTCTACTTTCTAAATTTAACAAGTATGAGTTGGCTATCAGATAGTTAACGTGGTCATGGTTATTGAATTATGTTCATCAAAAAACTTAATTCAGCTTAGAAGCTAAATTAAAGGGAGATTTTTTTTGTTACCACATTTGATATCCGATGCCTAGAGTTGAATGAGTGAAAAATTTGCTAAATTAGAAATGTTAACCTGAAGAGTCATCTTCAATAGTCAGTCAGGCAACACTGAAGGTGATACATAGAAGAAAGTTGAAATCAGTGCCAAAACGAATCCCAAAACTGCCAGAATACACATGAAGCTGAAATTTCTCCGAAAAATTGAACTGGAATCATTTGAACTGCCATTTGGTTAGTATTAACACTTTTGAGCTGAGATACACTTTTCGAATGACGGTTTACTGGTTCTTATATATTTTCTGTCAAAAAAATAATTGCTCTATTCAAGAAAATGACATTTACTTGTTTCCTATTTTAAGTGATTTTTAGGTGATACGCTAAAGAAAAATAAGTGTAGGAGCGTGATGATTAAGGGTAAGGTGGAAATCTTGGTCAGGACAGGATCCTAAACATTGGCCTACGGAGCCCATGTTCTGCCAAATGAGCTGCCAAACCACTGCTTTCACAGTCACAAATAAAAATAATGAAAAAATGTATGCGGATGTGAATTTACCTTAATTCAACAGGTTGACTCTCTGTTCGTCCAATTGCGTTTGTTGCCACACACACATACTGTCCACTATCCTCTGCTAAACAGTAACCGATTTCTAAGACAACCAATCCCCGATCGAGTACAGCGTTGAAACGGCTTCCTGTATAATTTTTAAAAACAACATTAAACTATGTATATACACTGAATAAAAGTTTATCTGTACATCTGAAAATGTACTGACTCTAAACGAAGGGAATTAGCCACTTGTATACTGTAAACCTTTCATTGGTTCCTTCTCTTACTATAGCGCATCATAAGTTGGATACAACTCATTCGAAGACTTTGGTGCCATAAACACATGGTAACTAAATTGAAACGAAAGAGTAAACCGTTCACATGTTTCAGCTAGCTGGTCTTCATATTATGATACAATTTACGACCATTTAAAGTAAAAATAACTCTGGTAAACTTTGTCTCACTTTCTATTGAATTGCTGGTCGCAACCTATTACTAGTCAGTACGGTAATGAGTAATACCACTCATAAATGATATAAAAACTGACCATTTATTTTATTTAAATGGATACTTCTTCTGTCCTATTTTTAAAAAAGATTATTACATGAATCTACCAGAATCTCTAAATGCAGTAGCTCTTGTAACTGGAAACAACTTCAAACGTTTTACGAATCCTACAATTTTCAATGCAAGAGTTCCTGAATTCATTATTGTTTGACTTGTGTCACACTGCCATATAAATAGAGGTTGCATTCGTCACGAACTGACGCCAGGTGGGGAATCACCGGCAACCTGGGATCACTGGATAGCTGCCTCTTTCTAGTATAGGATTCCTCAGCAGTATGCACTGACGACATTGCCTCGTCAGGGCTAGAACTCAGGCGAACGCGTTAGCCATTCAGCTGCTAGGTCGGGTTTCAAAGGTCCGCAATTTCCTGCTTCTGTTAATTCACGACAGTGATTTAGTAGAGCAGAAATGTTGCCAATGGAGAAGTCTACTAGGATAAAATTAATTACCTGTACCAACTGGCTGTCCATTTCTTATCCAGTCAACTTGTAACGAAGAATCACTTGTGGTGTTTAAAAAGGCCTCCATTCTGACAGGTTCACCTTCAAGAACATCACTACTACTAATCACCGGTTGTTGAGTAAACTGTGGTGCACTCTTTGGTTGACTTCTCTCATCACGTTCATATTCTTTCACCGGTGCACTTGTTGCTTGATAAAGATCAGCAAATTGTGCGTCCAGATGCTCTTGACTCAGATCAATTTCAGGTATTACACTAAAAATATAAGCAGATGGAATTATGACCATGAAATCAACTGCACTGAAATAATGTTTTTGCTCAATCCTAAGGATATAATGATGATTTTTATTAACCAGTATAGGAGAGCTACGATACTCAGAATAGCTTAAGCAGTATAAAACATTATAAAGCTGTCCGAATTTCAGTCGTCCTAAGGTGTAAAAGACATTCCTCACTATGTATAATGTTTCTTTAAAGTAACGAATAGCGGCTTAGTAGTTAATATGTATATTTGCCACCTTGTTGCTTAAGTAGCCCATGAGATTGAACTACGTCGTTTAAAAAATATTATTCAATGTGTATGCATAAACAATTGTAAATATTTATTTTGGTTTATTCCGATAGTGATTTTTTAATTGGATAAATTTTAAGGACTTAAGTAGTAAATGCAACATTCATAAAAGAAGTTAAACTCATGACGCCAAGAAAATGTCAGATATTACAAACTCTGTCTGCAAAGAATTAACAAATGTCTGCTGGTGTGTGATAGCAACCTTCATGAGATCACTAATTAGTATACTAATTGGCATATTAATTTGTGTTTATCGGGCCCATTTATAAGGTATATGTGTAAAAAACTCCAAATATGAATGATAAAAAGGTTTTTAATCAGTGTTCATTTTAGTGAGAACAAAATATCCCACTCCCGTTTTCCTTGCATTGTTAAAATTCGACTTCACTGTCAGACTGGAAATGAAGATCTGAGTGCTTCTTATTGCGTGAAGTATTTATAGAACAGTGACCAGATAATAGGTGAAGTTCCAGCTATGATTCTTTGAGTTGCTAATCTAAAGCATTAGTTTATACCTAGCTGCCGTCGGTAGCAAATGATGGGCAAATCTTTGTCTTCTATTTAACTGATTAGGATTCTGATTTTTGGATAAGTACGCTCTAACCTATTCGATCCAAATTTCATTCATTGGTGATGACTCATTGTTTTCTGAGTAGTTGTTTATGACCATTAAATCGAGAATATGTGACTTCTGATTGCATCATTGTATTTATGAGCAGATTTTTCGAAGCGATCATGAACACCAAATCACTCATCTCATAACATCATTCGAATTAGTTACCTAGTTATGAATTGTTTTCACCATATCCAACGAAAAGTGATTCTCATATCGGCTCGTTCATTCGACATGAAAAATATTTTCTACTGCATCTGTCGTTTTAGTCAACTGATTTTCTGTTCAGTTGTTCGTGCGTAGGAATTTTTCACTTTGAAAGTACCTTCCAACACTGATTTACATTGGTTGCAGAACCACTGTAACCTCTGGAGACTTTGAGAGCTGTTCCCTACTAATTGATGGACCTTATTAGTTACTGTTTATTTAACTAATGAGTAGTTTCCGTTGCTTTATCGAGAACAATTAGGCTTTGGTGCACTCTCAAACTAATTTTTGTGTACATGGTTATATATCACATTTACACTCAATTTACTATTCTTTCTCCTAAGCGTACTTAAGAAAGTTGGTGGGATAATGTCCAACTTTGTCCAAATTTCTCGAGTTCGAATTCTCTCTACTACCGGTGGCAACTGACATCATGAAGCTAAAATGGTGTCTGGTCTCTTTATGTACAATCTGATACTTAAAAGATTCAATATTATGGTAATGTAAATCAGTTAGTTTTGTACATTGAAGTTAGTTACTGTCTTTATGTCTCATGGTAGCCTTGATACTGAAATCTAAGTCTGCAGTTTCGCCATACTGATTACCCGTCAGCTGTGTGCACTTCTGTCTTGGCGTCAGTCTTACTACTTAAGCTCTAACCTAGCGCTCATTACTCCTAACCCCAAAGTAATACTGAAAACATTGGTGCGAGCTCCCTTGGAACGGGTGCTATTCAGATTTTGTATTTTCCCTGTACTTATTTCATTTAAATAGCCAGTTCCTGCTTACCCATGGCCTTACTGTATAAATGATTCTGTTTTGTCGAGCTTTAAAGGGATAACATATATTCAGTGATGACCAACATATATATCGGCGCAGACTGGCATATCTCATTCACTTTATTTATTCTGCATAAGGTAGTATATTTTTGAGGTACATTTTGGTCATATCTATTCGAAAAGCTTAGTAAAATCTTCTGGTAGCTCAGGATTTTTAAATAGTTTTATTGTTTATCCACACAATTAGGATACTATAAGTAGTTATTCCTTCCAAATTTTTCCTTAGTCATCCCGTGAGCAGTTGAACACTGTTTTCAAATAGTTTTTATGCACCTGTAGAGGTTTTTAATATACACTGGTCACTGTAGGATAAACAACTTCATGTTGTCTAGTCCTAAGTGCTGATCAAAATCTGTTGATCATCTTGGAATGTGACCACGAAGCTAGGAGACTCATCATCGTAAGATGGATATGGGTTGGATAGAGGCGATCAGCAGGAAGCCTTTTGACCTAGGTTTCATACTTTTAGGCCCTTGTTGGCAAGACGTCTCTGCAAACTTGACGGGATTGATGCCACTTCTGAGACTAATACAGATAACTGAGTTTATTGACGAAGCTGCTGACAAGTCTTGAATATCATTTCACATAAGGTGTCATTCAGCTTTAAAAATACATCTCAAAGCTACATGTTTCATGCATACAATATCCAAATGATGACAGACAGATAATATCACGTTTATATACCGCTCTAAAACCATACTGTTAATCAGAAATCAATATATTGTGGTAATAAAAAAGAATGTTACCAGATTTACGGTGTATGCATTTCTATATGATACACCGATGTTATTTAATGAGCAGCTGGAAAATACTAGGTAAGCGAAAGGTTTTTCTTTACCTCTAAACCCATTTTCAGCTTAATTTACTCACAAATCCTGTAAGGTTTATGTTGTCTTGACAGGTTTTCACATTTATTATATGTATGCCTACCAGCTCAACTTCTAATTTAAACCGACATTATTTATGGTTACAAATAATCGCTTCGTTTTCAAAAGCGTTAGTAACTGAGTACACAGCCTGAAGGATCACAGTGACACAAACTGTAATACTGTGTGATAATGAGTTATAAAGAGGAAATATAAAGAAGTAGATACTTATCCCTTAGTAGTATTTGTTAAACGTCAACGTCAACTGTGAACTGCAGTAAAGGAAAACCTTTCACTAAATGTCTTAATTTTGAAACGCAGTTTATATAGTCTTAACTTTCTCCCCGTCTTCATGACAAGGGTAGTAGAACTTTCCATATATCTGAGACAGGTACAGATATGTAGACGTATAGAAGATATATATATATGTGCACATGGTATGTAGGTGATACGTTTACAGTAATGAAATCGGAAAACTTCAATAGGTCCTTGGCATATATAAATTCAGTAGTGAATGCAATCCAGTTTACCCGTCACTTAGAAAGTGATGAAGGTGAGCTAGGAATGTTGAATAGCAAGATTAAACTAAAACGATACGGAAGTTTAGAGACTAGTGTCTATGAAAAACCTTCTCATTCGGATAGCTATTTACACTTCAGATCATCTCACTTAAATTAGGCTTAGCTAAATGCATAACGAAGAATTCTCAACAAGGCTGGGATTAAAGTGACATTTGAACCAGCAAACTCGTTTAGTAACAAGCTTTCTGTTAGAAGATCCTACTGAAGCGATTGGACAAAATAATCTGGTTTACCAAAACCCTTGTAATAATTCTAAGTTTAAATACATAGGTCAAAGTAGTTGATCAGAGGCGATTAGAATAACAGAGCACAAGAATGCAGCTTAAGATTGGTAAGATAAGAAATTTAGAAAAAAGCTAGTCTATAGCTTTGCACGCAATTACACACAGTCACGTAGTAGGGTGGGACAGAGCGACAGTATTGAAAAGTAACTTCGTTGGGTGGAGGGAGAGATTGATAACTGAATCTTTGTTTATTGAATCAACACCAAACACATGCAACAGAAATGAATCTCAGATATACAGAAAATTCTACCACCCTCGTCATCACAAAGGAGGAGAGAAAATAAGGAGTATATAAACTCTGTCTCAAGGTTGTGGAGATACCTGATATAAATATGGACAATAAATTGTGTCCCAAACGTTTCACCGTTTCCCTGTGTGACATTTCTAACAAACAAAAATGGGAATTCAGACAAGTACAATCTTATAAAAACAAATTCTTTGGTTTGCTGACCTGAAATATTGTTTTGTAGGTCATTCATACCTAAACTGATGATGATTCATGATAGAGTTATGTGGCTGTTTTATTTTCCAATGTAAACATTTGTTATTTTGTTTTTAAAGATACATATGCATTACGAAGTTTAGGTTTTTTATCGATCGTCTGGGATGCCTAGCATAATACATACGCATTTTCCAACAAGACTGCATATGTACTGAACTAGATAGATCAATCTTCTTTCGGTTATAAATTAAAACAATTTTTGTAGAACATATATGGTTGTTTATATAAAGCGTTGTAAACATTTGGGAAACTCAATTTCCAAACATCATGGTATTTTTGTTTTGATGCTTGCAATGAATGCGTAGCTCAAAAACTAGGGGAATTTTTAGAAATATTTCAGTTTGGCTAATGACTCTCCACATTCCTAAGATTCCATTTGCACTAATTTTAATGATTTAAGTTTGAACAGTTAATTAGGCAAACATCTTTTTGTAGGCAATAGAAATGGTGCAATTATTTTACAAGTAGAAAATAAAACGAATGGTGTACAAATGAACTGTTTGTACTATTTAATTCAAGCACTTAACGTAAGATGAGGAAGTACATCTCAAGATTGAAGAGACTAGTTCCTGCATATGCATCTTAACAACTTCAAAACATGCGGCAATGTTCAAAAATTATTGGTACGCGTATGGTGTGAACTTTGAAAATAAGTTTTGGTGTAACTCTCTTTTGAGTAACTATGCGAATAACTCCAGTAGGAAAGTAAGTTGTTTTTGATAACATTAGGTTAACAATAGAGATTGGAAATCCAAATGTTTTAGTTTGAGCTTATTTTTTATTAGCTTTTCTGGAATATTAGGCCTTAGGCAATGAACTTAGAAAGCTTGACGTCCGTTGACAGATCAGCTCCTATGTGGACACCCCTGTACTGCTTGAATATTCAGCTGTCCTACTTTCTAGATCATTAGAATCTCTTGATATCTGAAGCTTATCACTCAGTAATTATTATTGTTAGGGCGAGAGTTTAGTCTCAGAATTTATATAAATCCCTATTTTGGTGTGTGAGCTTATCATCATTATTAAGTAACACTGTGGAGTCCTGGAAGACATTGGTAAAATTTTCAGCAATTACTTCTGTGATTTTCATTTGCTTAGTTGCTTTTAGTTTTTGTTCGCCTTAATATACTCGTGGACATTATAGTACATTTGTAATTGAAGTCGATAATGAGACAGATAGTGTAAACAGTTTATATAGTGCTATGGCTTGCGAAACTTGCATACCATGTTGTTCTGTCTTCTGACCTTTTTGCCTTAAAGCATATTATCGTCCTGTTAAATGGTTAGAAACAATTGGCAGGGGACCTTTGACCAAGAACCTATACTTGTTGGCACTCGTAAGTAAAGCATTTTTGCAACCTTGAAGGAAGTGATGTTGCCTCAGAGATTTCAACCTGTTCTTGTGGCATATGGGTTCGTGCAGTAATTAAACTACTGAAATTTCTCGTGTTTTTGTTTTATTCAGAGTCGAGCTTAGACTAACCTGATTCATGTAAACCAAATAATTTGTATGGCTATGTAGAAAAAAATTGATAAAAATAGGCTGAGACATTGCATACTACTTAGGATGTAGTTTGAACCACCAATGAACCATCGTATGGGTGAGTGTATGAAATGAAGAATGGGCTGCGTTCAGTAAAACTGAACTTTCACCTTGTCTTTTGCACACAGAAACATTAGTACTTGATTTTGGAGATGTGAGATATTTTGACAAATCTTCTTCTATGCTAATATTATGTTCCAAGACATCAATTTTTGTCTTCACTTCGCAATCTTAATATATAATTAACATCAGATACTTCTGCATTGTCATGAAAGGCCATCAGAATCGTCTTCTCTTGAAAGTTATGCCTATTTTCCCTTGTTTGGCTTACATGCATTAAGTAAATGACTCTTATCTCTTCCCGGTGTCTTGCAAATGGCTAACCATTTTTAAGTAATCACATTTGCGTAACTCAAAGTGAAGCATGTTCGACCTTAACAATATGTCATTTGCTATATTCACAGTAACAAACTAAATGTGTTTATGAATTCAAATTCAAGGTGAGTTTACAAGGATCCTAGTTTAGTAGCGGATATATGTAGCTGGTTGAAAACTTGCTGATACGCTTTATCATCTTTTCGTCTGATAAGTTTGAATGCTAATATGAGAGTGTATAGTCTCCAAAAAGTAAATAAAAGTACCTAGGACGTCAAACTGACGTCACAACACAAGTACTTCAATGTAGCATTTATCGTGGACTGACATCATCTGAGTAACCTTTAAAAACTAGGAGCATTGAACATACGTTTCTCTCTAGTATGGGACCGCTTCGTAGTTAGCACCCACTATCCAGCCGGAGATTGAACTCACGATCTTTATTTCTCGTGTCAAATGCCATAACCATCCAGCCACAGGGTCACAGTCCACAGGCTGACAACTTCCTACCTCTGTCACTGAACATGGTCTTCATTTGACCTCCACTTCGCCTCCGAGTGATTGACCTCATTTGTCATGTCTTCTCATTAGAATGGTCAATGTGGTCACTACGATACCTGAAGGTTCTTCGTTCGGTCCCTGATGGGGTCATTCACTTGGACGAAACAGCAGTCCAGTGCTCCTAGGTTTTCAGTGGTTCTCCAACTGATTTCAGTTCATGACATATATTACCATAGAAATAAAATCTTCATAAACCTCAATGTACGTTACATGTACTTGAAGCTTTCATAGGGAATTTGAACGTTGCTGGAGCAAACAGAAAACGTTGGTTGTGTGTTCAGTGTGAATCAAGTACCTTACGCTGCATATGGCTTTCTTCCATTAGAAAATAAAACTGGTACCGTCAGCTCTAGATAAGTGAAATGATTAACAAGTATTTGAATTTCTTAAGTCGAATTTCTGGCTTCTGTTGGCCAGTGTAATATATATTACATAACATGTACCTGGGGACAGTAAAAGAAATGAAAAGTTCCTTGAGTGTACTATTCGCTCATCTCATCACGCTTCATTTCTTATTATTTAATCATATTTTTTAATTATTGTATTTCAGAAAGATGAGCGTATTTCAAGCGGAAGCTAATTATAGCTTAAATCGCTCACCAATAAACTACTGATGATAACTGAAACCGATTTACAAAGTTATATACAGTGAGTACCACAGTAAAGTAAAATGGTTTTAGTGCCAAATGATCATAAATATGGTTAATATCAGCAAGTACAATACTCAGGTTTAAAGCTTTCACCCGATCATATCTAAATTTTTCTGGTGAGACACTATATTCCTCCTCCCACCCAGAACAACAATTGAAAAGCGTAGCTGAAAGCACGTAGCACACGTTCTGCCATCTAAATAGATTAAAACCTATTTTTTAGAATACACAGAAATAGTTAGAAAGATGAAGAGAAGTGTATAATCTGCAATTACAAGAAGAAAGGCACTCAACTCTTCAAAGTCTTTTGACTATCAGGCTTGTGATGAGGATACCAGTAGAAAGAATTTTCAACGCTTCAGGTTACCAGTGTTTACTTTCATACACTCACTTTCCCAAGCATTGTTGCTCATAATTCGTAAAAACAATAAATCTACCAATATACTGGCATAACACAGAATGGATATGAATCTGTCACTCACTTAACGGGGACAGCTTCACTTTGAGCATTACCAAATGGATTTGAGATGACACAAAAATAGGTACCACTGTCCTCTGGAATTGTATAGATGACATCTAGTGAAGCCAGACCACGTTCACACATTGTATTGTATCGAGAACCTTGAAGAATGTTACCGCCAAAAAGTACACGTTACAATTTAGCAGGGTGAGGCAAAGCAAACATTAGATAATTTGAAACCACTTGTGTTAAATACCTTACTCAAATGAAACATATTGATTAATTCTAGCGACCGAAATAAACTACTCTGTTAGCTAAGTGAGGACCAGATAATCCATAATCAGAAATAACTGATAGAGGCATGAGCAACAGAGAGTACTGTTTTGCATATAAGATAGTTGCACATTTTCTACCCTTGTTAGGTATCACCAAGTATTTATCAGTGATGAATTTTGGATGAAACGTCTTCAATTAGGTGTTTCAAAAGTTTCCGTCTTGAATCAAACTCATTCTTTAGCTCTTTATATGAGTTTAATAAATCGAATGGCTAGTGCAGTAAAGCTTATCTTTACTTCAGTAATTTGTGCAGTTGTTCAGCCTTGTAGTTTAGCTGTCATTTTGTTTCAGCAAGCCCAAAAATTGGTTAACCTTCGTCTTCACCGGACGTAAGTTAAGATAAATGATGTGCCCTGTATTCTAAAATTTAAGATTTTCTGCATAATCCCTACATTACAACAGACTACTGTGTCTACGATGCAGTGGAATCCTGTCATTGTGCGGGACCTAGATTCCTATGACTCTGTTATTTTATGAGTTAGTCACTTGCACCAACCGTTGTCAATGCATTATGGGTGATAATTCAGAAATGTTGGACTTCAGTAAATTGTTAGTAAGAGATATGAAGTAAAGTTAACCAGATATTTCACCGATGGGCTTAGAGCAATCATTACTTGTATATAACGACAGAGTTAGGTTAAAGTGTACTGTTTGTTAACTGAATAAAACCAGTCACTACTTTCGTCGGATTTTGGCTAGTTTCAGTTAGGAGAGAAATATGAGTCTGTGTAGGTAGTACAGCAACTATGATGAAAATGGATTCCCTTGATTCACATTACAGCTAGAAGTAGTGGCTTCTAGATGATGTAAACGAAACACCTACAATAACAATAATAGGTTGGAGTGATATTTGTATGGTATTCTCAGGGCCGTGGTGATTACTCGTGGGTGTTATTTGCAAAGGAGTTAGTGCTACTGATATCACACGTTGCAGTGATGAAACATCTACTCTCTGCTTAGTGATTGATTTTACTGAAAATTTTATTGACAACATGAGATAGCCTAAATTCTAGTGGTTAGAATAATACTTATACGCTAGTTTTCTCTTTGTGTGTTTGTCTTTATGTTAACGAAATACAGTTGCTCAGTATTCTCAGTCAGTTTATGGATAGATTTGTTTTAGGTCTTGATAACTGTCAAGGTACTTGTATTCACTGTATTAGTATTCACTTTGTTCTTCATGAAGATCTATTCAAAACTACTTTTTTGCTTTCTTCCTTATCTAGGAGATGAAATCTATTTTTTAACACTGTACTAGGACTTAGTCCATAACATGTTGAACTGTGGTAGGTATTGCGTCTGTCGGTTAGATTCATAATGTATCACAAAAATTTATTCATCTTCTGGGTTCCTGTGCACTGTAGGATCACTGTTTCGTTGTTTTCAGCGTCTATCATTACAACTGGCTGATATGTGGACCTATTTTAAGATTTCCGGTGGTGAGATGTTTCTTAATCCCACCAAATGTTCAGCATTTACACCGTTCTTCACTCTTCCTCACATTTAAACCAATTCGCTTTCCAGAGGCATAATGCTCCTATTGAAGGGTTTTTATTTCTGTCAACAAAGAATTCAGTGAATATTTAAATAAAATTCAGGGTAACCCTTGGCTTTTCCTATGTAAATTTTATTCTTCTAAGCCAACCTGATTATTTGTAATTAGTATAGAAATTAGTTAGTTATGTAGTTTTGAAATACTATGCCGAAATTCATTCGGACATTTAGTTGAATTCTTAGCATTGTCGATATTGTATCAGGAACTCAAAAAGTTGATACTACAGAGAAGTACAAATCTGATTTTGGACAACGATATCAGAACACTGTTACACTGTTTTCACCTGATAACTTCAATACTTATGTTATGCAATATCAAATACCACACTGACGATATCTTCAAGTCTGGCGCTTTCTTCCAATGATATCAGAACTGTTGTTATTCCCAATGAAGTTCAAGTGAAGGAAGCCATCACTTAAAAGTTTGATCACCGTAAATTCGTTTTCAATACAGTTATTGTATACAGTAACCTTCAAAAACAAATTCCAAGAGAAAACGAGCATCTTTTTCATATCAAAAGTATCAATGGAAGGATGAAAATACATGAACAAGTTCATCTGTCACTACACCATAACAAAGTATTTTAAGATAATATTGACAAAATAATGTTTCACTAGATAACTACTCACCGGCACTCAATGCAACACCATCTTTGAACCATTGCACTTGTAAATCTCCAGGAGGTGCAATCCTCAGTTCCAAGTGAACAGGTTCACCTTCTGGTACTTCACCACCACCAGACAATGGACCTAAAATTTGAGGAGGATTTCCGGTAGCAGATGTTTGATAAGTAGTTGCTGGCATAGCGACAGTTGACATGATATGACTGTTGATCGGTTTCACAATGAACGTGTAATCGTTAACTGAAAATAAGATCCGAAATTTATGTATAAACAATTACTATTTTGCCCACTAGTCCAAATGAAGTAGAGTTTTTCAGTCAGCCAATCTAATGATGAGATTCTGCTTGGAAGATACACAAAGAAATTCGAGACATGTGGATCCACCCTCTATGAAGTAAACTATTGCAAGTTTGTGTGTGTGTGTGTTCAGGGGAGGTTTTATACAGGCCGTTTATTCTTACTAAATATAAACCAAAGGAGGAATGAAAGATTGGAGTTTGTTCCAATATTTGTGTGGTTATATGTGTGTTAACATGTGCAAATGAGGGGATTGGTCTGAATCTCGTAATCGATATTGTGCACGATGAGCGTCGTAGGACAATAGCAAGGCAAAATAGGTAGTTAGACATTGTAAGGCTAGGGAAGAAATATAAACTCCTACACAACACAACACAAACATGTGAAATGATTAAATATCATGACATTTTGTAGATATCACCCGAGTTGGTAATTATAACTGAAGCCAATGCTTCTAAATACACTTATTTTAATTATTGCTGTCTTTTTTATACAACAGAAAACAAGTTAAAATCAATATGCTGACCAGCATCGACTAAATCTATAAGACTCAGCAACATTTCTTCTTTCTAAAATTATAAAACGACTGTATGCACCATATTAATTCTTAGTTGGATTAGCTTTAACCTGGTCCTAAGCAGTGCTTGGAATTATCGCGGGAACTCTATTTCGACTGGAACAAGGAGGATAGACTGAAGCATAAAACCAGCATCTTCCATGCACGTATTAAACAAAGTACTTCCTCGATGTAAACTCCTTGCGAATTTAGACTGGAACTTTCACAGTTATTATCATTACGTGTTTCTTGATAAGTTGCCATTATTATCGCTATCTTTCAAAATTAAATTTGTGGATACTCGTATAGAGATTATTCAAATAAATGCAAATATGCGGTTTGAAGACGTTTTGGTAGACAGTTCCGATTTGGCTGCATAGTCGGATGCCGATTAGGAAAGATGTGAATCAAGTTCAGTAGACTGCTGTATTCAGTATAAAACTGTGACTCCAGAGCATATCATCAGGTCATCAAAACAACCAAAATAAGTAAAGATGTCATCACTAGACTTGATAAGGGGTTTGAGATTGTAATATACTACTAAACTACATGAGTAGTCAGAAGCTGCTGAGGTTGGTCTGCGGATTCCGTCAGTCATATCACAGTGATCCTTTCGCTCCTTTTAAGGCGAGCTTATTAGTGATGTACCCTAACAGATTCAGCTCACGGGGCTGAATTATTCAGATCACCCGAATCTGGCTAAATAATTTAGAACTGGCATACCTTAACTAGGATGATTAATTTGTAAATTGTATACAGACCTCAAGGTTTACTTTGACATTGTACACAGTTGGGCATTTTTCCAAATGCCTAACTTCGGTATCAAAAAGGTTATCATGGGATATTTGACTCAAAGGTATTATCAAGTCACGAAATATACTACTGAATAACTTACGCAGTTAGAAACCCCAATCTGTAGATTTCATCTATCAGGATGACAGCAGTTGGAAAACTGAAAATCTATCCAGCTGAGAGAAATATCAACGTGGATCATGCTGTTTGGAAATAGCTTTCAAAATGGCTGGATTTATAATTATGAACACAGTTGATTATGTCTACAAAATGTTTTACATTCGTTTATTGGAAAGCTGTATTATATTTATAAATAATTACTAAATGAAAAAGTTAGACACTAGTATTCCTATAATGAATTGAAAAGAACTATTTCTAAAATGTACAATTAGTGTCTAGTTCATGTTCAACATCAATTTACGCAGAAAATTGATGAAGCATTGCACAGCTGTTTCGTTCTAGTATGGGACTCAGCACTGCGCACCCATGACTCCACCTTGTGAAGGACCAAACCCACTGAACCCGTGCAGTCAGCCAAGCCAACTATGAGGCCAGTTACTCAGCCTAGATATTATTATTCAGCTCCTTTCCCTCGTTTGCAACCACTTTTAACTCTAGTGTCAAATGCTACCTTGATGATCCAGCCCTACCCTGTTACTCAATAATAGATTGTTATGCATTTATGATGTTAGAATACTATTGCACAATTTCAGATAATAACTGCCGAGAAGAAGCTCTTCTCACAGTTGTCACTCACTTTATGTTCGACTTTTCATTTAGATGATGAAGAGCACATTAAAACTGATGAATTTTGAAGCTATGATTTAAGTTGCTTGAACTTTACCAAATGGTCATCAGCTATTGAATAATGTCACAAACCTAATTCTTTTCAGAAATGATTAGGTTTTCTAAAACTTACACTAAAAAACTATTTCTCAAAATTACAGAGTCCTTGGAAAATGTCTGACCATGCCCAGACAAGCAGATAGCAACTTTATCTCAGTAACAAACGATTCTATACCAAATGCTTTCTGAGAACTTTATTTCTATGCACAGTAACACATTAGTCAGTTTTTGAGGCTTCAGTGCCTCTGCTGGCTATATTTTTATATCCTAATAACCTTATATTCAAGCCATTGTACTCATGAAGAGAAGTCTCAGGTACGTGATCACTAACCCTAGTGAGATAAGGAGCCTAGAAAAAGGCTTGGTAATAGCTATGCATGAGTTACACACAACTCCACGATGGGTTGCGATGGGGTGAAAATCCTTAAAACTAACTTAGGGAAGCGGCAGAAGGAGAGATTGATAACCAAACCTTTGAAGCAACACCGAACACATACAATAGGAATGACTCAGCACCTGTTCTTGACAAATATGAAGAATCCTGCTACCTATTTTACAAAGGAGGGTTGAAAATCCTAATTATATAAACCATATTTCAAAGTTATGGAGTTATCTTGATATGACTATGAACAATAAACTGTGACAGAAACGTAACCTAACAAATACTAATGTTCTGATATTTGATATTTTTAATACATCAACTAAAATGGAATGCTTATGGGTTTTATCTTCTCCCTATAAGGTAATGTATAACTGGGTATGTGGTGGTCAGAAATGAGCTGGGATGTGAGACTAACTTGAAAATCTTTTTCAAAGTGTCGCTTGCATGCTTATCTAGATCTTTTGAGTCTTAACAATAACTGCGTTGTTACCTCAACTAATCAGATTAATTCACCGGGATGTGACGTATGAGATGGAGTGTGCATGATAAATTACTTCCGTTGAAAAAATCTAAGCCCGACAAAGGTTTCATTACTATAGGGAAATTGAAACTGATACATTACTGTTAGCTGTAAGCGAATAGTATAAGAAGTACTCCTTTCTACATTTCCAGTACATAGTGTTAACATTTATGCCGTACATCGCTGTGTTTAATCCCAGTCCTATTCACGTATGGACTACCTTTGAACAATAGTTAATCAGCCTGTTTATTATACTTGTTACTGAAAGACTCCATTTTATGATAAGTTGATAAAAGCCTATGTTGAGGTTTATAAGGTTTGGAAAAATGAAAACCACATATGTTGCTTAATATTTCTTTTGCGTGTGTAAAAACCAAAATTAAGTACGCTGTGTCTACCTGACATTTTTGATTTCATTATACAGACTGAACAATTTCAGTCATGTTTTCCACGTAAAACTTCAGTTTCATTGTACAAACATGAGTAATTTCTGCAATATTATTTTTGTAACAAGAATTTCTGAAAAATTCAACCCTGTGAAACAGAAAAGTCCGAAAATTTCGAAACAATCAATTATTTCTAAGCATGAATCGCTTAGGTGGATAATGTGAGGTAAAAACTTAAATGAAATCTAACAAAAACTTCCTGCATTTAATTATTACTTATAGTCGATATCACTGAGAAGTGGTACTTATCTATAGATGTGATTGAATGGATATGTTGTTAGGCAAACAGATGCGAAGGAGTGAAATAGGAATGCTTAAGATGGGATGCTAGGAACAGTTTACGCCATCTTTTCTACTATTAATATACTTATGTGGTCACTTCAAACCGTCTCTGGCATATCAAAACCATATATATATATATGAGTGTAAAGTGAAAATCTGGGCTGCTGCAGGATTTGAACCAGAGACCTCCGCCTTATCAACCCATGGCTTTACCGACTGAGTTACGAGACCCAACTGCTATACAAGTTCTTGATGCGTTACAATTGCTTCAGACACCACCCAGTATAGATAATATAAATATTTCAAGCCAAGTCTGTCTCAAATTGTCCGCCTCTCTAATTCAGGTTGATTTGGATTTACAATTGGAAGTTCTGGGTGGCCAGCCAGTGTAAAATACTTTGAATGCTTAGTAACGCGTCACGAACTCGCCTGGCAGCCGGGCAAAATCCTTGGTGACTGAAATGAAACCAAGATGTGATCAGCTGTCAGGTATTGTGGGTCAGTTGGTAGAACACGGGAGGTCACCGTTTGAATCCTGCCGCGACAGAGATTTTCATTTCACCTTCAATCATCTTCCAATAGAGATACAAAGTCTGCCAAATAGTGGCCATCTCAAATAGTGGAACTGATCATGTATAATATCCAAGAACACTGATATATATATCTAAGTCCAAATTCATTTATATTTTAAGTAACATTGGCAATCTGTGTATTATGTATTTTCTTGGCTTTACTGGGCGTTGCGCTGTTCTTCAGATACACATTGAGGATCTGTAATGCGACTCGATGGCCAGGAGATTTCAGTAGTCCAAAACAAATAATGGTTGTTTGCCGAAATGTCTTAATTGGGATTTTCGCATTACTTTGTATTGAAGTGAAGGGTGAGTTCATGTTATAAATAAGTACTCCTAGTGAATCAGTTATTAGTGTACACACAGTATTTACAGCCTATCGATCAGTACACAAACTGCGAGTGGATCTGCAGCCTATCGATTTAAGAAGTTGACTTTCCACCTACCGATGTGTAGGCAACCAGGTGGTATAACTAACTGACACAGAATAGGTGTGGATTATCGCTTACTGCATGAACGTGCACGTGGTTAATAATTACATTTCAATTCGTCTCGACACGAGCTAGAGATGTACGATTCTAAAAAGTATTCAAGAGATATTAATAACAGTGTAGGAAGAAAAACAAGAAATGTTTGGCTGCTCTATACAACTGCATTATAAACTTCTGCTTTTTATTCATTTCATTATTTGTTGGTCAGTTGCTGCAATAATATTTGATGCAATTCATACTGACGAGAGCCAGACGTAAAAATTCAATTTTAGGTGACGAAAAACCATAAAACTCGATTTAATGACAAATTTTGCCACCTGCTTGTTAACTGATATGGTTGTCATTAGTCCTACAGGTACAAAACTGCATCACGCTAACCCACGATCACAGACAACATAAATCAACAACCAAAATCATTATTGACAAATTTCAACAGCGGCTTATGCCCGCTTTCTGTTCTTTGATGAACGAAAGAGAGTTTCACAATCACAATGTAATGTAGAAATGCAACTCAATGAATTCAGTCTGTCTTTGAGTAAGAGATTTCAATTACAGCAAAACCAATTACTGCTTTTCAAGATTTCCTATCTCCATGAGCATTAACTCCGGTATCGACTGGTAATTTGTGAAATTGACCACTGAAAATCAATCACACAAACCTTCAAGACAGACCTAGTCAAAAACCAACTAATCAGTGTATATACAGTTTAATCACAGTTCTCTTGTGAAAGAATTTCGCAACTCGGCTTTGTGAATGTCAGTTAAAAAATACTACCATCCAAAGATTCTACAATCAATATAACTCCGTCACTGTCAACAATTCACAGAGTTTGTAGTGGTAGTCGGAAGTATGCAGCAACAAAAATGGGCAGTAAAAACAGGTCTGTGTAAACAAATAGTAAAACAACATAGTGCTAACAAAAATTCTGTTTAAAAAGTGAACTGTAATATTTTCCTTTTTGTCATAAGTAACAAAAGAAAACCTAATTTATCCTTTCCATTTGCCATCAGTTTTGACAAAGAAATGCTGAGGATGAGATTAAATTAGCCTACAGTATTTCGCTGACAATATTTCGGTGAATTATCGTAATCGTTTTTGGCATCTATTTGAATAAAACCACCTACAAATTGCTGACCAATAGATGCCGTGGAAATGTTTTCACTTATGTAGGAAGTAGAGCGAAATTGATTTTACAAGAACTTTGTGAGTTATTCATAACTCCTTTACAATATTTTTATTGTTACTGTGAAGGTGGCTGAATGATTCACTCTGTACAAAACATATAAACATAAGAGGATAGCAATGTTCACCAGAAGGGATTACCTTCCCTACACATGAAGACAGATAATTTATGGTTTTAAGAAATATACTAAATATAGAAATGTCATTTTCTAAAATAAAATGTCACCCTGACTGATAACTCAGCCAATCTTTGTCCAACTCCTGATGATTGCACGAAAATGGCATATATATATATATATATATATATATATATATATATATATATATATATGCTTTCACCTATGAACAAAATATCTTTTTCAAGGGAAAGTTTTTCACCAACAAACTTTATCAATGAATGGTGTGCCTATATGTATTGCCCGAAATCCGCCTACAGTCAACATTATTGTGCCCAGCTTTTATCTGCCTATATAGCAGTAAGTAGACAAGGTAGGTGTGTAGATAATTTTGTAGGAGTAAAAAATAATCAAAAGATTAAAATCAACTCTCTTTATGTGTAAAACCGAATTATGCACTTAACTAATGTGTATTTGAATCGATATGAAAGACAACGTGTTTCTTTGTTTGTTTCTTTTTTTCAAAAGAAGAACGCTTTATCATTTTGTGTAGGTTGCCTTAACACAGTCTATTACTTAGATAGAAAAAAACTTAAATATTCTACCTTACCATAAATGACGTTTAGGTAAAGACTGAATTTCATTGCCAAGGTGAACATACGGCACCCTTTGCATATTGTAATATGACATTAATTCTGCAGGTGTTTATTATTGTCGACTAAATGATGAAAATACCTAAGCATGTTCTAAGTTTCTGTTCTACTGAAAAAGGACGATTTCCCTAATTCAATGCACAGACTAATCAGTGGTGAGGGAGAAAAATTTGTAGCTTAGGAGGATGATTTCAGTGACACTATGTTCCCTAAGCTAGATAGTTTAATCGGAAAGTTTTCATCCTCATCCTAGACAGTTACCTCAGTATAAACTTCAGACTGAGACACTAGTGTAACTGATTTTTTTGATGCATAAAGGACTGACTTCTCCTGAAGGCTTTCACTAAACTTGACTTGGAAGTCGTGGCTGATTCAGATCCACGTTTATACTGACTACGGTCATTTTTTGAGCTTCATCATGTTGAATATGATAAAGGATAGGTTCATACAGTCGAATACTGCGACTGTATACACAAGTTATTTCGTTCAGTGAACCAATCTTTATGAATGAATCAAGGACTGATATGAAATATCGTGAAAATTGATTGAATCTCTATGGATATAAAAATATTTATTTTCTGGCAAAAACAAACCTGTTTAACCAACATATCATTTTCCGTTTCCCACCAGTCTATCGATTCTATGAATTTAATCATGTACCATTATCCAAAATGTATGTAGTAGGATACACTTTTTTGATGCAGCTTTTGGCAGTGGGTGGGTTTTTCATGGCCTTTAGGTTTGGCTTTATAAAAAAATCATGGTAGAATTCTAAAGCTGAGTTACACTTAGTTGTGTCCTTCTAATCATCGACTTAGAATCTTGTAAACACTTGTTTTGATCAAATCTATCTTTTGAGAAAACATACGTTTTATTTGAAATTTCAGCTTTTGTTAATAAAACTATTAACGGTGAGTAGAGTCGCATTAATTCAACCCATTGAGTAAATTCTGTTTGCCACTGGGGGAGGGGGAGTTTAGGGTGTTGATTATAATGCCAGTGACCATAGTTCATGTGGGCTAATTCTGAAGTTAGGATTTTAAGTAAACACCGATTTTCAACCAACTGTCACGAGATAGTCTATGAATCCGTAGAGTTCCTCCAGGAAGTAATATGGTCATAACTCAACTGATTGTTGCACATATTATTTGCGCATAAATAACGAAGAGATGTTATCCGTCAGGCTTCTAAGCTTGTACAGATAAAGGATTTCTTAGTTAGAGGGTCCGATAGAAGTATTAAAATCTATCTAAATACAGAATACTAAATCATATTAAGATAAATAATCTAAAAAGCGTTCAGTTACTTTTATGTGTGCATACTCATCAGCACAGTACTCACTTAAATGTATGGATACTCGGAAATTCAAAACGGTTATGCAGAAAAAGAACACGACAACTCAGTCTTTGGCTACGCAATTAACGTCTAATACGCTCACTATGATTACTTTACCACTCAAAACAAAGGAATAAAGAACCCTAAGTGTATAAAAATAGTTTCAATGATGTATTTAACCTTTGTATGACTTTACACGAAAAATGATGCCCAACCTGTAGTCAGTTTACAGTGCCTATTGAACAAGTGTTTGAAAAGTGTTGTCCTATTTGTTTGAATGCCATTGTTGGTCAACAGTTTCGGTCATTGCAGAGTCATCTTACCTCACTACATTTGTACATACATCGAACATAAATTCATTGACTCATTATCAATCCAGAAGAGGTCATATTCATGAAATACATTTGGTTTCATTGAATAAAAACATTTGATTTAAAATCTCAGTATTATTACCCCTGGCAAATAAACTATTGAGAATGCTTGGGCCTTTTTTAGCGAAACGTATCTACACTACTTATAATCAGTTGAGTAGTTTGTTCAGTTGATATTTTTTATGCAATATGATGCTTGGAAGCGAACAACTACGAAGCAAAATGAACTTATCTTACCATGTACGTCGTCTCTAGAACCTTACAAAAATAAAACAAATCGGAACCTTAACATATGCTAGGAAGCATAGGATTTTCATCAGTTATATTATTGGAACACTGTGGCAAATAAACTAACTTAATACATTGACTGGTCACTGGAAAACAACCACTTTCATGTTGTCTAGTTCTGAATGCTGACCGAATTCTATGGATCAAATTACAATGTGGTAGCAGAATATGAGGCTTTGCGTTGTGGTACACTTTGATGAGTGTTAGTTGTTAACGCGGATTCAAATCTCGAGGTTGCACATACACCTTCCTGACGAGTGCCCAAAAGCACAGAGCCCAGGTCCATGGCTTCCTGGCGATGGCTTTTAACCAATGAAAATAGCTTCATGCCAATTTCTTTGATAAACAGTGACATACACCACCCTGTAAACTGATTTATAATCAAGGAAAAGGTTGACATACCGATAAAGAAGTATAATTTCAAAATACTTTGCATTTTTAAAATAAGTATTTTGCAATTTTATTGTCTCAACTATTTCAGGTGAATAATCTTTCTTCTAGTTTCAAATAGGTCAACTTTGCCTTCTAAGTAGGCTATTCGGTTATAAACAGTGTAGTGTGATACATATGGATGCTGAGTACAACAACAGTTGGTTGACATGTCACGGAAATCTGGCCGGAAATTTACACTAAAAGCTCAATTTGAATAACAATATGCAGAAGGCTTCTATGGTTGTGAACAGAATTGGGTTTCCACTCACCTAGGTTTTTGTGTAACCTTGAAATCTGTAAATCAGTTGCACGAAGTGAATAGAGTATACTCACCCACCTATAACATTTTGTTGCATTTTTTGGGGTGTATCATGTTCTCTGTTCCTTTCTGTTGCATTTTTTTATCAAACATGAAAACTGTTCGACTAGGGACAAACTTGGTGAACTAGACTACTATTGCTGGGATATACGTGATGGGCTCATCATTTGTGACAATGGCCTCAACAAAAACGATGTTTTGACGATATTCAGTAATGTTCTCCCAGCTGTAATATTCAGCAATTAGAAAGAACAGGGGAATAGTGTGCCTTTCCTAGATATCTTCCCCACCGGGCAGACGGATAGATATATTTCTACGACTGTTTTAACAAAGAAAAAATGGATCGGTCAAGATATTCGCTATCACAGCTTCACACTAATTTAATATAGAAGAAGCCCAGTCAAATGGCCAAGTCAGAGAATACGAAATATATGTTCTGATGACTGTGTGAAAGAAGATATAGATAAACTCAAGATAATGTTGCTGCGAAATGGCTATCCAGTAAACTTCATAAACAAATGCATGTTGAGACCTACATAGATTATAAAAAGGGATAAGGTTGGCAAGAAGCCGTTAAATCTCAGGTTCATTTTCAGAGGTGACATTGCCACTGCTATTGTAGCACATCAACTCAGTAAATCTGTCGAAAGAACGTTTGCCGTAATGAAGCATTTCATCCAAGTCATTACTGACACACCGAACCAGGAATAGGTTATCAGCGTTGGCCACTTCAGTGTAAATATATGAGTTCAGCTGCTCCTGTAGAGCTAGTTACATTAGCCATGCTCACACGATTCTATTGATGCGCGCTCTCCAACATGTACCAGCTTGATTAGGAGAAGTAACAACATAGCGAATCAACAGGGCAATCAATTCTTATTAAGTAAATGGTGGACATCAAATCAAGTCATATCATGTATTTTCTGTGATATGTCATGTTCCTTACAATCTCCTTAAACGGGTACGACTACGGCTGTGTGACCGAAGCCATTGGAGTCAAAACAATAGAAACTTGATCTTTGTTTACCTTTGCCCACAATAGGGTCCACACATTCTTCATGAAACTTTCTTCCCATCCTATCCCATACTTTTGCCTTGTATTCCGCATTTTCTCACACTGTTAGTTTTATGTCTTTGTTTATTCATCCTATTACTAGTAATTATTCATTGTCAACTTTCACGTAACCGTTTACATTTATATTGCATCTAACCCCATTTGAATATAGCTAATCGTTACATAATGATTGTCTCGGCTCTAGTGGAGAAACATACTTGCGTTCATATCCCACTTAGATTTAGATAAATGAATCATTACCTCTAGATTTTGCTTCTTTATGTTGCGGTTATTCTGCTCATACTGATTTTGTTGCATGACTGACACTAGACTGATAACTACTTCAGCACAATTACGTATGTCATTCACGATGAAACCATATCGGAAGGGCACTTCCTAACAGATTAAAAGAATCTACACCTCACATAGTATCAAAGTCTGTTTTAAACTTTCAAATTCATTAGAAAAGGTCTTAGACAAAATGATATGTGCCAATCCTGAGATGACACAGGACAACTGTGCGTTCCTAGTTAAAAGTTTGGAATGTATGGCTTATTATGTTGGAGTGAGTTGTAGACCCTTAGAAATTAGGGTGATCGACAATAGCTATGCTTGACTTTGATAATGTAGACATACTGGGAAAAAATTTCCATTCACTAAAAGAAAGGTTTACCACTGAAGCCCTACATATTTTAACAACATTAAATGCTTTAAACAGAAGAGAAGGAACAGGTTCGTCATCTATTCAGTAAACATTAATCCGACAAAACCCTTAATAATCACCATTTTTAGTTGTTGCTTTAATAAAAATGACAAGTGTTCATCAATGAACTTGTATTCTCAGTAAGGCTCAAGAAACTACACATTCCACAATACATAAATACACACAGTTTGACTACCCTAAATTTTTCATTGACAAATGACAATAAGAAATATGACGGTGTAATGGCTAATCATAATTGCTCAGTCTGAATAACAAACCACCTAACCAGTGACCTGCATACATTAAATATGTTGCTGATAGTAAAAATTCGCATTGTCTGCTGAATAAGCTGTGGCTGACACAGCAACTCTCAGAAAAATTTTGTTTTGTTTTCTAAGCACGCTGAGAATACACTGAAATATACTCCTATAGTGATTATTATCTTACTAGATGAAAACTTGCATTCATTTGATTTGATCTCCATTCTCCTAAAACGTTGGCTTTTTCTTTACTGAAATAATTTTACGTTATGCTTTACATTGGCTATTTTATTTCACCTATTCTAATGAAATTATAACTATAGAGTCTGAAGAGGAAGTTACTGAAAACAGTTGTTCACTCAAATTATTCTTGTTCTGAGGATTTTTAACTGATATGACAAAGAATTAGATTGAAAAAATTAAATTATAAAACATCACACATGACTGAAGGGGAATTTCTGTTAGATTACATAAAAATCGCTGCACTTTTTTATCTAAATATAATGACTTTCATATCCATACTTTTTCATTTATTCCAAGGATAAATCCCGGTTACATTTCATGAATATTCAGCAACGTCCATGGATTTCGGTGTCCGTTGAAGAAGGATATACGGAAAAGAAAACTTTTTCCCATCCATTTGCTGGTTGGGTCATTGATCAAGAGGCTTTTAAGTTCTATAACGTTTCTTGTCCCATGCTTATTCTAAAATTTTGCAACATGAAACTCTATACTTTGATCCGAGGTAATAATAATTACTTTGTTCTAGAAAATGTGTTTGGGATTCTTAGTATGCAATAAATACTTGAACAAATTTACTTCTTGTACACTATTTTTAAGTGAAATGACTATAAGATCACAGCAATGTTAAGAATATTAGTATTATCGACCATAATATGTAAAGATCAGCTGTTTTTAAACTATAGTCTTGTTTGAAATATTTGAAATCCCATACTAGACGAAAGTAATTTATTCTGAACCAAAATCAACTGGTTTGCAAATACTTTGCATATGTTTTGTAAATGAACGGATTAAATGCTCACATTCAATCACTTTTAAGCCACTTCACAGAAATGATCAAATGTTTACTCACAATTCATCATACGATTTCATGAAGTATATCAAACAACTCATGACATTGAGCTCATTCTTATGCTTCTTACAGTGAGACATGTATTCTCAAAACATTAAATGGAAATATAAAACTGGCATGTAAACCAGTAATATTGGTAGAAATTTTAGACGTAACTTGTGGTTACTACTTGTTGTGCTCAGGCAATTTGCAATCTGTTTTACATTCTTAAAAAACCATTACAGTTATTCATATGCAGTAAAAGCGATGGGGCCAAGTTATAAAATACATTATAAACCGTTTTCGTGTACATTTTTGAAGTGTGGATCTTTAGGGTAAATTATGCGAGGGCAGTTCATGCAGATATCACTGAAACAAAGTAAAGAAACACCTAAAATAAATTCTGGAGATAGAACTGATGAATAAGTCGAACTATAATGCATTGAAAGCAAGGGCTTTACGCATCCTGTTCATGTATGATTAACCTAAGATCCATAGATCTAACTAACCTCTGATACTCAAAGTTTCTATAATTAATTCTTCTCGCCCCCAACTAGTGAGGTAGCTTGGTCAAGTTTTGACACCCACATCGAGTGAGTTGGAGATACATTCCAATTTTCAGAGACCAAATCCTACAGAAGTATCAGACAGCTCATGGTTCCATCAGATATTATTGGCTTATTTACGAGCATATCAGTGAGTGAACTAACTGACATTGCTTATCGCCAAGCTGATCAACTGTCATCGTCCAGAAGTGAAATCAGACAGCTAATCCTCCTTCATGCAGCTTTATCGAAAGATTCATGAATTCATCTCTAGGATGTGTCGTAAAAGATGTCTCCATGCCTTTTCTCTAACAAACAACTAAGTTTGTCGTTTGTAAGGGGATTATTCATGTGTCTCAACTTCCCAAAACGTTCAAGAAGATTGACCTAATATTAAATTTACCATGGAATACAAGGATGACAGTAAGTTTAACTTTCCGAGCCTCAAAATTAGAATAAGAATGAGAGATAAAGTTTATAAGGTTACTAGTAGGAAATACAAATGGAATAGAAAGTACCTTAGCTACAATGGCTTTTGTCATGCTGGCTCTAATAATGAACTATCCAAAACGCTCATAGTAGAACTAGAAGTCAACATTCTGCAAACAAGTCATGCGAAAAGTTAAACAATACTTTAGAGTGCTTCAGAAAAAATGGATACCGTAATCGACCTCATATGAAGAATGGAAAAGAATGGGTCGAAACAAATGGGCACCTAACTGTTGAGAAGGATTTTTTCCGTCTGCATTGAAGGAAGATACTCTATCCCATGGGATGGATAAGAGCAGTAAAAAAAAGGAGTATAAAGAATTTTTCCTCGTGGCAAAACGTTTCAACTGCATAATACACAGTCCTCACTGAAGCAGTTCGAATTATGTAAATATCCTACTCATGTCGCTTCTCACTGCAACTGTTGCATTAGATACTCTAGAATGACTGAGAAGAGGACACATACTTAATTTTCTGAGCATATTCCTAAGTATTGTCGCTTTGAGAAAAGTAAAAGGCTAATCAGTGCAACAAACAAACATTGTAGAAACGGGACATTAGTTTCGTACTTCGAGCACTTTAGAACACTGGATTTTGCGGAAAAAGCCAGAACTACTAAACTTTACAGAAGGGATTACTGTAAAACGCAAACAGGCTTATGCATATAGAAGGAGATTAAGGTTACTGTTTCACTTCATGGTGACTGTAATTTGGTCTCTTTCATCTAACTTTGTATATCTTAACCGTATAGTTATTATTTCTTTGCAAGTTATTTAATCTGTCAGCTAATATTATTTCATCTTTTTGTCAAACTCCTTACCTCTCTGCCTAATTCTTTAAACTTTTATTATATGACAAATAAGTTGATAATTTTGTTGTACAAATTATGACTTTTTGCCTCCTGAATACTTCAAATTACTTGGTTTTACGTTTCTCTATTTGTTTTCACTCAACATTTTATGAATGAAGTATAGGATTATTGATATTTCTCCTTATGGCCATCGTACTTTTCGAGTGTATACAGTTGATGGATATTCGTGAAATAGAATGATATTAATTTGCTGTGTGAATTCACTAATGCTCACTTTATTGAAATTGAAACATGAAAACAAACACCTGAAAGTTACATCGTCGTATGAAGATGTTTTCATGACTCACTTGTTGCTGTTTATAAGATTAATACGCTTGATAGAAAGCTTCTACTCTACACCGATAAATAGAATAGGTAAACAGTGTGTGTTGATTACTGTATACTGGAAACATATCACAGTAACAGGTCAAACTATTTCTAAAATGTGTTACTTAATGATATGCAACTAAAAGGTAGACAGAATGATAGGCTGATTCACGTTCATGTTTAAAAAATGTCAATTGTATGCATGTACAACACTGACGAGACTGTGATGATCCATCGTCAAGTAGAGTGAAATAAAGTCACTGTACAGTTCAAAAAAAGTACCGAAAATTTGCAAACAGTAAGCATCTGATAAGTACTGGCATGAATCTGCCAAACAGTGAACCTTCTAGATATATTCAATTTGACAAAATGGAATGCATTTTGAGGCTGAAGTGCCTGATTTTATGCTTTCAGAATAACTGAACTAGTATAGTAATGTTATGTGTGACCAAGGTTTTACGAATGGATGACAAGATATGTCCCACTGAACTTATCACTTGACTTCAAACTCTTAGGAAAAATGTCTGAGTTTTCCTGCTCCTAACCAGGAAGTTTGTGCAGAAGTGTAGATATTGGCCATTATTCAGGAGATCTGAGTTATTGTCCAATATATGATGCTTCATGTGGTTATTGGAATGAGTTTACTAGCAAATTGTAAATCCTGATGAGGAGGACAGTAAGTAATACTTAAAGATTTTCAGTAGTGAGAAATTTTGTTAAGCTAGATAAAGAATTTTTCAAGTAACTAAACTTTTTCAAAAAAGGATTTTTTGCATTTTTTTTTCCCCCCATAAAAACCATCAATATAGTATGTCTTCTACAGTGTCAGATAGCGGTAACAACTCAAATATTACCAAAACTCGAACCACAATATTTTGCTCATCACAGACTGAAATACGTTGGGAAACCATTGACAATTTGGGAGTTTAATGTTGAGGAGTCCCACAATGAGATGGAAAAGTTGTTTAGTGATACCGGCTTTCCACTAGTTCAACAACAACCTTGGTTTGAACGTTTATTTTAATTAATGAATTCATGGACTGTAACTTGCTTCAGAAATCCTTTCTATAAGTCTTAGTCAAAAATTACCTATGCATACCAACGTGACCGATAGAATATGCTTAGTGGTTTGACTGATTATTTCTAATTCATTCATCGTAATGTCCATAAGCGTCTAGCTATATACTCATATTGTTACCATAGATTTCACTTTTAAGTTTGCACAATGCAAAAGATTATTAAACCTGAACAGTAGAAAGTAATCTTTTTGTTGTATCCTATAGTTTCTGTCCGTATTTTACATACTGTGACCATTCTCATCATAAATCATACAAATTTTGATGGTTTGTCATTCTATATCAGGTTATGATAAGGTTGAAGTGGACATAGATGTAATATCTTATCTTTACTACAGATACATAGAAATTCAATATATAAGTTTTTACGACCAACAACTTGAAGGTACAACTGTGAATATAAGTATCTCATCAATGGTATAAAGGAATACTAGAGAAATACTGAATTTCTATGACCATTGACTACCTTTTTTTCCGTTAAAGAAACTACATATCACAACCAAAATAACACTCCTTGGATATTTTTATGTTTTTTTCGTTTGATTGTAACCATGTTGTTTATTTTCATTTTCATACTACAGTCTTGGTGTTATGATAACTATCTTAGAGATGTCCATTATTCATAAACAGACAACTGTCAGGTAAAAAGTGGATTGCACTAAACATGATACACGCAAACATTGGATGGTAATTATCCTTTACCAACTGAAGGTTGTTAAAGCCCTCCGCCCCCATTTAAATGAATGAAATGAAAGTGTTGTTTTGTATTGTAAATACTTTGGGATGCTTTTGGGTGATTGACTTTTTACAAATACTGCAATAAATATGCATTTGAACATAGAAAAAAAAACATCTGGTGATCTTCACATGTCCATGTGAAATAATGGGATTATATCGATGAAAATGTAAAAAAGTGTGATACTCAGATGTAAATAGTCCGTTGACAAAATATGTAGAATATGTTGATCACAAACTTTACATAAAAGTGGGTTCTAAACGATTACTGTAGATCAGGAAGTCTTGCTTAGCTGGAAAACCTTATTATGAAAATTAACCGCTTTAAAACGTGCACTATCATTCTCACAAACAACATGATTTTCAATCTTATGTACGAACATAGTCTTCCAACTATTAAGCCTAGTTTCAGTAGCTTTCAACCCTGTTCCACACATAGAAGTGAAAAACAGTTTAAAGCCAAACAGAATTAAGAAACCTAACTCACTCTTTTGACAGCATACCCAAACTCATAAAATGGCTTCTTCTTATCCAATTATTTTGTAATGATGGTAAATTGAAAATGTGGTTTTTGATTAGAACTTGAACAAAACGAAGATAGATGCATTAATTTCCTCTGATTTGTATGAACCCATTCAATCTGTTGGTTCAGCAATTCCATGTCTGCCTGGATTGCGAAAAATACATGAAGTAGTGTTACCTCTCAGTCCGATTTTAGATATATCTAGTCTTTATTAGCGGAATTACTGGAACCAGTTAGAAGGTAAGTGTCCCGTTATATTGTTCTTGAAATATTTCATTTAACTGATAGCATTAGGAATGTTTATACCACTAGGAAAGCGATGCTTTCTTTAGGTGTCACTTCAGTGTTCACCAGTGTATCACTTACCGAAACTATCTGATACTTATATAACTACATCGATTCACACAACATGGAAATTGGACTTCAAGTGAACTTCCTAAGCTCCTGAAGAAGTACATCTTTAATGTGGGATTTAGTTTCATTACTGAAGTATACTGACAAAAAGATGGCATTGCAGTAGGATCCACTTTGGGACCTCGATGGCCAAATTGTGTTACGTCAGAATTAAAAAATTCTAAACTTGACCAAATGTTTAGTTTTTTTAACAACTATAAAAGATGCATAGATGGTATATTTCATATTTGTTATCTGGATATTGAACTGGATGCTATCCTACACACGTTAAAAAACTGTCACTCAGCTTTGAAGTTTACCCTAGAGAAGTGATTGAATCAGCTATTCCCTTTTATGATTTGTTAGTTATGAGACACGACAATGAAACACTAAGAAGATATATTTACAGAAAGCACAAGTGGAATTAACGGCCCACTAATTTCTACAGTTGCGTGCCAATAGGTAAGAAAAGAAACCTCATTCACTCACTCTCCTGTCAATTACTAAATATTTACAGGAGAAACTGTGTGGAAGTGAAAATTAATTTCTTAAGAAGTACGCCTGCAGAAAATAGCTACCCCACCCGATTTACGGGAGAAGCATGCTGTAAAAATATGCAAAACCAGTCGCGAACTAAGTTTCTAAGGAGACTTGGTTAGTGAATCTGGAACTCTGGGATAATGTAGCATTAGACATTTTGAAATATCATCTTTCAACATCAATTAGCAGAACATTCTTTGCAGCCAGATTTCATTTAATCTTTACTAACTATAAATTGTTCTCCACATATATAAGACACAATCTGTCGCGAAAGGCCGCCTCTTTGTCCATATCCCAGTTCACCTGCTCTTGCAGAGCACGGTAAATCGGCCGTAGACAGGAACTGCTTTAAAGACGTTTACGATAACACATCCCGGTCTGGTTCTATAAGGATTAGAGGAGATGTAACAGAAATTCTATCTCTGAACATTTAGTCGACTCCAACCTTTCAACCTACCCAAATAATGATTTCAAAGTTGTTTGTGCAGTTCTTTCAAATATTTTACATTTCTTCCGTTTTCAGCTACTAGAAATGATAGAGGTCTTGGTTATTCATGAAGTGAAGCCAGACTTCTATGGGCAAAATAAATACTCACAGTCCTTGTCTTTACCTTGGTCTTAACTCCACTTTGCCTTGGTTTGTTTAGTCTCGTTTTCGTTTAACTTTCTCCCTTTGTTAGACTTATCTTTGCAATATTTTCTGTATTTAATGTTTTCTCATATTACCAAATTCAGTCTTCTAACTAACTGCAACAGTTAACAAAACATTTTCACTTTACGTAACTCGTCTCAGTTATATTACGTAATCCTTTTGTTGCTTATTAGATTTATCATATTTCCACTCCTTTGTAATTTATGTGCACCTTGATGAACGATCAAAGAACCATACACAACCCTCTTTTGTTATTATACAATCTCTTCGTTATCAACTAACACCATTAAAGCTATAAGCATTATAGTTGTTATTTCAACTACCGATTCACTAATTTTCATTAGGGATTTGAGTCTTTAAATGTTATACATTTACAAATCTGTATTTTGAGAATGAATTCGTTGTAAAGAACCCTCTTCACTGAATATCTTGTTTTTAAAAGTGAAGTAATGCACCGATTGCGATCAACACAAAATGATTATCCGACGGTTGCTGTAAATTTTCTTCATAATTTTGTCATATTAACTGAGAAAAAAATGTAGGCAACCTAATACTATGATCTCTTTCAAGTGATTGTGAATGGATGGTGTCTTAGCTACTGCTTAGGAATTACCGAAATACTCACTACACGAATCAGTAGATCGTTTACCAGTTGAGATGAATTATAGAGTGTAATGTTAATTATTATTGCATATATAGTCCGCGTATACTATACACCACAGGTTAAAAGTAGAAATTGTTGTACAGTATATATATTCATTCCAGAAATGAGTATTTTTATTTCCATGCAGTAAATAAGACAATATTTGAAATTACTTTCTACTCTAACATACACTAAAACAATGATAAATATTTTGTATATTATTTCTCAATTTTTAACGCATAACAAATGCATGAAATAATGTTTATTTCGTATCTTATAGCAACGGTGTACAAGAACAACAGCAACTTACTACTTGCATAGACTACTGGGTCAACATAAATTAAAGAGAAAAGAGGACAAGTTTAAATGAAAAGAGACTTCTTACTATTACGAACAAGTTTTATTATTTCAATATTCAACATAAATGCAACTTTTAGTTATATTTTCTTATTCCGTTTCACTTGAGTTCTTATTACTTACTTGTTTACTGTTTGAGAACACGAAACATGAAATAAGCTTGCTTTAACTAGCAAAACTGATAATAGAAAGTGAGAGAGAGAGAGAGAGGGAAAGAGAAAAAAAGAGATGAGAAACCCTTTCTGGGAAGAAAAGCACGAAATGCGTGTTTGTCTGCATAAGAGCCTGACATTTCTTTATTACTCTTCTTTTTCTTCCTATATGCTAATGAAATGAGGCCAACCACGATGACTTCAAAATTGTCGTATTCTGATTTGAATCACCATTCAATATAACAGAGGTTGGCAAGTTAAATAAAAAGGCATTTAACGATGGAGTCAAGTAAAGGACCAGAGAAATATAACTGTGTAGAAGTTCATGGCGAAGCTGTGCTTCTGATCAACATACTAATAAGTTTGAAATAAAACAACCTTTAGGAGACTTGAGTTGCCGTTTTAGCACTTGCAGTGTACTGCAGTACATCAAAAGATTTAAATGTTGGATGAAAATTACACCCATGATTTTTAATATAGTGTTTGTAAAGGCACTGCCTTCACTTTCTAGAATATGGGAATTCAGATGTTACAAAAAGTGCTGAACAATATCTACAGATATGAATATTGTTCACGTTCAGGCTTGTAATATAAAAAGCTAGCTCAAAACCTGGGTCTAAGGCCTCCTGCTTATTGCCCTTAACCAACTAGCATATATCAAATTGCGCTGTGACAGCAACTCTCATAGCTCGGTGTCCACACTCCAAATAAACGACGAAATTCAAACGGCATTCATGATTAGACGATATAAAATTCCTAACTCCTCAATGACCAGTCAAGACATCTAACCAAGTCATATATATTATTCTTATTATTTTCCTAGTCGCTCGGGTTTTTAGTGGAATACTGGGCTTCAGTTGCACATCTCCACCACACTCTGTTCTCTGCAGTCTATTGAACCTGGCTCCATGTCTGTTCAGAAGATCTCATTTATTCCTCACACCATCTCCTCCATGTCACCCTCACCTCAGATGTCCAACCCGTCGTTTCTCCTTTGGGTTCCCCTCGAGGGCCTGGCCTGATGCATGATGTCCCCAATCGATCTTCTCAGTGTATGCCCAATCCATCTCCAATTTCCTCTCCTGCATATTTGTTGAGCGACGGGTTCTTGGTTGTTTCGTTGCCAGCCGGACTGAGTTCCTTGTTGCTTATTCTTTCTGGCCATCTGGTCTTCAGTATTGAGTGAGCGTAGGTGGCAGCTGTTGATGAATGCCTGTAGTTTGTTGGAAATACTTTCGTAACGCACCGTCAAGTCTATCAACCATCACATCGAAGCACTGACTTGACGTTAGTGTTGAAAATCCGAATCTTGTTCTTTGTGCCGAGCGTATTAGATCTCCACACTGATTTTAGATTAATGCAGGAGGGCCTGTCTTGCCTGCCTTTCCGATCCTGGCTGCTTTAGTGTCCTCATCTGTGCCACCTGTGGTTGAAACGATGCAGCTTAGGTAGGTGAGAGAGACTACTTCGTTCAAATTTCTCCTGTTCATGGTGATTGATGCTTATTATTGATGCTGTTGTTTGTTGGGTATCTTCATCACCTTCGTCTTCTCTACATTCACTTGAAGTCCCATATTCGCTGCCCAGCCTCTTCTGTCAACTTATCAGTTTTCGCCTGTAGATCTTCGAGTTTGTGTTACAAGACATTAGACATGAATCATCATTGGCGAAATCTAAATCTTCTTCTGGGGTCTTTTCATCGGTCAAACAGCGCATCCCCATCTTCTCGCTCCTCACGGTTTGCTGCATGATCCAGTCGACCAGAGTCAGGAAGATCACCGGTGATAGTAGGCAGCAGCCTTGGTTTCTTCTATCAGTTTCCATGTTTCCATCGAGATCCATTCCTCATCCTGTATTTCATCATTCCTAACATGGTTATGCGGGTTTTCTTCCACGTCTCTTTCAAAGAGTTCCAGTGTTCTTCCATGCAGGTTTCTTCACGGATGTTGCCTAATGTCTCCCATTTTTTCCTGATAACTGGCTGACTGACGTGAAGATCTCCTTTGTAGTTTTGTCCTCCAGTTCCTGTTCTGTTCTTGGTGTTGAACTTGAGCTGTGGCTTATCACAAACTTCTATCAAGGCCTTCAACTTGATTTGGAAGGTTCCTTGCACTTGATAGTGAGTGGTATGAACCTACATCTGCTTCACTTCTTCATCTTGTGTCCAGTAGGCTGTCTCCATCTCCACTTTCTTCATATTGAGATGAAGTCGATCTGATTATTAGTGTGTCCATCTGGTGAACTCAAATTCATGTCACTTTGTGAATATCCTTGTGCTTGTATACAGTGTCTCCACTCACCAAATTATTAGAGGCGCAGAAATCTGCAAACAGTTCTTCACTCTCATTCATTTCCCCAAATGCCTCTCGACCCATGATAAGTCTTTTTCCTGTGTTGTCCGCTTCCAATTTGGCAATCATGTCGCCCATTAGAATGTTGGTGTCGCCAACTGAGGTCTTGTCCAGTGTCGATTTCAGTTGTCTGTAGAATTCCTCCTTCCTCTCTTCATCTGCATTATTTGTAGGTCCACAGTATAGCATTGTACGATTGTGACTTTCCTTCCTTTTGAGTTGAGCCTTCCTGTCATGATCCTGATGAAGAAGAAGATTGGTTTCCACTGCATGAGAGGGAGCCTTTGATGCTCTCAGAGACATTATGGTAGCCATTCCCTCAGTATGCTCATGGTTGTCGTCTGCATGACAATGTCGAAGTGGATTATTGACTCTGCAGTTGACAGTTTAGAGAGTCCACTTCCATTACATCTGCTTTCGCAGATTCTAAGCACCTTCATGCCATACCTCCTCATCTCTTTGGCAATCTGGGCAGCCTTGGTAGGTTCCTACATGGTGTGGACATTCCATATCCCCATCCTTACTTTTGCTTTCATTGAGAGAAGAGAAGACACGTGGGGCAATTGGCTTCCTGGAGGCATTCACCAACTGGAGTCATTTCGTCTCTCCAACTCCAGAGAGGAATAAGTTTGTTTTTATTTTTTATGTCATGTTTGTTCTGTGAAGTTTCTGTAGCGGTTGAATTGGTCTTACGGGGTAGGGTTGCTAGCCCTATGCCCAACCTTCCCTCTTTATGTGAGCTCAGGACCGGCTAGTAACTAGTGAGCTAGTTAAATAGGTGAGGTTAGCCATGCGAAATACTACCTCAAAATTAAAATCCCTATTGCCCTAAAAATACGTTACTCTATAATGCTCATTAGTGACGCTTCCAAATGGATATCACAAAACTCTAATAAGAATCCGTGATTTGGGAGATCAACAGGTTGGTAGAGAAATGGATGCCAACTGAAGACCTTAAGTGATAGTCAGTCACCCAATATCTCCAACTGATAGAAGTTGGGAACTGTGAACCACTGAACTGCAGCCTAGTAGCTCAATGGTTAGAGCTTTCGTCATAAGACCTGAAGGTCCTGAGTTCAATTCCCAATGGGATCGTGGGTGCGCACCGCTGATGAGTCCCATACTGGGATGAAACAGCTATCCAGTGCTCCCAGGTTTCCAAGTGTGGTCCAACTGATATCAGTCATAGGTGAATGCTATCTCAAAATTAAAATCCCCATTAACTTCAACATAGATTGAAATTACTCACTGAATGATTGCAGTATGTGATCGAAAGAGTTGTAAGTAATTTTTAATGGGATATCTGTAATCATATTACCTTTTCCATCTTCACTGGTTGCTTTGTATCATCGTAGAGGATTATTGAAGTTTGGATTCAATTCAGTTTACTCTGTTAAAAAATGTGTCTGTTTTCACATAAGGTTCACATTTTAAATAGCACTTCCATGAGAAGGTATATAAAACTGATGTTTTTATAACTTGTGTTACTAAAGTACGATGATATAATTCCCCCACAGTCGGAAATTGAAATGTATTCAGCAATCACTTTCGCATCCATGTGGTAGGAAACTAGCTATCTCTATTATGTAGGAGCTTGCGACAATATCCAGTTGCTCCAGCCTCTTTCGGCGGGTTGAGCCTCGAACTTGTGACCCACTAACCGTAAGTCGAGTACCTAGTCCATTGAACAACAGCTTCCCTAGGATAGACCCCAGACGAGTACGTTACTACTGTACAGTTGTTGTGTTCAATTCTCTTGCGAAAGAAATCCTAACCTAAAACAGAGTTTATAATTTTTTGCACGGCTTAGTGAAAAGTGATATTCCAGAGGTAGTTCTGCTATGTTAGTTGGTTGTAGGCAATCGGCAGGAAGCCCTGGATCTAGGTTTTGTGGTTTTGGCGCTCGTCAGCAGGGCGTATCTGCAACCTCGACAGAACTGATATCCAGCCTGAGATTCGAACCTGCGTCATCCACTGTTATAGTCGGCGACTTTACCACTGAGCCATTCGGGCTGCTGTTGACTTCCTGCAGGACTGGCTTATATGTACTGATTGGTCACGGGAGTGCAACCAATTTCATGTTGTCTAGTTCTGAGTGCAGACCAGATCCTATCGATCATATTTGCAATGTGGAAACCAAGCTAGGAAGCTCAGCATCGCAGTGCACATTAGTAGATGTTAGTTGGTTGGAGTCAATCGGCAGGAAGCTTGGTTGCCACATTGCAAATATGATCGATAGGATCCGGTCTCTACTCAGGACTAGACAACATGAAATTGGTTGCACTCCAGTGACTAATCAACGCAGTTCTGCTATTTTTCGTTCCTCGTTCACATTCCTTAGCTTCTAACATTTTTAGATTAAAAACCCACAGTAAATATTATCCCTGGTGAATAGTATCTCTCTTGTTTATTTTCTAAACGGGGAACCTCTTAGCTGGCTGGGATGTAAACAAATTTTCAGATAAATTTATTTTTCACTATAACGTAATCTTATAAATCAAAGCAAAAGTCATTTTTGTAACGCAAATCTCATTGTTTTCAGAAAGCCTTAAATTCTTCACACAAAAGTAACTGAAGTTATGCATAACAAGTACTCAGAAAATGAGTTATTAAAACAAGTTCACAATGCAATGATAGATATGGTCTGGTTTCACGTATTTTAACGTCAAATAAGCTACATTTATTAATAAAAAATAATAAAGTGGAAATATTACACTTTAACCATGAAAATAAGAATACAGCCAAATTAACCCTGAGTAAAAGCTTCTTCGCTAAGATGAAACCTTTTGAAACAATGGTCGTTATAACCAGAACAACAGCAAAAATAAATCTAAACATTTTTTAAAAAGTAGTATGAGGAAAATTTACAAGTAGTTTGTCTAAATACAAATTTTTCTATTCTGAAAGCTGATAAACTCGTAAATGTAATGGCCGAAATTGCATTTTTGAATTTCAGAGTTTAAGAAATGACTATTCTACATCATTTCGGATAATAACGACAGGAAAAGCTTAGTTTGGAAGAGATCTAACTACCCTATGCTTTTTTAGTAAAGCAATATTTGAGTGTGCTACACGAAACTTAGTATATGTTGTAAAGCGCTTAAACAAACTTCTTTATAATGATTGAGACGAATTTGACTAGACTTGTGTTAACATCTACATGTATTAATGTATAATGAAGGGGAAAAACAAAAATTTCAAGTGAATAATCTTAGAAAAATGTCTGTAAATCAATTGAATCTAAAAAACGCGAGTATGTTTCTGGAGAATGTGATGTATCGTAAATGGAAGATTCGTGATTACTACCATTCATATCATTACTAGTAGTCGGTTGACATATATTTAAGCTTGTATAAAATTCTCGTTCATCAACAAAATCAGTAGTACTGTCTCGAATATAATTGTTATAATAAGGTGTATTCTCCATTTGAATTTTATATGGAGGATAATTTGCGTCAGCTGGCTGAAAATTTGCTGTGTCATCTAATATCATATTTTGGACAGGAGGGTGACAATTTGACATGGGTTTGTTGTACGCATGCGTCATCATAGGCGAAGGTAGAATAAACTGTTCTGGTTTATAATCTACATTGCTCAAACAAATATTTCTCGTAGGTGTATTTTCACATGGTCTCATTGTAGGTGCTAAAATGGGGACATATGTTTTATTAAATGGTTGAGCCACAATATGTGACACTCGTGTTACTCTTGTAGCTTGAAAAGAGCTTGCACGTGTTGGACATAGGACAAGTCCAAGTGGTAGTTCAGAAGCTGTTTTAACTTTATACTGTGGTAAACCTTTAGCATTTGGTTGTTTACGCTTTCTTCGAGGACAGTATTTATAATTTGGATAACGTTTCATATGATAATCACGTAGTCGATTGGCTTCTTCTATAAAAGGAGTTTTATCTGCATTTGTTAAAGACTTCCATAAGTTTCCTAATTGTTTACTGATTTCAGAATTGTGGAGTTTAGGATTTTCTTCAGCCATTTTACGCCTTTGTAATCGTGACCATACCATAAATGCATTCATAGGTCGTTTAATTCTTTCGCCATCCATGTTATTTCTACTATTATTAATACAATGTAGTAAGCGGTTGTTCACATAATTAGATTGCATTTGAATAAGTGGTGGTAAGGAAGATGGTTGCGGTAGTGAAGGTGCTAATGAAATCATTGACGGCTCATTTGTAAGCTGAAAAATATCAAAACATTGAGAACATTTCAAATGAATTACATACCAGGTTTTATTTTAAGACAGTTAAATATTTATGTATTGGTATCATCCGTAAAATGTAACATTGTGTAATGGTTGATGATTACACCTATTACCAGAAAAACTGAATACTTTAAAATTCTACTGCATATTATCATCACCATTACCCAATACTTTAAACATGATATATCTTTTACTCCACTTCCTGGGAATTGTAGGTTACCTGATTGATGCCTTCAAAATGCAGAAAATAAACTACCAGTGGTCGGTCATAAGAAAAGTCCTTGTAAATCTGCCATAACAGTAGAAATGTAATCATTCCCCTTTGTGCTCTAAATCTTGAGGGTTTTTCAAATTCTCTTCTCATAACATACTCTTCTTTTCTTAGTTGTCACGTTGCTTCTAACCCTAAACTTCTAGATGTGCATGAAGGCTGTTAAGGCATACAGAGGTATACTGTTACGCTTGAACACTGATGTAAATTTACGATTTCTTTTGTTAGAAAGACAAACTAAGTCTTTTTTTCATCCTTCCGTTTTGCGTTTGGAAAGTAAAAAATTAAAAATTAAATTATTTCAGACAAGAAGTATGCATTAAGTGGGAAAAAATCGTTTTATGCCAAAATCTAAAGCAGTACCTGTTATCTAGATTCTATAGACATAGTTACTTGTTTCCAATTTCAAAAATTAATCAGCTTTTTGATCATAACGAGGTGGTGTAATAGGTATAGTTTTAATAAAAGATAAGACCTCTAAAATAAGTTTGTATTACCAACATAAATTTTTTTCTTTCAAATTTAATTCCCTGGAAATATTTCTTATAATTTTCTTCATTCATAAAGTGCTTTCAATGTGCATTTTTCATTACTGGTGCAGTAACTCTCAGTAAAATCATCACTCGCTAGAGTCCCAATCAACAACCTGATGGTTAGGTTGTTGTTAAACTTTATTACTGCATCATGTATCTCTTTAGTAAATCATGCATAGCATATATGACAATGTACGAAATGGATTCATTTAGGAACATCTGCTAAAATTTATCTATTTTTGAAATCTTACTTCCTTCCAATTTGACTTACATTCAGTATATTTTTCATGGCTAATACAGTGACAGTCCTCAAAGGTTTTGTACAGTTAGAGACTTTTAACTGGTGCTTAATTTCTCTGACTACTTTCTTGTTTTCTAAGAATCTGTTTTCAGTAGTTTATCTGCAAACATTTCAGACTGTAAAACCAGAATCCTCATTCACCATTATGCACTCGCAATCGATTTTTATTTTTCTGATCGGCAGAGGTGAGTATAACATTTTGCTAAATAGATATTCGACAGTTATTTGGTTCTAATAACGTCTAACCACTGTAATATCATCAAACAGCTTTCAGTTCATGAAATATATCAATACTACATAACTCTTAGCATATTTTTGTATAAAATTAGATTTCGTTGAGCAGCCGCTAAAAAAATTTTTATGTAAGACAACTTCATTTCATAGAGCACACATTGATGAAGTTGTTTCCTAAATAACTTCCTGATAATGATCTTTGTAAAGTTTATTCTGTTCATTTTTACACATCATGCTATGCAGCTGAAAATGATGTGGTTTTTAATTGTTGTACTGTTTAATTCACTTGGTTGAAACATCCAGATTAGCTTGCCTTGTACTTTGACTTGATTTGACTCTTTCTCAGTTTGCTATCCTTTCCTTGTCCTTGTAAAAAACTGAATATTCTGAATTCACACTGAGTTATAATATATTGAACATACTGAAATTAATGCTAAGCAGTAAAAACTGTTCGAGAAAACTTTAACACATTGGATTATATGTCTTTAAATGTTTTAAAATTATTTTGCTCAAAGTGATCTTATTAAAGTTGAAAGGAATAGACGATAAGGACTGTGTTTATTTCATCAAGTCAGAGGTATCTTTCATCTTTCATATCCTTTATACAAAGTCGCTTTAAACAACGTCGAGATAGAACTATGAGAAACTTCGACAAAATCTGTTGATATTTATAATATCTTGTCTCTATACCAAAGGGGACTGATTTATCTCAACTGGCATTTGGGCTCCTTTACTGACGCCTCGATACTGCTTGAAGATTAATTTGTTTCGATTTTAAATAAACAGCTGATACTGGTTTTGGAAAAGGTGGTTTGTGTAACTCAATAAGAAAATGAAGAACGCTCTGACATTTTAATCCATGTACGATGTGCTTCAGTCTCGGAGGTAACAACATTGCTCACTAGAATGCAAGTATATCCATATAAAGATTCCTAAGTGCAAAGAAGTGCTCATCCAGGATCGCACTATTAGCCACCACGAAACAAATCATAACCTGGACAATAGTTCGAGAATTTGTTTTTTCACAAAGCATTTTTAAATTGTGAGATCTCGATGCAATGAGTCATAACAGACAAAAATAAGAGAAATAAAAATTCTATGGCATTTTTTCATAATTTCGATACTGTGTAAGGCACCTTTTTGAATAAAAGCAGGCATCAAGCCTAAATAAGACAATTAAGGTAATCATTAAAAACATGTATGAAAATACTGATCTGTTTTGTTTGTCCTCAAGGATTATACGAGCAAAAAGGTTTATTACAGGAAACATAATTTCATTAAATCTATTTTTATAGCTGAATCAAGCCCATATTTATGTAATTCACAAGTAGGCCTACAAAAAAGCTTATTATGCAGTTCGTTACTGTGTTTGTTGAGTATTTTGGACTGATTGTGATACCAATCTTTTAAGACACCTGCATGCAAACCTTTTCGTGATATATTTCAAAATTCTGATGCAAACACCCATAAACTCATTAAAACGACATGACATTCTGATTTGTTTAAAATAATGAAATAAAGCCTTCTGAAGAAATGTCAAATATTTCTATCTGAATGTCATTGCGAAAGCCCACAGGAATATATTTAAACATGAAACCGTTTTAATACTGGTTTAATCATAAATATTTGCCAATTAAATAATATCTTAAAGGTGAATGGATTTGAATAACTCCTACTCGACTGATGTATTCTTCAACATACTGTGAAAAAATTGTCAAAAGAAAGATTAAGGCTACCTGTGAAGTCAACTATATGAGCTTGACATGCTGGTTTATCATGCGAAATGGTCATTATCTGTATCGATGGTTGTACAGACATAACATCTACACGCCGTTATGTTTCTTCACTTCTGTAAGCAAATACCTAAGATTCAGAATGTGATTTTGAAGAGGAAGTTATTGAATCATTGCACATATGACGTAAAATAGTGGTATGAAATGTATAACTTTAAAAACGAAACGTTATCAACAAATAAACTGATATAGCTTCAGTTTAATCAAGTAGTAACTAAACATCGAATATTAAGTTACCAGAAAAACCTGAAATTCTCCTTCAGAGAAAATTCTTAATGGACAACTTGAAGTTTCAATTGCTAATGACAGACGATTAAGTTCAAATGTGTTAGAACATTAAACCAGGTCATTTACCAGCAGATTTGTTTCTTTTAATTATGTGTGGCGTTTGGTCTCTAGATGTTTTGTATTTCGAAACCTACAAGTCATTAAGATATACATTTAGCTAATAAGGCACCATACAATCACAGATAATGCGATATTTCTGAGAAGATTGAATAGAGTCATTAATTCAGACGTAAAAAATTACTTCTCCTAGATAGTATGGATTATTCAAATCATAACTACAATGCGTAGTTCTCAAGATCCAAAAATGTTTTAGGATCTGCACTGCTAAGACAACGTAAATGTGGCTAGTTGAGATAAATACAGCCTAATGATCTAAGTTGATTACTAGCAGGTTTTTGTTGAAGACTCACTTCAGGTTGTGCAGTCTAAAAGAACTACAAAAAATCCGTTTCAAAGTACCAGTCACGGTATTATTAATAAGAGCGGTGATATTATCATTATAAACCAATGAGCTGTAAATCAACATCTGAATGAAATCTACTCTTAGGTTAGTGCTTTTACAAAATTGTAGGTTCAGACTGTTGAGAATTCCTTACAAACGGCTGGCCACCTATTATTCTTCAAATGACAAAATTTCTGAGTAAAAAATAATTTCATAGCAATTAGCTGTTTAGAGCTACAGGGAAGCCTGTCGACCTACTTATTGAAATGATAAAAGTAATGGAATTCGCATTACTGTTTTTAGAATGCTTTCGTTCTCTGTTTAATTACATTGATGAATACTGAAATGTTCAAGTGTGCGCATAAGTTGAAGTTACCCAGCTGTTGTGTATATTTGATTTCATGACAAAGCATTACAGACCACCTATGCAAAATTATTCCACTAACTCAGTCAAAGGATATAAATGAAAAAGCGTTTCTTTGATCATTATCGAAAGAAATATTTTTAAACTGTTATTTTAGAATATTAGACAAGCTCGTTTCGCTCACCAAGTTGTTCTTAAGGTTAACTGGCTTTATTCTGCAGTGTAATACTTCAATGAAGATTTGTAGGTATTTCAGAGTTTCCTTGTTTTGATGCTGTTTAAAGTCACAAGTATTTCAATTGCAATTACCTACTAGATTTTACGTCAGAGCGATATTGTGCCAAATAAAAATGTTTGTAGTATAAGTGCTGAATATAAATTCTACGGGTACTAAGTATGCTTATTTTATTTTAATTCATTACGAATACAAAGAGAATATGTCCCTTTTCTTGACGCCAGACTAATTTAAATGAAACAACCTTTAGAACCACTGGACAACGCTTTTCTGAACTCAGGACTTGTCATCAAGCAAGTGTTTGTATTTAATAAGTTTTGAAATACAATTTTTGGAAAGAACTTTTTGTCCTTCCTTTCCTCTTAGTCTGAGATATTGTATCCACTACTGAGTTATCAATTTTATTGCATAATATCAACAAGATAGGAGTAGAATAGTTAAGTAACTAGGTCTTAGTTCAGTGTATTAGGACTATTTAAATTCAACATTTAGAGTAAGTCATTTCAAAAACCGTTGAAACAGACTAATGTTTTCATTGAATATGAACAAAACAGGGATATAGTACTTTCCTCAAGAAACGTGTTAACTCTGAAAAACTATAAGTGAAAAAATTGAAATTTTATCTCCAATTCACTTGAAAATTTTGTGATTTCACGTTTCACTAAACTTTTGACTGCTTCATTGTTAGTTTATCAATAATGCATTCACAAGTATGCATACATAAATAAATAAATTAACCTCAAATTGTTGATACGCTCGCACTAATACTAATGAAATGTATTTACGATGAATTCTCTATCATTTACAATTACATAACATCCCAAATGAAGATTCATCAGATTTTGTCATCGTACAAGCCTTCTTTGAAATACTATGATATAACGGTCTACCATTGTTCTTTTCGTGATTATAAAGTGGTACTTATGAGACTTTTAATACACATTTTATTTTGGAGTCATATTATGGGTTATATAAATGCTAGTTTCCTAACCAGTCTCATCAACAGTTGATTAGCTGTTCTTCATCTCTAATTCAACACAATAAATAATGTGACGAGAAGTTCTGGCTTGGCAACCTATGGTCTGAAAATGAACTTATGTTTAAGTATCACTTAATATAAGTGTAAAACTTGGGCACTGTGGTAGAATGTAATTCTATATTAGATGTGTTTATCTGATATATAGCCCACAGTGATACAATATTATTTACTTGATTACCTTTTGAGCATAAATTTCTGCTCATAATCATATCAATGTGATATGATATGATTATGAGCAATAATTTATGCTCGAAACGTAATCAAGTAAATAATACTGTATCACCGTGGGCTATATATCAGATAAACAAATCTAGTATGGAATTAAGTATTACTTATTCAACCAGTTCAGCTTCAGTTCGTCACTAGACAGCTACTTATGTTGTGACTGGCAGTGGAATTCAGGATGCGCTTTTCACCCTATTTGGGGTTTATCAGCTGGGGGTACCTGCATCTCAGTGACTGATTTCGATGTAAAAAATTATGCTCCCGCTAAACTTCTTCTATAGAGTTATTCTAATATTGTTATACAACTCTACAACATTAACACTATTTAAATCAGAATTATCTTCACAAAATCTTGAGTTAAAATTTGTGAGTTTTTAGTTTGTTTTACCTACAATCTTTCGAATATGCGCTGGTTAAAATATCAGGTTTAACTCGGAATAACTAAGCGTAGTGTTTACATGTTGGACAAGTTGAAACTCTTCGGTTTAGTTTACGCAGAATTCATAAATGAAAGAAGTCTAACTTACTAAGGGGTATAGGGGTTAAATAATAATCGGTTGTCCAAACAGTTTAGTCAGTATGATACTCAAGAATACTGGTACCATAGCCATTGTGGTAAAACGTTTCCTATATTAGATGCTTAGATTGCATAACTACAACTTGAGACGAGGTAAATATATCATCATCGATATATATTTAAATTAATGCTTACACTCATTCGAACCACATCATATCAAACCGTTTCTCATTAAACAACGAACAATCTGAGGTAATCATTCTCACTTTTTATCACCACGGGTCAAATTTTGAAAGCATTATTTGTCTTTATTGAATAGTGCAACAAAGTCATAAGCTTGGACACAAAACTGAATGATTTTGGTTATCTTAGAGATAATTCAACTGAACGAATAAGCACAGTTTCTGAAAATTTCCTGGAAACTTGATAGAGTATTGTTTTATCATTTTTTGGAATTTTATTTATTTCATTGTTACGATGCTACAACTGCAGCGATATAAGTTTCGAATGATACAATAAACTGATATGCTAAGCCTAATGACTGACTTTAGTGATGCGAAACTTGGACCTAAATCTAAGGAGGCATTATAAGGATGCATTTTAATATAACTTCAGCGTGTTTGGGCAATCGAAACAAGAGTTTTCTGAATGTTTTGCTGTGTAAGCTGAAGCTTCTCCAGCAGAATATTTGAACTTTTTATTACTATGTTAACCAATTAATAAAGAATCCAAACATTCTGCTGAATAGACTGCGGCTTTCACAGCAAGTCGTTCAGAAAAATCTTATTTTAATTCCCCAAACACCCTGGGATTATATTAAAACGTGCTGTTATATCGACTGAATCAGACTGGTCACTCAAATTCTTTCGGTACAAGCGTAACAACTTTGGTCTGAATGGTTATAATCGAAAGAAACTGTTTTTAAAAAGTGCAGCATAAACATACCTTTTCCTTTTGTAAGACATTTTTGATTTCATTTAAGATTTTAACGATTTTGTGTCTAGAAAAGTTCAACCTTCATGTTTAGCAGTAATATTGCTGCCTATTTGATAAACTTGATAGAAACGGGTAAACAAACTAACATGAAGTTCCTTTCTCCTTCTCAGCGATTAAATTTGTCTTTTTATGTGGTGGCTCAAACTATTATTCTTATGACAGCTGTGTTTTATTATTTACTTGTAAGCACATCGCAATAGACAGCCTTAAAATTAAACCCTCTAACCAGGATTTTAATTATAAATAAGCCCTGATAAGTGATTCCAGCGTCTAGCTATTCCCATTAACAGTTTATCAACTTCCAAAATGTTTTTTCTTGCGTCGAATTTCAACACGATAAGGCCGAGAACTTATAGTTGGCTCACTGCCTCTTCTAGTATCCCACTCTATCTTTAAGATGATCAATCAGTTTAATGTTAATACTGGATAATAAATGAAAATGAAGTGAAAATCAAATCAGTGGTTCTTATTCAGCCGCGGCCCAGTTTTTCATTTCACCTTCAATCATCACCCAGTATCACTACAAGTCTACCAAACCACAGCTACCTCAGATCATCAAACTGATAATTTATTGTTATTCAAATGGTTCGCATCATTCATGTGAAATCCATAAGTGAAAAAACCTGTGGAAATAAGATTTAAACAACTTTAAATAAGTAACAGGAAATAGTCCAACAAGTAATTTTTCTATCTAAAATGTATTCTTATATCCTTAAAGTTACAAATTCAAAGAAGTTAGAGCAAATACACTTAAAATTTGAAGGCACTAACCAACAATTTCCTGAGAGTGAAGTGATTCAGTGTTCAAGAATCAAAGAGAGAACACTCAACTCAGAAACTCGGCATTCCTAGATTCTGCTAGAGCCAAAGTTTCTAGTATTAGACACTTATGTGCCTCAGTTTATTTTGAAATGATATAAGTTATAATTCTATGCCGGTTAATGGCTGAATGTCTTGAAGTTTCAGGTCCGTTTGTATTTTATTCTTGTTTTCTTACTCGTCCCCACATCTAACATTTATGCTAAGATAACACCAGTCGGTGAATAAAGAATGAGGTGTGGAATATAACAATGAAGTAAGAAATGGTATGAAGGTATTAAACCTGTATTTATTTCTGTCTCAAACATGTTTTGGCGGTTGAATTAGCTCAAATACAAATCATATTTTAGATAAACAGTTGTTCAACATCAAATTAGTAATTCTGAAAGGTTGACAGAAACTAGAGTTTGGCTCTGTCCCGCATTACATGACTGCCAAGTGTTTTCATAAAAAGGTACATTTCCTCATTCATCGATCAAATATTATCCATTGGTTTCGCGTGTAAAACAACTGGAGATGCAGTTAAATTACTAACACATTCGTAGGTCAGTGTATAAGGGACTTATCTGTCTCAAGGAAGATGATTCTTATGCACAGACATTTATTGTTATTCGATAATACATAACAAGCGGATAATTTCTTTTTTATCCTACATAAAAATAAATTTGAGAACTAGAGTGATGGTGACAATCATCATAATCATGAAGAATTATCTTTAGGGTCATATTTTAACACACTAAATTTCCTTTCTATTCAAAAGACCCCAATTTTCAACTTACCACTTTTCTGCTTGAATACACTTCTGAATTTTGATGTTCATTATCTATGTAAGTGTTGTATTCCACTTGTGGCTGGTTTTGTCTTGCATTTTCACTTTGCTTCCGCATATCTTGTACCAGAAGGCTTGATTTTGAACACTCGCTTCTTTTAAAATCATGTAACGAAGACTGTGGACAAATGGAAGATGACGATGCTGACAGAAAGAGGGCTGAAGAAGAAGACGAAGAAGGAGACAATGAATCTTTCTTGTATTTTATGTCAGTAGGTAGACTGCGTAAACTACTCGGCATAAGTATGTTACTCACAGGAGGCAGTTTATTATAATCTTTTGTGAAACTTCGATTTTGAACATCATTCATTTGTGTTAAACTACTTTTACTGCTTCCTGGGAAAGTCGACGTCAGTGTAAGAGCTGGGTTATATTCATTTATGGTAACAATAGGAAATTTCTGTAAACGTTCATCTGTTTCATTTCCGGAAAACAGTTTTTGTGTAAGTGGAAGGCTTTGTTCAGTATACTGATGTGATTCATATTGAATGTGGTTGGGTGAAGTCACTTGTGTGGTAGTCATACCATGAGAAAATGTCTGTGAGAAAATCATTGTAGGGAATTTTCGATGTACATTTTCAATGTTAGTCAATGATGATCCAAACACAGATTTCAGTGAGTTAATTTCCTCGAAAATTCTTGTTTTATCCGTTGTAAATTCAGATGGTATTAAAACACTTGAGTTCGACGTCGAGTGCCAGATAAGTTAAGCATTATAAAACTTTCGCTTATCAAAGAAGTATCCTCAAGTTGATTTGAGAAGATACAGTGAAATACCAAAGATAAAATACCAGTTTGTGAGCGATAAAAACTGCTCGTTTGGCCTTAAAAATGGTCAGCGATAGGTATTTATCCTTAAGAAATGAGATCACTCACCTGAAGAAAGCATTTCTTCTAAGGGAAGAATGCACCAACATATAGCAAAATAGAACATTTCTATAGGGTTGCAGAAAATATTGGGCCTCTACACCTTTCTTTTGCTCATACATAATCTGATGCTGTGGACATGTCTTGAATATGTACACACACACGTACTGGAAAACATAACCTAAATAGGTACATTAATAGTGGATAAATAGGAAAATTTTCTTCCTTGGTTTTATTTCTACTCATCTGACATCTAATTTATCGATATGAATTCAGCTTATAAAATCTCATAAGAAAAGTCAACATCATCTTTAATTTATTACTTACAACCTTATTATTTACAGATACATGTATGATTGGTCGTAGATCATTTTTATACAGCTTTGGAAAAATCCAAACCTGCATATTAAGCTAGATTGCCAACCACCTAACATTTACTTTTCCCCTTTCTGATTGCCATCTTGAACCCCGATATGATCACTTAATCGGGGCTTCTGATAACCGGGAACTTCAAGCAATTCGGATTCCGACCTAGCTGCTCAATGGTAACGTGCTGGCCACGGAACCTGAAGGTCCTGGGTTCGAATCCTGGCCGAGTCATGGATGTGCTCTGCTGAAGTCCTATACTGGGACAAAACACCTGTCAAATGCTCCCAGGTTTCCAATGTTCCTCTAGCTGATGTCAGTCCATGGCGAATACCAACTCGAAAAAATCTCTAAATCCCCACAAACCCCTAAACTCAGTTTGGATTCCCTTGAGAACCTTTTATCCCATACTTATTCAGTTATCACTCTAACACGTGCATTCTTTTGCTGATTTCAGATGGACGCACAAATACCTTTAGTTCCAACGACGGTGTATAAAACAGTAAGTTTCCTTCCAATGCCACCTCTCTTGTAAAACTCTTTCTTTATATCACCGAGTCCTAACGTTTTTATAACTAACTAGTTGTAAGAGGCGATTGTTCAAAAATTTATTTTTGTAGTCTTTAATATGTTTCAGTTTTTCGTTCATGACGCCTCATCACAGAACCTAGTGACTACCCTGTTCATCCAGTGAAACCTGTCAAAGCGACAAGGCGTATTCAGATGACTTTATACTGACTTTACGATTCGCAAACTTTGTAATAAAAGTATCCAATACTTTATACGCTATACAGTGAGTGAATCCTTCATCAGTGTATACATATAAAATCATTATTTTTGCTGTCAAACTTTAAAAAATGTATAACCAAATTAAATGCTTCTTAAACCAGCGCACGAACTGAAAGTTTAAGATTTAGTGTGTCATTTAAGAAAACATCCATGAACTATTCTAAGTTGTAATGTGGTGAATGTTACGGATAATGACATGTTTATGTACTATGTATTGCAACGTTCCCAGCTAAAACTCACATGATGTTCTGATTATCCAGTGAGTGTTCTGGAGAGAATCCAGGGTGGACAAGCCGGAAATATAGAAAGTAAGAAGACAAAAGGGAAGGAGCCAAAGTAGACGAACACAAAATCGATGAACAAAGAAAATTGACTGCGGAACCATAGTATTTTTCCAGTATTTAAATAAGTTTCCTTCATAAAAATTCTTTCATTGAGTTCAATATTTTCTTTATCTTCGGTGATAGTGGGAATTCTTCAAGATAATTGTGGCCGAAATTTGAAAACCATGTTGCAATGTAGATTAGAAAAGTCACAGACTGCAGAAAAACAAAAACTGCTAGCTCTTTACGAGTTTCCATGAATGTAACTGAAGTCTGAGCTATCTGTGACAAATTTGCTCGTTGACTACTATGTGACATGATATATTCTCAGCACTTTGTGTTCTTGTGTTGTGTACAACCAAACTTAGCCTTATTACTGCTGTATGAAAAAATTAAAAATGGTAATCATCCGGAAATTAAAGACGATTGGAAAGTGTGCTGAGCACTATACTTGTAGTTTTCCAGCAAAACATTTTTAAAACGTAACCAGATTGAAATTTTTTCCACCTAGACTTACTTGATGGTAAAAAATATCGAGTGAAATAACTCAGTAAAGATATTTTGAAGTATCTTCTGAAACGTGTTTTCAAAGTGGCTCAATGAGATATCTAGCACTTAGGGTGAATACAAATTTCGAAATCCTTTGAAAACAAGAGCCTCTTTTCTACCCAGTTACATCATATGCAGGAAAAAATCTCTTAGAAAGTGAAAAGAACTACTCTGTTTAGGTATAGTCTTATTCACTCAGGTAAAATATTACTGTTTTGTAGTATGTCATACTGAAAAAATATTTCCAGTTATCTTCGTCATAATTTTTGTTTAATTCCAGATAATGGCATACCTAAAACGTTTTCATTAGCCTTATTAAAGTGCTCAAAAGTGTTTAACTGCAATCAACTGCTGATGACACTCAAAGAAGATACCCAAGTGATCAATTTTTACTAAATAGCTAACGTCGACAAAAAATTTAGCTGACTGATGTCAAAGAAGTGGGAATGTCTTCGTATCGTTCGAAGTGCCAAACAGGATTGATTTCTATAAGAACAAGAGTTTCTAAGTGGTTTTAATGACTCCAAGACAACTTTGAAAGAAGTGAAAATGAACACATTTATTTTCTTTTGAACAACCAGAAAATTTTAGTGTTTATGGTGGCTAAAATATACATGTATTTCTGACATTAACAGTACTAACAAAATAGCTTTCATTTATTTATTGCACTGAACCTCAATAAAAATCACATACACCTGAAATATATAGTTCTGCATTTAATAGTTTAAAACTATTTGCTATTGAATCAGAAGGAATATGGGTGACTGGAATTGGTAACTACCAGGAAAGTAGTAAACTTATTACGTTAAGTATCAGCACAGTGGAGAATTATATGCATCCTTGAAGACAGCTTGAAGAATTTGTCGTCAACTGGTGATGGATTGCCTGAGGCTTCTTCTATGCTCAGTTCAAGCCTGACCTCTCTATTCAAAAGATAAAACTCTACAACTTCTGATCAAATTTTATCGAAATGTACTGACGCATTGTTCCTTGTCAAAAAGCTATTGGATTTAATGTCTGACAGTTTTCCGTATCAAACTTTATGCTGGGATAATATTTTAAAACTTCAGCTTAACTGATTTTGATACGAATGAATCTCTGAAATCCACAACTGTACATAACTTTTCCACTACATAAATTAAGGTGAAGAAAGTGTATTCTCGAAAATTAACTAGTTTACACCTTAACTTATGAATGACCTTAAATATGAAGCTAAGTACACAATTTCCCTTACAAAGCTCAAGTTTCCTTTTTTATTTCTATTTCATTTAACATCCTCCAACACCTTAAACTCATATATATATATATATATATATATATATATATATATATATACTGAAATTTTACATAGGTCATTTGAAAAAGTCTATTGTTTACGTTTACAAGAGTTACCTATTTAGTTAGTCCTCTTTTCGTCTATCTCCTTGTCCCTTAGTCTTGTATTTCTAAACCTTATTCGTGAAAACTATTGTCAATCATCAGTTTAGGGATGTGTTCATTAGGAGAAAGTCCGTCCTCTTTCTTACCTCGTTAGTGAACAGGGATGACTGTTAATAAAGTATTCTTCATGCACAAGTCACTTATAATTGTGGTTTTGGGTTCCCAGATTCACTTTAGAGTTTGTCTACCGGTTGACATTTTTTATCTGAAATGTAACAAAATTAGCAGTACAATAACTCAACATCCTACAATATTGCTGCTTTTTTGGCAGGATATCACTTTAACTATTACAGTTCTGCGTACACCTAAGAAAAACAACATTCGATATACTTTTTCTTTGCTGGATTATTTCGCTAACCTTCTGGCAAGACACGTGTTTTCCAAAGTACATACCGTTGCTGCACATGTAGTGAATTCCCAGTTTCAATGAAATTAGTTAGGTTAAACCACCTAATAATGAGAAAATAAACAAATCCAACTGAACACCACACCTTATCTGTCGAGCTTATACTGCGAAATTAAGTTATGAAAAAGCTTTGTGTAACATAGCCTAATTTACCACTTGAACGTAACTTTAAAGTTGACGTTATACAGAGAATCGTGTTGGGTTAACTGAACTATTAAGCTTGTATTCAGCTGATAACAAGTGCTCTTGCAAACGATCCACTTTACTTATTGAAATTTTTTTATCAATCTAGCGATCAACGTATCATCTTCACTCAGAGATAAAATGCTTCAAACAGAGTTATTGGATAAGAAGACCAGCACATATTCCTTCTTGATACCTGAACCACCAAGTAGTCTTCGTCCCACTCAAGGACTTTGAAATAAACGAATTTACTTTGCCTTATTTGTTGGTTGATTTACTTCAAGTGTTTCTAAATGCACTTCATCACAATGGTAATCTGGAGCATTTGAGACTGGTTGTCACAATTATCAGGTTACTTATTGCTTTTACAATTGCTTATTAAGTCTATCAAGTGGTGTCATACTCTCAAACGTCACTTCAATCGGTATTCATGGTAATATCTTTGTTGGTGGTATTGTTTTCATTTAAGTCTATAGTATAATAATGCTTCTAAAAGAACTTAGTAAGTCGTTATAGACTTAGAATGCTTTAATGACTTACAGATGAACTGATAAACAGGAAGCCACTCTTAATCTGCGCTTTTATCTCAGAGGAAAGTAATAATCACCTGATTTTAAAGGAAATCTTTATGCTACTAATTTCAACTTCAACAGTCCACAGCAACTCTACTTCTGTAAGTAATATTTGTACGTAAATTGCTTACGAAAGGAAACTCTGAGACGCATAAAACTTATCTTTTAACAGGCAAATTTTACAACAATGAAACAGTTACCAATTGCATCGCACAATAGAAATGTCTGCCACTCACTTTGAACCAGCTCATTTGACAGACAAGATATTATTCAGATAACATTAGTTCCCCTTTATGACAAACTGCACTTGATAGTCACCGTATCACATTCCTCTGAATGTTCCGAATGTTTTCATTAAAACCGCACTACACATCAATATGATCATATTGGACTCAGAAGTATCTCTAAGTGAAAAAGTGTCTTTTCCACCACTATACTATTTGCTTTTACATATAATAATAATGGCTTTATTCTAAAACCTATTTCGAGAATACTCAGCAGGATTTTCAGCATGTCAAATCACATTATTTGAACAAAGACAGAGTATATGTATACATATCAAAATGAAATAAGTAGAAATCACATGAAGAAAAGAATATTTGCTCTGTCTAGAACTTTCGTGAAAATGCAGAGTTAACTTTGATAGACAATCACATTAGCAATTAGATTTATAATACGTGAAAAGTAAGACGCCCATCTTCAATTAGTTTGCTTGCTAAAACAGGAGTTGATCAGTCAGTTCACCTCTAATACTTTCTTCGTCAGACTGCGGACTAGCTAAATACGGTATTGTAGAGATTTATATTTTGTAGTACATACATGCAGTAGTACCTGCTCCTCATCTTTCCAGGTGATCGACACTCAGAGAGCTTTCAGTGAAGAGGGTGTTGGTCATCAGATAGAATAACTCCTGCCAGATGTTTACACGGGTTAATGTGTCTGTCCACAACTGTTTTAACTAGAAGGTTCACAGGTACACCACTAGTTCTACTGACAATCTTCAAAGATCTATGCAATATAGCGCAGTCTTTTTTCAACAACCCGGTAAAAAATAAAGGGAGGCAATAGAGGAGAACAGGGAAGATGCAGGAGTTTATAAAACACGAGAGGAGAGGCTGAGATATAACAGATACTCTCAGGTTCCTAATTAGAAGGTTAGGTGGAAAATGTTTTTGGAAATTAGTGAGATATAGGAAGACCAGGTATGGTCCGAAGAAAAACACGCACTGAGATAAATCTCACTTGTAACGTTCTCTAGTGCACAACTACCAACAGAATGGGAATCGTGAGAAACAAGCAGTTTACATATGTTCTGTTCACGTATAAAACTAAAGTTTATAGCATGACATTTTAAGAAATTAAGCATATGACCATTCTAGAAGGGCCATTGCCTAACAGTAGAAAAGAATACATTTAGTTGGGAACAATCTGCTGAACAGGAGAATGGTCAGGTATGAAAACTATTAGGTCATCAGCATATCTAAAGAAATTGGTACCAACTGAAGATGGTAAGTTATGCAGAAAGAATGAGAAAAGACATGGAGAAAAGATGGCTCTCTGAAGAACTCCAGTCACAGTAAGCAATCAGGTGGAGCGCTTCCCGTTGTGAACAGTATCTTGTTTCCTATCAGAGAAATGGAAATGCAGTCATGTGATTATCCAGGACCCAGCATTTTCTCCAGCTAGCTTGCCCAGCAAAAGAGGTCTTGGCACAAAATCAAGTGCCGAAGTATAGTCTAAAAAGGCACATCTGACATATTTGGCATTTTTATCAAGACTATGAGCAGTATCGCGATATGAGAGAGAGGTAGCATCCAAATTGCTTCTTTTGCTTTTATACGCAAATGAATTAGCGTCTCCAAAAGCCTTTGGTGAGGGCTGGAGCACGGGTATTATTAACTTCTCCATTATTTTAAGAACGGAGAGGTAACTGCAATCGGACGGAATTTTGTACATCCACCTGGAGTCCTAGACTTAGGTAGGCGACTATCTTAACATCTTTCCAGGCACTTGATATGGTGTTTTCTAAAAACAATCTGTTGAACATGTTAGCTAATGGATTGCATAAAATATCAGCACACTTCGTAAACACGAAAGCTTAACATACAATCGGACCTGAACCGCTAGAAGGGTCCAGGGATTTGAGGCATTTGAAAACAACCTTCTCAGTGGACTCTAGACAACGTTCTTCATTGTACATAAGTAGACAAAGTGAGATCGGACAAGTGAGTTGACGTATGAAAGATTTGTCCAAGGCAAAGACGTCGACATGAGCTTCTTTACTAAGATATTTACCACCAGTGAAGTCGTTAAAAAGTTTCCATATGCTGGAAGAGCCTTTTCGTGACAAAAGTTTCCGGTTGTATAGTAGACTCAGACGTTTAATTTCCAACCTAATTAAAACGTTCGAGTAATGAGCACCAGCATTATCGCTTACTTTCAATAGTCTTTCTTTTTCTCTTCTTAGTTTCCTAAGCTGGGAAGAAGATATATGATTGAAGCGTAGAAAACGTTTTTCCCTGCGGCAACATGCATTTAGACAGAACTTGAGATAGCATGTCACACCATCAATAGTATAGTTCAAAACATCTCTGTCAAATATATTCCGGTCAGTACATTGTAGCATTTCTCTTAGATTAAGTATGTTGCTAAGTGAATAGTTTCTATGTACAGTCTTCTTATATATGAAGGCTGTTGTGCGTAGTTTTCTATATATTTTGAGCAAAACACGTATAATGCAATGATCTGAGCAGTATGGATCTCTTTCGAGTTTCGTATAAACCAGTATCAATAACGAATATCAAGTCTAGCGTTGCATCCAGACATATTGTGAAGTTACCAAGGTTTTGATGACCAAGAGTTTTGAGAAAGCTTTGATCACAATGATTGAAATCGCCACATACTATCGACTTGGGACCATAGAGTATAGGGGCTGAGAATTCAGTGAATATATCAGGGAAACTGGATAATTTGAAGAAAAGATGATTCATTTCGCTTCTGTTCAGGATTGTGTGCTTTGACTCCTGCAATTCTTACTAGAGAAACAACTTATTTTTAATATTTTGTGCTGAAATACGATAAGGTCAAAACTGACTAATGTGCTATCATGAATTTGAAAGAGATTATGACCTTACTTTAAAGAGTCGCTTATGACAGACCACCATTTTGAAATCTGAAATCTATTTTTAATTTTACTTGCAGAATTCTAAGTGAACTTTGAAGAAGTTATGCTATTAGCCTTTCATATAGCAAACAAACATATCTTGATATATATCTGATATAACATGAAAAACTGTGTACACGATGAAATATATGAAGTGGTGCATTGGCAAATCATACTTCATTTGCATAGCTCATGTTTACACTGTAGCTATCAATATCACACGGGTGTTAATCAGAAAATTTGTATCTTGCAGACTGAAGCAGTAAACTAGCGTAATTCTCTAGGAAAAATCCAGATATTTAAGCAGAATTTCAACAGAAGTAAATTATTCGGAATAATGTATTTTTGCAGATGTTCTCAATCCATAAGCATTTTTTACACATGAACTAAGCATTACGCTTAGATATCCAAGTTTGACCGAAAGAATTTAGTGGTCGTAACTATTCTGAATGAAACTGTTGGTACACAGCTGTTTATAACTTTGCCTTGGTTTAAAGTGCTTCAATGGTTAAGAAAGTAATATTGAACATTGATGAAGATTATGTTGCAGTTCATTGTTAACATCTAGGATTGCTTTCATAGTTTATAAAGTAGATTTGTGAAGCTAAGATATCACCTCTATTCTGTTTCTGAGTGATTCATTTGTCCTATCAATTCTCGTCAAGTTGATTAATAATATAATACTGAACATCTGTTATTCAAGCGTTTTTGTAGTTGCTCTTTTTTAGGGTTTAACAAGATTGAGAACTTTTAATAGAAATGAAAAAAACTATAACAAGATATTAGGTATTGGTTTCAGGATAACAATTAAAACTAAAATCAATGCCCAAAACCCAACGTTTATCATTTTTACTTACAGCTTTTTAGGGACTTCGTGGTAAAATTCATTCTACCTCCAAGTTGTTATTCATCGTAGACTGACATAAGTTGAAGGGACAAAGGAAGCCTGGGAGCACTGGACAGCTGTTTCGTCCTAGTATGGGACTCCTCAGCAGTGTGCGCCCACGACCCCGCCAGGGATCGAGCCTGAGACCTTCAGGTTCCGTTGCCAGCAGGTCGTGACTGGTAGGGGCAGTGCCTGATGGTCATGAAGACAATTACTCAACGATGACATTAGATGGCGGTTGTGCTATGTCGTGAGCTAACAGAAGTTGGAAATATGGGCCACTGGATTCTGACCCAGTGGCTCAATGGTTATGTGCTGGCCATGGAACCTGAAGGCCTCAGGCTCGATCCCTGGAGGGGTCTTAGGTGCACACTGCTGAGGAGCTTCATACTAAGACGAAATAGATGTCAAGTGCTCCCAGTTTTCCTTTGTCCCCCCCCCAACCGATGTCAGTCTACAACTATTAACAACTTGAAATATTTCCAAATCCCCACAACTCCCTCAAAATTCATTCTACCTTCTCTCAGTGTTCCACTTAAAACCGTCTTTGTGAAGAGTTCATAAATTCCAAGAAATGTTTGCTTGAAATGTTCCATACTTTTCTGTGCATAATTAGTGGCGTAAAAATGAACCCTTTGGTTACTTTGATAGGAAATCACCACAAAATTTAGAGTACCCAGAAACCTTAGGTGGCTAAAAAAACGGGTGGGCATAAGGATTTCTGTAAGCATGTATTTTCACTTTCAGGAGAAGTTTTATTCTCACCGCCAAGATAGGATACTTACTTTAAACAAGTGAAGCTCGTTTAGCTGAAGAACAGTATGAATCCAATAGTTTATGTAAAAATAAACCTAAAAAATGTAATCACCATTTATACCCCAATATCTCTTACTTACTAAAGATAATAATTCTGTTGTACCGTTGATTAGTCACCGTTGTGTGGAAATCTGTGTTAAATAAGCTGACTGTACTAACCTAGATAATCAACAAATGAAATGCAAATGGTTACATCGAACTTTTTAGTGTTAAGTATATAATTTCGAGTGAAAGGTGGGTTGAAACTTCAGTTGAGTAGGTTGAAAGCTTCTTAGCTGGGCGAAATTTAGACGTAGACTGTGGAATTCGTGAATAGTTTCAGAGTTGTTCATTCAGTTACATCTGTTAGCTACATAGGAGTACAAAAAGCTGAGTTGAAGTATGTTATCGATTTTTTTCATGGCTGATCTGATTTCACAATCCAATCATTTCATTCCAACTATTATTATTATTTTTCCTTTGGGTTCTTAGTGGAACATTGGGCTACAGTAGCATGTCTCTCATTTCAATTGTACAGATTTAATTGATCTTTTGGAGTAGAAGTACTATCAAGTCGATGTCAAAATCCAATCTGTTATCTCAAATTCTTCTAAAAACTACGTTTTCAAAATTTTTTTAATCAGTGAATCGGAAATGATTTGATGTTTACTATTTTCTTGTTTCTAGTCATAAACATATATTCTTTGATAGAAAAACGGAAGTACAATCACTTGTCTCAATCAAGAACAAAAATATTGATTTCTGAGTGAAAAACATTCATATAATTAATAAGCCATTCATCCAATATTAACTTACCTAAATTTGTAGTTTCTGACGTATCCTTTTTTCGTGACAGTAATTAGGTTTGTACGCGCAAACGTCCACACGAATACATTAAAGTAAATGTATATGAGTAAATAAATTTCACCGGCGACTGGACACAATTAAACCGGATGTTTCAGTAAAAATACAAAATAGAGGAAGTTTAGGAATAGTAAATCAATTTCATTTATTCGCTAACCACCTATATTGTTTGTTGAATGTCAAGGTGTATCACACTGATCACCTATATATCCAAGAATGAAGCAAAAACAAAGATTTAAAGTTATTTTCCTGGCTAATTAATACTCACAGGATCTAATAGACATTTACTATATAAATAAGTCAAGAATTCTGCTTTCATTCATCCTATTGTATGTATTGCACCGTAAGGCAGTTATATTTACTGATTGACTTTCTTAACACAGCTTTTTGCTCATAAGAAAAAAACTGATAACCCCACCAGGATATAAGGTACTCCTAAGGTTTATAAGTTGGGTTATATAATTGAACCCATAGTTAACTTTACAAACAACATACAACCAAAATTAGTAGAACCTAATAAGATAAGACATCTAGAGAAAAACTCAGCTATAGCTCTGTATGCCATGACACACCATCACATAGTAGGGTAGGATAGGCCAACAGTGTTGAAAACTTACTTAGTTGGATGGAGGGAGAGATTGACAGCAGAATCTTTGTTTATCGAATCAACACCAAACACATGCAATCGAAATGATGCTGCACCCGTCTCACATATATGAGAAATTCTACTACCCTTGTCGTCATAGAGAAGGAGAGAAAACTAGGAATATATAAAGACTGTCTTGAAGTTGTGGAGTTACCTGATATGAATATGGACAATAAATTGTGTCCGAAACGTTATCCAGTAAATGCTACTGTTTCACTGTATGATATTCCTAATAAACAGACTAAAATGGAATTACACTTGACCACAGTGCCCAAGTTTTACACTTATATTAATACAACCAATGAGCAAATAAAAATATTAGTACATTTGAAAGTATCGAATAAATGTGCCTTTTAATACCGAGCTAATCAATTAAAGAGGAACATATCATGACAGTTGATTCTTAAACGCAATGGCTTTGACGCTATACTAATGTATCTGGCTACTACAATAACACATCACTGCATAGTAGTCGGTTATAGTGCTACGAACCACACCTACCATGTTAACGATGTTACTTATCACGCCAACAGACACACAGAAATATAATATCCCTCGTATATGTACACTAAATAATGATATATTTCGACGTCATGGTGTAACATCAGTTAGTTAACCACTGAAGCTTTAAGTGCACTAAACAACTGTTTCGTCCTAGCACGAGTCTCCTCAGCAATATGCACCCACGACCACTCCAGTTATCGAAATCAGGAATTTCAGATTTTCGGGACAATGAGTTAACCCCTGAGCTACTGAGACGGATTTCATTAGCGACATGCTTTAAGATGGATATCCTTAAGTTCTAATGAGAAGTAATGACCTGTCCGGTCAATCAGTAGGAAGTGGGGCAGATGCCAACTGAAGAACTTGATAAATAGTCACGTTGTATTGTGAGTTGAAGGAAGTAAGAAACTGCAAACTATTGGAGCCCAACCTATTAACTGAATGGTTAACGTGTTCACTGTGAGACCTGAAGGTCCTGAGTTTTCCCCTTGGTGGGGTCTCGGCTGAGTACTGCTGAGGAGTCCCATACTTGGACAAACGGCTGTCCAGTGTTCCCAGAGTTTTGCTGGTTCTGCAACTGATTTCAGTTCGTGATAAATACTATTTTGAAATAAATGAAATCTCCATAAACCTTAAAGTAAATAATATATTTGCAAAACGTGAATAAGTACCAAAAAAATGAAATCTTAGTCTGTAGTAATACTGATGTGAAATTCAACTATATTTCAAGGAGTTAGCTGTAGAGAAATGAAGTGTGATACCTCTGCTTCAATCCTATTTGCACAATAAAACCTCTTGCACTTTTGAACTTTTCATGAATATAACCATAATACTTTATTAGATCAGATTAAACGAATGGATAGTTTAGAATCTTTTTATCACTTTGAAATATTCACCGTTATCATGAACTGACGTTAGCTGATAAAATTTTGGTGGTAATAAGACATATATCTTTTGTTTTACTTCGGTTTCAGATTTCGTGATGGTGCTCGCTATCTGTCTGTTGTTGCAGTGGATCTAGAAAATAATAAATTTCGAATATCTCATATATTTGACAAATATTCTGGTAAAATCCTCAAGTAGAGGATTCCATGAGAAATTTTTAGGAAACATTTTCGGCTCATCTTAACACTGTAGGATGAATGTGAGTGGTGGTTTGAAAAAACTGAGTAGTTTCAAATCATTGTTCTCCACAGATTGATCTCAGTAAGAGAACCACTGTAAAACTGTGAGTGATGAAGAGCCGTATCACCCTCGAAGGAGACTCTCCAGCAGTGATTGCATATGATTCCATAAAGAAGTGACCTCAGGACCTTCAGGTCTTGTGCTGAGCACGTTACCTCACTAACCACCAAATAAACTACTCTTCTGTGAACCTCGGCAACGTTCTACGAAATGGAATCCCTGAAGTTATAATAACAGACCGTGACCTATGGTATCAACCAAATAGGTTGTACAGACAAATACTGATCACTCACATTGATGACCATCACACTGTACTACGAGTTTATAGGAGTAGAAAATTTTTGGTCATTGGATCTCAACTCAGTGACTTAATGCCAAGGTGTCTACCACGTGACCTGATGGCTCTGGGCTCAATTCCTTGCGGTGAAGTGGATGTGCACCCCTATGGTGTACCATAGTAGGATGAAACAACTGCATACTGCCTCCAGGTTTGCGATGGCACTCGAAATGCTGCCAGCTTTTCATAAATATTCATTGCAGAACTACATACAAATACTGATTATTTATTAAATTAATTATGTCCAATATAATCTCGCATGGTTAACTAGTTCACTAGTTACTAGCCGGTCCTAAGCCTATATAAAGAGGGAAGGTTGGACACAAGGCTGGCAACCCTAACCTGAAAACCAATCAAATCGCTAAAGAAGCTTCAAAGCATGAAGAAAATATAAAAAAATAAAAACAAACATTCCTCGCTGGAATCGGAGAGACGAAATGACACCATTCGGTGGAAACCTCCTGGAAGCCAGTTGGCCGATATGTCTTCTGTCGATGAAAGCGTAAGTTCTCAGAATCTGGGAAAGCAGATGTAATGGAAGTGGACTCTCCAAACTGTCAACTGCAGAGTCAATAATCTACTTCAATATTATCACCCAGACGACAACCACAAGCAGAGCACACTGAGTTTTCGAGTGGCCATCATGATGTCCCCAACAGCATCAAAGGCTCTCTCTCATGCAGTGGGAACCAATCTCCTCCTCCAGCATCAGGATCATGACAGCAAGATGGATTCAACTCAAAAGGAAGAAAATTCACAGTCATACAATGCCAAGCTACGCACCTACAAATAATGCAGATGAAGAGAGGAAGGAGGAATTCTACAGACAACTGCATTCAGTAATGGACAAGACCCCATCCGAGATGGTGACATCAAAATTCATTCTAGTGGGTGATGTGACAAGAATGTCAAACTGCGTGGAGCAGACAACAGAGGAAGAGAACTGATGATGGGTCGAGAAGCGCTCGGTGAAATGAATGAGAATGGAGAACTGTTTGCAGATTTCTGCGCATTCGATGACTTTGTGATTGGAGGTACTGTGTACAAACAAAAGGATATTCACAAAGTGACATGAATTTGAGTTCACCAGATGGACACACTAATAATCAGATCGACTTTATTTCAGTATGAAGAGAGTGGAGATGGAGATGCAGCCAGCCTACTGGACACAAGATCATATGAAGAAGGGGAGCAGATATAGGTAGGTTCATACCACTCACTATCAAGTGCAAGGAACCTTCCAAATCAAGTTGAAAGCCTTGATAGAAGTTTGTGGTATGCCACAGCTCAATTTCAACACCCAGAAACTGAAGGACGAGACTACAAAGGAGATCTTCACGTCAGTCAGCCAGTTGTCAGGAAAAGATGGGAGACATTAGGCAACATCCGTGAAGAAACCTACCTGGAAGAGCACCGGAAATCCTTGAAACAGACATGTAAGGAAACCCGCACAACCATGTTAGGAAGACGAAAAAACAGGACGAAGAATGGATCTCGACGGATACATGTGAGCTGATAGAGGAGGGAGAGGAAGATGGTAATGATGAAACAGAAGATGAACCAGTGCAAGAATGAACAAAGAAATGAGGAACTGAGTACAACGTATAAAACACTACACTGGACAAAGAAGACAAAAAGAGTACACGAAAAGACAAAAGACACTTCTACGACACATTGGTAAGTGAGACAGAGCAAGCTGCTGGTAGGAGAGACCTGACAACATTATATCAAATAACCAGGCTACTATCTGTGAAGAGACCAACTCAGATGAAACCAGTGAGAGATAGTGAAGGAAATTTAGTTACCGAAGAGGAGAAACAAAATAAACAGTGGGCCAATCACTTAAAGGCATTCTTGAATCGACCACCACCGCCACCTCCAACTCGTCTAGAAATACCACCAGCAGTCCGGCCATAGAATTACCAGTGAACACATACTCTCCGACAAAATCAAAAGTTCCGAAAGCCATAAAGTTGCTGAAATCCGGGAAAGCAACAGGACCAGATGGGATTCCTCCAGAAACACTGAAAACAGACACGGTCAACAGCGGACATGCCCACATCGCTATTGCTGAAGGTTTGGAAGAAAGGAAGTAAGGATACCTTCCGATTGGAAGAAGGGCTAACTTGTCAAACTCTCAAAGAAGAGAGACCTAAGTCTTTGCGAGAACTGGGGGAAATCATGCACCTGCTCACCTTAAGTGCATCGTCCTGGAGAGAGTGAAAGTTGCGCTGAATTCATAATTACAACTGGAACAGGCTGGCTGACTTCAGGAAGAACAAATCATGTGTGCATCAAATTGCAACAGTTCTCTACACATCACCATAGAACAGAGCATAGAATGGCAATCAAATCTCTACCTTAACTTCATCGACTTTGAAAAGGCTTTCGACAGCGTCGACCGAGAAGTAATTTGACAGACAGCTGCTGCTTCAATACTACGGTTTCAGTGCCACAAATCTTTATCGACCTCATTCAACAGCCATATGCTATATGACGACGCAATATGCCAAGTGATATGCAATGGAAAACTCAGTGACGCTTTTGAAGTGAAGACAGGAGTAAGACAAGGCTGCTGCCTACTATCACCCATGATCTTCCTGATTAGGGTCGACTGGGCGGCATCATGCAGCAAACTGTGACAAGCGAGAAAAAGAATACTCTAGCTGGACCGATGAAACGAGCCTAGAAGCCTCGGATTTCATCAATGATGATTCACGTCTAATGTCTTATTACACAAACCTGAAGATCTACAGGTGAAAACTAACAGGTTGACGGAAAAAGTGAGGCAGCGAAGACAGGACTTCAGCTGAATATAGAGAAGATAGAGGTGATGAAGATACCCAACCATCAACAACAACAAACACCAATCACCATCAATGGGAGAAACTTAAAGGAAGTAGTCTCTTTCACCTACCAATCTAGGCAGCATCAATTCAACTACAGGCGGCACAGACGAGGATGTCAAAACCAGGATCGGAAAAGTAGGACAGGCTTTTATTAACCTTAGATCAGTGTATAGATCTTCTGCACTCAGCATAAAGTGTGAACAAGATCCGTATTTTCAACACCAATGTCAAGTCAGTGCTTCTGTATGGCTCAGAGACTTGGCGCGTTACGAAAGGCATTTCCAACAAACTACAGACATTCATCAACAACTGCCTTCGCTGGTTACTGAAGCTGAGATGGCCAGAAAGAATAAGCAACAAGGGACTCTGCCTGGCTAAGTATCAACCAAAGACCTATTACCCAACAAATATGCAGGAGAAAGTGAAGATTGATTGGGCATGCACTGAGAAGACCATTTGGGGATATCACGCACCAGCCCAGGCCCTCGAGTGAAATCCACAGAGTAAACGACGAGTTGGGCGTCCGAGAGTGACATGGAGGAGATCATGCGATGAAGAAAAGAAAGCTTGTGGGCAGTGGTGTAGCAGATTAAGAAGACTTCAGAGAAGAGAGTGCAATGGAGGCATGCTACTGAAGCCCTATGCTCCACTAGAAATCCAAGGGAATAATAGTAATAATGTCCAAAACGAATCGCTTTATACTTTTAAGGCTTCTAAAAGTGAAGTACCATTTTCTCACAGTGTATAAGGTATTTAAAAGTATAGCTACTTGCTACTCAGTTCAGTAAGCTAACAGGTACATTTCAAAGATCATGTCTGCCTATTTCTCATCTGAAAAATTTAACCGGAAGTTTAACTTGCATGCAGTTTGTATGTAGATGGTCTAGGTCTGAACCATTCTCGATTACAAGTTGGTTTTCATCATGGATTGACATTAGTTGTAGGGACATTGGAAAACTGAGTGCGCTGGATAGCTGTTTCGGCCTGGTGTGGAACTTTTCAACAGTGCGCACACTTGATCCTGGTAGGGATCGAATCCAGCATTTCCAGGTCCAGTGATCGGCATGTTACCTCTGATCCACCAGGTAGGAATCCATGGTGAGGTCACAGGTGCGGACTGCTGAGGATCCCATACTAGGACGAAGCAGCTGTCCGGTACTCCCAGGTTTCCGATGTTTCTCCATTATGAATACTAACTACAAATCATTAGTCTCCAAAAACCCCCAAATTGGATTTTCTATTAGTTTCATTTCAGGTTTTACCGGATTTGGATATCAGTCATTTTAGGTAACGGACAATGAAGTCAGTAATTCTAACTTCACTCAGTACATTTGTTATTTCATTCTTAATTTAGACACCACTTTAACTAACTTTACTTTCTTTAGAGTTAAAAAAATGTGTTAGAAAGAGTTAATTTATAGAAGTAAACAGTCTTCCCTACTCCCAATATTTTACTTAGCTTTATTATTGGTACTTTTGTGCTTATTCCTTATATGCTTTACAAAATTGCACATGTGAAAGGGTTAAAACACCACAAGTGTATTTCACAAACTAAGCTCGATATGTTATCTCTAAATTAGGTTTTCAGTCACATTTATATGATGAAAATATTCTCATAAACTGCATAGTTGAAAGTTTTGTTGGTCAATGAACGTTTTGACTTTTGTGTTGTATTACTGGTACGTTGTGAATGTTATTATGCAAATCTTTAACAATACACAAGCTTAAATTTTCTTTGAAAAACCCTTCAAAACCAAATCAGACGACTGGAGTTAAAATATATTCAAAGAATATTCATGCAGATTTGTTTTCAATATATTTTTATTCGATATCCTATGTATCAGAGATTGCTATTCTTTTTCTTCTTTCATCTATTGACAGTTACATTTTATCTTTCCCTTAATATTTTATCTTGATTTATTAGATGCTTCTCGTTGGTTGCTTACCAGGAAATCAAATTGTGTCACATGATACAGGTGAACTAGAAATGAAAGATACTACTACTGAACAAATTTAGTAGTTAGAAAGCAATCAGGCTGATGTACAGTATTTCGCCAGCCAGAGCAGAGTGATCTAAATTCTGGACGGCCGTTTCACATGTTTGAGACCACGCTCATCAGCAATGTGCTTGGATAAAATCAGTTCATAAAACCGAATTAGTTCAGATCACTTGAATTTGGCTGGTTGGCTTGCGTGGACTGGTATATCTAAGATAGGATGATCTTGACTGAGTAGTTTCAAGCGGAAACCTTGTTGACACCACAGTTGAATAACTTATCAGCTATGATAAGTGTCAGTCTGGACCGTGCGAGTTTCAAATAGTTTGTGAATCTCATACAAGACTGTTCTTATTATCATCCACTGTAAATATAACGATACAGTGCCCCGATGCGATACGATTAACGATGGAACAGTGACTTCTCAACTCAATATCCAGCTGACACCAGAAGAAGATGACTGGACTGAAGGCATATTAATTATTATATTATTATTTGTCCCTTGGGTTCCTAGTGGAGCATAGGGCTTCAGTAGCATGCCTCCATTGCACTCTCTTCTCTGAAGTCTTCTTAATCTGCTACACCACTGCCCACAAGCTTTCTTTTCTTCATCGCATGATCTCCTCCATGTCACTCTCGGACGCCCAACTCGTCGTTTACTCTGTGGATTTCACTCGAGGGCCTGGGCTGGTGCGTGATATCCCCAAATGGTCTTCTCAGTGCATGCCCAATCAATCTTCACTTTCTCCTGCATATTTGTTGGGTAATAGGTCTTTGGTTGATACTTAGCCAGGCAGAGTCCCTTGTTGCTTATTCTTTCTGGCCATCTCAGCTTCAGTAACCAGCGAAGGCAGTTGTTGATGAATGTCTGTAGTTTGTTGGAAATGCCTTTCGTAACGCGCCAAGTCTCTGAGCCATACAGAAGCACTGACTTGACATTGGTGTTGAAAATACGGATCTTGTTCACACTTTATGCTGAGTGCAGAAGATCTATACACTGATCTAAGGTTAATAAAAGCCTGTCCTACTTTTCCGATCCTGGTTTTGACATCCTCGTCTGTGCCGCCTGTAGTTGAATTGATGCTGCCTAGATTGGTAGGTGAAAGAGACTACTTCCTTTAAGTTTCTCCCATTGATGGTGATTGGTGTTTGTTGTTGTTGATGGTTGGGTATCTTCATCACCTCTATCTTCTCTATATTCAGCTGAAGTCCTGTCTTCGCTGCCTCACTTTTTCCGTCAACCTGTTAGTTTTCACCTGTAGATCTTCAGGTTTGTGTAATAAGACATTAGACGTGAATCATCATTGATGAAATCCGAGGCTTCTAGGCTCGTTTCATCGGTCCAGCTAGAGTATTCTTTTTCTCGCTTGTCACAGTTTGCTGCATGATGCCGCCCAGTCGACCCTAATCAGGAAGATCATGGGTGATAGTAGGCAGCAGCCTTGTCTTACTCCTGTCTTCACTTCAAAAGCGTCACTGAGTTTTCCATTGCATATCACTTGGCATATTGCGTCGTCATATAGCATATGGCTGTTGAATGAGGTCGATAAAGATTTGTGGCACTGAAACCGTAGTATTGAAGCAGCAGCTGTCTGTCAAATTACTTCTCGGTCGACGCTGTCGAAAGCCTTTTCAAAGTCGATGAAGTTAAGGTAGAGAGTTGACTGCAAATTAATGAATTTATAACTATAAGCTCGGTCATTTAGATATGTTTATGCGGCCGTGGCTAGGGAAAACGAAAGGTGATTTTTAATGTATGAAATGGACCAACCAGGGTTTTGTATCCTAAAGCGCACTAGAAATAATTAACATTGCGTGGCACAAAAGGACGCGAAAGTGAGATTTAAATTTTAAAAGGATAATATATAAATATCATGTTAGTTTTTCTTAAGGATCAGGTATTGTTAACAGTTTTCCTGGCTGAGTAGCTTATTGCATAAAGCTGTGGTGTTTGAAGTGACAGATGTTAAACTTGGGTCTGACGGGGAACACTACTAATCAGTAGGATGCTGGTAGATGAGGTTGACAAGTTCCAAACTGAGCGAAATGCATCGCGTAGGCTCAACTAATAACCATCACAAGGCAAATAACGTATGTACTCAAAATCGTCTAGCTATCATCCCAGCTGAACTGTTATTTCATTGGTTACAAGGGTGTCCCTAAGAGTTGGCCATTGAATTTCCTTGTTTCATATATCCCCTACTTGATCCTTCATTTCAGACGTACAAGATATAATTTTGTAAATAGTTCTTTACTTCATCATTTGGAATTTTTATTTGCCTACTAAAAAGGAAATGAGATCAGCGTAACTAGTGTTTAATCACTTATTGAAATCAGCTTTCCCCAAGTAACGGATAACAGGGATTTAAAATATTAGTTTTCGTGTAGAATAGCTCAGGTAAAAATCTGCTGAATGAGTGATTATGAACTGTTGAATTGTTGAAAAGTTATGATGAACATACTGGATATGTAAGATATGATAAATGAACAAATAACAAATTTTTGCTTCCATATGAACAGTGGGTCACATTTGTTATCTCACACTTATCCTGGTTTACAAATGTTGGGTTAAAACTTCATCAAACTTTGGAGATATACGAATTAAGTTATGATATAATGGTTTGAAAAGATTTGTTCATAAGGTAAATGATATTCCTTATTTCGCTGCTTGTATTTTTCTTGTAAAAAGCAGAAAACCAAACTCGACTGTTTGTTTCATTCTATCGTTGTTACTCAAACTACTTTGTTTCTACTTTATACAAAAGAATTTTGCTCTAAAAGCTATCCAAAACTCTTGGAATGCTTTATGATTAATTTCAGTATAATCATAGTCAACCTTGTGACCTAAAATTATAACGTGTAAGTTTATATCAATGGAGTAGTTTCCAATCTTTTCAAGTCTTTATGAATTGCTTCAAATAGAATGTAAGATCTTCTCTGTTCACTTTTTCAAAACTTGATTTTGCGAGAAGTCTGTTGCAGTCGTATAAACTTAATTGTATTTCAAGTCCTTGGAAATTATGTTCTTCATCCGGAATAACGTGCCTTCTTGTCTGCCAAACGCTAATGCAATATTCTCTAAGCACCGTTCCATTTTGATCCCATGTGTAACCTCTATGGAATAATTATTTTTCTATTTTTCTAGTTTTTATTCCCCAGTAAATACAAATATTAAAACAACGAATACCCGCTGACAACTCTTTTTCAGAAAATCAAATGTAAATGTCATTTTTACATCTACCAATCAGTCTTAATGTGATTCAGTAACTCCAGAGTTCAGTAGATACGGGATGAAAGGTGTGATAATAAATTATAAAAACCCAAGAACCTTCACTCTTCGTTCTATATTTAAGTGTGTGCAGTAATATTGTAAGATCAACAGTGATCGCTGCATGTATCACAGGTCAACACGTTTCTTATTATCCCCTGAAAACAATCATTTTCTGTTTTGCCACTGACTCAAATTCATGAATACACAAAAATGAATTTTGTTATTGCACGTCACAAAACTGTGATTTCTACTATTCGCTTTCAGAACTTTCCACTGTTCGATTTTTAATGACTGTCATTAAAACAGTGTACTGCAATATCGCGTCAGTTAGCTTAGCGACAACATTGTACACATGATCGACAGACTTCGACTAGGACTCAGACCTGTGAACGTGACAACAACAATTCATACAGTTTCCAGTCAGTTATCGAATTTACTCTTTTCCAGCATTTTTAACATCAATCGTTTTTTCCTCAGTTAGCTAGAATTTCTATTATAAACAGTTGACTAAGGTCAACAGTGAATGTGAACACTCACTGCTTTTTTGACGACTTTAGTACAAAATTTCTTGAGAAACATTACTCTAAATTGGATTGCCATCTAAAGAAAACTCACCCTTGAAGCGTAAGAATACCATAAAAGATGGATAAAAAGAAAGATACCTCTGTTCTTTTATTTTTAATTGCAACAATAAAATAAACTGGTTGTATCTACAACTAAACATTACATCGTGTTGGATTTCAACATAAAAGTATTCCATTGACTCACTCAAACAGTTTATCATCTAATTAAGCTATTAGGCACAGTTATTATTTATATTATTATTAGTCCCTTGGGTTCCTAGTGGAACATAGGGCTTCAGTAGCACGCCTCCAGTGACCTCTGTTCTCTGAGATCTTTTGAACCTGGTCCCACGACAGCCCACAACCTCTCATTTCCTCCTCGCACGACCTCCTCCATGTCACCCTCGGACGTCCAACTCGTCGCTTCCCATGGGGATTCCACTCGAGCAACTGGCCTGACGCGTGATGTCCTCAGTCGGCCTTCTCAGTGCATGGCCAATCCATCTCCACTTCCTCCTGCATATTTGTTGCGTGGTAGGTTCTTGGTTGGTTCGTTCCCAGAGTTCCTTGTTGCTTATTTTTTCTGGCCATCTGATCTTCAGCAGCGAGCGTAAGCAGTTGTTGATGAATGTCTGTAGTTTATTGGAAATGCCTTTCGTGACACGCCAAGTCTCTGAGCCATACAAGAGCACTGACTTGACGTTGGTGTTGAAAATCCGTATCTTGTTCCGCATGCTGAGTGCAGAATTAGGCACAGTTAGTGAGTGGTTATTTACTTCAAAAGTCAACTTCCCCATTATATTGTGATACATAGCTTGTTTCAAAGTTTGTTTGAAATTTCGCGCAGCTTTCTAATCGAATTTCCAATGAGATACTGATACTCAAACATATACTAAAGTATCTTATTGGGTAGAGAATATTTATGGCTCTGAGTGAGGATGTTCTAACTGACTAGCCCTCTGAGACGGAGTTTCAGGCGGCAAACTCTTCAGTGTTATGCCCGATATCATTGTTAGTTCATCAAAGCTCCCAAAGGCAGTAACGTGATCAACTGTGCATGGATGCTTACAAGGTGCTACTTTACCTTAGTTAAACCTGATCGGTCATTTGATGGATGTATGTATGGAGATGATGTCCATCATGAACTTAGTCTTTTCCAACCAGAACGTAATCTCGTGGAATGACTCAATCCGAACCATCTTAGCTGCGACAGTCAACTAAATGTAATTCTACCTGTCATATACAAATGTAAATTTGAGGTCAGGACTTTATTTTTTTCCCTTATAGTTATTTACCAGTAGAATTGGATCTTTTCAAATATTTTGAAACAATCAGTTCTATCGTAGAAAACAAATTTTCTAGCTGCACTTCACGTTAATTAGGTTAGCCCAAATAAAGTTTATGAAAATTGTCTTAGGTTCAGCTTACTCAAACTGGAGTAAAAATCAAGATGGCAATGCATCATATTGCTTTTGTCGTTCTCAAAGTAAAACGGACAATGATTCCCCATAGCTTAAAATAAATTTTAAATCCTCATGAACTTATAATTTGTGTTATACTGTGCTTTCTCCGAGTAGGAAAACTTCAACAACACCACTATCATTATCATGCCCTTTACTGCCATTTTTATGAATACAAATTGTCATATTAAACTGGAGTTCACTTTATAAGGAGAATCCGCTTGTATCTTATGATTCATTTTCTATTTGCATTTCGTTGAAAATTCATAGGTGAGGTAAATCACCATTCCGTTCTAAAAATGATGCTTAAAATCGGAAAGTAATAGGTCCAAATTATTTTGTGCCTACTATGGATGACATAAAGATTGCAATGCACAGAAAATACTAGTCGAAATGAGAAGAGGAATGAAAAGAAGTGAATGAAGGTAGATCTTCATATCTACAAACTCGAACCCATAAATCTCTCCTGAATCCTCTTTTAAAATATAACTTCAATCTAGGGTTATTGACTACTCACTGAATTGTCTGTCTACATTTATTAACTACTTTGTTGTTGTTGTTGAGAAAACAACGAAAGGCCTAACCAAAAAAGCAGAAAAAACCTAATCGTTTCACTAAAGAAATTGAAAGATGACGGATACATTTCATCAACCTTATTTGGAAATTTGAAGCGTATAGGCAGCACGATTCCAAAAATATATGGTCTACCAAAAATACGTAGACCTGAGGCGCCTTTTTGCCCTATCCTAGACATGACCAACTCACCTAACCATTCTCTCACTAAATGGTCAGTACGATTACTTCAACCTTTGCGTGACCAGTTAGCAAAGTATAGCGTGAAAGACACTTTCCAGGTTGTAGACATAATAAAAAGCTTAAATGTTTTGAACAAATGCATGGAATCCCTAGATGTCACATGTTTGTTCACTGACGTCCGTCTAGTGGAAACGGTCAACTGTATTTCTGAACAGTTATTGGAAAGGAAATTAGATACCCGCATTCCGATTATGAATTTGAAAGAACTATTGCTAAAATGTAGAATGAATGTCCAGTTCATCTTCAACAGTAATCTGCACAGACGACGTGATGGTTTGGCTATGGGATCTCCATTTGGCTCAATATTTGCAGATATATTTTTGGCGAAATTGGAAAATGGTCCTTTGAAAGATTAAACTGCTAAATGGAGTTGTACTGTCAATACATAGAGGATACGGTTTTAGTCTTTGATAGGTGTATATGTATTAGTTCTATTCTGAACCATTTCAACAGCTCCCATTCATCAATTCATTTTACATACGAAAATGAAATCAATGATTTGGTACGCTTTCTTGATGTGCTAATGACGAAAAACAAAGATGGCTATATACTAACAAGCATATATAGAAAACTAACATTTAAAGCATAGTCTGCGCACTTTCTCAGCTTCGTACCGATAAAGTACAAACATATAATAGTCAGCTGCCTGGCTTCTGGAGTAAGATCAATTCGTTCCAAGGAGTGTATGAAAAAAGGACCACTGTGTATCCATGATATTCTAAGAAAAAAGGATAGCTGGACAAGTTCATCAAAATTAACATCAGCTACATTGGTTTTGAGACGAGAAATGAGGAAATTGGGGAAGGAGCTTTTGTTTCCGCACTTACAATTCAAGGGAGATGTTGCAAGTGACATTCTACTACAATGCCTAGCTAGAGCAGCTAATAGGACATTTGGTGCAGGTCGGCTTTGGATATCATTTAGGAGTCGGCCAATACTCACTCCGAGACTGAAGGATTGCCTACTTAATCTTAGCTGTTCATCTTGTATCTATCAATTTAACTCTTTCTATGGATCTAGTTACATAGGGCGTACGACTAGGCAGGTGCGTCCCTGGATACGAGAGAATTTACCAGCTTGGTTCAGAAAGGGTGAAGTGAAAGTGGTGAAAAGTTCAATCCTAGTGTATCTGGTCGGCACAGGGCGCCACATATATGCTAATAAAGTTTTCAGTGTCATTCATCGTGTTGCAAAAACGACACCATGTGTATCGCGTCAATGCGTGCTCAACATAGCGGAGGCTGTCGCAATAAAATTGATCAAGCCTGAACTCTACATTCAGAAAGAACGTGTCCTAGCGCTACTTCTCCCTTGGTCTTTGCTAAACTTAAGGCCGCTCCTGTCATCTTATTGGTCATCTTTTTATTCATGATCATGTCATTCTTCTGTATATTTATCATCTCAATATTGACTAATTTAAAAAGATAAATCTATTTCCTTACAATCCCTAGATCACACTCCATTTTGAAAATATAACTACCCATGACACGACTTTTTTTACACTGTACAAATTCATTTTATAATTGTAGAACCTGAAGAGAAATTATTGAAAAGAATATTCTTCGTTAAAATTGTTGCCTTTTATAAATATTATCGGAATCTTTAGTTGTTTGAAGACAGGCAATGTTAATGCAATGGAGGCAGTATGACATAGTCCTTACTAATAAATCACCCCGTAACTCCAATCCCCTGGGAGTTAGGTAGTGGCTGAAACTTACAAATAACAGTTTTTACATAGCTGCATAACTTTAATTAAATAATTTATCTTAGATAGACAAAAAGAATAATCCTCACTTGACTTGATTAATTCAGTTTTAATAAATGACAACTAGTTTGATGATAATCATTCATAAATAGGTGTGAAAAAAGGATCTTCGCTCCCCATAAATCATTTGAGGCATCTACATTTCACTTGTCGTTGATTTTGTACCTAACAATGTACTATAGAATTAGATGTTCCGAAAAATTTCCTCACAGAGATTAACGGAGTTCCTTAAACTTGTCCTACATTACTTCCTTGTTCATCAATTTATTTTATTTTACGGTGATTTCCTGAATGTACTTCACATGAATACTCTAGTTTGACGTTTGTACTAATGTGAACACTAATTTTTCAATAAGTGTAATTTATCACCACAATTTACTAACTTCAACTGTTTCAATAATTCAATATTTCATATTTAGCACAAATATTTTTCACTGCAATGAGTTATTTATCAGACACATTGATACCTTCGGTGAATGGAGCTTTCACTTACCTTTAGTCATATTTCTTCTTCATTCTTCTTTTCTCAGACTTTGTCTTTAATTCATCAACTTTATATTGGACTAACAGTACTTGTTTGTAAGTACTTTAATGACAGCGGATATTATGATCATTTTCCTAACATTCTATAAAGTACATGAACCCTTTACTATTTCCGTTATAAATCTATAATTTGCATTACTGGCTATTGCTAGAATACATCTCACGTTTTGTCCGTCTCTAACACTATAGTTCTTAAAATAATCTGTGGTAAATTGACATTTCTTAAAAATTTTGGTGATAATAACGACCTTTATTATGATACATTAGACAATTTTTTTCGGATTTTATTAACTTTACACTAATGTTGTTACTTACATAACCAAAAAGTCAGTAAGGCGGTTTCAGTCAAACTCGAAAACCAAAGGCCAGGTACCTGAAAACGTTTTTAAACTCATCCATCACCTAAAGAAATGTGACATGATGTCGGCTGGAATTATTATTGAGCTTGACAAGTTATACACAACTGTTTGAAACTCATATAGGTTCACGTCTGTACTGAAAAAATGTAACCGACTATATCTGTAGTATTGTCCAGATTCTCAGCATCAATAATTTCCGTAAAAATAATTTTCTATCAGATTATGAATTTTGCACCAAGAAATATAAATCGTACAAGAGTTAAAATGTTCAGGTCCTAATGATCGAGAACGCTTTGGTAAATATGATAACGTAATTATTTAGAGGCAGATACAACTTACGAGCCAGACCGTATGAAAATGAACACTATATATATATTGACAATCACAGTGCAAAGATGCTAGTTACAACTTATGGTAACTGTCATTTTGTGAGTAATTAATTCGCATAAAATAAAGCCTATCGCTTCAGTTTTTACTGCACGTACAGCTCTTTCTACGGAATGAAAGCCAAAGGTCATGAATCCTTCTCCCCATTTTCCATCACAATCGGAAAAGAATGAAAGTATAAAGTTTGCGCAATTGTCAAAGACATCGTCACATACGAACATATATTTTTTTCAGATGTTCTACTTTATTATTTACGAAAGAAGTATTTTTGTGTACCATGCTTTGAAGTTCATTAAAACGTTTTTATTCCTGACTTACAAACAGAAGCTTTCAGTTTTAATTGAGCAGACTAACAGTTTTCGCAGGTACCTGATAGTTTAGACACGTGCATAAGTATCTCCAGTACACAAGAAAGACTTGGACAAAGTACTTATCTATGATTCTAGAGTGACTCTAAAGGCAGCCTTAGAAACTACTAAGATAACTAATCACGTTTCAGAATTTCGTTTGGATAGGTAATTTCTCAGAGGATAAATGAATGCAGTTGGTTATCTCGGCAGTCACTAGGGTAGCCTTTAAAGTCGCTCGTGATTCTGCCTAAAAAAACCTTGGAACTATGGTCATAGTTGTCAACAGTGATCCTAACAACTTGCTGACGACTCAAACCACAGAACAATCCATTTATGGACAATTGAGCTCCACCTAGATCAATTTCGTTTCCTATATGAACTGCCTATTTTTCAAATTATTTCCTTCAACTAAGGAATACACTTCATCTGCTGATGATGGTAAGAGTTTACAGAAACAGTCATTATATGACAAAACTTATGCCAAGGGGCTTACACGAAGAGCCACATTTGCTTCCAGTACATGCAAATTAGGCATTTCTCAATACCAGACATTTATGCTGGCTGAGGTAACAAAGACTTCTGCAATTCTGCATCCGCCTAACGACATTCCTATTTCCACACTCCCCATATTGTCATATTTGACTTTTGTTTGTTCTCTCCCAAACTCTGTTCGCCATGAATGGTTCAAAATTGCAAGTAGATTCCCTAGCACTTTACAACTGAGAAGATAATGAAGGTGTCAGTTTCCCACGTCAAATGAGTAAGTCAACGAACATTTAATTTTGTTATCATGACTACTTGGCTTCTTCGTGACGCTTCTAAGAAGTAATTAGTCTTTAAACTTCGACTGAACAAGAGATTCTTTGACTATGGATATAACAATGACGTATGGTAGGATGTTGAATACACCGTAGACTTGCTAACTTGTGTATAAATGCCTTCCATCTTTAAGGTTAATAATCATAAAAAAGTTATTTTATCAAATCACTTCACCTCTAGATGTGATACTCATCAGAAGAAACCATAAAACACCAGTGAGCGATATACATTCAGAAGACGGACATGAAATAAACAATGAAAACCCTTTAGTGTTGGATTTCACCATGGAAGAAACAAAATCTTACTTGTTCTTTATGTGCCTAATACTTTAAAATTTGTTCTCCCTGTTCCAAAGAAGACGAACAAAGTATTCTGAAGACTCCCATGAAAGGGGTGGATTTATATTAGTTCTTGAGCGAATATACTCTGAAAACAATCAGCTTGTTTGTAAAGAACAATATTTCAATGAATCAGAATTCAAAGGATAACACACGCTGTATGTTTCGAAACATCTGCAGTGGATGCTCACCTGACTCCTAGTGTGAATATATCATCCTTAAATACCGTCATGTCTTCTGGCGCTCCAAATGTTCCTGACCCACCAATGTCAGATAACGTGAATAACAAAAGGCACTATTGAAGATAAAGAAGACTGCATTCACAACTGGAGTCTGATTTCTTTCGGTTTGTTTATACCCATATATAGAGCATCAAGTCTGACTTTACTTGTACTATTACACTTAGATTACTTCATGACCAGTAGTAGCCGTAAAATTAAAGTTTATAGCCGAATTTAGTCTGTATATTTAGCTGTAAAAATCGCTCCCATATGACATTTTTTGACCATACACCAAGTATTCATCCCTAGAATCTACGCGTTTTCCTAACTAGGTCAATATGGGCTTGCATATACTCTAAGAGTTAATATGTTAATCAGCAATTTGGTTTGCAACATGAAGTCCTTCATTTGGCACCAACCCTTACTTGTGAGATTACACTACTTTCTATCTCTTCCCTCCTTTTTCCTTCATTCTGCTACTCATCACATGAATTTGCTTCATATCTTCTCTTAATAATTAATTCCATGCATGATCACCATTCTCATGTATAGTATCAGTACCTAGATTTCCTCAATACCTCGCTTACGAAGTGACTGCATTATGCAATACTAACATTTATATACCTGTGGAGCACCTTCATGCCATCAGAATAATAAGTGTAAAATGAATAAATAGCATAAAAATACCAACTGAATAATCTCCTAAAGCTTGAGCTACTCCATTTAGTCCTTATTTTGTTCTGATGTTTAAGCATCTGCCAACAGAAAACTGTCATTTCGTGTCTCTTTGTGCTGATTAACAGCTGCACAGTCTGAGTTCTTAGTTTACCCACTTACGGCCAGGAAGATTATACCTACTCTTCCGAAAATATTTGTGACCACAGACTAATAAATACACTTCCCTTCAGAGCGTTTTACCATCAAACTTGTTTTCCTCTTGGTCTTTTACTAATAGTACTTACACACAGATAAGGTACTGATTAGTGTGATACTGGTCATATTAACTTAAGAATCCCCATGTGTTGGGTATTAGCAACACAACCAGCCCTTCTGTATACCAATATGCAGATTCCGAATGTCATAAAAATAAGGGCGAAAAGATTTTCTTTTAAATCGTCTGTGAACTTCAGACGCTTAATCTGCTTAATTTTCTGCAGGACATAAGTAACTCCAACATTATTTCCGGTTTTTGGATATAGAATTTTACAAACTTATTTTGAATCCTGAAAGATGTCTTTATGCTCTCAGAAGAAAACAAATTTATAAGAGTAAGCTCTTTAGTCAGCCAGCAGCTATATTCAGATATCAAAAGTTGTGCGGTTTATAGTTACAATTCTAATACAACGGTTCATGATAGTCTAGTTAAAAAAGTCAGGTTCATAAGTGAGAATTGTTTGAAACTCAGTGAGCTTAGTATTCATGATCTCTTTTCTGAGCTTATATAAACCAGCTGATTTCTTCGTTCTCGTTTCTAGGTTATGAAGAAAAGGTCCCAAGTATCAGCTGGGTTCCATAGCAGTAGTTCCAGCCACTCACCTGTTGTAACCCTGCTAACTCCAGTGGGTGTTTTCCTTTTGGTTGAATTTATACGAATAAACATGATTTGCTCCGGAAGCGTTATAAATATAGGATCTCTTGCTGTCGTGTTGTCAGACAGTTGCTTAGACTGGTCTTTAAAAATGCAAGTAGAATTCAGAAGACTACTAAAGGCAGCAAGAAAGAAAGAGAGATATGAAGCAAAACAAACGGAAGAGAAAACTTCAGGTAAATTTGGAGAAGACAGAAAGAAGAAAACGTTAATGGGCAGGATCTTAATGAATAGGTTTAGGTAGCTGACAGAAGAGAAAGGGTAAGAACCGGGAAAAGTTGTATTGCAGAGAGTGGTTTAGGAATGATCTTGGTGAGAACTTGACAGACACAGAGGTCAGTCACTAATTATTCAAATCTGTTATATACCCACAAATACGGGACCAAAAAGGAGCACAGCAGCGTAGCCGGATGGAGTAGTATATTTGCGAGGTCGTGCCAAGATACCGATACGTCCTGACTAACTGGCTAGAGAGTCGAATACGAGCGGTGCACCGAAACATGACAGCGTGCCAAATGGCGAGGATGCTTGACCGGGTGCCTTCGGCTCAGTGAGTCCAGTTAAACTATGAAGGTCGTCATCAATATCGAGTCTGGTCGAACCCTAAGCTATCGATTGTGCAGAGGTGTGTGACGCTACGGCAGGAATGTTAATAGTATAAGGTGAGAGGTGCCACATCACCTAGAGAGAGAGAATTAGTGGCTGTTGCTAAGGGGTATAAGATTGAGTCGTACTACGATAACTACGACTATGAAAGAAGATGGATGTGAAGTGGGATAAAGTGTTTGACTGATGCGACGCCATTTAGTTGTGACAACCTAATATGTATGTTAAATCGGTATGAGTAATCCAAGTGTCACTTCTTTGCTGTCCAAACTTTTCTTGGAGCTCTCAACATATGCAGTGGTGGTCAACCCTCTGAGGTAAACACAGACCCAGAGAAAAGAGAGGCACCATCACATATGGAATTTTGTTCTTTCGTCAGCTTTTTTATTCATGTTACCATAAAAATTGTTATGGTGACCCAAGGTTATATTCTCATGTCTGGATGATTTCAGTTATTCAGTATTATGTTAGTTCTTATCAAGTCACTATGTACTCTACTCTAACTAAGGGTACGGAAATCTAGATTTTTTGGTTTATCCTCGTACAGTTTTTACTGTAGCCCTGCCTCCTCCTATGGCTCTTCTCTGTGCTCACTCCGGGAGGCTCACATTTGTTTCAGATGTCATGGTGCAGTGACGTTGTGAACCTTTAGATGAGGCTGGGCGTGGGTACCGTAAGCTAAAAAAGAGGTCTCCGTTGAGCGCTATTAGTCTACTGCTGACAAAGTGTATTATAACGAAGGCCTTGGAACTTTATTCTAGTCGGTTTGAACTGGTTGTTAGTCAAGAATAAACCTAGATCTCTCCCTGTGATTGAGTGGAAGCGGTGTGAAACACATGCTTAGTAGAATACGCCCAGCAAAACTTGACTGCGGACGTACACTGTTCATCCTTTATCATGGTTAAATACCAGCACGTTCTGAAATATGTTCAGCAACCACCCCCTCATTCGCATAGTGGGTAGTCATTCACACCTATTTTGTATGGGCTAGTGGCACCTTCAGGCTGCGCATACCCCTTTAGAGGGAAGGAGGATTCAAACCTGTGACCCGTCGACTGGAAGTAGCGTGTCCGACCCGATGAGCCATACCTCCGCCCTAGACTAATATGTGGTTGTCTTGAAGTGAGCTGCAGTCCCTTCCACATTGGCATTTCATACCAACATTTCTAGCTTCTTTCCCAATAGGTTCTCCTTCTGGTGCTTTCGCCACAAAGATGCTTCTAGAGACAAAACTCATATTAATATACCTAACCTTATCTCAGCGCCTTTCCGCTGGTAAAAGATGCCACTTGTGAGGCCACAGTGCTGCCCAAAGATGCTGTTTCATCCATAAGTAGTGCTTCCTGTTGCGGCTGAAACAAAAGGGATAGTTCTGCGACAGTAGTTGTCCGCTAACTCCAAGGTCAAACACACCAACGTCGCCATCGCTGAAGCCAGAAAGAGCCTGGCCCCGGACGTCTTCTACTATTAGGTGGGAGCTGGCGAAGAAATAACCCAAATGTTGTGACTTTCTTCTTGGCAAACGTCATCACTGATCTCTATCTCACCCGGCCTTTTCGATTACGTTTACCAAGCCTTCATGGAGTGCTGGAGTAATGTGCTGATGTTGAAAGATCACTCGGCTTGATATTTCCATCCCAATCTACTGTTGGCTGTTACTTGTTTCGCGCCACCTGCTGTTGGTCGATGAACCTCTGTATGCTGCTCGGTGTGTCTCACTGTGAAGCGTCACCAGGGTGAGTCCATGAGCCGCGTTGGAACAGTGCAAGTAATCGCCCGGTTCCAAACATGTCACTACAGTGTACGGTCGTTCCACCTCTCTCCCTTTTCCTTTTCTTTGGTTTTGATGTCATCAGCATCGATCGGCAACCAGTATTCTTTCTGGATATTAATTTTCAGATTGGAGTGAGAACCAAGGGTTCCTATCACGGCCATCCTACCACTGAGTCCCCGTACAGTATTCTAAAGACATTTGGAGGCGCAACCCACAAAGGAGTGAACCCTTGTATTGTCTGATAATAAAGAAATAAATGTTCTGTTCTCAGATTAGGAACTTAACGTGACAGAAGCCAGTTTACAGGGATCATCAAACTGGTAATGGTGGAGAAGTCCCTATCAACTGAGCTGCCTGAAATGACACAGAAGGGAGGACGTCAACGTTTACCATGATATCAAAAGTGTCTTCAGGTTATGGAAAAACAGCAAAATATCACCTTGCAGTACACACGGATTTTTTACGAGTTTCAATCATTTCCACCCACCCGTCTTTTTTCACAATAAAGTGGTGCCGAAATCAGTCAATATTGGACGTTTGAGTTACATGCGATGAAGATGCTTAACCTGGCGGTATAGTCCCATGTTTCGTCGGATGAGCGTTTAGTTTAACAGCATTTCACATGCTTATGGGATCACTGGCCGGCGGAAACTCACTCCATCGATTTCAGGTAACAGCGAGCGTTAACATCTTATCAACGTCAATATCCACATCCAAACATTTCCCGCTTGTCGCAGTACCCTACACAACAATACAGATGTGAGCCATCAGAATCAGTCGTTGCGGTGAAAAGATATAAACATTTGAAGGACTTTTATCCGGTGGTAATGAAGTCTTGCACACAGAATCCACATTGAAGCATGCTGCATTATCAAGGAGGTATGTTGACCGTTGATTGTCTTCTATCAGATGGACTCGAATGAGATAAAGTACTGGAAAATTTTTCTGCGTCGCTGCCACGTTCGTGCAGACAGTTGCTGCAGCTTCCATACATTGCGTATGTATTTTGCCAGCAAGCACCGAGTCGTTAGGGGCCCAAAGTTTTAAACACGGCCATAAGCCCCGATGTTCCCCGATCCAGCGCTTCTTGGGATGATATCCCCATCGATCGTGTATGCTTCCGTCAAGCACTCTTGTTGGATGGTTCATTTGGCCTGAAGCTTGATGACATTAAAAGAGAGCTAGGTTCAACGTGAATAAATAAACATTTAGAACATCCGCGTAATAGCAAAATAGTCTTTTACGGCCTCAATGGGTGGCTTTACTTCTGTAAGTTCGTTCTGGCGAGTATGTATCTGCTCATCGACATCTGCCACTTTTGCATCCTCCTTTTGATGACCACCAGCAATGAGCTGAGAGTTTCCAGCCCATCCAATAACAGATAGAGAGCCCAATATTCTTTCCCTAAAATGACCCCTTTGCATATGGCTGACAGACGAACTACTTGTCCGAGTACCTTTACGACATAAGGCGTTTTCTAACTGGTCCTTCATTTCCAGTGCTCATATGCAGGCGAAGTACTGACTAGTTTGGTGCTCATTCTCACTGACTCACATGGGGCTGATCAAGTGTTAGACAACAGTAACAGGACAAGACCCTCGAAGGTCATTGACCTGCTTTTTCGAGGGAGGGAGTAAACTTTCTGCACCTACTGATGCCCCCGATGTCACTCTTATTAGTCTGAGCTTCTCTGAAGATAAGCGGCTGCTGCTGCGTCCGTGCTATAGTTCCACCCTTATTTCGCCCAACTCTAGGGCTTTGCACATGTCATATCTCCCCACTTTGTCAAACCAAGCCGTCACGGAACACAGGAACGTCAAGTATGATCATAGAAGCTGCTCCACCACCCATTTTCCAATTACCGTATGCATTAGTGGGTCTACGCGGACAACTTGCCTCTTTATTTCCACCCCTAGCCCTTTTTAGTGGATAAGGTTGTGCTGTCATTACAGTGGACTCACTGAGGCGGTCGACCACGTAAGTGACAGTCACCTGAATGTCTTTGTGCAACATGCTGCCACGACCGCCATGGTTTTTTGATTAAGTAGCCACGTTACACAGTAACTTGTTGAAAGCCTTGCTGGCATCACTGTTTCGACTCAAGTGCCATCATGAACGGTTGAATACGTCTAAGATTCGTCGTCACTGGTGGAGATTTTATCAATAAATATTCTAGTCTGCTTGCATGGAAGCCTTCTCCTGGGCACCTTCAGGTTCCGACATACTGCAGTTGTTAAACCCCAACTTACTCATCAAACTTGACGTCGTATGTTAGGCTATATGAGCAACTTTTTGCATCACCATGAAGTGCAGCTCGTCAGAGGCTTGTCACTGTCACCCCTGTTACGATTTTTTTCGTAAACCAAAGGGGTGATTTTCATTATGGGTGGTAGTGGTTCATTTGCACTTCAGTTGAGGATTCTGGGATAGTTAAGTGTATATCCGTCATCATGCACAGTATGTCAGTGAGTTAACAAACTGAACCTTGGCTGTTCACAGTTTAAATGATGCTTGTACATACGGCCAGTACACAGTGATTACAGAAATTCTCAACTCAAACTTTCTCCACATGACTGAGAAGTATGGTCAAAGCAGCTGAATAAGTTTCGAGAATACTATGCTCACTGTAGCCGAGTTTTCAGATTAGGCGTCACCATTACCAAATTACTGAAAGCAGATGGAACAGACCTAAAAAGCTTGGTGATAATCCTTTGACCAACAATCGGAAATAAATATGCCAGAGAAGCACTAGCAGATAGAACCAAAATATCCCTTATAGGCCTTGGTCGTGAACAACTTTCTGAAAATCACCGTAAAAGACGCAAATTTAGTAATGATTTCGAAGTAGATTCAATCGAAGTGCCCACCCAAAACACTAGTTCAAAATATTCCTGCATAGGAGAGCCTAGATGAGATTGCGACGAGGAAAAGTCCCAGAAGTATCATTTCAACCAGCAATCCTGAGGCGTTGGCACACAGGTAGACGTGGAACCAATAAATAAATAATGAAAACATGGAAATATTGACTGACCAGTCTCCTAAAGCTTCAACTGCTCTGCTTGGTCCTTTTTTGCTGTTGCGTGCAAGCCTCGGCGTGTAGCAAATCGCCATTTCACATATCTTTGTGCTGATTAACAGCTGCGTACTCTGAGTCCCTAGTTCACTCAGTTAAGGTCAGCAAGGTCATGAATATTTAGGATTTGTCCTGGTGCGAACTTGACAGACGCAAAGACCAATCACTAATTATTCGAACTTGTTATATACCCACGAATACGAGACCAAGGAAGAACACGATAGCGTAGTCGGATGGAATAGTATATTTGGATGGTTATGCCAAAATACCGATGCGTTCCAACTAACTGGCTAGAGAGTCGAATACGAGCAATGCAACGTAACACGACAGCGTGCCAAATGGCGAGGATGCTTGACCGGGTGCCTTCAGCTTAGCGAGTCCAGTTAAACTATCAAGGTCAGCATCAATGTCGAAGTCGTCAAACCCTAGGCTATTGATTTTGGGGAAGTGTGACGCTACAGATCACTTCCCCCCCTAGTGGGTTCGTGAGGACCCTAAGACGATACCAGCCGGAAGTAAAAACCCAGTGGTTTCTCCACTGGTAAAACTCTTCCGATGGGCTCACTGCGTGAGGTGGCCCCTGGTTGTCTGAACCTTATTCTAGGGTGTCGTGGCGATTAAATAAATAAAATACAATAAATGAAATTGTACGTCGTCGCGGTCATCTGTTCCTTTCGACGTTCCGTCCAGTGCTCGTTGCACCTGGAATATAAATAAAAGTCTTTAATACCACGAAAACGTTGCGTAAAAATGGGAATTATTTATATATAAACATATCGAAAAATAAAAATTTACGCTTATCTTCGCCGTTTTTTTAGTTTTTATTACATGGTAATAAAAATTGATATAAAAAGGCAAAGTGTACGAGGGTTTGTGCATTGCCGGTAAATAAGAAAAATAGTGCCTCGAAAAAAAAAGGTATGGTTGGCACACACAGCTAAGTTGAATATGACTTCAGGTACTCTGGGAACCTGACGGTTCGACCTGATCGTGTTTTTTGTTGCGCCGATGGTTGTTGCAGCTGTGCATTACCAGGCACATCGTCGAGAATTTCGATAATTGAGTCATCCGTCGGTCGGATGTAGCGAGCTGAAACGTCACTTACAATGGGGTTGCCTTCGAAATAAGCTGGTTTCAAACGGTCGATACTGACAGTATCTTCACGTCCGTCCCGCTCAATTATAGAATTTCTCATGTCGCTTAATCACTTTGAACGGCCCGTCGTAGGGTGGTTCAAGTGGTCGACGAACAGCGTCGTGGCGAACAAACACGTGTGATGTCTTCTGTAAACTGGGGTGGACGAAAACATCAGTCGTTTGCGGTCTAATCGGAGAAGGCCTAACTGAACGCATTGCGTTTGTAAGCCTAGTCACGTAAGATGCCCTGTCGGAAACATGTTTGAAAGTTGAAGGGGAAACAAACTCACCTGGTAGGCGAAGAGTGGTCCCATAGACGAGTTCTGCAGGAGTGCATCCAGCATCAACTTTCAACGCGTTACGAATACCTAGTAGGACTAGAGGCAGAGCCTCGGTCCACTGAGGTATGTTTGTAGCTGAAAGGGAAGCTTTCAGCTGTCGATGGAAACGCTCTACCATGCCATTTGCTTGTGGATGGTAGGCTGTCGTTCGGAACCGAGTGCAACCTAAAAGTGCCGTTAGAGCGTGAAATAATCCACACTCAAATTGGCGCCCACGGTCGGTTGTGACGTAGATGGACATCCGAAGTTCGCGATCCATCTTTCGACGAAAACACGAGCAACTGTTTCGGCAGTAATATCTTTAATGGGTACTGCTTCCGGCCATCGTGTGAAACGATCAACACAAGTGAAAAGGTAGGTACATCCATTAGATTCTGGTAGGGGTCCTACAATATCTATATGGACGTGGTCGAAACGCATGTCTGGGGCTAGAAATGAGCCTAAAGGGCTTTTCGTGTGTCGCGTGACTTTACACTTTTGACAAGCTAAGCACGACTGGGCCCACTCCTTAACGTCTTTGTTCATCCCAGGCCAGCAGAAACGTTGTGCGATAAGCCTAATGGTGGCTCGTACACCTGGATGAGAGAGTTTGTGCAACGTATTGAAGACGTTGCGTCGACAACTCTTCGGAACTATTGGGCGTGGTTGACTAGCAGAGACATCGCACAAAATTGTATCCTTGTCTGATCCAACCGGACAAAGTCGCAGTTTGAGAGTTGTGGACGACAACTCATGATGCAGCTCAAGGTCTTCCTTTTGACGCCGAGCTAGTTCAACGAGATCAACACCCTCGATATAGTTTATCGAAGCTATTCGAGATAGTGCGTCGGCTGCGGAGTTGTTTGCTCCAGAAATGTGGCGGATGTCTGACGTGAACTGGGAAATGTAATCCAGCTGTCGCGACTCACGAGGGGAGTATTTGTCAGACGCCGAGCTGAGGGAAAACGTTAACGGTTTGTGGTCTGTGAAAATAATGAAATCACGACCTTCCACAGAATGTCGAAAATGGCGTACAGAACAGTACATGGCTAGGAGTTCCCTACCAAATGTACTGTATCTTGTTTCCGCGTCTTGCAGCCGCCTCGAGAAAAAGGCTAACGGTTGCCACTGGTTGTCAGTCAACTGTTGCAAAACTGCTCCAATTGCTGAATCAGATGCATCAACAGCAATACTCAAAGGAGTGTTGAGGTCATGGTTGCGTTCGAAATGGCTTCCTTGACTTTAGAGAAAGCAAGTCTAGCCGCGTTGTCCAGAGACACGAACTTCGCAGTTCCTCGAAGTAGATCTGTTAGTGGTCTCATGACAGAGGCACAGTTAGGGATAAACCTTCGGTAATAACTTACCAGGCCATTGAAAGTGCGGAGATGTTTCACAGTGGTCGGCTCTGGATAGTTTGTGATAGCCGCCACTTTATCTCTCAATGGGCGTATACCTTTGTTGTCAATGGTATGCCCAAGGAAGCTGAGTGATTCAACTCCTATTTCACACTTCTGTAAGTTAACTGTGATGCCATGTTTTTTGAGTCTTTCGAATGCGAGGTCCAAATGTTTAAGGTGAGTTTCCTTATCTGGACTCGCAATTAGACAGTCATCGATGTAGACATGAACAAAATTCAAACCACGGAAGACATCGTCCATAAAGCGTTGGAATGTTTGTGCTGCATTCCGAAGACCAAATGGCATGCGCAGGAATTCAAACAGGCCAAAAGGAGTAATAATGGCTGTTTTCGCGATATCTTCTGCTGCCATAGGTATCTGGTTGTACGCTTTGACCAAGTCGATTTTTGAGAAAATGTTCATTCCGCATAAGGTTGCAGTCAAGTCGTAAACGTGAGGTATCGGGTAGCAGTCCGGAGTTGTTTTGGCGTTAAGCCTTCGGTAATCACCGGTTGGACGCCAGTCGTTGCTATCCTTTTTGGGAACCATGTGCAATGGCGATGCCCAAGGACTGTTTGACGGTCTGATAATGCCCAGTTCGAGCATATGGTCGAATTCATTTTTCGCCGTTTGAGCTTATCGGGGGCTAAACGGCGCGCTTTGGATGCCACAGGTGGACCTGTGGTTGTGACGTGATGCATAACATTGCTGGTTATGCACGGAAGAGTGTGCTTCGGTTGCTGTAACTCTGGATATTTCTCCAGAACTGCCTGGTAGGACGCGTCGCCTGATTGTTTAGTCCTAACGATGGCTAAACTCGGACCTACATAGGTGGTGCCGCCAATAGATAACTTTGTGTTGTTATCTATCAGTCGTCGACGGCGAGCATCTACGAGTAGATCGTAATGGTTTAGCAAATCTATGCCAATGATGGGCATAGAGACGTCTGCCAGGAGGAAATCCAGTGGATAGGTTTGCGTAAACCTAAGTTGAGGTAGGCATACTGTCTCCCGAATGTCGCGATTGCCTTGCCGTTGGCTGCTTGAAGATTGAAGGATGGGTCGTGATGACGCTCCTTTGTCGTTGCTGGAAGAACGCTAACTTCTGCGCCGGTGTCGACGAGGTAGCGGACTTTCGTTTTAATGTCGGTGACGTAGAGCAAACGGCTTTTCCGCCGGCTACGGTTGCCGTGAGCACGTGCCGGCGTGACCGTTTCCCGAGTTTTGTCCTTCTTAAAACGGCATGGTTTACGACATTTTCTGGCTTCATCCCCGTAAGTGTTATGAAACCAGCACCATTCAGGGTTTTCCACCCTGCTAGGTTTAGTTTAAGGGCTACCACGCGACTTGCTGCGATGCGCCAAGGTGCGTTTCTGTGAAGTGCTACGTGAGCTAGGACTTCGAGATCGTAGCAACTGTTTCACAGAGTTGCACAACTTTGTCACCTCTGAATCCTGTCGCTCTGGTTTGTCGCAGACAGAACATATGTTGGAGACGGGTCTGCTGGAGATCTCCAGTATTTTATCTGCTGAGGCTGCCAGGTCATCGAGTGGGACTGACTGAGTGTCACCAACACGGTTTGCACCGGTTGTTGCAGTTTCGAGAGAAATACCTCTCGGAAGAGGCCATCGTTGAATGTTCGTGCACCCATAACTTCTCGCATGTGTGCGAGGACTTCAGTAGCTGAGTTGCTGCCCAGCTCGACGTTACGAAGTAATTCGTCTAGGCGCTGGCGATCTGTCAGATCGCTTTTCTTCAAGAGTGCGGCCTTTAGAAGTGCATAAGGATCACTTACTTCAGGATTAAACATGTGTGCTGTAACATACCTGTTTAATTCCTTTTTTTAACACGAGAATAAAACATTTAAACATTCCCGCGGTAGTGACCGCACGACAGCAAGAAATCGAGAATGAGGATTTGACACGCCCCGTTCTCGAAAATTGGCTTCGGCGTACAGAAACCACGTTTCTGCATAGTCTGTCCAATATGGCACGAGTTGGATCGTGTTCGTAGTCGGCTTGATATGAATAAGCTTGGGAGTGTGTTCGGACATGAGAAAGTGTAGTAAATGGGTATATAAATGTTATCGAGATGAAGATAATATACAAATATAAAATGAAGCAGACTCACCAATTCAATACTTGTTATTGGCTGGGATGTGACCACGTCGGGATATTTGATCACGTCGAGCTCACCAATTCAGGATTTGTCCTGGTGCGAACTTGACAGACGCAAAGACCAATCACTAATTATTCGGACTTGCTATATACCCACGAATACGAGACCAAGCAAGAACACCATAGCCTAGTCGGATGAAATAGTATATTTGGATGGTTGTGCCAAAATACCGATGCGTTCTAACTGACCGGCTAGAGAGTCGAATACGAGCAGTGCAACGTAACACGACAGCGTGCCAAGTGGCGAGGATGCTTGACCGGGTGCCTTCAGCTTAGAAGGTCCAGTTAAACTATCAAGGTCAGCATCAATGTCGAAGGTCGTCAAACCCTAGGCCATTGATTTTGGGGAAGTGTGTGACGCTACAAATACTTTTCCAAAATACATTCTTACCTCGGATCAATGAGTATACACCAACTTGTTTTCTTCTTGGTTTTTTGTTAATGGCACTCACACACAAATAAGGTACTGATTAGTGTGATAAAGGTCCGCATTTATTCATGTAAGATTTATCATTTGCTGAGCAACAGCTGGTCAACCCATCGAATTTATTTTCCATCCCCTGGATGTGCAGTGAATCCTGAATTTTTAAGAATGTAATGTCGTTTGTCATCGTTCAGCCATTCAGGCTAGAATTAACCACCCTCAAGGTAGTCCAGTTACAACAAGTGATAATACTTCATGCTCAATCCTGGGTTCACAGCATTACAAGCATTAACAAGTAGCAACTAGTACTCGTTGCAAAAGTGGTCTCTGTGGCCTAGAACTTTGGCGTTTGAGGTGACGGGTACTGGATTCCAGCCTTAGGGAGAACAACATAATTATCTGAAATGCAGGTACATGCAGCTGACGAGTCCCAAATGCCTCGAGGCGTGCGTCTTACTGTTCAGCACCACCCAACAAATAGGCCGCGTATAAGCATCTATTCACCCCTGGGTCTCACTTTTAAACACATGAAGATAAATCATTCCGTGACATATGTCTGGTGCTGGTCCTCCTGCAGCGGCTTACAACAGCTGTTGTACACGTATAAACATATGTTTGTTTGATGACACCACACTTTCACACCTTGAAAATGAACACTATAAATTATATTTGACCCTCGTATTATTAGTGTGGCACTTCTTATATCTTCTCTTTAGCTCGGGAAGCATAGACGTTGGCTTAGTGCATGACCGAGTCATCGTATGTGGGCAACCTACTGAGTGACAAAGGAAAGAGTGGTAATGAACTTGTTTCGCTTAGTCCTCCAGGCGGCCTGTCCAAAATGTCAGAAAGTCTGCAAAGGGTGAAATTTTGTGATGTCCATTGGTATAAAAATCGCCGACGGTTGATAATTTGTGGTTGATTCCTTCATAACATTTTACAGCTACTTTGATTCAGGCAACGTGAGGGTGCGGGTGCTTATGAACCAATTAACGGTAAAAGATGAACTTAAGTTGTCATATACTCCGAAAGGTTCCCAACCCAACGCGTTACACTTAAAAAATTGTTTCAATCACAGTTCCTAGTGCTCCTAATATGAGGAACAACTGTACCTCTCGATATGTCACCTGCGCTGAATACACTCACGGACGGTGTTTTAGAAGAGAATGAAAGAACAACTTCTGAAGCATGACCCTTGATTTATTACCTTCGGAGTTATGAATGGTACTTCTAAGGGTTCTGAGTGATTTGGATCTGCCTGAAGCCACTTACTCATCGGAAGCCAAGTCACTGGAATTCTTATGCCTGGGTCTAAGAAAAAATTTGGTGTGGCTAACGGTCGTTCACACACTTCAAATATCAAGCCATGGTTCCCGTTGACAGTGAGAATCTGCCGGCACTTTTCTATGTTGAACTACGGGAGTTTCGGTGCACTAGGAAGCAAACTTACTTACCCCAAGTCCAACCGCAGTCGTAATGTCGCTTAGCCTAAGGCGGTAACATGAGTAAATTACGTTCGGGTTGTTGGAGTGCCGTAAAACTCCCCCCATCGGGAATGCAATCGCGAATTCTGTTCGTGCACACCGTGAGCGAAATAAGCCTCATCGAACACCTTCAATATATGGAAGCACAAGGGAATGACCATTCTGCTTGCCTCACAGCTGCTGGTAATAAGGGTGAGGAAGTCAATGTGACATGCATCGCATATCATGTTCTTCAGGGACCCACGTTGGGATTTCGTCTAAAAATCACAAACAGGTACGCAGACACATTGTCCCCTTCAAAATGCGTTGAAGCAAGGGTTATTTCCATGGGTTTGTAGTTGCTGATACTGACCTTACCTTCAGATTTAAAACATGGAGCTGTAAAGCAAGTTTTCCTGTCAGTAGGACAGGTTATAGCTTCTAATGGAAGAGTGAGCAGCTTCGGCAGAATCGAGGGAATATCTTTTTACTATCCCTCCCGGTTGCTGAATCAAGGAGATCTGTTTTCACTCTTTCTGTTTGTCTGAGGCTTAGAAACACCTCTCCTGAAGTTCGCAAATCGTGTTTTCAGAGATTACCTGGTTGTGGAGCAAGTATCGTATATCTAATGGTACTTGCAGACCTGTTCAGGGGAGATGCTAGGCCGTATTTCTTGGCGTTAGTTCTACGAGCTTCCAGCCTCTAATTTAGTACATTTTCGAGCAGATTTTTGACGAATTCGAGTTTTTTTCGGGATAATTGCCAGGATGAGAATCCATCGATCCCTTTAATCTACGTCGTATGAGGAAGCATGAGAGAATGCTTACACTAGAAGTACATCCAACCGCGTTACTGAGTACGGTACTCAATGCACAGCCTGTAAGCCTTTCGTATTCGCTGCAAGGTAGAATAACCCAGGGGGAGTCAGGTACTGCATTGAATATGTTGTCTACGATTTCGTGTGCCGTAATCTGACTACATACACTTATGAAACACCTACCTCCAGACTCGTGATCTCGGTTTGTGAGGCAGAAAGTGTGTCCATCGGCAGGAGAATCCACGTCCATGATATGGGATGAGCATCATGGCTCGGCAATGAGTAACGTCGTCAGCTTTGTGATATGCTTTGACTTTTATGATCACTGAATTGAAATGTTACACAATAATGAACACTTCTTAGCAGACAGGGTACAAATAGACATATAATTCATAAGTTTGGCACTCCAGTGCATAGATTTGAGTTGCCTAAGAGTGGGACTTCGTATTATGGCCTTTCTAACTAGGAAGTATTCTTCGCCGCTATTTGAAAAGTGCCATAAAAATTATTGTCCTCACAGTTCTAATTGAACTCAAACGCCGTGGTGGTGCAATCAGGTTTTCTGACGACATATTTTTCCTAAAGAAGGTATCAACTATATTTCGATCAGACTAGCTTGTCTTGAGAACATAATTCTGTGGTTCTGCCAAGCTGATTCCAGGACTCGCATCAGGGTCTAGGGGGGTGTTTTTAGGTGATACCGATGGATTACCAAGCCTTTCTTCATCGATTGATTCCAATGCGCTTCCAAGTGCCTCCGAAATCACAAGTCACTTTTAGATGCTTCTTACGTTGACAGGTTTTCCTGTCTAACATCTTAGCGGTTTTTTAAAAGTCAAAACTAGTTCAACCACTGTTCCGAAGCTCGATAAACTTTTAGCGTCAGATGGCCCTGAGAATTTGAAGATTATAGGGCAATAGCGTTTTAAATTACTTGGTTCATTTGCAGCACCACAGGCGAGTGAAATCTTACACTTAGCTTATTCCAAATGTGGGCGGTCGATTATCTTGTACAGTATGGCCAGCTGTACGTGGTCACAATGCTTGAACTCACTTAAGTAGTCTCAGGGTTGTCATCTCATTTCTGCATTAAAAGGTTGGAAAGATGATAGCCTACACTCCCCAGTTTTTAATGTCACTGGGGCTAGCCATCTGGCTTTTAAAAGGGAACTTCACTTTAGTTGCCTCCCAAAACAGAGAGATCACTTCTCAAATCTCAGGCCGTTTATCTTATAGAGACAACAAATTTGATTCCCCTGAATCTATGAGCCAAATGGAAAAGATTGAGCTCATGATATGCTGCGCGTATTGGCTCCTCAGGATTTCACATTCAGAAGTGCAGGTCAGTTGGCTTGTGTAAATCATTGAAGGAGGTATTTCAGCGAAGATACGTTTCCTGTTTGTATGAGATAAGCAAAGGATCTAATACCACTTGCCGAGAGCAAGAATTCCGACTTACTACAACAGGAATAGAAAAGTCAAGTTCAAATCTTATTTCACTTTCAAAGGTTTGACTGGATTAAATTATGCTGAAAACAAACACAGGTGAGACCAAATGTCAGTCCAGCTTTTGTTTTACTGCTTCAATTGTTATGACTCGTAACAGCAATCGACCTTCCATCTTTTAATAATCTTTGTGAGTTTCTGTATCTTTAGTGACAGTGAAGTTTTATTTTTTTAAACAGTTAAACTTTTAAATTGTTGTTCAGATGAAACCTGTTTCATTCTGTACATTAAATTTGTATAGAAAGTTAGATCCTGAAAATTACTGGATTTTTCATATATAATGCACACTATCAAAGCTTGAAATTTTGTGTGAATTCAAGTGAGTTAATAGGACTTTTTCAAACTGTAAGTAGGCTGGTTATTCCCTGAAGGTCTTTGAAAGCTTGATAATTAATCGGCACCTTCCTTGGTTTTCCAAAATAACTATACAGTTGGATGGAACTTCTCTTAATTACTGTGTCAGAAACTCTAGTTTTCTGCAGATTGTTTGTGATCAAGCCTTTTTAAACTTGATTACTACGTTTTGCTTCCGGATGAAAGCTTTTTGGGTTGATCTGCCTTGGTATTTCGTCAAACATTCGACAGTATTAGGATACTACAAGTCTCAATATCTAATATCTGTCTAATGAGCTTGTGTAAACCGGTTGATTTCTTCTTGGTAGCTTCTTGGTCTTGCAGAACTGTTTCAGGTCTTTGTCGGATTCCGATTTAGAAGACCCACTCACTCATCTGCTATAGCTCTGGTATATAGAGCAGAAGGTAAAATGTTGGTTATTTTGACTTTGGCTGTGGTACAGTTGGCTTCTCCAGACGTCGAGTTGCCAGACAGTTGTTTGGACTAGTCGTTACAGAGAGTTAGGGGTAGTAAAGAGAAAACTTAGAAGGGCAAATTTGTGTGAGTAAAAAAAGAAAGAGAAGTGAACTAATGGAGTAATCCACTTACACCCAAGTAAGGTGAGGAGGCGTGCAAAAATATGAAGAACTTAAGTAGGTGAGATTAATTCACGGCAGTTAGAAATGATTCAAAGGGCTTAAATGGTTACGGTAGGAATAAAACTGGGGCAGAGGTAATGTGTAATAAACCGCTTCTTTCATTCTCAATTGCTGACTAGAGTCAGCTATTTTTTGTTCCACTATAGGCTGTTTTATCACATATAAGACGGGAGGTTTGAACTAAAAATCCCACTTTGTCGTTACAGTTTAGAATTTTGGATAGTGTGTCATATGTGTATTCGTATATGTTGACAGCAGATATACGTATGAAGACTCAGTTCCGTTTTGAGCATCTTCATTGTAGAAGTTGACACAGCTTGACTAATTAGGAGTCTAACTTGTCGGTATTTCTGTAGAATAAAAGCAGTTCCACGTAAAATTCATTGTACCTCACTTTTCAAAATCTCTTGCGGCTGCGTAGGAAAACGTCAATCCTAATAAAAGTGAAAAATGTGATGTCAGTACAAAAGAAATCATTAGGGATTTAAAAGTACCTATTTATGTTTTTTCCTTAGCTAGTTGGTCCGATAGATTGAACTTGTTAGCTCAGAGAATGCAGTGGAACCAACAGCAAACATCTGAGCTACAAATATTCGTCAGAGTGTTCAAATGGTGAACACCGGTATGAGATCATTCATTTCTAACAGAGCATGACAACCCTTTTCTGGCGAATTCCCTAGCAGAATTACTGTTTGTGCGTTAGCTTGTCTATTGGATGCAGAAAAACGTCTGGTTTTGTTTAGTCGTAACCATAGTTTGCAGAATACTCTTCGCGCTTTGAGAATAGGGGAAGCACGTTATTTTTTAGATCGCTTAATGACTTCAATTCTTTTGGTTAATAAAACTGGGCACTTCACTCAGGTCTTTAAATTACTGAAAGAAGATGCGGAGTCACATTTTATAGCACAGAGTCCGATTAATTAACAGCTTGATCTAACAAGTCAATTTCGGTGTGTGAACAATGAAACCATGAATGTCGTTGATGTCTTAAACTAATGTTGTGCTGAGACAAGAAAGCAGATCAAGTCGACCAGTAAACCTTTACACGAAATTGAGAATGTCGTTTTAAGACCATTCGTCACCACTTAGTTGAGTCAGTCTACACTCAGGGTATATGTGGAATTGACGAAGGTATATAAGTTGCTGCAACTTTAAGGGCACGTTAAAATTTACTTCACAAATAATAAAGAGCTAATATTGAGTCTGTTCGTCAGTCTTTCATTCAAAGCTTTTCTGCCATAACTATAGTGTTCACGTATTGTAACTTTATACGGTGATAAACATGGACACTAGCCGCATCAATGGCTTTAAGTTCTAAGGAAAGGGCCGCATAGGTACTGTCAATTAGCCGAAAAAGAATTCTAGCGTTTAATAGATCATCGGTTTCATGCATTGGCACAAGATCTGGAGGGGAAGATTCGCTACTTAGGCCGAAACACATGAAAGATTTGCTGTTTAAGGGCGTGCTTTATTATAAAGAGGATTAACATACTATAAGGTGAGCTATAAACTTTGTTTGAATCTCATTTTTACCGAATGCATTAAAATTTACTGAGACGGCGGAAGCTTCCACCTCTGTTGGTTACCTTTTCCTACAATTTAATAGACTATGCCCTATCTTGTTAACAAGATCTATTCATTTTTGAAATGGAAGATCATAAAATTTTATCTCATAAATGTTTGTTTCATTTACTACTAAAAACAAGCAATGTACTTGAAGGTCATCAGTGAGATAAATTACTGCCACACTACACTTATTTTCCTGCTTCATCACCGCTAATTTTCTTTCTGGAGATCATTGTCGTTTCATTTGGATAAGGTATAAGTCATATTTCTACGAATCTATATAACGCATCCATCAAAGTTTCTAGCACGCCAAATTTATTTGCAAGATTAGGAACATTAATGTAAGAGACCTATATCAATATAGGTTTGGATAAAGTTATCTTTTAGGAGGTAAATACCTAAAAATCCAATCAACCACAGTTTATATCTCCACGTTAAGAAAGGATCACATGGTGAGGGATCATTTTGGTGTCATGTACCGATCTTTTGTCTAGATAGTAGCTTCTTAAAACCTAAGGTGTAAACTTTCATAAAAACGTAAATGTATATTAGATAAAGCAGCTTAAATTTATTCATGTGAATCGCTTTGGCGTGAAGGTCCTAATTTTTCCACGTAACTAATTTTTGCTACCAACAAGTGTTGTGCTGCAGTTTCACTAGTTTACATTTTGCACGATGAATAAAACTAGTCTCAAAACATTCAGTTTTAACCGTCAAAATTTTTGCTGCTTTCCCAGTCGATTAACTGTAAACGAAAGATAATGGCAATACATCGGCTTCTAAATCATGCTTTTTAATCTACATACCGAAGTTAGGACTGCAAAGTACCAAAAACAATATACCTCTAAATATGTTGATAGGTTCTAAGGACACGGATATAAGCTGTATTTAAGATACCGTAATTTATCAAGGATTATTCACATTTTTTAGAATTCAAGGATAATTAAAGTTTGTCTGTGATGATACGGATATAAAAATACGCCCTTGTAATTTAATTTTCAGAATGGACAGATAATATTGTCTAAGATACTTTAAGTATAATTTTGAATGGTTAAAACTGCCTCTTCACACCACTATTAGCAGGCAGAGAATTGAAGGGGCTCCTCATTTTGAGGACTAATCAAGTCAGGATGTAGGTAGTCTCGAAAAACACCCTCTCTGAAAAATTTCATAGGCTGTATAAATTCTTTTCGGCTTGAAATAATAACTTGTCTTTTACCTGAAATTAAGTATTCAATTTCAACGTCGTCAATAAAAGCTAGACACCACTTATCGGAGTGACCGAATTATGCCAGTCTGGATAAATACCTGATTGTATTAGGTTGATCAAAAGGTGATTTTCACTCAACATAATCGTGACAGTAATCTTCTAAGAATTAAAATATCCAAATTAGGTTTCTAACCACACAAAGGGAATGTTTTTCACCCAATTCTATTCAATTTTATCACAGTTATCCACTCAGGAATTCCTGTTGATTGCTAAGTATATCTTGTTCAAGTCAGAAAACTCAAGAAAATTACAGATATTTTCCTTGAGCTGTCTGCATAATTCACACCAGTCCACCCTGACATCAATGCCAGTCGGTTTAGTGTTAGTCAGTTAAAAATAGATGCTACATTTAACCTTGAAGCTGACGACAGTTGTCTTGAGAAGGTTGGAGTAGTTTGGGCCATCTGACTGAGGTCTAAAGAATGTTAAAAATTGATAGTTGCAGCCTTTTCTCAAAAATAATTGGATAGCGATCGTGACAACGGAAACTCATTCAATGTCTGTCCAAAAAAATTGGACAAACGTTATGATGACCTCTTTTATTTTCACCGGTTTTCTCATCTTTCATTGTAAACACTTATGTGAAGTTAAAGTTCCGTGGCAGATTCTGTTTTCGCTCTTGTATTCGTGTCCTTTATACAAATTTGGGTTGTTTGTGGACAGAGCGCAGATTAGCTTAGTGACATGTTTACGTGATTTCATAACGCTGAACTTTCTAGAGTAGGGGTGAAGGTCAGTTCTAAGCGAGTGATCTGCATATAATTATAGGTAATGTGTGATAGTACAAGATAGTGGAAGGTACTAATTGTATTGTCTTGAGTGGATAATATCTGACAGTTACTTTTTGTGATGTCTCGTGGAATCAACCAACGATGACTCCAAATGATGAACAGACCTCTGTCTATTATTAATTCACGCTTTCAACGCTATCATAAGCAGCTTATCTTGCGAAAAGGGTATAAAAAATTAAAGTATTGGAAGCAATTATACACAGTCTGCACGATGCAGAGACGAAATATTGAATCTTTGTACTAACTAAGTAACTATGAGTTTGAAAATTTCGCCTGGTTAACTAGTTCATAAGTTACTAGATGGTCCTAAGCCCAGATAAAGAGGGAAGGTTGGACATAAGGCTAGCAACCCTATCCCGGAAAACCAATCCACTCACTAAAAAACTTCAAAGCACAAAGAAGATATTGAAATTAAAAACAAGCTTATTCCTCTCTGGAGTCGGAGAGATGAAATGACGCCGGTTGGTGAAAGCCTCCAGGAAGCCAATTGCCCCATGTGTCTTCTCTTCTCTCAATGAAAGCAAAAGTAAGGATGGGGACATGGAATGTCCACACCATGCATGAACCTACCAAGGCTGCCCAGATTGCCAAAGAGATGAGGAGGTATGGCATGAAGGTGCTTGGAATCTGCGAAAGCAGGTGGAATGGAAGTGGACTCTCCAGACTGTCAACTGCAGAGTCAATAATCTACTTCGATATTATCACCCAGACGACAACCACAAGCAGGGCACACTGAGTTTTCGAGTGGCCATCATGATGTCCCCAACAGCATCAAAGGCTCCCTCTCATGCAGTGGGAACCAATCTCCTCCTCCAGCATCAGGATCATGACAGCAAGATGAATTCAACTCAAAAGGAAGAAAAGTCACAGTCATACAATGCCAAGCTACGCACCTACAAATAATGCAGATGAAGAGAGGAAGGAGGAATTCTACAGACAACTGCATTCAGTAATGGACAAGACCCCATCCGAGATGGTGACATCAAAATTCATTCTAGTGGGTGATGTGACAAGAATGTCAAACTGCGTGGAGCAGACAACAGAGGAAGAGAACTGATGATGGGTCGAGAAGCACTTGGTGAAATGAATGAGAATGGAGAACTGTTTGCAGATTTCTGCGCATTCGATGACTTTGTGATTGGAGGTACTGTGTACAAACAAAAGGATATTCACAAAGTGACATGAATTTGAGTTCACCAGATGGACACACTAATAATCAGATCGACTTTATTTCAGTATGAAGAGAGTGGAGATGGAGACGCAGCCAGCCTACTGGACACAAGATCATATGAAGAAGGGGAACAGATATAGGTAGGTTCATACCACTCACTATCAAGTGCAAGGAACCTTCCAAATCAAGTTGAAAGCCTTGATAGAAGTTTGTGGTATGCCACAGCTCAATTTCAACACCCAGAAACTGAAGGACAAGACTACAAAGGAGATCTTCACGTCAGTCAGCCAGTTGTCAGGAAAAGATGGGAGACATTAGGCAACATCCGTGAAGAAACCTACCTGGAAGCGCACCGGAAATCCTTGAAACAGACATGTAAGGAAACCCGCATAACCATGTTAGGAAGACGAAAAAACAGGACGAAGAATGGATCTCGACGGATACATGTGAGCTGATAGAGGAGGGAGAGGAAGATGGTAATGATGAAACAGAAGATGAACCAGTGCAAGAATGAACAAAGAAATGAGGAACTGAGTACAACGTATAAAACACTACACTGGACAAAGAAGACAAAAAGAGTACACGAAAAGACAAAAGACACTTCTACGACACATTGGTAAGTGAGGTAGAGCAGGCTGCTGGTAGGAGAGACCTGACAACATTATATCAAATAACCAGGCTACTATCTGTGAAGAGACCAACTCAGATGAAACCAGTGAGAGATAGTGAAGGAAAACTAGTTACCGAAGAGGAGAAACAAAGCAAACAGTGGGCCGATCACTTAAAGGCATTCTTGAAACGCACATCACCGCCACCTCCAACTCGTCTAGAAATACCACCAGCAGTCCGGCCATAGAATTACCAGTGAACACATACTCTCCGACAAAATCAGAAGTTCTGAGTTCCATAGAACTGCTGAAATCCAGGAAAGCGACAGGATTAGATCGAATTCCTCCAGAAACACTGAAAACAGACACAGAGACAACAGCGGACATGCTCACACCACTATTGCAGAAGGTTTGGAAGAAAGGAAGTAAGGATACCTTCCGATTGGAAGAAGGGCTAACTTGTCAAACTCTCAAAGAAGAGAGACCTAAGTCTTTGCGAGAACTGGGGCCAAATCATGCACCTGCTCACCTTAAGTGCATCGTCCTGGAGAGAGTGAAAGTTGCGCTGGATTCATAATTGCGACTGGAACAGGCTGACTGACTTCAGGAAGAACAAATCATGTGTGCATCAAATTGCAATACTTCACTACACATCATCATAGAACGGAGCATAGTATACCTCAAATTCATTGACTTTGAAAAGGCTTCCGACAGCGTCGACCGAGAAGTAATTTGACAGACAGCTGCTGCTTCAATACTACGGTTTCAGTGCCACAAATCTTTATCAACCTCATTCAACAGCCATATGCTATATGACGACGCAATATGCCAAGTGATATGCAATGGAAAACTCAGTGACGCTTTTGAAGTGAAGATAGGAGTAAGACAAGGCTGCTGCCTACTATCACCCATGATCTCTCTGATTGTGGTCGACTGGACTGGATCATAAAGCAAAACGTGAGGAGTGAGAAGGTGGGCATACGCTGGCTGAGCCGATGTAAAGACTCCAGAGGAAGATTTAGATTTCGCCAATGATGATTCACGTCTAATGTCTTGTTGTACAAACTCGAATATTTACAGGTGAAAACTAACAAGTTGACAGAAAAAGTGAGGCAGCGAATACGGGACTTCAAGTAAATGTAGAGAAGACAGAGGCGATGAAAATACCCAAGCAACAACAGCATGAACAGCAAGCACTAATCACCACCAACGGGAGAAACCTAAAGGAAGTAGTCTCTTTCACCTGCACTAATCTGAAGTCAGTGTGGAGATCTACTGCATTCAGCATAAAGCGTGAACAAGATCCGGGTTTCCAGCAGTAATTCAGTCAAGTAAGTCAATGCTTCTATGTGATGGTTGATAGACTTGATGGTGCATCACGAAAGCATTTCCAACAAACTACAGACATTCATCAACTGCTCACTCAATACTGAAGACCGGATGGCCAGAAAGAATAAACAACAAAGAGCTCAGTCCGGCTGGCAACGAAACAACCAAGAACCCGTCGCTCAACAAATATGCAGGAGAGGAAATTGGAGCTGGATTGGACATACATAGAGAAGATCGATTGAGGACATCACACATCAGGCCAGGCCCTCGAGGGGAACCCAAAAGAGAAACGATGGGTTGGACATCCAAGGTGAGGGTGACATGGAGGAGATGGTGTGAGGAATAAATGAAATCTTCTGGACAGACATGGAGCCAGGTTCAATAGACTGCAGAGAACAGAGTGTAGCGGAGATGTGCAACTGAAGCCCAATGTTCCACTAGGAAACCAAGGGACAAATAATAATAATGATGAGTTTCATAACCAGAAGGAAAGCAGTTTGGTAGCCAAGTAGGAATCTTAAATTTGTCGTATCGCGTCAATATAGCAAGATACTTGAAATAAATGGCTTGGGGACTGTAAATGAGCAAAGAAATTCGTCACGACGAGATACTGAATGGTATGGATACTTTACCATACACTTTCAGTAAAGCTAAAATAAAACTTAGAAGGTCAGCAGCAATGTCGAATATCGTTGAACTACAGGCTGCTGATTTTATGAAATTATTTGTTATCCCACTGCCTTAGTTATGTTGAGTGGCACAAGTATATTATTGGATAAATTTATGTAAACGTAATTCTTATTTGATGAATGAATTTATTCCTTTACTTCGAAAAGTGTACCCATCTTGATATGAACTATATTCTATTTGTATTTAGTAGTTAGTAACCTAAAATTATATCTAGAATTAGTAAAAGTGAAGAAAGAATGTGAAAATAAAGAAAAAGTCAGATTCATCTTGGTGACTTGAAGTGGGATCTAGGACGTGTGTTTCGTCCTCTTTGGGATTCATCAGATGGATATACCTACACTTCAGTGAGTGGTGTACATCCCACTAGGCCTCGAAACCAGTACTCACCTCTGTAAACGGTAAGGAGTTCGAGTCTTAGCGGGAACAAAATTACTCACTGAGGTACAAGAACCTTCAATCGACCAATTCCAAATAGGACGAAGCGCCGATCCTAGCTTCCACTGCAAGTCACTAAGATGAACACAATATAATGAATATCGGATAGCATCGAGTTACCCGCAACGGAGTCTATCCGACAACACAGGTAGAGTAATTCGACCCTGTGAAGCAACTAAAAATTACAATATCAATCAGTAACAAACGAAAAGTTGTTTACCTAAACATTCTAAGCAATGTTCTTTGAGTTTCATAGTGAACTTGGTACACTTTCACTTAATTTACAGTTTTAATAAAACACCAATTACTATTACCGCTTTGCTTTCCATTTTCACTCATTAGTGTGGCTAATTTATATTGCCGAAAATATTAATTTGTAATAACCAACATCTTAGTTGTCTCTAACTGTGAAAAACAAAAAACTTCCTACCTAAACTATTTTTGCTACTATAGTCTTTAGAAAATGTGATTAAACAATGGACTGGATTTCTACGCACTTCATTTTTGTTGAATTCAGTAAAGTGTAAAATGAAAGTTATAGACGTTTTTGCAAAACCTAGTGTCCGTTTAAGCATTCTGTATAAACACTTTCGTCTACTTTGAAATGAACGTTTTTATTGTCAATTTTAACGTCAGCATGTACTGAATTGGTTTGTATACAATTTTTTTGTCTTTACAAACTTGACTAGAACAGGATGTAATCACATAGTGTTCACTTCATTTTGGTGGGAAGTAATCAACCTTATATAATTTTAATATCAAAGTATATGAAAAATGTTTGCCTACTACATTCATTTCTACAGTAGAGTATTCAAGTAATATCGTGAAAACATTAATATTTGGTCCCCAAAACCAGTAGGAATAACTAGCCTATCATGAGGATTACTAACTAGATTGATCATTTCAAAGAAGTGTCGGTAAATATTCTGGTTTAATCACACTTATTTCATCCTTTCGGAGAAACTGAAAGATAACCAATATTTTGACACAAAATTTCTTCTGCAAGAATGTTTTCCGCACATATTATCTCAAGAACACGTCTTTTGTATTTGAATGGACAGTTTTATGTTTATCCGAATACTTCTTGAATTTCACTTTCTGACAAGAAGGTTATATACTTACGGTTTTTCATAAAAGGAGAATAATAGAAAGAAATATTTCTAACCATGACATTAAACTCGACTTAAAAGGCCCCTAAACAGTTGATCAGCTAATGATATAAAGACAGTGAATAACCCTCCATGTCAGACTCATCTACATCCTACGTGTCAAACCTTAGACCAGGGTATTTATTCAAGAATATATTTCATTTTTGATTCTAGCTTTATGAACAGCTGTTAATCTTTTTACTAAGTTGTCATTATATGTCTTGGTTCCAAACTTAATTTCAAATTAAACGGTTTGATGACCATTTTGATTGGCCTTATCGATTGAGTTTGGTAATTAATTTTGTTTCACTGATTCCAAGATATCACTGAATATTCATGCAAATTATTGTCCGCCTAAATATTAGGATCACTCTGACAGGCTCTAACTGATTCATGCGTAGTTATTTCTTCATGTTTTCAACTATTTTTTTTCAATATTTAACTAGGCTTTTCAGTACATTTTCACCCTTTGAAATATCACGCTGCCTCAATTTATAAAAGTGAAGGTACACTGCAACTCAGCAAAGTGAATGCTTCCTGACTGAAGTCCTGTGTTGTTTTTAGATTCGAAACTTTAAGACATATAATGTTGTGACTCACTGAAAAACCTTCCATTGGTTAAGTAGAAAAGATTTCAAGCTTGGAATGTAGATGATGTTGGTTGGCAGAAAACACTGAATCAACAGTTTTCCTTACAGTGATCAGGTTTGCAGTAGTATAATAACATTCACCTCCAGAAAATGTATTCTTATCTCTTTTAAGCCCGATTGTTCGAACCTTGAAGAGTTAGAAAAAGACTGTTGGTTAGCTGTCTTATTTTGCGTAAAAGCAGTGGTTTTATCTTTCAGATTATTTCTCCTAGAAAATAAGACATAAATACTTCTCTCATGCTTAGTAGTGGCCTATCCTGGTATAGGGATTACTGGAAATGTTGATTTTCTTCAAACAACTATAGTAGTTGATCTGTAAAGATATATATTTAAATAGTATAGAAAGCAAACTAGCAAACGGCTTGAATTGACTTGGTTGTAACTAGGCCATGGAGTTCAGGAAGGGTGTTTGTCCTTTTTGGGACTCGTCAGCTGGATATATCTGCACCCCAGTGAGTGACTTTGTTCCCACTTAGACTCTAACCTCGTACCCATAGCTTTAAACATCAAAACATTATTCCCTAAGCCACTGAAGCAAGATAACCACCTCTTGGATAACAGGTATTAGTTATTATTATTTCTTGATAATTTTAATTCTCTATTGTTACACTGGATCAAATTGTTCGACATTTGTTGGCATATGGTCTCCTATAAGTTATAAGTCAGCTGTAACCATAAACATCCAGGTACTATCAAAGAGTCCTCATTGCAGGTTATATCTCAAGAGTGGCTGATCAATTCTATCCCGTATAACAACAGAGAAGTGCAATTACCAACAAATAATGAAAGCTGTCTTTAGATTGATCATCAATAGCTTCTCTCAATCTCACTGTATCAATCTATTTTGGTGTGTTAACTTATCCTTTTGTCATAATCGTACTCGAGTTACTTACTTGCTCATGCTGTAAGGTTCAGCAGTCTGTATTTTTCACATTTAGTCATCATGTAGGTATACTATGAAGCTGTAATAGAAAATCTATTTTTTTCAATATTTTTTACTTACAGTTTTATGTCTATGTGTGAGACAGAGGAAACACCGTTTTCGAGGAGTTTTATCAAGTTACAAGAGTACAATAAAAATGATTTAAGAATACGTATTATGCAGTGGAATATGCTAGCTCAAGGTAAGTAATACAATTCAGGAATTAATTATTTTGTTTTGATATAGGTTTTATCCCACTGGATGAATTTGTATATTGTCCTAGTAAACTTTTATCACTAGAGCGGAGATGTAAGATAATAGCTAATGAAATTTTGCATTACAACCCGGATTTCATATGTTTACAAGAAGCTGATATCATTAAAGACATTGTAAATCATCTTAATGAGAATGGTGAAAAAATTGCCTACGATTATCAATTCCTACCAAAACGTTTATCACCGTGTTTATTTGTTGAAGATAATCAAGGTCCTGATGGACTTGCTGTTATTTATCGGTAAACTTCTGCGCCTCTTTTAATGTTCCCAAAAAAAATAGGAATGATAATTTTGAATTATTGAAGTCAGAAGAGATCCCATTGGATGAAAACAACTCACGTCAAGCATTGTTTTGTCATTTTAAGCATAAAAATGATGACAATGCCAACAAAGGGTATTCTGATATCTACCTAATTTGTCTTCATTTGAAAGCTAAAGAAAGCTGTTCAGAAATACGTTATCAACAAGGAAAGAAGCTTGTTGATTACTTGTCATCATTCATTAATCATACTTCCTCCAACTCAACATCAGTTGTGAACTATCCAATTTTTGTTTGTGGAGATTTTAATGCTGAGCCTACAGAATCAGTAATTAATCTTCTACGAAATTTCCCTTCCAGTCCTAATACACCCTATAAGCTTACAAGTGCTTATTGTTTAGCAGGTAGCGGTAGTGAACCTGAATTCACAACATGGAAAATCAGAAAAAGTGAACGAATTGTAAATTTAACTGAAGTTTGTCACACAATTGATTATATTTGGTACTGTGATCGTTTGTGTACTCTACTAGGGGTTTGGTCTATTCCATCGAAAAGTGAAATCGGTCCCTTTGGTCTTCCATCAGCTATGTTTCCATCAGACCACATGAATTTAATTGCAGATTTCAGCTTATCTACATGTGAGAGATAATGGAAGATGTCGAAATGTGACATTGTGTTCAAGAGCAAGCTTCAGTGTTTCTATCAGTCTTGCTTTAAATTGTTCATCAGTCAATTTCCACTTAACTTCCATGCGGTTGGAATCTTTTCCGCTAACTATGGATACGTCGTCGTACAATATGTAAAGAAAACGTTGTAAACACCATTCCTTCAGAACTCTATGCTTGTTGAATAAATACTGTACATACATCTTACTTAGTTATTACTTGAGATTATAACTTCATAAACTACTGGGATCAAGTTATTCACTATGTGTTTGAACGCGAATAGAATAAGGGGTTGTTCACGGATCCTTGTAATTTCCCGTTGTTGCACAGGGCCGAATCGCTCAACCTCTGTCTGCAGACGGCTTCTATCCAGATGCTTCAACACTGTCTGGATATTCATTATGTTACGGTCTATTTAATGGCTAGCAGTGGAATCCCGGATGTGCGTCTCTTCCTACTTGGGACTCGTTAGCTGGATGACGGCTGACGAGTACCGAGTGGGGCAAAACATGTGGTCTGGATTCCTTTGCTAGCTAGACTACAATAAAATGAGGGCGTATTGAGGTCGCTGTAACTTGCTTGCCTCTATTTTGAGTTAAAATGACTTAGTAGCTTGTATATGAAGTAAGATTTCACAGCATAGCTAGCAAGTATAAGTCGTTTTATCTGACTTATTTTTACCAATTTAACTCATTACCTAACCTCTATCTGAACAATGTTTTCATAAAACCCTAATGAGATAATAAAGTTTCAGGTGTTGTGTAATAATCGAATTATTCAAATACTGTGGTCTAGTTTATCACTACTAATTCATTATCACACTAATAAGTTTGTTCTTTAGTAGTTTGAAACGTTAACAGCTAGTTGCCCTATTTGAAGCAGCTATGAACAGTCCTTCCCCAGTGTATATATGTATCCTCTTTCTAATGAATACCTTAACTTATGTGACTGAAAACTTCTGACCATTTCCTCAAACATTCATGTTCAACTTGCAGCGCATAGGTGAGAAAAAGTTTGTATTGGAATACATCGCTTAATAATCTAAGCCTACTGATAACCAGACCTTCATATTTTTGACCGTTTACCAAAAGAGGTATGAATACATACACTGACTGTGTTAAAGCATACCTTACCACTAAAAGAATCAGTGACAATGCATTAGTATTCATCTCTATTTCTTTTTTATTTATATCATTATTTATCCCTTGGGTTCCTGGTGGAACATCGGGTTTCAACAGAACGTCTCTATTGAACTCTGTTTTCTGCAGTCTATTGAACCTGGGTCCATGTCTGTCCAGAAGATTTTATTTATTCCTCACACCATCTCCTCCATGTCACCCTCACCTTGGATGTCCAACCCATCGTTTCTCCTTTGGGTTCCCCTCGAGGGCCTGGCCTGATGTGTGATGTCCCCAATCGGTCTTCTCTATGTATGCCCAATCCAGCTCCAATTTCCTCTCCTGCATATTTGTTGGGCTCTCTATTTCTTTAGCTATAGAAAATTAGTACCAGTGATCAGCTTCAGTTTTGTTCATCTGACCTAGACACTGGATCTATTGGTTTCTCGAAAATACAAAGTTATTGCTGTAACATAAGATGAAAAGCGATTGACCAGCATGAAACATGAGTAATATTATTGTGAGTACTTGTATCAAAGTCTTTTTTCTAGTATTTTTCAATCTCTGGTGGTAATCAATCCACCCACTCAAATAATCACTTCCTAAACTTAAAGATAAATACTTATCGAATATGCGTTTAGTAAATAATAGTAGATTCTGGAAATGGCTATAACTTACTGACTGACTCACAAAATCAATATAGAACCTTACACAAAAGTCTGTCGGTTCAAGTTGCCACACTTTACAGTAGTATACCAAGAACAGATGGGTAAAAAGACAGTGATATCATATTAATCAAAGTTGTCTGATAGAATAAACAATCTGTAGGTAACGGTTAGTGTAAATATTTAAGCTTTAGAAGATATAAAGGCGTGAGTACATCTGCAACATTGTGACTGATTTCCAACCATCTCACCAGGAGTCCTCAACTACTGATTCCTTTCGTCTCAGGGACCCCAATCAGGCAGTCTACATCTCCCCACACAACTAAGACCATCAGTAAGAGAGTTCATCGACCGGTGACACGTACTGGTCTGGCCATCGGACCTTGCTGCATATATATTTCCAGGTTGTCTATCTGTTACCGTTTGACTAGTAAAGTGTTTTTATTACCAACATTCAATGCTTTCAGTGAAACCTTAAACTCGTCCATTGTTTTGTCAAACAAAGTGAGTTTATTCTGTTGCTTTCCAAAAGAACGCTGCTAATGACAGGTGGAATGAGGAATGTTAGTTGTTTGGAGAAATCGGCAGGAAACCCGGTTTTTCCTTGTTTATATGCTTGTTGGCACTTGTTAGGAGATCAGTCATAGTTCAAATAGCTCAGTAGTAACCTCGCTGACAGCACTGGTTGATGGGTGTTCGAATCCCTCAGGAGACATCAGTTTTTCTGAGGCTGCAGATACGCCTTGCTGACAAGTGCCAACAAGCACAAAACCCAGGTTGACCAGGGCCTCCTGCCGTCTGCTTCCAATCAACTAACACCCATCAAAGTGCACCGCGATGGTGAGCCTCCTAGCTTGATGACCACATTCCAAAATGATCGGCGAGATTCGGTTAAAACTCAGGGATAGACAGTATGAAATTGGTTGCTCTCCAGTTACCAATCAGAGTGTTTTTCACGAGGTTTTTGAGAAGTAATAATCGCCTGACCAAATCTTTACAGTCCTGTACATTGGCATAGCTATCTACAAGTGTTTCTCATGACCATTTAAGAGCTTACAAAATCCATTCTTCATAAGAGCTACAAACATGATGAAATCAATGTTTTTATTGATCCCTAAACTTACACATTTCATGAGATAATGATATTAATGATAAAAAATGTAATGTATAGAAGTTAAATTAAGTGACATTATCATAGACTGTTGCGTTTTTCATTCTGTGATAATGAACACCCGCTACCAGTCTTTTCAAAGTATGATACCATATCACAGATGTATACTTACCTACTATTTATTATTGATGAATATTTTACTCTATATCATGTTATAGATACATAAAATGTAAGTGATTCTACTTTATTAGGTCTGTGAACGCATGACCTTGAATGCTATTAGATCAATATTTAATAGTGAAATGTGAAAGCTATAAGTAGTTGACAGTTGGAATATAATTAGTTTCTTTTTTTCTGGAATTCATTTTTGTAACCGGTGTATACATTTCATATCAGTTTTAAATGATTATGTAAGGCCGTGTAGAATCTACATGTCAATTAAGCACTTCAAATGTAGTAGTGACCAAGGTCATTAAGGTTCATAATAATATGGACACATTAGATTATAAACATGAAAAATTCTATTTGTCACCACTTAAATTCCTCACCCTGTAATCGTAACCTGTTTCAAAGGATTTCAGTTCGCTTTATGATGAGCAACACGATAAATAGCCACTTGATCGGAGGCTAAAGAAGTAAAACTACTAATATTAATGTCGCCTAAGGTAACATGAAAGAGATCATAGAGAAAAATTACTAAAAGAAAACTCATCGAAGAAAAGTTTCTTCTCAACGAATCATTTTCAAAGCTCTATGTAGTAATCAGAGTTACAGAAAAATATGTATATCTTATCACCTAATGAGTGAGTACAAGGTCATCAAGAATGGTCAATAACGTCACAAGATTAGAATGTCTTGAAGGTCAACTCAATGTCATCACAAATTGCTGGGAGAATTATGACAAATAAACAAGGAAATGAATTACGAGTCTTATAGATATTATGACCAAGGTAGATTTAGAGACTCAGTGTAACTCTTTGGAACACAAAGATCAAACTGCATTGCTAAAGCCGAGATGCTGATGGCTTTACACTGTCCTTTGGACAGCTATGCAGGATAGTGTTCGGAGGATGGAAGCAATAATAGCGGTTTATTCCCCAATATACTGGCTCATAGAAGTGCGGCATTACAGCACAGTAAAAACCATAATGAGGTATTTCACCTCTGCTAGTTACTAAGACATCATGTTCGAGGGGAAACGTGCCTATCATCGTTTCTCCTTTAAAATGTTTAGTGATGAGTGTGAAGTTCGCTGTCTGTGACGCAGTTAAATGTGATGTAACAAAACAGCCTGAGAATAAGATTCTGCCTTAAAGGTGTAATGTATTTGAATGGAATCTTTATGCAAGAGAATGAATGGACAAAATGTATTTGTTCAAATGATGTACACAGTCCACAAAAACCAAGGAAACATATAAAATCACCACTATCTCTTTAAAACATGAGATGAACAGATATTGTACGCTTTAAATGGCTGAGTTTTATTTGCCTTTCTCCATTATGAATATATTTACATGTGTTTTTAACCTAGAGAATTCTGGATCTCTATACTCTTGGTGTTAATGGATTTAATTCAAGATAATACTTAGAAGTGCTATACTCATTGTTGTTTTGCGAACGTACGGTTCTTCTCATATTATAGCTGAGTGAAACATAGCTGATTTCTTCAGTGTTGCTTTAGACTCACTTACAGGTCTGAAAACATAAAAGAAATTAAGACAGATTTGATGTAAGTCAACAGTTGCCTTCCAGTAATTATAAGACAGAAATACTCAATGGCTGAAATAGGTCTTCTCACTGAGTTTAGATCGTTAACGGCAAATAAAATGTTTTGAAAGCAAAAAAGAAGAGGAATATAACTTTTGTTGACGTACTTTTAATTCCCCATTGTTTTAATGAATCAAATAGTTCGACCCCTGTTGACAAATGGGCTCCTATGAGGATGCCTCGATATTGTCTGAATATTTATTATGGTAATCTCTTTACTAGCCACAATCAAGTAAATTGCCCTAATAAATATTCAGACGGTATCGAACCATCCGTGCAGGAGACTATATCTGAACAGAGACAGAACAATTCGACCCAGTAAAACAACGTAGAATTACAAGTACGTCAGAAAAAAGTTATAACTAATATCCCTTATACAAGAGGTGGCCACTTTGCCTCAGTGGTCTAGTGGATAGCGCTTTGATGTCTGAAGTGATGCGTACGAAGCCCCAGTTTCGGTAGGAACAACTTCACAAACCGGAGTGTAGACATCAAGTTGATGAGTCCTATATAGGACGAAACGCGCATCCTGGATTCCTCTGCTAGGCGCAATCTTGCATATCACCGTAATGAAAAAAGATTGTTTAGTTTTCTTCCATCCCTGAGGATGAACATATCAGATCTGCTTACCAGATGAACACGTCAGGAGTAAGCAGAATTTTTCCGAGCAGTTATTCAATGCGGCAATAATGAAACTTTAAAATTTTCATTACTACTTTGAAGAGGATAACAGCAGTCAGTGATTGCACTCCAAATTTTATCCAATAGCACAACAGGATCATTACCTTAATATTACTGAAAATAAGTTAGATATCTTTCACTTCAAAAGATAACTTCTGATTATGTGGTGAAATTGATTTATCTTTGAGAAGTCGAGTAATGTGAATAAATGGATAGTTGCAACATCTTACTGTGAGTATAACTTCAAATGGTATGAGATTTTATGGTAGGACGCAAAGGGCAGTTATTATGATAATTATTTTACATACCGCATTAAAATCATTTAATTAAGGCTTCCTGTCTCTAGTGTTCCATTCATTTTGAAGAAATATAACCAGTTGCATGGTAACATGAGTTAATTCTGTCGTCACTTCATCCAGTAATCTTATTACCTACTTAACAACATTAAACCGATCCTTGTTAACTCAAGAGTGAAGACTATTTTCAAACACTATTGATCTGGTGCTCATTGGTGACCAGCTTCGAGAGGTGATTCTAGAAGTTCCAATGAGAAGTCGTGACCAGTGGGGCTAGCCTGATGGTCATAAGGACAGTTACTCAACGATGACATTGGGTGGCGGTTGTGCTATGTCATGAACTGATAAAAGTTGGAAATATGGATCGTTGGATTCTGACACAGTAGCTGAGTGGTAACTTGCTGGTCACGGAACCTGAAGGTTGTGGGTGCGCATTGCTGAGGAGTCCCATACTAGGATGAAACACCTGTCCAGCGCTGCCAGGTTTCCATTGTTCCTCCAAATGATGTCAGCCTATGATGAATACTAACTTGAAACTATTTTAAAAGTTAACCGGAGCAGTTATTCCATTTCACTTGGTTTATTAAATATATCACATGGTTGAAATGGGATTATATCCTACCACAGTGCTCAGAGTTTACTCCTATATTAAAATAATTACTCTAGGATTTTGTAAAGTGACTAGTCTTAATTCTGAGATGTTTTCCTTACGTTAGACTTTTTAATTCAATAAGTAATGAGTTAAGTAATGAAATGTAATAGGATCCTCTGTAGAATGCGGCTGTTCCTCCATTTTGAGTTTGTTTCTGCTACAGTCAATCGAAGTGTAGTCATTCAGCTTCGGAACTTATTCTTGCAGCTCAGAATGGTGGAAAAAGTAGACTCCTATTTCTTTCTCTCTCTCCCTCAGTTGAAAGAAAAATGCTTTAATTAGACTTTAGATTTAGTCATATTGCGACTGCACGAGAATAAGCTTTTCGTTATGCTTGAAGTAGTTATAGTAAATAGTGATTTTTCTGTCAATTTGCCGTTCATTGTGAACAATGAAGATCTGAAGTGTATGTTTCAATTAAAATCATGTATTCCTTGAGTAACATCAATTCTCATCAACTGGTTTTGAAGCAATTCATCTGAATAGATTCTGACAAGGTTCTCAACCAACATTTTAACACTATTTATTGACATACTTGTTATCCACCGTTGTTTTGTTGGATCGAATGATTCGACGAAACGTGCTTACTGGGTTCTTCTGCTAGCCACAACCAAACAAGTTATCAACATTTTAATAGTTAGGAAAAAAAACAATTTCAATGTATATTTCTTGTCTAGAGGTAGATAAAATGATGTGACCTAACTAGTATCTCAAAATAATAATTTTTTTGACTGAGCAGACGATGATGAACTGCTTTTCAGTCAAAGTACTACTAAACGGTTACAATGAATGCGGAATTGATTCACACTGTCGTATATGGTTTGTAATCACTTAAAAGTTGTGTTTCATCTTGTTGTTCCAACAATATGAACACTGGGAAGTCTAGCTCAAGTTATTCTGCTCAGCATTAGCAATATCTTAGCCCAGCTTCATAATTTTATAACTCTAACATAAAGTACAGTGAGTTACTATAATTTTTTGTCATTTATTGTACTAAAAAAAACAATAATGCCTATAATGTGTGTTGGAACATACATAGTAATTCATATGCACACATTCGACTGATCAGTTCCATATTTCTATTTTTGTAATTTATATTTTCGAGGTGACTTTCTAACAAATATTCATATACAACATAGGGTAGGAAGTGTTAGTATACAACGTCACATACGTTCTTCACTTACGAGTTACATTTAATATGATCAAAACTTGGATATAGTGGTAGGCTGTAATTCAATTTTAGTTTGTTTATGAGAGAAATAGTATTATTTATTGAATCCAGTAAATAATGTTTCACTGTATCATACGTCTAATAAACAAACGAAAAATGGGTCAAATTTAATTTAAAAAACCTAGAATACGAGGTCAATGTTAAAAATATTTTAAACGATCATTATTACTGTGTTATATGACAAATCTTTCGAACAATATACCATTATACCCTTCTCTCTCAGAAACAAGTGGATATGCTTAAGTTTTGTAGACATAACGAATGATGGGAAGGAATGGTGAACATCACTCTAATTCGATGATTGAAAGCCTAATTCAACTTAAGGTTTATTTTGGGAACAGAAATGAACTTCATCTCAGAATTTTGGGGAGATTTATTGGAATCGAGGTAGTACTTATTACAGACTGAAGCCATTTGGAGAACAACTGAAAAGTTATTTTTTCCCGGTGTGGGACTTTTGAGCCCTGTGTACACATGATCTCGCCAGGGATGGGTCCCGACATTATCAGGACTCATGACAAGTCCGTTACCATTCAGGCACGTGATTCGGATTCAACAGTCAACAGCTTCCTGCCTTCTTAAATTAAGGATATAGCGCCATCATCGTCTGACGCGATCGGTGAGTATTTTCTATCAGATATAACCTGATCGACCCCATAAGTCACGGTTTCCCACTGAAACTTTGTGGTATTCATCTGAAAACAATGGAGCTATTGGGCACTAAATAGTTACGCAGTTTGGAAGAAAGACAGTTGCGTTTTATCGTAAACTGGCAAAAGTAAAAAAAATGTGGACCGTTGGATTCTAAACCAATAGCTCAACTATAACATACTTGCCTTGAGTATTCATGGTCCTGAGATCGACCTCTGCAGAGATCGTGGATCCACAGTGGTCAGAAGTCCCATGGCAGGACAAAATATCTGTTCAGTACTCTGAGGTTTTCAGTAGTTCTCCGTTTGATGCCAGTCTGTAATAAACATTAGCCTGAAAAATAAATTTACCATTTCTTCCTACTGCAATAATGAATGCTACTGTGAACTCCAACTAGTTTATTGAATTAGTTTCCTGTCTTAGCAGTAGATATTTTTAGTTTACCCTTTTAGATATCTAAGATCTTGATGAATAATTCATTTCACTTCACCAAACCGAGGCTCTAAATATTCATCTCGCTATTACTTTTTACTTTAAGAAGAGGAGGAAATAAAGTGGATGTCTGATATGAGAACTGGTTAACAGAAACTCAGGTGTTATCACTCACTTTGGAGGTTTGTGGGAATTTAGTAATTTAAAGTTGGTACTCACAACAGACTAGGATCATTTAAGAACCACTGAAAACCTGGGAGTACTAGACAGCTGTTTCGTCCCGGTATGGAAATGCTCAGTAGTATGCACTCATTATCCCATTGTGGGACCCAACCCAGGACCTTCAGTTTTCTTAGCGACCACATCCCTATTAGGCTAATGGACCCAAGTCTGATGCTAAATGGTTTCCTACTTCCGTCAGTTCGTGACATAGCATGACTTTCACCCAATGTCGTCTTTGAGTACCTGCCCGAACATCCCACAGGACTTGACCCACAGGTCACGACTTCTCCTTAGAACTTCGAGTAACCTCATTTCAAAGAAAATCACTAATCAGCCCTGGAGAGTAATTCAATTTGGGGTTTTCTGAGGATTTATTGATTTAAAGCTGAGAAAACAAATCGGACTTTAGGACAAATACTAACCGAAAACAGTGGATGAAGGTCAAGCTATATCTTGATTCCACAGAAGAGGAAAACGTGGACCAATGAACTTTGATCCAGTGGCTCAATGGCGATGTTCTGACTATGAAACCTAAAGGTCCCGAATTCGGTCCCTGATATGGCCATGGATATGCACTGCTGGGCAATCGTATTGAGGCATTGAGGCATATGATATGCCTAAACCCCAATTGCTTGTTTTTAATTACTATTGTCTTAGTCATTCACTGATTGCCAGAACCTTGAGGTTAGCGTTTCTAAAAAAATCATGAATACTGGTGAATCCATTAGCTTTTAGGAATCTGCTGAAAATGTTGATTAATATTGGGTAGATTATGCCTCAGAAATAAACAGATTCCAATCTTGAAGTTTTAGGAATGTCTCTTACACAAACCTGACAGATGCATAGGTCAACCACTAATTATTCGTACTTGTTATATACTCACGAGTACAAGACCAAGGAAGAACACAAAAGAGTAGCCGGATGGAAAAGTATATTTGATAACCCGTGTTAAAATATCAGTGCTTTCCGACTAACTGGCTACAGGGTCATAAACAAGCAATGCAAAGTAACACGAAAATGTGTTAAATGATCTGGATGCTTAACTGTGTACCTTTAGCTTGGCGAGTTCGTTAAAACGATGAAGGTCAGTATCAGTGCTGAATCTCGTCGAATACCAGGTTACTTATTTTGCGGAATTAGTGTCGTTACAAGGTTGTATACAGTATAACTAACTATGCGTGTTTTAGCCTACCAATTTGTATTGTAACAAAAAAACACGTATGAAAATAGAACAGCAGCTTATTGCACATTTCACACACTGAGAGATAAACTCAGTCGGACGTAAAAATGATCGTTTCCGTATTGCTTTTTAACGTGACAGAACAATCATAATGGTTTTAACCGTCGTATATGATTGAAACTCAGGTGTATCATAATACGAGGGAGTGATATCTTGATATTGTATCTTATAATGTATCTGTTCTGTTCACCACTATTCAAGTTTGTTTTCAAGAAGCCTTCTTCTTATCGATGATCGCAACAGCTAGAAGGTTTTCTCTTTCGACACCACTGCACCTCAGATAATATTACACCAAAATCACCGCGATCGCAGTGATTGGTCGGAAAAATTCATTTCCTCTGTGACTTCCATTTATCTAAGTAAATACTTGATAACGAGCGAAACTTCGGTGAGAAGTTAACATGGCTCGTTAGGGACTAAGGAAATTCGCTGATAAACATAAAGCTTTTCTAACCGATCATATTTTTCACTAATTGACCTTTATGGTTCAGCTTTTTGAAGGATCTAATAAATAAACTTATCAGTTAGGAACATTTATTTTAATAAATGCCTTATTTGTGGCTAATGGCTGAATCCAAGACGTACGTTTCATGGTATTCGGGTTTCGTTAGTTAGATGTATCCGCACCTCATTTGGTGGTGATGTTCTTACCGGTACTCGAACTTCATACCCATAGCTTCAAATACCAAAGCGTTATCCACAAGGCCTCTGAATAACAATAGCTACCTGCAGTGTAACAGGGAAAAATTGCAAGTTGATACAGACTTTAATAACTAATACCTGTTGTACTAGAGATGGTTATCTTGCCCCAGTGGCCTAATAGATGATACTTTTGCATTTGAAGCGATGGGTACGAAGTTCTAGTCTCAGTGGGGACAATATCACTCATTGGAGTACAAATACATCCAGTTGATGAGTCTAGAATACGAAAAAACGAGCGTCATGAATTCCACCACTAGTCACAACTAAACCAATTATAACAATAAATATTCGCACAATATCGAAACATCTGCATAGGAGCCTATACGATAACATAGCTGAATTAATTCGATCAAGTATAAGAAAGGAGAATTACAATTAGTACGAAATAATAATAATAATAATTTCCTTGTTATCGTCAGTGCACTTTTAAAGCTATTCAATCACATAGATGAACTTTATTCAGAAAAAAATAATTACAAGTTTGTCTGTTTCTTACTCAAGTTAAAGTTAATAACATGTACTAATCGTTTAACTATAGTTAAGAGAATTATGACTAATCAATCAGATTAGAAGATAAAAAACTAACACTGAAAACAAAATGAAATCAAAAAAAATGAGTGGATGTATAGAAAAACTGTGTTGCCAAGGTAGATAAGTGAAAATTATTTATCAAGAGAAAAGTGAGTAGGAATCAAATTGGGTGACTTTAAAGGCCATCCTAGCAACTGTCGGAACAACCAATCAGGTTCCGGTATTTTGGCTAGGAATTTAGATTTTCATTAAATACAGAGCCACAATTGGTTGTTTTAACAGTTGCTAGGGTGACCTTTAAAGTCACACATCAGATATGTAGTCAGAGGATATGAAAAAAAGTATAAACTTTATAATTCAAGAAGGTGACTATGCTATATCCTATGCTAAAATTAAGGTGATATTAGAATTATTTTGATGACACCATCACTGAATAAAACTAGTTTCAAGGTAATGAAATGAATTGAGAGAAACAGACTCTACAGTTTTTGTTTCCTGACAACCTAAGGCTAAAACAGAATTGGTTTGATTTTCTGAATAATGCCACTCAAATGATCCACAGTTGTATAAGTAAAGTTCACTTGGAGCCGAAAAGTAGACGAGCTGGCAACTGTACTTCCCACAACTTAATTACATTGAATATCCCCTGTAATATGAAGGAATATGTATTACGATAAACAATATTTTTTATGGCTTTGCAAGAGCAGATAGACCTGTTTAGCGAACCAAAGTGTACAGTAATGGTGAAGTATCGAAATCAAAGAGCCTAATTGAATAACTAGATTGTGTCATTTACAGCGAAGTAGGCTAAAATATTTCACATTCTGCAGTTTTTGAAACGCTTCTCAAAAACATTAGAATTCAGTCACCGTGTTAAAATTTGAAAGAATTGGACAAAATGTTGTCTTGATCAAAAGGTGATAGGTAATAACTCTTCAAAAAATTTCATTTCGATATCTGAATTCAACCCTTACTTTCTTTTACTTTGGCATTATTCTGATTCAAGAGGTAGGAGAATATACCAAATTCTAGTTCTAAGGAACGATAACTTGAAAAGTTGTCTGCTGTTACTTTCAGCTGGACTTCTTGTAGATATTATGCAACCAGAATCTGAAGATATCAGAGCGTAGTTGGTTTAAGACAAGACGTGTAACATTAGACTACAGCATATGTCTCATCCCTCTGTGGATACCATCTACCTAAGTTCTGACAGACAGTTTATTCCAGCAAATAAACTATCGAACGTTAATTTACGAGATATTATGAGCCGCCAATCAGTTACACTCGGTTACCCTCATAACTTACTAAATCAAAATCAAAGCTTATCATCTGAAGTAGAAACACTTTAGTCAACAAAATGGTTTCTAAGATAATGGAAATATTTTAATCATTCCAGGAGGTTTCAAATTTCACTTAAAGATAGGTTTGAATAGAAAGTTTTTTTGAAAGTAAGCGGTAAATTGGATAGACTTGTTGATCACTTCACCTACCTGAAGAGATAAATACATTTTAAGTCTGTTCAATAAAGAAATTTTGAAGTAATCAGGAAATCTCATTCAGATCTTCCCAAATTACACCGAATCTGGGCAGCGTAATATATGAAAGCGTCAAATGATAACTAACTATAATGCTCAGCAATGTGTGATAAGTGAAGCTGCAACCAAACTTAAAGTAAAATAGTACTTCAAAACTGTTGGATTCTTGATGGTTTCAAGCCATTTCTAGTAAAAAGTGCTACCACAATATAAATTCTACTAGCTTTAGAGCGAGATTGTTAATCGATCAGCCAAAACGTCCATCTTGATAGGTTAAGATGATTCTGACAGGTCACTTAAACGTCTGTTCATATGTAGCTGTGGCTCATCGGTCTCGGAAGTTAACTTCCCACGAGTGGGTTAATGGTTGAAAGCCTACCCTATTGGAGGCAGTTTACGCAAACAAATGGTATCTCCAGGCTCATGGCCTCATGTATTTGTGTGTGCACGTTTGAGATAGTTCATGTTTTTTTTAGTGTGTGTTAATCGAGCACATGAACAGTTGTAGTAATACTTATGCATTCAGTCCTTATCTGCATACCTAACATGTTAAAATCGAAGTCCTTTTTCCCACTTCAGCATAATTCTCTTGTCTCTCTCTTCCTTTCTTTCTCTGCATACTTTCCAGCACTTTTGACTCTATTGTTTGAACTGTTTTGTTACCTTCTGTTTACAGACGACTAGTAATGAAATTCATAGTGCAGGATTGGTAATTCTTCAGAAGAATATATCCCCATTCCAGTGTGTGGTTTTCTAACTCGTAGATAAACTCATCACTATTTCGTGAAATGACAGGAGAAGGAAATGTGCACCGTTGGATTTCCACCCAGTGGCTCACTGATAATGTGCTGACCTTGGAACCCGAAGGTCCTGGGATCAATCCTTAGCTGGGTCGTGGACGCGCACTGCTGAAGAGTCCCATTATTATTATTTTTCCTTAGGGTTCCTTGTGGAACACACGGATTCCGTAGCACGCCTTCATTCCACTCTCTTTGCTGCAGTCTTTTGAACCTGGAGCCACGACTGCCCACAAGCTTTCATTTCTTCCTCACATGACCTCCTCGATGTCACTCTCGGAAGCCCAACTCGTCGTTTCCCCTTCGGATTCCACTGAACGGCCTGGCGCATGATGTCCCCAATCAGTCTTCTCAGTGTATGCACAATTCATCTCCACTTTCTTCTGCATATATGTTGCGTGATATGTTCTTTGTTGGTTTGTTCCCAGAGTTCCTTGCTGCTTATTCTTTCTGGACATCTGGTCTTCAGTAACGAGCCAGCGTAGGCGGCAGCTGTTGATGAATATCTGTAGTTTGTTGGAAGTGCTTTTCGTGACGCACCAAGTTTCTGAAACATACAGAAGCACTGACTTGACGTTGGTGTTGAAAATCAGGATCTTGTTCTTTCTGCTGGGTGCAGTAGGTCTCCACACTGATCTCAGATTAGTGAAAGCCTATCTTGCTTTTCCCATCCTTGTTTTGACATCCTCGTTTATGCCGCCTATAGTTGAAACGATGCTGTTCAGGTAGGTGAAAGAGACTACTTCCTTTAGGATTCTCCCGTTGGTGATGATTGATGCTTGTTGTTCATGCTGTTGTTGCTTGGGTATCTTCATCGCCTCTGTCTTCTCTACATTCACTTGAAGTCCCGTATTCGCTGCCCAGCCTCTTCTGTCAATTTGTTGGTTGTCGCATGAAGATCTTCGGGTTTGTGCGACATTAGAAATAAATCATCACCGGCGAAATCCGAATCCAGCCCACTAGATACTAAACAGTCCTAAGTCCAGATAAAGAGGGAAGGTTGGACACAGGGCTAGCAACCCTACCCCGGAAAACCAATCCACTCACTAAAAAAACTTCAAAGCACAAGGAAAATATTGAAAATAAAAACGAACTTATTCCTCTCTGGAATCAGAGAGACGAAATGACGCCGGTTGGTGAAAGCCTCCAGGAAGCCAATTGCCCCATGTGTCTTCTCTTCTCTCAATGAAAGCAAAAGTAAGGATGGGGACATGGAATGTCCACACCATGCATGAACCTACCAAGGCTGCCCAGATTGCCAAAGAGATGAGGAGGTATGGCATGAAGGTGCTTGGAATCTGCGAAAGCAGGTGGAATGGAAGTGGACTCTCCAGACTGTCAACTGCAGAGTCAATAATCTACTTCGATATTATCACCCAGACGACAACCACAAGCAGGGCACACTGAGTTTTCGAGTGGCCATCATGATGTCCTCAACAGTATCAAAGGCTCTCTCTCATGCAGTGGGAACCAATCTCCTCCTCCAGCATCAGGATCATGACAGCAAGATTGATTCAACTCAAAAGGAAGAAAATTCACAGTCATACAATGCCAAGCTACGCACCTACAAATAATGCAGATGAAGAGAGGAAGGAGGAATTCTACAGACAACTGTAATCAGTAATGAACAAGACCCCATCCGAGATGGTGACATCAAAATTCATTCTAGTGGGTGATGTGACAGGAATGTCAAACTGCGTGGAGCGGGCAACAGAGGAAGGGAACTCATGATGGGTCGAGAAGCGCTCGGTGAAATGAATGAGAATGGAGAACTGTTTGCAGATTTTTGCTCATTCAATGACTTGGTGATTGGAGGTACTGTGTACAAACACAAGGATATTTACAAAGTGACATGAATTTGAGTTCACCAGATGGACACACTAATAATCAGATCGACTTTATTTCAGTATGAAGAGAGTGGAGATGGAGACGCAGCCAGCCTACTGGACACAAGATCAGATGGAGAAGGGGAGCAGATATAGGTAGGTTCATACCACTCACTATCAAGTGGAAGGAACCTTGAAAATCAAGTTGATAACCTTGAAGGAAGTTGGTGATAGACCACAGCTGTCCAGTGCACCCAAGTTTTCAATATTCCTTCAAATGATGTCAGTCCATGATGAATTCCAAACTATAAGCACCAATTATCAATTAAAATGCCAGTGCGTTTTACATTAAATTAATTTTTCCTTCTCTTGTTTTAGTAGTTATTTATCAATACGACATTTTAGAACCGTGGTTTACATGCAGTTTTCTTCTAAAAAAATGTTTTGTTTGTCTGTTCATTAGATTAGGAATTAACCTTCATTAATAAACGGACAAGACTGTGTTCTTAATGACTATATTAAATACTCTTTCTAATTGAATTAAAAATATCTCAAATAAAGTGTGATAACTTCATAGAAGTGAGATGATCTCCAGTAAGCATGTTTAAATTTGAAGATGCATAACTTTTAACTTCCACATAATCCCGAAAATAATTACGAGGCTGAAATTTCCCAAATCATATGACCCTTAAGTTTATGGTCTATCAGTAATCCAATAACTTCGACAAAATGATGAAAATATGAATGTGACTCAATCTGTCTGTAACGCCAAGCTTAATTTCACCTTCGTTCTGAAAACTGGTCTTTATTAAGCGTTTCGGTGTCTCAACAACGAACATGGACAAAGAAGATATCGTCTATATGTTCCTAGTTCAACTCTCACTGTGATAACTCAGAATATCTCAGATAGTGTGGTCAAAAATACAGTCGCAGACAGTTGGGATTCATTAGACATGAGGTTGAGGTTTTTCTGACGGATTGAGTACGTTAAATAGGAAATGTTGATAAGAATAAATTCACAAAACGTCAGATGAGTTTTGAGTTTCAAAAAGGTGCACTCATATGTTTTGAACAAAAATTCTGTAGGTGAACTTTGAATTGAAGGCTTATATTGTTATAGATATTCCTAGGAAAATATTAATAATGTTTTATGCTATTAATCTTTAAATTACATTTTCCTACTGAAAGCATATTCATCAGTATATGAAGAATGAGTTGATTTTCTCAACAGAATAAATGTTCATTTTTCATTCTACTTGCTTTTGTTGAGAGAAGTAGACAGACTATTACATTTGTATGTTTTCAAGTTGCATTCAAAGTGATAGGTAAATGAAGAAAATGTATCAGTTAGTTCATTACAGTACACTCTATAAACCTCTGACTGTCGAATCCTTTTGAAAAGTAATTGATCTAGGGCAAAGTTGTATCAAACCACTTAAAACAATGTGAGTGGTGTTATTGTATCTTCTAGGGTATTGAAACTATTTGTTTACAGACAGGTATTGTGTGTTTAAAAGAAGTACATACAAATTCTATCGTTGATTTACTTGTGATAAACAGTTTAGCATTCATTTCATTTTAGATGCTTCCTTCATCAAACAGTTACAGTCAGTTTCTGATCTTCCATTTAGCTTCTTTCAGTGTATATTGTTTGAATCAAGTATTATTTTCCTACGTGTTTATTCTTATCAACTGTACAAAGTTTATGTGACATCACTTAATACCTAGATTAGAAAATTCCTTCATTATTCATCTAAAATCCTATGAAAGCTGTTTGACACTTTTGATGTACTAACAAATGTTTTTTAAAGAATCAAAGTGAATCAAGGGTTACATTCAATAAAAAACTATGCTGAGGAAGTTGTGGGGATTTGGAAATATTTCAAGTTGTTATTCATTGTAGACTGACATCAGTTGGAGGAACGATGGAAACCGGGCAGCGCTGGACAGGTGTTTCGTCCTAGTATGGGACTCCTCAGCAATGCGCACCCACAACCTTCAGGTTCCGTGACAAGCACGTTACCATCGAGCCACCGGGTCAAAATCCAATGATCCATATTTCCAACTTTTGTCAGTTCATGACATAGCACAACCGCTAACAATGTCATCGTTGAGTAACTGTCTTCATGACCATCAAGCTAGCCCCACTGGTCACGACTTCTCATTGGAACTTCTAGAATCACCTCTCGAAGCTGGTCACCAATGCGCACCAGTTCAATTGAATTTTGAGGGAGTTGTGGGGATTTGGAAGTATTTCAAGTTGTTATTCCTCGTAGGCTAATTCGCTAGTCACAGAACCTGAAGGTCGCGGGTTCGATCCCAGGTGGGGTCGAGGGTGCGCATTGCTGAGGAGTCCCATACTAGGACGAAACAGCTGTTCAGTGCCTCTAGGTTTCCATTGTTCCTCCAACTGGCGTCAGTCTATGATGGATAACAACTTGAAAAAACTATATCTCAAAAAATTTTTAAGAAATTCAGTGAGATGCATAATCTTAAAAATCTTTTGCTTGGTTTTACTGCTAAAGTTTGCGTCTAATCAAAGCAAGAAAATTACTTTACAGTCGTACGAAGTAAACTAAAATAATATCATACTTTATTCCAATGACTGCATGAAAACAGTTAAGCCGGAAATTTAAGGCAAGGAAAGCAGGTATACCATAACTAGTAATCTACTAAAGAAAAAAAGGTTATAGCTGTCTGTGGAAAATACCTGAACCAAACATCTCAACAGCTATAACATAAAGTGGTCCATGTCACATGTGTAACAGACCTTTTAATACAGCTATTTCCCAGTAGCTATCCAAACTATTCGTTTATTATTCATGCGTTTTAAACGCATCATTAAATTTGTATTGAATAGTTCTGTCACAATGTCGAACTGATGGTCTATATATCTGTCAAAATTAGTGTTTTCAACTTCATAGATCAAACGAATAACAGAAATTATGAAGCCGTTCTGTCGGTTGTGTTAAGATGTAACATTATCAAGCTTTTTCTCATGAATAAAAATATGCCGATATCAAATTACTGGTAGTACAAGATCAAGAAGATTGAGTTTAGAATTGTTATACCTTCAGGCTACACGGAATTTTCTCAGCCATTCAAAATAGAATGTTTCAAAAAGACTATTTAGTAATTTTCTGATGTGGACATCTATTAAGCACAATGACCATATGTCAAGGCTTCTAAAATTATTAGCACTAAACCATTTTTTTTCAAGTACCTCAATAAAAAGTCCGCTGATGATAGAATACTAATCTATATGTCTTCTGTAGCACAGATATTATTTTTATCTCTAGCTATTTTCCTCACTGATCTCTAAACTTTACTAATTTGTGTCCTAGTACAACTTATATACTTTGAGCTGGTACTCCTCATGAAGCGACTTTAGTTGCGAAACTACTGAAAACGTGGGTGTGTTGGATAGTGGTTACATCCTACTATGCGACTACATAGTAACCCCCACCCATAACCTAGACTTTGACTAGTTCCAAAACCCTCAGGTTTCGCAACAATTAAGTTACCGTTGAATCACCAGATCGGAACCTAATGGTCCAAATGTTCTTAGTTCTATCAGTCCACAACATAGCGTGGCCTTCATCAATTGTCATCGTTGCATAACCCTTCCCTTCCGAAATGGTTTTCCCCATAGGTCAGGACTTCTCATTAGAACTTCGAAAAGTTTTATCTCGAAGCAATTCACCAATGCCCACTGAAAAGCAGTTCCCTTTGGGGTTTTAAGGGGTTTACTGGTTTCTATTCGGTATTCATCACGGACTAACAGAGGTAGGAAAATGCTGTCCATTGTTTTCGACCATGCGACTCGAATACAAACTATTCGTCGCTAAAAATGAATGTCCTGAGTTCGTTACCTGGTCGCACTACTGAAGATTCCAATAATGGGATGAAACAGCTGTTCAATGCCTTCAGGTTTTCAATGGTCCCCCAAGGAATATCTTTCCGTGATGAATACTAATAAGACCCCGGATACCCCCGATTTGAATCAATTTCTATATTTCCTCAATCTTAATGCGTTCAACATTATATTCATATTTATTGCCCAATGTTAATGAAGGTTATTAAGCATCATTTCCAATTTAACTTTATGAATTTCAAACTTTTGCTCAATATCGCACACGAAAACTGTTTCCGGTAATTATATCTGTAGACAGATATGTCGTGCCATTTTGATGTTTTTTTAAATCATGTACTTCAAACCTAATTACAGTTGTTTACCTGACCTCATCTAGTTAGTGTGACTAATTTCTCATATTTAGGCTGTTTTTAAGAACCCTACGCCTGGTTTTAGTTGCTTTGCACGTTATGTTGTCTTTCTATATTCTAGACAACCGTCCACGGTCTGTTGTATACCGCGGTTCGACTAAACGGCATAGTGAAAAGTTGTAGTTTATATACATATATATACGCACATATATATGCATATATAAACCTGGGGATGGAACGTCCTATCTGGGTTCTGAAAGTCTCATTTTTGACCGTAGGCGAAGCGACAACATTAGTTGATCTCCTGACCATCAACTTCAACGAAACAAGGGGATAGGCAATGCTTGCCGATGATAATCAAAAAATTGCTTTGAGTTTAGCAAATGTGTTTACACCTAAACTAAAGCATATGAATTCCGACAGAGAAAAAGTACTGGGTTCAGCTTTAACTAATAATGAATGGAGACTAAACGAAGTAATTTTTTAAATGGTTGTAAAATATTGTAATTTACCTCCATCCCGAAAAAGCTTCATTTCTTCTTCAGTCTTTGATAAAAGCAGTAATCAAAAATTGTTACTGTCCTATGGATGACGTGTAGTAAAAGTCAGCACATTTTAGTGACTGTGTTTGAACTAATCAAAGAAAAATTACCACCGGTTTTCTTTAGGCAAAATGCGAATCGGAAGCAGCGTTAATTCAGGCAGATATATGCAATCTACCAAATAGCTATCCTTGCTGATCGATATCAAGATCATAGAAGATGTAGAAAGTAGTCGCAACAAGTAGTTTAAAATAGCCGTTTAAACATATTCAAAACCGTATGAAGAGGTTGGCGATTAGTAAGACTATCTTCAGGACAAAAAGAAAAGTACTTCTATCCAGAAAGGAGGTAACATGAATGTAGGTTGGTGAGTTTCTAGACATAATTTCAATGGCCATCGTTGTAATTGTATTAGCTTGATAAAAAGTCAGGAATGTTTGTGTGATATCCACAGTGAAGTTGACCGAATCAACATACTTTCAAACACTGAGAGATGAATAGTTATTCGACTTCTCTTAGGACCCCAAAAAAACAGAAAACTCAACCAGTCATTTTTCGGATAGATATTCAGTGATGGATTACTTAGATACTTTGACGCAAAACTGTACTTCTTGATACTTAGCTGTTATTACACATTTTAATCAGAATGCTATTTATCCTGTCTATGTATACGCGTTCTTAAAACCAACTTGCACATCAATCGCGTTTTTTGTAAGCTACAAGACAAGATGCTTCTAAATATAAACCGTAAAGAATATTGTCAATGCATCCATTTTGTGTACTATTAGTGAAACATCTCTGAAAAATGTGCAAACACAAAGAAAAAATTAGCGATAACTTTCTTTAACGTAACCAATGGAATGTTGCAAGGTAATTAGGTTCTTATTTCATATAGTTTAAAATGCCATTTAAAACAAAAGATGTATTCTGTTAATCTGCAAGCAGGAAAGAGTATAAACATTAAAATATTGAGGTAGAATAAAGGAAACAAAATTTATTTTACCAACATGGCACTTGTTTTATTAAGAATAAAGCATGAAGATTCTCTGAAAACTATGAGGATAGTGTTCACATTTCTCCCACAACTGGTAGTCTTTGCACGATAACAAAAAGAATAATAGTAATTTAGAGGTAACTTCTTTTAAAAACTTTCAGAAGGAAACAAAATTAAGTTGAATTAAAACAAAATGTGAATATATTTAACACTGAACACAGTTTATCTGTATAACTTACCCATACATTTATTGATAATAGTAAAAGTAGGTAAATTATGGTAGATTGATTGTTTCATTATTATTCACATCAAATAGTAAATAACCAGAGAATGTAGAGTACATATAACCATGCAAAAAATAAGCACCATCACGTATAGCTAACCATGCACGGTCACCTTTATACATTTGTAGAATGCCTTGATTTGTAGCTGTCGCCCAAGGTGAACTTTCAGACCAAACATCAAATATTTGCTTATCATTGTGCATTAAACGTACAACTGCCTGTATGTGTGTGATATTTCAATGAAAATGGTATATAGAAATAGTGAGAGTATTAAGTAGTAAATTATTGCCAGATATGTTTAGTTTACTCAAAACTATTACTATTTAATGCATTTCACACAAAAGATTGATGACTGAAAATTAGTTTTAGGAGTCCGAGCTAACCTCACTGGTATTGTTACCTACGAACAGAAATCTACTTTTCTGCTAGTGATATGAAGACCTGATGAAAATAGAATGGAAGATGTAATTAGGCTTCAGACAGACCTCAGCAACTTCCTAATCTACTCAGAAAGTAGTTGATGCCAATCAGCACGAACAAATATCTAGCCATGCGTACAGAAAGTCCAAGCTGGAGTAAATGAGATATTGAAGGAATCTTTCTGTTCCTACCTTCAATCCTCAATATCCTAAAAATTACGCTAAGACATAACTCAAATATTGCGTCATATTGTGATTTTCATTTAGTTGTGTGTTTCATAACACTTAGTATGACCCTCAGAAATTTAGCGAAACTCATATGTGGTGTATTTCCCACTCAAAATGAAGGTTTACCTCAATTTTAGCTTAAGACTTGAACGAAACCATTAATCTGATGTCTGGAAGAAGACTCAGCTATCCTGGAAAGAGTCTAGAAGAGCAGCATGCATTAAATGAGATGCCTGCTGTGGTCGGCAAGAAGTTAATCTCAGTTAAAAATCTTACGGTTTTCATGCCACGTCACATCACTACACTAAGGGATAATTCAAAGTCCATTCATAGATTTATCAGTGATAACTTTGGATCACTGTATTTTATTCCCAATACATCTGAGTAATTCGTCAGATATTGTGGAGGAGTCAATAAGTCAACGATGAACTTAATCGCCGTTTAGTACTGATTTCATCATTCTTTCGATAAAATCTTAGAACCTGCTATCGGAAAACTTTTTCGAATGAGTAATGTTTCTAAGGGGTCAGATGAGAGATAACTGTATTCTGTCATGAAATTTGTCTCTACACCTGATAATCCCTTGGATATTAATTTAAAGCAAGACCTTTCTACACAGTTCATTTCCCCAAAATTCTGTTGTAAAAACACTAAGTGCAACCAAGTTCTGACGACAAATTTTTTCCCATTTTAAAGTAGGAATAATTCAAGTGAACATGATAGTTCTGGAAGAATGATAATTTTCATTTTTTAAAAGTTATGTTCCTCAGAGTAGTCATGAAAAAGCAGTAATCTAAAATAAAGTGACTGGTCCCTTTGATGAATTTAACCACTGTAATAAGAAGATGGAGATTATCAAAAAACATATGATGTATTAGCACTATACATTTCGAACAATCTGATCACACATTGACTTCTCGAACTATTTATATGAAAACATGGTGGCTGTTCATTCTAATAGATGCATTGCATGAAACCTTGTTTCACAACTTCACCTCAGTATTTCGAGATGCAGTAGTTTTTTTAACTCTACCTACGGCTCAGTGATTAGTGTGGGCCATTCCCTTTTTCAAAAAAAGGTGAAAATGATTTATATTTTAGAAGGCATGTAATTTGATGTCACTAAAAATACATGTCAGTAACAAAGCGAAATATACAACACTTGAAGTGGTCCTTTTTCAGCTATGTATATATTCATTTACATATACTTGAAGTTGCTTAGAAACCTTCATTTGTTTTCTTCGATAACGTAAATTACAATTTACACCTTAACAGTTTTTTTCGACTGTACTATGCATTCCCAAAAGGTGCAATAATTTTATCATTTTTCTTTTGTTTAAAATATGATACTACTGAAATTAAAAGGTAAGTAGTCTAAAAATATATTACATTTGTTTTGGTTCTGGTTGTAAGCAGAATCTAAAAATGTTTTATTCCACTTAGATTTTTGTCAGCTGAATGCAGATGCACACTTTGGTGAGATTCAAGTTTAAAAATAGCATGTTTATAAATACAGGCTATTCACAGTAGTTTTGTTTAACAGGGCTTCCTAATAATCCCGTATTTGCTGAGATTGCGCATAACTCATGGTAATATTCCTCATAGATTGACATCACTTGGAGATCCATTGAGAACCTGGAAGTACTGGACAGCTACTTCGTCCTAGTATAGGAGTTCTTAGCAGTACCTACACATGATCCCCTCAGGGATATAAATCAGGAGGATCGCTCTATAGCGCGAATTGACAGATGTAAAGAACTGTGGACCATTGAATTTCAACCCAGTGGTTGAGTGGCAGCGCAATCGCCACGCAACCTGAAGGTCCTGAGTCTGATTACTAACAGGGTTATATTCATGTACTGATTTGAGTCCCCACACTAGGATGGAACGGTTATCCATTATCTCCAGGTTATCAGTTTCTTCTTCAATTTGTGTCAGTCAGTGATCAATACTACTTTGAAATGAATAAATTCCCATGAAACCTAAACTAAGTAGCCGATAGCTGCTAGTTAAAACGTCCCTTTCTCTAGTTGAGTATGATGCGTATTTTTATATTATCAGACATTACAAAACCCGGACTCTTTTTTAATTCTGATGCCGAGAACGATGTTGCTGCAACTGTCGGTTAAGTTCTAAGTGGAATGAAACCAATATCTGAGATATCACTGTTAGTTGCAATTAAAATAGAATACAATAGCAACACAATAAAGACTGGGACATTTTCACGATCAGCTGGTCTTGTTGTGAAAAACATTCATTTTCAGTAACTGAATGATTTATTAACGTTATAGATTATTCACTTAAGTAAAGACTTTATCACAAGTATTTCATAAAATTTATCCAGCCCCCCCAACTCGATGATTATTCTAAACCATCAATTCTACTGTAAATCTGGTAGACTAGTATTTGGAACTTAATAAAAAAAGTCGTGAAAAGTTTTTCACAATACTACTGAGCAAAACATTTTTTTGTAACTAAAGTCATAACAGTAATCTAAAATATAAACTTTTGCAATACAACTTAGGTGACTATGATTACTAACACTGAAATCTACGCTTAGATACTCAATGAAAAGTAAAGAAGGGTTGTCTTTCGGACCTAAAAAATTAATAATGCGTTATAAAAGGAAAAACAATTTCACAAAGTCATAAAGAAGCACTACAATTATGGGTAGTGTTAACGACAGTTGAGGGTATAATTATCTACAATCACTCAAACTTATGTGAGTTTTTTCAACTACATCTGTGAATAAAAAGAACCATTTGTCAATAATTCACAAGATGCATTATCCGTTTGCTGTATTTTCTACTTCTTAGTTCTTATTTACTAACCGATTGCAGTATGATTAAGGTTTCATTTGAAAACCATTCCAGTAATCAAATGAGAGAGGATCTAGTCTAAAAGGAGCTAACTTATGAATTAAATGATGACTTAAAACCATCGACAGAAAATATTTTGAGTAAGACGAGTTTGTAATTTTCTGATTTTTAACCTTCCAAAACGGATAACAAATAAATTCACGCTATAACATGAGGGGAAGGATTTTCTCATTTTACATTTCTTGCCATATATAGTCTTCACAAGATTTCAGACTGTCTATTAATACCTAATAACTCGTATAACTAAAAACATCATCGAAAAAACTTTATCATTTACCCTTGATTTCCCTTGAGCTGAAATGGCTAAGAATAAGATGTATACACCATTAACTGGTGCAGTGAATTCACCTGTCACTGCATTGTATGCATTTCCCAAATTTGTAATCACTTTATTCATAATCAATTTTGGATTTTCTTCCAATGGCTTTTCAATGACGTTAAACTCGAGACCAACAAAAAATGCAATTCTATATTGCACTGACTGTAACTGTGTATTCAATTTACCCAATTGTAATTTGGTTAGATTGATATCTGTACAATAAAACAAGATGATGAAAGATGATTGTACACAAATGATACATTTTAGTTAGATAAGTAGTAGGTGAATACCAGTTTAAAATAAGTGAAAAACACCTTGCAAGGAAGTATGAAATTCGCTTCTTATAAACACCATTTTGACAACATTTCTTGTAAAATCTCAGCTCATAAGAGATATGAAGTAGTTTACACAATTTCTTACTGCGAAATTTAACAATTCACAGTCAGTTACAATGATGATTTTGTCTGTTTATAGATTTTACGTCGTGAAGTTCCAGACGGTTTTTCTAAAGTGCCTTTAAATATTTTCATGCTTTAAATGTTGCTTAGTTTATCCTTCTCCCCCTGAGTTTTTGCATCAACCAACAATGGGTTTGATAACAACTATATCAATCCTGTTAATCACCATCAGTTTACTGTACTTGGTGTTATTCTAGTGGATGAAATTTTCATAACATGGAGTGAGTTTATGAATTATATCATCACAATCTCCTGTCAACTGATTTTACAGATCATTTTCTACTCGACTGATATCCTAATGGTTGGTTTGAGGTTTTAAACCAGGCGTATTTCTCCACTTAATAACGGTTCTTATTCAATGTTTCTCGCTAACGTGCAATTCACTCAAACAGCAGATCTCCATTTTGACCTATATTGTAACATTTGACCATGTTAATGAATGACAGTATTTTATATGATCTGAATAGTTTCATATGAAGATGTAGCACAAGCTGCAATGTACCGAATCTCAAAAGCTGAGTAACTGACAGATTTTATCTGCTCCTTATCACACAGCACTGCATCCGAGTAAATTTACACAAAAATAAGTTCTGTTATGTCTGTTTATGAACAGCTATGGTTAACTATGCTTTCCTTTTAGCTCTAGTCATTATCTTCTGATTTTCATCAATTTGTTCAACTTTTCCACTGAGACAGTGTAATAAATGTTTACTAATGTTTTTCATCATTCTCAAATGTTAACAAATCATGCAACGTTTCTTCTGTCAAGTATTTGCCTTTTGTTATTACCTGAGAAGTAAAACGTTCCAGATCTCACTAAACTTAGTTCCGCTTTGAATTGCTTCCATAAGATTAACCTGTCTGAGTAAATATTTTAAGCATTTTAGATGGCATTGTATATCCTCAAGCCCAAGTGATGAACTGATCTTCTATTAGTTTCAAGTATTTTCAAAATAATCGGTTTTAAAAAATAACAATACTCATGAAAAATAAATGAATTTGACTTTTGATCAAAGTTGGGAAAATATCTTTTTCTTAAAGATATATTGTGAGACTTTCTTATCGTTCCATTCAACTCAATATCATAAAAGACTTTTCACCTTGGGATGATCATTGGAATAAGGTCAATGTTTGTATGAAGCACTATTTGTTAATATTTATTTACAAAAGAGACATCTGTAATTCACTCGTCTTTGTTTGATGCTTAGTATTTCTAGGTCAAGATATTCTCATATGAAAGAAGAATAAGTATTGAAGTTAATTAGAAGTATAGGTAAAGTTTTCTAAGTTTATAGAATGACTTGTTTATCTATTTTTAAAGAAGGGTACTCCAAGTTTATGCACGCCTAAAATCAACTTGTTCTCTATCGATAGCAAGGTACACATTCTAATGAAAATTTATTACTTATTACTTTCGACACAAGGCTTGGAAACAATAAGTAGCATAAATAAATGACTAGATATTCAATTTGGAGGATTGTGGGGATTTTATTGATTGATTTCAAGTTTGTATTTATCATGGACTGACATCAGTTGGATAAACATTAAAAACCTGAAAGTTGTGGACAGCTGTTTCGACCTAGTATGGAACCCTTCAATAGTGTGCACTAATGGTTCCATCATGGATCAAACCCAAATCGGATTTGAGGACAGATACTCAACGATTGCATTGGATGGAGATCGCAGTATGTTGTGAACTGACAGAATCAAGAAATATGGACCACTGGATTTCTACCCAGCAGCTCAATTGTAACGTGCTGACAACAGGGTCTGAAGGTCCTTGGCTCGATCCCCAGTGGTATCGTGCGTATACACTGCTGAGGAGTCCCATACTAAAACGAAACAGCTGTCGAGTGCTTCCAGGTTTCTATTGTTTCTCCAACTGATGTCAGCCCATGATGAATACCGATCTGGAATAACAAGACAGTTCATGGATTATATCACTGAGGTTTTGAAAGCAAAGATAAGCTTTGAATTGGTTTTTGAAGCGACCAGTGATTATCTGTTAAGTCTGTAGAAATCCAACTGCTATTTTACAAACGAGACTAGTGTTTTGACACTTGAGATTTTCAGATAATGAGATAATTTGCGTGATTTTGAACTAAGTAGAGATCATGAATTTCCTGAACGTCTGTTTTACGTGTCATTCTTGCATAAATATGAAGAGTATGAATTATAGTGAACCATATTCAGTGAAATGAAGATTGCAGTAGCACAATACACACTGTAAAGTTTAAACATGTTCCAAGGCAACTCGCTTTTAAGATGCTTCTGGTTTTTCTTTGATCAAATCTATCGTAACCAGATGAGTGTTCAGTTTTATGCAGCGCTGGAAAATCGCTGTTTTTTCTCAACTCACCTTGTTTCGGTACTCAATAAAAACATTAGCAAGTATTTCGATTATAGGAGTTAATGAATTCTGTTGCCATCTACTTAATACTTCACAATGTTCACAGTGTTTTCAACCTACTAGTGGTTAATGTTTTAACCATTTTTTTTAAAAATGGTGAATTATCAAATCACATTTATATTACTTTAATGATGATCAGTAGTTGAAAACTTCGATTTTTTAAATCTCAAATTCTCAGTTGCTTTATGCCTGATCGAGAATGCTTAAACTCATTCATATACTGATATCTCCAAATAACAAAGCACGAAAACACAGTTCCGATGCTAGTGGAAACGTTATCCACTTGTTCTGTCTATCAGAATACCAGAGAATTACAAAATGAGCGAGAACAACCAGAGGAGAATAATATGGATACATTTTATTATTTTGGTAGTTTATAAAGGGAAATATGTGTGTTTCATCACAAATGAGTGATCATACCCCAAATGCCTTAAATTTTTTTTCACTAAAAAGTAATAGTTGAGCGGTTAAGTTTTTGGTCACCCATTATTTATTTCGCAAACACACAACAGCAACAATAACCAGATTAAGTACTTAACTCTCTTATCATCAGAATTTCGGAGTGGTAAAGATTTGGTTTGATTTTATGCAATTTTGGCTAGCCTGACTAGAGGAAAATAAAACATGAAATTACAATTAAGTCTTAATGTACCACCTTTATACTTTTTAGGTTTAAGAAAAACAATGAAAAAATTAATACATTCATTGATAAAATTCAGCGAGATATTATTTTGTATGACCCATAAAATGAAAACTCCTCACTTGTGTTTTTCCACAAACTCTCAGTTGTTACAGACGAAAACATATCACAAACAGGAAATAATAGACAATTCATACACTCTGAAAAGCAAAATGATGTACGCTTTTCGTGCTAAACAAAAACAGAAAGTGTAAAAGAAAGCTAAGCCCAATCTCTACTCCTACTACTAATAATAACAATAATTGCTTCTCTAATAATTCCACTTCGAATAATTGTACAACTTGTAAACTAAGCGATATAAGTGTTTGATTGTTTTTCGTGGTTATCTGCCTACTTTTCTGCTAAAAGAAATTACTTTTTCTAAATGGAATTTTCATGTTTACGATAAGCTTAAAGGAAAATGATAAGAGAAGAGTAGAAAGAAGGTGAAAGGGAAATTGGATTTTGCCTCTTCTTGTTCTACGTATAACTTTTTTAACGTTAAAGAATTGAATTGAAAAATCTAAATTCACATCACTCAGCGATATCATTTCAAAGAAAAGAATATATATACATTCCTTTGTAGAAACCTTGATTGTGCTAAGAATAATCCGTACTATGTAGACAAATTAATAGCGTAGGTAATAAAGGTTAGATGATGGAGGTTAATATTTTAACCCACAAGTGTACTATCTACAGCACACTTGTAGCAGTTGCAAAACAGCAGTTAGCCACTGGTTCGATTTCATTGCGGTTTTATTACAAAATAATAAAATCTTTCAGTTACTGTTGTCTATCATCAAATGTTCTATTCTTGCCTCATTGTCTTTGTCTGCTGCATGAATGGCTCCAAGCAATTCCATAAAACACTCTAATAGGCTAAAAATGATGACAGGATCTAAATGATTTCTCTTATCACAGTAAAATCGTAGAGGGAACCTGATTTTCTCGAAACTGAAGATAAATCCCAATTTTTGACAATTATATAAGAAATTCTTTATTGTAAAGCTAATTGTGAAATTTTCCCCAAACCTTTTTATTTAAAATGACCGATAAATGAACAAGGCAACAAGTATGAAAACAATACAAAGGCAAAAAGATTAAAACAAACCCACAAGTTGAAATCACTTCATTTAAGGTGACGAGTTTTATACACTTATGGGAAGAACTCATATCCACATGTGATAGCACCTCACTGGGCTTCAAAACGTTTACAATAAATGCTTGCGATGACAGAAATTGCATGTTAATATACTGTTATATTTCCATTAGACAAACAGTTATAAGAAGAGCCTTGGTAACCCGTTTGCTCATGAAGACAGAAGCTATGTTAATGATACACTTGTCGATCGGCTTTCATCTTTAGGATTTCCATTCTGAAAATTAGTTTAGATATCAGAGTAAGTTATTAAGTTAATACTCCAAGTTTTTATATCGCTTCTATATTCTGTTTGCAGCACAAAACGTATGTCTGGGACTTCCTGCATCGCCGAAGTGAGTCTACTACCTTAGCAGCCACATAACAAAATTAATAATAATATTCGATTGGCGCTCAGGATTGGACAACATAAAGTAGATTACCTTCCAGTGAATAATTAATGCAACGAAAAGGTTCTATTCTAGAACTTATTACTTGACATTTACCTGCTGAAATATTTTCGGCTAACATCAAGTAGAGTGTGATGTCGCATTTATCTGGTTGTTAAGCTGGGAATATCAATATGTTTCTGGCACCCGCAAACCAGACACCACCAGAATATGATCTATGTTACAGAATGAAAAGAGGAACAATAATGTTACCGATACTGCTGTCAGATGTTTAAAGAATGTTTTTGGAAGTATCATCAATGGGTTCGGTCTTGAAGATTAAATTATTGTAAAATAAAAAATATTCCTTTTAGCCGATTCCGTCTAACTAATATTTATACTGTTATTGAATTACTGAGTATTGTCTGTAACTTTATTTGTGAATATGTTCGTGATTGAGAAACAGTATCCGGATTCAATCCTTGATGATCACTCAATTCCTCGAAAACAGGAGCAGCGTTAAGTGAATAAAGGGTTATCGCCTTGTCACACTGCGTGCAGAGATAACTTTATACATAAGATGAACGTAAATTTGTAGGCGAAATGTTTGTTAATTCTCGTTTAGGTGTCTTGTTATAATTATAAATATGACCTTAAATCGGCACATATTTGCAGCTATGTTGGGAACATTTCAACTGAGTTATGGTCACACAATGCACATGAAAAACATTTCACTGAATATTCATAAATAATATATTATTCATGGTAATGCTTACTACAGTTAATTCCATTTTAGTCTATTTATTAGATATGTCACAAGGTAGAAACAGTATTATTTATTAGAAAACGTTTCCGATACAATTTATTGTGATATGAATATGGACAGTATGTTGTGTCTGTAAACGATCTTCAGTAAATAATACTGCTTCTATGCATGCTACATCTAATAAATAGACTAAAGTGGAAATGTAACCTACCACAGTGTCCAAATTCCACTGCTACATTATTTACTAAATTTAAGTGCTTGTGGTAGAATTATATAACAGCTGGTGGTCAAATGCAACCAGAAGACAGTCTTATATATAGTTTCCATGTTAGCTGGAACTCATTAGAAAGATATGTCTGACACCGGTGGCCCCCTAAAAGATACAAACTTGGGTCATTTACTGTCAAAGTTACTGATAATACCAGTTAGCTTTGTTCATTCTACGGTGTAACTCTAACAAGGTGGGATTAGATATATAGAATGAACATTGGACATTAGAGAACAAAATGTCTATTTTTTGTGGAAAGCATGTTAAAAATTTCAAACATCGATTAACAGATAGTGAGTAATCAACACAGACCACTATAAAAGAAAGCATGGCAACCACAGAACGGGTGGATTACGCCCTTTGATCAGATCCTATTCAAGCCTAATCAGTTACAGATATATTTAACCAGAAAAACTAGGTATCAGCCCAAACCAAATAACAGAGCTTGATTGATATTGGTACGCATTTAGTTCAGTGGGGAAGGGATATACGAAAAAGCAGGAATAGTAATTATTATTGGAACACATACAGTGGATATGTAGGCGTACTCAAAATACATACGTCTGCACAGTTATTCAGTTTGTTCTTACTTATTTTACAACTTGTTTTACTCTTTTTTTAATCAGTGTGCTTATTTGTTTAAATTACTTACGTGGTGTTGACTAGATTGAATAATTTTAATTGCCAAGAGTTTCAGTCTCATAGGAACCAGCTGAGTGAAGGGAAAATCTGCACAGAATTAAGTATAGACTGTCCAATACAACTATGGTGAGCAGTTTTAATGTTTGTTTGTTTGTTTGTAGAAACGAATCATTTTATCAACGACTGTATGAATAAGTAGCATGCTGAACTGAACTTCCTTTTTGTTTTTAATCTGTAGGATGTTTAATATGCAGGAGAAAATCGAATATTTTTAATTAATGCTACTGAAAAATGCAAAAATTTCATTAATATCTAAATTCAGTGCTTTTTTCAGTAGATGCATTTATATATTCGTCTATCCTAGGAAAACCAATAACACACTTAAAGTGAATAAGCATATTGAATTAGGATAAAATGTACTTATTATAATCTCGTAAACTGATGAAAATTTTTATCACTTCATCACAAGGGTACTATTTGTATGAATAATATGTACAATTTAGAGAATGAATTGTGACACTTAAACCATAACAAGTACATGGAATAACCCAAAACTGGTCGCATATGTTACATCCAGTTAAAATGTTAATACCGATATACAGTAATGTCGGTTTTACTGTAGTATTACAGACATCTAACACTTCCATCTACACCTTTCCGTTACTGAGAGATATTGTTAACACTATTTCTCGCCGTTGCCATCATATTCATATATTAAAATGTCTGTTAAATTACATTACTTTATTTAACTTAAGGAGAAAGATACGAAAACTGTTCAAAATTTTAGTAATGATGGATAGATAGTTGCATTATATGTAATGATAATAACTTCGCCTGGTTAACTAGTTTACTAGTTACTAGCCGGTCCTAAGCCCGGGTAAAGAGGGAAGGTTGGGCATAGGGCTAGCAACCCTACCCCGTAAAACAAATCTAACCGCTAAAGAAACTTCAAAGCACAAACAAAATATAAAAAATGAAAACAAACTTATTCCCCGCTGGAATCGGAGAGGCGAAATGACGTCAGTTGGTGAAAGCCTTCGGGAAGCCAATTGGCCGATGTGTCTTCTCTCGATGAAAGCGAAAGTAAACGTGGGGACATGGAATGTCCATACAATGCCTGAACCCAGTAAGGCAGCCCAGATTGCAAAGGAGATGAGAAGGTATCACATCGAAGTGCTTGGGATTTGCGAAAGCAGATGGAATGGGAGTGGACTCTCCAAACTGTCAACTGGAGAATCAATAATCTACTCCGGTCACCCAGACGCCAACCACGAGCACACTGAGGGAGTGGCTATCATGATGTCCCCAAGAGCATCGAAGGCTCTCATGCAGTGGGAACCAATCTCCTCCAGGATCATGACAGCAAGATTCAACTCAAAAGGAAGAAAGGTCACAATCATCCAATGTTATGCACCTACAAATAATGCAGAGCAAGAGAAAAAGGAGGATTTCTACAGACAACTTCAATCAACACTGGACAAGACGTCAGTTGGCGATATCAAAATTCTGATGGGCGACATGAATGCCAAACTGGGAGGGGACAACACGGGAAGAGAACTAACCATGGGTCGAGAGGCGCTAGGTGAAATGAATGAGAATGGAGAATTGTTTGCAGAATTCTGCGCATTCAACGATTTGGTGATTGGAGGCAGTGTGTTCAGGCACAAAGATATCCACAAAGCGACATGGATTTCACCAGACACCAGGACACACTAAAAATCAAATCGACTTTATCTCAATCTCAAGAAAATGGAGACGCAGTCTACTTAACACAAGGTCAAGAAGAGGAGCAGATGTAGGCTCAGACCACTATCTAGTGCAAGGAACCTTCCAAATCAAGTTAAAAGCCTTCAAGGAAGCTGGTGATAGACCTCAATTCAAGTACAACACTCGGAAACTGAAGGATGAAACTACAAAGGAGATCTTCAAGGCAGCCATCAAGTCAAAATGGGAGACATCGAGGAACATCCGTGAAGAAACCTGTGTGGAAGAACACTGGAACTCTTTGGAAGCTATGTGGAAAGAAACCTGCACAACAGTATTAGGAAGGAAGAAGGTGGAAGACAAGGAATGGATCTCGACGGATACCTGGAAGCTGATCGAGCAGGGAGAGGAGGATGGTGAAGCAGAAGATAAACCAGTGCAAGGATGCTCAACGACAAGAGGAACTGAGCACAATGTATAAAACACTGGACAAAGAAGTGAAGAAGAGTGCACGCAAAGACAAAAGACACTTCTACTTCACACTGGCAAGTGAAGCAGAACAGGCTGCAGGTAAGAGAGACCTGACGACATTGTATCAAATAACCAGGTTGCTATCAGGGAAGAGACCAACACAGATGAAACCAATAAAAGACGAAGAAGGAAATTTAATTACAAAAGAAGAGAAACAGAGGAAACGATGGGCCGACCACTTCAAGAAGCTCTTGAATCGACCACCACCTGCACTTCGTCCAGAAATACCACCTGCAGCCGCTGAATTACAAGTGAACATTAATCCTCCAACGAAAATGGAAGTCCTGAACGCCATAAAGCTACTGAAATGCGGGAAAGCAGCAGGACCAGATGGGATCCCGCCAGAAGCACTGAGAACAGATGCAGAGACAACAGCGGACATGCTCACACCACTATTGCAGAAGGTGTGGAAGGAAGGGAAGGTACCTGCCCATTGATTGTAAGAAGGGTTACCTTGTCAAACTGCCGAAGAAAGGAGACCTCAGTGCTTGCAAGAACTGACACGGAATCACTCTCCTGTCCACCCCAAGTAAAATATTAAGCCGCATCATCCTGGAGAGGCTTAAAGACACACTGGATTCAAAACTGCGACCGGAACAGGCAGGCTTCAGGAAGTACAGATCATGTGCAGACCAAATTGCAACGCTTCGTATCATCATAGAACAGAGCATAGAATGGCAATCAGCTCTCTACCTCAACTTCATCGACTTCGAGAAGGCCTTTGACAGCGTCGACCGAGAAGTAATTTGGAAACTGCTTCCATACTACGGAGTACCGCAAACCTTTATCCGCCTCATTCAACAACTATATGAAGATGCCACATGCCAAGTAATCCACAATGGGAAGCTCAGTGATGCCTTTGAAGTGAAGACAGGAGTGAAACAAGGTTGCCTACTATCCCCCATGATATTCCTGATTGTGGTGGACTGGATCATGCAGCAAACAGTAGGCAGCGAGAAGAGGGGGATACACTGGACGACGGAAAAGAACCTAGAAGACTTGGATTTCGCCGATGACTTATGCCTAATGTCACACAAACTTGAAGATCTGCAGGCAAAAACTAACAAGTTGACAGAAGAGGCAGCGAAGACGGGACTTCAGGTGAATATAGAGAAGACAGAAGTGATGAAGATACCGCACCACCACCATCAGCAACAACAACAAACTCCAATCACCGTCAACGGGAGAAACTTAAAGGAAGTAACCTCCTTCACTTATCTAGGAAGCACTGTTTCAACTGCAGGCGGGACGGACGAGGACGTCAAAGTCAGAATCGGAAAAGCAAGACAGGCATTCATTAGCCTGAAACCAGTGTGGAGATCTTCTGCACTCAGCATGCGGAACAAGATACGGATTTTCAACACCAACGTCAAGTCAGTGCTCTTGTATGGCTCAGAGACTTGGCGTGTCACGAAAGGCATTTCCAATAAACTACAGACATTCATCAACAACTGCTTACGCTCGCTGCTGAAGATCAGATGGCCAGAAAGAATAAGCAACAAGGAACTCTGGGAACGAACCAACCAAGAACCTATCGCTCAACAAATATGCAGGAGGAAGTGGAGATGGATTGGCCATGCACTGAGAAGGCCGACTGAGGACATCACGCGTCAGGCCAGTTGCTCGAGTGGAATCCCCATGGGAAGCGACGAGTTGGACGTCCGAGGGTGACATGGAGGAGGTCGTGCGAAGAGGAAATGAGAGCTTCTGGGCTGTCATGGGACCAGGTTCAAAAGATCTCAGAGAACAGAGGTCACTGGAGGCGTGCTACTGAAGCCCTATGTTCCACTAGGAACCCAAGGGACCAATAATAATAATAATGTAATGATAATAAGAAACACTTCCGAAACATCTTAAGACTAACGAACTATCTGTCGATAATATGATGGTCAAGGGGAATAAAGCGTCATATTTTGACGTTTAACTTCAGTGTATTCAAATTTCAACTTTCCTAACAAAGAAATGCCAAAATATTTTACGAATGACAGTCGTAAGCCAACTACACTCCTAGTTGCACATTTGACTACCATTGAGAAACTAAGGATGACTTTATTCAGAAAAATTCACAAAACAGGCTGAAGTGATGGAGAATATTTGTAGCTCAGGTGGATGATCTTGAATGTATTGTGTTCTCTGAGCTGGGTTGTTTAATTGTGGAGCTTTCATTGCCTTTCTAGACGACATCATTAGCATTAACTTCAGTACGGAGTGAGCTGTCAGTATCTCTCAGTGAGTGATTTAGTAGCTTGCCCTGGCGAACTGGTTTGTTATTGGTTGTTTTCTTTGATTGTTGTGTCATTCACTGTATAGATATTCCTGTTGGCTATTCTTCTACTTGACCTCTGACCTTTCTGTTGTTGATAATTTTTCTCATTGGTTGATATCTTCGGTTTATGTCTATACATTTATTGATTCCTGACTGACCTGAATGCCAAGCTTCTAGGAATTCTTTGATATTCTTTATGTTTCCTCTGATCAAATTTTCTACGTCTTCAAAATTGATATCAAGTCTGTAATTATTCACGTGCATTGAGATGAGTGTTGAAAAGTCTTGACGTTTAATGGCCAATTGGTGTTCATGTAGACGAAGGCGAAGAGTGCTACCACTTTATTCAATGTAGTGTTGACTACAGTTATTGCAGTTGATTTTGTAAACGATATTCGGTTTGTCTTCTTTGGTTGTTGTATCCTTTGGTCTGCATAATAGTGCTGATGATGTGGTCTCGAAAGACGATGAAAGCTCCACGACTAAATGACCCAGCTCAAGCAAGACAGTGAAGTTGTTTTGAATGCAAGCACTGTGACCATCGACTTGTACAGAAGCATTTTAAATTCAGAGCGTTGGTACTCCCACAAATGCAGAATCGTGTAACAAAGATTTTTGGACTGAAACTAGATAAAGGGAAACGACGTAATAGGTAATTTAAATGACAAAAGCTCAGCTTGTGTGTTAGTTTTGTTTTACTTGTTGATTTATCAAAGTCAACTTGACATAACTTCCTCTATTCACAGAAATTCCTAGAAAATATTTTAGTATTCCTAATACCATTGTCAAAAAATCTCACCGTAAATTAATTGCTAAGCATTTTACAAAATTATATGAGTCATCTATGCGTTCAAATGTTTATTATATCCATATTCGTGATTAGCAGTGGAGTTCAAGGTGCGTGTTTCTTCCTATTTGAGACTTATCAACTAGATATACCTGAACCCCAGGGAATGTTGTTCCCACTGAGACTTGAACCTCATACGCATCGCTTTAAACACGTCATCCACTAGGCCACTGAGAAATGATAGCCACCTTTTGTGCAACGGGTATCAGCTGTTATTGTTTGATACCCGTAACTTCTCGTTGCTATATAGGGCCGAATTGTGTGTATATTAACCTGTACGTCGTTGATGTGAAAAAATGCATCAACGAGTTAGCTGATAGACTTTAAGTTCTTCAACGGAGCCAATTAAAAATGAGCGACAAAAATAAACAGTAAAATGAAGACCATACAATGACTGAGTGAAGCTGGTAAGCGAAAAACATCGACAAAGTTTATTTACATTACACTAGTCATATTGTTTATAGCTACTATCAGAACATGATGTTAACCCTTTTTCTTTATACTCACTGACCCACTTTCCCACAAGGTCTTCAATTCACAGCCAATAGACCTCACAAAACTGCATTTTTCTCATATCAGAGTTTTTTATCGCGTAAGATTCATAATCATAGTCTAAATAAAAGTGTGATTTCAATAGATCTGTTAACAAAAAGGATCAGTTAGTGGGTGCTTTCTATGTGAGTTATGTAGTAAAATAACACCCCTTCTCCGTTTTATAATTTGTATACAGATCTACCGGTTGTCACTTTCCTAACATCTAATTTGTAGATATGACACTGAGAATTTCATACTGTATTAAAAAATATCGTCTAGAGTGAGGTGGTTCTTGTTGTTGTAGTAAATGTTTATTTTGGTTGAAAAGAAAGATATACACAAAGTGACCAGACACTTTACTGATCTGAAGTCTCCTAACGGCGTTTCCAAGTAAACAAAGACTGTAGAGAAATGAGAAGAATAAATGACCTATTTTCAAGGATACTGATAGAAAAGAAAAGGATCGAGAAGAGATCTAAACGTGAACAGCTGTCGAGTGCTGATATCTAGTTCTTATTGCTGTCACCAGTTGGTCTGTCAACTAAATTTCACAAAATATTGAAAATTATTTCTGTGTTGAACATATAGTGAAAGATTCAGTTTGTAAAGACGAAAACAGTAAATCTTATCAATTCAACTACTCTTAGTTATTTGGTTATCTAGATGGAAAAACGACATTATTACCTTCATAGTATGTCAAATAATCTTGATTCTGTGAACTAACATACACTATGGTAGTGTTATTTTCGATGCAAACAGCACCAAAAGACATTACAACTGACGTGATGTTCCTAAAGTTACTGGAGACTGGAGAAAAACACGGAATTTGAATAATGACTTGCAAAATGAATAACCCATAGAAAACGGAGCTAAAAACTGAATTTTTAAAAGTCTTTTTATTTTTCATTGTCAGTTATAGCACATTCAAGCTCATTTCACTGATACATAAAACTGACTGTCTATCAAGTAGAACTTTATTAAAAGAAATCTACGTATTGCGTAATACCGCTTTGGATAGCTGAATAGTTAGCTGAACTTAGAAATTCCAACTTAATATCAGTTACTCAAAATAGATTGTTTGCAAAGCTCAAATGTACATCAATTCAACAACCAATAGTTAATATTAGCAATTTATCCCATTCAGTGGTAGAAAACTGATCCAATGTAATGCATAGAAGGGTTTCTCAGCTAAAATTATTTCTTATGTTGACCCACTATATACAGACTAATAAAATACAGTCAAAATTTTATCATACAAAACCGTATTTCGTTATCCTGAGAATCCAAAGGGCTGAAATCCTTATTTGATATACACTAAATATGTATTAATGAAACTGTAAATATTATTTCAAACAAGTGCTTTGTCATAATACACTACACCATTTTGAACAAAACTATGAACTTTGAATAAGTAAGGTGAGGAACAAAGAGCATCTTGATATCGCATAGTCCGGAAAAAGCAATGAAAATTGGTTTAAAATAAAGAAGTAAACATTCGATATCAACCTTCCAAAAAAGTAAAATATTTAGCAATCTCAAAATCAAATGAAATAATAACTACAATAACAATCATTTCATTTCTGACAATAAATTTTAGTACAGTTTAGAATTCTCAGTGTGGTATTTCCACACATATATAAACTCAATAGTAGGCGCAATCCAGTTCACTCATGAGATCGAAAATGAACAAGGAGAATTACCTATGTTAGATTGCAGGATAAACCGAAGGAGAGACGGTGGTTTGGATACTACCGTCTACAGAAAACCGACACGTTTTAACAGGTATAGAGAATTCAGGTCGTCTCATTCAATGTCAGTTAAAGCAGGTTTTCTTAAATGTCTAAATGACAGAGCTAGAAAAATGACTAGTCAATGCGTGGATCCTAAACAAGGGACTGAAATACATAAAAGAATCACCAGTAGTTTATAATTAGCCTCTGCAGTTTATGAAGAAATTCATTCGAACACACAAGAAAAGATATAATAGTAACATGAGCACGAATAATAACACAAGTAGAAAGGAGATAACAGCCCCCATTGTATTGCCTTATAGTACATCAGAAAATTTACGTAGAATCCTCAGAAAAGCTGGAATTAGGATGCCATTTAAACCTACAAACTCAACCAGTGATAAGCTTTGTCGACTTAGGGATCAAATAGAGTCATTTAAGCAAAATAATCTAATCTGTCAAATTCCATGCAATGACTTGAAGATCGAGTACATAAGTTAGAATGACCGGCCGGTGCCAGTTAGAATAGTGGAACGAAGAAACTTAGCTAAATGTAGAATGACAGACCCCAATAAGATCAATAATCTAGAAAAGCACTCGGCTGTTGCAATGCACGCATCAACACAAGCATACAAAAGAGTGGAATAAAACCACTGAACTTATTTTCAATATAATTAGGGGGAGAGAAAGATTGATTACTGAATCTTTGTTCATCGAATCAACATCCAACATATGTAATAGGATTGACGCAACATCTATACCAGATATATGGAATCTTTTATTACCACTAAAAGCAAAGAATATGAAGTGACAGGACTATTAAAATCAGATGTCTAAAGTGGTGTGAATTCGTTGATGTGATTATGGACAATAATTTATGCTCGAAACGTCATTAAGTAAATAATACTGTACCACTGTATATTATATATCAAATAAACGAATCTAATATGAATATTTCAACAAATCTACTTCTTTTACAATATTTCCAAATTAAAAAACCATGGTAGTCAAATAATATTAATAATAACAGCAAAACAAGCAGTAATGCACAATGAACAGTATTTTTTTAGGTCATCATTTAGTTTGTACGTCGTTGAATGCAAGTGGAATAGAAAATCACATTCAGGTTGGTAGTGGTGGTTAATTAATCCAGTATGAAAATTTGCCGTTCCAGTCACGTGTCATGTAATAGCTGTGTGATGAGCTGTTGTGCGTTCAGTGGGCAACCACCGTCTACGATGATATTTTCTGGTAGTCTTGTTGTTAACCCATCTCAAGATATGTTGAACTTATTCTTAGAGTGTATGAGAGTATGTTCTACGATTTGTTAACATTTGGATGGTTAGAATAAGCAAAAAAGGAGCAGTTTGATGAAATATATTCGACGAAATATTTTTGAAAGCCCAAAATGTAAGCAGGCCACCAGTCTTTATCAAGCAGTTTAATACACTTTGAGTTCTCAACCCATATTGACCTAGTCAATAGGTTGACAGTGAATATAACTTTTGTCGCTAGGATAAAACTAAGTCTCAATAAATCCAAAAGCATCTAGTTTCATTTCAGAAAACAAGACAGCCCACTGAAAGTCGTTTCAATGAAAAAATATTTATCAAGCCATCCTTAAAGTCTTTCAAATGTGTTATTCAACTGGACTTGCTTCGTAATCAAATCCCTTCTCAGAAAAACCTTTACATATGTCACAGAAACTAAGATAAACACTTATTACCCGTGTTTCGAGTTGGTGTGATAACTGAGAAAGAAACAGAAATATCATAAATCTTTTCAATCTAAAAAGGAACTGATTTATTTATCAGGTGATTTAAATAAAACAAAAATGAATGTTTATCAGTATATACACTGCAATGTACATATATGTTATGTTTGATTTCATCTTCACTGACATGTAAAAAAAAACATGAAAGTGCCTGTGTTGATAAGTTCGATGCTAATCCACAAGTATATCCGCTAAAATATATCATCATAATCACCATTATGACTAATATTATTAATGCTGACTTAGTTAACAAAGATTACTGTTAGAAAAGTTACGTACATTAGGTAGATTAAAGAGAATGAAAGGTAGTCAACAAAGGTTGATAACAAAAAAAGATTATCACCTGTTGGAGATTATCAAACGTTTTGGGATTACTTATTCGCCTAATATTTGTTTGTTCGATGATTTATTTGTTCCTTGAATATACATAAGTTATAAAATTAGGGAAAGTATTTGTCTATATGGTATGTTGAAGAATGCAAATAAAAGCGAATCTCAGGAACTTGGACAAATAATACACAAATATATATAGAAAGGGATGCGCATTTCTTGTAATATGATGATGCTTTTTAATAGACTAGAATGAACACATATTTTGAAATCTAGGCAAGGTTATGAATAACACAAAATGTTACATATTCCATGTAATCTTAAGTTGTTTTACTTGAGGGTTATCAGTAGTCTATTTTTTAAAGGTGTAAAGTCTAATACTTGGAATCTATTCGTTTGAAGAAAATAAAATCATTCCTAACAGTTTCTATTCATAGTTAGAAATAGGACATTTCACAGGATTACAAAAGCGTACAATGAGTAACATAATGGTAAAAAAGAATTAATCAAAGTAAAGGATGACGATGTCGCTGAATTCGATTGTTTGATGGATATTCGTCTTCTTGATGTTGTATCCAAAGAGTAAGGTTGCTGTTTTTGAAAATACCTTTCATGTTTCGCACCCACATCAATAGGATATGATCGAGCTGACGATTTTTTACCCTGACTTTCATATGGATATGATTTCCATGGATTTCCATAAATGGAACTGGCAAAATTCATTTGACTGTTTACAATCATACCATCTTTAATTGTATCATTTATTAGTGCAGTTTCAAACAACTTCCAGAATCCATTCACTGTTATGCCATCCAAATGCTCCCAGTCTATGACAACACCATCGATTGGCGAAAGTAGATCACTAACAACTGTTTGATCATAACAGGTTAGCTTATCGTCTTCAGGACTTTTTTGCAAGGTAAACTCAATATCCCGATTTTTCAGTTGACAATCACTAAATGTATTCTCAAGTGTAACTAAACGGTCTGTAAATTTTATGTTTTCTGGCATTAAAAACTCAGCCAGTAGGATAAATTCATGCACATCATCATGGTCTATGGAGTTGGCTGATGTGGAGGAAAGTTTTGAAAGATATAAAACATCCCGACGATACTGTCTTCTGGATACATTCCACTGACTTGAAACTGAATTATGCTCCACTGCTTTTATGCTTCCTATAATTTGAATGAGAAGATAGAAAGTTTGTGAAAGAATAAGGTGACAAGCTGGATTTTTGTATCATATTTATTTTATGACGATTCATGACGTAACAGCGTATTTTATAAGTATAGACAATCTTCATCATATGTTGATGCCAGTTAAAGGGCCACTGAAAACCTCAGAGCACTGAACGATTGTTTCGTATTAGTGTAGGACTTCTCAACAGTGCACAAATAAACATCATGAGCGATGAAGCGCGCTATTATCAGATCTCACCATGGGTGACTTATCATTCGATCAACGGGTGGAAACCAAGAAGTTGAACTGGGATAGAATGACACAATTATCCAGGGTCATGAGTGTGAATTACTGAGGAATTCCAAAGTGAGGCGAACCTGTTATTCAGTGCTTAGAGGTTTTCGATGGCTTTCTAACTGACGTCGGTCTATAATTAAAACTACTTTCTAATCAATACATTTCTGTAAATCAGTGGCTGAATTACTTTCGAGTGCTCATCGGTGACTTGTTTGGAGCTGGATTTCTCAAAGTTCTCACGAAAATTTGCTACCAGATAGGTCAGCCAATTTGGGAAGCAGACTGGTGACTACCGATTACCTTGAATGATGGTTGCTTCAGATCGCGAGATGACATAGATCTGAATTGTCAGACTGTGGAGTTTCAACTCCATGGACAAATGATGATATGATCGCCATGAGAGCTGAAAGTGTTGGATTCAAGCCTTCCTAAAGTTATGGGTGAGTACTAACAGGCAGCACCAAACCAGAACAAAACATCTGTTCAGTGCTCTAACGGTGTCAGTAGTTTTCCAACTGATGTTAATTCATGAGGAAAATTACCTTCGGATCAGTAAATCCCTCCAAACTAACAATTTAAGTAGTAACAGATAAGGCAAGAATGTAAAATGCTCATTTCTAGGCCATGAAGGCAGCTCGTTGACATACAAAACGATATGATTATATAATGGAACTCGGAAAGAGCATTAAACCCAAGATCGTTTCTGTTTCATGTTTCTCAAGAATACGTTTCTAGCATCCAATATGTTCTACCAAGATTTTAGCTTTTCGGTATGCAGAAAGTAAGTAACTAGTACATTAATTATGTAGTCAGACTAAATTTTATTTTACCGATCATACCATCTGAAATATTAGACAGTCGCTAATGGTTATTGCAGTGTACTTATCAAACTCAGACGTCAATCATCATCATCATCATCATCATCAATATCAACATACGACCAGGCATTACTGCATAACGGTCCGAGTTGCCACAGCTCATATCAGTACACCGAGTAAAAAGGCAGTGAGGTACAAGATGAAGATAAGAAGATCCAGTCAAAAGAAATAATATAGTGCGAAAACAGAGGAAGGAAGAATGAGATGGTGAGATTCGGTATAGTGTCGTTAAAATGAGGGTAGTGTGTGTATACACCTGCACCACTGACATCGGTTCTGAGATATATCACCCACATTCTCCAAATATCGGTTCCTCCTGTCCCACGGACTCCAACCATCCAGTCTGCATCGCCCCACATGGCTCAAACCAACAGTTAAAGACTTCATACGTGTTTAAGTTTGGCCACCTCGGGTCCTTTTCCAGCCTGGACCTACTTCAGGCAACATTGTGTGACGAGGTAATCGGCGACTAGACATATGTAACACGTGTTCCAACCACCTCAGCCAATCAAGGTTCATAACCTTGTCAACAGATTTACCTCTTCTCCCTAGAACTCTACACCTGACTTCTGCGTTACTGCCGTGGTAACACCACAGAATACGGCCTACACTACGAAGGCAACGGTGGTCAAACACCTGAAGCCTTCTCATGTCTTCCACTTTCAATGGCCATGTTTCACAGCCATACAGTAGAACAGACCAGCTACTGTGCAGTACAAGCCACCCTTATTGGACAATCGGATATCACGGCAGTGCCACAGATGGCGTGAGTTGACGAAAGCCAGCTGAGCCTTTTGTATCCATGATGAGATTTCATTGGCCACTGAGCCACCAGTCCAGGGCTGATCCTACTTCCCAGGTAAGTGAAGTGGTCAACACACTCAACCACTTCACTCTCTATTGTTAGCCGAGGCACCGTTGAAAACCAATCCTGGAGCAACAATTTACATTTCGGTGGTGAGTAACGCATCCCAAACATTCTCAAAGTGTTCAGAAGACTCTGCATCTTGTCAGCGTCTTCACCTAACAGGACTATGTCATCTGCATATTCTGTCGAACGAAAATTCTCTCGCAACTACGTCAACATCTATGCAATCAGGTGATGAGAGGAAGACCTCCATAAGAATATTTATGATAAAATTGAACAAGAATGAAGACAGTGGGCAGACCTGACGGACACCCTCGATGAGCATAGCTCCCTGGACATCTCACCATAGGCTCTAACACACAACCACTAGTGTTTGAGTAGAGACCCTTCAGTAAGGTGATGTACTTACTCAGCACGCCTTTCAGTGAGAGACATTGCCATAAGACTTCTCGATCAATGGAGTCGAATGCCACCTTCAGGTAGATAAATACAGCTAGTGTCGGGCGTCGGTAGGTGTGCCTGTGCTCCAAAACCTGGTGCAGTGTGAATATTTAGTCAATACACCCACGGCCGGGTCTAAAGCCCGCCTGGTTTTCTCGGGCTTGCTGTTCCCGAATTCTCCTCAGGCGTTGAAGAATTATTGAACATAAAATCCTAGACACTATGTCAGGCTGATTCCTTTGTGGTTATCACAAGGGGACTTCTCGCCTTTCTTAAAGACTGGGATAATCAGTGATTTAGACGAGTCAGAGGGGATCGCATTTGGTTTCCATATACTGGTTAACACTTCCGTTAACCTGACCAATAGCACCTTACTACCATACTTGTATACCTCAGGAGTTAGTCCATCTGGTCCTGCCACCCTTCCTCGTTTCACGATAACTACTGCTTTCTCAAGTCCTCCTGGTTTTGGGGGACTTATCTCAATGTTCCATTCAGGATTCGACTTGATAGCAGGCAACGTAACTGAGGCTGGAGGCCAGTTAAACTGTTCCTCAAAGTGTTCTGTCCATCGTTCCAGTTGCCTCCCCTGGGATCGAATCGCAGACTCTTCCTTCTCCGCTATAGAGTCACTAACCGCAGTTGACCTATCCCCCAGTTTCCTCAATAAGTCTAATTAACTGTCTACGGCTTCCAATCGCCACTGCTCTCTCCATCTCTTAAACCTTCGCTGCCTACCACTGTTCGCTGTCGTTGCGTAGACTTTTTCTCACTCTTCATTGTACTCAGGGCCTGCATGGATGCGTTCACGTGCATCCATTAGTTCGGAGGAAGCTGCTTATATCCATTGGCTCTTTTTAGACACTATTTTGGAGTCAGCTACAGTCTTTAACGCTGCTTTTACAATAGACTGGTGAAGGCACCAAGCTTCTTCTGGGTGAGTGACAGTTCTCTGTTCAGATAACTGCCTAGTCAACTTTTCACTGAACACGGCTTTGGTCTTTTCGTCGTCCAGTAGCACTCGTAGTGCCTTTGTAACCAAATATTTCTTACTTCCATTGAGACGCAGGCATGTACACGCTCGTACCGAAGCGGTGTCGCTGTACAAAAAAGTACTCCAGAAGAAGCAGCAGTCTTTTACTGACCCTCTCCAGCGATGACTAATAGCAATGTGGTCTATCTGTGTCCATCGCTGAGTTGAGCTCGGTGGACGCTACGTTACACAGTGTCTTTCTTTATCTCTGAAATTTGTGCTAGCTAAACATAGACGGTTATCTGAGCACAGTTATAGTAGGCGATCACCGTTATCTGTTTGTTAAGCCAGGACTCCCAAAGTGCCACCTAAGTGCCTTTCTGCCTCACTCAGTCTACCCACCTGTGCGTTGAGGTCACCTGCAACAACCACCACGTCCGAACGTTTGGCTTTCAAGAGGAGGCTAGACAGTTTTCGGCGGAACTCGTCCTTCACTTCGTCCGGACTGTAGTCAAGAGGTACGTAAGCAGAGATTACAAACGGACAACGGCGAGTTTCACCACTAACTGAGATCCAGTCTAGTAGTGAGTTTTCTGCCCTAGTGTTTAAGGCTATGCCTACACCTGCAAGACGCAAGAGCTACCTATCAGATCTCCAGAAACCTGGAGGGTGAATTTTGCGGATTCACCAGATTGGCCAAGAGAGGTGAGGTGAATAACCGCACTTGTATGCGAGTCTCACAAACACAGCACATATCCATGCCCCGAATTGCTAGAGTCTTTGCCAAAGAAGCCTGTTGACCAATTTGAGGCGGGTGCGGACATTGAAGACTCCAATATGTAATTCGGAGCGTGGTTTAAGGAGACTAATGATGTTGTTTTGTGAACTCAGATAGTTGTCGAAGGCTTACTTGAGCGTAATGTCATAGAGGTTTGACTTTTGAGCTCTTTACTAGATAAAAAGCCATAATAGGTGGTTAGTGGGAAAATGCCTTCGTTGTTTTGGTCTGCTGTTGGTTTTTGACTTGGCTCAAGCGATGCAGTTTGACTAGAAGGCATCAAGCTAAGTAACTAAGTACTACAGTTTATTTTAGGCTTCACGGACAGGTTAAACTTCCCTATGGCTGCTCGTCTGGTATGCTGGTCTGGCTAGCATAGCATTCATTCTCTGCATAGTACTAGAAAGTGTACCGACTTGAAACTAAGCATTTCTATGCAAAGCTTTTGTTTATATTTTTTGTTTTACGGGTCAAAATCAAATGAAACTCCTGCTATTATGTTTCATTCTTCTTGATACTTGACAATTACACATATTTACAACCAAGTAATTTCTATGACTGCATCATTTTTAGGTACAGTTATGAGACACGGTAATCTTTTGTCCAATAAAATTAAATATCAAATATCTGTAAAGCAATAAGAAATTAGACTGATTTCCGTATATCTCAATAGTATTTGAATGAGGTAGTAGGTAGTGGTAAATTTCCCTACACTCTTAACAAATGTGCTAAATTTACTTTAAAAGATCCCATTCCGAAGTGGATTGCGAAGTTACATATTGGTGTATGAGTATAAAAAACTGTGTTACGCAGATATATATAACACCAAGGTTTACTTCAAATGTAACTGTAGACTAATATATAACAGTCTTTATCAAGTGCGAAAAGCAGTTTGATGAATCAGGAATGAATCGCTGATCGTAATTATCTAGTGTCCGCATAGGATAAATAAAAACGATATTCCAAAGTTCTATAGTAGCGCCAATCAACTACTAAAACGTTAGGTTGAAGCTATGAACAGATTATCCGAAAGGAAAGACAGAAGAATGAAAGCTGCACTAAAAAAGAGCTTCCCAGCTGCCAGACTGATCTCAGTTTACAATATAGTATGCTCAGTAACACAATCAAAAGTGGAAAAATACCAATCTCATGCCACCTTCAGCTGCGTACATCAATTCACCTGTGCTTGTGGAAGCAAGTGCATAGAACGGATCGACTTAAGGACGTCTACTCTATTTTATGATGAAATTCCGAGAAATTTGTGTCTAGAAGGTTGCTAGGTCTTTAAAAGCGCAATCGCTAGGCACCTGATAGAAACAGGACATCAAATAGATATTCCTCAATCCTTCAGAATAATTAACAAACAAAAAACACCATGTTTATTTTATTTTGCGGAAGCTTTCGCTACCAAACACTTTCAGCCTGACCTATATGCTCAGAAGGAGACTGTAATTAACCTTTCTTTACCTTGGTAAATGTATGTACATGTATTTGTATAGTCTTCCCTTTTCTTTTGATTGCATTACCCCCTCATTAATTAATTACTGAATATTAATCAAGTCCCTCGTAATTACTAACCTATAAGCCCTTAAACAGTCTCTTCTTTTACACTGATTTTCGTTTGTTGTCCCTTCAGTCCACAGCTTCGGTATTTTCTATCTCATCAGATATAAATAGCCATAGATTTTGACTAAGATATGTAACTATTGATCCTATGTTTCCTTGACTTACTACCTAATTGTTAATCCTGGATTTCAAATTTTTATTTATTTCTGCATGCTTGAAGTATGTTATGTTATTATAACTACTAACGTTTCGTTTCAATTTTAGGCTGTTTGGGGCTGATGAAAGGCTATGAAATAAAATGAGTTCATTTTATCCTGCAAATGTCTTTGTTTTTGCATTGTTCAAGAAATCCTATGTCCAGATAGTGCCGTATTCCAGAAGCTCGGTGAACAAAAGTCCCAGTGCATAAACGATACTGTGTTGTTGCAGTCTGCATCTAGCAGAAGTGAAAATAAATCATTCGAAGAAAGCGCTGAAAACACTTTTATTCATTCTAAAACTCAACTTGATGTCTAGATTTGCCACTTTAACAAAACCGATCCAAAGGGTAGTCTCAGCTGTCTCATAGTCACGAGTTTCGTATTCGAAGAGTAGAACTTTCAGATCTTCAAGAAAGTATTTCAGCACTGTTAGAGTGTTTAAGTCAATGCACTATACCAGAACTATTTGGAAAATTATTTAGAGTCCTTAATACTTTTGTTCATATCATATGAAGATTGAAACATCTGTTGAAACACAAAAGTCTCCTAACCGAGAGATTAAAGTGAAGGCGGTTCGCTGAGGTAAAGCCTTACATTGGTTTCGTTCAGTGTTTTATTTTCATCTCATCAGTTCAACTGAGAATTTTACACATCCTCCCTAAATAACCTTCAAAATAGTAACCGCTTTATTAGTTATTTTAGCGTGTTTACTGTTTTGGAATTCCTTTGTACTTCCGCTTATTCCACTAGTATTCAGAAACTCAAAATATTTACCAGGATTTATTTACGCCAAATGGAACCTTCTGAATTCTAGAAGTTGGTATTTACTCACATAAAAGGTTGCTTGCACACATGATATGCCGTTTTTATGGAATACAGAATCTGTTTGAAGCTCTTCATTAGAAAGTTCATTAAAGTGAAGTAAAACTACATCAACAAGCAACCATAAAGTGGTTGGCTACTAATCTTTTTTATTGTGATTAACTTGGCATCGACTATACGACACCAGCCTACATTAAATTGTTCAGTACCTCTACCACTCTCAGATTTTCGTCTCCAACAAAAACCTGACTGGTAAGAGTGGTGCAAAAGATTATAAATGCTTTCTGTGTGCCTAAAAACAACTAGTATTAGTAAGAAATTGATATGAAGAAGAACCACGAGATGACATTAGTGATGACATTAATTGTGGTGGGAAAGAAGGATTAAAATAGTAGACTATTATGCCTACTCCGACTAGAGAAAGTTGAGGGTTATACCTTTTTATGAAGAGAAAAGTAAGGAACAATTCAAAAAATTAGATAACTATGGCTACTTGATGCTCAGTTTGTTGATTTCGAATGAATGTATGAATACATATATATATATATATATATATATATATATATGTATATGCGCCAGTGTATGTCAAGAAAGGGATGCAAAGTGGAACTGTAGATGAAGGCAACTGAGCTTTTCTTCGTAAACTAAAGTACTGTGCGAAGCCAATCAGCTGCGGGATATACAACTTAGTAGAAATGAAAATATAATCCCGCAAAAATTGTTTAAAATGGTCAGGTTTTATTTAATTCTACATTCATTTCCGTTATACACAAGCCACTGATTTTTGTCGGCCTTGTTTATGCTACTGCTGCGAAATCGAACATGGTTTATAAAAGTGAGTTGTATAGTAACGTCAGTCGTGACTCCACATTCATAAGAATCCGTAACTGATTACTAATTAGTATCTATTCATTGTCTTTGCATTCTAATATTGTCTGTATCAGTACAAATATACAGGTGCTATAGCGTATACTTTAAGTTGGGTATAAAGCACTTGACATTCATTTCTCGTTGTAGTTATCGCTTGTCAATGCAGCTGTCTCTACATGACATCTAAATCAATTACGAAGGTGAAATTTTCGTGTTTCTAATCTGTGACCTACAGTCTAATGATAAGATGATCATTTTGCAAAGAAGTCAAGGTCATGTTTAGTAGTTGAGATACTATAATGTATATCTTTCGGTAAAATGATTCTACTCCAGCTTTGCTTATTATACTTTGTTGATATATCAAAATCTTTTTGAGAAAATGAAATTTTGTATTATCTATTTTATTTGTATAGCTGCATATGATGTAATCTATTGTGAATATAGCTAATTAAGATCACATTTCCCAACTTGCATATGGAAGTCCAGTAGGACATTTTACCAATTCCTTTACATTTCCATGAGCTTTGAATGCTACTAGTTCTCACAAATGTCTCATTACGCATGAAATTTCCTTAACAGTACTATTTAAATTCAGGCAAGAAGCTTCCGAAGTATTTTTAGCTTCTGGATGAATATGCTTTTTTCCAAACAAGGTGAAAGTGCTTTTATTTTCTTTAATTTTGCTTATAAACTTACTAAATGCAAACGTATTTAAAAGTTATTTGTGTGAAATGATCCCCATTCTTCATATATAGTAGGATCACTGACTAATAATCCTTCTGGCATTTGAGAGTCGAATCAAAGAAAATTACATATGAAACTGAAATATTTACACTGCCCGCGAAGGGTTTTCTCTGATATTATCCGAGGAGAATAGCATTAATTGAAATCCAATTTTTATTGCGGCGAGTTTTAAAGTGGGTATGCTTTAAATCAGCGCCTAATTTTCTGCCAGCCACACAGCTAGTCACATTTTTTGGTCTATATAAAAAATGGGTTAGGAATGCGTAAACTATGATCAAAGTAAATCATGATATTTTTCTATGAAGAAAAAAACCCAAAATTTGTCAGTTTAAACTGTTCTTCTACTTATGAAATATATGTGCAACTCCTGTGTGTCTGAGAAGAGTTTGATAATCGATACTGCAATACACTGCAGAATAACTGACTGCTTGAATTTAAGAGACACTCTATTCTCCTAAGCGTGCACAACTACTATCCAAAAGAGATCTATTTATAAATTAAGTTACTATTTTGTAAGGAAGTCAGATAGAACAAGAGATTTATTTGACATAAATTAGCAAACAACGGTTCTTTAGGGAAACTTAACACCATCGAATACACTTCTATGCCACGTACTGTCGAACGCTTTATACTACATCTTATAAATTTAGAGAAAAACGTACAGGTAGTAAATAAGTTTGCAACTTCAATGCAATGTAGTCTCTAATTACTGTGTATTTCATCAAAAATTCATCCAAGGTTAGGTAATATCCGTCCGTTAATGTTTAGTGAAAAGAACTTTAAGTGAGACTTGAATTATTCAATATAACCAGCTATGCAATAAAATAACGAAGCGGAAAATCATTATTTTTCAGAAGTGCTCTTCAAAATAATTATTTTGTCTGTTGATTACTTTTGTCTTGCAATCTGTCATAATTTACTACATCTACTGGTACATGCGATAACCAAAAAAGACCTTTGCCATACATTTCACTTATCTACTTAAATATTCACCTAATAATTGACAAGTTTAAGCCCTCACAAAGATCTATGACGTTAACTTATTTTCCTTCCTTCAGGACATTCATATTACAGCAGTCCTACACTGGGAATGCATAAACCCAAATACTGAATTTCGACTGTATAACTCAGTGACGTTAGAAAGTGGTTGAATGACCTCACCACTACCGTGTTCCCCCCATCCTTTAAATTAATTACAGTGTTTCTCGTAGAAAGTGCTCTGAGTCACCTAATCGGAACTCTAGTACGATGGCTCTAACCTACATATAAGTATTGATTACTGATCCCCATAATTTCCCATTTTTATATTGGACCCACCAACGTTTATTGCATATAGGCTCCTAAGTAGACGCATTGATATATTGTTCGAAGACCCACTATGTTATAATTTACTTGGCGGTGGCTAACAATAGAATCCGGTGAGAGCGTTTCGTTCCGTTTAAGACTCGTCAGCTGAATGTACTTCCATCCCAGTGGCTGGTGATGTTCCAGCTAGAACTCTAACGTAGATATCCTCGTTTCAGACCACACAGCGTTATGCACTTGCCTACTAAGGCACAAGAGATGACTATCGTGGCTCAGTATCCTAGTAGATAACACTTTGACGTTAAGAAAAATGAGTTCGACTTTCAGAGAGAACATTATAACTCACTGGAATCTAGGTACATTCAAGTGATAATAGTTAGTCACAATGATATGTTGGCAAGTCCTTACAGTGAAATTTGTCAACAAAAGGACATAACTCTATTTATTGAGTATCCATAATTTATCATCTATGTCAGCTTTAAAATCTTCGTTTTATGTTGCTGATATTATCAAATTTTAAAAGCAAAATGATTTTATTCCCAGTTATCACAGTTAAAAATGTACATAACTACAGTTAAAGTTTGAAATTTGTGACTGACCACTAATATTTGAGTGTTGTCTATTAGCTAATGGATATTCAGTTATTTTTCTGAACTATCTAAATTCAGTTTCAAGAACTTATTATATTCCATAATAATAATAGTAATATAATAAAGGCAATATCACATGTGCCGATTACATGCTTGTTTGAAGCCTAGAAACCATTAAGACACATCGGTATGAGTCAAACATGGGCAATGGGTTTAATAAATAATACTGTTTCACTATCTGATATATCTAATAAATCACTTGAAATGAAATTAAGATACTTCTCTTGTTGTAACCTCACTCTATCAGGCGTTTCCCAAATATCACGATTCACAGAATCTAGCATACTGCTATGTTAGTCATGGAAATCAGTTATTTTAAAGAGCGTTACTCTTTTCTACACAACTTGCAGTTAGCAAAATAACTAGGTGAGATATTTATACAGCTTAAAGTGACTAAAAACTACCGGAAACAGTTTATTTACATAGAGACGAATGGGTATATACAAGCTACACTCCGGAATGGCATACGATAGATAATGTTCTTCACCTAATGATTACAGAAGTCAACTTATTTCTCCTTGTCATGCCTACTTTGAGTATGCTTCGAGCAAAAAACATCTTTGTCATCCAATTCATTACACATGTGTCTTTATAAGTAAAGAAGTAACTGCGTAATACTTTCTCTCCCTTTACAATTTTTACTTTTTTTTTATCTATACAGTGTAATGTGGGTGAAACTGTTCATATCTTTTCCCCGATTACCTGTAGAAAAAAATAATATTTCTATAATTAAATGACTAAAAACTCTTATCATACACATTTTTAACATAGAACAAGTGGGAAAATATTTATCGTCAAAAAATATTCGAAAATGATTTAAATTGCCCAGTGTTATTTCTCATTTGAGTTTAAAATGAAAGTACATTTCTATTAAATGAAGTACTTAATATATGAAGTCAAAAGCTAATATGAATGATTATTTGTTAAACTTTTCTTAAAAATTAAAAGCTACTTAATTATTTAACTTCGTGATTATAAGAAACATTAAACTTTTCGAATAATTGTAGTTTTTAACGCAATCTTTTTTACTTTGCAAGATTGTATCTGAAAATAGTTATAAACGAAACCCTTCCACCACCAACCCTTGGAGTATTCATGTACCTGGGTAAAAAAATATGTTTTTCACGTTGCCCAAGTGGGGTTTAATTAATTTTATTTTTAACTAAAACTTCTCCATGAAGATAACTTTCACAACAATAAGAACCATACAAATCATTACATGACCAACATCAAAACTACTCGAAGTAGCAGGATCCAATAGTTTAGAGTATTATTTTGTACGTAGAATGGTCACTGAATAGCCTTAAATACAGCCAGTAAGTAGTTGATATTCAATACTGATCAAAGTAGATCTATTAGGTTTGCTATGTAACCACTCAGTGGCGGGAAACTGTTGTCTATGTGGAAGTCTTACACCAGGATGACACACTTGCTGGTTATGTTTCTGAAACATCTTAAACTTCGTGTATATGAGTAATAATGATTAAAACGCATTGCAATATTCAATAACTTTATGTGGAATAAAAGATTAGCAGATAATATTCTGATTATTAACTGCTTCATATATTTCTAACTTACGTAAAGTTAATGAACTGTACAGTCAAAAAATTGACATTTTTGTCAAATCAGTTGAACTGACTACACTTAACCAATTTCTTTGGCCGCCAAACTTACCTATGATTGATAGTTGTACCATAATTTAATTGTAAGACTCATGGAAATGTTTACCTTCACTTGATAAATTTTCAACTGCTTGAATCATTTTTCACTCAGATATGAACGCCTAACAACCTGAACCATACTTCCAATCAATTAAACACTTACAGAAAACGTGAACTGGTAAGGTAAGATTTTAGTTCTTTCAGTATCCATTACATACATTTATCTAATATATACTTTACAGTTTTTGCATTTCAAGTGAAACATTTTTGAAAAGTGAAACCAAGTTTGTGCCTACAGTCTGAAGATGATAACTAGTAAAGTAGACTTATATAATTTGCGGTAACATCTGCTCATATTAAGGCTTAGAAGTTATAGACCTCATCTAGTCATGTAGTGTAACTGTAACCAAATTGATTATAGCATAAACTGGCTACTAGTGTCTTCTTCAACGCTAGCTCGATTTGTAATGAATTTCACCACTAACTTAATAAACTCTATATGTAGCTCATATTTGAAACAGTATTTGCAAACAGAATAAGCCAACAAATAATGCATAGAGATGTTTTCTGATATATACGCATATACATACACATACGCACATGCCCTGTTGAATCTTTCGATAAAAGTCAATGGCGCTTATACAATAAGAAAATCACTATCAGCCAAATTCGTTTTAACCCTTAATAATTAAAAAGGCAATTTCTCGTCACTTTCTTCGATTATTCTTTTTGATTATTCACTTCTTCGTTTCTCATCTTGATTAACTAAAACACAAATGTTTAGGTGGCACGCGAATAATGTCAATTATATATATATATATATGCATATAGATGCTGAGTACAAATAATCGTCAGAAATGCTATTTGACAATAAATTTTATGGAAGAAACAAAAGATTTCTTTCGCTTGTTAGAGTTTTGACTTTATCTTGCCTAACTTCTCTATCCACTTTTCTTCCACTAGAAGTTATGCTGTTCAGCGAAACTAAATGTTGACTATTCTCAAGAATCATAAGAAGAATACTGAAATTAACAGATTTCTAAGTTGGTTACAGTGGATTTTTTTAATGTGTTTATCTATTCTCCATCCTCTTTAGTATATCCGCATTTCAGTACTGATGACTGTGCATACAGATGAGATTTATAAACTGTGATAGTGAAAAGATGAAGTGAGGACAGTTGAATCGATGATGTACACACTAACATTTGTCATTTCATAAAGCAACTTTATAACTAAGGATTACAATGTGCTTCATTTCAGTGAGAAATTTGTTGATATTCAAGAAAGGAACACATGGCACGCAAAAGAAGTCAGTTTATCAGTGTTTCTTTCAATTTTGTATTCTCTTCGCCGGAACAGACAGTGCTAGTGATGACCGCTGAAATTGTCATTTTCATCCACATCTTACAAAAATAATTAATTACTTTTAGCATTTCTTATAACTTTTATCTTTCTGGTTGTATTTAATTTTTGTGATAATAAATTTGTAAGACAGATTTGAACTAATTCTTAACCACCTTGTTAACTTTTTTCCATGTATTTATTAGGTGGTTAATTTTGATGATAAGAAAAAGTCGTTAAATAAGAGTGCACAGAAAGGCCTTACCGAGAAAAAAACTACTGATGCTTTGAAAGCATAGATGATAGTGACGAAAGCTATTAAACTAGGTTTTTCCCTCTATGTAACTTCTAGAATATGTATTAGGTTGAATGAAGTATACTACTGCTTTTCGAGATCTATTTTGTGTCATTAAAAGTACTTATATATCTTTGGGTTTGATGGCTACAAAACATAGTACAGGAACTTCATATTATTCACAGATACCAGATAAAACTCTGAATAATAGAAAAGATTTATGGCTCAGGATGAAAATGATGGTGGTTGGATTTTCTCTGACTTCCCTACATATCATGTTGTGCAAACCGAAAATTCCATTTCGATAAGAAGACAGGACAGGTATCATCTACGTAATCAACTGCAAAGGTAGTTCACAACGCTATGTTCGTCAGTCTAGCAGTCGGATTGATCAAAGAATTCATGAAAACCAACTAGCAGTAAAGCTATATGATGCGGTCTCCTTGGTTTCCATGCATACAGACATCCATGATTACACATCTAACTAGGAGAATGAGGAAATCTCCCAAAGAGCAAATTCAAAAGCCGAAAGAAAATTTCTAGAAGGATGGCATTCAAACTAAAGGGTAATCAACAGACATAAAGACATACATCCAATCTATGAACTACTTAAGAAAAAAAAGGCAAGTAAACCATACGAATCGGTAATGATTCACAGTGTGACAGCAACAAACAGTACAATTTTATTCCGACAAAGGTCATCTACCAGTGTGACTAAAAGAAATTCAAGGTCAGAGCGGTCGAGGTATAATGAAAACCTCTTCCATAACTTACAAATGGACAATAGTCAAGGTCAATAAAAACACTGTCTAGACAGCCATGTAATATTCAAGTATGCTTCATCTCTTTACAAATCTAGGGCTGAAGATGTCATCAAACCTGGTGACGAAACATTCATGAAAAAATAATTAAATGAAATACTGTAGGAATCTACCGCGGTTAACTTTGTTGTAACCCCCAACAGACTGGTTACAATATCGTTGGCTTTTCCATGTGTTGTATAAGAGGATTAATAACTCTGAAAAAAAGTGATCATCCACTTTGGAAATATGAATTAATGTCACACCTCTAACATGGAGATTTTGACATAATATCTGCTGATTCAAGTGGAATGATGTATAAAAATACCAGGTTATTTTTTACCGTCTTGAATGCCAACATCTTTTTGTTATTCAAAATAAAAGTATGTAAATTATTCGAAGGAAAGTATGTCAGTAATGAACAGTGAGAGAATTTTTCGGCGTAACGCAGCAAGAGGTAGAAGGTTTGAAAATGGTTTTCACTTTGCATGTCCTAGTCACGCAAACAAATAAAGCATTTTAAATACTGAGATAATGGTGAATATTTGGAGCTCAAGAGGACGATTTCAATGGTATTGTATTCTGTGAGTTGGATGGTTTCATCCAAAGGCTTTCGTTCTCAGTTGAGAAAACTTCACCAGCACACACTTCAGTAAGAAGTGAGCTTTGGGATGTTCTCCACAATTAACTTAGTAGTTTGTCCTGATAACCTTAGGTGTGATTGATTGTTTCTGCTACAATAGTATTATCTTTATACGTATTTCGATTGGTTGTCCTATTGGTATTAACTTCGACATTCTTGTTGTTTATTGTGCTTGACATGATTCACTTCTTTCTGAAGTTTCGCAGATGTTTTTTGTCTAGAACGGCAATAGAAGCTGTACGGTTAAACCGTTTAGCTCAGGGAATACACCACCATCAAAAGTAGTCTAATTTGCTACCAATAAATGTTATCATCCTTTATCTTAACAAATCGTGTAACCGTTACTAACGCCCAAATATCTACGTGGTAAGTTATGATAAACATCAAGTGCACTTTGTGAAACAGAATGTTCACAATAGAAATACCTGTTAAGCATACTTTAAAATAATCTTATTACGTCATACTAAACTCAGCTTTTGAGAGATCAAGCTCATGAATACCGTAAAATCTGTCTAAATTTGACTGAACTCAGGTTACAGTTCTGAAAGCCCTTCCACTCGATTATTATCAAGAGGATGACATATATTTGAAGTCACGAAGACCTTCAAAATAAGAAATTCCTTCTTTCCAGATTTAGAAATGGCTTCTCTGGTTGAGCTTTATAAACTAAAAATGGTTAACCTGTACACTTGTTACCCTGAGTATAATATATTTTCTGATTTACTGTTATTTGTTACAAGTTATGTGAACAAATGGTAGATAATGGTTTGAGTGGTTAAATTTTTTTGAATTTTCGCCACATTGATAATACTTATATAATGTTCGCTGAATAAGTATTTTAAAACCTGATTTCGTAAATAAAATAATGTTTCTTGTCTGTAGATATTAAATATGGAGATGGGTCTACACTTTTTGAAGTGCATAGATGAAAAAGTCAACGTTATATAAAAAAACATCTTCAACAAAATGAATGTTGAAACTTCAGTGAGTGACAAAAAATATAAAAATCACTGGTAACATTTTAGAATAGAAGCTTTTATGTACTCTATGTCTCAAAACGCAATAGACAGGGTAGCTCTTATAATCTTAACTACCTATTAAGCTAACGAAATACATTACCTCAATTATCCTAGTCTTATTTAGCGTCAGTAATAAATATTTAGTGAGAAATTACAATAATTTAAGAGTAAAACCTGAACACTGTGACAGATTGTAAGTCTATTTCAGTCTGTTTATTAAACCATCACACAATGGGAAGTATTATTCACTGGATAACTTTTCGGACATGTCGGGTTCCATATGAAGTTTATGTCAGTTCGAGCTGTAATGGAAACCTGGGTTGTGACACGACCGCAACCAACAGCCTACGGGCTATCAGCCTGGTTTGCGACTCACAGATCCACAAAACGCAACTTTTATTCAAGTATTAATTTCATCTAAGTCACTAAGAGTTTTGATGACAATAGCAGTAGCCTACCAGCCTGGACTATTCCAAACATTATAACTGATAAATACATGATGGATAAAACTAAATATGGAATAACTTAGATTTTGCACTGACTTCTCACGGAAAAACAAAGAATTTCATGTTGTTTAGTCCTGAGTGCTGATCGGATTCCATTAGTCAATCGTGGCCTGAATAGCCCAGTTGTAACTCCGCTAACTACAGTACTGAGTGGCAAGGGTTCAAATCTCAAGCATTACATCAGTTCCGCTGACGTTGCAGATACGCCTTACTGACAAATGCCTTTAACCAACTCACGTAGACTTTAAATTATAAGGCCATTAAACTTATTCTACGAAATCTTTCTATGCACATTATTCTGTGTGGTGTAATATATCGGTAACATTTTCGTAGATACGATAAGATGAGTTGCAGTAGGACAAGCAACTCTATAGTATTAATGTCTGCTTTAACTTATCTACAGAAATCCGCTGTACCTGGTTAAGTATGCGTGGTTAAAACTATATGATGAAACTGATGAAACGAAAATGCACCCTAGTCAAGAAGAATTCAGACAAAACAGATGTGGCATAAACTCCATATTATAAGACACTAATTCATAATTTACCATATTTAATTGGAAAATACTGCGGAAACAAATGAAATATTTTGAGGTAGATTTAAGCTTAAAATGTATAATATTTTGCAAAGTTTAGAAAATCCACAAATGAGAATAAAAATGATAAATTAACCTAACAGACTTTTCTACAAAAATGTTTTCAAGTTTCCTTTAATGTTTTTTTTGGATGACAATGTATATTACATAGATCTTTGAAAATACAATAAACCGCTGAATTGGTACACACGAAATTAGCAGACTAAATGTTCTCAAGAAGTCACCTGATTGCATATTACCCAACTGACTGTATAATACAATGAAATAAATGATAAATGCCCTTCGAGAAAAATCAGGAGCAGAAAATCTTCACCTAAACATTATCGTTGTATCTTACCTTCTATCTTACAACATCCTTCTCCATTTCCGAAGATTCAGGGTACAATTCATGTATTCTCATACAAGAATTACGATTTATTTATCAGTATTCTAAATATGTCGCTTCTTACTGAAGCTGAATATATCGTAATACTGATATGAAAGACAATTCGCTGATGTTGTTTAAAATAATGCATCAAATTCCAGGTTCTGATTAATGCCATGGAGTCATTGTGTCCTTCAAGTAAAGGTAGAATCACATCAGCTGATTGATCTGAGGTCAGTGCAAGATATACACTATGTCACTATATACACTCGAAAAGTTTTTAAATGATGTCTAAACAAAAGGAAGGAATAACATAATGTTTAGAAACATGCGAATGCCATAAAATGTGATATTTCGTTTTACCCAACTTCATTGTCGGTTTAGTTTGTTTGGCAAGGAGAGAACACCACTGTATCTACTCTGGGTAGTATCAGAATAAAGTTACATAATCCAACAAAGCCATAAAACTCCAGCCAGTAGGTCACCTCACACCTATTAACTTCACCATTTCATAGACTAGAAATAAAAGTATCAACCTAGATTGACCTTCAGAGAGTGTCATCAATAATACTGAAATAAACCTCACTTTTTCAAACTGAAAGTTCATTTAGGGAAAGAATAAACAAGAGCATTTTGACCTAACACAGAATTAACAGATCTTTAAAGACATTTGGAATTCCGTTGTAGTATATAAGAAAAAGCATCTAGGCTGATGGCCATACAACCTGACAGTATTTTATAACTCAGTATTTCTAATATCTAATTGCATATATCAAGTTTTTCGAATCTTTTTTCGTCAGACAACATAAAAGACTCTTTTATATTAACGATTCCTGCTAGGACCTAATAACCAAAAGTGTGAGCATGAGAAATATGGTGTTCAATATTTCTAAGGATTTTCTGCCCTTTTTAATTCCCGACTTTGTGACATGTAATACGCCTACTGTCAACACACCTTCAAAAACTACACTCATTTCTAGCCTGCAATGTATCATTCACTCATCGGTTTTACCAGTGTAACTAATTTTCACATGTCCTTCAGGTGAATAGGAACTTAAAGTAACTTTTAAGACCTCAGTTAATACTTTGTGTTCACTGGTTACGTTTTCCCTTCAAATACCTTATTCTTGAATCACTATTAACTGTGAAAACTAGTTGTGTGAGGAATATTAAGGAAAACTAACCAGTTTTTAAAAAATCTACTTTCTAATCAAAAGGACTTCAAATGATAGGTAATCTGTAATTAAAGGAATAAGCCCACTTTAGTGGTCAGGTTTCCGAGAAAGAGTTGGTACTGTTTTCAGTTTAGGATAAAGATAATTTTAGGAAATAATCTGAATCTGATGTTGCATTAGGTTTTACCCATTACTCGCAGCCAAGATAGGAAGGAAAAGATCGAAAATTTGATGATGATGATGATTCCTGAAATGCCTAAAATTGTTTCCATTCTGAAGGCTTACAAATAAAATATTAATTAGTCTCACTGATTTAAATAGAATGAACCAGTTGCAAAATGATTTACAAATCGTATAATTCGTGTTGGTATTTCTTACGGCTGCCTGGTTCTTCAACTGCCTAACTGTCATGTGAACAGGGTTTCCATCAGAAATCACCCCGTAGCCAAGATCATAAGCAGTGACTCTTGATAAATTAGTAAGAAGATTCATGAATTATCAAAATATATTACTGAAAATCATCAGTGGTCAGAAACCACTCAGAATGATCTGTAGATTTCACCAGGCAATCAGATCAGAGTGGCCTAAATAGCATAGGGCCGTTTCATTCGTTTATGACAGAGCTCATCAGCAGGGTATCTAGACAAACCCGGGTCATAGAGCCAAAATGTTCAAACCTACTGAAACTGACTAGCTGATTTAGATGAATCGGTTACCTTCTAAATTAGATGAGCAATTTTCAAATGATTTACAATTGATCCGAATAGTTTGACTGTATGAGATGAATGTGTCTAGGTACCCTGCAGATGAGCTCATTCAAAAACGAGTAAAACAGCTATCTGGTATTTTGGACACTCTAATCTAGCTGTCTGGTGAAATCCACAGATCATTCTGAGTAGTTTCTAACTACTCATGTTGTTCATTACTATCTCATCTAAGTCAACCAAACAAAATTTTCTTTTTTTCGAACTGTTGACGTTCACTAATTGCTCATATATATATATATATATATATATATATATATATATATGTATACGACACTACAGATTAATCCAAGAAGTCATTCCTTTTTTACCTATGGAATACGTTTTTCGTCAACTAAGCTAAACTTGGTGTAAGGGAAAATACTCGTCAATGAAATCATTTTAACTAAGCGATAATTTCTGTAAAATCTGTGAATTATTTTCAAAGTATCTAGTGCATGATTTCGTTTAAGAGTGGAAAAATTAGATGTCTTTCCTAAAATATATTAAGCTTACTTAGGTTGGGAACAAGCATTAGAAACATTCATCTCCCGATACAAATGTACACCAAGCATCAATATGAAAAAAGTAGGATTTAGTGAATTCATAAATTTTAGTCAAATTCGTCAGGTAGATATTCTGTATAGTTCATCATAAATACCTTAGGGCAGTGCGGGAAAACACACATAAGTACATAACATGTATTCAGACATTAAATGAGTTGTAGTAATCTAGAAATATACTAGTTTTGTAAGTCAGGCGGATATGCTAAACGTAGAAGTGGATGTTCAAATTCAGTAGTTTGAAGATGAATCATTTCGTTTCTAATACAGATATATTAGATAATCATACAAGAAGTGCGATATTATTGTAAGGTTAAATAATCACGAAGATTTCGGGGTGAAAATCGATGACAAAAGTAATAACAATGTTGATTTTTGGATGAAAAGTGAATAGTTTGAAGACAAATTACGTCATTTAGAACATAGCAGTTAGTGGTCAATTGCGACGCCTGGCTGGCCCCCACAAGAAAACCAGCTGTAACAATTGTAGTCAAAATAAGGTTAGTTGAACGAAACAAACAAAGAGTGGACCGAAAATGGCAAGAAAGTTGTAGTAATTCAGAAAAAGGAGCAGGTAGGAAAGAACAGATATAAATGAACCACTTTTTAATTACCACCACAAAAGATTCAAACTAACTACAGTTTCCTTTTACACACAGAGGTTTGGTTCACTAACTCGGATCGCATTGACCTTTGCAACATCTAGTCATCTGACTACCTACCGTTACCCGTCAATACCACTTCCATAGCTCATTATATGTTTTGTTGTCGAGCTTTCTGGAGCTTTCTTCTCCGCTTGCTTTAGCCATCAAATTCGGTGCTCAACCATTATGGTAGACAGGTGTCTGTCCACATGACCGATGTATTTACTTCCACAGAAACATCTGAATTTTCATTTGCATTTAGGTGTTTTGACGAAGTCGAATATGCTTGAATGTGTAAGTTATCGGACGCTTGCAACAAACTACTAACTATGATTTATATCTTATCAGATTATACGTTAAAGTCGATGGAATCGTTGCTGTCTTTCTACTTAACGACTTACTTGAGATATTGTGAAAATAAATACACAGGTGTATACTGTTACTTAGAACATATCACATATCTTCTTTCCATGGGGTGCATTTATATACCAACCTTTAGAATAAATCCACTGAGACACTTTGTCAAATCTGTCTGCAATGCAAGTGAAACTTATTCATTTCTACCTCCCTTTTCTCAAGGACTAGATGATGTCTACGTATCAAAAAAATTTTAGTACTGCATGATATGAGCACACAAGTGAGTGGAAATAATGATATGATTTAAGAACAGACTATTCTGATGCAATTACTCGAAATCAAAATGAGATTAATAATTCTCTGAAAAAGGAATACCCATTTCTATTTCTCTAACTAGGTTCATCGATATATATATATATATATATATATATATATAGAGAGAGAGAGAGAGAGAGAGAGAGGGTAGACGTGAACTTGTCTGTGGGACCGGTCAGTCAAAATATGTTTATAGCTTATCTTAAACAGTGATTAGTTAGATGACATCAAAAGAATGAATAACATAAAAGATGTATCATAAATTGTGTAGGAATATATTCAAGGAACTGAATACCTGAATAGGCCGACAAATTTACACACATTTACAGTGGAAGGTGTTTCCACTTGAAGTTCTGGGCACATCCCAATAAATTTGCCTTTGATAGGAACCATTGTTCAAACGAGTTTATTTACCAGATATATTATTATTAATGACCAGTATTTTGAAGCTTGTGACACCTTTCAAAAATTAAACATGCGATAAATGCAAGCAATACCTTACTTTCCCAGAACGATTGCTATCAGTGCTTCTTAAGCAGACTTATGCACACAATTAGTGAGTATGATTGACCTCCCATGCCCGTTGTAAATGTATTTTGATCTTGCTTTATTGTCACTGCACAATCCTTCAGCTTAGTTTTCTGCTAAACTTGACTCACTGAGTCAATTTTATTCTAATGAACACTTGATATTTCCTATGTTACGCAATCCTCAAACCCACACGACTCGCTTCAATTCTTTGTATTCCTTTCTCCCTCCCTCTTCGAAACCCTTGAATTTTTACCTTTTAAATGATTTATAAATAAGAAGTGTTTAATGAGCTATGGTTTTCGGTATTCAACTCCCAAATATTTTGAATTCCTTAGTTTACATCTTATGTATTACTCCAGCCTTCACAGCCACAGTTAGCTTTTATTATTCTTATTACAATGGCAACCTTACGTACTTTGTAGCTCATAGTGAGTCTTCAGATAAGATGAATAACTTGACTCTGTAAATCTGATCTCGTTTGCTTTGTTCAGAATTACCAATGGAAACAAATGTACGAGAGTCTTCTGTGAGTCACTAATAAGCTTTCACCTACATAAAGCATTATAACTGAAGACCCCTTAGAGGAAGATAATGTATGGCCTGTAATATAATCATTCTTGGTTTGACTTTCTGATTTAGACTTGGCTTAGCAGATTTGTATTGATATTGGGTGATAACTGAAGGTGAAATTAAGATCTGGACCACCGCAGGATTGTAGTCAGCAAACTCTGGGTTACCGGTCCGCTAGTCTACCTTGGTGGTTGAAGTGGAATTAGGATCTGGTCAGCTCCCGTGTCTCGTAGCTCAGATGACAGAGCACAATGCCTGTAACCCAGAGATTGCTGGCTTAAATCCTGCCATGGCCCAGATATTCATTTCACCTTTAATCACCACCTAGTCAGTACCAGTATAATCACCCGTTATTAATATACCCTTTTACCTCATACAGCTAAAAAATGTTGACAAATAACTCATTATTGTAAACCACGTTAATCGTTATGCCATTGTTCGTAGATTACAAAATAACATAACTTCAGAATACTAGTCTTCTGAATTTCTTATTGAAAAGTATGTCAATCCATTTAATCTTTCCTATTGAGTAATATCTTCTTTGGAGTTTTCAAGTAACAACTATCTGCATTGCTAACTAATGACTATAAAATCAAAGTTTAACCAAACAGTTTTCCACTTTAAAAACCAGACGTCTAAGGTTTTGCATGGTTGAAGTGTGACAAAGTTTAAATCAAGTAGAAAATGAAATTAATTGACAAACCAAATAAATACTTTGATTTGCAAAAACTAACACATTATAAAACTTCATGAACCCTAATAAATGGACATATTAGATATCTGAAGATGATTTTCAGGGTGGAAGAAGTTTACCAATAGTTTCTTGTATGTACGGTTCAGTTTCCCTCAGATTTCCTAATGAAATACAGAATGCTTCTGTATAAAAGTCTCAGGAAAATCTATGAGTTGATTTCATCCTTTTTTGGTACTAAACTACGTACAAATATCTCAACCATTCCTCAGAAAGAAAATATTTGATGACTCGCAAAAATACCCACTTAAATTTGATAGCCATTTTTTCCAGCTATATATACGTCTAGAGTTTAACTAGTTCTTAAACTGACAACGCAAGCAATTTAAGAATCAGCATGTAATTAGACGCTTACCTTTCAAACTGCCAGGTTCCCCTGGAGGTCCACGAAACCCTCTTGCACCCTGCGGTCCTGGTGGTCCTTGTGGACCGGGTGGTCCAACAGGCCCCCTACCACTTCGTACGGGGATACGTACGCGACCAGTAACATGACTGGTAGAAAAATTCATTAAAGACATTTGTTTACTGTTGGTACTATCCATATCTGTGGAACATTCTAACTGCAGTTGGCAGTTGGTTAGCTCATTATTCAGTGTACTCAATTTTGAAGGCTTTCCTGACTGATGACTTCTGTCTTTAGAATTGTATTCTGGGAAGTTAAACTGTGAGCCTATAAATGTGTCGGCGGAATGCTGTTTTGTATAATCTTGTCCAGGAGCATATGACAGTATACTTTTATTATTGCTTAAACGGTTATTGTTACTGTGTAATCCAGGAGCAAGTAATTTTGATTCTTCACTGAATATGACACAAAACTTATCAAAAAAGAGAAGTAAGGCTTGTAAAAGAACAGTTGACTGAACGGAGCAAAGATGATGTTTCATTTATATAAGTAGACAAATTATTTTGAAATTAAATAATTTTTGTCGACTTATATTAGTGTTTTCGGTAGAGTAACTACTTGCTGTTCTTAGTAGTGAGGTGAAACAATGAGAAAATGTTCCAGTGAATTTTTCGAGTTTTGATGAATTGTATATGAAAGTGAATTGTGACAAAGGTTATCCTAGTTGTTGTTCTCTCAATCCTCAAAGTGATTGGATAAACGCAATACATTCATCATGTCTATAAATGAATATTTGCCTAGAAATAACTGCCTGTCTGTGTGTACGTATAAGTCTACAAGATTTTAAAGAAATGAGTTTATCATTGGTGGTATTGTATGAGCGGAGAACAAATACACTTTTCTAAAATAAATGGTGAAATGAGACTTTATTTGTAATCCCTATTATTTCGTTAATAAGAAGTCCTGTTAACCAAAAATCTGGTTTTCTAAAGTTTTCGAATTATTGTATGCATTTGAAGGTTACTTATAAGTTGTTTGTAGTCGTGGAATATTTAATCTGTCAGTATTTTCACTCACTCCATTAGCAAGTCATATTCCACATTCTATATATTGTTTGTCCAACTCCAAAGACAACTTGGATTCCAGTTAGCTGATTCCTGCACGTCATAAGACAGTGTATCACCCTTTATACTCATCTCAGTCAGAAGCTACAATGTTTCACCCAAAACTTCAAGAAAAGTCATTGAACTGGTGGGATACTTTCTCACAGTTTCACTGAAGTCTTGAATAAAAGCAGATCATATTAACCTAGCATGACTTAACTGTAAAAATGGTAGTTTACCTTTCAAATAATTCATCGGTAAAGTTTTCCAGTAATGTGGTGAGGAGTTATAGACGATCTTAAATTTTTAAATAAAACCTGCCATGAAGTGTCGGTCAGTCCTAAAGTCCTATATCAAAGCTTCTTAGAGATACATTCGACAAACACTAAATAACGTACAATGTTGAGATAAATTAATCAGACTAAAAGTCAAAAAGTACGAACTACTTAATATGTCGACAAGGCATTCACTGCAGCTTACAGTGATTGTTGTCGTATAACCAGTCACCATACTGAATGGATACTAGGCAACCAAATCCCATTAGTCAATTTAACCATGATATTCATACGATTATCTTCTCAGAAGTATTAAAAGAAGATTACTGATACCTAAATACACCTATAGCTGTGGTTTAAAATTGTGAAAAGTGATAGATATCCAACATAAAGTTATTCCAGTGGTTGGTCTGAAATTTGAATAAAACACGATTTTCCCGTCCTTCATTTGGCGTTCACTGATGAGTCACATTCCTGTTTTCAGATAGTTAAGTCACTAGACAAATAGGTTTACCGCATAGTCGTGCAATTCTTCATCAAAAGCAGTAAGAAGTATCGAAGAAAAGTACTTACCTCCTAGAAATGGTAGCTAAAAAGATAATGTATTAGGATCCAAAAGCACCCACTTCTTATGGGTAACAAATAGTCTCTTTTACGAGAAGATAATGACCATTTGAGCAAGGTGATGTTTTCGTGCAATACAATTCAAATAATCTGAACGCATAATTACTTATCACTTTTATCAAAGGCTCTCATGTAGTGGAAGCCAGTCTCCTTCAAGGATCCGGATCTTGACTGGACTGGATCATGCAACAAATTGTGGGGAGTGAGAAGATGGACATACGCTGGCTGGACAGATGAAAAGACAGTAGAAAGTTTGGATTCCACCGATAATGATGATTTATGTCCAATGTCTTGTCGCACGAACTCGATGATCTACAGGCGAGAACTAACAAGTTGATAGGTGAGGCAGGGCAGCGAATACGAGACTTCACGTGAATGTAGATAAGACAGAGGTGGAGTTGATGAAGATACCCAACCAACAATAACAAGCAGCAATCATCATTGATGGGGAAACTGTAAAGGCAGTTGTCTCTTTCACCTACCTATATAGGCAGCATCGTTTCAACTACAGGCGGTGGCACATGCACAGATAAGGATGTCAAATCAGACAGGATCGGAAAGATAGTAAGACAAGCCTTCACCAATCTGAAATCAGTGTGTGGATCTACCACACTGCACTGCATTGAGCATAAAGAACAAGATCTGGATTTCCAACAATAATTCAGTCAAGTAAGTCAGTGCTTCTATATGATGGTTGAGAGACTTGATGCGTTACGAAAAGCATTTCCAACAAACTTCACACATACATCAACAACTGCCGTCTACGCTCACTCGATACTGAGGATCAGATGACCAGAATAATAAGAATAAGCAACAAGAAACTCTGGTTGACTGGCAACTAACCAACGAAGTAAGAACCTATCACCCGACAAATATGCAGCAGAAGAAAGTGGAGATGAACTGGACTTGACATACACTGAGAAGTCCGATTGGGAACATCATGCGTCGGGTCTTCGAGTGAGATCCAAATGCGAAACGACGAGTTGGGCATCCGAGGTGAGGGTGACATGTAAGAGATCGTGTGAGGAAGAAATGGAAGCTTTAGGTCAGTAGCGGAGCCAGGTTGAAAACACTGCAGAGAACAGAGTACATATGAGATGTGTTACTGATGCTCTATGTTCCACTTGGAACCTAGTTAAGAAATAATAATAACAGTAATATTTATTCTCAGGATTCACTAGGCGATAAGCACCATCAAATCACTCGGGATTTATTTAGAACGATGATTATGGCATAATGTTTCGTGAAACGATATCTTCATTAAGCCCTTATTTGTTGTCAATCAAAACTCGTCAGTCAACGAATGCTTTTAGTATAGTAGTCAACGATGTGTTTTTAAAAAATAATTTACTCCTCGTAGAAGTACTTTTCATCACGGACTGACATCAGTCGTGAAACCATTGGAAGCCTGGGAGCACTTAACAACTAGTTCGTCTTCATAGTATGGGACTCCTCAGCAGTACACATCCAACTGGTGTCAGTCCATGATGAATACTACCTCTAAATTAAAATCCTCATTCACTTCCGAAGAAGTATTTTATGTGAATGAGAAAACAGATTGGCAGTAGTTATTACATAAGGGATACTTTCCCGCTGATTCATTAACGATGGGGATAAATACAATAGTCAGCATTTTCTGAAGGTTAATTTGTTTTCAGTTGTGAACTTCCATGAACTCATAAAAGACTGAGTAGATAAATATCAGATCTAATGGCAAACACATTATCACTTACCTCGTGCACTGAAACTTCATGGTTTACACTTCACTACTTCTGCTTATTTGAGATCTGGTGTAATCAGTATTCTGTGTCATCAGTGTGCATCCATTCTCATCTTTTAAAAAAGTTTCCAGAGTACAGTACTAAATAATTCTAAACTAGAGTAGAACAACTTTCTGGCAGTACCATATTTTCATTGGTTATTCAACTCTTATCAATCTACGGAGAAAAAATACTTTGAAACGATCAGGATAGCTGTCAATGTACCGGCAGCGACTGATTTATCTAATCTGAAGTAGATCTACCGAGAAAAGGCTGATGTAATAGGTCATTTCGTTTTGAAAACCGCTACATAACACGTGAGATCTCTTTAGATAGACAACTTCAGCATCTCTAAAGTGTATACCACAAGGCCAGTCACTTATTGATTGTTCACAATGCAACTGATCACAACTCATATTAATAAAGTGAAACTGAGGCCTGCTTAGCAACTAGTTCTGTCAGTTCAGCAGTTAAGGCAATAAGCTGGTAACCTGAACCTCCTCAAATTCAATTCTGTCTCCATCCAGATATCACCTTAACTTCAACTAGTTTCTTCTATGACGGCAGTTAGAGGGGAAAGAGGAAACTTATCCAAAAGACAATGATATATACTTCTATTTTATCAGCTTGTGCTATGTTTACTGTTTAATCAAAAAGCGTGAAAATCAAATTTATCGTACATAGTTTATTCGTCTACAAATTTACTTTTAGAAGTAATGGATGTGGAAGAATAACTGAACAAAGGGATGGACATAACACTCCAATCTATACTTAATATATTTAATAAAGAACTCAACTTTAAGATAAAAGAAGTGAAGGTAATGCATTAGAATGAAGAGAACTGGTGAACCACAACCGTGAATATAATTGGAACTGTCAAAATTCATCCAACCATGAAACATTTAAATGTGATTCAGTGGATAACTAAGTATATGTATATTCACTGGATAACAAAGATTTTTGAAAGCAATTAGCTTTGTTCTACTGGGATAGTCATCAAGGAAAACTTACAACTTCATTTACAACATCTTTTTGAATGTGTGTCAAACAAATATCCAGAAAAATAATTTAAAATATTCTGAATAGTAGTGCCTAGACTTTGAGATTATCCAGTCCCTGATAGTGCACAACTTGATTTCAGAGTATTTTTATAAACTTACTTCTTTCTAAGACAAGAAGGATAGAAAATGCAAGAATCTGTTTTCTTCAGATGCGTGAAAATAAACAAAACTACTTTGAGAAAAAATGGAGTTCACGGTTACTTACACAAGACTGAAAACACTCACGTGTATTCAGTATTTTCCTTATTTACATATATGAAAACATTCTAATGAAAACGAAGTATTATAAAAACCATTCCACTCACTAAGTGGAACTAAGTAAATTGGATTGTAACTTAAGTAACTAATAAACACGAGGGTCATCTAGTGCAACAGGAATTTCTTATTCACTTATTTCTTTTCCCTTAGAAACGAGTACGTTGCCTGCACCGCTTGTAAGACGCGCTCGAGGACACTACCCAGTCTGGGTAGCTAAAGAACAGAAATTCATCTTCACGCCGATAAGAGAACACCTTGTGAATCCATCTCACCCAGTTTCTTCTGAGAACTCTTTCATAATCCTGGACAAAGTTCAGTCAAATCACTCAAAGGGGGGGAATCGAGGTATTTGGGTATGGATGAAACAATAACCATCCAGAAGTTCAACCTAAATCGGTTCCTGAAGAAACTATCTTCAAACTTTTTTCTTGACCATCACCATCAAAAAACCCTGATTGTTCTTAATAAATCCTCTCGTAAGTAATTGTATTTATTTTCATTATCACTTGTTTATCTTCCTACTCAACACCCTTACTTGTATTTTGACTCCTGACAAGAAGTAATTCTAGAATGTCCTACCGTTTATCGTATACACCTGTGAATTCGGAGATGATGGAGACTGTTTGTAGCTCAGGGGGATAATTTTGATGAGGTTGTGTTCTTGAGCTGGATTATTTAATCGTAGAGCTTTCGTTGGCATTTTAGAATGACAATCCAGTTTAGAGAACGCAACCTTATCAAAAAATATATATATGAATGTGCAGCTTAACAGATAACCTCGTCGAGAACAAAAAATTTTCGCTGTAACCAATTCTTCTGTCTTTTCGTCTGATTTCTTTTGACTTGAGACTGCGCGTACTTTCTAAATGGCTTCGGCACTCGATGCGGTGGAATTTTAAAGGAAAATATTGAAAAAATTAACTAACAAATCACACTGATAAATCAGGCTGAATGAGTTTCTTGCAAAAATTATAGACTACAGAAAATTGTCAGTACTAGGTAGTGAAACTGATCACTTGCCTGATACACTTTGTTTTATCTAACTTCAGATTTTAAATACTTTTTCGGTTCAGAAACAAGCTCCAATGTTTCATTTGCTCGCTTATTGTCTAACCCCACAACATCTGACTCGTAACTAAAACTTTCTTCAACATAAATTCTCTCATTTTCATTTGATAATAGAATCAAATATAATGAAACTAACAAGAAATTGTATATGCTGATTTCCACTTCTCATTAGTGACGACCTGTACTTTAATTGATCACCAGGGAGTAATGATGTAGCTGCCAATTCTCAAATATTCAGAACTGGTGGAAGTTTACTGTTACAATTGATAAATTGACATTTCTTGTATTTTTACAGTAACTTGATATAGCTTGATTTATGTATATGTGGACGTTTGTAAAATAACCTATAAATTCCACACCCTGCTGGTCACAAAGTTTCTCGACAAATGGGAAAGGTGGCATGATAATAGAAGGTGTATTTACAACATCAACAACATATACAAACTACAAGGTTTATATATAGAATAAGCACCTTAGCTATTTCCAGGCCTTTCTAGATTTAAATCCTACTGGCTTTTCACCACTCCAACTAAACCGATACTAACATATTGGTTCACGTGTTTTTCCCCAAACTTCGAAGCAAAGCGACTGGTTGAAAAAGGCTTTTAGCATATGCAGATTTTGTCAATCTTTTTGTACACTCCATTTTAGTCTGTTTATTAGAAATATCACACAGTGAAACAGTAGCATTTACTGGATAACGTTTCGGACACGATTTATTGTTCATATTCATATCAGGTAACTCCACAACTTCGAGATAGACTTTATATATATATTTATATATATGTACACTATAAAAACATTCATACCAAATGATGGTGCGATACTAAAGTACACTGCATTTCAGTGTAGCCAATGAAAGTAAATAACTTGAAATTCTTCAAAAGCTTATAGAGATTAAAATATAATAGTGTGTGAGACGTAATCTGGATTTCCTTATTTTGTACATATAACTTGAACTATTTTAGTGGGGTTAAGTATACTTTATTTATCAGACTGTGGTGGTACATTTTATCTCTCTATAGTGACATTATTTCTAAAACTAACTGATTACTTCTGTTTTGGACATCAATTTTCGAAATTTATCAAATATTAATCCAGAAGCTTCTAGAAAGTGGGCTAAATTGGTATTTTCTATGGTACCTTTCGATGGTAACACAACAAAAATGTACATAAACCCCTAAATTCCTACCTTAGATTTTTGTTATAAAAGATTGTTGGAATTTTAGTGACTTGCTGTCAAGGAAACTCAAACGCCCTATACACTCTTGAATTCATAAAGAAAATTTGAATTAATGTAAAATGAATGAAAAACCTTTTAGGCATTAAAGATAGAAGAACAGCTGTTATTTATGATTGCATAAATGGAGGTGAGAAACGCACCAAAACTTACCACAACTTTAAATCTTGGATACCTCTGGAAAAGTCTTGAGTTCAAAAATCTGTCTATACAAAACCCAACTGGAACAGACAGTTTGTTAGTTTTCAAAGTTGTGTCCTCCTAAGCAGAAACAGAAGTCTTATCAATTAACTCTTTTCAAGAATACGAAGAATATGCCAAGAAAATATCATGGAAGGTGATATAAAAAACCTGCGAGAAATCCTGATGCAAAATGAATACCCACTGAAATGTATAGACAAGAATCTAAAGCCAAAAATAGCCATGGAACTCATGCATACTGCTCTGAGAAAGATTTTACTGTTGAACTTCAGACTCAAGTTCTGAAAACTTCTGTACAAAATACGACCAACCCATTCAAAAGGAATGAGGTTCAGATATCTGCGCATTGCTAAAACATTCTCAATTCAAAAGTTGAAATCATCATTATACGTTCAAAAGAAGTATGTACAACCACTTTCTTTGTCATGGCCATCTTAGAGGATCTATTATTCTAGATAATTCCCATATGACGAATCTATTTATATTTTGTAAGCATTTCTTTAATTTCCCCACTTTAAACGCTTACAAACATTATATCCTCTGTTTGGCCGAAAAATACTCTTGAATATTCTAACCTTTCTACTATACTTATTCACTAATGTTCAGCTAAGAGAATGATTTCGTTAAAAACAGAAACTTTTGTTCGCTGCAACCGTCTCCTACTATTTTCCTATGATTAAATGGGATTGTTTCCAGTTATGAAGGAACTCTCAAAGTATAATTTGAAACTTGATCTGCTTCAGTATTACAAAAAAGGTATTACTTTTATCATAGCCTCCAGTAATCCCGCATAGAATGAAAGGTTAAAATAATATGATAAACGTATAATAGTCGTCTAAATCTCGCCATATTTTCATCCTCAATGCTGATTTTTCATGAGACTAACATTCGGATATTTTTACATGCAATGTTATCTGAAACAATAAAGAAGGATCAATTCTCTGACAAATTTTCACCTTCCACCTTATACTTAATACTCTTATACTTATTGATTATTATTATTTGTCCCTTAGGTTCCTAATGGGACATAAGGCTTCAGTAGCACGTCACCATTGCACTCTTCTCTCCGCAGTCTTTTGAGCCTGGCTTCACTACTGTCTGTCTAGAAAGACGATGAAAGCTTGACGATTAAACAACTCAGCTCAGAGAACACAACACAACCAAGGCTTTCATTTCTTCCTCACACGATCTCTTACATGTCACCCTCACCTCGGATGCCCAACTCGTCGCCTCACCCTCGGCTTCTATTCGAGTGGCTGGCCTTTCGAGTGATGTCCCCAATCGGACTTCTCAGTGTATGTCAAGTCCAGTTCATCTCCACTTTCTTCTGCTGCATATTTGTTGGGTGATAGGTTCTTACTTCGTTGGTTAGTTACCAGTCAACCAGAGTTTCTTGTTGCTTATTCTTATTATTCTGGTCATCTGATCCTCAGTATCGAGTGAGCGTAGACGGCAGTTGTTGATGTATGTGTGAAGTTTGTTGGAAATGCTTTTCGTAACGCATCAAGTCTCTCAACCATCATATAGAAGCACTGACTTACTTGACTGAATTATTGTTGGAAATCCAGATCTTGTTCTTTATGCTCAATGCAGTGCAGTGTGGTAGATCCACACACTGATTTCAGATTGGTGAAGGCTTGTCTTACTATCTTTCCGATCCTGTCTGATTTGACATCCTTATCTGTGCATGTGCCACCGCCTGTAGTTGAAACGATGCTGCCTATATAGGTAGGTGAAAGAGACAACTGCCTTTACAGTTTCCCCATCAATGATGATTGCTGCTTGTTATTGTTGGTTGGGTATCTTCATCAACTCCACCTCTGTCTTATCTACATTCACGTGAAGTCTCGTATTCGCTGCCCTGCCTCTCCTATCAACTTGTTAGTTCTCGCCTGTAGATCATCGAGTTCGTGCGACAAGACATTGGACATAAATCATCATTATCGGTGGAATCCAAACTTTCTACTGTCTTTTCATCTGTCCAGCCAGCGTATGTCCATCTTCTCACTCCCCACAATTTGTTGCATGATCCAGTCCAGTCTGGTTCAGTCCAGTTGACCACACTTGGGAAGATCATGGGTGATAGTGGGCAACCTTGCCTTACTTCTGTTTTCACTTCAAGGGCATCATTGAACTTTCCATTGTGAATCACTTGGCATGTGGCGTTATATAGCATGTAGGTGTTGAATGAGGTTGATAAAGGTTTGTGGCACTCCATAGTCTCTTGAATATCGTTGTGTTTGTACACACTGCCTCCAATCATCAAATCACTAAGGGGGCACATTGTCTACAAAGAGTTCCCCATTCTCATTCGTTTCATCGAATGCCTCCCAACCCATGATTGGTTCTCTTCCTGTGTTGTCCGCTCGCAGTTTGGCATTCATGTCACTGCACCCATTAGAATTGTGATGTCATCATCTTGGATGGTGTCTTGTCTATTACTGATTGTAGTTGTCTATAGAATTCCTCCTCCTCTTGGTCTGCATGATTTGTAGGTGTGTAGCGTAGCATCGTATGATTGGAACCTTCCTTCCTGTCGAGTTGAACCTTACTGCCATGATCTTGATGCTGGAGAATATTGGCTCCTACTACACGAGAGCCTTCTATGTTCTTGGAGACATCATGGAAGCCACTCCAAAATTCAGTGTGCTCGTGATTGTCATCTGGGTGACCGGACTAGATTATTGACTCTCCAGTTGACAGTTTGAAGAGTCCACTTCTTCTCCATCTGCTTTCACGGATTCCCAGCCTAGCACTTCTATGCCATTCCTTCTCATCTCTTTGGCAATCTGGGCAGCCTAGTTAGGTTCAAACACGTTGCAGACTTACGTGTCCGAGAGAAAAGAAGATACATCAGCCAATCGGCCTCCCTAAATCTTTCACAAACTGGCATCATTTAGTCTCCCTGATTCCAGCGAAAAATAAGTTTGTTTTTATTTTTAATATTTTCTTTGTGCTTCTTTAGCGATTGGATTGATTTTCCAGGGTAGGGTCACTAACCCCACTCTCAACCTTCCCTCGTTATCTGGGCTTAGGATCGGTCAGTAAATTAGTGTACTAGTTAATTGTACGAGGTTATTATTATACTAATGGTATTCCACCTAATTCATTCTTATACGGAAATTGTAATTAAACTATGAATTTGTTTTTCTAACTAAAACGTTCTTAGTAATGGATGAAAATCCACAGTTTATGTTGTATGGGACACAAACCAGTGATTATATCACATTACAAACTGTGGAAATTATTTTTTAATGTAGATCTTGTAGATTTTACAAAATCAGTATCCGGATTAGTAGCACTAGAAAGACGGACATTAGTCTTCTAGACATTTGTAGCTATGATTCACTTACATCGGATAGCCATCGAAATATTCTATATCTACTTTTCATTTATTTCTGTAGTACTAAACAAAGTGTATCGATAATGTTTTCATCAGTTAATTAGTTTAACCATCACCCTCTTAATCTAATTAGTTGGATAAATGTATTTAGCTCTGAAGATGAGATTATAATAGCTGGTTACTATTTGGTAACGGATCCAAACAATAGATCTAGGCATATGTTAGTTTGATCGACAGTTTCATGTATACTATTCAGCAAAGCAAACCTTTGCCAAATAATCCTTTAAAATATCAGGTAGTTAATCAACTTACTTGCCAATTTCTAACAAATATGTAATATCGACTCGCCTTCAGTTCGAACTAATAACAGAAATATAACTTAAACTACGGTTACCTTTTGATACTCTATATTGGCCGATAGTTTTGATTTTTTTTGTTAGGACAATATGAGATTCCTGTGGTTTAGCAGACTAGTAATACTGATTGGGGTTCACGACTGAAGGTGAGTCGCAGCAGGTTTAAAATCATAAGCCTCTAGGTCAACAATCCGTAGGTCACTGAATTTACTCACTTCAGTATTCTGAGCACTTCATGTAAAAGGTTGTGATTATTTTCAAATAGTAATATGTCGGAATCAGGAAACATAAGTTTCCCAGACATATTAACCAGGATTCATGAATACTAACTTCTGACGTTTTACGAACTTAAAGTATACAATATGATTACTGTTTATAAATATGCTTGTAATTCTCTGTTGTTTTATTGGATCGAATTGTTTGACTTCTATTGGCATATGAACTCCGATGCGGATGCCTTGATACAGTTTGAATATTAATTATGATAATTTGCTTGGCTGTGACTAGCAGAGGAATCCATGACGCACATTTCATCCTATGTAGGCCCCTCTCAGCTGGATGTACCTGCATCCCAGCGATTGATGTTGTTCCCTCTGAGAGCCGAAGCTCGTACGCGCTTCCTAGATTCCTCTGCTAGCAACAACTGAGCAAATTATCAATACAATTAGATTCCCAGGAAAAAATTGTGTACCGAAGACCGCTGGACGAAGAAATAGATAGTGCTTTTTTAGATTTGGTCCACACTTTAATTAAACTGAATATTTCAAAAGAAGTAATAATTAATTGTGAAAAATGTTGCTTTTGCATTATGGTCATAGTTATGTAAAGCAAAACTAATGCTTTAAACAATAAAATATACTTTTGTCACAAATACAATTAAAATTATTGAATTATTTTGTACATTGAAAAGAAATTTAAAAAATATTCTAACTTCTTTTAAATTTAGGAATGAATGAATAACTGAGCAAGCAAAATATAAAATATATATGTAATCAAACTGTCTGAAGCAGTTCTAGTTGGTATTGATCTTAAAACATATCAAAATGATAAAAATTGGTTCAAATATAATCCTAGCGTGTTTGAAAGACGAAAATAAGACTTTTAGGTGCATTTCGCCACGGCTTGAATTGTATTTAACAGTTTACTTTATGTGTTATTGCTTGTATTATACCGTCGTTGATTGGACCGAATTGATCAGTCTTTGTTGGCATATGGGCTCCTATGCGCATGCCTCGATATTACCTATGTTCTTAACTATATCGTAAAGATGGATAGTGGCTAGCAGAAGAATCCAGGATGCACATTCCGTCCTATTCGGAACTCGTCAGCTGGATGTACCTGCCTCCCAGTGAGTGATACTGTTCCCACAGGGACTCGGGAGCGATCAATTCGAATGCGAGAGTATTATCCCAGGGGGAAAAACACCACTCCCTGAGAGGCAGGTACATCCAGCTGACAAGTCCCAAACCGGACGAAATGTGTATCCTGAATTCCACTGCTAGCCACGATCATCATTACTATATAGTTTACTTTATGGTTTGATGAGACTTGAAGCCCAATTATTCAAAAACGTGTATATGATGTGCAAGATTCAAAGAAAACCTAAATTACAATAACCAGTAACATTTGAAATAATGTTTGAGTACTTCGAAAGGCCTACAAGCTAATTCCAGTCATAGTTCACAGAAATTTTCTAGTATTTTTGCTAAGTGATCCTTAATCTACACTTACTTCTAAATATTGGACAATCCTCAGTTAACAGTAGATATGCAATTAATTAGTTACATTCTTTCTGTCTAAGATCACTTTAAAAGTTAGCAGAATATTTACCTTCATTTAGAACTCCATAGATTTAAATGATGCATACCACTTAGAACAAGATTTTACAATCACAGTGTTGTTTGCTGACATTTAGTTTATTCTAAGCTTGGTATTAAGGAAAGTTATGAAATGCCATTGGCCAAGATAAGGCTTTACTTTTACCTAACTGTTAAATAACTGACTACTTCAGTCATTAAAAGTATCACGAGGTAAGCATTTTTGGTGTAACACGATTGCAATACTAAGACGAGTACATTCCAAGATCATACTTACGCTGAAGTTCAAAGAGTTTTAATTAAATAATGTATACTTATTTTTAAAAATGTTTCTATGCAACAGAAGTGAGATAAGCTCCTAGAAAGACCGTCGTTTTAAGTGTTGATTGGGGATAGGGAACGAAATCATTTAATCTGTAAAGACTTTCTTTTAATTGTCTTTTTGACATTTAACCGAAATGTTATCGTGTGCCTAGCTAGGGAATTTTACAAAGTCGTACAGGATTTCAGCATAGTGATGGTTTATTTTATGATTTGATACAGTGTAATGACTAGTTGTTCCAACCTACCACTCACCCTCGATATAATGATCTAACATTACAACTTTGTTCCTGTACACCTTCAAGTTGAGTTATGGATGAGTTGGTTGAGGAATTAGTTTCGGATGAAAATAAAAGGAAATGTCAGTCGACAATGTTCACTAGTTTTGTTGCGGAGCTATACACACCATCCTAACGTAAGACTTGGGCTACAGTTATATCTCATAATTTTATTCAAAGTTCCTCACAAAACTCTGCATAAAACATAAAACTGTCCCGTATTTTTGACTGTCATGAGCTTCTTAAAAAATGGTGTATCAAAGCAAGAATGATGGCAGGTATTGTTACTACCGAGTAGATAAGTTTATGGTTAGAAAGTATCTGTAAGTAACTGATGTTACAAATATTGTCTGAGTTATAGCAGCTGCACTGGTTTCAACAGTCGTTTTGTATCTTGTTTTATAATTGATATAAACTGACAATTTAAAGATCGCTATGTGTTATTCAATTATTCATACCTTTGAGAATAGTTTGAAACATCAGAAACACTAAATTTTAATGCTAAAAAAAAATTAAACTGAAAAGTCTGTAACTGTGCTTCACATTACACTCGTGAAGTAACTTTCGAGTTCATTTATTTTTGAAGTTAGGTCTTGGATGTTTCATTGAGTATTTTTTTACAACAAGTGATAATGATCCTGCTCACATGCCAGTAATATATGTATATAAAGATTTATTGTTCACATTTTGTTGTTGCTTTGTTGTGACAGACTTATAGGTGTGTAGGCTTGTAAAATTGTTGTTATTAAAATTGTTGTTCACTCAAACATAAGTTGTTTTTTAGTAGTTCCTAATGATGAATGAGTAGAATACCCAATTTCATTCACATTCTTACTTGAACAATTTTACTACGATAAAATCATCATATTGAGTACCTGTCTCCTAAATTGAACTCAAACATAGTATTCAGTGGTAGCTGTTTGACACTTGTCAATTCTTGTTGCTATACTTTGTTGAATTGCTCAACCTTTGCTAATAGACAAGCCCCTATGCTGAGGCCTTGATACTGCAGGATATTCATGATATTTTATTGGTCTCAGGGATTACCACAGGAATCCCAGACGTATATTCAGTATTATTTCGGAGTCGTTAACTGGGTGTACCTGCAGCCCAGTGAGTGATTTTGTTCCCACTGAGATTCGAATCCAGTAAGCATCACTACAAACGTGGTAAAAGAAAAAAGTGTTAAGATTTTTCATAAATCTTATAATCTAAGTGTCATTGGTATTCTTGCACAAAACACTGTTATCTCCGTGAAAGATAGCGAACCATCTAAACAGCTGTGTGATCAGTCTGAAATCAATGTAGAATATTTTCAAAGTTTCGTTAGAACGACTTCCTACTGAGCATGGTTCAAAACTAAACAATATTTAAATAAAGCCAAATAAACTAAAAGTTGAACTTCAAATTCAACTAAGAATAGCTTGAAAGTAAATGTAAATAACTGCTGTTTATCTATGAGGTCATTATGTATATGAAGCCACTAAGAAAATGTTCATTTGATGAAGAAACATTTCACTTACTGCACAGATTTATTCTTTTATTATTACCTGCTTCTACTCATTGCAGTCCCTTAATTCAAATGATTCTATTTACTATGAAATTCTGTCATCCCTCTTTTCGGTGGTCTATGTTTACCTATGGGAGTTCCATGACCAGAAAATAGAACAAGACTAATTACAATTGTACACATAAATAAAACCATTCGAAGCCATCCGACACCTTGGGGAACTTTATCGACACCTAAAATTCCTTAATATAAGAGTAAACCCGGATAATGCGGTACGCTGTAGTTCCCTTTCGGCTTGTCAATTCTATGTATCATATATATATATATATATATATATATATATATATATATTCTGACAAAAAAACTCGATGAAATCTAAGTCTTTTTTTCAAAAGTTACATAAAATTATCAGTCTCTTATAGTTCTGCTCTACTACTTTTGTACTCTGTCTTTGTCCAGAATGTACATGAATAGTCTTATTTATCGATGTGAGAACCTATCTGGAGGTTTGTGGGAGTGGACCAATTGACTTCGGGTTGTAACTAATCATGGACTGCCATCAATTAGAGGAACACTGGAAACATGGGATCACTGGACATCTGTTTCGTCCTAGCATGGGCCTCTTCGGCAGTGTACACCCATGACCCTACCGGGGGTCGAACCCAAGACTTTCGGCTTCTGTGGTCAGTACGTTACCATTGAGCCACTGGGTGGAATCCAGTCGTCCACAATCCCTACATTATTTGTTTGACAAATACTGTTTGAAATAGATTCCTAATCATTTTCAAAAAGTAACCTTGTACACTCCTGAAGAAAAAGTAGGGTATGAGTTCGCTTTTCACACTGAGGTTACTTGAATGTGCCAGAATTTTTAAATCATAGTTTTTGTATTAGATTGGGAATATAAACCATAGGTCATTTTTTTCATTCAGCAATCAAGTGATGGTTTTCTGGTGAATACACAAATAACTTGGAGTTTGGACCTCTAAGAACAACTTCTGAACCTAAAACTGATATCCTGCACTCGAAAATCTTTTATCACATACTCGCTTACTACTTGTTTTGTCATAAAAGTCATTGAGATCAGTGAGCCGGTTATTAGTTCCCCTTATCATGCTGAGAAATGTTAAAACGTTTCAGACACATGTAACAGTTTGCTGGGTAAAAGTGTTTTGGAGAAACTGTTTGAAGTCACGTTGTTGCCACAATGAAATTAATATAAACACCAAGACTTTCATTGTTTCATTTACAAATTCTGTTAATAGCCTTTGGATTAGTGTGTTGCATTTACTTAGAGTATATACAATCCAAGAATTTATTTTAGTCGTAAATGAAATTCTAGAAAAAGCATAAACTTCAATGGTCACATAATAACATACAGTTTTTAATTCTACATTCCTAGATAAATCTTTATTCAACTGTTTTCTGTTTTCCCAGTGCTTTTCCAATGAAACAACTTATGCCTAAGTGAGGTTGCAGTTTGATTGCGTTATAATCATTGAAATGCTTCCTCGAAATAATTAATCACCATATTAATAACAAGCATGTTCAGACAGAGTTGTTTGCTGTGTTGCAGTTTATCATGGAAAAAGTTACAATCCCATACTAGACACCCCTTTCAGTACATCACTGCTTCACAAGAAAGTGATGTAATCGATTACGTACGGACATCTATAACATATTAATTTTCCTGAGTTCATGATGGCTAGTCGTATAGTGATTATCTGGGCCTATTTCGAACCTGGTTGACTGATGTTAGTGTTAGCCTAATACTACAACAGAAAGGGGGTTCTCTTCCACTGTTACCTGTACTGTTTACATTGGAGGGATGTTTGTTCGCACTAATTGCTTAACTGTATGAGCTTAATTAGGTATATTTGAGTTATAGTGATCTGATTAACTGGTGATCTCTTTAAAGCGTCAAGGATTTTGCGTTTAGATTCGCCGTTTTCTGTTACTCATTTATTTTAAAAAAGTCTTGTGCAAGACATTTAGGTGGACGTCGTGGTTTATTGATAATGTGCTTGAGTAACAGGTCTCTAAACATTTGCAGGCAACTTCTGGGTTTTCAAGTTCAAGCATTTCGGAATTGTCTCATTCGAAAATGTGGGTGAGATTGCCGTATGATCTTCAGATGAAAGACATCATATCATGCTGTCTGACGGCTAGCTTATCTTCATATAGGCGTAATACTGGTTCAAATAGCTGTCCCAGTTAGTGGTGTCTATATTTAACGTAAGTGACGTTGCAGGTCACGCTGGTTAATTATTCCTTGTTGAGTAAGGCTTTTGGTTTGCAAAAGATATGTTGCAATGATTTTTTTGACCCATACTTTAACGCAATTCTGAGTAGATATAGTAGTCTGGTTGCCGTCTCCCAAATATTCTTGACTTACTGGTAGACGATTCTTTTGTTAACTATCACAGCTGATTTTGATTTCTAAGGAAGTCTGTCGGTGAAATTCTTTGGCTAGCCATTGGTCCGGAAGATTGGGAGCCAACGTTTCTTCTCAGACATCTTTGATTCTGTTATACTTTAAGGTATGCCAAATCATCTGAGCAGTGCCGTTATACACCCTTTCTTGTGAGACAGACTGTTGCTGTTGTAGTTTAGGATATGGTTTAAATAACTTGGCTTTCCATACACTTGAGATTCACCTCTTGTAACCAAGACATCTAAGAATGTCAACCGTCTCCTGTTCTCTACCATTTTCATTTATTTGTTGCCTCTAACAGCAATGTTGATTGAGCTTGGCACAAGTTCATTCATGTTTCTTTCATGGATGATGAGCGTGTCCTCCACGTAACCTACCCACAACTTTGATTTGATAAATGACAGGATTAATAAATACTGTCGTTGTAGTGTCACACACTTCTCCGGAATCAATAGCCTAGGGTTCGACAAGATTCAACACTGATACTGACCTTAATAGTTTAACTGAACCCGCTGAGCTGAAGACATCTGGTCAGGAGTCCTCGCCATCTGTCGTGTTAAGTTGCACTGCTCGTAATCGACCCTCTAGCCAGTTGGTTGGAACTCACTGGCATCTTGGCACGACCTTGCAAATATAATATTCCATCCCACTAGGCTATTGTGTTCTTTCTTGGTCTCATATTCATGAGTACATAACAAGTCCCAATAATTAGTGATTGGTCATTGCGTCTGTCAAGTTCGCACCAAGACAACATCCAAATCGTCACATCAAAGCTTTTTCAACGACTCTTGAGATTTCTTATCCCATTGAAGTTTCTGCTGTTAGCTCATACGTCGCTGCTTTGAAAGAAAGGTTTCACAATGTGGATAGACTTACTCAATACATTCGGTTCGAAGCTTCGTCACTTCTATGAGCTAGCCCATCACCGTAACACAGTTTAGGATTTGTCCTGGTGCGAACTTGACAGACGCAAAGACCAATCACTAATTATTCGAACTTGTTATATACCCACGAATACGAGACCAAGGAAGAACACGATAGCGTAGTCGGATGGAATAGTATATTTGGATGGTTATGCCAAAATACCGATGCGTTCCAACTAACTGGCTAGAGAGTCGAATACGAGCAATGCAACGTAACACGACAGCGTGCCAAATGGCGAGGATGCTTGACCGGATGCCTTCAGCTTAGCGAGTCCAGTTAAACTATCAAGGTCAGCATCAATGTCGAAGTCGTCAAACCCTAGGCTATTGATTTTGGGGAAGTGTATGACGCTACAGATCACTCCCCCCCTAGTGGGTTCGTGAGGACCCTAAGACGATACCAGCCGGAAGTAAAAACCCAGTGGTTTCTCCACTGGTAAAACTCTCCGATGGGCTCACTGCGTGAGGTGGCCCCTGGTTGTCTGAACCTTATTCTAGGGTGTCGTGGCGATTAAATAAATAAAATACAATAAATGAAATTGTACGTCGGTCGCGGTCATCTGTTCCTTTCGACGTTCCGTCCAGTGCTCGTTGCACCTGGAATATAAATAAAAGTCTTTAATACCACGAAAACGTTGCGTAAAAATGGGAATTATTTATATATAAACGTGTCGAAAAAGAAAAATTTACGCTTATCTTCGCCGTTTTTTTAGTTTTTATTACATGGTAAATAAAAATTGATATAAAAAGGCAAAGTGTACGAGGGTTTGTGCCGGTAAATAAGAAAAATAGTGCCTCGAAAAAAAATGGTTGGCACACACATAGCTAAGTTGAATATGACTTCAGGTACTCTGGGAACCTGACGGTTCGACCTGATCGTGTTTTTTGTTGCGCCGCTGGTTGTTGCAGCTGTGCATTACCAGGCACATCGTCGAGAATTTCGATAATTGAGTCATCCGTCGGTCGGATGTAGCGAGCTGAAACGTCACTTACAATGGGGTTGCCTTCGAAATAAGCTGGTTTCAAACGGTCGATACTGACAGTATCTTCGCGTCCGCCTCGCTCAATTACATAGAATTTCTCATGTCGCTTAATCACTTTGAACGGCCCGTCGTAGGGTGGTTCAAGTGGTCGACGAACAGCGTCGTGGCGAACAAACACGTGTGATGTCTTCTGTAAACTGGGGTGGACGAAAACATCAGTCGTTTGCGGTCTAATCGGAGAAGGCCTAACTGAACGCATTGCGTTTGTAAGCCTAGTCACATAAGATGCCCTATCGGAAACATGTTTGAAAGTTGAAGGGGAAACAAACTCACCTGGTAGGCGAAGAGTGGTCCCATAGACGAGTTCTGCAGGAGTGCATCCAGCATCAACTTTCAACGCGTTACGAATACCTAGTAGGACTAGAGGCAGAGCCTCGGTCCACTGAGGTATGTTTGTAGCTGAAAGGGAAGCTTTCAGCTGTCGATGGAAACGCTCTACCATGCCATTTGCTTGTGGATGGTAGGCTGTCGTTCGGAACCGAGTGCAACCTAAAAGTGCCGTTAGAGCGTGAAATAGTCCGCACTCAAATTGGCGCCCACGGTCGGTTGTGACGTAGGATGGACATCCGAAGTTCGCGATCCATCTTTCGACGAAAACACGAGCAACTGTTTCGGCAGTAATATCTTTAATGGGTACTGCTTCCGGCCATCGTGTGAAACGATCAACACAGGTGAAAAGGTAGGTACATCCATTAGATTCTGGTAGGGGTCCTACAATATCTATATGGACGTGGTCGAAACGCATGTCTGGGGCTAGAAATGAGCCTAAAGGGCTTTTCGTGTGTCGCGTGACTTTACACTTTTGACAAGCTAAGCACGACTGGGCCCACTCCTTAACGTCTTTGTTCATCCCAGGCCAGCAGAAACGTTGTGCGATAAGCCTAATGGTGGCTCGTACACCTGGATGAGAGAGTTTGTGCAACGTATTGAAGACGTTGCGTCGACAACTCTTCGGAACTATTGGGCGTGGTTGACTAGCAGAGACATCGCACAAAATTGCATCCTTGTCTGATCCAACAGGACAAAGTCGCAGTTTGAGAGTTGTGGACGACAACTCATGATGCAGCTCAAGGTCTTCCTTTTGACGCCGAGCTAGTTCAACGAGATCAATACCCTCGATATAGTTTATCGAAGCTATTCGAGATAGTGCGTCGGCTGCGGAGTTGTTTGCTCCAGAAATGTGGCGGATGTCTGACGTGAACTGGGAAATGTAATCCAGCTGTCGCGACTCACGAGGGGAGTATTTGTCAGACGCCGAGCTGAGGGAAAACGTTAACGGTTTGTGGTCTGTGAAAATAATGAAATCACGACCTTCCACAGAATGTCGAAAATGGCGTACAGAACAGTACATGGCTAGGAGTTCCCTACCAAATGTACTGTATCTTGTTTCCGCGTCTTGCAGCCGCCTCGAGAAAAAGGCTAACGGTTGCCACTGGTTGTCAGTCAACTGTTGCAAAACTGCTCCAATTGCTGAATCAGATGCATCAACAGCAATACTCAGAGGAGCATTGGGGTCATGATGCATAAGCATGGTTGCGTTCGAAATGGCTTCCTTGACTTTGGAGAAAGCAAGTCTAGCCGCGTTGTCCAGAGACACGAACTTCGCAGTTCCTCGAAGTAGATCTGTGAGTGGTCTCATGACAGAGGCACAGTTAGGGATAAACCTTCGGTAATAACTTACCAGGCCATTGAAAGTGCGGAGATGTTTCACAGTGGTCGGCTCTGGATAGTTTGTGATAGCCGCCACTTTATCTCTCAATGGGCGTATACCTTTGTTGTCAATGGTATGCCCAAGGAAGCTGAGTGATTCAACTCCTATTTCACACTTCTGTAAGTTAACTGTGATGCCATGTTTTTTGAGTCTTTCGAATGCGAGGTCCAAATGTTTAAGGTGTGTTTCCTTATCTGGACTCGCAATTAGACAGTCATCTATGTAGACATGAACAAAATTCAGACCACGGAAGACGTCGTCCATAAAGCGTTGGAATGTTTGTGCTGCATTCCGAAGACCAAAAGGCATGCGCAGGAATTCAAACAGGCCAAAAGGAGTAATAATGGCTGTTTTCGCGATATCTTCTGCTGCCATAGGTATCTGGTTGTACGCTTTGACTAAGTCGATTTTCGAGAAAATGTTCATGCCGCATAAGGTTGCGGTCAAGTCGTAAACGTGGGGTATAGGGTAGCAGTCCGGAGTTGTTTTGGCGTTAAGCCTTCGGTAATCACCGGTCGGACGCCAGTCGTTGCTATCCTTTTTGGGCACCATGTGCAATGGCGATGCCCAAGGACTGTTCGACGGTCTGATAATGCCCAGTTCGAGCATATGGTCGAATTCATTTTTCGCCGTTTGCAGCTTATCGGGGGCTAAACGGCGAGCTTTGGATGCCACAGGTGGACCTGTGGTTGTGACGTGATGCATAACATTGCTGGTTATGCACGGAAGAGTGTGTTTCGGTTGTTGTAACTCTGGATATTTCTCCAGAACTGCCTGGTAGGACGCGTCGCCTGATTGTTTAGTCCTAACGATGGCTAAACTCGGACCTACATAGGTGGTGCCGCCAATAGATAACTTTGTGTTGTTATCTATCAGTCGTCGACGGCGAGCATCTACGAGTAGATCGTAATGGTTCAGCAAATCTATGCCAATGATGGGCATAGAGACGTCTGCCAGGAGGAAAATCCAGTGAATAGGTTTGCGTAAACCTAAGTTGAGGTAGGCATACCGTCTCCCGAATGTCGCGATTGCCTTGCCGTTGGCTGCTTGAAGATTGAAGGATGGGTCGAGATGACGCTCCTTTGTCGTTGCTGGAAGAACGCTAACTTCTGCGCCGGTGTCGACGAGGTAGCGGACTTTCGTTTTAATGTCGGTGACGTAGAGCAAACGGCTTTTTCCGCCGGCTACGGTTGCCGTGAGCACGTGCCGGCGTGACCGTTTCCCGAGTTCGTGTCCTTCTTAAAACGGCATGGTTTACGACATTTTCTGGCTTCATCCCCGTAAGTGTTATGAAACCAGCACCATTCAGGGTTTTCCACCCTGTTGGGTTTCGTTTTAGGGCTACCACGCGACTTGCTGCGATGCGCCAAGGTGCGTTTCTGTGAAGTGCTACGTGATCTAGGACTTCGAGATCGTAGCAACCGTTTCACAGAGTTGCACAACTTGGTCACCTCCGAATCCTGGCGCTCTGGTTTGTCGCAGATAGAATATACGTTGGAGACGGGTCTGCTGGATATCTCCAGTATTTTATCTGCTGAGCTGCCAGGTCGTCGAGTGGGACTGACTGGAGTGTCACCAACACGGTTTGCACCGGTTGTGGTAGTTTCGAGAGAAATAGTTCTCGGAAGAAACCATCGTCAAATGTTCGTGCACCGATTACTTCTCGCATGCGTGCGAGGACTTCAGTAGCTGAGTGGCTGCCTAGCTCGATGTTACGAAGCAATTCGTCTAGACGTTGGCGATCTGTGAGATCGCTTTTCTTCAAGAGTGCGGCCTTTAGAAGTGCATAAGGGTCACTTACTTCAGGATTAAACATGTTTGCTGTAACATACCTGTTTAATTCTCGCGGTAGTGAACGTATGACAGCAAGAAATCGAGATGAGGATCTGAGACACCCTGTTCTCGAAAATCGGCCTCGGCATACAGAAACCATGTTTCTGCATTGTCTGGCCAATATGGCACGAGTTGGATCGTGTTCGAGGTCGGCTTAATACGAATAAGCTTGGGAGTGTGGTCGGACATGAGAAAGTGTAGTAAATGGATATATAAATGTTATCGAAATGAAAACAATAAACAAATATAAAATGGAACAGGCTCACCAATTCAATACTTGTTATTGGTCGGGATATGTTGATCACGTCGGGCTCACCAATTTAGGATTTGTCCTGGTGCGAACTTGACAGACGCAAAGACCAATCACTAATTATTCGAACTTGTTATATACCCACGAATACGAGACCAAGGAAGAACACGATAGCGTAGTCGGATGGAATAGTATATTTGGATGGTTATGCCAAAATACCGATGCGTTCCAACTAACTGGCTAGAGAGTCGAATACGAGCAATGCAACGTAACACGACAGCGTGCCAAATGGCGAGGATGCTTGACCGGATGCCTTCAGCTTAGCGAGTCCAGTTAAACTATCAAGGTCAGCATCAATGTCGAAGTCGTCAAACCCTAGGCTATTGATTTTGGGGAAGTGTATGACGCTACAACAGCGTATCCAGAAATTTCTTTTTCGAGACTGTCATAGATACATGCGTAAAAGAACTTTGGTGCTGGGACAGGTCGTTGTTTCCTATTCTGACGGCTTGATAATACTGATATTTGTGGGTAGTAAGTTCCTGAGTTGGTTTAATGGTCGATACGATGGCTCAGGTTTTTGGCTAAATGCATTGGTGTGTTGCATATAGGGGGTCCAGGAGGTGGACGAATTGGTCGAAAACATGCATCCAGCCACTGAATCTTTCGGTCTTCCATACAATTGTGGATGTATTTGTTCACTTGTTGTCGTCCTTTATTACTGACTTGTTCTTCTCTTTGAATTTTGTCTAACTTGCTTTTTGATTCGTTGTCTAGCTCTTTGATTGGGCTCTAGTTTTTTGTGACTTGTCTCCTCTTGGGTCCGTTGCTTTTTTGACGTACTCCGCCTATCTAGGACAGCTGTCGTGCATTTTTTTTCTGTCTAGAGAACTGTGGTAACCTTTTCTTCTTTGATCGATTTAACTATTCGTTTGTTTTTGTGACTCAGCTCGAAATTCCCCATAGGCGGAACTACCTTATGACGAATTTCCTGCCGTTGAAAATTTGTGGGATTGGAAGTCTTCAAAAATTACTTCGAAGCTGCAGCAAGTTCTGGATCAGTCACCTCGCCTGCTGCAAACTTCACTCCTGTGAATGAGGTTTCTTCTGAAGCTAAAAGTGGTTGACAATAGAAATTTGCTGCAGTCTCTTCGTAGGTTTCGCAATCACACAATGTGAGACTATTTTCTGTCGTCGGGATTCAGAAGCACCATAAACAGTCACGACAGATGCTTCGAATGTTGGTGTAGGTGCAGTCTTACAACATCGCGTCCATGATCAACGAAACTGTCGTCTTTCCTTTCGAAGCAGCTCAGCGGTTCATAATCACGACGCAGTTCACTCGTCATGGAGTTATTGGTTACTTGCATAACTACTAATCATTCCAGACATGTGTCCGAATGGCATGATTTTATGGCATTCACAGACCACAAGCCCCTCACCAAAGCGACCTGCGTAAAGCGCGACGATCTTTCACCACGAGAGGTAGGGCATTTGGAATTAATTTCACAATCCACATCCGACATAAGATGGACATAAGACGATAAAAATGAGGCAGTTGACGGCTTGTCCCGTATTTACGTGCACGTGGTGAAGGCGATTATACTGAACTAGTGAAAATGTCTGGGCTTAAGGCAGTGGGTGGAGATCTAAAGTAATTGAAGGTTAATCTAAATGTCCCAATGAGTCCTCAAGAGCTGACACTCAACTACTCTAAATCCACCACCTGTAATACATCTAATCGCGAGTCGAACGTCCTTCTGTCTCTACTAATCTGTTTATTGGATTTTTCTAAGACGCATGATATGTTTCACAGCGGTGTTCGAGCTGCTGTGAAGTTAGTCACTGACTTATTGGTCATTGTAACCAAATATGAACCAAGATCCCTGGCAGTGGTCAAGAGGTTGTTAAACTTTCTAGCGATCGAAGTTGCAGAGGCATATTCCTTCGCCTACCGACAGATATCCCGCACCAGACAGCGGATCCGACTGCATATATATCAACATCATTGGGCTACTAATTCCATCAAATGACTTCAGCTTTATTTTAACAGCCCCCCTGCATGACAAATCTACCGAAGCAGTTGAGAAGAGCATGATCAAGCGCTGGATTTCCGACTTTAGTGTCCCAGATGTCATTACGATAGGCAAGGGTACACAATTTAAGAGTTGTCTGTGCCGGCAATCGACCAGACGTTTGTCGATCAGGAGCGTAAGAAGTAGTATGCGCCATCTTGCACCCACTGGTATTGTTGAAAGGTTACATTGACGACTAAAAGCCGCACTGATGGCAGTAAAAGCCGACGACAAAAAGAGTTGAAAATGGCCATCATATCCCCTAGACATATGTCGAAGTGTCGAGCGGGGCACTTGCTGCTGTGTCATCGAGTTAGTTTATGGACCCAACCTGGGCCTCCCTGAAGAGTACTTTGACCCAGCAACTAATACTCAGTCGGACTTGGTCAACTGCGTGCAACAACTATGGCACCATACGAGCAAATCACAACCTTCTTCACTATGATGTCACCACGACCAAGTTTGCCTACCTCAGCACATCTGAGACTGCATTCAAGTTTTTATCTGACAGGATGGCTCGTGAAAACTGTCACCACTTCCGTGTGAAGGACCTCTCAAAGCAATTACTAAATCAGAAAATGCTACTACGGTTGAACGCCCTGGCAGACAAGAAACTGCCGGCAGTGGCAGAGTCAAGTCAGCGTTTATGGAACTAGTCATCACTGAACCCGAGTCTAGGTCCTGGATAAAGCAGTCGGAAATACCGTAAACCACCGTCCGCTGTGAGACAGTGCACCAGTATCACCTCTAGCTGGTGATGGTAGCGACAGCACAAGGTCCAAAAGAAGAGTCTGCAGGTCACAACGCTATTTTCCAATGATTAAGTCGTAATGAAATCACATTTACTAGCAACGACATTATTGCCTTGTTCATAACCCTGCCGATTACGTGCCCAGTCACAGTTCTAAGATTTCGTCAGACTTCAAAAGAAACATATTTGGATGACTTGATGCATTTCCGAGTCCTTTCTCTTTTTCTCGACCAAATGGTTCTCAATCGCATTCTAAGTATTGCAATTTTGATTTTCTTACCTCACGATATTTTTTAGCATGGCGAAGACTTACTTTTTGGCTTGGACGCTCATAAAGCTTATTCCCGTATATACATCCCTCCAAGAAGATCGCAACCTGATAATAAATATTCTAAACCCACTCCCATATTTAAAAACTTTAAAAATGACTGCTCTTTTATCCGATAATGCATTAACATGTCGATTGTGGATATTCTTCCCTGTGTCTGTATTCTGGGAAAGGCCCTGTGTTGACACGCTCCCGCTTGATTTCAGGATTGTTGGTTTTTGGCAATCCGAAATCTCAGTTTATCCTACACATTACCTCCTGTTTTTACACAGTCTGATGCAAGTGGATTGCAGTGTTCAGGGCGATCGGAAAATCAGTAGTATTTTGGCACCATTTTTGAAATTTGGAGTCAGATAACGAGCTCAATAATACCTCTGTTTACCACTTAGTTCCTTCCTTCATGTCATTTTAATCGCGGTTAGCTGCTAATTGTTCTGGGGACCTAAAAGTAGTAGATACGGAAGATTTTGCGGTTATGTTCATGGTGTTTGTTGTACTGAGTGCGAATGTCATAAACGTTTTCGGTAACCTTGACGCCTTTCACTGATAATAGCCCTTCTTACCTACCAGTTACATGGAATCTTCTGTGGATGTTTTTCAAGAGCTGGGATCAGATATACACAAGTCTCTTTGGTCGAACAAGTCCCTTCTTTGATAAAGGATCGGGTTTCTCCAACGACTGCTACGGTTGGTGTAATACCAAAAAGCTATTGCGGAGCGCTTCGTACACTTCTGTTCGAAGATTTTTTGATAGAAATGTTCATTCACCTTTGTGAACTGTTCACCAGTCTTGCGGTAACCCTGTAAATAAACGCTAAACCTCATACCAAGGTTTTGTTTCTGCTTCCTTGAACAGTATTTATCGGCTGTTAAGTATCCTTGGCCCTAAGAACCAGCAATAATAGCAGAACCTTATGGCAAGCTTGGTACACTCTGTTGTGAATATCATGTACCATAGCTTTGCACGTATCACAGATCAGAAGGTAGCACCAGGAATATGATGATCCGGGATTGTTGGACCTACTGTAGATTACATTGTAGGTGTTTTTGGGAGACCACTGTAAGTGTTAGACATTTAAACTCGATGTTCTACTGGGGACCCGATTGGATAGCGTATGATGGAATAGTAGCGATGGACCAGTTGAACTGCTCCTTGGAGCATCATACTTTTATAACACTGGCCCTTTCTAACCACTCTCTGAGAGTCGACTACGGTCTTCATTGCTGATTTTTACGACAGATTGGTGACTGCACCAAATTTCTTCAGCATGGATGATGTCGTTTTGTTCCGGTAACTATCTAACCGGCTTCCCAATGAAATCAGCCTTATTGCCCTCATTGTAAAGGCACACTTGTAGTGATCTTGTTTCTGTACTTCTTTCTTTTTCCCTTCAGGCACAAACATACACGAGCTCGAGTCTACAGGTGGTTATTGCCCAAATATGTGCTTTAGAAGAAGCGGCAGTCTTCCACTGATCTGCCCCAGCAGACTGCAAACGATGTGATCCTTCTGCCCTCATTGACAAGTTGAAGTCGGTGGCTGTCAGGTTACACAACGTCTTTCCTCATACCTAAAGTTTTTGGCGCCCAAGTTTAAGTGGTTATCTGAGCACCGTTGTAACGGGCGGTCACTTATATGTTTGTTTGGTTGGAATTCCGACGGTGGTGCCTAAGTGCCTTTTAACCTGATTTAGCCTGTCGACCTGTGTACTGAAATCACTCGTCGCAACTACCATGTCTGAATGTTTAGCCATCATCAGAGGGCCAGACAGTTTACGGTGAAATTGACATTTCGCTCCTCCTGTTGGTGCATAAGCAGAGACTAAAGAAAGACAACTGCTGGTTTTACCATCCTTTAGCTCATCACTATGCTGTTTAAAAGAACAACGCATAAGCAAGTTCCAGTTGGGTTTCATATGAGAGGTGTTTAGGATTTGTCCTGGTGCGAATTTGACAGACGCAAAGACCAATCACTAATTATTCGAACTTGTTATATACCCACGAATACGAGACCAAGGAAGAACACGATAGCGTAGTCGGATGGAATAGTATATTTGGATAGTTGTGCCAAAATACCGATGCGTTCCAACTAACTGGCTAGAGAGTCGAGTACGAGCAATGCAACGTAACACGACAGCGTGCCAAATGGCGAGGATGCTTGACCGGATGCCTTCAGCTTAGCGAGTCCAGTTAAACTATCAAGGTCAGCATCAATGTCGAAGTCGTCAAACCCTAGGCTATTGATTTTGGGGAAGTGTGTGACGCTACAGGTGCACATTCCCTCTTGAGGCCTTGTGTTATACCTGACATTGTGAAGCCGTGAGAACTAGCCACTGAATCTCCAGAAACCACAGGGGTGAATATTTCGGATTTGTATTTTGGAGCGCAATTTCAGGAGGGCGTTGATGCGATTCCTTCAACTCGGACCTTTTTGAAGAGCTGAAGAGCTAGAACGAATCCAAGGTAAGGTGGGATTGTTGGCTGGCATACATAAAAGAAGGTTAGTAGGCAGGTATGCGGAACGTTGAGACTGGCCTGGGGAAAGTGAGGGCCGATAGAGTTGTGAGGTCGGCGTACACTATGGCTAATAACACAACGGGGAGCTATAATAAGTAAACAGGTCATAACAACCTGAGAAAATAACGTGACGATAGGCTATTCGATTCCATTTTGCATTCTTCAGGTTCTTGATCTAATTGTTCAGGGTGAATAGCCTCTGAACGTCTATTTATAGCAGTAACTAACGGTCCATACATCAGGTGTGAGTAGATCTGCCACCTATAGATAATGTATCAGCTAATTGTCCGAAGCTACATACACTTGTCTCCATGGCTATGGTTTTGGTGAAAAAATGTGAACTTTATCATTCAACACGATAAGCCTCTCAAGAAGACGATTAAAACTGGTAAGTCTTTGATGTGTATTGAAAGTAGCATCCTACTTCACATTTTGCATAACAATCAGATCCCAGTTTGAGGCGGTTTCCAGCTATCTCAACCTTCAGTTGACAGCTGTACGGATCACTTGCAGGGGACGCTTTGAACATGAATAAATGGTTCGTATAGAAAACGGAAGCTAAGTTAGAGTTTAAGATATCAGACTGATATTCATATTTAGCTAACTGTGGAGACTTCTGAGACCACTGAAGGAACATACGTAAGTAAGAAGGACCAAACCTCAGGAACTAGCAGAGACAGTCCAAAAACACAAGTTTCCTCAATTCGTATTAATGATGTTGAATGGTGTTGGATATTGGAGGTTGAAAAAGCGGTCACCACAAAACTCTGTCACGAGATGATGGAATTCTGTCCTCATTGCTCACTATCTGGTTTTTCAGTCCCTTTGCTGAAGATTAAGTCTTCGGCAGGCTCTATCAATGGTATCTGCCCTTCGGAAAGTTGTTCTTTTCCTTTTTCAACATATTCAGATCTGCAGTTATCCCGTAAGTCAATGTTTTTTCTATTGCAGTTCTAGTATGCAAACAAGTGAATGACAGTGCTTCTGAAGAGTCACAAACAGTACGCGGGTTTCTTGATGAGTTGTTTGGCATGGATCATAGGAATGAAGTCGACGCACAAACCACGTCCGAAAGCATTAATTTTTCCCACGCAGGTAGTGAATCCGTACCTACAAGCAATGCATCCTATGGCTTTGATTTGACACAATCAGATATCATCGAAAAGTCTCCTATCGATGATCTTTTTCAGAACAACTACATGCTACCACGATATTTAGCAGATGACATGAAGAGAAGTAAGTGAATCTCTCTGATATAACGGTTCAGTTTATATAAATTTGGGATTGATTTAGGCGTTTCATGACTTGATGCATTTGAGACGTGGTACTGCTTGTTATTCGGGTTCGCCGAACTTATTTGATAGTCCAGCTAACCTTAAGTCATTTCCCATTGCTATCCAGTAATTATGCACATGTTCTTAAGTTTGAGGACAGCAGCCTGTGGGTTACCCAAAATCAATACTATTTCTAAAACAGAATCACTTACCTTATCCGGATCTTTCTTCACCTACCTTGTCTTGTCAGGTTGTAACGTCGTTCAGAAGAGTAGTTCGTGAAATCTTGCGTAAACTATCAAAGTTCCCAAACTTCATATCTGAATAGTGTTGGTTCGTTTATCAGCGTAGAAATGAAGTAGATTTTCCAAGTAATAATCTTCATCAGTGTTCAGTACAGATGGTCTGTGATGTTCATATTTCTTAAGATGAACACCCACTGGATTATTGTCCACAACATGGGTTTGAGGAAGATTTCACCAGTTCTTTTGAGTGTCCTGGACGAAGAAAGATCTCTGAGTAGGGAAATATGATAGCCAAACGTAATCATCTGACTATGACGGGTTCCTGGACATAAATTCCGTGATTACCGATACGACACCGAGTCAGTGAATTCATATCACTCTAGATGTACTACCTTAAGGCTTTTTCACCTTACTGCTATTAGTGAGCATTGCTTTCAAGGGCAATGATGGTTAAATGTATGTCGTTTGCTACAACTAATTAGGTTGTTCTCAGCAACTTACTAATTAGACTTTTTTTATTCCGCCGAACTCCATTTCTGAGCTCGGTATTGTCCTTTTGGGTTTTTTCTGCGAGCGATATTTTGAAGGCAGCATTTATTATGTTAGATGGTGTTTCAGCACACCACCCCTTTTGATAGGCGGTTAAATGTCTTTTTGACGCTGTACGTAGCTCATGCCTGATAAAATTGGACGACATTTCCATGTTCATTGTCGTAAACCAACGTCGGTGACATCTCGCTACGTACAAATGAAAGTGCAGTACAGTAGATCGCTCTATTTTTCTGCGTAAGTGTTAAATATGCCGGGCAAAGTTGGATAACAAGTAAGCTACATGCCTCCAGTCAGGTTAATGAAAGTGTTAACCAGTATATGGAAACCAAATACGATCCCCTCTGACTCGTCTAAATCACTGATTATCCCAGTCTTTAAGAAAGGCAAGAAGTCCCCTTGTGTTAACCACAAAGGAATCAGCCTGACATAGTGTCTAGGATTTTATGTTCAATAATTCTTCAACGCCTGAGGAGAATTCGGGAACAGCAAGCCCGAGAAAACCAGGCAGGCTTTAGACCCGGCCGTGGGTGTATTGACTAAATATTCACACTGCACCAGGTTTTGGAGGACAGGCACACCTACCGACGCCCGACACTAGCTGTATTTATCGACCTAAAGGTGGCATTCGACTCCATTGATCAGGAAATCTTATGGCAATGTCTCTCACTGAAAGGCGTGCTGAGTAAGTACATCACCTTATTGAAGGGTCTCTACTCAAACACTAGTGGTTGTGTGTTAGAGCCTATGGTGAGATGTCCAGGGAGCTATGCTCATCGAGGGTGTCCGTCAGGTCTGCCCACTGTCTTCATTCTTGTTCAATTTTATCATAAATATTCTTATGGAGGTCTTCCTCTCATCACCTGATTGCATAGACGTTGACGTAGTTGCGAGAGAATTTTCGTTCGACAGAATATGCGGATGACATAGTCCTGTTAGGTGAAGACGCTGACAAGATGCAGAGTCTTCTGAACACTTTGAGTGGGAATTTGAGAATGTTTGGGATGCGTTACTCATCACCGAAATGCAAATTGTTGCTCCAGGATTGGTTTTCAACGGTGCCTCGGCTAACAATAGAGAGTGTAGTGGTTGAGTGTGTTGACCACTTCACTTACCTGGGAAGTAGGATCAGCCCTGGACTGGTGGCTCAGTGGCCGATGAGATCTCATCATGGATACAAAAGGCTCAGCTGGCTTTCGCCAACTCACGCCATCTGTGGCACCGCCGTGATATCCGATTGTCCAATGAGGGTGGCTTGTACTGCACAGTAGCTGGTCTGTTCTACTGTATGGCTGTGAAACATGGCCATTGAAAGTGGAAGACATGATAAGGCTTCAGGTGTTTGACCACCGTTGCCTTCGTAGTATAGGCCGCCGTATTCTGTGGTGTTACCACGGCAGTAACGCAGAAGTCAGGTGTAGAGTTTTAGGGAGAAGAGGTAAATCTGTTGACAAGGTTATGAACCTTGATTGGCTGAGGTGGTTGGAACACGTGTTATATGTGTCTAGTTGCCGATTACCTCGTCACACAATGTTGCCTGAAGTAGGTCCAGGCTGGAAAAGGACCCGAGGTGGCCAAACTTAAACATGTATGAAGTCTTTAACTGTTGGTTTGAGCCATGTGGGGCGATGCAGACTGGATGGTTGGAGTCCGTGGGACAGGAGGAACCGATATTTGGAGAATGTGGGTGATATATCTCAGAACTGATGTCAGTGGTGCAGATGTATACACACACTACCCTCATTTTAACGACGCTATACCGAATCTCACCATCTCATTCTTCCTTCCTCTGTTTTCGCACTATATATTTCTTTTGACTGGATTTTCTTATCTTCATCTTGTACCTCACTGCCTTTTTACTCAGTGTACTGATATGAGCTGTGGCAACTCGGACCGTTATGCAGTAATGCCTGGTCGTATGTTGATATTGATGATGATGATGATGATTGACGTCTGAGTTTGATAAGTACACTGCAATAACCATTGGCGACTGTCTAATATTTTAGATGGTATGATCGGTAAAATAAAATTTAGTCTGACTACATAATTAATGTACTAGTTACTTACTTTCTGCATACCGAAAAGCTAAAATCTTGGTAGAACATATTGGATACTAGAAACGTATTCTTGAGAAACATGAAACAGAAACGATCTTGGGTTTAATGCTCTTTCCGAGTTCCATTATATAATCATATCGTTTTGTATGTCAACGAGCTCCCTTCATGGCCTAGAAATGAGCATTTTACATTCTTGCCTTATCTGTTACTACTTAAATTGTTAGTTTGGAGGGATTTACTGATCCGAAGGTAATTTTCCTCATGAATTAACATCAGTTGGAAAACTACTGACACCGTTAGAGCACTGAACAGATGTTTTGTTCTGGTTTGGTGCTGCCTGTTAGTACTCACCCATAACTTTAGGAAGGCTTGAATCCAGCACCAACAGCTCTGATATGAGATGAGCTGTGGCAACTCGGACCGTTTCGTAGTAATGCCCGGTTCTTTGTTGATAAATGATGATGATTCCAGTTATAAGTATTTCTGTAGAAAAACCTGCATGAGATAGGACCATCATGCCAGCAATGATACTGTTTGAATACAAGCTGAGACAAACTGGTTAACGAAATTAGGAACCTACAGTAACTGATATGGTCAGAATGAGCTGTACATTTCACATTACCACTCACTTATATATTACTCGAAGTCAAAGTGGATCGAAGAAAAATAAAAGTGGATCACTAATCCATGAATTATCGGATTCGTTTGAGCCTTGTGGAAAGATGTAGACTGTTTACTTAAGGTTTCACAATCCCATTAAATCCCACTAATCATATGTTGGTCTCTCATCTACATTGCTCTACTTCAATACCATTATTTTTCATCTTCTGAACTGCTGTCACTCAGACACAGATAGACAAAACCAACGTAGAACCAGGCATTACTGCGTAATGGTACAGTGTACCACACATTTCAGAATATTACGCGAGAACGCTAAGATGAAAGGTCAAGAATAAAGATAGTAAAAGGTGGTAGAAACTAGTAAAAGGAGAGGAAAGAAGAAGGAGAAAATACTAAATTCAGGATAACTATGTGCGGATACACCTGCGCCACTGAGATCGATTCTAATCTATGTTACCTAGATTCTCCAACCACTGGTTACTACTGTCACGCAGACCCCAACTCAAGAGTCTACAGCTCAGATCATCAGTCAAATACTTCGGGGAGTGATACCCTGCTTCAGTCTGACCACCTCTAGCCCGATGAAGCAAACGGTAACTAGGCATGAGTAACGCATACCTAAGCCACCTGAGCCGATGAAGGTTCACAACTTCATCAACTGACTTCCCTCTCTACACCTGACCTCGGTAGCATTAGGACGCACGGCCAGTGCTACGAAGGCAACGGTGGTCGAGAACCTAAAGCCTTTTCATGTCCTCTACTTACAATGTCGTTTTTCACAGCTATTGGGTTGGGAACTACAGTGTAGTATTTGAAATTGTACGTCGGTTACCAACCTGCTAACAACCGTTGAAGTCTATTCTGCAGTGATTCAGATATATTCACCCACTGTTCGGTTTCTCCAGCTAGTTTTCTTCAATTTAATATTTTCATTTCCGTTTGGTTACCTATTGTTTACTGTTTAGTGAGTTGGACTGATGTATGGTTTTATCAAGTTTCACATGGATTCTTTGTCAACCTCAGTTTCTCTAATAAATGCCTTCGCTTTACACAAATTTAATGGCTTTCATTCCATATAGACACTCATTATTATTGTGCAGTCATAGCTTCTTGAGCAGCGCTAATGTCTCTTCGATTTCCAGGGGACGTACCAAAAAATAAAATACGTCGATAAATTTTCATAACCTTGTAAAGACCCACACATTAAAATATGAACTTCATGGCACTCACTTGTGGATTTCTAACTATAGCAAGGTTGATGAAATCTACCTCAACTGCGGTCACAAAACGCTCTCAAATACTATTATAGTCTAAAAACAACAACAACTATTTGAAATAATAATCTATATTACCAAAGCAATAACGATCAAATGAACCTTAAGTGCCAAACAAGAGTTTATTGCACTGCTAACACTGAGGATATTACCGATGTAGATGAAAGTCGCAACAAAGTAACTGACCTCTGAGTTTCAGTTGTTTGTGGAACAGTTGACTAAATAACCGTTTAAATCAAGACCTAAAATCTGTTTTAAGGCGATTTACAAAATGGTCATCGAAAACTGTTTTCGAAGAGTGAATACTACAAATGATGTGATGTAAATGCACAGCTTTTAAAAACAAATTGACTAATAGATTCATCCACTAAAGTTAGCCTTTTCGGGTTGTAATTCCCAGTAATTTTTCCCGTAATCACAAACCAGACAACCTTTCCTGCTCTTATCTATGTTTTAAGGGTACAATCTTTTACTCTTAGGATATGAATGTCTTGTTTTTTTATTTTTCCGGTTTCGATAATTAAACTTTGTATCGTCTTTAACCAAAGATGTTTGTTCCATTTTTCATAGTTATTAGTGAAGATATCTGCTCACAGCGTCCTCAATTTTCAACCACCTCTGGTAAGCTTAATCGAAGTAGCGACAGTGGAATTTCTCTTTCCTCTCGATCTTCGAAACCGTGCACACCTCTTAGTTACAGTGAGCATGTTGCACAGCGGACATCCAATCAGAATGATGCTGTTTCAGTAACTAAGTCGGTGCCAGGATCTTCCTCTTCAGTTAGGAAAATGAAAACTATACCTAATGTTGATCAAATGGTCAAGCTTCAAGAAAAACGTATGCAGCTCGGCTAGTTTTATGTGCTTATTCCAACTTCAGAGATGTATCATACATTTTGTATTTTTTAACCTACAAACCATTTTCTCATCAACACAAATTTAATGTACAAGTTCATTAACTTTGTTCAAAAAAGTACTAAAATAAATTGTTTTCTTTTAAATTTTGTCTCAGTTTGATTGAATTCCCAATTCACAACTAAGATGTCCGATTTCACCAGTATTCTAAAGTCTGTCAAAAAAGTTTATCCCCATGGTAACTGAACTTGGTACCTACACAGCGTACGACCCCTTACCAACATCAGTATTTAGTAGTCCATCTGTCTTCCAGTTAAGTGGTGTAATATTTACACTTTTTATTGTGACGTGTTCTACCAAAACGTTTTCCAGGTATCGGTTAGTCATTTTTTGATATGCATGACTTTGATACGAAACTATATCCAACTAATTTGTTTTCGGCATATCTAACTTAAACTTTATGGTAGTCCACTTTAGTTACTAATATCCTGTCGCTATGTAAACCAGTATTTTAGTACTGCTGTGTACGAATCGCTTCCATCAATGTTATCTCTAGAGGCGTCACTACTTATGTTGGTATTTTGATCTTGGAAGCGGTTTCCAATGTGTAACTAAAACATCTTTTTGGTAGGTTACAGAACAACTACAGTCTGTAGATGTATAGTAGACTCAGCGAGTTTTCGTTCAACTAACATATCGAGTCTTCGTGTTCTCAAACTTATATGGATGTGTCGAAGTTTCAGTTTGGTTTTTCCTTGTGAAAAATAATTAATGTTCCGAACTGAAAGTATTTTCATATCACTACCTTTTTGTTTAACAGTGTTAATATTCGATTCAGAACCATGGGTTCATTCATCCAAGTATGGTTACAACGTTCCATACATTGAGTATTATAATTAACAGTCACAGAAGGTATGGTTATCACCAATATATGTATGGCAAATGAAGTGCATCTTATTATGCTCAGAATGAAGCCACTTTGTTATTCACCTGTTCATTTCACCAAAGTCGCTACCTATCACTAAAGACTGTTAACTTAATCTGTTCACTAACTTAGTGAGACAACTATAATGGGGATAGTAGATAACTATTCTCATATCACCCATTAGTAATGAAAAGTCGAATCATTAATTCAAATTTTCGACTAAAGTGAAAATTGTGAACATATGGTTCATTGGTCCAATCACGTGTCTCCTTTTATGGGTGATAGATTCGAACCCTACTCCAACTGTCGAGGTCTAGGAAGCATCATCAGTCCTCGAGCAGTAGATGTGACTAATTTCCCAATGCATAAAAATGTTCATGGTTTCTGAGAGATAAGGTTAGACTGGAGTTCAGCCTGACAGCACCGTTGTAATACAATTTTGTCTAATATCATAAGATGATGCTGTATGATGAAAGAAATAGATATATCATTATTTAATTCAGCTATATTGTACATCTTATCTGGATGTTGTGCAAACCTGTGTGCATTTACTGAGTTGCATCATTTATTTCCAAGTTCTACTATGTTTTGTACCACAGATATAAGTTCTTTTCACCATACTTAAAGTAGTTTTTTTGTTTTATGAAGTCCTATTTCAGTGCTTTTTGAAATGCACTCTTATCTAAATCGCATACACCGCTACTGGAGCAAATATGAGGTTTTAAAAGCTGGTTTGTATATTACATTCGGTGCAGTCGTTACCGCCCATTTCAGTCAAGAATCAAAGGCTACAAATGTCACATCTTTCGCACAACCCGTGAATGCAGCTGAAGTACTATATCCTTCTAATGTAAATATTCCCAGCTCTGTAATAAATAATGAAGCAGTTCATACTTTGGGAGTACCGCTTTCAAGTCATCTTCGTGTTTTCGAGGGTTATATATGTGCATATGATCGTCGTAATCGAATTCCTTACTGGGTAATGGAACATTTGAATCCTGCTAAACTAAATCAAGAAGATATCACCAAAGCTGGAGTTGATCGGTATGATTTTTATTCTTATTTAGGAATTAGCTCTTAATGACGTTTTCTTCCATCATTTTTCACATGATTCGGTTATTTATCACCTGAGAAAAAATAAAACAAGATAGTTGTTTAATATCGTGCATATATCTTCACTTTTATACAGTCTTTTAATTCTATTGATTGGAAGGAGTTGACTGCAAAGTATTAAGTGTGGGTTACCGCTGAAGCTAATCACTCCAAGTTATATATATGTCTAGGATATTTTTATTCAGGACTTTTTGAAACTGACTAACAATCTGTGGTAAATGAACTTCCAATTTATACAAGACTTATGAACAGAAGTTCATCCATCGAATGCTCAATGAACGATTTATGCTGTACGTTTAAACACTGTAAAGAGTATACTATCTTAATTTTCAAACAAACAACTTGGTTCATGGTACTTTTTGCGGTGTCTGTTAACCTAGAAAGTAGCCATTCCTTTTTACTAGAGCTTAAACAATAAACTGGACAAAGTAATCTGATTCAGTCTTTCACAGATCTCAGTATCAAGATATGACCAGTAATTATGCTCTACAATGAAGAAACAAGGCCGTTTCTACTGAAGTCGATAGCCCTTTTGGAAATTTACCTATCGAAGACCCAATGTAGGTTATAAGAGCTTTTAACTAGTTTTTTGCCTTGTGTTGACTGTTTCCAAGTCTAAACACAGAAAAGCAGGTAACAGCTAAAGCCATATATATTTTTAGGATGAAAAACCATTATCGTAGGCCATGTACCCAGAATAAAATTAGTTCACACTGACTGAAGTCGGTTGGAAAGGAAAAAAAGCATGAATTTGAAATATTTTGTGATATAAACTCCTGAAATTTTAAAGTCGTAATTCTCAAGTGTAAGTGGCTGACACAACGTTTGCCCTAAATTTCTGTCCTAAATGGACCAGTAAAGCAAGATGAAGATGTTGTACGGTTGAAGGAATTTTCGCACCCTCATTGTGTCCTGTATTTAGATATACTGACGGTCGACCATGCTGTCGGGGTAGGAGTTTCTGATTCGTAAGTCATATAGTGCTTTTTACAAAGTAAGGTACGTACAAACCTAGATATATTTACACAGTGTAACGTAAACTTTTTTTAAAAACACGACCGTATGTCGTGATGTCACCACATGAGTAACGTCAAAGTCAGGTGTACAATTTTAGGGAGGAGAGGAAGGTCAGTTGATATTGCTAACCTTCGTTGGCTCAGGTGGCTGGGACCTATGTTGCGCATGTCTAGTCACCGTCTACCTCGTTGCACAATGTTGGTTGAAGTAGGTTCAGGCTAGAAAAAGGTTTTGGGCAACCAGACTAAAGAGTGTCATCACTGAATGTAGTCTTTGACAGTTAGTCTGAACCGAGTTAGTGAGTGCAAACTTCCCGTTTGGGGTCCTCGTGACAGCAGAAACCATTTATGGTTGAAAAATCTAGGTGCTGTACCCCCAACCGATCTCAGTTGTTCAGGTGTATTCACACATTACACTCATGTTAATCGTGATACTGAATTCAGTAATTTCTTATTCCTTCCATTATTATACTGCTTTCGGCCGATTCTTCTTCTCATTGCTCTCTCGTTTGATTCGGTTTTTCTTAAAAATTTGAATGTTCCGCTGAAGAAGCTGTGGCATGCACATAAAAACGTTACGAAAAGTTTCTTTTTGATTTTCGAAACATTCTAAGGTAATTTTAGTATAATTGTTTGTATTATACCGTCGTTGATTGGACCGAATTGATCAGTCTCTATTAGCATATGAGCTCCTGTGCGCATGCCTCGATATTACCTGTGTTCTAATTGTGGTAAAGATGGATAGTGGCCAGCAATAGAAACCAGGACATACATTTCGTCCTATTAAGGACTCGTCAGTAATAATGCTAAAACTATAACCGTCGCACAAGAAGTGGCTATCGTGGCTCGGTGGTGTAGTGAATAACACTCTGGCGTTTGAGGCGATCGCTCCCGAGTCCCGGTGGGAGCAACATCACTCACTGGGAGGCAGGTACATCCAGCTGACGAGTCCCAAGTAGGACGAAATGTTTATCCTGGTTTCTATTGCTGGCCACTATCCATCTCTAGTATTCCAGGATAATATTAAATCTTACTCACGTAATGAAATCTGCAATTCATTAAACTGAATTTTTTTCTAGAATTTTCTCCCAGAGTGATGTTCCTAAGTTTTTCTTAGATTTCGTGGGCAATTGGTTGCCTCCGACTTACTAGACAGGACTATACCTTGAAACTATCAGTTACAGAAGAATATCCCTGAGAATTTATTTCACATGCAGAACGTCCTGTATGCAGAGTAAAGGATAGACCTACTTCTGTCTCTATAAACCGATAATGAGGTTGCGTAGGGTTTTGTGATATCACCATTCCTATATAACTTACCCGTCAATAATAGTCCCAAAACAATTCAGAATGATGTATATAGTATTCGCATATATTCTACCGGGCGGAGTCCTTTCGGACCTTGAATATCAAGGCGTTATCGTCTCATGGTATGACAACATACAAGCTACTCAAATCGCACTTGATCGGTTAGTAGTCACTGCCCTTAAGTATAGCATGTGCTTTGCATCATTGAAATGCAAAGCATTTCACAAAACTGAACGTAATGATGAGATGTCCATCTGCATATCAAAATTCAGCGTAGCATATGCCAGTTGGGTCATCCATGACATTGTTGTGACTGTGGAGTGTTCAGTGCGTGCGGTTCTTCCTTACGCCAGTGAAACCTGACTTCTATTGCTTGAGCATGTTGATGATTTCTTCTACCATCACCCCTTATCTCTAAAAGCTTTTTTACCTCTTGTAAAAACGTAATGTCAGTAATTGTAAGACGGAGTGGTGTGTGTTTGAACATGAAGGAAGTCGTAATTCATTGAGCGATGTCATCTTGGGACAGCGGCTTGAGTAGCTGTGACGTGCATTACGATTAACATTCCAGAGACTCTCTTTCCGTCCACTGTTTGCTAACCCTGGAACTGGTTGTAAGGAGTAAGGGCTTTAAATGAAAGATAGTTGAATTGGTTTAGCATCTGTTGGTAATTCTGTGGAGTTCCGAGAGATCATACAACTCTGTGGTTTAAGATGATATTAGACATGGATCAGAATGGACACCTTCTTGTTTCTTCTGTCATTAAAAAATAAAATGCAAGTACTGAACATTTTCTTGAATGTATCCTTAAGAATTCTTCGTTGACAATTCACTTAACTTCTGACTTCTGCCTTTCCCTAACCTCCTTTCCTTTTAGTATCTTCCTAATGTATTTAAATCATTTTATGTGGTGCATTCCTCAGCACCCATGATGTACCATTTTCTTACTTTAGGAAAGATAATTCCGAACACAAAGGGATAAACAGACGATTTTGGATACGTGATGAAGTATGAGGAGAGTTACCCGGTGAAACTCCTTCATTTATGCATAAAACGTAAAGATTATACATTTGAGAAAAATATTTATCATAACATCACACACCCGTGGACACGTAAGCTTTCTACCGAACCAACTACAGAGAGAATTGTGTTGAAACCTTCTATCACTTGAAAGAGATACATTGTGCTTCAATGAGACACTAAATGAGAATGTGAAGTTAATTAACAGTATCTGTCTAACAGTGATTTCAAAATGTTGAATTTGAAAAGAAGACTTGATTTCTCCGAGTAATCATGAGCAGTTCTCTGTATTCAATAATGCCTGGAGTTGATGAACAAACCACAGTCGGTAAATGTTAAAAATTCAATATGATTGAATACCAACCTATGAAAGCTAAGGAAATTGTGGCGAAAAATATCATTTACTAATAAGTAGTATGGTCAAATGTCAAAGTAAATCACCCAGTGATTACGGTTACCTTACCCATTTATCCCTACAGAAACAAGTGTAAAACAATTAGTTTCTTACATTCTCGTGAAATGTCGTCGTGCGATTAGAATTTCCGTGCTTTCCGTACACTTGTCAACTTCACCACTTTTCTGTTGTTTTCACCCATTTTCTTCAATATACAATTTATCTTGTTTGCTTCAAGGGCATTACAATCATACTGTACCAATAACTGATATTCGCCACTGCAGTGTTGGTTAAGCTAAAATAAATTGGACGTTCTGAATTAGCAAGCATCCAGCTTTTTAAACATGTACCATGGAGCATGCATTTTAGCGTTCATTATCTTTTACCACTGCCATGGATTGTCACAGTTAAAGTGACATCGAATTGGTGCAAACAGACAGGTAAAACCAAAGTAGAACTTCGCACACAAGTTCTTCGATTCAAGATGTCACGCTTCACGGTAACATACAAAGAAAAAGAATTATAACAGCGTAGATAAAGTCGTGTGAGAGAATAAACAATCTGAAGATAACGGTTAGTGTGAATATTCAAGCTTTAGAAGTTGTCAAGAAGTGAATACGTCTGTGCCCTTGTCACCGATTTTCAGCCATATCACCAAGAGTCAGTCCTCAACCACTTATTCTTTTCGTCTTGGAGACCCCAACCAGACAGTCTACTTCTCCCCACACGGCTCAAGCTAACAGTCAGGGGCTTTATCGACTGGTGCCAGATCTTGGTCTGACCACGCTGAACACTTTTCCATCCTAATTCAACTTCCCCTAGCTTGGCACATCAAGGTAGGCAGTGGTTCGGCACGTACAGTACATGTTCAAGCCATCTCACTCGATTAAGCTTCACAATCTCGTCAGTCGACTTGCCTATTTTGCCTAGTACCTTTCCCCTGACCTCAACATTACTCACATGATGATTCTTTGTGTGTTACTGTAAAGCGTGACATCTTGAACCGATACATTTGTGTAGGAGTTTCTACGTTGATTTTGTTTGTCAGTCTTTCAGCTTTCTCGTTTGATGTAGTGATATGAGGCGTGACAACTTGGATCGTTACTCAGTAACGCCTGGATATATGTTGATCTTATTTATTTTCCCGCTTTTAGACATCAACTTAAATTAAACAACACTTAGTTGTTCTTAGAGAACGGAATGTTCGCCCGTAGGAAGCGAAGTTGCGTGGTTTCGATAGCCAGTAGTTGGTGAAGTGTGTCAAGTGAAAATGAGATTAGCGTAAAGAGTCTAGCTGAGGTTAAAACGCGTGGCGAGTGCTATAGGAATAGCGTATTATTTATTGAAGAAATGCATTTAAAGATTGGTAGTCGTAAGTAAATAACAAACATCTTATCACTATATTTACGTGGAAATTAAAAGAGATATGGATAAATAAGTATAATAGTAAGTCGAAATAATGTCCCATCACCAGCACTGTAACATGAGCAAGGAAGGTTTAAGTCTGAGCAAACCTCTTCTGATAAAATTCTTTAGGTTCCATCAATCTAATATCTACTGTTACCAGCTGTATGTAGCTGGTGAGGGAGTACAGTACTGAAATGAACTTTTATTCAGCCAATGTTGATTCGTTGACGAATCTCTAGTTTAAACCTTATAATCATCTTTAGAAAACCCTGAAACAATATACTGTTTATTTGAAGTAGGCGGACACTTTTGGATTACTTAATTTAATTTTCTTTTATATTATTCATGTTTAGTGAGCATTTTATGTTTTTTGAAAAAAGCCAATATATGTATAAGCATTTGACTTTATTTTCCAAATTGAAATGAAAAATAAACAGTGAGAAATTTGATTTCTACGAAGACTTGGGTGAGATTAAAATGTTTCGTTCTACAAACGATGATTATTTTCGTTCTGGATATGATCGTGGTCATTTAGCTGCTGCAGGCAATCATCGTCAAAGTCATGCTGCTATGAGTCAAACTTTTATCCTGAGTAATATTACACCTCAAGTAGGTATTATCCGAGGGTTTTGTTTTGTTTCTACATGTTATAGCAAATATTTGATAACCTTTTAGCACATAAACACTAATTAGAAATCTTCAATGCAAGTAAATTGTATACGGAGTGAGTTTAAGTATTCAGTTAAATTCGATTAATTCGAGTAAATCTCCGCATTGATGATGATACATGTCTTTCCAGTGAGAACTACAACTCAGAGAATATCAGAACAAACCTATTTGATCATAGAAGAAAAGAGATGATTGCAGAAAATAAAAAAAATTTCTTCTCGACGAACTCATGAACAATTAGTAGGAAGGACAGAACATTGTAGAGTAATTTCCGATCAAAGATAAATTGTGTATAGGTACTTAAAGTAAGGAAATTTAAAAATTCTATCTGGATGTTTGTAGAGATTTATTAATTGATTTTAGGTTGGAACTCACCATGGGATGACACCAATTGGAGAAACATGGGAGCACTGAATACCCGTTTCGTCCTAGTGTGGGACTCAGCAGTGTGCACCCATGACCTCTCCAGGGGTCGGACCCAAGACCTTCGATTTCTGTGACCAGTAGGTTACCATTGAGCCATTGGGTGGCGACCAGATGATCCATATTTCCTACTCTTATCAGTTCACGATGTAGCGCGACCTACATCCAATGTCGTCGCGGAGCAATTGTCCTCATGTTTAACTTGGTTGACTCCACTGGCCACGACTGCTCATTGAAACTTCTGGAATCACCTCCCAAAGCTAAGTCCATCAATGAGTGCTAGATTAATTCTATCTAGAGTAATTAATCCTTTGGAATGGCTATGGCAAAGCAAGAGGTTGTGCATACTTTTTTAAATGTGCAGTGATGATCTTAACTTTTGAATTACTGATGCTTCAGCTATGCCCATATGTCTTAACCTTACTCCTTTCGAGTGGCTTGCTCACACTTAATACACAATTTTGAAAGATTCATCAAAAGGAGCTGAATATTCTTAGCTCACTAAGTGTTCTCTTACAGAGCTAAAGATGCCTTTGCGTTTTCCCCTTATCGGTCAGCTTGGATAGTGTTCACGTGCGCGTTGCATAAGCCGATGCATGGTACGGCCAGTGTATTTGGCTGCACAGCAGCAAATAAGCTGACACACACACACACATACACATTATTTTGGTCCAATATTCGCAAACATATAGTTGGCACAAACATACTGTTAACCATAAGTATTTGCTACAGCATCAAATAGGTACATGCACACGTGAAGTGCTTAGCTAAAATAAATATTTTCATTTTACCACCTCCTTTTATGAGCTGAAGAAAGAACTAAGTAGTAAGGAGATAGCTATGATGAGTAGTGGCCACCAGTGGAATCCAGAACGTGGGTTTCGTCATGTTCGGGACTCGTCAGCTAGGTGCATCTGCCTCCCAGTGAGTGATCCCGTTCCCACCAAGACTCTAACCCAGGACCGACCACTTCAAACGCTAAAGTGTTGTCCACTGAGTCACGATAGCCACTCACTGTGTGACGGGTGTGTTTCTTATGTCATTACTTGCCAGGAGACTTTTCATGGTACAAAAGCTCCCGATTTCCTAGTCATGCTAATTAGAATGACATTGAAAAACTAAATATTTCTCAATGCCCAGGAATATGGAGTACTTGATTTTGGCGTGATACCATTCAAATTTGGTTGGTTGATTGATTGTTAAGGATCAGATACGTTACGTAATACCTGGACACTGAAGTGTTACTGAGTAGCTATCAGATTTAACTATGAAAGTTCAGCCCATTTTTCGTGAATTTAAGTACTACCTGCTTCATGACGAAGTCTTTTTCTTTTCGCCTACCTCATTTTCTTAATGTTTCTGTCATGTTGCGTAATGTTCAGTATCAATATGGTATCGTAAATGAATATTGTAGTGGTTTTGTAGATAAAATCTGGCTTTTATTCGTGCCACTCCTTAAAATTGCAAATTCTTTGTGTAGTTATTATTAAAGCCATAGCATTTCAACTCCATGATAGAATAAAATCCACTTTTAATATAACTACAGGTTGTAAGTTGTATCTTAAACCATATCCAGTAAATAACACCGTTTCACAAGGTGATACTTCTAATACACAAAATAAAATGGGATTCAGCTTGTAAGGTACCTGGTGGTTTATTGTTTTCAAGCTTGTATTAACTACAAACTGATATCAATTGGAGGACCATTGGAAGCATGAAAACACTGGACGATTGTTTCATCAATAAATCCCTACAAACCTCCAAACTGAACTACTATCTAGTGTTCATTAGTGACTTGCTTCGAGATTAGATTCCTGAAGTTCCGATGAAAAGTCATGGCCAGTGTTATAAATCAAGTTAGACGGAAGACAGTTAATCAGCGATAGCATTGGATAGAGGTCACGCTATATTGTGAACTGACTGAAGCAGGCAGATGTGTACCATTGGATCTCGTTCCATTGGCTCAATGGCAATGTGCTAGTCGCGGAACCTGATTGTCTTGGTTTCGATTTTGGGAGGGGTCATGATTCACATTGTTGAGGAGACGAAACATGTTGTATGTTGCTTTCTTATTTCACTTTTCATTTAGGTCGGCCATGGTTTCAACCGACATGGTTGGAATAGTTTAGAAAAGTATATACGTGCAATTGCAAGGAAAACACACAATGTCGTTGTTATTACAGGACCATTGTTTCTTCCACAGTAAGTAATAGACATTTAACTTCGTTGATGTTACGTGTATACCTTGCTAGTTGTTAGAGTGAACAAAAGTGTAGCCTTACTTTTATTGGTAAAAATTTATTGACCCGCTGCTGATCTTCATATAACTGGTCAGTAAGGGAACATGGACATGGGGCTTGGTACTACTGCGTAACATCCCAAGTTACCACACTTCGTATCAGCACATCAAAGTAAAAGGAAGAAAAGTAAAAGATGGAGAAATAAAGAAGGGAACGGTCATTGGTAGAAAGTCGTAAAGAGAGAAAGAGGATGGAATGAAACAATAAGGTTTAATGGTGACTAGATATATGTAACACATGTTCCAGCCATCTGACCCTCGATTTCCGTGTTACCCGTGACTGTTCGCTAGTTGCAGGTTAGATTATGATTACTCTGCCTTTGTCATATTTCTGTACATAAATGACTATTCTAATTCATTACTGCCCGTTGCTCTTGTTCTTGTCTTCCTCTTAAGTCTGTATGTTGTTGAGAACATATACCTACCAGGTTATGTTTGGTCTTTTGATTTCAATGGGTTTTGTTCATCATACAGAGTCGGTAGTATCAGAGTCGTGAAGTAATTACTCTGTTCTACCATTCAGTTTAATGGATAGTTCATTAAAATTCATTATCACAATGAAACACGTCCCCCCCCCCCCCCCTACACACTCACAAACATTCCAGTTTTCGTTACAACACTGGTAAAAGCATGAATCTTTCTGGAGAGCATTTTATCCGTTACCTGCAAGCCTTTGTTTATCGACGGTTGTTTTCCTAATCATTGGAAGCAAACTATATACACTTCAAAGGTTTTGAAAGTTAATGCTGTATTTGATTTAATTGCATTAAGCATTACCGTAGACACTTAGTACCAGATAATTACGAGGAACTGGTCTAATTAAAACGCATAAATATAGGATAAATACGGGTAAAATATAGCCTGGAATAGCATACCTGATTACATTTCACAATAGCACCGGTGAGAATTGTTTGCAGGCAAAATCACACATTTTTCAACAAAAAATTATGAAAGAAGAAAAATAATCAGTCAGTCGTTATCGCTATCGGGCTTCGCATTATTGCGAAACGGCACAAGTTGCCATACCCCACATTAGCTCATCAAGATAGAAGGCAATAAAATGAAAGAAATGGAGAAATATCCAAAGCTATAGACAGTCACTGGGAAAGGAGAAGAGGGCGTGGGGTAAGATAAATAACGAAGTCTGAAATGAAGATTACTATGAAAAAGGAATGTGACTGCACCTACACCACTAAGGTTGGTTCTGAGGCAACATCATCCAGAGTATTCAATTATCTTCTTCGCTTTTCATGTAGACGTCAACTTGGAAGTTTGCATTTGCCCATATGGCTCAGAACAATAGTTAGAGACTTCACTGACTGATACTATGATTTTGTACCATTACTTATCATACCTACGTTCTCTATATTTAGCCTGTACTGCTCACGGTCATTGGATAGATTTTTTTCAGCTCAAATTTAAAAATAAATAGATAAGAGTAGATAAAATGTTCAAGTTTTCAAGCAGGATAAAAGGTGAATGCGCGTCACTGTGATCAACTTTCAAAGACAGCATGAAGAATCTTCAACCTTTGATTGCTAATATCTCAAAGACCCCCATCCAGGAAACCTACACTTCTCAGACGGCCAACTAGAGACTTTAGGAGCCAATATCACGTTTCGTTCTGGTCGACCTCCGCCTTACTTCAACTTAATTCAACTTTGGCTAACAGTGAGCATTCAGATTGGTGGTGACTCAGTACATGTAACAGTTATATAATTCATCTGAATCACTGAAGTTTCGAAACCTTATCGACTGGCTTGCCTTCTTCGCCCAGTACTCTACACCAAGCCTAAACACTACTGACAGTGTGGTCCCACCTCTCGCAAGTAATTCTACGCAGGAATATATGGTCAAAGTCCTGTAGCCTCCTGATGTATTCTGCGTTCAACGGCCATATCTTAGCCGTATAATATGATGAAATAAAATCCTGCACAGTAATTTCATCCATTTGTATGTAGTTAGATATTGAGTAATTAAAAAACTGCGAAATCGGCCTCGTATACCCCAGCTGAGATTTTGTCAACAACCAACGGATTAAGCCTATACAACTCCCCAAGCAAGGAAAGCTGTCAAAATATTCCAGCACGTCACCAACTAACCTCAGACTACGAGTTCATGCAGACCAATCCTGAAGCATGATCTTATATCTGACAATTAGATTACGGGTGGCAACCATGTTCAGACTTCTGCTTAAGATGTTCAGAAAAATTTGCATTTTGCCAGTGTTTCTACGTAAGAGATGCATGTTTTCTGTGCGCTCTGAAACGACTAGGTGCACACGAATTTTTAAAATGTTAGCCATATATCATATCACAGCCATTCGTATATCTATTACAAAGTTAAATACGAATAGTGGCAGTGGATATCGGCGGTGGTCACCACGGTCTGTCAGGTTAAAGAACTCCATAAACCCTTGAACGTTTGACATGTATTTTGCACCTGTCAAATGTAAGGTGATGCTTCAGGACTACTGGTCTGTAATTACCCCTAGTTTAAGGATTAGGAGGGAATTAGTATGATGCGTCGACCACTTCACTTATTTGAGGAGTTGCATCAGCTTGAACTAGATGGTTGCTGATAAAATCTCAGCTCTAATACAAAAGGTATGCTTGTGTCATCTTTGGCGCCGGCAGGATATGCGACTATCCATCAAAGTACGAGTATACTGCGGTGCAGTCCATTTTGTCCTGTTATACGACTGTGAGACATGGTCGTTCAAAGTAGATATGAAGTGGGCTATAGGGTTTTAATCATAGGTGTCTGGGTAACCTTGCTCACGTTTGGTGTATTCACTGTGTGAACAGTGTTGGGATCAGGTGAAAGGTACTAGACAAGACAGGGAAGTCGATTGATGAGGTTGTGAACCTCCATTAGCTGAGGTATCTTGGATATGTATTACGCATGCCGAACCACTCCCTCTACACCAATACTAGAAGCTATATTAAGTTGAAAGAAGGTTCAGAGTGGCTAGACTAAGACGTGGCACCAGTCATTGAAACCCCTGACTGTTGATCTGAGGCATGTAGGGAGGTGTTGGGGTCCCCGAGGCGATAGAAATCAGTGGCTGGGTACTCTTAATGACATGACTGAAAATCGGTCACAGTGGCTCAGATGTATTCACTCTCCAACTTCTTCGAATACTTGAATGACCCTAACTTTTAAATTTCCTCTCTTCCCATACGTGTTTATCCACTTTGGTATTTGTTCTCTGTATGTTGCTGTTAAGTGTGGCGAATTGAACCGTTGAACCTGCGTACGATGTTCTACGTCGATTTCATCTATAAACCTTTAAATGTACACGTGAATTCCATCAGGCAGTTCTAATTGAAATAAGATAACAAATGAGAATGTTTATCTGACCTGCGGTTTTTTCACAATCTATGCATCATCGATTTGTTTAAATAAATTCTTCACACTTAAAGTGGTTTTGTCTAGGATTCATGAAAATAATGACGGTTGATTAATTACTAGAGAATAATATGCAATTAACTACCGTACAAATTTCTTCAATAATTGATATTTTATAAATCAGTCTTGGCTTAACTACAACTTTTAGCTTCTCCAAAATTGAATAAACTTATTGACTAACTACTAATGAATAAAATCCACAACGCTCCGATTCATCTTTGTCGTCATCAGTAGACACCCTGGAATATTGATTTTCGATTACTCATTATATAAGCTATTTTATGTCATGCTGTCTCTTAGCTATGCTATTTTTATTTACCAGTTGGTTTGTTTGCTCAATACTTAGTGTTAATTTCATTCTCACTTGTTCTCGTGATGTTACCCTTTTTTCCCTTTTTCCACATTCAGTTTCATACTACTTAATACTATTGAGTAGTATAGTTCGGATGCTCCTATAATGTTACCCTATCCATAACTCAATGAGCACAAAACCTTGCTAAATACTCTGGTCGTTTAAGTTGTGGCAACTCTCTAGAGTACAAAGCTATCGAGTCTGAAGGACGTACAAAATTTTAGCTCGATATGCTTATGCCAAGGCTTTCGACATTTCCTGGAAGACTAAACAATAAGCTTATCATCACTTCTGAGCTCTATCAGTGGTTTCTGATATTCCGGGGACCTTAGTTTGGAAGTCTGTTGCTTGCTTAACAATTCAGACTGACAATCACTATCTTTCTGGACCAACTAAAAACGTATTACTTATTCCTGCACCGGCCACATCCATATTTATCATACCAACTTACGCCGTTTGTGGTGCCACTGCGATCTACTCTGTTCTGTATATCTGTGAAACATAACCATTAAAAATAGAAGACGTGAGAAGGCTTCAGGTGTTTGACCACCGTTGCCTTCGTAGCATAAGCCATATTTCGTGGTGTCACCACATGAGTAACGCAGAAGTGATGTGCAGAGTTTTAGAGAGGAGAAGTGAGACAGTTAATGTGGTTGTAAGCCTTCATCTACTGAGATGGTATGCCTAGCCACCGTCTGCTCCGTTGCACAATGTTGGTCGAAGTTAGTTCAGGCTTGAAAAGAGCTCGGGGCAGCTAGACTAGAACATGGCACCAATGTATGAAGTCTTTGACTGTTGGTTTGAGCCATGTGGGACGATGCAGACAAGTTAGTTGGGGTCCGAGGAACAAGGAAATCAGTGGTTTGACACTCTTGGTGATATGACTCAGGACCGACGTCACTGGCGCAGATGTATACACACATTATCTTCATCCTAACCGCTATACTCTGTCCCATCATTTTCTCGTCCCTCCTTCTCTTTTACTACTTTCTACTTATTTTGACCAATTTTTTCTTTCTCTATCTTCATTCTTTTGCCTTGCTACTTGGTGTGCTGATATGAGATGTGGCAGCTTGGACCGTTACGCAGTATTGCCTGGTCCTATGTTAATGTCAATGATGATGATGAACACATGGTTACTAATCTACTGGTCCCAGTGAATGTGAGTAATGTTTCTTAAGTAATCGTGATGTGATGACGTGGTTGTGTTTAGTAGGCATCTGTATGTGCCTCACAACTCCTTGGCTTAGGGTGTGAGACAGCGTGCAACTCAGTGGTTCGAAATGATAGCAGACAGGAGTTAGAAATGGAACCAGTGGCGATCCTACTTCAGTTTAATTGCATTTGTTATCACTGGAAAGTAAAACGAAAGTAGTCAATGTCATTTCGAAAATATCTTTGAAACTGCTTCTTCAGTAATCCACTTATGTTCTCGCCTCCACTCCGTCATTCGTGTCTTCTCTTGTATGATGAATATCTTGGTACCAATGTTGTCCCAAGTTTGTGTTTTTGTAATAACAGAAATGATAAACATCTTGCATCTTCAATGGCTGTATATCACACCCGACTACTAATGAAATATCTACAACGATTAGTCAACCTTTAGTAAGTATTCATATACCTTACCACACCACAGGTGTCATGGTAATAATAATTTAACCTTATGTTTATATGCCAAGACTCCTTAAAGTGTCGATTCAATTCGCTCTGTAGTTAAAAGGGGTTACTGTAGTAAATTTTCTTTCTATTTTCAAACTAAGGTTCTATTCAGCCTAAAATAACCTTAAACTAGGTTGTTGCAAAACTCAAACAAAGCACTTTTAGAAGACTACATCTTTTTTTGTTTCTACCCAGTACAATTGTGTCATATCCACGCCGCATTTTTTGATGGTTCCTGAGTATAGGGTGAATCATTGAGAAGTAGTCGGGAACGGGGATACCTCTGCCCATACAATTGATGTGACTTAACATGGTACATGTTTATCTTATAGGCTATGAACCACTCTTGTTTCTGAGAGCTTATGACACCAGGCCGAAATAAATGAAGCAGAGTTCTAATCCGACACTCATTATTTCAAAGTTTAGTTTTTGAACCAATGAACAATATCCCGGGTTATGATAATTTTGTATAATTATTATAAAAGTGAACACTCCTGACAGTTCCCAGCACTTGTTAGTTTCATAGACACCTTTTTAAAGTTCTATCACAACTGTGTGGACTTTTGCAAAAATCCTTCAATTAATTGTCGTTTCATTACTCCTGTCAGAAATAGGGAGATGCATCCACACTAATCTATTATGTTAAAGAATTAAACTGGACTAGGTCGCCAGCATGTGTATCTTTTTGTTTCATAACATAGCAAACCATGGAAACTCGTTCGAAAAACCTTCAGCCAAGCAACAAAGAATCTTACAAACTTTTGTAATCAATTCATGTGTGGGCGTTTACAAAATACTCTATCCCCCCCGCCCCAGCTCTTAATACATGTTGTCCTTTTCTATCTTTTTGAATATCATTTCAGAGAAATAAACGGGAAGAAGATTGTCACTTATGAAGTAATCGGCGAAAATAATGTTGCAGTCCCAACTCATTTCTTTAAAGTGGCAGCTATTCAAGAAAAACCTAATGGGGAATGGCGTAAAGTGGCCTGGGTCATGCCTAACATCAGGTTACCAGAAAAAGTTCGAGTGGACAGGTTCGTGGTTCCTATGGAGAGTGTAGAAAGTGCTTCAGGTTGGAAATTCTTCCCGAAACTCAAAGAATAATCAGAGTATTACTTTAAATTCCTTGTTTCTTCTTCGTTTATATGTTTTTTTTATATTTTCATTGATATTTATAACCTATTTTCCTTGAGATTATTGTATAAAGAAATAAGTTGTTTACTTGAATACCTTCGTGGTTTTATTTGTTTAAAATTCGTGAACTCACAAAATTTAGATTTCCCTAAAGATATTGTTCATCATCACCACCAAGTAACTATTGAAGTTGCCTTCAGGTTCAAACTATGCCCTGTCAAATACTTTGCGACCAAAAAGATGTCACGATCTCAGTTTTGCCCTAACCGGAATGCGTTTCATCACACGAGCTCTCCAGGCAGATTTTAAAACCATCTGAGTAATGGCATGGCTTATGAAGTTAGAGGGAAATATGGATCGTGAGGAGAACAAGACAAGGTCAGGTAATGCTGGTGTAGGGAAAAACTGCAGGCATTGAAGTGTTGTGCACCTCACATATTTCAGATAAACTGAAGTCACAGGTGACCCAAATTACCATGTACTACTTTGAATTTCGACATGCGATTGGACATCTCATCATTCACAGCTGCATCAATATTCATACAAGTGCCCAGAGACGGATCTTTAGATTGTTTACAAGGATAAGTGGAACAGTAGTCTATTATCAAGTTTTATTGTGTTCTCTGAGCTGGGTTGTTTAATCGTGAAATTTTCATCGTCTTTCTAGACAACATCATCAGCGCTAACTTCAGTGTGAAGTGAGTTGTCAATATCTCTATGAGTGATTCAATAGCTTGCCCTGATGAACTGGTTTGTGATTGATTGGACCGATTTCATACTAACGATTAGTCTTTGAAAGTAATTATGAACATGATTTGTTATCCAGGCAGAATTTCAGGATAACTACGAGTTTCTATCAGTTACTACTGTTGCAAATAACAAAGACGACCTTGAAAAAGAGTATAATGCCTGTTTGAAAGCTGAAGATGACTTGAAAAGCAATACAAAAGAAGCTGATTTTTTGACTTCTTTTTCTAGATTCTTTTCATAAATGAATCACAGTTCACTAGAAAGCATGCTTAACAATAAATAGATCTTTGAAAGTGAATCCAAGTTACTCATCATTTTATGAGGAATTCCGATATCGACAATGCAGACAACGAAGTGTATACCAACCAGTCACAGGATGATCGTTCAAGACAAGCTTTTGTCTCCTACACTGGTTGAAACTATTCAGTTAGCTGACATGACTCAATGGTGTAGTGTTGGTGATTAACCATAAAGTGTCGTAGATGCCATAAGAAGAAGAGGCACGATAACAATGAGAACCAATATTTTTCCGTGTTGTTCTCTAGGACAAACTTAGTATATGAGGTAATTTGTAAACATCTTGAACCCAATGTCGAAAGTTAAAATAACATCTATCTCCTGGGTTTAGTTTACAATATGCAAAATATTGTAGGTAGCTGGTAATATATCTAAGTAGGTCATTAAATGAGCTATTCATTGTAATACCTATTTGCTTTGTTGTCCCATTTACTAATTCATACTTGGAGAAGAAATAATGGAAACCAGGTTGGTGTTGGACAGAACTTTCTGAGTTCTTGCCCGAATGTCATAAACTACGTCTCCACATATTTACAACAAACCAAGATTAATCTCCTTAGCTTATTCAACAGTTAATTAGTTCAAAATGGCATAAGACGTTTGTACGTTGCTGTGTAATATTTTCTAGAAGCTTATAGACGAGTACCGGTTATAATGCATTGTGTCTGAAGTGCCAGTGTAAATACGATCAAGCGGTAGTAACTAGCCATGAATTCACATGGTAGTCGGGCAAAACCCTTGATGACTGCAATGAAATAAAAATCTAGTCAGCGGTCGGACTTCATAACTCAGTTGGTAGAGCATCGGGCCGGGTACCCGGTGGTCGCTGCCTCGAATCCGATCGCGGTTCGAATTTTCACCTCATCTTCAATCATCACCCAGTATGATTAGTGGAATATTCGGAAGGCAGCTAGTAAACACCCTCGTTAATCCAGAATTTAAAGTGATTAAGCTGGAAAGCTTGAGTCAGTTATGTAGTGTTTATTGATCTACTTAGATTCATATACTGAAAATGTTTGTTCTCTTACTCTTCGCGTCCTTAGAAAAGGTGCTAATGCTAAGTGAAGCGACTGTCAGCACAAATCATTTATTTCGAAGTTACTTTATATAAGAAATGGTTTGGAAATTAGTCGCTATTTATTCATCACCCACTAAGACGATGTCAACTGCTTGCCAAAAGCAGCTTTTGTCAACTTGGACAGCAATCGGGTATGAGCTCATTAGTGCATAAAAGACAATACGTTCAACATTTTGTCTTGAAGTGTTGTTTTACTGGTTAAATGTTCCACTTGTGAAATCCTTTGTATATTTGTTTTTCGGAAAAAAGAGTCGGTTAGTGAATGAGTTAAAACCTTTTCTCCAATTCTGTACTTGGACTGAAACAGTCGTTCAACACTTTTCTTGAATTCTTCTCCATCAAAATAGGGTTTGCTTGTCAGTATAGCTCATTACTACGAAATTTCATTCTTGATATCATCTTACTCAAAAATTCACCTTACAAGTGAATATACTGTAGCTAGTTTAGAGTACTACCAGCCACAAAATACAAAACTGTAGTAGTTAAAACTTCTTGAAGCGAAACTTCATCACCACTGGTGTGTGTTGTTTTACTGGTGAAAGATAATCTATTACCTCACAATTCTCTGTCCTCTGCTTGAATAATTGGCATGACAAGTTAACTTGGACAATTAAAACCATAATCAATTCGCACTTAGACACGGAGAGATTTGTTGAATTTAGCAACTTTTGGTGGTTATCGAACTGATGGAATTCTTTTTATCTAACTAGTAATCTCTGAGCATGATATTTCATGATATAATATTTCGAAAGATGATTGTAAGTGTTGGAAGATGAAAAGAAGTACCAACTTCATTTTGTGTAGTCTTAAGTGCTGATTGAATTCTACCGATCATTTTTGCAATGTGGCCAGAAGACTAAACGACTCAACATCGCGATGCACTTTGATGGGTGTTAGTTGTATGGAGGTAATCGACAGGAAGCCTCAGATGTAGATTCCGTGTTTTCCAACACTCGTCAGCAAGGCGTATTTGCAACCTCGAGTAAACTGATGTCCCCTCTGAGATTCGAACCCGTGTCACCCAGTGATGCAGTCAGCGTCGTCACCACTGACCTATTCGGACCGAAACTGACCTCCTGTATGACTAGACTAGGCACACTGAGTGGTCACTGGGGGCTAACCAACGTCATGTTGTCTAGTCCTAGGTCCTTAATGAGTTTCTGGAAATATATAATTTGCATCCCAGCAAGATGACTGGAGGAATAATCTTAAAGATAAAAACAAATTTGTCTGCTGAGGAAGTCATCCTCATGACTAAATCAGATTGTTTGGCATAGTGAAGGAATAAAATTATTGCACCGACAGAGTATATAATCTATTAGCCAATTATGAGCATGATTGTAATTTACGAAAAAAAAGTTTTAAGGAGGTTAGATCAAAATGTCTCATCATTTCACGAAACCAATACCTGTCGGTTTGACTTCATTACGAAGACGGTTGGGTAGGATATGGAGAACAACCGATATCTGCTTAATCACAGGAAACGTAGTCAAAATAAAAGTAGAAGTAATAATTAGGGAAAGTAAGATATTTATCATGTACTGCCATCACGGCTGTGACCACATGTTATTTTCTTGAATATGTGAATATCTTTTTCTCCAATTTGAAGGTCTGTGGGCATTTACTGATTTCAAGTTAATATTCATCATGGGCTTATATCAGCTGGAGAACCATTGAAAATCACGAAGCACTAGAGAACTGTTTTGTCCTCATGACAAGATTCCTACTCATTCGCTCAATGATCAACGTGCTCTCAGCGAAATCCGAAGAACCTGGATTCGATCGCTGGCGGGGTGGGATCGTTTTTGCGCACTACTGAGAAGTTCCATACCAGGAAGAAATAGCCCTCCAGTGCTACCAGATTTTCAATGGCTCTCCAGCTGATGGCAGTACATGATAAATATCTTGCTTTCCTTAATTATTACTTCTACTTTTATTTTGACTACTTTTCCTGTGATTAAATAAGTGAAAACTAAAAATCTTCACTTAGCCACAAGGTAATGCTATATACTAATCTGTATATAGAACATGAGTAGAATTAAAACTGTGCTAGATAACTAAGACATTTCTCCTAGAATCACAGGCTTCACGGCTGTCTATGTGGAACAAATAATGAAGGCATTTATTCTTTGGATGAAAAAGAATAAATGTATTCGGTAGCAGGGTGGACATTCGGGCGAACAGAGGAAACCCTTTACTGTGTTAAATTTCAGACTGAAACCAACATATATGCCGATGGTTATTGTCATACCCAGGTACGCTTTATTAATAGGGTACCTCTGCCTAATCTTACTTTTTATGATCTGTAGGTAGATCTCGGCCCATAGTGAAACTTTGAGTCGTGAAGTCTGCAATAAATCCGTTCAAAGCTTTATTTAGAGGTCGAGTATTTCGTCTTGAAGTATCAACTTGAAAAGATATTACGGTACTTTGCTTATCATGTATATTGTGAACGTTGAGTAGATTTTATAAGATCAAAGCCCGAGAGTAATTGTTGTTGACTAGTAATTACAAACCGAAATCTATTTCAGGGAAGTTGGAACTTAGGATGCGACACTAACAGTTATCTCCCTTCTGTCTGAAATTCTTTACAAGTAAATGTCATACAACGTTCTCTGTACTAATCTTTCCCCAATGGCATTTCACTAAGAAAAATTGTCGACAAGTTCTCCATTTTAATAACTGAAATTGTTCCCCCGAGGAAAAGAATTCTAGCACCTGCTGAAGATAGGTGTAACGGCCATTTTGATAGCAAAATAGGAATTAGCCATCAGTTTAGATTAGTAAAATATTAGTATCGTGCCCATTAGCATTAAATAGAGAGAATTGTATATAACTGTGATATTTTCAGTGTTAAAATATAATTATCATAAGGGGGAATCGAGAGATACTACTGTACATTTGAGTAGTAAGTTTCGACCCACTTATTTGTAAATTGTTCGCTGTGAGTGAAATCTATGCAAAAGAATCATGTCACATACACTAAAATACTTCTGAAGTATGTAGCAGAACAGTTTTTGAACAAATACATTCAAGGTACTTGTCCTCAGTTGAAAAAATAGTTAGCACTTAATTTTCAATCTGTATTCTTCAAACCTTTTTATCGTAAGTGGTGGGTGCTACCATTAAAACAGGTGCTGCATTTAAGGACTAAATCTGCTAAACAGTTCATCATAATATGAAACATTCAACAAATATACTAATGTCGAATTCATAGTATCCCATCAACCTGAACGGATATCACTCATAACATTTCTTGGTCTACCTACTGTGTAAACGAGTGACAAGTAAACATGAAAACACAGGAGGTTAACGAATTCAAGGTGGGTTTAAGGACTTTCTGGATTACATTGACCCGAGACCATGAAGTCTCATACTAGAAGAGAAGGCAGAAGATTTGACTTAAAACTTCAACTTAAAGTTAGTTTGAATAATGCAAGAACAAAGACATTTGCAGAATAAAGTGAGCTCATTTTATTTCACGGCTTGTCATCAACTCCAAACAGTCTACAATTCAAATGAAGTACTGGCAGTAATGATAATGGCATAACATACTTTAAATATGCAGAAATAAAAAAGGATTTTTAATCCAGGATTAACAATCAGATAATGAGTCAAGGAAACTTGGGATAAATAATCACAAATCCTAGTCAAAATCAGTTGCAATTTATACCTGATAAGACAGAAAGTTCTGGAGCTGAATGAGCATTCCAAAGTGATGAGACATCTGAAAGAATAGACAGAAGAATAAAAGCTGCACTGAGAAGCAGCTTTCCTTCTGCCAAACTGACCTCAGTTTACAATGCAGTATACTCGATAACTCAGTCGAAAGCAGGCAAGTACCAATCTCACGTCACCTCCAACTGTGTGTATCAATTCACCTGTGCTTGTGAAAGCAAGTGCATAGGACGGACCGGAAGAAGGGTGTCTAATCGGTTTTATGAGCATATTCCGAGAAATTTTTGTCTAAAAGGTTGCTAGGTCTTTAAAAGCGCTATCGCCAGGCACCTGATAGAAACAGGACATCAAACAGATGTTTCTCAATCCTTCAAGATAATCAACAAACGAAGAACGCCTTGTTTATTATGGTTTACGAAATCTCTCGCTATCAAACATTTTCAACCCGACCTATGTACTCAGAAAGAGACTATAATTAGTCTTTCTTCACCTTGGTAACCGTGTATAATTTTTCGCATATATATGTGTGTAGTTTTCCTTTTGTAATTCCACCATCTCTTCATTAATTACTAACTAACTGTTAATCACCCAACGATTTTACAGTTTCTCATGTAATTATGCAATCTGCTGGCTCTTTAACGACTTCGTTTGCTTCTTGTCTCCCACCTTTCCACATCTCCAGAATTTTCTGTCTCATCAGATATAAAGTGCAACTGATTTTGATGAAGATTTATCATTATTGATCCCATGTTGCCTCGACCCATTATCTGATTGTCAATCCTGGATTGAAAATCTTCGTTTATTTCTGTATATTTAAAGTATGTTATGCCGGAAGAGGATGTCAAAACCAGGATCAGGAAAGCAAGATATGCCTTCCTGCATTAATCTGAAGTCAGTGTGGAGATCTATTGCACTCAGCATAACGAAGAAGAAGATCCGGATTTTGAACACCAATGCGAAGTCAGTGCTGCTATATGGTTCAGGAACTTGGCTCGTCATGGAAAGCACTCCCAACAAACTGCAGATATTAAACAACAGCTTCCACCTACACTCACTTGATACTGACACTAAAGATCAGATGGCCAGAATAATAAGAATAAGCAACAAGGAACTGTGGGAATGAACCAAACAAGAACCAACTTATCACCCAACAAATATGCAGTGGAAGAAATTGGAGATGGATTGGGCATACACTGAGAAGGCTGACTGGGGACATCACGCTCCAGGCCAGTCCAGGCCAGGCCGGGGCGGTCGAGTGGAATCGAAGTGGGAAACGAGGAGTTGGGCGGCTGAGGCGAGGGTGACATGGAGGAGATTGTGTGAGGAAGAAATAAAAGCTTGTGTGCAGTGGTGGCACCAGGTTCAATAGACTGCAGAGAACAGAGTGTAATGGAGACGTGCTACTGATGCCCTCTGTTCCACTAGGAACCCAAGGGAAAAATAGTAATAATAATAATAATGACAATGCCATTATCATTACTGCCAATACTTCATTTGAATTGTAGACTGTTTGGAGTTGATGACAAGCCGTGAAATAAAATGAGATCACTTTATTCTACAAATGTCATTGTTCTTGTATTATTCAAATTTGTTAGCGGAAGCAAATGTATGACATCAGAGTTAGTTGTCCAGCTGAGGCAAGATACATTTAGCTACTTACAGATGACCTTGCAGCTATGAGAATTTCTAAACAAGTCATCATTTGTGCCATGAACAAAATAAAAATCAACAATAATATATGAAGACATTATTTCCTAAGAAATATCCAGATGTCTCTGCAGATAGTAACTGGCTACACAACTTCAACTGTATTTAAAAGCTTAAGACTAAACTTTGACAAAAGATGTTTCCCTTTTCCATCTCAACGAACTGTAATTTGGATGGTAATCAATTATTTCATCATTCTGACTATTCGAGATAGCTGGGGTTTGGCAGATCGGCATTACTGATAGTGGATGGTGACTGAAGTTGAAATGAAAATTTTGGCAGCTGCACGATTCGGATCACCAGGTTTCTGGCCCAGTGCTCTACTAACTGAGTTACGAGACCCGATTGCTTGCCAGGTTTTTATTTCATTTCAACTAACAAGGGTTTCGCCCAATTACCATATGAGTTCATGACGCATTACTAACGATTGATCATACTGACACCCTGCTCAGTCAGGACTTCACATCCCATTGCGAATCTACTTGAATTAAAGAGGGGGAGAATCATACTGATTATCATTTTGACTATCTGAAATAACCGTGGTTTGGCAGACTCATTTCCCAAATGAACACTTAACATGATAGATATTTTGGGATAAATCGTGTATATGGTTAACAGATTTGTAAATATCTGAATTATTCCCTCAACAAGTGTTTCAGCACCAGTAAACGTAAATAAAGTTGCATATTTTTGATCCTAAATATTCCCTCCAGATTTAATGGATTTGGCATACACCACAGAAAAACATGTTCATCCAACTAAGGACCATCATACAAGGAATAAATGCGAAACAGAAGTCAACCTTAGCACTGAGTATTGTTGATAAGGAGGAGAATGAGTTAGAAAAAGACTTTGGGCGCTGATATTTGTGGTAATTTCATTTTCCATCTCCCGCACTAGACATCAGTACACGAGGGTACTGCAATTAGTAAATCGCTGAGCTTCTGGCTTTTTTCTGTCTCTGTCAAATCTTCTGGAAAACTAGACTTCTGTGGACCTATTCAAGTTGTTTGTCTTCTTTCTGGAAAGCGACGGTATTGCCAAACAACTTTTAAAGTAATTCTGCTCTTCAACGAAGTCTATAAAGATTTCGTCTCAAGGTAGTTATGAATTGAACTGTCGATATACACATACTTATTTAGTCATCTGTAAAATTATCCACAGAAAAATGAACAAAGTAGACACTTTCCGGTAATTACCAATAATTACATCCATTTTAGCGTGATTACAACAGCCATAAGATGCAATAACGATGACAAGTTGTGTCACGCAAAGCCACTTAGAGTGGAGCATTAGCACTTACTTGGTCATGGGTAATTTACCACCTTAATATATAATATATATATATATATATATGCACATCTCTGCAGGCTTTCATATTTACCCAAAGTACACCTTCCTCAGTCACATTTTTCAGCCTACTCAACAATAAAAGTGGAACAAACCAATTGAAATCTTTAGTGATTACTTATGTGAATTGAAAGAAAGAAAAAATTAATATTACATGCTTAAATATAGCCATCATGGGATAAAAACGATTTTTTTATATTATTTATGGGCAGTGGATAGCAGTGAAATCCAGGACGCTCGTTTCGTCCTAGTTGGGACTCGTCAGCTGGATATACCTGCCTCCTAGTGGGTGATATGGTTCCCACTGAGATTCAAACTCATAACTAACCGCTCCAAGGAATGGCTACCGTGATTCAGTGGTGTGGTAGATAACGCTTTGACGCTTGAAGGGATGGGTGCTAGGTTCGAGTCTTAGTGTGAACAAAAACACCTACTGGGAGGCAGGTACATCCAGCTGACGAGTCTCTTCTAGGTCTAAATCCTAGTCATGGATTCTATCTTTGGCTACTATCCATCAATAATATCAAATATGAAAACTACAGGCAACATCGAGATATCTGCACGTCAGCCCACAAGCCAATAATGGCGAATCACTTCGGTCCTACCAACGACGGAGATGCACAAGCTATCTCATCAAAAATGATTTCTCTCTACCATTATTTATCTACCCCAAGCACTACGTATGTGCATATGTTTCTGCTTGTGTATTACTGTAGTAGTAAATAGGTTTTGAGTTAATGTTTGAAAAGTAGCGAACAGTGGAAGCATTCCGGATGTGCCATCTTTCACACATGAATTCCCCTTTTATGAATTTGAGGAGAGCAAGAATAACATAGAGGTTAGGATAAAATGCATCCATTTTATTTCGGTGGTATCTTGTCAACTGGTTAAAAAAGGAACAGAATATGGGTCGGTGGTTAAGATAGAAACAATCATAGATTAGTTAAAACCCTGTTTCTCAGAGTTAAAATGATATGTTCCATTCGTAAAATTGAGAAAGAGTTGCGAATAGTTGAAAGGTGTTTGCAGCATAATGAATATCCATAAACATTTATCAACCGATATGGAAGAACACAAAGTGAAGCTGTAGTGGGTGCTACTGATAAGAATGGATAAGTAATATATGTTGAAAGTTCGGTAGAAGTCATAGGCAATTACTAGCATTAAGTAAATATTTTGCCCAGAGGAATGCAAGATGCAATGCAGGCGTATGAAGAAAATGAAACACTGTGCAAACGACTTTTTTAATGTAAAGTGTTCAATATTTCATCAGCACTGTACAAAATGTCATAATAAACACTCCTTCCCGCGTCTCAGTCCGTGTCGTTCCCTACAACTGGTGTCACTGCCTCTGGACGTGGAGAAGATTCCGTGGCCTGCAGCGTTCCAGGATGGAGACATCAAGGTCTTTCTCAGGGATTTCGAGCCGGTCGCGGAGCTGTTGGGTGTCCGGGATCCAGGAGCGAAGGTGGTGGTACTTGGCATGTTGCTGATGGGTAGAGTGAAAGCAGCGTATGACGGTGTGGAACGTGGAGAGGGGAAGAAGACTTGGCAGAGAATGGTTGAACGACTAGAAACGGAGTTCGACAGCCTGGCGGACAGGGAGCTGTCGACACAGCAGTTCTGGGGCACGAAACTTGGAATAGACGACGACCCGCTGGTGTTCGTTTTGAAATTGATCAACCTACTTTGACGAGCACTTCCCACGTTGGATGAGGACTCTCAAGAATACTTGCTGGCTGCACAGTTCACCGAAAGTGTCCCAAATCCAATCACCCAGCAGTTACGAATAGTGAACGCAGCCCAACCCATGGATATTAGTGAGATGGCCAAGGTGACCAGACAGCTGATGGGTACAGTAGCAACTGCAGTGAAGTTACCAGAGGTAGATAACTGGATAAATTAAATCGACAACCTTCAGGAAGAGATGGCTGCACTTCGAATTAATATCAACAGACACAGTAAATTCTTTGCATGAGGAAAACCGGGACACTGGCAAAGAAACTGTCCGACAGGCGTAAAAGAAGACGTTTTGAACGATATGAGTTCTGTTTTTCCAACTAGACTAGATGTGGTACGAGCCATAGATAGAGGTACTGTGTATGCTAGAATGCGAATAAATGATAGGAAGACCGTAGGTTGAATAGATAACGGGGCTGCAGTCTCGCTGATAGATACGAGTCAGTCTCAGAACATTAGACCATGTGCTCTAACGCTCCACACGGCTGGGGGGATATGCATTAGAAATCTCAGGCTTGTCAGATTGTGTCGTCGAGATCGCAAGTTGGAAAATTAGATTTCCATTCATTGTGACCACGCGTCTACAAGGGCCAATCCTACGCGCTGACTTTTGAGAGAAGTGGGCGCAGTTATCAACACGAGAACAGGAATAGTGGTTACGAAGTACGGGTCGTTTACCATGCAGGAAAACAACGAGGTAGCAGAAATTGAGGTATCAAAAGCAACATATCTAAAAGCGCCAAACGTCGTGAAGTTGGTTTAGAAATACGGCAGATTGTTCACGGGATATGGAGACCCCTACGGATACTGTGACAAGGTTCAGCATGAAATCCCGGTGACAAGTCAAGCAATGACAACATTTATAACATGGTGAATACCATGTTACTTGGAAAAAGAAGTTGGGCGCCAGGTTCAGGAAATGCTAAACGAAGGTATTATTGAAGAGGCTGATAGCCTGTACAGTTCGCCAGTACTTTTAGTAAGAAAATTCAATAGGAAGTATAGATACTGAGTTGATTTCCGAGAGTTAAATAGCATAACGCAACCGAATCCGTGTCCCATGCCTACGGTAGCTGAAACACTGGATCGTTTTGCAGAATGCAAAAGTATTTACAGTTCTGCACCTCCGCCCAGGCTACTGGCAGCTACCAATAAAAGAAAGCGATAAAGAGAGAAAGGCATTTATTATTGGCAAGAAGCAATACCATTTCAAGCGAATGCCATTTGGTCTTTCAGGCGCGCCATTTACATTTAGATGGTTGATGATGTTGCTGCTGAGGAATTTAGAGAAGGTACAGGTGTACGGTGATGACTTGGTGGTGTACAGTCAGATGGAGGCAGAACGTCTAGAACACTTGAAAGTTGTTTTAAGACACATTGGTGAGTATCGATTTCTCATCAATAAGACAAAATCTCAGGTAGCCAAAAATAGCGTTACAGTACTAGGACATAAAGTCTGAAACGGGGAAATGAAACTACTACGTGAGAAAATTCTGACGGTTAGGACTATTCCAGTGCCGAATTCCAAGAGGAAACTGCTACAGTTCTTGGGTAGAGCAGCATTCTACAGTCAGTTTCTCAAAAAGCTTAATGAGACAGCAGCACCTTTATATAAACTACTTGGCAACCCAAAATTCTTGTGGACGGAGGAGGCACAGAAAAAGTTTGATCACACCAAAGAACTCCTAAATGACCAGGAGATGACTTCAAAACTACCAGCATCCGGGAGGCCACTCATCGTGTCCATCGATGCAAGTGATTATGGAATAGGCTCAGTTATGAGACAGACTCAGGGATTAGTGGAGTATGCCAGCCGTGTCCTGACACCTGCAGGACAGAAATATCCCATAGTAGAAAAGGAATGTCTGGCAATAGTTTGGGCGCTTGTGAAATGGAGATCGTACCTCCTCGGTCAACGATTCCATATTGAAACTCATCATAAACATCTACAGGGGCTTAAGACAGCACCAAACCCCAGAGGAAAATTATCAAGTTTGAAGTTCACGACTGCAAGAGTACGATTTCACAATCGGCCATGTGACAGGGAGACAAAGCTGGTCGGCAGATTTCCGATCAAGATCACACGAAGAAAATGAACTACCGGAGACCGCATACGGTGTACATGCAATAAGACTTATTCGCCTTCAGAAGTCAGACCCTACACTTAAAGAAGTGATAAAAGCCATAACTGAATGAACGGAGACACAAACAGCTGTTGGAAATAAAGAGTTGAAAAAGTTGTTGACGCAGAAGGAACGCCTACGGATGAACACTTATGGAATGCTAACGTGGCGAGAAAACGACGGGAGCTGGTTGGCAGTGATTCCGAAATGTCTACGCGACAAAATGATACAAGAATGCCACCAGTTAGCTCTTACAGGTGTCTCACGGACATTCGACTTCCTCAGACAAAGTGCCTACTGGCCAGGTATGAGAGATGTTGCCAAACACATGCTGGGTTGTCCTCATTGTCAACTGGTGAAAGGTGATAGGTATGTACGACCACCTCTTCAGTCGATTCCAGTAGAGGTAGTCGGTGACCTGTGGTCTGTGGACGTAATGGGACCATTTCCACAGACATCTAGTGGCAACCAACACCTGTTGGTGATGACAGAGCATGCTAAACCAGGGGTAGACGCTGTCGTAACTCCTGATCAACGCGCGAAGACAGTGACCGCAGCGGTGATGCGGCATATTGTCGCAGATCACCTTGTGCCGAAAATGATATTGACCGACCAAGGTCCTTGTTTTGAGAGTGAAGAATTCAAATTTAATAATGACGCCGTACCACCTGCAGACTAACGGTTTGACAGAGCGAAATATCCATACACTTAAGGAGTAGTTATCTTCGAAAGGTGGAAATTGGGAAAGGGAACTGCCGTTAATATTATTAGCTCATCGTGCCTCTGTACAAGGCACAACCAAGAAGTTGTCGTTCCAGTTAATGTATGGCAGGAAACAATGGCTCCCAATACATAGTAAGACCTGGCCCCAACAACAGCCATGGAACATGGCAAGATTGAGAGAGGAGCGGAAACAGGCAATCAGAAATGTGGGACAAAAACATAAAGCTGGTGCTGAAAAATCTGAGCAGAGAGAAGGCAGTAAATGAAAACTGTCTGAGGTCGGAGATCAGGTGGAATGTAAAGAACTAGGACATACGTTGAGAGATGAACATGGTGGAAGAAAACTACTCCCGAAGTGGGAAGGACCATACATCATTATCGAGAGACGCGGTTCAGTTTATACCATCAAAAAAGAGGACAAAGAGAAGAGAGTAAACGCCAGCCTACCTCAAAAATAGAAGCGGCAGGAAAAGGACGAAACATTGCATGAACACCAAGAGAAGACAGCACTAAGACGATCAACACGGTTGCAAGCCCGAAATTTTGACTGGGGGACAAGTGTAGTGGGCGTTGCTGATAAGAATGGATATAAGTAGTATATGTTGAGAGGGTGGCAGAAATCATACGGAATTACCAGCAAAGGGTAACGATTCTGCAAAGAGAAACGCAAGAGACGACGCAGGTGTATAAAAAGCAAATCAAGAGAGAAGCAGAAGAGGAAATGAAGCACATTTTCCCAATGACGGTTTTAGTGCAAGGTGTACCATATATAATGACTACTGTCCCACTTGTCGTCACTAAACGTTCCTTCCTTCATATCTGTCTTCTTGCTTCTTTTAGAACTATTTGTATAAATCTGCTAATTCTATAGGTGCGTTCATGATAGCTAAGTGGACTTGCACTTGCAGTGTAAGTCTTTCAGACTGCAAATTAATTTACTGTTGTGAAGATGTGTGAACAGAGTTTATCATTATGATCAGTCGTTATTTTGTCTGTTAGGATTTATATATTTATATATATATATATATATATATATATATATATATATATATATATATATATATATATACTGCATAAGTTGACACTGAGTAATTACAGATTACGAGTTTGTAAAGGTTTTCTGTCAGCAATACTGAACAGTACAGAATAAGTACTTTGATATCAAATTAATTTGAATCCAGGTAGGGTTGTGCAAGTCTTAAAATTCAGGTTGCTACACATTAGAATGATGTAATGAAAGTTTTTCTTGCAGATGCGTTAAAAGGAGAGTCGATTCACTTCCGATAGCAAGACACAACATAATATGATACTATAACTGACCTTCTTAAAAACTGTAAATTGGCCTTTTAAGGGAATCCTTTCCGTAAAGATGAGAATGAAAGTTGTACAAAACGCAACGTCGAAATCTTCATCTCAAAATAAAGAAACAAAGTCAATCAATGAAAAATAAGTGTCCCATTGAACAGGAACGAAGTTACGAATCCAACAAAACGGCTGGTCAATTCCTCAACGAGAGAATCAACCACCATTGAAGTCCTCAAGAAAGGTCAACTCAAACCTCAAGATGTCATATCCATCACAGAGGTAACATTAGCTCAAAGTACAAAAGATAACTGATGGTCAGGTCCGTGCACAATGTTCACTGACACCAAAACATGAAAAGAAAGTGAGGCGAACGTTAATGAAACCGGAAATGTTGGCACTGAAAGATTTAAGAAATGACAGGAGTATAGTAACTGCCAAATTTGATAAAGGTAATGAACATATCGAAACAGGACCATATGAGGAAATCAGAAAATCCATAGACACAGTCATGAATAAGATTAAAAAGTCCACAGCTGAACTAATTAGCCGAATGTAGTCATCTCTAGGTGGGTCTCAATGGTTCAATTCAATGTCTAAAACTAATAATCCTAGTAGAATGTAAGGTTCATAAAACAGGTTATCCTATTCGGCTGGTAGTTGACTGTAGAAACACACCAGCATATGAGTTATCTAGGTATTCAGCGACATGATTACGTCATGCTTGAAATCGCTTAAAATCTAGGCTCACCAGTTGATTTGAACTGGAGCAAGTAAATAATATACAGCTACATAGAGGAGGGAGGAAAAATGGTCCGTTTTGATATGACAAATATTCCTATTGATATAGCACTTGAGGCAGTCAGAAATGAATTGATAGCTGAACATGGGACATAGAAATAGAACTGAAGTTTCTATTGAAGAAATTATGCTAGTGACATGATTGCCTCTAACTCCTACGGTTTCCAAATCTCAAGACTGAAGTTATTAGTAAACAGAAGGATTACCAGTGGGATCTCCAAAATCGGCGGTAGTAGAATGCATATTTATGGACAACTGGGAACAAGTGGCATTGGGAAGATTCCAATCCACTCTAAAACTGTGGTGGTAATATATGAATGCTACGCTTACTGAGTTGAAATCAGAACATGTCCAAGACGTTTTTGCACACAAAGTTGCTAGCAAACCCACTCCAATTCACTTATGAGCTAAAAAATGAAGGAGGATTTTCTATGTTGGATTGTTAAATCAGGAGAGGAGATTATAACGGTTTACAGGAAATGAACATACCTGAATAGATACTAGAATTTCACGTCGTCTCACCCCACAGCTGTCAAGGTAGGCTTGATAAAATGCTTGAGTAATCGAGTGACGGGTGTGACTAGTAGGTCAGAAAATCTAAACAAGAAACTCAGGAACACTGAAGAGATATTACTGTTTAATTACTACCCTCTATAATCAGTTGAGGTTTCATAAGATCTCATAACAGAAGGAGTGATAATGTCAGTGGTAATTGCAACATACCTAAGAAGGAATTCAAATACTTTATAGTATTACTGTATAGAAAAGCTACATCGGAAGCTTTACTTAGAATTCCTAACAATGCTGGGAATAGGGTAGCATTTAAACCCACAAACTTGCTCAGACAGAAACTTTGTAGGCTAAAAGATCCAGTAGAGCCGATTAGGAAAAGACCTAATCTATCAACTACCGTGTAATGGTTGGTCAAGCATCGGTGTCAGTCAGAATAAAGGAGAGCAAGAGTTTCATGAAGCATAGAATGGCAAACCCTACTAAGATAAGTAATTTAGAGAAAAACTCGAATATCACTCTGCATGCACTGACCCATAGTCACACTATACGGTGGGATAAGGAGTAACAATTCTAAAATCCAATACAGCCAGGTGGAGGGAGTGGCTGATCACAGAATCTCTGCACATCAAATCAGTACCTAACACATATAACAGTAATGAGTCACCATATATTGCAGATATCTGGAAAATTGTACTGCCATCCAAATGATGGAATGTCCAATTATTGGAAGTTCGTGAGGATTTTTAGTGATTTCAAGTTGGTATTCATCACGGACTGATATTAATTGGGAGAACATTGGAAACTTGGGAGCACTGGATAGCTGTATGATCCAAGTATCGGACCCCTCAGCAGTACCCTCCCATGACTCCACCACGGATCAAATCTAGAGCCTTCAGGTGCAGTTGTCAGCACGTTACCATCGGGTCCCAACCCAGTTGCTCACTGGCAATATGCTGGCCACGGAACCTGAAGGTCTTGGGTTCGATCCCTGGCGAGGGGACTGGTACCCACTGCTGAGTCCCATACTAGGATGAAACAGCTGTCCAGTGCCCACAGGTCTCCAGTGTTCTTCCAACTGATGTTAGTCCATGATGAATGCCAATACTGAAATGACGTTTGAAAGTTGTTCGATTACTCTGATACGATGAGCAACAGATTTGGTTTGCAAAGTCATCCAATAAATGATACTGGATCCCTGCCTGTTATGCCAAATAAACCAGTGTGATGTAGAATTATTTCTTACTACAATCCCCGAGTTTTCCTCTTACGTTAATCAATGAAATAAATATTATTGTTTCCATTAGTCACTATAGCAGCAAAAATTATTCACTACAGTGTCTCCCTGAGGTGAACCAGGCCATCTACAGACTAAATTAAAAAATGTGGCAAATGTTTACAAATAATAGTGTAGAAGAATAACAACATGATTATTTTCAGACTTCATCTGCCACACAGACACAAGAATGGGTAATATAGGTATGTGAGTTAATGGAATAAGAACGCCTACAATACCTGACTTCTCTGCTACAAAAAGCCCCGTGCTTTATCTATTTCTTCCTCAGTGGCTCACTACCTCTCAAACTCATGTTCAGCAGTTCTACTGACCTGTAACTGGTGAGTAGATTAATGTTATATTCACTGAATTCTATGAATCAAGTTCATAATGTAGACAATAGGACACTACATATCACATCTGATGTTGAATGAATAGGAAAAAATGACAGCAATGATAATCAACCTGAGAATGGGAAAGCCTTTATAGTCTTAGAGTAACCAAGTAGACTATAATGTCAGTTACACTGAAGACTTTAGAAGCGATGTTATTTCATTTCACCAAGTATTTAAGATCCCACAAGTTTAGCTGTCTTATTCAACTCCTCATGTACTGATTTTAATGCCTGTGGTTTTTAAATTTGATATTACGACGGCGTACAGTTGAGTAATTTGTAAATCTTAGCAAATAGATGTTTCTTTAAGCCATTACAAACATAAACCTCTTATGAGAATCTGCATTGATTTTTTTTATCAGAAATCCTTAATTAAAACTCTATCAACAATAAGAACGTGTTCATACGATTTTTAAGTTTAATCTAGGAAGCGCAATCCATCTTGTTTAGTGCAGGCCATCTCATTGTACCTAAATCCCCGTAGACACTGCAGCGTCACATGGTAGCATTTTTAGCATAAGATCACTTTTTTCTGGGCTCACCCTACACACATATTTGTCTCAGCTTGAATGTTTGCATACTTTGTGCTCCGGTCAAGGAATAAACATTATTATCTTTTTCCTTACTTGCTTATTTCTCTCATTACACTGTTGGAAACTGTTTTTTAAAACATTTATACCCCTTTTTTCGTAACGGTATAATTACTTTCTAATTTACCCAGTCCCGACCACTGCATTATACACTCCTTCGAATATATTACTGAACAACTTGCATAGTTGGAAGCCGGTGCCACTGATGTGTAGATTTTGTTAGCTAGTCCAGAGTGATCAAAGCACTTGATGGCTGTTCCTCTTGTGTTGGACCAAGCTCATCAACAGCGTACCCACACAAAATAGTTAAACCAGCTGAATCTGGTTACTCGACTTAACTAGACTAGTAAACCTTACATAGGATGATCACTTTGCAAATTAGTAATACATCACACGGTCTGCATTGACATATTGCGAAAATAAGCAGATTTTTACCTGCCTAACTGCAATTTCAATAGGATCTCCATGCGAAATTATCCACGTCAGACCACAATATGTGATCTCTGACACCAAAGTGCCATGAGCCGACGAAATATACTACTGAATAACATAGATACTTCGAAGTCACTCAAGCTGATCTACAGGTTATTATATATGAATGTCTAACAAGTGCAAATCAAAAGATTATAAAGTCAAGAACTTTCAAATGAAAGATTGTAGAACCTGTAAAACCTAGAAGATGAACTTATTGTGTCCCCATCACTTTTGAGGCTGCAGCATTAAGCTACATGATATAAACTCATTTCAAAACAGGACGAAAGAGGTAAGTAGTCTGGACAAAAAAGCGTAACCAATGTTTGCATCATTTGTGGATAAAATTATGCATTATCGCACTGACCAGTTATAGATTGTAACTAGTAATTCAAAAGAAAGTGAGATCTAGTTTAACGGAGATATTTATATTTTAGGTGGACAAAATGTGTGAACGGGTTACTCTTTTGTCAGAGATCATTTGTTACATATATATAACAACAGTCTTCAGCCGGCGGCCTGCTTGAACCTTGGACTACCAAATTTATTCACCCAGTATTTTTCATCGAATTCCTTCCCTTCAATTTGTTTTAATCACATAAATATATCCCTTGAACGTATCATGTACTCTTACACATTTTTAAACTGTTCCCGACTCTCCATTTCTCAAGTCAATAACAAAGTAGAGGAAAACTGTTACGTTCTACTGAAATAGACTTCTCAGTGCACAAAAGTACATCATATTTCTGTCCGTCAGGTGCTTAGCTTGAGTTGCAGATTTTTGTACCGTCTGAATAAACCACTACCATCAAAATTACGCTTGCATTTCTGTTGATTCTTCATTATGGACCGCACGTCCATTCAGAACCAGCTGGTTATTTCACGTTATTGCATTTAATACTCTTATTATTAATGTTGTTCAGATGCAATAACCACTTCATGTGAAAGTATTGTTTTGGGAGTGAATTTGTTGAAAGATTGCATGCTGAGAATTCTATACTGTCACACAGATTGTTTGGAATAACACGATTATTATTATTACTTAAGGTGGTTTCTAGTCAATGAAATCTATAAATCAACGTAAGTCCTCCCTAACTACCTATGTCGATCAGTAGTATAATATTTCAGCTGAATACACTTTTGCGTCAGATACCAGACTTTTTGACTTTAGCTGAGTGATTTCCAACACAGAGCATGTTGATACCGTTCCTTAAATTTTTTCCACCACATCTGACTTTAAACTCTTTTGCTGTATGGTTATGCCTTAATCAATATCTGCATTTTTGCAGCATATTTACGTATGTTCTGTGTTTAATCGTAGGAAACAGAGTTATGTATGCAGAGTATCAAAGTGATCAGTTTCACTGAAATCGATGAATTTAACGGTCCTGGGTACTTTCATTATTATTTCTTTTTAAATTTTATGTTGGCTTTTTAATAGAGTTTGAACGCAATACACGCTACTTTGAAATTGAAAAGATTCGGTTTGAGCTAAAAACTTTCCTTGGGCGATGCAGTAAATTTCTGAAACAATTTAACAAGTAGTCCGCTCGGCGGCTAGCAGTGGAACCTAGGACACGTGTTTCGTCCTATTCAGGACACGTCTTCCGGATTTACCTGTCTCCTATTTAGTGTTGTTCCCGATAAGACTTGAAGGCGGTACGTATTGACTGAAACGTCAGAGCGTTATCCCCTAGGGCATTGTAGTATGAAGCCCACCTCTTCTGCAGCAGGTATCAGCTGTCTTTTGATACTTATAGCTTTCTATTACTATGCTGGGTCGAATTCCTGGATCCCTATTATAAGTATCAAACAACATTTGATATCCATTGCAAAAAGGTGTGGCTTTTTCGGCCCAATGGCTTAGTGCATAACGCTTTGGTGCTTGAAGTAATGAGTACTGAGTTCGAGTATTAGTAGGGACGACATTACTCCTTAGGGCACACGTGTATCCAGGTAATGATTTTCAAATAGGTAGAAACACACATCCTGGGTCTTACAGCTAGTTACCAAGTAGACAACAACATAATGAATATTCAGGTAGTATCGAGGCCTCCAAATAAAAGCCCATCTACCAACAGAGGTTGAGCAACTCAGTCGTGTATAGGAACGAGGAATTATAACTATCAAACAACGATTTAAAAGTAATCGTACCGATGTATTGTCACTTCAAAAGAAGGACACATTTTAACATTTTAATTAATTTAGTCCATCTAATTGTAAAAATAATTAAAAGTAGAAGTAGTAGTAGTATCATCATACACTGTTTGAGCGTATATTTGTTCGAACTAGTGACGAAACCAGTAAATGAACAAGGTTTGTAGAGTATAAACTCTTGTCGAAAAACGCTGATGAGAATAGACTGTCACTTTTAAGAATCCTTATCTGCTCACATAGCCATTTCAGAGAGATTTACGGAGATGATGGTAGCTTGTTGCACATGCCGCCAGATGCCTTTGATAAGGATATTGGTTTCATGTCACAAGAGACACTACTATAGTTACAGGAATTAGTCAACTGACAATATAATATTTTCTGCTTGTTCTGCTGTTAGATGCCTGACCTGGGTTTCGAGCCTATCAGCACTCATCAGCAGCAAGTCATATTTGAAAGTAAGCGGATACTGTCAATCTTTTGGTGACTTCAATCTGCTACTCGATGATGAAGATTTTCATGTTATGATGTTTATTTTATAATTGGCTAGCTAAGCATGTGCGCGAACACGTACACAATCAATTTTACTATATATGTTTAACTGCGATGTAATGACGTTAGGTAATTGTAAGTAGGGTTGCGAAAAATGTATTCCTAGATGTCACACTAACAGAATTCAATGCAGGCGCAAAGTTTATTGACTATAGAATGACAGACTTTCTTAAAACTTAACCTATAAGATCCATTAGTAGAAACACACTATGTCAATCAACAGGAAACTCTGGACGCAGTTTTCATACTCATCGGCCCCAATTACTAGTAAGCATTGGTAACCATGAGGGAACCTGTATCACAAAGTTAGGAAGTTAGGAACTACACAACAGAGCTATTCTTATTGCTACTGATCTTCATGGCCACATAACTGTGTTACATAGCTTTGCGTTGTGACAAAACTATAAACTTCATAGGTGAACCTTCAGCCATGCTGTTGAGTTACCTTTGTTTTCATCTTTGGTCAATTATTAATTATTTTTTTCTGACGAAGAATTCGTGCTAACGTCTGCTGAGTTTCAGCCTTCTTTCCATATAGGTGACAGTTTGTTTGATGGTAAACACATGGGCGAACAACTTGGTCAGTTTACAAGAGACTCTGACATCTATGCTAGTAGAGAGTTATGGTTACAGTCAAATATTTCATCAGACACCCCAATCCAGTGTTCAGGTGACTAGACAAGAAGTAAGTATTTCTTCATGCAACTACAGTCTAGTTCATTACAAGTCAGTCTTCTTATTGTTCTAATCCAAACCACATGAATTATGGCATGATGTATGTGAGGTGATTATCAACATTTTTTTTCTTATAATTTAAATATGCTTACTTGTATATGTAGCGTCACATTTACCATCTTGACTCTTATGCATGCTAAGATTGAAGTCTGAATACCGCCCCCGAAATATAGATTAAGTATGTAGTTATTTGAACAAAAGTGTTATGAATAGACTGAAAACTTTAACAGAAGCAGAACAGTTACTTTGTTTTCTACTATTTGCCTCCCTCTTTCACACTCACATACACTCCGTGTACTCTGTAGATTGTTAACAAACAAAACATGCGAGCTATTAAACCAACGCCAATTGTTTGTTTTTTTAGAGTATATGAAAAAATTAATTTTAATGTTTTTAATTCCACTTCTATTGATTAATCCTCCTTCTTTCATGGAACAAGCGCAACTATTTTAGCAGTACAAAGATCGGTAGGAGTGATCTGTTACTTTGTAAGCAAAAGATAAAAAGAGTTATGACATGATTTCTAGTGCTTGCGTAAAACTGTCCTAGTAGTTTTGGCAATTTGTTAAAAATTCATCAGGCAACCTAACTATGAATTAATCACTGCCTCTTGCTACAGCATTCACACTGATTTTTGTTGGAGAGGTGAGTGTAAAAGGCGGTGAGCATTAACTTGATTAACGTTGATTGGAAAAATGGCTACACAAGTAGTTTCATGGAAAACTGAAACCTATTTACCACCTGTCATGGTTTGTAGTTCATGGACCGGAAAGGAAGCAAGATTCTAACCAGTGCAATTGTCAGACACCTCATAAACAGAGGAAATCAGCTTTATACCTCGGGTTCTTTTAAGACAATAAACATACAGAAGATACTTGGAACATTACGCTTAGCAGAAGCAGTTGCTACATAACAATTTCACCCTGACCTCCGTAAACAGAGGGAGAGTGTGGTCAATCCTCCGCTCCCATAATGACTACAATTCGATCCTGTTTCTTTTTAAACTACATAATTATTTACTTTACTTGCATACAATTAACTAGTATTAATTATTTCTTTCTTATATGTTAATAAACGTTTTAAATTTAGGCTGTATGCAACTGAAGAGTATTGGCGAAATAGGGTGATGTCATTAGTCCAGTGAATAATGCTTTCAAGTTCCAAATAGTGAGCACTGTGCTCGAGTCTCAGTCGGAACAACATCACTCACTGGGGTTCAGACACATCCAGCTGACGAGTCCCGAATAGGATGAAATGCTTATCATGGAGTCGACTGCAATCCATCAAGTTAACTCCAAGATGATATCAAATTTATCAGAGGATCTGACTGCATAGGATAATGGGGCTCGTTATTTCTAAGTCGGTACCTTGCTTAGTTTAGTTTCGAAGATTTTTCTAGTTTCCCGTAACGTATCTATCTGAGTCAGTCAATAAACAAATCATACTCATCATTATATAAATTATTCATTTTTACAGGTCAAAGCCACTGTCATTTTTCTGAGTAAGTATGATGCAAAGTTTTGCGTTCCATTCATGGACTGGCAAAATCTTTTCTTAAATGTGTAAACTGATAACACAGATGTAATGCAGAATTCATGCTGAGAACTCAAGAGGAAGTAAATTCATGATGTGATGAACAACTTATGACTTTTTATCAGGATCGGAATTGGTGAGATCTGAGTTATCATGCGGACATACGGTCTGAAGTCATATGTATAAACGACCTTACTTATCATACTGAATGGCAACGAAATTCAAGATTTGAAGAAAAGATGAAGCTCACTTTGATCATTGATTATCTGCATGACAACCATGAAGAAAGTAATTATGTTACTGCTTGTAATTTCCCGTCATTGAATGGGCCGAATTGATCGGTCTCTACTGACCTATTGCTTTCTATGCAGATGCCTTGATATTTCCTGCATTTCAACCCCATATTAATGATGGATAGTGGATAACAGTAGAATCCAAGACGCGCGTTTCCTCCTAGTTTGGACTCATCAGCTGGATATACCTGCCTGCCAGTAAGTGATGTTCATACTAAGAATCGAACCCGAGACCGATCACTTTAAACGCAAAAAGGTTATCCCATGGGGCAGTGAGTCACGATATCCACTCTTTGTGTGATTAGTATAGCCGCCATATCAATACAGACAGATCAGTTAAGTACAATCAGCGAAGGAGGTTTACCAGTTATCACATAAAAAATATACTTGTAGCACAAGCAGCCACTATTGTGACTCATTAGCCTAGCGGATAACGCTTTGGCGCTTTCAGCAGTTGGTCGTGAGTTCAAGCCTTAGTGGGAACAAAGTCACCCACTAGGAGGCAGGTATACCCGGCTACCGAGTCACAAATAAGATACAGTTCCCACAGGTTCACTCCTAAAACTTGGTTACTTGTAATAATAGTGCTTTTGAAAATATACAAAAAGCGGGAAGCAGCAATCATTAATGTTTTTAGATGCCGACAGGTTTCTTAAGCTGTTACCTTTGCTACGCATATCTACAGGTATCCATTTACTAATTATGTGATAACTTCATCCTGATAGAGGTCACTGAATATGTTTTGCCCAATCGAAATGAAAAGTGTTGCTGATTTTATCCGTAACTGAAATATACTTATGTCTACTATAGTAGTATGGAAAAGGGTTAGTCTTCTTGTTGCTTAAACTATGAGACCATATAGTATATGAGACCTCTTATTCTTTATATCATGTCAACAAAAAGCTTTGTGGTTGTTAACATAAGCGTAAAACTCTGGTAGAATATAATTCCATTTCATATGATTTCTAAGGTGTATCACACAGTGAAGCAGTATTATTTACCGGGTTACTATTCGGACACAGTTTGTTGTCCATAGTGAGATAAACGTTCAGTTGTCAAAAATAGTGTTTATCAGTGTAATTATATGAGATAGCTGTGGTTTTTCAGGCTAGTACTCTTCATACTAGGTAATGGCTGGAGGTGGAACGAAAATCTGGGTAGTACGCTCAGAGAAGTGCAAATGCAGCACGTATTAAGCTGACTATTGTAATTGCATCATATATGATTTATTCAAAGTGGAACTGAACATAATTAGTCAATGCTATAAGCGGCTACAGGAATACCGACAATGATGGCAGCTGAAGGTTGACCCACTGATAAGTAATTTCCACTTATGAATGCGTGAAAAATGCTATGAACTAAATAAAACCAAGAACTTAATAAGGATGTAAGTTGATAACTGGATCGAACAAACTAGTCCGGAAATGAACCAATCAAAATGTACTTCGTGTTAATTACGTCTACAGTTAGACTAGCAGACGATCAATCGACCAATCAATACTATTATTTCAAAACGCTCGACTGCGTATGTATTCAGATATATTCTCTTTTTGATGATCACTTTGGGTCCTCGAACTGAATACACGTTTGTACACGTTTCCCCGTGTCTTCATTAATTATTTGGGTCGGTAATCAACCAGGAAGTTGTAGAACATTGGTGGCTGATGGTCGATATCTGTGCATCGATAGTAGCTATAACAGTCTGAAAGCATAATATAAATATAAGTATCACTCAAATCATCAATAAATAAGATTTTTTTCTCAATGTGTATGTAGCGAGTCTGTAATGAGCAGGACCTCTATTCTCTCTTTGTAAGCCAACAAGCAACTTAGTGACATTTTTTAAGTCGCTCTTATTATTTATAATTATGATCTCAAGTACCCACAATTTCTTTTGGGTCAGCTTATAAACTGCTAGCTAATTACATCCAACCTACTTTAACCTTGAAAAACTCTCAACATGACAATTACGAACTACCTTTACAAGCGAAGAACAGCCTACACTTATCTTCTGTTTATTCGGTTCATTCATTCTACTCATTTGTTATTCACTTCACCGTTTGTCAGTATGACCAGTTTCCTGAGCCTTATATTCTACTTAAAACTACTTTAAACTAACTTACTTTTGTAAATATACCTCCGCATGTAGTTACAATACTTCTGTTATACTATGAATTTTGGTAAATTAATCAACAGTTTTGATATTTCTTTGAATGAAGATTGGTATGATCGACAAAAACAACCTTTAGATGTCGACAGAAAAAAAGAGGAATGGGGACTAAAAAAGCAGGCAACGCTGCATTTCAGTCAGACAATAAATATCAAGATCATAGTTGTTGCGGAGAACAGAGTATTGAATGGCAGTCAACTATCTACCTTACCTCAACTTCATCAACTTTGAAAAGGTCTTCGACAGCGTCGACCGAGAAGTAATTTGGCAGCTGCTTCAATACTACAGAGTGCCACAAGTCTTTTTCAACCTCATTCAACAGCTATATGAAGATGCCACATGCCGAGTGATCCACAATGGAAAGTTCACTGATGCCTTTGAAGTGAATACAGGAGTAAGACAAGACAAGGTTGTTGTCTACTGTCACCGATGATCTTCCTGATTGTGGTCGACTGGACTGGAGTCGACTGGATCATGCAGCAGACAAGTGTGAGTAGCGAGAAGATGGGCATACACTGACTGGACCGATGAAAAGAGCCTAGAAGATTTGGATTTTGCCGATGACTTGTGTCTAATGTCACACAAAGTCGAAGATCTACAGGCGAAATCCAACAAATTGACAAGAGAGGTGAGGCAGCGAAGACGGGTCTTCAAGTGAATATAGAGAAGACAGAGGTAGAAGTGATGAAGATACCCAACCAACAACAAGCTCCAACCACCATCAGTGGAAGAAACCTAAAGGAAGTGGTCTCTTTCACCTACCTAAGCAGCATCGTTTCAACTACAGGTGGCGGCACAGGCACAGACGAGAACATCAAAGCCAGAATCGGAAAAGCAAGATGGGCCTTCCTGCATTAATCTGAAGTCAGTGTGGTGATCTATCGCACTCAGCATAAAGAAGAAGAAGATCCGGATTTTGAACACCAATGCGAAGTCGGTGCTGCTAGTCACGAAAAGTACTTCCAACAAACTGCAGATATTAAACAACAGCTTCCACCTACACTCACTCGATACTGACACTAAAGATCAGATGGCCAGAATAATAAGAATAAGCAACAAGGAACTGTGGGAACGAACCAAACAAGAACCAACTTATCACCCAACAAATATGCAGTGGAAGAAATTGGAGATGGATTGGGCATACACTGAGAAGGCTGACTGGGGACATCACGCTCCAGGCCAGTCCAGGCCAGGCCGGGGCAGTCGAGTGGAATCGAAGTGGGAAACGAGGAGTTGGGCGGCTGAGGCGAGGATGACATGGAGGCGATTGTGTGAGGGAGAAATGAAAGCATGTGTGCAGTGGTGGCACCAGGTTCAATAGACTGCAGAGAACAGAGTGTAATGGAGACGTGCTACTGATGCCCTCTGTTCCACTAGGAACCCAAGAGAGTCAGAGTATGACTCTGCTGAAGAAGTTTTGACATACCAAGCGAAACATTTATAAAAACCTTGTTTTGATTTTCTAGACAAGCTGGAATTATAAGAAGACTCGGTTATATAATGATAACACTGAACTTTAACTTAAGTGGAAAGGAAATTTCCTAAAAATTATAAACAAACCAACCGAAAAAAGAGATCACCGATAACAGAGTTAATATAGTAAACGACCTTTTTTCCCTCTATTATAGAGCAAATTAGGAAGTAGCATAACAACACTGGGTTTACCAAGAAAACACAAAATATAAATCATACAGCTTAAACGTCAGTACCCCAATTTGACTCAATGAATGAAATGGAGCCTGAATAATAGCCAATATGTGTTGTCTCAAACACTTATTTTGGACATAAAATTCAGTCAAAAAAGACGAAATGTGTCATTGAAATGTTGCAAGTCTATAGATACTTTTTTTAAGATTACACATATCCTCCTCTATAAGAAGTATTCACCTTTGTCATCAAAACTCTGTATACTAACTTATGGAAAGGTGATATTGTAGTTTTCAGCATAACAGTTCATTTTACTAAAGATCAGCTAAACTGACCTTCAATAAATTGACATAAAACACTTATTAAAATTAACTTTGTCTACAAATTGATTTCTTGACAATATACAAAACTTCATACTGTCTATAACAATGTGAACAAATTGATGTTAATGTGTACTGTAAATCAGTTCAATCAATCTAAATGAATATATAGTCATCATCATTAAATGCCTAATAGTAGATGTGTGCAGTTGTCTATCTGCTTGTATACAGGAATAGGTATCATACACCTATCGAACATGTTTGTATGTATATGACAGTATATAGACGACGCATACACTTGTATATTTGTATACTATGGTCCTAACACGAGTCTAAAGCCTAATGTAGTCAAGTTTACTGAAAGCTTAAACTAATTCGTTAAAAAACAAAAGCCGAGTAAACTTCACAATCCCGACTTAATGACCTTGTGTCTTTAGTCAGTTAATTATTTAAAATTAAGACAGAAAGTTATAATTCATTCCAACACTGTGCCCAGCTCTCCTTTATATGCTTTCTTGAATAGTAATAGTAATAGAGTATATATATATCATGAGTATTGACTAACATAGAATACAGTATCGATTGCATTATTTGAATGCACACTGCAACAGCATATACAGTCACACCCAAAATAGAAACTTAGATTTATAACTAGTTAACTGAAATTATTGACTTGTATGTGTTTAATGTTACCTTTTGGTAAACATGCTCATACTCATGTAAAATGTGTATGTATAAGTGCATTTTGTAGCAACATGAAAACTTTGTTTTTTGTATTGTTTTTTCATCAGTATACTTTTGTTCTCTATTAATCTTGACATAAAGTCGATCAATTCAATTAGTGTTGTTGTTTTTGCAACACAATTTTGCTTCATAATGTTGATATGTTATTCAGTTAGTATGAATGCATATATCTTTACAATATCAGCTCAGTTTTCTAACGCAGTAACCTTCTTCAATCCTACTCTCTTCAACTTTAAAAAATAAAGAGGAACCATCATACACCTTCTCATCGAGAAATAAAGATATGGCATTACTGCTAATTGTTCTACGGCGTTAATGTCTATCAACCGACTGATTTTTGTTGAATTTTAAGGCCGATAAAAATATACTTGTTTACGTGTGTATATACGAAAACAGAAGTTTTCTGTAAATCAGTATGAAATTCAATAGAGGATTAGAAGTAGTTTGAGTACAATTAGGTAATTAATAATGAGTAATATACTTTATCTTCTGTAAACATCATCATGTTAGAGGATGCTTTCCTTAGATTAGTTTTGATAAATAAACCTTCTGTTGAACAAGTGATGGGTAAGTAAACTCTGCTAAAGGATCGTTTAACCCGGTAGAAATATCTACTTATAAACTAACAGTGACCAATAGAATATATTTAGAGAGATAAAAACACTCAATGCCTCTAACTTCCTGTCAGGGTAATTATCGATCAGTATAGCTGCAAGACAAGCAACTGGGTGCTCCAGATAAATTACAGACCTCAATCTTAGTCTCTAACTGTTAGTCTGAGTTGTGTGGAGAGATACACACTACCTAGTTAGGATCCCCGAAATGAAAGAAGTCAGTAGTTGAGGACTCCTGGTGAGATGGCTCAAAATTGGTCACAACAGTGCAGATGTATTCACTCCTTGACATTCAAAGCTTGAATATTCACACTAAGCTTTATCTTCAAATTGTTTGTTCTCTCACACAACCTTGTCTACTTTCATATCACTCTTTTTCTATCCACTTTTTGTTTGTGTACTACTGTGAAGTGTAGTAACTTGGGCTGGTGCACCTGTGTGCAAGGTTCTACTGTAATATTATCATTCAGCCGATCACAGGCCTCGTGTAATGCTTTAAAGACAAGAAGCCATGGGAATTTCAATTTGCCCAACGTGCTAAAAAATGAATGGACGATTATGGTAGAGAAGTTCCAGTAAACTATTTGTTTGATATGTGCCATGGATAAGTAGGATATGATGACGATGATGTCACTTGTGTAACATTTAATTCAATGGAATTTTCAAGACACAGGGCTCATCAGTTCAGTCCAAATCAAGTATATGTAGATTACGATGATTTGTGAGACAATAGACGTCACTGAACTGATGGCCTCCAGATTGAAGCTGACAGTCAATATTCACGGTCATATTTAACGCATCTTTTTAGGTCTGCATAGTTGAATCTGTAAGCATTTAACAGAAGCCATATACTTCAGGAACTCATGGTAGCATCATGTTCTGTACCAAGCTGAAGATACGGTTTCTCCATCAACACGCCTATTTCAGAGTCAACTTTAAACATTGAAGAAATGCGTTCCTTTCGACTGTATGGTGTGCTTTGGAAAAAGCACCTTTAAGCTTCATGGTAAGGTAGTTCAACGGAGCCCAGTAGCATTTCTCATCATCAAACTGATGACAGTAAATACTTGTGCTCGCTGAATGTATAGAATTTAACAAGGCACTGTGAATCGTAATACCAGTAAGTTAGAGGGGTTCACCTGCTAAAATGCAACTGGATGTCGTTGTACTTCATTGAGGACTTGGGAGGAGGGTTGCATTTCATCTATTCCACCTACATCATGCGACTCTGATGTTTTACCTACCATGGCTGTAACATAACTAAGTTCATGAGGCGTTGAAATTCTGCTATCAACATCTGTGACGTCATTTTAGATTACTGTTTGACATGTAGCAGAATTCTAATTTTATGCCTCATTGGTTCCCTAGAGGTTGTACACCTTCCTGCCCATCGTTTCCAAAAGTCTGGTGTTAGTCCAAGCACATTGCGACATTAAGTCATCTCACTAGTGAACTCATTGAAAAAGGAGTCGATAAAATGTAGGCAACTCTAAGGATTAGATAGTTTGACAATGATTACTTTCAGAGAATGCATATTATTTTACAAATATGAAGTATTTCCTAAACCATTAAATGTAACCTTCATTTGGACATTTGTGAAGCAGCGAAAAGTTTAGACTCTAAATCTAAGTTTTTATAAAGTGGTCTTCCTACATAGAAGATTTTCATTCGTGTTTTTTCTAGTTTAAATCCAGCAGAAAAGTTGGACTTCACCCGAAATACTGTCCGCCTTACTTGTGTATACATGACTAGTGGTTTAGCCAACTGTTTAGCTGCCCATCAGATAGTCAATTTTTAGACAGTGATTTTAAAATCCGTTTTGTCTACTCTTACTGGTCATCACAGTTAGCTGGACCAACTGAAAATCCTTCTCAGTAACAGCATGGAAATTCATATAGTGTGTTATCTATTCACCATACCAGATAAGCTACTGTGTGGAGGCCTGCATACTCCCTTAATACTCACTATGTTACAGTGTACCTGGTGGCTAGTAGTGGAATCCGGGAACCACGTTTCTTTTCACTTGGGATTCATCAGCTGGATGTACCTGCACCCCAGAGAATATTGTCCTCATTTAGACTCGAACCCGATACCCATCGTTGGAAACGTCAAAGCATTATCTAACAGGCGACTGAGGCACGAGATCCACCTAATATACAACGGCCATGAATTGTTGTTTATTGATACTTGCAATTCCCCGTTGTTATACTGGATAGAAGTAATCGACCTCTGTTGGCAGATGAGCTCCTATGCAGATGCCTCACTAGTTCCTGAATATACGTTATGTTATAATTTACCTGGTGGCTAGCGATGGAATCCAGAACATCTCCATAAACCACCGACCTGCGGCTCCACAAAACATTTATCCCTTATGGAGCGGGCGTCTGACCATAACATTAAGAGGAAATTATGGTTAACTATAAAGAGGAATCATTATGCATAATCATTTCAAGCAATAAAAGTCTAGATATTGTATTTAGTTGACTGAAGAGGCAGCGGTAACGGGACTCCAAGGGGGTATAGAGAAGACAAAGGTGATCAAGATACCCAACCAACAACAACAACAAGCACCAATCACCATCTACGGGAGAGAACTGAAGGAAGTCGTCTCTTTCATTTACCCATCTACCTGGGCAGCATCGTTTCAACTGCATGTGGCGCCACAGGCACAGATGAGGATGTCAAAGCAGCCAGATTCGGAAAGACAGCAAGACAGGCCTTCCTGTACTAATCTGAGTTGATTAGTGTGGAGATCTACTGCACTGCACTGAACTCAGCCAGAATAAAGCATGAACGAGATGCGGATTTTCAACACTAATTCAGTCAAGTAAGTCAATGCTTCTATGTAATGGTTGGGAGACTTGGTGGCGCGTTACGAAAAGCATTTCTAACAAACTACAGACATACATCACATCAACGGCTACCGCCTACGCTCACTCGATACTGACACTGAAGATCAGATGGATTGCCAGGATAATAAGAATAAGCAAGAAGGAAGTCACTCTGGCCTGGCAAAGAACCAACCAAGAACCCATCGTCCAACAAATGTGCAGAAGAAGAAAGCGGAAATAGGTTGAGCCTACACTGAGAAGACCACTTGGGGACATCATGCACCAGGACCTCGAGTGGAACCCACGTGAGAGATGGTTGAAGAAGAAATGAATGCTTGTGGGCAGTGGTGGAACCAGGTTGAGAAGACTGCAGAGAGGAGTGAAATGGTAGCGTGCTACTGAATCCCTATGTTCCACTAGGAACCCAAGGGACAAATAATAATAATTTCAACCGGAAAGTTAATTTTTTCATAAAATATCGAAACCTTGTACACACAACAGAATTCCTGCTATTTTGCGGCTAGTTATGTTTCACACCAAAGGGCTTCCTTCCCGAATCAAAAGTATCCATCTGGATCCACAAGGATATTTAAGGTTTCAGCGCGAGCTCTATACGCTATTACTTCGGATGACAAGGTAGATTCTGATAAACTGTGGAACCATCCAGGCATTATTCAGAAACTAAAGTCAGAATGTCATAGAAGATTCTCTTGGTATAAAGCAGAATCAAAATTATTTAGATAGGAATAAAGCGATCCCATAATCATCAAATGAGATAACAGTAATTCTTATCTATACACGCATAAAACTTAATTTGGAATTCAAAGACTTATCAGATTTGTCTCACTTAGGTTATCAGTCATTAACCTCTTGACAAATACAGGACTATCCATATAGAAAATGATCGACTGTGTTATTTGGTATACAAAATTCTAAATTCCAGTTAAGTATTTTCGCTGCGAATTTACTGGCATTTAGTAAGGAAGCATACATGAAAGCAATCCTGTTGACAAGTATTTAACAGAGAATTTCCTTATGAACTTGTATTGAATATTACCTGTAGACTAATAACAATCATTGTCCATCCAAGATAAAAGCGTAATAAAACTACTGAAACACAGGAAAGTAGTAGCCTGTATACGATTTACCTTTGCATATTTAACATAACAACAAAATCTACTTACTTCCCACAGTGTTCCAACTAAAACTAAATGATAACAAGAAATATGCTGCACAGGCTACCTAATATAAGTAAACACTCTGGTATGCAAACTTAGTTGGCTACTTTATATGCAGGTTTATACTATGGTTAGCAAATGGATCGTGTGTAACCGAACGAATAATACTTGTGGCATATTAAAAGACGTGAACAGAGTATAAGAAGTTAAACGTAAATTTCCTCGTCAAATAGGTTGTCGAATCAAATGAAAGGTACTTTCAGCCTGACACCAACTATTGTGCACTACAATATGAAAATATTAAAATTATGGTCTAAAGTTAAGCATGAATTTTCGATGAATTATACTAAAGACAAGTAAAAACAATGAATATTTTAGGAAAATGTGGAGACTTTTGTATTGGCGTTACTAAACACCATCTGCTGTTCGTTACTACATGAAGAAAGTAATCAAGTTGTCATGGTACCCTGATAGAGACAGTGACAACTCAAGTAGTCTTTGACATTCTATATAGGTATTAAACTATCGAAACGCATTCTCCAAATAATTAAAACATCCGAATGGTTATGTATGGTATGGTATGTATGGTTATGTATTCTTCATTACACGGAAAATACTTCTTATAGTCATTTCTCTGGTCTCATCGGCATTTATTATACTGTCCAGTATTGCTCTCAGCTTAAATTAACATTACCTTAAGCTGCATACATAGATGAATTGACTAGGTTGTTGAAAGTAACTGGTCAGTCTGAAGTGTATAGACAAAGAGGAGGATCCTTTCCTGCGAGTTCCTTGAAGCATTGTCACTAATGCATGATTATCATAGTGGATCGGACCCACTTGAAAATGCTATTCAAATCATCTTGAATATTTTCTCATTATGCAGAGCGGACTGCAGAGACTTAATGGTTTATCTCCTGGTAAAGACGGTAATTATTCACTTTTCTCTCAAGTTATATCACATGCTATGAATTTATATACTCTGAAGTACTGTTTTCACATTCCAAGGTTATTCTAATTGATAAATACTAAATACCTATTTTTTTTTAAGCAAAACGGTTATATCAGTCAAGTCCATACAGTCCTAAAGTTCAAGTCCAACTTCAGTACATAATGAAGAGCTACAAGGGGTCACCACTGACCTGAAGAGCCTAGTGATTCAGTCTGTGACTTTGGTGTTGAATGATACAGGTGTGGATCACCAATGAAACACCCGTTTCCTCATGAATACAGACATACCTTGCTTATGAGCGCCGAGCGACTCACACTGTTGAACGCTGAACTTCAGGTTTCATCAACCGAACCGAAGTGACCATCTCCCCCCCACCCACCCACACACCCAGCATATCACTTGCTTAACCATGGCTAGATAACAAGAAGGGCTATAAAAACAGGATAACCAAGTAATATATGGTAGTAACCTTGGGGGTGTTAGTTTCATGACCATTGTGACTCACACTTTATTCCAAACGCACCCATCATCTATATAAACAGGAAGGTCTCATGCATTTATTCTACAAGATAGACTAGCTAGTGTATCTGATCGACTAAAATAAGCTGAACAAGTAACAAATAAGCTCATCTGTGTTGATAAGCAGTTGAAAACCGACAATATTAAAGAAAAACCAGTGAAGGCAATATCGATGAAGATGTGGATCAAAATTTAATGATTCAATATTGTTTTGGTGAGGTTTTCACCATGAGAAATCACATGCATATATGATTACCTACTCGACCTAGAAAGCCTACCTAAATTATCATAAACCAAACCGGAATATTAAGAGGAATAGAATTTTCTGTCTTCCTCTCTAATTTTCAGGTCAAATTAAGCATGAGGTGAAATGATGAACAGTATATGTTCTGCATGTGTGTGAGAGAGAGAGTGTGGGAATAAGTGACAAAAGTTAGTACCAGAAATTTTCTTTATTGAATAATGTCCATAGATAACTGATCATCTAAATGATATTACTACTTTTATGAATAGAATATCTGTTGGCATTCACAACCGTCTATCTACGTAACCATCTACTACCTATCTATCTGTCAGTGACTAAAGAACAAACAGATAGGCAGGTGGAACATACATGTATGCATGAAAGACAAGTGTGTTTGTGTGTGTGTGTGTTTTTCTAAAACCATGATCTCTTTTCTCTTTTATTTTACAGAAAAGAAGAGAAGTAAAATGAGAACAGGTCAAGAAATTAGGACAAAAATTCTCTTCTTTAACAATCTTAAACTTTCACTTGCCCTGAATTTGACCGTTTCAGGTAATAACTAAAATAACCCAGAAGAATATGTATATGGAGAGAGGTCACTAAATTATTTCCTCATCGAAAAACTTTTAATATCACATATTTTATAAATTTATTTATTTCTAATCAAAAAACATCCTCTTTACTTTAAAAGTAAGTGCTGTCATCTCTATCAGAGGAAGTCATTACCTGCTAACAGGTAGTCAGTGACACTACCAGATTTCAGATGTTGTTCCATAGTCTCTTATAAACTATACGTCAACCATTCAATAGTCAAATGTGATCGGTATAAGGTTGAGAACCTATGTCTTACATTTGTTCTTTCTTTTCAGAGGCAGATCCAATTCATCCAGTGCTGCAGTTGGAGAAGATGTAAGTAGACTGTTCACTTCACTGCTTCCAAATAAAACTTTCCAAGATTTGTGGTGACAATTCCACAGGAGCATGACTCCCCTTTATCAAATAAAAATCAATAAACCCCCACAATTCTCCTAATCTAGTGACTGTCCGGAACTCGTTGATGAATTACTTCGAGACGAGACTTCCCGAATTTCTAGTGAGAAGTCATCACTTGCAGGTCAATTCAAGTGCGACATGTGGACAAATACTAACCGATGGTATTGAAAGAAAATCACGCTGCATCATGAGCCGAAAGAAGTAGGAGAATGTGGACCACTGAACTCTGACTCAGATGCTGAATGGTTAACATGCTGGTCCTGGAAGTCCTAAGTTTGATTCCTGACGGCATCATGGTTGTGCACTGCTGAGGACTTATGAAATAGGACAAAAGAGATATCCAGTGCCCCTATGTTTTCCCTGATTCTCCAAATGATGTCAGTCTGTGGTGAATACCGACTTCAAACTAATAAGTTCCCGCGAACCTCCAAATTGAAATAAAAGTTGATTTGTATTGAACACAGTTCCAAGTTTTCCCGACATCCATTCTCGGTGATCCAGGAGAGAAGTTAGCGTGTTTTGATCCCAAATCGCCCAGCATATTGGCATCACTACATGATTTAGTCAATTAGCAGAAACTTTTTCGTACATCTGACAGGTACAGAAAGAATGGCAAGCATACTCACCAATCCACCTGTTGTTACGCAAGCAAGCATTACTCAAGAAGCATTGATGCTTCTGCAGAGTACCGAGAGAAATAGTGAGGGTTAGAGACCATTCTGTCGTATGTCTGTACCGTTTCACATTCTTAAGATCGTTTTGCAAAAAGAATTGCTTTCAACTATAGTGACAAATAGCCAGAGGGGTTATCTTATACGAGCCATGATAAGCTCCATTTTTTTCTCAGGTTTATCAAATGAGCCAAAGGATAGTTTTCGACAATTTCAATTTATCTAAGCAATTTAGGAAGGTACAGGTAAAAAAAGGGACAACATAAATAATACTTAATTGGCAGAATTTAATCAACACGCAGAAGCGGACACTTTGGTATTGCTTACTCTTGAGTGGCTTATTAGTGACACAGTTACATAGAACTTCAACAATTAGACCACGATTTTCTACTGCCCATTTTAATAACTTTATCAAATTGCAAGTAATAATTCATGATCTTTGCATATGCATGCCTTTAGATAACATGAAGATATGCAACATTTTTATAGTACAATGAAGATTACTCCCCAGTATGGTGCATCCCGATCATCCTGGGGGTCGGACCTAGGATATTTGGTGGGAGTATAGTTGTGTGCTCCTGAGGTGTCCTAGACTGGGGCGAAATACCTGTTCAGGGCTCCTAGGTCTTCAGTGGCTGTCTAAGTGATGTCAGACTATGATGAATTCTAACTTATTGTCTTACTCCCCTGAAGGAGGCTTTCCTGCGTCGAAGTGTACAAGTGAGTGGTCATTTACTCCAGTGTTACTCCTGTTCATGGTGTAAAGTATCCTAACAATAGACTTTACAAAAATCAATAAGTTCAGCATACATGTGTCCAAGTACATACAAATATTACTTTAAAATAAACTATATTGAAAAGTAACTAAACTGAGAAGGTTGCAAAATACCTTGAAAGTTTCACTTTTTAACTGTACTCCAATGACCTAGTTTATTATTCTTATTCTTATTCCTAATATGATATTATATACCAATACTTGAAACAAATGACCAAGTTTAAATGATTATCACGTCAACAAAGTTTCATAATGAATTTAATTGTACTGACAAATCAGTTATATATGCATACATCTAACGAAGGTTGAATAAGGCCACATGAATTAGGTCATATTTGAAAGGAATCAATAGAATTATCCTTCTAACACACCATCAACATCAGAATGTTTGATAGACAAAGAGCACCAGAGAGAGAGACAGACGAATCTCAGCTGGTTAATTCCTTTTTAGCTCAGACATATTATTGTGTTGTTCTAAATAATGAGGTCAATGAGGTCATGAGGTCACGCGACTACTGATTAAAATTTCTGAAATAAATTTAGAGGAAAAATAATATTACCTGATTTTCATAAATAACGTCGTTGGCAGTAGAACTTAGTAGTATTATTATAATAAAAGTAGTAAAACTCTAAAGTTCGAAATTTGTAAGTAGCATACTGATGAAACAGGATATTAGCAGCTTCATAAAAACCTGTCAAACAATACTAAATCCATTCTTTGCAACTTCAACTAAAAGGCATATATAGTTGAAGAGGGATATTATATTATTTTATCCCCTTTCAAGGACAAGAAAGCATCAGACAGTAAAAAACAATAAGTTAACGTGATCTTGGTTTTCAGTTGTCCCGGTTCTCGCTGGTATTGTTACTCTTCAAGTTTCATTTCCCAAAATTATTATTATCGTTGTATTCCATCTGTCGTTTGAGTAAAACATCATAAAGAAATGTCTTTTGTTTGCACGACTAAGAGATATGAGGGATGGGATGGTTATATAGGTAGTTGAAAAAACAATAGTTCCAGCAACAAAGGAAACAAGCCTAAACAAGACGTACCTATGAGTTGTAGTTTTCCTGAAGATAAATGGTGAATCCTAAGACGTACGTTTCTTCCTATTCCAGACTCGTCAGCAGGATATACCAGCGATAATGTTCCCAAATGGACTGGAACCCAGTACCCATCGCTTTAAAAACCACTAGGCCGATAAATCACTTCAGGCAATTCTTGTGCAACTGGTATCAGTTGTTATTCATCGATGCTTGTAATCCCTCGCTGTTATACCGTAGTAACACGAAATTACTAGTATGTATTTGTAAGTATTTATCCTTCACTACAAAGAAAAGATGAGCTATCGTTAAAAAGAGAAAGGTGGCCGATCAATAATGAATTCACAACAAAAGATGACATTACTATGAGGCTTTTTTTCTGTCAAGAATATGCACTCAACGTCTGGTAGTTGGATGCAGACAATTGGCAGGAAGCCCTAGACCTAGATTTCCTGCTTTTTGACACTCATCAGCAAGGTGGAACTGATGTCCCACCTAAGGTTCAAGCCCGTTTCACGCAGTATTGTGGTCAATGACGTCACCACTGAGCTCTTCGGGCCCGACTGACCTCCTGTAGGACTGGTTAGCTACATGGATTAGTCACTGGAGGGTAAATAACTTTGTGCTGCCTAGTCCTAAGTACTGACCAAATTCTTTCGACCGATTTTTCAATGTGGCTGCCAGGCTAGGATGCCTAGACCCAAAGAACATCTATTTCAGTGCACTGTAATAGCGATTCTCCTAGCCTAGTGGCCAGATTGTAAACATGAACGACAGAAGTTGATTAGCATATAGGATCAGACATAATGAAGTTGGTTACTCTCCAGTGATCAATCCAAGTAGGATTTGATGTCTACATGAATACAGTTAGTAAAGAAGTTGCAAATTCGTAATTTACAAACCCTATACCAAGTTGTATTACTATCATGATCACGTGTACTGTCATTAGATCGGTTTAGAGAAAAGGTAAACACAGAAGTTGTAATCGAATAGTCTGACTGTAAACAATGTATAAAATGTTTTTTGTCTTCATAAGAGCATCACTCTGCTTACATTTAGTGGTAGTCGACAGGTAAAAAATGTTGTTGAGATAGAATTTCAGATTCGGCCTATCATCTGTTGAGTCGCAGCAGTGGTTTACATAGACTTAAGGATAATCTGAATACGCTTTTAATGTTAGAATCCTGGAGAATGATGTTGTGGTCGCTCGCTTAACTCCGCAAGAACTTAAATGGATCTTCTGTTTAAGATTTCAGAGATATTCTAGAGGTGTGTGTCAAAACAAGACTCTCATTTTTGTATGCATAAGTGTATATGGAAGGAGGTTCCTCATAACTGATATTTTCATGTTTTCAATGGGAACTATGAGACTTTGATTCACAATTTATATTGAAGACACAGTCAGATCTACTTTATTCAGTATGATCTAATGATACCTTGTTTAATAGTTAAGCGACCGGAAGAAAATAATGAACATGAGTGCAACTAAGAAAAACTTCACAGAAAAATATTGGTCACCGACATAGGAGCACGAAGGAAGTGTTAATAGTGCAAGACTATTCCGAACGATTCCTGAACACTGCTAGACAAGAATGGTGAAAGATCGATCGACCTTCATTAGCCAACTTGGGCTGACTGGTATACCATAAAATTATTGAAACAACTATAATCTATCAAAAACCTGAATGATCCATGTTGACATTTCCGACAATGGTATAGTTTTATCAACAACTCATGTATGATGTGAACAACATTTCAGTTAGAAATTGAGTAGTCAAAACCACAGGCTGCAGTCCTTAAAGACGAAATTACAATGAGCAAAAGAAACATACTACATAACAAGGTAGGTAGTTATTATTATATATTATTTGTACCTTGGGTTCCTAGACGAACATAGGGCTTCAGTAGCACGTCTCCAGTGCACGCTGTTCTCTGCAATCTTTTGAACCTGACTCCACGACAGCCCACAAGCTCTCATTTCTTCCCCACACCATCTCCTCCATGTCAACCTCGTCTCGGATGCCTAACTCGTCGTTTCCCATTTTGATTCCACTCGACAGCCTGGTGTGTGGTGTCCACGAATGGTCTTCTCAGTGTATGCCCGATCCATCTCCACCTTCTTCTGCATATTTGTTGAGTGATAGCTTCTTGGTTGGTTCGTCAGCAGGCCAGAGTGATTTCCTTGTTGCTTATTCTTTCTGGCCATCTGATCTCCAGTAACCAGCGTAGGCAGTTGTTGATGAATATTTGTAGTTTGTTGGAAATGCCTTTCGTAACGCGCCAAGTCTCTCAACCATCACACAGAAGCACTGGCTGACTTGACATTGGTGTTGAAAATCCGGATCTTGTTCACACTTTATGCTGAGTGCAGTGCAGTAGATCTCGACACTGGTTTCAGATTAATGAACTCCTGTCTTGCTGTCTTTCCGATCCTGGCTGGCTTTGACATCCTCGTCTGTGCAGCAGCCTGCAGTTGAAACAGTGTTGTCTAGATAGGTGAAAGAGGCTACTTCCTTTAAGTTTCTCCCGTTGATGGTGATTCGAGCTTGTTGTTGTTGGTGGTGGTGGTGTTGGATTAGTATCATCATTACCACTGTCTTCTATATATTCACTTGAAGTCCGGTCTTCGTTGTCTTGCCTCTTCTGTCAACTTGTTGGCTTTTGCCTGTAGATCTTCGACTTTGTGTGACATTAGACACAAGTCATCGGCAAAATCCAAATCTTCTAGGCTCTTTTCATCGGTCCAGAGTATGCCCGTCTTCTCGCTACTCATACTTGTCTGCTGCATGATCCAGTCGACTCCAGTCCAGTCGACCACAATCAGGAAGATCATTGGTGATAGTAGGCAACAACCTTGTCTTGTCTTACTCCTGTATTCACTTCAAAAGCATCAGTGAGCTTTCCATTGTGGATCACTCGGCATGTGGCATCTTCATATAGCTGTTGAATGAGGTTGAAAAAGATTTGTGGCACTCTGTAGTGTTGAAGCAGCTGCCAAATTACTTCTCGGTCGACGCTGTCGAAGACCTTTTCAAAGTTGATGAAGTTGAGGTAAGGTAGAGAGTTGACTGTCCGCTGTTGTCCCTGAGTCTGTTCTCAGTGCTTCTGGCGGGATCCCATCTGGTCCTACTGCCTTCCCACATTTCAGTAGACTTATGGCACTAGACTTTCATTTTAGGGCTTGTGTTTATTGGTCGTTCTGTGGCTGGGCTGCAGGTGGTATTTCTCGACGAAGTGCAGGTGGTGGTCGATTCAAGAGTTTTTCGAAGTGGTCAGCCCATCATTTCCTTTGTTTCTCTTCTTTCGTAATTAGATTTCCGTCATCATCTTTTATTGGTTTCGTCTGTGTTGATCTCTTGACTCACAGAGAGTAACCTGGCTATTTGATACAATGATGTCAGGTCTCTCCTACCAGAAGCATGTTCTACTTCACTTGCAAGTGTTTCGTAGAAGTATCTTTTGTCTTTGCGCGCACTCTTCTTCACTCCTTTATCCAGTGCTTTATACATTGTACTCAGTTCCTCTTCTCGTCGTTTATCCTTGCACTGGTTTATCTTCTGCTTCATCATCCTCCTCTCCTCTATCAGCTTCCATGTCTCTGTCAAGATCCATCCCTTATCTTCAGGTTTCTTTCCATATGGCTTTCAAAGAGTTCCGGTGCTCATCCACACAGGGATGTTGCTTGATATCTCCCATTTTATCGTAGTGGCTGACGTGAGGATTTCTTTTGTAGTTTCATCCTTCAGTGCAGTTTCTGTTCTGGGTGTTGAACTTGAATTGTGGTCTACCACCAACTTTCTTGAAGGCTTTCAACTTGATTTAAAAGGATCCTTGCAATAGATAGTGGTCTGAGCCTACATCTGTGCCCCTTCTTTATCTTGTGTCTAGTAGGCTGCGTCTCCACTGTCTCCATATTGAGATGAAGTTAATCTGACTTTTAGTCTGTCCATCTGGTGAACTCAAATTCATGTCGCTTTGTGAATATCCTTGTGTTTGTACACAGTACCTCCAGTCACCAACTCATTGAATGCGCGGAATTCTACAAAGATTTCTCCATTCTCATTCATTTCACTGAATGCTTCTCGACCCATCATGAGTTCTCTTCCTGTGTTGTCCGCTCCCAGTTTGGCATTCATGTCGCCGATTCGGATTTTGATGTCGCCAACTAGAGTCTTGTTTAGTACTGATTGTAGTTGTCTATAGAATTCCTCCTTCTTCTCTTCATCTGCATTAGTTGTTGGCGCATAGCATTGAATGATTGTGACTTTCCTTCGTTTTGAGTTGAATATTACAGTCATGATCCTGTTCCTGCAGGAGGAGATTGGTTCCCACTGCCTGAGAGAGAGCCTTCGACGATCTTGGAGACATCATGATAGCCACTGGAAAACTCAGTGTGCTGGTGGTTGTTGTCGTTTGGGTGACAATGTGGGAGTAGATTATTGACTCTGCAGTTGACAGTTTGGAGAATCCACTTCCATTCCATCTGCAGATTCCTCGTCGATTCCTAGCACTTGAATGCCATACCTCCTCATCTCTTTTGCAATCTGTGTAGCCTTGCTAGGTTCAAACTTTGTGCGGACATTCCATGTCATCATGTTTACTTTCGCTTTCATCAAGAGAAGATATATCGACCAATTGGCTTCCCGGAGGCTTTCACCAACTGACGTCATTCCGTCTCTCCGATTCCAGTGAGGAATAAGTTTGTTTTTAACTTTTATTTTGTCTGTGATTTAAAGTTTGTTTGGCGATTGGATTGGTTTTCCGGGGTAGGGTTGCTAGCTGTATGCCCAGCCTTACCTCTTTACCCGGTCTTAGGACCGGCTGGTAACTCGTGAACTAGTTAACCAGCGGGTTAGAAACCGTATACTCTGCCATTCAGAAAGTATATGATCCAGGTTATTAGAAAGCGATCAAATTAATTAGCTTATCAATTCTAAGCATAATATTACTGTAGAGCTTCTTTTCTCCAGCAGTTTCAAAATGTGTTCGAATGACTCCTGCTTAAGTAACTGAAAGTGTGGAACAGCCTGTACATCTTACTGTAGGATAAAGGATTATCTATGGTGGGCTAGCACAGATATCAGCATTATTCTTGATCCAATAGATAATTCATTTCGTGAGCGATCAATCACAGTTTTACAGAAAAGTGTTATTATCGTCATAATGGGAGATGATAAATTGAAGGAAGTGCTAAATATCATTCATCTCATCAAAACTATGCCAACTACTTAGAAGCTTGTTGTTAGTCAATCTCGGTCACTTAATTAGCTAAAAAAAATGCCCCTAAGACTTCAGTTTTCACATTCTATATAGAGATGCCTTGCGCTCGCACTAACCATCTGCAACCCCTTAATGAGTTAGACAGGTATTTTAGGTCCTAACTTGTCTCAGTTATTCAGCGTATAAACGCACTCCTCATAGAAGAAGTTTCTCATGAGAAATGTTGACAGTACACAAAGAATCCATTTGATCTATAAAAGGGTAGGTCGTTATCATACATCCTCAAACCATCAAGTAAATCAGAAAGCGAAAATACTGATCAACTGACTTGAAACTATTGGCACTGGTAAGACACGTCAAAAATCTAAGCCAATGCGCTCAAATCTTGAGTAGATCATTGAGAATAGCATATCACTAGTTAATCATGATCTGGCGTTGCATGCATTTTTGAAATGAAGAACATGGTTTCTAAACGTTATTTAACAAATCTCAATATAAAGATTTACACATGATCCATATCTGAAGTTAAGAGCTTTAAAACACAAGATAAGCATGGTAATACAGAACTTCAGAGTGCTAGTGAAAAGTGGTTATTCATTTCTGAGTTTAATTATATTTTGTCCGCTATTGCTTGTCTTTAGGACTTTTATCAAAGTATAAACTGTCAGTTTTAATCATTTCTAATTTTATTGTCTATAAATCTTTTTCATATCCAACCAGAAATTATTGTTCACAGAAATGTTACAAATTAAGGTGTATGCAGCCAGAAATTCTCACAGATAAGTAGTACAATGACAAGGAGATTAACAGTGAGCGTACGTGAGCAGCAACTAAAGAGTTGAAAGTTACTATCATATAAGAAATTATATTTTATACTGCTGTTAAGTACACACGTTTGATAAGTAGGTGAGTCGTGAGGAAGAGTAAAATACTCTATTAATATTAATAATAAATAAAACTGACAGCTAATTGAAACATCCTGAAGAATAAGTACCTTATTTTCTCTCATTTCAAGAATCATCTGCTAAGATTTACAAAGAACTCGATATAATAACGACAAATAATTGCCGTCTTAAAAATACAAACTTCTTATGCTTTGAACTGAGTATGAAAACAAGGAATTCCATGTTATAGGCAATTTTATAAACGAAACAGTGAGTCAATAGTTACCATAAGATTCTTCATTCCACCTTGTATTCTATCTTTTAAGACATTCAGTCAATCAGCTTCTTACGGACAAAGCAGTAGATAGCTTATAATCCCTCAAGGAAATCAACAAACAATGAGACTTCAACCTCCCTACGTTCGCTGAGATCGTAGCCATCAAATGAATTAAACCCGAAATGTGGTAACCTAATATTTTACTCTTCCTCATATTTGATGACATCATCTTTTGACTGAGCATCTTGATGACAGCTCTGCCAAATGACTTCAACTCACTCTATTAAGTGGTTTGTCTGTTATTCTTCACCAACTAGCCGACTTGCTAATCTTCTTACTTAGTCGTTCATAGCTATTCAAATTCTTTTCTTCAACAAAAACTGACTAAGGATATACCAATCAAACATCTTACTAAGACCAATTGTTTCATTTCCGTGAACTCCAGTATACTACCTTTCAAGTGAACTCTTCAAAAAACCCAAACATCTGGTAGAACCATCTGATTACTCCATCAACTCTTCAGCAAATTTTTTGGAAAAGATCAAGTATATTCATACTGACTACGATGAACCGATGGTGTCTTTCGAGGTTGCAGCTATGTACACCTCAACTGGACCGAAACTGCCTGAGGATACAATGACTTTTCTCGCCAGTGATACACATCTCTCGGTACACACATGACTAAAATGTTCAGGTTTGATGGAATTAATTAGTTCATGTCTTACAGCATATTTTTACCTCAAAGACAAACACTACAAAGGGGCAAAAGGAACACTAACAGGATCGCCTATGTCAGTACTAATTGCATAAGTGGTAATTCAAAGACTGGAAACTGTGGTATTACCGCTAACTGAACAAAAACTTTAGGTTTGAATGCAGATGACACTTTTGCCACCATTGAAAGAAAAGAATCGGAAAAAGCTTACAAACTAGTCAACAACATTTTCAATGACATCAAACTCATAACTGAAGAGGAATCAAATAACAAACTTACATTTTTAGATGTTCAGATCACTAGAGCGGATTCTGGAAAGCTGGAAACTAATGTATCCTGAAAACCAACTCATACGGACAAAATCGTCAACTACATTAGCAACAGCCCAGAAGCTCACAAAATCAGTTGTACAAAAACGTTGTTTAAAAGAGTGAAATAACACTAGTAAATCAACCTTGCTCAGAAAAGAAAATTGTTTAATTACTGTTTTCCAAAAGAACAGCTAACCCATGCAACTTCACAGATAGATGTTCGCCTAATTCTTCGTCAAGCAAGAATTCATCCTCGGAAACCAATGAACGGATTGTCTTACCTTACATGAAGAACGTCTTCGAGATAACGACTAAATTATTGAAGCCTTCTGGAATCACTGCAGCCTAGGCCCAAAAAATCTCTTGACTCTGTGTTATGCAATAGTGAAAGAAGACAAACCAAACGTTATCTACAGAATAAACTCCAGAGACTGCAAAAAACAATATGTAGGACAGGGTGGTCGCCTTCTCCATATCCGTCTACACGAATACCAACTGACATTGATGCATTAAGACATAATATAACAAACTTTATAGCATGTCTTATCAACTGCATCTTTTTATTCTATATTAAACCATGTCGTTCCCTGTAAACTAACTCTATTTGACTGCAATACAGTATGTTCATTTTCTTTTGTGATGTGATGCTCATATACTTTAAGGCTGCAAGCAGCTGACGAGGAACCAGTGAAATAAAATAGTACCATATTGTTGTGCTCCAACCATTGTTCTACTTTTATTCAAGTTTATGAAGAAATATCATGGTCAACGGCGGCCTGCTTGAACCTTGGACTACCAAATTTATTCACCCAGTATTTTTCATCGAATTCTTTCCCTTCAATTTGTTTTAATCACATAAATATATCCCTCGAACGTATCATGTACTCTTACACATTTTTAAACTGTTCCCGACTCTCCATTTCTCAAGTCAATAACAAAGTAGAGGAAAACTGTTATGTTCTACTGAAATAGACTTCTCAGTACACAAAAGTACATCATATTTCTGTCCGTCAGGTGCTTAGCTTGAGTTGCAGATTTTTGTACCGTCTGAATAAACCACTACCATCAAAATTACGCTTGTATTTCTGTTGATTCTTCATTATGGACCGCACGTCCATTCAGAACCAGCTGGTTATTTCACGTTATTGCATTTAATACTCTTATTATTAATGTTGTTCAGATGCAATAACCACTTCATGTGAAAGTATTGTTTTGGGAGTGAATTTGTTGAAAGATTGCATGCTGAGAATTCTATACTGTCACACATATTGTTTGGAATAACATGATTATTATTGTTGATAAAAAAATAATTAGTTACTCCATAATTCCATGAGGAAAGCACAGTTTTCCTTTCACATATGCTTCATCCTTGCACATCAATATCTTTGGCGAATTTAAGCTCAGAACTAACAGGTTAGACTGGATACATCACTTCAAAGAATAACGGAGGTTAGCTTACTGGGCCTATAACTGCTCTAAGACTTTCATTCGAACCAAAGTTGAACTCATCTCTTCACTATTCAACTCATTTTTAATGTATTTGAGGAAACTTACTGACACAAGTAATGTAATTAACCATATTTACGTATTACCTAGTTTATTAATCCTTTAAATAATGTCGTGATGAGTATCTAGTGCTCATATCTATCCGCCCTTATGTGATTTCACTAGCTGATAAGAAAATAATCTTCCGTTCATTGCTGACCTAATGGGGTCAGTTGCTTGTATCTTCAAGTGGATGAAGGGTTTAATAATTCAGAATAGATGTAATTATTGTTTGTCGTTCGTACACACATACAGAATTTCTGTTCTTCTATTGTATACGTTCTTAATAGCCATAAAAAAAATATATTATTCAGTTGTGAGAAGCAATACTATCCGAATGGTGGATGCCATCTTTGTTTAAAATCTATTATCTGAAGATGTTTAAATCTCAAATGAAGATTGGTGTCGTCGTGTCGACTGAAAATTAGCATTCATCATATTAAAAGCTGAGGTATTACACACTAATTAATTTACAACAACCGATAAAAGTCGGTGAAAAGTTTTGGTCCCACTAAACTCGAATACACTGGACCCAGAGGTCAACACAGATTATGATAATTATTTATTAATAATGAGACAGAAGTAGCTGTGATTTGACGCACTCATGACATAGATGCTAGGTGTGGGGTGATAGAAAGGAATATTAAAATAGCGGCCACAGCAGTACTGGAACCATTTGTCTTCGGGTTACTATGCCGCGAGAAAATTCCATGACTAGGAGATAGACTGCATAATCGTCTTCAGTAGAGAAAGTCCTTCTTCATATGATCGTCAAAAACTTCTCTTTTTTCTATTTCTGTTAGTGCATTCAGATATTATCAAGAGTTGAAAAGGAGGAAAGAACCAACTGTGCAGAATTCAATCGATTTATCGCATTATAATGCTTACTTTTCGCTTGCGTACAAGGTACTGAAGGGAGCTTATTAAGAAGAAAATAATTGTGAATATCTTTAAAGTTTGAGTAGTAAATAACATATCCATAAGAAACTACAATAAATTCCTATTTTATGATAAGATTTGAATGAATCCAACTAAAAGTTATATCTTTCAAACTATTCTTCACTAACCTACCCTTTTTATTAGATAGTTAACTGTTATCCTGAATCCCTGCAGGAATTTTAAGCTTATCCAAGCTGCCTGTCCAGTTCATTCAACTGCCTTAGAAACACAGCATTAGATTGTAAGAGGTCATGCTGCTGTTGCCTAACATAGTACTAGTCTTAGGTAAATTAATGTGCACTAATACTAAGTGAATCAGTACCTTACCTATGTGTAAATAATGATAATCAGAGACGAATAAGAAAACACGTTAGCTGATAGAAGGTGAAGTTTATTTTATAGTCTGGAATAAAACACGTTAACCTGGGGTAAAATGTTAAACTTATCTGCCTATGAATGACTGAACTATGTATGGACTCTGAATGTACTGTTGCTAATCATCAGAAATAGAACGTTAAGAATTGTGAATGTCGACGGGAGGATGCCTACATGTCAAAATAAAACTGTAGTCACTCTCTTACATCGTTGAGGACTCTTTGACTAGTATTTATATGTTTTAAATGTTTATTTATTTATATTAGACTTAGCACTATTTGATGGCGAAAGGATATACTACATACTGTTTGGTATCAAAATATGCTGACATTTAATAATTTTATCGGCTACTGCTAACACCATGCAAGCAACCGGGAAAACAGCAAAAAAATTCAATTAATTGATCATAATATACAAACATTGAAGTTCTCGCTTTACTTAATTTAACTGAACCTCGGTGCTCTTGTTCAGTTATTCGTCCCTTTTCCCACTGTAAAATAATGTGAAATATGGTATGAACACTGAGAATGAGCTTCGGCTGATTCGTGTTAAGTTATTACATAGGCAACTAATGATACAAGTAATGGAAATCAACAATATTAAGAGCTAAAACAGCACTGACTGACTGACCAACTGCTTACTTCGATTATCCATTCACTTACCTACCAATTGCATGATGGTCTATAGATGTAAGTATCAGACTATTGTGTCATCTTCTCATAGTTGCAGCCTCAAGGTAGTGACATGATATTTCTCTGGAGGGTGTGAATTTGATATCCCTCAGTGTTCACATCTCGTCACGACCCTGATGGTATAAAAATCATTTAGACTGAGGATTCCGAGGATGTCATTTTTAAGTTAGTAATCGTCATAGACTGATATCAGTTGGAGAACCACTCAAAACCTGAGGGCACTGAACAAATACTTCGTACTAGAATGGGACTTCTCGGCAACATGCACTCATGACTTCACCAGGGATTGAACTCAGGACCTTTAGGTTTCGCAACCAATGCATTAAACACTCAGTCACTGGATCAGGGAAGCCGTGATATTTGGTGTCAGTCAGTCGGAAGAGTAATGGATGCCAAATGATGACCTTGGTGGATAGTTGGGCTATATCGCGAATCGACAAAAGTAGAAAACTCTGAACGACTGAATTCTGACCCAGTGGCTGAATTGTTAACGCGTTCACTGCAAGACCTTAAGGTTTTGAGTTAGATCCCTGATGGGGAGGGGTAGTGAATGCATACCGCTGAGGGGTCACATACTAGGACGAAGTAGCTGTTCAGTGCTGTCAGGTTACCAATGGTTCTCCAGCTGATATCAGTTCATGGTGAATACTGCATTGAATGCTATAGTTATTAATAGCAATGAAATGGCAATAATTGCCAAGCATTTCAATTAATATACTCTTACTAATCAGAATAGATGGATAAATGTGTGCTTTCTGCAGTTGATTGGCAATTACGCACAACTTACGATTTAAAAGAAAAGTTCAAACGGAAAAACTCATTTTCAGAAACACTGTCGCATTCTAATACATGAAAATCTTAACACAACCGGTGAAAATTTGATTTCTCTGGTTTGTTGTCAACAAGACATCGGGAAAAATAAAATTTAACACCAATAAAAAACAGAAGTATTTCAATAACACTACACAAGTAACCATTGGAAACTGTAAAAATTATAAATCTCAAGAAGTTAACTGCATTTCCTAAAATGAGTAAACAGCTTTCACTGAAGTAAATGTTGAATAATTTCGCAACCGCACACTTTTCATAACGTGATCATAACAGTTTGCCACATCAGAAACAAGGTGGATTTAAAATAATTACCGAAAACTAAATTGCAAAATGTTACTATTGTAAACAGTTTCCACTTTCGTAAATTTAGTTACTTTAATAAATTTATGCAATACAAGAACAAAGACATTTATAGAATAAAGTGATATCATTTTATTTGACGGCTTGTCATCAACTCCAAACAGTCTACAATTCAAATGAAGTATTGGTAGTAATGATAATGGCATTACTATTATTTTTCCCTTGGGTTCCTAGTGGAACAGAGGGCATCAGTAGCACGTCTCCACTACACCCTGCAGTTTTTGAACCTAGTGCGACCACTTCACACAAGCTTTCGTTTCCCCCTCACACAATCTCCTCCATGTCATCCTCGCCTCAGCCGCCCAACTCCTCGTTTCCCACTTCAATTCCACTCGACTGCCCCGGCCTGGCCTGGCCTGGCCTAGAGCGTGATGTCCCCAGTCAGCCTTCTCAGTGTATGACCAATCCATCTCCAATTTCTTCCACTGCATATTTGTTGGGTGATAAGTTGGTTCTTGTTTGGTTCGTTCCCACAGTTCCTTGTTGCTTATTCTTATTATTCTGGCCATCTGATCTTTAGTGTCAGTATCGAGTGAGTGTAGGTGGAAGCTGTTGTTTAATATCTGCAGTTTGTTGGGAGTGCTTTTCATGACGAGCCAAGTTCCTGAACCATATAGCAGCACTGACTTCGCATTGATGTTCAAAATCCGGATCTTCTTCTTCTTTATGCTGAGTGCAATAGATCACCACACTGACTTCAGATTAATGCAGGAAGGCATATCTTGCTTTTCCGATCCTGGTTTTGACATCCTCTTCCGGCATAACATACTTTAAATATACAGAAATAAACGAAGATTTTCAATCCAGGATTGACAATCAGATAATGGGTCGAGGCAACATGGGATCAATGATGATAAATCTTCATCAAAATCAGTTGCACTTTATATCTGATGAGACAGGAAATTCTGGAGATGTGGAAAGGTGTGAGACAAGAAGCAAACGAAGTTGTTAAAGAGCCAGCAGGTTGCGTAATTACATGAGAAACTGTAAAATCGTTGAGTGATTAACAGTTAGTAAGTAATTAATGAAGAGATGGTGGAATTACGAAAGGAAAACTACACACATATGTATGCAAAAAAACTTTAATTTCACTTTGGGTTTGCGTCAGTGTTAATAAAGATCATGTCATGCTATTCCTTTTGCTGTTATTTCCTGTAAGCCACTTCTAACTGAACTGGTAGTTACTTCTACCTAACTTTTAACTGGAATAGCTGTCATAGCATTTTACTGAGCTTTTACAAAATGGAAACCAATATTGGAAATTTTGTTGTATGTATCTTAGTTCAGATAGCTGTTTTGATTCAAGAATAACTCTAAAGACCGCTTAAACAACTTTTGGAATAACCAAATGCATTTTATTATGTAATCGAAAACTAATTTTCCAGTTATTGCCACGGTGGCTTATAGAGTCGCCACTATCGAGTAGCCTTTATAGCCTTTAATTCTCATCATTACATCCATGAGCAAACTTTTCAATACGACCAGTAACACACTATGAAGGTGTACATTATTTATCATTAAATCTTCGTAATAATCAATTTAATTCCCCGCTTTCAGCCTAACCTCTTGAGTGTTAGTCATATGACATGCAGCTTCAGGATATATCAAAGTCAGATGGAGTCGCTAAAAGTTAACTTTCCACTAACAGGTTTGATTAGACTAGACATTCTTTTGAGTTTCAGGTGCTTAATATTAACCTAGAGTGGAACAGACATCACTGCCAACTGGTTCCCCATAGTTCGTCTAGGGATATCGGCTTGTGAGGAAAAATACATGATATGTCATAATTAAAAAAAGGTATTTATCTAGATAGTAAATAATAAGAGCATGCAGTTTATTTGAGAAATGTCATGCAGTTGGGCAACATGCTTCATACAATCTGATAATACATTTAATTCTCAAAGTATTTTATCTAAAGAGTGGAAATGGGCTGCGGTCAGATAAATAAATTAAGATGCCATATGTGAAAGCAAGTGGATGATAGGGGGAGAACGATATGCTAATACACAAAGTTTGAGACAGACTACCGAGGTTCAAAGTGGGAGCAAGTGGCTTTTGTATACACAGACAGACTTCAACTCTTGTATACATAGGGGTCTAACAGACCTTAGGATATGATCTTGGCACATGTTATATAGTGGTTTAAAGGCTGTTTTCAGGTCAACCGCACCATCTTTACCTACATATTGTTATCTTTTGGACCCGTTTACCGATGATTATTCTGGCGTAGTTGTTTCTCTAACCACTTAGGTTTGTCCCGCTACCCTCAACTCCATTTTTCGACTACTCCTCTAAATAAATGTGTCCATACACAAATGTAACTTGATATGTACAATGGGATGCAATTTAATCATCTAAGTAGTGATCAGATTAATTTTGCCACCTGGATTTCACTTTCTATGGAACAAGTTTTGCTTCACAGCACATCCTTTTACTCAGCGAACTATGCATTCACTGCAAAATTAGGCCATCTGACTCGCTTTATATAGTAGTACGTCTTACACTACTTTCTGTGGCAATGCTGAGTAGATACCTCGAGTTCTCTTGTATAAACACTACTAAGCTCTAACTGAATTGGTTTCGACAGAAGCTGCAGAAAGTTAGGTGCTGCTACTTCTAAGTAAGTTTCATATTGACTGATGGCTTCATTGATCCGCCTTCCTTTCCAGTTAATAGTTTTTACCAGAAAAAATAGGTGACCGCCGTTACCTGTTTCGTACTATAAACTGTGATAATTCTGTCTCATAGACGTACTGCTTCGAAATGATGGTTGCGTTTCTAAGGCATTTCATTGACATATCCCCGTACAGAGGAACCTTTCTGATTCAGTTATCAGCCAAAATCACTACATGTAACATGCAAATGTCAGCTAACAGTCTTAGAAGACCACTCACGGTAATACACCCCGTTCATAGAAACTTGAAATAACCCCTACCAGTGCACTGTAGTAACATATGTTTCAGATATATTGAACAGATGGGACATAAGGGATTATTCAAGCATATATAATCACAAAAGATCTCAATAGTTTTGTTTAAAAGAGCTTCTGTGAATAAATAGTTTACGTCAGTAAAGTACAACGTCTTGCCTTCGATGCTGATATCATCTAGGTAACTAATAAATTCAAATTCTTCTTTTAAAGAAGATTTGCATATTTTTGTTTTGGTGAATGACACATCAGTAGAATAGAGTTCAGTGGGATGCCTGCTTTTTGCATTTTCGGCGAACTATATAATTTTAGGTTTCCAGAGCGCACAATTTCCCATGATTTATATTCTTCGTTGTGAGTGAAATTCACGAAATTTATTCCCCTAGATTTCAAGTCACATTTCTTCTCGATTTTCTAATGCCTTCCGGCTGACAGTTGTCCATGAGTTGGGTTAATTCACTGAGAGCAGATAGCGCCTTTTATTTGTTTCCTTGTCAATTCATAACAACTACACAAAGCAGCAAAGAATGACTACATCGTGTTGAATGTGTAGTCCATTTAAGACCATGAAATCTTGAAAAGTTAGGATGTTTTTCTCCTTTAGATCAGACTTACTGAAATGACGAGTAATATCGACAAATCTCCCCTCCAACCAACTTTGATTCCCAGGCTTCGTTAAAACAAAGTGATTCGACTGATCGTAGGTAATTTCCAACTGGATATCCACCAATAAATTAGAAGCTCACGTATGGCGAACAGAAAAGTGAAATCCAAGAGAAAAAGTTACTTTTTCAACATCAGAAAGCTCAGAAAAGGATAAATGAGTCACATTTCTATCAGAAGTGATCGGAAAAAAGTTTAAATGTGTGTCATTAGGCTGAGATTTAAACAACTTTTGCAATACATTTCCTTTTGTCTAAAAGGTAACAGAACTTCAAACATCACTGAACTTGATGAAACATATGAACGAGATATCTGACAAAACGGATGGTGCATTTAGATGAATTCCCATCAGTTTGTTAAACTTATTACTGGAATCAACTACACAAGATTTAGAAAGGCAAGTAATGTTCTAAACTGTAAATCATAATTCGCTGAAACGTAGTGATCTGTACAACCGTCTAGGAAAAGCATGATTCAAGATACAAGATTTGTAAAGCTTCTGTCACCCTAATATAAAAGTAGAGTATAATTTCACAACAGTTCTTTTACCACACAGTGGAACAGTATTATTTACTGGATGACGTTCCCAACACAAACTACCTCTCATAGTCATGTTAGGTGATTGCACTATTTTTCATTTGTTAGCTTCGATGGTTGTGGAATTCTACACAAATCTGACCTCAATGCTAGTAATGTCACCCTTTTCAGATGATATTTTGCTCCAAAGGTTAAAAAGTCCATATAACCTCTTATGATGTATGCAGGTAGTTTTCACTTCAAGAACTAGTAATACAACAGGAGGACAAAGATAGTTCAATCTATAGTTACCCCCTAACAGTGGTAACTACAGGCAGTGTAACACTGATAAGTCTAAAAATGTAATGACATTTTTTTTATTGATACTTGTAATTTCCCGTTATTGTACCGGACAAAATTGATCAACTTCTGTTCGCATATGAACTTCTATATAGATGCTTCAATACTGCCCAAATATTCATTATGTTGTAATTTACTCGGAAGTGGCTGTCACTCACTGAGATGCATATACGTCCAGCTGACGAGTTCCAAGTAGGACGAAACGAACATCCTAGATTCCACTGATAGCCACCACCAAGTAAATTACAACATGATGTAGTAATGACAACCTGAAAATTGTCAACCTGCATGAAAATGAACTTCTAAGCAAGAAATACGTCATTCATATAATTTTGAGTTGCATCTATTTCGGATACTGAATGCTAGAATTTACTTACTATTAGACTGAATCAAATTACTAAATTATGTTCAAAATTCAAGGGTGTAACCATTCAAGTGAACTTCAACTTTAAATTATTCATTCATTTTTCGTTTGACACACAAATAAATAGACACCTTTACTAGGCATATATCACTTCTGCTTATATAATTTGTTTGGTTTATTTTATTTTCACTGAAATTCTTTTCTTTTTTTGCCTTAGTAAACAACGCCCGTGTTTATGAGTTAAGAGTGCATGTTGAACTTTTGAACTTTTCAAACAAATAAATAACTCTTATTTTAAATTGTTGTCAATAGTTCTTGTTAGTATTATCATCATCACCATCATTCTAGTTGTTATTGTAGTTAAAAATTTTCTTTGATGTTATCATCCTCTTTCAATCTCATTATCACATCTCATGCTAATGTTTCCTTTCAAATGACCTCATTCTTAGAGTTTTGTACTTACAGAGTTTAAAAAAAGAACCAGAATGGGAAATAAATACTTCGCTTAAGAAGAACTTTCCACTAATTCATCATGCGTTTACTCAACAGTCAAACTTCAAAATATACCACTCACCTGTGATAGATACGAAGAGAATATTGTTGTGTAATTTTCCAGCTCACTGATAACCTAACTTATGCATACAAATAAGATATTCAAGGTTAAAGTGCGTGTAGTTTATTTATTCAGCTATGATATGTGAGTACGTCATGACCATTGCACTAGTTTTTTTAATTTGTCGACCAGTTACATTGTATTCAATGTATGAATATTGTGTTTTCAAAATGTAACTAATCAGTAAGTAGGTTGTAAACCACATAACTCAGTCGAATTCATGATGCATAGCGCTAACGAATAAAAAGTTGTTTGAATATGTGAAAATAAATTGCATAAACCTTAAAAAAAAGGTCGTTTCATGGCACAAATGGAACTCGAAAAGCACTTTAATTATATTTATAGAAGAAACCTAAAGATAAACTGAAGGGTTTAGAAGCATTTGTAAGATCAGATAGCATGAAATCAAGCAGATAAAATGAAAGCAGAACCTTGTACAGAAGTGTATTGGTTCAAGTTGCCACATTTCACAGTAGCATGCAAAGAAAAAGTGGACAAAAGAAGTCTGATATCAAAGTAGATAAAGGTAAGAGAAGAGAAGGAATACGAAAACTAAGGCCACAGAAAATGTTTGAGCTATATAAGACATCAAAGTGGAAGTATATCGCCAGTGTCAATGATTTTCATACATTTACTAAAAGTCCTGAATCACTGATTTTAATGGCTTCGATGACCCCAACCAGGTAGTCTTCATCACACTGTGCTGGTCATACCATCAGTCAGAGACTTTATAGACTGATTAGTGTCTTGGTCGGACCACTCTGAGCCTATCTTACAGCCTAATCCTACTTCTAGTGTTAGTCCTTGTATTACACCATTGTTGATTGGACCGAATTGATAGGTCTCTATTTGCATATGGGCTCCTGTGCGGATGCCTCGATATTGCCTGTGTATAGTAATGATGGATGGTGGCGGTGTAATACAAGTAATAACACTAAAAATATACCCGTCGCACAAGAAGTAGTTACCGAGGCTCTGTGGTCTAGTAGATAACGCTCTGGCGTTTGAAGCGATCAGTCCTGAGTTCGGATCCCAGTGGTAGAAACATCACTCACTGGGAGGCAGGTGCATCGAGCTGAACAGTCCCAAATAGGATGAGATGCGCATCCTGAATTCCAATGCTAGCCACTATTCGTCGTTACTATATAATTATAATCATACTTCTGTCAATACTGCACATCGAGGAAGGTGGTTGCTCGGTATGCGCAACAGATGCGCCAGCCACCTAGGTCAGTGAAGGTTCACTAACTCATCGACTAATTTGCATTTCTTGGCCAGTACTCTTCACCCATTCTAGACACTGTGCATACGGTGATTCCACCGTGCACGATTGACGCTACGAATAAAACTGGGTTCGAAAGCCTCTAATCTGTTCACATCTAGTCTCAACTGTTATGTCTCATAGCCCTATAACAGAAAATGACGGACTACAACATAATATACTTGTCTTTTATTAGTTGGTGGAATATCTTACTAATCGGCCCCAGATGTGACACAAGTCGGAAAATATCAAACAGAACTTTTGAAATTTCATCGGCTACCAACCGATTTAGGTTGCTCCAACTCCCCAAGCGAGCGAAATGGTCGGCACATTGTATCACTATCCATCCTTAAACTGGGAATAGTTGCAGACCAGTCCTGAAACATAATCTTAATAGGTGCGAAACACATGCCAAACATACTCCGATTTCTGCTCAAGGCATTCAGAAGACTGCTTTTGTCATCGTCTTAACCTAACAGAACAATGTCGTCTGTACACTTCAAGTCAGTCAGGTCCCCTCCAAGGAGAATGCTAATGACTATGAAATCAGAAGTACTTAAAATAATATCCATCAATACGTCTATAGCAAAATTAGACAGGGACTATGTTAGTAGGCGTTGCTGGTGGGTACGATTAGTTGTTGTCGGATCATGCGATAACTCTCCATCAGTCCTTACACAGTAGCATAACTTACAGTAGACAGTGTGGTCAGCACAGCGTACTTGCTGGGTACTTTCTTCACAGTCAGAAACTTATACATCACATCTCTCCTTCTGGTTTGAAATTTGCCTGATTTTCTTTGGTTTACTGTTCTCAAGCTCCGGTTAGGTGTTAGTTAAATAGATATCTCTATGGTTGTTCCAAGAGAATTTTTCTCCTTTCCTATAAACAAGAACGATCAGTGAAGTCGATTAGTCTAATGAGACTACATCTGATTTTCATACATTAATTAGTACTTCCGTTACTCCGCTTAGATGTTACCTCTTTGTTTACCAGTGTACCACTCACTGAAACTGTTTGTTACATATGTGATTTCATCGATTTACACGATATAAAAATAGTAATTCCAACAAACTACTTGACGAAACTATTGATGAGACGTATTTTCAATGTGTAATTTAGTCCCGATGGTGCGATATACCGGCAAAATGATGGGGTTGCAATTGGGTCCCCACTAGGACCTCTAATGGTAGATTGTTTCATGTCAAAACTAGAAAATTCTATTCGTAGCCAAGCTATTAAGCATTTTGACATCTATAAACGGTATACGGATGATACATTCGTTATTTGTGACTCAACTATCGATCGTGATGACATCCTACGCGAGTTCAACAATTGTCACTCAACGTTGGAATTCACTATTGAGAAGGAATTGGAATCAGCTATTCCTTTCCTTGACGTACTGATTACGAGACGTAGCAATGGAACGATGAAAAGATCCGTCTACAGGGAACCTACATGAAATGGATAACTCACTAATTTCTATTGTTGGGTGCCGATCATGAGGAAGAGAAACCTCATCCGCTCACTGTGCCATCGAATACGTAATATTTGTATCACGGAATGTGTCCAACTTGAACTTGACTTTCTAAGAGGGACGCTCGTGGAAAACAGCTACCCCAGCCGATTAATCGATAAGAATATGCGACAAGCACATGTGAAACCAGTCACCCGCTCAGTTTCAAAAAAGACTTTGTTCATGAACCTTAACTTCAAAGGTGATGCAGCATCCGATATCCTGAAAAATCGTATTTCCAGATCAATTAGTAGAACATTTTTATCAGCGAAAATTCACTTGATCTTTACCAGTCGTAAACTGTTCTCCGTTTGTGTAAAAGACAATATCCGTCGACAGGCCATATCCATATGTACCTACCATTTCATCTACTTCTGTGGAGCGAGGTACATCGGTCGTAGTCAGAGATTGTTGTCAACACATGTACGAGAACATATTCCGGCCTGGTTTTATAAAAGTAAAAGGAAATGCATCAGGAGTTCTATCCTTGAGCATGTAATCGATTCCAACCATTCAAGCGACCCAAACAAGGATTTCAAGGTTGTCTATCGAATTCGCTTAAACACCTCACGTTTCCTCCGTGTTCAGCTTCTAAAAACAGCAGAAGCCTTGGCTATTCATGAACTGAAGCCTGACCTTTGTTTGCGAAATAAGTATGTACAGTCTTTGTCTCTACCTTGGCCTGAATTTATTTTAGTCTTGTCGAGCTTCGTCCTCTTTTTTCGTTTTTCACCCCTTCCCGTTTTTTTGTTAGATAAATCTTTCTACTCTTAAATCGTCACTATCACTTTATTTTTTATATTTAATTGTTCTCGGTGTTATTTCATTTGATCTTCGTAATCATCGCAACTTTTAACAAAACATTTTCAAGTTGTTATTCATCGTAGACTGACATCAGTTGGCGGTTGCGCTATATCGTGAGCTAAATGAAGTTGGAAATATGAACCATTGGATTCTGAGCCAGTGGCTCAGTGGTAACGTGCTGGCGACAGAACCTGAAGGTCGCGGGTTCGATCCCTGACGGGGTCGTGGGTGTGCACTGCTGAGGAGTCTCGTACTAGGACGAAACAGCTATCCAGTGCTCCCAGGTTCCCTTTGTTCCTCCAACTGATGTCAGTCTACGGTGAATAACAACTTGAAATGTTTCTAAATCCCCACAACTCTCTCAAAAAACATTTTCAATTTCCTCCTATTAACTTATCTCATTTTACCTGATCCTTTGATTGTTTATTGATGTTCTCACCCCTTTGTAATCTGTATGCAGTTTATAAACGATTTGCAGATCTTGCGTAACCCTATTTTGTTATCATCCGACCTTTACGTCATCAACTAGCAACATTATAGTTATCACCACCTTTATTATTGTTTCAACCCCCCATTATTTAGGTTAAATCTTCCTCACGGATTGCAGTTTTTAAATATCATATATATATATATATATGTACATCCATTTAAACATGGATGATACCTTTATAGTTCTCAAAAGTGAGATTACTAAGGATACTGTCTGTACATATATATATATATATATATGTACAGCTTGAGAATTAATTTGTTGAAGAGTCCTCTTCGCTGAATATCTTGTTTTAATAGTTTTTACCTGCTTCCTTAAAAGCTTCTAGAGGCAAATCGTCAATTTCTACTGATCTGCACCAATTCAGTTTCGAAACAGCCCTATCAACTTAAAGATTTTAAGGACCAATGCCTACGTCCTATTCAGGTTTGAGCTGGATGCTAGACAAATCAAGCGTTGGTTTGGGCTAGTGGAAATGTGCTTCCAATCGTTCCATTTAACGCTCTAATTACCTGTTTTTAGAGGTCATCCGGGTTTCGTCCTTTTTGGTGATGACCCCACTGACCATCATCTGGGATCGGCAAGTGTCTCAATCCTTCCTAACTCTTACAGATCCACCCAGTTAGACAGTACACATATAGATGCTGACTAGTATCCAGCTCAGAATTCGGCTTTCTGCTCTAGAAATTAATGCAAGTTCATGAAAGCTGTTGCATCTAGGGACGCGTGTAGAAGAAAATTTTGAGATTCATCACATTAGTCAGGTGAGATAAAGTGAATAGTCACATTCAGGTCCTGTATATTTGTTTCAAAAGCAGTATACACCCATTTCTTATGATTCCTGAGTTTCGGCAAGAGATGTCTGTTGTCCATTTTGTCATAGGGTTTGGGCTCTGAAAGCTGCAATATGAAATCGATAGCGGGGTTTTAGGAGATTAGGAGTGGTGTCCAGCTGGCTCGGATTTTTAACAATGGTCACGGCGTGACAGGTTGAGGAATTTGTGGGAGGCTTGACATCAATATCAGGAAGTGAAAGCAAGGAAGGTGACAAAAGTAAGGAGAGTGGATTACAGTTAGTTCTTTTCTGTAGCTGATTGACACTTCCCGACTATACGGATGGTAGAATTTGTTTCTGTTAGGCACCTAAAAAAGAAAATGGATTAGTTTTGCGTGACTGCAGAGCCCAAGAGACACTGACTTGAAACCTTTCCAGCATGATGAAATATTAAGGAACAAGGGTTCCACCAAAGTAGCTAGTTAAGTCGTCGTGACATACTAGCCCCATCGCCATTTCAACGTAGCATCTACCGGTCTGGAGATAGAGTACAGTCTTTTATTAGGCCGATCTTATCACTTTAATATCTTATAAGGCAGAGATCCCATAGTATGAACGCACAATCTCTCAGTCAAATCACCTACAATATTTTGTATAAATCATGAAAATCAATATCGTATGAAGTACTCTGGTTTACTTAGCATGAATAACTTATCAGGTAAACAAACTCTAGAAAGGAATGGTAAGAATACCTGATTTCAATCAGAAGCTATTATCAATGAAAATGAGGGCTTTTCGAAAACGTATTGCTGAACATTACCAGGTTTGGCCTACCAAAGACGGTCAAAGGAAAACGACTTCATCCATATGTGAACATCTTATTGAATTAGGTCATTCAGCACCTCGAGATTCATCCTTAAAAATAATTTACAAAGTTAAATTGAACTACTCCAAAAGTTTACGTTTCCACCACTTATGCACAGCTGAAGCATTGGCTTTACATGAAGAAAAACCGAAACTTCATTCAGAAACGTTTTGTGAAACCACTTTCGCTACCTTGGCCATAACAATTCATTTTGTTGATTTTGTCAATTTCATTTCACTTCACTTCACTTTGGTATACTTCTCTTTTATTATCATCATTATCACCAATTTTCACTTCATTGACAACATTTAACCAATATTTCACTTTTTAATATCAATTAATTCCTAGTTCATTGACCCATTTTACATGTTTCAGCTAAATTATCACCATTTTACAATTCTTTGACAGCACATGTCTCTTATCTCACCACTTGTTGTCAATTCGTTCCTTATTCAGCGACTCATTTTCTATTGCTTCCACTTGAACAAATACCACCACCTACAACTATTGTATATTTTGCATATTGACTGAGCAACTTTTAAGTGCAATTATCTGTCACTTTACCGAGTATAAATACGACTGTACAGCTTGATAATGAAGTCGTTGAAAAGAAATATTTCTTCGCTGATACATATCTTGTTCTTATTCATGAATAAATGGGTATATTTCGTCAACTAAGGAAAAAACAAAAGATTTTTAAAAAAAACTCTAATGGTAACGATTTAAATTTACACAAATAAAAATATGCCTGTGCAATGATGAAAATGATTATTAATTTCATGTTTTACACAGAAATTCAACTTTCTTTATTTGAGAAACATCTGTTTATGAGGAAAAGAAAATGTTAATTTAGTTAGTTGACCATACTGTCTGTGAAAGGATAGTTTGAATGAAACGAGTGAATATATTGTAATTATCCTAGTATCTACAAAAGTTATCATACTGAGGCTGTCTATATTAGTACGAAAGCTAATTTCAGCAGATATCCAGGTTCACAGAACAACGCAATACTGAAACCAGCCTACTAAAGTACAAGTGTGTTCGCCGAAAAATCTACCGATAATTACAGTGAATCAAATACATTCAGCTCAATTCAACGAAGGAATGGTCTAGATGTTAGAAATACACTCACTTATTAGTCCTACTGTATTTAAATTGTATCTAAAATATATTCCCGATATCTCAACATCTCAACAGAGATATAGCTACGAGTAGGAAAGTTAGAAATGATCTGGGCGGAATTAACGTATACTGATTAACGTTATAATAGGAAAATTCTCTAGGTACCTACAAAAACGCACATAATCACATAAATTAATTGTCGGAATGATAAATCACAATCATATATATAAGCATATCAGATGAATTAGTGCATCATGGCAACAATTTTCTGCATATTCTACTGATTTTATCCCAGTTTTTATTTATTTATTTTATGATGATTGCAATGATAAGAATCAGCGCGTAATTGCTCGAGAACAACTCCGTTCCGTCCTCTCAAAATGTATAACTCCCTTGAAGTTGAATACAGGATCATGTTTTTCAGTTACCATTTAAATAATCAGTAAATATATCATTGCTTTTTAGTACGAAAATCTATGGAAAAACTATTCTACAGTTTATGAAAAATAAAGATATTTTTTTCAGGAAACTCTAGATAATTTTTGATATTATAGCTTGTGAATCACCGTCTCTGATTAGAAAGAGCTGATTGCCCCCTATTGGCACATGGGTTCATGTGCAGATGGCTTGATATTACACTTATTCTCAATTTTGATAATGTAGATGGATGGTGACTAGTAGTGGGACCCAGAATGCACATTTCCATCACTAATATCAAGATATAAAACATTCTTAATCAATTAGGAGAAATAATTCGATGGGATAATTGTTTGAACGGTTTGTAAATCTACCAAGCCGAGGTGACGAGAATACTGGATTCATTTGTTACTGTCTTGTTCTTCGTCCTCATTCATTGATGCCTATCACAAACTGCATATAAATCTCACCCAAGAGTGTCGACATTTATCAACTAACTGATAACAGTTCAGTCGTTGATTTCTAGAGATGGATGACAGTCATCAAGATGAATTTCCAGTTCTCAAGGAAAGCCATGATCTGTGAGACCTAACTCATTAGTTGTGACAGAATGGACCATGATTGTGGTATATCACGAACTGACACCTGACGGTCCTGGATTTTGTCAGTGTTGTGATGATTAGTTAGGTTGGAATTCTTTTTGATCAAAAGTGAGATGAGTACGGCTTTACTTACCAGTAGGATTATGGGAAACCATTCATTTTAAAAATCTAGGGGTTTTTTCTGAACGACTGCAAAAACATTAAGATGTTCAGCTCAATTCACTGGATCTATTTAAGACATCAAACATAGTAATGAAACGAATTTCAACTTAAAATAGTGAACTGGATAGGTCGCTTACTACTTTCATCACCAAATCATACTGCGGTTAAACCTCAAGGATTTGCTTTTGAAAAACTCGTGTAAGAATAAGATAAACAAACTTGCAGGAAAATGTGCTTACATCTTCGTTGTATTCTTGAAAACAACTAAAACTTTAGAAGTAAAATGTTCAATTATTGTAGTGTTTGGAAAGTTAGACGTGTTTTTTCGCTTAGTATTAACTTCATGCTTTAATTTGTAAATAAATATATTCTGGAGATAAAGTGCGTGACGTTTTATGCCATGTTATCACAAGAGTACTTGCAAAATATTTTGCATGAATTGAGCAGAGTTAGAATACCATTATCTTCACTATCGGCATTCGGCATGTTACCTTGTAAGCTTTTTATGGATGACGTGACTGATATTACTGGTAATTATTTCGTTCAAACAGTAGGTGAAATCAGTAGTTTTAAGCGTAATTTTAATCATTCGCTCCATTTATTGTAATAAGTTAATATACAACGCCAAAATAAGCTTAAATGATGGCTTGCCTCATATCAGCACTACTTTTTGAAGTCTATGATAACTTTTTTCAGTGAACAGTGAATAATTTCAGAGCTTCATGCTAAGCATTTTCAAAGATCCAGAGAAATGGGCTCTTTCTCTTATAATAAATGGGAACACCATTTTCTCAAGGAAAACTTGATGTGGACGGAAGAATATAAAGTACTTGAATAAACGAAATATATACACAATTCATCTTGATGTAGAATAAAGTTATAGCAGGAATGGGTAGGTGGTGAAGTCCCTGACAGTAGCACTAGATAAACCAAGTTCGAGTCTGAACAGGGACATCAGTTCCCTAGAGGTCACTGACGAGTACAAACAAGCACGAAATGAGGGTCTAGTAGGATTTCCAGTCTATTAACTCCAATCAGTTAACATATGATCAAGCTATCAACAGCCCATGAGACGCAACATTTTGGGTGAATACTTTAAAAGAAATGTCTGTCAACAATAAATGCTCAATCATTTAGCAGAATTAAATATCTGAAAATAGATATTTCAAGCCATCAGATTCAGGTTTTATGTCAAATGAACTTATGTGATAAAATGTATTCGCAATCCACTAATATACTCATTTACCGCGATGAATGTGAAGTAGCATCTTTTTGTGATGTATTCAGCGAGTGTTTAGCTGAAGTATTCGGTCCACGAACGAATTACTTCCGAGACAATGCAAACAGCTCAACTGTCAAATTTCAAACGCTATTTCGCATCTACGCTCAGAGAAACATTACGCAATACTAATTTGTTGAATGACCGTATTGCATGTCTTGAACTACTGATGAAGGTAAATTAGTAAAGACAAACAAATATCTAGTAATTATTTGATTTACACGTGACTGTAAATCCCTACCAGGTCATGAGTTCATCAGTCTTGACTTATTAACCAAGTGTTTCTTATGTTAAATAAGGTATTTATAGCAAGTACTGTCTACTTTTTGATTGTTTATAGGTAGAAATTTGCATAGGTATACAGGTAAATCTTAAGTGATATATACGTCCGCAATGCGATCCCACAAAGCATCAGGTACAACTCGATAAATGATTCAAGTATCAAAAATGAAACCGTTTGAGGAATATGGATAATGGAAAAGAATGCGTCATATCTGCACCGACAAAGTTGAATCAACAACAATAACCGTGATCAATAGCCCTGTTTACATTACGGTAGTTGAGTTCGAGCGAAATAAGGTAATATCATTGAGTAGATTCTGTTTACAGAAGGTGAACAGATGAGTTGAACCAAAAATTCAGTGACTAAAAGAATGTTGAAATTTAAATGATAATTGATGAAGAGCACTGAGAGGGTATTCTGAAAGTTACTGACTATATCCTAACGTTAGTCTGAATGTTTCTACGACTACATTAAGGTTACTTCTCCTCCTTGTTAATCCTTCCATGTGTAAAACATCACGAGAATGGTTGTTTAAGAGTGAAATGAGTTAAACGACACTACGTAACTGCACACTACTGTTTTTCAGTGAGAAAATCAATTTGAAATTAGGAGTGTTTACAAAACTAACTGCTTACTTGTATAGCCTGCGTTTACCGTGCATCAGCGTAGACTCACTCTATAATGACCATCTTGATCATTTTTTCATATTCCACAACTTATTTTAATGAAAGCCTTTTAAGGAGTTCTCTAGCTGTCCCGTAACAAACCCTAACTCCAGCATAGATGACACCAGCAGCAGTTGTGACTACTTAACTTATCAGAAATGCTAATAATTTTTACACTTATGCTATGCTAAATCTCACAACCTCATTAAATGTATAACGATCAAAGAAACCACAAATAGAATGGCTATCTATTCACCAAATTGTCTGATAAATGGAATAGCGAAACCACTTTTCCATAAACACCACACTTGTTTGGATACTGAACAGTGTGACCGAAACAATATCAGTGTTTTACGGAGTGCATAAGTACATATTTTTACTTCACTATTTTTAAAGTGTGAAATTTACTGAGACGGTTATACGCTAACCTTATCCATGTGCCAAATAATCCAGTAAAATTTCATTTTAAAAGTCCCCTAATACTAACAATGATTACTTTAATGGAAATGGACAATTTTCCGAGTTTGTGTCTTTGTTGAAAGTGCATGGTTTTCGACAATTTCTGCCTTCATCGCCAGAGGTATTTTGAAATTGGCACCATTAAGGGTTTTCCATCCTGTAAGGTTTAGTTGTGGGACAACCACGTGAGTTGCTGCGATGGGCTGAAACACTTTTCTGCTTTGTACCACGTGACTTATGGGTTCGGATTAGTAGAAGTTGTATAGTTCTGCCACTTCCGAAATCCTTCTCTCAGGTGTTTCGTAGACCGAATATATGTTAGAGACAGACCTGTTAGAGATCTCCAATACTTATCTGCTGAGGCTGCCAAGTCATCGATTGCAACCGACTAAAGTGTCATCGTCACGGTTTGCACTGGTTATGGTAGTCTAGAGAGAAACAGTTAGTGGAAAAGGCCATTATGGAACGTCCGTTGCCCAGTTACTTCTTGTATCCATGCGAGTACACCAGTAGCTGAGTTGTTCCTTACCTCGATGTTACGAAGCAATTCGTCTAAGCGCTGGCGATCTGTGAGATCGCTTTTCTTCGAAAGGGCTGCTTTTAGCAGTGCTTAAGGATCACTTACTTCTGGACTAAATATGTATGCTGTAACGTGCCTCCTTAACTTGATCTAAGAAAAGAATTCCACACTCTGAGAAAATCGCTTGTGAAATTCTATTCAATTTACTTTCAGAATCCAGAATACTTGACCTGAATCTCTGTATTAAAGCCAACCGATAAAACGAAGCATAAATGGAGCGATAAACACCGACATATCTGTACCATTGTGAGGGAACATCGAAATTCATAGTACAGCATGCGCAATACAGAGGACTGAAGTATACCACTTTGTGAAATATAAAGCTAAACGACTGAAAACCATTGGAATTCATAGTCAGCATTCTTTAGCCATTTGAGTTCATAAGCTAACTATTTCCCTTGTCGCTTTCATCAAATCGCCTGAATTTTAAAGTAATGATGGATAGTGGTAAGCAGCGGAATCCAGGATGTGCATTTCGTTCTACTCGAGACTGATCAGCTGGGTTTACCTCACTTCCAGTAAGCGGTGCTATTCCCACTGGGACTTGAACCCACAATCAACCTCTCCGGACACCAGGGTGCTATCCACTAGACCACCGACTCACGATAGCCACTCCTTGTGGCACGGATATAGTTTTTATGTTGCCACTTGTATCACCCCGTCACTGAATAAACCAGCGGCCTAGTGAATGGCAGGTTCAAATCTTAGTGGGAGCAACATAGCTCACTGAGAGGCAGTCACATCCAGCTAACAAGTCCCAAATTAGAAAAAAACGCACATCCAGGATTTCACTACTAGTCACTATACACTATTACTGTCAAACTGAAACTGCGGACAGTATCTCGGCCTCCGTTTACGGACTCATATGCCAATGGATATCGTTCACTTCGGTCCAGCGAACCATGGGGTAATGCAGGCGACAACATAAAAAGTCCGAATATATTAAACTAGATTTGAGTTACTCCTAGACCATCGACAAACTCCGCTGTCAACGGCAAGAAATGTCACGTGGTACGACTGCTTGATCGCATGAATTCCCAGCTGCCCGTACTAACATATGACGTACAACTGACGGTAGTAAGAACAGACTATGCATATAACTCAGACTATGAGTTTTTTGAGTAAAGTGTTAAAGGACTCTCTCGTACTTCAGGAATGCTCAAAGTATTCAACTTGCATCGTATTTCAAGCAGTGGTATATGCACTGGAAATTTATTACTTACAACGAATAAATCGGGAAATTGGTAATTGGACGTAAATATACATCTGTTCCATGTCAATGTGGTATATTAAACACTCATTCAGTCTCCATTTAGAAAACTCACTTTGACCTCAAACAACAATCGAATCAGGTCACCCTGGGTACACAGAAAAAATGTTCAGAAAAAATAGTAAATCATTGAAAACAAAACTAAAAAGGTCAAATGGTGACGAGAAAATCAATCAATCACATTGCGCCAAGGTGAAAATACAACATATTATCAAGAAACATTGTAAAATGAAATAGAAAAAAACTAATAGCGAAAACATCACAATAACCAAAACAAATTGTATTTCATCTGAACGATCTAGGTCATCTAGGTTTCCTTTTGTTGTTGTTGTTGTTTTTCGGATTCCCTTTTCAAGGTCAAACGAAAACAAAGACAAGGATTTGTTAATATCATCTTGCAATAGTATTGATCGATTGTAGATAATTCAACAATGAAGTGTAGAATTCGAAAAAACTGAATTTAAATAAGGTGCCATTGAAGTGGAGACATTGCGGAATACAATCTTGCTACCCCATTGATTCTGTTCATTGAGTGTCACAAGTAATAACGATCAACCTTTAACGGAAATACGTATTCGAGAGAGGTTATTTTCACAGAGTTAGTACAACCCTGAGAATTACACATTTGGTCAAAAACAGCACCGAACAAACTTAATCGGTAACCCCTGCTTCAATGTAGTAAAACGAATAGAATCGAAGTAGAGACAACTTGATAGGAACGGCGTCCTGCATACTGCTGTTAGCCACCAAGCGGATTACAACATAATGCGTAATCGGTCAGTATCGAGGCCTCTATATAGGAGCCTATATGCCAACAGAGGTCAAGCAATTCGGCCTGACATAACGATGTGAGATTACAAATATCAAACGGTAACAAGTGATGCCCGTTGCACATTAGTTGGATAAAACTTTGGCGTTTCAATTGATGGGTACTGAGTTCGAGTCCCAGTGGGAGCAACATCCCTCACTGGCATGCAGATACCTCCCATATAACTAATTCCAGATAGGATGAAACGCTCATTTTGGATTCCACTGCTAACCACCTAGCAGATTACAATGCAGCTCACACTATTGACACGGGAACTCCATTAAGACATGCGATCGACATAAAAGCGTTTAGAATTGCAATAGTTAAAAGATTTTGACACGATGTTATATCCATTTTTTTAGTGAAACGGTGAAAAAAAGGATTAGGATAACCTTAAATTGACCTGACCTGCTTTCTGATTGCTTATTTTGGTTATATTCATATATATATATATATATATATATATATATATATATATATATATATATATATATACTTTCCACTTAATCTCTTTAGCTCTCCCTATCACCTTTCAACCTCGATTCTAATGGATATCATGCTTGAACTCGTTAGTCTGACTGACTAAATAGTTAGTGGGTTAGTTTGACTCAATGACCGCAAAAATACAACGAATTCATCCCGGCGCTTCTGCTTATTCTCTTGACTATTCTATTTCCTCAATAAAAAGCAATGAAACAAGATAACAATAACAATAATAATAGTAATAATAGTAAAAGGGAAAATGAACCCGAGAAATTGGGTTAGATAAGATTTTCTGATACTGACCTTATAACTTCCTGATTTCAAAGACCCATATGATGATGAGGATAAGGAGGTGGTGATGTTGGAGTTTTTTTCATGAGGCATAAAATGAAATGGAATGAAAATAACTGGAAAAAAATGATAGAAGTGGTGAACAATCATTTCATTCCCTTTTGTCTGCCTAGCCCCCCCCCTCCCCCCTATTTTCCTTCGCCAAAAATTAAGGAGAGAATTAAAGGAGCAATTTCGAAATTCTTCAAGAGATTTACTGTGACCTCTTCATCATGCTGGAAAGAAAGTAGGAGAAAGGTTCAAAAGTTTACAATGAGTTTTTTTTCATGATTTCTGTTTTTTTCGTCTTCGTATTCATTATTCGCATCCTAAAGAAAAACATTTTCATTGAAGTTGCAAAAAAACTACTTAACTGAAAGAACATTGCAGTAGTATAATGAGAAATCATAAAATTTTAGAGGTTTACTGTTAATTTGAATACAAACAGCATCATGTCAGTAATCATGAAATGTTATAACCCGAAAATTCAACGCTAGCCTGAAGGCCAAATAGAATATAAATTTTTTAGGCCTTGTGACAGGTATTACGTTCAATAGCCTGTAGATAAAAGTTCAAAGATTATTTACAAATATAATCAATCAGTTTTCAGGAACTTTAAGACAACATATGTACGTCGGTCATCTTCAGCAAAAACTTTCTCATGAAAATAATGAAATATTACCACTTTTAGACAGTTCATATGAACTATGATCAAGACATGACCGAATGTTGCCGCAAATACTGGGCACCTAGTAAAATGTTGACATTATATATATATATATATATATATATATATATATATATATATATATATATATATACCACAGCGTGTTTTAAATAAAGTAATTCCAGAATTCAGCACTCAAGTTTGATCTGAGCTTCTTCAAAGGGATATTTTATTTTAAATACTCTGTGACTTTCAAAAATATAACCTCTGTCCAGACAGTTTGTTAGTAAAGAGTAAGTGGTTGACGGGTACATAATATGGGTGAATAAGTCAGGTATACAATCAGATCACATCATGAACGGATCAAAGCTAAATTTATTGACTAGTGTAACTTTGCAATCATGTCAAGAGATTAACATTCTGGAAGCGATCCACAAACATTATAACAATTTTAAACGAGTAGCAGATAATCAGTCTTCATTTGTTCCCCAGTGTTGACCTAAAACGATGACTGTCTTCTAAATCACTTGTCTAACAGCGACTGTATCCCCCTGAATTCATTTTGGAATACACCGTCTGCAGTATCAAGGACAATGAGCCACTTGGCCTGTACCAATCCTCACTGTAGATATTTATGTGTTGACTTACTTCCTTCTTGAAAGTGTTCCTTGGAGAAGCTCTTATCAGTTGTTCATGCCGTAAGCTTTAGCCACTGACCAGCCAATGAAAAAATATTGGTCCCAGTAACGATCTGTATTCCGAAAGTAGCCGAACTTATGCAGCATATGATTACATAACTTCAGGTGAATACATCATCCTTAAAAACGGTGGATTCAGACTTAAATGTTAGGAGAGCTAAGATAAACACAGTCACAGTTGCTTCTTTGTCTGTAAACACAGAGTAGGGTTTTCCTGTGACAAAATATTACTATAAAACAACCATAGTATAAGCAAGTTCAGGCGTAATTGTGTACAGAAATGGGCAATGTATCACTGTGCTATCACTAATGATAATCTGAGTCTACTATTATTAGTTATTATTACTATTATTTGTCCCTTGGGTTCCTAGTGGAACATGGGGATTCAGTAGCACGCCTCCATTCCACTCTCCTCTCTGCAGTCTTCTCAACCTGCCTTCATCACTGCCCACTAACTTTCCATTTATTCCTCACACTACTCCTCCCCCATCTCACCCTTGCATCCAACGCTCAACTCGTCGTTTCCCATGCGGGTTCCACTCGACGGCCTGGCACATGATGTCTCCAATCGGTCTTCTCAGTGTATGACCAACCCACCCATCTCCACTTTCTTCTTCTCCACATCTGTTGGACGATGGGTTCTTGGTTGGTTGGTTACCAGGTCAGAGTGACTTCCTCCTTGCTTATTCTTATTATTCTGACAATCCATCTGATCCTCAGTATCGAACGTGGGCAGCTGTTCACTGTGTGTCTGTAGTTTGTTGGAAATGCTTTTCGTAACTCTCCGCCAAGTCTCTCAACCATGACATAGAAGAACTGACTTACTTGACAGAATTAGTGTTGAAAATCCGCATCTCGTTCACGCTTTATTCTGGCTGAGCTCAGTGCAGTGCAGTAGATCTCCACACTGATTATTTCAGATTAGTGCAGGAGGGCCTGTCTTGTTGTCTTTCCGAATCTGGCTGCTTTGATATCCTCATCTGTGCTTGTGCCGCCACCTGTAGTTGAAACCATGCTGCCTAGGTAGGTAGGTAGGTAGGTGGGTAGGTGTGGGGTGGTAGGTAGGTAGGTAGGTGTGGGGTGGTAGGTAGGTAGGTAGGTAGGTAGGTAGGTGTGGGGTGGTAGGTAGGTGGGTAGGTGTGGGGTGGTAGGTAGGTAGGTAGGTAGGTAGGTAGGTAGGTAGGTAGGTAGGTAGGTAGGTAGGTAGGTAGGTAGGTAGGTAGGTAGGTAGGTAGGTAGGTAGGTAGGTAGGTAGGTAGGTAGGTAGGTAGGTAGGTAGGTAGGTAGGTAGGTAGGTAGGTAGGTAGGTAGGTAGGTAGGTAGGTAGGTAGGTGAAAGCGACAACTTCCTTTAGGTTTCTCCAGTTCATGCTGATTCGGGCTTGTTGCTGTTGGTTGGGTATATTCATCATTCACCTACATTCACCTAAAGGAAGTCCCGTCTTCGCTGCCCCACCTCTTCTATCAACTTGTTGCATTTCGCCTGCAGATCTTCCAGTTTCTTCGACAAGATACTAGACATAAATCATCGGTGACGAAAACCAAATCTTGTGGGGTCTCTTCATCCGTCCAGTCAGTGTATGCCCATCTTCTCGCTACTCACACTTGTCTGCTGCATGATCCAGTCGACTCCAGTCCAGTTGACCACAATCAGGAAGATCATTGGAGATAGTAGGCGGCAACCTTGTCTTATCTTGTCTTGTCTTGTCTTACTCCTGTCTTCACTTCAAAGGCATCAGTGAACTCTCCATTGTGAATCACTTGGCATGTACCATCCTCCTCATGTGGCACATAGCTGGTGTTCAATGAGGTTGATAAAGGTTTGTGGCACTCAAACCGTAGTAGTATTGAAGCAGCAGCTGTCTGTCAAATTACTTCTCAGTCTACGCTATCGAAGGAAGACCTTGTCAAAGTCGATGAGGTTGGGGTAGACAGCTTCCATTCTGCCATTCTATGCTGTGTTCTATGATGATGATGATGATGATGATGATGATGATGATGATGATGTGTAGTGTAGCGTTGCAATTCGGTGAGCACATGATTTGTTCTTGTTGAAGTCAGTCAGTCAGTCAGTCAGCCAGTCAGCCAGCCAGCCAGTCAGTCAGTCAGTCAGTCAGTCAGCCAGCCAACCAACCAACCAACCAACCTGTTCCGGTCGTCATCCAGTTGAATCCAGCTCATCATTTAGTCTCTCCAGTATGATACGGAATAATATTTTACTTGGGTGTACAACAGCATGATTCCACGTCAATTCTTACAAACACTTAGGTCTCCCTTCTTTGCAAGTCTGACAAGGTGGCTCTTCTCCCAATCTGCGGGTATCTCTCCTTCCCACCTCCCCCCTCATCCCCCTCCTTGCAAACCTTCTGCAACAGTGGTGTGAGCATGTCCACTACTGATGTCTCTGCGTCTGTTTCCAGTGTTTCTCAGGGGAATTCCATCTAGTCCTGCTGCTAACCTGACTCTCAGTGACTTTATGGCGTTAAGGCACCACTCGGCTTTTGTCGGAGGGTTTGTGTTCACTGGTAATTCCGTGGCCGGACTGCTGGTGGTATTTGTGGACGAGTTGCAGACGGTGGTGGTGGTGGATTCAAGAGTTTTCGAGGTGGTCAACAGATCGTTTTCTTCGTTCCTCCTCTCTCTTCGGTAACTAAGACTCCTCCACTATCTCTCATTCCTTTCATCGGTGTTGATTTCTTCACTCACAGATAGTAACCTGGTTATCTGATATAATGTTGTCAGGTCTCTATCTCTCTTACCACCAGCCTATTCTGATTCACTTGCAAGTGTGTTGTAGAAGTGTATTTTGTCTCTTCGCACACTCTCCTTCACTTCTTTACCCGTGTAGTGTTTGATAGATTGTACTCAGTTCCTCTTCTCGTTGTTCATCCCCACACTGCACTGCACTGCACTGCATTGCACTGCACTGGTTCATCTTCTGCTTCACTATCTCCCTCTCCCTCTCCCTCTCCTTCTCCCTCGTCTATCAGCTTCCATATGTCCACAGAGATCCATTCCTTGTCTCGTTTCTTCTTCTTCTTCTTCTTCTTCTTCTTCTTCTTCTTCTTCTTCTTCTTCTTCCTTCCCAACATGGTTATGCAGGTTTCTTTCCACATAGCCTTCAGGGAGTTCCAGTGTTCTTCCACAACCCATCCTTCACGTATGTGGATGTTGCTCAATGTCTCCCATTTTGTCCTGATAACTGGCTGACTGACGTGAAGATGTTCTTTGGAGTTTCATCCTTCAGTGCAGTTTCTGTTCTGGGTGTTCAATTTGAACTGTGGTCTATCATCACCATCTTCTTTGAATTGAATGTTTTCAACTTGATTTTGAAGGTAGTTTCCTTGTACTGGATAGTGAAGTGGTGTGAGTGGTGTGAACCTACCTGCATCTGCTCCCCTTCTTCATGTGATCTTGTGTCGAGTAGGTTGGCTGTGTCTCCATCTCCACTCTCTTCACATTGAGATGAAGTCGATCTGACTTCTAGTGTAGTGTGCCCTGGTGTCTGGTGAAATCAAATCCATGTCACTCGCTTCGTGAATATCCTTGTGTTTGTACACACTGCCTCACCTCACCTCGCCTCGCCTCGCCTCGCCTCGCCTCGCCTCGCCTCGCCTCGCCTCTCCTCCAATCACCAAATCGTTGAATGCGCAGAAATCTGCAAACAATTCTCCATTCTCCTTCATTCCACCGAGTGCCTCTCAACTCATGATTGTTTCTCTTCCTGTGTTGTCTGATCCACGCAGTTTGGCATTCATGTCACCCCACTCATTAGAATGAATTTTGATGTCACCATTTGGGGTGGGGTCTTGTCCAGTACTGATTGCAGTTGTGTGTAGAATTCCTCCTTCTTCTCTTCATCTGCATTATTTGTAGGTGTGTGGCGTAGCATTGTATGATTGTGACTCTGCTTCGTTTTGAGTTGAATCTTGCTGTCATGATTCTCATCGTGATAGTGCAGGGGAGATTGGTTCCCACTTCATGAGAGACTTTGACACTCTTAGTGATATCATGATAGCCACTGGAAAACTCAGTGTGCTGTGCTTGTGGTTGTCGTTTGGGTGACAATGTGCGAGTAGATTATTGACTCTGCAATTGACAGTTTGGAGAATCCACTTCCATTCCATCTGCAGATTCCTCATCGATTCCTAGCACTTGAATACCATACCTCCTCATCTCTTTTGCAATCTGGGTAGACTTGCTAGGTTCAAACTTTGTGTGGACATTGCATGTCATCATGTTTACTTTTGCTTTCATTGAGAGAAGAGAGGACATATCGGTCGATTGGTTTCCCGGATACATTCAGCAAGTGGCGTTATTTCGTCTCTCGGCTTCCAGTGGGGAATAAGTTTATTTTGATTTTTAATATTTTTTGTGTGCATTGAAGTTTGTTTGGCGATTGGATTGGTTTTGCGGTGTAGGGTTGCTAGCCCTATGTTCAACCTTCCCTCTTTATCCGGTCTTGGAACCGGTTAGTAACTAGTGAACTAGTTAACCAGGTGAAGTTTGAATCTAGTACAGGGTGGGTAAATTAAGAAAGGTAGTTATGAAAATGAAGAAATATCCGAAAAAGTCGAACTACACCTGCGAATTGCCGAAGGGATCACATCCTAGACTGTTAAACTTAAAATAGACGTATCTGCAAGAAAAAACTTGAGAAACTGAGGCAAAATAAACTCAAGTTGCTTACTTTCTCATAAGTATGCCAAAATGCATGAAGTTGACACGCTCTAAACCAACGTTTTTGACTATTTTCGAGGATATTTAGAAGAGCTGTATATATGGACTGTCTAAAATATTGAAAAACACCTTTTCTCTGTTGTGTACTCCCATTGCAGTTTAAAAACCAAAGAATATTAATTTAGTTTGGAGCTTTGGGGGGATTTATTGATCTCAGGTTCATATTCATCGTTCTCCTACAGTTTTATTGTCACCCTGATTGTAGATGACTTTTGACGTCTGAACATAACACCTGGATAGACATCAGTGCTCTGTTCCAATAAAATCTAAGCTTGGATAGTGACAAAAATACCAAGATATTCAGTCCATTCCACTTTACACTAGCAGGGTGGAAAACTATAATCCACACATTAAGAGTTTGTTTTAGATTTGAAAGCAAAAATTAAAAGACGTCAAGTCAGGAAACTCATTCAAAAAATTTGACTGGTAGTGTTCCCATTACTCTGAGAGATTTACCCATTTTTAGTTTAGATTTGTTGTTCAGATATTTCCATAGATAAATTTGAACCTTATATCAGAATTTCCTGAACAAATCACATTCTCTGACCAAGGCTTAGTCAAAGAACACCAAACCATCCTCATCTTGAGCTACAAATCTTTTCCATCATTTCAGTGGTAAACATGAGTTTTAACATAACAGGTACAATAGTTTTATTCCAAGTCTTCTTACGAGCCGTTGACAACCAAAAAGAATTTTACTGTCAAAATATGCAGAAAATGTTTACATAGTTGAATCAGATTATTACTATAAAAGCAGTTTCATCTTCTTCGATAGAAATACTGCCAATATTCATCATGTGTATCAAGTCTGTGGCGTTTATTTTCATTCACTAAAGTAAAAAGTAAAAGTTTTCTTCTTTAAAATATTTCAAATTGGTAATTAAGCTCTTTCGAAAAGCTCTACTGGACAAACTGAGAAATTGTTAGTAATAACTTGTTTATAGACTGACAGGTTGAAATACAGGTGAAAGCTTAATTAGGAGCATCACACTGAGAACTAAGCATTTAGCGCTCCAATAACTCAACTTCAATACCTCCTCACTATTGACCACATTTTCATTTCACCGTATTTACAGAATTTTGTATCAGAGTGTCATGTGAATATAAGACTTCTGTTGTAGCGGTCTAACAAGACTGAGAATTTGTTCTTTTTTGCATACATTATAGAGATAATGATACAGTGCAATGTTAAACTCAGTTTAGGAAATCAAGCAACTACCAGGAAAAACATCATTTTAGGAATGAACGGTTTAATGTCAAGCTAGTCAAATACTTTCGATAAAACCCAGTCGACTAATTAATCAACCTATCTAGCTAAAATTCTAATGTAACTGTTTGAAAGTTCACCAAACCATAGAAAGGTTCATGTTTTTTCAAGAAGAAAACTAAATAAGAAATATTGAAAGCAGAATTCACTGAAGTTTGTTCTTATCTCTGTGTGTGTGTGTGTGCGGCTGATCTCAGAAAGCATGACTTACATGCGACATATCACATGCCTACTTTCTTATTACCACGATAAGCTGCATGCTGCACATCTACATGTTGAGAGGTGCATTAATGAACAATTTCCTTTCAAGTGGTAATTCATATCACCTTTGATAATAATCACCAATTACTGGTGTTCGCGTGAACTATGCTCACGTGTCGATATAAAAATAAGTTAAAGATTTAAATGATGAGTAGAGGAGTGTAAAGAGGAAGTTTATCACAATTTCATAGAAGAAATCACAGAACTCTAATCAACAAAATTATAATATTATCATTTCACTACTTTCAGTGTAGAAAAACAGAGAAATAACGATGCATACCTTTGGTCTTGATAGTACTTAGCAGCTGATTTCTCCAAGCATCATACTTCATGTCAGTCAGATTGTAACCTGTGGTCGTAGCTGGATGGTTCCTGTTGAAGACCTATAGACGTCATATTCATATGACAAGTCAAAGATTGCTCAGCTCTGAAGAATATCAATAAAAAAACCATAATCTGAGAGCATTTCGTAAGCTATATACCTGACTAGACCATTTGTGAATTTGACTTGGCAGGAACAAATAATTGTCGACTTCTCAGATTTATCTCATCGGGCTAGTTAAATCAAGTGCTAATCGTAGCATAGATATTGATAACTACCCACTTGTTGCATTAGTATACACCACTAATACCAGAAGTTTTATATCGTTTTCTCCCTTCAGTTAGCATTAAAGATAATATGTAACTTCCTTGAAATGTCACCTGAATTAAACTTCTTTTTAGTTTAGGCCAACTTAAATCCAATGGCTAGCTTGAGAATTATTACCTTACTTAAGTAAGCTATTGTGTCTACCTCTGATAAATTGAGTTTATGCTACAGCAACTGTAGATAATCTAATTACTTATGAAAAATTGATATCACCTGTAGTGTGGAGTAATAAGCTCTCCATGCGTGACAACTGTTATATATTTTATGTGTACATTTTTTAACTCACTGAGATGACTTACAATGTGCAACAAACTTTGCTGCTCGAAAACAAACATTCCACCGCCTACACGTTTTGATCAAAACTTATTCAATCGATAAGACTGTTTAAGTCAACCATGCTAAAGTGTGAGATCCAGTCCAAACCAAAGAAGAAAACATCGTGTTTCCTTTATAAAAGACTGTTCTTATACATGCATAACTGGTTACATACTGTTGCGTAGCCCAATTGGGATATCTTTGCAAGCATTATTTTTAAATATTATTCTTTTTAGATAGCATATGCACTCTAATAAGCAATGTCAAGAAGTATGAAATCAGATTTCAGGGTTACACTGGCCTCCTTGAAGTGCATAGCACGGAGTACAATGCACTAGTGAGATATTCCTAATAACTTACTTCCCTTATCGCATTACTTGATGTAATGAGTTTTGTCGGAAACAGGGACCATAACATTACTTGAATTACTACATAGAAGTTAACTTCTCTCAGTAGGTCTATACATTTCAAGATACTCAAATTCTTCTCGATGAATCCACCCTTTGAGACTTGGTACTGACCAATGTCATTCATACTCACGAACATGCCTGCGTAGTAAGGCTAAATAAATAAAAATCACGACCAGTGGTCCTGTATACTTCAACTTTCATGTAACGAATGTCACATGACTGAAAATTGACTTTCGTTGCAGTATAATGAGTATATTAAAAGTCCTAACTACGTCAGTATTTAATTTATATTCATAGTCAACATTTTCTTAAAAATGATCATGCGCAACTTTCAGCTAGTCCCGTACAGTAAAACAGCCTATACAAACTATATCTTCCTTCAGTGCTGATTTATCCACATAAAACAGCTTCCTATCGGGTGCAACATTTGACCATTTCGGTGGTGACAAATGCTGAAACCAGTTTTTAATTAGTTATATACATATATAAGTTTTGATAAACAACTCTCCATGGAATATTTTATGATAACTGTTGATAGATAATAGCTACTATTGGCGTCAAAAGAAATATTCATTGCCTTTGTTATTTGATACCTGTAATCTCCCGCCGCTATAGTAGGTTGAATTGCTTGACCTCTGTTGACAGATGATCTCCTATTAAGGTGCCTAAATACTATCCAATTTCGCATTATGCTGTTATCTGCTGGCCACGTGTCTCGTCGTATTTAAGACTCAGCAGTTGGACATCCTACCTCACGGATCCCACCACTAGACACTAAACAGACCTTGATCTGGAATGAATTTTTAGATGATGGATCGAATTTTTAACCCAACTGAAAGTTTATACCAGTATCTCTTTCTCTTAAGTGGATGTTTTTTTCGCATAACTTTCATTGTGAATCTAAACGGAATTTACACTTCAATTATCAAAATGAACCAAACTTTCACAATATCTTCACAAATAAAAAAATCTGCTCTTGCGACAAAAATGAATGTGAACAATTTCATTTAGCACTCTCGGTAGTCTCCTCATGGTGATGTATTCCCACCGACTTAATCTGCTTACGTGACTGCATAAATATTTACTGGTTGGTTGATCCTTACTGATCATGTGATATCTTGTTTTTCAATCCTAAGATTTTTAAATTTACCGAATTTCTCGTCACAGCTGTCTACATATATCAATATGAGGGGAAAACGATGATGTTGCCCCAATCCTAGGACATTATTATTAGTATAAAGGTTATGATTTCACCTGCTTTGTCCACAGTTTACATTTGAGTAGTTTGTGTGATTTGGGGTAAAAATTATGTCAATCCTATTTACTTATTCCATCTTTTGTGCTGAATAACATGGAATGAAGAAATTTTGTTTGTCGGTGATATAAACTGTTGCCTAAACCCTAAGAAGTTTTACCTGTGGTCCATGACCTGCTAATTGTATACGATAAGAAGAAGAATGCAGTAGCTACGGGGAACAATGTTGTTGGTGGAAATCAATCTGATAGGTGTCTTTTTACTAAATTTTGACAATACTCATTCAGCTATTGTTGTTGTCATCATGTATTTAGTCAGTAGAAAATTAATCTTCACTGTGTCTTCAATTCATTTACACTTGACACACTAACCAACATAACTGGAAGGATGATTCAATTGAGTGACTCCGCTTCCTACTAAATTGAATATTATCTAAAAGCTGTTTACCAACTGTGATTATTTTGTAATCAAAGAACTGAAGGAAAAAATATTACCTCCTTCAAGTCATCTTCCTTAATAATTCTAGAATAAGAATTCTCACTTCAAATGCTCTTGTAAAGCCAGTTGTGTTGGCCGATATTCTGGTAATTTAGTTTTTCATGCACATGAACACTCTCCAGTATGAGTAAATAAATGTATAGCGAAAAATGTAGATATCTTCACGTTAGCTTATTTCACACAAGCTAATTGTGAAACAATCATATTCTATCATTTGCCATGTCCTCATTAATTTGTCAAAAGCTACCAGATACCGAATGCTTCAAATAGTAGAAGGTGAAAAAGTTCGACTTAGAAAGTTTGAATTATGTGTACAGATTCAGCCATCACTACTACTTCGGCGAGCTTCGAAATTTGCAACTTTCTGAGATAATTGATTTTAAGCATCCAATACTATTTAAGGTATGCAATCAGCTACATCAAGCTGTAATAACGATTGCCTGTCATGCAAAAATCTCACTATTTTTTGTACATACTTATTCTTTGATTGAGCACTATGGATATATAACTGTAGGGCCTGAGGAATTTCAAGCAATTCTCAGTGTATTTTTCAGTCAGCTTTCGCATATGATAAAATTCTTGTCAACAGAATGTAACCAGATTGTAAACTTTATTACAAGAAGAATAGCAGGTTTTAGTTGTTACACTACTGTCTGTTCAATTAATCCCGAGACAAACTACTTTATTAGTGTTCTTTTTATTTGTTTATTAACTTAATTTAAGCAGGAATATAACATTACAAGACAAGCACCGACTTTTTCAACAAAGCATAAATACTGCCGTTTATTGTGTCAGAAAAGATGTGTATGTATCAGTCCTGCTTAGTATATTAATGTAATGATTGACTGAAGTGGAAAAAAATTGTTCTGCAATAATACCACTGTTTTACTGTTATCAGTTTGAACCCGTTCAGTAAGAACTGCAAACAACTTAGTATAATGGTCTGATAATTCTTTTGAATGGTACAGTTTCCAGGGACGACTTTTGGTCAGGATACCACCAAATATCCAAGGTACTAGAATATCCAGCAATTAGATACATATTTTTTTTCTATCCTAATCAATTTCTGATTTTGATTTATGATGCAACCCACCTTCATAGTGTATGTTTCCATCTCTATGAGATACATCTCAAAAGATGTTCTGCATACATTAGAAATTATTGAGGTTGAGTGTTTCTCCTGAAAAGTGAATTAACAGCTTTAGAAATCGCAGTTAAAGCAATTCAGCACAACCAGTGATCACCTAGTGCTCTACCAACTAAGCACTGAGACCCAGCTGCTGACCAGATTTTTATTTCATCCCAACCATCAACGGTCGTACTCGACCGCCATGTAAATCGATATCAGTACAATCCTGCTAAACCACCTCTACATCATATCGTCAAAGTGATATATGTTAAAGCTATTTATCAGCTATGTGTATTGGAAATTTATTTGACATTACATAAACAGTTGGTTGTTAATAGAATATAATTAAATTTCAACTGTACAACTACAAAGTGACACTGCGTTATGACAAGCAACATCAAGACTTTAACGGGGAGATTAACTTGTAGTGGGGTATTACTACTCCGTAACATTAAACCAACCCTACTTAACTTGATCTACTCTACCACCCGCTTAACCAATCAATACCTTACCTAACGTGTAAGCACTGATAACTAATCAAAAGAACTGGCTTCAAGAATATATTTGAAAAAGTAATATATTTATTTAGAATAAATGTAATAGTAATGAATGAGGGAAAAGTTTATTCAACTTATCTAGCTAGTATGGCTGAGCTAGGGACTCTGAGTACGTGTTTACTAAGCAGAACAAAGGGAGTGCAAAATGGCGCTGATGCCTGCTTGGATGCATGCTCGTTAAAATAAAACTTAAAACACCTAAAGCATTTGGAGGCGAGTTAGAGGTTTATTTAGTTAATTTAATTTAATCTATTTATTTTAGCCCTAGTTGTATTTTGGTGCCAGGAAGGTGCACTACAAACTGATAGCATACAAATAAACTAAGTTTTTACTTGAAAAGCTCTCACCACATGTGACTTCAACTATGTATTGTACAAAATGTTGCTAGTAGTTGAATTTTCATCACCCGGCCACTATCTAGATCTAAATTTCTGCCACACAGAGTTTTGAAGTACATGATCCCTCAAGATGCAAGGACTGTATTTAAGGAATCCAACCCCTGTATTACTGGTAAATAATCATGGAGATCAACACCCTCTTTCGTATAATTGTTCATTTTTTTTATTTTCGAAAATAATCCTACTTAAATGATGCAAATATAAATTGAGTAGGATTGATTGTGATCATTAGATTCATCCAACAGACCGCAAAGTTAAAAATAAATCAGATGGTGAAAGTTGAATACATATTTCAATCACTGTGGTCAACCAGTGAGACCTTCTGTTAGATCCAGCAAAGCCAAAAAAGTGTCTAGTAAAAGAGCGATATCTTATGAGTTATCCAACCTAGTCTGCCTTTGGAATACATGTGTGAGTTTAATTGCAGTTTCAGTACCAATAAAAAGTGAATCACAAGTTATCTAAAAAACCTGTATGAAGGCGACAGAATACTGAATAAATACCTCATGGGTGGATAATTACCAGTTAATTGATGTAACATAACATCTAAAGCACAAAAGCCGAATTTTAATACACATACCTTGTAAGAAGTTAAAATTTATCCGTTCTATTACACGTTCTTGAGAATGAAGTCATTTCATAAACAGGAAACTTTTTCCTAGTCACGAGATTAAAAATATCAACGACAAAGTAGTGGAGTCAAAACAACTTATATCTCAGTAAGCACAGTAGGCAAATATAGCTGTCACAATATCCTCGTTGGTAAAACTAAAAAAAGCAAAGGCAAAATTAGAATAACAGTTGGATAGTAACATAGAGTACAAAAGGATATTGGATCAGTCAACTTGACACACCACTCAATGAGCACAACTTATAGCTCACATTTATGTTAAGGTGATCACAAAACCACTTGGCCCCATTTATATGCGTCTTCTATCATTCGGATTCTAAAAGTGGAGGATATTTTCGCATAGCATTCCCCATTATGTGAGTGTGTGTCAGTGTATGAATAGCACCAACGGCTGACTTTTTCTACCCTACTTACCTCGGTGGAGTCTATCATTCAAAACTCAACTAAATTCCTATGCTCTGTTAATCTGAATGACCCCGGTTGACTGGTTTGACCTGCATACTTGACCTCACAATAATTGCATGCTATTTGCTAAATTAAATTATTTTGTCTTAATGGGTCAATAGAATCCTCAAATGGACAGATTTCATTTCCGAGTGAATGAGTAGATCTAAACGCCACCCTATTTCAGCCGTATTAAGAATGCTTCCCATATTTTGTCATTTCCCCTCCTAATACGGCGACACAATGGATATCCTAAACTCCTGATAACGAGTATTACAGTCGTTGTTCACAATACTTCTCCTCCTTCTCTTATCAGCTTCCATGAATTTTTGAGTGAGTTATCAGGGATGGTAATTGAGCACTAGGGTCTCTATTACATGTTCGGTTGCCTCATTTGTAATTTTATGCTTATTAGCGCGACTCTTATGTAGGTTGCTCTTATTGAGGTAGGAAGAGATGACTTAAATTCTACATATCCGTCAGAGTGTGACATTTTATTTTAAACATCAGTTTTTAATTCAGTGTCTTATCTTTATCGTATTTTCCAATGTATCGTTACCATTTCTTCTTGTTCATTCATTATAATTAAATTGAATCCCTTCTACCACAGATTTTTGTGTGTGAAGAAACTGTGAATATGTTCCTACTTCAAGCAGTGTATGTGTCATCCACAAGGCTCCAAGATATCTTATGAGTAATATAAAACTTTCTAGGATCCATACCTTCTGCTACAATTGAGAACATTGATGATTGCATAGCTGCTTCTTCTATGTGCCTATGCATTTCAACTTTAGACTTCAAAATCTTGTAAATCGAACCATATTGAACCGGATTAGTGCTTAACTCCCCTATATTTGCCTCCAAAGCTACATTGATTGGTATGCTAATGATTAATTATGTTACATCAAAAGTGGTCATTTAATCGTTCACTTCTCTCCAAAGATTATTAAGCCTTCGCTTCATTTCTTATAATGTGGTTTGTCTAACCTATGAGCAGCTTCCAACAAAGTACAATTTCGATGCTTAACACGTAAATGTCCCTTAAGCTGAGGCGTATCTAGTCGAACTGGTAGCCCTAAAATTCTAAATAAGGCAGTAAAGAAAATAACGGAGATACTACTGTAGTGGGTGTTGCTGATAAGAATGGATATAAGTAGTATATGCTGAGGTGGCTGCAGAAATAATAGGAAATTGCCAGCAAGGGGTAAGGATTCTGCCTAGAGAAACGCAAGAGACAACGTGGGTGTATTTAGAGCAAACCAAGATAGAAGCAGGAGACGAAATAAAAGACATTGTGCAGGTGACTGTCTTAGTGCAAGTTGTACCATATTTGATGAGTAAGGTACTAGACGTTAACGACAGAAATTTGTTCCTTCGTCCCTGTCTTCTCGTTACTTTCATTACTACTCAATTACCATCCCTGATAACTCACTCAAAAATTCATGGAAGCTGATAAGAGAAGGAGGAGAAGTATTGTGAACAACGACTGTAATACTCGTTATCAGGAGTTTAGGATATCCATTGTGTCGCCGTATTAGGAGGGGAAATGACAAAATATGGGAAGCATTCTTAATACGGCTGGAAATAGGGTGGCGTTTAGATCTACTCATTCACTCGGAAATGAAATCTGTCCATTTGAGGATTCTATTGACCCATTAAGACAAAATAATTTAATTTAGCAAATAGCATGCAATTATTGTGAGGTCAAGTATGCAGGTCAAACCAGTCAACCGGGGTCATTCAGATTAACAGAGCATAGGAATTTAGTTGAGTTTTGAATGATAGACTCCACCGAGGTAAGTAGGGTAGAAAAAGTCAGCCGTTGGTGCTATTCATACACTGACACACACTCACATAATGGGGAATGCTATGCGAAAATATCCTCCACTTTTAGAATCCGAATGATAGAAGACGCATATAAATGGGGCCAAGTGGTTTTGTGATCACCTTAACATAAATGTGAGCTATAAGTTGTGCTCATTGAGTGGTGTGTCAAGTTGACTGATCCAATATCCTTTTGTACTCTATGTTACTATCCAACTGTTATTCTAATTTTGCCTTTGCTTTTTTTAGTTTTACCAACGAGGATATTGTGACAGCTATATTTGCCTACTGTGCTTACTGAGATATAAGTTGTTTTGACTCCACTACTCTGTCATGGATATTAATCGAGTCCAAAGTAGGACGAAACGGGCATCCTTAATTCCTCTGCAAGTCATGGAGACGAATTCATTATCATGAACATCTGGTAGTATCAAGATATCCGGATAGGAGCTCATCTACCATTATAGGTCGAGCCATTCTACCGTGTATAGTAGTCAGAAATTAGAAGTATCAGACAAAACACTAAACCTTTATAACTTGAGAAGGTCAGTTTCCGTAAATAAGTCCAAAAAATCGTTCAAAAAATACAATCTATAAAGCCGATTTGTTTTGCTTCCTGATTGTGGATCTTCATAGGTGCCTATTACAATCACCTTTGGGATAGTAACAGTATACTGTCTCTTATTTTCTAAGTGATGAAAACTACCTTCTTAAAGTTATTTTTCGCTTTTCGTTTATATTTACTCACCAAAGTGTATCACTGTCCTGTCAAAATACTAGTCTGATAGTTTATATTTCATGTGTTTCTTATTTTCATTAATTATGAAGCAAATACTTCACGATCCTTGCTAATCGAAACTCCTTTTTTATTGTGTTTTTCATCATTTACTTCTTTGGTTTGACGTTTCATATAAATACAAACAAAAGTAAATGATGGTGTTACTAACGAGTGGGGATATAATCTTTCTGTGCATATTGTATGAACATAACATTGTTTTCTAATGCTTTCTGCTTTGCAATTAGTAAATTCATACGTATTTGTTATAGTGCAACAAGTGATTAGAACTATTTCATAGAAAATGTTAGCCTACATGCAATTTGTATAGAAATTTTAAGGAATATGTGAGTTATGCGGAGATCAGGTGATAAATAAAAGAACCTTTTAGAACTAGCAGGTGGTGAGCGGCTAAAAGACAGTCTTTGAACGCCACATAAAGTGCATTCGTCTTGTCAATCATGATCGCACCTAGATCTTCATCTTATTCCCCAAATGAACAAACACACTGAACGTTAATTTACGCTTATTTATTAAAGCCAAACTACTTACTTTATTTGATTCACGGTTTCCAATTATTAAAGAACTAAAAATCTGCTTTTAAGTTATATAACTTCTTGGATATCTTTGTGGAACAATGGTAACCACTAAAAAGTTTTCCTCACCTGCCTGAATTAGAATCAACTTTATCTTCTGATCAACTAAATTTCATTCTTTCAAAATTATTCATTAACTTCGAACTTGAGGTGAATTCGTCGGAAAGAAAACCTTCCTGACTTGAAGAATGGCTCATTGGGAAAAAACGTTTTACATACGTTTACCAGTGACTTGATAGAGCCTGAATTATGTATATGCAGACACTTTGTACAAATACCTCCATGTTTTACCCTTAATGGTTGGTCACTCACTCTGTCCATTGATAGAAAAGGCAGTAATATAACAGAAGGTTTATTTACAACGCCAACGGCAACGTCAACATTATGTACAAATTACAAGGTTTCGATATATATATATTACAATGGCGTAGGCTATTTCCAGGCCTACTAGATTTAAATTCTACTGATTTTTCACTGCTTCAACCAACCTGATACACGTTGGTTCACGTGTTTTTCCCCAAAACTTCGGAGCAAAGTGACTGGCTGAAAAAGGCTTTAGGCAAATGCGGCTTCGAGTGGAGATTTTATCAGTCTTTCTGCACACTATAACAAAAGGCAAACTATTTATTTCCCCTACACAAAATCACACTTAGTGAATCTGTTAACTTTTATTTTGTGACTCATTAACTCTTGCTTTAAAAATCACCATTATGTAAAAATGCTACACGGAATCAGAGTCCTAAATCCCACTATTACTCTCATCCGTTATTTTCTGAAGAAAATCTTTATCAGTCACGCACACCACCACCGGTTTAATTTTCTACTCCACACTTTTGAAAACCTACTTATGAACTTTCAGCAAAATTGTAGACATCTTGATTCATTCCTATTTTTAAGTCAACCACAGAATAATACCATCCGATTTTCGAGTGTCTGAAACAGTTCATCAATAAATAGTATTGATGTTGTAACAGTCAAAAACTTGCCATTGTCACATTCTGGAACAAGAATACACTTACCGATAATCTAATTTGGCTAATTTTCCTGACGTAGAGGTGGTAGAGATTCCATTGGTCAAGAAATCTCTTGAAGGTGCTTCTGAGTGATGCACTGAACAGATGTTATACCAAACTATTTCATACTTTCAGAATGAAATCATGCATTCTTGTAATGGTTCATGAATTTTAGTCTACTAGGTTGGTATGAATTAAAGTTGTTAACCAAAAGTGCTGGATTTCATCATCATGCCAACTTTTATCATATTGGTAGGTGATATTTTCCTTTCTAGTGCCCAGTGTGTTGTTCTCATACTTGGATTTGGTTGCCTTAAATCAGAATCCTAAAAAGTTCAGGATTTTCTTTAAATCTTAAGTAGAACGTTAATTATGCAGTTTGCATATATCAGTAGTAATCTTATGCTGGAAATAAGTGTTCACCAAGTGTTGTGATAAAGAACAAAAAAATACACCAAATCAACAGGCGGAAAGGGAAAATAATCTCTAGATTTACACAGAAAGCTGGAATAATTCTTCCAGAAAACGCCAAATTCGAGATCTATGGAATATTCAGGTATCTGCTGCCGGTAAATTTGAAGATGTATGTTTCAATTAGATATCAGGAGTGTAATTCAGTAAGTGCACTCCAAATACATAATTATAACCATACCTTTTCATCACAGTGGTAAGTATGTTCCAATCATTTACGATTCCCTCTATCTTTAATCTTTGTTCTCTCCCAATAAAAATAAACAGACCGATTATCCAATCTGATGGGGATTTTGAGATAGCACTCTTCATGGTGCGAAAACATTCCGCTCCATCAAGTTTCGCGATCCCTCCAACATGTTTTCATAATTAACCATGGCGCATTTAAGTTTCACTGCAAGTTTAGTAAGGATTTTCTGAATATTGTAGAGTGGAGTTGAGATAAGGATAGATCCCAGTCGCTTCACACCACAATATACTGGTTTTGTTGCATTTTTCAGCTCTTCTTTAGTCGATATGATACTGCAATGACTGACTGACTGACAAAATCAACGTAGAACCTGGTACATAGGTGCATCGACTAAAGTTGCCACACTTCACAGTAGTACACAAGGAACAAATGGATAGAAAAAGAGTGATATCAAAATAGACAAAGTTGTCTGAGAGAATAAACAATCTGAGGATAAACCTTAGTGAAAGCTTTAGAAGATGTCAAGGAGTGAATACATCTGTGCCACTGCAACCGATTTTCAGCCATGTTACCAAATAACCTCAACCACTGATTCCTTTCGTTTTACGGATCCCAACCAGGCAGTCTACAACACCCCATACTACTCATAACACTAGTCAGAGATTTAATCGACTGGTGTCACGTCTTGGTCTGGACACCCTGAACCTTCTTTCAACCTAATCCAACTTTCCCCACCATAACACGTGGAGGTAGGCGATGGCTTGGTATGAGCAGTACATGTCCAAGCCGCTTCAGTCAACTAAGGTTGATATTGCAATGAAGACAATTTGGTAAATTTCTAACTTATTTAATCGTGTACCGTTTCCGAAAGGAAATGGTCGAAAAGATTCTGCATTTGGGTATATTCTTCATCATAACGAAAAGATCTCAATTGTTAACATTCCACCTTAGAAAAAAGATTAATTAATCTCACTGAATGTTCATTCATGAAGTAATCTGATACACAGACACATTAATTAAAATAAAATAGAAATCTATGCTGATATTATTATAAAATCATTGTATGGTATAGATGTGTATGTACCATGTTAAAATCTAGATACAACAAGTTGCACATCATGAACGAAATAAACTGCTATGACGTAGCTAGAAGCTGATGGCTAATATTAGGCCGTGATTATTCTAATTTATCGACATTTTATCGATTAAAAATTGTCTGTATTCTTCATTTTATTTGATCTGACGAATTAATTCAACCGCTATATATATATATATATATATATATATATATATATATATATATATATATATATATATATATAGGATAATTTATGAATATTGTTAAAACTAACCTCACCTAGTTTAAAAGTTCACTAGTTACTAACCGGTTTCAAGACCGGATAAAGAGGGAAGGTTGAACACAGGGCTAGTAACCCTACACCGCAAAACCAATCCAATCGCCAAACAAACTTCAATGCACACAAAAAATATTAAAAATCAAAATAAACTTATTCCCCACTGGAAGCCGAGAGACGAAATAACGCCACTTGCTGAATGTATCCGGGAAACCAATCGACCGATGTGTCCTCTCTTCTCTCAATGAAAGCAAAAGTAAACATAATGACATGGAATGTCCACACAAAGTTTGAATCTGGCAGGTCTACACATATTGCAAAAGAGATGAGGAGGTATGGCATTCAAGTGCTAGGAATCGATGAGGAATCTGCAGATGGAATGGAAGTGGGTTCTCCTAACTGTCAACTGCAGAGTCAATAATCTACTCCCACATTGTCACCCAAACGACAACCACCAGCACTCTGAGTTTTCCAGTAGCTATCATGATATTACTAAGAGTGTCAAAGTCTCTCATGAAGTGGGAACCAATCTCCCCTGCAGCATCACGATGAGGATCATGACAGCAAGATTCAACTCAAAACGAAGCAGAGTCACAATCATACAATGCTACGCCACACACCTACAAATAATGCAGATGAAGAGAAGAAGGAGGAATTCCACACACAACTGCAATCAGTACTGGACAAGACCCCACCCCAAATGGTGACATCAAAATTCATTCTAATGGGTGGGCTGACATGAATGCCAAACTGCGTGGATCAGACAACACAGGAAGAGAAACAATCATGAGTTGAGAGGCACTCGGTGGAATGAAGGAGAATGGAGAATTGTTTGAAGATTTCTGCGCATTCAACGATTTGGTGATTGAAGGAGATGCGAGGCGAGGTGAGGTGAGGCAGTGTGTACAAACACAAGGATATTCACGAAGCGAGTGACATGGATTTGATTTCACCAGACACCAGGACACAGTCAATCATTATCAACATAGGACCAGGCATTACTGCGTAACGGTCCGAGTTGCCACACCTCATATCAGCACATCAAGTAAAAAGGTAGTGAGGTGAAGGATGAAGATAAGTGAATGCAGTCAAAAGAAATATAAAGTACGAGAAGAAAGGAAAGAGGAGTGACAAAATAGTGAGATTCGGTATAGCGTTGTTAAGATGAGGATAATGTGTGTATACATCTGCGCCACTGACTTCGGTTCTGAGCCATATCACCTAGGGTCTCCAACCACTGGTTCCTCTTGTCCCGTGGACCCCAACCACCTAGTCTGCATCGTCCTACATGGCTTAAACCAACAGTCAGAGACTTCATACATTGGTGCCATGTTTTAGTCTGGCCACCTCGGGCCTTTTTCCAGCCTGAACCCACCTCAGCCAACATTGTGTGACGAGGCAATCGGTGACTAGGCATACGTAGTACGTGTCCCAACCATCTCAGTCGATGAAGGTTCACAACCTCGTCGACTGACTTACCTCTTCTCCCCAAAACTCTACACCTAACTTCTGCATTACTCACATGGTGACACCACGGAATACGTCCTATACTACGAAGGCAACGGTGGTCAAACACCTGAACCTTCTCATGTCTTCCACTTTCAATGGCCATGTTTCACAGCCATACAGTAGAACAGAGCGGACTGCTGTGCAGTACACGCGACCCTTAATAGACAAACGAATATCACGGCGGCGCCATAGGTGGCGCAAATTGGCAAAAGCCAATCGAGCCTTTTGTATCCGTGCAGAAATCTCATCGGCAACTAACCCACCGGGTTGATCCTACTTCCCAGGTAAGTGAAGTGGTCAACACACTCAACCACTTCACTCTCTATTGTTAACCGCGGTACCGCTGAAGACCAGTCCTGGAGCAAAAATTTGCATTTGGGTGGTGAAAATCGCATCCCAAACATTCTCAAATTCCCACTCAAAGTGTTCAGAAGACTCTGCATCTTGTCAGCGTCTTCACCTAACAGGACTATGTCATCTGCATATTCTAGATCTAAGGAAAATTCACCTGTGATCGGTCAACGTCTTGTAATTAGGTGACGAGAGGGAAACCTCCATAAGAATATCTATGATAAAATTAAATAAGAATGGGGATAGTGGGCATCCTTGACGGACACCACTTGATGAGTATAGCTCCCTGGACAACTCACCATAGGCTCTAACATGCCCACAAGTGTTCGAGTAGAGAGCTTTCAATAAGGTGATGTACTTACTAGGCACGCCTTTCAGTGACAGACACTGCCATAAGACTTCTCGATCAACGGAGTCAAATGCCGCCTTCAGGTCGAGAAATACAGCTATTGTCGGGCGTCTGTAAGCATGCCTATGTTCCAGGACCTGGCGCAGTGTGAATATTTGGTCGATACATCCACGGCCAGGTCTAAAGCCTGCCTGGTTTTCTCGGGCTTGCTGTTCCCGAGCTCCACTCAGGCGTCGGAGAATTATAGAACTTAGGATCTTAGACACTATGTTTGTCAGGCTGATTCCTCTGTGGTTATCACAAGAGGACTTCTCGCCTTTCTTGAAGACTGGGATGATGAGTGACTTAGACCAGTCGGAGGGGATCGTATTTGATTCCCATATACTGGCTAACACTTCCGTTAGCCTGACTAAGAGAACTCTACCACCATTCTTGTATACCTCAGCAGGTAGTCCGTCTGGTCCTGCTGCCCTTCCCGTTTCAGGCTACCTACCGCTTTCTCAACTTCTTCTAGTGTTGGGGGACCTGTCTCTATGTCCCATTCAGGGTCCGACTGGATAGCGGGCAGCGCAATGGTGGCTGGAGGCCAGTTAAACTGTTCCTCAAAGTGTTCTGCCCATCGTCCCAGTCGCCTTCCCTGCGAGTGAATCGCAGATCCGTCCTTCTCCGCTATAACCTCACTAACTGTTGTTGACCATTTCCCCCCAGTCTCCTTAATAAGTCTAAATAACTGTCTACTGTTACCGATCGCCGCTGCCTTTTCCATCTCTTTAGCCTTTGCTGCCCACCACTGTTCACGATCGTTGCGCAGACTTTTCGTCAGTTATTTTTAAGTTGCGCTCGCTCTTCATTGTACTCAGAGCCTGCAGGGATGCATTCACGTGCATCCATTAGTTTGGAAGAAGCTGCTGATATCCACTGGCTCTTTTTAGCCATTATCTTGGAGTCGGCTACAGTCTCCAGTGCTGCTTTTACAGTAGACTGAAGATGGCACCAAGCTTCTTCTGGATGAGTGACAGTCTTTTGTTCCGATAACTGCCTAGCCAACTTCTCACTGAACACGGCTTTGGTGTTTTCGTTGTCCAGCAGAACTCGTAGTGGTTTTGTTGCCAAATTTTTTCTACGTCCATTGAGACGCAGGCATATACGTGCTCGGACCAACGCATGATCGCTGTCCAAACACGTACTCCAGAAGGAGCGGCAGTCTTCCACCGATCCTCTCCAGCGATGACTAATAGCAATGTGGTCTATCTGTGTCCATCGCTGAGTCGAGCTCGGTGGACGCCAGGTCAGACAGTGCCTTTCTTTATGTCTGAAATTTGTGCTGGCTAAAAATAGGCGGTTATCTGAGCATAGTTGTAATAGGCGATCACCGTTATCTGTACGTTCAGCTGGGATTCCGAAAGTGCCACCTAAGTGCCTTTCTGCCTCACTCAGTCTACCCACCTGTGCGTTGAGGTCACCTGCAACAACCACTACGTCCGAACGTTTGGCTTTCGAGAGGAGGTTAGACAGTTTATGGTAGAACTCGTCCTTCACTTCATCCGAACTACAGTCAGTGGGTGCGTAAGCAGAGATTACAAAGAGACAACGGCGAGTCTCACTATTCCTTTTAGTTCTCACTGTGCCGTTCAGCCTCATAGCGCAGAGGCGACTATCAACTGGGATCCAGTCTAGTAGTGAGTTTTCTGCCCTGGTGCTTAATGCTATACCTACACCTGCAAGACCACGAGAGCTAGCTATCGAATCTCCAGAAACTCGAAGGGTGAATTTTGCAGATTCACCAGATTGGTCAGGAGAGGTCAGGTGAATAACCACACTTGGGTCCTGTATGCGTGTCTCACAAACACAGCACACATCCATGCCCGAGTTGCTAGAGTCTTTGCCAACGAAGCCTGTTGGCCAATTTGACGGAGGGTGCGGACATTGAAGGCTCCAATATGTAATTTGGAGCGTGGTTTAAGGAGACCAGGGATGCTGTTCTGTGGACTCAGATCGTTGTCGAAGGCTGCAGAGGTAGGAGAAATTGAAGATGATGCAGCATCATTAATTAAGAGACGTGAAGGAAGATTAGAAGGTAATGATGGAGGAGGAGGATAGCAGTCAGAAGAAACTTGGGTGCTGACAGAGTTGTGAGGGCGGTTGACACTTCCCGGCTGCCCACACCGTGGAAGGCTATTTCTTCTTAAGGTACCTGAAAGAGATTTGTGTGACCGCAGAGCCCATCGGACATCTGCTTGAGGCCTGTCACACCCAGCCTTTTGAGTATGATTATTTTGAACTTTTGTATTTTTGGGGCCGGATGGTCGAAAGGAAACGACAAGTGAACCAACACCGCCGGCCCGGCAGACCGTGGGGCGTGGTGGAGTGTGTTATTTTTGGGGCCGACCTTTTCTAACCCCCCCTTCCACTGAGAAGGCAGCATCAGCATGGCACTGCTGGTCATCCAAGGGAAACACCTTACTGCTGTCACACCCCATCCAGCTAGCAGCAGTACGACTTCGCCCTCAGACCCCCATCATAGTGTAGCAATTTACACTATAACGGTAACTGCTTTTCGTCTAACCACTACCCAACAGACCTTTCTGGTATGGTAGGACCTCGAGGGAACAAGCGTTCCACCAGCATAGCTCGTTGGGTCATTGTGATATGCAAGCCCGACCACCACGTCAAGGTTGCAGGTATCGGTCGGAAACACAACACTACGAATCACATCAACTTCATCTCAATGTGAAGAAAGTGGAGATGGAGACGCAGCCAGCCTACTCGACACAAGATCACATGAAGAAGGGGAGCAGATGCAGGTAGGTTCACACCACTCACACCACTTCACTATCCAGTACAAGGAAACTACCTTCAAAATCAAGTTGAAAACATTCAATTCAAAGAAGATGGTGATGATAGACCACAGTTCAAATTGAACACCCAGAACAGAAACTGCACTGAAGGATGAAACTCCAAAGAACATCTTCACGTCAGTCAGCCAGTTATCAGGACAAAATGGGAGACATTGAGCAACATCCACATACGTGAAGGATGGGTTGTGGAAGAACACTGGAACTCCCTGAAGGCTATGTGGAAAGAAACCTGCATAACCATGTTGGGAAGGAAGAAGAAGAAGAAGAAGAAGAAGAAGAAGAAGAAGAAGAAGAAGAAGAAACGAGACAAGGAATGGATCTCTGTGGACATATGGAAGCTGATAGACGAGGGAGAAGGAGAGGGAGAGGGAGAGGGAGATAGTGAAGCAGAAGATGAACCAGTGCAGTGCAATGCAGTGCAGTGCAGTGCAGTGTGGGGATGAACAACGAGAAGAGGAACTGAGTACAATCTATCAAACACTACACGGGTAAAGAAGTGAAGGAGAGTGTGCGAAGAGACAAAATACACTTCTACAACACACTTGCAAGTGAATCAGAATAGGCTGGTGGTAAGAGAGATAGAGACCTGACAACATTATATCAGATAACCAGGTTACTATCTGTGAGTGAAGAAATCAACACCGATGAAAGGAATGAGAGATAGTGGAGGAGTCTTAGTTACCGAAGAGAGAGGAGGAACGAAGAAAACGATCTGTTGACCACCTCGAAAACTCTTGAATCCACCACCACCACCGTCTGCAACTCGTCCACAAATACCACCAGCAGTCCGGCCACGGAATTACCAGTGAACACAAACCCTCCGACAAAAGCCGAGTGGTGCCTTAACGCCATAAAGTCACTGAGAGTCAGGTTAGCAGCAGGACTAGATGGAATTCCCCTGAGAAACACTGGAAACAGACGCAGAGACATCAGTAGTGGACATGCTCACACCACTGTTGCAGAAGGTTTGCAAGGAGGGGGATGAGGGGGGAGGTGGGAAGGAGAGATACCCGCAGATTGGGAGAAGAGCCACCTTGTCAGACTTGCAAAGAAGGGAGACCTAAGTGTTTGCAAGAATTGACGTGGAATCACGCTGTTGTACACCCGAAGTAAAATATTATTCCGTATCATACTGGAGAGACTAAATGATGAGCTGGATTCAACTGGATGACGACCGGAACAGGTTGGTTGGTTGGTTGGTTGGCTGGCTGGCTGACTGACTGACTGACTGACTGACTGACTGACTGACAGACTGACTGACTGACTGACTGACTGACTGACTGACTGACTGACTGACTGACTGACTGACTGACTGACTGACTGACTTCAACAAGAACAAATCATGTGCTCACCGAATTGCAACGCTACACTACACATCATCATCATCATCATCATCATCATCATCATCATCATCATCATCATCATAGAACACAGCATAGAATGGCAGAATGGAAGCTGTCTACCCCAACCTCATCGACTTTGACAAGGTCTTCCTTCGATAGCGTAGACTGAGAAGTAATTTGACAGACAGCTGCTGCTTCAATACTACTACGGTTTGAGTGCCACAAACCTTTATCAACCTCATTGAACACCAGCTATGTGCCACATGAGGAGGATGGTACATGCCAAGTGATTCACAATGGAGAGTTCACTGATGCCTTTGAAGTGAAGACAGGAGTAAGACAAGACAAGACAAGATAAGACAAGGTTGCCGCCTACTATCTCCAATGATCTTCCTGATTGTGGTCAACTGGACTGGAGTCGACTGGATCATGCAGCAGACAAGTGTGAGTAGCGAGAAGATGGGCATACACTGACTGGACGGATGAAGAGACCCCACAAGATTTGGTTTTCGTCACCGATGATTTATGTCTAGTATCTTGTCGAAGAAACTGGAAGATCTGCAGGCGAAATGCAACAAGTTGATAGAAGAGGTGGGGCAGCGAAGACGGGACTTCCTTTAGGTGAATGTAGGTGAATGATGAATATACCCAACCAACAGCAACAAGCCCGAATCAGCATGAACTGGAGAAACCTAAAGGAAGTTGTCGCTTTCACCTACCTACCTACCTACCTACCTACCTACCTACCTACCTACCTACCTACCTACCTACCTACCTACCTACCTACCTACCTACCTACCTACCTACCTACCTACCTACCTACCTACCTACCTACCTACCACCCCACACCTACCCACCTACCTACCACCCCACACCTACCTACCTACCTACCTACCTACCTACCACCCCACACCTACCTACCTACCTACCACCCCACACCTACCCACCTACCTACCTACCTACCTAGGCAGCATGGTTTCAACTACAGGTGGCGGCACAAGCACAGATGAGGATATCAAAGCAGCCAGATTCGGAAAGACAACAAGACAGGCCCTCCTGCACTAATCTGAAATAATCAGTGTGGAGATCTACTGCACTGCACTGAGCTCAGCCAGAATAAAGCGTGAACGAGATGCGGATTTTCAACACTAATTCTGTCAAGTAAGTCAGTTCTTCTATGTCATGGTTGAGAGACTTGGCGGAGAGTTACGAAAAGCATTTCCAACAAACTACAGACACACAGTGAACAGCTGCCCACGTTCGATACTGAGGATCAGATGGATTGTCAGAATAATAAGAATAAGCAAGGAGGAAGTCACTCTGACCTGGTAACGAACCAACCAAGAACCCATCGTCCAACAGATGTGGAGAAGAAGAAAGTGGAGATGGGTGGGTTGGTCATACACTGAGAAGACCGATTGGAGACATCATGTGCCAGGTCGTCGAGTGGAACCCGCATGGGAAACGACGAGTTGAGCGTTGGATGCAAGGGTGAGATGGGGGAAGAGTAGTGTGAGGAATAAATGGAAAGTTAGTGGGCAGTGATGAAGGCAGGTTGAGAAGACTGCAGAGAGGAGAGTGGAATGGAGGCGTGCTACTGAATCCCCATGTTCTACTAGGAACCCAAGGGACAAATAGAAATAATAGTTGTTAAAACCTGTTTGTCACCTCTGAAGATGGACAATTTAGTTATACTCGTAAATGAAATAAGCACTTGGACGTAATTTAAACAGATCAGTAGACTTTAGATATGGACTATTATCTATGGAATCGCCTAGTGGTCATTTTAATGCAACATATTCGAATCACGTAGACACTACCTTAATTTTGTGCCATGATTGTGGTTGGTTGATAAAATTAAGCGGTTTTTGTACAACTCCGTATCTACTTATTCAGCAGTTTGCATAAACCTCCTTGATGCCTAGTCACCGCCTGCCTATTTACGCAAAGGTACCTGAATTAGGTTTAGGCTGGTAAAAGTTCAGATGCAGCTGGACCAAAACATTACATTGGTGCATGAATTCTTCGACTGATTATCTGAACCATGTAAAGAAATGTTAACTGTCTAGTTGGCATCTGCAGTGGAACTGAAACTAGTGGTCGGAGACTGTAGGTGACATCGTTCGAAATCGATCTCACTGCCGTAGATTTATCCACATATTATCCTCACCTTAATTGCCATACTGAATGCAGTATTTTTTATTCCTTTTTCTCTCTTTTATTACGTGCTACTGTTTTTGACGGATTTTTTGTTATTTCCTCATTTTTGATCTTTTGTTTTATTACTTGATGTGCTGATATGAAGTGTGGCAACTCGGACCCTTACGCAGTAATGCTTAGTCCTATTTTTGTACTGATAAACACTCCTTGTAGCCATATACGTATTTATCAGCATAACGTGTCGAGGTCAGCCTCCAGATATTTAGACTGAACCACAGTTATTTATAAACCATCCACCCCATTGTCTTTTGCTCACCCCAACTTCCATTAGCCTACCAGACTTTGCTAAAATTTTTTTAGAACCTTTTGATATCCCCTCTGTATTGAGCACATATTTAGTAACAGTCACTTACGACATATTCATGAATGTGCCTATGGTCAAAACGGACACAGTGCTTATCTTAATCTTCACTCCCTACCCCCGACACGGTACTGGATTATTTGTAGGTCCCCATAGACAGTGATGCAAAGATTCAACGGTTAGCTGGGTGATGTCAAACTCTATCCAAGGTGTGGGAAGTAAATCCACAAAAATGATTGTTGTTCAGTTGGAAATTTGTTAATTTCGTATAATAACAACTCGAACCACTGAAACAATGTTCTCAATGATAAAAGAAGATAAACTAAAGCAAATGAGACTGCCGATTTGGCGGATCTGTTACACAACAAGTGAAGACACTGTGTTAACTCCACCATTTTTGCTCTTAACAAGGAAGGTGATCTCTTGAGTACATCAGTCATTTTTCATTACATTTCAGTAATCCATAATCAAGGTTTGATTGTAGTATACTCACTTGCTCATGGATTCTATGACTATTGACCTGCTCTGAAAACCGGCTATCAAAATCATTAATAATGATAACACAGTAAGAACATTTTTTTACCTGAATGACACTTACCAAAAAGTTTCTACCTGTCTTCATCTGCTAACTTACGGAGAACAGAAAAAAGCAGGAAAACAGTATGAAAAAAATATTAAACAGAGTTTATAAAAGGTTAACATGTACGATATCAACTACAACCTTGGACAAAAACCAACCTTTAGTGTTTGTTTACTGAGTACATTTGAACAAAATAAGTATCTTTATCTAACGACCTTTTCCGTATCGTAAACAGAAGACAATGATTACTTATCATGTAGCTAGATTAGAGTACCTTCGATTACTCAAGTGGATTGGAAACAATTAACAGTCAGTTTCGTTAATACGCAGACCATGTAAGAGAAAACTTTGGGCACTGTGGTGGAGAATAATTTCATATTAGATTGTTTATTTGATTGATATAGCACACAGTGACATAGTATAGTATAGTACACAGTATAATCTACTGGATGACATTTCAAACAGAATTTAATACTCATATTCATATCAAAATAATCATATGACTCTCAAACTTCCTTAATATAGTCCAAAGGCCCTTCATTCTTTTGGCTTAAAGCTAGTAACAATTCAAGGTTTCTGCAACATGTCATGAGGCATTCCTGTTACGAGTGTTAGGTGCTGGATGGTTCAATGAATAAAGATTATATGATCGATGTCTCCCTCCATCTAGTTCCTTCTATATTGGATTCTGGAATTGCCACCACATAGTGTGATTGTGGGTCAGTGCATGCAGAGCGATCTCCGAGTTTTTCTCTGAATTACTTATCTCATCCAGTAGAGTCTACCATTGTATGTTTTGCTGAATTTTTGAGTTATGTTATTCTGACTGAGACCGGTCGGTTGCTTTGACCTATATACTTGACCTCACGATCGGTACATGGTATTTGATAGGTTAGGTTATATTGTTTAATTGGCTCTATTGGATCTGTTAGCCTACAAAGTTTCTCTCTGAGCGACTTTGTGGGTTTAAATGACGCCCTAATCCGAAGACTGTTGAGAATTTTACGTAAAATGTTTGATGTGCCTTCTCTATACGACAACACTACAGAGGATTTGAATCTAGTCTTATGCATGTTGTAATCAGCATTAAAGTTGTTATTCCTTCTCTTATCAGTCAGTATAAAGGTGTATAATAAATTCCTGAGGGTAGTTATTGAGAAGTAGTGTTGTAGGGTGAGAATTCTAAAATCCAGTATAGAGAAGGAAGACGCTGATCATAGAATCTTTGTTCATTGAATCAATCAGAACCTAACACTCGTAACAGGAATGGTTCATCGCATATTGTAGATGCCTGGGAATGTTACTACCTTTAAGCCAAAAGAATGAAGAACCTGTAGGAGGGGGTGTTACTATTTTGTAACGTTTGGCCAACCCTACTTAACTTGATCTACTCTACCACCCGCTTAACCAATCAATACCTTACCTAACGTGTAAGCACTGATAACTAATCAAAAGAACTGGCTTCAAGAATATATTTGAAAAAGTAATATATTTATTTAGAATAAATGTAATAGTAATGAATGAGGGAAAAGTTTATTCAACTTATCTAGCTAGTATGGCTGAGCTAGGGACTCTGAGTACGTGTTTACTAAGCAGAACAAAGGGAGTGCAAAATGGCGCTGATGCCTGCTTGGATGCATGCTCGTTAAAATAAAACTTAAAACACCTAAAGCATTTGGAGGCGAGTTAGAGGTTTATTTAGTTAATTTAATTTAATCTATTTATTTTAGCCCTAGTTGTATTTTGGTGCCAGAAAGGTACACTGCAACCTCACAATCAGTCGTTATGTAAGGTATATCGACTGTTTCACCGACTTTCTGGTCTCGACAATATGATGACAGTTGATATCACTGTAACACAGAGCAGTTAGTCATTATGAAAAGGTGTTTTCTGTTTGGAAGATCTCTCACGAAACACCACAGTTGTACACAGTACAGTTGACAGGAGTTGATGGGAAAATTGGTCAAAGTGGTTTATGCATTTTTTTTCGATCATGAAATGTGCAGTGTATACAGGGCAACATTTCCAATATATTTGCATGCAACCAACGGCTGATGGCGCAATCGTGAGTTGATTATCTTACAGAATCACTTTGCAGTATAATTTTGGTGAATGTGTAATGTGTTAGATTATCTGGCAGCATTATTATTACATACTTACATTAGTGTGATAAGCCCCTCTATTTTTGAGGTTACATTTTATTAATCATGTGAATGAGGACATCTGTGGGAAAACTGAACAATCAAGATAAATGAACCTCATGCATGAGGTGAAATGGTGTCGGTGTAACCAGTTATACTTATCTCTATAGCATTCCTTGTATGCACAACAGAATATAGATGTTGGTGTCAATACAGGGAATCGTGTTCAGGCTTCAAAAGCCAATGTCTACTACACCTGCGGTATACTGAAAGCTTGAGAGTGTGATGACTCACTCACTGGCTTAGGACGTTCGTCGATCCAGCTTTATCTGAGCATTGAAGCAAATGAACCACTGAGGTTTGTAATGTGTGAAATGTTAGATCAGGTATTGTATCCTTTCTATCTTACATTTATTTTCACCCTGATGTAAATTCATTCTTAGGGTATTGTGAGTACTAAATGCATGATACAAAGTTGTTTCACGTAAGTTGTGTGCCTCGAATTCAGTTAAGACTGGAAATTATTTTGCTGAAATATTATATGATAATAATTCCACACTATATCAAACACGTTGTTTGCAATAAAGTAGTTATTATTATTATTATTATTATTATTATTATTATTATTATTATTGGATGTTAAACTAGAGTTGAATGAACACATTCCCACTATGCTTAACAGTTTATCGTCAGCATGAATATCCGCTTAGGTATATTACAATAAGCGTCAAAGCTGACCATTTTAATAAACATTCAACTTGGTTGAGCTCCAGCTATGCACATCCTATAGATGATAAATGTCGTAGAGGAGGTTGAAAGCTGAGAAGTCAGATATAATCACTACAAAAAAAATGTTCATATAACCGAGGTATTTGGAATTCAAAAATATTCACGAAAGGACGTGTTTATCTCTGAAGGCTAATTAATCATTGCTTATTGTTAATGAATGAAAGCGTCTTTTCAGATACACATTTGCGCAGTCACCGAACAAGACACTTGTATTATCATAACACGTTAGGCTGGCACTTCAACGCTTGCATCCAACGTATTCGAACTGAGGTTACACATTCATTAGCGACTGATAGAATTTCAGATGCACTCTGAACGGAACGAATACACGTAAAAAATCTATCTACATCGCTACAAAGCATTTTCCTCAACGACCAATCACAAGAAAATCAGTGAGATTAAATAGTATCTTTTTAGGTAGATTATTATTACTATTAGCATGAAATGCCATAAATTTGTTTTCCGTGAGCAGCAAATTCCGCTTGAAATGTCATCCACCAGATAATACTATGTTACTGTGTACTATATAAATCAAATGAACAATGTAACGTAAAATGCACAGCCCAACTAAAATCTGATTTACAGTCATCCACCACAATATTACCTTTCGAAGCTGACAAGCAAACACTCATAATCTACTGACTGATCACAAAAGTGCAACCAATCTCAAGTTGCCTAGTCCTGAGTGCAGACCAAATCCTATCGATCATATTTGCAATGTGGCCACCAAGCTAGGAGGCTCAGCATAGCAGTGAGCTTTAGTAGATGTTAGTTGGTTGGAAACAATCAGCAGGAACCCCGTGATCCTGAGCCTCCTAGCTTAGTGACCACATTGCAAATATGATTGGTAGGATTCTATCTGCACTCAGAACTAGATATAACGAAATTGGTTGCTCTCCCGTAACCAATCAATACATGTAACCAAGTCCTACAGAAGGTCAGTAGTGGTCCGAATAGCTGAGTGATGAGGTTGCTGACTTCAACACTGGGTGACGCAGGTTTATTGAGGTTGCAGATATGCCTTGCTGAGGAGTAACAACAAGCATGAAACCTAGGTCTAGGGCGTCCTGCCAACTGCCTCCAACCAACAAGCATTCCTAATTCTGATCGTATGGGCCCAGAAGGCTCCCAAGCGGCCCATCTACTATCATTTGTCTAATTTATTTCTCCCGCTTGATACGGTCTGTCGAACTCATAAAACAGCATACAAACTATAGATGCGAAGTTTCTATATCAAGGTTTTTTGAATCACGCAAATCAACTCCTTCTGAGAGTGTGCTAAAATAAAGACCTCAATTGACCTTGAAGACGAATGGACTTCTACCTGCTTAAATGTCATATCTACTAAGAAAAAATCTTTAGGAGAACCTTTAAGGATTTACTTATTCTGTAGACTCTACTGCTTCATTCTGTATCACTGCAAAACGCTTGCATTTGCATCACAATATAACTATGGGAATGCACAGATTAGAGATTACAATAGACCTAATCAAAACAAGGTAATGTGGTGTCAAGATTTTCTGAACAGAGAAATTCTAATAATTTCTCAAAATTCTCAACTTGTACACACAATTTATTTACATTCTAGTAATGTTTCTGTTGACTGTTATACAGTGTAAGCAAACAAATGATGACATCTGAGTAGATTTACACTTAAGCATTGAACACATCTGCTAATTAAAGAACAAAACGACATCTGGTAATGCCTATACACACCAGCAAACATACATAAGACAGAAGAGAGAGATCTAGTTAAATGGAATCGATACAATCTTCCCTCACTATTTACTGACATAAGTAAACACTTAAAAAGGCATATCTTTCGAAAAGTAATCAACAAACAAATAACACTGTGAAACTGTGATATTTTCTATGTACTGCATGATTTCAATGAGCAAAAAAAGAAGAGGAAAGTAAAACAAACTTAGTCTGCATAATTCCTTATAAGACTAAAGGGTTTTTCTCTTTATTCAGCCTAGAAAGGAATATGTATTCGTAAATGTGTTCATTCAAAAATCGTGTCATAACTGCATTATTACAATCCTTAGTGAATTCATACCACTTAGCTGTCAATAACCCATCATTGTCGTTTATTGATATTTATAATTTCCTGTTGACAATAAACAGCAGTTATTACCCGTGGCATGAAGGGTGATCCTAATGCGTCAGTGGCCTAGTGGATAACGCCTTGACGGTCGGAGCGACGGGTACTGGGTTCGAGTCTCACTGGGGACAACGCCACTCACTGGGATTCAGGTACTTGTAGCCAATGCGTCTTGAATAGTACGAAATGCGCCTCGTGAATTCCACAGCTAGCCACCAAGTAAAGTATTGTTATTACTGTGTTACACTATTTATACATCAACTATGTAATAATGCAAATGATACTTCAGCATGCGAGGGCTGCATACAGAAAGGAAAAGACCTATTAAATGTGCTATAGGCAGGGTGAACAGATTCCTTTATGTTCAGCCAATTACCTCAGTAAAACACAGAGATATTTTGGAGTGAGATCTCTACAAGCAAAGTGATGATACATGAATCACTGAATACGTCACACCTTGAGTCAATTTCATTTAGAACCGGAAAACTATTTCCTTTGCTAAGTACTCCTAATTTATGACGGAGAGTGGCTGGCAATGGACGAGCGTTTCTTCCTATTTGGAACTCGTCAGCTAGCCGTATCTGCCTCCAAGTAAGTGCTATTGTTCCCACTGGGACTCAAACTCGAGGCCAATCACGTCAAACCCAGAGAGTTATCCACTAAACTACGGACCCATGATAGCCACTTCTTGTGAGATGGGTATACTCCTAATACTAGCTATCACGGCTGCCTACAAAATGAATGAGTAAAAGCTGATGAAGATGGTTATGGATATCAGTTCCAAAAGTATTCTGCTAAAAAACAAGTAATATACAGCTAACTACAACTTAGAAAGCTATGAATGGCTAGTGAGAAATATAGACAGTGAATAAGTTAGAGAAAACTCCAATTTCTTAATAAACAGATGATTAGAACAAAACAGTTTTCGATAGTGTATAATCTATTATGCACTATTACAATCTGAACATGTCAGACAAAAGAAAAGTAACCTACATTGAAATAAGAACGTGTTTCCTTGACTTTGAGAAACAATTAACTGTGCATGCTCTGTTTAACTTCTAACGAAACATTATGATATGAATAAATTACCATTTGCACTGTAGTTGATGTATCCAACTCAATTTTCTTTCCTTGAAAGTACACCGCGTCAAAACTAAGATATTAAGTCAGAATCCAATGTATAGTGGTATCCAATTCCAACTAGTTTGTAAATCCCCACTATATTCACTCAATTTTACCACCCAACTTGAAATGAGACTCTAGTAACTATCTTTGATTAAAATATGCTACTAATACTTCACAAATGAAATAGAACTAAAAATCAATTTTTTGCATTACTAAGACATGGTTAGGGATATTTTTATTTTCATGATTGAAAATGTTAATCCTGGTTAAATATAACTCTTGAAATCAAACAAAACAGCATAATCCTGTTACGTTCAGCTCGGTGTTTGCTTGGCACTATCATGGTGCAATTGCACTTTTTAACGGGCTGACATGTCACCTATCCAACATATTGGAACAATTGCATGTGAAGATTAAATTTATTTCATTCACTCGGTAAAATCTGTTCCAAACATTCCCTAATATCCAGTGAAAATAGAGAGTACAGAAAATAATTACAAATTTACAGGTATCTACCTGGATCTATGAAACTGTTTCGGTGCTTCACGTCCCCCTAATGCTAACGTAAACCGTCTCTGGTCAACACCAGTATGTAGTTGAGTAGTGCTGGACAGAATATTGTACTGCGTCTTACAAGTGTCCAGTGGTAAAAACCAGTGCCTCTAAGTGAGATCGAATAAATGACCTTCGAGTTCTCCACATCAGTGTTCGAATTCTTCATAATGTCTAACGTCCCAAAACTAAATTTTAGCCAGTTAGATGTAAGTCTCACTGGCTACTAAATACGCTAGATAATCAACTCAGTTGCCATGGACAGCAAACTCTTTATGATCTCAGTAAATACGTAGTACAGCAATTCCCACTGTCCACTTGGTGCATCGGTATTTAGCACCTACCTGCCGTATTCAGTTGCCTGAAAATCAACTGTTTGAAATGCCACCTAGAAACAAAACCAGTTGCAAAGAAGCTACAGATAATTGATCCAGAAAACAATAACCCGACAGACAAGAAGCTCGGGTTTAGGTTTTTAAAAGATGTTATGTACCAGAAAGATGTACCTGCAACCTCCTCATTAGTATCAGTCTCAGCTGACTAAAGGAGCTTTAATAGTATGGAAGAAGCATATACTTAGTTCATATGGTGAACTTCCGTTGCTGATGAATAGTGTTACTTATGTTGTCCCATATCAGCATGGCCTTTGAAGAAAAAGCAATTCTGACCTTGAAAGTCAGTTAATGCGCTTGTCTTAAAAAAGTTTTAAAAGAAGTACAACCACTTATAGTTGTTACTGTCTGGAAAGTACTTGAAATTTTGGAAATATTTAAAATACGAATGCCAAAATGGTATCTTGAGAAGAGATCCTAAACATGAATGACAGTGATATGTTTCGTGTCCAGCTGTTTTAAACTTAAGGTGGACGTTATGAATAGTTATGCGGTATGGATGATATTATGCTTATGGTCCATTGGCAATCGTTAGTTATTCATTTTGCACCTTGTACTCTTTAAGCTGTCGACAAGTTTTAGTGTTGCACCCTATGGAACGGCTGGAAGTTTCTATCCCACAGATAAAAGAAACATTGTCAAAGAACGGAAGTACAAAAATCAAAACTAGCAGGTGCTCGTCCAAGACTACTAACATTCTCTTTGGCGATGCACTCTATAGCGACCTCTATTTCTCTAGCTTGTCTGAGAGGGCTATTATTGCTATATACCGGTAAATTTTGTTTCGTATTTGAAGGTAACCACCTCCGACAGATTGACAATATAGCTAAGGGAATAACTTCCTCAGAACTATTACTACGTGAAGTTGGTGTATTTTTTTTTATCAAAAACCTACCTTATCAGTTCGTCGCTGGTTTGTCAATGCCACCACAGTAACTTTTGGCAAACATGAAGCCATGGTTAGAAAGATAACACTATTTCGCGTTATTATTCCAGCATGCAAGGTATAGAATAACAACCACTGGCCACCATTATATGCATTCTACGGAAAGCTTATATGGACTGGAGAATACTGTATCTGCACATCAGACACGATAAATGGAGACATTAGATTACTGATGAAAAATATAAGAAATAAGTATCATTTGAAGTTTATAAACCACTGTAGATGTCAGCTAACCTAAAAACGCCCTTTATACACCTTCCATAAGAAAAGCATTCATGCTACTCTAGAGCGCAGAAGGGAGTCCAGTCGTACGATTTTTATACAGGCTAAGATTTCCCACTAGTAAAATATATTGTGAAGCTATGCTTGTCACTGTTTTAGAAGAACATGCTTCATCGTAAATCTACACTCTATAAACGATGACACCACATCCCACCATGTTCACCAGTTGACAATATGTATATGGACAAACACACATAGGTGGTAGTAATCGGGCTATTTGATTGAGGATGCGAGAATATGTACTCAAAACAGCTGCAATGTGAAGTTTTGATAAGCACAAATCAGAAAGGCAAAATATGTTACAGAGATGGGACAAAAAACAGTGTTCAAGCAGCTTTCAGAATTTTATCCAAAAGAAGTTAACGAAGCATACTGAGATTTTGGGAAGCGATAACTGTTTACGAACTGAAACCACCTTTGTGAGTACAAAAACACTACACTTATATTGGTAAATTGCGGTTTGCTACCAGGATTAGGACCAGATATGTCATTCTTCCTTTCTTAATTTCGATCACCTATCGTCAAAATTGTTTTATATGTCCTCTTACTTTTTGGCTTTTTATAAACTGGCTTGACGAGTAAATGGGTGCTGAGGTTGTTCAAAGTGTATTACGCAAATAGATTACAAGGTTAAGATAAGTTTTGTCTTTTAATCACACTATCCAAAATGGAAAAAGGTTATGAAGTACTTGAATATAAGAAGAAGATGTCTTTGATTAGAATGGTATTCAAAAGCAGCAAAACTGCAAGGAAAGTTAGAGAAAATTGTAAAGCTGTATTCAACAGCTCATCCCCATCGGCAAGGTTACTATTCCTTTGTGGGGTATGCTCTTCAGGAGCAGGTACAAGTAGATAAATGACAGTCGAATTTCACGTCTATCCGAATTCGAGAATTCACATGAACAAGGAAAAACAAGTACATCGGAGTGAGACAGATTTCCATACTTTAGGAATTTTATTCTGACGAGATCAGATGACACTAATAGCTTAATTGAACAGCATCTACCAGGCACAAGACATTCGAAATTAAATTTGAAGGTTTTGAGAGGACTCACTGATTTCAGGTTGGTATTCATCATGAACTGACGTTAGTTGGATGAATATTGGAAACCTGGGGCACTGGACGGCTGTTTCGTCCTAGCATGGGACTCTCCAGCTCACCCACTGCCCAACAGGAATCAAACTCAGGTTCCGTGGCCAGCACGTTGCCATCAAACGACTGGAGTTACGGGTGTGCATTGTTAAGGAGTCCCAAACTAGGACGAAACAGCTTTCTAGTGGTCCCAGATTTCCAATATCCCTCTAACTAATATCAGTCCCTGACGAATAGCAACATGGCATTCGAAATCCACTCAGCAACCTTCTGCATATTTATGAAGTAGTCATGAGCCACACCTATTGCGTGAGGCTTAATGATACTACCTGGCTGCCCAAACTTTGGTAGGTGGTGCGGTGCTCGAACCTACGATTCACTTTTTGAAAGTCAACCCTCTAAACCAATGTGTCAGAACTTTACGTATAAGACATCAGGTAAAAGTAAAGAATTGTTAATGAGCATTATTGTACTCTGATTTACTCAAACCATAGCAGTTAGGAGGTTGAAACTTCATGTGTAATCAGAAAAAGTTATTCTTCACTTATCGGTTCCCATGATCACATAGCTTAAGTATGAATCTTTAACTCAGACTTTCCCTTTTTGTATTACATTAAGTTAGTAACCAAATGTTTTCTGTGATATTCCAAGACTGTCTTTCTGGTATATTGTATGTTACCTCCTCAGAAAACTCTTTACAACCATTCTGTTTCCTAGTTTTATATCTGGTTTGCTGCTCTAACTCTTCAAAGGATACCTCATTTCTGTGAAGACTGAACGAAATTATGTATAAACCACTTAAATTAGAAAATAATGTTTCGTTCTTATCACTTTTTACACATTTTATACATTCTTCCTAATACTTGTAAAAACGAATGTTGTTTATCTGAATGATTTAAAAATCGGATTTTTTGTTGTAGCAGTGTTACTTTTCCCCTGCTTTCAAACCTGGAAACATGGTGTGCTTCTATCCATTCTGACTTTTGCCTCCTTCAATTACTGTCTGATATGAATACTCAGTGATTCTCTTTGGATTTTACAGGGCCTCTCAAATATCCAACTAAAGTCTACTCTGGAGCACTAACAAGTATCGCTATCTGAACTAACATTCTACTATACTAAATTGTGGTGGACAGTACCGAAGAGCTAATACTCAGGTAACCAGTTATTACCCATAACACTGGTATTATTGTTTGGTATTATAACGCGTAACTTCTCATCTTTTTATGTAACATTGTATCTATTTAAGTTAATTATACTTGAGTTGATATTTTGACATTTCCTTGGATCCACTACATCTCTGACATTTCAGTAATATTGATGCTTTTCCATAAGGAAAGAATATAATCATGTTCATTCACAAACAACTGAAGAGAATGTAGCGAAATACAATAGACTTCTCATGGGTTGAAAATCCGGTCACTCCTGATGTCATCTAAGTTCGCAAAAGAAAATAATCACATTAACTGTAGAGTTTCTAAAGCAATCCAGTATCTAGTCGCACACAATCAAGATGAACTACTTTAGTGAAGAGTTCGGATTATTCATTGGAAGACTAAGTAGGTTCATGACAAACGGTTACTTTGTTCAAACTACTTTATGCAATCATAGCTGAAACGAGTTTTTGATTCTGGTAGTTTCCATAAGAAATTACCTATTATTGATAAAAATCTACAGCTACTACCGATCACTCTTATAACTGAGTGACATTTTGCAATCTGTCTCAGGAATTCACATGACTTCTTAAATTTCTCCATGCCTAATCAGTTCATCAATTTTCTTCTCATACATTAACATATTACTTAGAAAAATAGCTGTTTAAGGAGGTTTAAGATAAAAGTACTATATGGGTTGCTTTAATAACCACAAGAGTTTAAACATGTAAAAAGTGAGGATATCATCTTCGAGTGTAGCTGGATATAGAGTAAGTACAATCTACTAGATACCTAATACTTTACAGCCCATAAATGAGTTGAACCTTTCTGAGTTGCTATTCACATAACACTTATAGTTATGCACTTAAATTGATTGACAAATTCTAAGATGTGTGTTATAGCATTTTCTTTCATAACAAGACCAATTAAAAACTGCTAAACAGCAAGGCTCAAATTTCCAGGTATTTCTGTCTAAACAAACACAGAAGCGAAAGAGTGTATAATTCATGAGTTTTAATACAATAAATGATGGTGTTATGAGCGTGTTGAATGATTCTAAAGGATCAAATAACACATAAACTTGTCCCGAATACCGTCTGCCTGTCTCTGAGATAGCAGAAGCGATCTGTAGCTTAGGATGAAGATGATAGCTGTTGATTGTTCTCTGAGCTTGAAGTATATTCTTGGACTGGTGATGAAACAAACTTCAAAGCTCTGAAAAAATCAAACAGTTACCACTCAGTTTCTCTCCTTTCTACTATAGACTGAATCTTAAACAGAAATCCACACACCTTTCAGCGTCTGAACAGTACAGCAACTCTGATCCCATTTCCAAAAGGAACTTAGAAGCTCATGAGTTTCATTTATATTTTGACAATTGTCACTGCTGATATATCTTCTTCGTATAAATCCTGCATGTTACTTCGTATTTACAACTTCTGTCTTCATCTGACCCAGCATTTCTCCAGCAACGAAGTTATTAGCCTGTCTCGGACGAGGTGTCGCTGATAGGGTTACTACTGTAATATTTTCCCCTAGTTCAGTATGTGAATTAGTTGTTTGAATACATGCATACTGTTCAAAATTACAATATTAAACTTTCATGTATTGATGAAGACTGGAAGACAGGATTGTTTGGATAAAAATGTAGAAAATCATGTAGTCGTTACATCTGAGAGATCATTCAAGATCATTACACAAATCAATGAATAAATTCTCTACTTGTTATTTCTTAACCTCGCTCTTCTTTAAAAAGGGAACTGTTTATAAGGATTTACTTATTTCAGAGTAGCTTTCACTATGGATTGGCATCAGTTGGAGAAACATAAATAAATACCTGGGAGTTCTGGGTAGCTACTTTCTTCTAGTTAGGGACTCCTCAGTAGTGCGCACTTGCGAATATGGAGTGAGGAGGATTCCACTAGTGAAACTGAATGATGGTCATACTATATCCCCACGTGACATAGGTAGGAAAAGTGAACTATTCAATGTCAGTTAGGTGACTGAATGTCAACATGATCACCATGAAACCTCAGCGTCCTAAGTTCTATCCTTTGTGACATCATGGGTGTACACTTTTGAGGAATTCAAAAAGTAGATGAAACAGCTGTCCAGTGCTTCCGCGTTTTTAGCGTTTCTCTGAGTGATATAATTTCGTGATTGAAGCTAACCTGAAATTAGTAAATAAGTGCGAACTCCCGTATGAATGTCTACAAGCGTCAGATGTAAGTTCAAGTAAAAACTTTATCGACGGCTGGACCACTATCCATCGGATCCATACGTATTACCAGATATTTTAGGGGATAGAACTCATTGTAAATTTTTGGATTAAGGTCATCTTCACCGAGTCGGACAGGATTATTCTTGAGGTAGGGCTTCTCTGAGATCATTAAATTGTTATCATTATTACTACCACTAAGTACTTCAGGTTTCTCAGCCCATCGACGTTAAAACTGACTTCAGATGATTGATAGTAGCCGATATCTGTACTGACCCTTGGAGGCGATTTTTCGGAAACAGTGGAATGTTCATTTGAGTGGAAAATTTTTTAGTAACCAGTAAATATATAGCGCATACTGTCAAAAGTTAGGTAATGGTATGTTCTAATACATGTCGCCTTTACCACCGTCGAAGTAACTTTCATTCAGCTGTAGAAGGTCGGATGAATAACACTTTGATGCCATCAGCTTGACTTTTGGAAATACACTCCCTCCAGGTTACAGAAATTTAATGATTTCATGAGTTCCAATGCCGTGGTAGTACTACCCTAGTAAGGCTGAGGTTCAATATCATATGCCTAAGCATAATAGAGGTCAGTATTTTGTTGGCAAATTTATGATACAACACCGGATTCCATGACTTAAAGACACTATTCACCTACCGTCTCAGAGTTTTTTTAACTAACCGTTATTTAATGATTGCACGGCTAACTGGGAGTGTTCAAGTGACCAATTTACGATATGGTGCTATACAGTGACGAATACTTCTGAGCTAACGACCATCAGTGTAGTATGACTCTTTATAAGGGATCCTTAAAGCAAAACTAGCTTATAAAGCCCTATAAGGTAACTCCCAACTTAGATTTGTGACAACCTTATTGTAGTCTCCTTCTATCTAAATAAATCATAAAATTAAGTCTCTTAATATGTACATTTCATTTGATGTAAAAAGAAACCCTGAATCTAGGTACATGTGTGGATTAACCCTCAGTAAATTGGTCTACTTTTGAACTATTTCACTTTGATCCTGAGTGATACAGGTTTGAGTCTTTGGGGAAACAAAAGTTCCACCAAGACTATAGATACATCTTACTGACGAACCTCAACAAGTGCAAAACCCAGGTCAAGAGTTTTTTGTTAATCAATTTTCAACATCTGGTATGTACGTATTATGTCAAATGTAAGTAACCAGAGTACATGATGCATATGTCATAATGTGTACATGCTTAGTTGTAAGTTTTCATGGATTCTCCTTGAAACCAGACAAAACATTTGCGTCAACTCTCAAACAAAGTAGATCTACAAACTATAAAAACTGTATCATCAGAGTCTGAATTTAGTTAACGTACTAGTGGAAACCTAAGAGTGCTGGGTAGCACTTCACTTCTCAGACACAAAGTCTCAGTCCATTGTTCCTTATTTTCCATTTATAACCAATTTGTAATTTAGAGCAACCATCATCCATTTCATCACTCATTATCCATCATCAATCTCCGACTGGTTGGTTCAATAGATGAAAGCTTTCTGTCAGGACTTTGGGAAATTCAAAGCGAATACAGCCATTACTTAAATGGGAAGTATTCACCTGAGTATCATTTATGGAACATTGATTGATCTGAAAATAGGTTTCATTTTGTTTCTAAAAAGGTAACGAATAGTAACGGGGCTTGTAACAACCAGCAACTTGTTGATTTTCATGTAGTCTACAACAACAGGGTGATAAGAGAAGTATATGTAAGTCTGGAGGTGGTAATCTGCTCACTAAACATAAGAGTTCGGAAGCAAAGAGATTCAGCAAGCGGCTACTCAGTTTGGATTACTGGAGTGTTGAGCAGCGATTTTTCAACCACTATTGTAAATGTACCGTAGACAACACTTTCATTGACTCGAATACATTTTACTTCTGTTTAGTAGGTTAAATGCATCTTCTGCATTCAGCTGGCTAAAATACCTGTTGAACCTGGAGTCCCATAAACGTTGTTTTGTTCTCTTGTAAAGTAGGTGTGACTTCAGAAAACCGTATATAGGATCAGATGTGTTCAAATATTTATAAAAGATTTATACAATTTGCACAAGCCAGTGGTTAGACGTTTACATGGGTGAACGTATTTAACCAACCTTACGAAACAATTACACTTATCTTTAAGGACACAGAATGTTTAACCTCACAAGGCGAAATGTAATTCATATTAAATCAAGATCACTGCATTCAACAATGTCATAAGTCACGGTTATAAATTTTTCAAATGATTTCAGATTTAATTTTTATTTCCTCCAGATTTTCAAAATTTTAAATAAATCTAAGTATAGGTAGATAGATATGCACTAATTATATTATAAAAATGGTGTTTATAGTTTCATCTTTTCTCTTTCTTTTTGACCTCTTAATGTTAAATTGTTTTAAGCTTATCCATGAACAAATAAATGAAGACATGACCTCAACTATGATTTGACCTTGATTTACGGAGGAAGTGGGTGCTTGCTTGCTTACTTGATCTGAAATCCATGTGATAATGATAATGATGATGATTCTGAGGCTGACGATGCTGTCTCTCACTTACCCTAATTTTCAGCATCAAAATTTTTTGTCCTCAAATTGACCGCTGGAGTAAAATAAGAAAGAACCAAACAAAAATTAACTATCATTTATTTTATTTTATTTATTCGTGAAAAACACCATTGAAAGCAACAACAACAACAATCATAATCATGAATATATGCACATAATAAGCGTGTGTATATATATCCACGTAAGGGCACAAAAATGAAAATGACCCGAAATTGCGAATCGGTCAAGTAAAGGATCGTGTTTATTTAGAGCGCTCACTTTTTTCGCTAATATTCTACATAGGCATACACGTATAGAAATGTAGGTTCACATTCTCAATACGAAATTAGGTCATAACTAAAATGTTGGAATAAATAATAAATAAATAAATAAAATATTGAAAATGAGATATGTAATGATGTGAAATAAATGAAACTCTACATTTCGCTTTAAAGTTCCTTTCATTTTCAACAACAAAAAAGAGAAGAATGATAACCTGAGAGAGATTTCTTGGAATTAACTATTATTGTTCACAATCATTCATTAAAAGCCTGTGAAATTAAACTGTTATGGATACTTGACCTGCAATAGTTATTTATACTTAATCATATATAACCTAGCAATTTAGATATCATCTACGAAAACTACCTGATCGCAAGGTTGAGACCGACCGTAAAACTTAAGGCCAAAAAAAATATTTTAAATGATGCAGTGATATTTACTCAATGATTAAAATTGTCATAAAACATTAAGTATGCACTTGTTAACCAGCGTATACACTGGCCAGTGTTACATCAAGTTAAGTCATTGCCAAATCAGCCTCCAAAATACCAAATACACACATCTAGAGCAAACTCGTCTAATAAGGACTATGTCGATATGACTTAACCCACAGAACCTGTGTATATACGAAATATAACGAGATTCAAATACGTTGTGCATCCCGTCGAATACTTATTTTTCCCTCCGTTTGAAGTCCAAACTCTGTGCTTTGTCTTTTTACTTCAGCAACTTATTCATTTGTCCTCCTCAGTCTGTCAGTCATTTTTGTGAGGAATGAAGAAAGTTCTTTTCCTTCCAGTAGTATTATGAGGGGTTCATCCTCTTTGTTATGCAGTTCCAAGCTCACTTGTAACTGACTGCTGTGACTTCTTACTACTTCCAACTCGATACGTTTCGAGAAGTGGAATTCTGTATAGAAAGATAGGTGAGTGACCTGCTCTTAATTCGTCTTGTTGAAGCAAATATTTAATTTGAAGACAGTTCAGTTAACGTCGGAACTTGTACAGGAGTGCATTAGCTGAAGTCACTACATTTTACAATAGCATATCAAGAGGAAGAGGACATAAAAAGAATAGCAGTAAGGCAGAGGGTAATATATGAGTCGAAGGGGAATAATCAGATCAAGGTGAACAAAGTGTGCGAAACTCTGAAGGTGGTAAGGAGTGAATACATTCCTTCCATTGTGGTCGATTGTGAGCTACTTCATCAACAGTCTATAAAAATTGATTTCTATCACCCCGAAGACCTCCATCTGGGAAGCCAGCATAGCCTTTCATAGCTAAAATTAGTTCCACATCTTGGTCTGCCCAACCTTAAATTTCTGCTGACCTATTTCAGCTTCGACTAATATGGTGTGTTGTGGTAACCGGCGGCTCAACATGCTCAATATGTATCCAAGATACTTCAATCAGTAAAGGTTCACAACCTTACTAACTCAGCTACCTTCTTGCAAACTATACTAACATTAACATTACACCAATCGGTAAATTACCCAAGGTTACCCAAGGTTATACACTGGGTCGGAATTCAGTAGTCCATATTTCCAACCACTGTCAGTTCACCACACAGCACCACCATCACCCAATGTCATCATTGAGTTTTGTCCTCACATCCACCAGGTTTGCTCGACTGGTCATGACTTCTCATCGGAACTTCAAGAATCACCTCTTGAAGCTATTCACTGAAGAGCACTAGATTAATTCAGTTAGGGGGTTTATGGGGATTTATTGACTTCACTGACTGACATGAGTTGGAGGGACATTGGTGGCACTGTGTCGTAAACCGACAGAAATTAGAAATATAGACCACTGGATTCCGACCCAGTGACTCAGGGGTAACGTGCTGACCTCGGCACCTTAAATTCCCGGGTTTGATCCCCGCCGGGGTCATGGGTGTGCCCCTCTGAGGAGTCGCATACTACAATAATACCCTGTGGCAAAGACCGACATAGGTGGAGTGGAGTTTCAAACCTAACGTTAACCGGTGACTTGATGAACGCCAATGTTGACAGGCTGAAATACTAACTTACCATTACTTGAGTGCTTAACTTCATCTAATTCAATAAAGTTTTTCACTTTAGTGTATGCCGGTTAGTTTTGAATTAAACAGGCGTTTTAAAATCACATTCATGTGTAGCTGTCCAGAATGAAGGCTGAAAATGTGTGTATATCTTTTTGCTTCTATAAAAGCCTTGCCAATCAGTTACAGTCTTCAACGTGTTTTGTTTTATAATGCATGTAATTTTCCCGTTCCATATTATATGGAGGTACCTAGTGTTTAATAGCCTTTTTCTGTACACCTTATCAAAGATTTCATCAGACAGCAGACACAGAACCATAAATAACTAACATGTTGAATAGGCCGTCACTTAAAGTCGAGAAATGAAATCGATTTCATCAGTATGCGACTACTTACAGCCTTAGATATATGCAATCAGTCGAGAGGAAAATTCGCTTTAATATTATAAGTTGACTAGTTATTGCCACCTGTAGTTCCCTCTTGTTGTGCCGGACAGAATTCATCGACCTCTGTTAGTATATAGGGTCCTATGTGAATGCCTGAAGATACACTATATTATCATTTGTTGATGGTAGTTAGCAGTGGAAACCAACACGAGCGTTTCGTCCTGTTTGGGCCTCGTTACTTGGGTGTACGTGCATCCCAGTGAGTGATGGTTTTCATGCTGATACTTGAACCCAACACCTGTCCTCGAACACCAAAGCATTGTCCACTAAGCTGCTGAAGTAGAAAAGTCACCTCTCGCCCTACTGCCATCATGGGGAAAATACTTTTAAGAAGGTGAGGTACAATATCTTTAAGAAACAAATATATTTAAGACATTGTGCAATGCATCCTCTTCCAAAGATTTACTGCATGTAGAGTATGTGTAAACAACAGCCACTTTCATGTATGCCATACGAAGCTAATATTCGTACGACCTTATCGAGTACCGTTTGCTCGAATGAATTCGATGAACGTATTAGTACTAATGTCTTCAGTGTGCCAACAAACAGAATAAATATGAAGTGTTTCATCAATATATGTCTCTTGTCTCATCAGTCACTCAGCACAAAGGATAGTAACACCTGTTATCAAAGTGATGTATTTATTACCTTCAGTGATGTTGATGCCATAAGATTACATTGGTGCACCGCTACCAATGACTACGTGATGCTGATTTAACACTGACCAATAGTGGACTGTCATTTGTTGCGATTACGATTTTAGTAAATGAATTCGTTGAAGAGAAAATCTTCTTTGTTGATTCGCCTCTCTTATGACTTAGTGCGTAACATTCAAAAAGTTGAACTGCCGTTGAAGTCAATACTGGAGATTTCAGCTAGTATCTTCAAGAGGGATTGGTAAAAGAACCATTCAACTGGAAAAGTTCAGCACCCCACAATTGTTAGCTGTCTGGACTAACTATGCAATGATCATGAGACCTCTAGGTTCTTTCGAAAAGTGTGGTCACTGATAGTTCGATATAAGTGTCTTGTGTAAATTAAATAGAGCATGAAGGATAGTTCTAGCCTCCTTTAGAGGGATTCATATCATTGTCTTTTCATTAAAATCACAGAGCATGTATTTAAACATAAACATTTTTAAAGATTATTCATAAACTACTTAATTCTCACCATTTTCATATTAGTAGTTAGTCATAAAGAATTATATTCCTCTTGTGTCTCTAAAAAAAATTTACCCTGTTGTAGAAAATAGAAGCATGAACTGAATGAAGACATAGTCATTCTTTGTTCATATTTTTCTTCATTGCTGCTATAAAAAAATAGTGCATGAATAATGAGTCATCGACCTCAATAATCATTTTTCTAAACGAAATTTTCACTCTTTATAAAGTGCAAACTTATGGAGAAGGAGAGACTGTGTATATGTGGTGCATTTATGCATGTGTCTACGCATGATTTGATGCTGACATACGATGAAAATACTTTAGTTATTTTTACTTCGAAACAATTTTCACCATTAACCCCTACCTTTCTCTACTAATCTCATTATTATTATTATTATTATTATTATTATTATTATTATTATTATTATTATTACTGTTATTATTATTATTATTAAGCAGATGTCATGAGTCGAATATACTCGATTAAATGCGATGGCCAGTTTGTTTCAGGATGCATATACCTGCTTAGAGGAAATTTAGCTTCATACAAAGTTTGATTTTGGTGTAACGTGGTTTCTATGATCATGTGTTGACTAAAACCTTACACCGTAACACTATACAGAACTAATAAAGTAGTTTATCATTGCTAAACAAGGTTGCTTCATCATCAAAATTAGCTACAAACCGATGTACATTCACACTGTTACTGTACACTTTTACGAATCATGTTTACTGAGCATTCTATATCGTCTTCACTCTATAACACAGTCTCTGCTGATAGCCTTCCCTGTTCTGAATACAATTTCCATAAACTTCTCCAGTACTGAAACTCCTTCTGTGATGTCGGTCAGCATTTTAGCTTCATTCTGTTACTGAGCCATGTCTGAAAAATACACATTAAACAGCAAATATGATTAATGACCTATTGTGTGCTGCAACAATCTCTAAACAATGGTATAAAATTAACCATTTTAACCACCTGAGGTAGCATTGGTCTGGCAGACTAGTACTGATACTGGATGGTGAAAGAAGATGGAGTGGAAATTTGGACCCCGGCTGGATTGAAACCAGCGACCAGCTGGTTGCCGGCAAGAGTGAGCTACGAGGTCCGACTGCTGATTACATTTTTATTTCATTTCAGTCATTAAGGGTAAATTCGTGACGCGTTACTATCGCTTGATAGTTCTCACACTCGTAGCTTAGTTGGTAGAGCATCGGGCCGGGAACCCAGTGGTCGCTGGTTAAAACCCAGCCGCGATCCAAACTTTCATTCACTACCCAGTATAAAATCAACCGACTGAATCATATCCCATCTGCCGTCCTCACCTTATATATTTTGAAAATTAAACTAATCTGTCATTTTACAAGCCGATTTATAAACTGTTGGACCGGGTGCCATTGTCTCAGGCATGAAATGGAAATTAAACACGATGGGGAAAATATACTTCTGTTACTATTTGGATAGTTATGTTGTTAGATTTATCAGTTAACAGTCTTCTTAATTTTAAAGTTAGATTAGTATAATTTCACTATTAAGAAGATATCTAAGTTCTAGGCATGAAATACTGCTACGACCCACAGTTTTCATTTCACCTTCAACCGTGGCTATATCAGATAGTCGTATAGATAGAATGACAGAAGTTTGTAAAAGTGGTCACTCATTGTCACATCATCATATATCGTCGCTAAACATAAATACGCTGTGTGAAGTGCACTGTTGTGTCATTGTTTTCAAAACAACAGGATTCGTTGACAGTAGACTGCGTTTCCTCCATAAACTAACAGATATAATCACTGAAAAATCTTCAGCGGTAAAAATACTTTCCGAATTGTACAGTCAAATGATGATAATGATGATAACAATCGTTTTATTCCAAACAATATATGTGATAGTGTTACTGCTTGTATTACACCTTCGTTGATTAGACCGAAATGATCAGTCTCTATTGTTATATGGGCTGCTGTGCAGATACCTCGATACTGCTTATGTTTTTCATCATATGGTAATGATGGATAGTGACTAGCAATGGGATCCAGGATGTGTATTCCGTCCTATTCGGGAATCGTCAGTAATAACGGTAAAACTATACCCGTCGTAAGAAAAGTGGGTATTATGACTCTGTGGTCTTGTGGATAATGCTCTGGCATTTGAAGCGATCGACCCCAAGTTTGAATCCTGGCGGGAACAACACCACTCACTGGAAGACAGGTACATCCAGCAGACGAGTTCTAAACAGGACGAAATGCGCATCCTGGATTCCACTGCTAGCCACTATCCATCATTACTATATAATATGTGTGACACATTATAGAACTTTCAACAGGTAATATTTCAAAAAATACACCACCTGTACCATATTTTTAAAAGAAATCTGTTAACTAAAATCTGGGAGCACTGGACATTACTTTATAGTGCTCATTGGTGACTTGCTTCCAGAGGGATATCAGGAAGCTCTAATGAGAAGCCGTGACTTGTAGGGTCAACCAGTCGGATATGAAGTGGATGCTAACTGAAGACCTTGGGTGATAGTCACGCTATGTCGTGAATTGACAGAAGTTGGAAATTGTGAACCACTGGAGACCGACCCAGTGGCTGAATGGTTAACGCTTTCGACGTGAAACCTGAAGGTCCTGAGTTCGATCTCCAGCCGGGTAGTGGGTACGTACTGCTGAGGAGTCCCATACTAGGATGAAACAGCTGCCAAGTGCTCCCGGATATTCAATGGTTCCCCAACTAATGTCAGTCCATGATGAATACTACTTCTAAATAATTATTGTGTTTGAATATTGCTAATAACAACGGTATCAATATCATTAATATGAAATGGGTAGCTGGTGTCACATTGACATCTGGTCTAAACTTGAGGATGAATACAAAATCGAGTTTAATTACGGTAGTGGTGGTCCAATCAACCTGTAAAAAAATGTGTAATTCGATATGGGTATCCCAGGGATAGTATTGTGCTGTATTTTTGAGCATTTTTGTGTCCATTTCCATGAAGCGTGACGTTTTTTCTTTGGTCCTTCAGTTCCAATGTTTTTCTTAGTTGGTTACGGAGATGTTCAAATGAAAATACTGATTCTTAATAGTCGAATGACCCGTGAGAACCAAAAGGTATCAACAAGCTGATTTGACTTGGTTCAATAATTATTAACAGTTTTTATTCGTAGTTTCGTACGGCTCCGCTACCACAACATTTACACTGACTGTGCTTTTCTTTGCTTTATTATTCTAACCGCAATATATTCTACTTTTGACTACATCCTACTTATAGTTCATCACGAATTATCTTCTATAGACGTACAGAACAGCAGACACTAATATGAAATTAGCTTGAAGAATGGTTATGAATCCTTGAAGGTTCATTCAGCCTCCAATCAGCTTAAGCAAATGTTCTATTTTCAAACGGTGGAAAATTTCGGTAGTTCAAAGAAACCAACGCCACTTTAATGCTTCTTCATCTAATGGACTGAGGTTAAAGACACCGTGTTTATTAGGAAGATAAATCCAATGTTTATAAGTTCCCTATGATATCAGAAGAAAGATGCTTATGATTAACAGTCACCTGGGTATTGAATGAAAATGAATTAAGATGTCCAATAATGCACACAGAAGCTTATACTTTTTATTACACGATCGCAGACTACACCTAAACTTACTGACATTAAAATAAATAGTCAGTTGATAATACATATATAAGTGTATCTAAGGGAAAGTTGTGGTCAGCTCATACACTGAAGAGTTAGATAATCTGCTTGTCCAAATATCCGTATGCATCTTCAATTCTCAATGAACTGTCAGACAAATAAAATGCAGGGCAATTTGTGACCTATCCAAGCAGTCGTGACTGACTGCTGATTCATGTAGTAAAAGAAGATCGCTAAGTATCTCTTGTCATGACTGTGAAGTTAAGATAATGAGTGACCCTACACTTAACAGACTTGTAGGCATCAAGAAGCGCTAGGCTGAATAAAAGGTTACTCACTGGATTCAACTAGAATAGTAAGTTTTGCGAAAAAGAATGTGATGGTAACTTCATTGAATTTATTTGGAAGACAAGGTAAGTTGAGAAATGAAACTTCAGTGAAGGGACACCACCCAGTGTCTGTTGATAGTTGTATGAAGAAATAAATGTTGCCTTCCCCATTCTGGTTCCTAGGATATTATTTTGAAATAAAGAATTGTTGCTTCGAAGAAACAAAGATTGGTGAAATACTCCAGGACAGTTATACACAAGTAAATTATCTTTGGGGTCTACAAGTTTAACAGTTTACTCAACAATCATTAGATGACAGTGCATAGGTACCCTTATGTTGCAAAGTTGTTTGCAAACAGATTTTCCAGAAATCTTTTCTTTCGGACTATCTTTTGGTTGTTAAAAGATGAAGATAAGGGACAGAACACATTAGCTTCTGCTCACAAGCGTTAAGCCATTCACCTTCTACAAACTCACCCCACAAAGTAATCTATAGACTAACAATGAGCTACCAGAAAAGTATCCGCGTTTTAATTAAGAACTTATTTTTAGTCTTGACAAAGCTTGAAATATGCATCCAACGACCTTCCAAACGCTTGATAATTCGCTTCGTATACATTGCAGCCCATCTTGCTTCATGTCCTTAGATTCCCATCACACAACTTTCTTTAATGCTAATTGTTAAAGTCTCTGATCAATGACTATCTTCATTTTCATGTCAATCAACATTGGTCACATCTGCATGACCCCAATTATTGTTCATCTCTACTTTGAACCCACTGTCAAATGAAACTGACAAAATTACATCAATCCAGTTGACACTGCTTGGCAATACAAATAACCTGATGATGAAGTTATCCAAAAAGAATATTTCCTCGATACAAACATATCTCGTTCACAAATAAACAGAAAAATCTGTTCATGTACATCTTTGAATCACGTCGAAAGTAAACTACATACAACTGAACTCCATCAGTTCATTTTACATGACGACAAATTTATTTTTGTCTGAAATATGACTGTCGAATTCCACACCACCTTATTTCGTAATTTCGATTTTCGTCTACCTTACATGATATGAATGTGTCTCTGTATGTCGAACTGTTTTTATCACCAACACAAAGGTTGGTCCAAAATTAAATTTTCGTTGAACACTGTCATTTAATATCACAAACTTTGTTGTTCTCTGAAAGCCACTCTTATCTTGCATAATTTGACGACATAAAACTGGAGATCAAACTAGTTATTCCAAACCATATACTTTCCTTTTCTAAATATTCTGAACTACTTGAGCAGATAATGTGGAATGACTGGAGATGAAGTGAAACTTTGGATCACAGCAGGCTGCTTCGAGTCCAATCACCACCCAGTATCAACACAAGTCTGCCAAACCACGACTATCTCACATAGTCAGAATGATCTTCAATATGATTCTTCCCTTCTCTAATTCAAGTAGATTTGGAATGGGATGAGAAGTTGTGACTGGACTGACAGTGTGAGTACGACCAAGCGGTAAGTAAGGCGTCACGACTCCACTTGTTAGTCGGACTAAACCCTTTCTGCCTGAAATGAAATAAAAATCTGATAATCAGTTTGGTCTCATAGCTCAGTTGGTAGAGCACTGGGCCAGCAATCCGGTGGTCACTGGTCCGAGTCCCCCTGTAACCCAACTTTTCACTCCATCTTCAATCATCATTCAGTATCACTACTAGTCTGCATAACCACAGCTATCTCACACAGTCAAACTGATAGTTAAACAGCATCAAGTTCGCTGCACTCAAGTATTCAGCAAGCTTTGAAATGCAACTGATCAAACAGATGAATTGTCACAGGTAACTAATGATAAGGAGTGCAGTTTCAGGTATATAGAGATTTCATTTTCGAGGTTGTATTCAGCACGAACTGACTAGACATCCATATGTGCAATTTGTGTTTGTATATTGAATTCGCAATGGACTGTGGTAGGCTGTGAGGTTAACCAGTTGGAAGTGAAGTGTATACCAACTGGAGACCTTGATGTATGGTCGCGGTATATCGCGAAATGATAGAAGCAGGAGACTGTGAACCATTGAACTCCAACTAAGTGACTGAATGGTGAACACGTTCGCTGCTGGACTTGAAAGTCTTAGGTTCAATATCTGGCGGGGTAGGATCTTGTGTGCGCACAGATGAGGAGTTTCGTACTAAGATGAAACAGTTCCCAGGCTTTCACTAGTTTTATAACTGATTTCAGTCCCTGATGAATGCTATCTTTGTAATAATGAGGAAACTAAAGATATTGGTTTTATCACCTTGCATTCATCATAAATGTGTTTGAAGAAGAACTGATCAATATGGAAAGAAAATATCTGGCAGGTACATCAAAAGTTTATCTATCGGAAATGCAGTCTCCACAGAAAATATAGACCAACCATTCTGTTTCAGGATTTTAACTAGTACATTTGAATGTATAAGAATAGTATTGAAGCATGTTATCGGAAGCGGTCACTCTAAACTATAATAATGCAGTTATGCCTTCAAATTCAAAACAGTACATACACCGCCAGAGTTCCATGAAGGACAAGAAATGTCTACAACATTAAGGATCTGCTACTTCCTGAGATAGGAAAAATAAATGTTAATGACATCTGAATGTTTCATAAGATTGGCTGAGGAAAACAAAGTTGTAGTGATTTGTATTTTGTTGCAAATTTAATACATTTCAATGCTATTAGTTTGTGTAGAGACAAATAGTTGGAGAAAAAACTACGAACCTATTTTTTCATGCTTCCTTATCTACATTCGTGAAAAATTGATATTTTTGCACAAATCGGCTCCCAAGTCATCCACTTTCACAGTTATAGATGTCAATATTGAGTAGTTTAGATGAAGCCTAAGAGAGAGATGGAGTACTGACTACCTTAAACCAACTAAAAACCCAGTAAACTGCACCGTAACTTTGATGGTTAAACTGCAGATATAACCAAATGAATTCTGTTCGCACCGAAGGCTGTACACTGCGATTACTCTTTAATTATGGATGAGCAAAGGAAATGCTTCACTGGCAAAAGATATGATGAACATAATATTGGCACAAACATAATCTCCCTTGACCTAATTATGCAATTACCCTTCATCCAAGTCGATAACTGAGACGCCGTTGGCTCGAATCCTGTGACGAGGTTTAACCATAACCCCATGTCAGTAATCACAGTCTCTCAAACAACGGTTGTCTTAGATAGTCCAATCGGCAATTTCTTTTAAAGTTGACTAAGTATGTTGTACATATAAAAAAAGTTTATTCTCTCTCTTTTTCGAACATTACCAATGACCCAATCCGCCTATTTTCTTATTCTTAACACGACCAGTGACCTGAAATCACAGAATATTCTCATTAAAATTTTGAAATAAATCTTACGATTTCTAGAATCAATTTTTTTTTCGTTTCAAAATTTAATAAACAATACTGTCACAGAATGAAACGGATTAGCTTTGACTTTGAACGAAAAATATCAAAGCTCAGAGAACAACAAACCATCATCATCGCCCTCCTGAACTACAAATCTCTTCCATCATCTCAGTATTCGCTGTTTTGTATAGGGAAATAATCTTGTTTTCAATGAAACTATCAAGGAATTATAAAGTGCATGTTGTTGCGACTCTAGTCCATTGTGAGTAAGACTAATAATTCTTCAACATAACTTTCAGAATAACTGACGACCTCGACAAACAAACGTTCGCTGTACAATACACATCCACCTTAGGGTACTCATTGTCAGTTAATGACTGTTCGAAGTGATTTTAAGTTGGTTTTCATAATGGACTGACATCCGTTGGAGGAACACTGGAAACCTGGGAGCACTGGACAGCTGTTTCGCCATAGTATGGGACTCTTCAGCAGTACACACCCACGACCCTGCCAGGAGTCGGACCCGTAACCTTCGGGTTCCGTCGCCAGCAAGTTACCACTCAGCTACCGGGTCGCAATCCAATAGTTCATATTTCCAGCTTCGGTCAGTTCACAACACAGCACCACCATCACCTAATATCATTGTTCAGTATCTGTCCTCACGACTGCCAGGTTTACCCCACTGGTCACGACTTCTGAATGGAACTTCAAGAATCACCTCTCGAAGCCATTCACCAATGAGCATTGGTTCAATTGAATTTGGGGGTTTCTGGGGATTTAGAGATATTTTAAGTTGGTTTTCATCGAAGTAAGTTATTCAGTTAGTTTTCACTCAACCGTCATTATATTCTGCTCTGTAAACATGGAGATGCTACTAGAAGAATTCACCTTTGTAATTATATGCTGTATTAGTTTGATTACTTGCTAACTCTTCATCAACCACGCTGATATTTCTAAAAGTGGGCGATTATTTCTCAACCAGCCATCATGACAATGAGCTTACTGTCTAAAATCACCCGACTGAGATGAATATTTTTCGTCTGATTGTTATAAAATTGGTATAAACTAATTACTGATAGCAAATATTAATCATAATCAGTGCTCTTATCAGCAGCTACAAGTGGATATTCTCAACTTAGACGACATTGTCAGTATAGTTCCATGATTTGAATCGTTTTGATTATATTAGTGATCAATTTGCATACAGTGAGCAGAACAGCTATCCAGTAGCGTAAAATTAATCTGTAATATATTCTTAAACGTAGATTAATTGATGTGATAACATTCTGAATGGCGACGCGCATTCTTCTCTCACAGTTTATCACTATTTAGATAATGATTTGACGATCTAAGATAGCCGCAGTTTGGCAGACTAGTATTTGTACTGGGTGATGATTGAAGGTGAGATGAAAATCTGGACCGCGGTCGGATTTGAACCAGCGACCACCGGGTTACCTGCCCGGTGCTCCACCAACTGAGCTACGAGGTCCGGCTGCTGACCAGAATTTGATTTCACTTCAGTCACCAAGGGTTTTTCCCGACTACCATGTGAATTCGTGACGCGTTACTACCTCTTGATCTTATTCACGCCGGCTGCCTAGTCAGGAGTTGTCATCAGAATCCAAATCTAACTGAATCAGAGGGGGGGAGCATCGTATCGACTATGATTTGACTATCTAAATTAGTCATAGTTTTGCAGACTAGTATTTGTACTGGGTGATGATTGTTAGATAATTGTTACCTAACCAGCCGAAACAAATTAACCATTGTGAAAAACTTTCAACCACCCATATCTTTCAGTAGTAAATTTTCTTACAGGTATTTAATGAATGGCTCTAATATTTCGATAAGCATTAAGGCGGAGGTAAATTAAACTTAGTGATGGTATGAATACTTAAGGTAATCGGAAGTGAAAAAGAAGTCAAAAAATGTAATCACTAATTTCACTTTTGAAGTTTGTAGGTATTTTATTGATTTCAAGTTAGTATTCATCACGGACTGATATCAGTTGGAGAACTATTGAAATCCTGGGAGCACTGGACGACTGTTTCTTCCTAGTATGTGACTTCTCAGCAGTACGCACCTACGACCCCACCCATCAGCAGTCGAACTCAGGACCTTCGGGTTTCCGGCGAAGGCGTTAACCATTGGGCCAATGGATTGGAACCCACTTATGAGCTATGGGTGCCAACCGCTGGAGAGTCACATACTAGGATAAAACGTGTTTGAAGCTCTCAGGTTTTCAATAGTTTGCTGAATGTTATCAGTCCATGTGGAATATCAACTTGAAATCAATAAAAACTGTACAAACCACAAACTGTAACACTGGACTGTCAAAAATGATTAACTGTAAGATAGTGTTTCTGGTCATGGTTTTTGGATAGGCAAAACCTGAAATAGTGGGCATTTTTAGATTGTCTCTAGTTCCTGTTTCGCAGTGATCCTTCTGAATCCTTCAGCCTAACTTCCTTGCCGCTTAACATTCATCATTTCAATGGTGGTTTCAGGCTACAGAAAACCTCTGAAATTGAGAAACCTGGATTGTATAGCATAGCTTTCAGAAGAATCATTGCTAAGTTATGCACAAATGTTGAACATATACAGTATCGCAAGGATAAAATGAATAAGACCAGTGCAGCTTAGTATTATTAGATGGAAGAAGAGGCAGAAAATGAATTGTACTCTTCTGTGTAAGAGGGAATAATCTGGTTGACAGTTTACGTAAATGGAATTTACAGCTTATCAGGATGGCATTTACCAGGCACTGACATCACTTGCAGAACCACTGAAAACCTAGGGACAGTGGACAGCTGTCTCCTCCGGGTAGGGAACTCCTCAGCAGTGTACGCCCACGCTCATGTCAGCCTGTGGGGAATACCACCTTAAACCTAATCAATACTAAAAAACCTTAAGACTGCATTTTAGCTGATCATTTGTTTTTTTGTAATTATTTGCCTTTTATAGATGACTATAACCGCCATATGTTGTCTTCAATCAAAAAGTTCCTCCAACAACTCATAACATCATGACCCATCAGGAATTAGTCCATCCAGAAGCATTATTGGATATCTCATGAAGAGAGGAAAGCACGGTCATTGAGTTACAGCCATGTTCTGCAGTGTCTTCTGACATTTATCACATTTATAATAAGACGATATGACCATGGAGGTCTAACCGGTGATGGTCAACAAGAAATTGAGAGATACACATACACAGATAGAGAGCTGAATAGATAAGTAAAGAGATATGATGTGACCAAGTAAATGGTGAAGGTATCAGTATCTACATTTTTTAAAAAGTGTATCAACCACTTAATGAATGGATGGAGTAAACAAAAAAATCAAGAACACAAACTATGAACAAACTGACCAAACATGAATGTTTTACAAAGTGTGGAATCAATAAAACAAAAAGAATGAAGAAAAACAAACTGCTGAAACAGAAAGAAAACTACGTCATGTAAACCTATACTTATTGATTTTAGCAAACAATATTCATCTTCCAATGTTTCTCCAAGTGATGTCAGTCCATGCTGAATACCAACCTGAAATATTCATATTTGTGAATGACGATACCATTTCTCTTGCTTCATTGTGTATAGTTCTGCGTACTCCCTCCATCCACTCACCCCCCGCCTCCTTTTATACTTTGCTCTCTGTCAGTAAAGTAGTGGTAATTTTCTTAAAGTTGCTCTATAAGATACAGATTTGACATTGAAGCATGTTTCAACCGATAAACTTATGTGCGTATACATCCACAGGATATATTGTCTATTGACAAGAAACATTGACAATAGTGACAATGAACAAGCGTTCATTCGTACACAACAAAGTAATACAAAGCGTTGAGACATTTGAACGACTCGGTGCAGATACTGATGTTCACGGGAATTTCTGTCATCACTGTTACAAGATTACGTATAGTCGCAATCATATGCTCAAAATTCCTTGATTAACGCTAGCTGCAGATGATCAATGGTAGTTTATCGTTCACATGCAGATAGTAGGCATCATATACCATCACAGATGTTCTCTGACTTTATTTATTACTGGAGAAAATAAAATTGGTTTTCAGTACGCGGGGTAAACAGACGGTCCATATACCCTTAATGGGATGACTTTAAAGACCACCCTAGCAACAATGAAATAACCAATTAGACTTCTCTATTTAATGAAAATCTACCTTCCCAGCTGAAAATTAGTAACTTAATTGGTTATTTGGATCGTTGCTAGGATAGTCTTTAAAATCACTCCCATTAAAGTTACTGAAGTCCAACGTGGTTGTGTCCTGGGAGACTTTAAAGGCCACCCTAACAACTGCCAAAATAACCAATCAGGTCGCGGTATTTTCACTGGAAAGATAATTTTGCATAGGATAAAGAAACGTGATTGGCCGTTTCATCACTTATTAGGGTACTTCTCTAGGTAAAATACTGAAGCCTGATTGGTCATTTCAGCAGTTACTAGGGTAGTCTTTAAGGTCAGTCCTCGTATTTCGGTTAGGAAGACAATTTTTCATAGGATAGCGAAACGTGATTGGTTGTTTCATCATTTGCTGGCGTGGCCTTTAAAGTCACTCTGTTTCCCGAATAGTAATATTAATAATCATCACTTTATTCCAGGCAATAATTTTAAGTGTAGTATGGAATTCTCAGTGTAATATTTGAACAAACTTATACCTGATAGGGTATTTTCAAATCAAGTAATCATGGCAGCTAGATAATCTTAATAACAATAGTATGGTAGGCAGTAATACACATTGACCAACTTTTTAGGTTACTACCTAGTTTTTGAGTAAGTTGTTGCTTGGGGGGCGAATAGGCAAGTACCCGTAAGTTTAGTGGTGAATGTTTAGTCAATCAATATGAAAATTTACAGTTCCAGATAACTATTCCTGTAATGGCTCAGGGGCCCAATACCGTCTCCCATGCTACTTTCTCGTAATTTTGCTGTTAATTTGCGTAACGGTAGGTTGAAGACATTTAAAAAATACTGTATTTTAACATTTCACTGATTAAAACAAGTAATAATTATAAGAAAATTGATGAAAAATTTTAAGTGACGTAAAATTCAAGCACGCCATCTTAAGTAAGCATACACTTTCCTATTTCCCGTAAATTCTAGAATCAGACAATTGACTCCCTAACTTCCTATTTTTCTGAACTAATCTCGTCTACAGAGAATACAAACTGGTTCGAATTCAACGGTCGACTAGTTCGAACCCGTGATTTTGATTAGGAAACTCCAGTCGAATCTTTGAATGACAAACAAACGTCATTTGGTCATTGAGAAACGAAAGGAGATTACAGTGAAGATAAATATCTTTACAACGACTCATTTTTACAACTGTACATTAGTAAATATATACATAAAATGATAAAAGGCTTCAAATAGTTTCCCGGTCAAAGGTCAAAGTTAATTCATAGATATAGAAAGAGAATGAAGCGATGTTATATCCATCTTAATGCCTTGCAGTGGAATCCACGACGCGTATTTCGCCCTATTTGGAACTTGTCAACTGGATATACTTGTACCCCAGTGAGTGATGTTGTTCCCACTGAGACTCGAACCCAGGACTGATCGCTACAAGTGTCACGACGTTATCCACCAGGTCACTGGGAACGACAGCAACCACTTGTAAAACGGGTATCATTTTTTGTTATTTTATACTTGTTATTTCCCGTTTCTATACAGAGTCGAGTCGTTCGAGTTTTGTTGGGAGATGGACTCCTAGGCCAAGTATCAAACAACAAGGAATGAAATGATGTTACATAGTACAAGAAATAGTTTCAATAGTTTTTATAAAATGCACTGAACAGTAAGATTTGGTATCTGGTAAAAGTAAATACTCATGAATGTACAAACTGCGAAAATGAGTTGTCGAAAGGATAATTATCTTCGCTGTAACCTTCTTTTGTATTTCAACAACTGAATGTCATACTTCACTTCGCTTACTTGTATTATTCTCATAAGTGATCGACAGACTGCAAAACCTCGCATGGTTCCCTTCCTATGAGACAACAGTGTTGAGGCGAAATTATTGCGTCTAAAACACTGTATTCTATAGATAATGTAAGTCGATTCTATAGATGCTAATGTTATTTAGTGACTTATATGACCTATGATGATTATAGTCATTTCATTGTTAATATTTTCACCTGCTCATCATGTGGTCACTTATAAGGTAATTAGTATTATACGTACGTATAAAAAAACTAAACCATGTGGTAATTTCTTCACCTACTCATTTTTCGAGTCAATACCAACAGATGATTGAACGAGATAACCACTAAACTTCTGAAGATACTAACTAATTAAGCTAATTTCATTTGAACATATCTAAATGATCATTTCGACTGGAAACCACGCGACTACTGGAAGTGTAACCATTCTACTAACTGGCTTTTCATCGAATGAATTTCACATGTAACCAAATCATACAAAGGTGAAAGTGAACACCAGTGCTCGAAAAGAGGACAAAAAAGGATTATCTTTTTCAATTTTCCACTAAATGAACGAATCCGAGCGTTGCTGTCTAACTTAAGATGTATTCAAGAAAGTGAGCACAAGAAAGTATGAGATAAAGTGAAAGGGAGAAAGGTGTAAATGTTGTCACTTTTAAAAAGCACGATAACACTTGTATTTTATAACCGAGGGAAAATTTCATCAGCTTTCTGATGCTCATTTGAATCGAAATGGTGAAGTCTTACACATATATATATATACATATATATACATATATATATATATATATATATATATATATATATATATATATACTGTGAAATTGTTGATTCAAGTAATTTTTGCCCAAGTGTATATGTTATAGATGGAAAAAACAATGTAGGAAAGAAAAAAGCCTAGTTCGGGCTTTTATTTAGCATTTGTGACAATCAAAGTTCTAACTACATCAAAAGTTAGTCTGTTTCAGTCTCAAGTTGGCTTTCATCTGGAAAATTGTCGAAGATAGCTAAGTAACAGGAAAGTATATTAACGTAGTCTAAAAGTTTTTAAACGTGACTTGATGCTTCTTCCCTCACATCACAGTTGACTACGAATAAAGTAAAACTTGGGCATTGTAGTTTTTCATAATTCTATTTTACTTTGCTTACTAGGTACTTCATGCAGTGGAAAAGTATTACTTACTGGACGGCGTGTTGAACCTGATTTATTGTCCATAATCATATCAACGTAACTTCACAACTTTAAGACATGATTTGTATGATATATTAGTGATGGCTAGTGGCTAGCAGTGGAATCTAGGATGTTTTGTTCTACTTCGGACTCATTAGCTGGATCCACCTGCCTCCCAGTGAGCGACGTTGTCCCAGTAGGACTCGAACTCAGGATCGATCACTTCAAACGCCAGAACGTTATTCACTAGACCACTGAGTCATACTCTCACTTCTTGTGCAACGGGTATAGTTTTTATGTTGCTGCTTGTGTCATCTTATCGTTGAATGGGCCGAATTGGTTTACATAATTCTAATTCTTTGTCCTTTGACATAAGTATAGTAGAATTTTCCATATATGTGTGACAGATGTGTAATCATTCCCATTGCATATATTTTATGTTGATTCGATAGACAAAGATTCAGTTATCCGTCTTTCCCTCCACCCAACTGCATTAGTTTTAATGCTTTCACTCTGTTGCACCCCATTGCGTGATTTTATGCAGTCATATGCATACTTATAGTTGAGGTTCTCTTCAGACTCCTTATCTTATCAGAATCTACTAATCCTGATTTAGCTAAGCTTTTGTGCTTGGACAGCCTTATTGACCCTGATCGACTAATTTGACGCATGCATCTGACCTCGTAATCATTCCAAACAATTTGGCAAGCTAAATTATTTTACCTAATTAGATTATTAGAATATTTTAACGTACAAAGTTTGTTTCTAAATGAGTTTGTTGGCTGACCATTCAAGAATAGCGCACTGACCAAAGATCACAGAGTACAGGGATTCGCCTATAGGGAAATGCAATCCAGCAGCTTGTGAAGAGTCCGAGTGGATGACAGACATACCTATTCACTACAGTTTCCCCTTAACTGGTTCTTCAGATAATCTCAAGTGGCTCAGCACCACAGAATGCCTATAGCAAACTATGTACTGATTGTCAGCAACACTTCAGTTTTCAAAATATTTCTTTGATCAAATATAGAATCTGTCATCATTCAAGCACACATCAAACGTTTTGATCAGAAGTCGAAAACTACCTCACAAAGGCAACTAAAGTGATGAGTAACTAACGAATGCAACATTCGATTCATACACTAAATGGTCAAAAGAATTATATTTCGAAATAAATCTCAACTGAACGTCCGATACTGTAACTTTGTAATCACGTTTCATCCCGTTTGGATACAGTGAGGAACCGACCTAAGGCCTAGATTTTCCATAAATGTAGTTGTCATCCTAATGTAATACCAGAAATTTTCAGACCATATTGTACTACATTATCCAGTTACCGTACATCAACTGACAGATTAGTTAGATAAAACATACTGACAGAAATAAATAACCATTTATGCTTACTAACGTTGGACGAACGGTATGTTGCCTGTCAAAAGAAATGCCTAAACCAAGTCATCACCACGGAAAAGTTAACGTCATTTTCTTCACTAAATGACCAGTTACTATCATTCCCTGAAGAAATAACAACATATCAATGCTATTTGTGATATTGTGATTCATCTGAAAAACACATAGGTACAATAAACTGTTAACAACACCAAATAGTTCCTATTATTGACCAGTTATTAATGGTCACGGTTTACTTTCCCGTTTCAATAAACTGATTGCACTCATTTTATGGAAATAAAAATCCACACTATTCTAAAGTCGGTTGCTCTTATTTCACTAATTTGTCCAATTTGTTGTGGTTTATTTCGCATCTAAAAGTCGTTGGCCGACTGAACACAAACAGATAATTTATTTTATTTCAAAAGTTGGAAACCCGAGTGATGAAGAAGTGATTCATGTTACTTCACTTCAGATACTTCAACTGGATAATATTAGTTCTCAAGAATCCCTAGAGTCACTGGTCTTTGCTTTCAGAATTTTTATCAGCCATATTTCTGAGCAGTGACAGCACTTTTCCCTATAGTGTTTATAGTACTGTCATCGCTGCCTAAAGCCAAGTAAGTGTTTTCACACCCTGATGGCTTCAAACCCCAGTAACATGTTAGCTAAATAGAAAGAAATGTTGTTTTCCAGAAGTTTAGTTACATTTCTTTCATCATGATACTCTGTTCTTGTATGATGCTCGCACTCTTCATTTAGTTGGAATATATGACGATGCAGATTGTATTTGCGACATACACACACACCTTGGTGTTGACGAGTCGTGGGAATAAGTAATAGCATTTTAACTCTTGACTAAACATGATCGAATGCAGTAGTTAATTGCCTAACATGTATTCACGCTTGAATTTATATATATATATATATATATATATATATATATATATATATATATATATATATATATATATATATATATAACCCTAGTAGTAGTATAGTTAATAGCATAGTACCTAACGAGAACTGGTTGTACTTTAATTTTGTTTACAAGTCTGTTTATCTATCATTTCAAAATTCACTGCCAGATTACTGCAACCAAAAATAATATCTGTCATGTTCTCATTTACAGCTGAATTTGAAGTGGATTAGAGGATTGATAGACTACAAATTTTGTTGTATTGCATGTGTATGCATGAATTGTATGTTTATCGACCTTTATACCTTTTTGTAAAAAGGGATTATTTACATCTGTTGATAAGACTTACTGGTTATGCAGATGATTGCATGTTTGTTTGTATGTTTGTTCAGTTGATATTTTACTCGTGGAACTCACGCCCTGCAGTAAAACTTGAAAAAATATCCTCACATGGTTGTATATGACCTAACAATATTTCAATATCTGATTTTAAAATGTGTGTGTGTGTGTGTACATGTGATTGGTCACAAGAGCGAACGGCAGACGACAGGGCCTCTGGAAACACATGAATACATACAATTAAGTTTCCTTTAAAGGGATTTTTCATTGGTATCTGATATTCGAAGAAATACATCAGCAAACACCATACGAAAGTGTAGCTACAGCTTACTCATTTCCACACTGAGCATTCGTCAACCTTCACTCATCAGGTTTGTCTCAGCTGAAAGCAATGATGAAATAGTGGATAATCAGCACACCTTATGCGAAATATATTTGAAACCAGTTTCAAAAAAAAGTGCTCTACTCAATCCATAAACTAATATTCTATGAAACGTAATGAATAGTGGTGGCCCTGATTCGTATCCTGCCACGCATGAAATTTCCATTTCACCTTTAATCATCACTCAGTATTAGTAACGAATAGTGTTCACCGACAAGTAAAAATGCAACAAAGAAGTATTAGTGAAGAGTAAGCAGGATGAGAGGTTTTCGAAGGTAGGAGTTAGGTTTCAAACATCACCTAGTTTACCAGTTCACTAGTTACTAACCGGTTCCAAGACCGGATAAAGAGGGAAGGTTGAACATAGGGCTAGTAACCCTACACCGGAAAAACAATCCAACCGCTTAAGAAACTTCAAAGCACAGATTATATATAAAACATAAAAACAAACTTATTCCTCACTGGAAGCCGAGAGACGAAATAACGCCACTTGCTGAATGTATCCGGGAAACCAATCGACCGATGTGTCCTCTCTTCTCTCAATGAAAGCAAAAGTAAACATAATGACATGGAATGTCCACACAAAGTTTGAATCTGGCAGTCTACACATATTGCAAAAGAGATGAGGAGGTATGGCATTCAAGTGCTAGGAATCGATGAGGAATCTGCAGATGGAATGGAAGTGGGTTCTCCTAACTGTCAACTGCAGAGTCAATAATCTACTCCACATTGTCACCCAAACGACAACCACCAGCACTCTGAGTTTTCCAGTAGCTATCATGATATTACTAAGAGTGTCAAAGTCTCTCATGAAGTGGGAACCAATCTCCCCTGCACTATCACGATCATAACAGCAAGATTCAACTCAAAACGAAGCAGAGTCACAATCATACAATGCTACGCCACACACCTACAAATAATGCAGATGAAGAGAAGAAGGAGGAATTCCACACACAACTGCAATCAGTACTGGACAAGACCCCACCCCAAATGGTGACATCAAAATTCATTCTAATGGGTGGGGTGACATGAATGCCAAACTGCGTGGATCAGACAACACAGGAAGAGAAACAATCATGAGTTGAGAGGCACTCGGTGGAATGAAGGAGAATGGAGAATTGTTTGCAGATTTCTGCGCATTCAACGATTTGGTGATTGGAGGAGAGGCGAGGCGAGGTGAGGTGAGGTGAGGCAGTGTGTTCAAGCACAAGGATATCCACAAAGAGAGCGATATGGATTTCACCAGACACCAGACACACTAAACATCAGATCGACTTCATCTCAATGTGAAGAGAGTGGAGATGGAGACGCAGCCAACCTACTCGACACAAGATCACATGAAGAAGGGGAGCAGATGCAGGTAGGTTCACACCACTCACACCACTTCACTATCCAGTACAAGGAAACTACCTTCAAAATCAAGTTGAAAACATTCAATTCAGAGAAGATGGTGATGATAGACCACAGTTCAAATTGAACACCCAGAACAGAAACTGCACTGAAGGATGAAACTCCAAAGAACATCTTCACGTCAGTCAGCCAGTTATCAGGACAAAATGGGAGACATTGAGCAACATCCACATACGTGAAGGATGGGTTGTGGAAGAACACTGGAACTCCCTGAAGGCTATGTGTAAGAAAACCTGCATAACCATGTTGGGAAGGAAGAAGAAGAAGAAGAAGAAGAAACAAGACAAGGAATGGATCTCTGTGGACATATGGAAGCTGATAGACGAGGGAGAAGGAGAGGGAGAGGGAGAGGGAGATAGTGAAGCAGAAGATGAACCAGTGCAGTGCAGTGTGGGGATGAACAACGAGAAGAGGAACTGAGTACAATCTATCAAACACTACACGGGTAAAGAAGTGAAGGAGAGTGTGCGAAGAGACAAAATACACTTCTACAACACACTTGCAAGTGAATCAGAATAGGCTGGTGGTAAGAGAGATAGAGACCTGACAACATTATATCAGATAACCAGGTTACTATCTGTGAGTGAAGAAATCAACACCGATGAAAGGAATGAGAGATAGTGGAGGAGTCTTAGTTACCGAAGAGAGAGGAGGAACGAAGGAAACGATCTGTTGACCACCTCGAAAACTCTTGAATCCACCACCACCACCGTCTGCAACTCGTCCACAAATACCACCAGCAGTCCGGCCACGGAATTACCAGTGAACACAAACCCTCCGACAAAAGCCGAGTGGTGCCTTAACGCCATAAAGTCACTGAGAGTCAGGTTAGCAGCAGGACTAGATGGAATTCCCCTGAGAAACACTGGAAACAGACGCAGAGACATCAGTAGTGGACATGCTCACACCACTGTTGCAGAAGGTTTGCAAGGAGGGGGATGAGGGGGGAGGTGGGAAGGAGAGATACCCGCAGATTGGGAGAAGAGCCACCTTGTCAGACTTGCAAAGAAGGGAGACCTAAGTGTTTGCAAGAATTGACGTGGAATCATACTGTTGTACACCCAAGTAAAATATTATTCCGTATCATACTGGAGAGACTAAATGATGAGCTGGATTCAACTGGATGACGACCGGAACAGGTTGGTTGGTTGGCTGGCTGACTGACTGACTGATTGACTTCAACAAGAACAAATCATGTGCTCACCGAATTGCAACGCTACACTACACATCATCATCATCATCATCATAGAACACAGCATAGAATGGCAGAATGGAAGCTGTCTACCCCAACCTCATCGACTTTGACAAGGTCTTCCTTCGATAGCGTAGACTGAGAAGTAATTTGACAGACAGCTGCTGCTTCAATACTACTACGGTTTGAGTGCCACAAACCTTTATCAACCTCATTGAACACCAGCTATGTGCCACATGAGGAGGATGGTACATGCCAAGTGATTCACAATGGAGAGTTCACTGATGCCTTTGAAGTGAAGACAGGAGTAAGACAAGACAAGACAAGACAAGACAAGGTTGCCGCCTACTATCTCCAATGATCTTCCTGATTGTGGTCAACTGGACTGGAGTCGACTGGATCATGCAGCAGACAAGTGTGAGTAGCGAGAAAATGGGCATACACTGACTGGACGGATGAAGAGACCCCACAAGATTTGGTTTTCGCCACCGATAATTTATGTCTAGTGTCTTGTCGAAGAGACTCGAAGATCTGCAGGCGAAATGCAACAAGTTGATAGAAGAGGTGAGGCAGCGAAGATGGGACTTCCTTTAGGTGAATGTAGGTGAATGATGAATATACCTAACCAACAGCAACAAGCCCGAATCAGCATGAACTGGAGAAACCTAAAGGAAGTTTCGCTTCACCTACCCACCTACCTACCTACCTACCTACCTACCTACCTACCTACCTACCTACCTACCTACCTACCTACCTACCTACCTACCTACCTACCTACCACCCCACACCTACCTACCTACCTACCTACCTACCTACCACCCCACACCTACCCACCTACCTACCTACCTACCTAGGCAGCATGGTTTCAACTACAGGTGGCGGCACAAGCACAGATGAGGATATCAAAGCAGCCAGATTCGGAAAGACAACAAGACAGGCCCTCCTGCACTAATCTGAAATGATTAGTGTGGAGATCTACTGCACTGCACTGAGCTCAGCCAGAATAAAGCATGAACGAGATGCGGATTTTCAATACTAATTCAGTCAAGTAAGTCAGTTCTTCTATGTCATGGTTGAGAGACTTGGCGGAGAGTTACGAAAAGCATTTCCAACAAACTACAGACACACAGTGAATAGCTGCCTACGTTCGATACTGAGGATCAGATGGATTGTCAGAATAATAAGAATAAGCAAGGAGGAAGTCGGTCTGACCTGGTAACGAACCAACCAAGAACCCATCGTCCAACAGATGTGGAGAAGAAGAAAGTGGAGATGGGTGGGTTGGTCATACACTGAGAAGACCGATTGGAGACATCATGTGCCAGGTCGTCGAGTGGAACCCGCATGGGAAACGACGAGTTGAGCGTTGGATGCGAGGGTGAGATGGGGAAGAGTAGCGTGAGAAAGAAATGAAAACTTGTGGGCAGTTGTGAAGCCAGGTTCAAAAGAGTGCGGGGAAGAGAGGGAAATGACAACGTGCTGCTGAATCCTTATGTTCCTCTTGGAACCCAAAGGTCAAAAAATAAATTAGGTTTCATGCTTATTAGCATTTTTTATTGGTGTTTATCTGCACCTTCAAGGGAATCGATACGATCTAAGTTACTAAAGCTTATTTCGCGTAGTATAATAGTCAGATATGTCACCATTTTTCAGGGAACTTATCCATGCTGCAAATTATAGCTTTATTAAACTTCTGGTGATGTTCAGGTAGGCCCATTATAATTCATAATAACATAACATCCAAATTGTTAAAGTTCTTCCCACTTTATTTTTTGTTGGCTGTAAGAAATAGTAGCATGAGCTATCTTTTAGAAACTTATGTAGATACTGATAAACCTTAGAAAGTTTCGAGTATCTGGAAATAACTTCATGACTAACCCAGTTACTTATAATGTGTTTACCTAGAAAATTGTTTACTTAATTTTCGTCGTAAATATCTCTTATCCTGATTTTATGTATCCTACTAAACTCAGAATTGACGTTTAGTTATTTATGTAAGGAAATTCTGTATCTATGGAATTTATGGAGATTGGTCGTACACAGTATTTGTTATCCACGTTCAAATACCGTGCAGTAGAATCAAATAACATTTCACTACTCTTAGTACACATTAGTTTATATTGAGTGCACATTTGAATGGTTACTGTCATCCTTGTAGAAGCATGGATCATTGCTTGTCTTATTATTGAATGATTCGTAACTTCCCTTGTGTTAGTTGGTTGGAAGCAATCGGCAATAACCTCTACTCAACCTAAGTTTCGTGCTTGTTAGCTTATCCACAACCTCAAGAGAACTTATATCCCCACTGAAATTCGCATCGGTGTCACTTAGTGTTGTAGTCAGCGACATTGTCATTGAGCTATTCGGACCACGATTGATCTCCCCATTTCTTTGAATTGCATGTTTCTGTTGAATACAGTTCTCTGTTCCTTCAACTTCCAGAGTATACCATTAAACAAAATAAATTGTCAGAAACTACTCACTCCGATACGTAGCTTAACTCGATAACCATGTACAAGTTCATGCATTGGGAAGTGAGTCGTACTTTCTGTGTGATGGTTAATGATCTGACCTAACTCCCGAAAGCTTTTTTAGTAGAGTGGCTTTCAGACTCAAGACCGAGAAGTTGAAATTTGAGGGCTTAAACTTGTAAAACACAGTTTCATACTCATACACTGATCTAGAGATTTCGCCAACTGCAATGTACTTACCATCGAATGGTCGTGTCGCTCATTTTGCAGCAATTTCATCATCTAGTTACTCAAATGAGTTCAGTTCATTTATAAAGGCAGAATGGTTCAAACCAACTGAATTTGGTTAGTTTACTCGATTCGAATTGCATACCCCAGAAAGGAGGATCCATTTCCAAATCATCTATAAATTGCATGATTCAGGCTTGGATTGCTCACAGATGAGTAATATTTTGCAATGAAATAGGTATTTTTCAGTCTCAGTCATCGCCACCGTATGCATAATGATCAACACATCAACAAAGACTGTCTCAGATAGTCTAATTAACAAGGAATAGATTCAGTTGGTTGTTTGAAAGAATTGATTGGTTTCGAGGTAGTATCCATCACGGACTGTCATAAGCTAGAGAACCACTGGACCGTTGATGTCAGTCCGTTCTCACTACTCCCTTCAAATTAATCAGCCCCTAAAATCATTCAGGGAGTTACTTCCAGTACTCACTAATAACTTGGTTTCAGTTGGATTTCTCTAAGTTCTAATGAGAAGCCAGAACCTGTTGGACAGGCCAAGTTGGATGTGTTAATGACTACAGATGGTAGTTGCACTGTATCCCGAATTAACAGAATTAGGAAAATCTGGAGCATCGGATTCCAACCTAATAGCCGAATGGTAATACACTCACCACCAAACCTGAGAGTCCCGAGGTCAACCCCTTAAGAGGTCATGAGCACGCACTAGTGAGGAGTCCCAGTTGGGACGAATCTTCTGTCCAGTGGTTCCTGGTTTTCAATGGTTTTCCAACTGATTTCATTCATTCCGTGCTGAATACTCCCGAGGAACAGATTCGTTCCACTTGATAGCTAGACAAACAGTAATGATGCTTCATTCAGATTAGATCAATAAATGTTGTTATATTTTTGTTTTTGCTGCCTCGTTAAACCACTTCTAACATGAATTTGGTGATAATAGTAGCAATAGTTATTAGTAGAAGGTTAGTAGTTGATTTAGGTTATTTCACTCTGTTAATCAAAACTGACCAAATAACTCCAAAAGTCAGAACTGCATGAACCAAACAGAAGACACTATAAGCTTTTATTTGATTCACACTTGAGACTGAGTTCAGCCCTTTCTACTCATATGCATGTATAGATTTGTGTATGTGTGTGTGTGTGTGTGCATGTGTCTGAAACAAGCGTATGCAGAACTAATAAAAGCTTTGAGTGACACCAAGAATACTAATAATAAAAACAAAAACAGCAACGACAACCTAGTTCAATACAGGTCATACAGAAAAATCATAACAAAAACAACACCGGCACTTGTATTTACGCAAACTAACTGAGTACATTAGATTGAGGAGAATAACCTGTGTACCTCTCATATTCATTTGGTGACTAGCAGAGGAATCTAGGAAGCGCGTTTCATCCTATTTGGGACTCACCAGCTGAATGTACCTGGGCCCCAATGAGTGATTTCCTTCCCACTGAAACTCAAACACAGTACTGATCGCTTCAAACGCCAACGCGTTATCCAGCAAGCCACTAGGTACTAGGTTCGAGTCTCAGTGGGAAGGACATCACTCATTGGGGCTCAGGTACATCCAGCTGACGAATCCCAAATAGGAAGAAACGCGCGTCCTGAATTCCTGTGCTAGTCACCAACATGAACATAACATCTTGAATATCCGGCAGTATCGAAGCATCTGCATAGGATCCCATCTGCCAACAGCAGAAGTCGAGCATTTTGGCCCTGTAAAAAAAAGGAAATTAAAAGTATCATAACAATATGCATACCTCTTAGTTCATTTTTTTCACAGAACTGTCTTGCCGAGGTTTACACCTACAGAAACTTTTCAAGTATACTTGAAATAACTGACCAATTCATTCAACTGTTATTAGCTTGTATCGTTGTTCTAAACAGAGAATGACTTTAATTAAAATACAGTGTAGGCAATTAACAGTATCGAATGATATTAGGTTACAGTGAAAACAACAGAGTAACGTCGTAAACTGTAGCTACATGGTTATATTTTCTTCCCATACGTTTTGAAATGATGCTGAATGTCATAAAAATCTAACTGTTTACAGTTAAAAAATTGGTTCATTGGATGCATGTTACTTGGTTGAAGGCATACATTGATTGATCACTGTACAGCAACCAATGCCATGTTTTCTAGTTCTGAGTTCTGATAGAATTCTATCAGTTATTTTTGCAATGTGGCCATCAAGCTATGAGACTCATAGTTTGAAAAGATCAGTGGCAACGTCGCTGACTGCAACACTGAGGGATACGGGTTCGAGTCTTACACGCGACATCATTTCCCTCGACGTTGCAAACACCCCTTACTGACGAGGATAAAAAAACATGAAACCTAGGTCATGTAGGATTTCCTGCCGACTGTCTCCAGGTAACTAACATCCATCAAAGTGTACTGAGATGGTGAGCCTCCTAGCTTGATGGCTACATTACAAAATGACTGATAGAATTCGATCAGCACTCAGGACTAGACAACATGAGATTGGTTGCTCTGCAGTGATCAATCAATGAAAGTATTCATTTACCAATTGATTGAATCCCTAATTAATTCTCGGTTTCATTTTTAGTTTTAAGTCTCTGACAGTAATTTACTTGTTCGTAAAGTCAAATTAACCTGATGAGTTAGGATACTTAGCATTACTGAATCAAGAAAAGAGCAATAAAAGAGTAAATTTCTCAAATGTGAACCACCATCAGTAAGGCTTATCTGCAATTCCCGTGAAAATCATGTTTTCTCTGCAGTAAGCAAGGTGGATTACCTCAGCGATAGAGTTGCTGACAGTGAAATTTTATGCAGGGGTGTTAGTCTCAAGGGTATACTTGTCAGGACTTGGCCCTGGCTGAGACAAGTATGATACAAGTTTATACTCAGTAATTTCAGTCAGAGTTAATACTGCCGAAATAACTTACTAGGATAACAAAACTTACCGTTTAATAGGGTTTTATTTCATCGAAATACATATCAGTAATAGAAACATATAGGTGAATTCCAAGTTAGTATTCATCAGGGACTGACATCAGTTGGAGGACCAATGAAAACTTCGGACTATTGGACGGCCGTTTCGTTCCAGAATGGGACTTCTCAGCAGTATGCACCCATTAGCCTTTCAAGAAGCGGACCCAGTACCTTCAGATTCCGCGGTCAGTATGAGATTTCAGAAGTGAGAAAAAAGCTCAACGATGGCACTAGATGTAATTCTCACTGCATCACGAACTGAATAAAGTAGGGAAAAGCGTACCATTGAATTTCAACCCAGTGGGTCAACAGAAATAAGCTCGCCACGAAACCGAAAGGTCCTGGGTTTGATTCCTGGCAGTGGCATGGGTACGTGCTGTTAAGGGGTCCCACACTGGGGTGAAACAGCTTTCCAGTGCTCCCAGGTTTTCAGTGGTTCTCCAAGTGATGTCAACCTGTGATGGGCACCAAACCTCAAAAAGCGAATTATATAAATGGATGCAGAGGTGAATAGGAATTCGGTTTCAGTTTAGAAAAAATCCCACTATCTTATCACCTTAAGCAATGTAGAAGACAATTTAAAGGACGAGTGGCATTTGTGGTACTAGTGAGTAAACAAAACTTATTGATAATCAAGTAATTATCCACAATGAATGCGTCTTAAGGATACACTAAATGAATAGTTTATAGTAAATAAGTCAGTACCAGAAAAGCTTGAGCATAGGTAATAGAATTTGCTACCCGACCACCTTGGTTGGATTGTTAATGGAAAATCTAGTTTCCTTATGCTTGTAGATACAGTTTGATGGTAAATGGCTACAGATTTGAAACAGAAGCGGGACAGGACTTCGTGTTGACTGACTACCAATACCTAACACTAAAACTTCTGTGCGCTGTAATTTAACGTCATTTACCTTATTGATGACATTGCAAAATTGTCCAACAAACTCCACTCGGCGCTCAGCACCAAGGATTAGACAGCTATATCAGTTACACAGAATTATACGGGCATACAACCTTAATACTTTCAAAAAATTGAAAACCATATTTGGCTTGCATGAATTAAGGGAGTAGACATTTCTGAGTAGAAAGAGGCTTTACCTTTTATCCATTGGTCTTGCTTATGACTATTATGGCCTTCCTATAAGAAAACTGTCACACGAATTAGATGACGAGGTGTTAAGTCAGATGTGGTAACATAATCTGTTTAACAAAATACATCAAATGCTGAGTGCCTCTTCGACGGCTATTGAGTTAGAGAACTTGGCGTATATGCCTGACAAAATGATCGAGGTATGCCCTGATAATCTTTCCACCAACAGTCTGTTGATGACTTCGACAAAGACCAGTTAAAGTGGCGCTCTCATAGTCCCGTTAGAACCGTTTGGTTTGGATTCATAGGTGGACCTGTTGAGCTCTCGTTTCGAAGCTTTGGAGACTAGTAACTCTAATACGCATTTTCAAGATCCAATGACCATATCTCATAGGCGTCAATGTGACAAACGGCGTTTCCGTACACCATAAGACGTTTGTTGTTACCTTTGAAAGTTTGATTACAATGTCAACTGGAACACAATACCTTTGACTTTCAGTCGGAGTACATCAATGGCTAAAGGAAACTTAACAGCCAGGCAATAATGGCAACATCTGTTAACGACAAACATCTCAGTTACTTCTTTTATGTGGCAGATAAAACTGTGGGATTAACACTTTTGGTCAACACAGGTGCTGAAGTTTATGTTATCTCGTTTCCACTCTCACAGGGACTGTCTAAACATCCAGCGAGCTGTTCCTTCAGGCGGAAAGAAAACGTATATACAGACTATTTATAGACAGTCACTAGTATTACAACTTGGTTTATGCCATCGATCCTCATGGATCTTCATTATGACCAGTGTTCATCATCCCATATTAGTTGCTGATTTTCTGAGTGCTTTCAATCTGCTAGTTGTTATCAAAAAGATAAGTGATTGATGTGTGCACTAGACTGAATTTACAGGACGTAGTACCGGACTACTTCATTCATAGGGGTCTGCATCGCAAAACCTTAATACAAAACATGTGCATGCTTACTCTAGAAATACACCATTATTGTAAAACCAAGTTATCACATTGAGGAAGCACTCCATACCACTGTATACAAAATCGTCACCGAAAGTTAACTTATCCGTGCTCTACCCCGATACCTAACACTAGGTAAATTAGTAACTGAAAATTCGAAGACACATTGCAGTAGGGAATCATACGACCGCCTAACAGTTCATAGGCTTTTCCACTGCATATAACTAAAGAAAGATCATAACTGATGCTCCTGTGGTAACTTCTATGAACTTAATATCATGATCTTTGCTGACCGATATCCTGTTTTACATTAGCACGATTTTCCTCTCATTAAGCACAGTAAAAAATGTTCTCTTTCCATTGGTATACATTTAATCAAGAAGCATATAAACCCTGAAACTTCTGAAGGGCGAGGGTTATCTTCTGCAAGCTTATAAGAACATTTGCGTTCACTGTTCAATCACTTCCTCTTTTCTTACAAGAAAATGTAGTCAATATAATCATACCTATTAAGGGTGAATAATATGAATCACACTACTGTTACATTTCCCTTCTATCCTTCATACTAATCTCAACACTCTGTTCTGGTGACAAAAAGGAGGATTAAGTCATAAAGAAAAGAAAGAACAATTCAGGGATAAAAATCTTTGCGTTAAAAAGAATTTTTTAAAGCTGTACAAATGTATTTATATTCATTACAAACGTAGAGCAATCTGTTATTGTTAATTAGGACAGACTTGCATCATTAGAGTAACATTAAAGACTAAAATAAAGAGTTAACAGTTGTTGAGTAGTAATTTATATGACGATGCGAGTGACTAGAATGCTAAGTAATTTCACAAGGTGAAAACTATGAGATGTAAATTCATGTAGTTGAATGCCCTGGGTTTCTATTCATCCGAAATCTAAAATTATTTCCCCAAGTATACGGTGTTTTGTTTAGGACTAGATTATTTCACCTTGTTTCTCTACAACTTTGACTTACGTGCAGTGCATATGGAATGCGTTTACTTTTGTAGGACTGATTTGTGCAACAATTTTTATACCTTACCTGCACTCTGACCGGTCACTAGTGAGTAATCACTTCCACAATGTCTAGTCCTGTTTTTGACGGAATCTTTACCGAAAAGGTTTCCAATGTAACGACCAAACTAAGTGATTGAACAACTGAGTACTTCACTCTCGAGACCATATGGTTGGAAGTAATAGTCAAACAGAGATAATGTTATTCAGCTACTTGGGTCATAACTGACCTCTCTTGACATTACTGATGTACACATATGAGACCTGGGTAGACGAAATCCTTCCAAATTCACCTCACCAGTCAACATCAAACATTTTCCTGTTTATTTCTGTCCATAGCAAACAGTTTGTATCATGTTCAGTCAGACTAGTCTTACAGTTCCCTAAACCTGTTGGTGCTAGAAACAGTAGTTAATAATGCTGAGTAATTTGAATTCAAGATATACAATCAATTACTATAATCTGAGACTCCGACGATATTATTACCTGACATATCAAGCAACACTAAGAAAATACTGGTAATTATGAAGAACTACATACATGTTTCTTCTTCCCTTACAGCTTCTGACTTTCAACAAACACAACTTGTGACTCGTCTTCTAAGAAGGGGTATCTAGTTCTAATGAGACTCAGAGATGTCAAAGATGCTTTTGGATTGATGGGGAATATTTGTAGCTCCGGGGGATGATCTTGGTTGTGTTGTGTTCTCTGAGCTGGGTGGTTTAATCGCGAAGTTTTCACTATCTTTCCAAACAAGATCAACAGCACTAACTTCACTAAGATATGTAGAAAGCTTCACCATTTAACCACCCAGCTTAAAGAACACTATCCAATCAAGATGTCAAAGGTGTTTTTTGAAATGTAAGGATGAGTTCTTTTGAGGTGCTCCCAACTTCAAGCAAATAACAGTTTGCCGGAACCACACCTTTAAGAAGTATTAGTTGATGAAAGATGACTTTATCAGCTAGTTTCATCTACTTTTGAAGATATTACTGATTGCTACACAATCGAAAACCACTTATGTACCGAAAATAAAGCACAAAAGTCGTAAAGAATAATTACTGAATTACTTTAAACATGTGAAAATAGGATCCACTCAAACCTACTGCTCAGCCTTCTTCGAGTCTTATTTTTCCCTTGTCAAACAACTCATCGGATCACTTTGCAATATTCATGCAGTAAAAAAGCGCATTTTGAATTTCCAGGTGTCAGAAAAATGCAATGAAGTTTTACACACTTCAGCTTCATTTTGACGACTTATCCCTGCAAAGAACATTAAAACTCCGCAGCATAGATGTTACACAAAAGTGAAACATCCTCATTTTATATTCATAACCAAACTATTCAATCAGAACTCAGACGGTAATCATTATAACTAGGATCTTACACCAGAGGTATATCAAACCGTGTGATCCTATTGTTCAACCTAAGTGCAAACAAAACTAGACCGGAAAAATTGATGGATTATAAATATCATTGTGAAAAACGATACGTCTAGATATCCTCCAATTAGTATCCTTATATTATACTGTTCAGGTCAAGTCAGTTTTCGAGACATTTTTTAGCTGTATAATTCACAGTATCTTTTTATAAATGAAAAAAAGAGAAAGAAATAAGGTCAAGTAGAACAATCTTAAGTTTTAAGACCAAAATATGTACACAAACTTCGAAACTAATGTTTACTTCTTTCACGTGTACCCCGCACACTGAACAAAAACACCAGAAGATTCATGAAACACTAGTGTTAATGCATTGACTAGTGTCGGGTTATCATTCAGAAAAGAAAGAAAGGAATAATAATAATAATAATAATAATAAAGATTGATATTCATCGTCTAGTGACCTCGGGTGAATTTGTCTCGGGGTTACCTAACAGTCAGAAAACCAGACTCATATCGAGGTCACATGTAAATTAATTCATCAAAACCTGTAAAACAACACTGTGTATCGGAAGACATTTTTACAAATTAGTTTATTTCACATTAAGATACATTATCGGCATCCGAAGTTCACTGCTCATTTACTTGGTTAGCTAGTTGATATTTTGTTTTTGTTTGAAGGATATCCTTGTGTCATTACTTCTTTCTGACTGGGTTTTTTCAGTCCTACAGTCTAGAGTTTAGCTTTCTCTCCCTTCAATTTGTTCACATTATTAGATTTTTATACTTTAGTTCCTTGATGAGATTAATTAATTGGCAGGTATGGAGATATCCTGCTTCGCTATTGTTAAAGAAGCGACTGAATCAGTCATAGGTTGTAAAAGATTTCTCGGCAGGATTTGTTTCCTCTCTCAAACTTAAGTCAGTTTGAAAAATTCTAGTTTTAGTACAATAAACGCCGTATATCTTAGCCAACTTTTTATCATGTTTTCAGCACCTAACACCTGTAGAAACACGAAAGTTGTGTACTAAAAAAACTGTCAACAATAAAGTTGTATACAGAGAATTCTATTAATGCTTTTTTGGTAACGTAGCATATTTAAAGTGATATTATGAGTCCGGTTAAGTAGGCATACATACATGCACGAATGCATGTTGAGCAGTAACGCCATGCTGCTTTTATATACGGATGAGATTACGCATGATGTAGATGTTTTTTTTCCAAGTACTAAAATTAGCCGGAAGATTTTAGTTCGTTGCTTGTATTATTCCATTATGGACTGGGCCGAATTGGTTGGTCTCTATTGGTATATAAGCTTCTGTGTGGATGCCTTGACATTATTTGTCATTCCAATTTTATGGTAACGATGGGTAGTGACCATCAGTAGAATTTAGGACGTGCGTTTTGTTCGATTTGGGACTCTTCAGCCGGATGTTCCAGTCTCCCAGTGTGGTGTTGATCCCACCAGGGCTCGAACCCAAGACCGATTACTCCAAACGCCAGAGAGTTATCCACTAGGCCACCAGGTTACGGCAGCCGCTTCTTATGAGACAGGTATAGTTTTTGTGCTATTGCCTGGTGTTGCTATTTATCATTACCACAAAATTAAAATGACGAGCAATTGGAAGCATTCGCGCAGGAGCCCATGTGCCAATAGAGACCGGTAAGTTCGATCCAACCAGTGACGGATAATACAGGTAACAACATAAAAATCATACCCATCTCATAAGAGGTGGGTAACGGGACTCTGTAGACTAGATGATAACTCTCTGATGTTTGGAGCTATCAGTCCTCGTGGAAACAGCCGCTCACTGGGAGGCATGTCCATCCAGCTTATGAGTCCCAGAATAGAAATGAACATGCGTCCTGGATTCCACTGCTACCAATACCCATCATTATCACACCGAAAAGATTGTAGCATTTTAGCCATCATCGTTAAAAAAGGAAAGACCTCAGAGAACAAATTTGTTTTCGGCTATATCATGCTCATTACCTTTGCAAAATGCCCAGTTTCTCACGAAGACTTTCTCAACTATCCTACAACTTTTGTCACTTTTCGATAGCTATATTGGTAGCAGCTTCTGAGATTCACTTATTATGAGATGTCACTTACACGATACTTCGGTTTTATTCACTATCCAGGGGCCATATCAGTCGCTACCATGGATCACCAATGAAGACTAACAGTGTCATTTTTAAACAGTTCTTCTACAGTTCTGACCTACTCACAAAACAAATGCTTAGCTATATCGTACTCTGCTACTCACAATGGATTTACCTTGAACTAAAGACATCTTTTATGCTTCTTATGGTTAGATGCCCTTTGCGACCTCCGCTAAAACGCGATACCACCATCATTATAGACATGTATCTCAACTGTAAGGAGTCTAATTATAAGAAAGTCCCAGAACTTAGTAGAACTGATGGTGAAACTCGCCATTGGCCGTCACATTTTGTAGATGTCAAATAAAAGTTAAATCTTAACTGACATGCACTTAATGTTGGTATGTTGGTCAAATCAAAACAGAAGATAACATATTTATTCTTAAAAAAGTCTACGCTTTTCTTCTTTTACACTGTCATTTTACATTGAATGACTTTGTTTGTGTAAAACTTTCCAAATGGAAACTTAAACCATGATACGAAAAATGCTAGTCAAGAAAATGGTGTGGATTTTAAAGTCAATTAATCTACTTGAAGTATCGGTGAACCAAAACTTGACTGGTTTTGAGGACATCGATCTTTTCAAGTAATAATAATAATAATAATGGCGGTGGTGGTGGTAATAATAATCATAACAATAGTAATAATAATGGCTTTTTCTGTAAAGCTATTTCCAGAATACTCTACAGAATTTCCAGCATGTCATTTAGCATCAGTTCGACCGAAACAGTGTACATTTATACATAGCGAAATGAAATAAGTATAAATTACACATAAAAGATAGGAATATTTACTCTTTCTACAACTTTCTTTAAAATTCAGGGTTAACTTAGGTAGACAATCACATTCGCAATTAGTTTCATAATACGTAAATAGTGACAGGCTCATCATCAGTTAGTTTGCTGCCAAAACAGAAATTGACTAGTTAGTCCACTTCTAATACTTCAGCTCACAGCAGACCAGCTAAATACATACAGCATTGTAGAGTTTTTGTATTTAGTAGTATGCGCACAAAGCCTAATGTACTTGCTCCTAGGCTTTCCTGATGACCGACACTCAGAGAGTTTTGATTAAAGAGGATCCTGGTCAGTCGATAAAATAACTGCTACCAGATGTTTACATGAGTTAATGTGTTTGTCCACAATTATTTTAACTAGAAGGTTTAGATGTACACCACTAGTTCTGCTGACAATCTTCAAAGTTCTACACAATATAGCATAGTCTTTTTTCAGCAACCTGTGAAAAAATGAAGAAGAACAACAGAGGAGAACAGGGGAGGTGTAGGAGTTAGTAAAACACAAGAGAGAGAAAGGTTGAGTTATTCCAGATACTTTCAGATTCCTGATATAGAAAGTTAGGCGGAAATTCTTTTGGAAATTAACCAGATATGGGAGGACCAGGAAAGGTCCGAAGAAAAACATACATCGAGATAAATCACAGTTGCAACATTCTCTAATGCACAACTATCAATAGGACGGGAATCATGAGAACTAAGCAGTTTCATATGTAATGTTCACTTCTAAAATTAAAGCTTACAGTCTGACATTTTGAAGAATTAAGCATAAGATCATTCATGGAGGACAGTCGTCTAACAGTAAATAGGAAATAATTTAGTTGAGAACAATCTGTTGAAGAGGAGACAGGTAAGGAAACTGTTAGGTCATCAGGACATCTGATGAAACTGATACAAACTGAAGATGGTAAGTCATGCAGAAAGTAATAGAAAAGACATGAGGAAAGGACGGCTCCTTGGGAACTGAAAAGACTACGCAAAGCCTTAGGATTCTAGAACTAATAACAATGGGTATGTATTCCACAACAGTTTCCCAATAGTATGAAGCAACTACGTATTACTTTTCAACTTTCAATAGTCATGCAATTTCTACGAATATATATTAAAAGTTATCTTCGTTTGTAGATAGTAACTTCAGGCTAGGAACTTCATTTTTCAGATGGTAATAAAGGACCACACCTATCTTATACAATGAAAAAGACTATTATTTGAAAATGAATTTCTCACAGGATGCTTTTTCACTTATTCTCTTCATTGAGCCTATAGGTCTGCTAAATGTCTGAACATTGTTGACTATCTGACTTGTCTGACCCAGTTATACGTGATGAAGCTATTTCGGCATAGATTCATGTTACTATGGCCTAGAGAACTAACAGTATGGTGGTCATGTCTTCTTTTGTCACAGTCGAAGAAATACTATTGTCAACACGTTCACAAACATTCTTTGACCATTGTGTAGAAATAAATTAAGTCTAGACGGTATAGAACACTGATCTATTGTCTAACTTCTTGCGATCATTATTTGGTAATTCCAAGTGAACGCTAATCACAACAACAAAGATGATTTCGATAGAAAGTGTTTTGGTAAAGAGGAGTGCAGAAATCTGAGGCCAGTTAAACAAAGAGAAGCAAATTTGAACTTCTCTGTTTTCTAATGACTCATAACAAATAAGTAGCTAAATTAATTCCGTGGATATGGATACAAATGATAATGCGGATAAACACAGATTTCCAGTTTGACCATCTGAGATAGTCATGGTTTGGCAAACTTGTGCTGATGCATGGTGATGATTAAAGGTGGAATGAAAATCCGCGCAGCGGTAGGATTCGAACCAGTGAGTATGATCTAACGATAGTAACACGTCACGAATTCATATGGTAGTCAGGAAAAAGCCTTGGTGATTGGAGTGAAATTAAAATCTGGCCAGAAGCTGATTCTCATAGCACAGTTGGCAGAGCAACGGGATAATAACGTGTAGGTTACTGCTTCGAGTACTGTCGCTGTCTAGACTTTAATTTCAACTTTAACCACCACCCAGTGTAAAGATTGTTTTCACATGAATTTACGAATGTCTTTCTCCACAAGCTAATATCAATCATAAATACATTCAGAAAACCGTGAAGGACAGTGTGACTTCTCATCAGCTCATATGTATAATCGGTGCCTAGATAGAACCAATGTGGCCAGTCAGTTCTTAGCACAAAAATATCTCTTCACCAATCGACTAAATATATCTTCTTGTTCGAAATTTCAGAAGTTCATTGGTTAATGCAACTTACTGCAAGGTGCTGTGGTGTTACCACCATAGAGACGTAGTTGGTCAGTTCAAAATCCTAAAATCTCATTTCAATCTTGATTGCTACTTTCTTACTTGATACACTTAAAATTAGATCGACAATTTAGTCAGAATTGATTGATCGAAGCATACTGGTAAGTTTATAGGTTAGCTACATCACAAATCAACTTTCGTCAAACTGTAAAAATCAACCGAAGGGTTGGAGTGTTCACTTCCACAAGTGAGGATTTTGATCTGATTCGAGGAAGAGTCATATGCTCGTCATTCTGAACTTAAATAGTGGTAATTAGAATGGTTGTCAGTTACTTCCGAATCGTAAGTGGTTTTCTAATGGGTGCCACACAGTTTGATGGAAGTCGATTCCAATTTTAGCTCAAATCATCATCAAGCAGTAAACTGAAGTATGATTATTATTTTGCCTCCGGTACAATATTCAGTGCTATTAACTTGAAAAGGGAAGTAAAAATCACTTAAAATTTTTCATTAATCTTGATTTTCGGGGTTGGAAATTTACCGAAATCAAATGTCGAATTCATCCAGAATTAATCTTGTACAACCTCCAATGACCATTTCTTAGGGTTACTTTCTACCTACTATATATTAAACTTTTTACTGGTCTCTTTCTCTTGACTTTTCTGAGACATTCAATGCACTCCCATGTGAAACGTTGGAATTCCTTATTTCAAATACGCCGAGATTTGCCCAAATATAACTTATATCTAACGTCAACTTTTCACTCGGCACCTAATGTTTGTGAAACTATACGGTAGAATCTTGACCAGGATTCATATAAACATCCAGCATACTGTTTAGTTCACTGGTTGCAAAAGTATTGCATATATATCACACATATTGAAGAAACTACTATACAGAAAAAACATCCAGCAGGATTCTTGTTCATAGATTCTATGAACAGGGTCCATAGATTCGTTAACTTTTCTGAATGTTATAGACCATATAACTTGTCTGATCCAGTTACCTGTGATGAAGCTATAACGGTATGGATTCTTGTCATTATGGACTAGTCAAGTGGCGGTGTATGTGCTAATGACCCCAAACATCGCACCTCTTCAACTGTTTCTAGGGTGACATTTAAAGTCATCCGGGAATGGCGACTTTATAGGCCACCCTAGCATCTGTTGAAGTAACCAATTGAACTTCTAAATTTTATGAAAAACTGTCTTTCTAGCAGAATTACAGAAACCCGATTGCTCATTACAGTAGTTGCCAGGGTGACCTTTAACGTCGCTTTCCTAATGGGTGATTTGAAAGACTACCCTAGCAACAAGTGAAATAACCAATCAGCCGAAGTGGAAAAACCTAATTGGCTATTTCGATCGTTGCTATGTTGGCCTATCAAGTCTCCCGTCCCTAATAGCTTCATTACCGTAACTTGATAAAGAATGTCCCACCTACAAATTCCTAATGGTACATAGCACAGAAATGGAAATGAGGAAAATTTAAAATTTCACAGAGTCTCTGTTGCAGTGACTGAGCAACATTTTTATGAATGATTTGCGGTATAAGCTGAGGGAACTAGAAAAATACGAATTATCCAGCGTTTTGTACTACAAATTTCAAGAAATAGCATTAACAGCCAGAAGGTTCAGCTTCTAAGAAGCAAATAAATACCAAACAGAATCAACAGAACAGGCTACACTCCAAGAAACTAGAATTTGGTGATGAAGTGGAAGAGTGTACATTATAAAAGGGATTTTACCGTGAAAAATGTGTAGAGTACAGAATGGTTTTGTCTACACAGTCACAAAAAATAGTTTAGATTAGTTACTTGCTTGATATCTGGAATACAAATGACATTATATGTGGTATCATATGTTATCATTTTACGTACAGTATAGTTTCAGTGTTGTTACAGTCCGACCATGAGAGCTTTAAACACTGGAGACCGATTCTTGATCCTAGTCATTTATTGCATACTTGACCATTATCTTCATTGTATTGTTCGCAGTCATAAGTTTCATAACTCTACGATTACAATACCCACCCACCTGATGAGATCGAGTTGGGTTTTCAGCATTTAGTAGTTAGTAGTGAGATCGAGGATGTGCGTTTCTTCTTATTTGGGACGTTTCATCTGGATGTAATCGAATCTCAGTCAGCGGTGTTGTTCCCACTAAAACTCAAACCCAGGACTGATTGCTTCAAATGCCAGAGCGTTATCAACTAGGCCAGTGATTCACGATAGAAACTCCTCGTGTGACGAGTATAGTTTTTATGTTATTGGTCTTAGGTGGTTTTTCATTTGCGACAGATAAACTCCCTGTGAGTATCATGACTGTTGTCATTGGATCAATGCACACTTATGAAGAATGAACGCATTTGGAACACCATAGAATCATCGGTTTCTGTGGATTTCTACTTCTTAGATTCTGCTACACATTACTGTGAACAACATTTGGAACATTCAGTCAGATGATAACATATACCTGGTCAGCTGATTGGCATACCCATTACCCTAATGAATGAATAAAATCAGCTGTGTTGCAAAGAGGTTTTTCTATATGGTCGAGAAACTAGTATGCATTGATACAGCCTGGATAGCAAACCAAGTTGCTGGAAGTGAAATCCCAGCTGACCTGGATCAGCTGACTTTAACATAACCAAAACTTGTCCAATCTGTCAGATTAATTTTTCTTTTCTGTATACAGTTCAGTACGTCAAAATTTTAAATTAATGCCTGATAACATTCCCCCTTTTCCTATTTTGAATACATTTTCAGTAAGCGTATTCTGAAACAAAACTGAGCGATGATTAAAAACCAAAGGAAACCTAGACCGCTCTAGGATTCCAACCTGGATATGATTGTTCCATATTAGATTGTGTATTCGATATCAAACTCAGTGACATAGTATAATCTACTGGATGACATTTCAAACAGAATTTAATACTCACATTCATATCAAAATAATCATATGACTCTCAAACTTCCTTAATATAGCCCAAAGGTCCTTCATTCTTTTGGCTTAAAGCTAGCAACAATTCAAGGTTTCTGCAACATGTCATGAGGCATTCCTGTTACGAGTGTTAGGTGCTGGATGGTTCAATGAATAAAGATTATATGATCAGTGTCTCCCTCCATCTAGTTCCTTCTATATTGGATTCTGGAATTGCCACCACATAGTGTGATTGTGGGTCAGTGCATGCAGAGCGATCTCCGAGTTTTTCTCTGAATTACTTATCTCACCCAGTAGAGTCTACCATTGTATGTCTTGCTGAATTTTTGAGTTATGTTATTCTGACTGAGACCGGTCGGTTGCTTTGACCTATATACTTGACCTCACGATCGGTACATGGTATTTGATAGGTTAGGTTAGGTTATATTGTTTAATTGGCTCTATTGGATCTGTTAGCCTACAAAGTTTCTCTCTGAGCGACTTTGTGGGTTTAAATGACGCCCTAATCCGAAGACTGTTGAGAATTTTACGTAAAGTGTTCGATGTGCCTTCTCTATACAACAACACTACAGAGGATTTGAATCTAGTCTTATGCATGTTGTAATCAGCACTGAGGTTGTCATTCCTTCTTTTATCAGTCACTATAAAGGTGTATAATAAATTCTTGAGGGTAGTTATTCGGTAGTAGTGTCCCTTTTAGTTTCTTATAAACAATGCCATCTAAGCTTCCATCTTCTCTCCTCTTGATTTAGCAGTCGAACATTGGTAATTCTCCTTCTTCATCTTATAACTCACAAGTTAATTGGATTTCATCTACTATCTAGGTAATGCGTGTGCAAAACTCTGATTTCAACACAGTAAGTGTATCGTCTACTTATTGTCAACACAGTTTTGAGGTGAGTTGGAACGTTCCCAATGCCATTTGTTCCCAGTTGTCCATAAATATGCATTCTACTACCGCCGATTTTGGAGATCCCACTGGTAATCCTTCTGTTTACTAATAACTTTAGTCTTGAGATTTGGAAACCGTGGAAGTTAGAGGCAATCATATCACTAGCATAATTTCTTCAATAGAAACTTCAGTTCTATTTCTATGTTCCATGTTCAGTTATCAATTCATTTCTGACTGCCTTAAGTGCTATGTCAATAGGAATATTTGTCATATCAAAACGGACCATCTTTCCTCCCTCCTCTATCTAACTGTATATTATTTACTTGCTCTAGTTCAAATCAACTGGTGAGCCTAGATTTTAAGCGATTTCAAGCATGACGTAATCATGTCGCTGAATACCTAGATAACTCATATGCTGGTGTGTTTCTACAGTCAACTATCAGCCGAATAGGATAACCTGTTTTATGAACCTTACATTCTACTAGGATTATTAGTTTTAGACATTGAATTGAACCATTGAGACCCACTTAGAGATGACTAAATTGGGCTAATTAGTTCAGCTGTGGACTTTTTAATCTTATTCATGACTGTATCTGTGGATTTTCTGATTTCATAATATGGTTCTTTTTCAGTATGCTCATTGACTGCTTTGAAGTGATCCACCTTAGTCATAACCACTATAGAGTTTCATTTTTCATATTTAGCGGTTACCATCTTATTTTCATTTCTCAGATTTCTCAGCGCCAACATTTCTGGCTTCATTAAGGTTTGCCTCACTTTCTTTTCACGTTTTAGTGTCAGTACACTTTGTGCGCATACCCGACCAGGAGTTGTCTCATCTGTTTTTGGCTTACGCTGTTTCTATGCTGGATATAACATCTTCAAGTTTGAGTTGAGCTACTGCAACGTCGGCGTTTAGTTCTTTATCGAGAACTTGTACTTTAGTCGAGCTCAATTCTTTAGTTGAAATATTGATCATCCACTTTTTGATCGGTGGTTGGTGGTGTCTCCTGTGTAGCACTATTCTTCTTTGTGGAACAAGTACCTTCCATCTGTTTGTTGAACTTTTTAATTTGAGTCTTTCTGGATTTGTTGAAGGCAGTTGATTCAGCTTTATTGGATGCTTCAACTAGTAGTTTTTAATCTCGCCAGCTTACTGTCTTCATCAGTGTGCATTTCAGTTGTTCAATCTCATTGCAGATAATGACTAATTTCTTGGTAATCCTATGAATTTCTCTCGGAAATGGTTTGCTAACTTGTTTTATTTCCCTTTTCACGCTTTCTGTTGGAATACGAGTTCACATTTTCAGATGCTAACACAAAAATGTATTGTCATTCTAAAAATTGTACTTCACATACAGATTTAAAAGATACTCATAACAAAAAGTAGAATTTAGTCTTATGGAGACCATCGTTATTGTCGTAGTTTACTCTGAAGGGGGGGCAGGCTGCTTGCAATGGAATCCATTACTGGCGTTTCGTCCTATTTGGGGTTCGTCAAGTGGATGTACCCGCACCCCACTGAGACTTGAACCTAGTACTCATTGCTTCAACCGCCAAGGCGTTATCCACTAAGCCACGGAGGCTTTGACGTCTTAGGCGGTTAGTACTGGTTTCAAGTCTCAGGGGGAAGGACATCACTTACTGGGTGCAGCTACACCCAAATAACGAATCCCAAATAAGCAGAAATGCTCTTCCTGGATTCTACTAGTTGCCAGCATCACGAAAACCAAAACGAGATGATTATTCAAGCAGCATCGAGGCATTCGCACAGTGGCCCATCTGCCAACAGAAGTCGAGTTATTCCACCCAGCGTACTAAAGAGAAATTACAAGGATCAGCAAACAACAAAAGGTTACCGTTGGTAGACTGTACTTCGTTTTCAGTTTAGCTCTAAATTAAATACACAATTAACTTGATCATTTATGTAGTGCTGAAATAACTCAAGTTTAAGTAGCAACCTGAATCGCAGGAGAATTAGAGCAAGTAACCTTAGGATTACCAAGTCATCCATCTATCGAATGAATTAAGGAATTCAATTACTGAGTGGATTTTAAATTCACTGTAATCACTGGCTGTTTTGTTTGACTAACTCAGTCATTCCTAACTATTCATTCATCATATAACTCAACCACGTCTTTTCATCCCAACCAAAATAAAGGTGAATCGAAGAGCATGAGCAATCGATTGATTGTTGACTAGACTGTCTGAGATAAGTTTGACTTCGGAAACTGGTCTCTTTATAAATGGGCTGATGATTAAAGTTGACAATGTTTACCTTATAATGTGAAGTGTATTGACCAGAGATAAGGATTGTACCTTGGAATGGAATAAATTTATTTTCAATTAAATTATAAAAACATCAGTTATGTATACATTTATATGATTTTTTTTATAAGATTCAATGGACAAATATTTGACTGGATGCGAAGTAACATCACGTTTTACCACTTATTGTTAATACTTTAACCTTTACACTAAAAGTTACAATTCTGTAATATTCATCAGAGCACTGTGATGAACTACATTTAGAGTTGAACACTCCAATGAATTTAATGTGTAGTCATGAAATTTACTTATGTCTTATTTTTCGGCAAATACAACTGAGAAAAGAATCCCTTCAAAAGCTGGTAATACGAGGACCCTAGATACATTGTACCTCAAAAATTACCCACAACCATCTAATATAATGTCCTTAACTGCACGAATATAAGGTAGTGTTCTTCATGGACTGACATCAGCTGGAGAACCATTGAAAACCTGGGAGCACTGGACGACTGTTTCGTTCTAATTGGGAATCCTCAGCAGTATTAACCTACGATATTGCCATTGATCGGACTGAAGGCCTTTAGGTTGTTCAGTGCTTCCATCTTTGCAATGATCCTCCAACTGATGTCCATATGTGATCGACATTGCCTCAAAAGTAAAATCCCCATAAACTCCAAACTAGTATGCGAATATAATCGTTTCATTCCTTTATACTTTAAAGTCCAGTTGTGATAACAAGTAAATTGATGATGAAGTCTAGTGATGTACTAATATCAGTAAACATTTCGATAATGAGGTTTGTTTGCTTAACTATAGTTAATATAAACTCATTCAGCTGAATGTTTTACACTTTGTTAACTAAATTACGTGAGACAAAATCACTGGTGACCAAAATATAACTTACAATTGTGTACTCTTACGCATCATTATAGCGTAAAGATGTGGACGTGGTCCTAACTGTGATACTGCCTAAAACACTCAAATTGACTGTTTCGATGTTCAGACAATCAGACTGAATGACTTGTTAGCCATTTTCTAAGGATTAATACAGACTACTTTGGTATGAATATGGAAACAATGATTGTAATGATGATGTAATTTTTCGCAGTAAGTTATCAGTCCAGGTAATTTAAGGCTTATTGTTCATTTAACTGTTTGGACATTATGATTCGAAATTCATATATGTGTACCAGTCTCTAAATTACCTTCATGCATCTTATCAGAATAGGAAAAGTCGACTATTCGCTTCAATCATGTAGCAAAAATAATCTTCTTTTGTAGAATATCCTTCTAGACTGTCGAAAAACATGACAGCTGTTGATAAAGCTTTTATCAGAAGTGTCTATAACAGTGGCGAGAAACACTGACAGGAATTTAGGTTCATCGAATCACCCTTAACTTCAAAAAATGTAGTTACAGATGGTAAAGGTACTATAAAACTGATAATTCTAGTTAAGTTGAGTTCTCTTGGTTAGATGGTTCAGCTGTAAAGCCTTATTTGTCATTCTGGACTAGTATCAACAGCACAAACTTTCTTTTGAAGTGGTTGATTTTCCGACAATGTTGTCCAAGATAGCAGGAAATGTCCCATAGTTTAACCTTCTTACTAGAAGGATGAGATCCTATCAGTTTAATCTGGTATGCTAGTGAAACAAACCAATGAAAATTTAATTTCTTACGGGTATATACCACTCATTTGGTGACTGTATAGGAGAAACCTCTGAATAGATTGGCCCAGTAAGTAGAACTGTAGTCTGAATCTCTGTGATTTCTTTGTGCAGCCAGAAATCTTCGAAATATCAAAATTAGAGACAGAGAAAAACAAAATATCTTCTGTCTTCTGATGTGATCGATCAGTAACCATACATGGAACATTATTGGAATAAAGTGATAGATAGTAGGCTACCAACAGAAGACAGGAATCACAAAAAGCTGGAATATTTTCTGGAAATTAGTTGATTTTGTATGGCTGACGCCTGTATGACTGGCCAAGATGGTTACCGCACAGGGCAATTTACGTTGCACTTCATACCAGGATTATCTGTGGATTAGATTACGATAGCAGATAAGAAGATATGATGAGAATAATAGAGTAAAGAAGAATTCAAGTTTTGTTTTATCCTGTAGATCTTCAGCATTCATGTACCCCGTTTCTACACCAGGAGGGGTAGACGAGAACTTTGTTATTAGCTTCCTCAAAAAGTATATCAAACGCTTTCTTTGCTTCCTCTAATTTTTAAAACAGAGAATATGAATGGCTGAAATCACTAGGTCTGAATAAATTTGAATTTTCTGTGTTTGCAAACAGACATGAATACACAATGCATTTCTATCAGACATTATTCTGTGTCTTTCAAGCATAGGTCTTTCTAAGTCGGTGGAGTTGAGTAGTCACTATGTTGCCAGGTATTTCTCTCCAGCGTTTCTAATTGTCAAGTTTGAGAAATTAATCGGCAGAAAGCTATGGATTCGGATTTTGGACTACTGGTGACTGACTTCTAACATTTACCTATCAAAGTACATTTCATTACAGTGTCTAATCATCCAGCTCAACGATTACACGGCGAACCTGATCAACCAACTTCAGTCAACACTAAGCGCTAACGACTAAGCACCTGTACCCGTCACCCTCTGGTTACCAGTTCTTGTGCCTTTTTCAAGTACCTAGAGATCCCTATAGGTTACCGCACTTTTGTGCACACCTTGGGGCTGAATTTTAGTCAAAAGACGTACCATAAAGCCAAACCAGTTAATGGACCAGTTATGTTGACTGTTGTTCCAACAACTTTCATGCAGACTGTGACGTAAGTCTACTAATTGAATGCGTTCATTATTTAAGACTAGTAGTAACTGCCTTCAGACATTTGAAAAAACAGTTTTGTTATAACAGATAAATGATGTCCTCAGTAGAAGTGAACCTATAGTCATAAGCTACCTATTCACATATGTGAGATAAGTATTTTAGAAGGGATGTGAGCATAACGATCAGAATACAAAATGTGCAAAAATATATATACGAAACCAATAATATTTCAACAGCGTAATGACAAGACAAAGATTATTTGAAACATCTGTAACATCCATCATTTGTTGCTAAACTCATGATATAAACTAATCACAGAGTAGACATGAAAATAGTTTTTCAAGTACTACATAAAAGTGGTCAAGACCGAGTGCTTAAATTCATTGAAGCACTTGCCATCCATAGATTCGAATTCCCTTTATATATACAAAAACAATTTGTTCTCACATGGAACCTACCTTGGTAGTATTGATTTCAGTTTTCATACCAAGAGTGATATGATTTAGATTTCGCTTTTTCCCTATTCCTCCTATTCTTATATCTCCTATTGACTTTGTCGACCCTTTTCGTAAATTTTCATATAAATAGTTCGGCAAGTTCATGTGTGATCAGACTGTTAGAAATGTATAGCTCTAATACATCACATTTTTCAGATAATCTTTGTCTTCTCATTACGCTGTTTAAATGAAATTTCAATTTCTTCTTTTAAACTTCCATAAATAACTTCGGAGTACTTGGAGTCCTTTGGTAAGGATTAAAAAACCAACGTTCAATCCAATACAACAAGCCTAACCCTTTTAAAAGCTTCATTTTCACTATCTGTTTCAACGTACACTTTAAGTCCATCCGACTATTGATAAAAGCTCATCGGTACCACCACTCTACTAACTTGATTCTAAAGCCACCTAAAATAACCGAAGGTAAACTTGTGTGGCTTTTATAATCAACTAATCTCGCAAACAATTGATGACAATTACTTGGTTGTTTCATTGAGAAGATTTTGAATAATGCCGCTTATGATGTAGTCATATCATGATCTGCAAATAACATAAATAGACAAGGAGCAATTGTTAAAATGGTCTTTAAAGTGCATACTCGTGGCCGTACTACTGTAGACTTTAGGTCATCTGAAACGGGTGGGAAATATTCACGGAAAAGCAGTGGGTAACGACATCTCCTTATGTGTATCAAGTGACCTGGTAGAGCAAAATACAAATATCAGAATATGGTTATGGCTGATTACTTTGATAAAAATAAATGTTCAAAGAATCGTTTTTCTATTTGATAAGAAATGTGTTTTTCTGATTTGTTTTAAATAACAATACCTAAAACACTAGAAGTATCGAATGTTACTTAGTTCAGTAACTGGTCACTGTGTGGAGTAACATCCATCTTCTGTTCTAGATAGTATAGTTCTGCAATTACTGTTGTTCGTTTTGTTTTGATAAAGAACACTAGATACAAAAAGTCACTTCGTACAAATGAATTCACACTACTTCCTCCCCTTCCTTTTAAGCGGCCTACTTGGGGTACCAAAACATTTTTCCACTGAAGATATTGAATAGATTTCTTCCCTTTCTATCTGTTTTAATCTTTCAAATATGTCTTCTACATGTATTATGTACTGTCGCACTGTCTTGAAATGTTTTCAAACTCTCGTTGCTCAAGTTAAGAACGAAAGAAAGAAAAAACGTCACACCCGTTTGAAATGGGCATACAAATGCTTAAAAGTACAATTTTTGTACTAGCTGATTGTACTACCATTAGTATAATTTTGTATTCATCCACAATCCGGAATAAATACTAACGTAACACCTACTACTCATTTCAAATTTGGACCTTTCATTTCGTTATTATTGACACTATTCAAATGCAAAAATTATTTCTTTTAAAAATATTGTATGAAGAGCGTATTTGTTGAAATATTACCTGCTGAAAATTCCAGGATGTATCATACATGTTTGGAATGAAGCGATTATTATTATTATTATTATTATTATTATTATTATTATTATTATTATTAGCACTAGTATCAGTATTAAAGCTTCTGCAGTAAAAAATGAATTTAGATGGTATATGTCCTCACTAATTCATCTTTCGATGCGAAGCGGAAGTATCTGCATCACTCATTTAACTCCCCTCTTCAATAACTAAATCATTCAATGATACGTCCCATGTTTGTAATTTGATACCGGTAATATGTTTCCTCAATGAGGGTAATCTCTAAAAATACACGAAATCCATTTGCATCACATACACATGATACATCAGACCTCATGTTATCTTCGGTAATCGGTCGCTACTGTTTAAGAAATAGTATTACATCTGTAAGTTGCATAACTGGATCATTAAGAGCATAGTTTGACCACTGAAGAGTCAGAGAATTACCTTTGTCAATCTTGAGTGCTGATTGAATTCTATCGATCATTTTTTAATACAGTCACCAAGCTAAGAGACTCAACATCATGTTGGACTTTGATGATATTAGACGGATGGTTGAAGGTAACCAGCGAAACATTCTAAAACTAGGTTTCGTGTTGGTTGGCACTCATCAGTAAGGGGAGTCTTCAACCTCGAGGAGACTGGTTCCCTCGACAAGATTCGAACTCCCATCAGCTAGTCACTGGGACCAGTCTAGTCATAATGAGATCAGTCACGACCGGAATAGCTCAGAAGTGAGGTCTCTGACTGCAGGACTGGCTAGTGCAGATTCGGATCTCTGAGGGAAAGTCAGTTCCCTCTAGGTTGCAGATGTGGCTGGCAAACGAGTGTTAATAACCACACTATCCCAGCGATTACCTCCAAATCTCTGACATTGGATGGTCGATAGACAGCAGTATACCACAGGATATCAGTGTGTATTTAGTCTCTTAGAGGATGATTTTTTAATCACAACAAACGCTGTATTAGATTACTTTGAATAATCAGTTTGTTTTCGATCATTGCATTCTTCAACTTGGTGATTTTATCTTCCAGTTCCAGGTAACGATGAGTACAATTTTATTAATCGTTTCGGTTTATTGATTTTCATTCCATCTGCGTTTACATAGAGTTAGGAATGGAATATTTATCATTCACTGCTACCGCCTATTGGCACTCTTAGGTCTTCCACTCTTTGGAACACCAGTAAGTTCATTTCGGTTCAAGTTATGGAATAGTGATGCATTCGGTAGCCATAGTCTTATGCATAGAAAAATATGTCGGTAAGATTGAACTGATTACTTGGAAAGATAACTGTATCTCATCGTTAGCTGACATTCATAATCGATGATGTTACTATTTTTACTTTTAAGGTAGCACTTACCATAGAGTGACGTCAGTTGGAGAACCACTGAAAACCTCGGACAATCGACATATGCCTCAGCCTAGTATAGAACTACCTAACAATGTTCACTCACGACCTCACTTCCCCCCCCTCCCCCACCCAGGGATGTAACTCAGGACATTCAAGTCTCGCGGTGAATGTGTTAACCATTTAGACACTAAGTCGGAGTTCAGTCGTCCACACTTTCCATCTTCTGTCAAGGTCTTTACCAAGGTCTTCAGTTGGCGTCCGACTCACGACTGGTGATGGCTCCGCATTAGAACTTCGAGATATCCACCTTAAAGCATATCATTAATGAACAGTATAAAGGTAATCTCATTTGAGGTTTATGAGGATTCCAGTTCTATCTTAAGGTAGATGAATGGTTAACTCGTTTGTCGTGAAACCTGAAAGCCGTGATTTTAATCCCTAGCCCGGTTGTAGGCGCGTACTGTGGAGGAGTCCCATTCTAGGACGAAACACCTGTGCAGTACCATCAGGTTTGCACTGGCTCTCCAACTGATGTCAGCCCATGATAAATATCAACCTGAAAAAATGTATCATCAGCTACATTATGACCTACTTACAGTTCCCAACATTGTATTCGTAACTGAAAGCCATCATCACTGCCAAATTATCAGACAACTTATTCCCCTGTCACCTTCAGTTTTGAACTAGCTTTAATTCCTCTAAATTTCATAGGATCTAATTAGCATCTTCCGTTACACATTACTTCGCAAAAGAAAAGGACGATAAGTACATGAATACACTATTCTTCCATTATCCGTTTTATTTTTTAATATCGGATAATCAAGGTGACCTTATAGAACATCACTTTGACCTGAAATTGATTCATGGTCAACGAAGGTATATGACGTGTGCATGTGTGTGCGCGTTTGTATGACGATAGCAATCGTACCCACTTTGTGCACACATTATGTATTCATTCACAAATTATTCAGTATTTACCTCTATATTCTTCTATACACTTTCTTATTTCTTTGTCCCTCTCTCCTTCACTTTCTTTAACTCTCTTAAAGCCTGAATAGTCGACCTTATTTCTTCTTCTTCTTCCTTTCACAATAACCAATGTATATCTGTATGTATGCAGGTGAATGAATAGTATACCACTTAAATACGGAAGGTTAACTGTATCACATAAGAAAGCCTCAATTAATTTTGCTTAAAATTTAAGTTCATTACACAGACTAGTGAGAAAATATGCGCTTCATGTACTTGATGACCTGAACAATCCTTAAATTTAACTATTTATTTACCTTGTTTTAGCCTTATTACTAGATATTCTAACATTGAAATGGCGCACAGAAAGGGAGATACAGAAAGACAGGACGATAAACTTTAGATGCAGAAATAGCATTAAAGTAATAGATAGAGAGGAGATGATGAAGTTGAAAAAAGCAAACAGATTAAAGTACCATCTTCTTATGAAGATGCATATCACTGAATTTATTTAAATGACCTCCTTTAGATCATTACCAAGGTAACACAATCGTTTTGACCTTGGCCTATATGCATGCATAACCTTAGATATACATACATATATAAACGTATTTTTCTTTTATTTCTGTGAACTGCATTAGTAGAGAATGCACTTTTGTTAAGTTTATGAACTGAACTCAAACAAAATGAATGTAAATTGGATCTCTATTGGAGGATTTAAATACGATCTTATTTAACAAAAGTGAAAAGAAACTAGATATACACTGATGATAATGAACAAAATCCATGAATAGAAAATACAGAGTACTTCATATTATACACTGAATAGTAATCTGTTGTTTTCATAAATTCAACCAGATTTGCTATCTTTACACAAATGAAGCCCTCACTAGGTGACTAGAATAACGATAACTCTATAAGAATTTCATAACCTCAAACTACAGCGTCACAGTGACATAGCGAACCAGAAAATACAGGGGTTTCAAACGAAAGGAAAAAAACGGCTGTCATATGCGCCCAGGTCTACAATGGTTCTCCAACTAATGTCGGTCCGTGATAAATACCACCTTGAAGTAAATGAAATCCTCGTAAACCCCAAACTAAATTACTGCACACCGTTCATCAGCAATGTGCTTCAAGGTGGATATCTCGAAGTTCTAGCGAGAAGCCGTAACCTGTGGAATCAACCAGTAGTGAGTCGGATGCCAAAAGAAGACCTTGTTAGATAGTAGCACTGTCTGGCGAAGTGACAGAAGATGGAAACTGTCGACCACTGAAATCTGACTCAGTGGCTGGATGGTTGGCACGATCTCCACTTAACTTGAATGTTCTAAGTCCAATCCATGGTGGGGTGAGGTCGTGGGCGCACGCTATCTAGGAGCCCTATACTTGGATGAAACAACTGGCCATTGCTCCCAGATTCTCAATGGTTCTGCAAGTTAGTCAGTGATGAATAATAACTTTTTTTAATGTCAGAGAACCACCAAGCTTATTATGAATGAGATAAATATTGACTGTGTAAAAGTTGGTGGAAGTCACGTTGATCGGTATTACTAGGCACTACTAACAATCGATTTACGTAGTGCAAGACATTGCAGATATCAATGGCTTAGACTTTTAATATCAGGTGAACTTCATAATCAACGTTATGATGTTTTCTCATAGAAAACCATGAGGCTTCATTCACACCACTCATCTATAGATGTCGTGTACAATAACTAGTGCCTCTAACACCCGTTTCATCCATCACCTTCAACTCATTTTCATCCAGTCATCTGATTTTAATTCCGTAACAAAATAAACCTAGTCAAAGTACTGAAGCATGTGATGGAGGTATACACTAAGGCTAAGAGATTTACATCAAACATTTATGTACGATAACAAGTAGAATGTGACAAAATAAAGAAGTAGTATGCACACAATCTTTGATCACCGCGTTCTATCAAGAATAATATCTGGCTATCCAAATGTCAATAGACAAATAATTGACGAGCCAACGGTGTCAAAGGTAGAAGTACCCTGGATAATAAACTACAGTACAATAATTCATCTAATTATTTGGTAGAGTAACGCTAGTAAGATATGCTAATGAGATGCAGAAGCGGTTTCGTGCCTACACACATTCGAGGCTGGATGCATGAGTATGGCATGCTACACTCACTGAACCTGGCACACCAACGTAAGGTGAAGTAGTATCCCAAAACCCCCGGCAGATCTAACTGTCAAACATTTGATTACCCTAGTGACTTTTTCATAAGGGTATATGACTAGCTACCAAAGTCTGAGGTGTTGAAGCAAAGCGTATGGTATGTTTAGGCGTGGACTGGTGGATGAGACTTATGAGGTCTTGGGAATGTTGCTGTTCCCCAATACTTCATGAGTCTTAAGCTGATGTCTCTTTTACCACTGGGGGTGCCAAAAGTAATTGATAAAGAGGTCAAGTTATTGACCCAACTAGTTGGTAATTTGTTGACATCTTTTTTCTTAGAAAAACGTGGGTTCACGAAAAGATGAGGCTTTGAACTCCACTCGGTGAACACCACAGGTAATATATACTTAGCAGCAGTTTGCTGTCTCAACTCTAAATGTATAAAGGAGGAATTAGTAATTCACCGAAGAATACCATGATGATCAAGTACTGATTCGTAATCATTCTTATCAATTCATGTTCTTCAAAAGGTTACTCATCCTATATTGTGCTTTGTTAAGCTTTCTAGAAGAAACATTTCTTATGTCACTCTTTCTTGTATGAATACCGCTCATAGGTAAGCCCATATACCAAACACTGAACTCAACTGCATCTTGCTAAGGCCTATTTTAAACTTACAAATTTATTACCTTAAGTGTTCACTTAAGTACTGGAGTAAGAATATATGACTTACGGCTGGGAATGTGTATCTGCATGAGAATAATTGCAATAAATTAGAATAATACACCGAAACAAGATATTATAATCACCGTTTCTTTGTTCTTTGTCCTTGAACTCCTAATTGATTGCAATGCTTTCTTCCCGTCGAAAACTAGAGGTAAACAAAATAAGTCATTGAAAATGTTTCGTCTGATTCACGTCTCAAGCTTATCTTTTGTTATTAGTATCAATACTAATCTTACAGCTTTTATCCTGATGATTTTGAGAAAAAGATTTACCATTACTATGTCCATTGTTTAATCTAAATTCCTTTCTCATAATCCGCTATCTATGCAGCTCAGAAATTGCCTTATTACTACTTACACTATTCATCTTCAGCCGTAAGATTATTAAGATCAGTGTACTGGCTTCAATGATTTCTAACCAGCTTTCTCAGTTCTTAGATGTTTATAACTGATGTTGGTTCATACTGATTCAACCACTTGATAATATCAACCATCACTAACTGACATAAATAGTTTGGGGTGCCATTTCGAGTGAAGACTGATCAGCACTGAGCCCCACTGTCTTAATCTTTGCTTGATGAGTAGTGCAAACGAGCTTTTCTTGTAAACCTGTGATGACAACAGTTCACTGAGAAGGTGAATAATACTCTTCCGTTCAAAGTTTTCAACTCAAATGCCCTGACTACAAAAATTAAAAGTCGAAACACTTTATGAGTTGGAAATTAAACGCATCTACATATTGCTGCAAAATACTCCTGTTTCACAAAATAATTAATCTCCAACTACCTCTTATCTTTTAATGACACTATTTTCAGAAGTCACTGAATGAAAGGAAGTCTTTTGCATATTTATATCGATTTATGTTGACTTCTAGGCAACGTACCAATGTAGACCAGGGTAAATGGAACTGATATATAGTTGAGCCAGGTTCTCTGTTATGTTCCATCTGTTTATTTATCTTACTTTAAATTTTGCAGTTCATCTACTGTAGTTTAGGAGCGGAATTTAAAACTAAATATGCTTCACGAAAAGCCCAAATGTTAAAACAGCAAGTTGTCTACATAAATGGTGCTATTACTACTACTACTACTACTACTACTACTACTACTACTACCACTACCACTACCACTACCACTACCACTACCACTACCACTACCACTACCACTACCACTACCACTACCACTACCACTACCACTACCACTACCACTACCACTACCACTACCACTACCACTACCACTACCACTACCACTACCACTACCACTACCACTACCACTACCACTACCACTACCACTACCACTACCACTACCACTACCACTACTACTACTACTACTACCATCACTACTACTACTACTACTACTACTACTACTACTACTACTACTGCCACTGCCACCGTCACCCCTATGAGCACCTAATTGTAGGAAAATAGGATTAGTCACTGTGCGCTAGCTGTTCTGTTTATAATATGTTTTTTGGTTGTCTCGTAATTCTTTTACTTTATCATATAACATACATCGCATTGCCTGCCGAGGAAATTTCAGCTCATCTCATAATATCCTATATTCAACAACTGTTAATCTGTTTTTCAATTGAATACAGTTTAGATCAACACACAGAACCATACCTAATAAAGGTACCTTCAACCTTTTACAGTTTTTGTCCACTTTTTCAAAATACTGAAATAGATTTTTAGAAAAACTCCTCTTGTTTGGTAAACATTTGAAATCTCCTGTCCCTCTCTTACCCGTCGGTCGGTCGCTCACTCACTCACTCACTCACGCATCCATACACACACACACACACTTCACTTTGTTTCACTTCACTCATTCTTACTGATCAAGAGACCCAATAAATTCAAGGTCGTTATTGTTTTTGTTGTTATCGTTCCTATAACTGCTTATCGTTCAGGTTTAAAATAAAGGAAACAAGGGAATCTTTTCACTGGTAGACAATATCCCTGGGAATCCGAATTTCAAAGAAATTCTGCATACATGTAATAAACTGCAGTCAAAGAACCACAATGCTCACAGAGTACAGATATATTGTATATCACTAATTACTTGAAACACGATAAAGAATTTTCATTTGTAGTTGTTATCAATTTGGGTAACTGAGATAGCCGTGGTTTGGCAAACATGGATTATTGATGCTGTATGGCGATTGAAGGTGACATGAAAATCTGAGCCGTGACAGGACTCAAGCCAGCGACCACCGGGCTTTCAACCCGGTGCTCCACCAACTGAGCTAAGAGACCCGCCTCCTGACCACATTTTGATTTCGCCTCAACTATCAAGGATTTTAATTGGCTGCTATGTGTATGCGTGATGCGTTACCATCGCTTGATAGTTATGTTAATTTATGCATTAGATAATACTGACAGAACAACCGTTAATGAACTCCAAGGATATGCTCAAGTGAATGATGTCTTACCTCATCACTTTATCACTGAGTACAAAAAAACTAAGACTGAAATGGCAATAGCTTCTGCATTCACTGTGATCACATTTCAAAGACTTTAAAACTACAAATCACGCTGAAATACCGAAATTATTTCTGATAACCTATAACAAGTTATGTATAATTTAGATATTCATAGAAAAGGAAATGGAAATCACCTTTGATGTTTCACACATTTCTCGAGTTTGACAGTTGAATTATGAACCTCTGTTTGGTATTCTAAAGCAGATCACCGACTTCTATATCAGGTAGAAATGTACCTTTGTAATTTCTTCTGCTCAGCTCTGAGGACCACTTAAAAGTGTGTTGATCTGTGGCTAACGGAGTTTACCTAACGGTACCAAAAAATTATGTAAGTATTTTTATGCGTTTAGTGAAACTAACGACTGGCATGCACTTAACTAGCAATTATTCTCCTGAATATTTCCAACATTCCATGATTTTACAAGTTTAATGTGATTTTCTTTGCCCGAAGATGGAAGTATTTGGCCAAAATTCTGAATTCCATCTGAGAAAAACTAAATTTCTACTGCATAGGTGAGTCATGTCAACAACCATTAAATGTACTGTCGTATAGGATGCAAAATAAAGGAACAAAGTGGTAGGGAATTATTTCGCTAACGACGACAAATGCCTGGTTTAAAAAGCAAAATTGATAATATATTTATATACACACTTGGATCCAGGTACATCCAGCTGACGGGTACCAGTGAGGACGAAACACATGTACAGGATTCTTCTGCTAGCCCTCACCAAGCAAAACTAACATGAAAATAAAATTTGCGACAGCACTTAGGTAATATAACATAACAATAATAATTATAATGATAATAATATCATATTAATAAAAGGAAATTACAGGTGTCAATGATTACATTCTAGATATTCCGTTGAAGAAGCTGTGGTATACATAGTCAAGCATCCATGACAATTTTTTTCGACTTCTTAAAGACGCTAAGATTATATCAAGACTTTACTTTGTAAAAATACGTTAGTTTTGTTGATACAATATACTAAATAATGATATTGTATTATTTTCTAAGTGGCATGTGGGACACAATTCATCACACACAATCATATTAAGATAATAAAGGAGCCCTTTTAGGTCCTAATGCTTCTTTGTCTCTGATTTTTCAGTAGCAAAAAGATTTTCTTGACATCCAGAAATAACGTTTTGTCATTCCCATTGTGCATATTAAACGCTGACCAGTCAGTCAGTCTCTTTGTCGTCTGCCTAACAAGGTTCATCTGCAGGACCTTCGTTAGAGAAGATATATCGTTTCATCTGACTGTGGAATAGGAAATGGGTTTCATTCGAAAAACACAACACTAGGTAAGCACTTTCTTCATGTTTGTGTAAGAAGAAGCTAAATAATTGCAGGAGCTTGTTGGTGTAACTGTCACTAATAGGTCAACAAAACTACTACACTTTACGTATTAATGATGGATAGTGGCTAGCAGCGGAATCTAGGAGGCGCGTTTCGTCCTAGTTTGGACTCGTCTACTGGATATGTCTGTCTCGCAGTGAGCGACGTTTTTCCCAGTAATACAAGTAACAATATAAAACTGTAGCCGTTTCACAGGAGGTGTCTACCGTGGCTCACTTGCCTACTGGATAGAGATCTGGCCCTTGAAGTGATCGGCTCCTGGTTCGAGTATCAGTAGGAACAACGTCGCTCACTGAGTGCCAGGTACATCCAGTTGATGAGTCCCAAATAAGACGAAATGCGCGTCCTGGATTCCGCTGTTGGCCACTATCCATCATTAATACAAAACTGAAACAGAGATAAAATGGAGGCATTCAAACAGAAGCCCATATGCTAATAGAGACTAACCAACTGGGTCCAATCAGTTACAGGATAATACAAGTAATAATATAAAATACTACACTTTACCCTATTAAAGAACATCGTATTTGTTGTGAACAAAATTAAAATGACTATCATCAAAATAAATTATTAAAGTGTAAAGATTTTTCATTTAGTTATCTCGAATCAGATAAACACTTTCAGGTAGCTAAAGATCATTATGTACTTATCCTCACACCACAAATTCGGACAGGAATTTTGTTTAAAGACAGTCAGGAATCACGATCTGAAGCAGTTTACTGAAGTCAGAAACTTTTAATTATGTTAGACATCAACAAACTGACTGATACCGACACAATTTGAAAGCCAATCATAAGGCTGAAGCACACTTCTCTTGCTTTTCCAGTAGTTGAAATCATCAGAAGACACAAGTCATCAGTTGATCAACCACGTGCACCATTGAGAAAATCATCTTCACTGAGTGAACACGAAACCCAGACAGTAGTATACAAGGGAAGTTGTGACGAAAATAACGATATTAAAGTAGACAAAAGGTGAATTAGAAGAGAGAAGTGTGGAAATTCCAAATAAAGAATATATCGTCAATGTTGAAACTGACTTTGAACTCTGTCACTAAGAATCATCAACAGTTGATTCCTATAATCTCAAAAACCCCAGCTAGACAGTCCACATTTCCCAATACATCTCAGAACCAAAGTTAAAAAGTTCATGAACTGTTACATCTTGTTTTAGCCACCCTTAGCTTTCTTCTCAACTAGTTTTCGTTTGACTAACATCACACATTATGTTAGGTGATGGGTGGGCATTCAGACTGCATGCCAAGTCATATAAGTCGACGAAGGTTCAGGTCTTCATCAACTGGCTTATCTCTCTTGCTTAATACTCTATGCCTAACCTAAACAGTGCTCACTTTATGGTTACGCCATGCAGTAAAGATATATGGATTAGCCTATGATCGAAAACCTGCAGCCTCCTTATATCTTCCACCTTGAACAGTCATTTCTCACAGCTATATAGTAGAGAGAAGTGGACTGCTATGCATTACACACATTCTTCGATTTTCAACCAGGTACCCCCTTCGGTATCCCAGATGGAGTAAGTTGCCAAGTGACAAATGGACTTTTTCTAACTTTCCTAAGCTTTTATCAAAAACCAGCCTATGATACTAATGCAACTTTCCTGAAAGCTGAAGTACTTAGCTCACCCCATCATTTCATTCCCTATTATTAGGCTGGAAGCGAATGAAGACCGGTTCTGAAACATTATCTTATATCCCATAGGTGCAAAACACATACCAAGACGTTCAACCAACCAATTGATAAATACTTATAACAATGTAAGAGGTCAACTAAGTTTAATGCAAATAATTCCATTGAAAGCAAACTAGTATGCGCTCGTTATTGTTACTGAACAACCTAGATGAAGCTCATTTCTTCTCTTTTAGTGAGGAGTGTACGGTTTCAAAGTTACTCTGGTTATGAAATATGGTATGATTTAGCCAACGAAAACCTTAACTGTTGTAGCGTCATACACTTCCCCAAAATCAATAGCCTAGGGTTTGACGACTTCGACATTGATGCTGACCTTGATAGTTTAACTGGACTCGCTAAGCTGAAGGCATCCGGTCAAGCATCCTCGCCATTTGGCACGCTGTCGTGTTACGTTGCATTGCTCGTATTCGACTCTCTAGCCAGTTAGTTGGAACGCATCGGTATTTTGGCATAACCATCCAAATATACTATTCCATCCGACTACGCTATCGTGTTCTTCCTTGGTCTCGTATTCGTGGGTATATAACAAGTTCGAATAATTAGTGATTGGTCTTTGCGTCTGTCAAGTTCGCACCAGGACAAATCCTAAATTGGTGAGCCCGACGTGATCAAATATCCCGACGTGATCACATATCCCGAACAATAGCAAGTATTGAATTGGTGAGCCTGTTCCATTTTATATTTGTTTATTGTTTTCATTTCGATAACATTTATATATCCATTTACTACACTTTCTCATGTCCGACCACACTCCCAAGCTTATTCGTATTAAGCCGACCTCGAACACGATCCAACTCGTGCCATATTGGCCAGACAATGCAGAAACATGGTTTCTGTATGCCGAGGCCGATTTTCGAGAACAGGGTGTCTCAGATCCTCATCTCGATTTCTTGCTGTCATACGTTCACTACCGCGAGAATTAAACAGGTTGTTACAGCAAACATGTTTAATCCTGAAGTAAGTGACCCTTATGCACTTCTAAAGGCTGCACTCTTGAAGAAAAGCGATCTCACAGATCGCCAACGTCTAGACGAATTGCTTCGTAACATCGAGCTAGGCAGCCACTCAGCTACTGAAGTCCTCGCACGCATGCGAGAAGTAATCGGTGCACGAACATTTGACGATGGTTTCTTCCGAGAACTATTTCTCTCGAAACTACCACAACCGGTGCAAACCGTGTTGGTGACACTCCAGTCAGTCCCACTCGACGACCTGGCAGCTTCAGCAGATAAAATACTGGAGATATCCAGCAGACCCGTCTCCAACGTATATTCTATCTGTGACAAAACAGAGCGCCAGGATTCGGAGGTGACCAAGTTGTGCAACTCTGTGAAACGGTTGCTACGATCTCGAAGTCCTAGATCACGTAGCACTTCACAGAAACGCACCTTGGCGCATCGCAGCAAGTCGCGTGGTAGCCCTAAAACGAAACCCAACAGGGTGGAAAACCCTGAATGGTGCTGGTTTCATAACACTTACGGGGATGAAGCCAGAAAATGTCGTAAACCATGCCGTTTTAAGAAGGACCGAACTCGGGAAACGGTCACGCCGGCACGTGCTCACGGCAACCGTAGCCGGCGGAAAAAGCCGTTTGCTCTACGTCACCGACATTAAAACGAAAGTCCGCTACCTCGTCGACACCGGCGCAGAAGTTAGCGTTCTTCCAGCAACGACAAAGGAGCGTCATCTCGACCCATCCTTCAATCTTCAAGCAGCCAACGGCAAGGCAATCGCGACATTCGGGAGACGGTATGCCTACCTCAACTTAGGTTTACGCAAACCTATTCACTGGATTTTCCTCCTGGCAGACGTCTCTATGCCCATCATTGGCATAGATTTGCTGAACCATTACGATCTACTCGTAGATGCTCGCCGTCGACGACTGATAGATAACAACACAAAGTTATCTATTGGCGGCACCACCTATGTAGGTCCGAGTTTAGCCATCGTTAGGACTAAACAATCAGACGACGCGTCCTACCAGGCAGTTCTGGAGAAATATCCAGAGTTACAACAACCGAAACACACTCTTCCGTGCATAACCAGCAATGTTATGCATCACGTCACAACCACAGGTCCACCTGTGGCATCCAAAGCTCGCCGTTTAGCCCCCGATAAGCTGCAAACGGCGAAAAATGAATTCGACCATATGCTGGAACTGGGCATTATCAGACCGTCAAACAGTCCTTGGGCATCGCCATTGCACATGGTGCCCAAAAAGGATAGCAACGACTGGCGTCCGACCGGTGATTACCGAAGGCTTAACGCCAAAACAACTCCGGACTGCTACCCTATACCCCACGTTTACGACTTGACCGCAACCTTATGCGGCATGAACATTTTCTCGAAAATCGACTTAGTCAAAGCGTACAACCAGATACCTATGGCAGCAGAAGATATCGCGAAAACAGCCATTATTACTCCTTTTGGCCTGTTTGAATTCCTGCGCATGCCTTTTGGTCTTCGGAATGCAGCACAAACATTCCAACGCTTTATGGACGACGTCTTCCGTGGTCTGAATTTTGTTCATGTCTACATAGATGACTGTCTAATTGCGAGTCCAGATAAGGAAACACACCTTAAACATTTGGACCTCGCATTCGAAAGACTCAAAAAACATGGCATCACAGTTAACTTACAGAAGTGTGAAATAGGAGTTGAATCACTCAGCTTCCTTGGGCATACCATTGACAACAAAGGTATACGCCCATTGAGAGATAAAGTGGCGGCTATCACAAACTATCCAGAGCCGACCACTGTGAAACATCTCCGCACTTTCAATGGCCTGGTAAGTTATTACCGAAGGTTTATCCCTAACTGTGCCTCTGTCATGAGACCACTCACAGATCTACTTCGAGGAACTGCGAAGTTCGTGTCTCTGGACAACGCGGCTAGACTTGCTTTCTCCAAAGTCAAGGAAGCCATTTCGAACGCAACCATGCTTATGCATCATGACCCCAATGCTCCTCTGAGTATTGCTGTTGATGCATCTGATTCAGCAATTGGAGCAGTTTTGCAACAGTTGACTGACAACCAGTGGCAACCGTTAGCCTTTTTCTCGAGGCGGCTGCAAGACGCGGAAACAAGATACAGTACATTTGGTAGGGAACTCCTAGCCATGTACTGTTCTGTACGCCATTTTCGACATTCTGTGGAAGGTCGTGATTTCATTATTTTCACAGACCACAAACCGTTAACGTTTTCCCTCAGCTCGGCGTCTGACAAATACTCCCCTCGTGAGTCGCGACAGCTGGATTACATTTCCCAGTTCACGTCAGACATCCGCCACATTTCTGGAGCAAACAACTCCGCAGCCGACGCACTATCTCGAATAGCTTCGATAAACTATATCGAGGGTATTGATCTCGTTGAACTAGCTCGGCGTCAAAAGGAAGACCTTGAGCTGCATCATGAGTTGTCGTCCACAACTCTCAAACTGCGACTTTGTCCTGTTGGATCAGACAAGGATGCAATTTTGTGCGATGTCTCTGCTAGTCAACCACGCCCAATAGTTCCGAAGAGTTGTCGACGCAACGTCTTCAATACGTTGCACAAACTCTCTCATCCAGGTGTACGAGCCACCATTAGGCTTATCGCACAACGTTTCTGCTGGCCTGGGATGAACAAAGACGTTAAGGAGTGGGCCCAGTCGTGCTTAGCTTGTCAAAAGTGTAAAGTCACGCGACACACGAAAAGCCCTTTAGGCTCATTTCTAGCCCCAGACATGCGTTTCGACCACGTCCATATAGATATTGTAGGACCCCTACCAGAATCTAATGGATGTACCTACCTTTTCACCTGTGTTGATCGTTTCACACGATGGCCGGAAGCAGTACCCATTAAAGATATTACTGCCGAAACAGTTGCTCGTGTTTTCGTCGAAAGATGGATCGCGAACTTCGGATGTCCATCCTACGTCACAACCGACCGTGGGCGCCAATTTGAGTGCGGACTATTTCACGCTCTAACGGCACTTTTAGGTTGCACTCGGTTCCGAACGACAGCCTACCATCCACAAGCAAATGGCATGGTAGAGCGTTTCCATCGACAGCTGAAAGCTTCCCTTTCAGCTACAAACATACCTCAGTGGACCGAGGCTCTGCCTCTAGTCCTACTAGGTATTCGTAACGCGTTGAAAGTTGATGCTGGATGCACTCCTGCAGAACTCGTCTATGGGACCACTCTTCGCCTACCAGGTGAGTTTGTTTCCCCTTCAACTTTCAAACATGTTTCCGATAGGGCATCTTACGTGACTAGGCTTACAAACGCAATGCGTTCAGTTAGGCCTTCTCCGATTAGACCGCAAACGACTGATGTTTTCGTCCACCCCAGTTTACAGAAGACATCACACGTGTTTGTTCGCCACGACGCTGTTCGTCGACCACTTGAACCACCCTACGACGGGCCGTTCAAAGTGATTAAGCGACATGAGAAATTCTATGTAATTGAGCGAGGCGGACGCGAAGATACTGTCAGTATCGACCGTTTGAAACCAGCTTATTTCGAAGGCAACCCCATTGTAAGTGACGTTTCAGCTCGCTACATCCGGCCGACGGATGACTCAATTATCGAAATTCTCGACGATGTGCCTGGTAATGCACAGCTGCAACAACCAGCGGCGCAACAAAAAACACGATCAGGTCGAACCGTCAGGTTCCCAGAGTACCTGAAGTCATATTCAACTTAGCTATGTGTGTGCCAACCATTTTTTTCGAGGCACTATTTTTCTTATTTACCGGCACAAACCCTCGTACACTTTGCCTTTTTATATCAATTTTTATTTACCATGTAATAAAAACTAAAAAAACGGCGAAGATAAGCGTAAATTTTTCTTTTTCGACACGTTTATATATAAATAATTCCCATTTTTACGCAACGTTTTCGTGGTATTAAAGACTTTTATTTATATTCCAGGTGCAACGAGCACTGGACGGAACGTCGAAAGGAACAGATGACCGCGACCGACGTACAATTTCATTTATTGTATTTTATTTATTTAATCGCCACGACACCCTAGAATAAGGTTCAGACAACCAGGGGCCACCTCACGCAGTGAGCCCATCGGAGAGTTTTACCAGTGGAGAAACCACTGGGTTTTTACTTCCGGCTGGTATCGTCTTAGGGTCCTCACGAACCCACTAGGGGGGGAGTGATCTGTAGCGTCATACACTTCCCCAAAATCAATAGCCTAGGGTTTGACGACTTCGACATTGATGCTGACCTTGATAGTTTAACTGGACTCGCTAAGCTGAAGGCATCCGGTCAAGCATCCTCGCCATTTGGCACGCTGTCGTGTTACGTTGCATTGCTCGTATTCGACTCTCTAGCCAGTTAGTTGGAACGCATCGGTATTTTGGCATAACCATCCAAATATACTATTCCATCCGACTACGCTATCGTGTTCTTCCTTGGTCTCGTATTCGTGGGTATATAACAAGTTCGAATAATTAGTGATTGGTCTTTGCGTCTGTCAAGTTCGCACCAGGACAAATCCTAAACTGTAACAAAATGAACAGCTAACCAGTGTTTAAACTGTAGTGTACTATAGATCATATGACTTAGGTAAGAAAAAGAAAAGTCAAAATATCACAAATTGAATAAAGTCACTGGCTACAGAACGATGCACTTTAACTCAGTAGCTGAATGGTACTATGTCTGTCAGAAGAGAAGAATGCCCCGGGGTTCGACCTCTTGTAGGATAATGGGAGAATACTAATGAATAGTCCCTAACTATAAAGAAACATCTGTATCCTAGTGTTCCATGGTATTCGGTGATTCTCTAATTGATGTCCTTTAATGGTAAAAAATTGTTTGAAATTAGTCCACTTGCACTCCGGATTTTATCCAAACTGAAAAAGTCACAGGATATACTGAATTTGGCATTTTAAACAAATTATCACTTGATTCTGTTGCCTAAAAAGTACATTCTTGACCCTTTAATAGAAATACAAGAAAACAATTAAAGTGAAAAGTAGATATTATTATTATTATTATTATTATTATTATTATTAGTAGTAGTAGTAGTAGTAGTAGTAGTAGTAGTAGTAATCACTGTGTAGCTTTGTTCTGATCGTCGTCTTTTATACAAATGTATTAGCATAATCATTTAATAAAAAAAGGAATCTTTTCAGTAGCTTTATCTTATTACACCCTACTTTTTATGACTTTGACAAGGTATACTTGCCATTTTGACCTGGATTTTATCCTTAAGGAAGTTTATAAATTATTATTCATCAGGCTATTTTAGAAAATTTGAATCCTAACTACATACACCGTTTGGGTTCCTTGAATTATGCAAAAATCTAAAATTCATAGCACAAAATACCTTTTTAATTTTCTTCATTATCTATTATCACTTCTAAACTTCTATTGAAGTTCTTCTACAGGATATTACATCCTAGATACCTGCTTGATAAATGAAGTTTATGTCTAGTGTTCAACAACCTATAGGTTTGATGATGCATAGTGGCTAGCATTAAAATCCAGGATCCGTGTTTCGTCCTATTTGGGAAGCATTAGATGGATTTGCCTGCCTCTCAGTGAGTGATGTTGTTCCCACTGAGGCTGGAACCTAAGACCAAGCCCTTCAAACGCCAGAGCAACAACACAAAAGCTCACGGGTTTATGTGAGGCAATTTGCCGCGAAATCTGTTTAAACTCCATTTATCTTTTTAAAATTTTTGTTCTTTACTTTCCGTTGTTTCGAATTGCGACAGAACTGTTACACTGATTTGCTACTGTATCTTGTGTTCTGCACTTCATAACGCCATATTCAACTGGTTTGCAGTATATTTTTACTGTCAAAATAAACTTGACTCTGAACATCTGAGTTATTTCTATACACTATTTTGGTAATTATTCGCTAGGACAAGTTTGATTGCACACAATTGACTACCGTGCACATTAACTCTTCTCTTGAGGAAATCACCCTATTAATCGATGTGTAAGCAGTGGTTACTGATCATGGATTAGTAATTAACTTTCTATGACACTTGGCAAAACAACATATGCTTCTGTAAAAGTTACTAAAGTTGAGCAAGACACAAACTAATTAAAGTGTACCACGATGGGGAGTGTTAATACTTCGAGAGCACATTACAAAAGTGATCGACAGAATTCCATGAGCACTCTTAGGACTAGGCAACATGAAATTGGTGGTTCTCGAATAACTAAACAATGTTTACAATAAGCTTATATTTGTGTAAAATGTTTTCCTACGTTGGGATGGCTATTGTTAAAACAGGTGATAATGGTAGTGTATATGATGGATAAGTACTGCTTACTAATAATAACCTGGTAGTTACTGATCTTTTTATATAATTCAACTCATGATTACATTGGAATAGAATCTGGTGATAAAACTCAATACTGTAGAGTGTATGACAGTAGAAACATGTAATGCTGTGAATTGGTCACCAGTGGGTCACCGATGCATCAGTCTAGTCTTCGGTACCAAGTGCTAAACTAAGTCTGTCGATCATGTTTTGCACTGAGCGAATTGATGAAAACAGCAGCGTACTTTATTTTATTTTTAGACGGTTGGAATTAATCTCCAAGATACCGTGATTTACATGAGTTTCAATCTTGTTGGCAAGGTGTATCGGTGATCGTGAGGAAATTGAAATTCTTACCGAGATTTCAATATGCTGCACTCAGTAATAAACTTAGAGGTTTCACCATTAAAATACTCAATTCACGCCTAACCTTTCTAGATGACTGGACCAAGTATACGAAGTGTTCATCAGTGGGCAATCCATCTGGCTGTCTGGTCTTTAATCTTAGCTCTGACAGAAGTTTGTATTAGTACTAGCAAATTTTAGTATTTGCTATGTACACTACGTTGCTTTACTGATCCCCAGAATAAATTCTGGAGATTATGAACCAAAATATTTTGTTTCACATAGTGACCTACGGACAGAAATTGACCAGCAGTAAAATACAACTTGGCGTCACTAGCATTTGTCTCATTATATAAAAATTATCTGCACTTTGGAGAAGTGAAATGAGTTGCTTTGACTTGATGACCTACAAATAAAAACTTGAGCCAATAAGCATATGAGTATACACAATACACACTGCAGTAGAGTAAGCTATTCAAATTTTCATATTAATAAGAATTCATATGGACACATCCATTGAATTATTTCTGAATCTCCGTAAAATTCCTTTTCAACCGATCTTCTACACATCCTAAACGTGTTCACTTCTTTTATAATAGTTTCGATCAAAAATTGTAGTCAACTAGAGAGCTACTGAAATCCAGGAACAGTCGCAAAGCTTTGATATTAATGATGGGTGGTGGCGACCAGTGTAATCCGGGACGCAAGTTCCGTCCTATTTGGGACTCGTCAGCTGGGTTTACCTCCTCAGTGAAGAATGTTGTCCCCACTAAGAATGGAACTCGGAACCGATCGCTTCGAATGCCACAGCGTTATCCTCAAGATCACTGAGTTACGACAGCCACTTCTTGTGATACAGGTATAATTTACATGATGTTGCTTGTATTATCCCGTCGTTGACTGGATACCGATCAGTTCGATCTAATCAACGATGGGTTAATGCAAGCAACATCATACAATCGGAAAGCTGTTTCGTACTCCTCTGGGGTTCATCACAAATGTATGCTCATGATACTATAAGGGGAAGTGCCAACACCACTCGAACCTAGTGACGGACAAGTTACCGCTTACTGACCAGGCTAGAATCATATGGTTCACGTTTTACAAATTCAGCTGATTGACAATATTGCATGACTATCATCCAGTATTATCGGACAGTATTAGTTTTCACTTCCGATCTGTTGATCCATTCACTCATGTTTAATAGTTATAAAAAATGAATCCATCTGAAAACTGGTAACTGAAGGACACAGAGTTGTTGCTCATGCTGATATTTCAAAGAGGAACTAGTGATTTCCCAATGCGCACTGTTGAGGAGTTCATATTAGGAAAGCTTCACAGTTTTCAATCCCATGTGAAAACCACTGTGAAACCATTCGATTCTCCGAAAATCCCCCGAACTGAGGAAATCACTGTCAATGATTGGGGTTTGAAAGAAAACTGAATCCCTGTTTAATCGTAATTTTAACGGTTATTAGGTCGCAGGAAACTGGCATTCTCTGTGTGATTCCGACATACTATACAACTAAGCTATTCAGGCCACGAATGTAGGATCAGACCAAGTAAGAGAAATGGTAACCAATATGGTATCTAGTCGGTAGTGCTCAACGCTGGTCGAAGTATACCTATCAAGACTCGCCGGACTGGCTTGGTGACAAAGTCTCTAACTTTAGTACTAAATGACTTCAATTTCAACTAACTTAGGAAACATCAGTATGCTCATGACTGCAGATACGCCTAACTGATGAGCCCTAATAGGCCCGGCACCCAGGTGAGGCAGTGTTTCCTTACCATTGACTCGAAAAACCTAACACCAAAAATACATTGTACTGTAATGTTCCTCCACTTAACTCACTCGTCATATTGCGAAACTGGATGAGATATGTTACATTTGTCAAATCATGAGCTTCCCCAATGGATAGTCTTGGTCGGAATGAGGTGAGCTTAAAAATTTTGGTAATTAGCAAGACTGAAACTTGAAACTAATTCATCCACTATCCAGTTGTTTATTTGCGATATGTTGGTGTAACACAGTAAAAACGAAACTAAATGTCAGAAACTCTGAGTGTTATTGTATCGAGTCGACCTAAGGGGTACGGATTTACTCACAAACTATATTTGTCTGAATCTTTTTCCGCTTGCTTCAAGTTGTCTCACTCTTTCTAACAGGGCTATTCTCACCTTGATGTCATTATTCGTGTTGCTGTTTACCTCACTGCCTTTCTGTGAAATGTGCGAATGTGAAGCGATACGTAATTCAACAAGTCTGCATGATTTTCCTGTCCATCTTCTTGTCTACCTACCAACTGTCTTCGTATTTACGTCAAAACTTATCACACTGGTAAATGATTTGTAAGAAGAGGTATGAAGTAAAAGCGAAAGAATCAAAATTTCGTGTACAAAAGTTGAAGTTGGTGAAATTTTGGTGCGCATTCTCATTCATTCAAGCTATCTTTTCAAAGCTTCTTCAGAATAACATTGCTTTACAGATGGTTGTAACTCACATACACACATGTTAACCTAATTTCTAGGGAATTTATTTGCTACTGGACTCGCACCAGCAGCGCCGTGGTTACTGATTTGCGTGCTAGTTATGTGTTGTCTAACCATTTTGTATGCCACTCACTCAATGTCTTTCAAGTATCTTTCCATCAAATACTTATTGAAGTCAAACAATGAAAACAATGCAAAACAATATTTTAACCTAATTATTTGCGCATTCCATAAAGTAACAAAGATGATATCCTGTGATACTAACCTAAGCTGTTTTAACAGACCTTTAATAAGCATGAAACTGACACCTTGTGAAAACAGCCCGGAAAAGTATGAACACGAAAAAACATACCTGGCTTACAGAGTATTGTTAGCATTATTTATTCAGAAGCTTAAAAACACTTCTACTACTAGCAAAGAAGCATAAACTGAAGGAAAGCAGAAATACTTCTATTCACTGATAAACTTTATGATTTATGCAGGATACCGATGTTGTTTTATCCCAGCAATGTTTTAACGCATCATGAAGATGTTGAGTTTGTTCGCATATTAATTTGCATATTCATCTTTCATTCTGTTCCAAAGGTTCATCAAGAAACCGTAGCGCATTTTAATTTCGGATCCGATTGTCCAATCCGACATACTTCTACATTTCTAAAAGTAACTTCTGTACAAAACCACTTCCGAGCCTTGACAGATGCTGCCGCTCTTGGAACGAATTGTGTACCTAATAAAAAGGGAAGTTTGTTGAAGTATACAATTAATTATAGCCTATATGTTTCTGTCCAGTAGGATTTCGTATGTCGTCATAAAATCAACAAACCCCTCTCAATCCTGATATCTTTCCATAATATACGCCATCCAGGAATCCTTCTAAATAGTGGAATGTCAAGATTATATCTGAACGTGAGAAACAGATGTAAAAAGAACATCTCAATCTTTTTTTGAAGCTTTCACTTTGATAAATGTTTCAAATGACAATAAACCCACCTGAATTCGACTTTGTACTGCACTTCTGCTGTTGCTTTGACGATTCATAAATATCAAGTAATTTTTATGCGATTTGGTTTTTGGTTTATAGGGATTTTATTTATTTCAGGGTCAGTCAGAGAACCGTTTAAAAACCCTGGAGCACTGAAAACGTGTTACGTCTTAGTGCGAGACACCTCATCTGTGCGCACACAAGATCCTACCCCGCCAGACATTGAACACAAAACTTTCAAGTCTAGCAGCGAACGTGTTCATCATTCAGTCACTTAGTTGGAGTTCAATGGTTCATAGTCTCCTGCTTCTATCATTTCGCGATATACCGCGACCATACATCAAGGTCTCCAGTTGGTATACACTTCACTTCCAACTGGTTAACCTCACAGCCTACCACAGTCCATTGCGAATTCAATATACAAACACAAATTGCACATATGGATGTCTAGTCAGTTCGTGCTGAATACAACCTCGAAAATGAAATCCCTATAACCTGAAACTGCACTCCTTATCATTAGTTACCTGTGACAATTCATCTGTTTGACCAGTTGCATTTCAAAGCTTGCTGAATACTTGAGTGCAGCGAACTTGATGCTGTTTAACTATCAGTTTGACTGTGTGAGATAGCTGTGGTTAGGCAGACTAGTATTGATACTGAATGATGATTGAAGATGGAGTGAAAAGTTGGGTTACAGGGGGACTCGAACCAGTGACCACCGGATTGCTGGCCCAGTGCTCTACCAACTGAGCTATGAGACCAAACTGATTATCGGATTTTTATTTCATTTCAGGCAGAAAGGGTTTAGTCCGACTAACAAGTGGAGTCGTGACGCCTTACTTACCGCTTGGTCGTACTCACACTGTCAGTCCAGTCACAACTTCTCATCCCATTCCAAATCTACTTGAATTAGAGAAGGGAAGAATCATATTGAAGATCATTCTGACTATCTGAGATAGTCGTGGTTTGGCAGACTTGTGTTGATACTGGGTGGTGATTGGACTCGAAGCAGCCTGCTGTGATCCAAAGTTTCACTTCATCTCCAGTCATTCCACATTATCTGCTCAAGTAGTTCAGAATATTTAGAAAAGGAAAGTATATGGTTTGGAATAACTAGTTTGATCTCCAGTTTTATGTCGTCAAATTATGCAAGATAAGAGTGGCTTTCAGAGAACAACAAAGTTTGTGATATTAAATGACAGTGTTCAACGAAAATTTAATTTTGGACCAACCTTTGTGTTGGTGATAAAAACAGTTCGACATACAGAGACACATTCATATCATGTAAGGTAGACGAAAATCGAAATTACGAAATAAGGTGGTGTGGAATTCGACAGTCATATTTCAGACAAAAATAAATTTGTCGTCATGTAAAATGAACTGATGGAGTTCAGTTGTATGTAGTTTACTTTCGACGTGATTCAAAGATGTACATGAACAGATTTTTCTGTTTATTTGTGAACGAGATATGTTTGCATCGAGGAAATATTCTTTTTGGATAACTTCATCATCAGGTTATTTGTATTGCCAAGCAGTGTCAACTGGATTGATGTAATTTTGTCAGTTTCATTTGACAGTGGGTTCAAAGTAGAGATGAACAATAATTGGGGTCATGCAGATGTGACCAATGTTGATTGACACGAAAATGAAGATAGTCATTGATCAGAGACTTTGACAATTAACATTAAAGAAAGTTGTGTGATGGGAATCTAAGGACATGAAGCAAGATGAGCTGCATTGTAACGAATCAGGCGGCTTGCTTAAACTATGGGCTACCAAAAATGTCCCACTGAATATATTTGATCGAATTCTTCCCCTTCAGTTTGCTTTCACCTTTTAAATGTGCTTTCTAAATGTGTGATATACTATATGACATTTTTAAAGTATTTTCAAACCGTCGTTTCTCAAGCTGGAAACGAAACGAAGAACAAACTTCACACCGGACGGAAATGGACATATAAATGCTCGACAATACGACACACTACTATTCCTAAGTTACCTATATCGAACTGCAGATTTTTGTACTGGCTGACTGAACTGTCACCATCATAACTGAATTCGATTTCGCATTAATCCCTAAGTGCAAACGAGACGCTAATGTATATGTTAAAAGCTTCCTGTTCCACATTAGTGCCATTAATTTCGTTATAATTAACATTATTCAGACACGAAAATTATTTCTTTTAAAAATATTGTACGGGTAGCGTATTTGTTGGACTATTACGTAATGAAGATTTCATACTGTATCACATTGTTTGGAATCATGCGATTATTATCATTGTTATTATTATTATTATTATTCAGCAGATTATCAGGTGTTTTAAAAGTCGTTAGAGGTATATTTCAATTCTTACCAAGATTCGAGGTAAAGTCTCATTAAAGCACACATAATCCTTTCGGGTAGTTGATTGTTACCCCGTAGATTATATTGAGGAGTAAGTTTGTAGAAGGTAAGTGACTTAACACTTCTAAGGGGTCTCACTAATGTCAATCCGTGATGAATACATCTTTGAATTAATTTTTCCAAGTCATTTCCTTCCATAAGTTGCTTAAGGCACCTGTCAATTGATAAATTATTGAACTGTATTTTAATCCATGTGATTTGTCTGTCATCCTTCAGGGCTCCCTTTTATTCCTACATCAGCTCTTCAAAAGAGATAATGGTCTTTTTATCAGTGAAGCAGGAGGAACTGTACTCAATCTATGTTACTAACGACAATAACTCCATATCACTTCATCTTATCTGCTTATAAGCACCTACTTCACTCCCACATTGAAAAGTGTATGCTCTGAAAAGAATGGAAAATTAAAAACTAGTGCCTACACGGTGGAACAAGTAAAGTTTAATACACATTTATTCAATATGAACCTCGTGCAATTGGATAAGCCTTTGAAGTGTGGATTGTTATTTTGAAAATATTTCTGCTCCTCACTAGCTTTTAATCTGTTTCATCACCTATTCCAGGTTTACGAATATAAAAATAAACGTTTATTCAACGAAATCATTCAACTCAGTGAATGTGTCATTTGGAATCTTAAATACATTTTTAGCACAAATCTTTGTTCTGTAGGTCAGCCGGAAACAGAAAGTGAAGCAAAGAGTAAGGCGGTTTGTTTCATACGACAACTCCAATACCATGTGGCTAAATGCAAATACTAATTTACCGATTTATTAAGACTGTAACACATTTTTCTCCATCATGAAATAATGTGTACTTTGGAAGATTTCTCGACTGTATACTTTTTTAATGTAAATTTAAGCACATGATATGAATAGATAAGTGTTAAAGGAATATTAATGTTTGTTGAATGTTGTCAGATGATAAGATTGTGTAACTGATTTCATGATGAGGTCTAGTACTAGTAGGTGGGTAGTGAGATACATTAAGTGGTAAGAATACAAGTAAGCCACACTACTAATATCCTATCAGTATAAGTTACAGCTTATGCTGAAATAACCGATTTCTGGATCTACTAACTGAGATCACTTTGGTCAGCTCAGCGGTCTATCAATTCAAAACCCACCAAATAGCACATTTATGTCTGAGAAAATATAGAAGATAGAACTACGAATCTAATTAAGCCAACAGTCGATAAGGTGTACTTTATATCACCAACAGCTGTGAAACTCACCTCAATAACTGGCCTGCATAGTACCAGAGGGTTTTATAAATATTTTTCTGGGATTCCTATTTTTAAAATGAAGCAGATAATCACTTGAGTGTTAATCGTGAAAACAGTTCAAATGATGAATTATAAGTGAAAAAATGAACATGGTCATAGCGTAGTTCATCTAGACCTTTAACAACTTGTCTTTCTTTCTTATCCTGATGGGGAAACGTTTTCATTCTGGTTTTGACAGAACTTTGAAAACAACTAGCTGGTTGCTTACGCAAACTCTGTTAATCAACCTTGCCTGTACTAAGTCACCTACTTATTTCCCACAATGTGTATTATAAGAGAATCATAAACGAAGTTTTACTTTGGTCGGTCACTCTGGTCTAGTCCTAAACACCGACACAATGAAAATGATAATTTTGCAACGTGGCTACAAAGGCAGGAGGCTTACCATAGCAGTGCATTTTGACTAATGTTAGTTGGTTGAAGAACTCAGTGGTTGGTGTGAGTTCGAATCTCTAGTAGGATATTGACTCACTTGAGGTTGCTGATAAACCTCGCTATCGACTACAGAAAATACTACACCTAAATGCATGCGTCACCGATGACTTCACTTTATCACCTAACGTCAATATTTGTTCCATTTTGTACTGGTATGTAAAAAGAATCCCTAAAGGTTTAGTTTCACATGAGTTTAAAGGTAGATATTAAAGAAGAAGTCGAAGGCAAGAACATGCGAATTTTCAGTCCTCTTTAGTCTATACTCGATCGTCAGATAAGCTGATCGGTGATGAGAACTACCAGATTACCTAGTTCTACATTTAGTTACTAGAGACCTGAATAGCCTAGTAGTAAAATCTCCGGTTTCAGCCCTGAGTAATGCATGTTGAAGTCATGGAGAGAATACTAGTCCTCTCATGGTTGTATATACGCCCTGCTGTTGAGCGTCAGCGAGCCAAACCTGATGAATAACTTCCAGCATCTAAAAGCTAACTACTTTTGTCTTAATCAGTCCTCCAAAAGCCTAACAGATTTGTAGCAAACTACTTAAAATTAGTAGTAACTTTTTTGGATCCAAATGCACTATGTAGAGGCGCTAAAACCTTTCATGCAAACCTTTATTTTCAGTTTTCAATAACTTCTAGCTATTAATATCAAGGTATTTTTTCCTGGACAAAATCACCAAAAGTATTACTTTTTCCTCCACACATACACCGGAATGTTCATTTTGGGCTTAATAATTTAACTGCAGAATGAGAAAATAATGTTGTCTTTTCTGTCGTGTTTATGAATAAATCCCATCTTGATATTTTGTGCATCAATGGAAGGACAGAGATGCCCTTTTACAGTACCATCGAGTTTACAACACACCATTCGTTCTATGGAAAAGGTCGGTCTAAACAATGCACTTATTAATTGAGCCACGATGCAGTGAGGAAAGCAAAATCGTAAACAGAAGATACAGGAGCTATGTCCTCTGTAATTTTAAACAGATCGAAAACTGTGTTACTCCTTCATCTCACATTGGTTTGTCTCAAGGCTGAGAAGCACAACCTTTTCCTCATCACCTTTCACAGAGAAAAAAACAGAAATCTACTACTTGTTAAGTAGATTAACAAGTTTCTAAGAGAAATCTAAAAGAAAAAGATTGAAATTTGCTTTTTGTTCACTCGTATCACCAAATCAAGTTGTGTGTTTGAAAGCACTCTGTATATTTAGCTCATGATGAAAGCAGTTATATGTGATGTTCGAAATTTTTAGTGATATCCTTACAAAAGTTAAAATCAGCGCAGTTCCCACTCAAAAGTGACACCAGCCAGGAAGCACATACTAAATATTTTTTTCTCGTAATGGAATCTTTCAACATCACTTATGCATCATTCCAGACAGGATTAATAACAGGTCCTTCACTGAGCACGCTGTTATTTAATCATCAGATTGAAATTCAGTGCTTCAAACTCTCCAGTTCTACTTTGTGCATTACATAATGACCTCATTAACTGAATTTATTATTCACTAATAAGCGACTTCAGGACTGATTCCCTGAAGTTCCAACTTGAAGTAGTGGTGTCTCATGTAATCAACTAAAGAAGGACAACCAGCAATGAAGTAAGATGATGATTGTGTCACATCATGAAATGATATCAAACTTGTAAACGTGGATCAGCGAATTTCAACTTAGTTGGTAAATCATAAAATGCTTATCACGGAGTGTGAATGTCAAGTTCACCTTCACGTAGAGTGTTATATGTGAGAAATGGTATCCAGAAGTTTCCTAGCTGGTGATGATCTGTGGTGAAAATTACCTTTACTTCAATGCATTATCCTCCTTAAAAATAGAATAGTACATTTAAGAGCCTTACACTTTTCATTTCAGTTGAATCACTGAAATCATATATGTGTTAGATTCATTAGTGTTTATCTGAGCTCCACCAAAGGGTACATTCAGCCTGATAAATCTTCCATAAAGAGTTATTCTTCTAGATCTTGAAACTCTTACTTATCTTTTAAGTGATATCTTCACAATATAGTTTACAAACTTTACCGCAGAACAACTTTGAATCAGGTTACAACAGACCTGAATCTTTCTTGACACAACTTTATTGGACCAGGTATGACTGAACTTTTAACCGTTGTCTGGTCAGCAAAAAAATTAGATAAAAAAGTTATGAAAATTTTCTTTATACAGTCTTTTCAAAATGTTAATAAATTCTTTATAAAAGCTAAGATCAGACTATTGTGTTCTTCAGAGCTATATACTCTGAAACTTCAGAAAACTAACAAAATAATTTTCACGTTTTGACGAGAAAAACCTACGATTGATTTTCATCAAAATTTGCTAGATGAACTTACATTCTTCAGAATTTCAGCTGTTAAAGAAAATACTGATTCACAAAAAGTTTTTACTTCCGTCAATTTTCATTATTCTTTAACTCTTCATTGATCTGTCTTCTTGTTAGTAAAGTCCGTCATAATGATTTCAATGCACTTTTGGAAGAAGCTGAATGTAGTGCTACATAGAGCTAGATGACGGTGTGTACCTGTTAAAAGCATGACAAACATTTTTATCCTCACCCAACTGATAACAATTCAAATAACCGTGTTTTCTAGAGCTTAGGTGAAGCTCTTTCGTATCAAAAGCTTCCTTCCTGTTCATAAATGCGAATATCTGCAAAGAATTAAACGCTGTTTACAGGTGAATTAATTTGTTTATTATTCAGTATCTCAAAAGACCACAAATTACTGTTGTAATACATGTTTTCTGTTAAAATAAATCAAAGTCTGTTAAATACTGTTATGATCTGCTGAATCTACGTTTTACTCCTGGTCTTAGTACTACAGGTGATTCTTGCAGACAATTTTTTAAACTACAAATCGTCTTTTTAAGTTTGTACTTCTCAATAACAGTGGGTTTGAGCTACTCATCATTAAATCCACATTCTGACATCAAAAGTAAGTAGAAGGAGTTCCTTCAAAACTGAAGTTGTATTTTTCAAACAAAATCCAATAAACATATTGTCTACTATCAGTCATCTCTAATGACTACCAAAAACACTTAGAAAAGTCAAACTACCATAGTAGTACATACTCAGTCACTTTCAAATTTTAAAATCTAGAATATGTGGAAGAAGAAAGACTTACATTTACTTTGAAGGTAAGTTGATTGCAACAAGGTGAGCTGACTATTTTATATAGTACACAGTGATACAATATTATCGACTGGATGATGTTTTGGTCACAATTCATTGCTCATTACCGAATTACTAAATGAGATGATTTAGAGTCTGTCACGATGTCACAGTTTTACTCTTAAGTTAAATACGTCATGGTGTTTTTCCTTGTAGGTAATGTAAACTTAGAAATAGACTGAAGAAACTATGTAATCAACAAATTTCTTTTCAGGCTTGCTAACATCAGTTGGTTTATTTTACCTTTCAGTTCTATAGCTTTTATAGGATTATATTCTAGACAAAAAGAAATATTAATATGAAGTGCTGACCTTTGTTTATCTGCGGAAAACGTCGACTATCTTACATCTTGGTTGGGGAGGTGTGAATACCTTCTGCGACGATTGTTAACATTATCCTCTGTTGGTCTATATTTCCAGATCTAAGTATTCTAGGAAAAGCGAATGAATAGCTTCAAAGGCATCCACTGATTCCCTTAAAATATTTACCGATAAATTGCGTATGTAGCGGCACCAGATACGCTTAATATCCTGACGCATAAATTTCACCTTCTAGTAAAAATGTAGACACTAAATTACCTTATTTTAAAAAAACTCCACTTACTTGCTCTGGTTACTCATCTGAACGACTAGCGAAAGTGAACATAAAAACTATTTGGCTGATTTTTGGTATTCTTTCTTCAGATGATGAGTCCAAGTTGCTATTCACATGAACCGTGATAAGATCAGAATGAAAATTATGCCTCGACGATACAGTTCTAACACCAGTCACCCATTAGTTAAGTACAGGATGTTGATTAGTCATTCAACAAATCAAAGTTTAACATTTTGATTTAATAGTCAACAAAGAATGATAAGAACTGTGTAGATCCTTTCGGTGTGCCTTTCTTAGTAAAATTATACTCATGACAACGTTCATGATGGAATTCAGAACCTATAAGTCTCATTTTTGCGCGGCGATATATACGGTTTTTGACAAGTCCCATATTGTTGATGTCTACCTGTGTATTTGACACGACTATATCACAAGATTCAAACAAATCACACCAAAGATTCCCACTTCGACTAATTACCTGGAACCACTACTAGTTAACAAAGTCCATCATTTTTGCAGTAAAAACATGTAATGTTTTTTACTTTTCTAATAGTCCAATTTGTTAACACCTATATCAAAGGTAAGCATACATTGAACACTTGTTGGATCGAAATGCCATGTTCTCTAGGTCCTTTTGTGAAATACATAGCATAAACATATAACACATTGCCTCTTGAGACTATTGCATAATTCACTGTTATGAATGGCATCATCAAAAGCGAGAAAAATTGATTTTTCTCTGGATTTGTTTAAGTAGAGATGATTATTGTAAACTTGGATTTTAGCGGGAAATTAAAACAGGAACTCTGGATAAGTTGTGATACACACATGATGAATTTCACACAAAGTCAGCTACGAAACAATGGAAATACTTTCTTTTTGTAAACAAATATATATGTTTAAATGCAACTTTTCCTACGGAGATGAAGTAGGTTCTCTCTGACAAACTGCCATAGGCATGAGTAATAATAATAATGTATTTCGAATAATCAAGTATACGAACACATGCCATTTTTTACAAGCAGTATCTGAATGTTATTTTTCTCAGTTAAGCTGAGAAAAATTAGAAAGAATAAATGAGCGTGCCATATATAGCCTTCCGGAGTAAACAGTTGTTTGGATACCGCTGGTCACAAATATTGGGTAAAGACCATTTCGTTACACACCAGCAGTGAAAAGTAATACGGTATAATCATTCAGTGTGAGCAACAGTGAGTCACATAATCAATAGGAGTAAATTGCATATCGAATGTATTCAATAAATTTGTGCTGTCTAGATACACCTTGAGAAAATAGAATTAAATATTGGGATGGACGGGGGAGTTTGGGACTAGTATTGTACAGTGTCATGATTTAGTGAGCATAGAAATGAGACAAAGAAATGAGATTTTATACTTAAAATCTTAGAGCGCTACTTTCAGGACATTCCTTTTCAAGAATCGAATAGCATAAATAATATTTTCAACATTATTCACTTCAACCTCTACATGGATTAAATTTGCCTATTTTATAGTCAGCTTAAGATTGAAACACAGGGTCAACAAAAAATCTCAACAACAACAATGAAAAGAAGAGCAAAAACAGCAAATTGACAACTTTATTCTCTTAAACACAACATGAGAGTACAAAATATATTCAAATGTTGAGTTGTACTAGGTAACTAGTTCAAAAAACTAGTAAGTTTTGATTCTTGCCCATCTTTGATTTTACCAACTAGATGATGAATATTTTCTGAAAATACTTTGTGCAGTATTGACAATTATGTAAGTAACCCTAATATACGTGGAATAATGTTTCTAGAAAATAAACTCAACAATACTTCTTTTTAATAGGAACTTAGCACACTTTGATGCTTGACTCCAATGTATGTTTCAGGGTTATGATCTGAGGCCCCAAATCATGATGTTAATTATGTTAGGAGTGATAATGAAATGATATAAAATAACGAAATAGGATCACTTAGTTTCTAGTCGAATAGTTGAATAATAGTATGTTCGTCAAGAAACCTAGTTACTTTGACTTTAATTCCATGTGAGATTCATGGGTATATCCTGCGAAACATTCCGTCCATTTTTGTTAACATGTAATGCTACCTTAGTTGATTATCAAATTCTCTGGAAGAACCATCTTAGTAACATAAATACACATCTTTATAATACATTCAAATATAATTGTAAACAAACTTCATTTTGTGTATGAATGAAACTTATCTTCACGACCGTGCAAATTTCAATTCAATAAAGAAGATAAAGTCCGAAAGTTGTGTACACTTTGATTTACTGAACAATTTATTCATGCAAATATCTGAATCTCATTTGATGATTTTATATTTCAATTTAGAGGTTTGTGGGGATTTATCATTTCAAGTTACTATTCATCACTGACTGACATCAGCCGGAGAATCACTGAAAACCTGGTAGCACCGGACAGTTGTTTCGTCTTAGTAGGAGACTCCCAGAAATGCAAACCTATGACCCAAGAGGTATTGAACTCAGGATGTATAGCTTTCCAATGAAAAGTTATAACCAGTGGGTGAACCAACCAAGCCGGATGTTATAACAAATCCTCAACAGTAGTAGTGGGTGGGTGAAGGTTACGTTAAATCACGGGTTGACAGAAGTAATAAAATATGGACTATAGAATTTTGACCAAGTAGCTCAATGGTAAAATGCTCACCATGGAACCTGAAGGTCCTGAACTCGATCTCTTGTAGTTCCATGGATGCGCACTGCTAAGGAGTCCCACACTAGGACGAAACATATGTCCAGTGCTCCCAGATTTTCAGTGATAAGTCAGTAAGTAATACCAATTTGATTTTGTAACTAGTTGAGCAAGAGACAAATCGATAGTGTTCTTACTCAAGTCATTTTGTTTTAATGCAGCAAAAGACATTACTAAAACTCAGCTCATCACAAAGCTAGAAAGTATATCTCTCCATGATTAGCTTAATCGTTTACTTCTGACAGTTAAATCATATGTACATAGCGGTTTGACTCGTTAAATGATAAACTTTAAGACAATTTGCTGCATCGATGATTGAAGTGAGCTGTATCGTAAGTGTTTTGAATGACAAATAAACAATGAGTAAAAGTTGTTTTCAAATTCTTTTTAGTTGTTCATCTCAAGTTTGACTCCAAAGAACAGAAGTTACTCCAATGATTTTCTGTATGCTATTTTATAGCTTGTCAGCGCAATCTTATTACTCAAGGAAAAACTTTCGTACTGTTGAGGGACATTTATTATGGTTGAATAGGGTTTAAATACTGCACAACTATCGATTATAGAGATATAATGATAACTACTATGGTATTGACAGAGCAGCTAGAAACGATATATCCCAGCCGAAAGGTGCCACCTCGAAGTGGTCATCAGGCTTGTCTGTCCGACTGATTCAATCAAGTTGTACTGGTCAGAAGCCTTTTTACTCATAAATCTACCATCTCGAGGAGATCATTTGGACGGGGTTAAGACTGTGATTACCTAGTGTCATAATGCAAAAGCTTTAAATAATAGTGACATCCCATTTTGAGGACGACCAGTTACCGAAAACTGACTTTGCAATATTATTACTATTATTTGTCCCTTAGGTTCCCAGCCGAACATAGGGCTTCAGTAGCACGTCTCCAGTGCACGCTGTTCTCTGCAATCTTTTGAACCTGACTCCACGACAGCCCACAAGCTCTCATTTCTTCCTCACACCATCTCCTCCATGTCAACCTCGTCTCGGATGCCTAACTCGTCGTTTCCCATTTTGATTCCACTCGACAGCCTGGTGTGTGATGTCCACGAATGGTCTTCTCAGTGTATGCCCAATCCATCTCCACCTTCTTCTGCATATTTGTTGAGTGATAGCTTCTTGATTGGTTCGTCAGCAGGCCAGAGTGATTTCCTGGTTGCTTATTCTTTCTGGCCATCTGATCTCAAGTAACCAGCGTAGGCAGTTTTTGAGGAATATTTGTAGTTTGTTGGAAATGCCTTTTGTAACGCGCCGCCAAGTCTCTCAACCATCACACAGAAGCACTGGCTGACTTGACATTGGTGTTGAAAATCTGGATCTTGTTCACACTTTATGCTGAGTGCAGTGCAGTAGATCTCGACACTGGTTTCAGGTTAATGAACTCCTGTCTTGCTGTCTTTCCGATCCTGGCTGGCTTTGACGTCCTCGTTTGTGTCTGTGCCGCCTGTAGTTGAAATGATGCTGTCTGCCTAGGTAGGTGAAAGAGGCTACTTCCTTTAAGTTTCCCCCGTTGATGGTGATTCGAGCTTGTTGTTGTTGTTGTTGGTTGGGTATCTTCATCACCTCTTGCTTCTCTATGTTCACTTGAAGTCCCGACTTCGCTTCCTCGCCTCTTCTGTCATCTTGTTAGTTTTCGCCTGTAGATCTTCAGGTTGGGTGACATTAAACATAAGTCATCGGCGAAATCTAAATCTTCTAGATTCTTTTCCGCAGTACAGCGTATCCCCCTCTTCTCGCTTCTCACTGTTTGTTGCATGATCCAGTCTACTACAATAAGAAATACTATGAGTGGTAGTAGACAGCCTTGTTTTACTCCTGTCTTCACTTCAAAAGTATCACTGAGCTTTCCATTGTGAATTACTTGGCATGTGGCTTCGTCATATAGTTGATGGATGAGATTGATAAAGGTTTGCGGTATTCCGTAGTGTTGAAGTTGTTGCCGAATTACTTGTCAGTCAACGCTGTCGAAAGCCTTTTCAAAGTCGATGAAGTTAAGGTAAGGAGTTGACTGCCATTCTCTGATGATGCGAAGCGTTGCAATTTGGTCCGCACATGATTTGTACTTCCTGAATCCAGCCAGCCTGTTCGGGTCGTTATTTTGAATCCAGTGCATCCTTTAGTCTCTCCAAGATGATGCGGCTTAATATTTTGCTTGGGGTGGGCAGCAGCATGATTCCGCGTCAATTCTTGCAAACACTTAGGTCTCCCTTCTTCAGGAGTTCGATAAGGTAGCCATCCTTCCAATCGCCAGACACCTTTCCTTCCCTCCAGACCTACTGCAATAGTGGTATGACAGTGTCCGTAGTTGTTCCTGCGTCTATTTTCAGTGTTTCTGGAGGAATCCCATCTGGTCCTGCTCCTTACTCCACTTTCAGTGACTTTATGGCGTTTAGGACGTCGACTTTCGGCGTAGGGTCCATGTTCACTGAGAGTTATGCGGCTGCAGGCGGTGGTCTATTCAAGAGCTTTATGAAGTGGTCAACCTGTTATTTCCTTTGTTTATCCTCTCTCTTTGGTAACTAGCTATCCTTCACTATCTTTCATTGGTTTCGTCTGTGTTGATCTCTTCACTTACAGACAGTAACCTGGTCATCTGATACAATGTTGTCAGGTCTCTATCTCTCGTACCACCAGCCTGTTCTGTTTCAGTTGCAAGTGTGTCTTAGAAGTGTCTTTTGTCTTTGTGCGCACTCTCCTTCACTTCTTTACCCGTGTAGTGTTTGATAAGTTGTACTCAGTTCCTCTTCTCGTTGTTCATCTCCGCACTACACTACACTACACTGGTTTTTCTTCTGCTTCACCATCATCATCTTCCTCTCCCTCTTCTATCAGCTTCCATATGTCCACAGAGATCCATTCCTTGTCTTGTTTCTTCTCCTTCCTTCCTTCCTAATACGTTATGCAGGTTTCTTTCCATATAGCTTTCAAAGAGTTCCAATGTTCTTCCACACCCAATCCGTCAGGGATGTGGATGTTGCTCAACATCTCCATTTTGTCGTGATGGTTGACGTGAAGATGCCCTTTGTAGTTTCATGCTTCAGTGCAGTTTCTGTTCTGGATGTTCAACTTGAACTGTGGTCTATCACCACCATCTTCTTTGAATTGAAGGTTTTCAACTTGATTTATAAGGTAGGTTGCTTGTAGTGGGTAGTGAAGTAGTGTGAGTGGTGTGAACCTACATGCATCTGCTCCCCTTCTTCATGTGATCTTGTGTGGAGTAGGCTGGCTGCGTCTCCATCTCCACTTTCTTCATATTGAGATGAAGTTGATCTGATATTTAGTGTGTCTGGTGAAATCCATATCGCTCTCTTTGTGGATATCCTTGTGCTTGAACACACTGCCTCGCCTCTCCTCCAATCACCAAATCGTTGAATGCGCAGAAATCTGCAAACAGTTCTCCGTTCTCATTCATTTGACCGAGTTCGAGTGCCTCTCGACCCATGATCGTTTCTCTTCTTGTGTTGTCTGCCCCACGCAGTTTGGCATTCACGTCAGCCCTCCCATTAGATTGGATTTTGATGTTGGCAACTGGAGTCTTGTCCAGTACTGACTGAAGTTGTGTGTAGAATTCCTCCTTCTTCTCTTCATCTGCATTATTTGTGGGTGTGTGGCGTAGCATTGTACGATTGTGACTTTCCTTCGTTTTGAGTTGAATCTTGCTGTTATGATCCTCATCGTGATGCTGCAGGGGGAGATTGGTTCCCACTGCATGAGAGAGAGCCTTCGATGCTGTTGGGGACATCATGATGGCCACTGGAAAACTCAGTGTGCTGGTGGTTGTCGTGTGGGTGATAATATCGGAGTAGATTAGATTATCGACTCTCCAGTTGACAGTTTGGAGAGTCCACTTCCATTCCACTTGCTTTCACAGATTCCTAGCACTTGAGTGCTATACCTTCTCATCTCCTTCTCAATCTGGGCAGCCTTGCCAGCTAGGTTCAAACATAGTGCGGACATTCCATGTCTCCACGTTTACTTTCGCTTTCATCGAAGGAAGAGAAGATAGGTCGGCCGACTGATTTCCCGAAGGCTTTACCAACTGGTATCATTTTGTCTCTCCGATTCCAAGGAGGAATAAGTTTGTTTTTATGTTTTATATTTTGTGTATGCTTTGAAGTTTGTTTAGCGACTGGATTGGTTTTTCGGGGCAGGTTTACTAGTCCCAATCCCAACCTTCCCTGTTTACCCGGGCTTAGGACAGGCTAGCAACTAGTGAACCAGTTAACCAGGCGAGGCTGAAAACTGACTTCAGTTACTCTAAATTCCGTCCAGCCCTATAGCTTCCCATAACGGATCGTAGGATACTTTGAGGAACAGACACAACTGTAAGAACACCAGTAATTTCATTGTGGTGGTGTGTAAATGGTTTCTAGCAGATCTCTGTGTGTATCTGGTTATCTAGAACTTACCCTTTTTCATCTTTCATATGCTTCAATCAGTACTCAACTTCTATGATGAGAAAAACACAGAAAATCAACTATCTATCTTCTGTAAACAGAATGTACTTCGTTTCTGGTCATGAACAAACTTACTCCCCCTTTATTTCTTCCTGGATATTCAAGTTATTTATTCAGTTGCCTGCATCCATTCATGCATTACATATATCGATACCTATCTATACTCTCCGAATTCGTACACATTAACTGCAGTTTCAGTTGTATGATAGATGATTTTCCACAGTGTGTATCTTACTACAGAAAGTTATGCATTCGCATGTCATCCCACTAACGGGTAGTTGTAATGGCCAAGTGAAGCATTTTTAGTCCTTCAGAAGAGTATTCTCAATGTAAAGTTTTAACTGACAAATCGATAACAATAACTATCGCCTACAATTTTCTCTTAATGTTCACTTGCTATCTTATTGGTAGTAACTCTTAACATGAAGAGAGACTCTGTCAGACTTAAAGATAACTGACATCAACAAATAAGTGAACCGAGTTAGATCATCAACATATATTTTATTTATATATAAAAACTATTCTCCCAAACTACGACTGAGATATTCAAATGATATGTTTTATTGTTGGAAACGATAGAAGATTGGCACTATCTTTACAATGCATCCCTAGACTGAAATAATATTTTATTTTAAGTAAACGTGTATCTCCTGACTGAAAGCAGAAAAAGTGCAGTTCCAGTATCTGTCAGTATCTGGTTTCAAGCTGAACAGAGATAGTGCACTTTTATAGAATAATATACTTAATAATGTATTGTGCTGCTTGACATTTTCTACTTGAACTTAAGTAATTCTTATGAGGGTTTATCATCTGAGGCGAAGACAATCACTGGTGTCAACTGACAATGTCCATTCTCCTTATTCTTGTTATAATTTGCTACATAGACGTATTGTTGAGGATGACTGTGATATTTACCGACTTTTCATTTATTGATCTGTTCCGAGAAGACTTTCAGTAAACTCAGAATGTATAAATATTACAGTCTTGTGAAAGAAAGACGCTGGCGGAATTACAAATTCTCACTATAAAAAGTCTTGAACAAAAATCTGATTATTTTAACACTCACTTTTCACTTGTCAGATGGTATGCAATGATACCGCATTAATCTGCCCAGAGAAATAATTTAAGAATCGGAAATCAATTAGTTGAATATACTGACTGTTTAGGCTTTGTGAGAAGTTATATCAGCTCTAATTGATTAACTGCCTACAAAATTTCGATGTGAATGCAATGGGTTTGCTCGATTCTATTTAGAAGTTCCTGGGGAATTATTAATTGATTTTAATTTGGTATTCATCACGGACTGATATTAGTTGGAGAACCACTGGATGGCTGCTTAGTTTAAGTATGGCACTCGTCAGAAGGGCTCATCAACGAACCCATCAGCGATCAAACCCAAGGCCTTCAGATTCCGCGGTCAGCACGTTACCATTGAGCTACTGAGTCAGAATTAAATACTCCATATTTTCCTATTTCTGTCAGTTCACGACATAACGCGACCATCACTCAATTTCATCGTTGGGTATTTGTCTTCATATCCTACTTGGTCACCCCCATTGGTCACGACTTCTCATTGGAACTACCAGGATCTTATCTCAGACCATGTCGCTAATCAGCACTGCACAATAATCCACTTTGGAGCCTGGTGGGGACTTATTGACGAAACAGCTTTCCAGTACTCTCAGATTTCCAATAGTCCTCCAAATGTCAGTCCGTGGTGAATACTAACTCGAAATCAACGTCCTAATTGAGTCCCATTTTGGTTTGTGTATTGAATGTATCGTAATGTGAAACGGCATTACTTTGGTGAATATTTTACGAGTATACACCAACTGTGGCACGAATGAGATATCTAATTAGTTATCGAAAATGTTGGATACGGCGCTACAGCCTTATCTACCCTACAGTGTATCTTTGAGAACTGGCCGTGGACTGTCGATTACATTAGGTCGTTTTGGGTTCCCATTGCTTCGGAAGACATTGTTTGAGTATGGTGTAGCCCACGAGCGACTATAAAGGCCACCCTAGCAACTGCTGAAATGACCGATCAGGTTCCGGTATTTCGCCTGGAAAAGTACTTTTCCACAAAATAAAGGAATCTAATTGGCTGTCTTATCAGTTGCTGAGGTGGCCTTTATAATCGCTCTAAAATCACACGATTATTGTGCATTTTTATGTATCGACTTTAGTTACAGAGGCCTGAACATCAGTTAAGCCCAGTGGTTGAATGGTAACACAATGTATCAAGTTTCTGGGCTTTTCCTGATAAAAGATGTCGAAGGGGAACACTTGAGTAGAGGAAAGCGAATGGAATAGAACATTTTCTGATAGACTTCATTTTGTGAGATAAACTGCCTTCGATTCAATATATATATATATATATATATATATATATATATATATATATATATATATATATATATATATATTGTTTGAAGCAGACGCTAGTTTTAAAAACGGTTCCGTAAAAAATACAAAACATGGGACGAATTCTGTTAAAATTATTCTACCGAATGAATTTTCCATGGCTGACAAACGAGATAAAAAAGCCTTACGCTGCAAAGACTAATTCAGGAAATTATCGTCCTAGTGGAAGGATAAATAAATACTAGCCTATGATAAACCCCTCTGACAATCCCCTCTATTTTTTCTACAGTGGCTCAGGTACTTTGTAATCCATAAATCACAATCAAATGTAATCGACTATTATGTTATTGTCTTCGTTTAAATGACCTTGACTCCACCCCCTTATTCTTATTCTAATGGTCCATCCTACAACCAATTACACAGATCGGTATGTTAGTTGAACTTTCTGAACTGCTAATTGAGGCTATTATAGCCCAAACAGACATAGGCTAAAGGCCACCACGAAGTCCATGTGTGTTATGTCTGTCTAGCCAAATAGGGGTGTAGTGATATATTTGCACAACCTACCCTAGCTGACATGTGCGAGCGTAATTTAAAGACCACCACGCCCCCACGTTAGTCTAACTTGACACTAGTCTGGCCTGTGTTGCGGTTGCTACGACAAATAGGAGTCAGAGTTCAGGCCATCTCTCTCTCTTTGGCTAGCCCGCATATATCTGTTATTAAATACTGTCTATCTCACACTCAATCGTGTGAACTGCTTCGCATATCAGGGGCGGTTTAGCCTGTCACCTAAAGTTGACCTGCTCTCTTGAGGCATTTGTATGTTAAACAGCTTATAGGCAGGTTAGAACACAGCCCAAAAACACATGCGTACGTACACATATTTTATTCACATAGACGAACTGACATAGATCATGACAGTTAACAATTTTTACTCTGACGGATTAATTTTTCTTCTCAGACCATAAATTTTTTATCTATTCGGACTATTATTCATTTAATGAAACGGATAATTACTTTCGGTGAGTTTATTGACGATTATTTATTTGTTCACCTGCCTTTTTCATTGATGCATGTGTGTAAGTGGGTTTTATCTGTGCTAGGAGGGAAAATTTATCTTTGTACCCAAAGATTACGACAGTGAATAAATCGGATAAAATCTGCAACCGCCAGCATTCTAAAAACATACTTTTCATGTTTAAGGTGACTTTTCTGTAAGAGATTTTAGTGTAATCAGTACATATCAAGCTGAGTGCAGTCAAGTCAAAGGTTAGCGATTTGGATCCTGGTTTCCCCTTGGTTGCAATGAATATTAAACTTATTTACATCTGCTAAACGAAGTAAAAAACTAGTAGACTATGAAATGTACTTCACCGGAAGAAATCGGTTGAGACCTTGGTGATATAACCAACAGAACACCATTGCGCTCTAAAACTGAAATATCTACGTAAAAGTGAAAAAGTCGACGGACCATTTTACATCGTGTTATTATTATGGAAATATTACATCTCGTATGGTAGTGATGTGTAGTAGCTAGCAGTGGGATGCAGGACGTGCGTTTTGTCCTTTTCAGAAATCTCTAGTCGCCTGGATTGTATCTGACTCCCATTGAGTGTTATTCCCACTAAGGCTCGAACCCGAGACCGACCGCTCCAAACACCAGAGCGTTATCCCCTAAGCCACCGAGTCACGGCAATCACTTCTTGTGCGATAGGTGTAGCTTTTATGCTGTAGGGATAGATAGTTGTATTGATATTGTTTGTATTATTCAATCAACGACAAGTTAATATCACTACAACTATCTACTAGCCAAATGCCTGTTCACATGTTTGTTTTGGCTGACATAAAACTGCTTATTCACAAAGAAGCTATCTACTCCGGAAATTTTTATGAAGGCGACTAAATAGTGCTGTATGATTTTGGCATTGATGTGATAAATGATCAGTGGCTCAAAACACTTTATAGCCTAGTGAACCTCTGAACGACACGTTGGGCACACATCTAGACACTACTTTTTCCTCTTTATTTTGGATTCATGTTGATATCTGAGCTCATGAGAAATGAAAATAGATTACAGCATTAGGCTTTCTTTTTGTACCTTTGATAAAAAAGTTTAGATTAGTTTATATAATAGGAATATTCATATATAAGGGAAAAGAAATATCAATGACAATGAACCTATAACTATTGTAACGCTCCTAAAGTACACTTTCGCACATTAAATTAGGTAGAATCCATTTGAATCTGGGACTGGACAGTTCAGAAGTGACAGTTAACCTCATTCAGTTGCATCTTCAGAAACATAATCCCATACTGATGATTCTGCAAGGTTGATAACCCTACATAATTGGTTGAAACCGAATTAGTAATCTCTTGCCACCGCCAATTCACATCTGTATGCAGGTGATTAGTGTGTAGAATACTTTTAATACTGATACTGACCACAGCTTAAATATTTATTACCAGTTGAAATCGTTGGCTCTATAAATGAACAAAAATTGAATGTTAGTGATGTTTAGCGTCAACTAAAGGTGTATTTCAGGGTGCGCTTTCCTTACATGTGAATTCATCAGACTGAGTGTACATACGTTCTAGTTAGTATTATTGTCTTCATTGAAAAGATGTTATCACCTTAGCAACTAGTATATTAAGTTAGTTATTGAAATAAACTAGTTTTATCTCACTATGACTTTTAGCTGTTGCTTAAACAATTCTTAACATTATTGTTATTGCTTGTATTATACCGTCGTTGATTGGACCGAATTGATCGGTCTCTATTGGTATGTGGGTCCCTGTGCATCCAGCTGACGAGTCCCAAATAGGACGAAATGCGCATCCTGGATTCCACTGCTAGCTATTAGCCATCTTTACTAATTCTTAACATTCTTGAATATACAAAGATTAATTACTGATAAATGTAACTCATCTAGCCGATCCAATTTTATGTACTGGAGACACTTTATTTGTAGCAGCTAATTTGCTCAGTTTGAAGATGAAACAGGACTCGGAGTCGAGACCTGTGTTGGTTGGTTACAAACGACCTAAGGTACTCATACATTTCATATTTTTTCCAAAATTCGTACACCTCACTTACATAACCTACATCCAAACGTAATCAAATAAAATTTAGTTTTGATAAGTATTTTTTTAAATTGCACTTGTGCTACTTCAAATGGTGTAACCATTAATCACCGTCTAGTCAAGAGATATTTTGACATTACATCTAAACAATCCCATGGGTAAATAAAACCTCTTTGTAGTTCTCTATTTGGTAATCACGCAGTATCAATACCAGTCTGCTAAACCACGGTAGGATGATGCTATTATATACATATTATTTTTAACTATTTATCACCACCTTGTGAGATGTGATGAGTGAACTTGTAGCTTTCGCTACACTCACTGAGTACACACATACACACACACACACACACACGATTAGAGCATGCCCATCTCATGATTCGAAAGGATCATATGAACCTTTGGTTAGATAGTTTGATTGTTTAAAATGAAAGATCGATGTGTTATGCACTTTTGATCTTTAGTTCTCTTCATTCACTCCCTCCTCTTTATCTCTCTTTAAACCACATTTTTCTCATATGGTTTGTGAACTTTTCTTTTTACGCATGCATTTTCACCTGAGATTTTGAGTTCATCTTTTCTACTTACTGATTGATTCAAACAGTTGTTTTTATTTCACTTTTTATTTGAGCAGAAATATTTACAGAATTAAACTTTGTTTTACGCATTTTATTCATCATAGGAGAGAATATTAATGTCATACAGATATCAGTAAAGTGGGAGTGAATTCATCCTTCTAATTGATTGTCATCTGCACTATCTATACACAAACATAGTACTGGGATTTTAAACCATCATTTAGTATTTGATGGAAACGATACAACTGTGAGAACGTTGACCATAAGTTGATCATTGAGTATCTAACCTGCATCTATTCTCCATTGTATTTGGAATCACTTGAAACTGGCGCTGTTTAAAGGTTGTATGCTATGTATTTGCATTCTTCAGTTACTTCACAAACCTCCACTGGGTCTACATCTACCGTTGCTACAACTACAGGTACGAATAGTTCAAGTGTGTCTTCGAATCACACTAACCCATTGAAATCGGATGTAATGAATACAATGAGTAATCCAGCTTGCTGTTTACCATCAAATAGTATAATGCAACCACCTCCAATTATACCTAATCATGGATTAACTAGTTTACTATCAAATGTGGCCTCAAATTTATCTGCCCACCAACAAAACCAGAATAACTTTTTAAAACCACCTTTAATCCCTACTGGTCGAACATCAAACGCCCAACTACTACAGCTGCTACGAAATGTTGCCTCTTCTTTACCATCACCCACTGTCTCACATCCAGCATCTCCAAGGAATACAAATACTTCACCCACAGTATTAAATGATAATTCTCATACTTTATCTGATTCTTCAAATCAACAACAGATACCCATTATATCAACAACAGTTACAGTTCCTTCTGTGGATTATTTATCTTCTAATGATCAGACACCTGCTAACCCATCAGGTCGAACGTCTACGACAACTACAGCCTTGAACGGGCCCAGTTTGTTACCAGATTTTGATGCACTACTAGCCAATTCCAATCCAAGTATGAGTGATTTTATTTATTGTTTAGTCCAATCAGTCCTTCTCAATCACGCTGTAAGTAAATAATGTAAAATTTTACTCTGTATTTCGTTTTATACTTGAATGAAACTAATGGTTACCATTCAATAGTTTGAGTTGGTTTTATTTTACTTTTTATCCATTATTTTCGTCAGATATGCAGATGGAAAGCTACTTATGGCTTGATATACCATAAGTCGTTACTTTTTTGTAGTTACTTTGTTGAAGTATTTGTTTCGAAATCCATTAAAATCCTGGGAGCACGTTTGCACAGTACGGTTATATGGTCCAGACATTTTTATTTCATGAGACACGAGCTCAAATCCTGCACTATTTATCATGTAGTGTAATTAACCATCACAGCAGATGCCAGTCATCACGTAATGCAAAGACGTGAAGAATCTTTAAGTCGCATTACGTAAAAAAGTTGCATTTCTCCACCGTTATCAGTCAATTCTAGGTGGCTTTAGTAGCCTTGTTCATCCACCAGACTATGAGTAATGATCATGATATAATAGGCTGAAGTCAGTAATGCGACGGTTGTAAGTCAACTACGAAAATAACTAGGCTGTAAATCAAGACATGAGCTACTCTAACGATTTAGTTGAGCCTTTTCACGGTAATGTATTTTTTATGTATACATCCATCCTAACTAACTCAAGCTTAAAACTAACGAAATATACCTTAAGAATATCATTCATACTACTCTCGAATCATTTAACAATATTGTTTAGTGGGTTTTCCAATGGTTGAGTCTGATAATCATGACTCATTATGTCGTCACCATCATAAAGTCAGCGGATTTGGGATTCTCACCTTCTGGTCTGTTAGACTGTTCCAATAGTCAATATAATACTAATCTATATGTTGTTTTAATATATCTGCAGTCATTACCTCGAGAAGGCTGTCTTGTGTGGTATAGCTATAAATCCATTCACTTGGTGTTTAACTAAGGTTTCCACCTAAAGACAATCATTATGAACAATTAACAAAAGCCAAAGTATAAAAAAATCTCTTAACTAATAAGGCCTATCTACAGAAAGACTCAAACCTATTTTGTGCTTGTCGTCATCCTTGGTTTAGGAAAGTCATACTTTCACCGTGAATCAAAATTGCTGTACAGTAGCATCTAAGGTGTTATAGCCAAATATGATTTATCGGGAGACTGAATTATTTGGACGGATTCCTGGATGATAATCGGTTCCCTGCTGAAGTTTTCAGTATTGACAATGCAATATGTATTTTATCAATGTAGCATAACGTTATTTATCGACACATCATGACTAAATAATGTTACTAGGCTTAATCTTTGTTGCTTTCAATGGAAGTTTTTGAAATTTTACATTGCTTTCATTCCAACCATTGGAACGAATAGTTAAGTCTTCGCTGATATATATATATATATATATATATATATATATATATATATATATATATATATATATATATATATATATATATATATAGTATTTGTTCGTTAAAAATTACATTGTTTTAAAATAGTAGCGAACTTACGATTTTGTTACTTGTGTTTTGTGTCAAATTTGGGATCATTTACTTCCGGCTACCTGCTCAAACACCGCCTACATCAACCACGCTATCCAAAGGGTATTTTTAATCGTTGCATCATACCTAGTTGAATTTTTTAAGAACATAGTGTTAGTACTTTCACAAACAACCAACTGAGCCAGAATTATTTTGATACCTCAGTTTCATTTTAATGGCACTGAAAAAGATGTAGTGAAAACACGAATTTCTGCTAATCAGGTTGTGGTTATCATGTTATTGAATATTTTCAGTTAATTCTGTAGCAACTGAGTTCATATCATCTTGGTCTGATTTTGAGGTATATAAATGATTTTTATAGCTGCTTTCTACCTTTATTGGTGAATGTAATTTGACAGGTTTCAACTAACTAACATATTTATCAGAGACCAATGAGGTCAAACTGTGTAACCTCATAAACCATCTGACAGGGAACTATACTAATAACCAAAGTGCATGTAGATTTAGCAACAGGAAAGCCTATCCCATCAAACTACAACTTACAGTGTAACGCGAGAAAACAATTATCCACTGTTTCACGATCTACCTGTAACCAATTGGTTTCAACACATTTCTTAACTTGTGGATCACATGTTTGTGAACCCATCTCCACTTACAGATGCTTAGATTACTGAGTTGAATTAGCCTTTCTCACTCATTTTGCCATTTTCACTCTGATTAGATATCATCACAGATGCGTAGTTTCTGGTATGTATAAGCCGTAGAGATAACCACAATTCCGAACGGAAATTGGCCAATCTTGTAATTGGAACGTCAGCTGTACTGCTGTCTATTTACCTATTTTCTTATTGGAAATCACATATGTCGACACCATTGATATGATATAAACCAAGCCAATAGGGTTTTTATCAACTAGGCTGTAAGTCATACGTATTTTGAGAGCTTAAGATGCTGTACAATTTCACAGACTGAAGTGAGTGGTGCTGAAACTGAGAGCTTTCGATTGAAGGTCAAGTGCTTAACTCAGTGAACCCCAACACTAATGCAGTATTATCTGAACACATTTCCTCTTATAATCGCTTTGCAGTTGAATAAAATACATTTGAAGATGCATCTTTTTATGCATGTCTGTAAACGTGTTTGGTCGCAGTTCGATGGATTATGCATACTTTCTTACTTATAAAGTTGCTTAGTTATCGACATATACTGTCAGTATTGTCCACATGGTCACCACTGTCTTGTATGTACTTAACATGTTCCTTCAAATAGAAAAATATTAGTCAGTCTGTTGCGTAGTATAAAATTTCAGTTGTTTAGTCGTCGGTATGTGTATTTCCCTCTTTCTTGATATCCATCCATCACTTCACCTTTCCTCTATAAAAGATAAGTTATATCGTATTGTCACGTCTGTTGTGTTGCTTATTCGGGAAGCCACATTTCATCATGATCACCACTGATTTCGATACAACAACAACCAATAATACTAATAACAGTAATAATGGCAACTATTTGAGCCAGATCATTCACTTTAAATGAAATACAGTTTCATAAATTTAGGTGAATTACTCTTGGGTGAAAATCCAAGTAAAAAACGCTTTGCTCCCATTAACAGGTGATTGTTGCACTTCTTTGAATCTAAGCAGAAGTTTAGATTATTTACGTGCAATTTTGAAAACATCCTAGCTGTTACTATTATTACTAATGGTAGTAGTAGTAGTAGTAATATTAACCGTATAACAGTAGTTGTATTGATAATACCAGTAGTAGGTAATATGCAGGAGTTTTCATAATTTTTGCGTTTAACGCATTATTTATGACACGGATTTTAGACATTTCTATTGATTGATTTATGAATTCCTAATAGTTGAAAATCCGCCCTTTTTGTGGTAATTTATAGTGGTAATAATCACTACTGTTATTGTTTATGCTTTTATTTCAACTCAGATATATGTATTCATTTTTTTTGATTGAATAACTAAGAAAAATAAATTACAAGATGGAATTTTTAAGTAAAAATAGATTTATCTTGTCGAATTTTCATCTGCCTGATCCAATCACATATTCGCTTTAGCCTGAATTATTTTACCCATTTGTATTGATAACAGCATTCCAACCATTCTGTTTCTCTGACACTACTGATCGAGCTATCAGCAGCATCCTGTTATAGATTGTAGCGGTCCAGGTGTGGTGTTTCCTTGTTACCACTGATCATCATGATGCATATCCTGAACTTGATCTGTCAGAGTGACTGAGCAATATTCTTTTCACAATTGATGGGATCTGACACCGTCACCCGTTGGTGGAAGCACTGGTTTCTCAACCATCACCTTCACAGGTCCTCACCTCCATACTTTGTTTTGTCAGCCTGTTAGAACAGTAGATAGGTATGTATATGCTCAAACTTTTACATGTGTCTAAAGTTTAAAAAAAAGTGTAAAGACGACTGTTACATCTTGGTAGCATTTATTGACCATATTTAAAGGGATGAGGGTCATCAAAATATCACGGAGACTAACTGGTCTTCTGTTTTGTACAAGGCTGATCAAAGAGGTAGATAGGGTGCAAGAAAATAACTGAACAATCTTCACGCCATGACTGAAGTGTTGATAGTATAAAATAACTATAAAATTGATAGCTCTTAATATCTATTTTATAGTTCTGAACATTGTTTTCTAACTTCAGTATGGCTTGACTCTTATCAGTCTTCCCTAATACTAATACTACCAAAGTTATAAATGCTATATTCGAAGTAATATGTATAGTTAGTTAACCGTCATCATTACTGTCTATGTGTTTCGTGAACTGACACTTTTATAATTACACGCTAATTGTCCACCCGATTTCTGTTACTGGCATTATCCATACTTGGGCGAAACATAGATATTTTGTAATGCAATTCCGATAAGATGTATAGACGACGTAGCCAACAGAGTTTAGACGTCATTTCGAAAATGCCATCACTTGTACAGGATCAGTTCTTCGATATCATTGCTTCATTGTTCTGTTTTATCCGCCTCTGTCTTTTCAAATGTAGAAAGAAAGCCGAGGCACTATAGAATAAGACGTTTACTTTTTGTGTTGCAGGCTTTCTGTTCTAACTTCATCAAAACACATATAACTGTATATTCTAACAGCCAAAGTTATCTTTGCCTGTTTGGTACTCATGATGAATACTTTTTCGTTGCTGTTTCCTATTGTTTAATCATCATTCCATTTCGTTCACTGGCAATCAATAGTACAAATAACTTGATCAAGCTCACTATTAGTAGCATTCTAAGTCCCAAAAAATACTGACTTTCCTCACAAGAACCACATTAACTGATCAAGATACCGCTGAAGTGGTGTTCAGACAGTTCATATAACAGCTCATGTGCACTTCCCGTATCAAACTTACTCATTTTGTATGTCATGCAAAGAAACCTATTAGATATTCTATATTTGCTTAAATAACAGTAAACTTGTTGGGTAAGGTGGTTTCAGCCATCAGAATTGGATCATTGAGCACTAAGTGGAACTCTTGAAAGGGTTGAAAGATTGAGCAATTGTGGATAAATTGCCAATCAAGAGATATGGACGAAGTTGGCTTAGTCAGTAACCATCAATAGAGCTCAAGATAGGTCCACGTTTGAAACCTTTATCTGGATAAACACCATAGTGCATATGTACTAACGGGATATCTAACGAGAAACGATTGGTGCACATGAAACTGAAATCATGATTGCCAGCGAAAGATTTCAGCAATAAAATAGCTTTATGATAGTCAGTCAATATTTTATCTGAGTAACTGCCTTTCTCTCTTACCTGTCAGCAATTTTAGCGACTGTTTCTTCTTGTTATCTACATTTGGTTGTGTATTGTTGTGTTTTTTTTTGTAGCTAAACAACCTGTGAAATTTGAATTTAGGAATTTGTATTGAAAACAGGAAAGTATGCAGAAATTGTGTTGTAGCAACTGTAATCATTTGATGTAACATGCAACAAATGAACAATCTATCAAAAAGTTAAGACCCAGTATATTGACCATACTACAGCACCATCAGCTAGGAGATTAGAACTCTTCGTACTCACCACGAAACGGACTGACCAATCTATATTCTATAAGTAACAAAGTATATTTGCATGTCACTGTCCAAAATAGAGAGATGAATTCATTAGAAAGAGGGCTGATGAAGCTGAATCCCAGCTAACAACTAAGAGATATTACTTAAATGGACTGACATTAGTTGGAGGAACATTAAGAACATGGGAGCACTGGATAGCTGTTTCGTTCTAGTATGGGACTCCTCAGCAGTGTGCACCCATTGGATTCCGACGGAACAGCTGTCCAGTGCTCCAAGGTTTCCAGTGTTCCTCCAACTAATGTCAGTCTATGATGAATACCAACCTGAAATCAGTAGATCTCCACAAACCTCCAAATTGAATAAGTTTATTGTTTAATAAGCATATTTTATTTATCTACTGTAAAGATGTCTGTTTAACAGAATTTTCCGTCTCTGCAACCAATCTAACTTTGGTGTTCAAAAATACCTGACTGTAACTGAGGGATCGGATTTATTATTATTATTAATAGCTACTTCTCAGACTGTTTATTTATCGCTAACGATATCAATCAGTCTAATAAACTTCACCTTCCTGTTTATTTGTGGTTGTATGTCCTGGATATTGATTGTAAAATGACCTTCAGGTTGTTTATGCCAGTGAAATACTATCATTTTAAGCTTGTATTAAATCTCCTTGGTGAAATTTATTTCCATTAGAAGGATAAGATCCGATGTATTTTTTAATCGTTAGCGTTTTCAGTAGGTTTACCGGAATGCTGTTCAGATCATAGTTTGAAGTGGTTCTCTGTATCAGTTTCAAAGTAAATGTGGTTCATGAATAAATCTGAACCGTTTTTCTCAGCATTAAGAACCTGTTACTCTTCTAACCAGATTATGGTATTCGACTTCTACTTAAATATCAGCATCGCTCTTTCTTACTCTAATTAACAAACAATCAGTTTCTCCTTTCATATTGTTCATTTTCATCTTGGGAACGTGGTTAGCAAGATACTATAATGGAAAGGTCACAACCAGGTTAGCTGAGTAATAATGAATGGATAACTGAAGTCATCGTCTTAATAAATACTTACTGTGACTTTTATGACCCTGTTGGAACTATGGCCTGTGAAAGTAAACACCCAACTATAAACCAGTGGGTCACATCCCGTTAGTTCATGTACAATTTTGTGAGAACGCTCAGTAGTGCAATACACTTACTCGGGTTTTTTTTCTTCTCTGGACCAATGTTCAACTGAGTTGATCCAATCTAATCAGATAAAACAAATCTTTGGCTGAAATAAACCATCCTCCAAAGTTGAAAAGAAATATTAAGGGATTTGATTCTTATCTTAGTTTGGAAAATCATTCTCTAACTTTTAAAAACAAAGTATAATATTAGTTAACTATTAGGTGCAGTTTTGTGCTTAACCAGTCAAAGGAAATCTAAGTGTATGGGACACATGACTTTATTTGTTGTTTAGATTTAAGAACAGGCAAGAGTGGAAGAGAGCACATCAGTTCAACGAACACCAAACAGATTTATTAATGGTTTTATCATTCTGAACTGATATGTAATGATTGAGAAAACCTAGTGGAATTTAATTGCATTGCCTTTTACTAATAGAATTTCTCCACCGTGATGTCATTTAATAATTTGTACATTGGGTAGCGATTATCATTACCAGACACCATATACGAAACTTACATAGGGTTGAAGGAGGAAGTTGTGCAATTGGCGGTGTACATTTTCGTCCTTCTGAACCTTGTGTTATACATGGGCGCTGGTAAGCAGTCCTGCATAATTGCACAAAAAGAAGAAGGCAATTCAGCATTTTCGATTTCTCGCCTGTTGATTATTGAATCTAAAACGGACAGTTTTAACTTGAAACCGAGTACAGTTTTTTTTTCCATAGAGTTATTAAATCAATGCCCTATTCTTCACTGGGTAGCAAGACTGACTTGTCCCAGATATGATACTGATCTGCTGGAAGCTAGAGACACAAATTGAAGTTTCTACTAGCGACGAATGTAAACGCTACTGTAAACTCTAAGTAACTGGGCACTGGTTCGTGTACTAACAAATGAACTACATGTTGTAAGCGGCCTTGGAATGTTATCTAACTGGTCAAACTTTGGTGAATCAAAAGCGTAGTTTCAATTCGTGAACCGTTGAAGGTAAATCTTATATTAAAGCCAAAGGTCCCATCCATGATAACGTAACCGTTTCAAAACAGCACTGTATTGTTAAAATAACATCAAGGGAACACAACTGATACCTTAATCTTAACATCTAAAAGTTTACCAATTAAACACGAAAGTTTAAAAACCTTTAAAAATGGCTGTGAACGTGTAGTCTACTTGATGGCTAGCAGTGAAACTCAGGACGTGCGTTTCGTCCTGTTTGGGACTCGTCAGCTGGATCCACCTACATCCCAATACCCATCGTTTCAAACGCCTGTGAAGTTGTTCACTTCTATTTTTCACCCTAACTTCACATTTTTTTGTACTTCAACAAAGCAATTCTTAGGAAAATTGAAACACGATTTTATATAACACCAAATGCATGATAATTTTTCAGTGACCTCCGAAAACCTGATAGGTCACTTCCGTATTGATACGGCTTTTGTATTTCGACCCTACCAGGTATACTTACAATACTCTGTCATAATTATGATTTCGGTGTTAAAAGCGTTTACAAAATAAGGTTTTGGAGATATTCAAGTAGCAAATAGTCAGTTTTACAGGTTAACCTGGTTGGTAAAAGGATTACATAAAAGTCATCAGGACACAATAAATGAAGTTCTTTCTAAAGAACTTGTTAAGTTCTTACTTTCTCTTTGATATTCGGTTAACGGACTAAATTTGGCGTGACTGATTTAATCATCGATGAACATCATGCGCTTCGACATGTTAACCTTAATAACTTATTCGTATGCGAATACGAGAGGTCTGTAGAAAAATGTGATACTTCACTGTTATTCAGGTAAATGGTATATGGATGCTGTTTGGAATAATAAACTTCCAGATCAGTCATAGAAACTCTTTCACAAGTTATTGTCTCACTCAACTGTTTTTAACAGCTTTTCTTCGCAAACTTTCTACAAAGCTAAATCATGTTCAACTTCAGCTTTAGCTGTCCTCAGCAACTGTTGCGACACTAATGAAATGAAACGAATACTGCCAATGTTGCTTATAACTATTCACTCACTAGAGTTTCCGTTCAAATGCTAACATTTTGATGCTCACCAGTCTCGCAGAAAGAATATTGATATTGATTCTGGTCAGCCAACATCATAACTCTAGAGTCTAGTTCAATAATCATTTGTTTGTTGTCTTAAGTACCACCTATAATGATGTAAGCAGGAGAGTGCTATAAATAATCTGTGCTCCGAAAGTGTCGTTCACAACTCAATATATAATCTTATATATGACTAGTAAACTGTGTTTACTTACTGGGCGGATGGTCGGAGTTGAAATGAAATCGTAATTTACGCTAGTATTCCAATCAGCGACATTTTAACCACCAGCTTGATCTACCGACCAAGCTACTGGATTTGATTGCTGACCAACTATCAATTTCATTTCAACCATATATGGCTTTGCCTGGTTGTCAATATGAATGAATAACCTGTAAATATCTACTAGTTGCCTAACTTGGTTCAACTGAACTGGAAGGAGAAAGTGACTGACTGGGTTTTTATACGACCATCTTGATTCACACATTGGTCCTAATGTGAAAGAATGATCTGTTTTCCAAGGGCTTTTCCCTAGTAAGTAATTGAAATGGTTTCTTATGTTATAGCTTTTAAGTTTCCATTGTCGATTGGACCGAATTGATCGGGCATTATGATCTCGTATGAAGACGCCTTGATATTACCAGGATTTTAAGTTTATCTATTAAACAATAGATGGTGGCTAGCAGAGGAATTCAAGACGTGCATTTCGTTCCATTTAGGACTCATCAGCTCAATTTATGTGCCTCCCATCGCACAAGAAATGACTATCGTGGTTAAGTGGCCTAGTGGGTAACGTTCTGGCGTTCGAGGCGATTAGTCGTGGATTTCGATTCCTGGTTGGAACAACATCACTCAGTGGAAGGCTGGCACAAACCAGCTGACGAGTCTCGATTAGGACAAAACGTTCATTCTGAATTCCACTGCTAGCAAAGATTCATTGTTAGTTGAAATAGCTTTTCAATGTGGTTTCTTACGTCGGAGATACTTCCGGCGATCCAGCTCAGTTTCCATATATAGATGGATATAGCAAATTGGAACGTGTATTTTTCTTACCAGTTACCTATTTCATTACGAAAAAGAAACAATTTTTCAGACATAGTACCAATGGCAGTCAGTTGAATTGGGTTTTACTTGTTTCGCCTAACCGAAGTCGACTGACTCTGTTTTAATAGACCAAGCTAACTCTCCTACTTCGATATGCACGTCATGTAACCTTGAACTTCTAGAATTGTTATTGTCATTTAGTCTACAATTGTTGTTGTACGGCGATTAGAATGATCATTTTATTTATAGAGTACAAGTGTGATGGCAATATTTCTTTCCTTCAGCATTTTTGTTTATCTTACTTTGATTATACTTTATTGTTATCGCTCGATATATATAACAAACATTGATGAACTTTGACTCATTGGTTATACTTTTAACTACTATTGTATGAAATGTGTACAACACCATCTTAGTGCTGGTTCATTACTAATAAGCATTCAGTTGTCAGAGGTTCCCACGCTTTTCGTGAATCTTGTTAGTATTGTGTGTTTCATATACATACTATGACCAGTACATTGCTAAAAATGAATCACTGTTTTTGGTCTGGCATATCAAGAATACAGCATCTCTCGTAATCTCTGTGGTTTTTGGATCTTTTGACAGGATCTTTAAATACCCATTTTTAAGGTGTTCTCTCCCTAACTAAAAATGAATATTTATGAATACAGCTCATTGTTATCAGAGTTAGGTAGGTGATCGCTTCGTATACCTTGTATCAATATCCATGTGTGACGACCACCTACACCTGCATGAGGGTTGTTCTATAGAAAAGTAACAGCTAAATTCTATTCATATACTTAATAGACATTAATTGGAAATTGATGACCAAGTTTTCCTTCTATCAGTAGGTCAGTAAAATTGAAACCCAAGTGCATACAAAATCTTTTCATAACTGAATAAAGTAAGCTGCTCAGAGCACCGCTTACTAATGGGGCTTATAAATAACTTGCAAAACAATGTAGGCGTTTGAGGCTTTTTTTTCAACGGTACACTGTTAAGAAGATATATGGTCTTTTCAAATATCTGCGGACGCTTATCGTAAGCCTGAAGCTTTTATGTTTTTATACTTGTTAGGATTCACCAACAAGTTGTATTTAAACTCTTACTTTTTATGAAGCCCACACCAGTAGCTAGTGGCACTTGTACCTCTCAGAACTTACTCTCTGAGAATGTGTCTGAAATGTGTTAAACACTCAAAAGGTTTAAAGCTACAATAACACAAAGTGGTGTATAGAATCATTCTATATAACTTTCACCAGGTGTCCTCTAAGGAGGCTTTTTGACTGCCAGGAATGTGATACCTAGGTACCGAGTAGGGTTTTGCACATAGATTGTTCTTATATCATCTTCAACTGTTACGGTGTGAATTTTTGATTCACAAATAAAACGATTCAATGAGCATACCAATGTTCTGTTGAAAGTTGTAGGGTTTTCTTCAGAACTGATACTGATTGAAGAGTGAAAATATCAATTATCTATGAACCCTTTTTCATTTGAGTACTAAACTGTTACATGTAGACTTTGATGGTTTACGGGATTAGACACAGGGTCTACAGATCTTGCTTGGTTTGTCATTATCACTGAAACGGGTTTCTTAAAAACTAATCTGTCGTTAAAAAATCGTGAAAATCAGTAGATTTTATGCATTTTAATTACAGTTGAGGCTGACATTCAGGAAAAAAGATATTCTGACTTTTGAATAGTGTGATATTGTTCAACAGGTAATCCTTTCCAGATTGTGCTCTAAGTAGTATGAATTGGAACAAGTGCTCATAGTTGTTATATGACTGTTGATTCCAGTGAATGATAAGATCATGAATAAATCCGTCCAATAAACATTTTTATTGAATTCAAGCAATGTCTGAGAGCCATTTTGGTTTGTCTGCTACACTGTTAGGCAGTTAAACAGTTTTCTTTCCGAAGTGAATGCACAATCACCAGTACTACGCTGACATATGACCCTGCGAGGTATACATCACTGATCTCACTTTATTGTTAACTTGGCGTGTTACCATTGTCTTTATTCTGACCATCTATCCGTACAAACAGATATATGTCATGGTATTCATAAAGTTATATAAATTTTACATATCAAACTATAATCTGAATCAATTTAAATGAGAATTGTAGCATATTTAGTTGCTGAAGATACTGTACCATAAGATCACTACATTCGCTATCTAACTTAGACAGTCACGTGATACACTTTATCAGATAGACAGATCCAACATAGGACCTCGCACACAGGTGCAACGGCTCAAGTTGCTACAATTCACACAGTAATATACAAAGAACAGCTGGATAGAAAATGAGTGATAGCAAAGTTACGTATTTTTGAGATGAACGGGGATTTTAGTTTTGAGATAGTATTCGTCGTGGACTGACATCAGTTGGGGAACCATTGAAAAGCTGGGAGCACTGGACAGCGGTTTCATCCTAGTATGGAACTCCTCGGCAGTACGCACCCACGACCCGGCTAGGGATCAAACTCAAGGCCTTCAGGTCTCACTATGGACGCGTTAACTATTCAGCCACTGTCAGAGTTCAGTTGTTCACAGTTTCCTGCCTCTGTCAATTCGCGATGTAGCCCGAGTATCACCCAAAGTCTTCAGTTTGCGTCCACTTTAATTCCGACTCGTTGACCCCGCATATCACGACTTCTCATTAGAGCTTCGGGATATCCATCTTGAAGTATGTCACTAAGGAACATTAAACAGTAATGTATTTTGAGGTCAACGGGGATTTTAATTTTGAGTCATGGGTGTGTACTTCTAAGGAGTCCCATAATAGGACGAAACATTTATCCACTGCTCCCAGGTTTTCGATGGTTCCTAAACTGATCTCAGTTTGTGATGATATAAAAGTAGACAGAGTTGTGTGAGACAATAAACAATTTAAAGATAAATGTTAGTGCGAATATTCAAGCTTAAGAAGACGTCAAAGAGTGAATACATCTGCGCCATCGCGACTGATATTCAGCCACGTCATCAAGAGTTCTCAACCACTGATTTCTATCGTCTCGTAGACCCCAACCAGGTTGACTACATCTCCCTGACATGACTCGGACCAGCAGCCAGAGACTTCATGAACTGGTGCCACATTTTATCAGTATTCAACCTTAAACTATAGTTCCTGATCACAAGTTGATTGATAAAGAATTCTTCACTACATCACAATCACTGCACTACCAATTGAATAGTTCAGATGCATCAACAAAGTGTTTTTCGCACCGTCAAAAGTTCTCAAAAAATCATTATTATGTTTGATACAATTCATCTGGTCCCATAGGGTGTAGCACGAGAAATTGAGAAGTATTTAACTAGACAAATTATTATACATTGATACGGTAAGCACTTTTCAATCATACGTTTAACAGTCATCATGAGAGTGATATCTGAACCTAAACTAAACTAGTCTCCAAGGTCAAAGGTGAACCATGTCTGGATCCTGGTGACCCTTTCCATGCAACTCATGACCTTCTAAACCCTAACAAAAGTTCAAAATCTCCGTATATGTGTCCTATTCACTGTTTACTCAATGTCTAAATGATGTGAATTTTTGATGTTCGATTGGTTCAACTAACAAAGTACTATGAAGAAATAATGTTGATAAACTTTTAATGAATTCTGTTGACCTCTTCATGTTTTGTCATTTCCAAAAGTTCATCTATTTCGAAACATGTTATATGGTAAACAACCTTCTTCTTGTGTGACCTTTTAGAAGTTCACATCATTTCACTCTTGTAGGCTAAATAAATTTAATGAAAGGCAAATGAACTGGTTTGTAATTATCACAATATTGTTATACTTCGACAAAGCTATCGAATGTAATAAATGTTTAAAACCTACTGTATTCAAGACATTTTATAGTTAACCTGCCCATCTGTGGTTGACTATAATTGTTTCAGATGCTCAATTCTCTACCGCTTTATATTTCGATAACATTTGACCTTTTTCACATGGTAACCTGATGGCCTAGTTGACTCTCGTATCATAGATACTACCTGCAACCTAGAAAACAAATATTTATATAGTCACTAACTTATAGGGAGCGCGTTTCGTCCTGTTTGGGACTCTTCAGTCGGACACCTTGACTTAAGTGAGTGACGTTACTCCCACTTGGACTCGAACCCAGAACCCACCACTCAAAATGCCAAAGCGACATCTACTGGACATGAGAGCCACGCCTTGTACAACGGGTATCAGTTACTGTTTGATACTTGTAATTCCCAGTCATTGTACAGGGTCGAATTGCTCGACCTCTGTTCTACCTTCTTCATTTCACAAAGCAGTCAGTGAGTGAAACTCAAAGAGTTTTAGCAATTTTCGATGGGATTGTTGATTATTAATTTTGACTATCTGACAGACTAGTTTTAATACTGGGTGGCGATTGAAGGTTAAATGAAAATTTGGGCCGCAGCGTTATTCGAACCAGATACTAGCTGGTTTTCGGCCCAGTGATTTATCAACAGATGCTTTCAAAGTAATTATGATCATATACAAATTTTATTTCTGATGTACACACTTCTGTCTTAAAAACCACTGAATTCTGTTTCTTTTTCTATTATCACGTTTTTTCAATCTGAACTGAATTTCTTAATATTCTCACTCTGTCTGAACAAATATACCCGCACAGTTTTATCCTGGCACTAAATTTTACCTTCATAAGCTGGTGATGATATAGGTCAGTGTTTAGTTATTTACACGTTTTATGCTGTTGCTTTTATGTTGTTGTTGAAACATCATAAGAACGAAGGATGTAAGTAGGCGCACACCGGCACTTCCACACATAAAGTAGAAAAATGTAAAGCAGTATGTAATTTCGAGAATACTTGATCATACGGTACCCATTTAAGAGTTTTCGTGTTCACTGACGGTCATTAGGTCTAAGAGTCACATCCAGCACTGATTAGACCTATTAGTTGGATACATATAGTACCGGTGGCTGTTTTGTTTTTTTGTTGTTGAGAGATTTATTGTGTGGCATCTATTCATGAAATCTCCGGCTATTCGATTGATATGAATAGGGAAGATTAGGCTTCCTGGTTTGGATCTCTACATAGCAGCCGAAACCGATGGTTGGAACTTTTACGTAGTATATGGCCAAGAATTCACCGAATTGGTGCATATGCAACCATGCCTTATCTTCATCTTGTATATCACATCTCATTCTTTACTTCTCAAACCCTTCGGATTTCATTATATGGCTTCCTACAAGAGATGTTGCAACTCGGATCGTTTCGCCATAATGCCGGGTACTGATTGGTCCAAATGACATTCTTATATGGAATTCACTCCAATATTGCCTTTGGGGAATGATTTAACGTTGAATACTGTATATTGATTGCAACACAGTTAATTGGCAATAATTTTTGTTGATATATGATCACAACTTATGTGGGTTCACTATGCTTGCGTTGAAATGAAACGAAGTGTAATATTCTTCATCCAATCAATATATTTATGACATAAAGGATATCGGAACCTGTTGACTGGGAAATTACATTCTTTTAAAAACGTAGGATCATCTGTATTTATTGATGATGAGAAACCCAGAAATAAAACGGATCCATGCTGTTCTGCCAAAACTGCTATCCTTGTTATTATTTGAATTTGTCTATGACTGTGCTTTCATATTATGGAACTGTACCCGGATTGATAATCGAATGCCCGGAAATCTCATACTCGCAGTCATACCCAAGCCAACATACTATCCATCAACTGAACCGATATACGCGAATGTCTAAAGCTCTTGTATTTATCCGATGTGAGAAATTCTATGTTAAGTTTTAAAGTAGCTCTACTACTTTTCCAAGTTTTTTCAACATACCTTTTTTACTGGGTAGATCTCGGTCGTGTATTATTTTGTAATCTGTTTTCCTCTATTCAGTGTTTTACTACCTGTCAAACAATGCAGTTATGGTATGCTAGGTTGACCACTGTTTAATCCGTTTTTCTTAGGTCATATGATTAGACTTATTATGTTGCAACGTTTATGGCGTTGGTGAAAACAGACAGTTTATCATCAATACAACAGCGATACACGTTTATAGAGGCAGAGATAGAGTGATTGAATGTAGGAACGACATTGGTAGTCTTAATTACTTCCATTTTGACCCACGTAACGCCTACGCTAAAGCCTTGTTTCCCCTTCCTCGTATCACCACTCATGACCATTTTGAAAACGACTTTTGTAGTCATGTTCGTTTGACCCCGAGTTTCATAGCCTGAATTCTAGGACTATCTGTCATATAAATCTTTCAACACATCATGTACGCTGAATTTCTGTCTTTTGTTGATGAGTTTGGTTTTTCTCGAGCTGAGTCTGTACCATTGTATCTATATTTCCAATGCACACTATAAGCGTTTTATACAATATGAACTGTTGTTCGTGTGTACACGCGTACAATGCGTACATATCTATCTCTTTCTGTGTGTTTACGCAGCTGTTAGTTCATATTTCACTCGTATGTTTTGTCCAGCGTTAACCTCTTCCAAAATTTAGGCCATTCTTGTGCGGTCGTACACTGATTTGATTATGAAGGTCATTTGGTCATATGCATATAGATTTTCGCCAAATTGTATAAAATAAAAGCTGAGCTATCACAAAATGAGAGCAATGAATAAAGCAGTCATAAAACACTAATGTTTCATGATACGACTAACCTATTTAAAGAAATATCACAAGTGAAATAAGCGTAGAACGTAGCTGTTCCCTTGATTACAAGCATATATGAATGAATGAATCAAATAGTGTTTTAATATTACGTTCAATGCACTTTTCGGGAAGGATTTATCGTAAAGACTGGTATTTATACTCCCAGTTCTTTGCATTTTGTTGCGCGCTTCGAATGTATCAAACTGTTTGATACTGACCATAACCAATAAGTTGTGACTGAATCCTTAATTAATCAACCGTATTGCTTAGTTGTATAATATATCTTATAAGTAGATTAAAATGAAATATGAGTTACAGAGGAAAGTTTTTTTGGTCCGAAATCTATCACAACGACATAAGTGGTTAAAATACCGACAGTATACTTGCGAGAACTTTATCAAACTTATTTACGGTATCAAAATTCTAGGCAAGCATCGTGCGTTTAACTCACCAGTTGAATTTTCAACTAATAGGTGATAAGTTTTAATCTCTTTGTCCACTACCGTTTGAATAGCCATTTACGTGCCATATTGGCACCGATAGTTTAAGAGTATTCATTACTGAATAGGTATACTGCTCTTTTTATCAAGGGACTATCTGTCATGAAGAGCTCCACCAGCATTTTCTTCTATACGATGACAAATAAAATCGTGATATAATTAATACATTAGTGATTTCTTTTTTGGTCATTTATCATGCAGATTTTATTTTTGCTACAAACCCTTGTGCGTGTTCTCCATTATTTTGCATTCGGTTTAATAGTAGAGACTAAGGTGATTCTTTTTTAAAAGTCTTTTACAATTCTTTGTCGATTTCCACTTTATGTTGTGGAAACATTCTTTTATGAATTAGCATAGTTGAATCTATGTCTGTTTATTACTCAAAGTAGGCCAAGAATAAAAAAAAGGTCAATAAAATAATATTTCGGGTATTGATATTGTTGATTCATACAGCGTATTAGCATAGCAACTAGGTGGTAGATAAAATTCTGGCTTAGTTTGTAAAGTGTAGTCTTGGCTTTTCAAGAAAACTAAGATACTGATGGATATGAGTTATAACAACTTTCTGAGTTGTGCCAAGGTTATTTTTTTGGAGATATGACTTATCGGACTAGACAGTCAACTTGTACCCAGTGGATCATGAGTTCGAACACTGACACACATACCCAGGTAATAGCGTTCACCTTCACACAATAGGCGTGGCTCGTTGCCTTGTGGATCAAGTTGTATGTCGTTGCTGAGCGAGTTGGTTTTAGTAGTTTAGTGTATGTCGGGAGTAACGTATGTTCAGTTCATTTGTGTAATAGATTCCACGAACTGAGTACAACTGTTTCGTTAGTGTCAACGTCATTCAGGATTACTCCACTATATACAGAATTGGGTGGATGGATTACTTATAGACCACAGAATCATTAAATAAGAATACGCTAGCACCTGTACCCGCAGTCATGCTATTCAATACACGTCATTTAAACTTAATTTTACAATAACTTTTCGAACAGGATACTGAAGTTTAATTATTTTTCTGAATGGGGATATTTTCACCAACACAACCTCTGTCGCAATATATTTATCAGTTCATTAGGTTGTTAGATGGTCTATAAAGTCGCTCTTTATTCTCAGTGATACAAAATACGCGTTAAAATGATTGTGCACAAACATTTCATGACGTACTCGCTTAATGATGACTCACCATTATAATGAATATAATCAATGCTTAAATATCATTGGACAGGTGATAAGCTAGCTACAAATGTGACCGCATTTATTTTGTTTTCGTTTCTCTTTGGTGACAAACTTGAGGTCAGGCTGTTGGGTTTAGTTTGTATTTGAGTTACTTGTTTTCTCACTTATATAACTCCAACAAATATTATTTGTCAGTTGAATTCCCCATATTCTATGCGCAATGTTTGTGTGACCCTTAAGGTCAAATGTCTGCACAAAAAGGGATTTTATGCGAAAATTTTTATATTCACCAGCAAATTCCAAAGTTATGATTCATTTGTATTGAAATCCTATGATAGACTTAATAAGTGAACGGATCATGTAAATCTATACTTTTTGGTTACTTGTCCTACCTTGTTTTCAACTTGACTTATTTCTTCCCCTCATATACACATCCCTTCTCCCTTCTCTTCATTTTTCTGATTATTTAGACTGTTCACCTGTTTGTCATTCATCTAACGTTTATACCTCTCTCGTCTTCACAGTTGTTTTTATATCCAATAGGGCGATGTTGGACTATGGGTTAAACGAGTCTTTCCAGCCACATAATTTTGAATCCATCGATCATATGACCTTAGGCGGATGGATAGATAGATAGGTGATCGCTATGCTTGGGGTAGGACAAAGTTAGGAAAGTATTTCTATATTTCTCTCCTGTACAAGAAAGGTCACCAGACGCTGTCTGACCTAGTGTCCTGTTGTTTTGTGCGTTTAGCAAATGAAAATCATTGCTACTGATCATGCTGTATCATATATGTGTTAGCCTTTCTGACAGTCACATAATCACATCTTTTTCTCTCTGCATTTCACCCTCGCACACACACATCCATATCCTCTCAGTTCACAGTAAATTTCTTCCCTAGATCATCTGCCCAGTTGTGTTTGCCTCTTTCCTCTTTTGTCCGGTTAGTAGGTCATGTATTTTGTACTATTGACTGCCTTTTGTTTTGATAGATATATATGTCCATCTATCAATCCATCTACAAAGCGACTGAATTTTTACTCTTTTGTTTCAATATGACGCAATGGAATACAGCTCTATCTAACTATTGTTTCAGTCGGCTTTGTTGGCGTTATTGCTGCTGCATCATAGCTTGTTTTGCGTGCATGTGTATGTATATATAAATATATGTATAGCATTAAGTTGTTTTGCCTTTTGTGTTATCTATACAACAGTAAATGTCAATTTGATTGACATCTTATCAGCAGGTTGATATCGGATCGTATAATCCTTTCTGCTTACCGTAGAAACAGAATTTCTGTTTTCTAGTTAAATTGTTTTCATCAATCATAACGGTAAACGTCTGTATGCTTATGTAAGGTCCTCTCATTTGTTAATGTTGATGATAAGAAAAACTGACTCAAACAGATATATCACTATCTCAGGAATTTGAAAGTTAGCGGTGAAAAAATACCTTGAGATTTGCTAGCAATATACCGACCACTCGAAATTGATTCTCAGCGAAAAGAGAAAAAATGACTGGATGAGGTTTTCATCAACGCATTGCAGCCTTTCTAGTCGAAATAAAGCTTTGAAGAGGCAGTGGGACCTCATGATACGTTAGGAAGGGTGCTTATTAAGAACTTGTCATTTCCTTGGTTCTTTAATCATCTGAGTAAGACCCAGTAGTTTGAAGGGTAACGTTTTTCATGGGGTCTGAAGTTGGATATAATGCCTACTGGGATTCATAGCACGAACATCTGTAAAAGGCAATAGACAAATATGAGTTCAGATCAGTAAAGAAAGAGGTATTTTAAAAAAGCCTAGTTGTAACTTAACTGTTCAATGCTTTAAACCATAACGTGTTATTTTCACTAAGCCCTCGAAATCCATGAATTGATTAGGTTGATGTATTTACAGTATTCTTGCTTTGAAAAATATTATTATATTATTTTCTCTTTTGGTTCCTAGTGGAACATAATACTTCAGTTGCACGCCTCCATTGCACTCTGTTCTTTTCGACCTGCCGCCACGACTGCCCACAAGCTTTCATTTCTTCTTCACATGATCTCCATGTCACTCTCGCCTCGGACAACCAACTTGTCGTTTCCCCTTTGGATTCCACTCGAGAGCCTGGCGTGTGATGTCCCCAAGTGGTCTTACCAGTATATGCCTGATCCATTTCAACTTTCTTCCACTGCATATTTGTTGGGTGATAAGTTGGTTCTTGGTTGGTTCGTTCGCAGAGTTCCTTGTTGCTATTTCTTTCTGGCTATCTGATCTTCAGTATCGAACGTAGGCAGCTGATGATGAATGTCTGTAGCTTTTGAAAATTCAGATCTTGTTCACGCTTTATGCTGATGCAGTGCAGTAGATCTCCACACTGATTTCAGATTAATAAAAGGCTGTCTTGCTTTTACGATCCTGGTTTTGACATCCTTGTCTGTGCCGTCTGTAGTTGAAACGATGCTGTCCAGGTAGGTGAAAGGGACCACTTCCTTTAGGTTTCTCCCGTTGGTAATGGTGGTTGGTGATTGTTGTGGCGTAGCGTTGCATTTTGATCCGCAGTTGATTTGTACTTCCTGAATCCAGCCAGCCTGTTCGGGTTGTAGTTTTGAATCCAGTGCATCCTTTAGTCTCTCCAAGATGATGCGGCTTAATATTTTGCTTGGGGTGGACAGCAGCATGATTCCGAGTCAATTCTTGCAAAGACTTAGGTCTCCCTTCTTTACAAGTTTGACAAGGTGGCCCTTCTTCCAATGTGCGGGTATCTTTCCTTCCTCCCCTCCTTGCAAACCTTCTGTAACAGTGGTGTGAGCATGTCTGCTGTTGTCTCAACCTCTGTTTTCAGTGTTTCTGGAAGAATTCCATCTGCTCCTGCTGCTTTCCCGACTTTCAGCGACTTTATGGCGTTCAGGACATCACTCCTGCTTTTATCGGGGGGTTTGTGTTCACTGATAATTCTGTGACTGGACTGCTGGTGGTATTTCTGTATGAGTTGGCGGTGCTGGTGGCTGTCGACTGAAGAGCTATTTGAAGTGGTCAACCTGTTATTTCCTTTGTTTATCCTCTCTCTTTGGTAACTAGCTATCCTTCACTATCTTTCATTGGTTTCGTCTCTGTTGATCTCTTCACTCACAGATAGTAACCTGGTTATCTGATACAATATTGTCAGGTCTCTATCTCTCGTACCACCAGCCTGTTCTGTTTCAGTTGCAAGTGTGTCTTAGAAGTGTCTTTTGTCTTTGCGCGCACTCTCCTTCACTTCTTTACCCGTGTAGTGTTTGATAAGTTGTACTCAGTTCCTCTTCTCGTTGTTCATCCCCGCACTACACTACACTGCACTGGTTTATCTTCTGCTTCACCATCATCATCTTCCTCTCCCTCTTCTATCAGCTTCCATATGTCCACAGAGATCCATTCCTTGTCTTGTTTCTTCTTCTTCCTTCCCAACATGGTTATGCAGGTTTCTTTCCATATAGCTTTCAAAGAGTTCCAGTGCTCTTCCACACCCAATCCGTCAGGGATGTGGATGTTGCTCAACATCTCCCATTTTGTCATGATGGTTGACGTGAAGATGTCCTTTGTAGTTTCATCCTTCAGTGCAGTTTCTGTTGTGGGTGTTCAATTTGAACTGTGGTCTGTCATCACCAGCTTCTCTGAATTGAAGGTTTTCAACTTGATTTATAAGGTAGGTTGCTTGTAGTGGGTAGTGAAGTAGTGTGAGTGGTGTGAACCTACATGCATCTGCTCCCCTTCTTCATGTGATCTTGTGTCGAGTAGGCTGGCTGTGTCTCCATCTCCACTTTCTTCACATTGAGATGAAGTCGATCTGATGTTTAGTGTATCTGGTGTCTGGTGAAATCCATGTCGCTGGCTTTGTGGATATCCTTGTGCTTGAACACAGTGCCTCCAATCACCAAATCGTTGAATGCGCAGAAATCTGCAAACAGTTCTCCGTTCTCATTCATTTGATCGAGTTCGAGTGCCTCTCGACCCATGATCGTTTCTCTTCTTGTGTTGTCTGCCCCACGCAGTTTGGCATTCACGTCAGCCCTCCCATTAGATTGGATTTTGATGTCGGCAACTGGAGTCTTGTCCAGTACTGACTGAAGTTGTGTGTAGAATTCCTCCTTCTTCTCTTCATCTGCATTATTTGTAGGTGTGTAGCATTGGCATTGTACGACTGTGACTTTCCTTCGTTTTGAGTTGAATCTTGCTGTTATGATCCTCATCGTGATGCTGCAGGGGAGACTGGTTCCCACTGCATGAGAGAGAGCCTTCGATGCTGTTGGGGACATCATGATAGCCACTGGAAAACTCAGTGTGCTGGTGGTTGTCATCTGGGTGATAATATCGGAGTAGATTAGATTATCGACTCTCCAGTTGACAGTTTGGAGAGTCCACTTCCATTCCACTTGCTTTCACAGATTCCTTGCACTTGAGTGCTATACCTTCTCATCTCCTTCTCAATCTGGGCAGCCTTGCCAGCTAGGTTCAAACATAGTGCGGATGTTCCATGTCTCCACGTTTACTTTCGCTTTCATCGAAGGAAGAGAAGACAGGTCGGCCGACTGGTTTTCCGAAGGTTTTCACCAACTGGTGTCATTTTGTCTCTCTGATTCCAGGGAGGAATAAGTTTGTTTTTATGTTTCATATTTGTGTGTGTTTTGAAGTTTGTTTAGCGACTGGATTGGTTTTTCGGGGCAGGTTTACTAGTCCCATTCCCAACCTTCCCTGTTTACCCGGGCTTAGGACAGGCTAGCAACTAGTCAACTAGTTAAGCATTCTAGGTTGCAAAATAATATCAGTGGACGTAAAATATGCCATATCAGTTAGATTTGATATAAGTTATACCTCTTCAGTTTCAACGCATTTCATCACTGAAAATGGGTTTTAGACCTGATCCACTTACTGACGTTTGAGCAGTTAAGTAGTATCATTACCGTTCGCACAATATGTGTGACTCATTGCCTACTCCGTGCATTTCACTTCATTTTATCTTGGTTGGTTATAGTTTAGCAGGAACCTATGTATCAGAAAGTTATCAGTATACCTTTATCGTCTTTTAATAACTCCGTGTTTATCCACTTCCGTCTGTTGAGGTTTGAGCTGTCAGGTAGTATCGTTTATCCTCACACTATAGGTATGGCTTATTGCCTGCTGTACGAAGGTTATTGAGTCGATTTTGTCTCTTTCATTTCGAGATAATCTGTAGGTTTGTAGGGATTCATTAACTTTAATGTGGTATTCATCACAGACTGATATCAGTTGGCGAACCATTGAAAACCTGAAACCAAAATCTTTTTTTTGAATTTCTGGATAACCCTAGTGTTTTCTACAACCCACTGAGCATTTTCGACTTATGCATACAGTTTATTCATCTTGTTGATGTATGTTGTTTTGTCAGTCAACTGAGTTACACACTTTATCACGTGAACTTTCCATACCGGTCTATGTAGGTCAACCTTTGTTAGTGCATACAAATAGGATGATAATGAAAAGTTCAGTTGAAAGTTTTTTTACCCAATGGCTTCTTGATTAGTGTAACACATTCATAAGGTTAATGGCGCCAAACTACTAACCACCTTTTGGTGGGGGTGACCTCAGTAAAATATTCATGTCACGGAAATGTGTATAATTACCATAAATTTGTCTTTATTGCTTATTTTTGATCATTCCAATTTGTGCTTATCAGTTGTCGTTAATAATTAATTATGCCAATACTTTTTTTTAATCTATTCAAACAAACAAAAAATATAAACAAAAATACACTTAATATGCATGTATACCTGTGTCACATGCCCTCTTGCGCCTATAAAACATTTGAATTGGTTGCTTATTATTATGATTACAATATGTCATATCAAGTTCGTTTTCTCTTTGTGGATTCCTATATGTCCGATATAAAATGTATGTTTATAGATGTAGAACTTGTGCAGTGTGTAGACTTAATCAATTTGGTTGTTTTTCAACTATCCAACCTGTTTACACTGTGCAAATTCACCAAATATTTTTTTGTCACATTTTAAATAGTGAAAAACTGGCTGTTGACTAAATTCTTTTATCATCATGGTTATTTGGCGACTTTTTAGGACCGCCTTCCTATTGTAGGTATTCCGGGTATATGTACGATATGATTGCTTAACAAACTGCTAGCGCAAGTGGTTGAACTAAACACTTTGAAGAGCAATCCAGCTGTTTGACAACCACACTTGTAATAAAGCTAAAGGTAACTCTATACTAGGACACAATGTCAGTCTCCAAAGTCTTTCATTACTGATGGGAACATGTGAGGAGGTGCAGGTTGACTGGTTCGTAAGAACCGATGATTGAAGAGTCACGGTGATATGGTTCAAAACCAGTAATATAATTCTCTCTTGTAATGTGATGTTGTGACGTCTTGCAACTTAAACTGGTGCTATCCTTCGCAATGTTCTTTCCTCATTTATTTGTCTATCTGATACTGTTAAAGATGCCTATATCCCATATATTCCACACCTACAATTTCCATATATTTGAACTGTTCTCTTTGTGCTTTTTTTCTGCACATGGATCACATTTCACATAACCCGCTGGCGTTCTAATTGGTTACTGTCTCTTTAAGTGTACTAATTATTCTTTGTCTTTCAAGGTTACTGTAAATTCTATAAGTAGAGTCAGTTTTCACTGATTAACATTTTCAGTTTGCGATACTCTAAACCCCGCTGATTTCCAGTCTTTTAATTTCCCTTTGCGGATCACTATGGTTGATTCATCTCAACCCTTGAATATCAATCGTTAACCATTATCTTTCGTTCTCACAACTCATTGTAACAGATACCACTAAGGATTTGAAGTTATTGTGATAAGTGATGATTAGCACTCTAATGATTGCATAAAAAAAACAACTTTGAATTCTTGTCGATGCTGTAGAAAAATCTCCGAAAGTAAACCACGATTTAGACGAATTTAGGGAATTTAAGTGTAAATAGGTGGAAGTCGACTGAACAACCGTTAACTGGTTATTTTTCCGTTGCTTTTGTTCAAATTTTACAGGCGATAACTGTCAATTACCTGAAGTGCCTTTAAGAACTCACTTCTCATTATTTTATGATGTTGATGTTTCTTCTGTTGTTTTGTTCCAGTCGCTATACTCTATATCGTTACTTTGATTCTTTGAACTTAAGGTTTAGTAGGCATCTGAAATGGCTTGAGACTGTAAAGAAAGAAATAAGCCATTAAACTTACTTTTTTATTGCCTTTTATTCGCCTGCTTTTTTATCTCTGTATAGGCTAGACCGTTTCATTTCCATCACTGTGTTTATTCACTGTTCAACTGAAATCTGTCTGTTTAAGTCTCGTGCTTGCAAGACTATTGAAGACGTATTCTGCTTTGCTCGTATTGCTTTACTGAATAATGAGAAAATGGCTTCTAGAATAATTTTGGTGATAACGGGTATAGTTCAAAGTTATCAACCGAAAAAAGTGTCACTGATTGTATTATTCAGTCTATTTAGTTTAAAAGTTGTTTCGCTTGTGACCTCTTCGGTAGGATTATTGCATAACTCGGTTCAAGAGCCTTTGATTGACGTCTCACCCGTTTCTTTATGACCTATATTTTCGAAATAACTTCATTTTGACTAAATGAAGTAAAGTGAATGATAGCGCCTGATATATACGGAAAATAAGTACCAGACTTTGTGTTGTGTTGTAAACGCTTGGGAAGGCAGAATTGCGTGACTCATTGTGTGAGTGAATTAAGTATACGAGACAGAGCAGACATATTCGAGACCAATCACATTCAAGGTCACCTTTAGTACTGAATAAGTCCAATCACTTACTTAAGTCAATTGCAGCTAGACAAAATTGTAGCAAAAACGTATTCCAGATACCTTCTATTGCACAATAAGTTATATTCAACACAGATCACGACCAATCAGTGTTCTTTTATTGTAAGCCTTCCAGCCTTACAAGTGAATCCTTTGGCTTTCATATACAGATGAACAAGATCGATAATACCGTGCCTGAAACAATTAGTCCCTTTAGTAAATTTCGATAACGCTATTAGAAGACGAAGATTATCTGAAAAATGTGATGTATTTGCTCAATACATTTCGAACAGTCTGAATAATCAGAGGCGCATACTGAAGTTTGCCGAAGCGTTAGCCATTCGTAAACTTACCTTGGTAATCCTTATCTGATTATAATACCAAGACTAGTGTCACAACCTTTTCATATTCATTATATTTGACCCTTGATTTTCATATACACATTGACTTGACAAGTACATGTGTGATAAGATTGTTCGAAATGTATTGCGCAAATACATCACATTTTTCAGATAATCTTCGTCTTCTAATAGCGTCATCGAAAAATACCTTGTCTGTTTGATATTGAATTGGAAACAAAATGTATGAATTAGTGTTCTGTGTCATTCTTTTTTGATATATTTGATCAGTTTGTCGGGGAAATACTCGACTTATGCATTACGCGTTATTTAGTGTTCTAAATATTCACTGCATCTTTCATGTTCAAATCAAATAGATGTAAAAGAATTATCAAAGACTGTTTAGCAAACACTAGTTTCAGGTACAAAAATTCTTACGTGTTCGACAGACATGAAAACCGACATTTCAATTTTCTAAACTGATCGACTCACATTAGTCAAGGAGTTCAGTATGAACCGTTATATTCATCAGACAGTTTTGAACTTGAGATTTATGTCTTCTGGCGTTCAATAGAAAGACCTATCTGAAAGTTTTAAGTAACAAATGACACCTAAGAGACTGTCGATTGTACCACTCAACTCTGTAGCTAAAAACTGTGAACTCTCTGCTGTTGTTGTTAACTATTATCTTTACTATTTCATAAGTGTCAAGAGAAAGAGGAAGAGTCTGTAAACTTTCCAAAAATGAGTTTTATTTTCCTTCTTTATTATGTTCACTATTTTTTGTCTGAATTTTGTTATTCAGTTAAGTAACTGTGTTCATATGTATGTGTACCCCTAGGTGTATGCGTGTATTGTTATACTTTTAGCTTGCAGGGCGAAAATCGAACAGTCTGAGTCGTGTATATCTGACTTTGTATCAAGCTTGTTCTTGATATTCTTCCTTCTGCGGTCATATTATATTTTGGTGTTTTTGTTGTTGGGCTAGTCTATAAGTCTGTTTATTTGCTATTTATATATATATATATATATATATATATATATATATATATATATATATATATATATATATATATATTGATAAGTTTATTATTTATGTATGCGTAATATGTATGCTTTCTTTGTTTCTTTCAAACCTTGGTCAAAAGGCCACTTTGTGTCTGTTGTCATGATTATTGCTATCACCTACCATTCAATGGTGTTGATCTTAATATCAACAACATAACAGTGACCATAATATCGTTGATTATTATTATTACTACCACTACTGTTTTTCATTGTTCTTTGTTCAATCTATTTTTCAAAATAAACTAAGGCTTCTTTGTACGTCTGTTTATGTGTTATGTATTTGTGGAACCGACTGGACGATTAGTAAGGATAAGAAAAGGTGGAAGAAATAGAAAAACGAGCAGTCAAATCATTCATTTTTCTACTTTTACTAATCAATATTCCAAATCAATAACAGGTCAGATTAATATTTTTTGCTGTTTTGTTTGTTTTTGATGTACACATGTATACATACGAAGGGATTATAAGATAAGCGATTGACTGTTCAGTCTTTCAAATTATATAACGTTTTCCTATCAAGGTGTTAATAATTTATTACATTATCATTTTGATCATCTGAGATCATCTGCCGTGGTTTGGCAGACTAGTATTGATATTGGGTAATAATTGCAGATGAAATGGGAATCTGGGCCGCTGCAGGCTAGTTTAAATCCAGTCATTACTCAGTATCAATACAAGTCTGCCAAACCACAACTGTCTCAGATAGTCAAAATGATTGTCAATATGATGCTTCCCCTCTCTAATTCAGCTAGATTTGGAATGGGATGACAAGTCCTGACTGAGAAGCCAATGTGAGTAGTACGATTGAGCGTCAGGAATCCACATGGTAGTGGGGTGAAACCCTTGGTGATTGAAATAAAATAAAAATTTAGTCGTCAGTCGAGCCTCCTAGGTCAATTAGTAGAGCACTGAGCCGGAAACCCAGTGGTCGCTGGTTCGAATCCGGCCGCGGTCCAAATTTTCATTTCATCTTCAATCAACACCCAGTATCAATTTAGTACCTTAATAAACAAATGCTGTGTCGATGATTTTTTCCCAGTACTACCATACACCTTAAAGGAGAGTCTTTAAACTGTTAGCAGTTAGTTCCAGTCCCTAGTAGCTGGGTATTTCGTCAAAGCAGTTCATTTTTAAAATGAGTTTTCTTTTATTGTACCTTCTTGTATCTGACAGAGGTTCTGTTTTCATTACAGACATTGGATATGATGAAATCCTGAATAAACTTTTCATACTATCTTAAATATCTTTAGCAGCATGCATTTGTTGTCTCCTGATATAATTCTCAAATGTAGTTTCCTACAGTGATGGTACGTTGATTTCCGATCATGCATTTTAGTTTTGACTATGCACACAGGAGACATGATTCTTGTGAACTCGTAGTATCTAAAGTTGTATCAATGAATACTTATGTTACTTGATCAATATCATTGTTATTATTGATTTTTATTTAACAATTGTCTATCTGAGAAATAGCAAGCATGTCTTCACTGAGTGCGTACAATGTGATTTCCTGCGTCAACACGATTCCCCATCTTTTCTTTCTTTGTTTAAAAAAGTTTATATTTTGTCTAGTCACTGGAGAATAAATAGTGCCATGTTATCTAGTTAACCAGTCACCATCAACGTCTGGTTGATATCTTCTCGCGAGTGCTCACTGAATCGTCAATCATTTTACAATGTAGTCATCAAACTAGGAGAGTCATCACATTTCACTTTGATTGATGTTACTTAGTTTGGATTCAGTTAACATAGAACCATGGATCTAGGTTTCTTCCTTGTTAGCATTCGTCAGAAAGACTTATTTGCAACCTCATTACACAATAATCGATAAAACTCTGTTAGCATTGAGGAGTAGACTACGTGAACTCGGTTACTCCTCAGTGACCAATCAATATATTCAGTCAGTCTCATTTTTGATTGATCTCCTGCAGGACTAGGTTGGATACACTGACTGGTAAACGTGAGTTTTAATCTCTGAGGCGATATCATTCCCCTCAAGGCTGCAGATGCGCCTTACTGACGAGTGCCAATAAGCACGAAACCTAAGTCAATCAGAACTTCCTTCTCCATCCAACTGAGATGTGTAAAATGTAACTCATACGAATATATAAAGTGATATAGTATGGTTATGATACGTATCAAACGACGTCATTTTTGGTCATTTTGTCTTGCTTACTGCCTACGGATAACAAAATGATCACTGATCATGTGTGACTCAGACACTGCCCTCCACTTTATGTACGTACAATTTGTAATCTTTGTTTACTTACTATGCATAATATGCTGACATATGATCATCACATAATTTCTTTTTTCTACTATTTTTCAGTTTACGTAGTTCCACATACTCTGTTAAAATGATTTCTAAAGTATTTGCTCAAACTTGGGGTCTGGTTATCCTCATAAAATTCCACTAAATCTCATTCATTTAGGCGCTTTTTCTTTAGTTCAACAAAAGTCACAAGTAATCAGTTTCATTCATACTTGTTGCCATGCTTACCCATCTCCTGTTTAAAATGCAATTTGTTGTAGGTCATAGAAAGGTGTTGTGGAGTGCCAATCAACATCTACTAGCAACCTTATGACCATAAGCTTTAACTCAATTAGAGGTTGATACAAATTGCATAGTAATGTGATACAGACTGAATAGAGTGAAAATGGTTATCACTTGTTTATATTTCGTATATTATACTTGAATTCATAATGATAACACCGAACATAATATGTGATTAGTCGATATGCAGGTTTGAGGTGTTCAAACCATTTATATTTATCGTTTCACATGGCTACTTGGTTGTTTAAACACTAGTTGTTATGATGCGGAGTTGTGAGGACGAACGAAAATAGGTAACGATTGATAGTCGAGGGTTGAGACAACTCAACCTGAAAGAAATCAAAAGACTGAAAATCAGATGTTTTTATAGTATCTTGGACTGAAAACGTTTATTAGTGAAAACGGACCCTATTTACAGAGTTTACAGTAACCTTTAAAAATAAGGAATAATTAGCACATTTAAAGAGAGGAGTCAATCAGGACACTAGCGGTTCATAAGAAATATGATCCATACACGGGAAAAGAGCATGAATTAAAACAGTTCAAATATATACAAATTGTACGTATGGAATATAAAGGATATAGGCATCCCTAACGCTAGTACTAGTCGGTACAACTATGAATAAAATTATTTGAGCTGTAGGGAATCATATTCCTGAGGTGATTATAGTTGTACACTATTCTTTCGATGATAAAGTGGCTACAGTTTACATATTCATAAAACTCGAGGGTTTTTTAATCAATAAATATTTGTCTTTATTTCATGAAGAGTGCAGACGAAGTATGTATGGTCTTTCTTCCTGGTCATCGTGATTAAAGAATTAGGATTAAAGTGAAATTAAACTCTCCATAGGTTTGTTTGTTTTCTCGTTTTTTTGTGGTACCCTAACAATAAAACTATTTTCACCTTGAAGATTGTTTTCTATTTGTTTGTTTTTTTCTATTGTTTTTGATTCACAGCAGGCTAAGCAGAAAGTTAAGTGCAAGAAGGAGGCACCTCCATTGGATTCAGCTGCTTTAATTTCCCTCCTCTCTGGGACAGGGAATTTAAATCCAACCAACTGTTCAGCTAGCTCTTCTACTAATCCGTTAAATCCTTTAGGCAACTTATCGTCTGACTTAGATGGTGTAAACTCAACCATTCATCTACGCCAGGCTTTAGAAACCCTCATCAATCCGACAGTTTCTCCCCCTGGATTTGATCAATCTTCTTCTCATGGTCTCTTATCAAATGATATGGTAGATGGTGGGTCACTTACTCAAGCCTTTCAACAACTAACCAGTTTGTCAAATCATAAGACATCTGGAATCCCAAATGTTTTGTCTTCCGCTCCACTTTTACCTGATGAAAATACTGGGACTATGAATGCTACAGGGACTTTTTCATTTGATTTTCTCGCCCAATTGTCTGCTGCTGCGGCCGCAGCTGCGGCCGCAACCCCTGCTCCTCCTCCCCCTCCTCCAGATATCGTAAACCATCTTGCAAACCTAGTAAGTACTATTGATGTTGCATATTTTCTATGAAACCTTTGTGGTGTTGCTTATATCTTATGTGAAAAAAATATGGGAAACAGAATACCACCTGTTCCAACTTTGAACCAGTGTCTACGAAGCAGGTTTGCACACTTGTATAAATAAGGTGTAAATTGGTTTACACATTAAACCTTCATCAGATCAAGGAGCTGCTATCAGTGACAGTTCTGTATCAGAATTTGGTAATATTTGAGGAACCACTTATGGGAGATAAACTATTGACCTTCAACTTACGTACGCAGCTGTTTAACTACATCTAATACCATGATAGACTCATTGTTTCATGCATGTAAAATGTAGGATAGTGCTTCAGTGTCGGTCTGCAGCTAATCCCAGTGTAATAAGAATAAGGAGTGAAGTTGGGTAATCCGCTGACCACTTGACTTACTTAGGAATTTGCATCAAACTGAATGGGTTCGCTGCTGATGAAATTCTAGCTTGGACGCGCAAGGCTCATTTGACAGTTGTCTACCTACATCATTTCTGTCGCGGACAAGATATCTGACTACCTATTGAAAGACTAGCTTACTGCGTTGGATTCTACTGTATCTTCTTACATAGCTGTGATACAACCATTAAAGCAGATGTAAAGAGATGGCAGGTTTTCTATCTCAACATTGCTGATGTATGATGGAATCACGTGTGAATATTGCCGAGGTTAGGGGAAGGGTATTAGATAAGACAGGCAAGTCGGTGGATGAGGTTGTGGCTTGAACGTGTGTCACACATACCCCCGAGCCACCGCCTACCTCGATGTACGAAGTGAGTTTGAATTTGAAGAAGGCTTAGAGTGATCAGACCGGGAATTGTCACCAGTCAATGAAGCTTTTGACCGTTGGTCTGAATCGTATTTGGAGGGAGGGGTAGATATCGTGACTGGTGTTCTCGAGGTAATAGAAATCAGTGGCTAAGAACTGGTCATATTGACGTCTTTGTAAGCCTGAACATTTTGAGTAGTCTCCATTTCTTTGAAATCTTTCCCTTCAAAACACTTTGATCTACGTTAATAACACTCTTCTCCTACCTAATCGCTTTTTGCATGTTGCTGTGGTATAAGAACCATACTAAATTTTTTCATCTCAACTCAAAGTTGTTTTCATGATTTTAGACTACTCCAGATGGATTCAGTTCAGTCCTTCCAACTGAAGAAAGTCTATCGTCCGCTCTACAGAACCTTCTTTTCAAACAAATGTTGAGTGTCAATACTGGTTCAAATACCTTCATTCCTTCACTCGGATCCACAAGAAACTCTGCTGGCACTATTACCCAATCTGGACAACATACAAGTTTGAATGAGTGCCGACCTATGAATAATGATGTATCTAACTGTAATTCAGAGAAGTTGATTCCATCAACCTATTCATTAGCGTCAAATTTCTTATCTCTTCACTCTCCCAACAGTAATAATAACAGTAATAATACTAATCATAACAGCAATAATCCTCGTAATTCTTTCATCCGACCGACTTCAAGGATATCACCTGAACCTATCGCATCAGCCTCCAGTCCACCCTCCACATCATCTACACCATCTTTTATGTGTTCCAATCAGTCTAATCCTCCTGTTGGAGAGTTTTATCCGCCTGGTGAAAATGTGGCTTCATCACCAAATTCTGTGCTTTTAAATAGTTGTACAACTTTGGGTACATCACCAAATACTGGCATGAATATAACTCAAACAGCTGTAAATTTATCAAATGAAAATCAGTCATGGGAACCATGTAAGGTTTGCGGTGACAAAGCTTCAGGTTAGTGGCTAATTTGTTAAGCTTTCCTCGTCATACTCATTACATTCCAGCTATTGAATGAGAGAGTAAAATGTCTTAACCTTTAGTGATAAAAGGAAACACATATATGATTAATACTTTTATGACTTTGGAATCCACCGACTCAATCGTTTGTACTTGTGTTCTCAACTTATTGATTTTTAGCTTATCGTAAGTATATCTACTGACGTTATCGTTCATATTCGTGTATGGTTTGCTCATCTGAAAAGGTCATGCGCATAGAAAGTGAGATTTTGTCGTGATAGTGTTTTGTGTGATGTTTGACTAGATACCCGCATCATATGGACATAGTACGATTGTCGTAGATCCAGTGATTAGTTAGCAACGCCTGGTTTTATGGTTTTGGAACTGTTTGAAATTAATTAGTGAATGCTAGTTAAACTGTAGGTCAGTGTGCTTTTCGATCTGCACTGACAAGTAAGTCGAACTGAATTGTACACTTTTTGCTACTTCTAGTGTAGTTGCTATGTTCATATCCGTTTTAAAGACGGACTGTATAACGCAGAAGTTCGTCCATTTATATTATATGAATGTGAAAGTTACCGATTAAGGCTGGAATGCAAATAAAGTGACGTATTGCCGTGTTCAACTTGCCCGCCATATTTCACAACAACACACAAGGAAGAAATCATCAGGAAGAGAAGAAAGAACAAATGAATAAAGATTCATAAAATATTCAGAATTTTAACGAAGATACAGAATAATTGCATTTGTACCAGTGTAATCAATTTCGAGTTGTGTAACCATGAGTTTTCAGCAACTGATTTGTGACGTCTTGAAAACCTTATCCAAATTTGATATAACGTAAGAATTACGTGCAGGTTTGTGTACCAGGTAGTTAACCTGATTCATTAGATGAGGATTAGTGATACTCCCTAGTTGCCTAAACCTCAATAGGTGTTGCAAGGTCAAAACTCGTGACCTACTAGTTGGAAAAGCCTGTGAATCTTCGTCGTTGATTGGACCGAATTAGTCGGGCATTATTGGCATTATGGGCTCCCGTGTAGATGTCTCAGTGTTGCCGGTATTTTCAAATTTTGATAATAATCATAGGTAGTGCCTAGCAGTGGGATTCCGGATACGCGTTTAGTCCTATTCGGGACTCATTAGTCGGCTGTATGTACCTGCCTCTCAGTGAGTGATGTTGTTCTCACTAAGACTTGAAACCGGAACCGATCGCTTCCAACACCAGAACGTCATTAACTAGGCTCCTGAGTCACGACAGCCACCCCTTGTACGAGGAGCATAGTCTTAGCGGAAACAACCACTCCTTGAGAGGTAGTTATATCTAGCTGACGAATTCCGAATAGGACGAAAGGCACTTCCTGGATTCCACTGCCAGCCACTACCCATGATTAATACTACTGTTTGGAAGTTGAGTGCCTAAACCAATGAATTACAAGTCTCCTAGCTGGAATACATTCAAACGTTACAAGCTTTTGAACTTTGAAACATTGACTAACTATCGGGGATTTACTAACTGTTTGATGCCCGTATCAGACGTAGAGTACTAGGTAACTGCGAAATAAATAACTTGATGCACCTGAGCACCTGAGTCAATTGAGCCAGTAGTAACTGGAGCAAACGTGCCAAGTTGATCACTACCTATCTGGAACTAGTTTGAGTATATCTACACAAGTACATAACATCAATCTATAAAAACTCCAACTTTAAGCTGGTATGAAGTGTAGGTACTTCCCGCTTGAAGTTCCTATGCAGTCAAAATCAATGGTTGTAATCCTCAGATAACGTGCTTCAAATTCCACAATTCTCTTCCTCTCAATCATAGACACTGTATTATTTCATGGTCGTATTCCCTTTCTTGACGTGTTTTCTTGAATACTCGTATTATTGTGATTCCCTTGGTTGATATTCCACTCTATTAGAGTTTAGTATTGCGACTTTGATCCGTTCATATTTATCTCATATATCATTTCTATCTGTCAGTCCTATTTTTGTATTCAGAGAGATTATGTTGATTGGATTTATGTACTTCTGTGCGATACTTTTGTTATTCAGCGTGATTCCAATCATATAATAAAGGCTTTTCTTGTTTTATAAATTAATCGAAAGATCCTGTTCATTTTCATTGATGACAATGGGTCATTAGGTTAGCTGGTTTTACTGATTTATTAATAAGGATCCAGTAAAATACTAGACAGTTTCTTTGATTATAGAAGAGTTACAAATGCTTTCGGTAGTGAAGAAATCTTAAACGTTTACTTTTTTCGGTATAGTGAGGGGATTTCAATCAGATATTTAACTGATAAAATGACTAGCCTTTGAGTGGATTATTGTAACTTCTATTCTGAATGGTTATCCTAGGTGTTACACACTTTATAGTTTATGCCTATAAGAAAGACAGTCACAAAGTGTTCTAAAGAATAAGTATAGAATCAGTAGTGTATACTATTGTCTCTGATAATTTTTAAAAATGTCATATCTTTGCGAACTTGTGTACGCGTAGTTAATCGTAATTATCCAGCATCTTCAGAAAACTAAGCACAACTTATTTAACGAATTTGTTCAACTTCAAAGCACCTGCTAGTAAGTAACGTGTCTATTTCCTTTGTGGTAGCATCAATCTGATAATCTTAAGAATGTTTTTGTTACCACTCTATCTGTAGAACAAATTAAAGAGGAGTGTGTTTTAATCTTTGAATCCAGTTTGCATATTGCTGTTCAGGTGTTGAGATAATCAGTTCTAAGTTGCTTAATGAGATTGTAATTTCAAATCTTCCCGAATGAAATAATGGTACTGAGTTCATTTCACTATTTAGGTGTGATGCATTCCTTATTCTTCGTCTCGGAGCAGTGATGGATAACTGAGATGGATTATCCTCAAGGGAATGTGAAACTATGAACCATTTAGGCACATGAGGCTAGTTAGAAGTGCATACGTATAAAGTTCAGTACATTGATGAGATCGTTAGAAGTTAATCTATGCCATGTGATAAATGGCAGTCGGGGGGGGGGGGGGTTAGGTTGTAACGAAACCAGTTAAATGATGAGTAGTGAATATCATTTACTGCCGGCATTTGCATTGCTTCTTTGTTACAAAAACTAACTACAAAATGGTGTTGCAAGAAGTAATTATTAATCTGGTCCTCAATCAATAAGTGTAACTAAGGTGAGCCTACTCATGTTTTGAGTTGTTGTAGAGAAACGTGAATACGCTTCGATTTCGCCGCAAAAACCATTTAGTGTGTAATATTATTACGCTTCAATCGAGGCATATAGAATACAACTTGGTGAACTTAAACGGAAGGAAGCGTATATGTAATTCATTCAAACAGTCTATTGAATATATCTATTATCCACCTTTATGTCAGACGGGTGAAGTTCTTAAGGGATTAAGAGTAGTGATTGCAACAATATTTTCACTTAAAGACAATTTGCCGCACCGGAGCCTGTTGGTGTTGATCGGATATTTTTAGGAAGCATTGGGTTACTCCGGACTACCTTTTTTTATATAGTATGTGGGAAATTAAGTAATAAATAATGTTGTGGACTAAACAGGCTACTTTCACAAAAGGAAGCATGATACTAATTATGTTCTGTAGTGCTCTGTAGAAACGAATTATAGTTTACAGTGAGGTGTTATAGCTCAACAGAAATTCAGAAACCGCACAATAATGATGCAATACAAATAGTTTTGATTACTGACTGACATCGATTAGACGGACATCAAAAACGGGAGGTGCGGAGTAACTGTTTCATTCAAACTTCAGGTTCCCCACGATTCTAAGGTAAGCTAGTACTGCTTACGCTTGTCATTAATTTACCTACTAGTTGCTTATGTGATGGAAACTGAAGTGTTTGTTGCCAATCGTTTCAGTTAGCTCATTTGATTAAGGAACCAGCGTGAGAGGGTCCACCTTGAATCTCGAAAGTTCATGTGTATCGGTGAAGTAACCGTATAACCAATATCAAGGTTATGCGAAGGGTACTTAGGCAAGACAGGCAAGCCAGTTGGTGAGGTTCTAAACCTTCACCGACTGAGGTGGCTTGGAAGTGTGCCACGCATACCACCGAGCTACTACTTACCTATGTCCAATGTTAGCTGAAGTGAGTTTTGATTGGAAGAAGGATTGGAGTGACCAGACCAGGACATTACACCAGTCGATGAAGTCTTTTATTTTTGATCTGAGCCATTGTGTGTGTGTGTGTGTGTGTGTGTGTAGAGGGGGAGGGAGGGAAAAGCGGTAGAGGGATAGAGAGAGCGTTACTGGGGTGCTCAAAACGACAGGAATCAATATTTGGAGACTTTTGGTGATACGACTGAGAATTAATCACAGTGGTGTAGATTTATTCACTCTTCGACATCCTCGAGAATTTACTTATTCTTCGTGCTTTAAATCTCCTTCCCTCCAATCGCTTTTGTCTATTTTAAAATTACTTTCTTCCCTATGGTCTTGTTTGTTGCTTGTTGGTGTGAAGTTTAGTGACTTGAACTGATGCATTTCTATGTCAGGTTTTGCGTTGATTTTTCCTGTCTACCTGTGTGTTTTTCCAGAGGAATTTAACTGATTATTACTTGATATTCTTCGTTTTAAAGTGGTCTGCGATCTGGATGGGAAAAAATTTCGAGGAACTTGCTCTGAGTTAGTTTTTTCAAAGTGTGAAAAGTAGACAGCAAAACAGGCCCACTAAAATAAGCAAGAAGTAATTCAACAAACACGGTTTCCTTATCGACGAATCATGTCCACTGGTTAAACAGTCGTATTTATATTTATACCAAGCAAATAAGTGAATTATTGGCTAATACGTTGCCGTCAGACTATCAAAAAGTAGAGTTCTGTGATGGAAGTGTAATTTGCTACTGGGATTTAGAAGAGATTACATCCGGTTTGTCTATTATGGTTTTAAAAATCAAAAATCGAAGTTAAGTATAGAGATGGTGAGAAATTAGAACTAAGCAATGAAAAGCAAATCACAAAGTAAAAACAAGAGTAAAATGACTGTTGAAACAATGAAGGAAGTCATGGAGAGATTATGATCATGTCAAAGTAGGAAATTGGATGAATCTTTTTCGTGTGCATAGCTTGGGTTTTGATAAATGAATTTCGAATACCTTCGCTATAGGTAAGTGATGAATCTGCAGTCTTTTTGAATTCTTCTTCACCTGCATTTTTCTTTGGGAAACCAAACACGGTAGTACTTTGAGATGCGTTTGGAAAGACTGCGCTTTGTGTGGCCTAAACAGCCCAGCTCTAAAGAAGCAGGTAAACTGGTTGACACATGTAGCTCGAAGGGGGATTTTTCTTTCACATATCCTTAAATCAGCCGTCGATTCTTGAGCAATTTTACAATGTTATCCCCTTTGAATTGGATACTCATCAATGAGAACTCGTTCTTCGTGCTGTTTTTGTCTCGTGTTCTTCTTAATAAATTTTGATGGTAGTGGTGGTGGCGAGCCGTTCTGAAAAAGTACTTTTCGAAGATTTTGCATTTCTTCATCCATTATATTGTCTGAATAAATGGAAAAGCTCCATCTACCGGGTCAGTGTTTTCTGACCTTTGAAATTTGTCTACTGTCCATTCTAAGTTGATTCCCCTATAGGTTGACCTTCTAAGAGAGTCACCGTTATCTTCTCTTCAATGAAATATCAACAAAATTTAGATTTCAGTTGCGCTTCACTTCAAGTGGTTACAGTAGTTGAATCACAGTGGTTTCAGCACTGAGGTAAACTTTCTCATTGGAGAAAAGGAGCATCACCTATGCATATATATATATATATATATATATATATATATATATATATATATATATATATAACGACGTAGTACATTATCCTCTGGATTGTCTATTTCTAACCCTACAATTTCCGTCTGGAACTCTCCTTTTTGACGACCTAACGATGACCTATTAGCTAATAGTACGCTTGCTTGCTTGTTATTATGATAGATACGATCGTACAGCTATTTACTGAAGATGATTTTTCGGTGGGAAAATTGTGTTTTTCGAATTTTTCTTTTGTAAATCAAGCTTTATTAAAGTCTATTTTTCTGTCGAAACTCTAATTGCTTAACACCAGTTTACAGCGAGGTATGAAATAAGTCAATAAGCCACTGAATTCACGCTTTATATTAATAGATCACTAGAAATGTTCACTTCTACCCGGGATTGTTGTAAGTTTACCGTTTTCTTTCGCCTAACATACACTTTTCTACAACGTCAGATGTACTCTTGATTATAATTATAAACCATGACAAGTAAAGAAATCGGATTGTTGAAGGCTATGTAACGGTAAATACATTCCAGTCGCTTTTCAAACCACTATTCATTCATAGAGTGGCATAGGTAAATGTAAATTTTCATTATATGTCGTAAGCACTATATTCGAAAACTGCCCACATTGTCATATTAATGTCTATCTGTCGAAAAGTGATCAAAAACCGGGATTACTGCTTCATTCTGTTCCCCCATCTCTCGAATCTACTCATTTATAATCCTCATCAAAATAGAAATCAAGATAGTCAAACTCCTCTGTTGTAGTGACTTATGAATTAGTGTCCACCATCTTATTGGTAGGTAATATTTTCAATGGGATTTGATTTGTGATGTTATGTCGCAGCTTCTGATTCAAAGTCGCTTAGCTTGCTTTGAAAACCGTAGACAGAAATATTTAGATTTTTAGTTACTCCGCGTCGTGGATAGGTCAGGTGTTGTTAGGTTATGCATAATCCTACAAACTTATCAGTTTACCCGGTACGGTTCATGTGGGTTGTTAAATTGTAGTGCTTCAAAGGATTTATAATACCGTTCAGTTCACAAAGCATGATAGAAGTCAAGTTAAATGTTTTCATTGGCAAGAATTATTTATTTTCTGTGTATTATGAAACTGTACCCCATACAATTAGGAACTCCATTTTAATTCAGTGGACCATAGATTCTATTCCTGCTCCAGTAACTCAGATTTCGACAAATAGTTTTGTAGCTCGACATGTTTTGTTTGACCGATGAAAATACCCTAGATGATTTATGTCTAATGTCTTGTCGAAGAAACTCGAAGATCTACAGGCAAAAACCAACAAGTTGACAGAAGACGTAAGGCAGCGAGTACGGGACTTCAAGTGAACGGTGAGAAGACGGAGGTGGTGAAGATACCCAACCATCAACAACAAGCACCAATCACCATCTACGGGAGAGAACTGAAGGAAGTCGTCTCTTTCATTTACCCATCTACCTGGGCAGCATCGTTTCAACTACAGGTAGCGGCACAGGCACAGATGAGGATGTCAAAGCAGCCAGATTCGGAAAGACAGCAAGACAGGCCTTCCTGTACTAATCTGAGTTGATTAGTGTGGAGATCTACTGCACTGCACTGAACTCAGCCAGAATAAAGCATGAACGAGATGCGGATTTTCAACACTAATTCAGTCAAGTAAGTCAGTTCTTCTATGTCATGGTTGAGAGACTTGGCGGAGAGTTACGAAAAGTATTTCTAACAAACTACAGACACACAGTGAACAACTGCCTACGTTCGATACTGAGGATCAGATGGATTGTCAGAATAATAAGAGTAAGCAAGGAGGAAGTCGGTCTGACCTGGTAACGAACCAACCAAGAACCCATCGTCCAACAGATGTGGAGAAGAAGAAAGTGGAGATGGGTGGGTTGGTCATACACTGAGAAGACCGATTGGAGACATCATGTGCCAGGCCGTCGAGTGGAACCCACATGTGAAACGACGAGTTGAGCGTTGGATGCAAGGGTGAGATGGGGGAGGAGTAGTGTGAGGAATAAATGGAAAGTTAGTGGGCAGTGATGAAGGCAGGTTGAGAAGACTGCAGAGAGGAGAGTGGAATGGACTCGTGCTACTGAATCCCTATGTTCCACTAGGAACCGAAGGGACAAATAAATAATAACACAATACACCAGCCGTCCGTTTGTGGGTTTTTTTTAATGTTTAAATAAATAGTGGCTGCTGGTAGCTTTTGATAACCTGTATAATTTTTTCTTTCATTTCTTCCTTGCTCCTCTTCTTCAGAAATGTACGCTGTCTTAATTGAGCATCGTTACCTTCAGATAAAATAATTAGAGAACAATTACAATAAACAATGCATAATTGTGTATTGACGCAGTATACTAAGCCTATGTTAATATTCACTGTTTCGATAGTGATTAAAGTTCACTTACATGTGTATCTCTGATTTAAACTGTATCAAACTAATTAAACTTTATACCTCACCTATTTATTCACAGTCACTCAAAGAATAGATAATGTAATCCAAAAAATAAACGTGTAAATTAAACTCGTTTGACCTGTTCATTAACGAAATAAATATGATTCATGATTTGTGATAGCAATTTATTTTTGACATCAGAATTCTTACGATCTTTCCTCTGTGTGTGTGTGTGTGTGTGCGCACTAAAAAAGCACAGTCAATTTGATAGACCTAGTTGCTGTCGCTATTTTACGCTGTTATTGTTCAGATATTATTCATCGATTTATCTGCACCTTATTCTCTCTTATTTGTTCACACCGTTTCTCACTAGTAGCCTATCTTCGTCTGATCCTATTTTGATATGGATCAGTTTATTATCATTTATTAGTTTTCATACTAGGTGATGTTTGAAAGGTGGGACGGAAAGTTGGGCCACAGCGGATTTCGAATCACCACCGGTTCGGTGCTCTGCTAACTGAGCTGCGAGACCCAACTACTGACCAGAATTTTATTTCACTTTAGTCACCAAGAGTTTTTCCTGAATGCCGTGTGGATTTGTGACACCTTATTACCACTTGATCATTCACTGGCTTCCCAGTCAAGACTTCTCATCCCAATTCAAATCGAGCTGAATTAAGGCGGTGAGCACCATATTGATTATCATTTTGACTATCTGAGACAGTCTGCCAGACCACGGCCATTTTGAGATAGTCAGTGATAATTTATTAGTTTGTCAACAAAGAGGATTGTTTATAATACTTCTATATAGCTATCACTTATTCCTTGAAAGATGCTTTTAAATTTTTACAGGCATATGTAGCTATTTCTGAACGTTCCCGCCTAAGATGGAATTGCTTAGAAATAGACTCTCTTTGCTTTGCCTTTTTCTTCCTGTTCACGCTGATTTTCCTTTTCTAGTTTGTTTTTCTTTCTTCGTATCTGTTAAACCCAAAATAATACAATTGCCTGTGAGCTGCTACTGCATCGAGGTTGATTGAGAATGACTGTCAATAGGTTAACTTGGTGTATATGACGGAACAGTTAAGTTAAGTGTTATTAAGTTGGTTAATCTTCTGGACACACGTTTCTCGTTATCTAAAGACTTATAAGTAGGATAAAGCCATATTCCAGCAGATCGTGTGTGTTTAAGCAAAGACTCAAACTCAGTAACAATAATCAGTCAGAACTTTACTTGCATTTACTGCCTTTCTGTATGTGTAACTAATAAAAATAACCCATTTGTGTTTCCTTCTTTTTCTAGGACGACATTATGGTGTTGTGTCATGTGAAGGATGTAAAGGATTTTTTAAACGTTCAATACGTGGACATGTCAGCTATGTATGTCGTAGTGAACAAAATTGTCTTGTAAATAAAGCCTATAGAAACCGTTGTCAATATTGTAGACTTCAAAAATGTCTAGCTGTTGGAATGCGTTCAGAAGCTGTGCAAAATGAACGTAGACCTACGAATACATTTGCTTTAAACTTCTTGTCCGATAATTCGGGTAACTCCAATAGCATTACTAATGCTAGTAGTAATGCCAATGGTAGAGGTTCACCTAATTCTAGCATTAATACTACAACAACTACTTCTAATATTACTATTACTACTACTACTGCCAATGTCAGTAGCAATAATGCAACATCTAATGGAATAACTACTGCTCTGACATCAAATACCAACATCCGTAATACTTCGTCACAATCTCAACATACCTTTTACAAAAGTGAACCTAATTCAGAAGAAGCTGAAGATGAAATTAATAATGCTAATAATAATCGCGAAATTGTTGCACAAAAATCTGAAGACGGTCAATTATCATGTAGTAATTCTCCATCGAATTCGTATCGCTTATTGCCGGCGAATACAACAGCAACCATAGTGGGAAGTTTAGCATCAAAGCATTTGAATGAGAATCAGTTCACAGGAACCAGTAGGAATTCTGCTTTAAGTGATATTTCATCTTCATCATCAACTTCTTCAAATTCTGCTGCAATGGGAGAAACTGAAATGAATGATTCTAACCAACCATCTTGCCTGCAACAGGATATTAAGCCTTGTGTAACTCCGAATCAATTAGGATCTAAATCTACACCTGGATTGTGTCACTCTCCTCAGGTTGTAACACATCCCCTTGCACTGCCATCCCCCCTTCCTGTGATGTGTTTACCTACGTCAGCTTTTTCCTTCAGCAATCAACGTTCAACAGCTGCCTCAGTGATTAGTAGTAACAGTACTGGCAATGCATCTTACTCTAGTAACCTGTCTACTTATGGTACTAGTTTAGAAGATTGTCTTGCATCCAGTCTACGAGATTCGGAGTATGGAAGTACAAATCTCAATCGACCTATCAATCGAAACACTCTTCTTACTTCACAACTATCAGATATGTCTGAAAGTAAAGGAAGTACAACACAAGAGTCTTACTCCCGAAAAATGGTATGTCTGTTATTACGCAACGCCTGAAATGTTTAATTTATATTTTATTTAGTGCATACAGATTTTACTGTGCAATCTTTTTACCTCTCACTTGATATCTGTTATGTTGATGTGATGATAGATCTTGCTTACTACACACACCTAGACAACGTGTTTACTTTGTCGGTGGTTTCTGCAACTGTATGTTATAAAGCGTGATCTCATATTGCTAAGACTTTCTTTCTCAACTGTGCGCATCTCAGATTAGTGTTAGTTTTCTGTTAATTCGGTTACAAAGTATTTCATGCAAACAAGTTATCATCCTCAAGGAGATTTCTTTGTAGTTTTACATCTTAGCTTCTAATTTCAAAATATTTTAGACTATCTTCCAGTTGCATCATTGAAGTGTACATCTGAGAAACATCGATAATTCTTGATGCACAGTCTAGAAGCTTTCCTTATCTTTTTAATATTTTGCTCTCTTTGCAGCATCGTGCACAAAGGTTTTTAAAAAAGCAAGTTTTCTTAGTCGAGTTTCGCCAGTTTCTGAGACCTCTATCCATTGACTTTTTATTCACCTATCTCTTTTATTCCTGAACAACTCGAAGATGTGTACTGTTTTTTAGTTTCCGTTTTTCGGTTCGTCAATAAAAATAAATCTTTTTTTCACACCCCACCATCTCATCTCTACATAGTTTGAACTTACAGTCCGTATTTACCTGTATTACTCTCATCTTATTGCAGGACAGTCAATATCTTGATTTATTTATTTCCTTGACTGTTTAGTAGGTGTTTTTATAAACTATGTATGAGCACTTTACAGTGGAACGCGATGGTAATGAATGTTAGTTTCGTTAATGATTAAATTTTGCTCAGACACCATAACAGAGCAGAGAGCAGAAAGATGAAGTCAGCCTTAGTAAGAAAATAAGCCGAGTGAGAGTTTGAACAAATGAAACCATTGATAGACCAAGTAAGATTTCAAACATGTTGGAAATATGTCTGAATGTAAATGTTACTTTATTTTCCACAATAGACTAGTTTGTTTATGTAAATAATGTTTGAGTTTTCTTCAGAAATTTATTCTGCTTCTTTTTATTCATCTCCTTTTTCAATTTCAGACTTCTTTCTCCAATTCGATATGTCCATCTTCTGTGTCAAGTCAACAGGAATCTTTGCCTTTGTTCGGTGATGCAGGTGGATTAAATTTGAATGAGCTGACTAAACTGGCTTTAAGTAATATTAATCCCTTACCTTCATCTACATCTAATCAACAAGGGCGTAGTTTGGCTGCACTGTATACCTACTGGTTAGCTGCAGCTGCGGCAGCTGGAACTCTGAATCCTCCACCACCACAACAATCTGAACAGTCACAACAGCAGCATTACTCTTTGCAACAACAGAACCAGTCAGCGCATTTTTCTGCATCTAGCCAAAACTTTAATTCACTCAATCCAAAGCGACCATTGAAAACACTTTCATCAACAACAGTGACCACCAGCACCACTACCACACCACCACCTGGTTCGAAACAAAATGCAACATCTCATTTCTGCAAGAGTTCGAATACAGTCAATTTATTTGACCAACATTGTAGTTTAGAAAACCAGTTACTAATCAATGGCCTAAATCATCAATCAAAATCAGTATTATCTGCTGCTGACAGTCAGACAGAAGCGTTAAATGCACTAATGACAATTATGCTTGGTTCATCAGATCAAATCGTGGTGAACAATTTCAATGCACTTGCAGATGTAGTTAATTCAAATGCACATTTGAAATCACCTATCCGCAGCCATTCTCATTCACAGCCTCCTTTTCTTCTACACCGATCTCATGCTCATCAGCCAAATTCTTCAAATGTTGTTCGGTCAACTACTTCTCCGAATCCATTTGATTTGCCTATCCCGTCTACACCTGCCACCTGTTTGTCTTCGTCGTTATTTGGTTTGAATAGTGGCGCACCAAACGTTAGCACTACTACTACGACTGTTAATGCTAGTACTACTTCTACAACAGCTGCTACTGTCCCTAGCAGTAATGCACCAATCATACCAACTCCACCACCAATCAAGTCGACTAATTTAATCCAGCTATTATGCAAACGCACTTCAAACAGTGAAACAAATACCTTAACTGACTGCGACATTAAAGCTAAGACTGGTGGCACGAGTAGTAGTGGTAGTACAACTGTTGCTAATAAAAGAAAAAGAAGCAGCAGTAGTAACAGTAGTACTGCGAATAATTTGGAGGAAAACTTGTCCGAATGTGCTGAACCAGTCGATACAGATCGTGGTAGGTTTTGAGTGTTCATTATTACTTTTCTTTCCTTGGCTTATGATACTGCCCCATTTTAAAAATGTGATTAGTTAATTTGGATAAAGTATTTGATAAAGTGGAGCTGGTAATGGAAAGGCTTTTACTGAGTTGGGTATGTTTTGCATAATGAGTACTGCTAATGACTGATTGAATTATCCTATGGACTTTCAACCAGTAGACCACAACTTTTCTAACTCCACTCCACTTACCAAGTTGTCATGAGCTGTCTAACAGTAGATGTGATTGTTCACCTGTTGTATGAACTCGGAAATACGTGCTCAGTTACATATGCGTTTGCGTAATGTATAAAGTCCATTAAACTTTCAACAAATCGACTATTGAATGGGAATGAAAACTGTGCAACCAGCTAACCCCCCACTTGTTGCAGTTCATCATTATCCAAGTTCACTGTTAGAGTTCTAGCGATATATTGCTACTTTTGTGTCCAAGTAGATTCAGCTCTTAAAAAGATATTAATTGGGGGTTGGGGGTGAGGAGGGACTGTGATTGAAGTAAGAACAATACCCGCACCGGTAACCTGCAGTTCAACTGTTCACATCTTGTTTTCATCTAGATTTTGTTTCATATTCGTTCATGATCTTTGCACATTCAGATCAGTCTGATGAAGTGAGTCTGTCACGGATTGTAGTATCAACAAATACAAATCATTTAAGCGGCCGTTTAACTTTCATGAGTGACCAGTTAATTGATTAACCACTCACTAAACTGTCTACTGGTAAAATGAAACAGCTTCTGAATTGGGTCTATTTTTCGCTTATGAAACCCGGATAGTGACACGATTCCAACCAGCTTCATGCTCTACTGCCTGAACTATGGAATCCAACTGTTCAATAGATTTCAGTCTCAGAAGGTTGTCTCAGATGTTATTCTTGTTTTATGAGTTGAGTGCCACGTAGAAGACTTTCGGAACTGAAAAGTTTGATGTACCATTGGCCTAGTGTTATTAGAAAAGCGTTTTCCTAGAGAGATAAGTATTAAACGAATAGTATCTGAATTAACTTCTGTTAATATAGATTTTAAACAGTAAGGAATATCAACAATTTTAAATTTTCTCTGAAAATTCTTGCATTGAGCACTATTGTTTCAACATTAATAGTAATGATGAAGTACAGCTCTTTAAATACTAACTCTTTTATATGATTGAAGCATATTATAACCTCAGTTTTAAACGGTAGTTTAGTGTATTATAAGTGCGCTTTTTTATATAGTTCATACACTACTATAAACCATATGATCGCCTATAAAATTCATTTACTTCTATTCCACCAGTATATATATTAATCTCCAGCTGATACGACTATCATCATTCAACTCCCGAAACTGATTTATAAGGATATTTAATCAATAATTGTGATAATAGTAATAATAATTCATGTATTAAGTTCATACATTTCACTATTAACCTAGACTAATTTCATTTGACCTTATTTTGGCATACGTATATATATATATATATATATATATATATATATATATATATATATATATTGTTAGTTCACCAAAATGTGATTGTGTGTGTGTTTGTGCACATACCACCGTTTAGTAGTCAGTTTATTCATAAAGTATTCAATTTTGGTATGTACTGGCCTATTATAGCTGATGTTGACACTATTTAACGATTTATTGTACTTTATGTTTATATGTGCGTGTGATAAATATAAGTCTGACCGTGTCTGCGTGTGTATTCATATTTTCATAATTTACACGGAGAAAACCTTCTTTCGATTTCATGTATATCACGTGCATACTTTTTGTGAGTGTGTACTACTTACCCTTGACCTTGTTTGCTTGACCTTAGAATGTCCTCGAATCATTTGATTTAACCTCCATTTTACCAGTCTAATTTATGTGTGTATACACGCCTGTATTGATTTTATACTCTGTGTGTGTGAATATATGTAAATATGTGTGCATGCCACCTTTGCGTAATTATATGTGTATATAGTTGAGATCATATCATTCATTCTTTGTACAATGCATATTCGTTCTTTAATCCTTAGTGTTTTAATTATTGATTGAAATCGACTGTAAATTCACTTACACTTTTGAAGTCTGAGAAAAAAGATCTCATGATGCTTTCATCATAACCTCCAGTATTTATTTCACCATTCCTAAAACGTCAAATAGAGTTTGAAGTTTATTGCCTTGTATATATATTTTTGAAAGTTTTGTTCATCAGATATGTCTATTATGAATTTCAGCGTCAGTCGATATACACTGGTATTACAATTCAATAATACAGAAAGGTTTCTTAGCTTTGAAAATTTTGGAAAGGATGGAGATAACGGTTAAACAGTGTCTTAATTAGACTGGCTTTTTATGCAGATAATTTGCTAGTTCCCACGTCATGTTTTAAAATACTCTTAACAAGTACTTTATTATTCAACATTGTATCGGCCTCAGTACAGTGAAACAAAATACCAAGAAAGCTCCTAAAATATTTGTCCTTCAGATTCTGTGCGATGTTTGTTTGTTTGTTTGTTTTAAAGCAGATTCATCTAGCCATAGTTGTCGATATCCTTTTTTTCTACTATGTAAACAGCTGGTTTCAATGTCTCTGATGAAACATCGTTGTCCAGCTGAACTTAATAGGATACTGTACACTCGTAATTCCGCCTTCTCATTTTGTAAAAATTAACCTTGATAACTTTGCTAAAATAATTTCAAGTAGATGAATGTGTGATTATTTTCACTATTTTGATGTTGTTTCGTTGAATAACTGTACAACATACGGCCATTTTCACAGAGATGATTAAAAGGGCTGTTCAAATTTGAAGGTCGTTTATTGTTGGTTAGGGTTTAAATGCATTAACAACGGTTGAAGGTTATTGTTGTTGTAATGGTCAAAAGTTTTTGTAATAGGTACTAAACTTGTATAAAACATCTAAGTGATTTCTTGATCGATAGATGGTTGAAAAAAACCGACAAATGATACCGCGCTTGATACTTAAAATCTCATAATCATCCATAGAATCTAGAATATCTGTTTCAATCTGTGTTTAGTTTGACTACATGACGTTTTCAGGATATTAGTGTTGTAGCTTCCCGTCAGTTGTCACCTTATGCATTGAAAGTAACTCCAATTAACTGTAATGGTTCACTACCTAGTTTTTTGACCATATCATTTCACCATTGAGATTTACAGCATAATTTACTTGAGTATTTGGTGTTCAACATGTGTGTATCTCCTTGATTTCTTAAAATGCTGAATGTGAGATTATGGATACAGCAGGAACGACTTCATAGTTTGAGTTCTGGGGCGAAGAATAGAAAATTAAAGCCGAATTGCTTGCTATCTTGAACTTTTCCTTACTAAGCAATGCTTAAACCAACGTTTTTGAAACATTCTGCTTAGCTTTTACTTCTCAATACATCTACGTTATTTTAAGTCATTGAGTTTTTGTACATTGTTTAATGTACTACAGTGTAAATGATAAAGTTGAATTCTGCTTATATTTGGTCATGTTGGGCTATAACTCCATCCATCTTTGGAAAGTAGTGTTCATACGATACAACTGAGTTTATTTATACTATGTGAACTTGATATACATTCTTCTTGACACGTACTTCACTAATGTTTTCAAGGGAGTTATCGTCTTCTGTGTTTTTGATTTCAATCTATTCTCTTTAAGAAGTTAAACTTTTGCATACAAGCCAAATTGAGTAAATAGTGCATATTTTATTCTTTTTCGCTTTTGTTTTTTATTATAGACCAAAGTAAATGTAGACTCATTCATTAAATATTTTATACACGAACTAAGCATGGAACGGATCATATGATTTAAGAGTAAAATAGCTTTAGCCTAGATTCTTGACATGTTAGCAAAAAAAAACACTTAGAAAAAAGGCATGAAAAACTTCTGTATTCATCTGACCACACTTTATGATATAAGAGTGAAGAGTGAATAGGGCAAAGGTATACGTACATATATATATACATGCTGTCATTAGATGTGTAAAATTTCATCAGATTTTTAATTAACTGGAGTGAGACGTTAGTTTTTAAGTTAGCGTGTGACAGGAATCAGGTCTTCAAGTTCGATTTGTGATGATTCTTCTGTGCCCACATTCATAGATTTTGTTGATTAGATTAGATATTTTACAAAAGTATCATCTTTCTTGCACTACGCAGAAATTATTACTTTTAAATGATAATAATGAGACTGTGACAGTTTTCTGTTCTGGTTAAGGACATGGTAAGCAGTCAGAACTCGTCACTCTGTTGTTAGGATATCAGACTAGTTAGTCATGTAGAGCTCGGTGTTTTGGATTTCCTATCTCAGAAGTATTTTTAGCAGCATACTAGGTAATTTCAGTCAGTATCATCATGCATTGATCTTCATGACTTTGGAGTTATGGAACAGTTTTATGGATTGGTTGATGAACCACTGTTGTTTACGAACCACCTAACTATGGGTTTGAATCCCGGTTCATTTATTGAGGTCTGAGTAACTACACAGTTGATTGCTTGCTGGATGAATATGCACGTGATTGCTGATTGCACCTCGATTTCCGACTACTAATCTTACCCATTGTGTCTCAAGTTGTAAACCAACATCATTATTTTTGGTCCATTATTCAATATGTGTTTGGCGTACAAAGTAGGGATGACTTCTAAGCTTATTTACCGCTATACACTAAGTACATGCTCATCAGCTAATGTGAGTTGCAGACATGTATATTGATACTTTCTCTAGAAGTTATTGAGAAATGACATACAAGGAAGGGAAACGTACACAAGTCTTGACATTCTATAGTATATGAGTTTGTATTCATTGGATATGTATGCAAGTCTTAAATCGTGATGTGGAAACGTTATGGAGTAAAGAATACTGTATTGGTATGTACTATATTGAACCAGCTTACCTAACTTATATAGAATTATACTGTACCACAACGCCTAGCTTCTACTCTTACAAGTTTTGTTGATATTTATAATCTCCCATTGATTGTCATACTGGATTGAATTGAAAAGTCATCATGAAAACACATATTTAGCTGACGAACCCTGTATATGATGAAACGCGTGTCCTAGATTCCACTACTAGTCCCCATCTCACATACAAAAGATGTTTGTTTTGTTTGGCTGAAATATTTGTGACAATATCACCTTCAAGTGTGTTTTACGTAGGGGAAACAGTCATTATAGTTATATTAGCACTGAATTTGACAACAATAGAGTACTGAGATTGAGCTAAGCTGTTGTAACCTGGCGATCAGAAGTCTGTTATCAACTATAGATTGTCTCAATTTACTCCATAGGACACTAAAAACTGACGACCTCCTTAGTGTATTTACGTTGCTTCTTCATTGTTTCCCAAGAAACACAAATATTGTGCCACCTTATACGTAGTTTGTTAGAAAACTCTCCAGATGAAGTCGATGTAAATGTACAAGAAATTTATATTCAAGCCATATTTTCTATATGATAGTTAACAGAGTGATCATGCTAAGGTGAAGTGGTACACACGAGTAAAAACATTATAAGGTCACTGCTTGTTTAATTCATAAGAGCATAGAGTAGAAACTTAATGAAACGACTGATCGATTTTCTGCGTTATGTTAGAAACACCTTGAAACTTATCATTTTGGAGCAGAAGGGTTTTCAAGTGAATCAGATTGGTTAACGCTTTTACTTGGTAGGTGAAGGGAAGAATTACAGTTTTGTATTCGGTTTGTAGTTATCTCTACTTATGATGGAGTTAGAATATATTTTTCTCCATGAAAGTTGATTAAGTGTCAATGTGTTCTTCAGCTAAGCACGTCATTCACTTTCTTCCTATGCACAGATTTAATGAGGAACCTCACTACCTTTAAAAGTCATCTGGCGACATGTATAATATTGTAGCATGAAGTTGGTTTGCACTAGATCCTCAGTATGCTTGATTTCTACTTTTAAGCCAGAATGAGTTAACTATGATTTTGGTGAACATTGTCACTTGTTAATCCTTCCTATTAATTAAAATTCATCAACCACGCTTACAATTCACCTTAGCAATTCATTACCTATAGTCTTAGATTAGAAGTTTTTTGAATAAAATTAACTCGGTGTTTTGGACTGTTTAGTTTCATTCAAAGTGTATACGTCTCATCTGAGATTTCCACTGCAATTGGGCCGATTTGAATGACCTGGTAGACGATTGTTTCACTAAATGTAATGCAACCATTTACGTTTACTAAAACGTGGGTGGTAATTGCTTTTTTATTTCAAGAAAAGTGCACAGTCACTTATTGGGCTTACTCTTTAGACACCATCTGGTTGATTTCGAGTATGCAGATGATATTGTCCTGCTAGGTCAAGACACTGACAAAATCCAGAGGCTTCTGGACGCGTTTAGCAGAAATCTGTGTATGTTTAGGATGCGTCTCGCATCTGCCAACTGTAAGATGATGCCCCAGGACTGGTTTGCTGGGAGTACTTCCAGGTTAATGATGGGGACTGAAGTGATGGAACGTATCGACCACTTTGCTTACTTGAGGAGTTGGATCAGCTCGAACGGGCTAGTTGCTGATGAATTATCAGCGCGTTCGGCATTTGCCAACTTGCGTCACCTGTGGCGTCGGCGAGATATCCGGCTACCTATCAAAGGGCGACTATACTGCGCTGCAGTCCGTTTTGTCTTGTTGCGCAGCTATGAGATGGCCGTCGAAAGTAGAAGACATGAAGCGGTTACAGGTGTTTGATCGTAGCATTGCTCGGGCTTGGTGGGATCACTGTGTGAGCAGTGTTGAGGTCAGGCGAAGTGTACTAGGCAAGACATGCTGACAAGTCGATTGATGAGGTTATGAACCTTAGTGGATTAAGATGTCTTGGATAAGTGTTGCGCGCACTGAGCCGCCGCCATGTTAGGGGAAGCAGAATTAGGTTGGAAGAAGGTTCAGGATGGCCCACACCAATACCTGGCACCAGTCGATGAAGTCTCTTACTGTTGCTCTGAGCCGTGTGGGGAGATGTAGACTGTGTGGCTGGGGTCCTCGAGACGATAGTTAATCAGTGGTTGGGGACTCACTTGGTGACATGGCTGAAAATCGTTCTAAATGGTGCAGATGTATTCACTCCTTGACATCTGAAGCCTAAACAGTTGAACTCGTTGTTATCTTCGGATTGTTTATTGTCTCACACAACTTCGTCTACCTGGACACCACTTTTTCTATCCACCTGTTATTTGCGTATTTATGTTAAGTCCGAGAAAACCATGCAGGCTTTAGACCTGGCCGTGGATGTATCGACCAAATATTCACACTGCGCCAGGTCCTGGAACATAGGCATGCTTACAGACGCCCGACAATAGCTGTATTTCTCGACCTGAAGGCGGCATTTGACTCCGTTGATCGAGAAGTCTTATGGCAATGTCTGTCACTGAAAGGCGTGCCTAGTAAGTACATCACCTTATTGAAAGCTCTCTACTCGAACACTTGTGGGCATGTTAGAGCCTATGGCGAGTTGTCCAGGGAGCTATACTCATCAAGTGGTGTCCGTCAAGGATGCCCACTATCCCCATTCTTATTTAATTTTATCATAGATATTCTTATGGAGGTTTCCCTCTCGTCACCTAATTACACAGACGTTGACCCAATCACAGGTGAATTTTCTTTAGATCTAGAATATGCAGATGACATAGTCCTGTTAGGTGAAGACGCTGACAAGATGCAGAGTCTTCTGAACACTTTGAGTGGGAATTTGAGAATGTTTGGGATGCGATTTTCACCACCCAAATGCAAATTTTTGCTCCAGGACTGGTCTTCAGCGGTACCGCGGTTAACAATAGAGAGTGAAGTGGTTGAGTTTGTTGACCACTTCACTTACCTGGGAAGTAGGATCAACCCTGGTGGGTTAGTTGCCGATGAGATTTCTGCACGGATACAAAAGGCTCGATTGGCTTTTGCCAATTTGCGCCACCTATGGCGCCGCCGTGATATTCGTTTGTCTATTAAGGGTCGCGTGTACTGCACAGCAGTCCGCTCTGTTCTACTGTATGGCTGTGAAACATGGCCATTGAAAGTGGAAGATATGAGAAGGCTTCAGGTGTTTGACCACCGTTGCCTTCGTAGTATAGGACGTATTCCGTGGTGTCACCACATGAGTAATGCAGAAGTTAGGTGTAGAGTTTTAGGGAGAAGAGGTAAGTCAGTTGACGAGGTTGTGAACCTTCATCGACTGAGATGGTTGGGACACGTACTACGTATGCCTAGTCACCGATTGCCTCGTCACACAATGTTGGCTGAGGTGGGTCCAGGCTGGAAAAAGGCCCGAGGTGGCCAGACTAAAACATGGCACCAATGTATGAAGTCTCTGACTGTTGGTTTAAGCCATGTAGGACGATGCAGACTAGGTGGTTGGGGTCGGTGGGACAAGAGGAACCAGTGGTTGGAGACCCTAGGTGATATGGCTCAGAACCGAAGTCAGTGGCGCAGATGTATACACACATTATCCTCATCTTAACAACGCTATACCGAATCTCACCATTTTGTCACTCCTCTTTCTTTTCTTTTCGTACTTTATATTTCTTTTGACTGCATTCACTTATCTTCATCCTTCACCTCACTACCTTTTTACTTGATGTGCTGATATGAGGTGTGGCAACTCGGACCGTTACGCAGTAATGCCTGGTCCTATGTTGATAATGATGATGATGAAATTCTGGTATTCTACAGTGTTATAACTGTGGACAACGGTGTTTAAATGAACTTAGCGATATGTCTTTGCTAGTTGACAAATATTTGATCCAGAAGATCTCAATTCTCAAAAAAGTCGTTTTCCGCTCATTTGAAAGTGTGAAGCGGGTCAAAAAGTATCAAATGTATTCTCACGGGAGCACAAAAACGAACGGAAAAGGTGTTTTCATGTTATTGCTTCTTAATATACTGTTTACAGAATGGGATTTCACTTATTTAAATACACATATACGGTAGTAGAATACGCTGAGCACGAGTATTGACAATAGGCAGAAAATCATTGGAAACTGTGAGACACTAAATAACTGTGTCTTCACAGTTTATGATGCTTTTGCGATGTTCATCCATTTAGGAGAATTAATCCTGGACCGTTAGATATTGCGGCGAGTGCATTACTACTTAACCACTACCCCTGAACTCAACAGTTTCCCATAACAGTTCTCAATGGGACACATTTACATCGGCTGAATTCTTTTGGGCGTACCTTAACACCTGCGCATGTGTTATGTCAAATGAAGCAGAAAAAAAGGATTTCTAGTGTAATTCGACCAAAATGTAACTTCATTCGATGATGTTTTTAATTGTTGGTATGTTCTATGGATTTGTTTGTTAGAGTCCGTCAGGTGATCGAATTCCAAAAATGTTTCATTACTTTACATACTTATGGTTATCCTACATCTTTTTATACATTTTTTTTTATCTATCTAATCGCCATTGATATCATGATTTCCACTAATTTACTTTTTTGTGTTGTTTTATTACCGTTTTTCTGATGATGAGTTGTTGCAGCATGGACCAATACACTGATAAGCCAGTCCCTGGATTGTTGATATCTGCTTGTGTTCCATTTTCAGCTTATTTTTGGTAGGAAAGACTTTAGACTAGCCTTATAGTTAGTCATCAAAGGATGTATAGTGTAATAAATACTGCTACACAGATAGATGAGTAGAACTGAGAAAGTGTTGGAGTGCTTTTTGCACGATATTCTTTTTCAGCACATAAATAGCTTTTCAAAGTTTCTATTCGTTGACTGTGATGTATGCTACAACAATCACATACCGATTTCTTTAGCGGAAAGTGCTTATTGTCACTTGGTTGATAAATTTTACTCCTTGTTTTGTTAGCGCCAGCTATGAGTGGCTTTTCTACTGGAAGAGTATTGCACAAAATCCAGTTACCGTTTCGTGATGTAAGCTTTCATTATTTTATAAGTTAAATCCACCTTAGTGAATGCACTTTTATTTGTATCAAGTTTTCCAATCTGTTTTCTATTGGAAAATATTCTGTTTGCTGCAGATGTTAACGGCCACTCATCTTTGAAGAAGTTCGAACATACTCCATGTGATATACCACTGCAATCTGACGGGAATGTGTCAGATCCATCGCCTAAGAAAGAAGAGACAAACTGGACAAGAAGTAGGAAAAGAAAAATGCATAACTCCTTTCCTTCTGATGCTGTACGATCGATTCGTCGACGAACTGAAAGCAGCAATTCCCTCCAGTCTAATAATAATTCTACTGTTGGTCTGGGTCACCATGTGGTCGATATACGAGCAGCATACGAAGACGATGATGAAGATAGGTCAACAGAATCGATTTCTGAATGCACTAAATCACCAGATAGTTCCAGACCTAGTAGTCCTCTAGTTGGTCCGGTTTTATTGAATTCAATGTTCGATCTGAATGCACAACTTTTCAAACCATGTCAAGATGGTAACAATAATCGATCTCTCAATATATCAAGTGAATTAGCCTCACGAGTTTTATTCCTTACTGTGGATTGGCTACGTCGTTTCGATGGCTTGAAACGTCTACCGTAAGCAAATATTATTGTCTGTTTCCTTATGTTAAAGTCAAATCCTATACCGTGTTGTGAAAAGTTACAGCAAGGAACTTTTATAGGTATTTACTTTCAATTAACTTGTATTTTGTGTTAGGTATAGTTAGAATCCTGGATCCTACATATGTGGAGTTCACTTTTCGACTATCTATCCTGTTTATGAATATAACAAGTAACTGAGGTCATTTGTGTAGGTCTATAGTTGTGGTTTCACTTAGAAATATTCTTACAGTATGGCGCTATTCTGATTGGTTGATTGATAAACACCTTCGTTAGCAAGATTGATGACCACCTGATGAAAGCATTCTAGATTTGCTCTACTTTATTTCTCTATTTTCTATCCTGATGCCTTCCACATTTATATCAGATGTGACAACATAGACTGTTATGTATTAATACCCAGGTTCTACGTTGGTGCTGACTAACTAACTGAAATTTATTCTCTATGACTCATGAAGGTGTAGTGAAGGGAAATAAAAATCTGTGTTTTATTTCGCTAGATAACCCTGTTATTTGAACTAGTTTGATAATTCTTCCTGAGAAGTTGGAAGCCGAGCCTGTCGATTTAGCTTCTAACGACAAGTTGAAAAGGATTTATGGGATAACCAAGACATGGGTTAACATAGAATTTTATACAAGTGAAGATAATTTTAACGTCTACATCTTTTGCGATTAGTTCACTAAACTGACCTACAGATATTTACTATCTGCTTGCATAAAACGATAATATTCAACGTTGCCTTTTTTGGAAAAGGAAGCTGGTCGCAGTCATTCCCCGTTTCCATCATTTCTCAAATTTACAAACAGATTTAAACTAAAAACCTTTATCAGTGTTCTGCATCAAATTATCGATGAACTCATCTTTCCATCTCTTCTTCTAGGTGATCAATTTACCACGGGAAATATAACGTTTTGACTAACAAGTAACATAGGTTAAACACCAATGTGATTAATTATGCATGGGAGGAGAAAAACTAGCAGTACATTTCTTTACTTGAATCATGCTTGCACTTACACAATTTTTTTTCGAAGCAAAAATTGATGCCTACAGACTCTATAAACCAGATTAAATTACCTTAGATAGTAACTGAATCTCCCTTAAATCTATTTGAAGGTTACAGTGATAACTTGTTTGTTGTGTGGTTTAGATCATGAGTAGCAAGCTGATCAGTAAAACAGTAGTACAAGAACTTCAATCACCATCTATGAATTAATATGATCGGGGATAAGTGTGCTGCACTTATTTATTTTAAACTCATACTGCTTGTTGTATTATCACTGTGAGCTATATCACACATCAATATTATTCACATCACTTCCTCTTCTCAATTCAACCGAGATTTGAACTATGTTCAACAGATCATTGATATAAATGGAAACTGTGACTGGTGGTGTTGCTCTACCCCACCATTAGTTGACGAATAATAATCTAGTATATCAATTTACAACAAGGCTGACTTCTGTATATGTTATTTGACACTTCTTTAGAATTAAGTGTTTCACAATAACAGTAATAGAATTTTTGTCGACTGGATCGTCGTGATCTAATCATCTTTGAACCACTTCGCTTGTTTTTTTACTCTTACATTTTCATCATTTCAATCTGATGAGTGCTAGATGTTGACTGTTGTATGCATTACACAAGTACTCCTGTCGATCAAGTGTAAATAGCGTTCAATTTACACGAATACATTTTTGATACTAATAAAAGTGATGCTGGTAGGGTCGCATTATGGTGATGGACTTTCTCAAATGAATTTCAAACATCCTGACCTCAGATTATGAGTTCAGTGAATAAATGCTTTAATTTAAAATTATATGTTATAGTATGGTGTGATAATCACTTCATTATTGCACTTTTAGATGATGAATTATTAGAATTCTTGGTGTTTATGTTTCAGAATTGGAGCTCAACGTGATTTGGTAGCTATTTCGTGGTCTGACCTTTTTGTACTTGGATTATGTCAAGCGGCTGATCAAATTAATCGTGCTCAGTATCATAAGTCAAGTCAAGAATTAAACGATCCACAGTCAGGAAATAATTCATGTTCACAGAATGACAACAGTGCTGGTAAGACTATGTTAATGAACAGAATGCTGCAGAATAAAATATACTATTTTCAATATGGTACTAAAATGTTAAGCAGTAGTCAGTTTATTAAGTATAAATAACCTAAATATACATGAGAATAATAGCAGAAATGTTGATAATATGTGGTTTATTCTTAACATGATGCGAATCAACACATACATGTTTTTCTTTGAACTTTGTACCAGTAATTACTATTTCTAATAACGAAGCAAGTTTCTCAGAAAGTTGTTATTTTGACGTTTTAAAGAGACATATTATCTAAAGAACTTTAGAGCAACCAAGTTCATTCTTCGCGAGAAATTAATAACACCTATATTCTGAATAGATATTAATTCATGCTAACAAACCTGAATAGATCGGTGATTGTTTCATGTTTGAACACTTATTTCTAGTGAAGACTTCACATAGTTTCGTTTATTCCATTGATTGAGTCATCTATCTACGAAATATTAAATGGTTTGAAGTAGCTAACTGAGTTTCCACTACTTCTAAGCATTCAAAAAGAAACTTAGTCATTTATACAACTACAGGTTTACTCATCCAATCGCTCTTTCGCTTTTGAAAGCTTAAAAAGTAGATAGCAAGATCAGTAGCGATTATAAATCAATAGAGGAGAAGTGGTTTTAGGGAGTTTAGCAGTCTTCCTCAGGTGATGATTCACTAAATATTGTCTTCAGCAATGAGGCTGTTGTTTTGAAATTTCTTTACGTTTAGTCTAAAACTTGGGTACCGTGATGGAGTACAGTCCCACATCAGAGTTTTTATTTCATACAGCAGAACACAGTGATACAGTATTATTCACTAGATGTGTATGATACGAATATGAGCACTCAATTATGCTCGAAACGTCATCCAGTAGATAATACTGTACCACTGTTTGCTGTATTGAATGAACAATCTAATATGCAATTTATTTGCCTTTCCTCACTCCAAACTACTAGTTTAATATTAATGATGGATAGTGGCTAGCAATGGAATCCAGGGCGTGCGTTTCGTCCTATTTGGGACTCGTCAGCTGACGATAACATCTGTTATTGATACAGAAAAGTTTGTTGGTGTACCGGAAATCTTTTTCCTGTATGAATTTTTTAATACTCTGATGTTTTACAGCAAAAGGCTTCCATTTCATTGCGAACACCATCATTATCGGTCTTCATATATGCATGTGGAAATCACATTTGTGTCATCCTTTTTGGTTGTTATTACAGTTGATATCCACAGTATTCTGACTACTTGTTAGCTTATCTATTGTTATTGTTTTTTTATTTTGATGAGTAGTGAAAGTCATTACCCATTTTGTTTACTTCTTGAACCTTGACAGCTAAACAAGTCAGTGGAAGGCAACAAGTAGATTCTCCATGCTGTGCTACAGCAACGAGTTCGCCTATGAAAGAGTCAACGGATGTATCTCACTTGAAGCCTAGTTCTTCGTCATCTTTAGCTGTGATAGAATTGGTTGAACAATTGATGAAACAGTTCTCAGGAGCTGAAATCGATACACATGAATACACCTATCTTAGATGTATGGTTATACTTAGTTCCGGTACGTTGTATTGTCTTTTTTCTGAAATATATCTCCTTTCTATTTCTGCTGGTGAAATACAACTAACGTAGTGGCATATTGTCTATTGTTTTATGCTTACCAATGAACCCAATACCTTTTGTTACACTGTAACAGACAAAAACAAAAACGGAAGTAAAATGTGTTGCATTTGGATATCACTAGTTTAAGCTGTAACACTTCGTATCATTACAGTGAGAGAAAATTAATAAAAATGAAGTCAAAGAAGTAAAAATACTGAGTAGAAAAGGACTCAAATGAAAAGCAGAAAGGGAATAAAAGAAGTAGGGACAATTAATATCGATTGTAGAGGTGTTTAGAAAAACAACAAGATATATGTGCACATCTGCTTGCCTTCTGTGGACTTTTAACTTGATAGCTGAAATGCTTCAACCAACGTCTTCGATTGTCTTGTAGTTGCACTTGTATCTCAAACACAGGCTATGCATAGTGTGAGCACTAAGACACGCATTACACACAATATAATGTAACCACACTACACTAAAAGACGAAGAGTTAAAAGTGAACAGTCAATTGGTTTCAAAGGTACACCCACCTTTCACATATATTTCACACAGGAAAACATCATGATCATTGTTGATTCTCATCCCAGATCATGTATGATAATCCCTGGAGTCGCTGAGTTGCATAATCTCTTGGACTTCATCTGAGGAGTCTTGATGCATCAAGCAGCCAATACAGATGTCCTTGATCCGACTTCAACATGTAGTGATCACATCTCTGCTCCTTCCAATTAGTCCTAAGTTTCGGAAACAGTATCAAAGTCACCGGAACGACATTCGTAGCAGATGTTCAGGCAAGACCAGTACTTTCACATGACATCATCAAATGAGTAAGTTTTCATCACACTCAAATGAGCACTATTGCAAGTCAGAATTGCTTGTGATGTCACCAGATTCGACGGGGTTGTCGGATATCTTACGCTTAGGGAGGTCAGGTTTTCAGAGACACAGAGCAGGACTGCTCATAGCAAGGCGTCGTGACATCGAGTTTACAATCAGGCTAACATTGTGATTGCACTTAAGGTTGTCCAACTTGTCGTATATGACTCTGGCTTATGATATTCAGTTGAAAATTTCATCAACTATACTTCCACCAGTATTCACACAACTATTCGAACTTTCCGATTGTTTCCAACATTTCACCACCAAAGATGAGTGTAGGGCTCGATCTCTATCAATCTTACTAAATACTTTCCACTTCGATTGTGTAAAGCAAATATCACGCTTATGGACACCTATTAAATACGATTTGAGTAGCCGATATGTTATTTAAGAAAATGAAAACAAGTGCTTCAGCGAAGAGATTTTTATTCACTAAGCTGTACAATCTTATTTATATACAGTTTCGGTGAGGATTTACAATTTGTTTCGTGTATGAAAGCAGTTAGTTAAGCATTGCAACAAGCAAGGTAACATAAATAACAATGGAAATATTATTTTCGTCCTAAAATGATCAAAATGCTTATGAATGTTTTAAATTAATCAGAAGGCGTAGTAAAAAACAAAGTTGTCATGACCTAAAAATGAACATCTGGTTAGATTAGTGAGTATTGCTCAAGATGACATAGAAATTGAGTAAAGATGTTATTTCACCGTAAAATGGTAGTGCCTTGATGCTGCAGGTTGATGGGCCTTTCTCCTGGTCGCAGATCTGCATCGCTGTTATGCGCCCTCTAGAACTATCTCAAGAATGTTATTGGCGGTATTTTTAGAGAGAGATGGTAAATCAGTAATTACAAAAGAGAAGTGCTTGTACTATTTGAAGCAAATGGCTTCTATATCACCCTTTATTGAATGTTATGTAGCTCAAACTTTGGAATAGTGAAAATGAGTACTCAATTTTTATCAACCACACTGTGTTACGTAAATTCGTACATAGATTTTTGGTGTTGAAGATCAGAGATCAAAAACTTTATGTCTAAATGAATACTGAAAAGACTATGAAAACTATTCTTTAGCAGATATTGTCAATATTATCAGTGGTTGGTTATTTTTTGAATAGGAGGTACCTGCTTTACTTTGATAAGGCATCAATTCATGTAAAAGTCTAACCTGTATATTAGATGGAATACATGTTGCTACTTACTAGATTAGATGTTTCCAATAGAATGTGTATTCCGTATATACATGTAGATAATCACATTGTAACGTCTGAAATCGATATTATTTGAGAGTTAACAATGCGTTCACACAACAACCCATGTGCAAACAGATTAATTCATCCCAGTATAACAACGGAGAATTAAATGTATCGATAAGAACGCTTGGTTTTTTCCACTGATGTAGTACAGTCACTCGATCTTTAGCCATTGGATTATGAAGTTTGAATCCAGTTGTTGTGTCAATCTAGTTTTGATAGTGTCTTTAGATATCATGCAGTATGTATAGCTCAGAGATCTGATACACGAACCTATATTATGGTTACTGATGCATATTATTTTTATTCATCTCATCTTGCTTTCATTTCATGTAGGGCGTTTGTGTATTAATGCCAGAGATGCCAATTTAGCCAAACAAATTACTGAGATGGAATCACGTGTTTTGAGTGAATTTTCTGAATTCTTATCAGCCCGTGCAGCAGCTTCACCATCCAGTACTGGTTCTCCTCCCTCGAGTAGAAAAAAGATGACAAGAAATGTCATCAAAAGAGTTCTTGTCCTGACACAGCTATTATCTACACTTCGTTACTTAGATCCAAAAGATTTAGAGGAAGCATTCTTTTCAAGTGAGTTATATTCTTTTATATAGAAGGTTATCCTAGGGTCAATCGCTTATGAAGCGATTGTGACAATGTTTACATTTCATCTGTTGCACTATCAACTCTCAGTACTTTCTGAAATATGTACCATTTCTGTTTGTTAGTTTATTATTCCACGTTGGTCTGCACAATCATTCCAGTTAGAGTAGCTGAGTTTCAGTGTGATATATATCCTTTCACTAGTGAATGAGTATTGAGACTGAACAAAAACGACTGTCTTCATCTTCTTAAATTATCAAAGATAGCTAGTTTTCCCAGCGATATAGTCGAGATTTCGTTTTCTGGATAGTGTCAAAGTAAAATGTGAGATTTGTTTCATTTTACTAGCGTGATTCCACTGTTTCACAAGTACTTCAAAATGTAACATTCACCTAAGCAGAAGCTGTTTGTTTTAGCTACTAATGCTTTACAAATTATTTTTAATGAGTGGATAAATTTATCTATTCTTTCTGAATTGACTAGTAGTGTGATATGTGCTACTTGCAGGAACATATGTTAGTAGTATATAGTATGATGTTCATGGGAAAAGCAAGTAGAATTGTCATCCAATCAGTCAAGATTCTGAAGAAGGAAATGAAAAATGTTAGATAGGAAACGAAGCAACAGAAATTGAAGACCAACTCACCTCAGGTGTGGAATACAGAGACTATTTGCATGAACTGTTTTTAGTGTAAGGTTTTCATACTTCACAAAGACTAAGTGTAAATTCTCAACTTCATCACTTCTCACTACAGCAGCATAATTCTCTCTTTACATTTATTTATACGGCTACCTGATCGAACTATCTATGATAATATCCAGTAACAGTGAATCAATATCCAACTGGGAACCACTCAATGAGTCAACGTGACCATTAAACCAGTCTTAATTTGAGGAAGGCGCGTTAGTGAAGTAAATGTATGTAGTAGTAATGCAACAATCCGCAAAAATATTAGGTCAAAAAACCATTCTGGGCTGTCACCAGGATTACACCAACCTATTCGCTTAATATTCATTTGACTAATATAGTCATCTGCGGAGCTTTTCTGTTTGAAATTTGCATTAAGCTGGAACACCAATTTGGGCTACTAGTAATGCTTTTTTGAATGGGAAAGGTGGCTTTTGTAGGTTTACTGATATGCTGCTTAATGTCAGCCGTGTGTACCAAATGTACTTTCATAGCCATTGTTAGGTCGGAGTTAGAAATTTCCATTGGAGTAGGCTATGATCTTTAGCGGTATGAAAGTGTTAAATTGTAGCGATGAATCGTTACCGTTGTACGTTTACTACTCATTTGATTTCGACTATCAAAATATGCTTTCTGATAGCATGTATTCATATACTAATCAGTGCTATACGTTTAAACTTTTTTATTCTTAGATTTACTTGGATCAGTATCGATCGCTCAAATTCTTCCATATTTATTAGAATCAAATGATCTGTTTGTTCAAAGTCAAATGGTAATGAACTCATGTTTATTGGACAGTCCTCTTGTTCACAAGCCCGGTATGAATTCAGTTAAATCTATGGACAAACAAGTTTTGAAGTCTAGTTCAGAAGCCACTGATCATGAATTGCTTCAAAATAGTGTAACGGATAAAAATGATTTCCCCACTTTGTTGTCGTCTGTTCCGAATCAGACACCATCACAGAGCAGACCAACTTCTTGTCAGATCCTGTCGTGTAGTGAATTGAAAGATCAACACATAGAACTAACAAGCAATACACCACTTCCAAACGATGAAGCTAAAGACGCAGCTTAGGTATTAAAGATGAAAAGTTGAAGATCGAAGTCCCTCTTAAAATGTCTTTCCTATCAAGTTACATGAATTTGAAGAAAAACTGAGAAAAAGCGCCCTATATTCCTTTTAGCGCCAATACCGTTAGGGATATTATCGCTGATTGTTCAGTTCTATGCTGAAGAATGGTTTGGAGTGGCTTAGCATGACAACTAGATAATTATTCCTTCGAGCAGTTTATGCTATGAAACGTGTGTATTCCTACAAACGCTCCAAGTTCTTTTTTCGGTCTTAAAATTTTTTCAGTGAACATGAAAAGACATTTGTATATTTTTCTCTTACTTAACGGCAGAATGGGGGTTGTAGTTTCCAATCTATGCACACTATACATTCACAGTTTATTTATTTATACAGCTACCTCATTTCTGTGCCAGGTTTAATATGTGTTCGTTATTCCTGTCTCTCTCATTTTACTGACTATGTAACACATAATAAATTGGAAGATCCTCTAATCATTCCTTACAGCGTAAACATGCATATGTATACATACTTTATGCAGCTTTTCTTTATTTCATTTGATGACTTCAGATTATTCCTTTTTCAAAGAAACCCACAAATATGCAACGGAGCTTTTTTCTTTCTATACACCTGTTGTCTTGTTCAAGTTACTTATAACCACTAACAGTGATTCAAAATGTTATGATTTCAATCACTGATAATTTCTATTCATCATATATATATATATATATATATATATATATATATTATTGTGTACTAACTAAGCAAATTTAAGAGTATTAACATACGTTATTCAACGGACAAAGAGCGCCACCTTCTGATTTTGTGATTTAAGTTTAATCCATACTATACCTATACATGCATACACAATAATGAGTGGATCAGGAATCCGAACTACTCTTATACTTCGGTTTTAAACCTGGTTATTTCTTTTCATTTGCATACAAAAATTCATAATGTACTTAACTCTAGTGTGTTGTGTGATATCCTAAATGTGGAATTGACATTTCTCCCCCTTGTTTTGTCTTGTGTGTGTGTTCTCCCATTTGTAGATGTGTTTATAACACCGTGATCTAAATATTAAAATAGTATTGTAAATCTGTGCGTAAGCTTATATACATATATAAACATACATGCTTTCAAAGACTTGTTCACCAATAATTCACTGTATCTTGAAGGATAAAAAATTGACATCTTTAGGCACTAAGAAGTCAAGTGTGCAAGTGTAGTCACTTTAGTTTTATTATCAGGAACTTCTACAAGATTGGTAACCGTGACATAATTACACAAGTTTGTGGAACAGACTAAAAGTAAGACATAAGATAGAGTTGTAAATAGTCTTTTAATAAGTTACCAAGGACGATAGCATTCAGTCTATGTGAAACAGCTGGTCTATTGATTTAAAATCACATGAAAGATTCTTCTTTTGGGTAGGCCAAATAAATCAGTGGTTTAGATCCAGAAAAGTTAGTAAAAAAGTGACAAGTATTATGCATAGGTCAAATGGAATGAATGTCTTCTCAGTGCGCTAAATAGTTGGCCCGTTTATTGAAATAATACTGAACACCTGAAAATATCAGTAACACGACATAGATCCCGGCTGCTATAAAGCAATTGTTTGACACCAATACATAAGCTTCCTCAACATGCAGAGGGGCATAACCACTAGCCGCCCATGCGGTTTCATTTAATGGTATGTCCTCAGAGAAGGCGACTGCATTTACGCGGGCAAGAACACCCATAAGAAGCTGAAAAATAAAACAGTGGGAATAGTTAGAGATATTATTTTACGTCAAATGAAAGTTGCTTCGTAGGGAAATCAAATTATCACTTAAAAGATGAAATGTACATCGGGGTAGCGAGGCAAATATATATTTTTACCTTCCTTATTTATGGAGTCTACAGAAAGAAAACTAATCACTCTAGTACCTGGGTTGTGTGATTTGCAATTCTGGTATCTTGTGATCGGGAACATTTACCAACAGTTTAGTAATACAAATCTTAGACTGCAGAGTGAAAACCACCTGAGTAATGTAACGCCTTGCACAGAAAGGTCACACCACTACAGCAAGCGAAAAGAAAATAACAGGAAATAATCGGATGAAGGTAGATAAAAATGCTCAAGCAGTTGAAGATCGATAACGAACGAATTCATCAACACAACTCGGACCGATTCCCAGCTACATCTCACAAAGGTTCTCTAACCATTGACTCTTATAAATAATCTGGAAAGACAGCTGCTATCTTGATTTGGTGGTTGGGTTAATTTATCACAACGCAACAAACCATGCTGATGAGGACACTTGTTCCCTTAGGATGCAATCATCATACCAAAAAGATCTGTCGGATAGAGGTAAGACAAAAAGCAGTTACCATTAAGGTGTAAACAGCTACATTATAATGGGGGTCCGAAGGCGAAGTCGTACTTCCGGATGAACGGAATGTGATAACAGTAAGGTGTTTTCGTGCATGGCTGGAAGTCCATACTGATGCTGCCATGCGTTCGGAAATGGGAATTAGAAAAGGTTTACCGGAAAGCAAACTCTTCGTCCTGTGGTATTCTGGTGCCGACGGTATGGGTTTTCTTGTTTAAAATTAGCACAATTAAATCACAATCTAACAATCTTAAAAAGGTCGTAAATGACCAATTTGAAGCGCGGGCTCTTCGGTGACATACTAGTAACTAGCCACTTCGTCTTTCAGTTGCCTCGCAAGAGCAGTTTCCATGACGTGGGCACCAGGGAAGTGCACCAATCACCTGCACGCTTTCAACAGAATACAAAATTCAGTTAGTTATAACCCTCCTTTCTTCTGTCGCCCTTTAGTGCTCACTTTCTAACATGGAAATCAGACCCCTTACAACTTTTTCAACCTCTCACCTTGTGATCATTGTCAACGATGATCCTAACAAGCAAAACACCATTTGTAGTATCCTAAAACCACGTTGCTAATTTTACATTTGACGTGTGGACGTCCCCATCCTATACCAATCTCACAATAGGTGTCTCTTGCTGGAATCTCGAGTAATAGATATATCCAGTGTTTCTGAGACATGCATGCAGGACCATAATATGTTTTTTTACTTGGCCTCATATGGGTAGTATGGTGAATCCGCAGGATTCAGGGGTTTCAATAACTAGCTCTCGTGGACTCGCTAGTGTTGACAAAGAATCAAGGAGTACAGTAGAAAGCGCGCCGCTCAACTGCATACCAGTCAATGGACGTTTGTATGCTGTCTATTTGAATAGGTCTTTAAAAATGGAAACACATTGATATCGATTCGTAATCTGCACCTACTCCTCTTACTAACTGTAATTCGGGTGATACGAAGGGTGAGTTTTACCAAAAGCTATTAATTTCACTATATGCAGCTAAAAACGCTTAACTATACTCATAGTGGCCAGTGACTTCAACACTGAATTAGGGAAGCTGCACTAAACAGAAAGGCATCTAGGAAGTATTGCGTGCCAACTAACCGACAACAGCGATCGTCTCTTACAATTTAGTGATGACAATCACTTGTTTCTGGTTAATACTAACTTCAAGTACAGAGAGAGAGAGAGAGATACTGTTTCAATTCACATTCGCCGATATCACACCAATGATAGACACAGATAGATCATATTGTTAGGAGTCATCAATGGAGACAACCGGTGTAGAATTGTAGCTCTTTATGAAATACTTATTTAAACTCCAATTACGCGTTAGTACCAGTATGCGTACGTCTCGTTTAAATGGTTGCAGGAAACAGGTAGCAGGGAAGCATCTATGTACCAGTTTGGAAGATGACAACAAGTGCGTATTTAGTTAAGGAGGAGATAGTCCAGCATTTATCTGAACATGGCGTAACATTTAGTCTGCTATAAAAATAACTGTAAATACAGTTGGTAATCCATGTTAACAAAAAGCAAAAGAATTCACCAACCTCATTTGAGCTGACTGTAGCGAGAAAAGACTCCACTTTGCTTTGACTACGATGAAGAGCGAAAACAACCTACACGTTGATCGAGTCTTCGCAATGACTGCAAGCAGTGATGGGTGGTGAGAGCGAAAAGGCATCAGCACTAGGTGCAATACTCGGCAACTATATTCGCTTATTATGAATAATGACATAACGAAGATGATGATTAGTAAAATCATCATTGAGAAGCATGCGATGCAGATAACTTCTCAAGACAGACAGCTAGAACGTTGCGTAGTACAACTGAAGAGCAGCTCAACTGACCTAAAGCCACACTTCTATTGTCCAGCATCCAGCCCAAACCTGAGTGGAACATGGGTGTCCGTCGTCCAAACCTCCTCGAAGTTGAGGTTGTTTCAAACCTGAAACAATACAAAGCAGCAGAACCTGATGTCCAGCCACCATCGGCTTTCAAGCATGAAGGTGCAAAACTACTCAGCAGAGTGAAGAAGGTACTAGGATAGACAAACAAAAATCATCGCAGAACCTCACAAACAAGTGCATCGGTTCACGTTTCTACAGTTCAAAGTAGCATATAATAAAAGAAAAAGTGGGTAGAAAAAAAGCTACATCAAAGTAGATAAAAGCGCATGGAAGAAAAGAGAATTTAAAAATTATGGTCAAAAAATTCAAGCTTTAGAAGACGTTAAAAGGTTATTACAATCCACACTGTAGATAACGATACGATGCTCCGACGATACGATTAGCGGTAGGACAATGACCTCTCAACTCGATGACACTAGAAGATGATGGGACTGGTAGTTTATTTCCTCCAACCGAACAATAATAGGTGAAAACTCAGTCATTTGTATATCCTTAGATGACCTTGGCCAGAGGAAACAAAATAGCATATTCAAAATGTAAAATGAACCAATCAGCGTTTAGTATCATAAAAGGCGGTAAAAAAAAACAACAAGCAACACAGCATGGCGCAAAAAGGGCTAGAAAATAAGGCTTAAACTTTGCAGTGATAATATAAACATATTATAAGTTAGTTTTCTTAGGGACTAGCCATCCCTAACAAGGGTAAATACACCCACAACCGTTGATTCACATCGTCTCAGGGATCCCAATCAAGTACAACTATGTCTGACCATACGGCTCAGGCCAACTGTCAGAGACTTCACCGATTGGTCTCACTTCCTTCTGGCCACCCTGAATCCTTCTCCCTCCTAATTCAAATTCCCATAGCATGGTATATCGAGGTAGGCGGTCGCTTGGCATGCACAGTACATGTCCAACCCATCTCAGTCCACCAAGGTTCACAACCCTATCAATCAATTTGGTGGATTTGTCTAGTACCCTTCTCTTGGCCTCGACACTGCTCACGCAGTGATTCCACCAGACGCGAGCAACGCTACGAAGACATCCGTGACCAAGACCCTGTAACCGTTTCATGCCTTTTACTTTCACCGGCCGTCCAATAGCCCCACAACAAGACAGCGCAGTAAACTCGTCCTTTGATAGATAGCCGGACGCCGCAGATGACGCAAGTTGGCAAATGACAAACGGGCCTTCTGTATCCAAGCTGAGATTTCGTGAGCATCCAGGCCGTTTGTGCTGATGCACCTCCCCAGGTAAATGGAGTGGTCAACATATCCCCCCACTTTATCATTAAACTGGCAGACGACGTTTTTATCCTCCAATCGACCATAGACAGGTTTCACTATGGGCTGTTCCCTGCGACCAGTAAGGTGCAGATATGTATGAGTCTGTACTAGCGAGTGATCGGAGTTTAAAATGGTACTCCCGAAACAGGAGCAATCCTCCACCGATGGTTCACACCAATATGTTCTACGTGTCCAACGTTGGTTTCATGTCGGCGGACGCTACGTGACAGTGTCTCATTCTGACGCTTTAAATTACTGCTGATCAGAAACAAGTGATTTTCGGAAGGAAAGTACAACGAACGATCACTGTCATCGGTTCTTTGCCATGGGATTTCGTAGATATCTCGGAGATGGATTTCCAGTTGGTTCAGCTTCCGTAGATGAGTTTTAAAGTCACTTGCCACTATGACTACATTTGAACATCTTGCTTTCTGTAGCAAAATTGACAGGTTCCAATAGGATTCATCCTTTGCACCATCCGAACTGCAGTTGGTGGGTGTGTAGGCATCGGCTAGTTTTCCGATCCTTCCAAGTCCTTGCAGATTCATTCAGTCGAACAGTTTACAGACGGCTGTGAACCAATATTCAGTCATGAAGTGCACTTTCTGCTCTGTAACTTAATACTGTCTACGCCAGCGAGTCTATGAGAGCTAGCCATTGGATTTCCGACTAATCGCAAGGCGGATTTTGGGGATTCATCGCAAGGGAGTTAGGTGAAGTCAACTTAGAAACCACAGTTAGATGCTGTACACGTGCTTCAGAGATAAAATGTACATCCATGACTCAAATTCCAGGGTTCTGGTAAACGATGCTTGCTATCTGATTCGGCATAAGGTTCGAACGTTGAAAGCTCAAACATGAAGTCTGTGGCGGGGTTCCAGGAAACTAAGAATGAGGTCTCGACAGTTTTAATTGCTGGCAATGTTCGCTGAGTGTAAGGTCGGCGAAGGTTTAATATTAGTATCAGGGGGTGAAGGTAAAGGAGACAGTTGAGAAAGAAAGGTCTTAAGTATCACTATAAGCGTGTGTGTGTGTGGGGGGGTTGACACTTCTCGGCTGCCAAACCGTGGAACGGTACTTTTTCTTAGTGCATCTAGAAGAGAAAAAGATTCGTGTGACCGCAGAGCTCACAGGACATTTGCTTAAGGCTTGTCACAGCCTTTTGAGGATTTTTGACGTGATTGTTCTAGTGCTGGACAAAGAAAATCCATACGGCCGGCAACGGAAGACCATGGGGCAAAGAGGATTGTACTACCTTTAAGATCAACCTTTTCTAATTCCCCATCCTTCCCATAGGGAAGGCAGCATCAGCGTGATATCTCTAGCTATCCTAGGGGAGCACCTTACTGCTGTCACATTTCATCCAACCAGCAGTACGACTTTGCCCTCAGACCAACGTCACAATGTAGCAGCTTACAGTGCAACGATAACTGCTTTTCGTCTTACCAATATTCAACAGACTTTTCTGGAATGTTAGGATCTTGAGGGAACAAGCTTTCCAACTAGTGTAGCTAGTTGGGTCATTGTAATATGCAAGCCCGACCACCCTGTCAAGGTAGCAGCTATTGGCCTGTTAACAGGTGCTTCATGTTTACATTTTATAAATGCACTTAGTGGCGTAAACATGATTCTAACCGGTTGTTTTAAGATAATCTTGTTCGTTATGACCACTCCACCATAATTATCAGTACGAATTTTGGTCAAAGTAAACTTCAATGACTGGTAACCTTGTTCGAGTACGCATCAACAAGTCAGACCCGAACATATAAAGGACATGATAATAAATCACGAGAATGGCATTTTATTTAGAAATTGTTTCACAAGAAAAATAAATACTTCTATGCTTTCGTTAGGTTTATCATCTTTGAAACCATACCACTATCGGTGATGGTACCAATCCATATGGCACATTATGATCATGCTCACAAACCTTTGGCTTTTTAGTAGCTTGAAAAACGAAAATCAAAACCATATATTCTTATAATGTTAGTTATAAGGGCCATCACCACACGCATCCATAATGGAAACTTTTCGCAAACAAACTAATTCTCTGAAAATGATCACCTGCGAATTCTTCATTGTTATACATCAATAGTCCATGCAGTGGCAGTGTGGTGAGCAAACACATACTAATGACGTTGACCATGCTACACAGCATCTACAGCCTGACTAGTCGCCCCCTAGAGTTACCTGTCTAGTTCAAACCAATGTTTTACAAATGTTGCGACTCTTACCTTGAGTCTTTAGAACTGCTAAACTCATAAGACAAGATTGACATGTCAGAAAAGCGCACACCATGTATCCAAAAGATTTGGTTTAATATTAGTTAACCTTCGGTGAAGACCGAGTAGAAGTTATAGCATCACATATACGTTTACATATATGTATGCCTTGGGCTGATAGAGAACTAACGCTAAGCCATAACCGATATTTGCTGGGCTAGTCTTGCTCAATGGTGCATAACCACACATATTCCTCAAAGAGATGGCTCTGGGTTAGCCTTAGGAAATTATTTAACGGTTATACTATGCTAATGAAACAAGCCTTAATAAATGAGTTAGATAAACACATCATTACCGGACTAACAACCTATATCTGGAAAAAAAACTAAGTTTTACAATACTTACAAGCATCAAAATACCCCATACACTGAGAAGGAGGAGTACGACCGAACACTTTGAACCAATAAGCGCCATTTTATTCAAAGTGAGCGCGATCGAGAACCGTAGTTTCTGTCTCCAACGCTTAACCACATTTTCAACTTATGTTCATCACTTCTTTTATGTATTAAATCTGAGATAAGATAAATTTTCATTTAAAATGTTTGTCGAAAAAGATGATACCGGTTATCTAGGTGTAAATTTTCAACCAGTGTCTACTCAATGGAAAAAGCCACGTTGCGATCCTGCCGTAACAGAGAAGAAAGTCTGAAAATTGGGGTACCAGTCGCCGGAAGCGGTTCTAACCTGCAAAGTGCAATATCCAGCTCTGCGCGAGTGAGATAAAGCGTTAATCGTCGTTGCTCTGGCTGGTCAGTGCTATATGGCCCTCAGAGAAGATGAAGCGGTAGTTTCTGATTTGGCAAACATCGAGGCTTCTTTCTTAGGCTGGATAAACGCGTTTTTTCAACGGCTGACATTTTTTAGGCAACATAAAAATGTCCTCCGGATCGATTGTTGTGGCAGTATATCTATCACATGGATTCAGGCAACTTGTAAGGAATGGAAGCTTATAAACATCGCAGGTGTGAAGCGTGCATCATATGATTCGAAGATGTAAGCTATTTAGTTAGTGCAGTCATCATTAACTGCCAAAGAAACCAGCATTTTTATGGGATTCGTGATTGTCACCTAAATAGGACGAGAATACTAATGTATACCTGGCGTACAGGCACCAGCATGCTGTTTTTCGTTGCCATGTTGGTTGATGGGGGGGGGGGGCAGAAGGCAATAAGCGGAAAAAATCACATTAAGTGCTGTAACGAAAACCACAACATATATATTACAGATCTAAGTTCTTTGGCCGCTTATTCACCTTCCGAGTTAAACTGAATTTCGGGCGTCATGAGGTTGCAGAGCCTGTTGACACTGTATACAACCGTGACTTGTCGTGAGAGCTGCTGATGTCTGCGGAGTCACTTGTTCGAAGACTCAGCGGTGACCAATAATTGAGGATTCTACCACTTATGGAACGAAATGCACTACCAAGTCGAGTTATTGACATGGTTGACGTAGAGTTTTGGAGGCTAATGGCGTACGATGACCATCGAGAATTCCGGGAACTGATGTACCCCAATAATGTGGCATGTTTATTTCAAATGCGTTTGGGATTTCGTGACATGCACCCACTGGTTTCCGAAATTCGTGAGACGGGTTTGGTGGGGTATATAGTGGACGGCGATGGACGAGTCAAAGTATTTAGTTTTGCAACTCCGTAAATGATAACGAAAGATGAAAAGTTTCCCGAAGTTGTCGTAATGGATTCTATGTGCAACACTTTAAGGAAAGGTATGTAGCTAAGGTCAATGTTTTTGTTTTTCAACCACCCGCTTTATCGAGTGGTTATCATGGACGACCTCTACTACAGCTCCACTGTGACGTACGGTATAACTCAACGAGAACACCGATGAACGTGGAGAATGTGTTGCAGTCTTTCAAGACTATCATGGTTGATACATCATGAACCGCGATGTTTGTTTTCATCAATGGTACAGCGGAGCAGGGAGCTGTTAGTGGTCGATTCCCGTACTGTTCCATTGTGTCATGCGTATTTCGTGTCATGCTCCCATTCACCAATAAGGTAGGTCATACACCAAAGAATGATAACCTTGCGGTTCCGTAATCAGGAATGTAAACTTATGTTCCGGGAGATGGTGTACGCTCGTGACAGATATGTATGCTCATCGATATATAATAATTCCTTAGATTTCATGAATTGAGGCGTTCTATGAGAACCGAGCATCCGGTAAGATTTTGTTACTTGGGGGTAAATCTGTGGGTCAGTCGTATATGTGGACTTCATGTCTCATGCAGGATACTGTTACCCTACGTAACGAAACCAACAACGGAGTTGGGTGCTGCCACATACACTCGAAGAAACATTTACGTAGGTGCTTTCCTCTGGAACTAAACATTCGAGAAATTTGGAAATGTTCCATGGAACTATATTGCAGGAAGGTCATTGAGGGAAATGGCAGTTCGCACTACCAGGTGCATTTTGATGTAAGTTCTTTGTTCTGATTTCTGTAGTTTCAGACGGACTGCATAACCTCTGATGTGCTGCTTTCTCTGACGAACTACGCGGCATATTATATGTACAGAAGTATGCAGGTAGTTGAATCTACAGAGGCTCACGTAGCCTTTCACGAAAGACAGAAGTACTACGTGGTTGAGAAATGTGACTGTAAATGCTTCTGCTGCACCAGCACAGTGATGCTTATGCTCTGCTGTCATTTGATTCATGTGCACGGATTTCTGTCTCGGAATTTCGGTAAATCCTCTGAGACGTTAATTCACTTCTTTGTGGATGCATTTCGCCGTTCTACAAGATGGCTGGGAAACTATAAACGCACGCATACTGAAAGTAACCAGGTTACTGTGGGCACTGGAGAAACGCGAATGCTCACTTCCGCAATGATGTATGAAATTGACTTTGTGGCCCAGTCAAACCGGGAAAGAGCACGCAGACTGTTTTTAGATACGTACGCCTGGGTTCACGAGGAGCGCCGCCTGCTGCGTTAATCTTCAATAACCTCACGGACTGCTGAAAACTCACCAACCTGGGCCCATGTTGTTCCATTTCCTAAGTGAACTTTCAGCATACTTCCCCGTATTCCTTCTTCGTTGTTTACTGAAGCGGAAATTAGAATGGGTTATGGTGATGGCCGTAGAAATGGGAGGCTTTTTGTCAGTTTTGTGACCAACGGGCCCGGGTATTTAACTAACAACCAGTGCGTTATGCCTCCCGGGCAGGCTCCGTCAAAGGAAGCCTGGCCAGCCAAGCAATGTAGCTAACCCTCACAAGGTATAGTTTCTTACCTTAAGTAAGCACGCCGCTTCTGGGATCGTCAGCTCATGAGAAATACTTACCACATGGAGGCCCCTAGCATTCTTTCCGCTTGTGCCGCACCTATCCCGATGCATCATAATGGTTTTCTCTAAGTCTTCACAAGTACCAAGTAAGGATTTGTCACACTTATTCGAAACGCAAACCGAAACCATCAAGGTAGGCATAAGGTCGATTACCCACCGCTTACACCTGTCTCGCTCCATGTATGGGGCCTGATAACACTCAAAGAACCACAAGCGAGTTGTTTAGAAATTTATTTTCACAAAGGCAACAAATACAAATACATGCAATAGTGTACATGTATATATATCTGGTGTTGAGGTTAGGTCTAAACGTCTATTGCTGTCCAGTAGAGCGGCCACCGGCCTCAGCATACTGCTCCTTGAAGACAGGCCTCATATCCTTGCGTTGCATCAAAGCCCACGACTACTTATTTAATTTTTAGTGAAACAGGATTTATTGCGACAATAATAATTTGTAGGGTGATATTTTTCCCATCTTTTTATAACTTTTAGACACGTGATATCACGATAGAGTTTAATGTCCTCCTTTCTAAACCATTCGGCGCTGCTCAAATCTCTTAGGCTTCCTTACGGATATCAATTTGCTGATGCCCGTAAACCGGCTACTCTCGTGTTAACTTCATAACCCGGGAATAAAATATTCATCATTATTTATCATATAATGTGTGAGCATTAATTTTCATATAAGTGCCGGGACAGAAAGCACTTGGGAGTCAACAAATGAAGTTAGCGTATAGTACTTTGAAAGATGACTTTCCGATGCTTACTAGCAATTAACTACTAGAAAAATACTGCCACTTAGACTGAATACCGGTCTGGTTTAACGTACCCAACATTTCCACTCCTGCCTAAATACACAGTGTTTACGTAAAATCAAAAATTACGTCCATTTCATCCGGATTGAAAGCAGTTTATGCAACTGTTTTACTCCAACAACGAATATTTATCAAAGAGAGCAGATTGCACACAAAGATAAAATCAAAACGATTTGTTGTGACAAATCTTCAACCTAGTTCTACCTTTATGACATCAACTGACCTAAAAATCACCCACGATCTACAGCACTGTACACCCAGCCTGAAAACTGAGTTGAAAGCGCTTGAAAGATGAGTAAGGAAAACCGTAGCAAAACCACAGCCTATTCAACTAAAAAACGTTTTCCAATAAGAGAGAGCATGGGGAAAAATCTTCGGCAATTTCTGCAGCACGCTTGATATTAGTAAACTTACCATATGAAAAATGGCGCCAGTCATATGAAGTTGCATAAAAATGGGTAGAATGTGGCCAAACTAGCAGTTACTTTCCCAGTTCCGCTAAATAACACGACGACTATCTGGTGGAAACTATGCAAATACCCTCTTCATGCGTTTAAGCCAGGATTAATGCTTCTTTCTGTCACTTATCTTGTAGTTTTTCCTCACTATCCGTAAACGCAAACTTTTCTCATCGGTGAAGCTAGAATGTGTTGGCAGTGCAAGTTACTTTGATCATTGCAAGGAAACATATCATGTCACACCCCTCGCGCCTTTCCCTTCTTTTTACGTCCGCTCAAGGCCACCATAGATTGTTTCCCAGAGAAATTTATCCGGAACCCACCCCCTTTTCCTGAGCGCATCAACAATCTATTCAATGGCATCACGTCTTGAGTGTCGTCTTCAGATCTCCCGACTCTTCAAATCGCGTTGCCCAGAGTAGACTTGCAATGAACTGGGATAAAATCTGTGTCTTGGTAACCCTGCGTTCACAGACTTTCTACCTAAATTATTTCCGTGGACTTCTGGTCGCCGCACTCTGCTACAGTGGTGGTTACAAGTGAACGACACTCCGTTTTTGTAACTGCTGCTTTTAGGTCCGCTAGGGATTTCTCGGGAGCCATCTGAGCTTAACGCGGACATCATCAGCGACAGTCCCCCAGTTCTGCGTCACTTAGCCAACTGGATGACTTTTGGGAAGGTGAAACTCGGATTCCGAAAACATTCCGGCTCTGGCTTACGTCCCCCGCTAAGTGGCATGACTGGCCCATACATACTGTGTCCGGATAGGGAAGTTTTCAAAGTTTCGTAGCATACGAGTCTTTTACACATGCCTCTACCGTCCGGGGAAGGGTGTTGGCCATCTAGTCTGCAACTGAGGTCGATGACTTGAATGATGCCGTCTATCAGGAGAGACCTTAAGGTAGTCTTGGGGCAGAGTTCATGCTCGGGAAATCTGTCCTTGGTGAAAAGTAATTGCTACAACCTCTGACCGCTTGCTGGCCGGGAGACAGTAGCAGGATGTTCGTATCTTGATCTACATGTGCACATGATTTTCGCCATTTGCTCCGAATGGATTTACCTGCCGGTTGCCACATCCATTACTATTTGATTAGCGAAGTCATCCAGCCTTCCAAAAAAGTAACTCGTTAAAATGGTTATATAAGTCAAAGCCGTACCTGATAATAATAAGAAATAAGGCCAGATACTAGAAAACAGACTGTCTCAGTGAAAATCCTAGAATAAGTACTCCGGGGCCTCTGCTCATAGGTACTGAGATCTAAGCGTTACATTATGATTTAGATGCTGGAGATATTAGTTTCAACGCGCCACTCATCATAACCCTGGACATTGTCTCCAAAATGGGTGCAACGTTTGAGAGAAACCAAAATGATGCTTGGGAAACTTTCCCCATTAGCTTGTTTACTTGGTCAACCAGGCGCCAAACAAGTGATTTCTTGCAGGATATTGAGGATATGGTAGACTTCTCAGCAGCTGAGGTAATGAGACGATTTGCACCACCTCAGCAAGCCACATTATATGATGTACCCGGCGGTCTACACTTGGACGTTGTTAAAAGTAAGAGCCTACTGGCTTTTGATACGTCAAATATACCATGTGATCGTAAACGTTTACACAAAAAGCTTTCACAGCTCAGTTGGCCAATAATCTATAAATTCTGAACATCGTCTGACAATGGGAAGTTTATCAAGCTAGTGAACAGAATTAGGGCCGACAGAAATTTTAAGGAAATCACTGTTGTGCAAGACAGGCCACTATGTCAACGTAGGAAGCATTTCGAAAAAGATCCATTCCTTCCACCTACGGTTTAAGAGGCAACTGGATGCGTGAAGGGATCATTCGGAGACATGAATATGCTTGGTGACCCGTCGGTATCGCCTGCAAAACAGTCCTGAGTAAACCTTGATACAAGCCATACAGCAAACTCGGCCAAAATCGAGGATTATACTACCGAACCAGTCACTCTAGTCAAAATATAGTTGACCCCCTCCCTAGGGATTGACATAAAGTTGGAAAACTCATAGGCATAGTGACAAAAATTAAACCCGGCAGAGAACATAAACCGAATAATTTTGAGCGCACCTCTTTAAAAAGCGCTATTATTTTGTTGCCAGAAGGGCTTCAATGCGAAGGGCCACTATTAAGTCACGTAAACCTACGCCCCGGGATACCGAACCTGCATGTCACATGACTGGCAATATCCCGCCCGCCGTGGGCGAGTATTGCGTCGCCGAATTATGTTTTGGTGAATACAAGCGCCACCGCATGTTACCACTTGACGTTATGGGCATTAGATTGAGCTCTGGATCCCCTAACCTTCCCAATCAGAATACAAAACCAGGCTGTTGCTCATATGGTCGTGGATTTGGGACCATGTACATCACCCCTGCTATGTGCGATAACCCGCCTGGGTCCCATTGTATTCTGTTAGCTGCAAATGATGTACTGCCCATGGTATGGAGAACAAGCTCATGCAACAGAGACGAAGCTGGAGCTACTCGAACTGGCACACGCCGGGAACAAACCTCAACGTGTGACCTCATTAGGATCCGAAGACGTGTTGGTTAGCAAACCCCAATAGGTTTAGACGCTGTAAGTTCATCCTTTCTCCTATCATTATGAGCCCTTGAAGAGTCGCTGCCCGTTTGTAATGCGGACAGCACATCACTTGTAGACAGCATGTGGGAGTAAGGGTGACGAGAAAGGCGAAAACGGATTCGGATGAAAGGTCATTGAACGCAGAAATCTGCTTTCATTCTTGCTCACCAACGCAAGCTTTCTGTCAAGCAAAACATCTGCCCCGGGGACAACGATTTCGACCAACAGTTTTATTGTCGCTCCTGCATCCTGGACGCAGACTTATGGACGGACACTCAGGAATTGTCCTGGCGCGAACTTGACAGACATGGAGGACAATCACTAGTTGTTCGTACTTGCCATGTACCCATGAATGAGACCAAGAAAGAACCCAATAGCACAGTCGGATGGGATGGTATATTTGCGACGTCGTGCCAAGATACTGGTATGTCCCAACCAACTAGCTAAATGGTCGATTAAGAGCAGTGCGACGTAGCACGACAGCGCGCCAAATGGCGTGAGTGCCTGACACGGTGCCTTGAGCTTCGCGAGTTCAGTTGAACCATAAGGGTTAGCATCAATGTTGAATCTCACCGAACCTTGGGCTACTGATTCTGGAGAAGTATGTGACGCTACGGATCACTCCCCCTTAGTGGGTTCGTGAGGACCCTAGGACTATACCAGCCAGGAGTAAAAAACCAGCGGTTTCTCCACTGGTAAAACTCTGCCGATGGGTTCACTGTGAGAAGTGACCCCTGGTCGTCTGAACTTATTCTAGGGTGTCGTGGACATTAAAATACAGTCAACAGAATTGTACGTCGGCCGTGGTCCCGTATCCTTTGACCTTCCACTCAGTGATCGCCACACCTGGAATAGAAACAAAAGTTTTTAATATCAAAAAAACGTTTCGTAAAAAGGGAAACATTCATAGATAAATACATCGAAAATGGACTTTATGCTTATTTCCATTTTGTCTACTGAAAAACTATGATTGCGTGGTAGTAAGAAAATCAATACAGAAAGGTAAAATGTTGTAGAATTTTCGCATTCCCGGCGAATAAAAAAGTTGGTAGCCCGAAATATTTGAATTTAAAAATAGCTGGCATATTTTAACTCGCACTACTTGGTTGAATATACCTTTAGGTACTCCGGGAAGCTGACGGCTCTACCTGATCGTGTTTTTTGTTGTGCCGGTGGTTGTTGTATCCACGTACCACCAGGCACATCGTCAAGAATTTCGATAATTGGGCTATCCAGTGGTCAGCTGTAGTGAGTTGAAACTTCACTTATGATGGGGTTGCCTCCGAAATAAGCTGGTTTAAAACGGTCGATGCTAACTGTATCTTCGCGTCCGTTTCTCTCGATCATGCAGAACTTCTCACGTCGCTTGATCGCTTTGAATGATTCATTGTAAGGTGGTCCAGGGTGTAAAGGAAAAATGATCTGAAAATCCCTCCCGATCACCCTTATTTGATTGTATTGACATTTATTTTAACATTTTACCCTCGTTATGGATGGTGTACCTTTGGCCCTCGCCGGTGTAATGTTATTTGCTTGTTTAACTGTCTTATTTGACTTTACACCCGGTATTTGCCTTTATATGTTTGAGACTTATTATGAGTGTTTCACTTTCCTATTATGTGACGCTGGACTGTTGATAAGGTGATGTTGTTTTACCGCGCACGACATTTTGTTTTGGTTCAACTTACGGTTGTGCAGTGATTTGACTGTTTGTCTTTTGACTGTCTACTGGGAACGTTTGTTTGTTGATTTGATTCCTGTAGGCAGAGTTTTGATCCCTTTCGCCGGGAATATTCCTATTGACCGACAGGTATTTAACAGTTGTATTTTTTAACCAGTTTTTACCGTGTAGTACGTATTTGTACCCGAGAACGTTTTGGACTGTATAGTTACCCAACGGCACTGTTGAGGTATTTTTGTAATTTGACATAACTTATTGTTGCTTTGATAGTACCACAGATTTTGTTACGAATCTACTACTGAATTACTACAAACCGTGTTTCGATATTTCGATCCAACCTTTGACTGTGCGTCACTCGCGGAAGTTAGGAAGCTATACAGTAGAACGCAGGAACTAGTCAGATTCACGTCAGTTGGAACCGCCTAGCTATTTCCCGCGTTCAGGCCAAGATTATTGGATTCTGGCCGCTACACAGGGGGTTGACGAACGGCACCGCGGTGAATGAACATGTGCGACGTCTTTTGTAAAACGGGATGAACGAAGGCACTAGTCCTTTTAGGTCTAACCGGAGAAGGCCTGACTGAACGCATTGCGTTTGTAAGCCTAGTCACTCAAGATCTTCCGTCAAAAGCATGTTTGAAAAGTGGGGGAAACAAATTCACCTGGTAGGCGAAGAGTGGTCCCATAGACGAGCTCTGGAGAGGTGCATCCAGCATCAGCTTTCAAAGCGAATAGCCAGTAGAATCAGGGGCTGGGCCTCTGTTCAGTTAGGTATGTGTGAAGCTAAAGGGAAGGCTTCCAGCTGCCGATGGAGACGTTATAACATGCCACTTGCTTGCGGATGGTGGGCTGTCGTTCGAATCCGAGTGCAACCTAAAAATGAAGTTATGGCGTGAAATAATCTACACCAGAACTGGTGCCCACTGTCTGTTGTTGCGCAAGATGGACACCTAATGTTCGCGGTCTATCTATTTATGAAAACATGAGCGACAGTTTCAGTAGTGATATCCTCGACTGGTACTGCTCCTGATCATCTCGTAGGTGAGAAGGTAAGTGCGTTTATTAGATGCTAATAGAGGCTTTACGATGGGACTGGTAATTCTTACTTATTGGGCAGTAATTTTCATGGGAGCACAGTTTCATTGCTCCGTAAAACAGTGGGGTGTTGAAAATTGGTGACGTATATTCCTCATTTGTGTCGTGCTGTCATCGTTGAAGACCATCTGGATGATGTGGGTCTTCGAGGACTTGAGTTCAGTCCTCCGAATGCTGAACGAAAGAAGGATCTAACTCGGATCCCTGAATGCCCACATCACGAAGATAACCCTCAATGATGACAACAGGACACAAATGAGGAATATACTTTACCCATTCTCAACATTCCATCGTTTTGCGGATCAATGAAACTGTGCTCCCATGAAAATAACTGTCCAATAAGTAAGAATTACCAATCCCATTCATTATTCTGGCTCTCTCATCATGTGGACGACTGTCAATCCTCGAATTGCTCAAATTTCTGGACGGTCACAGTGGCAACGAAAATCTAGACAGACGATAAAATTCAGGAGATCAACTCACCGACTAACTTTAAAGTAGACATATTCACAACAGTGCCACGCAACACACTTATTTAGCACTTCATCTGGCAGTGAATATGCCTCCTTGGTGATGCTGCATACCTCAAAGTGAACAGTATTGAAAACGCACTGCCATTGGTCTGCAGTTGTTTAAATATTTATTCCCTGTACCACGATATCTAATTCTGATGGGGTAAATCTATATTGCTGTGATTAGTAACACTTGAGTAGACATTCATTTGGATTACATGATTGCATGGAAACTTACAGACTCCCCGAATCGCCAGTATGGGTTTTTTGGCCTTTAAGGCTACAAACATAAGAATTTACGGTAAAACAGACGTTGATCTAGCGCAACGGGTATCGCGAAGACGAATCAAATATGTCGACTGCTTGTGACCTTAAATTTAGAAATTTGCGCAACCTTGGTGGCACCAGTAGCGAAAAAGAAAGCATGACTGGAAATGATCTAACATTCTGTGTACGCTGAAAAGTGGTATTTCCCTGTTCATTTCATAACTTGTGGAATGTTCTGATGTTTTTAATCGAGGTTAATGACCTCCCTTGTGTACCATTGAGGTCCCGTAAAATCTCGTACATTTCCAACATGTATCAATGTGATGATGCCTGTAAACCGGCTTCTCTCACGTTAAATTAATAGTATGAGAGCAAAATATTAATTAATTAATTTCAGTAGCCCAAGATAGTGAGCGACCCCACCCACAAACCGATTAGACTAAAAAACACCACCAGGCTTAACACAAAAGCAGTGGTACCGAATACAAGCATGGGCCACCCAAGCCAGCTAGGAGCACAAGCACGATAACGTTGATAGCCAGCCGGCAGTAACATCAGGTTGGGCCCCCAAGGACGTTTGCTCGCAACCCCAGATGTCCGTTTTCCTGTGCTGCATCGTTCCGGCAGGCTCAAACCGGAGTCTGTCAACCACTAGGGGCCTTCGAGCTGATTAGTAGCGACGCTGAAGCAGCTGGGTACCTATGTGACCATTAGTTGCGGGCTTTTTCGTCATCGACCACCTACTCAAGAGTTTACGAATACCCCACTGATGAAGTGCAGCCCTCGGCGGTTGACTTAGGTGACGGGCTGATTCGGTGCAAAGCGTGACTGCTCACAAAAGATGTGTCTCTGGGATCGGGCAAGATCCACGCGGCATTTTGCAGGAAGGAAAGTCAATCTTGATTGCGTAAATCACCACTACCTTATTGATGAATCAAAGTTAGTCGGGATAGAGTCAACGCCCGATGACCGGCTGTCCTCGTGTGGTCTATTCATAGTTCGAGTGAGTTTCCCTGTGTCTGGAGAAACAGAATATTCCAGTGGAGTTCCTTTGAGCTCAATACCCGGCTCCCTTCTTTTTTAAAAGTGCGTAAATGATTTTCATCAACAGGTTTTTTCCAAAATCACTCGTGTTAGAGGATGACGTGAAACTATGAAGAAAAATCGGATGTCAGGCGGGCAGTATTCATCTACAGGAAGACAACCCAGGTTCTAGTCCAGGCGATGAGTAGTGAGCTCACATTTAACCCTGAGGGACATACGAGTGTGCATTTGAAACATGGTGCATATCATTTACATGGCTTCAACGGCGTGGAACTTGGGCTTCTCAGACTTAGGACCTGAGTATTTTATCCACTGAGAACTTAAAGTCCTGTACCAACTGTGACGGAAAAGTACTTCTTGGAAACGCAGCGCTAGTAGCTCCTAGACAAATTTTCGGAAAGCTTGATCATAAATTTTCTCACAGGATTTTCAACAGCTTCATACTGCTTCGCTTAGGGGTTGAGAATATAGTCTTCCCGCCCCTCCCTGCAAAGGGACGGAGCAGGCTTAGAATGCATCCGGGGGCGGTTGGTCAAATCTGTTTGGGAACGTGGGTCTAAAACATATGAAGAATGACCGGCTGTGGTTGGCTTATATCCTCCCGAATATAAAAGACCAAGAGGCAACTTGACGATGACTCATAGCATTCTGAACATTCCTGGACGCCCACTGCATCACTTATTTAACCTAAGTCATGTTGCCAATCTTGGGGGACACATATAGAAACAAAGCCTGGAGGGTAGCAGGTTAGACATCAGGAACAACTCTTATTCCATGGGAGCCTTCAAAACTTGGTGTACACTTCCCTCAGAAGTGACCTGGGTCACTTAATTTGATGAGTACCCATGATGGAGGTCGCTATAACTTACTAGATATGCACAACAGCACAGGCAAGCCTACACAGACTTTTGGGCTGCCACTATCCTCGCGAACTTGAGTTAACCTTATATTTCCCTGCTAGACGCATCCTTCGGTGACAATAACAGACACTGATAAGATTACTATTTCTATTCCCAGAATCTTGATTATTCATTTCATTCCTTCCTACTCTAAGGTCTCTCCCTATTTATTAAGCCCCCCGCTGTCGCCATTACCCCCCACGGATTTACTTAGGGTCCTCCTTCCCTTCCTTTCCGCCTCCTTTCACCCTTTCTTGTATTCTGCACACTTGCTTCCCCCTGATTTCGTTGTACATATTTTTATCCTTTCTATTCTCTCTTCACGACCAGTCACAACAACTGTCCTGTGGCACAACATTTGAGAAACTCAGCCGCGCGGCAGACCTTTGACAAATTACACAATCACTACAGGTTTAAATAACTCCCAAATACCCATTGATCTAACCAGGGCTATAGGAAGCGAATGTGCGGACCTGCTGCATCGGAATTAGCTAAAAACCTCGAAAATTTCTGCAATAGCTAGAAGCCAGAGAAAAGAAGTCGGTTGTTTTGCACCAGCTCGTTAAGAAGTGTCGGATATTGTGTTGGGTGGGGCCTGCTCAGAACTAACTGGATCTTCTCATTTGAACCGCCATATTTTGCTGTCTCAACTTGCATCTAGTCAAAAAATCACACGAACCAGTGATCCGTGAACTCTAGATGCGAAGGCCAGCCAAGCGAAAGCTTCCATTTCGTTGGTAATCATTTGAACAGCGCGCACTTTGAAAACAGGAAGTGGATTTTTCCACGCTTTTGATACTTTTGCCTTTGTTGTGTAATTCACATTAAGAGCTCTCATATAACCCTTGATTTGAAGTACTTAAGTCAGTGTTTGAAGTTTAATCGTTTTTTGAGGCTTAAGGTTGGTATATGTGTTGTCACGACTTAAGTCCTCTTGTCGGAATTTTGACCGAGTACTTTAGTTAGTACACGACGCGAGTGAATAACATGGTCAGCTATAAGCATGTTTGCGGTCTTCCAGCTGTAAATTCCCGATGGATGACGGTACGTAGCGTGAAGCATGTGGATGTTGGCTCCACAAAGTTTGTACAGGATTGACACTAACTGTGTACAAGCGTTGCAGCAAACCAGCTTCTCCCTGGTTGTGTGATTTATGCTGCAAGCCATTGCTAACCCCTATCCAGGAGGCCGTTGAAAATTTGCTTGTCAAAAAACAGCCATGTGGAAATGATAGCTGTCATTCCAGTGCGGTGTCAGATGATGACGCTACAAGTGTAATTGTTAAGATATCTGACACAAGACCTCTCAATGGACTAATGGATGCTGGTGATCCAGTTGGTGAAATTACGTCAGTCCCGGAGCGTACTCGACGCAAGAGAAAGCCAAGGGTAAATGGTACACCAACCATAATGCCTGAGGATTCACCGAAAGCCTGTGTCTCTGGTAACAGCGATGACCCCGTAAAAGTGGCCAACTAATCTACATGGATTTCTCCAAGTAAGCATCCGGAGAGACTGCCAAAGGTTATCACAGAAGATACTAAGCTTATGAAACCTATTGAGGGGGTTTCAAAGGCCGTCAACACACGACTCAGGGATTCTACTGCAGCGCTTAGTTTAACCTTCTGGAATGTTGAGGAGTCGTCAGACAAAGATGCTTCAATACATTATGGCCATGACCTGCAACTAGTCGAGCTGGCCATCAGGCGTATTCTGCCCGAAAAGTCTAAAGGGGCATACATCTCCAAAGTAGTTAGGCTAGGTAAGAAAACGGACGAAAAACCCGGTGAGAAGAGAATTTTAGAGGTTGTTTTAAGCAACAAGGATGAAGTGGATGTGCCCTTGAGTAACGCATCCAAACTACGAAATTCGGATATCCTCATCCGACCTGACTGGCCCCTCGAGGACGGCATAAAAAGAAGAGAAGCTGCTGCCGAACTTAGGGCTCGACAGGCTAGTGGTGAAAATGATCTTAAAATAGTGGGTTTTCGGGTTGTGAGGTCTTGGAAGCGAATGCTTCCAAGGCTCATATGGGTGGGTCATGGAACTCTTCCAACACGATGAGCGTCATCTACACTAGCGTTCGCAGTATTGGCAGCAAAATGACGGACCTCGAGACTGTAATCTGCAAGCTAGGTCCTGACGTAGTAACCCTTACTGAAACCTGGTTGATCAAGGATCTAGATTTTACGTCACTCCTCGCAGGTTATTACTATGTAAGGACTGGTAGGGTTGTGGGTCGCAAAGGTGGCGGCATACTACTATACATTAGGGATGACGTCCACGTAACGTAAAATGTGCAACATGTTACGATTTTGAACACAAGCCACCGTTATCAGACTTAGTTTTAACCCATCAATGTGAAGACATTCTGGATCTACGATACTTCACTCCATTAACTAACAGCGACCAAGTACCACTAATTTTTGGTTTTCGGACCAATGAGTTTGATTATGACACTGCCTCCCTAGACCTAATGTATGGCTTGCGGACATTTCAAGTATAAGGGGTTGCACAATCGGTAAGTATTGGACTATCGACAAGGGCTCATCAATTGAGAATGAATGGAATAGGTTAAGAACTCTGTTTGAAGAGGTAGCGACGCGATTTATTCCATGTTCCACTCCACGACGATCCTCACATAGCCCTACGTGGTTTAATACAGACACTGAGAAACTGTTAAGGCGGAGGAAAAGTTTATAGGACTTGTTTCTAGAAACTAGACCGAAAGCATCTAAGACTGAGCACTGTAAAGTCCGTAATTTTTGCAAGGTTTTGTTTACACGGCCTCAAATTTCCTATGAGAAGCAGCTTGTGGGGGATTGCCAAAACTGTCCTAAAAGACTGTTCGCATTCGTCAGAAGGAGGACTAAAGGAAAAGGCGGAATTTCGTCTCTGGCGACGGCTGAGAAGTGCGATAGCCTGGCGGAATCTAATCCGTCCGAAGCTGAATGTCTCTCCGACTACTTTAGTGAAGTCTTCTCTGTAGATCATGGCGATGAAGTGCTAAATAGTGGTGCCAGCACTGTTCCACTGATAGATACAGTGTTCACAACAAAGGAAAGAGTCTTACAGTTGCTCATCAACCTCAAACATGGAAAATCCCCAGGTCCCGATGAGTTGAATCCCAGACTTCTACCCTCGCTAACAGACATCGTTGCTGAGCCGGTCACGGGTCTTTTCAACATGTCTTTAACTTAGTCTCGCCGCCCTAGAGACTGGAAAGATGCCATGATCAGCCGAGTCCTTAAGACCGGTAGTCGCCATTTGGTATCCAACTATCGCCCTGTGAGCCTAACTAGCATAGCTGTCAAGATTTTAGAAAAAATGATTCATGACACGGTACTCAAACATGCAGAATCAAGGAATCTTTTGGTGCCACAGCGGCATGGTTTTCGTACCGGGCACTCCTGTCTAACTAACCTCCTTATTGCGAGAGAGGAGGGGTTGCAGCCCGTGGTTGCAAGCTGCCAATATATGCCATGTTTATAGACTTCAGTAAGGCATTCGACAAAGTGCCGCGTGTGAAATTACTAGGAAAGCTCTCCTCCTTCGGATTTGATACTTCACCACAAGCTTGGATTAAGGACTTTTATACGATAGAAGGCAAAGAGTAAGGGTAAATGGGACGCTATCTAGGTGGAAACCTGTGATGAGTGGAGTTCCTCAAGGAACAATCCTAGGTCCACTACTTTTCTTGTTATTTATCAACTAATTGCCAAATATGCTCAACTCTTCGGTGCTGTTATTTGCCGATGGCGAAAAGATTTGGGGAGCCATACGCAGTGATGCAGACAGGTGTGCACTTCAGGTGGATTTAGATGAAATAGCAGGTTGGTCCAAAAGCTGGTGCTCGGAAATCAATTCTAACAAAGGTGCAATAATGCACATTGGTCATAGCAGTTGTTTCCAGCATTCTGTTGATGTTACACCACTACTTCCAGTCCTTGAAATAAAAGACTTAAGTGTCATCATTAATCATGATCTGAAAACCTCGGCAAGCTGTAATGCAGCTGCAGCAAAGGGCTTCTGTATATTATGGTCCCTCCGCAGGGCTTTCACATTTTTTGATGAGGATATGTTTAAAATACTCTGCTGTACCTACGTTAGACCTCACTTGGAATACTGTTTCAGGTGGCCAGTCCATGCCTAAAAAAGGATTCTGACGCACTCGGGCGTGTTCAAAGGGTAGGTACTAAGCCCGTGGCAGGCCTTTTGAATCTGTCCTATGAAGAACGACTAGATCAGCTAGATTTATTCCCACTGTCTCACTGCAGAAGACGGGGTGATCTCATTCTTACTAATGACCTCAGCACTGATATGTCCTATCTTTTCTCCCTTGCTAGGACTGACTATCTCCGAGGGCATCACAGGAAACTTCTAAAACCGAGATGGAATCAACTTAGCGTGAATCTGCGTTTCTCCCACCGTGTTGTCAACGTCTGGGACTCCTTACCTCAGCAAGTAGTATCAGCACCTTCTATCAACGCGTTCAAGGAGAAACTAGATCTTCACAGAGATATTTTCTGCAAGGATTAACACAGGCCAACTGGCCTACTATCCTTATAACTGAAAACTGAAACCCCATTAAGATAGCGCACCAGAGAGCCAACACCATACTCAGGTCTAAATTTTTCTCCCTAAGAGTATGTGATTTATGGAAAGCCTTACCGCGGCATATTGTTATAGCTCCTTCAGTCGACTATTTCAAGAGACGATTAGACAGTCACGTCACCTCGCATAGTCTACCATAGACCTACTCAGGTAGTCACCAACTTCACTAGCCCCCAACTCAATCCTAACTACCACTCACTACCTCCCTCCTTAATACACCCACATTACCATTCTTCTGTAGGAACGAAACACACGCTATCATTCACGCGACTCCCAAGTACTTTTCTCTCTTTCTTATTCCTCTTTTTCATCCCTCCTTTTCTTCTCCTTCCCTTCTTTTCCTTTTTCTCTTCTCTTGTTTTATTTTTTCTTTCTCCTCTTCATTCTTTTACCATTGACCTACTGTTCTCTTTCAGGCACCTTTACAGACAGAGGTCACTGCAGTTCCCTAAACTTCCCAACAACCTGTAGCTCCCCAAACACTCTACAAATTAAAACTTACCCACAAAACTTTTACCTCACCGAGGCTAAAAGCGAGAAAGCAAAGGGGTTTTCCTCGTTCACTGCAGGAGTGAACCGAACAACTCGAACCAAGCCCTAAGAACTAGATGCGAGAGATCAAAAGCTATCAGTTTTCTACGCTCGTACTATCAATATTGGATATTGGCTTACTGAAGCGCGCTTTATATCCCTCAAGGTCGATGACCTCTGATAAAGTAGAAACGTTTTTGAGCCAGTTACCCACTGCGGATAGCTCTGCATTACCGGAACTCATACTATCCATTACTGAATGTCCAGGTTTGGATTTTAGCTTCCTATATGTTTGTTTCTTGAGGTTTATTTGTCTTCGGAGAATTTCTCGACCATCCAAAATTAAGTCTATCGAAAATGGAGAATATTCTCAGTATTATAACTTGATGAATCTTTTCTGCTATGGTACATTTGAAACGTATACTAACAATGGATCTGCGTATCCTGAACTACGACCTTCTCATATTCGGAAGCTGAAGCAGCTTTCAATTATCGATGAAGCATACAACCAGAAGCGTATACCATATAGTCTGTTATGCAGAAAGCTTGATCTCACATCATCAAGAGATCTAGAAGACCTGATAATTGAGCTTTTCTACCTCGAAGCAATAACGGGCAAGCTTGATCAACAAAAAGCTTTATTGGAAGTCAGCTCCGCTATCGGGCGTGATATACGCATAGAGCAAGTGAGAACCGTACCTTGTTTTACCATTATTTTAGATTCCTGAGCTGCAAAGGAAACTGGACTCTTGGTGTGCTCGAGTTGAATCTGTGCTAGCTCATATAGCTAACGAAATAAAAACAGTTAATAATCGGCGATATGAATCAGAACTGCATCAAAAACAGATAACGGAGGCATCAAATTCTATTAGAGAAGCTTTAAGAGGACAAATGTCAAAGTCAAATGTGCGTTTTTTACCTTTATCTGTCGAAAGTTCATATTAATGTAAGCATAAATCGGGTAGGAGGCGCGAAAGCCAAAGTAGCATGTATCAGACACCACATGTTAAGTTGTCGAATTATAGAGGCACCATTATAAAACTCAGTATGCAGTTCAATATCTCTTCTGAATGCTTTTAAGGTGACTAGCTTCTGTGTATACCTCACATTTTTTCATACGCTACTAACATATTCGGACATACTTTTGTTGTTTACTTTTTCTTAGTATTTGGAAATGTCCTATTAAGTCGTTTCACATTGTTTAGTCAGGTGTCTTGGGTGTTTGAGGTTGAAAACAGATGCTTATTTTGCTTATAGGGTTTAATTCTCACCTGTGAGGTAAGAAAAATTACTTTGTGGTTCCACATTTTCGGTCTTGTGAAATAAAAGCAGTTGGTGGAACTCTGCTTCCTAACTACGTTAATCTGTAGCCGCGACCGCACAGTAGTTAGATGTTGACAGCACTTTCAATTTAGTCTACCAACTTTTTAAATATCCAACAGTTACTTGCTACAACTCAGTGGCTTGGAGTAGGGAATTAGAAAAGATACCAAAAGTTAGAGGAAACTAGTGTGTTAACATGGCTACTTTCATCTACCTTTTTTGTAGTGTTTCCTAAAAATGTAGGCATGCATAATATTTTTAATGGCAGTCACCATTAATTTAACTGTCGTAATAATAATAACTAAGCTTATAACTAGTCACACCTGATTAACATTGGCATTTATGAAGGAAGTGATTGATTTCTACCACAAAACGAGTAGATGATTTCAACCATATTTTTAGAGTGGCTAGCTGTTTTTTTTTACTTGTTGGATGGGGGTAGCCGTTACATATTGTTGCAATAATATATTTTTTGACCTGGATAGTTGCTGATGAAGTAAAAATTGTAGATAGCTGACGAAGATGTTCTGTGAAAGGCTTGTGGTTCGGCCCTCTGGCGGATCGCACTTACGATGAAGACTTCCCACAGCCTGTTCTCAGTAATACCAATAAAATAGCATAGTTCCTCAATGTTAAGTAGTATGGTCGTCGTAGAATATATTTATTTACTGTGGAGTGTTTTGCCTGGTTCACAAATCTGTCACATTTCGCATCTGGGTTTTTGTGATTACTGTATGAATGATCCGTAATGAAAGAGCTACAAGCCAGTTTGGATCATACTGGGTTCCCTACAGCTATAGGAATACCTGTTTCATCAATTCTCTACAGAGTTGTAAAATATTATACTTAGGCACTTAGGTATCTTGTCACTATTGTATCTGTTTTTCGAGACGGTTAATAAAAGAAGTTTCTAGGAACATGTTAGGGTCTTAACGTATTAAACGGATCTTTTGTAATCTTCGACTGCAAACGATTACAGTTAAGGCTGTTCCTTCGGAGAACTCCTTCAGTAATTTTGTCGATCTGCAGTCCAATGAGTTTTGAAACGTTTGTATAGTAAAATATAATTAATAAACACTGGTAAGGTCAAGTAATCACTACGCATCAGTGAAGCACAAATGAATAGTGAGATACGTTGAATTGTATATTCCTACTCATACATCAATATCTAGGTGGTGATGAGAAGTTTGTCTACTCCAAAATTGTCGTTAGCACCATTTTTTTTGAAATATCAAACTTATCTTTGTATTACAATTTACAAGGTAACTCAGTATAGTCTCGGCTACCATTGCATTGTACCTGATCAGCCAGTGCATAAAGGGCTCTTTTTCAGACCTTAACTAGTTGTACTTGGGCATCTCCGTGCATTTTGTGTCACTTATGTTGTAGATATAGCTATAGGAAAGTGATTAAAGTTAAAGATAGTTACATCTGAGTGAGTCGGACATTCTTCATCATTACGAAAATTGTTCATATATGAATCTTTGAGTTTTCTATGTGGAAGTGTGAGCTTGGTTATCTTTATTTTGGTTCACCCATATTTGTAGACGTTTTCGTTACTAAGCGTAGATATTGTTTTTCAGACTCACGGTTTACGGATGGATGTAGATGATATTGTTATTCATCCTGATTTATTGGAAAATCGTGTAGAAGCAATTCGCCAAAGCCCAAGTAGTGTTGAAAGTGGTGTTAATGACCGTGATGTCCGTAGCAGGCTAACAGTCTTCAAAAACCTTCGGCATGGCAGATCATCCAAACAGCAGTAGTGCTGAGTCTATTTTGTGTTCCTTGACGTATTCTTAATTATGAAAATCCCTTTTTGAAGAAACTCTAGCTTATGTTTCAGTATTCATTCGCAATGAGTATGGTTTGTGATCCCCTGTAAAAATTTCACACCTGAATAAAGTCAAGCAAACACTGAAAGAATTCTTTTTACTCCTTATTGTTAAGATTTTGACAACCATTTCCATTTTTTGCAGTTTCTCCACATGGATCAAGATATAAATACTTAAATATGTTATAGATTTACCTGGAAGGAGAATGTGTTGAACAAGATAACTGAAAATGGTAAGAACTACTTTTGAGTTTCCTGAAAGGGGTTTTTCGTCACCGGTCGACATGTATCAGAGAAGCATTGGAAACCTAGGAGCACTAAATATCTGTTTTATCCAAGTTGGGTGTAAGAAGAAACAGTCACCGGTGGAGAGTAATTGTCAGACACCAAACTCTGTTAGCCAAAACTGATATCGTGGGTCATGGACGTCTGCTGTATTTGTGAGATGTGCGTAGGGAACACAAATGAAGTTATTCAGTTTACCTCACCCGGCTAATACGCCGAATGGGAGCTATGGCTCAGTGGTTTAGGGAGATGACTACCGACCATTAGGAAACAAGTTCGAGCCCCGCTGCATCTATTGAAGCGGCCAGGCAGTATCAGTAGCCCTCACACAATAGGTGTAGCTCATTGATTACTGCACGAATATGAATATCGTAGCTGAGTGCGTAAATCTAATCGGTCAAATCTACAAAATTCGTTTTTCGAACTTCTGCAGATTTGATAGCTAGTTCTCATGGCCTTGCAGGTGTAGAGGTGACCAGACTGATGCATGACTCTGAAGTCTTTGACTGTTCGTCGGAGACGTGTAGTGAAATGTAGACTACCCGGTCGACAACCGAAACGCTAGTGATATGGCTTAGAATCGATGTCAATGGCAGATATTTATCCGCACATCTTCATTCTAATCGTCAAAGCAAATTTCATTATTGTATCATTCCGCTTCATTCTTTTTTCACAACTTTCCATCACTTAATTGTATTTGTCCTTATTTCTCCTCTTTCACCTTGGTTCCTCCTACTTTGGTGTACTGATATGAGGTGAATCATCGTTAACCGTTGCGCAGTAGTCAGGTCCCATGCAAGTAGTGGCTGACTAACTCACTGATGGAATTGGATGATGGTTGTTCAATATTGCAGATTGATAGTTTGGAAGACATGGGAAACTGGATCCGGACCCAGTAGCTGAGTAGTGTTGTACTCATAGTGAAACCTGTCGTTTATGGGTTCGACCGTTCATGAAGTTATGAGTGTAGTTTAATGAGTAATACCAAACTAGGATGAAACGGCTCTCCAGCGCTGACAGGTTCCCAGTGGTTCTTTGGATAATGTCGATCCATGATGGGAACCCCTCTTAAATCGATCAGTTGTTCACAAATCTTCAGAGTGAATACTAATATTATAAACATCCAGACCATAGTTGTTACGAATATCCTGGAAGAAGTTAAGCACCGAGTCTGATTGTATCATTATAAGAATATATTTTAATATAATCCCAGCGTGTTTAGAAAATCAAAACAAGATATTTCTGAACGTTTCTCTGTGTAAGCCACAGCTTCTTCAGCAGAATATACGGATTTTTATTAACATCAAAATATATAGTCAAATGATACATCAAATATATTTCGTGGACGTAGGTCATTGGTTGGGTGATTTTCATGCCTAACCTGAATAATTAAGATTAGTCTTTGCAAGTTCATGGTTGTTATTAGTGTCATTTGTCAACGAATATATAAGATAGTCAAAATGTGTGCTTGTGTATGTTGTAGAAAATATGTTATTTGTTGTACTTTTATTTATAAAACTGTCAATAATTGTTATTGTACTTGAATTAGAAAAAGTCATCATTAATGATTTTGGCGGATTAATGTTTGCCAGACAGGTGACAAATCTAGTCCTTCTTTTCTGTTTATAGCATTTGATATTAAAATGTGCAGGACCTCGGAAGTTAATCTTTCTTTATGTGAATGGAAACCTTTCCCCAATATGTCTACATTCTCAAAGTCAATTGTGTTCACTTTCGATTGCATGCATAGATATCGCTGATTGCTTCTCTAAATTTTTTAATTCATCTTAATTCTTCGGTGGATGTTTCGTACATAACTTGTGTTCATTTTTATCCTAACTTTTAGGGTCTACAACTTTCTCCAATATAATTAGCTTCATATTCCAAATATTTAATTTTTTGTAGATACAGTTGTTCTGTGTCATCTTAGGAATTGTATCTTTCACTTTGACTAAGATCTTTTCAAGTGAATTCAAAGGTTTAAAACATACTTTAATATCATGTGAGGCACACACTTCTAATCTGTTCAGAAGTATCTTTTCGATATGGTATCGTCATAAATGATGCCCATGATTTTGTTGTACCTTTATTACAAGTAGTAGTACTTGCTGTTTTATTCGTCTGACTGATGATATTATTCAAGAACTTTTTAGGGTAGTCATTTTCCATCAAAACTCTTTATTCGCGAGATTTTACTTTTTAAATCATTGGGATCAATTATGATATTTTCCCCTCTGTTTAGTAGGCTTAGTACGACACTAGCCTTTACGTTAGTTGGATGATCCGATTGGAAGTCTAAATATTTATTGGAATGTGTTGGTTTTCTGTATATTTTCATGCAGAATTTACTTTCAGTCGTTCTTTGGATAAGACAGTCTAAAAAGTTCAGAGTGCCGTCTTTAGATTCTATTTTACTAGTGAATTTAGTGGAATTTGAAATAGAATTTAAATATTCTAGAAATTCCTGTTGGTTTGCTTTCTTAAGAATGACAAATGTGTCATCCACATATCTACACCAAATTCTGGATTGGCAATGAACACTTCTTTAAGCTTTTTTTTCTAGAGCCTTCATATAGAGTGTCACTACAATTGGAGATGCTGGTGAACCCATTGCAACTCCATTTGATTGACGGTACATTCTATCTCTAAACGTGAAATATGTAGATTCTAAGCAAAGCTTCAACGATTTTATATTGTCCTCTGTTGAAATTGGACATTCAGATATTATGTTTTGGTTATTATGAATAGCAGTTCTTACAATATCTAGACATTCAACAACCGGTATGTTAGTGAAAAGAGAAATTACACCAAAACTTGCCATAATTTCATCTTCTTCTATGGTCATATTCAGTAGTTTATTTTTGAAATCCTGAGCACTTTTAATATTCGATGAAATGTCATATTGGAATGGTTTCAAAATTCTTGATAAATATTTAGATAGACGATAGGTTATAGAATTTGTAAAGTCAATAATTGATCTAAGGGGAATCCCTTTTTTCTGGAATTTCGGTCCACCGTAAAATCTAGCTGAAGTATACGGAAAACCAACTCATACGGAACAAATCCTTAACTACATTAGCCACAGCCCAACAGCACCCAAAATCAGTAGTATAAAAACGTTCAAAAGAGTGGAAACACAATGTACTATATCAACCTCGGGAGGAAAAGAAGGAAACTATTTGGTGACCATTTTCCAAAAGAGCAGGTGATCCATGCAACTTCATCAAAAGATGTTTGCGTAATTATTCATCAACCAAGAAGTCATCCCGGAAACTAACTAACGGATTGTCTTACCTTACATGAAGAACGTCTCCGAGGTCACGACTGGATTATCAAATCCTTTCGGAATCACTGTAGCTCACAAGCCCACAAAATCTCTTCACTCTTTGTTATGTAGATAAAAAGATGCAATAATGAAGAAAGACAAACAAAACATTATCCACAAAATAAACTGCAGAAACTGCAAAATGCATTATATCGGGCAGTGTGGTCGCCTTCTTTGCATCTGCCTACATGAACATCAGCTAGCAGTGAAGCGTCACGACATATCTTCCCGTATAGCAATACCTACGCACAACCGTGGACATGAATTCGACTGAGAAAATGTGGAAATCCTGGGTAGAGGGAATACAAAGTGGTGGAGAATTTTTAGAAGCTTGATATTCAGGTTAGTCAGTGATCAACAGATATATTGGCATTAGGTCAATCTATCAACCAATAAGAAACATTAAAAAGGTCAAAGTTCACATCAGTAGGACAACCAATCGAAATAAATATGAAGGCAATGACAAGACCTTGGCACGAACAACCGATCAGATACAGGGCTATCAGGACAAGCTACTAATTCACCTGTGGAGAAAACCCCGTAGCTCAGTTCTTTCTGAAGTTTGTGCTGATGATGTTGTTTAGAATGACAATGGAAGTCTCACGATTTAATTGTGCAGCTGAGAGAACACAATATTATGAAAATCATTGTTTGGCTGGAAATATTCTTCATCACCTCAAAGTTATACGTCCGTCAAAGTACAGTTTATGATCGTCTTTTAGTGGACGATTAACTGTGCACTGTTTAGTACAGTGAATATCAAAATGCATTGTGACACACTTGTATCCTTAATCTCCATCAATGTAATTGACAACTGCAATCTGGATAAATTGAAGGCTTACGTATACCAAAAGATATCTAATCTCTTATAGAAATTTGTATCGTTCTTGACCTGGCGATCTAATCACTTTTACTGGTGGTAACTTCAATTGTTTTTTCTTATCTTATGATTGGGTGATTGAAGCGATTATAGAACGCTAGTCGTATCCACTGGTATTATTCTGGGTTCATGTCTGTGAACTTGATTCTTTTGGCCCTATTGTCACACCAGCTGACTCAGAAAGAAGATAACAGTATTCCATTTGCCCACGAATAATAATAATATATTTAACAGGTGCATGGAAAATGTATATGATGTAAAAGGGTTGAGCGGCCTAGTTAGGATGTCAACACACAAGGACAAAGGAGTTCAGTTAAAGTCACTTGTTGTTGACTGTTTATCGTCCTGATTCATTTCGTCTACAGATCCAAACAAAACCAGGCTATGGCCTCCAACTTCAGCGTAAGGAGCTTAACTCGGGTGGAAATAAACTTGTACAATTGAAACCCAACCCAGTAAACTTGAAACGATGAGGGCTTACGACAGCTATGTTCCGAAGATTGCTTTTCTTGTCAGCTTCAGGTTTAAACAAATGCTGTCTAACCTGGTAGTTATCGAGCCGAGTGCATTGATATACACATTGGTCATATCTTTACTAGTTACTTTTCGGGAAAATTACCACTTCAGAATTTTGACAATGTAACGCTTCGGGTACTTATACGTATAATAATATAGTAATAATAGTAATAACGGTGATGCTTAATTCCGAATAGCTATTTCCAGAATACTCTACAGAATTTCCAGCATGTCATTTAGCATCAGTTCGACCGAAACAGTGTACATTTATACATAGCGAAATGAAATAAGTATAAATTACACATAAAAGATAAGAATATTTACTCTTTCTACAACTTTCTTTAAAATTCAGGGTTAACTTAGGTAGACAATCACATTCGCAATTAGTTTCATAATACGTAAATAGTGACAGGCTCATCATCAGTTAGTTCGCTGCCAAAACAGAAATTGACTAGTTAGTCCACTTCTAATACTTCAGCTCACAGCAGACCAGCTAAATATATACAGCATTGTAGAGTTTTTATATTTAGTAGTATGCGCACAAAGCCTAATGTACTTGCTCCTAGGCTTTCCTGATGACCGACACTCAGAGAGTTTTGATTAAAGAGGATCCTGGTCAGTCGATAAAATAACTGCTACCAGATGTTTACATGAGTTAATGTGTTTGTCCACAATTATTTTAACTAGAAGGTTTAGATGTACACCACTAGTTCTGCTGACAATCTTCAAAGTTCTACGCAATATAGCATAGTCTTTTTTCAGCAACCTGTGAAAAAATGAAGAAGAATAACAGAGGAGGTGTAGAAGTTAGTAAAACACAAGAGAGAGAAAGGTTGAGTTATTCCAGATACTTTCAGATTCCTGATATAGAAAGTTAGGCGGAAATTCTTTTGGAAATTAACCAGATATGGGAGGACCAGGAAAGGTCCGAAGAAAAACAGACATTGAGATAAATCACAGTTGCAACATTCTCTAATGCACAACTATCAATAGGACGGTAATCGTGAGAACTAAGCAGTTTCATGTGTAATGTTCACTTCTAAAACTAAAGTTTACAGTCTGACATTTTGAAGAATTAAGCATAAGATCGTTCATGGAGGACCGTCGTCTAACAGTAAATAGGAAATAATTTAGTTGAGAACAATCTGTTGAAGAGGAGACAGGTAAGGAGACTGTCAGGTCATCAGCATATTTGTTAAAATTGATACTGGCAGATGGTAAGTCATGCAGAAAGGAAGAGGAAAGACTGGGAAAGGATGGTTCCTTGGGGAACAGCAGTCACAGTAAGCAATGAGGTGGAGCACTTCCCTCTGTGAACGGCATGTAGTTTACTTTCGGAGAAATGAATACAGCCAGCTGATTATTCAGGACTGAGTATGAGTCCCGTGTAGCTAATGCAGCAAAAGAGGTCTTGGGACAGAATCAAATGCTGAAGTATAGTGTAAAAAGGGACACCTGACGTACTTGACATTTTTATCAAGATCATAAGCAATATTGTGATATAAGAGAGTGGTGGCATGCTTAGTACTTCAGCTTTTATAAGCAAACTGATTACGGTCGCCGAAAGTCTAATGGTTGTCATTCTAGACAACATCACGTGAAGATCCTGGATATCTTTCCAGGCAGCTGGTGTGGCATTTTCTGTGACCGATCTGTCAAATATGTTAGCTAATAGATGACGTAATATTTCAGTACATTTCGTGAATATGAAATTTAATATGCTATCTGGACCTAAACTGTGTGAAGGATTCAGGGATTTGAGACATTTAAAAACATCTTTCTGGGTGAACTCTGGACAACGTTCTGCACTGGACATAAGTAGACAAAGTGGGATCGGACAAGTGGGTTGACGTATAAACGATTTGTTCAAGGCACGTACGTCGACACATGCTTGTTTAGAAAGATGTTTACCTCTAGTGAGGTCTTTAGAAAGTTTCTACATATTGCAAGAGCCTTTGGATGACAGAAGTTTCTGGTTGTATAGTAGACTCAAAAGTTTAATTTCCAACCGAATCAAAACGTTCAATCGATGAGCACCAGCATAATCACTTACTTTAAATAGCCTTTCTTTTTCTCTTCTTAGTCTCTCAAGTTGAGGAGAAGATATAGAATCGAATTGTAGAAAAAGTTTTTTACTAGGGCAACAGATTTCCATGCGAAACTTGAGACAGTATGTCATACAATAAATATTGTAGTTTGAAAGACCACTTTCAAATATGTTTCAGTCTGTAAGTTGTAACATTTCTCATAGATTAGGTATGTTACTATGTGAATAGTTTCTACGTACAATTTTCTTAAATGTGAAGGCTGCTTTGTGTAGCAGTAGGGCTCTCTTTCAAGTTTCATATATATATATATATATATATATATATATATATATATATATATATATATATATATATATTATATATATATATATATATATATATATATATATATCAGAATCACTGACCAGTATCAAGTCTAGTGCTGCATCCTGGCGTGTTGTGAAGTCAGCTAGGGTTTGATGACCAAGAGTTTTGAGAAAGCCTTGGTTGCAAGGATTGAAATCACTATATGTTATCGACAGGGAACCACAGTATACGGGCTGCGAACTCCGCGAATATATTGGGGAAACTGGATAATTTGGAGTAACTACAACCAGGCGTCACATAAATATTTGGGATAAAAATAAAGCGATACTTGTTCAAATGCTTTGGGCGGTATTTGACAGTGATGCAGTCTGTGTAATCAGTTGAGAATTTTCAAATTCACTGGTGGGTATTGATGAAGGTAGCTACACCACCACGTTTCTTAGTAGAGCTGCATTGATCCCGACGGAAAATTTTGAAACCATTTAGGGAAACCAAATTCTCGTCACAGAGTTCATGTAACCAATTTTTCGAGTTTAATTACTGCAGCATTATGGTGTACATTAAAGGATATAGGAGACCTTAATGAGCTGAAAAATGTCACAACTGAAAAGATTTCGAGCCCATTTTGAACAAAGGAATAGGTCGGAATCCAAAAATCTACTAATCTATGAGTAGTAACCTGTTCGCTGCGAGAATTGACGATCCTGGTCCCTACCCCCATGAGTCTGCATTTCTGAGGAGTACTAAACGGATGAAACAGCTTCCCGGTGTTTCCAGGTTTTCAATGATTCTCCGGCTCATGTGAGGTTGCGATAAATGCCATCTTCGAATCAACCGATCCCCACAAACCACCAATTAAATGGTTATAAACGCGTGGCACATAGAAGTGTAGTAAAACAATGGAGATAATGTTTAAGATTCACAACAAGCTCACCATTTGTTCTGTCAATTAAAGTAGTGGGTCAGACCAGATTGTTTGGTTACCTCACACTATATTATTGAGAGTTAGATGAAGTATAAACACCATTATTAGTGTTTAAATGTGCAGGATATGAGTTAAAATACCGCCGTGATTATTACGATATTCTAGCTAGTCAGGTGACATAGCCCTAACTCAGTGAGTGTATATCACAACTTAGCGTATGTGTTTGTGTGTGTATCCGGCTTGATGGAATTATTTCCTTGTTAGTCTACTTTACGATATTTAACAGTAAAATACTCTGTATTTGAAAGATAAAGGTACTACATACAGTAGATAGACAATCAACAAGTATAATATGTAGTAGAGGATATTTCTGGACATTAAGCTGCCTGATGACATTTACTCTCAGTATTTTTTCGAGTGGGATACTCCTAGTTAAAAATAATTACACAATAAAGATACTTGTAGCCGTGAAATTCACTTTAGCTAACTTAATCTCAAATAAATATTTTCACTGGCTAAAAATCTGCAGAGCATTTAGTAAAAGTTTTACCAGTTTAACATTAGCAATGGATAAAGTGTATAAAAGGATATATTTTTGAAATCAGTAATCTGTTGTGTTGCGTAGGATTTGCATTTAGAAGTTACTATTCATTATAAAACAGATTTCTGTTTGAGTTTATATGCCTAATCTAATTACTTTAGGCTCATATTTAATGAGTGACTAAGAATATCAGTTTTTAATGAGCTGTAACTATTTTGTGGTGAGTGACAATGTCTTGATTGGTCACGGGAGTACAACCAATTTCATGTCTAGTCCTGAGTGCAGACCGAATCCTATCGATCATATTTGCAATGTGGCAACCAAGCTAGGACCAATCAATACATGTAACCCAGTTGCGGCCCGAATAGCTGAGTGGTAAAGTCGCTGACTACAACACTGGGTGACGCGGGTTCAAATCTCAAGCGGGACATCAGTTCCCTCGAGGTTACAGATATGCCTTTCTGACGAGTGCCAAAAAAGTACGAAACCTAGGTCCAGGGCTTCCTGCCGATTGTCTCCAACCAACTAACATTGAATGACAATGTCGCTAAGCCAGCCTGATTAAAGTGATGCTAGTCTAGTATCTTTGTGGTCCCAGTTCATAATGTACTGGACAATAACGTTTTGTTCTAGCAAAACATCATTGCGTAAATAGCCAGTTAGAATTATTGTGAACGAAACTGGGTTAAAGTGTTTGTAGACCTATGTAAGGCAATGGGGATTTGTTTTATTCGGGTGAATTACTGCACGGCCTTATTTGTAGATAAAGTTGTAGTTTACTGTCATTTGAAACGGAAGGTGAGCTTTACATCCATTTGTAAAAAGGTTTTTTTTGCTGGTGAACTTCTTATCTACCCACGCTTAGCCACTTTTCATTCTTTGGCCATGTTATTTTTGGTTTCGTTGGATTTACAGTGCACAATAATAGCAAACTGGTTAACCCGACGGCTTTGTTGACCGTCCTTCAGATTGGGTTTCGGGGACTGTCATAAGATGACTGCAGTCCGTCGATTATCATATGAAAGTGAACAATTACCATTTGACTGTACCATATCCGATTGCTTTCGGCCTTTTAGTCGGTCAGCATTCCATTGGCATCCCGACCAACCGATAGAACTTTCATAATATACACATAAAAACTTCTCTAATTCCTTTATTTCGTTTTAAAACATATCGAGATGACATCATAAAACTTTCGAGATTCAAAGTTTTATAGTAAAAATATAAATATTCAGATGAACTAAAACTTAACCAAAATGATCTAGTTGTCATTAAAACATTGAACTTTGAAGAGTGGTGGTACCAAGTGTGGTAAATTCTTCAACTTCATGATGTTTTTCTGAAACAGTTGACTATTTTGTTGCTAATGTCGTTATCGTAGTCATCTCCATCATATCGTCATCACTAAAGATCTATATAAGGATAAACTACTTCTCTTTAAAACTAAATATCCTTGATGTGTGTTGATATATATTTTCAGTGAGGAGGTAAAATCAATGATAAGGATGATGATGATACCAATAGTCTTAAAAGATAACCCTGTAAATTATAAAGATATTTTGTAAACAATCAGAAGATAATAAAGATGAAACGGAAAGGAGAAATCATTGTTCTTATTTTGACATGCCTGCATTTAATATATTGATTGTTTCCTTCATACTATTACATCGCCTCTAGTAATTTTTGTGGAAGGATTTACAAATACACTCTTCTTGAGAGTATCTATAAAGATGGATGTATACAAAGGAGAATTTAAAATCATAATGAAAAATGAGTAGGATACAAATAGAAATGTACTATTATTGTTGTTTTAGGTTAACAAAGGAAAATGTTTCCGAAGTTCCTTTTAAAAAAACTATTTATACATGATTGAGTGGTTTCCCTGATTTTTTTTTTCAGTATATTTAGGAGAAGTAGATGAATTGGTTTAATTGCTTTCAATTTCATTTCTCACCGTTGTTCACTTCATACTTGTGCAATATTTGCTAAAATGAATAAGTGAAAAGAAAAAAATTAGAGCAAAATTAAATTATAGTTGAAGAGATTTATGCTTTTCATAACCTTTTCAATTCCAAATCTTGTTCTCTTGGTTTTTGAGTTCTAACCAAGCTAGAGAGATTGCGTATGCACTCATTTGTGTGTAATGTAAATGCATCAGCCATTTTATGTGGATCATATGTATGAATTTTGATTCATTGTCAATCGATGACAATTTTTAGCTACTCAGCAGGTATTTAATCCCGACTACCAACCTAGGCAGCATTGTTTCAACCACAGGTGGCACACACGAGGACGTCAAAGCTAGAATCGGAAAGATAACAAGATAGGCGTTCAATAATCTGAAACTAGCTTGGAGATCTACTGCACTCAACACAAAAAACAAGATCTGGATTTTCAACACCAATTCGGTCAAGTCAGTGCTGCTATATGGTTCAGGAACTTGGCGCGTCACGAAAAACACTTCCAATAAACTACAGACATTCATCAACAACTGCCTACGCTCGATATTGAAGATCAGATGGCCAGAAAGAGTAAGCAACAAGGAAATCACTCTGGCGACGAACCAACCAAAAACCTATCCCGCAACAAATATTCAGAAGAAAGTAGAGGAGGATTGGGCATGCACTGAGAAGGCCGATTTGGGACATCACGCACCAGGCCCGACCGTCGAGTTGAACCTGAATGGGAAACGACGAGTTGGGCTTCCGTGGGTGACATGGAGGGAATCATATGAGGAAGGAATGAAAGCTTGTGGGCAGTTGTGCAGCGAGGTTGAAAAGACTGCAGAGGGAAGAGTGCAATGGAGGCGTGCTACTGAGGCCCTATATTCCACTAGGAACCCAAGGGACAAATAATAATAATAATGTTCAAAATGATAAATTACGGTGTTTTAATGAAGCGATTTGCCGTTTAATATAGTACGGGGAATAAATGAACATCAACTAATTGTTGAATGTTTCAAGTTTTTCATACATATTGATAAATCTAATATGATTACAATTCTCGTCAAGCTGAACTTCAAATCTTTCTGTTTGTCTCTCTTTCTCTCATACTGATTTTGTACTGCTGTGCTATAGAAATTTGGGCTTGTAGATTATGTTACTATGTATTCGTCAATTTTAATATTAGAAAGCGTAATATGGAAGCAGCCGATTTACAGTTACTTCATATTTATTTAGTTTGGTGATTAAAATTCCTCCATCATTTTCTGTAGCTCAAAGTAAAGCATTGCTGTTGCTTGTGTTTGCCCGTCATTGAGTGGACCGACTTGATCGGTCTATATAGGCTCCTGTGCTGGTGCCTGGATGTTGCCTGTGTTTCGCTTATATATTGACGACAAGATAATACAGGTAACAATACTAAAACTGTATCCATCGCACAAGAAGTGTCTATCATGACTCGATGGTGTAGTGAGTAACGCTGTGGTGTTTGGAGCAATTGATCACGAGTGCAAGTTTCAGTGGGAACAATATCGTCCACTGTGAGGCGAGTACGTGCAGGTGACGAGTCCCAAATAGGATGAAAAGCGTATTTCACTGCTATCCACTATCTGTCTCTAATTTACAGTAAAGCAGTTGCAACAATAATATTCTTACTTTCTGATACAGCTCCCAGCAATCAGTGACATAAATTATTTTAGTAGCATAAAGCCTTTGTGATATATTTGGCGGAAATGATTTATAATAATAATAATAATAATAATAATAATAACAATGATATGATAATGGTTTGTCTAAGCTGTTATAAAGTATTGGGACAAATAGGGCAAGCTTACCAGTGTAGGAAACTTGTTTTCGTACATCACATGCTTCATTCTTTAGATACAGTAATACAAAAATACAAAAATACTGATATTCAGTAATTATGCAACTGAGGAGCAATTAATCGGAAGGATAATCTATTTCATACAATCTTTTCGTTTCACAAATTTAAGTCGAGCAAAAACAACAGCTTTAGCAGAATAGCATGGATCTATTTCATTCCGTGATTTCTCATCAGCTGCTTACAACCTAAAAGAATTAGCTTAAGCGCTTATCTCATACTTTCCTATCCACTCCATTTTGCTGCAGTTTGAATGTTCGAGACCAGATGTATAGTATTCTAATGTAACCTACTTCTAGCCAGTCACCTCTTGTTCATATTCATTAAGTGGAGAAACCTGAATTCACTGCTTAGCAACTGAAGACTCACAAATCTATAGAAAGTTTTCACTGAAGATTTTTGCAATTTAAAAGGATAAGTGAAGTGTAAGAGTAGGACTGAAACCTTTTCGTGTGCATGAAAACTTGGAACTGGATCCCATGTTCAAGTATTTTTATGTCTTCTCACTTGCCTTACACGAATGATCACCATTAAAAACCTTATAGGCTTTGGATTGTGGTTGGTAAATCACATCACTACAAGGCAGATATTAATAGACGGAAGTAATATATAGTTTAAAGTGTAATAAAGCCTATTACTTAAAGTACTTGTACAGGAATTAAGGTTACAAGTCACTGGTTACATAATACCTCACCTTTCAGTAAGTTTAAATCTGATTGGTTAGCTGAAATCTATAAGATAATAACAACATGCAAGATAAAACATACTACGGAGGTCCAATTCTCATGAGATGAAATCCGTTTTGTATAAGAGAAAAAGTAATTTTTCAGATTAATAGTAATTATTCCTTTACGTTAGGGTTCGTTTCACAGCTATACACGTAGAAAAAAGTTATACATTTGTCTACTAACTAGGAAAATTGAAAGTATATAATCTGAAATATCCTGGTAGATAAATTAAACCTTATTGCATATACAATACTGGTTTCCTATAAGAAGAAAACAAATCTATCAACCATAGAGTTTCAAATCTTCATTCATTTATGGATAGAGAATGAATATCACTTTTACAGGGCATATAAAAGTGAACGAAGCTAGCAGGCATTTTATAGACACTACAGGCGGAAATCACAATACACGTCTTTTAATGTCTCAGTATTTCCACTAACGTTTGAGGCAAATATGAATCCATAGTCACCAGATAAAGTCAACTTATGATGACAGACAATACTGAAATATTCATACACGAAAGTTATAAGTGTAGCGGTGCGTGCTTACTGCAATATCATCGCACAACATCTGTGCTGTTATAAATTGATTTATTTTACCAACGGGAAGTAGCATGACACATTTTATAAGCTTATTTCTATTTCACCGTAGTTACTGATGCATCTACAAAGTATTGTGTATTCTGGCCTGAACTACTGTTTTCCATTGACCAAAAATAGAGGATTACAGATGATAACCAGATACCAGGTAGCTCAGAGACTTAAAAAGCTTCCACTTTGGATGTCACCATTCATGTAAACCTTGAACTTGTTTGACTTTCATGTGTACTGAAATCAGCTAACATGTGGAAGCATACTGATAAGTCTTACGATAGTGTCACAGCACCAATTCATCACAGAGTTTGGGGTTTGACCATTAAACCAAGAGATAAAATAATCTAGAAGTCACTTGTGCTGATCTGCAGACTTAAATGTTTAAACCAGAGTGAGTTAAATACCAGATAACCATTTGGGACAGAGGTAATCAGTGATGCATCCAGATGGATTTAATTCACACAGAAGTCAAATAGCCAATACAAACCAGATTTAGCTGATAGTTTTCCAAGTGACCAGGTAAATAACTCATAGCTAAGGTGCACCTGTTGTTGTGGGAGTTTTATGAAGGTAATCGTCTAGCCCATGTTTTGTGCCTATGAGTGCTCCTTAAAAAGGCATATCTTTAACTTCATATTATCTCATTATCTACTTAAGACTTGATTTACAAGCATTCGAAACTACAATCTGAGGTGTTACCACTGATTTATTTCAACTGGCCCTTAATCTCTGTTGTACTGGATCAAGTAACAGTATTTTCTAAGTCGGTTAACCCAATAAAATTTTCAATTCTAACTTTCCTCTTTCAGTATGCCGATCACAGTGGTTCTTCATTGTTGCTTGATAGAGAAGGTTTGAAATCATTTACCTTGATCAGCAGACTATGAGCAAAAAAATCAGACAGGCTAACATATACATATATTGTGAGCAATTTGAAAATGTTTAGTTCTATCCGGTGTTGTATTCATCTTTCAAATGATCGTTTGTTTTTTGAAAGTGATTTATTTGAGGAAAAGAATAAACTTCTATGATACAAGTGACTTATTTACGGAAAGAAACTATACTTGAAATCTTTGGCTGAGGTTAGCTTATTTCTAAAATTTATTCTAGAATTAATTGTTCAGCATACACAAGCCGATAATTCCCAGATTAAAGCTGATTTCTTTTATACTAAGCAAGAATCTGTTGTGTAGACAGGGAGGTAAGCAGATGGACACTGAAACTTTAATTACCAAAGAGAAGAAAGACAATAAGAGATATTCACTGTTTGCTTTTTTCTGGAAAGAATCCAATTAAATAATTAATTCGGAATTATTTTTTCTACCAAGAGGTGATTTAATTAATACGAACAATAGATACATTGAAAACAGACTTTAAGTTGAAAATAAAGATGAAGACTGGTTGAGTAAATGAACGAAGGATACAAAAATGGCTGTTTCCAACGAAATACCTTGTGATAGAGAGTCGGAAAGAATTTCAATGAAAATTATACACTGCAATAAAAGGGTTAGAATTCCTTTTGTCTTCAGTATGTTATGAAGCATATGGATACTACTGTTGCATGAGTAGGATTTGATAGGTTTAAAACGATGACAGTATTGAACATCACGACACGTCATTTCACTGTACTTGCATGGTACATTTTTGTAAAACATTGTAGACTTACGACCCAGTAGCTCAAAGTTGACATGTTCTCCGCGAAACGGGAAGGTCATGGGTTCGAGCCCCAAAGGGGTTTATGAGTATGCAGTGTTCAGGAGTCCCATAAAAGGACTACGTGACTATCCAATGTTCCCAAATTTTCTATGGTTCTTCAACTGATGTCATTTTGTGAAGAATGCAAACTGTTCGTATCAGTAAGTTTAGGTTAAGCTTCAGATAGACCAGTTGGAGAGAATCGAACTGTGGTCTGATAAAAATGACACTTGAAGCCCTTGATAAAAGTTTAGGGTGAGAAGGGCTTACAATTAGTTTACATGCCTGAATAGGTCCTCATCTTAACTTTCTACCTGAAATCGCTTTGAAGATTAACTTTCATCAAGCATATGCTTGTATATCTATGACTAACTTCTTATTTACCTTTCCAACGGAAGAATAGTTGTGCTAAGTTTTGTTTGTGCTGAAATCTTTTTGACATAAATTTAAAGGTCAGTTATCACTTCCTAGTGATACGATTGTCTAGTCACCATCACAAGTGAAGTAAATATTAGGAAAGATACAGGACAACAAAATATCAAAATGTTTGGCAATCTATTGGATATCATTGTGTCTAGTCAGTGTCTAAAGTTATCTCTAATATCTGATATAACCTTAGTTAAATGCCTTATAGAATTTTAAGTATTACTATCTAGTTGTTGCTTCATCCCAGTAAACTCTGTAATCACGTAGTGGTTTTTGAAGCAATCTGAAAATACTATCAGACCTGTAAGAAGGATCTTTGTTAGGTGAAATCGGTGATATAAATGGAAGCTACTCACTTTATTTTCAGTTGATCACTTCACAGAATAAGCAATCTTTGAACTATAGAACATACTCTGACTGGTCTCAAGATTGCAGTTCACACACTAATAATTATCAAATATATATATATATATATATATATATATATATATATATATATATATATATATATAAAGTCACTAGGTAAGGGAGGTATTCATCATGGTTGTCGAATAAAATGTGAACTGAATTCGGTACTTTGTACATCTCAATTAATATTTTTATATTTCAAAAAATTTACCCTGGAAAGGGTTGACTTTGGTACCTGACAGTTTATCAATATAAACACGACTTCTGTCAAAATCTGTGTAAACTTTCTAACTGCTAACATCCTTACGATTTAGTTTGGAAACGGGAACGATAAGAACATCTCTTGTCATATGCATAGTATATGGAACTAATAAACTGAACAGAAATTTTCGTTTTTCCGACCACTGAGTTTCAAATGTCAACTCTTCTCACTTCTCATGTACAGGAATTTCTGTCGAAATTTATTCCAACTATTTGTGTGGTATTAACAGAAAAATCTGATTTTTGAAAAGTATTATAAGGCAATTCCTTACATCAAGTAAACTGTCCACTTTCCACTGTAATCTACTTTATGACTAGCAAGGTGGTCCAGAACGCACATTTTATCCCATTTGGAACTCGTCGGTTAAATGTACATGTGCCTCAGAGATGTTGTCTTCATCGGGACTCAAGCTCATTACCCATTGTAGTGCATTTTCTACTAGGCCACTAAGTCTCTAAAGCCATCGCTTGTTGCTTACTGGTGCTTGTAATTTCCCGTTGGTATACTGCGTCACATTGTTTGACCTCTATTGGCAGATGGTGGCTCTCGTGCGCCACTGGCCTATTGGGTAACGCTCAGTGGTTTGAACTGAAGGGTAATAAGTTCTGGTCACGGCTGGGACAACATCACTCACTGAGGTGAAGGTGCTTCAAGCTGGTGAGTCTCAAATAAAATAAAACACGCACCGTAGATACCACCACTAGCAACCAATATGGTTGCAATATTATGAATATTGAGGCAGTATCGAGGGATCCGCATAGGAGCCTATTTACCAACAGAGTGGAGCAACTCCAATCCAGTATAACGATGGGAAATCACAAGTATCAGTGAACAAATTAATAACTAGGGACTTTTATAGTTTGAGTTACTGAGTCTTCATTCTCTTAGCCACAGTTCTGAATGGCATAAAGAGATTTTTATCACGAGACTGAACATGTTCAATGTTATCTATCTATTTGAAGGTTTGTGGAGATTTATTCATTTATTTCTGGTTGGTATTCATTATAAACTGACATCAGTTGGAGAACCATTGGAAACCTGAAAGCACTGGACAGCTGTTTCGTTCTTATTGTGCACCACTGACCCCACCAGGGATCTAACCTGGGACTTACAGGTCCCACAACCAGCAAGTTACCATTGAGTCGAACATGAGGTTAGTTACTTAACGACGGCACTGGATAGAGGCTGTGATATATCTTGGACTGACAGAAGTAGAAAATATAGTCCGCTGGACTCTGACCCAGTGGGTCAATGGTAACTTGCTGGCCACGGAACTTGCAGGTCCTGGTTTAGATCCCTGGAGGGGGTCATGGATGTGAACTGCTGAGGAGTCCCATACTAGGACAAAACAGATGTTCAGTGCTTCCAGGTTTCCAGTGGTTCTCCAACTGGTGTCAGTCCATGATGAATACCAACCTGAAATTATCTGTCAATATGATTGCACCATTTGAAGAAAAGTTGTGTAACCATTTTTAGTGTGTTGATTAGTTAAAAGGTCTTGGTTTATTGATTCTACTATTTTCTTTCCTTCTGATATCATCGGTAAAGATGTGCAAAACCAGTCAACAGAACAACATTCTTACCGAACTATGAAAATTAATATTCGTACGAACTGATCGGTTGTTAGTAGCTTGAATTGGTCGAAAATTGTCAGCCATTGATCCTGACCACAATGTATGCGCAACACGTAGTCGTCGGAGAGTTTTTAACTGTAGGACAGAGAAATAATCATATTAACAGAAACAAGTAGATCGTAAGGTGGAAAGAGTTTTGATTAAAACAAAATATGCCTAGACTGATTTGCACTTCATGTCAGGTTAAATGAAGAGTTGTTAATACCTTTGTCAAATGCTATTTATTAATGAGTTCATATAACAAGATGTATAAACAACAATCAATCAGTAGTTGAAGAAAATGTTTACAAAAGAGAGTAAAAGCCATTATTCCTCGCATTTATTTTACAAAACAGTTCCTTGATTGATGTAGATCATGTTGAAAACAGTGAGTGCTTTTTACAGCCACCACTAGGTGATAATTTCATGGTGTCAGTAATTTACTTTGGTAATTACCTTTATGATATACCTTCAAATGTATAAAATTTGGCTGGTAGATAGTAGTCAGTGTCATAAAACATTTATTCCTTAGTTAGCAGAGAACGTTTCTGAAAAGTGCATGTAGTTGTTCTATAGTATATAATTGAGCGCTCTACCAAGATTTACTTAGTTCAAAAGTGGCTTTAACAATTGGCTGACACGTAGCAGAGAAGCACTGGAAATCAGAAAAACCGTAAAAAGCTGTTTTGTTTTCGTTTGAAACTGCCTATTAGTTTACAACCACAATTGCCTATAGATAGAACCTTAGTCCTCAAAGTTTCACCTCTAGTATTTTAGCCGGTAATTAGAAATTCACTCAGTGATAGTTTAAACTTCATTCAACTTATAATATGTGGTCGTCGTCATCCAGTGTCATTGGAGAATATTTTTCATTTTTGTTAATTGGTTGGAAGCAATTGACATGAAGCATTGTTTCATCTAGGTTTCGTGTCTTCGTCAGCAAGGCGTATGTGCAACATTGAAGAAACTGATGTCCGCTCTGAGATTGGGACCCGCGTCAACCAGTGTTGCAGTCACAGACGTAACCACTGAGCTGTTCGGGTGATGTGGGTTCAGAGGAGACAATTTTTCTTGAGGTTGCAGATATGCTTTGCTGACGAGTGCTGACAAGCACGGAATTTAGTGAAGCATGGGCCTCCTGCCGATCGCATCCAACCGACTAACATTCAGAAGTTCACCGTGATGGTGAACCTTCTAGCTGGGCGGCCATATTGTAGAATAATTGGTGGATTTCGATCAGTACTCACACAAGATTAAACAACATGAAACTGGTTTTTCTGTGGCGGTCAATTAATGCATTCTTTATCTCGGTCAAATTTGTATAAGTGACTAATATGAAACTCTCAGAGCTTAGTAAAACTGCAAAGAAGCTTAATATTTGCTTTGATGCTTATTGGTGTTGAGTCACCTAGTTTACTATCTACAGAAGATGAGCTAGTTAGATACTTATTTCATACTTATAAGCAACTGCTTTAGAAGTTCGAAAGACCCAGAACTAACACCTTTGGTTACATTACTGAAAGGCAGAAGACTTCAAAACTTCAAAATGGTATTTTCACTTCTCAATAATTTCACTCTGATACTAATGACAAGTGTTTCATTTAGCGTAGAACTTATCATCTGCTATTTATACTTCCTAATAATTTTAAAAAGTCCATTTCATTATCTTAAAGTTATTTTATACAGTAAAGTTGAGATGAGTATTCTTTGGTAAATCTTAGAGATGAAAAGTATTCTAGAATTTAACTCGTCATACATACTGGATCTTTTTTTTGCACTTAAAGAGATATAAAATTAAAATTTTTATACAGTTTGCTAGTGGTTAGTTAAAGAAAACAGTATTGGTATTCTATAGCCTTGAATTCTTTTACTCAACTATTTTCTTCTGTCCTACACTGAAAAAAAACGTTTTACACATTTCTTTCCTGTAAAGAAACACTTTATCCATCTTAGGTAAATTATTTCCAAATTAAATGTTCCTCTTCAACTGAAAAAAGCATGATTAACTGAAAGCGGTTAAATTGACATGTATAAGTGGAAACTTTAATTTTGATTAGCGTACACAAGTCGAATACTTAAAGGTTTGTATATGCATAGACAGATACTAGCTGATCTGCAGTGCTTTTACTGAATGCCTAGAAGTGTGTATAGCTTTTGAGATGAATAAAAAAAGCGAAACAACAAACAGCCGACTGAACAATCATTTTGATAAGAGGAGGGAAATTGTAGATGTACAGTAGAAAAAGAGGAAGTTGTATGAAGTGTTTTGCTTTTCGAAACGTACAAACACAAGTATTCTGCTTGATCACTCTCAGTTTTTATGCAGTCGACTTCTATGAAATGTTTTATTTCTTCATTTTGACTACTGAGTGTTAATGGTAATTATTAAATTAACTAAAATTTTTTGTGTGTTGACAAACGGGTGAGAGTACGCAGTACAGAGGGGAAAATAGAGTGTAATATTTGAAAATTACCTTCTTAGATTTAGTTAAGATGAAAATTGCAAACAGTTTAGGTAAACAGTTAAATCATTTCGCCTATTTTGTTTACTGTAAATAGTGAGTTTTTAATACGAAATTTTCAAGGACTTATTTATCAAAAGGAGGTAGGTGTCCTGATTTTACTGGGTGTTCTTTTATAGTGGTGAAGATGGATTTCCGTTTCTGTCTCATCATACAGATTGGATAGTGTTCACTAGCGCATTTCACAATCTGGCACTTGGTACGGCCAATGTACTCAGCGCTGTGGAAAAAAGTAGACTGATCCACAAACACACTGATTTGGGATCGTTTTATGCGTTCAACTTATTTAATTGATTGTTTATCATAATTTCGCTTAGAATATCGAGTGAAATCAACAGATAAGACTTTACTTAAACATTTTGTTGTTAAGAAATGAAGGAAAATTTTCACATACAATTTCTGTAAAGTTTTTGCTTTCATATTTTCCCAGTAATCTTGATGCCTAGTCATTATTTCCACTGAGGATATGGCATTATTTAGCAGACAGACTGTGGTAGGCAAGGTAGATTGTAGCATAATTTATGTCAGTATTCGGTAATCGACTTTTTACTACAATAAACCCATACAAAAAGACTAAGGAAGTATATGGTACTAGAATAAACTATTTCTGTTTGATACACAGTGATTTTACATCATCTTTAGGCAAAATGCAACTAACAGTACATACCCGCATTTATAGAAGATATTCTCAAGCCAAATAAAGAAAAAGCTATCTGGTGGCTTTTGGTTTCAATGACCCCGCGAATGATATTCATTAGTGAAGAACCAGTAAAAAAGTTAGATTACTAATTCACTTAGTGTGCATTTCACAAATTAGGATGGAATGAGTGATAAAGTAACAATAAGACAGTTTTTGAGTACTCTTGACCTTTGGAATTTCATCATCTGGGATATATTTTAGGAAAGACAGCATTTTTACACTTAGATATTGGGTAATGATCAAAAGATAGAAAACTTCATCCGAACTTTTACTTCTCCTTATTGGCCTACTTCATTGTTGTGGAATGGTGAAGAAGAGAAATATTACTACAAGCTGATAGTGAAATAAACGTAATTATCATATCTAGTAGTTAATATGATATCTTGAAAACTCACTTCAGTTTCACTAATAATTATTGGATGATTGAGTATAATCCAGGTTACTGTTTCTTGACATGGAGGAAATGGTAATGAACCTTCATAGGTCATGAACTCATGAGTTGATGTCAATAGCGATCGTAGTTCAAGACCTTTCAACTGGGATGTTTCCCCTGAAGAAAAAATTAAGGATTTGACAAAAAATGAGAACACAATAATATACATCAGTTGGAGGAACACTGCAAACCTAGAAGCAATGTAAAGCTGCTTCGTCCTAGTATGGGACTCCTCTGCAGTGCACACCTGACTCCGCCCACCAGGGATCGAACCCACAACCTTCAGGTTCCGTGGCCAGCGCGTTGCCATTGAGCCATCGAGTTGTATTCTAGTGGTTCATATTTCCTACTTCTGTCGATTCACAACTAACATACAATGTCGTCGTTGAGTAACTGTCTTCAGGTTTGACTTGATTGACTCCATTGGTCACAACTCCTCATTGGAACTTCAGGAATCACCTCTCAAAGCTAGTCACCAACGAGCGCTAGACCATTGGATTCCTGTCTAGTGGCTGAAAAGTAATGTGCTGGCGACGGAATTTGTGTTCGATCCCTAGATGAGTTGTGGGTGCGCACTGCCGAGGAGTCCTACACGAGGACGAAACAGCTGTCCGGTGCTCCCAAGTTTCCAATGTTTCTCCAACTCATGTCAGTCCATGATCAGTTCCAACCTAATATCACTGATTAGTTACAACATATCCAAGTTTTAGCTATTTATTCTTTGATTACCTCATAAGTCCAAAGCATTTTGGTCTAACTTAAACTGAAAGCGGAAAGGAATCGAGGATTTGATTCTAAATAGTGCAACCTATCTTAGTTTGATATATACATATCCTATGGCTATTTTGTAACAGTATCGGATTCTTGGACAACCAGCTGTGAGAAATCAAAAAGAGAGTGGTGTCATGCTTTAAATCCTCTGACACTGTCTTTATCCTTAGGAATACTGTAAAAGAAAACATTTCCCAAGAAATAATTACTAACAGAGAGCTTTGGGATAAAGTGAATGAATAATATTACTGGTTAATTATCTTTTGACCACGAGGAAGAGAAATAATTTCGTACATAAATGACAACTTTTAAATAGTAGGCTCATTTCTAAAACTTTTACCGTTTACTAAAATACCAGAAAACTTAGAAATTTACACATGTTTATATACATAAATTTACCTCATATCTTGGCGTCAGATAATAATGTCATTTCTCAGTTGTATCTGACAAAACAACATCCAAGAGTTGACAGAACAACACTCTACTCACGGGATTTATTCGAGAGCTTGTTTAGTAATAACTGGTGCTTAGTTATATTTCTTAAAATTCACTATCATCTTATTTTACTGCCTAACATATAAAACACTTCTTGTGTCATTTCTCATCTCATTATACATGTTAGGAAATATCAGTTATCTGTTTACGTCATCATAATTTATTCGGAATTCATCTCTGATATGTATCACATTCACTGATAAGTGAGAGGCTCTTGCAGTCCTACTCTGTCTTTTTGAATTATTCGTCTTATCCAAGTGTAGATACCCTTCTCGATGTACATTTATTCCTAAATAGAGTAACTAAGTATCCTAGTAAAAATCCAATATGGAAGAGGGTTTGTACCCATAAATCAGAATCACTCTTACAACTACTGAAAGATTACAAATTTCCTTTTTTTTCTTCAGATGAATTAAAACCAGTGAAATTATTTTGTTAAGGTTCAAGCGTTTCCTAGTTAAACAGTCTCAAATCCTAGTGCATGAGTCAGATAATTGACTTGATATGTGATTCTCCATAAAAATATTAAACTTGATGATATTCTGGAGCTGGTACTGAGATAAGTGTGAGACCTCACATACTTGTTATTATTAACAGGTAGACAAGATTTTTCATCAGGGAATGCACAAAGACTTTGTGAATAGAATCAATGTCACGCGTGATCGTACGATGCCTGGTATACGACATAAAGTACATGATATATTCATCGAGTAAGGTGTCAATGACTTGATAATATTCACTAAAGTGTATTTCTAAGAGTTTCTACGTATATTTTATAATAGCAATTGTCTGCTACGGAGGTAAACTATCCTTTCTGGTACAAAGGAATTAAACAAGAAAGTAGTTTACTAAATGTAATGATACTTGTAATTTCCCGTTCACGTACACAGCCGAACTGCTACCGTATCCCAGTGACAGTGGATAACGCTCTGTCTTTTGAAAAGAAAAGTACTGGGACCGAGCCTCCGTGGGGACAAAATCACTCACTGGAGTGCAGGTACGTCCAGCTGACCAGTCCCAAATAGAACGAAGCAGGCATCCTGGATTCCTCTGGTAGTCCTCTGATAGTTTACTGATTATTTTGTGACAAAAGTTTTCCACAACTGTCTCTTGAAATTACATCACTTTTCCTATTTGTATGAGTATTCTTAAAATAGCTAATTTTCTTGACCTTAAGGGGAGAGACAATGTTGAATATAAGCTGTAATCTTCTAATAAATTATGATGATAGAAAGACGCAGACAAGAGAGCTAAGAATAAAAGGAATTCTGAACTTTCCTATGAGAAAGTTTAAATCCGTGGTCTTTCTTCTTTTCCGTTAATTAAACTTCAGAATCTTTTGGAATACAGGCTAATTGACTTGATACTATTCTTCACATAAGTCTTGGAACATTACTGACAAATTATGAGATCATAATAAACTAATGACAAAATCGGTCATCTGTAAAAGCGGCCAAGTATTACTAATGATGCGTTACACAGAATTATTGGTATACTGAGTAGACTAGAGGTAGAACATAGAACATCTTGTAAGCTAGTAGAAACTCATCACTTATTCGTAAATATGCTGAAATGTTAAAATTTGTTGAAAAGTAGGCGAGTGGTGTTCATTAGACCAACTGACACATTTTAGAGGTGAGGAAAAATTGCTTGATTGGAAAGTTCTAACCCTTACAAAGTATTACAGTTTTACAACCTTTCGCCTCGTACTATGGAATCGTTTATTAACTCAGTAATAAACTTGTGGTCAGTAATGGAATTAGAAATAAATTGTTCGAATGATCAGATAATATAAGGTTGGTTGCATCATGATGTTTTTTGAAGTTCAGTTTGTCATAAATCAAGGAAAATTAAACATTTCTTCAGGGAATGTTAGATTGTAGTAGTTATCTCGTTTCACTTTGTGTTTCGCACTTCGAGTTTCTAGAGAGCATATCTGTAGTTAATGTATTTACGAAATATAAACATGAGGTCGATGAACAGTAACATTATAATGTAACCTATTAGTTTCTATCGTCTAGTTCAGTATTTGGACAGTAAAGACTTCAAACTGTGCATTGCACTTACAATGCGGCACCGTGAATGGACATTTATGGTTGAGCTGAACGAATGAAAAAAGGCTTCTTCATTCATTTGAAGACTTGATGCAAAACCAGATTTTATAACAGAGTTTCTTAAATATTGGCAAAATACAAGAATAGCCCCGCTCTAAGTGATATTATTAGGTGGTTAAAAATAATAGAAACAAAATGGTTGAGAACTGATTGGAATGATTTGATTTTGTTCAATTCTCATACTTTGGGTTTTATTTCCATCCAGATCCTAGTTCTGTGCATAACTGTATGGATCCAAGCCAGTTTCGTAGAATTCATATAAGGCATAATGATACTGCGATGTTTCTTGGATGGCTTTTATGCCCATTAGCATACTCGAGAGTCTTCCATTTTACTGTGGTATGCTGTTCAGAAGTGTTGCGGCAGGAAATAGTATGCATCTCATCTGGTGGTTAACTGAATGCAGCTAAGTGAGAAAGTATCATCTATGCGGAGAATATCCACTGGGATATGGGAGATTATTTTTCTTTGCAGTGGGATATCTTTACTAGGAAAACAAGATTTCGTAAACTTTAGATGTATAACTTTCGAAGGGTTTAATACTAGAGTCACAGAAAAATGTTGTTCCCACAGTTAAAGTTCTGCTCATGATACACTAGTAAACTGTGTACATATTCGTCTACTGAGTCGTTAGATGCTTCTTAATCTGTACGCCTGCTTTTTTCATCTGATTCAAACACCATTGCCACTGTATTTCTCGGCTGAAAACGTTTTCTTAAGTGAGAAGAGAATTTAATTCTGAAAGTTGTACACTTTTCTGTATATCTCTGGCTCATCCACAAAAATGTGTACGTGGAATCAAAAATATGCGAATTTCTAGAGAAATAGATATGGTTAACAAAACTGTTAGTATCTGATGAAACTATAGTTCCTTTATTACACCATACTAAGAGTGAAGATTTTAATTACTACTGTAGTGGATGCTACTGATAAGAATGGATAAGTAGTGCAGGTCTGGAGGTCAGCAAAAGTCATAGGCAGTTAGTTATCAGAGTTGGGTTGGGCTGCGTTCACTAGTAGTACCTACTCGGCAATGGTATTCGGAACACTTTCAGTGAACTGTGCAGCCAGCAACTGTGCCTGGGAATCCTAATTAAAAGTGGGAAGTGCGCATCAAAGTAGTTTTGTCAACTTCTCAGCGGATTTTTGTTTCTTCCACGTTTCGTGCTCCAGAACTGCTGCATCACCAGTTCCCTGTCTTCTGGGCTGTCAAACTCCTTTCCAGTCGTTCAGCTATTCTCTCCCAAATCTCCTTCCCATTCACACGTTCCACGCCATCATATGCAGTTCTTTCTCTACCCCTAAACAACGTGCCAAGCACCACGACCTTCGCTTTTGGATCCCGGACACCCACCAGACCCAGGACCAACTGGAAGTCCTTGAGAAAGACCTTGGTATCTCCATCCTCAAACACTGCAGGCCATGGAATCTTCATCACGACACCAATTGTGGGAAACGATACAGACTGAGACGTGGGAAGGAGTGTTTATTATAACATTTTGTACAGTAATGATGAAATATTGAACACTTTGCATTCGAAAAGTCGTTTGTACAATGTGTTTCATTTTCTCTTCTTCTCCTGCCTCGGTTTGTTCTTCATACGTCCGTATTGTATCTTGCATTCTACTGGGCAAAATATTTACCTGTCGCTAGTAATTCCCTATGAATTCCAGCATACATTACTTATCCATTCCTATCAGTAGCACCCACTACACTGCTACTTCATCCACACTTATTGTCAGTTTTCCAGATCTCAGTTGGTTTTCAACAACTTATTGTGCTTTCAGAAGAAACCCAACAATACTTTTTTCGATACACTAACATTTATTACTTTCACGACAACTATTAGTACTAAATTTGCCACAGCTGAGCAATACGAAGTTCATGATTTCTTGGAGAAAAAATGAAGATATTTGTTATCTTTCTCTATCTCTTGTCGAAGTATATCAGCAGTGGATGAAAATTTTTATAAACTTATTGCAGAATATAACTGTGTATCATAAATAAACGTGGGTGGATAAATATGATTGTATTATGATTTTGTTCAGGTAAGAAATAAAAGTAATTTTTTAGATCAAATAACCTAAAAAGTGGTTGAATCTATGAGATCGGTTAGATCGGGAAATGTGGGAGATTAGGTGCACTAGTATGGCCATATTTCCATCTTCACATTAGCAAAACACATATATGCTTGATATTGAGTAAAAGTGTGAGGATAGATTGCAGTCAGAAACCCTATCTTAATCAGGATACGTACTATGGATTGAAGCCAGGGGTTTTTTTTCAACAAAAATTACTGAACAATGAAAAAGTATGGAACAAGTTACTGTTCATGGTATAAAAAATGTTTGCTGAATCACTGAATTTTCTTGAATTGTTTTTTTTAAGGAATGATACGTATCGCCTAGAAGTGCTTGTTTGTTTACTACTTGAAGTCTGTAAGCCTAGTCTTGATGGGAACCGAGGATTAGTCTTAGTTATTTCCTTCGATAAATTACTTCACTTGAGCGAAATAAAAGTTACCGGTCAGTGGTACAAACTGTAAGACTCTGAATACATATTATTTCCTGCAAAATCTATCCTAGATCGATATCAGTTGGAGAATTATTGACAATCAAGATGCACTAAATAGATGTTTCGTCATAGCCTTCGTCTACTTAAAAGTGTACATGCGAGACATTTTGCGGATTCGAACTAAGGATCACCAAGTCACACACCAACCCCGTTAACATTCAGTTGCTGGGCTAAAATTCAGTGCATGATAAACTGGAGATTTCTTTATGGTCAACCAGTAGACATTCATGCATTGTTTCTGTTATAAAACCTGATTCTTTTTGATGCGATGATTGACACCGAGTTTGAAAATATATCCCTTATTGTCAGTTGTCGGTTTCTAAATGGGGAAATTGATAACTGCCTTCGACAGCGTCGATCGAGAAGTAATTTGGCGACTGCCCCAACACTATGCAATACCAAAGCCTTAATCAACCTCATTCAACAGCAGCTTTATGCTATTTGAGGATGATACATACCAAGTAATTCACAATGGAAACCTCAGTGATGCCTTTTAAGTGAAGACAGGAGTAAGACAAGGCTGTCGCCTACTATCACCCATGATCTTCATGACTGTGGTCGACTAGGTCATACAGCAAACCGTGAGGAGCAAGAAGATGGGCTTACACTGGCGGGACCGATGAAAAGACCCCACAAGATTTGGATTTCGTCGATGAGTTATGTTTAATGTCACACAAACTTGAAGATCTACAGGCGAAAACTAACAAGTTGGTAGAAGAGGCAGGGCAGCGAAGACGGAAATTCAAGTGAACGTGGAGAAGACAGAGGTGATGATGGGACCCAACCAACACCCCACCAACAAAAACAACAAGCTACAGTCACCATCAACGGGAAGAACTTAAAGGAAGTAGCCTCTTTCACCTACCTAGGCAGACAGCATCATTTCAACTAGAGGTGGCGGCACAGGCACAAACGAGGACGTCAAAGCCAGCCAGGATCAGAAAGACAGTAAGACAGGCGTTCATTAACCTGAAACCAGTGTGCAGATCTACTACACTGCACTCAGCATAAAGCGTGAACGAGGTCCGGATTTTCAATACTACTTCAGTCAAGGAAGTCAGTGCTTCTATGTGATGGTTGAGAGACTTAGCGGCGCGTTACGAAAAGCATTTCCAACAAACTACAAATACTCATCAACAACTGCCTACGCTGGCTCGATACTGAAGATCGGATCAGATGGCGAGAATAATAAGAATAAGCAACAAGGAAATCACTCAGGCCTGCTAACAAACCAACCAAGAAGCTATCGCTCAACGAATATGCAGAAGTAAGTGGAGGTGGATTGGACTGGGTATGCAGTAAGAAGACCGCTTGGGGACATCACGAGCCCGGCAAGTTGCTCGAGTGGAACCCAGATGGGGAACGGCGAGTTGGGCGTCTGAGGCGAGGGTGATATGGAGATCGTGTGTGGAAGGAATGAGAGCATGTGGGCAGTCGTGTAGCCAGGTTGAAGAGATTGCACAGAAGAGAGTGGAATGGAGACATGCTGCTGAAGCCCTATGTCCCTCTGCGAACCCAAAGGACAAATAAATGACATAATGATATATATGATGTCGAATTAATTCAACTTGAGTTGTCTTAGCATGATCTCAGTCGGTAATGACGAAAAAATTGCTAGATTCGTTTTATCTGTACAAATGAATTTCTTGATTTATTATCAGATATCAAAGTTTGGTTAGTACAGCTTTTCTGACTTGGGAACTAAAGCTCCTAAAACATTTTTGATTTTATCACAAAACTGCATGTAGCTCACAGAAAAAGTCTATAACAGTTGCTTCATATAAAGAACAGATTTTTTCCAGCTTCCAATTTTGATCTAATATCTCATTGCGAGTAATTTACAGTTTATCCTTTTTGCGAAAAATTTAGTGTTTACATATCTCTTACTAGAAAGAAGATAAATAAATTATCAGTTAATGAATTAAACCACTGAAAAGTGTTTACGTATCTCTTTGAATTGATTTCGCATTTGTTATAGGATATAAACAAAATAGATTGAACATATGTCATGTTTTGTAGTTTGATTGTTAACTGATTAGCATTGTCAAGCTTCATACTGACATTAATGGACATCTGGTGTACACAATTTGTTGCTAAAGGCCTATCAACCAAAATTTAATTGTTTTATTTGTGTTATCTCAAAGGAAGTCAGTAGATGCATCATCTTCGAATTCAACACTACTTTCTGAAAATGGATACCAGAAATTATGAAACTGAAATAAAAGTGCTTCATAATGACTAAGTTCATGTACCACATAACACCATATCATTGTGCATAGCATCACTGACTGACCTAATCACTAAGGAGTATCAGAACAAGCAATGATTTAGAAGGATGATTTCGTTTTTCAAGGAACCAACATCAGACACTTACCTATTCACTTTAAGAAGTGACTGATAACTTTCGTCAGCAATTGCAAAAGCTATTTGACTTAGCTAGTTAAATACTGAAAAGTACACTAGAAAATAACATGATGTTTGGATGCTTCTCAAGGAGGGAAGAATCACAAGTGCTTAAGAAGTTAGTCACAAACTTGGATTTTAGGAGCGCAGAACTTTGTGTAGTGTCACACGAACTTCCAGTAGTTTGTTATTGTTTCATGTCTTCTTTATCTGCTGACTTTAATGAAGTGATTCACTCCTTAGGTGTGCAAAATACATGTGTTGCTCTCCTGAAGTACTAAAAAGGATCACTTTACTATGGTTTATGAATCTGTTATTTATTTATCTGTTCATTGGGTTCCTAGTGAAACACAGAACTTCAGTAGTACGTGGCCATTTCACTCTTCTCTCTGCAGTCTTTTCAACCTGGCTACACGACTGCCCACATGCTCTCATTCCTTCCACACACGATCTCCATATCACCCTCGCCTCAGACGCCCAACTCGCCGTTTCCTGTACGGGTTCCACTCGACGGCCTGGACTGACGCTTGATGTCTCCAAGTGGTCTTCTCAGTGCATATCCAGTCTGACCCATCTCCACTTACTTCTGCATATTTGTTGGGCTATGGGTTCTTGGCTGGTTCGTTGTTAGCTGGAGTGATTTCCTTGTTGCTTATTCTTATTATTCTCGCCATCTGATCCGATCTTCGGTATCGAGCCAGCGTAGGCAGTTGTTGATGAGTATTTGTAGTTTGTTGGAAATGCTTTTCGTAACGCGCCGCTAAGTCTCTCAACCATCACATAGAAGCACTGACTTCCTTGACTGAAGTAGTATTGAAAATCCGGACCTCGTTCACGCTTTATGCTGAGTGCAGTGTAGTAGATCTGCACACTGGTTTCAGGTTAATGAACGCCTGTCTTACTGTCTTTCTGATCCTGGCTGGCTTTGACGTCCTCGTTTGTGCCTGTGCCGCAGCCTGCAGTTGAAACCATGCTACCCAGGTAGAGGGGTAGGTGAAAGAGACAACTTCTTATAGATTTCTCCCGTTGATAATGACATATGATTCTTGTTGTTGTTGGTTAGGTATCTTCATCATCTTTGTCTTCTCTACTTTCATCTGGAGTCAGTTTCATCTTCGCTGTCTCGCTTCTTCTGTCAACTTGTTGGTTTTTGCCAGTAGATCTTTGAGTTTGTGCGACAAAACATTAAACATGAAACGTCGGCGGCGAAATCTAAATCTTGAGGGGTCTTTTCATCGGTCGAACAGCGTATGTACATCTCTCTCCCCACTGTTTGCTGCATGATCCAGTCGACCACAATCAGGAATATCATGGGTGATAGTAGGCGACAGCCTTGTCTTACTCCTGTCTTCATTCCAAGGGCGTCACCGAGCTTTCGATTGTGAATTACTTGGCATGTGGCGTCTTCATATAGTTGATAAAGGTTTGTGGCTCTCCGTAGTGTTTAAGCAACTACCAAATTACTTCTCGGTCGACGCTGTCAAAGGCCTTTTCAAAGTGGGTGAAGTTGAGGTAAGGTAGAGGGTTGACTGCCATTGTGTATTCTGTTCTCTGATGATGCGAAGTGTAGCGTTGCAATTTGATCCACACATGATTTCTTCTTCCTGAAGCCAGCCAGATTGTTCAGGTAGTAATTTTGAATCCAACTCATCCTTTAGTCTCTCCAGGATGATACAGCTTAATATTTTGCTTGGGGTAGGCTGGAACGGTAGTATTATTCCATGCCAGTTCTTGTTCTTGCAAAGACTTAGATCTCCCTTCTTCGGGAGTTTGACAAGGTAACCGTTCTTCCAGTCGGAAGGTATCTTTCCCTCCTTCCTTCCAAACCTTCTGCAATAGTGGTATGAGCATGTCCGCTGTTGTCTCTGTGTCTGTTTTCAGTGTTTCCGGAGGAATTTCATCTGGTCCTGTTGCTTTCCCGGATTTCAGAGACTTTATGGCATTCAAGACTTCGGCTTTTGTCTGAGGGTTAGTGTTCACTGGTAATTCTATGGCTGCTGGTGGTATTTCTAGACGAGTTGAAGGTGCTGGTGGAGGTCGATTCAAGAGTTTCCTTGGTTTCTTCTTTTTGGCGGCAACTAAGTTTCCTTCACCATCTCTCATTGGTTTCATCTGTGTCGATCTCTTCACTCCCAGATAATAACCTGGTTATTTGATATAATGTTGACAGGTCTGTTCTACCTGCAGCCTGTTCTTGTTCACCTGCAAGCGTGTCTTAGAAGTGTATTCTGTCTTTGCGCGCACTCTTCTTCACTTCTTTGTCCCGCGTAGTGTTTGATACGTTGTACTCAGTTCTTCTCGTTGTTCATCCCCTCACTGCACTGCACTGCACTGGTTCATCTTCCGCCTCACCATCACCATCTTCCTCTCCCTCGTCTGTCAGTCTCCATGACTTCATCGAGATCCATTCCTTGTCTTGTTTCTTCTTCTCTCCTAGCACAGTTATGCAGGTTTCCTTCCATATAGCCTTCAGGGAGTTCCAGTGTTCTTCCACAACCCATCCTTCATGGATGTTGCTCAATATCTCCAACTTTGTTTTGATAACTGGCTGACTGACGTGAAGATGTCCTTTGTAGTTTCATCCTTCAGTGCAGTTTCTATTCTGGGTGTTCAATTTGAACTGTGGTCTATCATCACCAGCTTCTTTGAATTGAAGGTTTTCAACTTGATTTTGAAGGTAGGTTCCTTGTAGTGGGTAGTGAAGTGGTGTGAGTGTTATGAACCTACCTGCATCTGCTCCCTTTCTTCATGTGATCTTGTGTCGAGTAGGCTGGCTGCGTCTCCATCTCCACTCTCTTCACATTGAAATGAAGTCGATCTGACTTCTAGTGTAGTGTGCCCTGGTGTCTGGTGAAATCGAATCCATGTCACTCGCTTCGTGAATATCCTTGTGTTTGTACACACTGCCTCACCTCGCCTCGCCTCGCCTCCAATCACCAAATCGTTGAATGCGCAGAAATCTGCAAACAGTTCTCCATTCTCTTTCATTCCACCAAGTGCCTCTCAACTCATGATTGTTTCTCTTCCTGTGTTGTCTGCTCCACGCAGTTTGGCATTCATGTCAGCCCATCCATTAGAATGAATTTTGATATCACCATTTGGGGTGGGGTCTTGTCCAGTACTGATTGGAGTTGTGTGCAGAATTCCTGCTTCTTCTCTTCATCTGCAATATTTGTAGGTGTGTGGCGTAGCATTGTATGATTGTGACTCTCCTTCCTTTTGAATTAGATCTTGCTGTCATGATCCTCATCGTGATGCTGCAGGGGGAGATTGGTTCCCATTTCATGAGAGACTTTGACAATCTTAGTAATATCATGACAGCCACTGGAAAACTCAGTATGCTGTGCTGGTGGTTGTCGTTTGGGTGACAATGTGGGAGTAGATTATTGACCCTACAGTTGACAGTTTGGAGAATCCACTTCCGTTCCATCTGCAGATTCCTCGTCGATTCCTAGCACTTGAATGCCATACCTCCTCATCTCTTTTGCAATCTGTGTAGCCTTGCTAGGTTCAAACTTTGTGCGGACATTCCATGTCATCATGCTTACTTTTGCTTTCATTGAGAGAAGAGAAGACACATCGGTCGATTGGCTTCCCGGAGACTTTCACCAAGTGGTGTCATTTCGTCTCCCCGATTCCAGCGAGGAATAAGTTTGTCTTTATGTTTTATATTTTATCTATGCTTTGAAGTTTCTTAAGCGGTTGGATTGGTTTTGCAGTGTAGGGTTACTAGCCCTGTGTTCAACCTTCCCTGTTTTGCGGTCTTAGAACCATCTAGTAAACTAGTGAACTGGTAAACTAGGCGAGGTTTCATGGATTTGTAATAGACTAGTTTCGGTTCGTTAGACAGATAGTAGGGCTTATAACTTCGTGATAAATGATTGTTTCAACACAAGAAATTTTGAAATATCACAAGCAAATGAAGAGTGCAACATATGACCCACCACCTAGGTGAATTGGAAGGAGAAATAATTGAACATACTGAAAATATATCATGGACGGACATCAGTTAGAGAAACACTGGAAACCTGAAAGCAGCGGACAGCTGTTTCGGCCTAGCGTTGGACTTCTGAGCAGTTCGCACCCACAATTCCGCCAGGGATGTGACCCAGGACCTTTAGGTTCCGCGGCGAACATTTTCGCATTGAGGTACTGGGTTACGCTATGTCATGAACTGAGAGAAGTAAGAAATGTAGACCATTCGATTTCGATCCACTGGCTCAGTGGCAGCGCACTGACTGCGAACCTGAAGGTGCTGGGTTCGATCTGTGGTGAGGTCAGGGGTGTGCATTGCTGAGGAGTCCCATGCTAGGATGAAACAGTTGTCCATGGCTTCCAGGATTTCAATGGTTCTCCAACTGATGTCAGTCCATGATGAATACAGACCTGAAATAAATAAATAATTCCCCATTAACCTCCATGCTGAAGATGGATAAGGAACATACCAGAGACTTCGAAGAGCGTCATGAAAGAATGCAACACACGTGCTGCATTGCTTCTAAGAATTTCTCCTTAAAGAATTCAGAACAAAATTTTACCACTGTGTAGTTATCTTCACACAGTCAATTTTGAAACAGAACTGACAGTCCTAAGCTTCTCAAGAAATGGTTGTATCTTCATGTGAAGCTCACAGATTTCTTCCGTTGCACTGCCACCTTAGCTTCTACAACCTTCAATAAAGGTACTTTCCACAATATTTCTGTTATCCTTGTGTATCGCTGTGAATTACGCAGTACTCCTAAGGAGTTTAATGGATACTGGAATCTTGGTATTAGTAAATTTATTGATTTAGCATTAACCATATGGACTTGTAAAACCTCGCCTGGTTAACTAGTTCACTAGTTACTAGCCGGTCCTAAGCCCGGGTAAAGAGGGAAGGTTGGGCATAGGGCTAGCAACCCTACACCGGAAAACAAATCTAACCGCTAAAGAAACTTCAAAGCACAGACAAAAAACAAAAGCAAAATTATTCCTCGCTGGAATCGGAGAGGCGAAATGACGCCGGTTGATGAAGGCCTTCGGGAAGCCAATCGACCGATGTGTCTTCTCTTCTCTCAATGAAAGCAAAAGTAAGCATGATGACATGGAATGTCCGCACAAAGTTTGAACCTAGCAAGGCTACACAGATTGCAAAAGAGATGAGGAGGTATGGCATTCAAGTGCTAGGAATCGACGAGGAATCTGCAGATGGAACGGAAGTGGATTCTCCAAACTGTCAACTGTAGGGTCAATAATCTACTCCCACATTGTCACCCAAACGACAACCACCAGCACAGCATACTGAGTTTTCCAGTGGCTATCATGATGTCCCCAACAGCATCGAAGGCTGTCGTGCAGTGGGAACCAATCTCCTCCAGGATCATGACAGCAAGATCCAATTCAAAAGGAAGGAGAGTCACAATCATACAATGCTACGCCACACACCTACAAATATTGCAGATGAAGAGAAGAAGTAGTAATTCCATGGACAACTTCAATCAACACTGGACAAGACGTCAGTTGGCGATATCAAAATTCTAATGGCTGACATGAATGCCAAACTGGGAGGGGACAACACAGGAAGAGAACTAACCATGGGTCGAGAAGCACTCGGTGAGGTGATGAACGAGAATAGAGAATTGTTTGCAGAATTCTGTGCATTCAATGATTTGGTGATTGGAGGCCAGGCAGTGTGTTCAAGCACAAGGATATCCACAAAGCGACATGGATTTCACCAGATGGACATACCAAAAATCAAATCGACTTTTTCTCTATCTCAAGAAAATGGAGACTCAGTCTACTGAACACAAGGTCAAGAAGAGGAGCAGATGTAGGTTCAGACCACTATCTGGTGCAAGGAACCCTCCAAATCAAGTTGAAAGCCTTCAAGGAAGCTGGTGATAGACCGCAGTCCAAGTACAACACTCGGAAACTGAAGTATGAAACTACAAAGGAGATCTTCACAGCAGCCATCAAGACAAAATGGGAGATATCGAGGAACATCCCTGAAGAAACCTGTGTGGAAGAACGCTGGGAGTCTTTGAAAGAGACGTGGAAATAAACCTGCACGGCCGTATTAGGTAGGAAGAAGAAAGAAGACAAGGAATGGATCTCAATGGATACATGGAAGCTGATAGAGGAAGAGGAGGATGGTGAAGCAGAAGATAAACCAGTGCAAGGATGCTCAACGACAAGAGGGACTGAGTACAATGTACAAAGCACTGAACAAAGAAGTGTAGAAGAGTGCAAGGAAAGACAAAAGACACTTCTAGGAAACACTGGCAAGTGAAGCAGAACAGGCTGCAGGTAGGAAAGACAGAAACCTGACAACATTGTATCAAATAACCAGGTTGCTATCTGGGATGAGATCAACGCAGACGAAACCAATAAAAGATGAAGAAGGAAATTTAATTACGAAAGAAGAGAAACAGAGGAAACCATGGGCTGACCTCTTCAAGAAGCTCTTGAATCGACCATCACCTACACTTCGTCCAGAAATACCACCTACAGACACAGAACTACAAGTGAACATAAATCCTCCAACAAAAGTCGAAATCCTGAACGCCATAAGGCTACCGAAATGTGGGAAAGCAGCAGGACCAGATGGGATCCCGCCAGAAGCACTGAAAACAGACGCAGAGACAACAGTAGACATGCTCACACTACTGTTGCAGAAGGTGTGGAAGGAAGAGAAGGTACCTGACGATTGGAAGAAGGGTTACCTTGTCAAACTGCCGAAGAAGGGAGACCTCAGTGCTTGCAAGAACTGGCGCGGAATCACTCTCCTGTCCACCCCAAGTAAAATATTAAGCCGCATCATCCTGGAGAGGCTTAAAGATGCACTGGATTCAAAACTACGACCGCAACAGGCAGGCTTCAGGAAGTGCAAATCATGTGCCGACCAAATTGCAACGCTTCGCATCAGCATAGAACGGAGTATAGAATGGCAGTCAACTCTCTTACCTCAACTTCATCGACTTCGAGAAGGCCTTTGACAGCGTCGACCGAGAGGTAATTTGGAAACTGCTTCAATACTACGGAATACCTCAAACCTTTATCAGCCTCATTCAACAACTATATGAAGATGCCACATGCCAAGTAATTCACAATGGGAAGCTCAGTGATGCTTTTGAATTGAAGACAGGAGTAAAACAAGGTTGCCTACTATCCCCCTTGATATTCCTGATTGTGGTGGACTGGATCATGCAGCAAACAGTAGGCAGCGAGAAGAGGGGGATACGCTGGACTGTGGGAAAGAACCTAGAAGACTTGGATTTCGCCGATGACTTGTGCCTGATGTCACATAAACTTGAAGATCTACAGGCAAAAACTAACAAGTTGATAGAAGAGGCAGCGAAGACGGGACTTCAGGTGAATATAGAGAAGACAGAAGTGATGAAGATACCGCACCAACACCAACAACAACAACAACAAACTCCAGTCACCATCAACGGAAGAAACTTAAAGGAAGTAACCTCCTTCACCTATCTAGGAAGCACTGTTTCAACTACAGGCGGCGGCACAGACGAGGATGTCAAAGTCAGGATCGGAAAAGCAAGACAGGCGTTCATTAACCTGAAACCAGTGTGGAGATCTTCTGCACTCAGCATGCGGAACAAGATACGGATTTTCAACACCAGCATCAAGTCAGTGCTTCTGTATGGTTGAGAGACTTGGCGCGTCACGAAAGGGATTTCCAATAAACTACAAACATTCATCAACAATTGCCTACGCCTGCTACTGAAGATCAGATGGCGAGAAAGAATAAGCAGCAAAAAGCTCTGGGAACGAACCAACAACCCATCATGCAACAAATATGCAGGAAGGAAGTGGAGATGGATTGGGCATACACTGAGAAGGCCGACTGGTGACATCACGCTTCAGGCCCTCGAGTGGAATCCCCATGGGAATCGACGAGTTGGACGTCCATGGGTGACATGGAGGAGATCGTGTGAGGACGAAATGAGAGCTTGTGGGCTGTCGTGTAGCCAGGTTCAAAAGATTTCAGAGAACAGAGGTCACTGGAGACGCGCTACTGAAGCCCTATGTTCCATTAGGAACCCAAAGGACTAATAATAATAATAATAAAATATGGACTTGCATAGATACTTATTGCAAGTGTTTAAAATATAGACAAAGATTCACAATTAGGCTTGCAATTTCAAGCAATGAAACAGTGCTGCACAAGTGAACATCTTCTACCAGTCACAAATTGTATTTCTCATTCAGTGGGATGCTCGCTGAGAAGTTGGAAAGATTCGTTCAGGTTTGAAAGCAAAAGAACCATAGAAAAAGCAAAAGTGGTAGTCTCCTTCGAAACGCCCGTTTTAGGAGTCATCATGTTTCTACTACGGTACTGTCAAGGTAGTGACTGTAGACGTTTGCATGTGTCATATAAATTGACTTCATTTTGTATAAAATGATATTAGCTCTTTGGTTTCAGAAAACGGATTGCTTTGAACATAAGGAATAAGATGTCTGTTACTGATAAGTTCTGGTCATGACATAACCATGCTCGAATTGTTTGCTATTCTATATATCATCAAATATCTGAAAGTGAACGTGTATTTCTGAAAAGTACCAGAAGTTGTACATTTATCATCCAGTGAATTAATTCAGTGGCGATAGAAAAGACAGTTACCTTTGAAAATGGTTTGTTCAGCTGCAGCGACAACTCCTAGAAGGTCTTTGTTTGTCATATTCCCAAGCTGAAAAAATAAGAAAACTGAATGATTTATATGGTTGACAAAGCGATTTTGATGTTTAATTAGGTTTTAGCTAGTAATCGTTGATAATATCTTAGATATAACTGCATGGAAGGATTAGTTTCGCAACTGACCCATATTATTTTTCGGCATTAATAGTTTTCTGTTGCTGATTTCACTTGACTAGTATGGTCTCACTCTGTTGCTATATTGTCTGCCTGAAATCAACTCCTGCCTCTTACTTTGAATTGTATTTTGATGTTATTCGGCTGTTGGTGGTTAGCATTACGATGCAATCTGTGTTTCTTGGTATTGTTCGCTTAAATGGTGGCTCTTATGACGTATCAACCCAGTGGTCAGTGATCTGGCATACGAACCTATGACTGGTGAAACCGAGTATCGCATGGAACACCATCACTTACTCGGATGCAAGTTAAGCTGGCTGGTGCATCTAAGATAGAACAAAACACCTCTCCTGGAATCCATCACTAACTGTTAAGGGGGAATTAATTCACACCAGTCAATTTTAATCACAAACCCAAATAAGTTGCGTAACCAGTGATAATATTGAATACTTGATAGCTCTTAAGATGTGATCATGGATTTTAAGCGTAAAGGACATTAAAGTTTTCTCCTGATGAAGAAAGGACCTACAGGTACCTGCTTTTAATAACTGTGGGACGAATATAAACCAAAGAGACTTGTGCAATGCACGACGTATTCACCAGTTATTATGCTTCCAGGTTATCAACCGTTTTCGTGCACTCAAATAAATTTGATTTTTCTGGCAGTCATTTTATACATCTGATAACACTTTACCAAAAAGAATTTTACTCATATTTTAGTCATTAAGCTTACGACTTTTAATTGATCTACGAGGCCTTAGAATAAAAATACTAGTCAGCACCACAATGATATCTAGGTAATAATTGTGTTACTGAGATTTATTTGTGTCTAGTCAGTAGTGTTTTTTAAATCTGGTAACGATTAGCAACTCTTGAAAATCTAAAATTACCCACTTAGACCACTAGGGATGAGAGTCATTACTTGTGTAATAGGTGAAACTTGTTGTTTGTTGATACTTATGATTTCCTGTTGTTTTAGTGGGTTGAGTTACTCCACTTCTGTTGACAGATTTGTTTACTTGATATATTTCGCACAGTGATACAGTATTATTTACTTGGTGATGTTCTGAGCGTAACCATATCAATGTAATCACACAACTTTCGACATTTGGTTTTTATGGTTACGTCATCTCATATGGTTTTTTTTATTGGTAGTAGAATTTTCCATATCTCTTATACTGGCGTTGCGTCATTTCTATTACATGTGTTGGCTGTTGATTCGATGAACACAGATTCAGTAACCAACCTCTCTCTTCACTCTATTATCTGGTTGTGTGTTAATGCATGCTATGCAATCTCCGAGTTTTTTCTAGATAACTGATATTATTCGGGTCTGTTATTCTATATTTAGCCAAATTCCTATGTTCGGCTATTCTAACTGATCCCGACCGGCTAGTTTGACCTACGTACTTGATCTCACAGTTATTACGTGGAAGTTGATAGATCAGTTTATTTTGCTGAATTGGTTCTGTTGGATCTTTAAGCTGACAAAGCTAATCTCTGAGTGAGTTTGTAGGTTTAAATGCCACCCTAATACCAGCTTTGTTGGGGGTTTTATATAAAGTTTCTGATGTGCCTTCGTTATAGGGTAACACAATGGAGGCTGTGAACTCCTTTCTGCTTGTGTTGTCACTATTATTTGTGCTAGTGTTTCTGTTATTTTTTCGTTTCTTGTGTGTTCCTACGAATTTCTTGATAAACTACAGAGGATAACTATTAACTATTAGTAAGAATAATAACGATAACACAAGTAGAAAGGAGTTCTAGCTACTTGAAAATAGCAGCAGAAAAACCAATGACCTTGTCGGCAGAGGACATTCGGTTACCGCGCTGCCGATGAGCGTAAATCAGATATCCATACATAAACGCATTTCAAGGACGATGGTCTGACATCCAACACCAATTGTCCAAGTGGAAGAAACTTGTAGCTTTTGAGTTCTTACTTTCAGGTCTGGAAGCTCAGCCCTTTTTTTCACTTACACTCCTTCGATGGTCGCAGAAGTTTTTACATTTTATCTACCCATCGATTTGAAGATAATGATTGTCTATCATGTGACTATCTGAGATAGCCGCAGTTTGGCAGACTAGTATTTATACTGGGTGATAATTGAAGGTGAGATGAAAATCTGAACCGCGGCCGGATTCGAACTAGCGACCACTGGGTGACCGATTTGGTGTTCTACCAACTGAGCTATGAGGTCAGAAAGCTGACTAGAATTTGACTTCATTCACGTTGACCTTGTAGCTCAGTTGGTAAAGCAGCGAGCCAGTTACCCAGTGGTCGCTGGTTCGAACCCGACCGCAGTACAAACTTCCATCTCACCTTCAATCATCACCCAGTATAAATACTAGTCTGCGAAACTGCGGCTATCTCAAATGGTCAAATGATAAAAAATATGAACTTCACAATTTTATACTAAAACAGGCAGCATGAGCTGTAAATCTATAGATCAGTCTTAAGATGTTCAAAGTGATCTGGAAGCCAGCTTATCTTGTGGTGCATGTACTTTGCATGAGAAAAACCCTGTTGTTTGTTGGGATAAAACTATACATAACGGAACGACACCCATACTTGATTCTCAGGTGGTAAAGTAGGCAGTTATACTATAGATGTGGGCTAGTGTACAGCAACCTATTGTCTTCAAATACCTTAAGGTAGTATAGCAATTCCAAAGTAAATTTACAACCAAAGTGGCATATTATCAATAACCTTGAAATACCTTAGAATTACTACTTAAACTTTGATAAAGTCTTTACAAGATAATTAACTAAGCTGTCGAATATGAGTAACCTATTTATTTATAAGGACAGCCAAAGTTCAAGATGAACGTAACAGCAAACGGATCATTCATTTTTAAATTTTATTGTAACTTATTGAAAAGTCCTTCACTAAACGAGTGCATTCTTCAAGAAGAGAGATATGAAGTTTAACAGTTTTACGTTTGTTCATTTGCGCGTTGTTTCCCCTATCAGACTGAGACCCAGCAGGTGGCAAGTTGCTCTTCTAAGAAAATCACGCTGTTACGTCTAATCATATGTAATAGTGTGACTGCATATTACTGGAGAATTTCGCGTTCAGACGAAATAGCTCTATGGTCCATTGGTTTCTGAGTGATATTTTAGCTGTCATTATCTCTAGGTGAAGACGAGCTATGAACAACTTTTCTCCAGATTGAAATTCGTCATGAAATAACATCATTTAGAGAAACATTTGAAACCTGAGAGCACTGGACAACTGTTTTATCTTAGTTTGAAACGATTGGATTACGACCCAGCGGCTCTATGGTAACGTGCTGGCGGCAGAACCTGAAGGTCTTGGGTTTGATCACTGGTGGGAGCATGGATGCACACCCTAACCCTGCTATGACGAAACAGCTGTCCAGCGCTTTCAGATGTCCACTGTTCTTCCGACTAATATCAGTCCATGGTGAGTTTCAACCTGAAATCAACTAATAAATCTCTACAAACCTCCAGATCGAAATTTTTTTTCGTTCACTCATCTTTTTTGGAAAACCGGAGATTCAGTTCTCTTTCTAAGAATCATTAGAGCGTTTATCTTCCTTTATCACTTATATAAATATATACTGTTTCACATTTTATCTATTAGATTAAATGTGGTTTGATAAATGATCTGAGAAGTAGTTATTCAACAATTTGTTTATTTAAACTTTTAAAATGAATGATACTGTCCAATGTGACTTACTTTAAAGAAAACACTGAGAGCAAGGATTCCATTAGGACGATAAGATGCATATGAAAAGTTGTGATATAAGTCACTGTTGAATGCATAAATTTGTAACTGTAACAGAATGTGACAATTTCAAATCAAAGATTAGTTTCAATATTTATTTTTATTTTAACAAAGAAAATAAACTAAGCATTGACATAATTTCAAACCATATTTATCATCAACTTTTTCTATTTCTGGCAATTGAACTTGTAATGTTATCTACAGTTTAGGATTAGAGTTGATCTTTTCATTCTATTATCTATTGTTAAGCAAAATCATTTAATGATGGCAAATATTGAGTGGTTTTTTGAACTGTTTCGTGTTGTCAATAAAATAGTCAGAGAAATCCTTTTTTTAAGCAGACTATGAGCTATGTATGTGGGCCTGCTTAAACATTTATCTGCCAAAATATTTTCCCATCAAATATATTTAATCGAATTCTTCCCTTGCAATTTGTTTTAATCTTTGAAGTGTATCCTCTCAGTGTTTCATGTACTGTCGTACATCTTAATAAAAGCTTTCAATCTGCCATTTTTTAAGCCAACAACAAAACAAAGAAAAAACTTTACGCCGGTAAGAAATTTACTCATAAGTACTCAAGAATACAGCACATTATAACTCTTAAGATAAGTATGTTGAATTACAGATTTTTGTTCTGACTGAATAAACTACAGCCACTAAAACCATTATCGATTTTCTGTTCATTCACCAGTTCGGACCAAACGCTAATGTAGCACCAACTATCTGTTTCACATTATTGCCTTTAGTACTATTGTTATTAACAATTATTAAGACACAATAATTATCTCTGTAAAAAATATTATTCAGGAAAAGAATTTATTAAAATATTACACGAAGAGAATTCCATACTGTATTGCACATGGTGTTTCGAATATAGCGATTATTATTATCATTATTATTATAACTATTATTATCGTTATTATTATTATCGTAGCTTTGAACTTAAAAATATATGCTTATTTTCTCATGCAGTAGTGTATATGTTTTGAGACAAAAATTGTAAAGAAGATAGTGAGCAGTGACTTGTAAACAGCAGAATATAACAGTGGAGATGTATTCAAGTTCTTCTGAGTAAAATAATTGTCTTCATTGGTTGGTAACTAGAGGGTAACCAAATTCATGTTTCCTAGTTCTAAGTGCTAGTCGAACTCAATTGATCATTTTACAGTTTGGCCACGAGACTGGGTATCTCAGCACTGTGATGCATTTCGATGGGTGTTAGTTAGATGGAGGCCATCGGCAGGAAGCCCTGGATCTAGGTTTCGTCCTTATCGGCACTCATTAGTAAGGCTTATCAACAGCCTCTAAGGAACTGATGTCGCGCTTGGGATTCGAACCCGCATCTCCTAGTGCTGGAATTATACAGTATGAAGTTGATTACCTTCTAGTGACCAATCAGTATATTTAATTCAGTCGTACGGGAGGTCAGTTGCAGCCCGAATCGCTCAACAGTAACGTTTCTGCCTGCATCATTGGGGAATCGGGTTAAAATCTCAGGCGGGACATTGATTCCGTAGACGTTACAGATTTGCCATGCTGACGCGTGCCAATAAGCACGACACCTAGATCCAGAGCTTTCTGTCGATTGCCTCCACTCAACTAAAATGATAGTCTTTTAGGTCCTACAAAAGCTTTAGTGGGGGATTGCTTCGAAGTACTCCATCCAGACACTGAATTTATTTTTAAGAGAAGAAGCTGACGAAATAAGCGATGCTTAAATCTTAAATCTTAGACCAGTGATGGAACTCAACCATTTTGGTTTGATTTTATACTGTGAAACGACACTCTCTTGTGTAAACAGCCTGGTTTTTATTACTGACTATGAAATATCGATTTGTCAGACTACTTTAAGTGGCTGTAAAAACAATATTCAAAGGGAACAAGGGAATCCATTTTAGTTTTCTCTCCAGTGTTCAAAGTTTGAGAGCCATTTATAGAACAAATATATTCAGCTTCTTCGGTTCAAGGAGGAAATGGACTAATACAAATAACTCCAGAAGTGACGCATACTAGCTAATGGTATGTAAATGCAAGGTACCATAGATTATTATCACAGTATAAATTCTATTTATCTATTTTAACCTAAACAACTAGGCACACTGAAAATAATGTATGACTACCTAACTCTTCCCATCAATAACTATGTCTTACAACCTTTTATCCCACTGTTAAGTGATTTCTCATTAGCTGAATCCGAAGGTGGGAAATATCAGTGTATATGGACAGTCTAGAAAAATGCAGCCTGTTCATCAGCCAAATTCTGTTTTGCAGTCAAGTACAAAGACTTAAGTTGTCAAATTGAAATTATGTTTTTGTTCAACAGTGAAAGCGTAATTTAACTTCCCTCTCATTCACTAACTCACATACAGAGTGATAGTATACTGATATTTCTTGCCTAGTAAATTTCAATTTCTTTTCTTTATTCTGTGCAATGAAAAGTTTATAATGAGAAGTAAGAATGAAATAGGTGTGTTAATTCTCAGTTTTCAATTTTTGAAGAAAGTTTTATTTGAGACAAAAAGAATTTCACTTTATATCAGGTGAAATGAAGTGAAAATTTTTAAATTGTAGCCGACTGAAAACAGTCAGTGTATGGTTTAAAAGTGTTTTGAAAATCATTTAGTCGATTGTTATCGTACAACATATGTGATTAGTTTTATATATATATATATATATATATATATATATATATATATGTAACAGCAATAGGAGTGAGTAAATTCGCTTAAAATACTTTATCCATCACATTCACTGTGATTATGAAAAAATGAGACGGAATAGTTTGATACTAAGAAAGTATTCGTGTCGATAAACAAGTTATCACGGTTTTACACTAGAAAGAATGGAACATTCTAGAAGAATTTTCAGTCAGGGATATATTACGAATAAAATAATTAGCAAGAAAAGTAACCAGTACAATAAGAAATAAAGTATGGTTAGATTAGAATCCATTTACCCAGAATAGTGAACATTTCATCGTTATGCTGGCAGATATACAGGCTACAAATACTTTTTTTCAACGCAAGTTCTTAAGGTATGTATTTGCGTAGAACCTCGACAAGAAGTTCTCTGTGCATTATATATTCTTTGACTTAACCACCTTTCCTGTTTTTCTAATATTAGGTTCACTTGATAATTTTGAACTCGAGAAGAACAAACTTCATTGATTTTATCTAGTGTTTTCTTATCAGCTACACATAGTCTAAAATTCCAACGATTGTAATATGTGATGTATAAGTGTGTGACATAACTCGACTCTAAAAGTTAGAAATGAATTCTTTAATCACAGGGAATAAGTTAAGAGAATGTAGATAGCAAAATTACAGACTGTAATCGCTAGAACAAGACAACCCAATTTATTTCAATAAAACGATGGTTGAAACATTGTTTCAACACTTCCTCAGCCATGTACCAATGAATCACAACTAGTTACCAGGCATTTAGTGCAGAATCGCTTTACTCTGAAGGGGATCTGAGGTAAAATCTTAAGTTCATACAGATTATTGGGGGGATGAGGCAAACATTACCCAAAGTAATCAGAATCTGACATGGTGATGGCTAATTAGAAACACATGTTCAAAACTCCATCGAGATAATCCTAGTAAAATTACGTTACAAAGTCTTTTGGAAAGACTATGCAAAAATCTGAGAATCTTTCTTTCTTATTCTCCAGTCATTCATCATTCAGGGTTTAATGTGAGACTGTAAAACACAATCTTGCTTCAACTGGTTACCGTGTACATACTAGAAGTGACTGTTTTTGAAGTGTCGTTTACATATGGTGGTTGATTTTCATTATTCCTCTTTGGATACAAGTCAACTGTAAGTTTGCCTTTAGTCCAGAACAAACTTATATGTTGGCTAAGTTAGTGAGCACTAAACACTGCGTAGAACCTTATGTGATTTTCAATATGATACACTATATGTCCAACAAACAAGATATTTTGGAGTCCATCCACCTCTTCTCTATGCATTTGAAACCAGGATAACAGAGCTGTCTAAAAGTGAACCATTTATTCAAAAAAATAATGTTTTGGTGTTATTATCTATTCTTGTAATACACCTTGGGTTTTAGGAGAACTCAGTGTGATTAGATTAATTTAAGTGACAATTTCAAGCTTTTTATTGACGTTACTATTCTTGTTATGATGTCATTTCAGTGTGTTTAGCACATTAACCTGTATCATAACTAACTCGGACTATTTCTATCATTTTGTTTGCCAGGGAGATGCTATAATAAAAAACTTCATTTTTTCTTTCTCATCAAATCCCATCTTTGTTCCTGATCACTTTTTCATCATTTTTAAGACGGGTAAATGCAAGTCACTTTGAAATTCGTGTACTCTAATTTTACTAAAACTCCATTGGTTACTGGTGGACTGATTAATTTCAAAGTATCTTTTGTTATGGATTGACAAAAATGGGAAAATCATCGAACCGCCGTATCAAACATATATTTTCGTATGAATTCATGTTCCATAGAAGTGAACGTTAACAATTTAACTTAACACCAACAAGCTTTTACGTATGCATACTGTCATGCAGTCACTGAGTTAGAAATCTAGCGTTCTGTGATGATTGGTCACTAGACGGCAACCAATTTTATGTTGTCTGTTGCTTCCTGAGTACAGACCGAATTCTGTCGATCACATTTGCAGTATGATCACCTAACTAGGTGGCTCAGCATCGTAGTGCACATTCATAGATATTAGTTGGTTGAAGGCACTTGACAAAAAACCCGTGTTTCATTTAGATTCCGTGCTTGTTAACATTTATCAGCAAGGGGTGTCTGCAATTCAATGGAACTGATGTCCTCTCTGAGATTCGAACCTCAGTCTTCACCGAAGAGCAAGCAACTAATTTCTTATTGTCTAACCCTGAATACTCACCAAATTCTATTGATTTTCAATGTTTACTTATCTCCAGTGCAGTATGATCATGATCTTATATCATTAGTTGGCATCTGTCTTTAAACTCGGCTTCATCTCACAGATCAAAGTTCATAAGTAAACCTTGGGAACCCCTCAGCATAGTCAGTCATTTATTGGTACTGGTTTTACTCTGTTGGGTGGTTTAACATCAAACCATGATAAGAACTGCTCCAAAATCATACTAGTTTACTAAATATGCCAAACTCAAAATTTATCCATAAATGTATTGATTTCAAACTTGATTATTATTGTGTTAACTAATTTAGTTCATAACTGATCAACCTGAGGCTAATGATTACATAGAAATCTCCAGAGTGCAAGTGGATTTTTACCATTCGAATATGCATGGTTAACTTAGGGCTGTTTCTAATCAGGTGAAGTTGTAAAACAAAGGGAATTCAATAATAAAATTTGCAGACAAAGAAATGAAATGGTAGTGGGTTTGCTACTGGATCGTCCCTAAAAGGAGTTTCTGATGGCTAATCTTGAAAACACTTAAATCCATCATTCATAGAACAGCTTGCATATATATATATATATATATATATATATATATATATATATACATATATATATGCATAAGAGATTTATGGATGACACTTCTATTACCTGTAATCAAGACCATAACCTTAAAGTCATACTACTGAAGTTCAATAATTATCATTAGTTAACTGCGTTTTACGATGACATCTTGCAAAAACTTAATATTTCACATTTTAGACCTTCTAGTGAGAAGAAGACATTATGGTTCCATAAGAAGATTCATACACAGGAAACGAAATTGGAACGGAAAATATACCACTTCACTCACCGTTTACAGTAGTTAGAATAATTTGTACAGATGATAAAATACATGGGCAGTTAAAAGTACTCAAGAAAGTGCCCGTTGGAAATTTTTATTCTCCGTGATTCTTTCAAAGTAAAGCGAAGCTTAAGCAAAACCAGAAAAAACCCCTAAATTTCCAAGTAAGACAACAGTTATAGATATTAAATGTCAAATTGGTACAGATGTAGAGATACCCGAGAATCGACTGAGCAGGGTATTGAGGAAAATCTCTTTTTCACCCTAACTCCTAATTGTTTTCTCCAATCAACAAATGATTTGACGGTGTGTGAATGGTAAACGTTTGCTTTAAGCTGCCTTCATTTGTGTCTGCCAAATGACTGTCTTTTATAATGCTAGTTACATAGGCTGCAAAACATTTCCAGTTTAAGCGCATCTGTGAACACTATCCTTGATATTTGTAGATAAGGGGCTGAGAACCTACCAATTGTTAGATTCTTGATTTTCTGGTTTATTTTGGTGAATCCGTTTCACCAAAATCTCCTTTCAAAATCATTGATAAAGTAAGATGAAACATTTTGAAAAGAATGTGGACTCATTACTTGAGCAGAGTAGAAGCCTGGACACTTCATGAATTTAAGCTTGGTCTTTGTGTTCCAAAAAGTATGGGATTCCTCAACCGTACAGATCGACAACCTGGATTGAAATCGAACTCAAGACCTTCAGAGCACTAACCACTCGTTAGACTGTAGACCATTGAACTCCGACCAGATAGGTGAATGGTTAACGCGTATACCGTAAAACCTGAAGGTCCTGAGTTCAGTCTCTAGCCGGGTTGTGGATGTGTACTGCTGAGGAGTCCCATAGTGGGACGAATCATCTATTTTCAATGGCCCTTCAACCGATGTCAGTCCATGATGAATGCTACCTTAAAAATAAAGTCCCCATTAACCTCAAAATATATTGTTGCACAGTGCTCGTTAAGGACGTGACTGTAGACGGATATCCCGAAGTTCTGATGTGAAGTCATGACCAGTGGTGTCAACCAGTCGAAAAAGATAACGGATTCTGACTGAAGACCTTGGTTGGTGGTTGCGCTTTATCGTGAATTGACAGACGTTTGTGTATGAATTGAAACTATTTCAAATTTCAACTGTTATTTAATAATTTTACTTAGAATTAGTTCTATTTACCTAAATAAGGTAGGTTAGCTGATTTAAAGAAAACTATGGACATGAATCTTCAAATTGTGATTTCGCCAGTATTCTAGCTAAGTATATTCTATCCTAATTTGAATGGATTTACACTATTCATCGATTATGCTTTCAGGCGATATGTAGCACCAGATGATATTGAATATAGTCTTATAACATACTGGTGGTGACAATAACGTACTGTGATAGGATGGAGCCAGTCGCTTAATTTGAAGGTAAGCTTGAGTTATCACAGGTCAGGAATCAGTAGCCTCCAGATTAACCGAGCAACCAGTATGATGAAGAAGTAGAATATGCTATGGTTGAACAAAAACCATTTTAAATGTAATGCTGATATATGGTTAGTGGATGTGTCTACAAGCTTAGTCGGAAGAGCATCTTGCCAACAAATTTCAAGTCTCTTTTTTGGACTATGTCATTAATCCGTGTTTCGTTTAAAACTAGACCATCAGTGTATGATAAATTTCATCTGTAAACACTTCTGATGACAGAAGATGAAAGTGTTTTCATTTTTGTAGTTTATAATAAGTGCAATATATACAGTTATGTTGAAAATATCATGAGCCTATTGCTATTTGTCAGATGTCTAAGTTGATCTAATGGAAATTGATGGTGTACAATATTAGAACTTGTCATTTATCATTGTTGCCTAGTTTTCATCTAACTGACCAGACTTTGCTGGTACATAAGCTTCTATTTGGACTATTCTACATAGCGGCTGATTTCATTTTGAATTTAAGGAGAGTTACTGGATTTGATTCTCAGTGGGAGCAGCATCATTCAATGTAGATGCAAGTACATGCGGTCAACGAGTCCGAATTAGTACAAGACGCGCATGGTAAATTTCAATTCTAACCACCACACCTCCTATGCTATTAAATGGTTGTAAAATACAGAATAATTTGGAAATTTTCTTGATAGGGAAAACCTTTTAAGGAAAATTGTGTTCGACATAGCCACTAGTTTACTTAACCGAAGATGACTGTCAGTTAAATTTACAGTTCTCCGGCTATTACATCCATTCTGGCTTGTATCGATGATTTTGAAGAAAGCTGTACCCATTTAACACATTGAGACTTTATTTCATAGACTTTTTTATGATAATATGATATCAACCACAGAACCCCTGAGAACCTGAGAGCACCGTACAGTTCTTTAATGCTGCTTTGTTACTTTTTAATCGACCACAGCCAGTCTATTTAGTGAATTCGCGTAATGTAATAAGATATGCATTTTCAAGTTGCCACTCAACATGGTTAGGAGAATTTATGTCTTATCAAAATCTTCAGGTAACAGGCCTATTTCATTTGCGTAATATACACCCACTAAGAAGCTCCCTGTAAAAAGTTTATTGTCTGCACTGTCAGCCAAGGAGAGCGACACATTCACAGTGACATCTATGACAAATTTACGTAAAAATGGAAAGTGGATATCCTTGATGGATACCATTGGATGCATACAACTTGCTCGACACCTCATTATCGGCTATGAAATGCCAATGGGTGTTCGAATATATAACGTTCATCAGGGTGATGTACTTACCCGCCACCCTTTCCGTGACCTTACCAAAAATCTTTTCGATCGATGAAGTCACATCCATCTTCAGGTCAAAAATACAGCCAATATCGAGTGTCAGTAAGTATGTTTTGTTCCAAGATATGGAGAAGCGTGAAGATCTAGTTAAAACACCTAAAATCAATTCTATCACCTGCGCGTTGGGGTATTCCTTCGCTTCACATAGGTGTCTAATGATAACGGAACCTAGAATTTTGTGCACTGTCTTCATCTAGCTGGTGTATTCATTATAAGTAAACTTTTCTCCTGTCTTAAAGACAGAGAAAATCAACTATTGTGACCAAAGAGAGGATGTTATATCTGATTCCCATAAATCAGCTAATGCTTCAATCAGTCTAATCAATAATTCTTGTCTGTTGTCCTGAAATACTTTTGTTACAAGCTCATCAAGGCTTGATTTCCTCTGTTGTTTCAAGTTACCTGAAGATTCTACAACTTCTTAAAAAGTTGAGGGCTGTACTTTATTATTCCACTTGGGATGCAATTAAACAACGGGTGACCAAAGAGTATCTAAAGGTCAGCTGAACGGTTTTTCGCAATGTTCCACTTATCATTTCAGCCGTATCATCTGCCAGCGGACTGCAGACTCGTCTTTCTCCAAGACAGTCTCACTAATTGTTGAATTCCTCACCCTATTTTCCTCGATAAGTTTGAATAACTGTCTACTGCTACCGATCACTACTTACTTCTCTACCTATTTAGCTTTCGTTTAATCTTTCTTGATATTTTTTCTCATCGTAATATTAAGATTAGTGTGAAATAATAATACAACTCCTCTACAATCTGTATTCATTTTGTAAAATTGGTTCACTTTATTCTAGCAGGGAATGTACACGAAAATATGTACAAGAGCACTTATATTTGGATATTAGTAGCACATTGGAGTTCCCATAACTTGCATTGAATAGGTTATAATCACTCATGTTCTCATCGGACTTCTAAGAGATAGCCTTCCGCTCGCCCTGAAAAAATGTAAATGGCCACTTTGTCTCCTTGTGAGAAAGAGACTGACTAGTTAATTTTTGTTTAGTTAATTTAACCTTATGCACACTGGTAGTATTTTCAGCAAGTACAGTCTTCTAATGGCATGCTGCTGAATTTTCAGTGACCTTCTGAGTACTTATTAGTTCATTGAAGTTTATCTTACATACTCTGATGTAGAACTTGGTGGGATTTATGTAACAAACTTTAGTGTCAAAAGGCTATTCAGATTTATCCTTCTTGAAAAATTTTGGCGATTCGTCTCTATTTGTTAGTAATGATGGATGGTGCCCATCACCGGGATCTAAAATGAGCGTGTCGTCCTAGCTGATGCTCCTGAGATAGGTGTACCTGCCTAACAGTGAGCGACATTATCTTTATTTCAAACCAGACGTGCACTGTTATCATCCATCTTTTGAATACCCACCTGTTACGCACATAATAAATATTTGGGACGACGGACATGTCCATCAAGTAACAGAGGAAAGAAGAGGCTATTCAGCTCTATGATACCATTTTCTAGAGCTGTGCAATCGTATTTATATATATCACAAACATAACAGTTCATTATTAAACAATAGTGTATAATTGCATCATTAAGCTAAGGGCTAAAATACCGAAATCAAGAATGGAAAGCGGTTACGTAGTAGTCTTTTAGATAATGGAAATAATGAGGAAGGTAAGGAGTTTGACGAGGTGAAAATGGTTGGTGGATGGTAAATGCAAATATTGGGTATCCATTTGATAGATGGATATAAAGAAGGATAAGAATGAGATAAGGGTCATGATGAAGGTGATAATAATCAATCGACTACTTATGATGAAATTGAAAACTGTGAAAGTGTTAAGACCATTATAAGATAAGAGATTGAACATACTTCTCTTGCGTGCAAAGATTAGGTTTGAATTGTTGAATTGCCAGTGCTTCTGCTGTGCATAACTGTTGAAGGCGTACTTTTTTTGAACTATTTCATTTGACTCTATAAATGACACTGAGAGATGACTGTAATCGATCTGTATGTCAAGAGTTAATCAGATGTTCAAGAATTGAACTGTTAACTGAGTTACATTCTCCCCTCGTCAACCACACAGAACAGTGCTCAGAGATAGGTTTAGAAAACAGGTGCTTTGTGTGGCCTACGTAACCAACTACACAGGAGGAAGTAAATGTTTAGACACACTGAGGTAGTCGACAGCAGCAACTTGTTCTTAACGTACACTGGAACCAATTGCTCACTGGAGTAGCTGGTCTTTAACCTCGTGGAGAAAAATATCTTCTTCAGCGATTTAGATAGTCAGTTGTTCAGGATGTATGCTGCCAAATCGCCTTGAAACCAACGCTCGTGGGCAAAGTCTTCTTTGGAGCTGTGAGTACTTGCTCCGCATTCTGTTTCAATATCAAGTTTTTCTCAATCAATTTGGATAGATATCAATTTTAAATGAGAATCCTCCATAGTTTGTCTAATTCATCATCGATAGTATCACTCGTGTAGATTCTTCTGATTCTTGATAATAAAGAATGAATCAGATTCCTTTTTCTGCTGAGAGGCTTCTAGCTATGGAAATTCAAGTATTGTCCTTTCCATGTAGGCTTCCTATAAATCGATCTCTGAAGAGAGCTCTCTTTAATCTCTTATCTTATAATGGTCTTAACACTTTCACAGTTTTCAATTTCATCATAAGTAGTCGATTGATTATTATCACCTTCATCATGACCCTTATCTCATTCTTATCCTTCTTTATATCCATCTATCAAATGGATACCCAATATTTGCATTTACCATCCACCAACCATTTTCACCTCGTCAAACTCCTTACCTTCCTCATTATTTCCATTATCTAAAAGACTACTACGTAACCGCTTTCCATTCTTGATTTCGGTATTTTAGCCCTTAGCTTAATGATGCAATTATACACTATTGTTTAATAATGAACTGTTATGTTTGTGATATAAATATATATCCATAAACATATGTGTATGATTATTATTAATATTTGTCCTTTGGGTTCCCAGTGGGACATAGGGCTTCAGTAGCACGTCTCCATTCCACTCTCTTCTGTGCAATCTCTTCAACCTGGCTACACGACTGCCCACATGCTCTCATTCCTTCCACACACGATCTCCATATCGCCCTCGCCTCAGACGCCCAACTCGCCGTTCCCCATCTGGGTTCCACTCGAGCAACTTGCCGGGCTCGTGATGTCCCCAAGTGGTCTTCTTACTGCATACCCAGTCCAATCCACCTCCACTTACTTCTGCATATTCGTTGAGCGATAGCTTCTTGGTTGGTTTGTTAGTAGGTCTGAGTGATTTCCTTGTTGCTTATTCTTATTATTCTCGCCATCTGATCCGATCTTCAGTATCGAGCCAGCGTAGGCAGTTGTTGATGAGTATTTGTAGTTTGTTGGAAATGCTTTTCGTAACGCGCCGCTAAGTCTCTCAACCATCACATAGAAGCACTGACTTACTTGACTGAAGTAGTATTGAAAATCCGGATCTCGTTCACGCTTTATGCTGAGTGCAGTGCAGTAGATCTCCACACTGGTTTCAGGTTAATGAACGCCTGTCTTACTGTCTTTCTGATCCTGGCTGGCTTTGACGTCCTCGTTTGTGCCTGTGCCACCGCCTGTAGTTGAAATGATGCTGTCTGCCTAGGTAGTTGAAAGAGGCTACTTCCTTTAAGTTTCTCCCGTTGATGGTGACTGGAGCTTGTTGTTGTTGGTGGTGGTGTTGGTTGGGTCCCATCATCACCTCTGTCTTCTCCACGTTCACTTGAAGTCCCGTCTTCGCTGCCCTGCCTCTTCTACCAACTTGTTAGTTTTCGCCTGTAGATCTTCAAGTTTGTGTGACATTAAACATAACTCATCGACGAAATCCAAATCTTGTGGGGTCTTTTCATCGGTCCAGCCAGCGTAAGCCCATCTTCTTGCTCCTCACGGTTTGCTGTATGACCTAGTCGACCACAGTCATGAAGATCATGGGTGATAGTAGGCGACAGCCTTGTCTTACTCCTGTCTTCACTTAAAAGGCATCACTGAGCTTTCTATTGTGAATATCTTGGTATGTATCATCCTCAACTAGCATATAGCTGCTGTTGAATGAGGTTGATAAAGGCTTTGGTATTGCATAGTGTTGGGGCAGTCGCCAAATTACTTCTCGATCGACGCTGTCGAAGGCTTTTTCAAAGTCAATGAAGTTGAGGAAGAGAGTTAACTGCCATTCTGAGTTCTGTTCAATGATGATGCGAAGCTTTGCAATTTGGTCCGCACATGATTTGTATTTCCTGAAGCCAGCCAGACTGTTCCGGTGGTAGTTTTAATTGCAGTGCATCCTTTAGTTTCTCCAGGATGATACAGCTTAATATTTTGCTTGCATTGGGTGGACTGGAGCATGATTCCTCACCATTTCTTGCAAAGACTTACGTCGCCCTTCTTCGGGAGTTTGACAAGATAGTCCTTCTAACAATCAATAGGCAGGTACCTTTCCTTCCTTCCAGACCTTCTGAAATGGTGGTGTGAGCGTGTCCGGTTTTGTCTCTGCCTCTGCTCTCAGTGCTTCTGGCGGGATTCCATCTAATCTTGTTGCTTTCCCACATTTGAGTAGCTTTATGACGTTCAGGACATCGACTTTTGTCGGAGGGCTCGTGTTGACTTGTAGTTCTGTGGCTGCAAGTGGTATTTTTGGACGAAGTGCAGGTGGTGGTCAATTCGAAAGCTTTCTGAAGTGGTCAGCCCATTGTTTACTTTGTTCCTCTTCTTTGGTAATTAGATTTCCTTCATCATCTTTTATCGGTCTCATCTGCGTTGATCTCTTCCCAGATAGTAACCTGGTTATTTGATACAATGTCGTCAGGTCTCTCCTACCAGGAGCCTGTTCTGCTTAGTTTCGCGTTCATCTAGAGAAGACGTATCAGCCAATCGGCTTCCTGAAGGCTTTCTCAAACTGGTGTCATTTTGTCTCCCCGAATCCAGCGAGGAATAAGTTTGTTTTATGTTTTATATTTTGTTTGTGCTTTGAAGTTCGTTTAGCAGTTGGAGTGGTTTTACGGTGTGGGGTTGCTAGCTCTATGTCCAAACTTCCCTCTTTGCCCGGACTTAGGACCGGCTAGTAACTAGTAAACTGGTTAACCAGGCGAGGTTATATATATATATATATATATATATATATATATATATATATACAATTGTACAGCTTTAGAAAACGGCATCATAGCACTTGAAAATTCTTTTCTCTGAAATGTTTTAGACTGGTTTGCCATTTCGATTCTGCCTTTTTACCCTGTAACCACCTATTTATCTTTCCAGTCGAATCTCTCTATTAGTACACTGTATTTAGCCTGTAATGTAACTATTCCATCTTTCTATTTGGATAATTCATCAGCGACGGATGTATTATGTCAAACTGATGTTAGACTGATGATAAGTAATTACATGATGGGATAACAGTTACATTTCAAGTGAAAATATTCTTCATCTGCAACGAGTGAGTACTCTGTAGACAAATGTTGTGAGAAGAAATAACTTATGAGCGAAAGTATATGTAATTACGTATTATAAACCATAAGGAATACATTTCTTTTGCCCGCTAAGAAGGAATTTTCAACTATGTAAAGCGACATTTACCTTCTTTTAAGTATTTATATGTCCACTTAAAAGTAAATTCACTACGTAGTTTATTGAATAAGTATTTGAAGCTCACTTGTGCTGTAATTTTAAGCGTGACAAACAAATCATTGGGGATAGGGAAAACATCCTAATTCGTCTTTTTAGATAGACTAATTGATCTGTTACCCGGTATGAGGTACTACGTCGAGAGGAGTTTACTCGAAGGCAACCAATTTTATTACTCACACTTTAACGTGTACTTTACCATTTTGCGTACCACCAAGGATATCTTTGATCAGTCTTTATTTATTGTGTAAGAAATAGTCAGCTTACGAATACCTGTGAGACCATTCCTACTGAAACACGAACTCAGAACCCACAGATTCAAGTAACTTAGTGTAATCCGCTGGGTTACTGAGTCATGATCACATCTTCTTGCGTGATGAGTATGCTTTGACTTCATAGCTTACAGTCTACCATTGTTGAAAGAATCCATTTAATCAGTCTACATGAGTATAGAATTGTTAGGCGGATGCCTTGATATTACTAGCAGTTTCAGTTTGATTTTTATTATAGATGGTAGCTTGCGGTGGAGTTCAGGTTGTTTGTTTCATCCTATTCAGGAGTCAGTAGTGGTATGTGGTCTCAGATCAGTGAATAGTGCTATTGCAGTCAGTAGTAGGAAACTTCAAACCTCAAACCATACCCACTGTACAAGGACTGACTATGGTAAATCTGTGCAACGTTAAGTCCTTCGTTGACATGTACATTTATTACCCAAAATGATGGAAGTCTAATGAACTGCATTTTTACAAAGTACTTGTTACATTAATAGCAATGGTCACTCGCCACTCATAAAACAAATTTTCCTTTGCTTTTTTCTACTACAGAACTTCGTTTTACTCTTGATTTGAGAAGGAAGCAACATACATTGGTTTCTAAAGATGTGAATTAATTATTGAAAATCGAATGTAAGTAATGATTTTAAAAAGATTTATTTCTACATTATGAATTATTTGTCTAAAAATTATTTATTGTTTCCTCTTTTTTTCAATCCACTTACGTCGAATAGCAATAACGACAATAACAGTGACAAATGACAAGAGTGTAAAAAAGGACCTAAGCACATAAAGTTGACTATTTGAGAGAAAAATCTGAAAGCACTTCTGTTGATCATGTAATAGACTAGTCGATAAGTCTGCCAAGTTGTATGTACCATTTTCAGTTGCCGATTAGAAGTATGCAGAAGAGTGCTGTCTCACTACTGAACATGAATTCAAAGCTAAGATTATGCGCTTATTGCTCAGCCATCTGAGAGGTCAAATGGAGGTATCAGCAGACTCAGTGCTGAATATTACCACTTCGAACGTTAGCACTAGTTTGGATATCATCGAGATTTCGTATCTACCATCTTATTATCTATTGACAAGAGCAAAACAGAGGTTTGTTGTTTTCTTTCTGAATAATACCAGATATTTATCACTTCTACTTTTCACTGTAACCTTTGTCCTTAAGTTTCAATATTCTATGCACCTTTAAAAGTATACTTCTGGTGAGGCCGATGATTATGTTTCGTGATTGGCCATGTGTATAACGTTGGGAGGTTCTTTTTGAATGTCTGTGACAGCTGGTCAACTTTTATGTGCACAAATCATGATAATGTGGGGCGACTGAATATCTGTGATAAGCATCATGTTTATAAGGCGTGTACCATATCTGATTAATATTTGATTAGTAACTGAATTCAAGTGTATTTCGTACATTTTTGCACATCATGTTTAATTATTTCGATGTCTGTGATTATGTGACCCTTGTTATGAACAGTTGTAAGCAGATGAAGTGTGCTTTTACTGCGCATAGTAGCCTCAAAGCTTAGGTCTAAACTTATTTATTCACCTTTGATGTTTAATCTGAACTTTCATACCCTTATGAGTGCACCAACAGCCACTATGAAACACTCAAAGTGAAGAAGCTTATATCGTTCCCTCGTGGATGCGGAATCGGTTTTTAGAGGCCCTCCCAGCCTGACTCCTGAAAGACACAAGTATTAAGGAGTGGAACGTCTGAGTGCCACCGTTTAACCAAAGCTAGAGGAGGGTTGATACTAAATGAGCGAAGACTGGGCGGTACAGCTTGCCTCGGCAGGAAAACCTCGACCGGGCACTTGACCTCATCCCAGCTAAGGAGGTACAAGTAGATGCCCGCAACTTTGGCATCTTCTCCATCAGTAGGAGTGTACAGACTGTTGCGTTCACCGTTTTAATGCATTCGCGCCTAATTAGAAGGCTTCCGTATGACCAGTGACGTTTAGTCTACATGAGGAACCGGGAAAGACCTCATCAGTTCGATCTAATTTTATTTCTTCAGATTCGGTGTTTCATTTGAATTTTGAGCACCCTGAGTCAGAATTATTTGCAGTGTGTTGGCATACTTGTGACCTCGATATTACATAAATTTCGTTTGGATGATATTTGTTCAGATATGGCTAGAAGTGGAATCCTGAAGCCCAATTTAAGACACACATGCGAATTAGTAAATGGTACTATTTTCATTGAAAATGGATGATTTCACTTCAATAAATTGAAGAAGAGGAAAACGAAATTCAAATAACAAACAATCCCAGCTGCACTAGAAACAGATGTTGAGATTCAGTGATCTGGTAAATAACAGAGGTGAGTGCTAGATCCGGTTGTAGCTGTAAATGCAATCGCCGGCTGAGATATGGTTAGATCTAGCTGATGAATATTGAACAGAAAGTAATCCTTGACCCAGATTTTCTTGCTAGCCAACACAAAATAGCCTAGTTAACTTGACTGAATAATCTTTTATCCATTCAAGATGGATAATACGCACAATCCACTTAGTTGATAATTCCTGGAAGCATGGCACTCCAGTTAGACAGAAATCACTAGGCATATGGACATCGACCCAATATACGGACTACTAAGAAAGAGCCACTCAACTACAAATCAGCCAGGTAAATTAATAATGAGATGTTAGGTCAACGGCACAGGTCAAATGATAAAAACAGTCATAAAGGTTAACATTTGATAAAGAAGAAGGACTTGTCAACCTTGTTCACAAGCCAGTATCTCTCAAGGTAGGGAAATATCCTTCACAGATGTTCATGCAACTTTGCAATGCTTAACCTTATGAAGTAAATACTGATGAGGTCACCCAGCCTGGTGATGAAGCGTCCAAGAATAAAACTCGATACTCGGAAAACACTGAACGAAGCTTTTTATTTCTGTGATTGATAAAGTTGTTAAAACTGGTGAGTGACATTAAGAAATATCGCAATAGCATTCATAGAAGTACTACATCTTACTTTCAGGAAAAAATATCTGTGGAGGTCTCGAATTGTCCGCATGGATATAATTTTCAGTAATTTGTGAGTGTGTTGTACATAAAGTGTATTCGAAGTGGTAGTAGACAGAAAACTTATGCAACTGAAGATGTATCGAGTTTGTCACTTAAGATTTTAATAGCCCTGATGTAGTAAAACAGTTAAAACTAGGAGAACAAGGAAAAATGAGTATAATTTTTAGTTTTTACTTGAGACAGTGTTTATAACTTACTTCTCCTGGAAAAGATTTACCATCTATCATGTGTTCTGATCCTTGATTTGATGTTGATCCAAATTTAATTTGCATAAAGGCAATTTGATAAGTGTAAGAAAATGGACCGCCATTCAGTTGCACAGATTCACTAGTCAAGCTAATGCGTATATCATATCCACAATTTTCAACGATCAACTCAAGCTTATGCGCAAAAGAAAACAAAAAGGCGTGCTAATGAATGGATTACATAAAACAGTAAAAGAGCACAGTTAAAAGTGTAGAATTAAAAAAGTACACCTTCATTTTACAGATACTGATATCACGCCTACGTGTTTTCAGTACACAGATCGCCATATAAACACACGGATTTTAAAGCTTTATCGTACAAAGTGATAAAGATATTTCTCTCATATACTTGCACAGATAAATCACTTACTGCAGATACCTACTACCTCTCTCTTTCTCAAGATGTTGATTCCTATTTGAGATATGAACAATGTTGAAAAGTACCTAAACGTGTACGGTACATAAGTAACTAATTATACTTGGCTTTGGAAGAAAGTAGTGATATTTAGCTGAGAAGTCTAATGGCCAGAAAATGTTTCTTTTTTCAGTGTTCAACAACGATTCTGTGCATGGGTTTAGAATATAAGCAAAATACTTCGTATGAACACCTTGTAAATAGTTATATGTTTCATGTAACAAGTCAGTTGAAAGATAACTTGAGACGAATGAGACTAGTATCGAAGTGAAGGTTGCTACGTGAGGCTCATATTACTATCTGGTTGTAGGAATTTTGAGTTCTTAAACATTGTGCTATTTGTTGAAGCACTGGCGTATTTAGAAATTATCAAAAAATTCTCAATTTTATTGGCTTTAGGTAGTGTTAGCCTGCGTAGATATTAAAGCTAATTCTGCAAATGATCGTACGTAGAGACTTCAGAAATGGTACTGGAACAAGATAATCAGAAAACCAGTTTAGTATTTCCATGACATAAGAGTTTTTGTTGTTCGGATCTCTGGTGTTCATTTATAGTTCAAATTTATTTATCTTTTGGTTGCTGTATGTTTGCTACTTCTTGAAAAGCAGTAAAATATATTACACTGATTAGTAATAATTTTTAAAGTGAAAATTTGTTATTTAAGAAGATGAATCGTCATCTGCAACATAATATTGACTGAATATTATTCTGAAACTTCAAAACAAAGGGAAGTGGATGATTTCACCTATAAGGACTCTAAATAAAAGTTTAAAAATAAAGAAGCATATAGAGATAATGGTGGCTATTTGAAGCTCATGATGATTTTGGGGGGGATGTCTTCTTTGAGCTGGATAGTTTGAGAAGTATAATTGCTCTTTCATTATCAGCCTAGTTTACACCCTATTTAACTTTCTTTTAGTTGTCTGGGGAACTTAAACTTTGTATACTCAGCTGTTGAGCCACACGTGAACACAATAACATATAAAACTCACTCAAGAAATATAAAACGGAGAAGATATCAGAAAAAAGAAAGTAATCGATTCCTGCCTGTATTTTTTATTATCAAGACTAATTCGTTTAGTTCCCCTTGATAACCTGTTCTAGATGTTATCTAGTTCAAGAAAAGTTCATCATCTGTATAATTAGTTTAATTGAATCAGACAGAGGTAAGAACAGAAAAGCGAACACATACATTTCATTGATAAATTTGACAATTCTTATTACTTGTTATCCCTTATACAACTTTATCTTAGCAAAGGTGACATAGTTTTATTCAGGCCAAATGATAAGCAGGAATTTCTTATGTGATTCATTAATTTTGATTCAGTTATAAAATACAATTATTCCTCTTTTACGCATATATTGTTTTCTAACAAAAAATTATAGACAGTAGGGCATTCTATCCCTAACAGCCTAGTTGTGTATTCATTACTGGAATTTTTAATATTGTTAAGCATTTCTATCATTCTGACAATGATTATTAGCGATAGGAATTGTTCACAGAAGTGAAAAATGCGCATTTATATGACAAACAGTAGAGACATATAATTGCATTGGATTTATAGATGGTACTATTCACTAGTGTAGACTGCTGATCAAGAGAAAATGTAGTGTTATGCAGTCAATTACTCTAATTATTTAATCATATGACTTAAAAGGAAATAAATACTAAATTTTATTCCAAATCTTTGTTTTGCAGTGATTAATTCGAAATTTTTATCTAGAGATGTATGAATAGTCGAAATTTCCAACCTGGCAATATATCTATGTATATAAATGACGTTATTTCTCTAAGTTACTAACTTTTGATGGCAGTATTTTGTTCTGTAAACTTTGATTTGGTGCTATTTTTCAAGTCAGACTATGAAGCAGGAATACAAAACAGTTGAGTTTTGTACTGTACTGGGACTAGTCCACTTAGCCCTGCTGCTCTTCTTCGTTTCAGGATACTTACTTCTTTCTCAACTTCTGTATGTACCGGAGGTCGATATTTCATTTTCTATTCAGGATTCTATTGAATGGCACCTGATGGAATAGCAACTGGAGGCCAACTAAGCTGTTTTTCGAAATATTCCTCCCATTGCTCCAATCATCTTGCCTGAAAGTCAATCATAGCCATTGTTCTCCACTCACGACTTCACTTCAGCTTCCTTGATTAGTCTAGACAAATCCTTAGTGCTGCCTATCACCACTGCCTTTTCCGTCGCTTTAGCCTTTTCTACCCATTACTGTTTCTGCTCTTCATTGTGCTCGAAACCTGTAGTATCCATTAATTCGGAAGAAGCCGATAAAATCCACCGACCCTTTTTATCTGTTTTCTTAGAGTTGGCCATTGTCTTTAACGCTTTTCTTATAGCAGACTGAAGATGACCTCAGGCGTTTTCCGAACGAGTGATTTTGTTGTGTACCAATAACTGTCTAGATAATTTCTCACTGAAAACAACCTTAGTGTTCTCATAGTCAAACTGCACTCGAAATGGTCTCATTGCTTTAGTTTTTTCATCCATTTAGCAGCAAAAATACGTGTTTGAACCAACTCATGGTCACTTTCTGACCGCGTGCTCCAGAAGGATCGTGATTCTTCCACCAACAACTGATAAGAATATGGTCTATCTCTCCCCACCACTGAGTTGAGGTCGGTGGATGGGATGCCAGGTAGTGGCTCTCAAAAGGTCTGAAGATTGTGTCTTAGCCGAAAATAGATGGTTGTTGGAACGCAGTTACAGCGAACGACTGGTATTATCTGTTCGTTCATCTGGAATTCCAAAAGTGCTACCAAAGTGCCATTCTACCTACCCATTTGTGCATGGAAATAACCTGCCAGGATAACCACACCTGAAGGCTTAGTTTTCGGTCGAAGGCTAGATAGTTTTCAGTAGCATGCATCTTCACCTTCATGCAAACTCCAGTCAGTGATTGCGTACACAGAGATTACTAGGAAGCAAGGGCAAGTTTTACTACTCTGTATAGCCCTCGGTCTGACAGCATATAGATGAATATCAAGTAGGATCCAGTTGAGCAGTTGACGTTTTGCCTTAGGACCTAATACTATACCTACACCTTCAAGACCATGGGAACTAGCAACCAAATCTGCAGAAGCTCGAAAAGTGCATTTTATAGATTCGGCATACTGGTTGGGTGGAGTAAAGTAAATAACTTCACTTGGGTCTTTTTCATGTGTCTCATAAACACAGCGCACACCCATGATCAAAGAATGCTAGAGTTTTGACTAAAGGGACTCACTGACCGGTTTGATGGAGGAGGGAGACATTGAAAGCTCTAATGTTTAGTTTGAAGAGTAGTTTCAAGACACCAGTGATACTATTACATGAACTCAGATCTCTATCAAGAGTCGCAGAGATGAGGAAATTAAATGTGAAGCAGGGATGTTAACCGAAAAACATGAAGGGCTAGGAGTTAGGGATGTGGAAGGTGTACAGTAATCTGGGGGGGGGGAGGGAGAAATGAGTATTGATAGAGTAGCAAGGGATGCTTGAAACTTCCCATTTGTCCATAAAACCAAAGGCAGGCATGCTTGAGGTCAGTCATATATAGCCTTTTTAGAAGTTTAAGATTTTATCTTGTTGGTTTCGACCACAATTGTGAACCTCTATCGCTGGCGCGGGTACTCCGGGGAGTAGAGAAGAGCATCCTGTTTTTAAGTCCAATCTTTCTAAACTCTCCTCCCATAAGGAGGGCAGCATCAGTCTGGCACTACTGATCATTCAAGAGAAACACCTATTGCCATCATATTCCCGCCAAGCCAGCAGTACGACTTCGCCCTCAGACGCCCATAATAACGAAGAGATTTATACAAGATCTCGAGGGAACAGGTGTTTCACTACCTCAGGTCGTCAGTGTACTGTGACGTGCAAGCCCGACCAACACGTTAATCTAGCAGCTATCAGCTGGGATATTGCTTCGATATACTTCTCTGTGGCACTTCTAGCTGGTTTCACTGATGCAGAAAATATATTACTTTTATTGGTTTTGGTCACCGATTAACCTATTCTCTTCGAAGTTAACTTTAGTTTTGTTGGCAATGACAACTAGTTAACCGAATTTCAAGGCCACTTTAATTCCCGCCGATTCACGGTTGCTGGATAACTTAATTACGTAGGAATACCTAGTCAAAGATCACATTTTTATCTGATATGAGTCCACGGTATAACAATGAACAACATGCACTATCCTTAGGTAGAATGTGGGTAACCGGTAATGTAAACAGAGTAATTATTTCGTTGGAGTAAGATAAAGTTACTCCCCATTATTGGGATCCTAATAGTTAGTCATACTGGAATCATCTCAAAGAATAAATCATTGAGCCTCAATACCTTCCCTTCCTTAGTTCAGCAACAAACATAAAAAAACTTGCTTCCCTGGAGAAAGTAACAAATATATTCCATGGTAATCAATCGAATAAATTATAAGCATAAATCTCATCAGGTTAACACAGTGAATAATTTACTTGCTTTTCTAGTCCTTCTATTTCAATAACAGGTAAGGAATGATCATATACAAGATTGCTGGTCACAATATTGATTGGAGATTGATGTCTGCCCTGCAGACATAAATTCGGTAGTCCATTTATTTCCTTTTCAGTAAGAAGTAATCGTTCATTCCACGCTCCGGTGCCTTTAAATAAAGCATAAAAAATATATTATAAAGATCTTAAAATGAGTAAAACAATCCTTTACACAAGCCAATCCATAAGGAGGTTTGGAAAGAATGATTAGGATGGAAAACCTGATAACAAGTAGTCGTATCTCTAAGCTTTATGTGTTATCATCGAAAATATGTCGTGAAATTATATGTTGTGGGGGATTTCAATTACCACTGATCTGATGAGCTCAGTTGAGATTACCTGTAAAGTGTATAGAATTCAGCTAGTTTGTACTTTATCTTCATATTATCAAATCAACTATTATAGTTTATAAGCTACGTTGATTCTTAAGAAGCGATGTATTCAGCTGAAATGTCATGTGTTCTCTTCATAGATTTCTTTAGGATAGACAAATTGGTAACGTTGAACAGAAGTTCTACGGAGCAACAACTTTGGTTTTTGGGGAAATTAAAGTCGATGGTGGTAAAAATTGCAAACTTCATAATAAACTCCACATTTGTAAACATTTTTCAGTTCGATATCCCAGTATACAATGTTCTCACTTTCGATACTTCTGCTCAGTATTTTGTCTCTTTCTCCTCTCGAGTCTACACCAGACTGTCGTTATCATTTCCTGCTCTCCTCGATGTTGTGCTGTATACTACTGATATACACTCCTTCAGTTGCATTCACTACGCTGCCATTGTTTTGCAAATGGTGTGAAAGGAAAGGCTTCTACTCCAACGGAAACATGGCGCGTAGTATCAGCCCAAACGATTGTGATAAGAGGAAGCTAGACTACATATTAAATGATGTTTGAATAATACTGCTTCTTGGACCTCTAAAGTAGTATGACTTACGATGAAGTGTACAAATACTGGTTTGCTCGTGAAGAAGATTCCTGAAAGCCTAAATTTGATCATTTTTATTTACGAGCTAGTTGGCAATCTTTATTTCTAAGTTATCGTAAGTTAACCTCCATGAAATGGCCGCACTTCTTTGTTTACCAAAGCGTTTTGCCATAAAAAAAATACATTTAAAGCTAGACGTCCGAAAGAGGAAGACATTTCGCGTGATAACATTTGAGTATCTTTAAAAGTTTTCCCAAGGACACAGAAACAGTGGTGTAGCATTGAGTTGTGGTCGCACAAGCCCGAGTTCAAATCCTGGCAGCCCGCCTCCGCCAGCAACAAGTGTGTGACAGACAATCGTATGCAGACAAACACCACCAGTCCGAAACCGTAACTGCAGGCCTTTTAAACACTAATCCTACACAGTCATACGCGTGCGACGCATCATCCTCTCAACGAGCACTCTGCAGGCTCAACTCGATATCTCGTCGTCTGCATGAAGCTGGAGCCATGCTTCAGGATCCGTTGTTGTTAAATTTATTATTCTAAGTAGATCATACTTGTTATTCGATACAGTGTTTTGCAATTTACCAAGTAATCATGTTCTTACCAAAGTGAAAACTTTCACAAATAAATTTACTAAACTTTGTTTTTCAAAAAACTTATCAAACGCTGAAATGTATACATCACATTATCATCTTGAATTGCTTGCTGTTTGTAGGAGACCAAGATTCAAGTGAGTTGTTTTCACAAACAGCCTACTAGATAATTTTTACCACACTCTGTGTATGAACTGTGATGACTGAAGTGCGTAGAAAACATGAGACACCAGGAACTGCCTTTGCGTTCACCTAACGTTTGTTTTATTGGACCTATAGCAAGTCTTTATGTCAGTAAAAGCTAAAATGAGGGCTTTTCATCGTGTCTGTTGACAAGAAGAAAAGATACTTGAGATTCTTGTTCATAACAAAACTGTTTGTTAAGATTTTAAGAAGAAAACAGTTTTTCAAAATAAGGTTATGTATACAGCTGTGAATAAAGTGATTTGACTGCTGAATTCAGTTGGAGGTATAGTTTTTTTGAAGTGACCCACAAGCTATTCGCAATATGCATCCAGACATAAGCACATCCTTTAATGTTTACTTAAGCAGAGACTTCACGCTGCTGTCAGAAGGAATTACTAAGCAGCTAGGGTCTGACTAACAGAAACTACCACGTGAACAACAATGTCACATCCTACTGTATCTACCAATTCAAATGTGCGTGTTGTGACAGGTATGTAGGGAGGAATCATAGATCCACGCAGGTTGGAGCCTCGTGACATATTCCAAAGTGGCTTCAGAAGCAAACCGAATCACCTGAACCCATAAACGTTTTGCAGCAGGCATTCAAGTTCTTCAATCGTGAAATATATCGTTGAGGCAGACCACTGGATTGAAATGACTACTTCTTTTAGACCTATTTACAAAACGTGTATGGATGGATGCTTAAGTTTGTTAAGGCCTGAGGTATTAAGAGGTGCAAACCACCTTAGTGTGTTCAAAAACAATTTATTATCACATTAAATCTCTCTGGATGAATTCAACTGTGAAAACTAAGTTCGATGTACTATTAATTTCGCTCTATTGATTTTCATTGTTGTTTGGGATTTAATTCAGCATACTTACTTGGCCTCTTTTCACATTATCACCCTTTCTCTTTATGAATTTTCATATAAATACCTATGACAGTTATGTGTGACCAGATAGTTGGAGGTGTGTTACACATATACATTACACGGTTCAGACAATTTATGTCTTCTTACTGTTTTATCGAAGTTTATGAAGAGGACTGATTGTTTTAAATGTTTACTTAGTCAAATGGAGTACATTGTTTCTATATTTATCTCAACAATGTTTAGCATATTCGTTAAAAGTTTTACTTTTTGTCTGACCTTTAGATTTTTAACATTTTCGGATAGTTTCCCCACGGGCATACACTTATATGATTAGAGCATGCCAGGTAAGATTATCCTCAAAGTTATAAACACAAGCCAGAAAACAAAGGAATAACTACTGATGTTGCTGTTAAATACCCTCAGCAATCCTATGATGACAGGATTTTTAGCTTTATCAGTTTATTACAAAGGAGTTTACCCAAGCTAACAATCTTGAAGGAAAATTATAGAATTTCAAAGACAACAGATGGATATTTCTGTCTGGGCAAATGGGTAACCTTGAGGAAAACTTCAGACTGAATCTCCGTCCTTGACTAGTTCAGAACTTAACGGTTTGAGAGCAGTCGAAGAAAGAAAGTTGAACCAGCCACCTATCTCACATGATAAACAGCATCCATTTACAACAACTAATTTGAAGCTCACTGACAAATACAAAAATGTCTGGCTTTACGTCTCCTTGATTTGGTTGAAAAACTACTTTTCATTCCATTTTTTAAAATTATTAACTTTTCTTTTTGCATACAGTGGAGAGTAATTTTGTTTCATTTGGCTGTGACTAGTTTAGTTAAGTATTACTAAGTAAGTCTGCTTTTAATGTTTCCATATACCTGCCTACTTCACTTACATCAGAAACAACGTTAAACCCGTAGCCCACCCATATCAAAAGACTTTTCATTCAAGTATTAGTTAAAAATGTTGGTAAGTGTCATGAGATCTTGTTAGATGCCTATGCAACTAAAGTGAAAAGTTGACTCTGAGATAGACGAATGGGCGTATGGATGCGTTTTTCATGTTTCATTCTGTCTATTGACAGGTTTGTCCAAGAAACGACCATTATTTCACCAACCGTTCAACAAACAATGAAGATAGCACGTTGACTATTCTACTCGGCATCTGAAAACTGTCGAATTTTACTACTTGGTGTTATCTAAAGTCTATTGATCCTCCTATGTAGTACAGGCCTATATGTAATGGAATTAATACTTCGGAGAGTAATGCTACGTCATGAGTAGCTCATTCGGAGGACTTGACATTTCTAGGATCAAGGTGTTCAAACTAAGAGTGGTGAAATACCATTTACTTCGCGGTATTTTGAGATGAATTTTGCAGAAGACTATAAAAAAGCATAAGACCTACTTCTTCATCTTCTTAGCTAAGTTTCTCTTCAGGGGAGAAAAATGTTTAATGGTTATGATATCTCCATTATTGCTCTATGAGAAAACTATAACCAACAAGAGAGAAGAAAAGAACCAAAGATTAGAATTTCGACGTAATACATATCAAGTCTTTTTCGCTATTTAAGCTATTCACTTTAAAATAGCCATGAGTAAGTTGTATTCCTTGCTGGAGTTCCTACAGTTATGAGGTTGAAGATATGTCTCGCTCATGACTGCTGTCATGTAGGATACAAAAGTCACATTCTCTATCCCAATCATCCACAAACGTTTTATATTCTCTTGCATCGCAGCTTAAAATTAGAAGGTGGAGCGTTAAGTCAACCACTACTCTGTATAATACTCGAGGATGATCATGTGTAGCCAACAACTCCAAATGCTAGGTTTCTTTCTGATCAGTTTTTAATTAGTTCTCCACTTATAAAGGCTTTCATTCTATTGCATTACTTCCCATCTTGAAAAAACAAAAATAAAAGTTTATAGTAAAACATGTTCCTATATCCTATTCAAAGATACCTTCGCATGTTTGTATTTTTGATAATTTTATCCGCACTGAAAAATTTCATGATCTACAAATTGAAGTAGGCAAAAAGTTTGTCTATTTATTTGTCTCTCTTACCACTTATATTCTTGTTATTAATATTGACTAGTTCACTTCTTGAGGAGGCGTGTGCATGCACACACACACAAACAGAGATGGCAGGCACTAAGATTCAGTGGATATTGTTCCCATGAGAATGACAGGAAGAAACAAAAAAATCAACAGGAAAATAGAATAAAGAGGACTATGAAGTCATTGAACACAAGACAGATAAGATTCTTTCTCCGATATGCAAAGTATTGTTCAACAGATTCCGCCTTTTATTTTCTAAGTCAGTAATCCTACATTCACTGGGAATAATAGCTGAATTTTACAGGAAAGCATTAAAACAAAAGATTTTTTTAAAGAAACCTCTAGAAATCAATAGTTTTAAATTAACTGTAATCATTTTCAGTTACACTCATCATAAGTTTGTAACCGCAGCATCTCAAAGAAACTTTGACATAACATTTCATCACACTAGACGTCATCTGTCTGAAGATCTTAATAGATTTTTCAACATTTATAATGTTTCAGTCAAACTGTTCACAGAAAGTCCAATAGTATGAGTAAAGGAAATGGTGATAAATTTTTCGAGTTATGCTAACAGCGAAGAAAACTGTTGACAGTGCTGAAATATTTCAGTGAATACTTGCTGACACTTTTGAGGTCAAAAGTACAGTAGATTAAAGTCAGTCTAATGTACGTTAACATTACTGAGGACTTAATGAATGCACTTTTGTCAACTTTGAGGACTGAAGAGTATGCAGCTGGTTACATCTCAGCGGCTAACTTGTACTCTTCGTTCAGTTCTGAAAACAGCTCATCATAAAATCTTTTTTGATTTTCTAGGCATTCTGAGACTACATAAAACTAGTATCTTACTGTGATTGGTTCAGACTCAATGCTCAAATTTTCCAGAATATTCATAAGAATTACGATCAGGATATTAATAATCCTGTACTAATAATATTGATGTGTTAATTACTTCTCAAGAATGTCATGATGCATTTCATCGGTATTCATCAAAAGATAAAGCGATTCACATGTAGATAAATGAACACTGAGTGGGTAATTTAGAGTTAATCTAATGTTTGCAAAATATATTTAAAATAAAAACAGAATTTCATCATTAAGGCTTGTTCAAGTAACATATCATTTGAATGAAACATCAGGGAAATACGAGTGCCCATTAGCTTTGGATAATGCACGATAGTAACGTCTGTTGCAAATGTGAACTGAAATGGATGACGAATGTAATAAATGAATGAGCCTGTCAGCATTTTTATTTCCAGCATAATATAAACCATGTTTAGAGTGTATAATAGGTCTACCGGGATATACTATTCCTGCCTGTAGTGTGAATAAGTATGCATTTGTAGATACCTTAATGGATATTTCGGAAAGAAATTTCTTGACTGCTGGTACTTGCATTCATAAGGTTGCTGATGTACAAAGAACTTTTATTTGTTTCGTATAACACTGACAAATAACTTTAACAAAAACTGCATTAGATGGCATAACCTACAACCAGCCTCAGTCATGTACTCTTTTATGCATATCAGCAGCTAGAATTTGTCTTCTACACTGGTTAGTGCAGTCGAAATGCCAAGCTTCCATGAAAAATTTGCAATATTCTGTTTTTACTTGGTTCATAACATTTCTTTTACTTAAACTATACAGGGAATTAAGGATTATTTCGGAACATATAATGAAATCATCCATTTTTATACCAAGTAATCTTTTCTATGAATTAGCATAGTTTCAACAACTTTCAGTGAACAGTAAGTGAATTTTGAAATCCTTTCTTCTAATCTGCTTTTCCTAACACTTACACATAGTTGAAATGGAAAACATGAGAGGATTCTTTGAGAAATAGATGCACTGACTGAAAGCCGAAGTACAGTTGTGTGAGTTTTGGTCTTCAAAAAGAGACTATGGTTTAATGTCATCACAGAGATTTTTCATATAAACTGTTTAAATGTTACAGACCTGTGAGAAAGATAAAGTAGTGAATTGCGATTAAATGTGACGAGGATTTCCAGTGTGGTATGAATCAGTTTGTAGCTTACTAACTTATTACTGAATATAACCACTGTATCAACTAAGGACTCAGGATGACATTACGATCCAAATTTTCAAAAGTCACCTCTGAAGAAATCTGAAGAAGTTTTACATAGATAGTCTGAGTTTACATTCTGTAGTAGACAACCGATCTATCAATGCCTTAAGTAAAGAACACTGCTTTTTAGGTGTCTCAGTGTGTATTTATCAATTTACATGTTCTTATTGAGCAAAGTATACTGGCCACATGCTTCATGAATTCTGTAGGCTTATTTTTATTGCACTATTCAGCTTCGTTATGTAGAAGAAAGAAGAATGATATCAAAAGACCAATTCTCAAACATCTCATTGTCTCATGACATCTAGTTTTTCACAGCACTTCCTTTCAGGTAATTTTAAAGTTCATTATTCTTTCCAAAGAATCCGATAATTGTATGTTTGCATGGCTGAATTATTAACAATTCATGTTTTTAAACACGTTTTTGCGTGCGAAAACATGATGTACATTCGCTAACTGTTCCATACCTAGAGTTATAAGTGCTTCTATTCATTCCCATAAAAGTTATTCCTATTTACGATAGTTACAAATTTTTTTCGATTTCATAGATTCATGTTTAATATTTTCGATTTGACTACGTTATTTGGGATACTTATAACACAATAATGTTTTCCGACTTCAGCTCAGATGCTTCATTTTGTTTTTCAGTTATCTCTTCTGCAGGGTAACGGTTTAACGGAATTCACTGACGTTAGCAGTTTGGTTTGGAACGAATTTCTGTTGAATATAAATGTGACTGCGCAGCTTTTGAAAACAAATCCATCTAAAATAAAAGCTTTTTTATTATTCCACATTAGATTTGTTTATTTTATAAACGGCACACAGTGGTACAGTATAATTAACTCGATGACGAAGTTTCAAGCATAAATTACTGTTCATAATCATATCACACTGATCTGATTAGAAGCACTAATATATGCTCAAAACGTCATCAATGAAATACTACTGTATCGCTGTTATAAGTCAGATAAACATATCTAACATCGAACAAGAAGAATTACCTATGTGTGATTGTAGAAAAGAACGAAAAAACGACGTTGGTTTGGATACTTCCATCTAAAGTGATCCGAAACTTTCTAACAGATTTCCAAACTTCAGGTCATTTTATTTAAGACAATTTTAGTCAAATGTCAAAATGATAGATCTAGAAAATTCACTAGTCCAGTCAAGGACTTAAACGAAGACATAAACTACATAAAAGAAGCCTTAACAACTATCCTCTATCCTTTATCAAGAAATTCATACGAAAACATGAGAAATGAAATAATAACAGTAATGTGAATACGAACAACAGCAACAAGACGAGTAGAAAGGAGTTCAATACCTCCATTGTGTTACTTTATCAGCATGCAACGTAGAAATCTTAACAAAGACAGAATTATGGTAACATTCAAACCTACAAACCCATTCAGAGGTAAGCTTGTCGGATTGTGAATCCCATAAAACAAATTAAGTAAAATGGTCCAGTCTGCCAAATTCCATGTAAGGACTGTGAAGTCAAGCAATCCGATCGGGGTCAGTTAGGTTATTAAAATTTTGTAATTTGGGCGAATATGGAATGGCGAACCACAAAAGGAACAGTAATGTAGGAAGAACTTGGCCACTACAATGGATGCATCAATACACAACCACTCAAAAGGGTGGGATGAAACCACTTCGCCGAAATTCATTATAATTATAATTAAGTGGAGAGAGATCGATTACCGAATTTTTGTCCCTCGAATCAGTACCCAAAGCAAGTAATAGGAATGATGCTGCAACATCTATACCAGAAATGTGGAAATTTTTATTGATATTAAAAACAAAGAATGTGAGGTGATAGGACTATAGAAATGAGATGTGGAAAGTTGCGTGATAACAGTGATACTATTGTGAGCAATAATTTATGAATGGAACGTTGTCATGAAGTAAATAATACTGTATCACTGTGTACTATATATCAAATAAAAACGTTTCATGTGGAATTACATTCCGCGACAATGCCCAAGTTTTATACTCATATTTCTTTGATACCATGTCTGTTTTCTTGCGTACTCCTGTTGTAAATAGTATAAGATGCTAGTTTGATTTAAGTTTTGAAATGCTTTTAACTTGTATCACTCATGTCATCCATCGAATCAGCTTACGCTGTACCGATCAATCTCTTCACTTTAAGTTTTAACTCAATTATTTATGTTCAGCAAACGTAATCAAATGCTCAAACGTTTACAAGAGTACTAGAAGAGGTTGTATTGTCTTTAAAAATATTCAGTTCAAAAGGTGGTAACTAAAAGCTATAAAAAATTTCAAGGAAGCGATACAAGAATTTTCCAATATTCAAATTTCCATCACTTTTTACTGTCTTGTAAGTAATTGTCACTGTAGAAAGAAAATGTGCAACGAAATAGAAAAAAATTTTATGTGACGATAGTTATACTTTGTATATATTTACCTAACGTAAGCACGAAGTATGAAATAAATGTCATGCTAGAAACTGTTTATTACAAGAGGAGATTTGAACGGCTTCATCATAATTGCTTTTATTTTGAGAATAATCTTCGTGTTATGAATAAAATCTCGCGAGGAATTAAAAATAATGCATTGCAGATAAATGGCGGTGAATGCATGTTTCCGACAGTAAAAGGACACTTTTCTTGCTGAAATATTTTCATTTCGAACAAAGATGAAATAATGATTTCATAGGCTTCATTGTTTGGTTATAATTATCTCACTCTGGTTTGAAAGTAAATTACATTATTTGAAGCCATCATGAAGGGTTGGGTTTATTTGTGTTTTAGAATATTTTTTTGGCAAATAACTGCAAAACTCACAATTTTTACTGCATTATTAAATGAACATATAAGTTAATACCACGAATATATGCAGGACTTTGGCTTCAGGTGTCATATTAACGCATTCCAGGCCTTAGCTCAATATTCAGTGAACCAGTTCAGCTCGTTCGGTAAAATATTAAATTCATAGATATATATCGGTGTTTAGTTTTAGCTACAAAATAAGCATTCACTAATTATTTCGTGTTGATTTGCACCCATTAAAATCATTTTTTAAATATTAGAGCTTCTTTTTCTTCAGCCATCAACCCCGTTATAAATTTCCAAACAATTGATTAAAATGTGAACATTGTTTGTCATATCCATCTCATCTAGTGTAAATTTGTGGATTTTTTAAAGCTGCAGAACTGACTGTGTTAATTTTTCATTTCTCTCTCTTTCAAATATGTTTACCTGATAATCTAATAAATAATTAATGCCTTTAAATTTTCTTACAACTTATAGATTATTACATTGTCTTATTGACTTTAAAGATCTTAGCTCTGAAAGCAGTCGGACACGTTCATGCATCACTTATCAAATTTTTACAGCAAGTAATTACATAAGATATTGCCAGATCAAGAAACAAAAGTGCATACACAGTTCGTTTTTCATTTAAAAAGTGCATAACTTTCAGTTTCAGCCATAAGAATGTATATAAGTCTAACATAGACAGTTTCAGCGCTGAATGAATAAATCTGAAGGGAATTTAATTTAGGAGTTTTAAACAAAAGTTTTACTTCCGGTGTTTTGATATAATTGTGCAAAATTGACAACAAAAAAACGTTTATAGACAGTAAGTCGAGTTTATAACTAATAATATTTATTCATCAACTAAATCGTCGCCAAATATTCGCTTTGTGAGTGATGGATATAGACTGATCTGTTTCACTAACATTTTCATTTATTTTTTTACCGAGTTAAAGCATCAAAAATTTGTTGGGCATACGATTAACGGAATAGTTGTCGAATGCAGAACAATAAACCTGGGGATAGAATAACAATTTGCAGATAACTTGATCATTAGGTGGTAACTGATTTCTGTGTCTAATCCGTAGGAGTGGGTGATGACAGCCTATCCATCTACCTTGCAAAATAGACATAAATTCAAGTACAGCGGTATGTGATTTACTGTATTTTGGTATTAGATGTTATCATTCAGTCCATAGAAAACGATTGTGATATATATATGTCTTGTTGACTTCCATCAACAAAGCACATCTTCCACTTTGAGGAAACGAATGTTCCCGCGAAGAATCGACCCTCCATTAGTAATTGCAAGACTTAGAGACTTCAATCCGAAGACATGACATTGGATTAACGTGTTGCAGATTCCTAACTGGTGAGGAAATTCGCAATCTGTACCGGTGTCAATTGTCCATTGAGCACCACCCTATCTTGTGGTTAACAATGAAACCCTAATATACGACTAGAATTTAGGCACTGTGGTAGTTTGTAATTTCATTTTAGTCTGTTTATTAGAAATGTCACACAGTGAAATGATGTCATCTACTGGATAACGTTTCGGACATAATTTATTGACCTGATATAAATATGAACGATTAATTACGTCCGAAACATTATCCAGTGAGTGATTCTGCTTAACTGTATGACATTTCTAATAAATAGACTAAAATAGAGTAATAATAAAACCTTATTTCTTTTCTAGTCATTGCCACCCTATAGCTTACAGCACTGAACTTTCATTATCAGCGCACAGCAGGGATTGAAACGCAGCAGTCTCAATTGTTGAAAAAGTGACATTCAGCTTCATTGAAGACAAATTAAAGTGATTATTTTTCTAGCCTTAATGTTAAAGTTCCAATCTATTCGACAGTTAAAACTTTTTTTCTGTATAAATAATGATGGTAAAAATATCAATCGTTCCAGTATCGTGTTAGCAGCTATTTATCAGATATTTTTTCAACGCATGCAGTTGAATGCATACAAAACACTAGACAGTTAACTTTGATTTTATTTTCCAAAAAATACTATTGAAATTTTAAAGGTATTACTTTGTCATCAGTTTGCATCAACTAATTTCACTGGTTGCTTCAGTTGCCTTCATATACCAAGATTATCACTGACAAAACGTCTGTGATAAGTGGTAGACGATCATAAGTATTACAAATTCGCATATAAACATAAATGCATGGTTTTCACATTCTGAGTATTTGTGAAAATCATAACCCGGTTTTGGGTTTTGTGGGGATTTATTTCTTGATTTCAGGTTGGTATTCCTCGTGGACTGGCATAAGCTGGAGAAACACTGGAAACCTAGGAGCATGAGACACTAGTTTAATCTTAGTAAGGGACTACTCAGGGTTGCTCACCCATGACCTCACCGGGGATCAAACTCAGGAAGTGGGCCAGAATCGAATGGTTTAAAATCATAATCGCGAAAAACGATGACAGTGAGAAAACTTTTTCTCAGCATTTATTTCCATATTAAGAGGATTGGAAGACTTTGCGGTAATTATTCTCAAGTCATATATCAAAATAGACTGACCATTGACAAAAGTTACAATGTGCAACATTTAGTTTCGGCTGATCGGAAGAATGATCACTTGGTCGCCGTGAGATCTGAGGGTCCTGAACGTGATCCGTCGCAGGACCAAAACTGTGCATCTTCTGGATGTTCCACATTAGGACGAAACAGCACTTCAGTGTTCTTAGATTTTCAGTAATTCTCTAGCTGATGCCGGTCAATGAGGAATACCGCTTAGAATAAAATCAATCGTTAAGAGGCACAAACTGAACAGAGAGTTGACAGATTAGAAAATGAACTTAGAAAAGAATGGTAGACTGAACATTTGAAGATAAACAATAGTTTGGCAAGAAATGACTTGTATAAAGTGATATAATGCTTTTGAGTTCCATTATAATGAAAGCTGTGTATGTTTTTCCTGTTGATGGGTTAACCAACCTCTGTACAAGATATTGAAAGATATTTTCTGAGAAACTGAATACTATAAATTCGTATAGTGTTTTGTAACAGAGATAATGCTAAGTTTTATTCCTATTTCGATGATCTAGTCAGATAGTAATCACCAGTTCAGTTGGGGAATGGGATAACGATGCATCGGATAGGCTTAGGTCCATACGATAATGGAGCTAATATATTCCCGGTGATGTGCCGGTTTGTGTTTCATGTGAGATACTAACGTTTCACATATTAAAGGCTAACATTATGGCCACTGCTGCTACGACGTTACAAAATCTACCAGAATAACATGAAAATACTAGCAACTCAAATTGCGTTGTTTTAGACTAATGGGCTGTTTGAATAGTGCGGACAACTGATTCACCTTTTGGCTCGAATGATGACCTGCAAGCCTTATTCAGAGCATCAGTGGTCTTTCTCAAATGGTCTTAAGCTAAAACCTACTAAATTGCAAACTGTTGCCTCAGGTGCAAACAGGACTTGGATGAGCTGCTTAGGTCCTATGACTACCGTTGTATTTCCGGTATTGCTGTCGAAAGCAAACTGAGTGTTAACTATCTTGGATTGAGTTTGCTTCTGATCTTCGCTGGGCATCAACTAAATGGGAGACGGCCAACAAAAATTTTCTTTCAGTTGGTATAACAGCCTCTACTTTTACAGCCTGTTAATTCCTGCATTTTATCTATTATCTGTTTATTTCTTATTTTGTCTATTATCCTCCGTTGTTACCCGTTGATCTGTCCTGTTTTAGTAATAAAAGACTATATTATATTGCATTGGGCCTTGAAAGCTGTCAGTAATGTAAGTGCTTTGCCTCTGGTTCACCTGATCAACACTGAAGTAAATAGAGATTTGAATCCTAGCAGGCAGCTAGTTGCAGTAATTTCAATTGGCAGTGAGCATCCGCTTCATTCATAACTCTATCCTTGTATCTTCTCAGGGAGGACAAGAAGAATTTACATAAGACTGTATGCTCGTACTGCTAAAAACAGGAATTCGACTGTCTTATCTAACATGTATCTTATGTGAGGAAAAAGTGAATTAGAACAGAACTCATCAGTTTTGTAACAATAAATAGCCAGTCCTTCCAATATTTTAACTAACACTGCAAAAGTTTCCTCTCTATTAATACTTTTCACACAATTTAAATCGTTACATTTATACTATTCGTAATGTTATAAAGAATTATATGTATTTTCGTTGCAATACAAAGTTCTGAAACTTCCAAATTAAATCAAAAATTGCTTGGAATAAAGAGAATATTATCATTATTATTACTTAGTTTTAAGTAGATACATATTTAAATGTAAGCGCTACAGTTTGACTTTTTAAGGATAACAAATTGTAGGAAATTTTTCATTATACTTTGTCAATAAAATTCCAGCTGTTGTCTTCAGTGTATCAAAAGACATCGCATTATTTCAAATTAGAGTGTTAATGTTAACCAAGCAAATTTAGTATTCTGTTTACTGAAATTTCTAAATTTTATTCAGTTCAATATCACTTTTCATGTAGTATAATAATTTAGGTTTCAAGTGAGTGACTTACCATCTGTGTACTAACTGCATATGTTGGTAGATTTCAGAGTACAACTCTGATTCTAGCATTTTTTGACATTCACCTCAACCCACTTATGGCTATCTATGAATAAATTATAAATCTTAATGCATGAAGATATGAAATTGTCAGAGCACACAATTTATCCAGGTTGCAGATCCTTGTTGCGGACAGGTGACAAAAAGCAAAAGAAGGGTATATCGTCAGCTTTCATGGGTAGTGTAAATTCCCACAAACTATCCGCAGTGGTATTCCATTTTGTATTATATAAGTGAGTTCATAGCATATAACTTTTGGTTTGGTTTTTACTGTAGCGGTACAGACAGACAGAATCAACGCGGAACCTTGCACAGAAGTTCAGCGGATCAAGTTACCATGCTTTACTGTAGTATACAAAGAACAGGTAGATAGAAAAAGTGATATCAGATTAGATACTGTTGTATAGAGGGATAAACGGTTTGAAGGTAAACTTGAGCTTTAGAAGACATAAAGGAGTGAATACAGTTGCGTCATTGTGATCGATTTCAACAGTCCTCAACCGCTGATACTTATCATCTCGACGACCCCAGACAGGCATTTGCCAAGTTATAAAAACTGTCTTCTGTTTTAAACCATGAAAGAAACATTATATCTTAAATACGGTACATGTTTACATTGTGACATTAAGACGCAATTATTTCTTCAGAATCAAAAAATAAACTACAGGTGTTAGCATGTGTGCAAGCAAATTATGTCATGTCAACGAAATAAAATTCAATAATGAAGACTATTGAAAAATGAATACTTTCACGTATAATAATACACACCTGTAATACACAAATCTCAACCATATCTACTTCAAGAAATAGCAGAGATGGAAAAGATATTCTTAAAAATAAGGGGATAAACTGTCTAGACTGGACAAAACATATTCATTCGCGCCTTTGGACAGATGAATTTATTTAATGGTGTACATATAAATTGAATTCTTAGATGTCTAGTTCTGTTCAGAAAAAGAAACAGTTTCATACTCTTAACTCTGTAGATATTCTTATTTGGGTATAAGATTCGGCACATGTCTTTCTGTCGAATATGACAGATTTCGATGAACAGAGCTAAGTATGACAGAAAAAGTAATTCGGAATGAGTAGATGACAGAGTTTATTGATATGACATGTGAAGAAAGTCTTATTTTCTACCTGTTTTCCAAAATAATTAGTGAATTGACGTGATGAAGTGCATGAAAAAACTTTCATCCAAGAATTTCTCATAAATTAGCTGGTTACTGGTCTCGGTGTTGACAGCTGAAGATGAGATATTTTCTAACTGGGCAATGAACTGTATACAACTTAACGTGATATAGTGTAGAGAGTCATAACAACAGTTCAGGTCGAAAATTATCTTTCAGACATGATGGATCTACTGCACACTATGAAATATAAAGTCAGAGCACAATCATACATCTTTTTATTAAAAATGTAAATTTGATGCTTTACACAGAGAAATATGCTACTCGTTTATTTATCAAAAGAATGGTCATCGTAATATTTGATAACCGTGATATTCCAGTGCTGTGGAGTAGACTTATTACTTGAGAAGGGGTCCGATTCAGAAACAAGAGTTCAGCTATGCATTGTCATATCTTTATAAATATTTTTAAGGATAACACAAAGATGTAATATCTTAAGCTATGTTGCTTACTGGATCTGTTTCCTATTAGAAAGTTTGCACTTAGAGACATGAATCTCTGGATTTATGTCCAGTCAATCAATGGAGATTTGAGAAGTCTAATCTGATGGCGTTGTACTGAATGACAATAAAAGCTTTACGATTAGGATTATACACACATGTATGACAAGCCAGGAATGTAAACGCTTAATCAAATATCTCACCGAATTTCAACGAGGTTTTATTTGATTCATCAGATGAGTAACACTCATCCTAATTAAGGATATAACTATCTTTTTATAGAAAGACGAATGTTTTTCTTTGATTGGGTTTACCTTTCTTGGCTGACTGTTGTGAAACTATGGTTTTGATATAAACGGATATCATGTGATGTTTTATTTAGTTATGGAAGGCTTTTTTTCTCTTTTATAACATCATTACTTGAACTTGATTTTTGTGATCCAATGAATCTTTCAACTCATGTAGTTGTTTAAAAGACAATTCTGTTTCATTCACCTGATCTACAGTACACTCAGACTAAAAGCACTTACATCTCGGAGAGTGATTATTTCCGTCGATCAGGATTTGAAGGATAATACTGATTTATTTAAGGGAAACACGCTATCCAAGTTATTTCAATTGAATAGTCTTCAAATCTTTTCATTGCACAAACTGACATAAGACTTTTTGTTTACATAAATATACCAAAGTGAAAATCAACTCTAATATGTCTATAGACTAATTCTTCAGGAATAGTTGCGCTGAATTATTTTACTACCTAACAATCCAATCGTCGCATTTATGTTTGTATACACAAATTTAGAACTAAAATGAAAGCTAATTAGATAAGAAGATAAATGAATAGATAAATAAATATAGAGGAGAATTTATTTTACGTTTTGAAAATAACTGTATATACATATATGCATCATAATTTCTAGTTTTAGGAATTCCTCTATCTTCTTTCCATTTTATTTATGTTAATTGAATGTCCCGCTTAAATAAATTAATTCTTTCGAATAAACAACAAATTTCCAAGATTGTTGTATTGAAACACAAACATAATATATAATACAAATGAATACAGATATTTTCTGTTCTTTAGGTTTTAGCAAAGTAAAATAACTAATCTACATAAATATTTTCAAATTATCTAACTAATTGTATTAACTTAGAATTGAAATGTTATTAGAGTAGACGTTTTCCAAGATCCTACTCTCATCTTTTCATTATATTTCTGTAAGACAATGATATATAATTCGTATAAAAAAAAACGAAAGTCTCTAAAATATTTATTTCGAGTATAGACTTATGAGTGTGCTGCGGTTGTGGCTGTGCTTTTTAACATGACACAAACTCTGTACTAATGACATATAGTTTACTGTACATATTGTTGAACTAGACACTTAACTGAAAGCTTAACACAGCTGATCCTTGTCGGCCCAAATTTAATTATTTCAAAGTTAAAACAGTTGAACTACAGACCAGCTGATATATGTGTTCGAAAGGCATTTTGATGATAAGATTACGTAATGTTATTCCATAAGATTCCTATCACTTGCATACGACCCCCCAATAAATAGATTAATAATGATTTAGCAAGTTCTACTATACTATACATGGAGGTTCTGAAGTTACTACTTATTGTATTGAATACTAGACACATTTTAATAAAAAAATCGTGAAATCGTAAAAATGACTAAAGTTACTGATTATTAAACGAATTATAAATCATGAACTGTCTCTTCAAATACATCATCCGGACCAGATTCCTCAGGTGACAACGGATTCAATGATTTGATGTAGGGATGAAGTCTTTTTTCTGTTTACCATCATGAAAGATTTCACTTTGATTCTCTGTATCAACTTGTGACATACTACTGCGTGGTCCATTGAGGTAGAGATTCGGAGGCGTGAGCTCCAGGTTACACACTCAAAGATCCTAAAGGCCCTCCTTTCTCCTGGTACTTTATCCGTACTTGCTGCCACATATGCATATAAATCTATGGATGCAGTCAGTTAAAAAGAAATGAAAACTAGTCTTTTTTGAATTGTGTACTTGGTTACAGTATTTGATATGATGGATCACGTTTTGCAGCTGAATAAACCAAATATGTCTGTTGATTGTCTTTGCAGCATCATGACCTTCAAATCTCTGTCTAAAAATGCCAGTTCCTTTCGTTACAATGCTGTACTTTTCTCTTTCCTCTTATCCTTACCATATTTCGACAGGCAATTTGCGAGATACTCTTCAGTCAGCCTAGTATCAGGCTGACTTTTCTTTGTAGAATGGTTCTGTCATCTGACATAGCGTTCTCATTAAACCTTTATTTTAGTTTACCAGGGGAAATCTGTTGGAGTTTTTGGTACTGGGCAGTCCAGCCCCTATCAGAGCAAATACTTGTTTCTGTTTTGTTACCTTTTAGTGTGTGGAAATTTATCTGGTGCTTCTTGACATGTTCCATTATAAATTTGTCGTCGGTTTTAGGACTGCTTAGTATCTGAAGAAGTGTTGCCTGTTGAGCTTTACTACATTCAATAGGCATGCCGTTAACGTACCTCACTTAAAACATTCATCCTTTAATCGAAAACTTCAGTTTACTGTTTTTTAACTGTGACCTGAATATGTCAGTCAATTATAGCCTTAGTGGACTACCCATCTTTACTCCATCACCTCACGCTTATAAAGGCTGTTAAAATGTAATTGAAAGATTTTGGTACAGATGGGGAAATGTTTTGGTTCAAATTATGGTGACGGGATATTTGTTTTGTTCTAGCAAATTATTTCTATGTTCTCATGAGGAATATAACAGTAAATAAAAACGTGACGTCACATAACTCTAAGAAATTATTTTGTACCATGGGACGCCTTATTCTTTGAGTGAATTCTAGTCTTTTAGAACACGAATGAGCAAGCTTTTGTAACCCTTCAATAGATGTTGCAGTGATCAACTAAGAAGTTTCTGATGTTAAGCTCTGATGATAGACGAAATATGTCTTACTGACATAATAGCTGTATACATATTCCAAGAAAGTTAGGGTCCCAGACTACTAATGAAATAAAACAGCCGCTTATAAACTGTGGTGCATGTAAGATAAAATAATTTTGATCTAATCAGACAGCAGATATGCAGTCAACGGTAATGTTTAGGCTACCACTCAGCCAGAAAATTTTTACTAGTTGGTGCGAGGGATGTTAAAATGTTGATTTTGACAGTTAAGTCGTCACTGGCAGAAAATCAACGCAACTGCTTGTCGCTAGCTGATGAAATGTGATCAGAAAGGAAGCAACAAAACCAAACGTTAACTAGTACACCTCTTGTTTATATTGCAAATCAGAAGACAGTGATATTTAGGTGATAAAAACGATGATCACAGTCATAGGTGACTAGTGGTTGATAGACTGCATCTTTAAAGTAGCTGACTATGGAAGACTCATATTCAAATACTTGTGAGCTTGATATTGTTAGACTGCACACGTTTAGCTTACAACTAGTTCTTCCCTCTACGCTTGTTTTATCTTCAAGAAACACCATATACTATAGATACAAGTATAACATTGTTGTTGTCGGTTAAATAACTCACTGGTCAAGATAAGTCTAAGAAATGGACTGAAAAAATTACGATAACTGGTCACGATTTACCTGACTTATTGAGGTTGTTAGCAATACAGAAAATCTGATTTCAGTTTCTACGCTCTGAAGAATTTTATATTCAGCATAATTTAGCATTTTAAAAATCTTAGTATGATCAAAACTGCAAAACGCTTCAACACATACTTAGTTTTTGATGATACTTCTTTTCAAAACCCAATTTACGTTGCATTGTGCATTCAATAAATATAAAAATACATACAGAAGACGATTTCAGTGAAGAAATGTTCCTCTTTTTCGACAAAATTATTCTCTTAGGTGTACACTCGTGAGCAAATACTAGAAAGAATCGAACGCTGCAGAGTAATTTTCGGTTAAAAGTCAATATAAATTGCATAACAAAGGAAGGTTATGTGATTCCTGTGAGGGAATAAATTAAGGAAATAAATAAAATGATTACAAAACAAAAAAAGGTTACATCGTAAAGGAATTATCTAGAGTGGTCGTTCCTCTACGGTGAGCATAGCGAAGAAGGAGATTGTTTATAATTTAAACGCATCATGATGGTTTGGACTTTTAAACTGCTAATGCTTCAGCTATCCCAGGATAAAATTATTGTTTATCTTTACTAATGTTTTTCTCAGGTCATAAAGTTTTGTTGTTGTTTATATGGGCTTTTCGTGTGTTATGCCCTCTTTCTACTGTGTTCTCCTTGAAAAATTTGGTTAGAGTTTTTTGAGTAACTTTTACTATGCAGCCTAGTCTATCAGTGATATTTTCTCATACATTGTCTAAATTCCTTAGATGCCAAAAATTCACACTTTTTAAAACTTTAAAATTAACACAAAAGGACTGTTTTCTGTTGGTGTATTATATCTATCAGCATTTGATAAACTTATATCTAATTCTTTGATTCACAGTAAAAGAATAACTAACTCATTGTTATTCATTTTCACTTTCCATCTGGATTTAACTTGTTCTAATTACAAATTAGAGAAAGAGAGGAAATTTACAAAAGTTTAACTACAAGCAGACAAAGTAGGCTAAAGAATAAATTATTTTTTTCTTCAGATTCAATCGTTTTATTTTCATTTGGACATAATCCATGAAAAAGGTTAACTCGAACAAATCTGTTCTGTAGGTCTAGTCATATGAAAAGAAAATTAATGGAATTCAGAAAAATATTCCTAGCATTTGTGATACCAAAAAAGGAAACCAGTGAAAAGCATAAATTATCAGATTTTAAGTCACTTATCATTTGATTGCATGGAAGTGAATACTTTTTAGCTTTAAAATATCATTTAACTAACAGATAGATAACTTAAGATACGATACTTGGTAATATCTTTTCACGCTTTTACAAAAAGGATTTGTTTTTTCCATTGTTATTTATGAAAAAGCTTATTAGCATCTTGCAATAGAAATTTCCAGCTTAAGGTAGTTTATCGTTACCTTGTGTGTGTGTGTGTTATGCCACCACAATTGTTCGTATTCAAATAAGCATTGGTGAGTAGCCTATCTAGTGACAATGTGGTAACGTATGGTAGATTTTCTGTAGACGTTACTCCACACAGCTAGTTTTTAACTTTGGTTGCTTGTTGACCGGTTTTAGCACGTTTCTTTGGGTAGCGTCAAGTGTAAGGCTTTAAAAAGCTTTTACTTCACATCAATGATGGTATATTGCTACTAATTGATAACGTACCAAAACATTCATCACCAGGAGTTGAAGAGAGTTTATGAATTGTTCTTTGGTCTTAGATAATATGAGTAACATTCTCAAACCAATTTGATGTTGATAAAGTCAAGTGTATACTGGATAAGTCGAGAGTTGTAAATGAGTTCTTGCAACAAACCAATAATTTCAGATGAATATCTGGGAATTCGTCACTGGGATTTCTTGATATGATTGTACTGCAGTGTTTCTGTGGGAAGATATAACATAGAGGTTTTTTCGCTTAAAATATTATCTGTGCGTATAATTCACCGTAGTAGCTTTGTTAATCAACACGTGTCAGTTTTTTCCGCATGGTGATACTTTTCACGATAATTTCCAGTTTCAAAATACAAGTGAGTGATGTATAACAAGAAATCAACATATCCCGTTCATAATCACTTCTCTATGCCTGCTTTTATGAAGACATTTTTGAAAATAGTAGTTCGTTAAACATTGATTAAGTTGCCAAGATTAATTAGTGACAACTGTGTAGGTATTACTCCCAATACAGCAAACGTTGTTGGGATAAAGGTATTTTAACATTTATTTTATGAAGCAACTGGTCTACAGCATCTAAGTGAACTGGATATGACCACCTAAACTTTTTATATGCATCAAACATTAATAAAAATCACTATGAAACTGAATTTTCTCGTAAAAGGCACAATTTATATGACTGAAAACAGCGAAATAATCAAGTGAATATAAATATTGTTTTCAACATATAGGGATAGCGTTAATTTTTTCCTGGCGACATAAAGCATCAGAAACTGAAGGCTCCTAAACAAGTGTATTCTGGAAAAATAGTGAATAGTAAAGTTAAAATATATGCTGAATTGATTGCTTGAATGCAATTCTGTTCCTAAGCGTAATTCGCCTTGAGTTAGATGTTAAACACCGAGAGATATTTCGGATTTGTATGGGAAATCTGAGATGGGCTGTCAGAGTGAACATGTTCAGCTAACGTTTCTGTGATAATTACTACTTACAAGAATGAGGTCTTAAAATTCGTACTGGTTATCATACAGTTGAATTCAAAGAGTCTTAATTACATTTTAAATACTCCTTGATCACTGCTGTCCCAATTCGGATCTAAACAAGATAGTAACTAGAAAAATGTCACAACGTTTTGACCCTTTCGTAGCTGCGAACAGCGTGAACGCGCAATAGTTATTGGGATATAAAACGTTAAATAATACATTTTAACTAACGAAAGTAATCTTGAAGGTGCCACCAGGAAATTTAGGAAATATAAATTGAAAATCTTAAATCGTAGTTCAAACACACTGGTTATCAGTGAATTTCAGCATTCAATAACAGGTCTGGTAATATAGAAAACAAAATGAACGTCCAACACTGGAAGTTTACGCAATGAGTTGAAATCAGTGTGGACGTAAAGAAAAGTATCATAGGACTAAAATAAAATCAATACTGTTATAATCATGTTAAAGTTACTAAGGAGATAAGAAACTGATTACATTGCTATAGGGTGCTTTGTTATGGATGAGAATGAATAATTGTATTATGCTACTGTGGTTAACCAGTTTTTGCATTCTTTCAAATCAATTATTTTTGATACTATAAATGTTCGTCATGCGCAGCCTATTTTTAAGGTCAATGGCCAGATTACAAATGTCGCATTTGTGAACCAAAACTTTTGGGTTTCATTTAGTGAACCACTTGTTGGCCATTTTATGAGTTCTTTCACCTGACTTGTTACCACTTCCAACTCATAAATACTAACAAACATGATAGGATATTTGTGCACTTTAAAATAACTTACTGATTTAACGTTGAATAGCGATATCACTTTTCCTGGAAGGGAACTTCTCATCAGTGTCCCTTTATTTCCTCTACTTATTATGTATGATATATAATCTCCATTTTACATGAAACAAATGGAAACTTTCTTCTTGGACGCTTCAGGTTTTGGATTTATTCTTTTCTTTATTTTATGAAGAGTATTTTAAGATAAACAACGTGTTCCTAACACTTTCTGATAATATTGAACTCCCCTTGGAGGCGGTTAAGTGAACCAGATTATTGCCTTTTATCCTGATATTCTGACTTATCTATACTTACACTTCTGTAGTTAAGGTACTGGTCAGCTTATGGAACTCTTATGGATGAACATCTTGATAGTTGTGTAACTTTCTCTTGTCGTGCTGAGATTAAAGAACTCATGCCAGTATTGTTCACATTTATTCAAGGGGTGAATCTCGTTAAGTTTAATAATTGTATGATATTCATGATTTATAAGATTAGAAATAACAAAGGTGTCCCTACATCTATTCAACAATGTGCTTTTTATTTGTTTTCTTAACTCAGCCGTATACGCAGAGATGTCATGCAAGGTAGATCTTCGTACGAATACATTTTTTTTCATTGTAGAAATACCTTCCTCATCTGTATTCCAAGCAACCGAAGAGAATTACCTTGTTGAAAAATTGCATCAGTCATCTCAGACACTGATATAATGGTGAACATGGTCAGATCGTATAGAGCCACGACCTATTCTCATATGGCAATTTGATTCCATTCCTTATAGGAACCAGAAGATATGAAAGGAAAAAACATCAAACCGAATAATCATTGGTTCTAAAGTTCTCAACAATCACTGTAAAATGATAAGTGGCTTTGTGGATTTTAGAAATGCGATTGAATTATAAAATTTGGATAAAGTATATATGAGTTGGAAAAGTTCTATGAGGAAACTCATGCTTCTCGTCAAGGAAACTTCAGAAAGATATTTTTCAGCGTTCACATAATATATTTGCGTCTAAAAGATGTGATAACTCGTATGGGGTCGCCATTAAACTAGATTGTAGCTAGTGAATATCCCTAGTAAACCCAAGATAAAAAATTGGGAAAATATGGTAAGAGGGTGAGGTCAACGGTCAGCAACATACTGACCTAAAAAATTTTTTATTCTGACTAATTGGTCATACGAGTTGTATACATTGGTTGTATATTTTGTTTACTGGTAACTGCGAAAAGAAGCGATGAAATAACAGGAGGGCTTTTTCAGACAATCATGTCCTGGTTACATCTGATCTCCGCCCTAGTAGCTTGACTAACTTAAAATTAACAGTGAACAATGCAATTTCCCTTTTATTAAAAACTGGTTTACGTAATATAAACTGCTTTCTCTTATACAAAATATCGACGAATCTGAAATTAGTGAGTGCAAAAACCAGTAGTAAAATTCAGGTAATTGAAAGGTACAGCCTATTATTTTTCTCTCATTCTCCTCTCCGTTTCTGCATCTCTTGCGAGTGCATTATCTCGATTTCATTTATTTGCAGATATGTCATTTGAAAAAACAAAACGGGGTGAAACTCATTTTAATGCTTAAATTTTTGTTGTAAATAATACTGAATGAGAAAGACGGTACTGTTTTGCTCAAAATATCAAAATCTGATTCTCATTTTGTGTATTTGTATAACTCTTCGTATAAATGAGCTCATGTCATTATACAAGTGTATGCGTGTATGTCTGATTTCAAGTATAAATGCATGATTATGATGTTCTGTCATTGATTTTTAAATTGAACAACAAAAAAAGAAACATATGGAAGTTTCACAGTTAACTTAGTGTGTAATATAGTGTGGTATTACTCCGTTTGAATTCAGTTTACAGTTGTCTGATTTCTGAAGAGATCGTTGCAGACTGGAAAAGCATTTCGCCTAATATATTCATACATCGAAATGTTAACGACTAATTCTGTGTCAGGCGTTGATGATCTTTATTGAAATAGAAAGAAACGAATTGAGTTTAATTGAATTCTTGGCCAGGCACTGAAGGCCTGACATTCGGAGTATATTCATAACCTCCACAGGAATCTAAAGTAACGAGGGGACTTCCAACTTAAAACCTAGGTGAAATTTAATGTGAATAAGTAACTGAAATGTGTCATTGGGAGAGATTTTCCCAGCATTTATCTTCGATTCTTTGACCATTTAAGGTAAGGTGTAGTATAGAAGTGATGGTGGATATAAACTAACTGATCATATATCCCTGTGAAGAAACATATTGCTTCAAACCACTTACTAGGCTAAGTCAACGCTATTGAATTCTTTTAAGGCACACCGGAACAAAAGGAATTAACACATATACTTTGGAGGATTTCAACTTTATTTAATCCCTCATGCAAGTGAAATGGAGATTAGGCTTAAATGTACGCATGCAGTTTTCTCCGATAGCATTATGAATGCTACAGTTTTCAGTCAGATCTTAAGGAGACTAGAACACTGACACTTTTGCAAGGTGTTAATCTATTTTGAGGACTGAATAGTAATTTGTCAAACTTGGTTCTATTAGTTGTGGTTATTTACGCTTGGACTTCTATCAGGACTAAGTAAATCTTGATACCCAGACAGAATAAGCAGTATATTTGTGTTAAAGTTAGGCAGACAAGTCTTATTTCGTAATTAGTCACAGGGATAGTTTATTTTAAGAAACTTTAAATGGAAGTTATTCTGTTTGGAGGTTTATTGAGATTGGCTGATTTCGCAGTAGTATTCATCAATGGCTGGTATGGAATGGAGAACCATAAGAAACCTTGAGAGTACTGAACAACTGTTTTTTATCAGTATGGGACTCTTTAGCACAACGTACTCAAGACTCCCATAGCGCCCCAGTTCATGATGAGGTTGTATTGTCTGGAAATTTTTCTTATTACCGATTCCTTCCACCTACGGGTCCATTAATGTTACCTGAGTGGTGGTTAAAAACACTTAGATCCAGCTACAGTGGTGCTTCTTTCTCTGGGATCCATTTTCAAGGACACAGAGTTGGCGAAATTGGTTTGACGAGTATTTTCTTCGGTGAAGAAAACCAATTCAACACTCAGTGATATCATTTGGAGAACCATTAGAACCTGGGAGTATTAGACAGCTGTTTTATCCTAGTATGAAACTCCTCAACGTTGATCACGTTTGACCCTGACAGTGACTCGACTCAGGACTTCCACATCCTACAGCCAGTTCGCTACAATTGAGCCACTGGGTTGAAATTTAGTGGTCCATGCATACTACTTTTATCATTTCACGATATAGCGAAAACTCCATCAATTGCCGACTGGCCTACCGGTCACAACTTCTCATAAGAACTTCAGAAAGTTAGGTCTTGAAACATATCACTGGTGAGCACTTCACAGTAATTCAATTTGTAGGTTTAAGACGGTTTGCTAATTTTCTGTTGACATTCGTCATGGCCTGATATCAGCTGGAAAACACTTGAAAACTTGGGAGAAATGGATTGCTGTTTAATTCTGGTGTCGTACTCCTTACGAGTGTGTTGACGTGAGTTTGTGGTGAATACCAACTTGGAATCAATAAATCCCTACAAACTCCCGAATTCAAAATGCAGTTATGAGTACTATTAAATTTTAGTGTGCACTCGATAAATGGTTTGTTATATACACTCGAATATTTTGAAACTGAATTTTGCTTATAAATGCAAGTCTATATTTTCATTTGGCAAACTATTTTATGAGTAAAAATTGTTTAAGGATGTTAGAGTTTGCTGAATTTCAGTGACATGAAATATTCAGCTGGAATCTTCATGGATAAAATAGTCGAAAGATGAAATTCTTACAAGTTATTTTTTAAAAGCAATTACACTAATGGGCAACAACTCGAAATAAGCGGAAGTAGGCGATTTACGTAGAGTTGGTTCTGTGAACAGTTTCACATGGAATCTTGACAAACATTTAAGCTATTTGGTACCAAGCATAATAACTGTAGATTGACTTGGGCAATATCCTTAGCCCAGAGGTATATTCAATCTTTATCTGCTCAGTTATTTGTCATTTTAACATCTACGTTTATGCACAGCGTAGTGTTGCAAGTGTTTTTCATATAGGATCTATCTGGAAAAACAAGTAACTAAGTGACTTTTCTAGTGACAAATGAATTGATTTGACGCAATGGATTCTGAAGCCTAAGGTAATCTGAAAGCATAGATAATTTTCAAAATTGTAAGGAAACCATTTGGGTTAAAAAGAAAACTCCAATTCTTTGACCTCTTAGATTAAAATGCGGTGCATAATTTGACTTCTACCAGTGAAAAATATGTGTAGTTAAACTTTCACGGAGATATAGATAGCCATTTTTATGAATAAACTCACAAACTGATCAATTTAAATAAGTTTCCTTCTACTCAGATGGATGTCTTCATCCTATAAGGCTACACATCTTCCCTAAACCCATCGACATTCAGAAGTGATTCATGAATTTATTTGAAAATATCGAAGAGTTAACCTTCAGCAGCTCTAACCAGACTTACAAAACGAGGATCATTAAAGTGACAGAAAGCGAGAGATGGACAAAAGAAAAATACAATTTAGTGATGGCAACAAGTGATGACATTCCTTAATAAATGAATGTCTGGTAATTTTTGCATTAGGATTATCTATACTTTTACAACACGCTTAATTAAGGCGAAATCCAACATACGTGTAGAGTCAGAAATGTAGAAACCAGACTTGATTCAATCTGAACAACTGATCCCTGGTTGTACGGAACGAAAATGAATTTGAAGACAAAAAAGTTATCTAAAAAGCTTCCACTAGACATTCAGTAAGTATGGTTTGTTTTCGGGGTTAAAGTTCATCAGTAATAAGGTATAGACATGAATTTTTATCAAGACTAATAAAAAAATTTAAAAAAACTTCCTACACGACTGGAAAGAGCTTTAATTTTACATTTGTCCAATAAATTCCTAATGCAACAAAGAGCTTCAATGGTGCGTCACCATTTCACTATTCTCTCTGCAGTCCTTTCAAACCGGCTACACCACTGCACACAAACCTCCAGTTCTTCCTCACACCACCTACTCACCCACATCACCCTCAACTCGGAAGTCCAACTCGTCATCTCCTACTTGGCTCCCACTCAACTGCCCGGCCTGCACTCACACGTCATATCCCAAATCCGTCTTCTCAGTACATTTCCAGTCCGATACATCTCCACTTTCCTCGACTGCATATTTGTTGAGTGATGGATGGGTTGTTGGTTGGTTGGTTGGTTGGTTGGTTGGTTGCCAGCCAGCCAGCCAGCCAGCCAGAGTCACTTCCTTCTTGCTCATTCTTATTATTCTCGCCATCTATCTGATCTTCAGTGTCAGTCAGTATCGAGTGAGGGTGGGCGGCAGCTGTTGATGTGATGAAGTTGATGTCTGAAGTTTGTTGGAAATGCTTTTGGTGGCGTGCCGCCGAGTCTCTCAACCATCACATAGAAACACTGGGTTACTTGACTGAATGAGTGTTGAGAATGTGGATGTTGTTCACGCTTTATGCTGAGTTGAGTTGAGTGGAGTGGAGTTGAGTTGAGTTGAGTTGAGTTGAGTTGAGTGGAGTTGAGTGGAGTAGATCTCGCTCCACACTGATTATTTCAGATTGATTCAGGAAGGCTTGTCTTGCAGTCTTTCCGATTCTGGCTTTGTCGTCCTCATCTGTGCCGTGACCTATGTTTGAAACGATGCTGCCCAGGTGGAGAGGTTGGTGAAAGAGACATCCTCCTTTAGATTTTGCCTTTTCATGATGATTGGTGCTTGTTGTCATTGTCGTTGTTGTTGTTGGTTGGGTATCTACACCACCACTGTCTTCTCTATATTCATCTGAACTCCCGTCTTTGCTGCCTCTTCTGTCGAATTGTTGGTTATTGCCTGTAGATCTTCGAGTTTGTGCGACATAAGATATTATACATAAATCATCGTCGGCGGCGAAATCCGAATACTCTAGTGTCTTTTCATCGGTCAGACAGAGTATGCCCATCTTCTCACCCTTCACAGTTTGTCTCATGAGCCAGTATAGTCGACCACAATCTGGAAGATCATCGGCAATATTAGGCGGTAACCCTGTGTTACTCCTGTTATCACTTCAAGGGCGTCACTCAGCTTTCCATTGTGAATTACGTGGCAAGCGGCGTCTTTATGTAGTCGGTAAAGATTTGTGGCACTAAAACCGTAGTGTTGAAGCTGCTGCTTGCCAGATTACTCCTCGGTTGACGCTGTCGAAGGCCTTTTCAAAGTCAAATAAGTTGAGTCAAGGTAGACAGTTGACTGCCATTCTATGCTCTCTTCTTTGACCATGAGTACCGTAGCGTTGCAGTTTCATCGCCACATGATTTGTTTTTCCTGAATCCAGCCAGCCAGCTTTTCCGGTAGTGATTTTGAATGCAGACCATTTCTTAGTCTCTCCAGGATGATGGGGCTTAATGATTTGTTTGGGATGGATGGGAGTATGATTCCTCGCCAGTTCTTGAAAACACTTAGACACCCTTCTTAGGGAGTTTGACAAGGTAGCTCTTCTTCCAACCGGCAGGTATCTTTCCTCCCTTCCTTGCAAACCTTCTGCAATAGTGTTGTGAGCATGTCCGTTGTTGTCTCTACATGTGTTTTCAGCGTTTCTGGTGGAATTCCATCTAGTCCTGCTGCTTTCCAGAAATTCAGCAGTTTTGTGGCATTGATGCATCCATTGTAGTGGCCGAGTTCTTTCTACATTACTGTTCCTTTTGTGGTTCGCCATTCCATATTCGCCTAAATTACAAAATTCTAATAACCTAATTGACCCCGATCGGATTGCTTGACTTCACAGTCCTTACATGGAATTTGGTAGACTGGACCATTTTACTTAATTTGTTTTATGGTATCCACAATCCGACAAGCTTATCTCTGAATGGGTTTGTAGGTTTGAATGTTACCATAATTCTATCTTTGTTAAGATTTCTACGTTGCATGCTGATAAGGTAACACAATGGAGGTATTGAACTCCTTTCTACTCGTCTTGTTGCTGTTGTTCGTGTTCACATTACTGTTATTATTTCATTTCTCATGTTTTCGTACGAATTTCTTGACAAAGGGTAAAGGATAGTTATCAACGCTTTTTGTTCACTTTCTATCTCGTGAGTAAATTGTATTGCGCCTACTAGTTAGTTGATGTGTGAGAAGATTGTCAACAGGATCCGTTAGAACCATTATTACAATAATGCAATCTACCAAATCCAATACAATCACGATGAGGTCACGCACATACGTCAGACTAGCTGATCACAATCAGTTGGATTATCAGAATATTAGAATTTGGCCAAATATGGAATGACAAACCACAAAAGGAATAGTAATGTAGAAATAACTCGGCCACTACAATGGATGCATCAATACACAACCACTCAAAAGGGTGGGATGAAACCGCTTCACCGAAGTTCATTATAATTATAATTAAGTGGAGAGAGATCGATTACCGAACCTTTGTTCCTCGAATCAATACCCAAGGCAAGTAATAGGAATGATGCTGCAACATCTATACCAGAAATGTGGAAATTTTTACTGATATTAAAAACAAAGAATATGAAGTGATAGGACTATAGAAATGAGATGTGGAAAGTTGCGTGATAACAGTGATACTATTGTGAGCAATAATTTATGCATAGAACGTTGTCATGAAGTAAATAATACTGTATCACTGTGTGCCATACCAAAAAATTTAAAATGGAACTACATTCCACCACAGTGCCAAATTTTTCACAATTACGATAATGTTTTACTTCTTCACGGAAAACAACGCAAATTGGAACAGGATGCATGTTTTATAGTGACAAAAATGTTTGAGAATGAAGCTCTAGAAAAAATACTGGTTTTCAGTGTCATACTTCATTTACTAATGAATTGAAAAGATGGATCGACGGATGTAAACTGCGTATGCTATTCTGTTGCCGACGTCGCATAAAGGTATAAACAGTGACTCTCTGATTTTGACGCTGGACTGGCTCATGAGACAAACTGTGAAGGGTGAGAAGATGGGCATACTCTGTCTGACCGATGAAAAGACACTAGAGTATTCGGATTTCGCCGCCGACGATGATTTATGTATAATATCTTATGTCGCATAAACTCGAAGATCTACAGGCAATATCATCATCATCATCATTATCAACATAGGACCAGGCATTACTGCGTAACGGTCCGAGTTGCCACACCTCATATCAGCACATCAAGTAAAAAGGTAGTGAGGTGAAGGATGAAGATAAGTGAATGCAGTCAAAAGAAATATAAAGTATGAGAAGAAAGGAAAGAGGAGTGACAAAATAGTGAGATTCGGTATAGCGTTGTTAAGATGAGGATAATGTGTGTATACATCTGCGCCACTGACTTCGGTTCTGAGCCATATCACCTAGGGTCTCCAACCACTGGTTCCTCTTGTCCCGTGGACCCCAACCACCTAGTCTGCATCGTCCTACATGGCTTAAACCAACAGTCAGAGACTTCATACATTGGTGCCATGTTTTAGTCTGGCCACCTCGGGCCTTTTTCCAGCCTGAACCCACCTCAGCCAACATTGTGTGACGAGGCAATCGGTGACTAGGCATACGTAGTACGTGTCCCAACCATCTCAGTCGATGAAGGTTCACAACCTCGTCGACTGACTTACCTCTTCTCCCTAAAACTCTACACCTAACTTCTGCATTACTCACATGGTGACACCACGGAATACGTCCTATACTACGAAGGCAACGGTGGTCAAATACCTGAACCTTTTTGTGTCTTCCACTTTCAATGGCCATGTTTCACAGCCATACAGTAGAACAGAGCGGACTGCTGTGCAGTACACGCGACCCTTAATAGACAAACGAATATCACGGCGGCGCCATAGGTGGCGCAAATTGGCAAAAGCCAATCGAGCCTTTTGTATCCGTGCAGAAATCTCATCGGCAACTAACCCACCGGGTTGATCCTACTTCCCAGGTAAGTGAAGTGGTCAACACACTCAACCACTTCACTCTCTATTGTTAACCGCGGTACCGCTGAAGACCAGTCCTGGAGCAAAAATTTGCATTTGGGTGGTGAAAATCGCATCCCAAACATTCTCAAATTCCCACTCAAAGTGTTCAGAAGACTCTGCATCTTGTCAGCGTCTTCACCTAACAGGACTATGTCATCTGCATATTCTAGATCTAAGGAAAATTCACCTGTGATCCGGTCAACGTCTTTGTAATTAGGTGACGAGAGGGAAACCTCCATAAGAATATCTATGATAAAATTAAATAAGAATGGGGATAGTGGGCATCCTTGACGGACACCACTTGATGAGTATAGCTCCCTGGACAACTCACCATAGGCTCTAACATGCCCACAAGTGTTCGAGTAGAGAGCTTTCAATAAGGTGATGTACTTACTAGGCACGCCTTTCAGTGACAGACACTGCCATAAGACTTCTCGATCAACGGAGTCAAATGCCGCCTTCAGGTCGAGAAATACAGCTATTGTCGGGCGTCTGTAAGCATGCCTATGTTCCAGGACCTGGCGCAGTGTGAATATTTGGTCGATACATCCACGGCCAGGTCTAAAGCCTGCCTGGTTTTCTCGGGCTTGCTGTTCCCGAGCTCCACTCAGGCGTCGGAGAATTATAGAACTTAGGATCTTAGACACTATGTTTGTCAGGCTGATTCCTCTGTGGTTATCACAAGAGGACTTCTCGCCTTTCTTGAAGACTGGGATGATGAGTGACTTAGACCAGTCGGAGGGGATCGTATTTGATTCCCATATACTGGCTAACACTTCCGTTAGCCTGACTAAGAGAACTCTACCACCATTCTTGTATACCTCAGCAGGTAGTCCGTCTGGTCCTGCTGCCCTTCCCCGTTTCAGGCTACCTACCGCTTTCTCAACTTCTTCTAGTGTTGGGGGACCTGTCTCTATGTCCCATTCAGGGTCCGACTGGATAGCGGGCAGCGCAATGGTGGCTGGAGGCCAGTTAAACTGTTCCTCAAAGTGTTCTGCCCATCGTCCCAGTCGCCTTCCCTGCGAGTGAATCGCCGATCCGTCCTTCTCCGCTATAACCTCACTAACTGTTGTTGACCATTTCCCCCCAGTCTCCTTAATAAGTCTAAATAACTGTCTACTGTTACCGATCGCCGCTGCCTTTTCCATCTCTTTAGCCTTTGCTGCCCACCACTGTTCACGATCGTTGCGCAGACTTTTCGTCAGTTTATTTTTAAGTTGCGCTCGCTCTTCATTGTACTCAGAGCCTGCAGGGATGCATTCACGTGCATCCATTAGTTTGGAAGAAGCTGCTGATATCCACTGGCTCTTTTTAGCCATTATCTTGGAGTCGGCTACAGTCTCCAGTGCTGCTTTTACAGTAGACTGAAGATGGCACCAAGCTTCTTCTGGATGAGTGACAGTCTTTTGTTCCGATAACTGCCTAGCCAACTTCTCACTGAACACGGCTTTGGTGTTTTCGTTGTCCAGCAGAACTCGTAGTGGTTTTGTTGCCAAATTTTTTCTACGTCCATTGAGACGCAGGCATATACGTGCTCGGACCAACGCATGATCGCTGTCCAAACACGTACTCCAGAAGGAGCGGCAGTCTTCCACCGATCCTCTCCAGCGATGACTAATAGCAATGTGGTCTATCTGTGTCCATCGCTGAGTCGAGCTCGGTGGACGCCAGGTCAGACAGTGCCTTTCTTTATGTCTGAAATTTGTGCTGGCTAAAAATAGGCGGTTATCTGAGCATAGTTGTAATAGGCGATCACCGTTATCTGTACGTTCAGCTGGGATTCCGAAAGTGCCACCTAAGTGCCTTTCTGCCTCACTCAGTCTACCCACCTGTGCGTTGAGGTCACCTGCAACAACCACTACGTCCGAACGTTTGGCTTTCGAGAGGAGGTTAGACAGTTTATGGTAGAACTCGTCCTTCACTTCATCCGAACTACAGTCAGTGGGTGCGTAAGCAGAGATTACAAAGAGACAACGGCGAGTCTCACTATTCCTTTTAGTTCTCACTGTGCCGTTCAGCCTCATAGCGCAGAGGCGACTATCAACTGGGATCCAGTCTAGTAGTGAGTTTTCTGCCCTGGTGCTTAATGCTATACCTACACCTGCAAGACCACGAGAGCTAGCTATCGAATCTCCAGAAACTCGAAGGGTGAATTTTGCAGATTCACCAGATTGGTCAGGAGAGGTCAGGTGAATAACCACACTTGGGTCCTGTATGCGTGTCTCACAAACACAGCACACATCCATGCCCGAGTTGCTAGAGTCTTTGCCAACGAAGCCTGTTGGCCAATTTGACGGAGGGTGCGGACATTGAAGGCTCCAATATGTAATTTGGAGCGTGGTTTAAGGAGACCAGGGATGCTGTTCTGTGGACTCAGATCGTTGTCGAAGGCTGCAGAGGTAGGAGAAATTGAAGATGATGCAGCATCATTAATTAAGAGACGTGAAGGAAGATTAGAAGGTAATGATGGAGGAGGAGGATAGCAGTCAGAAGAAACTTGGGTGCTGACAGAGTTGTGAGGGCGGTTGACACTTCCCGGCTGCCCACACCGTGGAAGGCTATTTCTTCTTAAGGTACCTGAAAGAGATTTGTGTGACCGCAGAGCCCATCGGACATCTGCTTGAGGCCTGTCACACCCAGCCTTTTGAGTATGATTATTTTGAATTTTTGTATTTTTGGGGCCGGATGAGCGAAAGGAAACGACAAGTGAACCAACACCGCCGGCCCGGCAGACCGTGGGGCGTGGTGGAGTGTGTTATTTTTGGGGCCGACCTTTTCTAACCCCCCCTTCCACTGAGAAGGCAGCATCAGCTTGGCACTGCTGGTCATCCAAGGGAAACACCTTACTGCTGTCACACCCCATCCAGCTAGCAGCAGTACGACTTCGCCCTCAGACCCCCATCATAGTGTAGCAATTTACACTATAACGGTAACTGCAGGCAATAACCAACAATTCGACAGAAGAGGCAGCGAAGACGGGAGTTCAGATGAATATAGAGAAGACAGTGGTGGTGTAGATACCCAACCAACAACAACAACGACAATGACAACAAGCACCAATCATCATGAAAAGGCAAAATCTAAAGGAGGATGTCTCTTTCACCAACCTCTCCACCTGGGCAGCATCGTTTCAAACATAGGTCACGGCACAGATGAGGACGACAAAGCCAGAATCGGAAAGACTGCAAGACAAGCCTTCCTGAATCAATCTGAAATAATCAGTGTGGAGCGAGATCTACTCCACTCAACTCCACTCAACTCAACTCAACTCAACTCAACTCCACTCCACTCAACTCAACTCAGCATAAAGCGTGAACAACATCCACATTCTCAACACTCATTCAGTCAAGTAACCCAGTGTTTCTATGTGATGGTTGAGAGACTCGGCGGCACGCCACCAAAAGCATTTCCAACAAACTTCAGACATCAACTTCATCACATCAACAGCTGCCGCCCACCCTCACTCGATACTGACTGACACTGAAGATCAGATAGATGGCGAGAATAATAAGAATGAGCAAGAAGGAAGTGACTCTGGCTGGCTGGCTGGCTGGCTGGCTGGCTGGCTGGCTGGCTGGCTGGCTGGCTGGCTGGCAACCAACCAACCAACCAACCAACCAACCAACAACCCATCCATCACTCAACAAATATGCAGTCGAGGAAAGTGGAGATGTATCGGACTGGAAATGTACTGAGAAGACGGATTTGGGATATGACGTGTGAGTGCAGGCCGGGCAGTTGAGTGGGAGCCAAGTAGGAGATGACGAGTTGGACTTCCGAGTTGAGGGTGATGTGGGTGAGTAGGTGGTGTGAGGAAGAACTGGAGGTTTGTGTGCAGTGGTGTAGCCGGTTTGAAAGGACTGCAGAGAGAATAGTGAAATGGTGACGCTCTATTAAACTCTTTGTCCCACTAGGAACGCAGTGGACAGCTAATCATGGTCAGTCTGGTGTTGGCACCAGCTTCTTTGAAAATCGATGAAATTTCTGATTAGGGGTTTCAGTGGTAGGCAAACCTTTGAGTGAGCTATCACAATTTTTATAACTGTGTCAATGGTTTTTTCTTCAGTTAGAACTATTTCGACTTTCGAAATTTTAGGGCTCATGTTTTCAACGCCTGTTATGTGACCTAATTTCTTTGTTTAAATGGAATTCAGTGTACAACTAGTTTCTCCACTGAAGATATTTTGTCTTAGAATTTATTATGCAAATATCTTGTTTAATTGTATCGCCAGCTGAAAGTACTACATGAATAGATGTGAAAACATTTCGAATAATTTTTGTTCTCTTCGAGATCAATCACGCTTCCATATCTATGTACCCATATTCTAGAATTAATAAGAGTAGAAGGACTTGCATACGGTCACGCACTGATTCTAAATATTGTAATAGGTTCTACATTTTTGTCTACGATAGAACAGTTGCCACTTAATACGACTGTCTTTTATTCAGAGTAGGCAACATGGCTGACAGCAGCAAAAATAATTTGGTTGTTTAGTGATTATTAAAGCCGTTTGTATGTATTTAAACACTGAAATAAAGAGAATCGCTCGGAAAAAGAATAAAAACTGTCGAAAAAGTAATAGCAGTACAATCAGTTCGTAATATATTTATCTGATAGGCACTATTTTATGACAGCGGAACTAAAGGCAAAACCCAAACTTTCATTTCAATCTATTTTAAAAAACTACTGATATGAACGGTTATAAACTGTTTTTTCAAAGAAATGAATAAGTGTTTTCAGCGAATTTGTGTCAAATATCGGTAAGTTTTAACACATTGTTAGAAGTCAACAAACGTATTTCATAAAGTATTCAATGAATTAGGTGCGTTATAGTGTTTTTCAGCACTTGTTGAAACATGCTCTGTATCTGAATACAAATATATGGCAGTACTGTTAAATAAAGTTTTAAACGCAATATATTTTATAACAAGAAAAATCAGGGTGCATACACCATGGTAAATTAACACTCATACTGTGGGCTATTTATCAGTTAGTGTCCTCGATGAAACGCGTGATTAGTTCCAAAATGTTTTGGACTCATAATGAGCACATTACATTTTAGTTTAAGAAAAAGAAAACCGCAATAATCAGTTACAGATATAGAAAAACTATCAAACCCTGCCTCTGGTAGGCTTATGTTACGTTTCTTACAGGCCACGACTTCCACATTTAACTTAGAGTAAATCATTGGGCTCTGAGCTGTGATTCACATGAATTCTTTATGGGGTTCATTGTGAATGAAAAGTTGTAAGCTGGGAACAATTTGCTGTTTTCTAGTTTTTCCAGAGGTTCCGTAGTTGATACGAGTTAGGGACGAAGATTGACTTTGAACTAGGGAGTCCTACAGGAAATACGCACATACACTAAATATTTTCAATAATTACATCAACTAACGTGAATAAATAAATCTCAAACAGTAGCAGAATTAACATGCATGTATTTTATTTGGCATTTAATTTATACTTTCACTGTATTAAGATCGTTCATAGGTATCAATAAACAAATAAAACCCAACATTTTAAGGCTCGTGAAAACAGATTCAATTAAATGATATAAACCTGATGTTTGTATTCAAAAACAGAGAATTGTCAACCTTGCTTTCCCTTGGAAACTGAAATACCTGAATTTGTATTGTAGGAAAATAACAGTCCATGATCTTTTTTTTTATTTTCACCTCCCACTTATTTTAAAGCCTAATGTCAATTTCAGATTAACGTTCATGTCATAACCCATTGTAATGAAATTCTTTTCGGCGATTTCACTTTCACAGCTGTACAATTACAAATTTATACGTTTTTCTAGTGTAAGGATTTGATAGTTAAAAGTTTTGTCAAGTATGGCAACAAAAATAGTGTCAATAAATGAGCTTTTATTATACTCAAAAAAAACCCAAAACTAGTGAGTAATGAATATTAATCAAAATAAGTTTGGACAAGAATTTCCGTAATGTAACGAGATAATTGGAAACTGAATTATGATCAGGCACAGCGTAGCAGCAATAATGAGTAGCAAATTACTTAGGAAGTGAATAGTGTCAAAAGGGAAAAATGAAGAGGAAAAAGGGGGCATAGGGGAGATTTCAAAGATGAAAAACTAAAACCATGAAAGGATAAGGGGTTGAACAGTCTTCTCCTGCTTACACAGTCCAGGTTTCTCCATATATGGCAAGAGCTTAGTCGATGCAAAGATTACGAAGACATACAGCCTTTTTACGTTGTAGATGACTTTGAACGAGGAGGTTCTCGGGTTAACGTGATTCGTGTTCACGATATGTTCAATTATAGCTCTCCTTATCGCTCCATTGTTGCCTCTTTGTAACCACATGAGATAATGCTCTTGAACTCTTTTGGATAACAGCTGCATCTGATGGCCTATATACTTGGCTCCAAAAGAGCAGGTGAATTGAGATATGCACATAGAAGTGGTTAGATGTGAAAGTTTCTCTTTTGAGTTGTTAGAAATCTTTGGACGACAAAAGAAAACTAGTCTTAAAATGTTCTCCTTGGAGCGTTCGATATCTTCCTATTTAGAGTCCCAGTGTTGCCATGCTTGAAAAACCGTTTTTAACTATCAAATCTCCAAACTAGAAAAATGTATAAATTTGCGATTGTACAGCTTTGAAAATGAAACTGCCAAAAAGGGACTTTTCGCTGAAATACTTGTTATTCTTTCATATGCTGATGGGTATATTCCGCACATAATGAAATTCTGTTAATTTTATGTATTAGCATAAATAATCATGATGTCATTTGCTTTTACCAGTCCGAGAATAACATTGTTTAAAACATGTATTCAGTTTCTCCAATCATCTTTAAGATGTTCATTGAATATTTAGTTGACCATTGGGCTGTCTTTGCAATTTCTTCTAATGTTTTTCAGGTATTATCAGCCCACAAAGTTGTTGTCTTCTCACTCAACACCTTGTCAATTTTATAATATTTCATTTGAAAGGTTGAAATGGATCCGATGAGAATTTATGAAATACATTAGTGCTAATTCTGCAATTCTTCCTCTTCTTTTTTCTATCTAGCTCAGGAGTAAGGAAAACTTCCTGAACTTTCTAAGGTTACTAAAACTGGACTGCTTGATATTTTCCAGAAGTCCATGTGTCATAACAATCCATTCAAACATAGAAAAATACACAAAACGACTGCAGTGAAGAGAGAAGCTTCTTTTCAAGGGAATTATTCCCTTAGTTATACACTTGTGAATATATGGTAGAAAGGATGGAACATTCCAGAGTAATTTGCAGTCAAAGATAAATATAAACTGCACCACAAAAGGGAGTTACGAAATAGAAAAATAAACCAAAGAATTACAAAATAAAAATACTTGCGTCATATTTGGGTTTTTAGCGTGACCGATAATCTACACTGGTCATGGCAACCTCCTTTTCCATGGCTAAATTTATAAAAGCACCTAACAACCTTCTCTTCTTATCAATAATATTTAGACTCAATAATTTATAAGACACTTAACTGGAAATCCATGAAATACTTGAGTGCTAGTTATGCAATTATTGTTATTTTGTCTTCCTTCAGGTTGATGAGCGAGAATTGCATGAACTTTAAGAGGTTTGTAAAATCCCACTGTTGGATAGTTTAATAAGTGGACACGTATATATTTGCCTCATAAGTCAAAAAAAGCCGTCATAAGGTTGATTTTCTGTGATAGAAGATGCCAAACGTCGTAGTACTGTGTAGAAATATTAGAGTTCACTAAAAGCACTTATGAAGCGTATAAAAATTATGTTGTTTTTTTTAAACTTTGGGTTGTAGTTGTATATTTTAGTTTCAAACATAGCAGGACATTTCTGTTTATTGGACCTGATTTCACATTAAAAAGAGGCTGGATTTTAGGATATGATAACCCTAAACTTATGGCTGATGCATATACGATGTATCGTTTAAGACGATAGGTGACCATTTCTCAGAAATCAACAATCTTTCTGCGAAAATCAATAGACAAAAATGAAGATGTATACTTTTAAATCAAATGAAAATAGATTTCGTATTTCTACCCTAATACTAATTGTTTAATTTAAGTGAAATTGAATTTGTTTTTCTTCACTTTTCACTGCTGCACATTTCATATGTCCATCTAAACTCACAGAACGTTTATAATATATCTCGCATAAAAAGTGCCAATTTTTCAGTATCACATTTAATTGCTTACACAAATTCTAATCCTTATCCATCTATGAAATATTTTTATCAGTATTGTTTAATCAGTGAATATACGAATAAGGTTCTCAAATGAGTGAATGGTTACAAAGTAGTTTCATAATTGCCCCAAAATCTATCAACAGTGGAAGATAACTATTGCATTAAAAATCATAGGAGATTTTTAGTCTAATCATATGAGAGTAAAACTTTGGCATAAGAGTAGAATATATTTCCATATTGCTACTAAAATTAAAGAATACGAACTGAAGGAAATATAAAAAGCAAATGTTTTCAGTTATGCGGTTATTTTTATACGATTGTAAGCATTAACTTATACTTGTTAATGAGTAATAAATTTCGCACCAACGTGCGCTAGTTCAAACAAACAAATCCAGCATAAATTTTTGATTCCATTGAAATCTAGTGAGGATATTTCGTGACATCACTGAGTGACTTAGTAAAATGAAAGGTAGCTGAAGGCACAAGAATATCTTCTATTAAAATGGTACTGACAAAATTATTTTTACAAATTCTCAACTATTTCTAATCTATTACCAATATTTGACTAGAAAATTATAACAATTTTGAGATAAACAGAATAGAATAATCTGTAGATATGCGCTGTTTAAAATCGACACTTAGATCCCCTAAAAATTGACTATTTATAGACAAGCACATGGTTTTACTAAGCTCGTACATTTAAATTTGTCTTGTTACTCAATTCATGTCTGAGTTTAACCAACTTATAAAAAATGTCTTCACTTTTCTAAATAGTTTTTGTAAAGGATTTTAAATCATGATCAATTTTGTTTTATTTTATGATTCTAAATTATTTTACCATTTGTTATTTGATACATTTAGTTATTCACTTACTATCTTCAAGTTCGCATTTACCTTTAGTTGTTTATCTATTGATGATAACGATTAAATTGTCTTATGCGTGTTTAAATATAAGAATGAGACCAGTTTTGAAATATAAATTTCCTACATAAATGTGTTAAGCATCTTCAAATGTTCAAACAAGCAATTTCGAAAACATTTTATGAATTGACAGAAATAGGAAACATGGACCATTGGATTCCAAACCGGTGACTCAGTGAAAACGTATACTATATACACGTATATTATTTGTCCCTTGAATTCCCAGTGGAACACAGAGCTTCGTTAGCACGTCGCCATTCCACTCTTCTCTCTGCAGTCATTTCAAACCGGCTACACCACTGCACACAAACCTCCAGCTCTTCCTCACACCACCTACTCACCCACATCACCCTCAACTCGGAAGTCCAACTCGTCATCTCCTACTTGGCTCCCACTCAACTGCCCGGCCTGCACTCACACGTCATATCCCAAATCCGTCTTCTCAGTACATTTCCAGTCCGATACATCTCCACTTTCCTCGACTGCATATTTGTTGAGTGATGGATGGGTTGTTGGTTGGTTGGTTGGTTGGTTGGTTGGTTGCCAGCCAGCCAGCCAGCCAGCCAGCCAGCCAGCCAGCCAGCCAGCCAGCCAGCCAGCCAGCCAGCCAGCCAGCCAGCCAGCCAGCCAGCCAGCCAGCCAGCCAGCCAGCCAGCCAGCCAGCCAGCCAGCCAGCCAGCCACCCGGCCAGCCAGAGTCACTTCCTCCTTGCTCATTCGTATTATTCTCGCCATCTATCTGATCTTCAGTGTCAGTCAGTATCGAGTGAGGATGGGCGGCAGCTGTTGATGTGATGAAGTTGATGTCTGAAGTTTGTTGGAAATGCTTTTGGTGGCGTGCCGCCGAGTCTCTCAACCATCACATAGAAACACTGGGTTACTTGACTGAATGAGTGTTGAGAATGTGGATGTTGTTCACGCTTTATGCTGAGTTGAGTTGAGTGGAGTTGAGTTGAGTTGAGTTGAGTTGAGTTGAGTGGAGTTGAGTGGAGTAGATCTCGCTCCACACTGATTATTTCAGATTGATTCAGGAAGGCTTGTCTTGCAGTCTTTCTGATCTTGGCTTGACCAATAAATATTCACTTGCACGTTATCGTTTATTTCCGAAGACTGTTTTCAGGCGTTGTGTAGAGTACATGCAGTCAACAGTCTGGTATTATTGTACAGCACATTATAAAATTACATTCGGTTCACTTCATTCCTAAGGAAGTTTATGTTTTTACATTCCTAAAAGCATGATGTTCACGAAATTTCATCAGCCGATAGAAATTGGATTTGTAAACCATGGTATTCCAATCCATTGGTACAGTAGTAACACGAGTACTATGAGGTCCGACAGCCTTTGGCTGGACGCCTTGTAAATACATCGGTGTGCCTCACTGAATCCCAAACTAGGGCAAGTAGATGTTCAGTACTACCAGGTTTACAGTGATTCCGCAACTAATGTTCATTCGTGATGAAAAATGCACTCAATTCAACATATCTCTATGAATGGTAGTTCAAAATATCAATTTACTCAGTAATGATGTTTACTAGTAACTAAGATATACAAGGAGATCGTCAAGTTTATGACCAAATTTTCTTGAGAATTAGCTGCTAGTTATCTCTGTACTGGTACACAGTGTTGGGCGTTCTAATTTTTCTTGCTTGTAGTATTTTCCCCTTATCATTTAGGTAATCAAAAATTAAATTTTCAAAATTACTACTGAAGTATTATTGGCAGTTATCATATTGAAGCCAGAATTTTATATTGCTCACTCACTACGTCGTTATGTGTTTCTAATAATAGTTTAGTTGGTAGGGAGTTCTGAAACTGGGTTTCGGGCCTTCAAGCACTTATCAACAATACTTTTCCACTATCTATGTAAACGGTTAAGTTACCGTTGAATAACTTTCTCGGTAGGAATTTTCCATGGAAGTGGACTTAAGAGTATGTATCAGCTTTCCGGAAAATAAAGGCTATACCGCCATACGACTTTCTACTGACACACTACGACCCCAAAATTTCAACAGTTATAGCGAAGGATGCTTCCACTCATGGAGTTGGTGGAGTTATCTACACATTTTTCCTAATGGAAAGGGAAAAGTCACAATGCACGCATCTGGAACACTGACTGCTGCGAAACGCAAATTCAGTCAGTTTTGGGAAAGAAGGTTTGGCTTTAATCTTCACTGTATGTTGTTTCAGTAAGCTCGTCTATGGTAGGTAATTTGCACTACTGGCCAACCAAAAAACCTTGCTAGCTCTTCTTAGATGCAATTCTGGCATTTCGGTTCATTCCTCAACCGCCTAAAACGGTGATCTAAACCTGTGTTAGTGCTAAAGTCACAAACCTAACCACTAAGTTACTCAAGTCGTGATTGACTTGTTAAAAAGTTGGATGATGTACGTGAGTCTGTCGCTAACGGGTAGTCAACGCAGTTTCCAGAATTCAGTGCTTATCACTGAATAGTGCTTTTCTACGAAGTATGTAGTTTGGCCACTATGCTGAGGGATGCAACATTTTGGTGCACTGTATTTCGGTTACAGATTTTACTTAGTATAACATGTAAACATATCATTTGGGCAGCTGGTATGTAATTATGGACGATGTAGCTGTAAAAAGCAGGTCTACAGTTCATTTAATGATTAACAAAATCTAGTTCTACTCTTCAAAGCATTCTATCTTCCTGGATGTCTCCCCTATCTGACAGTATCCACACTTAGGTGAATGACTTGTATACGATCTAAACAAGTTACGCAGGCTGATTTATCGCTATGGAGGTATATCAACACAAGGCGAACTGGAGTGGGAGGCTTCCGATTACTAGGTTTAAAGTAATTATGGATATTCGGCATCATTTATTCAATATCAAAGACGCCAAACCAGCAATGAACGAATCTGTTACCGGGCAGAATTAGTAATTCTAATTAGAACAAAACAACTCAATTTAGACCTATCTTGATAAGACTGACAACGAGTCCATTATGACAAAACAGGATAAATCGAAAATCAAATATGATGTATTTATTTAGAGTAGTGTAACATATACATATTTTTAATTCAAGAAGGGAAATCACATTTCGTTATATGTCTAGTTTATTGGACAAGAATAAAATAACCAACTGATCATTAAGTCAGTGTTTATCGAATCAACATCTGACACATGTAGTAGAATTAACTGAACACTAATCTCGAATATATAGAAAACTTCTCTACCGTTGAAATCAAAGAATGTTAGATAATAGATCTAGAAAAACGTAGTCTTAGATGTTTGTTAATCTTACTGTAATTGTCAACAAACTATTGAGCTCCAAATATCATCTAGTAAATAACACTGTACAACTTTGCCTAATATTTGATAAACTTGTATAATATGACATTATACTCAGTGACAGTGCTTGTGTTTCACTCCAATATTTAAAAGTTAAGTCAACAACTTAATTACCATCTCATTTATCAGTAGTTTATGCAGGCTGCTAATTTCAAAGATAAAACAGAAATGAGAATAATGCATAGATATTCTAAAACGAAGTAAGAAAGAATATTGTCAAACTCACACCGAATATTTCCGGGAACTTAAACTTTAAAAGGATTATTTTCAAAAAAAGTGAATTACCATCAAAGATACATCAGAAATAAGAGTGAGCTTTATGATAGAACTTCGGGAACTTCTTGCATATTTATGCCGAAATAAATTACAAAAGAAATTCTAACCGGTGTTTCGATTTATGACCAGTCCAGGAAATAAGCCTTACTTCGGGTTTGAAGGTTCGTACGGATTTCAATAATTTCAAGTTAGTGTTCATCACTGACTAATATCAATTTAAAAACCAGTGCAGACCTAGAAGAGCTGGATGAATGTATTGTTCATGTCTTGGAATCCCTATCAGAGACCCCTGCAGGGATCAAACTCAGGACCTTCAAGTTTCACGAGGACCTGGTTATCATTGAAAAACTGGGTCAAAATCCAATCGTCCATATTTTTCTACTTCTGTCAGTTTACGATACAGCGTGACGTTTATTCAAGTCTTAAATTCGTGAATGATTTCATTTGATGCAATTTAACGCTAACAAAGTTTTCATTCATACAAATAGTTAAAGAGTTGGCAAAGCATTGCAAAAGCAAATAACATCCAACACTTTTTAGTTATAGCACTGTGAAACTGGGATTCAAACATCCTCGTCGTTTAGCTTATTGAGTCGTTAAAGGTCATACTAGAAATCTTTTCAAACATACTTACCTATCCATAGCATTTGTATGATCAGAAATCTTATAACGACATTAAAAAAGGTGATCAAGTCGTTCAAGTTGATATCCATAGTTTTCTTCTTTTAAAAGTGCATCAAAACGTACAGTATCTTCAAGGATGGTTCACACTTGTCATGTGCGATGTAATCAGTCGATACTGTTATTAGCATCTACACAATTTGTAGCGTTTGTCAACTGTCCAATACTATCAACATTCAGCATACACACAAATACAACGGTCTAGGAGGAGAGATTGTTTAACTGTTCTTAAGAAGAAATTTATTGTTTTAATAAATCCTTGAATTGAAATTACATATTAATTTGTAAAATAATAAATTATTATTACTGTATAAATCACATTGTTACCATAATTCGACTGGCTAAATTACTTAACCAATCAAAAGAAAAGTTTTGTGATTGGAAATAAATTGTTTCTACGATATTTTGATAACTATTTATTTTCATAGAAATGAAGTGCGTAGGATACTATGAATTCCGTTAGATTGCTTTGAGCATTGCATGAGAAAGTTTGACCCATTTTTTTAATCAAATATAGATAAAACAAACACAAACGTTTACTACACTACTTGTTGAATATCACTAGAGCTGCTTATAACTAAAACTAGATGCGAGTGATTGCATCTAGTTTCATTTGTATGGATGTATTTGTTTATGGCTTTAGCGCTGACAGTGTCATCGACATTCGTGATGAAACATCCATAGCAAAATATCAAAGCCCATGATATATCAAACCACCAATTTATGCATAGCGAAGTCAATTTTAAGAGAGGAGATCCAAGAGTGAACGCAAGTAACAACGATTGTTTAGGAAATCACTTACTTGTACTGAGGTGCATTTCCATATTTGAAGTATGGCTTAGACTAGTTACTCCAGGCAGTTTACAGAATACTTAAAAATATGCAATTAAAAACCTGTTTCGACTGTTCTCCTTCAACACTACTGTTTACAAAAATTATTCTAGGAATGCTGGGAAACGAAACTTTTTTAGTTCATGATAATAACTTCAGCTAAAGTGAGAACAATGAAGGGTCTTCAATCTGGTGAACTGCTGAAAATTTGTCTCCTTAAATCACAATTTTCTAAACTAAACTCATGGTCACTGGACCTCTGTCATGCCACTGAAAAATCATTGTTTTTATTATAGTAGAGATTGTACTCAGTCATTCACTGAGAATAGTTTTTTTGTATCTGCACCACCACTATTCTTGGACTTGAAATGATAACAGGGCCCTACACACAAGAGCTTAGGTTTCACAACGTTTGTTTGTCACTTATATAGTGACAAACAAGCTTAATTTCACTAAATACCAGAACAGTGCTTGTCCAGGTCTATGCGATAAAAACTTTTGAGTTTTCACGTGTATTTGGAGTACAGAAACATAAAATTACCTTCTCTAGTGTTTTTTAGTTTGAAGGATAACTATTCACACATGCATGACTAAAAAGTAAGGTGTGCGGTACTGATGTTGGTTATCTGTCGGAAAACATCTTCCCCGTGAATAGGGATTAGGCTCATACTGTAACCACTACGTTAAATTATTTTACTACTCAAAAAATACCTTCTGAACTAAGCATTCTTTGGCCATTGGTAAGACAGTTTATATTAATGCGGGATAGACTAACTTTGTACTGAGAAAAGCAACCCGACAGCGCTACGTAATGCCTGGCGTTCATTCAGCTGAAATCAACCTTTCGTGCTGAAAGTTAATTTATTGTATCCATACTATGATTCTCCAACTAAAAGGGTTTGCATTTATTAGTAATATCATGAATAAGTAGTTGTCTGACAACGCTAGGATCCCCCTATTTATTATATAACCTTTGATGAGTTGACAGCCGACTGCTAGGTTGAACGCGGTAAAATGTCTCACTCAAGTAGACCAGTCTTTCCTTAGTTTGCCTTGAAATTATGAGATATATAGTTCCTTCATACACAAGTACACAACCAAAAGGTAGTTAAAACTTGTTTTTTTACCGTCAATTCTCTCTAGTTTTACTTTTGCCAATAATGATTTTGTAAAACAAATCCCTGATTGATTTTATTGTAAAAACTCAAAAACTGCAACCATAAGATTGGGGTTTATCTTGTAGCTTCCCGTTAGTCTGTAAACTGCGTTGTCATAAACATGGGGAAGAAGAAAGCTACCCTTACAATCAGGTTTCACTATACGGAGTATAAAGCTTAATATGACGGAGGATATATAAGTGAGAGATGGGAATCTAAGCTTCAATAAATGTGTTAACAATCCCTACCGGTTTCCATTGGAGGTCAAGGAAGTTGAAAGAGAAGTAGATAACTGTCGTCACGGATTCGCAATGGAAGAGGTATATTTTGAGAAATAAAGCCACTATTCACTGGGATGCAGGCATCTCCAGTTGACGAGTTCAAAATGAGACGAAATGCGCTTCCTGGATTCCAGTGCTAGTCACCAAAACAAATGGTTTCCTTTGATTTGGAGATGTGGACAGTTGTACAGTTATTAAAATCAAATCCCCGAAGAGTTTATTATCTGGCATCCTTCTTTTCCTTGTGTCCAGTGAACATACAGTGCTACTTATAAGAAGGGAAAACGGTATGTAATCTCTTTATTTTTGACGAGAATATTTATCCTGATATCATGTTTTGGAAGTTTACAGTTTATCACCTATCAGTTTTATTATTCAAACAAAAGAATCTCTCGGAATTATGTTTTGCATCCTAATTCCTTTGAATTAGACAAAATGGTTAGCCTAAGATATTAGTTTACAAAAACTCAACATTTCATGACAACTATACAATTTTTCAACGCCAGATATTACTTCGCCAATGTAAAAAGCAATATTTCTCACTTTCAACAGAAATCAGATGAATAGATCTACATGAATGAGGTGTCAAACATCCTGAAAAGCACTTCTAACAATTATTGTAAAGAGCAACAAAGTAAGCCATGACCAAAAAAGATCTCAGACTACTCTCAAGAACACTTCATTGATTAATATTAAATTTGAGAACGTATATTACATAGAAAGTAATGTGGTGATCCACTTAGGAAAAGTCATTTTTGACAGCTTAGTTGTAAAGTCTTTGGTAATGGGAAACTGACTTGGGTCAAATCGGCGTGTATCTACCAGTCTGTATACTTCTGTGATTTTAAAAAGTGACTTTTTGTGAAGCAGTTAACTGAGCACCAATCTGTTCAGTTGGCTGTTGGGAACGAGTTTTATTTTCATCACATGGATTTATCTTTGAAATATTCTGTTAAATCAACTAGCAGCTCAAAATGAGAATATTTTCACAATTAATGTGCATTAGGTGCGTAGAAAATTAGAAAATTAGAATAAATCTGTTTCATAACTTATTTTTCTGCTATCACAGACTTCAGCTGATACATTACAGCCTCAAAGTTCCAAACTTTATTATATTTTATTTGCTCCTCCCTCATTATAAATGGAAGTTTTATCGCATTTTATTACGTAACGCGTCTATAAGTACCCAAAGTTTCTCTAGACTTAGATCCAGACAGCTAATCCCCATCTAATACTTTGTGATGATGTAATTCCAGCCTGCTAGAGCCGATAATAGACCTAGTTGTTGTTAGAAGTATGTTTGCACCACTTTCGACGATTGTTTCATACGCTGGGAAAATATTTTCCCTTATGGGTTGCTTCTTTAGTTTTCACTGACTGAGAAGTAAATGTTCATTATTTTTCTTGGGATATTTATTCTTTATAAATTGAATATCTGTCCCATAAGTTGTTATAAAAGTTTGGTAGCTGATGAAGTCTGAACTCTGATGTCTCGTGATTTTAGAACCCTAGAGTCTAATGACATTTGCGATGCTGTGTTCATTATGAAATACACTTATTAAATTCTTAAGTTTTAACATTAAATTAAAATTTCTCTCAGGAGCGTCACTCATTGTTAATGCTAATGTACGTGGGTGCCTGCTTGAACCTTGAGCTACCAAAATGTTTCACTGAACATACACGTCAAATTGTTAACTTTCAACTTGTTTTAATCACTTAGCTATGTCTTCTAACGTGTCATGTATTCCCGCACATTTTTAAAATATTTTCAACTAGTCTGCTCTCGAATTAACAACAATACCAAGAAAAAAACGTCAAGTTCAATGGGAATGGATTTTTTGGTGTGCAAAAATACATTATTCTTGGATAACTCAGCTTAAATTGCAGATTCTTGTATTAGATGAAGGGACCATAACTACCAAACTTACGTTTGATTTTCTACTCATCCTCCATTCTAGATTCAAAGCTAATCCAACACCCGCTGACTGTTTCATATTATTACATTTATTAGTGCTATTATTTACATCATTCGGATGCAGTTATCATTTCGTCTGAAAATATTATTCTGAAAGTGAACTTATTGAAATATTACGTGCTGAGGATTCTATACTGTACAAAACATATTATTGCAAATGAAGCTACTATTATCATTAATGTCCTGTTTGACTTGCTTCTTCACAGATACCGGAAACCTTCATAAGCTTTTAATACATGCATTTCAGTAAAATCCCTTCACAATATACAGAATGATGACGCTTTTATTGCAGGTATCTCATAAAAAGAAAAAAATAGTATGCATTTCAGAATTTGCATGTAGGTAACCAGTGAAACCAACAATCTCATTGCAAACACAGGGTTTGTTGGCCCAAAAATGTTATAAGACCAATCAAACAAGATAATTTAGTGAATTCAATTTCACACAACGATTAAGAAGTCAAAAATGTTGGCTACAGTAGGCTACAATATTGTTGCACGGAAACTTGAATAAATCCAGACTGGTAGATATTAGAAAGATTAGAAACCTGAAGAAAACCTCAGTCATGGCAGTGCTCATCATTACACAAAAGAAATGATTGAAGTGAAAATCTTAGGACCTAGCTTAACAACGTGAATGAAGATAACGACCTCTAAAGCTTTGTTGATCTGTTCAACAATAATCAAGTGTGATCAGCAATTATCATGGCATTTTATGTATCTGGAGAACTGTATTGCCCCTACTGTGAAGAGAGAGCGAACTGGATTAAAGAAACTAGATCGGATGGTTGGGTGATTAACTTTAACATGTTTCTGAGAAGCAGACAGATTACATTCAAAGTGCTATTTAGTTAATACTGCCGTCTTAATGTATGATTTATGTAGCAAGAAGCCAAAATAGTCATACACTTACTTATTACCAGGGATCTGCTCTTATAGCAGAGTAAAAGCTCTTTAACAACAATCAGTGCAGTGTTATGATCTTGAGGCATTCAGCCAAAAGTATTTTAGCTCAGATCGTGAATGAAGGTAGTGATGTAACAGGCGAGTTCAGCTATCATACTGCCAACTTTCAATACTATTGACGAGGATTTCTACCAGATCAGAAAAGCAAGACAAGCCTTCCTGAATCAATCTGAAATAATCAGTGTGGAGGGAGATCTACTCCACTCCACTCAACTCAACTCAGCATAAAGCGTGAACAACATCCACATTCTCAACACTCATTCAGTCAAGTAACCCAGTGTTTCTATGTGATGGTTGAGAGACTCGGCGGCACGCCACCAAAAGCATTTCCAACAAACTTCAGACATCAACTTCATCACATCAACAGCTGCCGCCCACCCTCACTCGATACTGACTGACACTGAAGATCAGATAGATGGCGAGAATAATACGAATGAGCAAGGAGGAAGTGACTCTGGGTGGCTGGCTGGCTGGCTGGCTGGCTGGCAACCAACCAACCATCAACCCATCCATCACTCAACAAATATGCATTAGAGGAAAGTGGAGATGTATCGGACTGGAAATGTACTGAGAAGATGGATGTGGGATATGACGTGTGAGTGCAGGCCGGGCAGTTGAGTGGGAGCCAAGTAGGAGATGACGAGTTGGGCTTCCGAGTTGAGGGTGATATGGGTGAGTAGATGGTGTGAGGAGGAAACGAGAGCTTGTGGGCAGTAGTGTAAGCAGATTGAAAAGATATTGTTAGTGTTTTTAATCATATAGTATTGATGCCAAGTGGCTAGGAGTGGAATCCAGAATGCGCATCTCGTCCTATTTAGGGCTCATCACTCATTAGAACGCAGGTAAATCCAGCTGAAAAGTCCCAAATAGGACAAGATGAGCATCCTGGGTTCCACTCCTAGCCACTATGCATCATTACTATATAATTAAAAACACAAACAATATCGAAGCATCTGTTTAGGATCCCACAAGACATAGAGACCGATCAATTCGGTCTCACCAATGACGGTATAATACAAACAATAATACTAAAACTATACCCGTAGCACAAGAAGTGGCTACCATGGCTCGGTGGTCTAGTGGACAACGTTCTGGCGTTTGAAGCCGTCAGTCCCGAGTTCAAATCCCGGTGAGAACAACACCCACTGGGAGGCAGGTATATCCAGCTGACGAGTCCTAAGTAGGACGACATGCGCTGAAATTTAAGAGGCAGATTCTTAATAGCTGGAGAACATAAGAAAGATGACTGGAAGATACTCGAAAAACGGAGGAACACATAATCTGTTGACGAATTTGAAATCATTTACATGATTTGTAATACTCTATAGCAAATACGAAATCAGTCATGAAATATTGTGTCCGTTCTTAACTAGTTAGTGAGTTCCCAAAGAAAATTAATTTTTCAACCATGTAATTCACTCTTATTTGAAAGTAATATTTATTTAACTGCCCAGAAAAAGAATCTTCACAAGGTTTCAATAGGTGTTGGTCACTAAATATATGAAGTACATAGTGAATAAAACCCAAGTTTAATCGTTTTAAAACTTGAAGATTCAGATGGATTGTAAAACAAAATCATAATGCTGGAGAAAACTTGGAATCCATACTGGAAATAAGTTTTTTGATCTTTTTCCAGCTTTCATGGCTAACACTTGAATCTATTAGTAAACCACTTAAATTCATTTGAAAAGAATTTATCAAATTGAAGCACGTCTGAGTTTGGTCAGTGCTTAATCAAAATACTTATCATAGTAAAGAGTTCTTGAACTTTGTTCAAAATATTGTACATTGATATGCACTGAGTAACACTGTGGAGAAGAAGCCTTACATTGTGTTTGTATGATTATTACTGTTGACCTAATACTTATTTGTTTAGAGGATATTTAGTCCAATAGCAGTAATCTGTTTTACATATCAAAGTTGATTTCTGCCAAAGCATTTCTCTGTTTCATGCATGATATCTGAGATCATCATTTTGAATAAGTAAGAATTATTCCTTTTTGTTTACTATAAGGTATATCTGTGTCATTTAAAGCCAAGTAAGGAAGTACTTTGAGAAACTAAATTGGGACTTAATTATAAATGATAGACAGTTATGTGTGTGACATATTTGTAAGAGATATAACTAATCTGTTAAGGTTTTTATATAGTACTATCAAGAGAGGGATAATAATAGTTTTATGGCGTCAGTGTTTCAATGACTTTGGGTAAATGCCTAAAATTCACATGGCATACCCATCTACCTAAAAAAAGGTACAGCTTTCATTGCCTCTCGAGTCTTACTATATTAGATCCTTATGATCATTTCAAAAAGATGAGGTACTTACTTTGATCATTAATACACTAATCATACGTAACGTTAACATTTTAAGCATTGCAAAGCAACCATCAACTTTTTGCGTTTCTGTAAATAAATATAATTCCACTGGCAGTGAACTGATTTTAGTTCTAGATTTAAAAATGAAATAAAAAATGTCAACAGAATCTTGTTAAAAAATAAATTAGGAAGACAGAATTCTTCCTAAAAAGTAGTTCTAGTTTACTCATTTATTATCTTATTGTCGTCTTTTAATAGATCCTACAATGTGGCCACCTTTAAAATTGAGTCTATTAAGTAGATGCTTTTTGCTAACTTCAACGTTCTTCGACTTTTTACCTTCTGTTTTTCCGTACCCTTTGGTAAGTTCTTGTATATATCCATTATCTTCTAGGCATCGTTCAAGTGTTTGTAACTCTTCCTCTTTTTTATTGCTGAAAAAACATGTGAAATAAGGTTCTAACTAATCTCCATTTTTAGTTCATGGGAGGAAAGCTATTAAAATTCAGGTGGGTTCCATTTCACTTTGTGCAGCAACATCATTCGGCATCTGACTGATACTAGATACAAAGCAGACATCTTGAATTCGTTCAGGATAATAGCAGAACAAACAAATTCAGTTCTGCTTAAGATTGTTAAGACCAGAGACATGAAATGGTTCAAACTTGATATATGTGTTCGATAGGGAGCTCTAATCAACCTCTGTCTACATTGATAGCCCTCCTTGGCTGTTAGTTTTTGACTACAACACCATTGATCACCTTTAGATGTTTAGTCTTTATGACATTTATCATAGGCTGACACCAGTTGCAAACTACCACAATGGAAAGGATGTAGTGATTAAAGAAATGAAAACAAATCAAAAAGATGGAAGTTTCTTTAAGTTTTTGAAAACGAACTGAAGAGTAACACAGGAAGATGTTCCTTTTCAGTGCAAAGTTCAGGTTTCATGAGTCTTATTGCGACAGCCTCAGCTATGTTGAGCAGGCGTTGGGGAATCACAAGTGGTATTCCTTTCAGAACACGATATATGACGCTGAATGCTTTATTAGTATTTATGTGATGCCCTGTGTTTCCTAGATACGCTAGGTCAGGGCTTTTTACCACTTTTACTTCACTTCTCCAAACCAAGCCGATAAATGTTCTCGTTTCTGAAGACGCACCTGCCTAATCGTACGCCCGATTTAACATGCTTCATAGAAACAGCTAAATTGATGTATGGAAGATGAAAAACTATTCCTTAGGTTCTGGTTGAGTATTGGTCGACTGTTGAAAGCTATATAAAGACAGTCTACATGAAACGTTTTATTGACTGTTTTAGCTAGGCATTGTGATAGGTTGTTTCTTGTAGCATCTTCCACGGGTTGTAATCTCATAACCAAAGACTTCTCGACTGTCATCAACTACCGTTTGTGCTTATCATAGGCGATTTTGGCTCTGATGAACTTACCCAGATATCTGTTTTTCCTTAGGATATCACGGACACACAGTGGTTCTTTTTCCATACAGTTCTTGGAAAAATTCAACCTCACTTTAAATGTCAGGCACCTGATCATATTACTTTTGTACTCCATCGGTAGGAAGCTGAGAAAGTGCGTATAATGTGTCTAGTCGTCGGCTTTCTATATTTAATTCTCAATATATAACTCTTTTGTCATGTCATCAGCACATGCAGAAAATGTGTCGAATCACCTATTTCACTTTCATGAGTAAAATGAACTGACAGGTGGGTGTTGTTGAGGCGATTCAGAATAAAACTGTTGCACAGGCACTTATCAAAGACTAAAAAGACACCATTCACACATCGTCAGCACAGCTCCAAATTGCGATTCGATCTTTCAGAGGACCATTTTCCAAATTTGCCAAATGTAAGGCCTAATAGAGATCTCATAGCTATTCTGTACAGATTACTACTGAAGATAAACTCGACATTCATCAAGTATTTTAGCAATAGTACCTTCAAATTCATTATAGAACTGCCGATGTCTAATTTCCTCTTTAATAATTGTACCCATGGTTACCACTAGAGGGTAATTAGTGAACAAAGATGTGATATTAAGGGATCCTAAGCATTTGTTTATTACATCTAAGCCTCTGAGTTTGTCTACAAACTAGAAGGTACCTTTCAAGCTATATTTTGTTAACTTATCATGTCAAGGATGAAGTTGTTGTACTAGCCACTTGACAGTCGTATGGTAAGCTGAGTTCGTCATGTCTAGAATAGGGCGAAGAGGTATTTCAAGTTTCTGCATGTTTAATGGGCCATTGACCTGTGGAATTATGCTGCCTATGGGTTTAAAATTTTCAGTTAAGCGGGATAAAATGTATCCGTTGTCTTTCAGTTTTTTTGGTAAGATTATTAGATCCTCTTCTGCTTTCTTGGAAAAATGTTTGGTTGGCTTTTATTTCTGAAATTCACTTTCATCTTGCAATATTAAATCCACTTTCTTTACATAATCAACTCTGTCCACAGTTACGACTCCAGCTCATTTATTAGGTCTAGCATTGATGATTCTCTGGTCCTTTTTGAGTCTTTTGAGAGTTTCACAATGTTCTCCAGTCAGTACATCACTTGGAATATTCTAATTGTCTTTATTCTTATACCAACAGTCCACTAAAGCCGATTTAAATCTTTCTAACACTTTACTAGATGATGTAGCCAAATCGGTTGCTTCTTATTAAAGGATGCTCATACTGTACACGCCTATCCATCTGGTTATTTTCCTCACAAGTGTCGCAAAATATGAACCCCAGGGATACGAATTCCATTCGTAATTTATCGGGTATAACGCCGGAATAATTATGAACATACTTCTGTAGATGTGTATTCGCCTTAAAGTTGGTCTGTTTTTATGCTCCACGGTTAAATTTTATAGCTATAGAAATTGATGAGAACTTAACAAAAAGAATATTTGTCGTTCAAATTATTCTTATTATTGTTATCGGTTTTTTCAAATGCTTGAAATATTAGTGACTCGCACATATTCAGCTTTCCTAAGTAGTAATCTGATGTTACTCCTCCTTGATGACTAGTCACTCCACCCTATTCTTCACAGTTGAATATAAATGTCGCCATAATTCCGTAATAACTTATTTGCATAACCTGAATAAGCTTAACTGGCCAACTTGTTAATATCACTCATTCTATACGACAATTCGATTGAATGATCAAACCGAGGTGTCACAGTAAAATACTTGACTATCAACCCGAAAGCCGAATATCAAGTCCCTGATCTTGAAAGGGATCATCTTGGCAAGATCAACGTGTTAAGTAATAATGCAAAATGTTTGTTTATTTTGTTGTTCGTTTTAACATACTGCGCGACTAAAAACACCCTATATAATGGAAATAAATAGATTAAGGGATTCCTGGCTGTCATATACTGCAATGTATCGATAAGCGTCATTAAAATACTTCATTGATGACTTGTCACTGTTGGTATAGATTGTAAACGTTTGCCACTCAACTTTCAGCTAACTCACTTCCACTCTCTAGAGATTCATACATTATTATTCACAAGTTTCCAATCTTGAACTTCTGATTTCTTAACAAATGATTATGAGTTATCGTCTTAATGACGGTAGGTCGTTATTTAGTTTGTTCGTTATGAAAATGATGTTGTGTATACAAAATAAATCGTTGCTTAATCTTGTCAGTACTTGTAAAACGAAGGCTAGCTAGCTAACTCATACTATTGACAATCTATTTAAGAAAGTTTATTCATTAGAATTTTGGAAGAATTTAGGGCTTTATTTCTAACTTTCATTTTTTGGGTTTTGGAAAACAACTAAACTAGCGAAATACTTATTACACAGGTTAGTTTATCTACCTGTATGCATGGTCAGTGATTATTCTACTTACCATTTATGAAGTCAGTTTCACCATTTGAGAAGCTGGCAGCCTAACATTCAACTGTGTATCGGTGAAAGAATTGACTAGAACAGTCTACAGTGTATAAAAGAATTTATCTTTCGTTAGTCAAGAAGTACAGCGATAAAAAAGAGTGGTAATAACCAAGAAAACAGATTCTTTTTAAGATGATGAAATGAAAGTGATCTGGAACAAAGGCTTGGAATTTATTGAACCTCATATCGAACTATAACTGACAGCAAATCTAAAATTAAGCTGGTTGAATGTTCTTTCACAGATTTTACTGAAGAAAAGCAATGATTTTTGAAAGTCACTATTTAAAACACTTCTCGGTGGTTTTGTTTTTAGATGTTACTGGGTGATGACTGAAGGTGAAATGAAACTCTGAGCCATGGCAGTATTCGAACCAGCGACCTTCAGGTAACTAGCCCTATGCTCTATCAACATAAACACAAGACCCAGCTACTGACCAGATCCTAATTTTACTTCGGTTACCAATAGTTTCTCCTAACTGCTTTGTAAATTCCTGCAGCATTACTGTCCATTCATCATATTTATACAAGCTGCCTAACTAGCTTCCATATTTATTGGTTCGAAACATTTGAGCAAACGGCGAGGAATCAGTTGACAAATATTCACTGTTTTCATACATGAAGCAAACAACTTTAATTGGAATCAGATAAACGTTAACAGAAAATGGACTCTGAAAATGATAAATCTCATCAAAATAGCTTGATACGACTGTTAAATTAGAAAATTAAAAGATAGCAAAATTGAAAATTCTAAAATATATTCAAATTAGGATTTATGTCGATTCTCTGTTTTCTATTCATCTATTCAGCGGAAAATATACTGCTCACATCCTCATCAAGCCGCCGTGATAAGTGATTTTATCAACTCCAGAAATCAGAAAATAACTGATTTCAACATTCATGTATGTAAGAAATTGTTCCTTTACTTCTGTTACTTGACAATGAAAACATAAAAAATTGGTATTTTAGAGGCTATTGTTGTCTACCTATGGTTGGTTAGAATAAATACATCTTTATAAAAGTATTTTGTAGGATATGTAAGAATTTATCAGGACTGAAATCTTATTTCAGCTGAAATAAATGAAGCTCCCTGAAGTTTTGTCTTCATATTTGGCTGGCAAATTTACAAAATTAGCAATAAATTTTATACAGTTGTTTAATTATCCGAGAAGCGGAATTCACTTACAATTTAATTTTCAGTTTACTCAATATTTTTGAAAATAAATTACATTGTATATGCCTTAATACTGTAACCAGCAATTTGAATTCTTACCCTAAATAATTACGCGACAAAATCTAGCTCGTAAAGTTATTTACATACATAAATATTGCTTGAAGTTTAGGTGAACAAGCATTTCATTCAAGTTTTGGATTGGATGTTTCCTTTGCCAATAGAGTTTTGTTTTATTCGGTGAAGGAAGAATAAGAATTTCAAGTTGGTATTCATCATGAACTGATATCTGCTGGAGGAACATTGGGAACCCGTGAGCACATGACAGCTGTCTCGTCCTAGTGTGGAGCTCCTCAGCAGTGTGCCTGCATGACTCCATCAGGGATCGGATCCAGGACCTTCAGGTTCTGTGACCAGCACGTTACCATTGAGCCAATGGGTTGGAATCCAGCTGTGCATATTTCCAACTCCTATCAGTCAGGACATAGTGCAACCGTCATTCAATGTCATCATTAAGTATTTGTCCTCACACCAACTAGGTTTGTCCCACTGGTTACGACTTCTTATAGGAATATCAGGAATTAACTTTCAAAGCTAGTCACCAATAAAAAATTGACAAATGGAGTTCCCATTGTAATATTCTTCTTCACTGAGTTAAAATTCCAATTTATCAAGGCACACACCTGGTGATTTCATAACGCACATGATGTATTTTTAATTCAAAGGCTTTTATCCAGCATTCAAACTGGGCAACTGACTAGAAATCTCTAAATACTGTTGTCAAATTCCACATTGAAAATATCTATGTATCAGAATTCTAAGAAAATTTCATGCACTAGATAGTTAACTACAACCGGTATTTCATGTATAATAGTAATACTTGGTTAGTTCGACTGTAATGTTTAGAGGGTGTTTTGAGACCACAGTATCATTATTTCGAAATAGAACACCTCAGCTGGTGAGATGAACCTCTCTCTCTAAAAACTATATATATGTATGTTAATCCAGGGCATGGTCACAGTTAACAAGAATGGTTTGTAATATAATATATATAATGTGTAATAATATAACAATAATATAATATGAATATGGACAATAAATTATGTCCGAAACGTTATCCAGTAAATGCTACTGTTTCACTGTGTGATATTTCTAATAAACAGACTAAAATGGAATGGTTTATAATCACTTCAGAATAGATTCTTCTGAATACACACTAAATTCACAATTTTCCTAAGGTTTTGTCGATACCTCCAACCTGAACAAATTTCTAATGCAGCGCGAGTGTTGTGGAGAAAAGCCTTTAAACAAATGACTACACCACACAGTGCTCATATTTCAGAAAGATTCAAACGCCACTAAATTAAAATGTGATTTTCACCAGCTTTAGTGTCTGATTCGTTTGTTTTTCAACAGTGTTGGAAATTTTAAAACTAATGCCAGCGTGATAAAGGTCATTGAGTCTAAATGCTGGATATCAGAAAATGAGAGTTGTGTTTCACAACTTACAGAAATGCTTTTTTACCTTGAGTGCACTTGATAAACTAGTGTTGATCTGAAAAGTGGTGATAAAATGGAAATAACTTTTGTCAAAAAGCTATTAGTTTAAGACTGTCCACTCACAAGGCACCTAAACTAGAAAACTGGAGTAAATGAGTTTAAGGGTTAAGATCCTTTAGCACTGTTTTGAAATATTATCAAATGGACATTACACATCTATGGTAAATTCTGAGTCGTTTTACCCTCATTTCTCAGGCAGTAAGGGTACTGGCCTCCTTTATAATACTGTTTTACTTTCTTATCGGCACAAATAAATGTCATTTTAAATTTAAGGTTTACTGATTTCATCCTATGATTCTGCTGATCCTACATCTTTCCTGGAGTCAACGGTCACAACTAAATGTCTTTTTGATGGCATTGTGTTCTCTGAGCTGGATTTTTGCTTTAATAATAATGGCCTTATTCTGAAAAGCTATAATGTACAGAATTTCCAGCATGTCATGTAGCATCAGTTCGACAGAAACAGTGTACATCTACACATGGTAAATGAAATAAGTATAAATTACACATAAAAGATAAGAATATTTACTCTTTCTACAACTTTCTTTAAAATTCAGGGTTAACTTAGGTAGACAATTCCATTCACAATTAGGTTCATAATGCGTAAATAGTAACAGGCTCATCATCAATTAGTTTGCTGCCAAAACAGAAATTGACCAGTTAGTCCACTTCTGATACTTCAGCTCACAGCAGACCAGCTAAATACATACAGCATTGTAGAGTTTTGTATTTAGTAGTATGCGCACAAAGCCTAATGTACTTGCTCCTAGGCTTTCCTGATGATCGACACTCAGAGAGTTTTGATTAAAGAGGATCCTGGTCAGTCGATAAAATAACTGCTACCAGATGTTTTATTATTACTCTCTTGGGTTCCTAGTGGAACATAGGGCTTCAGTAGCACGCCTCCAGTGACCTCAGTTCTCTGAGATCTTTTGAACCTGGCTCCACGACAGCCCACAACCTCTCATTTCCTCCTCGCACGACCTCCTCCATGTCACCCTCAGACGTCCAACTCGTCGCTTCCCATGGGGATTCCACTCGAGCAACTGGCCTGACGCGTGATGTCCTCAGTCGGCCTTCTCAGTGCATGGCCAATCCATCTCCACTTCCTCCTGCATATTTGTTGCGTGATAGGTTCTTGGTTGGTTCGTCGCCAGCCAGAGTTCCTTGTTGCCTATTTTTCCTAGCCATCTGATCTTCAGTAGCGAGCCAGCGTAAGCAGTTGTTGATGAATGTCTGTAGTTTATTGGAAATGCCTTTCGTGACACGCCAAGTCTCTGAGCCATACAAGAGCACTGACTTGACGTTGGTGTTGAAAATCCGTATCTTGTTCCGCATGCTGAGTGCAGAAGATCTCCACACTGGTTTCAGGCTAATGAACGCCTGTCTTGCTTTTCCGATTCTGACTTTGACGTCCTCGTCCGTCCCGCCTGCAGTTGAAACAGTGCTTCCTAGATAAGTGAAGGAGGTTACTTCCTTCAAGTTTCTCCCGTTGATGGTGACTGGAGTTTGTTGTTGTTGCTGATGGTGGTGGTGCGGTATCTTCATCACTTCTGTCTTCTCTATATTCACCTGAAGTCCCGTCTTCGCTGCCTCTTCTGTCAACTTGTTAGTTTTTGCCTGCAGATCTTCAAGTTTGTGTGACATTAGGCATAAGTCATCGGCGAAATCCAAGTCTTCTAGGTTCTTTTCCGTCGTCCAGTGTATCCCCCTCTTCTCGCTGCCTACTGTTTGCTGCATGATGCAGTCTACCACAATAAGGAATATCATGGGGGATAGTAGGCAACAGCCTCCTTTCACTCCTGTCTTCACTTCAAAGGCATCACTGAGCTTCCCATTGTGAATTACTTGTTGGCATGTGGCATCTTCATATAGTTGTTGAATGAGGCAGATAAAGGTTTGCGGTACTCCGTAGTATTGAAGCAGTTTCCAAATTACTTCTCGGTCGACGCTGTCAAAGGCCTTCTCAAAGTCGATGAAGTTGAGGTAGAGAGCTGATTGCCATTCTGTGCTCTGTTCTATGATGATACGAAGCGTTGCAATTTGGTCTGCACATGATTTGTACTTCCTGAATCCAGCCAGCCAGCCTGTTCCGGTCGTAGTTTTGAATCCAGTGCGTCTTTAAGCCTCTCTAGGATGATGCGGCTTAATATTTTACTTGGGGTGGAGAGGAGAGTGATTCCGCGCCAGTTCTTGCAAGCAGTGAGGTCTCCTTTCTTCGGCAGTTTGACAAGGTAACCCTTCTTCCAATCGTCAGGTACCTTCTCTTCCTTCCACATCTTCTGCAATAGTGGTGTGAGCATGTCCGCTGTTGTCTCTGCATCTGTTCTCAGTGCTTCTGGCGGGATCCCATCTGGTCCTGCTGCTTTCCCGCATTTCAGTAGCTTTATGGCGTTCAGGACTTTCATTTTCGTTGGGGGATTTATGTTCACTTGTAGTTCAGCGGCTGCAGGTGGTATTTCTGGACGAAGTGCAGGTGGTGGTCGATTCAAAAGCTTCTTGAAGTGGTCGGCCCATCGTTTCCTCTGTTTCTCTTCTTTTGTAATTAAATTTCCTTCTTCATCTTTTATTGGTTTCATCTGTGTTGGTCTCTTCCCTGATAGCAACCTGGTTATTTGATACAATGTCGTCAGGTCTCTCTTACCTGCAGCCTGTTCTGCTTCACTTGCCAGTGTTTCGTAGAAGTGTCTTTTGCCTTTCCGTGCACTCTTCTTCACTTCTTTGTCCAGTGTTTTATACATTGTGCTCAGTTCCTCTTGTCGTTGAGCATCCTTGCACTGGTTTATCTTCTGCTTCACCATCCTCCTCTCCTCTATCAGCTTCCAGGTATCCGTCGAGATCCATTCCTTATCTTCTTTCTTCTTCCTTCCTAATACTGTTGTGCAGGTTTTTTTCCACATAGCTTTCAAAGACTTCCAGTGTTCTTCCACACAAGTTTCTTCAGGGATGTTGCACGATGTCTCCCATTTTGTCTTGATGGCTGCCTTGAAGATCTCCTTTGTAGTTTCATCCTTCAGTTTCCGAGTGTTGTACTTGAATTGAGGTCTATCACCAGCTTCCTTGAAGGCTTTTAACTTGATTTCGAAGGTTCCTTGCACTAGATAGTGGTCTGAACCTACATCTGCTCCTCTTCTTGACCTTGTGTCAAGTAGACTGCGTCTCCATTTTCTTGAGATTGAGATAAAGTCGATTTGATTTTTAGTGTGTCCTGGTGTCTGGTGAAATCCATGTCGCTTTGTGGATATCTTTGTGCCTGAACACACTGCCTCCAATCACCAAATCGTTGAATGTGCAGAATTCTGCAAACAATTCTCCATTCTCATTCATTTCACCTAGCGCCTCTCGACCCATGGTTAGTTCTCCTCCCGTATTGTCCCCTCCCAGTTTGGCATTCATGTCGCCCATCAGAATTTTGATATCGCCAACTGGCGTCTTGTCCAGTGTTGATTGAAGTTGTCTGTAGAATTCCTCCTTTTTCTCTTGCTCTGCATTATTTGTAGGTGCATAACATTGTATGATTGTGACCTTTCTTCCTTTTGAGTTGAATCTTGCTGTCATGATGCTGGAGGAGATTGGTTCCCACTGCATGAGAGCCTTCGATGCTCTTGAGGACATCATGATAGCCACTCCCTCAGTGTGCTCGTGGTTGGCGTCTGGGTGATTGGAGTAGATTATTGATTCTCCAGTTGACAGTTTGGAGAGTCCACTCCCATTCCATCTGCTTTCGCAAATCCCAAGCACTTCGATGTGATACCTTCTCATCTCCTTTGCAATCTGGGCTGCCTTGCTGGGTTCAAACATCGTGCGGACATTCCATGTCCCCACGTTTACTTTCGCTTTCATCGAGAGAAGACACATCGGCCAATTGGCTTCCCGAAGGCTTTCACCAACTGGCGTCATTTCGCCTCTCCGATTCCAGCGGGGAATAAGTTTGTTTTCATTTTTTATATTTTGTTTGTGCTTTGAAGTTTCTTTAGCGGTTAGATTTGTTTTACGGGGTAGGGTTGCTAGCCCTATGCCCAACCTTCCCTCTTTACGGGGGCTTAGGACCGGCTGGTAACTAGTAAACTAGTTAACCAGGCGAGGTTACCAGATGTTTACATGAGTTAATGTGTTTGTCCACAATTATTTTAACTAGAAGGTTTAGATGTACACCACTAGTTCTGCTGACAATCTTCAAAGTTCTACGCAATATAGCATAGTCTTTTTTCAGCAACCTGTGAAAAAATGAAGAAGAACAACAGAGGAGAACAGGGGAGGTGTAGGAGTTAGTAAAACACAAGAGAGAGAAAGGTTGAGTTATTCCAGATACTTTCAGATTCCTGATATAGAAAGTTAGGCGGAAATTCTTTTGGAAATTAACCAGATGTAGGAGGACCAGGAAAGGTCCGAAGAAAAATAGACATCGAGATAAATCACAGTTGCAACATTCTCTAATATACAACTATCAATAGGACGGTAATCGTGAGAACTAAGCAGTTTCATATGTAATGTTCACTTCTGAAACTAAAGTTTACAGTCTGACATTTTGAAGAATTAAGCATAAGATCATTCATGGAGGACCGTCGTCTAACAGTAAATAGGAAATAATTTAGTTGAGAACAATCTGTTGAAGAGGAGACAGGTAAGGAGACTGTCAGGTCATCAGCATATTTGTTAAAATTGATACTGGCAGATGGTAAGTCATGCAGAAAGGAAGAGGAAAGACTGGGGAAAGGATGGTTCCTTGGGGAACAGCAGTCACAGTAAGCAATGAGGTGGAGCACTTCCCTCTGTGAGCGGCATGTAGTTTACTTTCGGGGAAATGAATACAGCCAGCTGATTATTCAGGACTGGGTATGAGTCCCGTGTAGCTAATGCAGCAAAAGAGGTCTTGGGACCGAATCAAATGCTGAAGTATAGTGTAGAAAGGGACACCTGACGTACTTGACATTTTTATCAAGATCATAAGCAATATTGTGATATAAGAGAGTGGTGGCATGTGGAGTACTTCTTCTGCTTTTATAAGCAAATTTATTGGAGTCTCCGGAGGTTTAATGGTTGAGCTCCCGTTGTCATTCTAGACAACATCATATGAAAATCCTGGATAGAGGGAATACGAAGAATGCCAGAGAATTTTTAGAAGCTTGGTATCCGAGTCAGTCAGCAAGCAACAGACATATTGACACCGGCCCAATCTGTTAACAAGTTAGAAACAACAAAGAAGGTCAGATTTCAGGTCATCAGGACAAGCTACTGAATAGGTTGTGGATAGAACACTAGCTCTCACTTCGTTCTGAAGTTTAAGCTGATGATGTTGTCTAGAATAAGGACGAAACCTCCATAGTTAAACAATCCGGCTTAGAGAACACAGCACCATCAAAACTATCCTCCTGAGCCACAAATATTCTCCATCAGCATTTAATTGTCTCATCACCAACATCACAGTAAGCAGCTGTCATTAGCGATAGCTTAAATGTAGCAGGCTAGAAATGTTTCGGTGATAATCAGCATTTGTTCTTAGGCTTTTAGGTGGAAAAAAGCAGGATTTAATGAATTCATAAATTTCAGTAGTACTCGTCAGCTGGATACTCTACATACTTGATTATGTATACCGTTAAGTAATGGGAAAGAGCATACATACATACATACATACATATACAACGTAGACTGAGACAAATTTAGGTGTAACAACATAGAAGTGAATAGTTTTTACAGGTCAAATGGTAATCCAGAGGATGGAAATAGATATTCAAGATTGTTGACATAGGGATGTGAACTGAATCGATTGAGCGTCAATCACGTCAGGACAATACCTCCATTTTAGGCGCTTTGTTCCGATGCAATACAAAGTGAATGTAGTTGGAACGCTGTGTAACAGAGCCAGGAAAATTTGTTACGACAGCACACTAGACGACGAAATAGGGACTTTGAAAAGCGTGCTGGTGAAGAATGGGTACCCAGAAAGCTTTTTCAACAAGCACGCGAAGTGGGTAGGGAGCAGAACAACGGCCCCAACAGTGCAGAAGAAACCAGCCTATGTCACCTTGCCATTCAAAGGTGACGACGTGCTAGAGATAGTTAGACGAAGACTGGAGAAGTCTATCAGAAGGACTTACTACGCAGCTAAACTGGTTCTTCTTAGCACCACCAAAAGGGTATTGCAGCAATCAGGGAAAGACAGTACTCCGATCCTCGACACATCTAAATGCATATATCAATTCGAATGTACCTGCGGAAGCAAATACATTGGTCGTACGGAGAGGCGTTTGTCCACCCAAATGGTTGAGCACATACCTAAATGGTTGAAGCATGCTGAGAAAAAGACCCCGAGGAGCTCGATAATGAAGCACCTAATGGACTATGGACATGATATTGATACCTATAAGTCCTTTAAAGTTATCAGTAGACAGCAAAATAAGAAGCTGCTTGGATATGTAGAAGCCTGCACGATTCGAGTTATCAGACCAAACGTTTGCATTCAGAAGGAAGTGGTAGTCAGCCTGAATCTGCCATAGTAATAATTACAACTGTCTAATCATATTTAATCTTTCTTATTTTACTCTTCACTATTATCACTCATCTCATATTTGTTTTCCTTCCCTGATTTATTCCGTCCAATTAACCTTATTCCCATTGCCAATGTTATCATTATTATTCATCTCAATATACACGTTGTTTTCTTATTTTCTGTATAAGTACTATTAACTATCTTGTTTTCAATGACGTGATCGACGCTCAATCGATTCAGTTCACATCCCTATGTCAACAATCTTGAATATCTATTTCCATCCTCTGGATTACCATTTGACCTGTAAAAACTATTCACTTCTATGTTGTTACACCTAAATTTGTCTCAGTCTACGTTGTATATGTATGTATGTATGTATGTATGCTCTTTCCCATTACTTAACGGTATACATAATCAAGTATGTAGAGTATCCAGCTGACGAGTACTACTGAAATTTATGAATTCATTAAATCCTGCTCTTTTCACACTTGTTGCTTGTTTTGAATTTGTATCGGGAAACAAATGTTTTCAGCTTTTAGGTGGATTATTTTTAAGAAAATACTGAAATGGAAATTTTACAGTAAACTAAACTACAAATCTTTTTTATTCATTAAGATATACCAATCTAAAAGCTATAGAAATAGTATTTTCTTAGTGACCCTTATTTCAATAATGAAATTCTAGTTGTAGTTCTTCTGGGTAAGGAATAAGCATTTCTGGACTGAACTAAAGATATTTAAATAAGGCTTTTATTGAACGTTTGATTCACTTCAGGACATGACAAACCACTTTTATGCTTTGACCGGTAGTACGACCTAACAGTCTACGAGCAATACAAACCCAAAGCGCAAACGAATCAACTCTAACGCAGATCAGAACGTCAACCACCACCATCACCACCTCAACAATACCACCAACGCTCGAAGACAAGAAGAGAAGATAGACTGTTGACAGAGAGCATTATACTGTCTCAATAATGGTCAATACAGTTGACAGCGATGCTGAATATATACATTTCTAAATGACCTTGACAACATGAAATCCACACATGGGTAAAAACATGATCATTTGCTTGATTGTGGCTAGCAGAGAAATCGAGGTTGTGATTTTTGTCCTATTTGGGACTCGTCAACTAGATGTACCTGCACTCCATTGAGTGATATTGCTCCCACCGATACTCGGACCTCACATCCATCGCTTCAAACGCCGAGGCATTGTCCACTATGCCACGAAGGCATAATAGCCACTTCCTGTACAACGGGTATTAGTTGTTACTATTTGTTGATATACTGGTAGTTATCCGTTGTTTTATTAAATCTAACTTTTCGACCTGTGTTGGAATATGGGCTCCTATACGGATGCTTCGGCATTGCCTCAGTGTTAAGTATGCAGGTCTACTCGGCTCCTCTATGGCATAGTGGATAACGCCTTGGCTTTTGAAGCGATGGGCACAAGGTTCGAATCTCAGTGTGAACAACATCGCTCACTATGGTGCGGATACACCCAGCTGACGAGTCTCAAATAGGACGCGCGTCCTAGATTCCTCTGCTAGCCACAATCAAGCATATTACCATAATTCATATTCAGGCATTATGGAGGCATCCGCATTGGAGCCCATATGCCGATAAAGGTTGAACAATTCGATCCAATACAACAACGGATAATTACCAGTATATCAATAAATAGGTAAGAATAATTAACAACCAATGAGAGTTCAGTCTTGAGAACAGAGGGAAGAAAACTAGTAATGGTGTGAAAACAACCATGTAGGTTAAGTTCATGGACAAAACAGCAAGCAAAAGCTATACAAAATTAGGGGTGTATAGAAGTTTGTCTTTATAACTTTGATGGATTTATACTTCAGTGTATACCTTCGACTTGCATAATTCAAAGATTTAAAGGCTTAAGATCTAAAACTGACTTGATTGTCTCAATATCAATTACTGTTTGATGTACTTCTGTCTGAGTAGGAGGTGAATTGTTCAAGATACCTTTATTATAGATTCGTAATGGCTGGCGCAAACTATTAACCAAACAGCTACACTTCATTTCAGCTATCCATGCTTTCACACAGAGAATTAAATTCACGTCACAAGCAAAAGCATGAATACACACTGTAGCTCACTTTATACAGAATGGGTAAAATATAAATTTTAGTTAATCATTACATACCTGGATTGAGTAAGATTCAAAAGTGCATATATACTTATGCTTTCTATACCACTTCAAATGTCACTGACGTGTAAAGCTACTGAAGTTAATTTTATTCAAATTACAGTCATTTCATTCGTTAGAAAAATACCCAGTTTCATCGGATTTCTTCGAATTGCTTTATTGGACCTGTTTTTACATTGGGATCTTGTTTTTCTGCATAGAATATTCTCATAGTAGCATTAAAAAGGCAAGAATTTAAGTGAATACTGATTTTCGTTAAAGTTTCATCAAGCTGTACCGAAAAATACAAACTTTCACATTAGGAAGAAAAGTCAAGAGGTTACATATGTCAATGCCGATGAGTATCTATGAATTCAACTGCTCGTGTGAAGTCAGCAATTTAGGACGAACTATGAGAAACCTTTCATAACATACGAAAGAACGTCTACCAGTATAGCTAGCAAAAAGAGAGATAAAGAAGACCACGAGTTCTATCCAGTCCCACGTAATTGATACTAGTCACAGTGTCCACCTTCTCAGTAATCTACAAGATACCAAGTCAAAGACACAAGCAGTAAGAATTCGCCTTCTTCAAACTGCTGAAGCTATTGCAATAAAAATGATGAAACGTGAATTCTGCGTGCAAAAATATGTCAAATATTCTTTTATTCTTCTGTAGCCATCTAAAAAGATGGAATTTACTAGATTCAAGTAAACAATAACCAACATCAACAGCAACAACAAGCTCCAATCACCATCAACGGGAGAAACCTAAAGGAAGTAGCTTCCTTCACTTACCTAGCAGTACTGTTTCAACTACAGGTGGCACAGACGAGGATATCAAAGTCAAGATCGGAAAAGAAAGCCTGAAACCAGTGTGGATATCTTCTGCACTCAGCACAAAGCGTGAACAAGATGCGGATTTTCAACACCAACTTCAAGTCAGTGCTCGTGTATGGTTCAGAGACTTGGCACGTTAAGAAAGGCATTTCCAATAAACTACAGACATTCATCAACAACTGCCTACGCTAGCTCTTTACTGAAGATCAAATGACCAGAAAGAATAAGCAACAAGGAGCTCTGGGAACGAACCAACCAAGAACCTATCACTCAACAAATATGCAGAAGGTAGTGGAGATGGATTGGATATACACTGAGAAGGCCGACTGGAGACATCACGAGCCAGGCTCCTGAATGGGACCCAGATGGGAAACGACGATTTGGGCGTCCGAGGCGAGGGTGACATGGATCAGATCGTGTGAGGAGGAAATGAGAGATTCTGGGCTGTCGTGGAGCCAGGTTCAAAAGATTTCAGAGAACAGAGTAGAATGGAGATGTGCTACTGAAGCCCTAGGTTCCATTAAGAACCCAAGGGACAAATAACAAGTAAACAAGTAAACAAGTAACAAGTAAATAACAAGTAAATAATGACTCAATTAACATGTTCCTATCAGTTTGATTAATCGTTTATATTTATCTACCACTTCAATTGGCATTCGTAGAGTTTTTATGCTTCTAATTTTCATTCGACACAATATCTCATCAAATATACGAGATCATATGAAATAAACTGTTTCGCAGTTTTAATTTGTGTAACCAGTCAGTGTTCGTGTTTCTAGTTTTGAAATATTGTATTAAAAGACCGAGCCTGATGAGACTTTAACGAAAATAAGCATCTGCTCAAACTTGTGTTCATTTTTGTTGTATCTGAAATAAGAATTTTAAAAGCCAAGAGAGAGTAATTGATGACCCAGCTTCATTTCGAGAAGTTTGTTTCATTGTCTTTAGTTTTATGACATGAAATCGTTTGCATAAGGGCATCTATGAAACCATCTAGCACGTCTATTTTACCTAGTTTTTAAAGAATTCTTGTGAGATCATCAATGTGTAAACTCTTATCACTATGTCCTATGTCCATTTTTTTTGTTTGTAGCTTTTCCTAGAACGCCAGATTCTGTTTACAAGTAGGTACTGAAAACATTGTATTTCAAATATATGCTCAATATAGTAAAATTGTACATCATACCTTATTTCGGCTATTGTATTTCACTTATTCTCGTGGATTCATAACTGTAGAGGCTGAAGAAGAAGTTATTGAAGACAACTGTTAGCTCAAATTATTCTTGTTCTGAATATGCTCAGTTATTCACAAATAGCCATTCAATTCCAAAAACTTCTTTTCAATGTTTTTTCAAAAATCATTAGGTTAGCAGTTGATTTATCATTTTGACCCTGTTGCTCATTTAACTTCTAGTTTTGATTAGGAATCAAGATTTGTTTGTTCTTAAAGGTTAAATGATTCTGTTTGACGAATTTCAAATTGAATTTTCCCATTCATATTTCCTTACAATATTTGGTGAACGTCTTAAACTATTAGTATGCAAAATCAGTAGCTGAGTTCAACAAAGAAACTTTTTGATGTTCATAAAGAGCGAAAACTCAATGTAGTGAAAACAATAGTAATGTATATTGTTACTAGTTGTTATTGTTGGATATGCTTCTATTAATGTAACTTCCACTAAACCAGTATAAAGCAGGAAATGCTTAACAGCAAGATTAGGATCATGTCTTGGATAGACGTAACAGATACCTCACATTATTTCGGCCAAACACAAATACAATTACTAACCTGAAAAATTTGGTCACTTATGGAAGGTGATTGCACATAACGTTTTCTGGCTGAAATAATATTCACGACTAAACAACCTGGCTCAGAGAACTCAATACAACCAAAACCATTCACCTGAGCTACAAATATTCTCAACCATTTGAAATAATATTCAGTCGCTCGATTACTAAGTGAAATAACTCTGACTGAATCTACCAAATCATATTTACATGCCAAACCACAAACATTAGATGAACAGAAAGAAGGGTTTGTGACCGCGTGTTTGAACACATTCCAACGAATTTGTGACTGAGAAATGGAAAAGTCTTCAACAGCACTTTTTCTCGTCGCCTTATCAATATTGGTCATGAAGTCGATATTCAGAAATCGTTCAAAATAATTAATAAACACATAAATTCGAACTTGCTGCGATTTGCAGTAGCGCTAGCTATCAAACGATTAAAGGCAGATTCATGTGTTCAGAAAGAAACAGTTATCAGTCCGCGCCTACCATGGTAAAGACTTTTGTTTTGCTGGCAATTATCATTATTATTATTGACTCTCCCTTGGGTTCCTAGTGGAACATAGAGCTTCAGTGGCACATCGCTATTCCACTCTTCTCTCTGCAGTCATTTCAAACCGGATACACCACTGCACACAAACCTCCAGTTCTTCCTCACACCATCTACTCACCCATATCACCCTCAACTCGGACGCCAAACTCGTCATCTCCTACTTGGCTCCCACTTGACTGCCCGGCCTGCACTCACACGTCACATCCCAAATCCATCTTCTCAGTACATTTCCGGTCCGATACATCTCCACCTTCCTCTACTGCATATTTGTTGAGTGATGGATTGGTTGATGGTTGGTTGGTTGGTTGGTTCGTTGCCAGCCAGCCAGCCAGCCAGCCAGCCAGCCAGCCAGCCAGCCAGCCAGCCAGCCAGCCAGCCAGCCAGCCAGCCAGCCAGCCAGCCAGCCAGCCAGCCAGCCAGCCAGCCAGCCAGCCAGCCAGCCAGCCAGCCAGCCAGCCAGCCAGCCAGCCAGCCAGCCAGCCAGCCAGCCAGCCAGCCAGCCAGCCAGCCAGCCAGCCAGCCAGCCAGCCAGCCAGCCAGCCAGCCAGCCAGCCAGCCAGCCAGCCAGCCAGCCAGCCAGCCAGCCAGCCAGCCAGCCAGCCAGCCAGCCAGCCAGCCAGCCAGCCAGCCAGCCAGCCAGCCAGCCAGCCAGCCAGAGTCACTTCCTCCTTGCTCATTCTTATTATTCTCGCCATCTATCTGATCTTCAGTGTCAGTCAGTATCGAGTGAGGGTGGGCGGCAGCTGTTGATGTGATGAAATTGATGTCTGAAGTTTGTTGGAAATGCTTTTGGTGGCGTGCCGCCGAGTCTCTCAACCATCACATAGAAACACCGGGTTACTTGACTGAATGAGTATTGAGAATGTGGATGTTGTTCACGCTTTATGCTGAGTTGAGTTGAGTTGAGTTGAGTTGAGTTGAGTTGAGTGGAGTGGAGTAGATCTCCCTCCACACTGAATATTTCAGATTGATGCAGGAGGGCTTGTCTTTCAGTCTTTCCGACCCTGGGTTTTTCATCCTCATCTGTGCCGCGGCCTGTAGTTAAAACGATGCTGTCCAGGTTGAGAGGTAGGTGAAAGAGACATCCTCCTTTAGATTTCGCCTTTCCAAGATGACTGGTGATTGTTGTTGGCTGGGTATGTTTATCACCTCTCTCTTCGCTACGTTCACCTGGAGTCCCGTCTTCATTGCCTTGCCTCTTTTGCTAACTTGTTGGTTTTTGCCTGTAGATCTTCGGCGTTGTGTAACAGTAAGCACAAATCATCAGCGAAATCCAAATCTTGTGGGGTTTTTTCATCTGTCAAACAACATTATACCATCTTCTTGCTCTTCACAGTTTCTTGCTTGATCCAGTCCAGCCCAGTCGACCACAATGAGAAAGATCATGGGTGATAGTAAGTGGCAGCCTTGTTTTACTCCTGTCTTCACTTCAAAGGCGTCACTCAGCTTTCCATTGTGAATTACTCTGCATGTGGCGTTGTCAAATAGCTGTTGAAAGAGGCTGATAAAGGTTTATGGTACTAAAACCTTAGTGTTGAAGCAGCTGCCCCTAAATTACTTCTCGGTTGACGTTGTCGAAGGCCTTTTCAAAATCCGTGAAGTTGAGGTAGAGAGCTGACTGTCATTCTATGCTATGTTCTATGACGATTAGTAGCGTAGCTTTGCAATTCGATCCACATATGATTTGATTTTCCTGAATCCAGCCAGCCAGCTTCTTCCGGTAGTGATTTTGAATGCAGACCATTTCTTAGTCTCTCCAGGATGATGAGGCTTAATGATTTGTTTGGGATGGATGGGAGTATGATTCCTCGCCAGTTCTTGAAAACACTTAGACACCATTCTTAGGGAGTTTGACAAGGTAGCTCTTCTTCCAACCGGCAGGTATCTTTCCTTCCTTCCTTGCAAACCTTCTGCAATAGTGTTGTGAGCATGTCCGTTGTTGTCTCTACATGTGTTTTCAGCGTTTCTGGTGGAATTCCATCTAGTCCTGCTGCTTTCCGAAAATTCAGCAGTTTTGTGGCATTCAGGACTTCACTTCCGCTTTCGTTGCAGGGTTTGTGTTCATTAATAGCTTTGTGGCTGGGCTGCTGGTGGTATTTCATGACGAGTTGGAGGTGGTGGTGGTCGATTCAAGAGTTTTCTGAAGTAATCGGTCCATCGTTTCCTTTATTTCTCTTTCTTGGTTTCCTTCACTATCTCTCATTGTTTTCATCTGTGTTGATCCCTTCACTTCCAGATAATAACCTGGTTATTTGATACAGTGTTTTCAGGTCTCTGTCTCTATTGCCTGCAGCCTGTTCTGCTTCACTTGCAAGTGTGTCGTTGGAGTGCCTCTCGTCTTTCCATTCACTCTTCTTCACTTCTTTGTCCCGTGTAGTGTGTTATAGGTTGTACTCAGTCCCTCTTTTCGTTGTTCATCCTTGCACTGTATTGTGCTGTACTGCACTGATTCATCTCCTGCTTCACCATCTTCCCCTCCCTTCTGTATCAGATTCCATGTGTCCGTCGAGATCCATTCCTTGCCCTGTTCTTCCTTTCCTTCTAACACGGTTATGCAGGTTTCCTTCCACGTCGGGTTCATACAGTTCCAGTGTACTTTTAAGCAAGTTTCTTCAGGGATGTTGCTCAATATCTCCCATTTTGTCCTGATAACTGGCTGACTGAAGTGAAGATGTCCTTTGTAGTTTCATCCTTCAGTGTGGTTTTTGCTCTGGGTGTTCAACTTGAACTGTGGTTTATCACCAGCTTCTTTGAATTGAAGGTTTTCAACTTGATTTTGAAGATTGCTAGCACTAGATGGTGAGTGCTGTGAACCACCTACATCTGCTCCTCTTCTTCATCTGATCTTGTGGGCTGCGTTTCCATCTCAACTTTCTCCACACTGAGATGAAGTCGATATGATTTTTAGTGTAGTGTGTCCATCTGGTGAAGTCAAATGCATGTCGCTTTGTGAATATCCTTGTGTTTGTATACAGTGCCTCCAATCGCCAAATCGTTGAATGAGCAGAAGTCTGAAAACAATTCCCCATGATGAGTGCTCTTACCATATTGTCTGCTCCGAATTCGGTACTCATGTCACCCAACCCACTAGAATTAACTTTGATGTCACCATCTGGGGTGGGGTATTATCCACTACTGGTCGCAGTTGTGTGTAGAATTACTCCTTCTTCTCTTCATCTGCATTATATGTAGGTGTGTGTCGTAGCATTGTATGTTTTTGACTTCCCTTCCTTTTGAGTTGGATCTTACTTTCATGATCCTGATCCTGCAGGAGGAGATTGGTTCCCACTGCATGACAGCCTCCGATGCTGTTGACGACATCATGCTAGTCACTCGGAAACTCAGTGTGTTCGTGGTTGTCGTCTGATTGACAATATCGGAATAGATTATTGACTCTGCAGTTGGCAGTTGGGACAGTCCACATCCAGTCATCTGCAGATTCCTTGTAGATTCCTGGCACTTCCATGCCGTACCTTCTCATCTCTTTTGTATTCTAGGCAGCCTTGCCAGCCAGTTTTAAAAATCGTACAGAAATTGCATGTCCCCATGTTTACTTTCACTTTCATTGAGAGAATAGGAGATATATCGGCCAATCGGCTTCTCGAAGGCTTTCACCAACCGGCATCATTTTGTCTCTCCGATTCCAGCGAGGAATAAGTTTAATTTTATTTTTAATATTTTCTTTGTGCTTTGAAGTTTCCTTAGTGATTGGACTGATTCTCCGGGGTAGGGTTCCTAACCCTATGCCCAACCTTCCCTCTTTATCCAGGCTTAGGACCCCCCTATAAATAGTGAACTAGTCGATCCATAAAAGTTACTGTTTCGCGGTTTGTTATTTTACATTTCACACCTTGGGCCTAAGTATTTGAATCTTACATTATTTCCTAGTTAACGTTAATCTATATATTTATCCCCCTCAGTTGTATGCTTTCAATTACTTCATATCGATGATACCTTAAAATCACGCCGACAATTTTCTGTTAAGGTGATTCTAGTATGCGAAATTTTGTGTTTATTGATGTTAAAATAGCTTTAGGTTGTAAGTAGCTGATGAAAAATCTCGGAATGAAATGGATCCATGCTATTCTGCTAAGGGTGTTGTTCTTTTTCCATCTAAATTTTTGAGGTTAGTAGTAAATAAACATGTAAATATATTATTTTTGACAATATTTTTTTGGCTGTATAAGTGAAATAATGAATTCATTTGAAGAAAGATTCACACTGATTAATTTTTGGTACTGAAATCAACCTTACCTCATTTGTTCATGAAGCTGTTTCTGTGATGAAAATAATTCCATCCAGACAACGAGTGTTTGTTACTTCGTTCTTCTCAGAAATTATAATCTTGATGAAAAAGAAAGTGACAATTCTGCCTACATTCTAATTTATGCCTATTGCATACCTCTACGGTTTCGGTGACCATTTTTAAGTCGTTAAATTAAAAGGTGTATCCTAGATGTGATTGAAATGTCAATATGTGAAGTAGTACTGAATATAAAGTTATGTATCTACATACTTCTGCATGTTTCTGGTATTTTGTTTTATCTTCTTAGGACTTTTGACACTGATGCTTTTGAAATAATAAGGATTTCCTAACCACCTGGCTACTGGGAATAAAATTGGCAGTATTGGAAATAATTTGTTTGTAGATAAGCGGGACGAGAAGCTTTCGTTAGTTTGGGAAAAAGCTCTTAGCCATTTAAACACTTTAGGGTATCGAAATTTACAGATGAGACCTGAAAGCATAGTTCTGTAAGGATCCTTCCTTTATCGCAACACAATAAAGATGTGCACAGAAGACATTAAAGCAGTAGTATTACGACCGTTTCTTCAAATGGCAGCTGTAGAACCGCGTGGAAGTTCGAAAATTCTTATTGCAAAATTTGCCTAACTTCAAAGGAGAAATTAAGTCTCGTATTGTCCATTGGGGGAATGTGACTACCTAGCAATACATTAGTAATTGAGTGAGTGATTTAGTCAGTCAGTCAGTCAGTAAGTCAACGCACGTATGTTGCTGTTCAGGTTCTATACTGTCGCATGTCAGCTTGTTACCATATGCTTCAAAATAGCCTTGGTTTTTCCCGAATCACTTGCTTATCTCACCTTTAGCTGAACAGAAATAAGTAAGCTGGGTTACAGATTACATTCGTCATCTCGATCAGCAGAATGGGTCATGGAGATGTCGTTAATGCAACCAAAAGGGAACCGCTTTCAACAAAAAGACGCCAGTTTAGGTGTGAGCAAGGTTGGCACCAACAGTCAATACACAGAAGATGAATTTTAGCAAGATGAAAAACTGATATGCTACCTGAAATCGCTGAATATAATAATGAAGTAAGCACCCAATATGACAAAAGTAGGGCTAGAATGATAATGAGCAAATATGACTGCATTCTAAATATATGCAAATTGGATAGTGAAGAGAGGTAGCAAAACTAATGGACACTATTATGAAGAAAGTTAACAAATCTGCAACCTAATAGGTGGAATGCATCCATTTACAAATAAGTTAAAGTATCAACTTTCGTAACTGATAATCAATGTAGTACGTGTAATATTCAAAACTTTCTATCTTCAGGTTGTCTTATGAAACACTGGTTCGACTTCCAAATCACTTCATCTTATGAGTTATTAAGTATTCGATGACAGTCTTAGGTCTAATTAATAAGTGCTGTCAGTCTGCGTCTAGGACTTCAATATATATTAATGACTTCTCAAAACACTTAGTAGATGTTGGCAATTTCCGGTATTGTGAAAATCAGATTGTTGAAGAGAATACACGCTATCTTCACAACGAATTTCAAAAATTAGGGTATCCATATCACAACTTCGTAGTACAACGAATGCATTTTACTTGAATACTTTCCATTGTGAAATTTTGTCAGACCCTCCGTCATTATCTTTCGGAATTTCATGGCAGCAATATTTCCAACTTATCCAGATGGCGCATTTCGTTGCACTAGGAAGAGAATACTTCTTTATTGACTACATAGTCTCTTCGTTCTTAGCTCAACTCACATCGCTGACTTATTTATAAAGTGGTGATAGAGTTTTGTAATCATACAAACAGCAAAGCATTTGATTAGTATTTGTGCCATCTTCCAATAGTGTAAAACTAAATTAATATTAGTATTTTCATTGTCAATTGTAAGAGGTTCCAATCGGACCTAAAGTGCTGACCATCCACATTTGCTCTCTTTTTAACTTTGTCTTCTGGACTGATATCCGAATACATCATAGGCGTATTTCTTGATGCAACCGGAGATTCCAATCCTTCTCTGAAATTTTAAAGCAGGTAATTTTGCAGCAATGATCACAATGACTAAAAGTGTTGTATATGTCTGTGGAATTCATCGACATTGATTTCTTGCACCATAATCCTGAAACTGCCTGAAAATGCAGCAGGAAATACCAGGCAATGGGGAGTGTTATGGGTTCTCGAATGTTTATTTCTCCTTATTCAAAGCACATTCATAGTTTTTTTTCAATTCGGTCTAGGTCTTTCATTCGTTTACTGACTACCCAGATTCAGCTTCAAAATTACTGCATTTTACAAGTTGTTAAATATCTGATGGCGGTTTGAGGTCTAATTACTAACTACAATAAATTTATGATTACTGTTTCTTAAGAAATGAAACAGGAATCAGGCTATGAACGGGTGGTAAAGGATGAAACAAATTCTTACCTAAGGTAAGAAGCCTCTACAAAAGCAAATCAATCAGTATGGCGGTGAAGGCAGTGGATAATGACTTCGATACTGACCATAAGATCACATATGCGAAGTAATAATTGAGATCACTTAAGGAACGTAGTTGTGTCTTACGTTTGCATCCCTAAAGTTTTGAAACAACAATAAAGAATGGAATATATAGTCATAAGACTATCAGTATTCTCAGTCATTATCTAGATATTTGTGAACGACCGAGAAAGCATACCTTTGGAGAAAAACAGCTCCGATAAATAAGACTGATCAAAAAGTTTTAAAGGCATAATAGTAATGCCAAACTCAGAAGAGGTTGACAGAAATTTACCACTAACCAGCTTGAGAACAAAAGAACTTCGACTTACTTTTCAAAGAGAGGATAAAAAACACAAAAGTGAGCATGAAAAAGACAGAAAACAATAATACTGAAACATAGAATCGAAAATATGGCTAAAAAGTCATGTCATAAGAAAATTAAACAGATGGAGGATTGAAAGAAAAGCATGTGAAATAATAAACAAGCTTGAGAAATTTACACAAGAAACACTCAAGACAATAAAATACATTGATTCTGAGAAATTGTGCTCGCAAGTGGTTTATCATAAGCTAATGAATATTGCATGAAAAGACTAATTAATCGCAGTGATACAATTAACAACTCTAATAACAGATATGAAAAATACAATTAGAGAGAATTCAAAGCATTCATAGTACATGCAAGAAAATCAACTCGAACAAGTTACTTAAGATTCTGAGAGAGAAAATAATACAAAGGAGTGATCAATTCGAAGGTGAAAAGGGAATCAAAGTTATCAAACGAGCATCTTAAAAAATATAATTTGATCGACGAAATCTCCTGCGGCAATAATTACAACACCCTAAGTTAGAACCTACCTATTCAAGTTATTCCACTGCGTCCTCAATAATAATGTTCTATGACGACCGACAACTTCCGACTCCACTCACTGTTGTTTGATACAAATAAGGGCAGATAGCGCCCATCGAAACCGGCACTGGCGGGGATTTGGCAAACTACGATCTTTCAGTATAATCCTTCGTTATTATCCTTCTCCACAGAGAGGAGAGTGATTCGCTCGAGATGAGTGAAATGTTTCCGCTTTTTCAAAGGTAACAAATTGATAATATTCAGTCGGTAACTATGTTCGTTAGTTGTCATGAAACACTTACAGTACTAACATAAGTATCCATCCTAATTGCTTATTAACAGGTCAAATTGAAATTCTTCTTCTAAAAACATTGACATTCAGATTATTCTAATATTGAACTGTGAGGACAAAGTGGGTTATTTCAATGGCAGTGTGACAAAAAGCCTGAGAAATTCCACATATACCTTTGTAATCTGCAAACATTCCTATGGAAGTAATAGATATGATACACTCAAAAACATTCGTTTGCAAGTGTGTTCTTGTGAAAGTGAAGAAAGAAGTATGAAGTATTTCTCATATTTGTGTAGCTGCTGATATATTGATGATGTAGCTAGTCAGCTAATGTGCAATCACTGGATTAATTAGGGCCTAATTAAACGATGGATTGACATAGCCTTTAAGTAGTTTTTATGCAAAAGTATCTGTGGTCACTTATTATCGAGTTGTCAAGATTTTGACGAAAGATGTTTTCCTCCTACGATTTACGCATTTTGTACAATGTCTGGCTGCGAAGCACAGCATACAGATCTAGGTGGCAATGACTAACATGCGCTTTCACAGTGGAGTTTGTTTATCTTCGTCAACTTTATTTGCTACCTGTTACTTTTTAGGTTTTATTCTTTGTTTGTTAGTCATCAAATTCCTTTTGGAATACTGGGCTACACGTACAGACTGATGTCATCTAATATTACAACCAGATATCAAATGAAACTGGGCGCATATTTGGCTGTAGAAACTACAGGGAGCAAAACATTTTGCTTCAACGTGCATGATACCGTGACAGGGTTCAGAAAACCTTCTTGAGACATCGGAGAAAATCTAGCTGGTAAAACTAGGTGTCTGCAAGCTGTTACTGACAGCGCTCATCGACATATTCTGAGGTGCACTAATTACGGTGGTGTGCATATGTCTTTCAAACAACAGATCAAGCTGCACTTAATCAAACACCGCGAGGTCCGGCAGTCAGAATGTGTGAATGAACTGGGACCAGTAAAGATACCTAAAAAGAGTTAAGAGTTGTTCCAAGGTATCCGAACTATCAACAACAAGAAGCTGTGTTTCAACTTCAGTGAAACATTCTGTGAAGTAGGTGGTTTCCTGACTACGGATATAAGCGCTTGTAACTGCCAGCGGAGCACTTCAAAAAGTAGGTGTAACTGGCCTACTGCTTCAGTATCATCGACCTCTGTTTCTTGCACTCCATGATCAGATAGTGCAAACTTACGTAAAGATGTGGAGGTTGGTAATGAACTCCAGATGTTGAAGCGACATAAGGCAATCTGCTCAGATAACCTATCCTCGACATCTTTGAGGATGCAAGAAAAACTGTAATCAAGGAATGACTACATAATTCGGTAAGTTATGGCAGGGTGAAACAGTTCCATCACTCTGGAATAAGTGATTATTGCACCCATCTTCAGAAATAGTCTACCTAATATGATTGACAACCAGCGAGCTATCAGCTTACTATTTTCAGCGTCCTAAATTATGGCTGATGTCAAAAGCTTCAGGTTGTGAAAAACGCATGAAAGACTGATTCACTAAGAGTTAGAATATATATTCTGGTTTGTAGATGCACTGATCGCGTGTCCAACCTCAGTCAGATTCTGGAACACTATCACCAGTACCGAAGGCTAACGACCATATTATTTCTTGATATTGGGGCTTCCTTCAATTCTTTCCACAGGGCTTCATTCACTCTGAAGTTATCTTTCGGAGAGGCGTGTTTCTGAGACACTTGTCAACGGTTTAAGTAGAGTTAAGGTAAATGGAAGGCTGTCTTCCTGTTCCAGTTTAATACTGGGATTTAGCAGGGCTAGCGAATTTCACTATTTATTTTTAATTTTACCACTAGTGACATTCTCGAGAGAGCCATGAAAGAGGAGCATAGTTTCCGTATGGACATGCTGATAGGTGAAAAACTTTGCGACGTCGAGTATGCGGATGATATTGTTTTACTTTGCGTCAGCATAAGAGCTACTTAGCTCGAACTCAGTCAGTTAGAGGTCTGTCTCCACAAGTATGATGTATGTTTTGCACCACCAAAGTGTAAAATGCTCCCAAAACATTCTTCGAAACTAGCACCTATACTCTCCATTTGTGGTCAACTCTGGAAGTTACGGAGTATTTTGTGTACCTGCATAGTTATTTGGGTGTTGGTGGAAGTGTGTTTGATGAGATTTACAACAGTGTATGGAAAACGGTGGCAACGTACAGAAATGTGGGTGAACTCTGGCACCATTATGACATTAACAATGATGTAATGATTCAGTATAAAGCCCGTTGGTGAAGGTAGTTCTGACTTAGCCTGTGAAACCTGGCTTCACTAAATTGAGGATGTTCGATAACTCTGCGTTTTCGTTTGAATCTGCCTGAGAAGAATTTCTCACATACTTTGGGAACGCTATGGAAGTAATTCCGAGATGATGAGAAGGCTCCGTGTGTTTGGAAGTAATAAAGGTCGTCATCTATTGACTGTGGCCATTTTGAAACACGTGCCTCGAAGACTCTGTCATGTGGTATACACGTCATTCAAGTGGCTACCACATAGCATTCTGTATGCTTACCATGGAACTGGTTGGAATGATCAGAAAGTTGACAAGTATATGACAGGCTACCGTGGGATGAAGGATAGCTGAGTTGGTTAAGTATCTCTGTTTACTTCATGACACCATGGTTAGGGGTTGAGAAATTGTGAAACTCAGGTGATCGAGACAATTGCAGACAAGTCTCAGTCGGAACCGGTGGTTATCATACTACAGTTTCCTAGTTTTTTTATGACTGAGAATTTAAAGGAAAGTAGTGAGTAGTTCATTGGATGTACCTCTGAGTCACCCTCTTAAATAATCCACTTCTGTCTTGTTTCCGCTCAGTCTTCCGAATTCTGTCTTTTTAATCTTGTTTTATAGTTTTGTATGGTGCTTCTCGTGGTAGTCCTGTTGTAATGCGTTTGTGTTCTAATCATAAAAATTAGTATTATCATTACTATTGTTATTGTAATAAGCCTCCAAATTCTATTCCAGATAGGTCTGGTAGTTGGAAGTTAAGCTTGCACTTATTCTTTTTTAGTAAGCACCTTTCATAAACTTGTAGAGGGCTGAAGATAAAGCTGTGAAATGGAAACTCGTCTTTCTTGCTTCATTCATTTCGCTTAAAGGAATTAGATACAAGTCATTTTGATATATAATGCCAGCAACCATTATCTAATATGACTTTTATAGGTCTTCAAGCCCTTCTCAATTATTGCAAAGTGATATGTAAGGTGATTTTGTACTGCCAAAATATTTCTGGATTTTGTGAACATGGTTATTATTATCATCACTCCATGAATGAATATTCTGTCCTTCGTATGGAAGATAAAATTGAGTATTACTCATCCTCCTTGTGAAAGCTTTTATGGTCATTCCAAATTCAACTCCATATATCAATGAAGTTACAACTTACCTCTTGTGATACGTATCAACGTGACAGATGAAAGCATTGTTTATTTTCGTAAATAACACTTCGTAAAAAATTGTTTACTTTAGCTGACTGGATCATATGATGATAAAAATTAACTTCAAAAATCAGTTATATGATTCTATGTTATCGGGACATTTTAATACTTCAAAAGAACTTGCTTAAAAGTTCATTCACATTAATGTTATGATGTTTAACACTACGTTTAAGTTCTAATCTCAAGTCAAACAAAGATTCTACTGTGAATTATTTTTCCAAAGTATCGTATTTTATTTGCCTGTTTAAGCGGTTGTTTTGAATTCCGATCAAAATATGGAAAATATCTAAACAACATTGACTGATGATTGTGTTTCTCTTTTTCCTGTCACGAGCCACGCCTTTTTTATATTTTAGAAATCATGAGAATACTCACTTAAATGATGTGTTTTGGAATGTAAATATGCTCTGCACCTGACTTGACATTCTAAAAGTACGTTTTGGCCTCACCTCAAGAATAAACAATCTATTCTAAGAATAATGAACTGTCTCGTGTTACTCATGTGTTTGTTGGCGATTTCCACTCAACTAACGCAAAATGGTTAGTGATATTATTTAACGATGGTTGTGAAGTCTGGGAAATTTTATACTTAAGACAGAAATACTCTTAGCTGCATTATTTAAAATATCTATAGTTTTATTGAGTGGGTGACATTCATTGTCATGCCCGTCACTTATCACATATGAAAACGGCAAACACTGTAACTGATGATGGTGGGAGCTAAGGCAGAACTATCAACACTCGAGGCTTCAGATCAATGACTACCGCGTGACATGGTGCTCTCATCTTAAACAGTCTAACGAATAGCATTACTTCAGATAGCCTTCTCAACATAAATCAATCTAATATTTTTGTGCTTAACAACACGCAAAATTAGAGAAAATTCTGAAGCACTGGCTCTAAATTCAACAAACATTTATGTTCATAATACTAGGGTTAACTATGCGCAAAAAACATCAGGCTTGGATCCTTACACATGTGAATTCCACGACATATAATAGGGCAGCAAAATCCATAACAGTTCCAACTGCTTGTTACCACAATAACAAAAGGCATTTGTCCATCATTGAAAGCTCTCTCCTGTTTAGAAGAACCCTCATGAAATACTACAGCTTTATGCAGTACAGCTGACAACAGATCATGTGAAAGCTGGTCAAGGTGGTTTGTGCATTTTTTTCGATCATGTAATATGCAGACTATAATGCAGTCGATAAGGGGTTAGTGCATGAAGGCTAATATTTCCAATACACTTTAATACAACAAACAGTCAAAGGTGCAGTCGTGAGTTGATTATCTTATCTAATCATCATGCAGCATAATTTCGCTGAATGTGTTTTCTGGCAACAGTATTATTGTATGCTTTCAGTAATGTTAAAATCTTAGATATTTTCGAAGTTACATTTTGTCATGCATGTTGGTGTCAAGACAAGGAATTAGGTTCAGGCTTCACAAGCCGGTGTCCATTACACATGCAGAATATTGAAAGCTTGGTAGTGTGATGATTCACTCCTTGGCAGAGGATATTTATCGATTCAGTTTGATGTCAACATTGAAGAATATGATAATATGTGATAATATGTTGAATGTTAGACCAGTCATCGGGTCATTTCTATCTTCTATTTCTTTTCACCTTGATGTGTATTCATTCTTAGCGTAGTATGAGCACTGACTAGATGGTATAAAATTGCTGCATCTGATTTTTATACCTCAACCTCACATCAGGTAGGCTATTGTAGACTTACGAACAACAACTTATATTAATTTTCAATATATAGAAGTAGAATATGAATTATCAATTACGTTTTCGTAAACCAAGTATTGAAGAACTTTTTTGACGCTGGTCCACAAAATTGTACTTCTTTCTAATTTCAAACTCAAATTACACCAAATGTATTTCACTTGCTGTCTGGATTTATGAAGATAGTTTATCTCACCAAAAAAGAGAAATGTCTTGAACGCCAACAACCGTTCACTTTACTCAAATGATGAAAACTTGACGGTAATTTTTTCGAATATTTTTGTTCGGCAAACATTCGATCCTAAAAAGTGAATAAATTTGAGGAAATTTAGTTCTAATACATGCATAGCGTACAAGTGATCACCAATGTTTATACAAATAAAACTCTTAGAAACGTAGTAATAACATCCATTGATTGAAGCGCTTACTGTTGACCAGGAAAGAAGTTGACAATAAATTGATATAGGCAACAAACACTCATTATTGTTATTCCTACAAGTAAAACTACCCTGTGATGCCTGAGCTAGACAAACAATATCCTCATGTCACTCAAGGCATTGGAATTCGGTCATAATTCTCATATTTATCGCTTGTATGTGTGAAGTGTTCACTTTAATAGAAATGAAAATGAAATTCGAATACACTGATTTATGTGAGTGTAACACTGTATCTTTTTGAACTATTGTTGCTTTAAACCAAACGGGCTGAATTGGCGAGTTTTGATCTGATTTACTACATCTCTGATAACTGTTTACTATTCACTGAAATATTCAGTTTTCTGCAAACATCATGTTTGTTCAGCGAATAGGTGAGAGTCATGATTCTCTCGTGAATACGAAGCAGGCTAATCATGAAATCAAGTTTTGATGCAATTCATTGTGCACTGAGACCATTTACATCATTGAACCAATTGCATGGTGTGTACGTAGCTTACACATTGAAGTTCGAAATTCACAAGGAAGACGCGTCCAGTTGTCCCACTTGCTTTCAAAGTTTGTGATTTCCCACAGGTACTACCCTTGCAAAGTCCTCTCCAATTTCTCGTGGGAAGACGAAGTTCTTTGACTCTTAGGAATAACGAATCCGTTTCACAGTTATTCGTAGACTTACTCAACTGACGTCGCTTAACAAAATGTTTTGTGATGCCAGTTTTCAACGTTGAAATTAATTTTTCACTGGAACACGGATTTCAACCTTAGGAAACAGCATGCCTTTTTCATCACTCCACTTGCATGTCATTGTTTTCATTGAGACACTGTATGAATTCATGACGATTGATAGCGAGCATTTCTCGGCTTTCTATGGATATGGAATTTGTTTGTTGTTAGTGAAGGAGTGTGCCTCTAAACTGACACCATATCACTGACCACCAGCTCCGTCTTCTTATTCCTGTTCGCTTGAGTGACCTATACTGCCGTAACTTTTACATCAGCCTATATCTTCACAAAAACTGAGATGTGAATTTTGCACATTTTTCAAATGTGATGAAAGTGTTGTTAACAGTAACGGAATTATACTTTGAGCACAGTGTTTTCATTGAAACATGGATTGGTTTTCAGGTCGAAAACTGCTTTGCCCCAGTTGACTTATTATTCAGAAACATACGGTTTATAATACCATCTAAGTAATATGCAACTATTTTGGTAAACAAATCCGTTTGAAGGACATGAGGCATAATCGAAAATCGAAAAATAAGTGAAATCTCACAGAGCTTTGTGCTTTGAGTATACTTCCTTACTTCTAATGTGTATGTTAAGAAACATTCTGTCAGGATTTAGGCGTATTTTACTGCAGAATAAATTATGTTGGAGGCGTTATCCAGTTCACAACACTGTTTTACTGTGCAACGCAAATAATAAACAGACTATTTAGTTTCTCTTTTATTTTCTCAAAAATGTTTATCAAGCAACTCTTGCATGATATAAGTGAAACTAAAACAAAATTTGGCAGACTGGTTTTCCTGGTAAGTGCTGCATAATTTAGTTGAATTTTCATTTATTCTATTTTCCATCGTTTCCACACATATAGTCATGCATGGTTGTCTCCATTGCAGACGATAATTATGAAGAAAATAGGAGAAATTTTCCCAGCTGCTTTTATTTCCATGTGTTCTTGTACCGTATAAAATGTAGCCAACCCTTACCAAGAGGGAGTCATCTTCCTGTTTATAGCAAACTTCTCCAGCACACCCGAAAAATGCCACTGTTTCTTTATAATTTAGAAAGACTTCAACTTAAAATCAGACTGTTTTGGAGCCACGCAAGTAGATGAAAGCTTCCACGTAGCCCTAAGTACGAAACGGTACAGTGAAAACATGTATCGCATTGTGCCGGCTTGTATTGACTTTAGGCTGAACACAGTCCTCAGGTCTGATGGCTTTCCAAGCTGTTTTAGCTATGATGAATATGACATGGGGAAAGGAAATCAGTGACATTCCTAAGGAGATTCACTTTCGCTAGAAAATTTAATCAGTCACCCGTCTGATACTTCTCATATCCGAAACAAACTTTGAAGGACAGACAACGGAACAGCTGCATATATGGAACAGAGGTTCAGTCTATGCATGTTGGATGAATGTCACTAAATTTATATTTTCACGTCGTTCTCATACTTCAGAATTGCAGTTACCCGTAATTCTGAGTGCCCTTATTGACACTTAGGATTTGTATATATATGTGCCAGTTCCAATTCACTTTCAACTGAATAAAATGTTGACTGCCGAAACACTGCAAAGTTGTTTTATTTGTAGTAAATGTAAATGAATAAATAGAGGTAGTTCCCTTTTCTATGGAGCTTGATATTTCTCTCAGCATTTTGTTCGGTGACCTTTCTGACGCTTCTCTTATTTGCAACAAACTTAGAAGCGTTGTCTTCCGAACAGCTCAAAATATAGAATACTAAAGTAATAATGGCTAGTTTATTTGTTGTCAATTTAATATTATTTCTTAAAAACAATATGTACAAAATGCTTTTACAGAAAGAGTTGCTCAAAAACGTGACTGGACAAGTAAGTCCACTTATTCATTCACATCGACTGCTATGAAGTGTTGGTTCTGCATTTTATGTAATCAATGAAACGTGAAAAGTCATGTAATTTTGTTTTCGACACTTAAGATCATTGAATCGCTAGTACTCTTCAAAATCATTCAATGGTTTCACTGTATTCTATCTACATTGATATGATATTGAAGTGTCTGGAATGATATCACAAACTGTCAAATATAATTAAAACAGTCGCGCCACGTGTGAAGCATTCAGGAAAGAACGCTGATTTCGAATATTGGTGTTTAACATGGCTGATTATCTGAATCACAATTTCAACTCAGATAATTAATTACCATCAGGTGAATTATGTGGCTGACGGTTTAGTATGAAGGCTATCAGGCTGTTTTACTTTTCGATAAATATTATACACGCTCCGTTCATTAGATGTGTTCTTGAGGCCTAAGTGCTCAGGAATAATTGATATAAATATCCCACCAATATTTATATGGCATACACGTTTGTATGATTGAAGTCTTCCTTTCAAAATTTCATCTTTCCACGATGTTCAGTAGCATTTTGTTGCATCAAGGAGAAATAACGTCAATTTTGAATAATTAGATATCAAGGAGCTGATATATTATCAATCTATGCTAATCAATGATCTTAGCTTGTTGAATGAGCATGGAAGTTGAGAACACTTACAAAACCTATAGAAATATTGAGTAAAAGTAGGATAAGCCGTGGATTCGTCATCCAACTATACGCGCAGATGTGTGGTTTCCAGATGATTAAATTATTTGGTTGGTTAGCAAATTCTCAATGTCTCCTCATTTGACAATTTTGTTTTTCCTATCAGGACTACCCTTTCAAAGGCTAAACGGGTAATGTACAACGTAACCATTTAGCTGATTAATTGCTTTTGCTGTTTAATCATGTATTGTATACACAAACTGCGATTAAAATATGCTGACCTGTTTTGTCAGTATTTAGCAAGTTGGCAAGACATCTTCGTATAAAGCACACGAATTATGACAGCCAAACCAAACTGGATTCTGTGACTGCTCCGCTCACTCGGACTTACACGGAGTGTGTGAAATTTCAAGATTCAAACTATGTTGCTGCAAAAGATATTTTAGCTATCGAATCCACAATTCTCAGGATCACTCACACCACCACGAAACCTTACATTTGTCAGTCAGTGAGTTAGAGAACTATAGTGCCAGAAGTGAAGTTTATATGTTCATAAGATTCCTTATAATATGTTCCATCTGGTATCGCTGTACCCAAATTGTTCTGAGAAGCGTAGTGATCTTAGTAAGCGTGTGAGATTTGTGTTTGATGACCGTCGAAATTTTTGAATATCTCTTATGTCTTTCGACTCACAGAAAGAAGTTGACGTCAGCTGCAACAGACTGCGATGGTGAATGAACTGGTTATTCTGTATCTTGATAAAGATTACAGATAGTGGATCCCGGTTAGAGTGTTTGTGAGTTGAACAAAAATTATGAGAAATCACAGGTAGTCAGTAAATGAATATTCCGAAACCCTAGTGAACTGAATATGAACTTGATGTACGTAACTTGGCATTCTAGACTAGATCACTCTTCTTCATCCCCTTGACTTTGTAGAGCTTATCATCAAGTGTGTATGTATGTGCAGGTAAGCGGCAGCATCGGAACAATATAGTCCGTGTGTAGATTATCAGTCTGCACGGTTTTGTTACATTTTCTACAATACATTTTTGAATTTTTAAACGGTAAACAGTTTTATAAAATTCCCCAACCTGTCATTGAAACAAACGTCTTTACCGTGCTTTCTATAAAGAATCACGCAACATGGTCCGCTTGTTTCCTGACAACCGGTTTTGCTTTTTGGCCATATCAGTTTATTGTTATTTGCAAATCGCTTGTCGTGGACCCAAAGAGATGTCAAGTAAACCAAAATGATAAACTACGTATAATTTACAAAAATAGATTTACTGTTACAGAAATATGAAGAGTTATGAGATATAACACAAAATAGTAATGTCAGTGTTATGGATAATGACGGGTTACTTGAAAGTTATCTCTTAGGTACTGTCCACCACAATTTAGGATACTCCAGAATTCAGAAGGCAAAACTTGTTAGCTCTCCACAGTAGACGCTGATTGGCTTTATTGTCGTAATATTGGAAGTAGGATGAGAGGTCCTGTAAAATCCAAAGACAATCAGTGAGTATTCACGACAGACAATAGTCACGGAGGCAGAAGTCAGATTGGATAGAAGCATACTATATTTCCACGTTTAGCGGCAGGACCAAAGTCAGTATATCCTACACAACCAAAAGTGTACACATAAACAACCTTCGTTCCACAAGTATTAGGAAGAATGCACAAAATATGTATAACGAGATGTAAAGGAAACATTATTTTTAATTTAAGTGGTTTATACGCAATTTCATGCAGTCTCCACACACTCCATTCTCTTGTGTTGTGCTTGTAGCTTTAGTTAGTGAAAGGAGATCTGTGGATTTGCTGGTTGTTAATATTACTTAACCAGTAAAATGAATATACACTGATTTCTGCTGTTCATCATTTATTTCGTTCGTTCATCATCAGATTCTCATGCATGCATCACTTTCTTTTCAGCAGGATACACATACTAGTCAAGATTTGACTGAAGGTAGAGCCACTAAACTACTTCAAAAACTCTGACATGTGATTTCAGTGAATATACTTTTACGCATACTCTGTACAACTGTAGAGTGAAATAAATTAACTACACAGCTGTATGAAAAATTGTTTTTTTTTCCTGGTATACCACATGATGTTGAAAAGCTTATATTCTTTGAGGGTGTGAATATTATCGTCATAACTTTGAGAAGAATAGATTCGTGTTGTGTGTTGAGCTACTGATGTAACAGTGAGATATTCACAACAATAATATAGTTCGCTTTAACTTTAATCGAGAGGAGAATGGATCAGCAATCAGAAATTTGACTATCATTAGAATAATGTAAATGAGCATATAACTGGGCTTTTGCTCTTCACCCCAACAGAGAAATAGCACATTGGTTCTTCGGGAGTGTTAGACGTTAGGCAATGCATGCAATATTCTGCACTTGAAGGATTGAGCAATGTGAGCTATAAATTTATTATTCCTAATCTCGAGTCTACTTGCTTATTTGGAAACATGTTTCTTTTTTTACTTGCTGGAATATCAAGCATCTTTTGCTAACAATTTATAGCTAATGCTTGAGGAAACGCTATGCAGGTTATTTCGACGGCGTACTAAATAAGAAAAACTTATTATTTGGGATTATTTTGACGATTTCTGGATACCAATTAAGTACTGAAATTCCTGTCACACTGTGTACCAAAATTATCGGCTGATGATCAGATAGGATATGTTAGGTCACATTCAAAGTATCCTGTGATAAATAAGAAATGTGCTGATTTGCCATACTAGCTACAGCTGTGAAAGTGATTGTGCTCCCAGAGTGATGGTGCAAATGTCCAGGTAAACAAAGATTACTACCAGTCATCATTTTGAAACCGAAAATACGTATTTGCTCACTCTTGTCTTATCTATAACGTTGAAACAACTGAAATAGTTCTTGCAGTATAAGGCTGGATTATCGAGATCTGATCTTTTGTTAATGTTCTTCTGGAAATGCATTAAAATGATTCAGTATTCCAAGAGTTACTAGAAGTCACTACGACGCTCACGAGTTTGGCCGGTTGTGAAGACAATGAAGAGATTTGCTTAAAGTGGAATCGAATCAGACAGACTTTAAATTGTTAAACTTGAGAGGAGTGCTGTGCAGCGTCAATGCACTGTCGAGGATTTTCCCGAAGACCTAAACGCAACGCTTATAGACTATGAGCATGAAGTAGTGAACACATTCGTCTGACGAAATGCATTTTTAAACAATCACCGCAGTGCGAATTCCGTGACCATCTGGAAATGTACGTCCATAACTATCCTGGTTTTTCACTAAATGAATTTGAAGTGGAAGTCTCATCACACGGATGTAGATTTTGTGACTTGAGACTGGATATAAACTCACAGTAAACAGAGGTTCAGTTTGAGAATTTTATGTCGCACACAGCCAGTTTACTTCTAACTGTAAAAGTTTGAAAGCAAATCTCGTGGATTACTGGTATAGATATCAGAATTCAATGTCAAAAGGAAGTCAAAACTCACCAGAATATGTAGCAGTGCTGAAGCTGCTGAAATTCAATCAGGACCTCATTAAAACTTGATCAGATAAGGGCAGTTGTGTAGTGTTAGTAGGCGGAATAGTTTGCGTCAGAAAGATCAGTGCAATTCTAAAGGATGGATCCAAATTTCGGAAATAACGAGATGCTTAGGATAGAACAAGAAATCGTCAACTCCTTTAAGTCACTGAAAACAGGACAAATCATCTCACACGAAGTAGATGAGCAGCTGAAACCAATATCCAATATCTTTTTAACGAGCTTGTGCAAACCAGTTGATTTCTTCTCGCTCGCTTCTTGGTCTTGCGGAACGGCTCCAGATCTTTGGCGGATTCCGATGCAGTAGGTCCAGCCACTCGTCTGCTATAGCTCTGATTTACAGAACAGGAAGTTAAGTGTTGGTTTGTTTGCCTTGGACTGTAGTGAAGTTGGCTTTTTAGGATTTGTCCTGGTGCGAACTTGACAGACGCAAAGACCAATCACTAATTATTCGAACTTGCTATATACCCACAAATGCGAAACCAAAGAAGACCACGATAGAATAGTCGGATGGAATGGCATATTTGAATGGTTGTGCCAAAATACCGATGCGTCCCAACTAACTGGTTAGAGAGTCGAATACGAGCAGTGCAACGTAACACGACAGTATGCCAAATGGCGAGGATGCTTGACCGGGTGCCTTCAGCTTAGCGAGTCCAGTTAAACTATCAAGGTCAGCATCAATGTCGAAAGTCGTCAAACCCTACGCTATTGATTGTGGGGAAGTGTGTGGCGCTACAGATCACCCCCTCTAGTGGGTTCGTGAGGACCCTAAGACGATACCAGCCGGAAGTAAAAACCCGGTGGTTTCTCCACTGGTAAAAGTCTTCGGATGGGCTCACTGCGTGAAGTGGGGCCTGGTTGTCTGAACTTATTCTAGGGTATCGTGGCAATTAAATAAATAAAACACAATAAATGAAATTGTACGTCGGTGGTGGTCCTCAGTTCCTTTTGACGATCCGTTCAGTGCTCGTTGCACCTGGAATATAAATAAAAGTCTTTAATACCACGAAAACGTTTCTTAAAAATGAGAATTATTTATATATAAACACATCAAAAAATGAAAATTCACGCTTATTTTCACCGTTTATTTCAAAAAAGTTTCATTACATAGTAATAAAAATTGATATCAAGAAAAAGGCAGAGTGTACAAGGGTTTGAATTGAGGTATCGGGTAGCAGTCCGGAGTTGTTTCGTCGTTAAGTCCTTGGTAATCACCGGTTGGACGCCTGTCGATGCCATCCGTTTTGGGAACCATGTGCAATGGCGATGCCCAAGGACTGTTTGACGGTCTGATAATGCCCAGTTCGAGCATGTGGTCGAATTCACTTTTCGCCGTTTGGAGCTTATCGGGGGCTAAACGGCGCGCTTTGGATGCCACAGGTGGACCTGTGGTTGTGACGTGATGCATAACATTGCTGGTTATGCACGGAAGAGTGTGCTTCGGTCTTTGTAACTCTGGATATTTCTCCAGAACTGCCTGGTAGGACGCGTCGGCTGATTGTTTAGTCCTAACGATGGCTAAACTCGGACCTACATAGGTGGTGCCGCCAATAGATAACTTTGTGTTGTTATCTATCAGTCGTCGACGGCGAGCATCTACGAGTAGATCGTAATGGTTTAGCAAATCTATGCCAATGATGGGCATAGAGACGTCGGCAAGGAGGAAGATCCAGTGGATAGGTTTGCGTAAACCTAAGTTGAGGTAGGCATAACGTCTCCCGAATGTCGCGATTGCCTTGCCGTTGGCTGCTTGAAGATTGAAGGATGGGTCAAGATGACGCTCCTTTGTCGTTGCTGGAAGAACTCTAACTTCTGCGCCGGTGTCGACGAGGTAGCGGACTTTCGTTTTAACGTCTGTGACGTAGAGCAAACGGCTTTTTCCGCCGGCTACGGTTGCCGTGAGCACGTGCCGGCGTGACCGTTTCCCGAGTTTGTGTCCTTGTTAAAACGGCATGGTTTACGACATTTTCTGGCTTCGTCTCCGTAAGTGTTATGAAACCAGCACCATTCAGGGTTTTCCACCCTGTTGGGTTTCGTTTTAGGGCTACCACGCGACTTGCTGCGATGCGCCAAGGTGCGTTTCTGTGAAGTGCTACGTGATCTAGGACTTCGAGATCGTAGCAACCGTTTCACAGAGTTGCACAACTTGGTCACCTCTGAATCCTGGCGCTCTGGTTTGTCGCAGATAGAATATACGTTGGAGACGGGTCTGCTGGATATCTCCAGTATTTTATCTGCTGAGGCTGCCAGGTCGTCGAGTGGGACTGACTGCAGTGTCACCAACACGGTTTGCACCGGTTGTGGTAGTTTCGAGAGAAATAGTTCTCGGAAGAAACCATCGTCAAATGTTCGTGCACCGATTACTTCTCGCATGCGTGCGAGGACTTCAGTAGCTGAGTGGCTGCCTAGCTCGATGTTACGAAGTAATTCGTCTAGACGTTGGCGATCTGTGAGATCGCTTTTCTTCAAGAGTGCGGCCTTTAGAAGTGCACAAGGGTCACTTACTTCAGGATTAAACATGTTTGCTGTAACATACCTGTTTAATTCTCGCGGTAGTGACCGTATGACAGCAAGAAATCCAGAATGAGGATCTGAGACACCCTGTTCTCGAAAATCTGCCTCGGCATACAGAAACCATGTTTCTGCATTGTCTGGCCAATATGGCACGAGTTGGATCGTGTTCTTAGTCGGCTTAATACGAATAAGCTTGGGAGTGTGGTCGGACATGAGAAGGTGTAGTAAATGGATATATAAATGTTATCGAAATGAAAACAATAAACAAATATAAAATGGAACAGGCTCACCAATTCAATATTTGTTATCGGTCGGGATATTTGATCACGTCCAGCTCACCAATTTAGGATTTGTCCTGGTGCGAACTTGACAGACGCAAAGACCAATCACTAATTATTCGAACTTGCTATATACCCACGAATGCGAAACCAAAGAAGACCACGATAGAATAGTCGGATGGAATGGCATATTTGAATGGTTGTGCCAAAATACCGATGCGTTCCAACTAACTGGTTAGAGAGTCGAATACGAGCAGTGCAACGTAACACGACAGTATGCCAAATGGCGAGGATGCTTGACCGGGTGCCTTCAGCTTAGCGAGTCCAGTTAAACTATCAAGGTCAGCATCAATGTCGAAAGTCGTCAAACCCTACGCTATTGATTGTGGGGAAGTGTGTGACGCTACAATCTACTTACACCGAGGTGAGGTGAGTAGGGGTGCAAAGGCACGAAAATCTTAGGTAATCGAGGCTAACGTATGGCAGGTGGAAGGAGTGTAAAGAGCCTAAATGGTTACAATAGAAAGAAAACTGGTTGGGGTGGCTTGACATCACTTCGTGTTCCAGCTATGCGTGGGTAGACCGTAAGTCTCTGCATGACTGTCCAGCCTCTTCTTGAAGCTTTCAACAGTTGAGGCAGAGAACACCTCTGCTGGTAGTGCGTTCCAGTACCCACAGACTCGTGGGGAGAAAGACTGTGAACGCACGTGCGTTTTTGACCTCTGAGGTGCTATTCTATTGGGGTTTCCCAGAGGATCTCCGTAGTGGCCACTCGGTCGGACTCCTCTGTTTGGTTGACTTGGGTTACTCATTATTTTGTAAGCCATTATTAAGTCGCCACGTATCCTTCGATAGCTAAGGGAGTATAGACCTAGGCCTTTGAGTCTGTCCTCATGTGGTTTTCGTTGCATTCCAACAACCCCTTTCGTGGTTCACCTCTGGACTTTCTCCAGTAAGTTCGCGCCTCTTTTCAGCTGTGGTGGAGCGAAGACGTTATGGACCCTAAGTGGGGCCGTATGTTAGTCTTGTAGAGCTTCAGGAAGAGTTCTGGGGTGAGGGCACCCAGTTGTCTACGCACAAAGTGTAGTACCCCATTTGCTTTTGAGACATCACTTGGGTAATTGTAACTGGTGTCCAGTTTCTCCATCACCGTTAGACCCTGGCCTTTTTCTACTGTGGCATGGGACGGACGTGAACCACAGAGATAGCAGGATGTCCTCTGGGGGTCAGGAGTTTGGAAAAACATGGATCGGCACTTATCCAGATTAAATGCCAGTTCGTTCTTAGCTCCCAATTCCTCTAGTGTTCGGAGGTCCTTCTGTAAAGCCATAGATTCCGCCCCGCAAGTTATTACCCTCCATAACTTGACATCGTCAGCGTGTAGGAGAGTCGGGGAGGTGATATGCTGCGGTGAGTCATTTACGAACAGTAAGAACGACAGCAGGCCCAAGATTGTTCCTTGTGAGACACCTGATGAGGATGTTCTCCAAGTTGAGTAGACCCTGTTGACTTTCGTGCAGAACTCCCTATTTTCTAAGCAGTTCTGCAGCCACGATAGCACCTGGCTGCGAATACCTGACCCAGCTATCTTATGTATTAGGATATGGTGTGAGGCGGTGTCAAAGGCCTTGGCGAAATCCAGAAAAATTACGTGGACCGGGGCCTTGAGATCCCGGCATGCTGTCCAGTGGTCATGGGCCGTCAGGAGGTTGGAGGCAGAGGACCTACCCTTCCGGAAGCCATGTTGAGCTTCACTGAGTGCCCGCTTGGTGTCCAGGTATTCTCTGATACGGTCGTCCATCACACTTTCCACTACTTTTTATATTACTGGTAGAAGTGCTATGGGTCTATAACGGTTGCGATTCTGTCTGTCTCCCACTTTGAAGATGGGAGAAAGGATAGCCCATTTCCACTCTCGTGGGAGCTTTCGCTCATCCAAGGAGTGTCGGAAGAGGTTGCAGGGTGGACCATTTAGGGTACTTGCACATTCTTTCAACATGGATAGGCGAATGTCGTCGCACCCTGGGGACTGTCCCGCGCTTAACTTTGAAAGCTTGTTGAGCACAGCAACGCGAGTTACCTGTATTTAGTGTAACTCAGTAGCGTCGGGTAACGTTGGGGGCTGTTCGTGCAATTGGTATGCTCACTTTCTTGATGGAATGTTGAGCCGTGTGTCAAATGTGGTGCTCGGCATTTCAGCATTCTCCTGTCCAGAGAGGTTTTCTCCGTTCGGACCTTTTATGACACATTCTCCTTGGCTTGTCGATTTTCTTTTTGCCATGAATCGGTAAAGGTTTTTAGGGTTTGCCCCAAGCCTTTTAGCGAGGTTGCACTGGAACGACCTCCTGTCTCCCTACACCTTTATGTTGCTTCGATTCCGTAGAGTCATGTATGCGTCATGGTCGTCCTGTTCTCTGGAGAGTCGCCATGTGTGCGATGCCCTTCTCTTGGCTTTTATAAGGCGCTCAGTGCCCCGTTTTAGCCACGACGCTCGCTTTCTGGTTGTTGTTACCGCCAAAGGAACGTTTTGCAAGACGGCCGCCTTAATGATATCTTTTACCAGTTTCCAGTGCTGGTCGATCGGTAAGGAACACCAATCCACTGGCCGCGAAACTGCTGAAAGGCTCTTGTTCATAGCTTCGGAATTTGCCTTGCTGTAACATAGGTAAGAGCGAGGTCCCTGCCATGATAGCTCTTCACTAGTTACCAGGTTGAACATTACCGTAGCGTGATCGCTACTTCCAAGAGGGGTTTGTACCTGAACGTATTCAACCAGAAGGGGATAACTAGTCAGTAGGTAATCCAGTTTAGATGGTTTACCATCTGACCCCCAGCGGGTGTTGTCGCTGATTTCTTCCTGCAGTCCAGCCACTTGGATGGCGTTTAGCAGGTTACAGTCGAACTTCTGGCTCGGGATAGTGCCACCTTGCTCTAGGTTGAGGGTTGAAACGTTGAAGTCACCAGCTATTAAAATGTGGTCGTACCCTATAGTTGACACCGTGGGTATTGCTTGGAGTAGTTTTTAGTTGTGTTCCAAGTTGCTATTAGGAGATCTATAGATTCCTCCAACCAGGAATTTGATGTGTTTGACCTTGAAGTCGCACCAGATAGAGTCTGGGAGCTCTGTCAGTGCCGTGTCAGTGGTTTGTTTACTTCTGGACCACTTGTTCACGTATGTCGCAACTCCCCCTCCGTCCCTATATTCTCTGTCTCTCCTGAACAGAATCATATCATCTACGTTACCTTCGGTGTCAATCATGTCCGGTGACAACCACGTTTCTATCAGGATCATGATTTTCTGGGCGAGGTCAAGACAGGGGGGTCAGAGCTCTGGCATTTTACTTCGGAGCCCTCTCACGCTGCTGTAGAGACACTTGGAGGTGCTGCTCGTAACGTGAGATTTCTCCGAGTTAACTGGCACTGGTTTGGACGTGGCGGTTTCTACTGACTGGCCAGTTCCAGTGCAACCGGCCCAGTTGAGTTTTTTCCCTCGTCGACTGGTGCATTCGGTGGTGAGTGGAGGTTGCTGGTCTCACTCTCAACGTTTCGGTTTGGGGTTACGGTGGCCTGAGCACAGGGCGTAACTGCTGTCTGTTGTTGTCACAGTGTCCTCGGTCTGCTTTCACAGCAGCGAACGTTGCCACCTATGGTGCTGTTGACTCTGTACCACGTCTCCAGCACTCTGGTGAGTACTTCTGGGGATTCGAAGTTGATAGCCATTAGTCTGGGTGAGGTTATGGTTGTCAGATGCAGGGGCGTGGTAGTCTGCTAATCGTCGCAGCTGCAACCTGCTCAGCTCCATCCGAGCCGGTAACCACTCCCATTGTTTGACGTCGTGTGTGTACTTCTCACCTGGGGTACCGGTCACCATTTCAGGTATTCCATGAACGATCATGGTCGTGTGTTTTAGTGAACCAGCTGCCTCTCGAGATGTCTTTCTGAACACCTATGATCGGTCAGATCTGGCTCTAATGTTGGACGATCTGTTGATGACCAATTTGTGCGACAGTAAGGGGAACTCTCCGGCGTCCCTACTTGAGCCTAGAGTCACTCTTATCGGCGGAGGCTTCCCTGAGGGTGAGTGGGTGCCCTTGCATAGTCGACACAGCTTTGCCTCGAGAACGCCCAAACCTAGCATGGCACAGAGGGAGTCCCACTGGTGCCTGTCAAACTTGTCCTTATGTTCCAGAAGGCCATTATCACGGACGGGAACGTTAAACAGAATGACAGAGCTAGACCGGTCAGCGATGCCAATATTATTCGATTCTATAGGTGCTTTTCACTGGTGCTCCGAGTTTTTTTCCACCCTGACCCGTTCCTATGCTGTCCGTTGGATGCTGTTTCTGGTGTGTCTCCGTGGCTTGAGGTGGATGCAGTTGTCTTTGGTGTAGGCAGTGTTCCGTTAGGCTTGGAACCTCTCATGTTTTTGACCTTCAGTAGGCCATTGCCAAAATCATCTGGAGAGTGAATATTCCCTGTGACACTGGTTTGGACGGATACCTGCTTTTTGATTACTGGAGATTTATCGGTTACTCTGAGTAAGCCTGAAGCTAGGTGCGGTCACAGACGGTACTGTGGGCGAATGTACCAAAACCACGTGCACGGGTGACGCGTCATAAGGCTACAGTATCCATGTTGCACTTCTTCGGCACGTCGGCAATGAACTTATCTGTTGCAGCTGTTGCACTCAAAGGCAGCATCACTTTTAGTTGCAGTGAGAGCACATGTGTGGCAGTTGCCATCATGTCCACTAGGTTTTTCCGAACGTTTATGCCCTACTCCTTGACGTTTCCGCCTAGTGGTTCTCACTGGGGGATCGGGGTGGGCGCAGGGAGTGGCATGGGGCTCTGGGTTTACTTGACTAGGTATAGTGATGTTTACGGTGCCGGGAAGACTGGTTGCACAGCTAACTGCAAGTGTTGCAAGCCGTGATTGTGATCGACCAGGAGAGGTGGACTTGGGTGGTGCGTTCGTATCCTCAGTTGCTTTCTTTGCCACGCTTTGTTGTCCCGCAGCTCCAGCCCTAGTAACTACCGAGAATAAGGTCGTCAGTAACTGTGGCTGGATTGTACTCAAAGCACTTCTACCGCTTGCCTTTTTTGGGGTCAGCACACTTTTACCACGCATATTAATATTAATAAATAGATGAAGATAAAAAGAGTAGAGCAATGAAAATGCGTGGCAGTAAACAGAAGACTCTCGACCTCACCTTCAATTGTCTGTTCCTGCGACTCTGTCGAAGTTCAAAAACTACCAAGTCCTGGGTGTCGATGTTAGTGAGATATATTTTGCTGCATATACGGCAATCTGAGCTATAACAGTTCGTCGAGACAGCTAGACCTGCTACATAGTCGTCCGTTTGGAGCGTAGTAGTGGCGCTGAAGTAAGCAGTGATATTTTATGCAGCAAGATTGTTGCAGAAAAGTTGAAAGCTCCTAGTGGATGGTTGTAAATGTGGATTTTGTCGAGATGGATAGGATGAGTTAAAACAAGTAGAGGAGCCAATACTTCCAGATTATAGGGACTATCAAAAATTCATAGAGATGACTTACTACTAAGACCAATTTTAAATTAGTGTTCACGTCAGGCAGTAGTTAATGAGGACAGAAGTCGGAGTGGATGGAAAGGCACTATATTTCCAGGTTTTAAAAGAAGGAGAGTGGTGTCACCACGGCCAGGATAACAGTTTTTGAAGTTGTAGAGATAAACAACACTCGATTTCACACGTATTGGGAAGGATGCAGAAAAGTGTGAAAAAAGTGGCCAAAGGGAAACATTCTTTTTGACAGAAGAGATTTATGCATAACTTCGTGCAGTCTCCCCACCCATTATCTTGAATACTTTCAATAAAAGAAATCCGTTAAAAAGGCGAGTTACTAGTCACCTTGAAGTTCTTGAAAAGGTGCATTCTGCATCCGTTACTCACCAGAGACTTCAAGACTATGGGCGTAAATCTTTTGAAAATAGACTTGAAACACGTTCATGAAGGCAGAACTGATAGAGAAGGTTGGGGAAAAAACACCAGATGGGGACCAGATGGAAAAGGATCACCGCTGGACCACGTCCTAACAGATGACGATTTTTTGGTGGACGATATCTGTGTCCGAACCCCCTAGGTAGAAGTGATCACGCATTGGTGAGATTCTCTCTGGTAATCGAAGAGACACTACCATTAGTTGAGCGAGAAGCGTTCCGCTGTTACTGAAAAGCAGACTACCACCTCACGGACAACGAATTCCCGGAGGCTGCATGGCCACGGGAATGGAACTCATTATTGGTAGACTAATACTGGATTCAGATTAAAGACAGTATCTGGAGTGCTATCGAAAGGTGTTCCAGAATTAACCAGACGGCCGCCTCTCAGACGGTCTTGGGTAAATCGCGCAACCCAAAGACAAATAGAGAGGAAAACGAAGGCATGGTACTGGGGGCGTACATCACCCAAAGAACCGGACATTCATAGCTACAAGACGTTGCGAAACTTGTGTAGTATAAGAATTCATAATGACAGGTATACGTACCAAAGCAACCTGGCTTAGCAGTTAGGCCGCAGTCCGAAAAGTCTGTATCTGTTTATTTCATAACGCAAACCGACGAATTGGGGCTTAATCCTGACCACGGGACCGGCCGGAGAACCCTTGAGCAGCAGTGAGATAGCGAAACTGTTGAGCAGTCGATTTGACGAGCAACTCAACCCAGTAGTACACCCTCCATCAACATCTAGCAATGTAACAAAGTCCCAGAACTGCAATACACAGCCGATGAACGTGAAGATTTCGTCAAACCAAGTGTTTGCGAAACTTTCAACACCGAGAATAGGGAAATCCCGGGGCTAAGACGACGTAAAACCGGTTGCCCTACGCAAATGTGCCGACCTTCAAAGTATACCCATATGCAGCCTGCTCACACCCTCACTGGGAGTAAGTCAGCCGCCAAAACAAAGGAAGCTTGCCATTCTCTCACCAATCTTTAAAGGGGGAGACAGAAAGAACTCATGTAATTGCAGATCAATAGTATTACTCCCCATACTTTCCAAGGTACTCAAAAGCCTGGTTTCAGGTGTTATTTGGGGCTACCTTTACAGAAACTGTAGCGTCACACACTTCCCCACAATCAATAGCGTAGGGTTTGACGACTTTCGACATTGATGCTGACCTTGATAGTTTAACTGGACTCGCTAAGCTGAAGGCACCCGGTCAAGCATCCTCGCCATTTGGCATACTGTCGTGTTACGTTGCACTGCTCGTATTCGACTCTCTAACCAGTTAGTTGGAACGCATCGGTATTTTGGCACAACCATTCAAATATGCCATTCCATCCGACTATTCTATCGTGGTCTTCTTTGGTTTCGTATTTGTGGGTATATAGCAAGTTCGAATAATTAGTGATTGGTCTTTGCGTCTGTCAAGTTCGCACCAGGACAAATCCTAAATTGGTGAGCCCGACGTGATCAAATATCCCGACCGATAACAAATATTGAATTGGTGAGCCTGTTCCATTTTATATTTGTTTATTGTTTTCATTTCGATAACATTTATATATCCATTTACTACACTTTCTCATGTCCGACCACACTCCCAAGCTTATTCGTATTAAGCCGACTCGAACACGATCCAACTCGTGCCATATTGGCCAGACAATGCAGAAACATGGTTTCTGTATGCCGAGGCCGATTTTCGAGAACAGGGTGTCTCAGATCCTCATTCTCGATTTCTTGCTGTCATACGGTCACTACCGCGAGAATTAAACAGGTATGTTACAGCAAACATGTTTAATCCTGAAGTAAGTGACCCTTATGCACTTCTAAAGGCCGCACTCTTGAAGAAAAGCGATCTCACAGATCGCCAACGTCTAGACGAATTGCTTCGTAACATCGAGCTAGGCAGCCACTCAGCTACTGAAGTCCTCGCACGCATGCGAGAAGTAATCGGTGCACGAACATTTGACGATGGTTTCTTCCGAGAACTATTTCTCTCGAAACTACCACAACCGGTGCAAACCGTGTTGGTGACACTGCAGTCAGTCCCACTCGACGACCTGGCAGCCTCAGCAGATAAAATACTGGAGATATCCAGCAGACCCGTCTCCAACGTATATTCTATCTGCACAAACCAGAGCGCCAGGATTCAGAGGTGACCAAGTTGTGCAACTCTGTGAAACGGTTGCTACGATCTCGAAGTCCTAGATCACGTAGCACTTCACAGAAACGCACCTTGGCGCATCGCAGCAAGTCGCGTGGTAGCCCTAAAACGAAACCCAACAGGGTGGAAAACCCTGAATGGTGCTGGTTTCATAACACTTACGGGGATGAAGCCAGAAAATGTCGTAAACCATGCCGTTTTAAGAAGGACACAAACTCGGGAAACGGTCACGCCGGCACGTGCTCACGGCAACCGTAGCCGGCGGAAAAAGCCGTTTGCTCTACGTCACCGACGTTAAAACGAAAGTCCGCTACCTCGTCGACACCGGCGCAGAAGTTAGCGTTCTTCCAGCAACGACAAAGGAGCGTCATCTTGACCCATCCTTCAATCTTCAAGCAGCCAACGGCAAGGCAATCGCGACATTCGGGAGACGGTATGCCTACCTCAACTTAGGTTTACGCAAACCTACCTACTGGATCTTCCTCCTTGCCGACGTCTCTATGCCCATCATTGGCATAGATTTGCTAAACCATTACGATCTACTCGTAGATGCTCGCCGTCGACGACTGATAGATAACAACACAAAGTTATCTATTGGCGGCACCACCTATGTAGGTCCGAGTTTAGCCATCGTTAGGACTAAACAATCAGCGACGCGTCCTACCAGGCAGTTCTGGAGAAATATCCAGAGTTACAAAACCGAAGCACACTCTTCCGTGCATAACCAGCAATGTTATGCATCACGTCACAACCACAGGTCCACCTGTGGCATCCAAAGCGCGCCGTTTAGCCCCCGATAAGCTCCAAACGGCGAAAAATGAATTCGACCACATGCTCGAACTGGGCATTATCAGACCGTCAAACAGTCCTTGGGCATCGCCATTGCACATGGTTCCCAAAAAGGATAGCAACGACTGGCGTCCAACCGGTGATTACCAAGGGCTTAACGCCAAAACAACTCCGGACTGCTGACTCATACCTTTCGTTTACGGTTTGACTGCAACTTTACACGGAATGAACATTTTCTCCAAAATCGATTTGGTCAAAGCGTACAACCAGATACCTATGGCAGCAGAAGATATCGCGAAAACAGCCATTATTACTCCTTTTGGCCTGTTTGAATTCCTGCGCATGCCATTTGGTCTTCGGAATGCAGCACAAACATTCCAACGCTTTATGATGATGTCTTCCGTGGTTTGAATTTTGTTCATGTCTACATCGATGACTGTCTAATTGCGAGTCCAGATAAGGAAACTCACCTCAAACATTTGGACCTCGCATTCGAAAGACTGAAAAAACATGGCATCACAGTTAACTTACAGAAGTGTGAAATAGGAGTTGAATCACTCAGCTTCCTTGGGCATACCATTGACAACAAAGGTATACGCCCATTGAGAGATAAAGTGGCGGCTACCACAAACTATCCAGGGCCGACCACTGTGAAACATCTCCGCACTTTCAATGGCCTGGTAAGTTATTACCGAAGGTTTATCCCCAACTGTGCCTCTGTCATGAGACCACTAACAGATCTACTTCGAGGAACTACGAAGTTCGTGTCTCTGGACAACGTAGCTAGACTTGCTTTCTCGAAAGTCAAGGAAGCCATTTCGAACGCAACCATGCTCATGCATCATGACCCCAATGCTCCTCTGAGTATTGCCGTTGATGCATCTGATTCAGCAGTTTTGCAACAATTGACTGACAACCAGTGGCAACCGTTAGCCTCTTTCTCGAGGCGGCTGCAAGAGGTGGGAACAAGATACAGTACATTTGGTAGGGAACTCCTAGCTATGTACTGTTCTGTACGCCATTTTCGACATTCGGTGGAAGGTCGTGATTTCATTATTTTCGCAGACCACAAACCGTTGACCTTTTCCCTCAGCCCGGCGTCTGACAAATGCCCCCCGCGTGGGTCGCGACAGCTGGATTACATTTCCCATTTCACATCAGACATCCACCAAATTTGTGTGGCAGATAACTCCTTAGTAGATTCACAATCACGAGTAGCTTAGATGAACCATATCGGGGGCTTTGATCTCGTTGAATTAGCTCGGCGTCAAAAGGAAGACCTTGAGCTGCGTCATGAGTTGTCGTCCACAACTCTCAAGCTACGATTGTGTCCGGTCGGGTCAGACAAGGATGCAATTTTGTGCGATGTCTCTGTTAGTCAACCACGCCCAATAGTTCCGAAGAGTTGTCGACGCAACGTCGCCAAGACGTTGCACAAACTCCCTCATCCAGGTGTACGAGCCACCATTAGGCTTGTCGCACAACGTTTCTGCTGGCCTGGGATGAACAAAGACGTTGAGGTGTGGGCTTAGTCGTGCTTAGCTTGTCGAAAGTGCAAAGTCACGTGACACACGAAAAGCCCTTTAGGCTCTTTTCTAGCCCCAGATGTGCGTTTCGACCACGTCCATATAGATACTGTAGGACCTTTACCAGAATCTAATGGATGTGCTTACAATTTCATTTATGTGGATCGTTTCACGCGATGACCGGAAGCAGTACTGCTGAGACAGTAGCCCGTGTTTTCGTCGAAAGATGGATTGCGAACTCCGGATGTCCATCTTACGTCACAACCGACCTTGGGCGCCAATTTGAGTGTGGATTACTTCACGCTCTAACGGCACTTTTAGGTTGCATCCGGTTCCGAACGACAGCCTAACATCCACAAGCAAATGGCATGGTAGAGAGGTTCCATCAACAACTGAAAGCTTCCCTTTCAGCTGCAAACATACCCCAGTGGACCGAGGTTCTGCCTCTAGTCCTACTAGGCATTCGTAACGCCTTGAAAGTTGATGCTGGATGCACCCCTGCAGAACTCGTCTATGGGACCAATCTTCGCTTACCAGGTGAGTTTGTTTCTCCCTCAACTTTCAAACATGTTTCCGACAGGGCGTCTTACGTGACTAGGCTCACGAATGCAATGCGTTCAGTTAGGCCTTCTCTGGTTAGACCTTAAACGACTGATGTCTTCCTTCACCCCAGTTTACAAAAGACACCACACGTGTTTATTCGCCACGACATCGTTCGTCGACAGCTTGAACCACCCTACGTTGGGCCATTCAAAGTGATCAAGCGACACAAGAAATTCTACATAATTGAGCGAGATGGACGTGAAGATGGCTGGATGACTGGGATGACTGGACTACTAAATGCGACAACAAGCAACAATTTCACGTTACCTTCTTAGACTTAGCCAAGGCTTTTGATAGTGTCCCACACCGCATTACGCTCGCCAAACTAGCAAAAGTGGGTATCATTGAACCACTCTTAGCGTGGCTTACAGCACAACTAGAGGATAGAGAATTCTGCACTAGAGTAAATGGAATTCGATCAAACCGGAGAAATGCAAGGCGATGTGTCTTAGAGCCCAGAAGCGATGAAAATACCCTCACCAAGTGTGTAACCGTCGGGGTACCCACGGAGGACTTACAACTAAACTTCTCTGGCACACTGGATACTGGTGCTAACTATAAGGGATAGGCAGCAGGCATTATCTATTTTCTAGGAAGACAGCTTGGAGCGCTTAGTCCAAAATTATTCCTCATGATATCTAAAACCTACTTTAGACCACATCCTATTAAAGAGAGACGCGACTACCCCGAAGAAGGTGCAGAGAAGGGCGACATGGTCAGTTGTCGGACTGATGGGTGAAACATACGCTTAACTCCTGAGACAGCTTAATTTGCTCGCTTAAATTTGTAAAAGGAAAGGAGGTGATCTAATAACGGCCTAAAAGATCATTCACCAAGTGGACCACTCAAAAGGTGCAACGTAATCGGCACGAAACCGGTAGTCCCATCGAAAAATAACTCGCATAACCTACCATAGGGCAGAGGCAGGAGTGAGGTCAAACTTCTCACGTGAAGTGAATGCCCGGTGCAACACTCTAACCAATAAATTGACCAGAACCCCATCAGCTGACTGCTGGATAAGTACATGAGCGCAAAAGGCTTGCCACGAACATTCGTCGATAGAACCTGTAGGTGTGCTCACCCACCTTTACATTCGTCAACTTCAGTATCTGCAACAGGATGCATTGATTTTGTTATTACCAGTAACATTTATCCTTTCATAAATACTTTTCACTCCTCTATTTCTCACTTCCCACTCATACCATTTCTGGCACTTTTTAAGTGACACTTAGTACTTACTTGCAGATGCTTACAAAAACGGGAACTAAAAAAAGTTAGTAGATTTTAACAGCAGCTCCGTTGTCCCTTCAAAGAAACAGGTTGCAGTTTCCGAAAAAAATGCCTTACAATAAACCGTTACACTGTGACTGTGACGGTGGCATACCAGGTCAGTATTACGGCTTTATGAGGAAGTGCCGATGTAAGTGTATGTGGTATGTGTCCAGAGTGTCGGAAATCACTGGCCATCACCAGTGGTAAAGTGGAAAACTGAGTACAGCCAAAAATGTTACTAAATTCCACTCCAAGTGAGACACAAAAGAAGTCCTATATCGCCGCAACTCAAACGATTCAACGGAACTGAACAACCCGAGGAAATAGGTTGCGTTGAGAACACGTGGACGGATTTTAATAAAGTAAAGGGTAGGTCGAAAGAACCGGCTACCGAGCCCAATACCCCACATCCACAGGACGAGAGAACGGATTCCATCATCCCGTTCAACGTCCCTATACCAACAGACTCATTCTTAGGAAAAAGAGAATAGTCTGACAAAGAGAAGTGGGATGACTGTTGCAGAAGGTTGGGAATAGAAACCATCGCAGCCAACTTACGCCGGCTATCCAGAGGAAGTAGACCACCCCGAGATGACCCGCCGTCTCTCAGGGTATCAGCAATGGAAGACACACAGTCGGAGAACATACTGCTGTTGTCGCGCTAACCAGACATTGCAGGCTCCTGCCCCAGGGCGGCCGAGAAAAAGTCCTCACACACAAGATGGCAACCATGGTGGCGCACGGAATACCCGAACTGGAGGGTGGATCCACAGAGTGTGATAATTACCTCCATGATGTCGAGCAGTGTGGGTGGCTAATGGCTTGGAAATTCGCCTACTAGTAACGTAAGTAGGTTGCCAAGACCTACGCACTTGCAGAGCATTTCCTTGCCAAGATTGCTAGCTGTACGCTTTGACTGCAAAGCACCACTAACGGAAGCCGCCACAGCATGATACCGTGTAAAAGACTAAATAGAAGGTGCTATACAATGCTGTGAAAGTATACCACGGGCTTTCAGACTAGAAGATAGGAGGCAACCTCCGAGAATACTGCAAACAGCACTGGCCAGAAAAGAACTAGCTGGTGAGCCACCTGTAGAAATAATAAACGGTACCGCCACATTAACACCAGGATGCCAAGAGGAACCAAAAAAAGGAGACCAGCCGGTCCAGTAGGAACGCCCTGTCGAAGGAAATATCTACAGCTACGACTTCTTCAAACGACTATTGGATGAGTATATGAGCGAAAGTTGGCTTAATGAGAACATTTATCAGTAGCAACTGATGATATGCCCTTCCATCCTTGTATTCCCTAATTCTAGTATCTTCAATAAGATGCATTTCTCCCCCCCCCCCCTATATTAATACCATTAACACTTATCTTTTCATAAGTACTTTTCACTCCTTTTTTTCTCATTCCCTACTCACCCTATTTCTAGCACTTTTTAAGTAATGCTTAATAATTACTCGTAGGTGTTTGGAGAAGCAGGGGTTGCAAACAGTTAACTGATCTTATCCGCAGCTCTGGTGTCATACTGAAACAAAACAAGCTACAATTGGCAAATAAAATACCTCCAAATAGAAAATCACTACCTCCAAAGCTATAAGCAGGAAAAGTCAAAGATGTCTGCGACCATCGAAGGAGTACAACCAAACAAAAGAACAGAGCCTCAAGGCCTAGAAGTGAGAGCTCAAAAACTACAAGTTTTCTCTACTGGCACTATTGATGCTGGATGTTTTCGGATGCAACCATTATTTCCAAAACGATAAGCAGGCAAAACGTAGACTTCTGGGATCACCGGAGAATTATAACCAGAGAAAAGAACTGAGTCTCAGGACCTAGAAGACGAGAGCTCAAAAATCACAAGTGTTATTTATACACACCACAGATGTTAGATAACAATGAATACCTCGCAGTTCGGTGCGCGAAAAGCATAACGACCGTTACAGAGAGGTAAAGGTAGGTGGGGGATAGTTAAAGTTACACTTGGGTAGTAAGGCTAAAGAATTTGCGATAAATTAATATCTAGTGGAATAAAACTCACAGTAAGCAGTAGTGTAGCAGTTTGAATGCATCGAATGTTTATCTAGTGTGACTAACAGTAGTAAGTGAAACATCGATGTCAGATAGTGGTTTCTTAGGATATCAAAGAAATAACTGAACTGGAGATATCCTAGAGTAAAACATTGCTTCTGTGCATGGTCTTATTCTAACATACCATACTTCATTTGTTGGCATACTTAACGTTCACCTTTTAATTTAACACTTAAGAATATACCAGATTACACTTTACTTTATCTTCGACTGCCTGACACACAGTCTAGGATAATAAAAAGGGATAGTATTTTGGAGACCTTATACAAACACGAGTGTCATATCTGAGCACGACAGTGTAATACTGGAAGAAGGAAAAACGTACTTCCGTGGATAACAATTTTCTGTTGATTGATGTCAGTGGAAGAGGGGAATGTAGTTGTCGCGATGGCTGAGTTCACAGCAGCACCTGCTAAGGATGACTTGCGTTTTCTTGGTCTTGACTAGTTTGAAAACCTTAGTCTTTCGGACACACCTGTGTCTGCTGTTTGTAATCAAGTCAAACGTGCGCTGACAGTCAACATTTTCCAAAGGTATTCAAGCGTATGTTACCTACTACGAAGATTTTCCGAGATCATGCAAACGGATTATATGAAGTTCTTGCCGAAACACACAGTGACACCTCACATTGTCCTCCAGTCTCATCGAAACCTCGATGATTAGACCCTATAAGGTTTCAGATAGCCATACAGGAATTCAATAAGCTTCTGAAGTCGGAACTTATACGCCCTTCCAAAATCCCATGGTTATCACTCCTGTACATGGCTCCTAAAAAGTTATCAGGTGATATACAAACTTGCTGTAGTTATCGAGAGCCAAATAAGTACATGGTCCCTGATAGATATCCGATTCCTTACACAGATGATTTTATGATCTCCATGACAAGATTAAATTTTTTTTTCAAGATTGGTCTCGTGCGAAACCATGGATCTCAATAGTGTTCCTAGCACCTCAGGATGCTTTTCGAACGCTTGCGTGAGTATGGTATAATCACTTCACAGAAATGCGAATTCGACATAGGATCTCTGCAGTTTTCGGGTCACATATTTTATGCTGAAAGTGTTAAACTGGTTCCACAATAAACAGATTTAAATAAAGAATATTCTGTTCCAGACTCGTTTTGAAAGCTATGAAGTTTTCCTGGGTTAAAAAGCCCATAGACGTTTCATACCTAACTGTTCTAGAATAGCCCAGCCGCTGACATATTTGCTGAAAGGTCGAGCCAAAGTATTTCACATGACCCAAGCGGCCCTTGATGCTTCTTCTAAGTTCTGAAACTTTTCTCTCCTCGTGGTTCAGAAGCATCAGTAGCAGTCATAACAAATGCTTCGAAAGTTGCTGTGGGCGGTCCTACAACAGTTTGTCCATGCTCAACGAGAAACATTGTCTTTTTTCTAGAAACGACTTAATGCTCCGGAATCGCGATACAGTACGTTCGACAGAGTTATTAGGGATTTAATCAGCTATCAAACAATTCAGATGTATTCTTGTAGAGTACGCTTTTACAATGTTCATAGACAAGTGTTCGCCGGGAGAAGTTCGGCATTTGGACTTTAATTCACAATTCACTTCAGATGTGTAATATGCTAAAGGCAATAAAAATGAGGCAGTTGACGCTTTGTCTCGTATTTATGTAAACGTCTTGAAACGCGACCATATTGGCCTTGTAGAAATGGTAGTTACAGGCGACAGATGAGGACCTAAAGTAATCAAAAGATAATCTAAATACTTCACTGCGTCTTCAAGAAGTGATACTCGGTTACCCTCTATCCATCATCTGTAATATTTTTAAGAGCAAACCACTTGCCTCTATAAATGAGACTATTATTCTTGTATTGGATGCATAGCATTTCTCATCCTGGTATTCGAGCTACGGTTAAGTCAATTACAGACCGATTCATCTGGACAAATATGAATCGACATCTTTGACAGTGGTCCACAGCCTTTTCAGCATGCTAGCGATCAAAAGTGCAGAGGAATATTCTTTCGCCTACCAGCAAATTCTGCGCACCATACGGTAGATTTGACCAATATATATGTTGATATCGTTGAGCCGCTACCTCGACCAAACTGTTTCAGCTATATTTTAAATGTGCAAACAAATTTACGAGATCGCCAGTAGCAATACCTCTGCATGATATATCTGTCGAAACAGTAGTGGGAAACATCATCCAACACAAGATTCCTAACTTTGATGTCCCAATTGTCATCAATACCGACAGGTGCACAATTCGAGAGTTGTCTATTTCGACAATGAACCCTTCTTAGGATCAAGCGCTTAAGAACTACTGCGTACCATCTTGCACCCAGTGATATTGCTGAAAGGTCCCACCAGCAACTAAAAGCTGCACTAATTACAGTAAAGACTAATGACAAATAGAGTGATAAATTACCACCAGTTATCCTTGGTATACGTTAAAGTGTGGCTCATGTACTGCCGAATTAGTTCATGGAACTATCTTATGGTTGCCGAATTCGATTAGCCATATAGAACATCTATAGCACTATATTAGTACACTATAACCTCAGTCCCCATGATGCCACTATAAACATGTGTAGATACCTCAACGTGTCCCAAACTGCACTCACGTTGTTATCCAACACGATGTTATGCGAAACCGTTTCAACCCCCTTATAAGGGATCTTTCAAAGTAATTAATAAATCAGAAAACGTTATCACTTGAACGTTTCGGCAGACGGAAAACGGTTAGAATTGACAGAATCAAACCAGCGTTTATAGAACCATATATCACGGATCACAAGCGTGAATCCACAGAAAAGCAACCGGAAACATTGGAAGCTGCCGTCAGAAAAACCAACGGCATCGGAATCACTCATCTAGGGGATGATAACAGAAGCACAAAGTTCTAAAGAAAAGTTCGTTGACCACAACGTTACGTTCAGACAATTTACTTTTAATAAAACCGATTCACTGGTAACATTATCGCCCGTTACACACACAATCACACTACAATTTTGTCAGACATTTGCAAAAACATTTTCGTATGGCCCCAAGACTTCCGAACCTTTTCTGTTATTTCCAAACTAGTGGTTCTCAATTGCACTTTTGGTATTACGCTCTTGGTATTTTTACCCCCCGATATATACTACTAGTGTGGTTGTTTGACCAAGTGTGGCTGACAGGGTTGTGTATGTGGGATGATTTTTAAGATGATTGTATTTTGAAAGCAGTGTGGAAGTTTGCTTGTTTAACAAGCAATTACACCCACTAATAGAGTGGGCTGAGGTAGTGTATAGAAATTACGAGGAAGCAGTGCTGCAAATGGAAAGGGTATTCTGATGAAGCGTTATCTCAGTTGGGTTATTTTATGCTTCTGTAATTTGACTAAACTAGTATGTTTGCATTAATATATCTTGTCTGTAGTAAATAAGTATCGTAGAAAAAGACAAGACGTTGCAGCTAGGAAACATTTTTCTTTTCGTCGAAAATGGGGTGTATTCTGCTGTTTAAATAAGTATCGATAGAAAGCTTGTTTAAGAAAAGACCTACCCTGACTGACTGATTTTTGTGTTGTATAAACGTATAACATGTCCATGTAATGTAATGGTTCTGTACAATCCATATTAAGCTATTCAGTGTTGGAGGAATTGTGGGTTAGATGGGATAAATTTATCGAGGAAAGCAATGTAAAGCTTCCGGGGAATTATAAGGAAAATGTTGCAGTTAGTCTGTATTTCCTCCAAGGTTTACATGATTCTCCATATTTTCACCAATATTGTGCATAGTTTGCCAAATCATGCCTGCTTCTACAGGAATCATTCAGAATTCACCACACGAATCTATGAATTTTATAATCAGCTCTACTAACCCTTAAATTCTTGTTATTAAAACTTCCTCCAAGAATCACCTCAGATACGGAAAGATGCCAACATGTATCATGGTGTCTAAGCAATTCCATACGAAAATAAAAGTTTATGTCCCCTATAGAGGTTTTGATGGTAGATTTAAGAGCAGTTAACTATGCATAATTATGATGTTGACGGTGAGAATAATAGTGTCAATAATAGTTACAACAAATAAGTCTATATTAAGCATAATAATACTTGTTGTTGATTTTGACGAAGCTCCATAGCTACATACACTTTGTTTCACGAATGGTTCGTAAATAAATGAGTTAGTCACTTTACTGTCAGGAAGCTTCCATGTGCGTGTGCGATCTCGTGGATCGTATAATTAGCCTTGAGTAACTATGTCGAATTTACGGTGTACTTCATTCTCCATTAATTCCCCATGCTTTGCGAAAAGCAAAGTGATGTTTTGAAAAGTGTTTTAAAGTTTTGATTTGTTCGTCTTGTGTGATGCAGCCACTTAACAATTTTTTAACGTTTATGCGTTATCATCAGGCATAATATATGCCTTCTTCATTTGACTAATCCTTGTTCACCTTTTTACAGACTGACATTATGACGCGTCATTCAAAAAATTGTACTGCTCATACTGTCTATACTTATTATGAGCGAAAAAATGATGCACTGAGATCCGGTTTTGGTACACAGGAAATCCGGTTGGGCAAGGACTCAGTAAAAGCACTCGATTGTTGCTGTCTTTCATTGCAACCAGCAAAAGATCCTATGGTTACTAGTGATGGGTTTCTGTATGACCGAGCAGTTATCCTGGAATATATCGTTGGCCAGAAAGCTGAAATTCAACGGAAACTAAAGTTGTACGAGAAGCAGAAGGCTCGTCTAGAGGCTGAAGCCAAATTGCTACTGAAGGCTGAAAAAGAGGAGGAAGCTCGACGGTTTCTGTCTTTAAATACTCTAGATACTCATTCACAAGCATCTGCACAGGCTGCTGAAGTAGAAGCTCTAGCTTCTTTACCCCACAAACGCAATGGAGTGACTGGGAAGAATTCGTGTTTCTGGGCTTCTGCCAGCACATCAGACCAGAAATTCGACAAAGAACTCATGGGTAAACCTGATAAAATTGTACGTTGTCCGATGAGTGGTAAGCCGTTGAAGTATAAAGATTTAGTTAGTGTCAAGTTCACCAGCTTTGAGGATGATTCTAAAGTAATGGGATTCAGTCAAAGCAAACCAGTCAATCGTGAAGTTAAATACTGTTGTGCTGTTTCTAAGGATCCCCTCACAAATGCCACAGTTTGTGTTGTTCTTAAGACGTCTGGAGCAGTAGTCACCAAAGAAGTCGTCAATACTGTGATAAGAAAAGAAATGATTGATCCAATTAATGGGCAGAAAATGAAGCCGAATGACTTTATTGAACTTCAAAGAGGATCTCTTGGTTTTGCCGATGAACGAACATTGTTAACTGCCAAACGTGTCCGGCCATCTATGCAAACTTAAAACTTCTTTTCCATAGATATGACTTCTACTTTTCAGAAATATTTTCTGTACATATTTTGCGTTACTTTGTATAAATCTGAATAATCAGAAACATTCTCAGCGCACTTGCCGTTTCATTCTCAATTTGAGTTTAGTCAAACTTTCACTCTTTGTTCGTCACAGTGTTCCACAATGCTACAGTTCATTGGGAATTTGAGGCTTCCGATTTACCATGTTAGTTCTGCATAAATCGAAATTCTAAAAACCACTAGATTTCTTCCATAATTTATTGGTATGTATTTTCATATCATTTTGAGATCTTGAACCACTGTGTTTATGTTAATTTGTAGTCAGTTTACGTTCATTTTTTTAGTTGTATGTTTTCTGTAACTATTTCTTTGATCATTGGAAGTGCTAGTTGTGTTTAGTTAGTTAACTTGTCTCTGGGAGTGCAGAAAGAGGTTTAAAACTGGTGAACAAGACGAGGAGTACTTTTGCATGGTATTTTTGAGTTAATTATGCAGTGTTAAAATTCAACGTAGGTTACATTAGAAAATTCTTGTTAACCTTAATCCCAGTTGTCGTATCATTTTTCGTTGGTTTTACCTCTTTCTCCTCGTCCTCTTAAACGTTTTACGACTTTCGATTATATTTTTCTCCTGTATTTACCTATATATCATCTTGATGTGTCGTCAGATGTAGCAACTACAACTGTTATGGAACATCGCTAGGTCCTGGTTAGTATCAACGTGCGACTTGGTATTACTACGTAACATCCATGCTGTCACACCTCATTTCAGCACATTAACGTAGAAAGCATCAAAATGAGAAAAAATACGGAAGATAGCAATAGCCAAATCCCGTGTTGATATTGATTGACTAAAGTTCTTCAAAAGCAACAGTTATTTTTGATCCAGTATTTTATGAACTCCTTGACCAACTGGATTTCTTTGAATTTCTTTTCGGAAACGATATTTCAGGACTATACACTGACCTCAAAAGCTCTCTTTAGCGGTTGTACTGATTGTTGTATCATGCAACTTATGGACTTCAGTCGCTTTACCGTCCATTGAAATTCGTTGCGTATCGAATAAAAATTGATTAGTGAGCTATGAAATTAGATTTTAGGATGTGACTCTGCTTGCTTCGAACCTAACATGATTTTCTCGTAAGGCTGTTGTGAATATGAGGCTAAGATTGAAGTCAAAACCTTTTCCACTAAAAGGTCAAATCAGTGTTGTCAGTGTCTCCATAATACGAAGTGAAATTATATGCGTCTAAATACCTTTAGACTTTTATTGAATTCCCTATTGTGTTTGCTTAGTGTTTGGTCAGTGAGACGTTGTAGACAAACAGAATCATAGTAGGGATGGACAAGATTTTCCTTGAGTTGAATTTCGCACTCACCACAACGAAGGTAAAATAGCAAACGAAGGACAAAAAGTAGTATTGGTAAACAACTATCAAATAAGTGTGAAGAATGGTCAGTCTGCGAAATCATAGTCGATTCACAGCCACTTCAGGCATTCATTTCTGCTGTCTGTTGGAACACTAAGTGGTTCAGGTCAACAATAAAAAGCTCAGGGGTGTCTTTTACTTAGTACACTTTATCCTTGAGATGTATTCAGACATCTTTTCTGTGCCATAGATGTCTTTAGTTGGTCCGCATACTGAGATTGTTCTCAAGTCTTTGGTATCTCAAGTAGTTAATGACCTTAAATACCTCTTTCTCTGTCATCGAAGTGAACGTGGATGCGGTTCAGTCATTCAGGAGCAATTTGCACTATGCAGGAACAAAGTACGTTGCTAATGATTTTCAAAGAAGAATGTTCATATCAGTGTCTTTAAGTAGAAAAGTTGGGTTTTCTGTACGCTGACACACTTCAGATCAAGTTTCTGCGTCAATCTGTTTATGTTATTGTGCACTAAGTCAACTAGAGAATCTTGACGGGAACGTGGTTAATTTCTACGGAGTTAAGTAAAAGGAAGATTACTCTTCGTATAACAGTTGAATAAAGTTTTTATAAGTGAACAACCCTGACAGACTTTCTATACAGCTACTGCAAAGCTGAACTCGCAGATAGACCAAATCAACGTAGAATCTTGCACATACGTGTATCGATCGAAGTTGCCATACTTCACAACAGTATATAATGAGGTTGATAGAAAAAAAGTCATATCATAGTAGATAAAGGTTATGAAAGACTAAGAAATTTGAAGATAACGGTTAGTGAGAATATTCAAGCTTTAGAAGATGTCAACCAGTGAGTACTGCGCCACTGCGACCGATTTTCAGCCATGTCAGCGATAGTCCTCGACCATGGATTCCCATCATCTAGGGGACCCCAGCCAGGTAACTGACATCTTTCCACACAGCTGGGGCCAGTAGTAAGAAACCTCATTAGCTGGTGCCACCTATGGGTCTGACTAAACTGAACCCTCTTCCAATGTAACTTAGCATCGTATGTCGAAGAAGGCTAGTATTTACTTGTTTGCATTTCTCAAGTGGACAGAAGTATTTCCTTGGACAATACTATGTGACAACTGAAGGTGAGACGCAAACTTGGATCCCAGCAACAGCAGCTCTCAAATTACTTGTGGTCCGTGTCTTCATTTTGAATATCGTTGGTTCGAATCTCATCACGATTCAGGTTTTTATCTTACCTTCAATCGCTACCCCATATCAGTCAAATACTTTGGTCCACTAGAAAAAGACAAACAATCATCATGTCTTAGTTCCCCTCATTCTACTCGTATTCCATTCAAGATTAAATGGTTAGATAGATGTTAACTAACTGGTAGACGGATAGATATGCAAATGAGCGAGATGATACACTGAAGTATGGTGGAAACATTATCTTGTAGCATCACCTTCTCTTCCGACAACCTAAAGGTTGATGCAGGTGTGTATCGATATTGCGCAAAACACAATTAAACGTTTCATTTTTAGGAATTGTTATATTTTCACCAAACACTAACATATAATGCTATCCCACTCCCTCACCTCAATTCTTGGACAGAAATGAAGCCTAGTGTGTATACCTAAGCAGTAAAATGTTTAACCATAGGATAAATTAAACGTCCTACTTAGAAAACCTAGCCATCATGAGCTAGTGTGAACGTCTAACATCCTCACATTGTGCTACAAGATCATATCTTAACACTCTCCGCATCAATAACACCAAGAAGAAATTCAGTAGTAAGGTACTAATTGATGGTACTATGCAAAAAGCAGTTGAAAATATTTCGTCTAATAAGTGTGCATAGTATCGTATCACACGCAAATAACGCTGACTCTTACTTTTCACTATGATGTGGCTTTAAAAGACAAAGCAGTTTTCCAGAAAATCATGTTCATGGACTTATACCGTCGTATACCGACAGCGGTAGACAGATGTGGCTCATTGACTGGAGAGTCACACTTTCAGGCGATGAATCACAGTTCGAGTCCTGCCCCACTCCTTTCAACCTGAGCAATGAGGTAATATGATAAGCACTTACACGATAAGTAGTAGTGGTACCACCGGTGTGCAACCAGCCTCCATATTTCAACTAATTCTTTGTCTGATTAGCATTACAAAGCTTCAGAATTTTTCTTCTGGTAACTTCTGGTGTAGTTTTGATCTGAATGTGACTGAAACGACAAGATTCACAATCTGCTGCACTCAATTGGTGGTTCAAAGCAAAACTTAATTATGTCTGATTTGATTTACCAGTCAGTCATAATCTAAGTGTTGAGTACCTAAATGTGTTGTTATCTTGTGTACGTAGTAACACGACTCTTGTAACTGCAGAAACCTGACCGCTTTTCTCTCCTTTGCTGCTAATTTCAGTCGTGATTTCTAAATCTCGCTGAAACTGTGGCTCATTGGTTTACACTAGCAACTATCATCCATTTTACTGAAGGTTTGAACGTTGTTCCAACTACTTCGGCTTGAGTATTATCATACGCCCTCCATCACACGATAAATGGCTCATTGTTAAGCAAAGTAAACAACCACCAGGTTGAGTTGTACTAATTTAGTCTGAATCTCATGAATATGTTTTAATGTTCAGGTTAGCCATCAAACGAGAACATCACTGTGTGCAACACATAAATACTTTATCAGAATGATTTCATGCCATCAGTAAGAAACCACTTCGACTAGATGTATAACGAATTACAATGATTCCGAACATCTGGTCAGTTAGTTCAAAATACATTTGTATATTTATCATCAAAACAGAATCATATCTTGGAGGACTGAAGGTAGTTCAGACAACCGAAATGGCTTGATCTGGGATTTTGATAGGTCGCATACTACATGCATCTAGTTTGATGTCCGACGAACTCCAGGATCGTAACGCAATGATAGTTAGAAGTTTAAGAGCAGATGCACTTTAGTACCTTATATGAGATGTAAATGTAGTAAGTTCGATAACATAACATGGTTTAAGTGAAACGATAGGCTTATCTTCATCCAGAAATATATATATATATATATATAGGTTATTTCAGCATAGTTCAAATAAATTTTTAATAACCTAATGCATAAATATAGATGAAGATTCAAACGACGTTGGCAAGTATATTTCGTTTAGAAATCCTGTTTCCTAGCTTTAAACGTAAATCTTAAAATATGTATGTGTGTGTTATTATTACATTATGCGAATTCGTCAGAGATTCAGTGTTTCAAACACGTGAATGTGTGTACTTGTGTTCCTGTCTTGTCACCATCGTGCATAAATTACTCGTACTCTTGAGCATATCCAAGAAACAAGCAACCAGCGGGGAATAAAAGTTGTATTCAGATTTAGGGCTGTGCCTTAGTCTAACAAATTCCCTGTTTTCCTTCAAACTATTCTCTTTCATTGAAAATTGATCCTCTTAATCAAAATTATGTTTGCTTTTCAGGCGAACAGAGTCTTGAAATCACATGGTATTTCAGGGTATATACTATTGGCATATAGAGAAGCGCTTATTCTATTGCCCTAGTCATTTCATACTAGTAAAGTAAATTGAAGTAATTTTGGAGTCTATGAATACCACGGGGCTAAATGGAAACATTTCATGCTAAAAAGGTTTATGGATTGATAGTGCCCATCGTGAGGTTGACGATACAAACGGTCGTGCGTACAGTTTATCACATGTTCGTCAAACTATAGTTATTGTTCATTGAATCAAGATGCTGAAAGTCAATTGTTTGTGTTTACATTCAATAAACAATTCACTCAAAATCTCCAGAAGGAAAGGAGTCATTTTTTTCTCTGCTGCGTACTGTTATCTCATAACTTTAAGCTAGTTGATTCATCAGACCGATTATCGTTTACCATAGTATACTAAATTTATGGTTCCAGTACTTCGATGTTATATGTAGAAGAATTTTATTTAATATTTCCGCCTCTTTATTCCTTTTTCTTGCATTTAGAATCATCATCGCCTCTTTCTTATCTAGTCTTACAATGCTTTTAATTTCTGGAGGTTGGAAACAGCAAGCGATTTCTGAACTGGACCCAATTAATGCATTAATTTAGTTATAAGTCAATTCACTGGAAGATTTGATTCAGTTTTGGTGAACAGACAATATTAATTTCTCGTAGTAACAATGAATAGTTCTAATTTGAATCAGGGCTTAGATTGGCCACACGAAGAGGTGGCACCAGTCCATGAAATCTGTGACTACTGGTGTGAACCGTGTTGAGAATAGTAGACCAGAGGTCATGGAAGTCAGTGTTGAAAATCTATGAAAGTATTACAGATAACTTCACTCATGGACATCTTCAAGTGTTTGACCATTTTCACTCTCATTGGCTCTCAAATTCCTTCTTTCCCTTATACATTTTTGTTTATTTTGCTGTCAATCTTTTTCTATCCATTTGCTGTTTGCATGCTACTATGAAGTGTGGCAATTCGAGGTGATGCGCTTGTGCGAGACATTCTACGTTAATGTTGTCTGTTCACATGATGCTGACCATCATGCAAGCTATTGCAGTTCAGTGCAACTCAGAAATCACGTTCTAGTCCAGTGCAGTAGATGATGAGCAACATTTATTGTGTTGCAGAAGTTGTCATTATCTGTAGTTTTTCTAACTGCGACAGTTGAAGGAATGTCTGACCGTTTCATCCACTATTAAAATATCAAGTGTCTAATTCAATAAGCTACATCTCCGATATGCAACCTATCAAAAAGTGAGTGAAAAATGAAATTCATCACCAACACTCAAGTAACAACTAATATGACGGAAATGTAATGAACTCCTTAGCTGTCCAAGCCGCGTTATGGTTTGATGCTTTAAAATGCTTTGGGCATTGTGCATATCCTGTTCATTATTTTCGTAATCATATTTCCAAACGGATGTAAAACAAAACAAGACTGTTTTAACTGATGCTAATAGACTTGTCAAATTTAGGTTAGATCGGAATCTACAATATCCCAGCTTGTATTTGATATGAGTTCCTCTGCAAGAATGATTCTGAGTTGTAAAGAAAGATAATGACCATATGTAGTGTGTCTGTGTGAATTGCAGATTGAAGTTGGCATGTATAAGCGAAAGCAATAAATGCTTCCTCGGATGCATCTATGAATTAACCTCTTCAATACTCTACATATGAGTTCTTGTTTCTACCCCATCTTCTCTTTTCCACGCCTTCATAATCTTGCTTTCTTGTTTTGCATAGTGATTCTCGTGGTGGCCATGTTCTGACAGATTTGTATTCTAATGATAACCAGGGCAATAACGATTATTATTACAATCCTCCAACTTCGGTTCCAAGTGGGTTCGATATTTAAAGTTAGATTTATATATTTTCTGTTAGCTAACGGATCTGTTGACTATCGTGGTTCCTCAGTTCACTTATTTTCCTCCACAGTCTTATGAATGCGTTGTTTTTTTTCCAGTAGGATGCGCAAATTTTGTCATGCCTCAGTGGGGAACTGACCACAGGTAGGCTAACATAAAACTACGCATATCAACTCATCGCTAAATTTGACCCCAATTATTTCATTGAATATGCATTGACTAACTAGTTACATAATCAAAAAATCAGCAGCTACGCAATTGTGAGAAATACTTCATGTTTTTTTCTTCTCTTTCACTGCAACACATTGCAAATGAATGCTTCAAATCCATTACGCTTATAGAAATGTTTGCAGATTAAAAAGGTATATGTGGAATTTTCTCATACTCTTCGTTACAGTGCGATTGAAATAGCGCACTTTATCTTCACAGTTTAACTTTCTGAATGTCAGTGTTTTTGGCAGAAGAATTTCAGTTTGATAAGCTAATGTACAATTACGATGGATACCTAAGTAAGTACTGTAAGCACGTCATGACAACTAACGAATAAAGTTACTGATTGCATATTGTCGAGGTGTTACCTTTGCAAAAGCGAGAGCTTTCTACTCATCTAGTGTGTATCTACCTCCTTTCTGTGGAGAAGGATAACAACGAAGAATTATACTGAAAGACCCTTATTCGTTATATTCTGTCCAGTGCTGGTTTTGATCAGCGCTGTTTGTCTTATTTCATATTAAACAACTCTAAGTAGTCAAAAATTGTTGGTCGTCACAGATTATTGTCGTTTCACAGGTTATTATTATTATTATTATTATTATTATTATTATTATTATTATTCAGAACACAGTGAAATAACTTAGATAGATAGGTGCTGAGTTAGTGTGTACACTCGCCACCGATTCAACCACTCCGATCCGTGAATTCGGTGTGGTAGGTAATGTTGCAGAGGATTTCGTTATTCAAAATATATTATTTAAGATACTCATTTGACAATGACGATTCCTTTTTTCGCTTTCTGATTGATAACACTGTTATCTTCTCTCCGAGAAATTTATGTGACTTTTCCGAGTTTATTTCCATGTGTGTACTGTGGATATTTTGAATTCTTTCTAATTATAATTGTTATCTCTATTATTAGTACTGTTAACTGTTTCACTATCAGTGATTGGCCTTATCATACGATTTTTATGAACTAACGAAGAAACATTTGTTAGGACTGTTACTCAGCATCCATATTCGTTAACGCATCATTCATGTCTACTGCCTGAAATTTTTAATCACATCTGGTCGTTTCAACGGATATTGTATACGCTAACCGTGGTTGGAATATACAAACCTGTTTTGTTCGTATTCTGCAAGTGGGCTTGGTATTTTCCGCACTAAACACGTGTTGTGTCAGGTGAACCGAACTGGACTGTGTGACTGCTTCACGTACTGACACTTACATGGGGTGCATGCAATCTAATGATACTTTATTTCAGTTCAAAATAGATATCCGAAAAAGATATTTCACTAATATAAGTGTAAAACTTGGGCACTGTGGTCAAGTGTAATTCCATTTTATTGTCCATATTCATATCATACGAATGTGGACAATAAATTGTGTCCGAAACGTTATCCAGTAAATGCTACTGTTTCACTGTATGATATTTCTAATAAACAGACTAAAATGGAAAAGATATTTCGGTTTTTGAACTCACAATTCCTAGAATCACTCACACAAACCAAAGCTTTCATTTGGCAATAAGTTAAGTTGAGAAGTATGTTTACACATCAAGCAGGTGGCTGGAAATCTAGGAATGATAGTCTGATGTCTGATCCCTACTCCATTGTGAGTCCCACATGATCGATGTTGTTGTAAGTGCTTTCTCATTAATCCTTGATGTCAGTAGCAGAAGCGTCATCCACATAGCTGATCCATATATTTGGTTTTACCACTGGTAAACTATAGCTTCAATCCTTGGCATAACTGCTGCTGCAACTAACCCACATATCAACGATCTGGTTGGAGTCCTTTTCACCGTTTTCCCTATTTTATCACTAATCGATTGTATGTTATTTAACAAAAATCGATCTATTTGACGAAGCTTGAACAGTGAAGTTTTGTGGAGTATGATATCCATGTATTGTCATTGAGGAATACAAACAGGATCTACATAGCCAATTTTGACTCTGTCAACGTGTGTAGTGATGTGAAGTCTAAAGACATCATGCAATCCCTGATGTCTTTGTGAACGTACTGTATCCTTTACATAAATTCTGTCGCAGATTTGATAGATGGGTGCATGGGTCCTACAAATGTTTCAGCTTGTTTGAAAACACCCTGAAAAGATTACCGTTTGAGGTCCTGAGAAATGAGTGAACCAGTTATAATGGAATGATTGGTTTATATAACTTTTGTGAGCAGTGAAACCGAAAAAGAATGTATCTGTTAGACTTAAATCGTCATAAGACTCGTTTTATTATTTATTCTGCAATGAAGGCCTTCGTGAAAGTCTTGGTGATCTGCTTACCAAAAGTTTCAACATTTTCGATCTCGTGTGACATTTTTATTTTCGAGCTAGCCCTCAACTTTCTCAATGGGATCTTCCTAGTTCATGACTGCTGTGGTGCATCCTGTGTCTGTTGGAATTATGACGCAGTTTGACAATACCGTAGTTTTTTCCTGAAAGGAAATTTGTTTCACTCAGTGTTATAAAAAATTTGACATGCAGTCGTGGGCTACTTATGTTGGAGATAAATAGACTAATGTCGCAGTGATTAGTTGTTGGTTTAAAAACCCCCAACTATTGGTGTGATCGAGAGCACTAATTCTGCCAGGAACACTAGCAAATAGAACTAACCTGGTATTGTGGATTTACTAACTCTAAGATAATTAATTGTACTTGTTTGGATTTAGCTATTTTTAAACGGTTTTCTTACGTCCTGTATAGTATCACAGTTTCGATGAAGTGGTTTTCAGTCGTTGCTATGTAGGAATTAACTGATTACTTTCAAGGTAGTTTTCATGAAGAACTGACGTCGGTTGGAAAACTAGTGCAAATCCGGGATCACCAAACACCTGTTTCGTTGTATTGGAAGACTCCTCACAAGTGCGATTTCACGACTGAATTATGTATCGAGATAGAACCTGTCAGCGGACAAGCTGCCATTAATTCACTGGATTGCAATTTAAGTGTCCACATTTTCCTACTTCTGTCAGTTGAGGATACAATTATCACTATCGCTTCAGTTCTTTGAGTCGGTATTTATACTCATACCACAAATGGTTGATCTTAGATTACGGCACCCCTTCTTGAACTGCTCGGAGAAGGACTTCCAGAGTTTTGGTCCATTGTGGGATTGTACTATCACACTACTAAGAAAACATGAAATGAGGATATAGCACTGGTCTAGTAGTCCTATGATGTGGATGTTTCCTAAACTGAGTGTCATTCACCATGAAAAAATACCTTAAAATCAGTTAATCCCTATAAACCACCAACTGCATCTGTTAGGTGATCCAGTTTAAGTTTGTAAAATATGCCAGATACCTAGTATAGGTTCATTTGTGATTTTTTAGTTATCCAAGTATACAGTAGGTTAGCTTCCAATGTACTACTGATTCTATGGAAGCCCTTTTAACCTAACCGTTTCACAGTAGAAATGTAATACCTTGAAATTTTTTCTTGTGAAGTCAATACCAGTCTTTAGATTATTAATGTTTATCGACTGAGTAGTAATTACTACTGCTATCTGAAAAAATTCACAGAGATGTAACTTCCATAAATACAGGTGGTGTAAACCAAGCAAAGCTTTGAATTTGATAATTAAAATGCACTCAAGAAATTCAGCTTTAATAATGTGTTGTATATGTATATAAGTTGAATGAGTCAAACAATGTGAGGTAACGAATCTAACGCGCATACTAGTTTGTTTTCATCCATGTTGAAGTAGACAGGTACATATGTACCCAGCAGGACAATATCGTCTGTATACTTCAAGTCTACCAGCTGACCTCCAGGGAGTAGATCAATCCCTGTGAAGTCAAACGTCTAAGGTTGCGTTCATGAGTAGGTCTATAACGAAGTTAAATAGGAACGGTGACACAAACGACACAACTAGTTTTCGTCAAATCTGATGACAACCCTCTATTAGCCCCTACATAGCTGCATGAGTTCTAGTAGAGAGCTGTGATAGGTACTCGCTTCACAGTCAGACACTGCCACCGCCTATCCCGAATTAGACAGCTGAACGATTAGCGAATGCCTTCAACCCACAGTCTGCAACTCAGTGAATCTTCTTCTAGATAAATAGTGAAGAACATTAAAGATCTTTAAACCATTCGTCGACAAAGTATTCCGATGGCAGCAGCATGTAAGATGCAAGCATAGAAACATTTATAAAATTCAAACTATATAAATTCACATTCTGAACAACAAAAGAAGTGAAGTTTGTGGGAAAGGTATCATTATTTTGAAGCAGCTAGTATTTACTTGTTTGCATTTCTCAAGTGGACAGAAGTATTTCCTTGGACAATACTATGTGACAACTGAAGGTGAGACGCAAACTTGGATCCCAGCAACAGCAGCTCTCAAATTACTTGTGGTCCGTGTCTTCATTTTGAATATCGTTGGTTCGAATCTCATCACGATTCAGGTTTTTATCTTACCTTCAATCGCTACCCCATATCAGTCAAATACTTTGGTCCACTAGAAAAAGACAAACAATCATCATGTCTTAGTTCCCCTCATTCTACTCGTATTCCATTCAAGATTAAATGGTTAGATAGATGTTAACTAACTGGTAGACGGATAGATATGCAAATGAGCGAGATGATACACTGAAGTATGGTGGAAACATTATCTTGTAGCATCACCTTCTCTTCCGACAACCTAAAGGTTGATGCAGGTGTGTATCGATATTGCGCAAAACACAATTAAACGTTTCATTTTTAGGAATTGTTATATTTTCACCAAACACTAACATATAATGCTATCCCACTCCCTCACCTCAATTCTTGGACAGAAATGAAGCCTAGTGTGTATACCTAAGCAGTAAAATGTTTAACCATAGGATAAATTAAACGTCCTACTTAGAAAACCTAGCCATCATGAGCTAGTGTGAACGTCTAACATCCTCACATTGTGCTACAAGATCATATCTTAACACTCTCCGCATCAATAACACCAAGAAGAAATTCAGTAGTAAGGTACTAATTGATGGTACTATGCAAAAAGCAGTTGAAAATATTTCGTCTAATAAGTGTGCATAGTATCGTATCACACGCAAATAACGCTGACTCTTACTTTTCACTATGATGTGGCTTTAAAAGACAAAGCAGTTTTCCAGAAAATCATGTTCATGGACTTATACCGTCGTATACCGACAGCGGTAGACAGATGTGGCTCATTGACTGGAGAGTCACACTTTCAGGCGATGAATCACAGTTCGAGTCCTGCCCCACTCCTTTCAACCTGAGCAATGAGGTAATATGATAAGCACTTACACGATAAGTAGTAGTGGTACCACCGGTGTGCAACCAGCCTCCATATTTCAACTAATCCTTTGTCTGATTAGCATTACAAAGCTTCAGAATTTTTCTTCTGGTAACTTCTGGTGTAGTTTTGATCTGAATGTGACTGAAACGACAAGATTCACAATCTGCTGCACTCAATTGGTGGTTCAAAGCAAAACTTAATTATGTCTGACTTGATTTACCAGTCAGTCATAATCTAAGTGTTGAGTACCTAAATGTGTTGTTATCTTGTGTACGTCGTAACACGACTCTTGTAACTGCAGAAACCTGACCGCTTTTCTCTCCTTTGCTGCTAATTTCAGTCGTGATTTCTAAATCTCGCTGAAACTGTGGCTCATTGGTTTACACTAGCAACTATCATCCATTTTACTGAAGGTTTGAACGTTGTTCCAACTACTTCGGCTTGAGTATTATCATACGCCCTCCATCACACGATAAATGGCTCATTGTTAAGCAAAGTAAACAACCACCAGGTTGAGTTGTACTAATTTAGTCTGAATCTCATGAATATGTTTTAATGTTCAGGTTAGCCATCAAATGAGAACATCACTGTGTGCAACACATAAATACTTTATCAGAATGATTTCATGCCATCAGTAAGAAACCATTTCGACTAGATGTATAACGAATTACAATGATTCCGAACATCTGGTCAGTTAGTTCAAAATACATTTGTATATTTATCATCAAAACAGAATCATATCTTGGAGGACTGAAGGTAGTTCAGACAACCGAAATGGCTTGATCTGGGATTTTGATAGGTCGCATACTACATGCAGCTAGTTTTAAGGGCTGCAAAGTCAAGTGAATGACAAGCGATTATCTAATGCAGATTGACAAGTTGCACACATCAGGTTCATATTCAGCTGAATGTGCTTTCGGAATATAAAGTCCTTGATTATGAGTGATTCCTGATATTCTTGTTCAAAGTGCAAACACCTAAAATGTGATTTACTCTCTGTAGTGATTATTAAGAGACAGAATAGTCTATGCATTCGCAGCTGCAATGAGTTGCAGTTGACCACAAGTTGAGAAAGTGGGGATGGACATTGACTTTACTTAGTAAACTGAAATATGTGACAAATTTCTATTGCCAGCGAAGACAAATCTCACATACTAACATCGCTACGCTACTCGAAAAATCTAGTTGTAGTGTTAACGAATGTAGGATATCACAAGAGAACTTACCAGAGTGTTGCGTGATGTATGAAACACATCAACTTCATTTCTAGCCCTATAATTCTCAAATTCTGCGATTGCCAAATGAGAAGTTTTGTGGTAGTGTGAGTGATTCTGAAAACTGTGAATTCAACGGCTAAAATATCCAGCAACTTACTTCGAACTGAGATAAAGAATCATCAGGTGTCATTCACTTCATGTAAGTGTCAGTAAGTGCAGTAGTCACAAAATCCAACTGGGTTGGCTATAAGCAAATACATGCCCTACTTGTGTTCAAAAACTATTTTTCCTTCCCCTGCTTCAAATTTTCATATAACATCCCTTAACAAGTAAACATGTGATCCGATTATAAAATATTCGCTAAAATAATGCTTGGAAAATCTAAATGGCTGTGTTGCATTGCGTTTATGGATGTATTGCAGTAATGTAATTCTTACTTAACAAAATTTACCTGTTTAACGTCCGAAGGGGTAATCCCGATAGAAAGAGTGACATTGTCAGTAGGAACATATTGAAAATTTGGTGACAGGAAAGGTGATTTGGTAATCTGAACACATCGCATCAGTGCACATATTTGGTTGACAGATTCATAACTAATCATCCAGTCATTCACAGATTCTTTAGTTTTTGCAGTCATTCTTGACTTTTATCAACATTCAGGATGTTAAGTTCATTGGTTAGCATAGAGTGATAATATATCGGCTCCTTGATATTCTTCTCTGATGTTCAGTAACATAAAATTGGAGTTACTATTTATCAATGAAAGAAAATGTTGATGAGAAGAAGCGACTTTGAAAAGACCAGCTAACTCGTGCTTACGTCTCTAGATTTGAATTAAGGGTGAAATACCTTTATCAAACGGTGTTTAACCGATGTGTCTCAAAAGTGCATTTTATGAATGAAGCATGAATAAAACCGCTCGAAAAGTCCAACGACTTGATAGCCTCCATGCTAAACAGCAGGATCATTCAGTTAGAACTAATTAGTTATTGAGTTCCATCCTGAATCTGATATTTAGCTAAGTAAACGGCATTATTAATAACCAGTATAGCTGTTGTCATAAACTCAGAAGTCGCATAACCGTTATAGTTATATGTAACAATTCCTGATAACATCCTATACAATTCAGTTTCACATCGACTCAAGAAGAATAAGACAAATCCTACTAAAGTTTGCAAACAGCACCAGGAATTCAATGATCTGAAGCATCAAAGTCAAAATAACATTATTTTTCATGTTTGATTTACTACTAGCAACACTAGACCTAATAGTTCAAAACGGTTGATTTGAAAAAGTGAACTTACTATTCCGGTCACATTTTTAAGCAGCTTCTTCTGTAAAAGAGTTTGGTAAAGTTTATTTTCTACAAACATTAGTGCATTTACAATAATTTAAACCTAGTATGAAGTGTGAATTCTACAGCTTAAGCTAACCGGGTAAAATGGTTCATAGTTCACTGCAGATATGAGTAGCATCAGCATGGTCACTGACTGAAATGCTGAAAGGATTGTAAAGATCAATGAAAATGCCAGTCATCCTCATTCTTTCGATTGCATTCACTTCGTAGTGAGCAAACTCATAACCCTTCAGTACTTAGTATTTTTTCAGCTAAATGTAAATTCAAATCAGTTCATAGGCGCACAAATTTTCAGGGTCATTCAGAGTTCTGAGGATTGCGCAGACGTCCTAATTCTGAAGAGTGTTGACGAGGCAAAGATAATATTAAACAGTTAAATTGGTATCCATCCAGCATTAAGTGACCAAATCTATATTCCAAACATATAGCTATTCATGTGTTTATCCTTCAAAAATTGTCTTAGATATGGAGAGCATCAGAAGGGTGACTGACTGGAACTTCGAGCGGAGGTGAAGCTTCTTAGAAAAGTTAGTCACCTCCATTCACCAAGATATATTCACTTCAATAAAAGCAGCTCAAAATCTATCAGAGTTAAGGGTTATCCTCAACTTAAAGATAATGCAAACCGGCACAACCATACAGTTTTCACGGTAAAGTTGCATACTCAAGACTACGTAGAAGTTTTTATCTACTTGCCCGACTCAAAGAAGCCTGAATTTCCGTTGAAGCCTTTCAAAACTTCAGGGCGAAAATAGACATTTCTCAAGTGTGTGAAAAGAAATTTTAACGAAGGTGAAGATAGCACCGTCCTCGTAAAGGATAGCCGACTGGCATATAGGATAAGTAGAAATCAAAATAGGAGCAGTTGTGAAAATGCATTCCATCATATCCATAGTTACTTTTCGCAATGCCGACAACCCCTCGTCATCATATGTGAAAACGATGGGCAGCAAAATACGAAAACAATGTAACCGGATTATTCAGTACCTAATAAAAAGGCTTGTCTTTCCAGTCTCGCTTTAAGTTCAGCTTCATCATGCATCAGCTGCTTGAATAACATTTTTGGAAAATTAAAAAAATACTAGAAGCTTAAATAAAATGCATATTAAAAAGTTCACATTCTAGCACGCGGAAGAACAAACCTTTGGTTGACATGAAAATATAAAGATCATCATCACAGAAAACAATATGAATCCCGAGTCCAATTTAAAACGGCTAGGTTTCGATGATGAGAAAAATCTCCGTCAACAAACAAGACATTCTACTATCTCCGCTATATACGTAAACTTATACCAAAATTGAATAATCAGAAATCAAAGAATGAGCGAAATCTACAGAAAATATTTCATAGTTTGCGCAAAACAAGAGACCGACATATAAATTAGGGTAGTCTGCTTCACCTCTGTACATAACATAAGGAAAATAAAGCTAATGCTCACTGATATGGTCTCAGTTTAGACGCACTCTCCTTCACTCACAACAAACAAATTCCATATCCATAGAAAGCCGAGAAATGCTCGCTATCAATCGTCATGAATTCATACAGTGTCTCAATGAAAACAATGACATGCAAGTGGAGTGATGAAAAAGGCATGCTGTTTCCTAAGGTTGAAATCCGTGTTCCAGCAAAAAATTAATTTCAACGTTGAAAACTGGCATCACAAAACATTTGTTAAGCGACGTCAGTTGAGTAAGTCTACGAATAACTGTGAAACGGATTCGTTATTCCTAAGAGTCAAAGAACTTCATCTTCCCACGAGAAATTGGAGAGGACTTTGCAAGGGTAGTACCTGTTGGAAATCACAAACTTTGAAAGCAAGTGGGACAACTGGACGCGTTTTCCTTCTGAATTTCGAACATCAATGTGTAAGCTACGTACACACCATGCAATTAGTTCAATGATGTAAATGGTCTCAGTGCACAATGAATTGCATCAAAACTTGATTTCATGATTAGCCTGCTTCGTATTCACGAGAGAATCATGACTCTCACCTGTTCGCTGAACAAACATGATGTTTGCAGAAAACTGAATATTTCAGTGAATAGTAAACAGTTATCAGAGATGTAGTAAATCAGATCAAAACTCGCCAATTCAACCTGTTCAGTTTAAAGCAGCAATAGTTCAAAAGATACAGTGTTACACTCACATAAATCAGTGTATTCGAATTTCATTTTCATTTCTATTAAAGTGAACACTTAACACATACAAGCGATAAATATGAGAATTATGACCGAATTCCAATGCCTTGAATGACATGAGGATATTATTTGTCTAGCTCAGGCATCACAGGATAGTTTTACTTGTAGGAATAACAATAATGAGTGTTTGTTGCCTATATCAATTGATTGTCAACTACTTTCCTAGTCAATGGTAGGTACTTTCATCAATCCATATGGTGACTGCCTATTCAAGTGTATTCGTATCCTGAAGCGTATGTGATATGCAGGCATCAGGAATGCAGATCTTCATATTTACTGAACATTTACGGCTCCAAATGCTCACCAAATGAATATATTCGACAAAATTACAGTCAGGTGTTCAGCGATTTAGTTACGTCGGTAGGTGACAACCTTCAAGTCAATGCCCCATCTTGCTGAAAAGAAAAGTCCTTATAAATGTATAAAGCATGTAGGAGAAAAGATTTCAGAACCAACAACGTGCATTCAAAATGTTCTTGAATATCTCGTCTACGTATAAGTCACCTAAAATTCCTATTATGCTTCTACACATTTGTAACTAACAAAAAGAACTTGGCAAGCATAAGAAAGTCAGTCTGACATGAAATTGAGGCACACGACTCAGGTGGAGGAATTTTGTATAATCTATTCAGTTCTCACAATACACTAGGAATGAATGCATATCAAGGAGAAAATAAATGTAAGATAGAAACGAGACAATGCCAGATCTAACACTCAACATATTAACACCGTAACGATTCATATGCTTCAATGCTCACATCAAGCTGAAATGATAAATATCCTTAGTTAGCGAATGGATCATCACGTTAACCAGCTTCCAATATGATTCATGTATGCTTCACAGTTGATCGTGAAGAGCAATATTATGGGACGTGCTTTTTTTGGTGGTGGCATCTGAAATGATTGCGTTTGCTAGACTGCTTGCGATGAGATTGCTAGTCAATTATGTTAAGCCTCGAGTGTTTAGGGTTTCGCCTCAGCTTACACCATCATCAGTTACAATATTTCTCGTTTTCATTTGTCAAAACTGATGGACGTGAAAATGGATGTAACCTATTCGATAAAATTTCAAATATTTATGATAATGCAGTTAAGAGTAATTCTGTCTTCAACATGAAATGTCTTAAACTTCACTACCATCGTTAAATAATTTCACTCACCATTTTGCGTCAGTTTAGTGGAGATCCCCATCAGACATATGGGTAACACGAAACAGTGCATTATTCTAAGGATATATCAAGCTAATTCTTCAGATGAGGTTCAGTGTATTTGTTCAAACAAAATGATACTTTTACTATGTCAAGTCACACGCAAAGCATGTTGGTATTCCAAAATACATTGTTTAAATGCATATTTCAGTGACTTATTAAATGTGAAGGTGAACAGATTACGAAAAGAAGGAAAACAAACACAGTCATCAATCAGTGTCATTCAAAAGATGTTTTACGCATCTGGACTGGAATTCAGCCAACTGCACAAACGATCACGTAAAACGTGATCCATCGGAGACATTTCACTGCAAAATGTATGAGTCTGACTTGAAAATAGCAAATACAATCAATACATAGCGTATTGAAGAACAGATAACCTCCAAATGGATTCGTAAGTGTGGAATTTAACAAGCATTCTACAATCTTGTTTGTTTAAAATATAATCAGAGAAAAAATTCTTTTGACGTATTGAAAATTACTCTCACCTTGCTCCATATAGTTGCATTTACAAGTTATTTTTTTGATCATATGATGCATTTAGCCGATGTAAACAAAATTCACAAAATGTTGTTTATCAACAGTGTTGAAAAGTTGAAGTGGAAAGAATGCCTTCATTATGCACTTCGATACGCATCGGAAAAGGTAAATTGTAATTTTATTGACGCGGAGATCAACCTAGGGATGACCATTTTGTACTCAATGCAAATTCACAGTCTTCTGATTTACTGGACGTACAGTTTTGCAACATAACTTAGAACAATTCCAACTGTACATCAAAGCCAATCCAAAGCTTCACAACTTGCTGCACACTTCAGGTATTTTCATAAATTCACTTTGGATGAAGTAACTAGTGCAAATACAACATCAGCAACGAAGCAGATATAGACGTTTGAGTTATTCGATTAACTCACTTTACTGCAGTTCATGATAGTACATGCGAGAAACTGTCGCTTGCATTTGTATCCACTGCTTCCAACCCAGTCATTATATGAAATGGGTTGATCGTATCAGTGATGTTTATTCCATGACATTCTGGTATACGTGATTATCATAACAGTTGGTATCACTATTACACACGGAGATTAGTCATGACGAAAGCGTGCTTTCTGTTTGGAAGATCTCTCATGAAACACTGCAGTTGTATACAGTACAGATGAAAGTAGGTGATGTGAAAACTAGTCAATGCGGTTTGAGTATTTTTGTTGATCATGCAATGTGCAAACTATGACGCAATTAACAAGCGATTATCGCTTTTGGGTGATATTTCCAATATGTTTACATGCAACCAACAGCTGATGGTGCAGTCGTGAGTTTATTATCTTACTGAATCATGGTGAATTTGTGATGTGTTATATGGTTATCTGGCTACAGAATCAGTGTATACTTTCAGTAATTTGACGAACTTATCTATTTCCGAATTAACATTTTGTCATGCGCATTAGGGCACATATGGGAAGACTGAAGAATCCGATCAAATGAATGTCGTGTGTAAATTGAACTGGTGTCGCTGTAGGCAGTTAAATTCATGACTGCTGCGTTCACTGCGTGCATAAGAGAATATTATTGTCTATATCAAGATAAGAAAATAACTTTCAGGCTTCACGATCCACTGTAAAGCATACATGATGCATATTGGAAGCTGGTTAACGTGATGATCCATTCGCTAACTAAGGATATTTATCATTTCAGCTTGATGTGAGCATTGAAGCATATGAATCGTTACGGTGTTAATATGTTGAGTGTTAGATCTGGCATTGTCTCGTTTCTATCTTACATTTATTTTCTCCTTGATATGCATTCATTCCTAGTGTATTGTGAGAACTGAATAGATTATACAAAATTCCTCCACCTGAGTCGTGTGCCTCAATTTCATGTCAGACTGACTTTCTTATGCTTGCCAAGTTCTTTTTGTTAGTTACAAATGTGTAGAAGCATAATAGGAATTTTAGGTGACTTATACGTAGACGAGATATTCAAGAACATTTTGAATGCACGTTGTTGGTTCTGAAATCTTTTCTCCTACATGCTTTATACATTTATAAGGACTTTTCTTTTCAGCAAGATGGGGCATTGACTTGAAGGTTGTCACCTACCGACGTAACTAAATCGCTGAACACCTGACTGTAATTTTGTCGAATATATTCATTTGGTGAGCATTTGGAGCCGTAAATGTTCAGTAAATATGAAGATCTGCATTCCTGATGCCTGCATATCACATACGCTTCAGGATACGAATACACTTGAATAGGCAGTCACCATATGGATTGATGAAAGTACCTACCATTGACTAGGAAAGTAGTTGACAATCAATTGATATAGGCAACAAACACTCATTATTGTTATTCCTACAAGTAAAACTATCCTGTGATGCCTGAGCTAGACAAATAATATCCTCATGTCATTCAAGGCATTGGAATTCGGTCATAATTCTCATATTTATCGCTTGTATGTGTTAAGTGTTCACTTTAATAGAAATGAAAATGAAATTCGAATACACTGATTTATGTGAGTGTAACACTGTAACACTGTTCTTTGACTCTTAGGAATAACGAATCCGTTTCACAGTTATTCGTAGACTTACTCAACTGACGTCGCTTAACAAAATGTTTTGTGATGCCAGTTTTCAACGTTGAAATTAATTTTTTGCTGGAACACGGATTTCAACCTTAGGAAACAGCATGCCTTTTTCATCACTCCACTTGCATGTCATTGTTTTCATTGAGACACTGTATGAATTCATGACGATTGATAGCGAGCATTTCTCGGCTTTCTATGGATATGGAATTTGTTTGTTGTGAGTGAAGGAGAGTGCGTCTAAACTGAGACCATATCAGTGAGCATTAGCTTTATTTTCCTTATGTTATGTACAGAGGTGAAGCAGACTACCCTAATTTATATGTCGGTCTCTTGCTTTGCAGATAGTATGAAATATGTTCTGCACGTTTATAAAATTTGTGTAATTAGTTTCATCCTTCGCGTTAATAGCCTTTGAGCACCAAATTCTTCGTTTGGCAGGTTAATTTGATTTGTGTGTTAGGTGTTTTATGTTTCCCTTGTTTTTATTGGGGTTTGTTTTTGTTATATTTGTTTGCGGTACTCAACTCTTTTTTTTCGTAAGTAGTTTTCAGGGATTTGTAGCACTACAGAAGGCCAAATACATGTTTGTATTGATGCACATTTTTGTGCTTTGTGTACACTTTCTTACTTATCATTCGTATATTTGAGAAGAGTCAGTCATTATTTAGTTTTATCTTAGCTTCAAATTTGATTTCGTGGTTTGCTTTATGGCATCCACAACACTCTTTCACTGTGACATATCTGGCAAAGGGACTCAAATACTGAAGAATTTTTTCTTGAAATCTTGCTAGATACTGGATGTGCTGGGACAAACCACAAAACCGGACGGTTTCTCAGTAGATTCGGCAATGAATAAGTTTGTTTTCACGGTGATCACCAATGTTTGCCTTATGTCGGTTGACATTTTTCCTATTGCTTGCAAGACCAAATGGTTTAGATAAGCGTTTGATTCAACCTCTTTTTTTTATACCTTCGAAAATGTTTATCAGGTAGCTGATGTACCATATAGATGAAACTTATACCAAACATAAAAGAATAGCCTACTTGACATGTAATGAATGATCTAGTTGAATTCCCATGTACTATTTTCTCCCCATAGTTTTCACTTATGGTGATGAGTGATTGTCTACATTGCGGACAATAATTATGCAGATAATGGAAATAATTTTCACAACTGCTCCAATTTTGGTATCTCATTATGCTGTATGCCATTAAACTGCTTATCAGTAAAGAGGGATATGTTCGTCTTTGTTGAAATATCCTCTGTTATAATGAATCGAAAAGATTTCTACTGAAATTCAGGCTAATTTGGAGCCATACAAGTAGATGAAAGCTTCTACGTAATTCTGAGTATGTAGATTTAAGGTGAAAACTGTGTACCATTGTGTCAGTTTGCACTGAAGACAACCGTCAACACTAAAGTTGATTTTGCTGAACTGAAAACAACATGACGAATGAAGGTGACTGACTTTCCTGGGGAGCTACACTTTCCCTCGAAGCTTCAGTCAACCACCTTTCTGATGCTTCCCATATCTCAGACAATCTTTTAAGGGCGAATACATGATCAGCTACATATATGGAGTAGAGATTCAATTTGTGGATGCTGGATTTATGTCAGTAAGCCTATTTAACATCTTCATATCAGCTTCATGCTTCAGAATTGTAGTTTTCCGTAATCGTGAGTACCCAAATGACACTTAAAATTTGTATACTTATGTGCCAGTTCTAATTCACTTTCAACTGAATAAAATATTGATTACTGGAGACATGCAAAGTTATTTTCTGTGCAATGAACGTTGTTGAAGAAAGCGAGGTAACTGAGTTTCTCTGGAACATGGGATTTCTCTCGACATTTCAGTCGGTAACCCCACTGAAGTTTTTCATTTTTGTAATAAACGTAGAAGCATTGTTATGCGAACATCTAAAAATGTAGGATGTCTATATTTATATATACATATTCAGTTAGTTTAATCATTTTCATTTCAAAACTGTTTCTTAAAAACAAACTTTACGAAATGGTTTAACCGAAAATGTTGCTGAAAAAAAATTGTTGGGCAAGTAAGTCCGCTTATTCCTTCACACCGATTATTATGAACAGTTGGTTCTGCCTCACATGTAGTCAATGAGACATGAAAATTCATGTTATTATGGCTTTGACATTTCAGATCATTGAATTACTGGTACTCTTCAAAATCATTCACAAGTTTCACTATATTCTACCTACGTTGATTATATTGAAGTTTTTGGCATGAAATTATAAACTGTCAAACATAATTTTAACAGCCAGGTAACTTGCGAAGCCTCACGAAAACGACAATGATTTCGAATTCTGCTGTTTAACTTGGCTTATTATTTATATCAGAATTTCAAATCAAATAATTATTTACTATCAGGTGAATAATATGGCTGACTGTTTAGTATGCAGGCTGTCAGGTCGTTTCACATTTCCATAAATATTATGCACGCTGCATTCACTGGATGTGTTCTTAAGGCGCAAATGCTCAGGAATAATCGACATAAGTATTCCAACAATAATTTTACTACATAAACGTTCATATAATTGAAGTTTTCTTTTCAAAATTTCATCTTTCCATGTGTTCAGCAGTATTTTGTCTCACTAAGGAACTAGTGAATATCAGGGAAGAATATGAAGGAGCTGACATACTGTCGCTGTATGAAAATGAACTTGGCATGCTGAATGCACATGACAGTTGGGAACTGAATATCTTAAGGAATTAGTGAGTAAATGTAAGATGAGAAATAAGTTTATCATCGAAAGCTGCACCGATGCGATGCGTTCAGATGACCGGATCATTTAATTTTTCACAAAATTCTGAATGTATTCTGGTTGATAATTTCAGTCTTTCTACTAGGATTATCTCTTCAGAGGTTACACATTTAAATACTCTAAAGTAATATTCACAATAATGCAATACGTCCATAAAAGCCATGCATAAAGCAACCATTAAATTTTTCAAGAAACAAAAAACTAACCACCTTTGTTATGCGCGCATATCGTGAACATAGAAACAGTGATTAAAATGTATGAACTAGCTTTGTTAATATTTTGCGGGTAATTATGATATCCTTCGTATAAAACACATGCGTTGTGTCAGCCAAACGGAAGTGGGTTGCGTGACTGCTTCACTTACTCAGACTTTCATGATGTCCATGGAACATAATAGTTCCTTATCTCAGTTCAAAATAAATATCTGAAAAGAATATTTCGCCTGTTGTGTTCACAATTCTCAGGATCATTCACATACACTCATACTACCACGAAACCTTTCATTGGCAATCAGTGAATTCAAGAAGTATGTCACTATAAGCGAAGTTGATGTGTTCATACATGATTCAAATCTATGGACAGATGATTCTTGATATCCGGTATCTGGCATCATTGTGAACAGATTGTTTGGAGAAGCCCATAGAAGTTAGGAAGTGTGCGAGCTTTTTGTTTGCTGGTATTTGAAATTTCTGAGTATCTTGACTAAGTGTTTTGACTCCCTAAGTGTTGTTAATTTGCGTCTCCGCCTTCTCAGGTTGTCGTCATCTGAAGCTGACAGTATTAGTAAAGGTATTGGCTATTCTATATCCTGACAATTACTGAGGTTAACGTGTTTGCTAGGTCACCAAAACTGTGCAGGGTCAGGCATGGTTAGTAAATTAATATTCCGAAAGCCCACCCAGCTGAATAAGAACATGATGTGTGAAACTTGTCATTCTGGATTAGATAGTTTTTCTTCACCCCCTTGAATTTATAGCATTTATCATCAATTATGTGTGCATGAATGAGCAGCAATATGGGTAGTGTAAGCCAACGTTTATTGCAATGTCAGATTTTCAAATCGCGAATTGAGGCATTACATGCCTGAGTTACCAAACGGTGAACAGTTTTGTCAAGTTCTCGAACCTGTTACAACGCGTCATCATCTGTTGAGGTGAAGAATCAAACAAGGTGACCTGTTTGTTCGCCAACAACCAGTTTTGTTCTGCTGGTCTTATCAATTTTTTGTAATTTTCAGACCATTCCATTCTGATGTGCTGTGCTTGAGGCCGTAGTTATTTGAAGATGTGGGGATTTGTTGGCTGTGAATATTTGTTTGCCAGTAAAATAATTTGGCACAATGTATTCAATAACTTTATAATCTTTGACATATTTTACTTTGTTGCAAGTTTGATGGAAATATTTATACACATGTGCTGTCAAAATACCGATTACAACAAACTATCTCTACAGTACTTAATACTTGTTTTTTCTTATTCTTCGTTTACTACATAATGCTGCAGATCTAAGGCGCTTGGACTGCAAAAAAATATTGCCTTTCGGTCTTTCGCGATGACTATATTCCTGTTCTGCATGGTGCTACATATGCAACAGCTACGTATTTTCAACAGTAATATCCTTCACTTTCATCACAATCCACAACTAAATAGGTTTAAAGTAAAGCCTTGGCTTGTTGTTGACTTGAAGCGACGAAAATAGGCATATAACTGGGCTTCTGATCTTCCGATTGTCAGAGAAATATCACATTGTTTCTTCGACAGTACTGAAAACCTCTATAGGTGAAATATCAGGCGGTACATGCAATATTTTGCTCTTAAAGAACTAAATAATATAATTTGAAAAATGTATTATCCACAAATATGTACTGAAGTGTCTATCATACCATGTTGTACAGTTATCAGCCAATGAGCTTTTGGGATATATCACAGCATTTTCAAAGCATTGTATGAAAAATAAAACTTTGTCACTGGCTACTGCTGTGAAAGTGATTTTGCTTTTAAAATGATGGTGAAAGCGTCCAGGAAACCAGATGTTGTCACCATCTCTCACTCAAAAAACCTGATTTCAACGTCTTGTTATTTTGGTTTGAAACGTTCTTCACTGTACAAAATCAAAAGCCTGTGTTTTGGAAGGGAAATCAACTTGTGTGGAACATAGGGAAGCCATAACATCAAATTTCTGAAGAATTTTTTACATCGATTGTCTTCCTGAAAGCTCCTTACTTTTGTGCACATTTTCATACTTCAGGCTTCACCGATCCTTTGTGGTGACTGTTCAACCTAGCTGTATGTATGAAATGCAAAACCATTAGTGCAGCATAACTACAAAACATCAATAACTTCACTTATATATTTTTATCACATATTCCGTCAGAATTGCTGAATGAAACTATATGAACCACCCACCATAGACAATCACATGAACAGTTACTAAACAACAAGAACGTATACTTTATTTACTTGTCTGTTCAGGTTGAGTAGTGCATTCCAAGTTATACGAACAGTGAACATGCAGAGATGAAGTTGTGTGTAGTGCTTTCATTGAAGACACTTTCATGCAGATTATTGTAACCTGGTTTGTTGGTCATCGGTGACGTGTATCTACACACTTTCACTGGAACTGTTCTTCTATCGTTCCTCACTAATTCTCACTTATATATTACTGAAGAAAATATCTAACATCTGCAGCAGAAAATGCTTCTGAAATCACTGTTACACTGTAATGTGCATGTGCGTATTGCAACGGAATCCATGATAAATCTTACTTAATCCATAAAGTTACAATATGCACGTCACTGGAGCAAGAAGAGCTATTTGAAAGTAATTACGCGCCAACGGCTATCATTTAGATAAACAACAATCGGTATCTGCAGCTTAAATGTCACGCCTTCGACCCACCAAGTCATGATTGACGCCTACATTTGGAAGATAATCGTAAGCAAATGTATTGTGGTTTACAATGCTACTGAAAGGATCACAAATTATAGACTTTTTTAAGCCAGACTGTTTGAACTTTGGGCTACGAATGAAATTTTCCACCAAACTTATTGCATCAAATTCCTCCATTTCAGTTTGTTTTATTCTCTCAAATATGTCCTCCAAAAGTATCAATTACTCTTGAGGATTTTTAAAATGTTCTGGACTGGTCGTTTTTGGAAGTAGTAAAAGAGAGTAAATATCTCATATTATGCGGAAATTGACATTTGAATGTGCAAAAATACTCCATTTTTCTACCCTTTGGATAATTATTTCGAGCATTACATTCATACATTGGGTGAATGAACAATCAACACTAAATACTGGAATCTAATCCAGTACAAAATGGCTCCTTAACAAAATTACCATTATTATTACTTACTGATAAAATTGTAATTCTCCATTGTTTTATTGGATCTAATTGTTTGACCTCTACTGGCATACGGGCTCTTATGTGGACGCCTCGATATTTCCTGAGTATTAATTATGGCAATTTGGTTGATTGTGGCCGGCAGAGGAATCCAGGACGTGCGCTCCGTCCTATTTGGGACTCGTCAGCCGGATGTACCTGCACCCGAGTGCGGAGTGATGTTGTTCCCACTGAGGTTCGGACCTCGTAGCCGTCGCATTAAACGCCAAGACATTATCCACTGTGCTATGGAGGAACGATAGTCACTTCTAGTACAACGAGTATCGGTTATTACTATTTACTGATTTAATTGTAATTCCCCGTTGTTTTATTGGATCTAATTATTCGAGCTATTTTTTATAAGAGGCACTCCTCCCTCTCTGGCATGGTGGATAACGCCTTGGCGTTTTGATTTGACGAGTACGAGGTTCGAGTCTCAGTGTGAACAACATCACTCCGCACTCGGGTGCAGTTACATCCAACCGACGAGTTCCAAATAGGACGAAACGCGTGTCCTGGATTCCTGTGCTAGCCACAACCAACCAAACTATTACCGTTGATGCCTTTATTGTGAACGCCACTCAGATGCGATAAGTATTTTTTTTGGAAATATTTTTCTGATTATAAACCTGCTAGTGAATTACGTGCTGCGAATTCCACACTGTATCTTAGGTATTGATTGGAATACAGCTATTAATATTATTAGAGATGTCATCTGCAGCTTTAAGGCATTCATAACCTGAAGTCAAGAATTTACCCACTAGAAATTTTGGGCTAATGATAAATAGCAAGTAGTGTTCCGCTGAATGCTATATTTCATGGCCTTGAGTTTTTCCTGCTGCTTCGGAAAGTTTGCTCCATACTTTTTCTTCTCCGCATTTCCTCGAGAAAATGTTGAATGGGTAGTGCGAATGTGTTCATTTAACTCAAGTTTCTTAATCATGTGTCTAATGGTAATAATAATAACTTTATTCCTAACAACACGTCTGATATAGTATGGAACTGTTATCATATAGTATTTCAACAAAATAATTTTCTGTACAGTATTTTTTGACCAAATAATTATAACATGTGAATAGTTTTAGCAGTAACAACGGTAATAAAACAACAATGTGAACTAGGCACCTAGAGATACATTAGTGTCTGGTCTCCAATGGGGAATGTATAGAAAATAAGGCGTCATTATTGTGGTGGTGGTTCTTTCAGGCCGTGTAAAATCTGCAGTTCGAAATAGGTGTGATAGGGACAGTTGTGCTGTACCTTTGTGCATTTATAGTTCCATTTCCATCCGGAATAGCTTTTTCTCTTTGTCGTGCTCTTAAGTATTAGTGGTAGATTGGAAACATTAAATAAAGTATGAGAGTTCATGATTCGTTTAGAAGACATACTTAATTGATAAAAACAAATTAAAAAAGATGAAATATATTCATTGGAAAGATTTAGGTAACCCGAGTTTTGGGCAGGTGGTCTCTCATTAAATGGATTAAACACCGATGAAATTCTATCACAACCTGCATGTATAGAACAGTTAACACTACCAAATCATATGATACATAAGAATGAAGTGTCATGTGCATGCAAATAGCAACCGCATTTCTCAATACCGACAACAGGAATACAGATTGAAAGGTCATTTTCCGGTTAATGCGACATGGAGACTAATTAACTGTTCAACTAAGGCATGATGTTTTCTAACCATTCAATCCCAAATTATAAAGCTTCACTTCTATTATCTCTATACAATGTGATTACTAATCTCGATGAGCGATTGACAATAATCACTGACTATTATTCATTAGCGACAGAAGTGCTCATCCGAACACGTAAATGTATTGTGAGATGAACTGCAACAAAAGTATAGGAAACGTGACTTGAGTGATCAATTCAGAAAAAAAATTCTTAAATGAATACTAGTACCAGTCAAAAAGTACTCATGATAGTCGTGTGAAGTTTAGGGTGAAATCAAAATGTTGCATCAAACGGCATATTCGAACGAACATCACGAAACAATTTGCTAACATGAGCATCAAACTTTGGATGATACTTAGGCAGAATGTAATTCCACTTCATTCCATTTCTTAGATACATCGCACACCAAGTGAATCAGCGCTATTTAGTGGTTTACGTTTCACCGTGATTGATATTACTCTAAAGAATAAATTGTAACCAGCACATTGTACTATTTCACTGTGTGATGCATCTTGGAAATCAGCTGAAAAAGGAATTACGAACCAATTCCATTCCTTCAATACAGGCAAAAGGTGGTTAATTAAAAGACGCTCGGTACAAATTCATCAACTCACCTTTCGTTTCAATCTTAAGTTACATTAGTTCCTGAAATACTGAGATTGAAAGAGGCAACGAAAATATTAGTGTTTGTATCTTATAACTCGTTCCATGTCGCTCAGTCAAAACAGACTTAATAGCTGCCTTCACAAACTTCTGCATTGGTTGCTGATGAATTGCAACGAAATCCAAGAACAAATCGTAGGCATCAATGAATAATTTGACTAGATGCTTACTACAAGTATTCAAATAATCGCTTAATTTCAATTGATTTAATTCCTTTATTCCTCTTTACAGAATATGTCTACATATATGGAAGTTTTACTGTTCCCTAATTGTTCGAAAATACTAAATCGTTGCAGAAATCCATCTGAAATAGAACTTAATTTTCTGCCTTGTTACAACATATGCCAAACCCATCATTAAGAAATATATGTTGTCCACGGTCGATGACCTTTTTAGTGTCGTTTTCTACTCCATCCCCCACTACTTATGTCAGTTGTCGTTGAATGAGAACGAGCGGTGGATTGGCCCACGTGACTGATTGCACGAAATTGGAAATTGCTGTGAAATAAAAGAAGACTGGGTGAGGGTTACTTGATTTCCATTATGAGCGACGACGACATCCAGAGTGTTGCTTTCATAAGCAGTGAGATAACAGAACTAATTTTTGCATTCCTGCGATTTTTTAGGAATGATATCGGAAGCTGCAGAGTGGGTGCTTTCACAACTATTGCGTCTGCATTATTCCATTGCTGTTCCCATTCACACCACCTCTTGTGTAGTGTGCCTATCATTCGAAACGTGATTAAAAGAGTAAGACTGTGTATCAAATTGTCTAGAAAATTCTGATGTTTGCAGTGATTAAAACCGAAGAATACGGAGGGTTTAATTTCAGTGAGCACATCGCATTATTGCTTAGCTTTCAAAGTTGCGTTGTCCAAATACGGTCAATCGACAGAAGGTTTCACTGGTTATTGTTTTCCCATCTCTTACCTAGTAGGCACAAATGGACTGCTGCTTACCGTCCGTAATGCATACTTTGAAGCAAATAACTCCACCTTCATCGAAACCACTCATCACACACTTAAGCTCCATTAGCTGTCCCTGAAAATAATAGTAAATCGTACAACACTCAGCCTTGCACTGCGTAATGATTACTGAGTTCATGGATTCATACAGAGGTTGCTGCGGGATTGAAACACTAAAGTTGTACTGGGTGATCACAACAACTTCACTTCCATATTCCGCAACCTAAAGCCTGCTATATGTTCATTTATTAAAACAAATATGCAATTCGACGCTTAAACTTAAATTTGTTCTGAAAAATGCATTGTAAGAAACATCGTAGGCTTATTCCTTGTTCTGTCAGGCCGTCCAACGTGTAACTCCGGGTTTCGGATGGCAAACAACTTGCCATATAGGCATATCATTAAATACTGTATAGAACGAAATATCCTTCACTTTTCTTTTTATTTGCTAATGCAGGAGATTGAGCAGCACAATGTGCCAGTGCAGAACTACATTCTGAAGTGAGTTGCATTCCTTCTTCTATGAAGAAGCCACATCTGGATGGCGCCCATATCACGTCTCACCAATAGACAGCAATTCTGCATGTGCAGAAAGGTTTAGATGGTAGGACAGCCATGCCGGTTGAATGAAGTCTTGAATATCCTGCAGCATGCATTTTGTTAGGTGTTTCAGAAGAAGAAATGAGAGCAACAACTGGAGAATTCGAGATATCAGCAGTACCGTTCGAAACATCGTTTCTGAGCGAATAGGCCGTGGTGACTTAATAGCTAATCAAATGAGGCTTAATTTTTCATAAGTATTGAGACCTAATTAAACATTACTCACTGCTGTTAACTTTATACAATTTGATTACTAAGCTGCTTAAACATTTTACAGTATCCTAGTAAGTAGTTTTCATTATCAATACATATTAGCTAAGATATGCTTATCGGAATACGTAAATGTATAGAGAGATGAATGTCAACAGAAAATTTGTAGAAATGACCTCAGTGATTTATCTCCAACCATGAATAATTTACAGTAACACTTTCCAATGCAGATTTATTATTGATCAAAATTATTCATCATAGTCATCTAAAGCTTACATATAGGAAAAAATTAAAATGTTACTTGAGGTGGCCTATTCCAGTCTGATGTAAAACTTAGCAACCGTCGTGAATGCAACTGAATAATGTAACGGTAATGTTAGCATCTCTGTCTTGTAATAAGTTTCTAAACTGATTGATGAGACTGTATTTCTGAATTTCATGGGAATCATCAGTTCTTATAAACGCCATGTTACATATATTGACCTAATAGCATTATTTGTGAACTGAGATTCACTGTAAATTACCTAGACCAGAAATCATGTTACACAACTACGTTCACTCTTTTCGTATTCCACCATGATATTGTAGAATGGAGCCATTAAAATATGACATTCAAAATACATGGCTTTCCATTAACTGCTCATGAAGCTAATGAAGCAGTTAGTTCGTTATTGAGAAGAATGAAGGGTTCTCAAATAACTAAACTGCAGTCACTGCCTTATCTGCTCTAAGCAACTAATCCATATCTATTTCCCGCTTCTGTTTAATTAAGTGATAAACAATTATGATATGCAAGATTAAATGCATTACCGAGAAATGATTGAAAAGCTAACAGGCCATCTGATTGTCAGCTTCTGCAAAACGTTTTTGGAACATAGACCGAGTGGAGAAAAATGCACAGATTCATTACCCCACGATACTCAAGGTTTTGTGAATTCCTAATGCTGTTTGTTATTCATTAGACTACGCTGCATTTTAATAGAAGATTAAACATTTCACAACGTTGATGGCATATACTCTAGAGTTTTTCTTAAAATGCTTTTTGCTGAGTAATTACCTCCGTAAAAATTCTTGAATACACGCTTTCTTACATAATTAGTGCAAAGTCAATTACATTTTAGAAACGCTCTTATTTCGGTCTGTTGATATGATTAGAAATCAGTTGACAACGTTGATCTGAAAAATTTACCTTACCCTATGTATGGTTATTATTCGTCCCTTGGGTTCGTAGTGGAACATAGGGCTTCACTAGTATGTCTTCATTTCACTCTGTTCTCTGCAATCTTTTGAACCTCGCTGCACGACCGCCCACAAGCTCTCATTTCCTCCTCACACCATCTCCTCCATGTCATCGCCTCGGACGCCCAACTCGCCGTTTCTTATCTGAGTTCGACTCGAGTGCCTGGTGCGTGATCTTCTCAGTGTATGCCCAATCTATCTCCACTTCCTTCTGCATATTTAAATGAGCGATAGCTTCTTGGGCGGTTCGTTGCCAGAGTTCCTTGTTGCTTACTCTTCCTGGCCATCTGAGCTTCAGTAAAGAGTGTAGGCAGTTGTTGATGAATGTCTGTAGTTTGTTGGAAGTGCGTTTCGTGACGCGCAAAGTTTCTGAACCGTATATAGGCACTGACTTGATATCGGTGTTGAAAATCCGGATGTTGTTCACGCTTTATCCTGAGCGCAGTGCAGTAGATTTCCACATGGATTTCAGGTTAATGAAAGCCTGTCTTGATTTCCCTATCCTGGCTACTTTGACGTCCTCGTCTGTGCTTGTGCCGCCTGTAGTTGAAACAGTGCTGCCTAGATAGGTGAAAGAGGCTACTTCCTTTAGGTTTCTCTCATTGATGATGATTGGAGCTTGTTGTTATTGTTGGTGTTGGTTGGGTATCTTCATCACCTCTGTCTTCTCTACGTTCGCTTGATGTTCCGTCTTCGCTACCCTGCCTCTTTTATCAACTAGTTAGTTTTTGCCTGTAGGTTTTCGAGTGTGTGCGGCATAAAACATTAGACATAAGTCATCGGCGAAATCTAAATCTTCTAGGCTTTTTCCAATAGTCCAGTCAGCGTATGCCTATCTTGTCGCTCCTCATTGTTCGCTGCATGATCCAGTCGATCACAATCAGGAAGATCATGGATGATAGTAGACAGCCTTGTTTTACTCCTGTCTTCACTTCAAAGGCATCACTGGCCTTCCCACTGTGAATTACTTGGCATATGGCGTCTTAATATAGTTGTTGAATGAGGTTGATAAAGGTTTGTGGCACTCTGTAGTGTCGAAGCAGTTGCCAAATCCCTTCTCGGTTGACGCTGTCAAAGGCCTTTTCAAAGTCGATGGAGTTGAGGTAGAGAGAAATTTGACTGCCATTCTATGCTTCACCCTATGTATTTGGTGCAAATTACCAAGTTATCACGAAAGTTAATCCTAACATATTCGAAACCTTAACATCCACATCGTATCAGTCAAATGTTTCAGATTCCGACATTTTCACTTTCAAACGACAATACATCTATATTGTAACCTGTGTGTAAAATTCGCAGTTGGTCTGCTCCATTTTAGCAGTCTGACTTCCTCAAACAAAAGAGTTCTCGATGGAAGCCAGACATTTCCTAGGCACAAAGAATGTAAAGGGTGCAAGCAGAATACTTTCTGTAACCGTTAACCATGATTTGAAGGCTCGTTGAAGATTCCTGTATTTCCGCTTCTTCGCAAAATACTAATTACTTACACCCCATTTATAAGCCCATTTACTGCAGTTATTCAATAAAAATAAGAGTTCATATGCAATTCCACTTTGAAGTATGCGAAATTAAATAACTGCTTTCCGCTAACCACAGCTGAAATAAAATAATCGTAAAAATTCACCACTGTCAGACTTTACCTTTTAACAAAAAATAAACCCTCTCTGATAAGTTTCGAAGGCTATAGTATGCAGTCATAATTTTTTTGGCAAACATGAAGATACATTTTGAAATCTTCCCAAATGAACGTGATTATTCAGTTAGCACCGGTGAAAAATGAGCACCTTAATGTGGATTAGAACTACCAAGGCTGAGTAAACAGTTCCTCATCAAAATTATCCTTAAAATTACAGCAACTAGTGCATTCTTACAAAGATTTAAATATATAGTTGAAAAGTATGTGTATTGTCGAACAGATTACTGTATTCTAAGTAAATATTTCATGAAAAGTTTGCACACAATTATCAGCTCTTATTTCGGTAAGACATCCAGCAAAATATTATTAAAAATATTCCAAATATTGGTGTGGTCACGGGGATTAATTTTGCTCGAAATGTAACCAAATAAAAACTTATCATTGTACACCTTTCATTAAACATATACCTATAATGCATTTAATATTTAGGTTTTTCTGGAAACCTCATTCATAGTTATATATTACACTGGATACATTTTGAAACACGCTCCCTGAAATATTACACAACCTAGTTACTACCCAATAATGATCTCTACAAATTATGCATTAATCTTGACTGGATGACGATTTCTTCCTCAAAAGTGATTTCATCTGATAAATGATCATGATATTCTAAGCCAGTCTAAGCAAAAATAGCCCATCTGGTCTCAACTAGTCAGATTCCAACAAATAACTGTTCTGGTCCAACAGAAATATTCTTTGGCTAAATAAACACATCGTCTTTGAAAGACAGGAATCAGCCAACCATATTTTCTTTACAGTTTTTTTTATCCCCCCCTAAATAAATCAAAGAAAAGTGTGCCTTGCAATAAAGTTCAACCGTCAGGGCGTTTGCACTGATAATAATGGCAGCAATAGTTGTAGTTGATTGTAGTCTTTCCTTTATTGATGTGGTGAATAATTGTCCTACAGTTGTGATCATCATGGAGGAATAGACGAGTCAATAGATATACAGGTTATTCTGATTTGTCGAGGTATGTAGCATTGTGTGTAAATGACTACTTTTCTTTCACAAGGAGAGAGAGATCTATTGACCTCTTGGATTCAGCAAGACATCTTAGTCTTTGATAATGCGTTGACGTTTATTGTGAGACGACAATCCACTACATCAATAATGAAAAGACTACAATTAATTGCAATTATTATTTTAATTATTATCCTGTTAAATCTCACAAGTCAGGCAACTTCTCCCTGCTGAAGACAATATTTTTATGGTTTTTCAAGTAACGAAGTCATCTATATCCGATATCACATACCTCTGCAAACTGGAATAATCCACATTCCCATTGACAATTGCATAGTTCCATTACGATCACAACTGTACGACCATTATTTAACACGAAAATAACTACAAATAACTTCAACTTTTATTTTAATTATTATCCTTGCGAAAGCATTTACTGATTATTCATTGCAACTTCCTTCCTTATTAAACACTTTGTCCGGCTAAACAAATTACATTGTATTGAAAACAAAATATTCCTTAGGTATTAGATTCAAGTGTACTGCAGAAGGCCTAAGACAGCTAATGTATGCGTATCTGAGATCAGTATGAAGTATGAAGTCGGTATACTCTATAGAACTCTGAACCATAGTCGGGAGGACTGACAAGGACCCTTTCATTTTATTTGGTACACAATAAATAACTTACTTATCACAAGCCGATCATCTGCAGTTATGAAACAACAATTACGTTTCGCATGTTCTATCACTTTCTTGAAGCATATGAAGTCAAATCGTTAATTTCCGTCAGTCGATGTTCAAGTAAACTGTTTACACCAATTTCCCATTATCATGGTTTTCCGATAACGATGAATCAACTCTCAGTAATAAGTTTCGAATTGGATAATACACCCTTACAATTTCTTGACAGACACGAAAATACACTTTCAAACATGTACAAATGCAAGAAATGATTACTCAAGAAACGCCGGTGTCAAATGAATAATGCAAAGTAAATGTAGTCCGGACCTCGTCCAGTTTACTCGTTAACTAGTTACTAGCCGGTCATAAGCCCGGATAAAGAGGGAAGGTTGGGCATAGGGCTAGCAACCCTACCCCGTACAATCAATCCAACCGCTAAAGAAACTTCAAACCACAAACAAAATATAGAAAACTAAAACAATCTTATTCCTCGCTGGAATCGGGGATACGAAATGACGCCAGTTTGTGAAAGCTTTCGGGAAGACAATTGGCCGATGCGTATTCTCTTGATGAGAGCAAAAGTAAACATGGGGTCATGGAGGGTCTGCACGATGTTTGGTTTAGCTGACAAGGCAGCCCAGATTGCAAAAGAAATGAGAAGATATGGCACGGCATGGCCAGGAATCTGCCAGAGCAGATGGAATGGGAGTGGACTCTCCAAACTGTCAACTGGAGAGTCAATAATCTACTCCGATATTGTCATTCAGACGACAACCACGACCACACTGAGTTTTCCAGTGGCCATCATGATATCCCCAAGAGCATCAAAGGCTGTCACACATCGGAAAACAATCACCTCCTGTAGGATCATGACAGCAAGATTCAAATCAAAGGGAAGGAAAGTCACAATCAATCAATCCTACGGTACGCACATACAAACAATGCAGATGACGAGAAGAAGAAAGAATTCTACAGACAACTGAAGTCAGTGACAGACAAGACCACAGTCCAGATGGCGACATCAAAATTCTAATGGGTGGGGTGACATGAATACCAAACTAGGAGCAGACAACACAGGAAGGGGACTCATCAAGTGTCCAGAGGCATTCGGTGAAAAGATGAATGAGAACTGAGAGCTCTTTGCAGACTTCTGCGCCTTTAATGATTTAATGATTGAAGGCAGTGTGTACAAGTACAGGGAAACTCACAAAGCGACATGGATTTGATTTCACCAGACACCAGAACACACTTCACTAAAAACAGGACCGATTTCATCTCAATCTGAAGAAAGTGAAGACGCAGCCTACTGGGCACAAGATCAGATCACGAAGAGGAGCAGATGTAGCTTCACACCACTCACCATCTAGTGCAAGGGACCCACATTTAAAATCGAGTCGAAAGCCTTGAGTTCAAAAAAGCTGGTTATAGACCACAGTTCAAGTTCAACACCCAGAACAGAAACTGCACTGAAGGACGAAACTACAAAGGACATCTTCACGTCAGCCATCAGGACAAAATGAGAGACATTGAGCAACATCCCTGAATAAACCGGTGTGGAAGAACACTGGAACTCTTATAAAGAGATGTGGAAGGAAACCCGCATAACCCTGTTAGGAAGGAAGAAGAAACAAGGCAATGAACGGATCTCGAAGAACACATGGAAACTGATAGAGCAAGGAGAGGAAGATGATGGAGCAGAAGATGAATCAGTGCAGTGCAGGGATGAATAACGAAAAGAGAAACTGAATACAACCTATAAAACACTGGACAAAGAAGTGAAGAAGAGTGCGCGCAAAGACAAAAGACACTTCTAAGACACATTGACAAGTGAGGCAGATCAGGCTGCAGGTAGCAGAGATAGAAACCTGATAATATTATATGAAATAACCAGGTTACTATCTGGGAGGGGAGAGATCAACACAGAGGAAACCAATGAAAGATAGTGAAGGAAACCTGGTTACCAAAGAGGAGAAACAAAGGAAACGATGAGTTGACCACTTCAAAAAACTGTTAAATTGACCACCACCAACACCTACAACTAGTCCAGAAATACTATTAGCAGCACATCCACACAAGTATCAGAGAACATAAGCCCTCCGACAAAAGCAGAAGTTAAGCCCTGAACGCGATAAAGCTGCTGGAATCCAGGAAAATAGGAGGACCAGATGTAATTCCTCCAGAAGCCCTGAAAACAAATGCAGAGACAACAGCGGACATGATCACATCACCAATGCAGAAGGTTTGGAAGGAAGGAAAGGTACCTGTTGATTGGTTGGAAGAAGAGCTGCCTTTTCAGACTCCCAAAGAAGGGCGTCTAAGTATTTACAAGAACTGGCACGGAATCATGCTACAGTTCACACCGAGCAAAATATTGTGTCACATCATCCTGGAGAGACTAAAAGATGCCCTCGACTCAAAATTATGACGGGAAGAGGCTGGTTTCAGGTAGAGGAAATCATGTGTGGATCAAACTGCAACGCTACACATCATCATAGAACAGAGCATGGAATGACTATTAACTCTCTACCTCAATTCCATCGACTTTGGAAAGGCCTTTGACAGCGTCAACCGAGAAGGGATTTGGCAACTGCTTCGACACTACAGAGTGCTACAAGTCTTTATCAACCTCGCTCAACAGCAGCTACATACGATATGATGCTACATGTGAAGTGATCCACAACGGAAAGCTCAGTGATGCCTTTGAAGTGAAGACAAGAGTAAGACAAGTCTGCCTACTATCACCAATGATCCTCCTGACTGTGGTCGAATATATATCGTGCAGCAAACTGTTTAGATCGAGAAGAGAGGCATACTCTGGACTTACGAAGAGAGCCTAGAAGATTTGGAATTCGCCAATGATTTATGCCTAATGTCTTATGTCGCATAAACTCGAAGATCTACAGGCAAAACCAACAAGTTGGCAGAAAGGCAGAGAAGATGGGACCTGAAGTGAACGTACAGAGGACGGAGGTGATTAAGATACCCAACCAACCAACAACAACAGTAACAACAAGCATCGGTCATCATCAGTAAGAGAAATCTAAGTAAAGTTGTCTCTTTCCCCTACTTGGGCAGCATCGTCTCAACTACAGGTGACGGCTGCACAGATGGAGATGTCAAAGCCAGGATCGGAAAAGAAATCAGTGTGGAGATTTACTGCACTCAGCATAAAGCGTGAACAGAATCCGGATATTCAACACTAATTCAGTCAAGTCAGTGCTTCTATTTGGTCCAGAGACTTGGCGGTGCGTTACGAAAAGCATTTCTAACAAACTGTAGATATGCATCAATAGCCGCCACCTACGCTCACTCAATACTGAAGATCAGATGGTCATAATAATATGAATAAGCAACAAGGAACTCACTCTGGGAATGAAACAACCAAGAACCCATCACCCAACATATATGAAGAAGAAAGTGGAGATGGATTGGGTACACACTGAGAAGGCCGACTGACGACATCACGCGACAGGCCAGACCGTCGAGTGGAATCCATAGAGAAAAACGACGAGTTGGGCATCCGATGTGAGGGTGACATGGAGGAGGTCGTGTGAGGAAGAAATGAAAGCTGGTGGGCAGTTGTGGAGCGAGGTTGGAAAGACTGCAGAGAAGAGAGTGAAATGACGACGTGCTAGTGAAGCCCTATGTTCCACTAGGAACCCAAGGGACAAATAATAATAATAAATGTAGTGCGACTTAGAAATATATTTCTGAACAAACTTCATCCTATAACAGCACTATATATATATATATATATATATATATATATATATATATATATATATGCGCACATTTCTAAGTATGGGTGCCTGAAAGTGGTTCAGAGTTACCACAGCTGACTCAGCAGTATCTCACCACCATTATTCTTGGAATTACAGCGAATAGTGTATTCCTACAAGGATGTGGGTAATTCAATAAACCTCATTAGCAGTTATGAACTACGCTAATTACTGCTTCATACATACTTCATAATATATAACACAATGTCGTCACTACAAAATGAAAATCTCTATTAATTTTGAATAAATTTCTGATTCAGCACTAACTAGATGGCAAATACATTCTGGAAGTCATTTTCATGTGCGTATTGCATCAAATGATTGCTCCAGTCGAGTAAAAATGTTTCTTGGCTCTACCAACGTGCCTTCTTGTCAACAAAGGAGCCAGCCAATCATGTCTACCTTACTACTTTTCTTTTCAGCTTAAAGAAAATGGGGTGGGAGCGGTAAAGTAAACCAATTAGTGAAGCTCAACCTCCTTCAACCTTTTCACAATCCATATGACACTGTTTAAAATATCTTCATATTGCCAATCCTTGTTCACTCTCTCGTTTTTAAATGCATGTGTATTTCCCTACATGTGCGGTATCATGGCGTACATAATCAAGTATGTAAAGCATTTTATTAACTGAATGGATCAAATCTTCATGAGTTTATTACGTGATGCTTTCGATATTATTGCTACCTGCTTTAAACTTGTGTTGAGAAGTGGGAGTCTACCAAGTAAATCATCTCACTGGGTTAATGCAATTCTTTGACCTACAAAAAATTGATTATGTTGATGGTCTGTGTAGACTGACTGGTTGATTCCAAGGTCATTTTCACTATGGACTAAAATCCTTCGAAGTATTAAAAATTTCGGAGGTCTCGAAAGCTAATTTTTCATAATTTTAGAATTATCATCAGTATGCATCCGCAGCCATATGAGGGATTTAGTTGAAGACGATTAGGTCTCATGTTGAGTGCGTTAATACGTGGTCCCTTTGTGCACACCAATATTTCACTTCCTTAGACTGTTGTCAATTCGTGTTGTAGCACCAATATCAACCCGTGCTATGTTTTCGTAACCATCTTAAATACCATCTTGGTCAACTCTACTAGTCAGAATTTCTATAAAGGAGTTTGGAAAATACATCTTCGGTTGAAGTTTGATGTTTCTAGACTAAGTCCTACATGAGGTTATGAGCTGAGGGGAAATAGTCGTTCAGTGTGCCCAACTTTTCAAAGATCCTCTGATTGAAGTTCATTTATGATGAATATCTCTTGGACTAAGAGGATCTTTTAGTAAGTCTTGCCGTTTGAACAACACCTTGATTCTAGCTGTGTTGAAAACACTACACAAAGTCTTAAACGATTCCTTCATTCCAGATTATATCAGCAGTGATATTACTACAAATATAAATTGGAAAGCATTATATTCAACGACTACTGTGGTAAGGTACCTATCTGAGGGAACTTGTGAAATACAAAAGCATGTCTGTTTTTTTCACTGAATGGAGTAACGTAAAAAAAACACTTGAATTTATGTGCGAAGATTTATGTATCCATATAAGCCAGACTGTGGTCTAATTGTGACGCATAGATTTTCAGTCATTTTCTTGTTATCTGTTAACCTCCAGTAGTAGTCACGTTTCAACAAGATATGTCTAATGAATGGACTTATCGAGTGTGAACTGTCTACGTGGTCAAGAATAGGTTTACATTCAATATCTCACACTTTTATAGGCCACATTTATTCCCACACCTTCTGACAGAGGCTAACCTATGCAACGTTTTTGCTGAATATATATACTCCATTTCAACATTCGTCTATGTTACACAGTGATTTACACTCAGTAATCCATATTTTTATCATCAAAGCATAAAACTTACTTTTAAATACTTACCTTTAAGAGTTTCTTACGAGTGAATTGGTGAAAATAATAACATTATTATTGCCACTGACGCTTGAAAGTATGATAGTTAGCAAAGATGCATACTGAAGAGTCGGTTTCATAAGCTTATGAAGAAGAAAGTGTGTGGTCGTTTATACTACTTGCACTTTGAAGATTATCATGTTGATCACATCTGTCAATACCCTTTCTTAAGCATATTTGTGGTGTTTAAATGAATACTAGGCTGTGTGGACAATTTTTCGAAAGGAAGTCACATAAATATTATAATTCCAAAAGTATTTATTACTGCAAAAGTTGGATATTTTGTAGAGTCACACATGAATGGCAGTGAATGAGAAAGGATGAAGGAACAGTGGGTGGTGATATTCAGACCAGGTTACAATAATCTGCATGAAAGTGTCTTCAATGAAAACACTACACACAACTTTATCTCTGCATGTTCACTGTTCGTTTAACTTGGAATGCACTACTCAACCTGAACAGACAAGTAAATAAAGTATACGTTCTTGTTGTTTAGTAACTGTTCATGTGATTGTCTATGGTGGGTGGTTCATATAGTTTCATTCAGCAATTCTGACGGAATATGTGATGAAAATATATAAGTGAAGTTATTGATGTTTTGTAGTTATGCTGCACTAATGGTTTTGCATTTCATACATACAGCTAGGTTGAACAGTCACCACAAAGGATCGGTGAAGCCTGAAGTATGAAAATGTGCACAAAAGTAAGGAGCTTTCAGAAAGACGATTGATGTAGGAAATCTTACTGAACATTTAGGGTTTTGTTTTACCATACACCTACTAGATTAATGTTCTTTCGAGAACACAGGCTCTTAATATTACGTATTTAAAGGCGTTTCAGACTAATGTATGAAGGCTTAAAATTCAGGTTGAGGAAAAATTGACAGTAGTAATTTTCAGCATCCCAGGCATCTTCACCAATGTTATTGAAGCAAAACAGATAATACATAAAAGAAGTACTTTAGAGGCACTAGCTGGTCATATATCGTATGTGAAATGATTTAGAGAATCCTTATACTTCTGGTTTGCAAATAAAAGTAAGTAATACCATTCGGTAACGTATACTTCGGAAATGACAAAAAAGTTGATAATTAAAATAACCCATCCATGCTGACCTCTTCTTCAGAGGAAAGACATGTGAGTGTAATCTCATCGCTTTAACAATGATAACTAGTGATGAAATTTATCACACTTTTTATTCATCCTAGAATACTTTGAGTATTGCCGCGTATATCCTATCTATTCATTGGCTGATTACTGTACAACATGGTATGATAGACACTTCAGTACATAATATCCATTCAGATATAATCGAAATAATCCCGAACATGACTTGTTGAATAGTTAGTACATCATCAGAATTACCTGCTCAATATTTACTCAAGCATTAGCTAGGAACTGTTGGCAATATATACTTGATATTCCAAACAACAAAGATGGAAACTGTGAGAATGAATAAAGTTTATCGACATGACTCAATGAGGGATTCATGAATGAATTATCTACCAAAAAGCATAATGTATTAGTGGCGCATATATGAAAGTACACGACAGGGTTTGAAAAATTCTTGAGTAACAGATTTCTCATTTCACATTGTCTAGCCTTTCAAGTGCAGAGTTCTACATGTACTGACTGACTTCTCATTTGTAGTGGTTTTCGGCAGTCTTGAAGAAGCAATATGACACTTCTCTGAGAAGCTGAAGACCAAAAGCCCAGTTATGTGCCTAATTTCGTCCCTTTAATGACAAGTCAAGGCTCTACTGTAAGACGTTTTGTTTGTAGATTGCAGTGAAACTGAAGGATATTACTGTTGGAAACACATCGGTTCTGCACATATAACATAACTCAGAACCGGAATATAATCATCTCAAAACAGTGAAAGACAATATTTGTACAGTCAAAACGCCTTGAATCTGCAACATCACGAAGTAAATGAAGAACAAGAAGAAGCAAGAATTTAGGACTGTCGTATTTTGTATATTTTAATTTGGAATTAAATACATATGTGTATAAGTATGTGTATCAAACTTGCAACAAAGTAAAATCTGTGAAAGATTCAACATTTACTTAGTTAATCTATCCATATTTGAAACTCAACCAGGACATGTTAAAATATGCAGATCCTGTTGGAAGAGAATTCAGTGCATGGATGAGAGTCCAGTAAAAAAATGGGGGAAATGATGAGCAACAAGAAGTTATGCCAAATTAGTTTATTGTTGAAAAGACATTCACCTCTAACAAGTCCCCACATCTCCTTTCAATAACTAGGGCTGAAGGCGAAACTCAGCAGAATGCAGTGGTCTGCAAATTGCACAACAAAATAAAACTGGCTGTCAGCAAACGAACAGACCATCTTTCATGATTCTTCCCTTTAACAGATGATGGCGTGTTGCTGAATGCCAGGCTCGAGTAGTTCTAAAAGCTGTCCACCATTCCATACTCAAGTATGTAATGTTACAGCTCTCAAGCTGAAAATCTGAAAAACCATTGCACCCTGGTAATTCATATTCTGGCCTACATTGTGCTCATATTGTTGCTGATTCATGCACATATACATACTTGATTATCTATACGACTAGGCAACTTAACCAACTTATTATCGAACGCCTACCTCCTTAGCCGGAAAAATGACAGGTTAAATACAGATGGAACTCTATTTTGTCGCATCTGTTTGATAGTGGTCACAGAGTTGATAAAAATGAAGCTTTCAGATGGGTTTATAGCATCTCACTGAACCTATCCGATGGAGTTCAAATTCACCTTTTAAATATTGCCGAGGCTATTAGAATTCAAAAGAACACTCAGAAGCTCTGTATTTAGAAAACAATTTGTACAGCCTCTTTCCCCGCTTTGGCCAGGGAAGTCTCAATGAATAACTTTACTTCCCCTTTTGATTTCATTTTTCCCAGTCCTTTCACTGCCTTAATCCTCTAGTATTATACAACCTTATTGTCCTTCGCCAAGCCTTGGCAAACTTCGTCCCTATGTCTGAACATCTGTTTGCATTGTCGTGCATTCTGAAAATTCGTATTATCCCTTGTACTGGCACTCATTTTGCTATTCTAAAGTACATAATCGGTATCCTAGTTATCGCTGACTTGCAAATTACATTGATTGGTTGATATTATGTATATATATATGTTGAAAGTTATGTATATTAGGGTCAAGCCTCAGGACAAATCTAATTGAAAACAATATTGTTCGCTTATATGTGCTGTTATAATTTTCATAATGGGAATTTTTAATATTTATCTGAATTATCAATAATATGGCACTTGAGATTCCTACAGTTTTGTAATATCTTTATTGCCTGACCAAAAAGAAGGAAGAAAAATAAGGTAAACAAGTCAGCTGATGATAAAAAATTGCAAATCCGAATAGATATGGTCCTTATCCTTCTAGTGTTATACTATCCGCCAACTGGAAGGAAAGTTAATCCTTTGGACCAAACGTTTTTGTTTACTGTTAAGAGTTTTCAGATTTAGTAATCCACTCAGAGTTTGAAAATCTATTCAAACAAATTAAGCTCCTTATTCCAGCTTCAGATGATGATAGGGATTGATGTAATACCAAGCTGGTAGACATAGCTCATTAGTTTTTCAAAAGCCATCTGAAACAGGAAAGCATTTTAATGCTTGAAACAACTACGACGAAATTCAGATATAACCAAGCTCAGATTTAACAACGGTTCAGTAGTTGCGATGATTAGAATAAATTCTGGCGATGCTGTTCTTCGGAGGTGGTGCAAGTACTACAAAGAATGCTAACAGCTAAACTAACGAAACTTCTCAACTAAAGCATTATCACTAAGGCAAAATCCAACTCATTAAAGGCAGCAGAATCCGAATTTCTACATCTGTATAGCCAACCCAAATTATACAAATCCAGTTGTCCCTTTCATCCCATATTGTCAGTGCACAGATAACCAACACATAATTTACCAGTTTCAGTCCCTTTAATATACTTAAACCCCCTACTACTTTTATGTACTGTATTGTAAAGTTTATATTCGAGGATAAATATTCATATCAAATTGATAGTGTTGCTACGGGAAGTCTCTTGAAACCCCCTTTAGCACATATTTATATGTCACATGTTGAAAAGTTATCTGAGGATTGAAATGAAAATCTTCAGTTTCGTGAACGATATGTGGATGATATCGTAATCATAACAAATGATCAACATTATGCTGCTTCAGTCCTGAATCAAATAACCGAAGTACAAATTAGCATATCTTTAACAAGCGTAGAGGATAACGACAATTGATCAGGTTTTATAGATATTTTGGTCAGTTGACGGCAAGATGGATTAACCAAACGATATATTTAGAGAAGACCTAATTGGACAGGACAGTATTTAAATTATCACAGTTTCTGTCTGGTTTAATAAAAACAGGGTTTAGTTAGCTGGTTATTTAATCGAATTTAACAATTATTCACAACCCATAAGTTGGAAGAAAAGACAAGATTGTTGACGGAGAAGTTGATCGAGAGCAACTACACGACGAAGTTTATAAGTCGGCATAAAGGGAACAGAAATTTGAGAAATAATATCTACTCTGTGCTTAGGAAAGATGTATTCATCAAGATTCCATATACTGGCAATATGATTAACCTTACAGTTAGACAGAAACTTAACGCTGCCATCAACAAAACACATTATGCGGCTTATATTCGGACTAGTGAAAATTCGAAGCCCTTGGAACAGGTGAAAGATAATGTCACATTCCATTGTATTTACCAACTTAAATGTACCTGTGTTAACACATACATAGTGAGGACTCATCGGTCATTGGAAATAAGTGCGAAACAACATATTCCAAAGTTGCTTCAGAAACAAATAGAATCGCTTGTCCTGACTAGTGCTATGAACAAACGTCCTAGCTTCTCATTAGTTAAGCACGGCATGAAACAAGGCATAAAATGCATGTACAAACGTCATTTACAACCATCTATACGACCCACTGCAGAAGTATTTTAGAGTATTAGCTATTAGGTGGTGTAAGCCACCTTAATGCGTTCGAAGACAATTTATCGTCACATTAAACCTTCCTTGATAAGTTCGACTTCGAACCCAAGGTAATCCCAATACTAAATTTTTGTTTGTAGTTGCTTTGTTGATCTCCAATGTAACTTCAACTTTCAGTAAAGCCTTCTTCTTTGCCCGATAATCATTTTCTTACGCCTTAGCTTTATATGTTTTCCTATAAACCCCAATAATAAGTACATGTGTGCAAATGTGTTACACGACCCACATGAACTACGTATTCTTATTGTTTTATCTACAAACAGCTCGGGGAGAAAGAGCCTTCAAAATGTTGACCAAAGTTGTGTGTATTATCACTAATGGTAGCGAACAGAAAGGGAGCTGAAAAAGTTATCAGCTACATAGAATAACAAAGCCTGTGAGGGAACGGTAGTGACACTGTATTCTCGACCACTCTCAGCCTGAGGAAAACATTTTTTATAAAAAGAACTTATTTTCAACAAAGGCAACTTGACTGTGCTAGGATTCCTTGTGGCTCTTTGCCACTCCTGAAGACCGCGATTCTCACAACCGATGGTTAGCAAATAATTCTTTATACAATTATCTAAGATACAAATCTCGGCAAAGCGAGTATCGTCACAAAAATTAAAAGCAGTTGAATTCGTTCATAAGCGATAAATATATCGTAATTCTATCAGCAGACAAAAGAGGAACAACAACTGTACTAGACAGAACAGAATTAGTTAAAAGTTCAATAGAATCACTCCAAGAAGAAGTAACGTACAGTACCCAGTAAAACGAAGAATGAATTGAAGAAAATTTCCAAAGAAGACCTGATCAACACGGCGGAGAATGAGATCACATGGGTCCGTATGCCCACGATTCTTTGGAAAAACGAAGATTTATAAACTAGTTGTATCTCTTCGAATCACCGTTTCGTTCTCAGGAATGTCAATATATAATTTATCAAAGTATTTAAGGGAAACACTGAGCCGTCTTATCGGTAGGACAACCTACTCAATCTACTCGCAAACTCGGATCCTAAGCAGAATCAAAGATATCAAATTTCGTGAATACGAAACAATGACCACCTTCTTCGTTAAAGCCCTTTTCATATCGGTAGACCATAAGCTTGCAAGAAAAACCTTTCTAAGCTAGCTTCGAAGTGGGGACGATCTAATAGCTCATTGTACTGTTGAAATACCAGAAATCAAGCATTTAATAGATCTTTGTTTATTCACATACTTTAAATTGAGTGGATAGGTATGTGAATTATTTATCTAAACTTTAACGAGATTATCAGTTGTATGTTGATCAGTGTAGAAGCAGTGATACAATGTCTGGAGTTAATTACCCAGCTTATCACCAAGCCAAATGCATGGGTGCGATATGTAGACGATACATTTGTTATCCTTGATAAAAAGGATGTGTAACCTATTCAAAGACTAGTCAACAGTGTCGTCAACGGAATCAAACTCCCAAAGAAAGACAAAAATTAACGGGCAGCTAGCATTCCTAGATATTTTATTTCAAAAAGGTATACTAGACACATTGAAACTCGAGTGTACAGAAGGGCAGTGCATCTAAATCATATCTTCAATTACTACGGCAACAAACCAAAGTCACATATAAGAAGCTGCGTAACAATCTTGCCTAGACGAATCAAACCAGATTGCAGTATAACAGAAAAAAATGAAACCGGAGAAAAACTTTGTCTCAAACTTTCCAATTCCACAGATGTCCATAGAATTTCATCAAGAGGTGTGTTCCCAAACCGTCCTTCCATATATCAAGAATATTTCAAAAACAACTGCGAGATTATTGCATTCGTTTGGGATCGCTGTGTCATATAAGCCAACAAATCCGCTACAACATATCCTATGCAAATCAAAGGAATGATCAAATTATCTGTAAAGCCGATTGCAGTATTTCCAAATAACACAGTATGAAACAGTCAGTTAGACCATTATTATAACTTCGGTGACACAAGCTGGCTGCCAGATATCATGATTTGAAGTCCCCCATATCAATACAATATGATAACCCCAACCAAATACTTCACTGGTACAACTTCATAATATCTGAATGCACAAAACTCCAAGACGATCGAAACGCTCTTGAGGAATTGGCACTTCAGCAAATTAACCACCAGTCGCCACGCAGTTTACATAGGAGCTCTGGAAGTAAGTAAAAAGAGGATTATCAAACGATTGGGTCAGGCCGACTTACAAAACTGACCAACCTCTCGTAATTAATCCATCATTACAGTTGGAATCTGTCTGTTCAGTACAATCTAACAAGTGAGCAGTAAAAAAGATCATCCCTTCAGTTAGTGTGAACTGAACAATCAACGCAAAGTACTTTTTATCCAGTATATCAGATCTAGACAACTTCGATTTCTCCAGCCAAACAAAAAGGCCCAACCAATCATAAAAAAGCAACCTCAGTGAACTGGAAGAAAACACAGTTCAAGACTTTTCCGATCAAATTGGTAACAAGAAGTCAGTCAATCAGGTTCAGCACATATCAGCACACTCACGAGAGAAGAATTCACTTGGGATATCCACACCCTGAGCTATGAATATTTGTCAGAGTTGCTAAAGTTAAGAGATTTTTTAATCTGCGTCATGGAAAAGTTGACAGAACAGATTTGTTAATTAACCCACCTTCATCAAACTTTCGCTGGATTTTCAGCGTTAGATGGTTGGACATAGAAATATAACATGTTATGCAGAAGAAAAGACACAAGTTTACACAAGTGTCTGTAGCAAATATCTCCGGTGGTATTTTAAATTCCGAGCGAGATGGGAAACAGATTTTCCAACAAAGCTTGGCTAGAATAGTTTTGTTTCTACTAATGATCTGATTGGATTTTAGTATACAAAGTATTCGCTTGTACAGGTCAAATTATTTTATCAGCTGGGAATCCAGTTTAACGCTGTCAGGTTCTTAGTTCTTCCTGGACTCAATGTTATTTCTTGATCAACTGTATCATCGTCGTATGTTCATACTAAGCTGAATATTTTACTGTATTTTATTTCTAATTGCCGCATGATACATAATAGTAAAATTGTATTGTTATTTATCCTTTAGGTTCCTAATGGAACATAGGGCTTCACTAGCACGTCGTCATTTCACTCTCTTCTCTGCAGTCTTTCCAACCTCGCTCCACAACTGCCCACCAGCTTTCATTTCTTCCTCACACGACCTCCTCCATGTCACCCTCACATCGGATGCCCAACTCGTCGTTTTTCTCTATGGATTCCACTCGACGGTCTGGCCTGTCGCGTGATGTCGTCAGTCGGCCTTCTCAGTGTGTACCCAATCCATCTCCACTTTCTTCTTCATATATGTTGGGTGATGGGTTCTTGGTTGTTTCATTCCCAGAGTGAGTTCCTTGTTGCTTATTCATATTATTATGACCATCTGATCTTCAGTATTGAGTGAGCGTAGGCGGCAGCTGTTGATGAATGTCTGTAATTTGTTAGAAATGCTTTTCGTAACGCTCTGCCAAGTCTCTGAACCACATAGTAATAGTAGTGGTAGTATTTTATCAACACTTTTAGTTTTATTGAACTCAAAACCACGGTGTGAGTCATATTAAATGGCCTCGTAGTTTGTTTTCATCAGAAATCTTTAGGCGATGATTACTTATCTGTCTACGAGCACCCAGATTTACTTTTCTTGTTTTTTCCTTCATTTCACCTTGACTTATCCAAACTTATTAAATTCATTGATCTACCCAACAGACTAAAAGTCAAATACTTAATTCCCCAATTAAATTACGAATGTATAACAGAGTTTTATGTGGTTTTACTTCGGGAAGAGATTATGTATTTCTCTTATTTTGTCTAGTGATGAGTTTTTTAACTGCATAGATTCTACTTGCGTTAACTTTGAAAAACTCTGGTCAGTGCATACCATTTACCTTAATCGCAAAACTATAACGTCAAAATCTTTATTGTAATTCGTCATGGGACCATAAATGACAGTTATAAAATATGATTTATTGACGGTTAGTTTAGCTATCCTGCAAAAGAATATCATATCGAGACGATATGTCTTTTCATTTTACGCAAGAGTTTGTGAAGTACGACTTCTACTCTTGCAGTAACAATGAAACTATCAAACACGAAGTTAATCCAGCCTTGATAATTATGATTTAATCGCAATTCGGAATAATAAAAGCCCATCCTTTTGATAAATGTAACTGTATAGTGATAAGAATGCCGGTGAAAACTCTGGTTTGTAGTATTATTTGTGAAATGATTGTATAATCCCCTGCTACAAATATTTTTCCTAACGATATGTTATCAGTAATATAAGGTATCCCTATTTTTCTGAGAAAAGTGAAGAGTTTTGTTTCTGTCTACTTCAATTAGAAGTGCTTTCGTTTTATTGTGAACTTCTAGAAGGGTTTTCATCTGCACACAGTATGAAACAGTCAGTTAGACCATTATTATAACTTCGGTGACACAAGCTGGCTGCCAGACCCGCAAATGAAGCTATTTATCTATTACTGCCTATAAATAAGTATGTGAAATTGTCACACTATGTAGAAAAATTTAAGGTCAGTGTTTTTTTAGAAAATAGCTTCATTGGTTATCCCATCTAATTGTTCATTCTACCAAAAGTCTTTACAGAAATTTATTGAAAAAGGTTTATTAAGCGTTGAAAATTATGCAAATTTTAAATGTTTATTAGTAATGTCATGTAAGCTGTTAAATGTAAATTTAATTAAATAAGCAAATAAGCTTTCAGTTCATGTATGCCAATTCAAGCTAGGTTGTAAAATCCGGAATAATAACTTCGCATTCTTTTCTTCAGTCATTTCTGAAATTTCATTGAAAACACAAATATTTTAAGCTATAATTGATAAATTAATGCCAAAATTTAAAGTGTTATGTATAAAAGAATTTTAATCTATTGTTCATAACCTTCAGTAACTGTAGTTAATAATTCAATGATGCTTAATCACTTGTGTTTATCATCTTACTTTAGTTATAGTTAATGGTACTTTAGAAATGTTATTAGACTAAACTTATCATTACCTTTCTGTTGTATAGTTGCCTTTGTTTCAATTCATTTTTAGCGCACATGATATACAGTAGCGATTCATGTTTAAAGCATCAGAAGTCACTTTAAATTATACTATGTGCTATAAGAAAGTATCAAATTTGTTTTATGTTTTTATATAAACAATGAAATATTCCGGTTATCTTACCCAATCAGCTCTAGATTGTAAAAATGTATTTAATAAACTGATGTTTCATCTTTTTATTGAAGTAATTGTACTAAAGAACGAAATTTATCTGAAGTGATGACAGTACAAATATGTATCTGAAGAGATGGTTGTTTGAAAGTGCATAAGATATAAATGAAGTAAATTAGGTAACAAATCTAATCACAAAATGTTAATTGGCATTTCATCAAAAATTCTTAGGGTTAACAAGACTGAAGCTAAATTGCACTGGCACAAGATTCGAAACAAAGACGAAGAATAGACTCAAACATCTGTAAATTTATAACACTTCGTTTAGTCCTTTTCTAAGTAAATACCTCCAAAAGGTACTAATAGTCAAAATATTACGCTCATATTTTCTTAATAACATCATATAATAGTAACAGTTCTTGAATCCTGCAGTATCAAGGTTCGCTTGAGAGAATTTTTATTCCGGGACATTAATTATAACTTAAATACTTAGATAAAAAGGTTTGTAAACCATAATTTCCTCTGTCTAACAACTAAGGGTAATTTTCATGCGTTAGTTGCTTGATTTTTCTTGTTATATATATATCATGGTTTCCTTGTTCAGAAGTATAGGAACAGAATGAACTTGCAATGAAACAAATTAAAGGAACCACTTTAAAACGTTTCTAAGGCTTGTAAATTTGAAGATAAAAGGCAAAGTTGTCAGTAGTTGGAGCTAAAGAAACCTTTATTCCAACATTCAACAATACAACAGCTCTCTAAACATAGGATCGCACTAAGCGATACAGGTTTGGCACCGTAAAAGGCTCAGTTACCTAGTCTTAGATACTAAATATATGTCGACTTCTTAATCCCTGACTGTATATTTTTGATGTTATACTGACATCAGTAAACGCATAAAGAAGATGTAAAAGACGAGTTAATAAAGCAACATATGCATGTGAAACAAGCATTATTTTAGTATTTGTATTTCTCAGTGAATGTAAAACAAAAAAAATTGTTTCCAGGAACATTTCGTTATTTAATACTAATCGCTTCGTCAATATAAAAGTAAACCTGAATTCACAATATCCAGGCTTATAAATTAACTGGCTTTGAGTTTTTTAATAGGTGCTATTTTATTGTCAAATTGCTGAACAAAGATGATGTCCAGATGTAATATGATGCTTGTGAAATCATATATTATCTTTGTTTGAGTATCCATCAGTAATTCAAGCGGTTTTTTTAATTTATAGGCCATTACTTGATACGAATTATTTATCATACCAAGAATATCTTTATCAAGTTCAATAAGATGTTGTAGAATTCAATCAGAATATCACTGATTATGATTTATAACCAATATATATGGAAACAGTTTACATACAGCTGTGTGAACGGTGTCGAACAGTTGTTGCTGAAGAAAAAATAAGAAAAGTTTAGGCCAATATATGTTACCATAAATAGTAGGTTAAATTATGGGTTTTCTAAGGACTTGCAAGCAGATAAATTGAAATTTATTTCAAAACAACTTTACACTTATCATATCCAATTAATGTTCATTATGAACACAATGTTATTAGGTCCATTAAAATTGAGGATCATCGCTTTCTGACTTTGGTTCTAAATGTATTATTTCAGCATTTTGCATTTTCTACCTAGAAAAACTATGACTGATCTCTTTTCATACATTTTTAAAGATAATCTATTCTTTTAAAGACATTTAAGAGGTGAAAACAACGAACTATATTTATTACACTGGTTCGACACTTATCAGGAAAAAGCAGAACTTACAGTAAAATTTCTTCTTCTCTCGTTCTCTCTTTGTTCAGCCCTTTGGTGCATCAGTTGCTGTATAAATATTTTATAAGTATTTCATGTCAATAAAATATTCTATTGAATTTTAGGTGAAATTAGTTTCGGCATCATGAAACTGACTTTAGCTTAGGAAATAAACAATGAATGCTTGAATGACAATGATGAACATGAAAATCACTCAGATTTCTTTTAGAAAAATATCTAAATCGAATCATTAACTTCAGTTTTGTTGAAAAAAAATGCAAGACAACTTCAAACTGAGCAGTTATTGCATCTGTTGAATTCACTTTTGTAAGGTTCAGTATTAAAAGAAACATAGTTCTTACATAATCCCTCCAGGTCTTTAAAATTGTTTTATAAACTAGGGGTTAAACATAAATCGAAATCTATTTGTGGCATAGAAAAATGACGAGTAATATTCTTAAATTGTGACCTTATTTATGTTTAGGAGTTTGCCGTAAATTCAAGCCAGTTAGAGAGAACTTAGGACAGAATTTGAAATAATATACTGTAAACTTTTGTAGCTCAGACTAAACATGTTCAGAGTGAAGTTTTCTCTCAACCCGACTTCAATCGGCAAATGTTTCACAGGCGTTCTAGGCATTGTCATCAGTCCAACCCAGCTTCCTTACGTTGACTACTTTTCACAGTGTTCATCGAAATGTTTGAGTTTTAAAAAGAGAATTCATGAAAATTCATTTAGAAAATAGAAATGCAACAAACTGAGGTCAAAGTTTAATTAAAATTATAGACACTTTGTAGTTTAAGTATCTATATATATAGAATTCTTTCTTTAAAATAACTCGGCAAGGGTAGTGTACAGACATGAAAAGGAATGTAAGCAAATTCTGTCTGCTTCATACGGTTTTGGAGGAGAATAACAGCCAGGTTTACAAAGTAGTATGATTCCTGAATATCTATATCAATAAAGATTATTATCATTTCAAAACAGATTTTGTTATCTGGGTAAAGACAAACTCACCACTTCGGACTGTTTAATATAAGGGATTCAGCTTTAACGTTGTAGAAGTTATCATACATACTGAGTTTTAATCAATAGCCGTCATAAAAGTATGATATTATTATTACTATTATTATTGTTTTTCCCCCTGGTTCCTATTGGAAAATAAGGCTTCAGTAGCACACCTATATTGCACTCTTCCCTCTGCAGTCTTTTCAACCTCGCTGCATGACTGCCCACAGCCTTTCATTTCTTCCTCACACCATCTCCTCCATGTCACCTTCACCTCGGACACCCAAATCGTCGTTTTTCTCTATGGATTCCACTCGACAGCCTGTTGCGTGATGTCCTCAGTCGACCTTCTGAGTGTATGCCTAATTCATCTCCACTTTCTTCCACTGCATATTTGTTAGGTGATGGGTTCTTAGTTGGTTCGTTCCCAGAGTTCCTTGTTGTCTATTCTTATCATTCTGACCAGCTGATCTTGTCTTCAGTATCGAGTGAGAGTAGGCAGTTGTTGATGAATGTCTGTAGTTTGTTGGCATTGCTTTTCGTAAGGTACCAAGTTTCTGAACCATAAAGCAGGATTGACTTGATGGAATTAGTGTTGAAAATCTTGTTCACCCCTTTATGTTGAGTACAGTAGATCTTCACAATGATTTCAGGTTAATGAAAGACTTTCTTGCTTTTACGATCCTGATTAATTTGACATCCTTATCTGTGCAGCTGCCGTCGACTATAGTTGAAACGACGCTGCATAGGTAGGTAGGTGAAAGAGACAACTTCGTTCAGATTTCGCAAGTTGATTGTGATTTGTGCTTTTTGTTGTTAGTGTTGTTGTTGGTTGAGTATCTTCATCATCTTCGTCTTCTCTATGTTCACTCGAAGTCCCGTTTTTTCTGTCCTGCCTTTTCCATCAACCTGTTAGTTTTCGCCTGTAGATCCTCCAGTTTGTGCGACAGGAAATTTGACATAAATCATCATCATCGGCGAAATCTAAATCTCGCAGTGTATTATCATCGCTTCCTACAACGTATGTCCATCTTCTCATTCCTCACGGTTTGCTGCATCATCCAGTCCAATCGACCACAACCAGCAAGATCATCAGTATTAAGAGGTGGCAGCTTTGCCCCACTCCTGTCTTCACTTCGAAAGCATAGCCGAGCTTCCCATTGTGGATCACTTGGCCACTGGTCTTTTCATATAGCTGTTGAATGAGGTTGATAAAGATTTGTGGCACTCCTCAGTGTTGAAGCAACTGGCAAAAGTGTAATATAAGGCCCTCGATTTAGTTTGATATGTTATCTATAAACTATACAACAACATGATTTTTTGGCAAAGCATTCAACTAGTGAGATTCAGTTAAAAATTTCCACTCCATTAGAGCTCCAGTTTTTGAGGAAAGTGGTGATAAAATGTTTGCTGTCATCTTGGATTCCTTACAAATCTGAAAAATGTTTGCTCATATTGATTTTTATGGAGGCTTACATATTAGACTGACTTGATGTTTAAATTGAGTAGTACCTGAGAAACGTTTTGTTTTCAGTCCTTATATACTCTAGAATTCCATTAGATTTTGTCAACTTTTAAATTACTTCAGCAATTTGGAATGAAGTTCTTCATCTCTATACTTAAACAGATTTTGTTACATTTTACTCCTGCAATCAATTTGAGAAAATCAACAATACAAAGAATTGCGAAAGGAAATGAATGAATACCTAACGACTTTTCATCAGATGCAAACGGGCAAAAATACAGTAGTTATTCGAAGTTTAAAAACCAATGCATTTCTCATGGATTCAAATATGACAGGAAACGGATGAGATACTCGTTGCAGCAAAGTGATAAATTCATGTCTAGCAAGGAAAATAGAAGAGCTAATAATCATCTGATAAGACCTTAGGGAAAACAACTACACAAAGATGTTGGTGTTATTTTTAAAAGGATGAATGAAAAGGAATGAAAGCTCAAAGTTTAAACGAAAGCCAGTAATATCCATGTAGTATAAATAAAGCGAAGTATTGGAAAGAAGTGTGAATGATTCAGTGCTATTTCTGTACCTGATATTTCTTTTCATCACATATGAATTCAAAACGCATATCATCGCTAACAGGATATGATATTGAATTCCTGGCATGTAGAATAGCAATAGTAAGAAATTTGTGTGGACTAAAGCTTTATTACATTAACATACACTCAGTTAATTTTCAGAATACATTCAATGAGATAGCCATTATAAAGGCATTATACGAGTAAATTCAGTCATAATATCCCATCGTTCAACCTAAAGAAGTTTATTTTCACGCAGATTTCTCGGTTAATATGATAAGTGTTTTCAGATGAGGATAATAATTATAATAATAATAGAGATTGTGAAGACGACCACGTGCGTGACTCAATGGTTTAGTCAACAGCACTCTGGCGTTTGAAGTGATTGGTTCTGGGTTCGAATCTTAGTAGGAACAACATCGCTCAGTAGAGGCCAAGTACACCCAGCTGACGAGTCCCAAATATGACGAAAGGCTCATGCATGATTCCAGTGCTAGCCCCTATCCGTCCTTTAGACCGTCGGCGATCGTTATAGTACAGATAATAGTGATGATAATAACCGAGAAAGTAACGTGAAAATGTTGACACTGCAGTAGTCAAAGGGGGTCAAAGGGAAAATGTCCGTGACAGAGTTATTAGTTAAGTATTCCGTGGTTGAGGAGAGATAAGGGATGTACAAACTTATCCTGGATACAAAAGCTCGGATTAGTAGCTGAAATTCCCACAGCTTCTGCTGTGTGTAAAAGACGAGTTCGAATACCTTTAGATGGCATGCATGCAGTGAATAATCTCGAAAGCATTGTTCTTATCTATCACTTGACGATTACCCAAGAGATGAGAAAAACACAGGACTTCTGGTGAAGGTAGGTGCTCAGCAACACGTCTATTAATTTATCTAGCAGTACGCCCCATATCGCTTTCCCCACAGAACTAGCTCAACTTGTAAACGCACATAGAAATTTCAAAACTAGATAACTTGATTTTGTCTGAGTAACAGCAAGTGGTTGGCTGGAAAATGATGGACTGAGATGTCTGGTGTAGAAAATTCTCTTAATATACAGATTTATAGATTTATTTATTCATATTTGAGTAAATTCTGAAGAGGATCTAACTGGAAACAATATTGTTCGCTTTTATGTCTTAATCTAACTAGCACATTCAACGTTCATCACAGTGAAGTCAAGTATTTGATTTCAAAATGCTTTCGTAGTAAAAATCGGTAGTGCATAGGGATACCGTGATACGAAACTCATACGATGGACACTAAATACATCAGTGTTGATAGGGTACTCTCCTGAAGTAAATCAAAGTTTGAGTTTTTTTGAGTTTTGTCATTTGAAGTTAGTTACGTTTACTTTCACATAAATTATATCTTTAGAACAGCAAGAAATAAGAGGTAAAAAGAGGAATAGAGGTTAAATTCAACCATTTTGTTTATGAACTCACAGCTCCAGCATTCACTGAATATTCAATATGATGGCATCACTGAATAAGGTTGACTCGATTTCACAGTTATCGAAAATTACTGCATATGTTTTCCTCAAAAGTTAGCTTTATAAATTTTTGTGACTTGCAACGAATATCAATGTTAGCAGGTATGGCGATAGAAACTTGATACCGGATTTGTTTTCTCAGCAGTGCTAAGTTAGAGATTGATAAACCCCAGTTTTGTATCCAACTAGAAGCCTCAGTCTAGGACAAAATACTCTTAGATAAAAGTTGTATTCTGCTTTAGATAGTCAAAAATGATTTCAGAAACAACTCCACATTTCTAGAAATCGATAAAACATTTTCATGCTGATCATTTTCCTGCTACATTTTGTAGATCACATGTGTTCATAATGCTGGTAACCAGGGGTTTGATAAGCGAAATAAATTCTTTTATGGCACCCTTAGCTTCAGCTAGAAGTGTATTTCACAGTCCCACAATAATGATGATCAAGTTATATACCTGATGCTTTTTATGTCACTCGTAAATAGCATCATCAGGATCACTTTTGTCGGTTATAACACAAGATGGTTTCCATTCAGATCCACGCTAATTTGCTTGCTATTCTCGTAAGGTGTTGCTTGAACACCAAAAGAAATTGACTGTAGACAGAAATATAAGCATGGTACTCAGAATATAATAAAAACCAGCACTAACAATTTTCTACTGAAATACATCTCCAGTGAAATGATGTACTCAACATTATTCGGCTCATACCAAAATGACCGAGCAATTGCTCATTTTACTCATTTTTGCTCACTTAATTTTATGCAGTATTCTTTGCCCAGATTTAGTTGGTAGGAAGAATTTCACTGAAATACTTGCTTCGTATTCTACATTATAACTTGGCAATGCACTTAACAACTAAAGTTGAAACCTGGTCAATAGTCTGATCTTTTAGCTCAACTTATGAAGCAATCAACCATGAGTACTTGACCTTTCTCATCCTAGACTATCACAAAGAGTCTAAATATACACAAAAATACATTAACCTTTCCAAGATTTCATTCTCACATGAGAAATAAGGACTTTCTGGTTATACTGATCAGGCAGAGAAGCAAGGTAACTTTTGTGTATGCTTTGGTATAAATAAGACTGTATTTATCTACCTAGTAAAATTACGGAGTTTATCTGACAGAAATATTTAGAAAATGTACAGTCTAACAATCTGAACGGGACAAAGTTTACTAATAAAATTCTTATTCATCAACGCCTTCTGATAGATGAAGTGAACTCCGTGCAAATGGATGACAATAAAAAGGACACTTCAAAGCTGGCAATGCTTAACAGTCTTTAATTTGACTTCATTACAAATGTTTTTCTAGCTGTTAATCTTTAAGCACATCTAACAGTTGAGGAGAGAGATGCCGAATTCATTTTACGAGAAAAATACTTTCTTAGTTTTATCAGAATATGCCCAGAATATGTGCTGAATACTTATCGAATGCCTAACCTGTTTGTTTATTGCGTCTTATTCATTTCGTCTAAGTTTATCATTGAACGCCTTATGTTATACACATTCTATGGAAACAAACGTTGGCTAGCAAAACTTCACGGTCATGATGTTCAAATTTAATATACGCTTGAGTTCTAGACTCTGACTAAGATTCAAAGAAGAATAGCTTTCATAAATTAAACATTTTCATTTGCCTGAAAAATATGTCACTTACCATTTTGTACAAATTCTGCAGAAACTATAAGTAAGCATAACAAAAGTACAAACAACTGCATAATTTGAGAGACTTGATATGTAGGTATTTCAGCTTGAAACACTAACTCTTTTTATACTGACACAACTATCGAAAAAACATGTGATGGAAAAAAGACAGGTAAAGTAATTGGTGCAAAGAAAATTAGATTACTCTTTGAAAGCTGATTACGCATTTATGGTTACTCTTACTTCATGTAATCATTTTAACTGCGTATGAAACTTAAAGAAAATTATCTCTAAGCTAAATTATTTCTTTACAAAAAATACAAATGAAATATAATTTACGAAAAGTAAACTGACTTTAATAGTAGCGCTCCTACAAGTAGGATGTAAATTAGAACTACATTATTAGGCTTAACTTGGTAGTTCATAAAACTTCTAGGGAAAAGTTGATAAGAAATAAGTTTTTCCACACCACCTTATCAATTTTTTACTCTGACTTGTTCTATACTCAACGCGGTTTAACATTTTCTAGTGATCATTTTCGACTGACTTGCCTTTGCATCAAACCCATTTACCGAAATATCTCAGTAGTTTTTTATCATTTGTAACAACCTCCAACCAGTTCATTTAGGTAAATTATCTCATAGAAGACTATCGTATCCGCTTCCGCTAAACACTGTTCAATCAAGAGACAAAGCAGATTGCAACAGAAAATGTAGTGATCAATACAAAAGCACCTTTGATTCTCACTTAACGAACTAACTATTCAGTAGCAAGGTAGATGAAAATACCCATCTTATCCTTTCATTTCTCACCAACTTAATACTGATAAAATGATTATAAAGAACTATCAGCACAATGGCTACCTTCAAAATAGAAGAGAAGTTGCTATTCGTTTGTAGAAATATAACGATTAGTAAACTACGTAGGTTTAAATTTTATTTCCTTATACTAACTGTTGTCAAGACTATCAGATGAACTTTAACTAACTCCTACTGGATTTCCCTCTGTGACATTGTGCAACAGCTGAGTAAAAATGAGTCTAGTGCATTATTTAGTGCTCAAACGAAGTTCCATTCATATATTTACATGCACCGTCTTGTAAAAGTTCAAGTGATGGAGGTCTGGAAGTATGAACAAGTATTTGAAACGGACAAGAAAATTATATGGAACCTGAGATTTCGTGGAACTTTCTCCTTTCCTGAACTTGAATGAAGCAAAAGGAACAATAGTAGCAGAATCAGCATGCTCAAATTCTTGAAGATGTGCTCAGAAATACGAACAATAACCTTTCTCTCTATTCTCCCAATGTATGGGCTTTGGCACGTAGATGTGAACCGATAGACACAATTGGAGGTGATATGAGTTAGGAACTTGTTTACTTTGGATTTTCTCAATCAGCATTTATTCTGGTACGCACAAATAGTCACCCTCAGAGGTTTATTCATCGTATTACTCAACACAGTCAAAGTCTGTTAAACTTTTATTGTGCTTACTTAATCATGATGTCATTCTTACCAATTCCAGAATAACACTGTGTACAACCCCCTCGCACTTCTTGCTATCCTTGTTAACCTTCAAGCATTCTTCACAACATCAGATTTCAAAAACTTTTGTCATACTACATCTCTGTTATCTTCTACGTTGATCCAAACAACCTTATCGATCTATTATATTCCATTGTAAAACGTGTTTTTATTCAAAACAATATTCTTCTGTAGGTTATAAAGCAACTGAAGAGAATCCATAAAATACATGCATCCTAATTCTGTTACCACTATTCTTTTCGTGTGATTCAAACCTGAAGATGATGATTGGGAATTAGACACTGGTTAGTGTCTTCAGTTTCTCAACACTACTGATATTTAATGTTGTTGCTTGCATTATACCGTTGTTGATTGGACCGAACTTATCGGTCTCTATTGGCATATGGACTCCATCTTTACTATAACTATTGATATTTAATGCATAAGTACGTTTTAATATAATCCCAGCGTGTTTAGAAAATCGAAAAAAAGATTTTTCTGGATGCTTCGCTGAATCTGCTACAGCTTCTTCACCAGAATACCTAAATTCTTATTGAACATCAAAATATATACTGTCAGAAACTGTGTAGGAATTCTGCCTTTATGTCACTGATATGTTGGTCAGATTGATTATTTCTAACTAGTCATCGTAAATTCATTCAGCCTTTGTCACTAGTCATCAAAAACAGTTCAATAGACAATGTGTGTGTATGTGTAAATGTTATGGAAAATGTATGTGTCGTTTGTTGCTTATTGTATACAAATATGAAAAACATGTTTGTTCATGAACAATAATTGATCTTTATTTTAGAAGTAGTATTCATCATGGACTGACATCAGTTTATTTGTTTTTTAGAAGTTCATCCTGAAGTGGTGACCCATTTAATGTTTTGTCTACCAGATAGGTGACAAATCTACTCCTTCCTTTCCTTTTAAAGCATTTGTTGATGATAAAATATGCAAAACATCTGAGCTGAATCTTTGTTTATGTGAATGAGAACTCTTCCTTAATATGTCAACATTATCAAAAGCAGTTTTGTGCATGTGTTGCTATTGCTAATCTCTTTTCCAAAAGTTTTAATTCCACTTCATTCTTTGGTGGATGTTTGCTATATAATCTATGTTCATTCAGCCTAACTTTCAGTTGCCTACAACTTTCACCAATATAACTAACCTCATAGTCCGTATATTTCATCTTATACATATAGTTTTCTTGTGTCATCTTTGGAATCACATCTTCCACTCTGACTAATGCTTTCTTCAAAGAATTTGAAGATTTAAAGTATACTCTAATACCATGCTTGATAGTCCACCACCATCAGTACAAAACAATACATCTGGAAAAACTTTTCGTACATCAGTATTTTAAAATCGGATGTATTCTGAGGTAAGATGTTCTGGCTATAACCGTTTCACTAACCAACAGGATATTTCATCAAACGAAATTACATCTGTTACCGATATCATAACTTTATGATATTATCACTTTGATACTGACGACTAGAAGTGAAAATATGGATGAGCGATTCATGGCATTTGGCACAGATCCATTGAATGAGGCATCCCACGAGTGTCTGACGTCTATCGCAATAAAACACAAGCGCAGCACCAACTTCTCTTGTTATCGTTTGACTTACATACATGAAACCAGGTTCTATAGAATTCAATCTCGGTACCCAATTATCTGATTGGTTTTAATCGGTATGGTTAACCTACTCATTGTTTCGCGCCCTGATATGATCAATCCTTATTTAAATGAATAACTCTGAATTCCTACTTCATGCTTATTTAAAAACTGCTTCTCAGCTGACACTGATGTCAATAGGTGTCGAATTAAAGAAAAAAGATGATTGAACATTGAAAACGAATTTTCTATCAAAATATTTTTGGTTCCTTCTGAAAATTTCGCATCAAAATTATTTTCAGAAACAAATTTCATTAAAAAAAACAATTCATATAAAAAAAGATGACACGAGAACACTTTCACATTCATACTATGGCGAAACAAAGAACATGGCAGAGCGAGAATAAAACGTTTATTAGACAGAACATAACAGATAGCGTCCACATGAAACAGAAAGTTAAAAAAAGGAAAACCGAAAAGAGATGTAAAGCCATTTCAGCAAAACTGCAAAATAGCGCAAGAAAAAAATTAAAAATAAAAAGGTAAAACGCAGAACACACGAAAAACTCCGCAAAAAAGAGAAACAAAGATTTTGTGCAAAAATCATCCATTAAAACAAAAACTTCCACCACAGGAAAACTACTAACATTAATGTTCCCATTACCACTAATTCAACTACTACAACTGGTATATATTTATAGTAGTTCTCTGTGTTTTAATGCGCTGAATGTCACGAATCTTTCAATAGTTTCTCGCTTTTTGCCACGGTCTACACAAGTTCCTTCATCTTTTACAGCATGTTTGTTGAATTCGTCTGAATATCGGATTATTTGTTGTGTGATCTTTTGGTCTTGCAATCGTGTTTCTATTGAAATATTTGCGGAATTCAAAATGCTAATATTTTGTGTGTACGTCAGTTCGAGTATTGATTTCCTCTCTGGAGTAAAATTCTTGTCACAGCTTGATGAATGTCGCATGCTTATGTTTTGAATTTTCAGTGTGAATGCAGACATCTAAAATCCTAAATTTCATGAATTTCCCCACGGCTATTAAATTGTCATTTCGACTCAAACTGTTGCAGTATTCTTTACCGGATTTAAAAGTCCTTCTAACCAATGTAGCACTAGCCATTTCGTTTTATGAACGTCGTCCGGTGTTATTGTGATTGATCTTTTCCCCTACTTGTAGTGTCTACAAACTCTGATGTTAGTTATCATTTATCTTACTGTCTTTGCCTAGGTCCTCTGAAAGTTCTACGCCAAACGTTTGTCAGACATACGTGTGACAGGTTATAAGCATAGCTTGTATGAACTGAAAATTTAAGACTCAATTCTGATTTTCTGCCTCTTCATTTCTTGAGTTGCTTAGAGTACTGGTATTCGGGAATGTAGCTTGTGAAGCCAGGAACAAGATCAGCATCGGTGATAAGTGGAAAGTAAAAATGCACAAATGCTTGATCGAATAAAATTAGTACACTGTGTGTTATACAGGACTCAACACTCGAAGCACACCAACTATCTTTGTCAATAAAAAAAATCTGAAACCCATTTTCTATCAGGATATGCCTTTCTCTGGGAAAAATGCCCAACTAAAGTAGCACTGAAACACTCAGGCTTCTAGTATGATGAATATGACTAACTGGGACCGATACAACTACTGAATATTTGCAAATATCAGAAACACGAAATGCACGTTTATTGATGTTTAAACTAACCTAAACTTGGTTATCCCTAACCTGAAGTATTAACCCTTCTGAGTGTAATACAGATATCTTATAATGCTTCGAGTACAATTCCTCTTGTTCAAAATAGTAAACATGGTGGGCTTACTCTATTTATTCGGAATTCTGTAGAGAGACACTGGTTCTAATATCCAACATGATAATAGTTAATTTTGATTGCACACCCTGTTTATTGCCGCAGACAATCATGAAAATTAGGTACTCAACCTGTCGGCCCACGCAGTCAACCGTAATAATGTAATCAAGTTTAGAAGATTGATCTTCAGCACCCTGAACTAGAAGAAGAAACTTGAGTTCTGGCTTCAATGTTGTTATAACTAACAAGTATTTTGTGCGTTTTCCACCTGGCAGAATAGCTAAGTTCTCAGCTTCGGAAAGTACTTCACGTTCACACATCGTGACTTCTCATACAGTTATTGAAAACTGACATCTTATTTTCACCTTGAAGAGGTGAACAGAATATTGGTGGTGGATACTGGACGTAGGTAGGTTTCCAATAGTTATATTTCTATCATCTGGTCATTACAAACATTGTGTCAATGATATTGTTTACTAATGTTAACGCCGCCTTCTTTAAAAAAATACTAAAGTGATAAGCATCGGTGTTTGACGAAAACAAGACGTGCTGTGGAGTGTGTGTATCATGTCTTGAATCACGTGAAAAGAGATTTGAAAACAAATGCGTTCTCACAACTTTTCTATAAATGTTTACCTCTCTTCTTCCCTGAAGCCCAGATATCAAGTGTCTAAACATTGGTTTCTTGACAACAGTGTGTTAAAATAAGAGGAATATGAATGCATTATTCTGCGACATCGCTGTTTATCCCACGCCCCAATATAATTGATCATTTGGTGTCCCAGCCTTTGAAAAGTGCATATTGACCTTCGTATCTCATAACAATCATTGCGTGAATTGCTTCTATTCTCAAAATATACGTGACGGAAATGCTGTATTTAATACTGTAAAATAAACTTAGAATTTGTGAAAATGAAGACGCTTTGATTTCTGAAATGACACACGGAGCTTCGATGTTCTTAAATGGCACCAAAATTATCTTCCCGAGTTCGACTATGGTAGAATTGTGAGAGAGGCAGTTTGAACAAATAAGGAGTGATCAGAGGGCAGGTGGCTGCTTCCTGTACCTGAATTAACAAACCACTGTTTATCTCTCGAAAAATGTCGATAAAGCGTATATCTGGGGGAGATATGAAACTTATACTGTTTCCGTAAGAGTTGCATGTATTGCATCTTAATAGTGGGACATTTTTACGATAACTACTAGCAACCGCTGACATACCTAATCTTTACCTTGAACATGAAGTCACATCGAGAACATACTGGTACATCCGTATCCTATACTTTTTTGTTATTATATGCCCTTTGGGTTCCCAGTGGAAAATAGGGTTTCAGCAGCACGTCACCACTTCACTCTGTTCTCTGTGGTAGCTTTAACATGGCTCCAACCCTGCTCACATATCTTTATTTTTTCTTCAGACGATCGCCTCCACGTGATGACCTTCGGGCGCTCAAGTTTTCCTCTTGCCTTTGCCTTTTGCTGGACAGCTTTTTGTGGTGCATGGTTTCCAAAAATGGTCTTCTTATTGTTTGGCTGCATATTTATTTGGCGATTGGTTTTTTTGTTTCTTTGTTTGCACAGTGAGTTCCTTGAGGCTGATTCCTTCTGACAGTCTGATTTTCAGTATCTTGCGTAAATGGTAGTCCTTGATTAATATCTGTTGTTCGTCGAAAATGCTTTTGAGAAACGCCGACAGGCCTTTCATCCATATCGAGGTATTACTTAGCGGAATTGGCAATAAAAATCCGGATCTTGCTCACGCTTTATGCTAAGCGCAGCTGGCCTCCATACTGATTTTTTGTCAGTGAAGGTTTATCTTGCTTTTGCCATCCCGGATGATTCGACATCGTCTTCCGTCCCGCAGCTGTCGTTTGTGGTTTAAACGATGCTGCCTAGGTAGGTGACAGAGGCTTTTTCATTTAGGTTGGTGATTCGTGCCTCTTCTTGTTGATGCTATTGTTGTTTGGGTATCTTCATCATTTCCGACCTCTCTAATCAACTTGAAGTCCCGTTTTCGCTGCCTTGCTTCACCTTCCAACTTGTCTGTTTTCGCCTGTAGATCTTCCAGTTTGTGCGACATGAGAAAATAGGCATAAATCATCATCGACGAAATCCAAATCTCGTCAGTCTTTTCATGGGTTCATTCAGCACATGCCCATTTTCTCACAGCTCCTCACAGTTTGATGCATCATCCAGTCCAATCGACCACAACCAGCAAGATCATCAGTATTAAGAGGCGGCAGCTTTGACCCACTCCTGTCTTCACTTCGAAAGCATAGCTGAGCTTTCCATTGTGGATCACTTGGCCATTGGCCTATTCATATAGCTGTTGAATGAGGTTGATAAAGATTTGTGGCACTCCTCAGTGTTGAAGCAACTGGCAAAAGTGTGATATAAGGCCCTCGATTTAGTTTGATATGTTATCTATAAACTATACAACAACATGATTTTTTGGCAAAGCATTCAACTAGTGAGATTCAGTTAAAAATTTCCACTCCATTAGAGCTCCAGTTTTTGAGGAAAGTGGTGATAAAATGTTTGCTGTCATCTTGGATTCCTTACAAATCTGAAAAATGTTTGCTCATATTGATTTTTATGGAGGCTTACATATTGGACTGACTTGATGTTTAAATTGAGTAGTACCTGAGAAACGTTTTGTTTTCAGTCCTTATATACTCTAGAATTCCATTAGATTTTGTCAACTTTTAAATTACTTCAGCAATTTGGAATGAAGTTCTTCATCTCTATACTTAAACAGATTTTGTTACATTTTACTCCTGCAATCAATTTGAGAAAATCAACAATACAAAGAATTGCGAAAGGAAATGAATGAATACCTAACGACTTTTCATCAGATGCAAACGGGCAAAAATACAGTAGTTATTCGAAGTTTAAAAACCAATGCATTTCTCATGGATTCAAATATGACAGGAAACGGATGAGATACTCGTTGCAGCAAAGTGATAAATTCATGTCTAGCAAGGAAAATAGAAGAGCTAATAATCATCTGATAAGACCTTAGGGAAAACAACTACACAAAGATGTTGGTGTTATTTTTAAAAGGATGAATGAAAAGGAATGAAAGCTCAAAGTTTAAACGAAAGCCAGTAATATCCATGTAGTATAAATAAAGCGAAGTATTGGAAAGAAGTGTGAATGATTCAGTGCTATTTCTGTACCTGGTATTTCGTTTCATCATACATGAATTCAAAACGCGTATCATCATCAACATGATGTGATATTAAACCCCTGGTATTTAGAATAGCAATAGTAAGAAATTTGTGTTGACTAAAGCTTTATTACATCAACACCCGATGCCCGCTCCTTGGACAGTGACGTGTTTTTGCTCGTCTCTCAGCTTTTGGATTTTTCCACATTGAAAATATCCCACTTGCAATATTCATTCCAGAAGGGTCTAATGTTTGCAGCACTTCTGTTCCCGCACGCACTTCATCGCTGCGTATTCGTCAGCTCGCTTCTCAACAGTTGAAAATTGGTTTTGTTATTCTTTTGAACCAACCGGTCTACCTCCTGTCAGTGGTTCTTGCGCGTTTCGCCTGCCAAGCTGCCTTAGCTCTCGGTTCTCCTCAAGGTCATTCCCCGGGAAATATCTTTCCTGATTATACATACACATTTGCAGCTTACGGTTAAACTGGTTGGTCAAGAGCAAAGGAGCAAGTGACAGGCGTCTGAAGGTGAGCCAACATAAATTTTCTTCCCCTATCTATTCTCTCCTTTTACTGCATTCAGTCTTCAACCTTCTTATTGCTGTTAACTATTTGTTTTCCCAGGAAGTTTGTATTATAGTGACATGTCTGCCCAAAACGCCAGATCCAAAGCTTTGACACGGATAACGCGGTCGTGCACAAAAAGGGACTATAGCCCCCAGAACAACTCTCTAGTCTGTACCCACAGACGAACAGAGGTAGGGCAGAACGCCGAACTTCTAAAGAAGCTCCCAACCCGTGTTTCTAGAATTCCAGTCGCCATCAGACAGGTGACACAGAGTAGCACTTGCCCGTCACAAACTAGTCCTGTCTTGGGCAAGGATCATACGATGCCTGAAAATAGAAAACAGAGTAAGGGGCTTCGGACAAGGCTGTCGCAAGCGGTTCGCCACAATCCATAGCACCTTCTCCATGGTAAGAAGGCTGCCTTACAACACCCGATGGCTGCAGTGTTTGCACTAAAGTTGTTTCGGTAGTCGATGAGGCATTTGCAGGCGACCTATGTCACCAATGGGAGCATTGCCCCCGCGACACTAAAGTCCCCCGACAATACTAGAAGCTGACGAAGAGACAAGCGTGCAAGCGGTTCTGGCACATTTGTCCGGAGTGCAGGAAGATGCCCGCACTCCGCACAGAAAGCCTGAAAGAGATGCTCTCCGCCACGCAAAAGTTACCAGTATCTTCGAACAAAGTAGAGTTTAAGCTAAAGGATAACACAGAGGGGCCTGGAAACGGACTTAGAGCTCCAGCTGCGGTCACGCTGCCTCGCTTGAGGACCACATTGGGTCAAGTCTCCGTGCCTCCTACCTGGCCTCAGAGAAAGTCAAGCGCATGCTCAAAGACATCGACCTCTGGACCCTCTACGAAACCCACTCTAGACATCCCACACACCGTGACTGAGAGACAACCAGCGGAAATACTCAAACCCATTGGGAAGTCGGGCGTGCCGCCCACAACGAACCCAGGTCACAGGAGGGCCAACTCGACCATTTTGTTCAACGTCGATGTATCGGTAGACTTATTGTTGATCGAGAGGGAACAGTCTGACAGCCAAATGTGGGCCTACTACTGTCAGATGCTGGGACTTCCCCTTCCCTGTAACTTTGTGTCGCCCTTCTCGGGGAAGCCAGGCACCCCCAGATAAGCCACTCCCTTGATGTGTGTCCTTGAACACTGCCAAAGGGACCGAAGCCACCCTCCTTCCCTCACGACAACAGGGCGTTGTTAATACCAGCGAAGTTCGGGCCAGGCCTGACAAGCTGCGGTCAATAAGAGAGGAGGAGAGAAAGTCAGCGGTTGGAAATCCCGAAAGAAACCGCACTACGGTTATACGTGTGGTTCCGGAATTGCCAAACGACCGCTCGGTTAAAGATCAGTACCCTCACGACGTCCAACAATGGCAATGGCTCTCAACCAAAGTTGGTGTCGACAGTATACCAGCCAACAGCGTCAGTAGACTGCCAAGGCCAGCGCATCTGACGTCCGTACCCACTCCCAGACTACTCGCCATCCAGTTCAACTCATATGCCTCCCTCACAGACGTTCTACACTCACGGTATAGTGCGAAAGGCCGAATGGGTGGCTCAATACGTATGTGTGAAAGTGAGCCTTGACCCACAAGGCATGAAGAGAGATGGCAACCACCAAGACCTCCGGAGTCAGTGATTGTCACACAGGCGACGACCAGTGAGTTAGATGCATCGATTAAAGAAGCCACCACTCCCACAGCCCCCACCCAAGTTGAAAACAAAACACAGAAAACGGAATGATGCCGGTCCTATGAGGACTGGCAGTGCTAGACCCAACCAATTAGGCGCTCCTCCCGCGAAAGTACACAACTAGCCCTCCTCTCTTACCAGGCACACTCTAATATGTGTGTGCAGCAACGTTAGGGAGCTAAGGGGGGATGTAGCAGAAATGAGGACGCTTCGTGAACATCAGCACTCTGACATCATATTCACCACCGAATCCTAGCTCTCGCCGGACATCTCCGACGAAGAGATGCATGTTACTGGGATGGGACTCTTCCGCAGAGACAGAGAGCATAGAGAGGGAGCGGGAGTGGCTCTCTACGTAAACTCCCGTTTAAAGGCAAGGGTGGTTAGCGATACTGCCTTAACCCAGCTCCCAGAATCTCCAAGGGGCTACCTCACTCTCCACTGTACCAAATGCCTGCTCGGAGTCATATATCGGTCCCCCACCAGCTTCCCTATACGCGAGGAAATGGTCATCAAGGCAATCTTAACGACTTCCTCTGCAAATTACCATTCCGTAGTCATTGCTGGCGACTTCAACACCCCGTCCATCCTCTTCAAGATGCATCAGATCCTTCAGTCAGAAGCTGAAGGATATAATTAAGACTGTTGCCCCCTCAGAGAAAGTGGGTGACGCCACATGCTGGGGACCTAACGGAAACGCACCGCGCCTTGGCTAAGTTCTGACGAACGATGAACTTGTCATTCAGGACGTTTGCATTCAACCTCCCCTTGGTCACAGTCACAAAGCTGTAATAACCTTCTCCATGATTACTAGGGAGGCTCTGTAACTGCAGACGCCCAACACCTTCCCTTGTTACAGCAAGGCCAACTATGAGACCATGAGGGACTATTTCATGAATGCATCATGGCCGGTAGACTGGGCTCATCTCACAATGGATGAACACTGGTTGGAGGTAAAGAAAATAATCACTGGGGCCATCAGTCACAATGTACCAGAAGTAACACACAGACTATCAGTGAGAACCTCATGGTTAAAGCGTGGGACATAGAGGCTTATCCAGAGCAAGAAGCAGGCTTGGTTCAAGTGGCGTACACTACGCGAAGAGTCTAACTTTTTAAACTACAAAAGAATTCGCAACCGCTGCAACATTAGAGTGCGTAGCGACAGATTTTCCTATCAAACTTCCAAGCCCAACTTAGCACCGACACAAGATCCACACCAACTTGTTACGACACCAACCAGGTCGTAAATAACGGATACTTCTGTCACATCTCAGTCACAGAGAAAAGTATTCGAGAAACTATCTAGGCCACGTCCAGGCCAGTCCTCTGGCTGCGACAACCTAAAAACATCGGTTCTAAAAAACTGCACCTAGGTGCCTACAAAACCCCTCTGCAGCCCCTTTGAGCACTCAATAGAGTCGTGCAAACTCCCTAAAAAGAATGGAAGAGAGCCATCTTGTAACCCATCTTCAAGGGAGGAGACAGAAAAAGCCCTGGCAGCTACGGGCCAATTGCTCTACTCCATGTTGTGTAGAAAGTGTTAGAAAGCCTGGTAGCTGACACTATTTGGGAATTCCTCGATAGGGAAAACACTGTCCATACTGCTCCGCATAGTTCTCAGAGTGGTCGCTCATGTGCCACCAACTTATCAACCGCCCGGGACGACTGGACACAAAGCTGGGATAATAGAAAACTGGTGCATGTTGTATTTATCGACCTAGCCAAAGAATTTGACAGTGTCCCACCCACGGCCCTGCTTCACAAGACCATTTTAGCTGGTATAAGTGAACCCCTACTCTCCTGGTTCAAAGAGTGCCTGGAAGGGAGGCAGTTCTGCACCAAAGTAAACAGAATAAGGCCGGAGTGGAGACCCTCAACACCAGGAGTATCCCAAGGAGCAATCCTAGGACCGCTTCTGTTCCTCCTGTTTGTCAACGATCTGCCAGATAAAATATCCTCACCCATCCTCCTCTTCGCTGATGACATTAAAATTTGGAGGGTGGTAAACGAAAAAGCTGATTATACAGCGCTACAAGAGGACTTACAGCAACTCGAGCTCTGGTCGTCGGATAATGGCCTGAGCTTCAACCTGGCAAAGTGTAGAGTAATGCACATCAGTAAATATGAGACAAGTACGACCGACTTCCAGTACATGTTGAGCAACCGTGCTATCACCAGTGTCCATAGAGGAAGATTTGGGGTTCAACTTCTCAGACGTCTTGAGCACCAGCTCCAACTACAAAGGTGTGACAACCAGGGCGAATGCCATCCTACGCTTTTTGCTTAGACAGCTTGGAGCCCTCACTCCCGAACTCTCCCTCACCATTTTCAAATCCTACATGCGGCCGCATCTAGAGGGCTTCAGTACGGTGGCCCCTGCAACACTCAAGAGAGACTCTAATCTCCTCCAAAAAATACAAAGAACTGCAACAAAATCGGCTGTGGGGTTAACGTGAAGAGCGTATCCTGAAAGACTTAAACATCTAAACCCATTTGCCCTGGGTTATCGCAGGAAGATGGGTGACCTAGTTATGACATACAAGATCACCCATCAGGCAGATCACGCAAACAAATCAGTTTTGTCTGCAACCCAACGATCTTCACGAGGAAACCCCATCAAGATAACACACCAGAGAGCCAACACCATACTCAGGTCCAAATCTTTCTCCCTTAGAGTATGTGCTTTATGGAAAGCCTTACCGCGTCATATCGTTATAGCTCCCTCAGTCGACTCATTCAAGAGACGATTAGACAGTTATGTCACCTAGCATGGTCCACCACGGGCGTACTCAGGTAGTCACCAACCTCACTAGCCCCCAGCTCCCTCCTAACTACCACTCACTACCTCCCTCCTTAATACACCCACATTACCTACTAATTCTTCTGTAGGAACTAAACCCACGCTACCATTCACGCGACTTCTAAATGCTTTTCCTTCGTTCTCATTTCTCTTTTTCACCACTTCTTTTCTTCTCCTTCCCTTCCTTTCCTTTTTCCTGTCCCTTATTTTTTTCTTTTTTTCTTTTCTCTTCTTCATTCTTTAACCACTACCTTACTATTCTCTTTCAGGTACCTACACAGACACGAGTCACGGCAGTTCCCCAAACTGCTCAGCAACCCGTAGCGTCCCAATCGCTCCACAAATTACAACTTACCAACCCACAAAACGTCCACCTCACCGAGGCTAAAAGCAGGAAAGCAGAGGGGATTTCCTCGTCCATTGCAGGGGTGAACCGAACAACTCGAACCAAGCCCTAAGAACTAGACTCAAGAGATCAAAAACCATCAGTTTTCTACGCTAGCATTATCACTATTGGATACTGGAGGGCTCATGCGTGCCACAGGTGTTTAGTAGAGTGAGTATTTGAATTCTCGCTACTCCGTAGAGGATTGTATGTGAGTTGCATAGAATCAGTAACGTACTTTTCAAAACGCTATGGGGTTATTCAGTATTTTCTCCGGCACGCCATAGATATAAACTAAATTATTTTTAACCCATTATTACAAAAGTTCCTTCTTTGTAGTTTTCATTATTCTGGATAATAAAAACGTACCCGTTGTTCTGAAATCTGGATGAGGACAGGCTGAAAGATCTAGGACTCTACTCCTAAGCTACTGTAGATTGCGTGGTGACTTGGTAATGGCCTGCGAAATGCTAGGTAACCCAAGTCGTCTGAACAGCGGAATCCTACCGAACGGCCACTATGGCAATCCTCGTGGCAACCTAAGGAGAATCGTCCATCAAAGGGTGAAAGCTCGTGTGCGATCACACTTCTTCTCTCTGCGAGTTTGCGGCCACTGTAACGCATTGCCTGCCGAGATTGCTACTGCTCCATCTGTTGACAGCTTCAAGAAGAGGTTGGACAGTCACGCACCGATGCCCGGCTTACGCTCATCCAGCTGGGATATGAACCAGGCTGACACAACCTATTAACTCACCACAGACAACTCATTATCAAACACTTTGTAATTTGGGAATTGTAGTGGTGCGAACGTGACAGAAGCGAAGACCGATCACTAATTATTCGGACTTGTTTATTCTCGGGAATACGAGATCAAGGAAAAACACGATAGAGTGGTCCGATGGAGTAGTACATTTGGATGGTTGTGCCAAAATACCGATGCGTTCCAACTAACTGACTAGAGAGTCGAATACGAGCAGGGCAACGTAACACAAAGGCGTGCCAAATGGCGAGGATGCTTGACCGGGTGCCTTCAGCTTCGCGAGTCCAGTTAAACTCTCAAGGTCGGCATCAATGTTGAACGTCGTCAAACCCTAAACCATTGATTTTAGGGAGGTTTGTGACGCTACAGTAACATCACTATCACTGGAAACCTGGCTCAACCTTATACTTCCCTATAGACATGCCCTCCGGATACAGTTTCTACAAATAGAATTAATATCTCTATTTTCATCCGTCCGACAGTGATGTTTACTCCTCTTCCTGCTGACTGAGTTTCCTTTTTCCTAATCGTCTTTTCCCTCCCTTTTTCTATTTATTTTTCTTTACACTTTCTCTCCCTTGACCTCTCCGGACCCATTTCCCATAAAATTTTTACAACCAGTCCAAACAATTGTCTGCTGATAGGACGCTTGTGGAACCCATCTACACTGCAGTCCTTAAAGGAAAAGCAAGCTAACAACAACACTTTACAAATTTAACCCACACCCAACTGCCTGTCGGGCTAACCAGAGCTACAGCAGTCGAGTGGGTAGACCTAATGCATCGGAATCCACCGAAAACCTGGAACCGTCCCGCAAGACGTAGAAGCGAGCGCGAAGAAATCAATTGGTTTACACTAGCTCGTTAAAAAAAATATTGGATATTGTACTATCTTCAAATGAGTAAGTGGGCAAAATGTAAAAACTTCTGCTATCACTAAAGGAGTATAATAAAAAAAGACATAACCATCCAGACTCAGAAGCAAGAACTCCAAACTACAAGTTTCTTCTACTCGGATAGTTGGTGTTGGACTTTAGAATATGGTCCTTGAAATGCGTTTATGTATGGATATCTGATGTACGCTCATCCGCGGCGCGGTAACCGAATGTCTTCTGCTGACAAGGTTATTGTATTCCTCTGTTGCTATTTTCTGGTAGCTAGAAGATGGTGACTTGAGCTGAGTGTAGATCTGTTAAATATCTCATGCTATCAATAAAATGGACAGACTTGTACGCAAAATAAACACTAGCCCAAAATCTAAAAGAAAAACTTTGGTACAAACCGCAGACAATTTCGGTGTGCCTCTAAAAGTTCTTCTTGATCGAGATTCCGTAAAACCAGTTCCTCGTATTGTCAAAAATATCTGCGAATACTTGCTTGCAAATGGGCTAAGTTCACAAGGAATTTTTCGTATCAATGGGAGTGCTAAATTAATCGAAGCACTCAAAAGTACTTTCCAGATATCAGCAGCAGAAGATCTTTCCTCTCTGGGAAATGTTGATATATATGCTCTGGCAGGTGTTTTGAAGTTGTTTCTTCGTGAGCTCCCTGAAGGGCTTGTATCAGAAAAACAAGGGGTGAAATGCATAAAGGTAACAATTGTTGCTACCTAGCAGCCAATTTTCACTACTTTTTCACTTTTCGAACCACAGTGTTTGGTGTTTTGCTTTCAGGACAATAATGTTTTAATCTTGGGAAAACTCGGTTTAACCGACCGTATGCTTCACTCTTTTAATTCTCACGGTTTCTGCTGATTGCTTAAATAAGCAACACACTGACCCTATATATTGTCTTTGGTAGAGCAATATTCTAGGCCTGATAGAATGGTTAGAAACCTTATTTTGCAGTTCTGTTCAGGTTGTTGTACTTTGAAATTATTAATAGGTGTAATGAGTAAGGTGAATGGGAAAGTGCTAAGATGGTGAAAAGTGAATCCAAACGCTTCATTGTGATCGATTTTAAGCAATTTAACTTAGTTTTCAATCTCTGATTTCAAAAGTATTATAGACTGCAACTCATATTGCCTTAAACCCAAGTTTAATGGCTTCATTTATTGTGCCCCATGTTGATCTGATCACCGTAGGTATTCTTCTAACCCAGTCTTACCTCATTTATAGTGTTTCACTTTCACCAGTGAGATTTCTGGACCTCCAGCCAAATTGCCTTCCTTACCTAGAATGTGGCTGGTTCTCATTTTTGAATCGCTATGGTTCATTTTTATTATGTGTGACTTAATCAAATTTTTCCTTTCGATTTTCAATCTTAGTTTGTAAACCTTATGATATTTTGATGATAAATTAGTTTACCTAGGAAGATTGAAGTGTCTTTCTCATCACCTGAATGAGAATTTTTACTCCAGAGCTTGTCCAAATTAGCTCGCCGTCTTACAACTGAGTGAAGTGGTTGGGCACATTGTCTACCTCACTCACTTTTGAGTTGAATCGAAATCTAACCAGCATTTACGCAGTAACTTCATGTGCGTTCATGCAGTAGGCAGTGAGCCACACCTGTTGCTTGGGGGTTAGTGATACTACTTATCTGCTCAAACCTTGGTACACGGAGTGAGGTTCAAACTCGCCACCCACTAGTTGAGTTAACTACCTAAGCCAGTGATCCACAGCTTCACGTCGCGTCAGCTTCTGTCTGTTAGTGATTGACGAAATCTCTCCACAGACACAAAAGACTTGTCTAGCTGTCACCATTCTTTGCCGCTTATGGTACTGCCATCATGTCCCATTGGCTATTAAAGGTCGAGCATCCTTAACTGTAGTTCGCTCTTTTCCACTAAGTGAGTAAAGGGTGGCGATTAAAGGTAAAGGACATAAAGAGGCTTTGGGTGTTTGACCATCATTACCTTCGTAGCATAAGCTGTGTCGTCATGCCACCAAATCAGTAGCGTAAAAGTGAGATGGGGAGATGTAGAAGAGGTCAGGTTGCGAACCTTCATCGACTCAGATGGCTTGAATGTGTCACAATGTCTAGTAATCGTCTGAACAATAAATTGATGCCAGCTGAATTAAGTTCACGCTATAAAGTGGTTGTAGACAGCTAGACTAGAATATCGTGTCAATTCACAGTTTGACTATATATTTGGACCGTGTAAAAAAGTGTAGAGTTCCCGGTTAATGTCCACGTGGCGAATGAAGTTGGAAGTTGTAGACTGTAGTTCATATGGCTCAGAATCGATGTTAGTGGCGGGGATGCATCCACACATTGTCTTTGTTTTTATCGTCATACTGGATTTCGTTATTGCTTTATTCCTTGTTGGCTTTTCAGAAATTCCTGCTAATCTTGGCTATTGTCTTTCGTTTTTCTTCCTCTGCCATCCTAATATCTCTTACCTTGATAAAAAATATTGTGTGGGGATTTGGACTGTTTCGCAGTAATCTCAGAGCTGAAATCTTTATTGACCGGCTGACTAGTTATCCGGTTTATCTAAGTCTTATATATTATGAGTATTTAGCAAATCGCTAGAGGTTAAGAAATATCGTAACAGTGTGGCTATTTAATATCACAAATAAAGGCTGATGAGTAGTCCTAGTTTAACATACTACAAGTCGGGAAAATGAAGGACATTCTGTGTATACGATAGAGCTATCCTAGGTTTTGTTTGAATCGAGGTAATTAGTAACACATTTCTCAGTCATCAACAAATCATATCGTCCAAAAGAGAGGGTAAAAGAAAGTTCAGAACTAAATATAATATTAAAAAAATTTCATCTGCATATATATATATATATATATATATATATATATATCGATGTTCAGGATATTCTTCGTTCCAGTGTCTTCAATATTTGTGGGATGCACAGTGAAAAATGTGAGTAATGGGACTGTGTTAAGGACTACTGTAAATGGTATTAGATAGCCAACTAGGTCATGGCTAAGCGATTGTTATCAAAATAAGGCTATAAAAATGTCAAATACAATGTTTGTTACTAAGGGACGTGTTTGTGGTATTTCGATGTGTATTAATTTTTGAGTGTTGGTGACATCTAATAAGGTTTCCAGACTAAAATTTTTTTGAGGTTATGTAAACTGGTATTTAAAAATAAATATACTATTCAGCAGTTTAATGGATCTTTACCAAATGAACTGGTAATGTAATGGATGACATATGAACCAGCGGTTCTTTACACGAATTCAATACCAATGAAATGAAAATATTTAGTGGTCGAAGTTTCACTTAGCAAAACTAATGAAGTATGTGATTATTATTATCATTATTTTTTCCTCGGGTTCCTAGTGGAACATAGGACTTTAGTAGCACGCCTCCATTGCACTGTCTTCTCTGCAGCCTTTCAACGTAGCTCCACGACTGCCCATAAGCTTTCATTTCTTCATCACATGATCTCCTCCATGTCACCCTCGCCTCGGACGCCCAACTTGTCGTTTCCCCTTTGGATTCCATTCGAGGGCCTGCCGCATAATGTCCCCAATCGGCCGTCTCAGTGTATGCCCAATTCATCTCCACTTTCTTCTGCATATTTGTTGGGTGATAGGTTCTTGGTTGGTTCGTTCCCAGAGTGGGTTTTTTTGTTGCTTATTCATATTATTCTGACCATCTTCAATATCGAGTGAGAGTAGGCAGTTGTTGATGAATGTCTGTAGTTCGTTGCAAATGCTTTTCGTAACACGCCAAGTTTCTGAACCGTCACATAGAAGCACTGACTTGACACTGGTTTTGAAAATCCGGATCTTGTCCACACTTTATGCTGAGTGCAGTAAATCTCCACACTGATTTCAGATTAATGAACGCCTGTATTGCTTTTTCGATCCTGGTTTTGACATCCTCGTCTGTGTCGCCACCTGTAGTTGAAACGATGCTGCCTAGGTAGGTGAAAGAGACTACTTCCTTTAGATTTCTCCCGGTGATGGTAATTGGTGCTCGCTGTTCATGCTGTTGTTGGTTGGGTATCTTCATCACCTCTGTCTTCTTTACACTCACCAGAAGTCCTGTCTTCGCCGCCTTGCCTCTTCCATCAACTTGTTGCTTTTCACCTGTAGATCTTGGAGTTTGTGTGGCAAGACATTCGACATAAATCATGATCGGCGAAATCCAAATCTTCAAGGCTTTTTTCATTGGTCCAGTATATGCCCATCTTCTCACTCCTCACGGTTTGCTGCATGATTCAGCCCACCACGATCAGGAAGATCATGGGTGAGTGTTGGCAACCCTGTCTTACTCCTGTCTTCACTTCAAAGGCGTCACTGAGTTTTCCATTGTGGATCACTTGGCATGTAGCATCATATCTCACATAGTTGTTGATAAAGATTTGTGACACTCCATAGTGTTGAAGCAACTGCCAAATTACTTCTCGGTTGACGCTGTCGAAGGCCTTTCCAAATTCGATGAAGTTGAGTTAGAGAGAGAGAGTTGACTGCCATTCTACACTCTGTTCTATGACGGTGCGTAGCGTAGCGTTGCAATTTGATCAGCACATGATTTGTACTTCCTGAAGCTAGCCTGTTTTGGTCGTGGTTTTGAATCCAGTGCACCCTTTAGTCTCTTCAGGATGATGCGGCATAGTATTTTGCTTGCTTTGGTTGAACAGGAGCATGATTCCTCGACTGTTCTTGCAAAGGCTTAGGTCTCCCTTCTTCGGGAGTTTGACAAGGTAGCCCTTCTTCCAATCAATCTGTAGGTACCTTTCCTTTCTTGTAAACCTTCTGCAGTAGTGGTGTGAGCATGTCCGCTGTTGTCTCTGCATCTGTTTTCGGCGCTTCTGGAGGAATTCCATCTAGCCCTGCTGCTTTCCCGGATTTCAGTAGTTTTATGACATTCAAGACTTCTGCTCTTGTCGGAGGGCCTGTGTGCACTTGTAGTTCTGCCATTGCTGGTGGTATTTCTGGACAAGTTGCAGATGGTGTTGGTGATCAGCCCATTGTTTCCTTTGTTTCTCCTCTTTGATAGCTGCGTTTCCCTCAGTATCTTTCATTGGTTTCGTCTGCGTTGATCTCTTCCCGGATAGTAACCTGGTTAGTTGATATAGTGTTGTCAGGTCTCTCCTACCAGCAGCCTGTTCTGCTTCACTTGCAAGTGTGTCGTAGAAGTGTCTTTTGTCTTTGCGCGCACTCTTCTTCACTCCTTTTTCCAGTGTAGTGTTTTATACGTTGTACTCAGTTCCTCTTCTCGTTGTGCATCCTTGTCGCTGATTTATCTTCTGCTTCACCATCCTCTCCTGTATCAGCTTCCATGTGTCCGTCGAGATCCATTCCATTCCTTATCTTCTTTCTTCTTCCTTCCTAATACGGTTATGCAGGTTTCTTTCCACGTAGTTTTAAAAGAGTTACAGTGTTCTTCCACGCAGGTTTCTTCAGGGATGTTGCTCGACGTCTCCCATTTTATCTTGATGATTGGCTGACGTGAAGATGTCCTTTGTAGTTTTGCCCTTCAGTTTCTGGGTGTTGAGCTTGAACTGTGGTCTATCACCAGCTTCTTTCAAGGCCTTCAACTTGATTTGGAAGTAAGGTTCTTTGCACTAGATGGTGAGTGGTGTGAATCTACATCTGTTCCCCTTCTTGATCTTGTGTCCAGTAGGCTGCGTCTCCACTTTCTTCAGATTGAGATGAAGTCAATCTGACTTTTAGTGTGTCCATCTGGTGAGGTCCATTTTGCTTTGTGAACATCCTTGTATTTGTACACACTGCCTCCAATCACCAAATCGTTGAATGCTCAGAAATCTGCAAACAGTTCTCCATTCTTATTCATTTCACCGACTGCTTCTCGACCCATGATTGGTTCTCTTCCATTGTTGTCCGCTTCCAGTTTGGTATTCATGTGCCCCACCCATTAGAATTTCGATGTCACCAACTGGAGTCTTGTCCAGTACTGATTGCAGTTGTGTGTAGAATTCCTCCTTTTTCTCTTGCTCTGCATTATTTGTAGGTGCGTAGCATTGTATGATTGTGACTTTCCTTCCTTTTGAGTTGAATCTTGCTGTCATGATCCTGGAGAAGACTGGTTCCCACTGCATGAGAGCCTTCGATGTTCTTGAGGATATCATAATAGCCACTCCCTCCATGTTCTCGTGGTTGTCATCTGGATGGCAATGTCGGAGTAGATTATTGACTCTCCAGTTGACAGTTTGAAGAGTCCACTTCCATTCCATCTGCTTTCGCAGATTCCAAGCACTTCCATGCCATACCTCCTCATCTCTTTTGCAATCTGGGTAGCCTAGTCAGCCAGCTTCAAACATTATGCGGATATTCCATATCCCCACGCTTACTTTCACCTTCATCAAGAGAAGACACATTGACCGGGGTAGGGTTGCTAGTCCTATACCCAACCTTCCCTCTTTATCAGGGCTTAGGACGGGCTAGTAACTAGCGAACTAGTTAACCAGGCGAGGTTATGAAGTATGTGAAATACATACTAATTAAAGATTATGTAGAGAAAGAAGGATACAGCAGTGTTATTGTGGTTTTTTAGTCCGTGTCGAATTTCCGAGTGGTTTTCCTTTAGTCCCAATCCAAGATTCAATATTGGCACTTATTCGTTAATTTTTTTTGGATAGTAATAGTTTTTGGAATATGGTGGTGTTAAAAGTCAATTGTTGTGATAAACTTTGGTCCTGTTGATAACTTCCGACGTAAATTTCCACTAGGTTTGTATATGGTAACAAAGGTTTTTCGAGATGAATTGAGAAATTAGCCATAATTATCACATAAATACTTCACGATTCATTATGGGACTTCTTATTCTGTAGAACAAGTTACGTATTTGCTATCTGTTGCCGAAGCTAATCTGGGATCTGAAAATATAGTTCTGCAGAACTCAACGTTTGCACGCAAGACTCCTTACTTGGAGTCATTCAAAAAAAACTTTTCTAGATCCGGCTTCATCATGTTTAAACATCAAAAATTATTATGATTTCTCATGACTGACAAACCAGCTTCTACAAGCCACATCAAGATTAAAACGTGGTGTACGAGTAGTAGTGTTTGGTTGTGTACTGGTGTAGTAGAATGATGAGTGATTATTTTATGGTAAAGGATGCGGTATGACCTGAGGTCATTGATTGATGTGTTGACGAGAGTGGAATCATCAACTTACTGACTACGCTCGATTCGTAACTATCCTTAAAAGTGATCAATGATCAATAAAGCTGACGTATCACATCGGATCATAAATGGCATCATTCAATCGAATAAAACTTGCTTGTATCGAGTGAATGAAGCTAAAAATGATATGATGAATAGGTGTTATACAACTTAGGAGGTACCATTAATCAAGAGTGAGACCAGAAGTCAGCCAGCGACATCTTATAGATATACGTAAGCCTGAATTACCTTCTGCCATATTAGGTCACTCTAGTGGAGTTTAATTCCGTATTAGATTAACCGGCATAATTCGGAGAACCAAGCAATTTGAGGTTTAGGTGGTATGTGCGATTCATTCATGCAAACGAGTAACCTCGATAACTTACAGCGAAGATGAGTCCGTTTATTTTCTCTTAACAATTTCTTTTACATACACCTCACTACCAGGAACACACTCATCCTTTCATGAGTCACCATTTAGGTTACTTGAGAACTATAATTCATGTAAGTTTCAAGTCAGAGGATAGCTTGATACGGTGTAATTTCTGGTTCTAAATGGTCTCGAAGGAAAGCATATTTGGAAGAGCATGTCTATTATTCGGTAAAGTGGGCGATGTAGAATCCTTATACAATGCAAGCTAATTTTGGTTTTTCAAACTTCTGGAGTATAATGAAAGAAGAACAGCAAAAATTGTGGAACTGGGCAGGAAATAGGTGGGTAAAAATGGACATATGCATACATCTATTTTCTGGACTTAGACTAGGGAGAATCATTGAATTTCAACTTATATGGTCTATATCAAGACATCTAAACGAAAAGTGAACTACTACACTGTATTTATTTGCTCGGTGGCTAGCAGTCGAACCCAGGATGCGCATTTCGTTCTATTTGGAGCTCTTCAGCGAGGTGTACCTGGATCCCACTGAATGATGATGTTCTTACTAAGACTGGTACCCAGTACCGATTGCTCCGAACACCAGAGCGTTATCCACTAGGCTACTGACTCCATGAATCGTTGGGATTGGTGCAAAAACATGGATGTAACTAATTCAGTTTGTTATAGGTAAATAGGTAAAAAGTTAAAAACTCACCACCCACCAAACTCAAGAGCTACGCTGTGACTATAAGAATAATGAAGTTATAAATTACACATCAATATTTTCTTCAGAAATCACTAAATCGGGGTGCCCAAACTTTACTTTTATAAATACATTCGCTGCTACTGACAAAAATGTTAACTCTTAAGTCCCATAACGTAATCAAAACTCAGTACATTTCTTTTTCACCATCCAGGCATGCGTCATACGTCCTTTGTCACGAATTGTGTCCCATTCACTACCTTCACATAGTGGATACATTTCCCGCTGAACTTGAGAAACGGAGGTAAACGTGAACATGGAGGGCGCCAATGAAGGACTTGACTTCGTATATTTTTGATGTATTCCCTTATGATTGACTTCAGATGATGTATTCAAATATCCTCTCACTTACTTCAAAACTGTAAATATGATATTGCTATGAACTTCGTGATCAAGCATTCTTGTTAGCTTGTTTGGGGCAAGTATTTTTCGTTTCCAAGCTCCAAATTATTCATAATTCTCATTTTATTCCAACTGACTTCATAATTCTTAAGCCTTCTGTGGCCTTCATGTCTAATACTAAACCATAGTGTTGTGATTGCTTGAGATTAGGGCTTCAAAATGGTGGCTAGATGGATAAATGTAAACTAAAACTAAGATCTTGAATCCACTATGTACAAACATTTTCCCAGTCACTAAACTTTTGTTGATAGGACAGTAATTGTCATTGCAGGTTTGAGATAAAATCTAATCAAATGTGGGGACATTTTATGTATATCTTATTTAATTCCATTGTATTCGATTTTTGTCTTTCTGTTTCTTAAGGTTGCAAAAGAATATGCGAGTGATGAAAATATGTACATATTTAAATTACAAACTGTTTTATGTACATTGGTACATGAAAACTATGAACTCTTAAAGTACTTGTGCAGATTTTTGAATAAGATAGCTGAAAACGAACCTGTCAATAAAATGTCACATAATAGCCTAGGAATAATTTTTGGTCCTTGCGTATTTCGATGCAGTTTAGATGTACAGGTAAGCTTACATTTTAAATGATATATGGACGCGATCTTTCTAATTCTGTGCTACTATTTTGCTGGTTTCAAGTAAAAGCAATCATCGTTTTCGTTTTTGTAAGTTATAAAATTCACCTGTGCTCGGGCTTATTGGCGTTTGAAGCGACTACAGCTAACTGGTCATTAGAAAGCCATGGAGATAAGTATACTCACTGATATAACTACAGTCTGTTTCAGTACACGGAGAGATGTCGGCTGTAAGACAGACAGATAATTTGACTGATATCGTGTCTAAGATCCTAGGATTTATAGTCATCCGACGCCTAACTTGAGCTCAAAAATAGCAAATTCGAGGAAAATAGGCAGGTTTCAGACCTGGAAAAGGGTACTTCGATCAAATTTTTACCCCCATCCCCAGCGGCCGACACTTGGCATATTTCTTGACCTGAAGGTGGCATTTGACTCTGTCTACTGTGAAGTGTTGTGACAGTATATGCATGGGAAAGGACTACCGAGCAAGTGTGTAATGCTGATCGAAGCTTTCTACTCGAACTAATGCAGCCGTATCAGGGCTCATGGGGAGTGGGGTCTTCTAGGGATGTCCGCTATCATCGCTCCTGTTTAACTTCCTCATGGATCAACTAATTGACATAAACTTAGGTGCTTCTGACTTCACAGGGATTGATCTACTCCCTGAAAGTCATTTGGTTAACTTAGAGTATGCATTTGTTATTGTCCTGCTAGGTGAAGACACTGATAAGGTGCAGGGTCTTGCGAACAGATTGAGCAGAAACCTAAATATATTTGGCACGCGTTTTGTGCCTCTGAAATGTAAGCTGATGCTCCAGGACTAGTGTGCAACCACTTCTAGTTTGTGGATAGGGACTAAAGTGAATTGCACTGACCACTTAAGCTACTTGGTGAGTTGCATCAGCTCGAACGAGTTGGTTACTAGCGAAACCTTTCGCATACCGAAGACCCGTTTCGTATTTACCAACTTGCATCATCTGTAGCGCCCACTGGGAAGATATCCGATCACCTATTGAAGGACAAGTGTACTGCACTGCAGTCCGTTTTGTCCTGTCATACGTCTGAGGCATGGCTGCTAAAAGTAGATGACAAGAAGCGGTTTCAGGGTTTTGATCATAGGTTTCTCTGTAGCATTTCTTGTATATAGTGGAATCATTGTGTGAGCAATGTTGAAGTCAGGCGAAGGGTATTAAGCAAGGAAGGGAAGTCGATTGATCATGTTGTGAACCTTAGTTGACTGAAATGGCTTGGACATGTGCTGCGCATTCCGAGCCACAACCTACCTTAACATGCCATGCTAGTGAAAGTTGGATTAGGCTGAAAAGGAGTTCGGGGTCGTCATACCAAGATCTGGCGCCAGTCGATAAAGTCTGTTATTGTTTTCTGAGTTGTGTAGGGAGATGTAGACTGCCAGTCTGGGGTCGCCGAGACGAAAGGAATCAATAGTTGAGGACTCTAGTTGGCACAGCTGAAAACCGATCACAATGACGCAGACATATACATTCCTTAACATCTGAGGCTTGACTATTCTCACTAACCGTTATCTTCAGATTGTTTATTCTCTGATTTGTCTGCTCTGACATCACTCTTTTGTATCCACTTTTTCTTTGTATACTACTGTGAAGTTTGGCGACTTAAACCGATGCATTTGTGTGCGAGGTTGTACGATGATTTTGTCTGTATGCCTGTCTAGTAAAGTACAAAATGTAAACGCAGCCTCATTAATTCAGTTAGTCGGAAGCTTCCCTTTCTAAGCCGCCTTCATGAATACTTTATTCCTTTCAATGCTACAGACGCAAATCAACTGGCTTACGTGTATTGAGATACCATGTACCGTTAACGCATAATCTTGATAGGTTAGTTCTGCTAAATTTGGCAGTATTTTTCGAATTCCTAGTTTCATTTTTAAAAGCCACTCTATCGTAAGGATAATCAGCAGTTACTATTCTACATTTGTAAATGATTTGATATATTGTTTTAACCTTCTCTTTGTCATTTTGCAAGGTTCTGAAAAACCAGGGCTTGACAAATTATGTTATGACTTCACTCATCCGACACCCTGACTCGATATTTGTTCATCATCCCAAAAGTGACTTTTTTGTACTTGATCGCCTGTTTAAATTACCTGAAATTGTATCCAGTTCAGCTTTGCCCAACCTTGAAGATCGGGTTCAATCATCGTGTGATGCATTTCCGGGTTTTGGTCGCATTACTGGAACAACACCTGTTGAAAGCTCAATGGGAAATAAAGTATTAGGTGTTTTAGAAAAATTACCCTTAACTTCTCAAAATCCAACTGAATCTTACAAACCAAAACTTGATAATCAAATATGGGTTTCCCGTGACTGTTCTTCTAGTGAACCAGAAGATCTTCAAACGAATACTTGTCGTGTTAAACCTGATTCATTATATAATATTGCACTTGAAGATAAGAAGATTTTCCATATCAGTCCTCCATTCTGCCAATCTGTTCCCGCCAATCAAGACAATGAATTTCCTGTCAGTCCACCGAGTTCATCGATATCGAGCCCAGTTACTTTTGAGAGTTTTAACACTCCAACTTGTGCCAGTCCAAACCACTCACCGTATTACAATGAAACGGCGGATGTTGAAGAAAGTTCAAATTCAGATGCAGAGGTATTTTTCAATAGGTGGGTCGGTATTTCTTGAAATGCTTATCTGAATGCTATAACTCGTATTATTAATTCAGCAAACTGGAATTTTAGTTGCTATTATGCTAACTACATGTTACTATAATAATGCTAATCGATCCTTGTGATTTTAACGATTTTTCCACACAGGACTCCTGACCAACGAACTCTAGATATTACAAATATTATCACATCCATTGCTACATGTAGTTCTCCAGAGGAATTTCACTTCCAACCGCAGTCTGATAGTTGTTTTAATACTTCATGTCGGATATCAAGCTATAACAGTAAATCTGATTATATTTCAAAAATATTTGAGAAAAGTTTGTATTCTTATGATGCTGTCTCGGGATTGCCAAGCAGAAGGTTGTCTGAAAGCAGTAAATTTGGTAAATCAGTTCATTCCACTTATGATACTGATAATTCTACTGAACTAAGAAGAATTTCTAACCAGCAAAAGTGCACAAGCAATGAACCTGGTGTACACCCAATCAATACGTGGAATTCTATGCCGTCTGTTCAGAAAACTACAGAAACTTTACTCGACTCTATGAATACTTCTATCTCAATAAAGGATAAAACTCTGAATCAATTTCGTCTGCAGTCTCCTATACCGGAATCCATTACACCGAATTCTCTCGAGTGCCATATGAATAGTTGTGATTGTCCTTCAAGCGTTGATGTTATCTTACAACCTAATGTTACGCAAAATTGTAATAGCATGGAAAGGGAGGATGACCTTCCTCATTTGATTTATTTACCTACTCCTTCAATAGACACAGATCACTTGATTCTTGAAATATCAGAAAATGACAGGGATTTAATCAAGCCGTTTACTAATGCTCAGCCATCTCCGGGAAATTCGCAGACTAGTTTGACCCAAGCTATTGATCACTGTTTGGATGCTCACATGTTTTCCTTCTTCAAACAGCAGGTTAGTGTACTGATTTTTATCTTCTAAACAAGTCACTTCAACTTCACTCCTTTTCGAAATTTTTCACTCCAGGTCTCTTGTGTCATTCTAGAATCAGTGTCTATCAAAAGGATTCTAGAAAAGAACACTATCTTTATTACAGACTTTAGAATATTTTGCACATAAAAATATATTTTACGTCAGTATTATTGATTGAAAAGAAAGGATCAAGTATAGATGTCACATCTCTCAACATCTACTTTTGGGTTTCAGTTAGAGGTAATTGGTCAACATGCCACAAAAAATAGTTGGATGGAGTTTACCATGAATTTATATGGTCCTGACCAATTTTTCTTACAGCTATATGTGTTTTATCGTTTTTAGTCATTTGTCCTGGTTCTGATGTCGCGTATTATATTCAGTCTTTAATCCTTTCAAAGATTCTTAACGATTATCGATCACTGGTCATAGTCTGCAGTACTAGTAAATCAAGTAAAACCCGAGAACTGTTGATTATAAGAGACCTTTTATTTAGAGCACCGACCTTTCAACTATTGTTTCCCAGTTCTTGACAGTTTCCTTAAGTTTTCTAGGATAATTAATTTGATTTGAGTAGACTAAGTACCCTTTGTCGCTCTTAATTAACCAACCATACTGGTTTCTTCCTTTTACTGACACTAATCGTTGTACAACAATTATTATTCCAAGTCTGAAGCTAATGGAATAACTTGTTTTTCGCTTGTAGACATCACTGGTGACCGCTGTTACTGTGCTTAGTTACTGTGAGAGTTAGGTAGGCAAAGCCATGTGTATATTTTATGAGGAGATTATTTTCTGTTATCTTGCACACTAGCGAAATTCACTGCTCTATTACTTCAAGTTCGCGCTGCATCTCTTTGTCCAGATGGATGCTTAGTATAAATTGTACACTGGACCATTGACAATTAAGTCTGAAAAATGGTCTGATTTATTTTTTTATTCAGGATAATAAAGATGCATAATTACCAAGAGTTTATATTATAGCCTCAAAATTCTGGTATAGAGTAGTTAGGCTATTGAGATGTCAGCTGTTGATACTATCGTTGCGTATTTCAGTCTATTTCATCATAATCACCATCATCATCATCATCATCATCATCATCATCATCATCATCATCATCATCATCATCATCATCAAAATAAGACCAGGGATTACTACATAAGGGTCCAAGTAGCCACACTTCATATCAGCAAATCAAGTAATAAGACAGTAAAATGGAAGATGAAGAAAGAGACATTGATCGAAAGAGGTAATAAGTAGTAACAGAGAGGGGGGAGGAATGAGAAAATGATGAGATTAAGTATAGCGGTTAAACTGGGCATAATGTGTGTATACATCTGCGCCGCTGACATCAGTTCTGAGCCATATCACCTAGAGTTTCCAACCTCTGGTTTCTCTTGCATTGCGGACCCCAACCGGATAGTATGCGTCGCCCTACATGGTTCAGAAGAACAATCAAGGACTTCACACAATGATACAATGTTTTAGTCCGGCAGCCCTGAGCCTTTTTCTAACTTGAACCTACCTTAGCCAATATTGTGCGATGAGGCAGACGGTGGCTAGGCATACGTAACACATGTCCCAGCCATCCTAGTCGATGAAGGTTCACAACCATATCAACTAAATCACCATTCCTTCGTAAAACTCTACGCGTTACCCAGTCTATTTCAGCACTGATATTAATGGTGGATGGTGGCTAGCAGTGGAATCCAGTATGCGCGTTCTGTCCTACTTGGGATTCGTCAGCTGGATGTACCTGCCTCCTGGTGAGTAATGTCATTCCCGCTAAGACTCGAACCTAGGGCCGGTCGGTTCAAACGCCACCAGACCACTGAGTCATGGTAACCACTCCCTGTGTGGCGTGTATAGCTTGCCTTTCTTGAAGTTATAACATCAAGGAAATTTCAATATATGCCAAGTAGCTTCTGATGTTTTAGTATATCTTCATTATTTGCCGGACTGAATAGTATATGTAAAGAAATCGGTAACACTATTCAGTCAATTCATAGGCTGATCTTATCATCATTCTGTTGTTTTCTCTAAATAGCTTCCGATTTCGATATGATGAGCCTTGATAAGTGAAAATTCAACACGTAGAAAGTCAGTCCGAAGTGCTTCAAATTAGTTATTCTCAGTTTAGTGTAGTAAATCAAGGCTATCACTGAACTGTGTCTAACTTGAGCTTTACTGAATTGAATGATTCTGCTATATGTTAGAAATATAAGTCTTCGTTGTTCGAAACAAAGTACCTTGCCTTTCGTTCAACAGATTTGTTTTACAGTTGCGCACCACTTTGTAATAACTGCGGCTCAGACATGCCTATAAATTGCGCGTTTGTAGGTCGAGTGCTCTTCTTCAATCCTGCGTGTCTAATATGATTTTGGGCGACATCTGTGTGCCATTTTGACATACATTGGCTGAGATAATTTCATTGCAGTGACTTGATTGAAATTTGAGTGCAGTACCCAATTTTCTCCTGATTCCAACAATAGAAAAAAACCTCTGTATTTCAGATGCAAAGGTGAATTCCTGAAAGTCATATTATTATACTTAAATTCATTATATACTTACCCTTATGCACATGTCAAACAGAAATAATACACTTAGTGAAGAAGTAGTGGATTTTTAGTATCTTATTAAACCCAGATTTCCAAACACAACTTCGAGCATAATCTCGGTTTTTATTGCTCGGAAAATATTCCTTCGGTCACAAATTCATAACCGTGTAGATTGATACATACGCATATATGAAATAAGAGTCTTGATTAGAATGGATTATGTGAATAATCAGTTTCAAACTGTCCACTAGACTTAGAGGTTATTTGTTTCCTTTTTATGATGTATGTAAATGAATACTAATAAACACTCTGTAGACATTGTAAAAGTCATTCATAAGTATCTAGTTGCATGTCGTGTGTCTAATTAGGATAATTGCACCACAAGTGATTAAACGACTTTTGTTTTTAAGCAAAGATCACGATTTCATAGCTTCAAAACCAATCCCATTTACTTCGATGCGGTCAGCAAATGTTGTGTGTATGTGTGCTGCAAAACCACAAATGCAGTTTAATGTTGAAATTTGTGGAGTTATTGAATGTTTATTTTGGATAGTTCCGGTTAGCAGTTGATAGCCATTGTTATTCTTCAGCTGTTACTGCTGAGCAATGCAAGTTGTTTTCATTCGATGTTGAGATACACTGTGGTGTTGATTGAGTGTTTAGGGGCAATCATAAAGTTTTTCACTTGTGTTTGAAAATTACTTGAACTTTGGAGAGTTGTGATCTTCTAAAGATTCAGATATGCACAGTTTATTCCTATTGTTAGTTAGGTATGTTACCACCTAACCGCTATAATTGACTATTCGTTAATAAATGCAGTATTTTCGTGTTCATATCACTTAGCACAGTGGTTGAATTACTTCTGTTTGGAGATTTCAATTAAAATTTAGTACGACTGTGTCATATCAATCATGACGTAGTAATAAATTTACGTATGCAGTCTGTTCAGTAGTTTACTGAACAGCTAACCGATTACATTTGTGATCCTGATCGTGAACGTGGCGCATTCAGAAGTCAGAGTTATCTAGATATTTCAGATACATATTGCTGATGAGTAAGAATAAACACAAAACCTAAGTTAAGGGTTTCCCAGTTTTTCATACTACCATCCATAGCTGTCATTTGGCTTCCTTTTTTATTGTCCGTAGGTCTCAAATCCTGTTTGTCACTCTGACAGCGTACCTCATTCCCCAAACGATACTCGTCACACAAGTACAGATCACAGAAATTCTGTTCCTGACTATGTTAAACCCAAATCATACGTACTGGACCAATCGAAAACCCCACTTCATGGATCTGAGCATTTTCTTCCCAATGAAACTGATAATCATGTTGTTTATTCTACTCGTGAAGTCAAAGATCAACAGAAACGGTCTCCTCTATCAACTAGACATTCTTTCGACTACACAACTGTCCACACACCTGTTCGAACTAATAGTGTACGTGAATGTAAGAAATACAATCAAAGTGCACCGGCTAGTCCAATATTACTTGGTCCTACTTCTTTACCTAAACTGAGATCAAAGTCAAGTATTACTGAGGAAATTAGCAAACCGTTGAAATCAGCGATTTATGAACCGGAAAATCGCCGACTTTGTACTCCACCTTTATTGTCACATTTCTTGGATTCAACTGTTGAACACAAAGAAGCTGCTTTGAATCACCAGAAGCTTTCCGTAAGTCCTGTTATTTTGTCATAGTAACAATTGTTTCTAGGAATGAAAATGCTGACTACTGTTCGTCGTGTCATGTATTTTTCATTTATTTTTTTGGTGTAACTGTTTGAGCAACTCAAGAGTTATGAGCGAACTTACTCTGTTATTTTCTGTGAATGCAAAAATAACCTCTTATGCATTGTTTAGGATACCTTAATAAAGCGAGGAAAGCTATGTAAAAAAGAATAGCCTTGTATTTCAGTTCGTTTATTAAATTTCTAACAATGAAGCTGTATTATTTACTGGATAATGTTTCAGATACAACGTATTGTCGATAATCACATCAAGGTGCTATTACATCTTTGAGAAGTAGTTTATGTGGTCTTTTATGAGATAGAATAGAACTTCTATAATTCTCAGATTCGGCACTTATACTGAAAATAACTCAAATGAAAGCTGCTATTGCACTTCTTAAAACATAATACTGGCATGGTACAGATTAAAATATTATAATCGAGTGTCGAGTAAGTATCTACATTCGAAAGTATGTTTCGATAGTCGTAAGCTAATAAATAATGACTAACAGTAAGAAGTGAAATTGTAATTGAACTCTGTTATGACAGAAAACCATAGCAGTGTCTGACAGCTTACTGAATTCATTTATTCGTTTTTATTTACAGTATATTGAACATCGCTGAGAATCGATCTCAGTGGCCCAGATGTATCCACACTTTATCTTCATCTTAATCGTCACACTGAATTCTTCCTTCAACTTTTACTACTTCCTACCATTTTTGACTACTTTCTTCTTTGTTTCTTTATCCTGCATCTTTCAGGTTAATATTTATCATGGGCTGACGTCAGTTGGAGAACAGATGGAAACCTGGGAGCACTAAGAAGCTGTCGTTCTAGTATGGTACTCCTGAGCAGTGGGCACCTATAACCCCACCAGGCCAGGGGTCGAAACCGGAACCCTCAGGTTTCACGGTGAACACGTTAATCACTCAGCCACTGGATCGGAGTTCAGTGATTCACATATCCTACTTCTGTCAGTTTTCAATATAGTGCGACATCCAAGCAATTTTATATTTGAGTAACTGTCATCACGTGCGACTTTACTGGCCCTACCGGTCATGACTTCTCATTAGAACTTTTGGAATTTCATCTCAAAGCAGGTCACTAATGAGCACTAGAATAAATCAGTTTGGAGGTTTATGATGACTTATTGATTTCAGTTACTAAGCAACATCTTTGGATCTAGGTCGTACTTTATCGTTAATTGATTGAGATAAGTAGGGAATGTGAATCACTGAACTCCGACCCAGTTGCTGAATAGTGAACGCGTTTGCCGCGAAACCTGAAGGTCCCGGGTCCGATCCCTGGCGTGGCGGAGTCATGGACGTGTACTGCTCAGGGGTCCCACAATAGGACGAAACAGCTGCCCAGTAGTCGCAGGTTTCCAGTGATTCTGATTTCTTTTATTCACCCTGCTTACTTCAATACTCTGTTCTTCGTAGTGAGTAGTTACCAGGCTACTTTGGGGCTGTGACATACTCAACTGGTACATTAGTATAAGTCAACAGTTTTGAACAAATTGTGTCAATAATTTACTTGGCAGTAGCTAGCATTGGAACCCACATTTCGTCCGTTTTGGATCTCGTCAGTTGAATCTGCCTGCATACCAGTATCAACAAATTGTGTTAATTTTGTAGTATAGAGTCACTCACTTAAGGGTGCATTGTCAAAATATGGAGTTCACAGTTTTTCCAAGTAAATTATGTTTCTTAGGTTATGCAGAATATTGTTCTTAGCATTATTCTGAATTGAAATCCATAGATTTTTTGTCATTCATGTGTAAATAGGGTAATTCTGTGCCCTTTTGCTCATTTACTATTTTTTTGTTGATAATCGGTCCACTTATCTTCCTGTTTACTTGTAATTACTCAGTCATCTGAAAGAAACGGAATGCAAACAAGTAGAAAGATTAGACGACAAAATTCACTTCGTAATCGATTACCAACATCAAGTAGAAGTGGTGATCGGCTAAATAAAACATATCCTTATGTTACATTAATGAAAGGTCCTACATCCACTTATACCACCTTAAATCATCCGAAACCTTTTAACAACACGTCTACTTCTCTGGAACTTGAACCAACCTCCTGCTTATCAAATAAAACTCATAAACTATCAGCAATAAACAGTGAACCAGATTTGTGCTTGAAAGATCAGTCTTCATCTCGCGTAAAACCTAAATATGCGTCATTGCAACAACTGGATAACGTGAGTTGTTTTGTTTCTAACCTTACTTGTTAATACTGTTATCTTCAATGATAAACACTTCGCTTGAATCTAAATCTGCCCAAACAACTCAAAAAAACAGTCAGAGACGACAAACCAGTATGCAGATACTCCTCAGCTCACTGCACTCAACTGATTCCACGAGGACCAGGATCAGTGGTGTTTGCAGATGTGTCAATGTCAGTGTGAGTGAATATGAATAGGTGGACATGCTGCAAGTGGTCATGGGATGTCAGAGAATTCGTTGACCAGTGTAGAGAATGTGTGACTTACATGTGCTGTGATGCTGGAGTGTGCTCTAGGAGATGTTGGTGGAGACGGAAGTGACTGAGAATCAGATTGTCAATTCTGATAAGAAGGCAGTTGCAGTTCGCACTTGAAATCTCTACGTGTGCCAGCATTTCACGCATTGTCCTTCAGATATCCTGATTCTCCTACACATGCGCTTTGTCTTCGGTATCCACCTCGTAGATAAATGCTCCGTATATACACTTTGTATTGTGTCCACTTTTATAACGACAATGTGCAATTCATCGAAATCACTTATCAACAGCAACAACACACCTGTGTCACCCAAGCACTCACAAACAATGCCCGTCGTGTGTGTCCAACGCCAGGTGGTCTAAATCTGCTCACACAACTCGAAAAAACATTGAGAGACTTTATCAACTGGAGCCACGTCTTGGTCTGGTCACTCTGAACCCTCTCTCAACCTAATCCAACTTCCCTTAGCATAGGATGTCGAGATAGAAGATGGCTCGGGATTCACAGTACATGTCCAAGCCATCTCAGTCGACTAAGGTTCACAACCTCATCACTCGACTTGCTTTTTTTTGCCTATTATCTTTCTCCCGACCTCAACATCGCTCGCACGACGTTTCTGCCAAACACGAACAATGATACCTAGATACCTATAATCAAAACATCTGGTGTATAATATCAAATACTGCCAACTAATTTAATATCTAGTAGTAAAATATAATGTATAACAATGTAATCATTTGTAACTGTACTTTTCAGCATTTATATTATGCCGAAAATCGTCATATGAACGATGGTAGGGTTAGCAATAAGTGCAGTTTTTGAACGCTGCTAATGTTAATTGTTAAGCATTAACGGCATAATACTTGCTATTTTTGCATGCTGACGGTATGTAGCCATGTTAACAATAATGATAATAATAAGTACCTCAAATGGTTTAACAAAACACAATAGAATTATCTACTATTTGTATCTGATTTCAATTATGCGATAAGAATGTTTGTTCAGCTGCTTCCAGTTTGCTTACATGCGAATATTACAACTTATTGTGTTTTGTTTTGTTCTCCTACCCTTCACCTCCCTCCCCCCACATCGCCTTATCCTATTCCATTACAGAATCGGATATCAAGCATAAAAACACCATCTCATTTCAAATTATCTACTGGAAAGAAATCACCAATCACTGATATAGATACTTCTGAGGCTACATTATTTTCCACTCGAAATAAACCTAGTCTTGGTGAAAATGAATCAAGTATTGCTTTACACTCAAATTCATGTATATCAGCTGTCAAACTAGTGAGATCCTTTTCATTAAATGATACATCGTCAATAAAATTTCGTCCTCTCCTACGAAAGTTTTCTTCAACATCGTCCAAATCAGTTTTGAACGACATTTGTAAAACTTCAGTAGGCGATAATGATGGCAATGATAACTTAACATTAAAACAATCAAATTCAACACTTACATCTTTAGAATCATTTTATGACCTTTTATCTGCTGTACTGTCTGAACAACGCAGATGTTGTGGTCGTCCTGAGCATCTAAGTGAAATGAACTGGGACCAGGTATGTCTCTTTTTAAGTAGATAAAATTATATTTACTTGTTTAGATTCTTCTATTAGATGAGCATATAAAATTAATTTGCCATTTCACCCCATATTTCATGTTTTGTCAAGTAAAAGATTATTTGATACACGTATTTTGTTGACTGAATAAATAACATGAACTACTCGTTTAAAACACTTCATTTATTTATTAATGATGAATAATGGCTAGTAGTGGAATCCAGAACGTGGGTGTCATCATGTTCGGGACTCATCAACTGGATGTACCTGCCCTCCAGTGGGCAATATTGTTCCCACCAAGACTTGAACTCAGGACCGACCGCTCCAAACACCAGAGCGTTATCCACCAGACTACTGAGTCATGATAGCCACTTCCTGTGCGACGAATATAGTTTTCATGTTGTTTCTTGTATTATCCCATCGTTGAGTGGACCGAATTGATCGGTCTCTTATGGCATGTGGGCTGCTATGCGGATACCAATAGAGGCCGACTAATTCGGTCCACTCAACGACGGGATAATACAAGCGACAACAATACTGCATCTATTTCTCTATATGAATGCCAGAAGAATGGAATCACTGTTTGTGTGGAGCTGTGACTTAGTAATTTAGGCCATTAAGTAATGCGTTCAAACCCACTCTACATATTTCGCATCGGGCAACTGGGTAGTTTTATAGACCTTGATACACAATGTGCGAGTTATAACTCGGCGCGTTGACTTGTCCTCTGTTTTGATAAGCTGTAGAGTAAATAAAAAAGTAGATCTGGTTCTAATCAGGGTTAACGATACAATTTCTAATTGTTTGATGGCCATATATTGACTGGATCAACTTTGTTTAGCACCCGTTGGATATGAAAAACTTTGTTAATCAATATTTTGTGAAATACTCAATGTAATGCAGATTTTCGGGTATTGACTAATTGTAGACAACTATCGGTCAGACATGTAATCAAAATCTCCTATTTGTTGTTACTTATCAGCTACGTTTCTGCAACAGAAACCATATTGTCCTATTCTGTAGTAGGAGAGATTATGACTGAAATAATGATTGTGCGTCATTAAAAACCACCACAGAAAAGAGTCACTTATTTGAATCGTAGTCTACATGATGATGAATGTCATTCTGTTGAAATGAAAATAGTTGCACCAATACCTATCCGGTCCATAACTGCTTTCATTTTTTCGTTGGAAATACTTACGCATCCTGTAGCTTAATTGTCGTCTTTGTTCCGTAATTAAAATTTAGCTACTAATGTTCCTGCATTCTTCTTCTATTTATTACAGATTGAGCAAGAGAAATTCGATATTCAAAAGGGCCTCCTTTACTTTGAAGGTCTGTATGGTCGACCAAAAAGTCCAAAATCCAAACGAATCATGAAGCCAATATATGAACGTTATCGTCAAGTTAAGCGCCTTGTCTCTACTCGACATAGTTGTGTGCCTGGATTTAGTAGTGAATTTCCATTCGGAAGAGATTTGTCACATTTTAAAACCCCCATTAAAAATCCGGTTACTGGAGTTGATAATGAAAAGTGGACAGATAATCAGTTACCGTTGATAGTTTCTGATGATTTGATGAAAATCTTAGGCATACCAACACGCACATCAGAAGCACTTTTAGAAGATAATATTCACAATATGGATTCTGATTCTGATTTAAGCCTATCTCAGTATGTGTACAAATGTGAAAAAAGCAAACTCCCTGGCGGCAGTGAACAACGGGATAACAAATTATTAAAATCATCTGACAATTATAACATGTTGACCGAAGACAATGAAAGTAAAAAATTCGCATTAAAATCCAGTCATAGAAGATCTCTGATGAGACCAAATGATCGTGAGATTCAGCTGTAAGACCTTATTGTTGTTGACTTTTAATTGTATATTTACTGAAAGTATTCACGTTTTCCCGGGCAAATTTTACTGTTTGACAATATCAGTTGAACATTTGTTGACAGTCAGTCATTTGATATCAGTCCACGCAAACACCTTCTTTCTGCCACTCAGGCATACCCATCGGTGACCAACACTTGTCATACTTATTGACCTGAAGGCGGCACTTAACTCTGTCGACTGTGAGGTGTTGTGGCAGTGTCTGACTGTAAGAGTCCCCAGCGCGTATGTATCGATAATCACAGCTCTCTACTTGAACTCACGCAGCCGTGTAGTGGCTTAAAGGAAGTTACCATCAGAATTAACAACTATTTATGTTTGCCTTGGATGTCAACTGTCACCGTTTCTATTTAATTTCGTTACAGATATGCTAAGGAACATAACTTCAAGTACGTCTGACTTCACAGGGACTGACCTACTCCTTGGAAATCATCTGGTTGACTTAGAGCATGCGGACAACATTGTCCTGCTTGATGAAGACGCTGACAAAATGCTGGGTCTTGTTAACAGGTTGAGCCGTGTGAGGAGGTGTAAGCTCCCTATATGGGGTCTCTGAGAACTCTTGGTGATGTGACTGGAGATCGGTCATAATGGGGCGGATGTATTCACTCTTTACCGTCTTCTAAAGCTTCAGTATTTACGCTAACCGTTATCTTCAAATTGTTTATTCTCCCACATGACTTCGTCTACTTTGATATCACTCTTTTTCCATCCACCTTTTCTTTGTATACTACTGTGTGAAGTTTGGCAACTTGAGCCGACGCACTTGTGTGCGAGTTTCTACGTTGATTTTCTTCTGTTTGTCTTGAATAGATTCTTTCATGATCGGATCCACAAGCACTGAGAATCAAAATAAACACTATTGTGAAACACACTGGTTTCTGTTTCTATGATTTGGGGTAATTTTGTTCCTTACAGTAATCAGTGGCCAACTTTGGTTTAGGTGTCGCAGGTTATATTGTTGATCTGTAGCTTTTATTTTCAACTAGGCTGTGTGAAACAACAAAAATAAATAACCCTAGAGGTTTCTGTACATTACCAAAAACTGATTTGATTATACCAAGTTTCAGATTTTCTCCTTTTTTCTTCATGCCTCTTTTGTATGGCAGAAAACCATCACCTTGAATAGCATTCACTCATCCTTGTTTTCGACTGGGATTCGGGTAGATATTGACTTCTATTTTACAATACTTTTCACCTTATTTCGCATCCCATGATCGGTGAAAGGAAGTTTTAAACGCTGATGTATCAAATTGATTAGCAGCGTTTCAGTGGTGTTCCGTAGTTAAACTGTACTTTTTAGTTTCATATTTACGAAACATGTTAATAACAAATTAATTTCTTGCCTAAGTGATCTGTCTTTTTGTTAACCTTTTTCTCAAAATTTAGAAATAAGCTACTGAACTGTGAATATGAGTACTTTAAAGTACAACAAAATAATTTAAGAATTTTTGATTATCCTTATCATACATACATAGTTTACTGAGATTTCGCTAGTATGTATATAATCTGTTCAGTTTCTCCAAGCATTTCACTTAATGAGCATTCACTTCTGTTTAGTATTTGTGATGTGGAAATAGAATTCCCTAGTATTGATCTTCCTTTGAATACCAGTGATGTTTCCCAATTTTTATGGAACTGTGGTTGACTTTTAACACCCACTTTATGCATTGAGATTTGGGCAATAGGTGTGGCCGATTATCTTGTGCGTGAACCTCCACTTGATTGTTGAGTTATACTATCCATTTATTTTTTACTCTTCACACGGGTTTAGTATGGTGAGAATATTTACAGTTCATGAAAATGTTGAACTGTGATGACCAAGTAGTCTGGGAATTCTATTCTCATGAGAAAATCCAAGTTCTAGTTACACATGACACTGAACTTAGGTTTTGTACTTGCTGATAGTAATCAATGAGGTATGTTGGTGGTTTCGGGAAATGACATTTATGTTCCCAGTGAGGTCTTAGCCCTGCTGATCAGTAAGAGACATTGAACTCTGTGAGTGACAACCCGACCTTTTGTGTCAACAGTCACTGCATACTAAGTTCAGGACTGTTTACTGATTTCATAAAGTAATGATCAAGTAAGAAATACAATGCATCACATTGTTGATTCATCGCTTAGCTTAGTAGATCATGAAGCAAGCCTATCGGAACTTGAGACGGAAACACTGCATTGACTACCAACTAGCAATCAGTTCTCATAAACTTCATCTATTTCGACGTATACCTCCTTACAGAATTGTTCATTGCATACTAAGAATTTGTACTATATTCTAATAAATAAAAGTGTGTATAGCTACTGAGTTGCAATCATTTGATGAAAATGATGTCACTAATTCACCTTTCAATCGGTAGCATTTTGTTTATTTAATTACATTCACGCATTATTTAGCTGTTTATGCTGCGGGAGTATAAAGATACACTGAATTATGCTGATGATTTTGTTATTCATTACCATTAATACTATAAAATTGCTTTACGTATTATAGTTTTTCCTTGCCGAAGCAGTTGAAGCCATCTGATTAGATCAAAATAGTCCCTTAGCCCACCTATACATATGAGTTCACCCTTGAATAAGTGAAATGTTTGCCACTGAAAGAATCTTCATTGGTTTTTTTAAACGTGGCATGTTTAAGAAGTTATTGCGTTCACTGACGTATCTGTTACTTATGCACCAAGCCGTTTATGGCATATGCTTCTTAACTGATAGTACACATTTCCTTCACATATGATTTGCAATTACCATTCAATAATGAAAGAAAGTAATTAAAAACCTAGAAATCTGCTAATTGTTCAACAAGAGAAATAAACTAAAGAATGAAGTAAGCCAGTAGGGGGTGAAAAGGTACACCTTTCCTTATCTCTTAAAGTTTATCTGTATTCTAAAAATGTTATACTACATTAGTCCACTGATGATTATCCTGCTATACTTAAAGACTTTACGTTTCCCCTTTTCCCACCCGATCACCCTAAAAAATTAAAATGATTCAATGCCTTTTCTACGTGTACTGACGTGAACAGTATCTAACGAAAAAATATTTTTGGGTCTCTGTTTATTGAATTTGTTTTTCTTTTTACAAAAGTTCAACTTTGTTTTGTGTGTCGATCTTTAAAATTTCAAAAAATCAACAGTTAAACTGACTAGAACAAGTATGAAAATTTACAGTTGAATGACCTGGTGTATAATTAGAAGCTTGTACTTTTCACTATTTCACTTTCCTTTCCGTGTGGACAGTCTATGCGTGTTTCTGTGTGCATATAGCGTATCCCATAACTCATTACTAGTAAATTTCTATCAAAATATTTTATTTTATCATTGCGGTGAATTTTACACGATTTAGATATGTATCTTATATTTTGAAGTACGACTTATTGCTATGTGTCGTCAACTCTACAGTACTGGGTTATATATTTGAAACGTGCCAACCACATCAGGTTGTAAGTAGCGTTAGCTATTCCAACCGATTGTTGTAAAACCACAACTAAATAGACGAACCTTGAAGTAGTTACTGAATAAGTTTTAAAGTCCATAGTATGAATCATCGGATTCCAACCCAGTAACTAAGACCTGGCAGTTTTGAGCTTAATCTCGTGTGAGATAGTGAGAATGCGATTTTGAGGAGTCCCAAATCATAACGAAACAACAGCTCCTCAACACTATTGGCTTTCCATGTTTTGCCTTGCTGACGTCAACCCTTATTGAAAACTACCTTGAAACATGTGAGATTCCCAGAAACTTCCTAATTAAACAACTGCCACCTTAATCTTTATGTTACAATGCAGATTTGTGAAAACAAACGATAGCACTTAACGACTGATAGTTTAGGGTTGAGATGGTACGACCCAAGTCATTTGCAAAAGGCCACATTAGATATAGTAATTATAATGACAATAGAAGACAAGAGATAATTGGTACATTAAAGGAAGCATGAGCCAATCAGAGCACTAGTGGGTTATATGAAATGTAACCTACATGCTGTAAAAACAGCGCGAACAAAGACATTTCAACAGTACAATTTGTAAGCATAGAGTATTAGAGATATCGACATGCGTAACACTCTAGTTTTCGTCTGTGGCTTCGAAACGACCTAAATATTAACGGTTAATTTAGTCTCTATATGCTCATGTCTCTCATTTAAAGTGGTATACACCGATAAGCTATAAGATTCATATGAAAATAAGAAACGTCCCAGAGCACAATTGGTTAGTGTGATGCAACACAACTTGGATACTAAATCGGAATTCCCTCAATTTGTTTGCAATCTGTTTTCATCAGATATGGAAATCAGTTATAGAAACTCTGAGGACATCTCTTTAAAATACGATAGTAACGAAGAAATATTTTTGACTTCTAATTCACAAGTGTTTTTCTTCATTTATCTATCTAGTATATCGTATGGTGTTATTTCCATATTAAATTCTTTTACTCCTTCAGCAAAGAAGAGATTAAGATATCTATCAGAGAATCAAATCTCTTAACTGAAGAGTTACCTTGATGTGGTTATAAACACAAAGTTGTATCCAGTAAGGAATATTATGAGTGATATGCATATCTGATAAATTGACAGAAAAAAAATCATTTATGGTGTATGAAAAAAATAAGTGTGTTCACCCCTCGTCTTCTAAATCCTGAAAATCTGTCTACTTATTTGTACTTCATTTATTCACACCCAAAGAATTCGGCCACCCTATAATTGTAGATCTTGTCTCATGTGTCAAGTGTTTTGACTTCTAGTGTCTGACTTAATTGACTATTTGTGATTTATTTGTTATTGTCTTAGCAAATATATTTATAAACTGTCAAAAAAACTGCAGATAGTGGGTTACCAGTACTCATCATCTTTCCAATAATTGATTCATAGTTTTGCTAAATCAAAGTTGAGTGTAGATAAGATTCGTCAACAAGGGGTATGACGTGTTAACTAGTCATATCAAAAGTAACAAAAGTTATTTTCAGTTATCACAATATCTCTCCTAGTTACTTCAATCTCTGTTCATTTTTGTATGATTAAGCAATGTGGTAGCCTGAAACAATAGACTATTGTGGAGGATTTTATATTTTGCTTCTTCCTTTGCTTGGCCGTCACCCTCCATCTAGTCTATACTTCTTATCAAGGTAACTTCATAAATTACATCCATATCTTAGTCTGAAAAGGGTTAACTCCGCCTTACCTGTTGTCCAAATATTATTGTGTTAAAGAGTGTGTGTCACGGGTCAAGAGAAGATCAGTATTTTTTCCTAAATGTTATCACTTATGCAGTTTCTCTCTGAATGAAGGAAAAGATTTTGTTTAAAACTCTATAAACATTTTGTTAGGAATTGTATCTCTATTTCTCATGCGCTTTTCCATATTTCAGCTTTTCACGGTGTGACAGATAATTTTTTCCATTTGACTATAGGGCATACGTTTGCTACTACCTCATTTGTATTTTTTTTCTAGAGTACCTTAAGTTTGGCATATCTTTCAATGGAAGAATAATTATTAGATTTGTTTAATTTTCATTTATTTGTACAATGTAAAGAGAGATTTTGAAAAGTAATAGAGAGGGGCATTAAAATGTATTACCATCAGTTAACGATGGCGTATAACGCAACAAAACGATATTCGGTGTAGATTAACTTTATCCAATTGTTTCATTTTTATTTTATGGTGCAATGTGTTGACTGTAATATATGCGGAGAGTGCATCAAACACTATAATACCAATTTAGGCAGTCAGAATTACATAGCACCTCACTAAATATGACTTGTGGAATTATTTTACGAAGTATACAAAAGATAACGATATACCTCGAGTGCTTTCTGCTAATTGCATGTGAATACTCAGTATCTATCAGGTTTGACGGGTAACCTAAGAATGTGAGCTTTCTCAGCTTTATCGGTCATGGAACCGTAAATGAATACCTTATCCTTTTAAGATGTAATTTAACTCATAATCCGTTGTATGGGTATTACGCATCAACTGTAAGTTGTTTATCTTATTCGGTTTTTATTATCTACCTTCTGCTACAAGCTTTTCGCCTTTTTTCTTTTTCCCTGTCATATACTTCCAGGTATTATAGACAGATCTATTCCTTGCCTCCTTTGGAGATGTACAAAGAAAAGAAGAATATTCTGTTAAAGAAGCATATTCTTCAAACTGAACTGATCGACTACGAAAATAATATCCAACGGTTATTAGGTATAGTGTATACTTTCAGTTGATAACATAATATTTTATTTTGAATAATTCATTTTCTTGATAAGTAGTTTCTTAAAAGTATCTAATGCTTACACAGATAACTAAATTGTAATGGTTCTGATAGGATTAGTGCTGTATACAGACTTTGGTGGCAGACGGAAGTGTATTTGGCGGTTATGTTGACGTGGTAGAATACACCTATTTGTCGAGATATACCATTGGTTAACTTGACCCAAGTGGGTGAAATGGCCGTCCCGTGTTTAGGTCACTCTGGTCTGGCTGGTGAGATCTACAGATCAGCCTGAGTGATTTCTAACTACGGAGTTTTTTCAGTGGTATATACATGAAAAGACAAACATGACTATTGCAACGTAGAAAAAAATTCTCTTTTGATTAAGTTAGTTGCTAGGCTGCTTATTAATTAGGAAAGGTATTCCCAAATTATTTCCGGTCTGGGGGTCAAAACATATTGAATTACGAAAGTGAGTTACGCAATGCAAACAAGGATTTAAAATCAGAAAGTAAACAGGGGATTAAGAAAATACACATAATCACGTAACAGAAAACTCATCTAGAACAGTGAGAGTTTGGAGGTGGTCATATCGAAAACAAAAGCTGAACGTACTTTTTTTTAGACATATCACTGGCTTGAACTTCTGGATAACCAGTGCTTCAGTCATATTTAAATGCCTTGATCTCACTTCTTTTGAGTAACTTATTCCAACCTTGTAGAGAGTTTAAAAAGAGCTCTCCAAAGGAGCTGATCGACCTGAATTCACAAGTGTTCTGTTGTTAAGCTGATGATGCATTTCCATTCTCCTTTTGATTTGGAAACGATTTAAGCAGATACGTATTCTCGGTAATTTCTCGTCAAACTTTACAGTCGCATCTAAAAATTGTTGAACATAGACATAATAAAATGCGAGTTGCGATCGCATTCTTGAACCAGATATCTCAAAGTTAAAAGGGTTTCCATTAACTGGTTGCTGCTGACAACTGATATTGTTTCAAAATATATTTGCATCATAACTTTTAAAAGTCATTTGGAAATTTTATTACACATCTTGTTGTCTTAAAGTCATTAGTTTTTACTTTTTCATTAGAAAATAAAAGAAAGGTTATACTAACAACACAACTGGTACCCGTGAAATTAGATAAAAATAGTCTTGTTCTTCAAATAAATTTGATGTTCTCAGGTAAACCATTACAGGGTTTCACTAACCAGCTTAATGGAACTCACTCTAAACATTGTTGTCACTGGTTAGTTAGTCGCATATTAACTATTGGTAAATCAGTATGAACTCCATTGGTTCAAGAGACCTCATGCGACCTTAAAGCAGTTCTTATCAAAAGTGTAAGATGATGCTCCGAAACCGGCACGCAACCACTCTTAGCTCTGGGCAAGGAAGTAAAGTAGCGGAATGCGTCGACCACTTCACTTCGGGATTCGCATCAGCCGGTCGAATGGGGTGGTTGTTGATGAAATCTCAGCTTGGATGCAGAAAGCTTTGTTTGACATTTGGCAACTTGTATCCTCTGTAGCGCCAACTGGGGAAACCTCCAACTATCTACCCAAGGATGAACATGAAGCACTGCAGTCTGATTTGTCCCGTTATATAGCTGTTAAATACGGCCGTTGAAAGCAGAAGACATGAAGCGGTTACAGGGTTTTGATCATAGGTGTCTCCGTAGCATTTCTCACGCGTGGTGGAATCACCTTGTGAGCAATTTTGAGGTTAGGAAAAGAGTTCTAGAGAAGAAAGAGAAGGCAGTGAATGAGGTTGTGAATCTTAGTCGACTGAAATGGCTTGGATATGTACTGTGATTTCCGATCCACCGCTTACCTGGACGTGTTATGCTGAGGAAGCTGGGTTAGGTTGTAAGAAAGTTCAGAGTGCCAGACCAGACCAAGACGTGACACCAGTCGATGAAGTCTCTTAGTGTTTTTCAGAGTTGTGTGGGAGGATGTAGACTGCCGATCTGGGGTCACCGAGACGAAAGAAATCAGCGGTTGAGGATTGTTAGTGAAATGACTGGAGATGAGTCACATCTTCTCGAACTTGAATATTCTCACTAACCGTTATCTTTAAATTGTTTCATTTTTTCACATACTATTGTGTTCTTTGATATCACTCTTTTTCTGTTCACCTGTTCTTTTTGTAGTAGAGTGAAGTGTGGCAAGTTGAGCCGATGCACTTGTGTGCGAGTTAGTACGTTGATTTTTGCAGATAGTCTACTTTGTCAGAAAGAGATATTTGTCAAAGAACCACCTAGAATGTATGCAGGTTTAGAAGCTTTTTCACCTTATGTTTTAAGGCTCCTAATATCAGATATTCTTTCCGAAATTGATTCTTAGAGATTGTTTTTTAATCAATCATCTGCTTATTCGTATAGTCTTCTTGTGTTTATTATTCTTCAAATTTTAATCAACTTATTCCATTGCAGCATAATGGTCCTCTTATCTCCGTATTGTATATTTGTTTCTTTTTCCAATTTAGTCAATTGTAATTTTGTCTTTACCATATCAGTACTGCCAACAAGTTCAGAGTTTATGAAACGTTTCATCATCGTAAGAATTACATGCAAAACATAGTCATAGTTTTTATTGTGCATCAATTTTTTATATATATTTTTATGTATCATAAAACCTGTGTACTGACATAGTACAATACTCTTAGTTATAGCTGTCCTCATCTATTGGAATGTTATATATATGTTACATGATGTAGTAATATTTCTGAGTAATCAATTATTATATTTACAGGAAATAAAAAATTAAGCTTATCTAGACATTGAATGTGAACCCAAATGGAAATGAAGGAAGGAAGGAAGGAAAAAGAGTATTTATTATGTAATGAGAATAGTGTACAACAACAGAAAATCAGCAAAGTATAATATGCCTAATGCATAAAGTTAATTGAGTAACCTATTCTCTGCTTAATTAGACTTTTCACCTATATCGTATACTACACTATTTTGAGGTGATGGAAAATATTTGTAGCTCAGGAGGATAATTTTGATGGGGTTGTGTTCTCTGAACTGGAGGTTATTAGCATCCTATCCTTTCCAATGGTCGTTTCACTAACCATCTTCTCTTTCTCCTCCGTATACTCAATAAGCCTTAATACTTGCTGAGTGTTAGGCGACGCTGATGCCATCTTTTTCGGTTTTGTTATCTACCATTCCTCACGATCGACGCGAAGACTTGGCCAACTAGCATATAAGTTGCTTTCGCTCTTCATCGTGGTCAGAACCGCCTGGAATCATTCTTCTCGCTTCAATCAGTTTAGATGACCTTTTGGAAATCCATTGACGTTTGCTAAACTTCGGATGTAGGTTACCCATTATTGTTACCGTTGTTTCTAAAGCAGACTTAATATTATGCCAGGTTTCCTCAGCATGAGCACTGCTCTCGTGTTCAGATAAATGCTCAGCTATCTCTTCCCTAAATTCGTAATTGATGTTCTCATCTTCCAATCAACCATAGACAGGTTTTACTATAGTCTGTTTCCTGTGAGTTATAGTCATTCATGTGATCACTTTTTATAGTTATTGAAAAGCTAATTGAACTATGGATTATGCTACTTGCTCAACTAACTTTAGGAATAACACAAAAAAGAGGTTCTGTGGGAGTGTCATGAAAACAGATTTCAATAAATAGCCTAACTGATAAAACACAGTCTTTCTATAACGTCAGTTAAATGAATTGTGCGATTTCCATTGGGTAATACATGTGAAAGAAAATATTACTATTTGTTGATATACTTGTAATTCTCCGTTGTTATACTAGGCCGAATTGAACGACCACTGTTGCACTATGGGTTCCTATAAGGCTGCCTCGATATCACTTGGATATTTATTACTTTGACTGACTTGGTTTTTGCTAGCTAGGGAATCTAGAACACACCTTCCATCTTATTTAGGACTCGTCAAGTGGATGTACCTGCACCCTAGTGAGTGATGTTGTTCCCACTGAGACTCGAACTCCGTGCCCATTGCCTCAAACACCAAGTAGTTAGCTGATGAGTCCCGAATGAGACAAAACGCGCGTCTTGGATTCCTCTGCTAGCTACAATGAAATCAACTGTAACAATAAATATTCAAGCAATATCGAGGTATCCGAGTAGGAGCCCATATGCCAACAGAAGTCAGTCAATTCGATCCAGCACAACAATGGAGAATTACAAGTATATCAAGAAATAGTAATAACTAATACCCAGTGTATAAGAGGTGAATATCATGCCTCAGTGGCTTAGCGGTTGACGCTTTGGAAGTTTGAAGTGATTGGTACTGGGTTCGAGTCTCAGTGGGAAAAGCCGCACTCACTGAGGTGCGGGTACACCCGGTTGACGAATCTCAGACAGGACGAAATGCGCGTCTTGGATTGTCCTGCTAGCCACAACCAAGTAAATTATAACAAAAGAAAATATACAGTTAAACAGGCAGAAGTCTGCATTGCATGAAATAAAATCATTTTCATGTGTTTCCTTGTGGTAAATGAACAAACTGTAAGTAATGTTGCATACTATTAATTATATTCAAATCGACGTTAACCTCTATGCAATTACTTTCCAGCACTAACGACAGTAGGCTGGTCACCAAAAAAGTAATTTATTTAGTTTCGACAAGTACGCTAGCACCATGTACAACTTTAAAATATGCTGAATGAAAACAGAATTCTAGTTTTACTACTAATATCAGAATGTCTTAAAATGTATAAATACTTGTGTGAAATAGAATGTTGCATATTATAATTTTACCACTGGGACTAATTTCCTCTTGTAGAACTAATTAACGTGACTGAACATGTGATGCAAATAAACACATGAATATTTGATACAACTGTCCAAAATACTAATTTAAATGTAAATTACATTGACTGACAGATTCTACGAATTGACTGGCATATAAAAAGGTAATCCCGTTTTACACGAATGATAAAAAAGAAGCAGGGGAGGATTAATGAATACTGTGATAATTTAAGGTTCAGAAAAAATATTTCCCTGTATACAATCCGATTTTTCGGAAACGTAATAACTAGTATTTATCGCTTTCACACAGTAGATCAAAATTTATTTCATAACAAACGTTGATGGAAGTGCACCACGCTGAGAAGCACAAAGCCATAAATGATAACGTGTTGTCTGATTACAGCAATCTAGAACCTGGCACAATAGCACTTCGACCCCAACATTCACATTTCTAAAGACCACTATGGCAATGAACCGGAAAGTATCCTGATACACAAAAACAAAAAGTGAGATGACAAAAGGGCTTATGGAGAGTTGTCTTGAGAATTGATGACAACTAGTAGTATCCACTAAGGATGCCCTCTGTCACCATTCCGATTTAACTTCGTTGTAGATGTACTAATGGGCATAAGCTTAGGTACATCTGAATTAATAGTGATTGACGTTTCCCCTGGAAATCATTCGGTTGGATTGAAGTATGCAGATGATATTGCCTACTAAGCGAAAACGCTAATAAAATGTATGGTCTTGTAAATGAGTTGATCAAAATCTGAGTATGATTGGCATGCGTCTGGCACCTTTTAATTGTAAGGTGGTGCTCCACGACTGGTCTGCGAGCACCCCTATTTTAAGGATAGGGAGTGAAGTGGTGGAATATGTCGAGCACTTCATTTACTTGGGGAGCCGTATCAGCTTGATCGTGCTGGTTGCTGACGAAATCTCAGCTCGAATACACTAAACATTCAACTGATATCGAGGCATCCACCTAGGAGCTCATATGCTCGTTTGACATTTGGCAACTTGTATCCTCTGTAGCGCCAACTGGGGAAACCTCCAACTATCTACCCAAGGATGAACATGAGGCACTGCAGTCTGATTTGTCCCGTTATATAGCTGTTAAATACGGCCGTTGAAAGCAGAAGACATGAAGCGGTTACAGGGTTTTGATCATAGGTGTCTCCGTAGCATTTCTCACGCGTGGTGGAATCACCTTGTGAGCAATTTTGAAGTTAGGAAAAGAGTTCTAGAGAAGAAAGAGAAGTCAGTGAATGAGGTTGTGAATCTTAGTCGACTGAAATGGCTTGGATATGTACTGTGATTTCCGATCCACCGCTTACCTGGACGTGTTATGCTGAGGAAGCTGGGTTAGGTTGTAAGAAAGTTCAGAGTGCCAGACCAGACCAAGACGTGACACCAGTCGATGAAGTCTCTTAGTGTTTTTCAGAGTTGTGTGGGAGGATGTAGACTGCCGATCTGGGGTCACCGAGACGAAAGAAATCAGCGGTTGAGGATTGTTAGTGAAATGACTGGAGATGAGTCACATCTTCTCGAACTTGAATATTCTCACTAACCGTTATCTTTAAATTGTTTCATTTTTTCACATACTATTGTGTTCTTTGATATCACTCTTTTTCTGTTCACCTGTTCTTTTTGTAGTAGAGTGAAGTGTGGCAAGTTGAGCCGATGCACTTGTGTGCGAGTTAGTACATTGATTTTGTTAGTTAGTCTGTGAACCAGTCATCTTTTCTGAACTTTATATATTTGCCGGACCTCCGCATACTTTGCGTCTTGATATCATTCTCTCAGAAGTGTACGATAGTATAGCTTCAAACATAAGCAGTTATATTGATAATTATCTGAAAAGATTTCGTCTAACTAGACTGTATAATGGGGCCCAGCTATTATTTGACATGGTAGTGGAGAAGGTGTCTGTTGGATATACATCTATCTTTATTTTAATGTAATCACTAGTACTTGAAGCAAGTACTTGGGCGTAATTCACTTGGTTACTATAATCAACGTAAAAACTGTCTCGTAATATTACTACTACTATTACTAATACCTGTTGAACAACGAATAAAACTCAAAATTTATCGCCGTTACTCAGACACACCTATTCCTTTTCGTCCTGTAACCTGTTCATAATAATCTCCCGCTTTTGCGATACGGTTTCTTACCGTGTTACGTCTGAAATGACAATCGCAAAACGTCAATCAAAGTTACCCGCAGAACTTCTAAACAAAATATTGAGGTTTATTGTCTGTGCGATGAGGTAAGTAGGGATTATAACGAAAGTAATAATAATAACTAGAACCTTCAACTGTAGCAGGTTTGTGGCGGGGAGAGTCATCAAATCAATTGCACGGAAGAGTCAGCATGGACTTTCCAAGGAGTCTACAAATAATGTACAGTCAGAACCAGGAGCTGACTCCTTAGACGAGTAAACTAACCAAACTATCAAAAATAGTCCAAAATAAAACAGATATAAAGGCAGCCGGTCAGAATGAAGGTCACAAATGCGAAAGGGTATTGATGGGCAGAAGCGAATTCAAGAAATGTTAATCGAACAGTTGTGAGTAGGTGGTTAGTAGGGTTGCAATACAAATACAACTTGGAGAGCAAGATTGGCATAATGGAAATAGACAGATAAAGCATATTTAGCACCGCCCCACAAGCCAGTATAGCCTTCTATTAATACATGCCCTATCTAGGAGCCAACTGTGAGCGGAAATGGTACACCTACTTTTGCCATAATCGCAGAGGTTGTCTTGGTGGGTAAATCTACCTACCTCATTTCTGTCTCATCTAGCAAACTTAATCTGCTTATGTTGCGTTGCAGCCTGCCTGATAATGTTCTACTCACCGCCTCCTGTATATATCCATCGTTTCCAGCCATTGCATTTGTGACAACTTCTCGGTTACATTTCACGAGGTTGGTTTTACCCAGGAAGTGAAAAAAGATCGCCTACCTATAGCCGTCGTCGTAAAAGCCTCTATTTTGTCTCACTTGTAGTGTTGCAAGTTATTCTTGGGATCATTGTTTTCGAAATGCATCTGCCCTCATCCCTAGTGTTGCTTGTACCGTTTGTATGAGTCAAGATAGTCGCATACTGCGTCCAGTGTTTCACTCAACAAAAGTATGTATACAGGTGACAAAACGCTTAAACCGTCTGGTTCATCGTGAAGCGTTGTTAATAGTTGGTGATTCAAAACTCTTTCTACTTCCGTCAAATAATTGAGCATTAACTCTTCCATGAAAATTTGCTCTGGCGAAGTCGCCCTCAGAATTCGATGAATGGGCTTCATAATTCAGTCCCACATTCTCACAATGACTGTAATATGGAGAGTTGGACTTTCATGTGGTATTTTTGCTCATCCTCCTGTCTGTGATTTTATTTCTCAGTTTGATGCACTTTGAGTTCTTCCCTCGATCACTATAAACCTTCTTTGGGTAACCCTGTCTGTTGGAGAACCTATCCACTTGTAAATGGGTAGCTCCAGTTTTTGTGCATACACACTTCTATAGCGCTTCTTATTCGTGCTACGCAGACGAAGCCAAAGTAGTCCACACCTGTCACACCAAACGAAAAGTCATGTAGTACACGATCTACCAGTAAGTCTGACATTTCCATTCAACTCTTCCCATGTTAACTTCTGCGTCTGTGAATTGATGTAAAGAGTGACAACTTCCAAAGTTGGGTGGTACATCTATGGTTTTTATGTCTATCTGGCTATTCATTTAACATTGAATGTATCCAGTTAAGTAAATTAAGTTTATACACAGTTTTATTTCGAAAAATTGATAACCATTTCATTTCTTCTTCTAGGGCGTAAACCTACCAAAGCTGAACGTGAGCCAATGCGTGACAAGTTCGAACTGTATAGCTTCATTAAACGTCAGTTAAAAGCTGTCGATTCTCGTTTAAACTTCTGCTCCTCAGATTTGATCAATATACAAGGTGATAGCAATAATAGTGTGGAACAATGAATTCTTGGTTACTCTCACAAGAAACTATCATAATTCTGAGTATCCCTTCTTTGTGGTTTCCTTTAGTGTTCACTTACAAATAATGTTGTCAAGGTAAGAAATATATTTCTTTTTATGCTCTATTAATCTATTTGTAAAAATAGAAGAGAAAATTTACGTACATACTTGATTGTTTTACAGAGATGAAGCCTTTTTCCTCATGTGATAAAATGAACAATTTTAAAAAAAAATCTCTTCGTTGCTTTTTACTTGTTAACCTTCTTTTTGTTGTTGATTTACAGCTTCTAGATGCATGGTTTCAATTATCTAGGATGCATTAGTGGTGAATTATACTTTCTTGACAATGTTTTTTCTAAAGTTTTATTGTCTTTCAGCCCAAACTGTGTATGCTTTTGCCCTCCAACTTGCTAACTGTTCTGCTTATAGCTTTCTTTATTCACTGCCTGCTGCATTTTTCGAATCCAACTGAAATAAACAAAATGTAGTCAGTATTAAAATATGAAGATATTTCATTGCTTTGTATTGCAATGTTTGGTTTTTAAACATTATCTTACTTCCAGTACAATGTCTACGTGTAGTCGAACCCGTTGTTAAGCAGTATTAAGAAGTACTAGTGTACATTAAGTTTAGCTTTGTGTTTCTTAGACGTCATTGATCTTCACTGTAACACTCCGTCTCTCTTTCTCTCCTTCTGGCTTTTTAAATTTTAATACTTTTGTTCTATACCTTCAACCTTGCTGGGACATTCAATTTTCTAGTCAAATCATTGTGCATACTGGTCAAACTGTGTCAGATTTATATATATATATATATATATATATATATATATATATATATATATATATATATAATTCTTATTTACCCTTAGTGACAGAAACAAAAATGTCAGCTGTAATTTCTATTTTGATTTCAATGAAATACAGTGCAACTGTGGTGTAATATGTATGTTTGTGTTTACTTCTCGTTGTCTTACTTTATTTCCTCTGGCTTGTGTCTTAGAGGGCGTTTATGTTTGTGTACAAGTGAGTGGATCTTCGAAGAGTTTGTTTATATAGACACTTTTATCAAGTGTGTTTACGCTGTCTATCTCTCTCGCGCCCTCTTTCTTTCTATTTTAACGCATAGTAAACAAATTTGAAGGAAAATATTTTACTTTATGAAGGCAGTTATGGAAACTTCTGTCATAAACAGTTCTTAATTTATACTTGACGTATATATGTATGTGTAAAAATTAATATCATTTACCTTCTTTACACAAACTTTATGAATGCTTACAAACGAGGAAAGAAAATGAATGACTTGTTATCGTTTTTTGCCTTCTTTCTTTTGAACTCTTGGAATATACACAAATCTTTGAGGATCGCATCCACTGCAGTATCAGATGTCATCGATATCTTCCGTGTATCATTTTTATTACTATTACAAAAAATACCTTGGGAGAATACCCTATCCTTATGTAAATAACTTGAATCCCGTAAATATATACTTGTGTGCAATTCATTCTTGATTTGATCTTTTGTGTGTAAACATGAGTGTACACTTTGTGCTGACACAGTTGTTTTCTGTTTATACAGAATTTTTCATTTGATTTGGTGTTTTTACTTGGCATACTAATAGTTGCATATTTTTAAGTTGTTACTGTATCATCTTCAGGCTATGATGACTTTTTTCAATTCAATATGTGTATGTACGTCTACACGTCGTTGATTTCTGGAGAACCCAATGGCTTTTGCTTTTGCTTTCATAAGGCTTTTTCAGCTACATTTTATTTATCATATAATATATGTATTTAATTTTCTCTTTGCTTCATGCATAATCCTGGATTTATTTACCTTATTGGAAAGTTGAAGTTGAGCTTAGAATACTGGAAAGATGCACACATACAAATTGAGCGGTTTTAAATATGTATAGGTAGACTGAGAGGGTTCAAAATCGGTATGAATTTACATTAGTCCATCCTGTTCATGATTATCATTACGTCTGTCACTGTATTGCTCAACAGTTTTAAAGTTAGTTCGATATACTGTTATACCAGTTGCTGTTTTGTTTTGGTATACATGAAACTTTCCTGAACGAATTTGTTTAGCAGAGAATCCAATCACTCATCATTCAAGTGTATTTGAACTGTTTACACCAAGTGATAGCAACGATTTCTTAACTCTTTTCTTGTAAATCACCTAACAATCTACGCCTACGAGCCCGCTACTGCAGCTCAGATGATAAAGAGCATGAATTCTGCAAAAAAAGCTGTCAATTTTGACACAGAAAGCAAGCCGTTCAAATACAATCACAATAACAGACGACTTTAACACTCAAGTAGGAAAGCTGAAGCAGTTGGAACAGCATCTGCGAAGTATCAACGAAATCCTATATCAACGAACTGATAATGGTGATCATCTGTTGCACTTTTCTTCTGACATTTACTTGTTTCTGGCTAGCACTAACTTTTAGCATAAGGAGAAACACTGTGTCACGCAGCATTCACCAACATCAAACCAATGATGGACACAGATAGATCATATTGCTTCCCTTTCTGGGGTACATCTTTAGATTCCGTTCACGTGCTAGTATGGTCTTGTGTACATCTGTGCCTTATCGGTCTCAGAAAAGAAGGCAGTTAAGCCCTTCTGTGTTCGACTGGAAGATGAAAATTTCAGGTGCATATTTAGGAGAGGTAGCTAAGCATTTATTGAAACGTGACAGCAATGCTCATGCTAAGGAAACCTGGCGTAAAATTAAGTCTGCTTTAGAAAAAGTAGTAACGATAATGGGTGACCTACATCCGAAGATTAGCAAACGTCAATGGATTTCCAAAAGGTCATCTAAACTGATTGAAGCGAGAAGAGTGATTCCAGGCGGTTCTGACCACGATAAAGGGCGAAAGCAATTTAAGTGTCAGTTGAACAAGAGTCTGCGTCGATCGTGAGCAGTGACGTATGGTGAGCGAGAGAAATAGAGAAGGCATCAACGTTGGGTAGCACGCGATAACTACTAAGGATACTGTCAAGAATATAATGGTTTGTGAAATGATTACTGAAAAGAATGGGATGCTGATAACTCTCCAGATCAAGTGGCTAGAACGTTGGGCAAAACATTTTGCAGAACATTTCAACTGGTCCTCAGCGACGCTTCAGTTGCCTAACATCCATCCTGAACCTGAATGTGTCACTGAACTTCAGACGACTGTATCGAACCTGAAACGATGCAAAGTAGCAGAACCTGACAGTTTGCCGCCTAAGGTTTTCAATGATGGAGGTGGGAGATTTCAGATCAGATTGATGGAGGTACTGGGTGGTGTATGGAAATGAGGGGTGGTGCCTCATACTGATGTCTCTCACTGACCATCGGAGCCCATAAGAAGGTGGAGAAATCTTTTTGTGACAAGGATGAGGGAATTAATTCGACTAATACTGTGTCCAAGATCCTACGTTCCGTAGTCATCCGACGCGTAACTGGAGGTTGAGAACAGCAAGGTCGAAAAAGCCAGTTAAGTTTCAGAAAGAGCTGGATGAGGATACATCGATCATATTCTCACCCTTCGAATGACATCATGAATTTGTCCGACCCACTGACACGATCTAGTTCATGCTAAAATTGGAAAGTATTTTCAAACTAAGGATCACTAACTTATTCTGGTAAGGCTCTGAAAACTGCTAACCGTTTGGTCAACTTGTGAAAAGGCTAAATAACCAGTGACATCACGTGGGATGATTTGTAACAATCGGGATAGACACTTCACTAATACATGAATCTAATGAAGATACTGTTTGGAGATCCAATTTAGTTTATGAAAATCGCTTGCATGGGTAACGATATTTCAATTGGTTGTTTCTTTTCTGTGTTACTTTGATTAAATATTACTATCCCACCAGTTAGAATTTACCTGGTGGTGGCTAGCAGTGGAGTAACTAGGTTGATTAAAATGCTTTATCCAACTCTAACCCATAGTGTTTCTCCCTAACTAGCTGCTAAATATCCTTTTCGGAAAGTGTTTAAAAATGGCATAGTGCCAACAGCTTGAAACATCCTTAAGTAAAAGAGAGTTGTGTTTCTCCATTACACCAAAATATACTCTTATTGTGACTAAATCAGACTTGGCGTCCAATTTCTTCCAGGATATTCGTAACGCCTATGGTCTGGATGTTTATACGATATATTTCTGTTGTTTGACTTGTATCCGTTCCTTTTCAAAGTGTCAAGACTTTTACTGATAACTTTTGGATGAAATTCACTTGAACAAAGTAGTTTATCAACATCCTTGAGATGAAACTGTTTAACCTATTTTCACTTCTTTATAAGCATTTAAGAAACCAATAACAGAAAAATATGGTGTGGTTCGTTCTGTGATTGCAGAATAAGAGTTTCTAGTCGTACTGAAAAGTATTCTTATTAGTCCACGCGTATAGATGGCAGGACAAAAGCTCTCATAGTTAAGGTATTGTTCATTTCATTTGTATTACCTATAAGTTATTGGGATTGTCAAACAGTTGAGATGAATGGTTTATATCATTACAAATGACGAATATATCATAAAACCATTCATAGTAATAAGTTATTCGTTTGCTGATTGAATTCAGTTGCGTCTATTAGAGATAATCTACTAAGACATCTGCTAGAGCAGATTCTATGGGTTAACCTAGGCTACTTCAATCTATCGATAAAGTTGGTTATTAAATTAGAACTGGGGATCTTTTATGATAAGGAGTTGAAGCCCTCCCTTCTCTGTTTCAGGCTACGGTAGTAGGTCGGTTTTTTGACAGATGATATCACTTATTTCACTCACCAGCGTACTTATGGTTAAGGCAGTCGCATTGTATTGCACTCTGAGGTTGTTTGATAAGTCGACATGATCTGTTTCTTGTGAAAATTGGAATACGCCTTTCAGGTTATGAGCCATGAACTTAACCCGGATAGGCTTTCTAGGTACCTTTTACTCCCTAATTCGCAATACTTCCTGATGCTACCATCCAATATTTTATACCTGAAGCATGAGATTATGTTATTTATTCTTTCAAATAGCCACTTGAATTTAAATCTGCATCCATTTATTAATATTATAATTGTGCTTGCTTTGTCCAAACTGGTTACTTCTCTGAAAAATTGATTTTTTTTTCAAGCGTATTTTTACATGCTTATGCCTGTTTTAATGAATGGCATTTAAAAAGTTGACCCAGAAATTATGTCATGCTGAGCAAGCAAACAAAAAGGGTAAATTAAAAAAAAGGCATTCTGAAGGAATATAGCAAGATATTAGTATCAGTTGTGAATCAATTAGAATGTAATGCTAAAAAAGACAGTTATTAGGAAATACTACGTGTTTATTCTTTAATGTCAACGCTAACACAGATACAGATTGTGTACTTTAACATAATAAAATTAGTGAGAGTATAAGGGGAAATTCGAGTGTTCAAAATGACACGACAGTGTAGACAGATTTTCAGACAAAGTAGGTCAAAGCTTGGGAAAGGATAATAAGGTTGCGTGATACTGGAGGATGAAGGCAGTGAATAAATAAAGTTTGAATGTGAATATGGTAAAATGGCAGGTTAAATCTATAAGAAGTCCTATTTTGTCACATTTAGTTGATAGTGGTCACAGAGTTGATAAAACTAAAGTGTTCACAGTGATTTACAGAATCCTACCGAATTATTCCGATGAAGTCATGATTCGCCTTCTGCTTATAGCTAAGGTTATGGGAATTCGAATAAACAACACGAAGCTCTGTACTCAGAAGAAATTTATACAGCATTTATCCCCGCCGTGGTCAGGTAAAACTTAATGAATGACCTTACTTATGAATTTTGAGATATACCTTTCCCCTTTTTTTATTTTACTTTTGTCACCTTTTTCACATTACCACCATATTCTTTAATGTGATAAACTTGACTCAGAATTCTATCTTCAACAAAATATGTAATACCAATTTATGTGTATTGGAATATTTAACATGACTGCTGGTGAAAGTTGACCAACGTAGGTCCCAGCAACCTCCAGGTTATCGAACCCTCTTGCTACACTAACTAACCTGCTTAATTAGAGTCAAACTAATTAAGGATATATTTATTATCTAAACACTTGACATTAGTAGTCGGATCAACTTGTCTGGGTTAGATAAAGTAACAATGAAGATTAACCAAATTTATTTTCAGTAAATATCTACTACGAAAGTGACCAACGTTTAGATAATAAAATTTTTTATTTGGAAGAAATTCCACCACTAATGATGGATATTGGCTAATAGGGGAACCCAAGACGCGCATTTCGTCCTATTTGGGACTCGTCAACTGAACGTACCATCCTCCTACTGGGTGATGTTCCCACCGAAACTTGAACCTGGGACCAATCGTTTCAGACATCAGAGCATTATTTACTAGATTACTGAGTCAAGATAACGTTTGAAGCGATTGGTCATGGGTTCAAGTTTTAGTGGGAACAACACCCACTAAGAGGCAGGAACATCCAGCTGGTGAGTCTCAAATAGGACGAAAGGCGCATCCTGAACTCCACTGTTCATAAGTAATATCAAATTTGTAAAATACTGACAATTTCGGGGCATCTACACAGGTGTTCATAATCTAAGACTGGCTGGTCAATTCTGTCCAACTAAACGACGGAGTTGCACATTTTGAAATAAGCAATATTGTAAAGTCATTCATCCATAACAAATGAGACATCCTCATTGAAAATATATTAACGATTAGAAATAGAGCTTAACTGTTCAATGCAACCAAGATTAACTTGGACAACAACACACTGACAAATTACTTCTATAAACGATTTGATATTGAAACAGTTATTGTCCAAAAATGGTGTACTTAGAAGGAATCAATCCGAAGATAAGTTGAGATGATAGCTGAATTATTGCAACGAATATCCTCAATAGGATGCTTTAGTCTGTAAAGCTTCACTTCTATTGTTTTTGGCACTGCTTAATCTCAATCATATTCAGAATCCTGAATAAGATTTTAGGCATTGTCCCTGTAAGCTAGCTTTGCCATCGTTGTGTTTATTATTAGTAGTACTTATCTCCATACTGCTACCCTTTTTTAAAATATAGTTTCTTATGAATTCCAGGTTGGTATTCATCGTAAACCGACATAAGTTGGAGAGCTATTGAAACCCCGAGGGCACTGGACAGCTGTTTTGTCCTTGTGTGGGACTCCTCAGCGGTGCACACCCATGAACCCACCAGGGATCTCATGAACTTATGGGTTTATTGATAAATTCAAGTAACCAGTAAGGTACCGTTTAGGTATCTGATTTCCTAAATCAGATTTTCTATTTTACTGTTGAATTCGTTTGTCCAGTTACTCAAGCATTTTCTTAGGTCATTTTTGTTGGTATTTAATGGCTTGAAACTCAAGGCTTTCCGTAGACACTAGCAGTTAAGCCTTCATTCTTCATTTCATTCTGACCTTCCCTCCATCAACACTGTCTAATCCATGGATGGCTTACCTTGTATCTTCCGCTGAGGTTATTTGTAAGAAGATTTGTTATTATGCTGTTACTATTACAAACAATAGTGACCCCATTATAACTATCAGCATTTGTTTATATGTTTGATCTTAAAGTTTAAGAATATCAGAGGTCAGATGCAACCGTATTCCTAGCCTGTTCTTTTTCAGTGATATCATAATTTTTAAATAAGAGAGCTCGCGATGAACATCAATCTGTTTCCCCTTACACATTTGAATAACTCAAAGAAGACTGAAAATCGTCGTCTTAACACTGGCTCCAACCGCTACATTGATCTACTTAGCATTATAAGAAAAGAACGCAATAGATATTTTTAGCTTAGCCTATTCGTAACGATTGTTTAATGTATGCCGACTTGCAAGTGACTTGAATTTTGCGCTTTGAAACACAATATGTTAGGATATTGAAAAAAATTCAGAGCTTAGGATAAGAAACACGCAATATTTGTTTCATGTTATTAACTCTATTTAAATTGAAACGATGTTAAAATGAAAATAATGATAAATCTAAAATGTCTTTTTAGTGGAATTTGGTCATAGGGCTTGTTATTCATTTATTATAGACGAAAAAGGCCTTAAATGACAACCCACGCAATCATCGTTGAATTCAACCAGGTGAACAGACAGGTCCTTCCCTCCACCTTTAGTCCACTCACCTTAACCAGTCTAAATGAACTATGATTGGCTTCAAAATGTACTTTTTTGTCAAATCAGCTTACAAACTACTGAGATAGATAGAATAGGCAAAATAATATTTTTTAAAAATAGTCCAGTAAATTATGCAGTCTAAAATTTTTTGTAGTAATAAGAAATTTTAAAACGAACAAAATCTTATATCCTTAATATATAAAAAAATACACTGATCCCATCCACCCTACAATCGCTCAACTTTCTCTATTTATGTCACTGAAAGACGTTGTTTTCGGTATTTCAATTGTCTATCGATTTTCTCTAAGACTATTTCAGTTTGATAGACGAATGAATATAGGTTGAAGATTATTTTCTATAAGTAGTAATTTATCTTTGGTTTTCATTGTTTGCTGTTGAAAGAATATTCTAGAATCTGTATCGTCACTAACGCTATTGTAGACAAACATTTAGGAAAAGAATTTAGTGTTTATTTATATCATGCGAAATTTATTCTACTTTCACACACATCTGTGTACAACTTGAACTTTTTTTACAGATAAAAATTAATTTCATACTATAGCTATAATCGACTGCCGTGTTATTGTATTTCGAGGCAAACTTTATTTGATCTAAGAAATATTAAACTATGCTGAAAACTCATTTGAATTTTTCTGAAACTTTTACATACATTGGTGAGAATTACTTCTTATCAGGTAAATTTATAACATTTTCTCCACTTCTGCTATCTAATATATAGCTTCTAAAATACTTCACACCGGGACTTTTGTCTAAATACCAGTTTCATTTCTTATGTCAGTCAAAATCCCGACTCCTTACAGATAGTCAGACATCAGAAACACGGAATCCATATACTCCTCTAAGTGGCTTCACATCACACTAGTAAATTAAGGGAGAAAGCGATGACATTGAGAACAGAAAGCCGAATAAACCTGTACTATGAGTAGTATTTGAAGGGGTAATTATTAACAGGGGAATATAAACACGAGGGTAGTGAGGTATGCGTAGGAATGGGATTCTCAAGTTTCACAGGAGCAAATGGTTAGGGGAACTGGCATCACCTGAACGATTTGGATTCATATTACTTAAGTTTTTCAACAATGTCGACTACAGCAGCAAATCGTTGACCTTCTTAAGTTGATCAGACCGTAGGTTATTATCATCGATATCTGGTTACCCTGCGGCTTCTTCCATCTCACTTATACTTCTACTAACACAACACTGATATCAGCAATGACTGCGTGTCCATAGTACATATCTCAACTCCTTCAATCGATGAAGCCACTCAACCTAGTTAAGTAGTAATTTGTCCGAAACCAGCATTGTTAAGCCTGGTATTTTCGCCGTAGATTAGTGATACTCAAAGTTAGGGATGATTGATGCATGACTACATAGTTAATTAAGTGCGGGAAAAATATCATAGAAATCAACAAGCAAATCATTCTACCGTACATAAAGAATATAGCAGAGATCGCGACCAGATTACTGAGACCACTTGGAGTTGGTGTGGCTCATAATCAGACAAATTCACTTCAGACTATATTATGCAGACCAAAGGACGCAACAATCATAGGAGACAAACCAATTATCATTTAAAAAATCAGCTGCGATAATTGTGATCAACACTATATTGTACCTAGTGATCGCCTTCGGTTATATGAACAGTAGTTGGCTATTAAACGTCTCGACATTTCACCATTTATTTCAATTTACGTGGATAACTATGGACATGAGATCAATTTTGACGATGCCGAAATCTTGGACAGAGGCAATACAAGGAATGTCCTTGAAGCTTGGCATTCAGTCCAGTCAGCAGTCAATAGATGTGTAGATATACACCCAATAAGAAAAGTGATAAGCAACAGAAAGGTCAGAGGTCAAACAGAGAAACAGGTAGCAAAGTAATTTATGCAGTCAACGACACAACAATCAAAGAAAACAACCAACCACAAACCAGTTCGTCAGAGCAAGCTAATGAACCACTCATGGAGTGATATTGACAACTCATGCACTGATTGGTCACGGGAGTGCAACCAATTTCATATTGTCTAGTCCTGAGTGCAGACCGAATCCTATCGATCATATTTGCAATGTGGCAACCAAGCTAGGAAGCTCAACATCGCGGTGCACATTAGTAGATGTTAGTTGGTTGGGGGCAATCGGCAGGAAGCCCTGGAGCTCGGTTTCGTGCTTTTCGGCACTCGTCAGTAAGGCGTATCTGCAACCTCCACGGAACTGATGTCCCGCCTGAGATTCGGTCTGCACTCAGGACCAGACAAAATGAAATTGGTTGCACTCCCGTGACCAATCAATACGTGTAAGCTAGTCCTACAGGAGGCCTATCGCGGCTGGAATAGCTCTGTGGTGAAGTCGCTGAATACAACACTGGGTGTCGCGGGTTGGAATCTCAGGCAAGACATCAGTTCCGTCTTGGTTGCAGATACGCCTTGCTGACGAGTGCCAGACAGCACGAAACCTAGGTCTAGAGCTTTCTGCCGATTGCCTCCAACCAACTAATATTGACTACTCGGTTCACATTAAAGTTACTACTGGTGATGTCGTCTAGTAAGACGATGAAGACCCCACGATTAAACAACCCAGCTCAGAGAACACAACTATGACCATTATCATTCAAGCCATCTTTTAGTTTTTAGCGGTCCATATTTTCTCCCTTCTGTCAACTAGCGATATAGCCCCATCATAATTCAGTGTATGTAGTATACGTCTAATATATGTTTTCATATCTAACTTCGTTGACTACAAAGGCCATGGCTTTCTGTTATCACCTCGGAAACTGCATCCACTTTACTTTTTAAGTTAAAAGAGGCATGGATATAGACTCATGAACACACGAAATTCTTCCTTCACAGGTTTCGTAATAGCATGATTCGTAGAAATAAACAACTGGTCAGTAGAATCAAGGGAAATACTGGAAAAGTACTAGACTATTATAAACAACTATAAACATAATATTCATTTATTTAAGATACTGTTCTTGGTTTCTTGAAGTCATCTTTTCAATAATATTGTGTAGTTTCTGGTAGCTCCATACGTATAAGTTATTTCGATTATGCATAGCGACTGGGTAAATGGCGAATAAAGTCTAAATCAGCGAGTTTTATATTAGTTATTGTGTCTTAGATAACATAAATTTCATGATCCGAATTGTAAACTTCAACGGTTAGTTTGATCATGAAAGCAAGAATTATCGAGCTAAAAAGTACGATGATTAGTTGGGTTGGCTAAGACATTATCTGAAAACAAACAAAGAAGGTAACTGTGAGAGCAAGCAATTAATTAGCTTTTTCAAACTCCATATTAACCAGAAAACAGTAGTTTGTCAAGTAGGATAGAGAGTATCCAGTATAATTGATCAATAAGGGATGTTGTCTAAATAGGACAAACATCTACATCTCTCAGAAATCAATATGAATGTTTCAATGTTAAAAAAGGTATACGTGAAAATGATTTTCAAGATAAAGCATAGAAAGAAAATGAAAACGATAGTGAGTTATTAAAATATATCATAGAATACAAAAAAATTGTGAATAATAAGAGATAGATTTCAGACAATAATGAGTTCTATAAGCCTGCAAACGAGAGTTCTTAAAGACTGAAGAATGACTGACTAGTCAAAGAAGGACTTTATAAACCCCTCAGACCTATAGGATCATTAGTTTCTTGAGTTAACGGCTTACCAAAAGTTCACAAAGCTGACCTTATACCACTCAGTACAATTTTCAATATATCGGGATCACCCTACAACCCCATGGCTTTCTGAAATCCTTCAGCTTCTAAAAAAAAACAACTATCCAATCACTCTCTTCATGAAACTTTCGAATTCGTCGAACGCATAAGAGATTTGAACATAACTAGAAGACGTTTATTATCACTTGACGTAGAATCTCTTCATCAGCGTAACATTCACAGAGACTATATGTTTCCTATGCATATATGTAGATGACAGCAACTTAAGCATTGGAATACGTCGTACGTGTAAGAACTGCTGCTAAGTTGCACCCTCGATGATGAATTTTTCTTCAACAGCGTCGTCTGTCAAATAGATGGAATCGCTATGCATTCTCCTCTTAGTTGTTTTATATCCAGTCTGGAGAACAGTAGTCTGAAATAAATAACTGACGAGTTTTTGGTGTACAAAAAGTGGTTGGAAGATATCTTGATAATTTGCCATGATAACTGTGATTTAAATTGTTTTAAAAGTTTGAAAAGCTCTGATAGCTGAGAAGAACTCACGTTTCTCAAAAAGGGTTTGGGCTGAAAATGGATATCTAACCAGATTTGCTGACAGAAATATAAGACCCAAACCACAAAGAGAGATATCCATTTCAGTACCAAAGAAGATATTATACATGAATTTTGACTTTAAAGGTGGCTTCTCTGATGATACCTTGAAAAGAAGAACCTCAAACTTGGCAAAGGAAATTTTCTTCGCATCAACGTTGGAGATAGTATTCTCCGGTTGGTCAATGTCTCCAGGTAACCCGAAGGATAAGCTTCTCCATCTGACCACTTCCATGTGTGTTTATCATTTCACGTGCTCCTATACATCCAGGTACGTAGGCCTTTCGACGCGCGTTCCTTCCAAATGGGTTAGAGAACATTACCCTCTCCTCTGGCTGCAAAGAGGTGAGAGTGGATCTATCAAAAGTCCAATAATTGAACACCTTACCAGCACTGGTCACAGGATCAAAAGTGATTCCACGTTCAAAATCATCTACAAGGCTAAAAATTTCTCCAAAATGGTGTTTTTCTTTCTTCTCGGTACTTCAGAAGCTCCTGCTACATGCATGGAAAAAGCGGAACTAGGTAGACATCAGAAAATTGTACAACCCTTGTTGCTACATTGGGCTTGGTAAATTGCTATTAATACATCGACCTCTACTCCCCTCTTATTATTCACAATTTCGTTGTATTTTACGATATATTTTAATAATTCACTATCAATTTGTTTCTATGAGTCTCTTGATCATGCTTTATCTTGAAAATTTTCACATATTATGCAAGTTTATGTTCTTTTCGGTTAAAAAAAACACCCCAACATAACAATACATCACTCATTCATAAACAGTAGACTTCTCGTGTTTGAATTTCAACAACTCCCCATGTTTGAACACTGCTATCTTTACAAAAATAATTGCACTGCATACGGTTAAGACACCATGTAAGCAATTAACAGGTCTAGTGTGATGTATTCAAACATGAATACAGATTAACATTTGATATGAAAACACCAGTTTTAGATGACTTGTGCCAGCACAGATTATTCCATACCTATAGTTGTATGCTGGTGTTAAAACTGACTTCAGAAGTAAGGGAAATAGTCACATCATATTTCATGACACCTTGGTATTTGCCCATGTTTCGTAATCCCATGGGTTGGAATATGGAGATTATGTGAGTTAGTTAAATGAATGGTTATTTTAGATACCGAATTAATGAGACTTTTTCAAACGAATTTTGTTTCATAGCTATTTCGATGTTACTCATTTTATTTCTTTACTATTTGACTCCTTTCCTTCGTATCTTCGTAATCCTGGTAAGTTGTTTTGCGCTGCATATTTTACATTGCCTATAGTGTATGCAGTTTTTATTTAGATAAAGCGGACTGTAACTTTTCATTTATATAGGTTTTGTACTCTACTCTTCAAACAATACACCTATAAGCGTCAATAAAACATTTAAATCAGACATTTGAGTACTTTTTGTTACTTAAAAGAAATATCCCTCGTATTTTTTGATGGACAGTAAATCTATTTCATTTCAAATCGATTTGTCGTATACGATCTGTTCAACTAACTTCGTGGATTTCTGCAGTTGTAGACAGATTAAGAACAAAAAGCCCTGGAGTATCATCGTCGATAAATATTTTCAAATTGATAAATAGCACATCAAAAAAATTTTGTGATGAATATCAATAAGGACTGCTGTAACGTCTTGTAGGAACTTTGATGATGATACAAACTAATAAAAATTTAGATAATTAAAGAATGCACAAGGAATCAGTTTAATCTAAAGTCACACTCAGTACCATTCGGAAGATCAAGGAAGCTAACATCACTAAGAATTAGTCCCAATCTGTTTTTCATGACATCATAAGTAATCACTGCTTTGAGTGTGTCAGGTAAATAGAAAAGATTTTGACGAAGTCTGATCACATCCTTCTATTTTGGAAAAACCTAAATAGTAACACTTAAGGTAGTATTCATCACTAACTGACAGCAGCTAGGGAAGCATTGACAATCTGTGAGCATTAAACAGCTGTTTTGTCCTATTATGGTATTTCTCAGCAGTACACATCCATGACCACGCCAGGGATCGAACTTGAGGCCTTCAAGTGTAATAGCGAACGCCTTAACCACCTAGTTGCTGGGTTGGAGTTCAATGGTCCACAGTTTCTTACTTTTACCAATTCGCGATATAGCATGACTATCCATCAAGTTCTTTAGTTGGCGTCTACGTCACTTCCTACTAGATTGACCCTACAGATCACAGCTTCTCATTAGAACCTAAGGATTCCCATCTCAAAATATGTCAGTAATGAACAATATGCATCTATATAGTTTAAGGTTAATGTGGACTTTATTTTTAAGGACTGACATCAGTTGGAGAACCAGTGAATATCTGGATGTCTGTTTTGTCCTAATGTGACTCCTTAGTAGGGCCTGTTTGCTGCAAGTCCTGAGTTCGATCCTTGGTGGAACAGAGTTACGGGTGCTTAATGGTGAGGAGTCCCATATAAGGACTAGGCAGTTGTGCAGTGCTCTAAGATTTTCAATGGTTTTCCAACCGGTATCAGTCAGTGATGAATACTAACTTAAAAAGTAAATCTTCACAAGCTTTACATTACGATAACAACTACGTCTAATCTCTTGGTGAAAAATTGAGGAAGGCTTTCTGCTGATTTTTGAAGAAGACCAGCAGAATAAATTATTCTTGTTCCTACCTCATTAACTAATGGTTCTTGAGGCCTTTATTGGATTATCTGTCTTTGCACATGTAAGCACTTTTTAGTTTTAACAGTAATATATGATTAACATTCAAGTACTGTCACAGTTAGTGTGTATAGATAGCACGAAAGTTACGCATTCTTTTGTTTTTCTCTATTTATTCAGGCTTTTCCTTGATGTGATTTCCACTATAAAATATTTTTCATATCAAGATACCCGATAAAAGCACTGACTAGTGGTCACCCTAGACCTTTAAGTGGTGGAAATAGCATAATGTTGACCATTGTATTCGTTCTTATGGTATAACGTTAACTTATTTGCCAAGAGAACTGAAGGTTTCTGGCTTAATTTCTCATGGAGTTGTGGATTTACATTGAACTACAATTAGATAGCTGCTGCTTAGCGCTCCTTGACTTCCAGTGCTTCTACAGTTGGTCCTAATACAAGTCATTGTAATCACTTAGGTATCCTCTAAGAAAGTATGTCATATCTGCAATAAAGACAACTGATTGATCAACTAGTCTACAAAATGAACTTAGCTGCATTCGTAAAATAATTGTTACGTTTTACTTAAGCTTGAAAAAAAAGTCGTTGTCTTGATTCAAATTTCACTCTTGTTGCACGTATATTACTTTATGGTTCCAAGTAAGTGAAGTTGGTAATGAAACAATGAAATAGTTAAAGTAGCCCATGTATTCTTCAGAAGTGGAGTTATCTGTTTCTCGCAGTTGATTGCCGGTGACAGGAAGAGAATGATAAAATTACATTATGACACAGAACATTCTGTATACAAGAATAAGGTTTAGTATGTTGACTGTCTTTAGAAAGACAATAATTAGCTTAGGTATATGAGAAGGCAGAAACAAGGAGTTTATAAAGAAAATCACTGTAGATGTTTACTCCAAAAATCAGGAGATGAGTGAACCAATATAAAACCTAGCAGTATTATTAAAGAATTAGTTTAATAAACACTGAGAAATGGGAAAATGAAGTAATTTCTTCTTTATACCACTCAGGATTAAAAACACAGTAACTGAGATAAATGTATGAAATATCTCTATTGCATCAGACAAATTATATCTTGAAAGTGTGTTCTTTTGACTAAAGCAAGCATCTTTATATTTATATCCTCCACCTCACTTGTTCTCCCTGTGTAGTTCGTGTGGAATCAGTGTAGTCATTCTATGTGAAGTGATTACTTGCTAAGTGTTTTGTTCATATAAGTAGCTTCTGGCAATGCTAAAGCACTATAATTTTATGTAAGTACTTATTCTTACAAAACAATTTTTTAAGATATTTTCATACTGTGAAAACTGTTCTCAACATACACATTATCACTAAGAACCCAACTTCTGGAGTAGTTTTCATGAATAACATAAACAAGAAGGTTATTTTCCCTTTAGTTGGTAGATTTATTACTTTTTAGCGTATGGGAAACTTTTGTATCTTTTCCATAATTCCACTAAAAAAAGTGAAATATTAAAATCGAATGGTGATTAGCAGATTTTCTACTCGAAGCTCTTCATCATTCCATAGGCTAACGTAGCCGGGTTAGTTGGTAGTAAACACTTATTTGTTATGTACTAAGATTAACAGTAAACAACATTACTTTTACCGAGTTCCAAATTTAATTTAATTGCATCAGTTGATGAGATGGACCGATTAATGTGACAAACCTATTACGAAGTTTCATTCCGAGAAAGAATCACGTCAGTTTGACCTATAGAATGAAATGGATATTTTATAGCAAAGTATTTTAGGCCACTTTTTATTTTCCCGCTGCAAACAGATCTCTAGTCGCACATAAAATTCATTGTTTTGTGACGGTGATGTATGTTGAGTTTCCTTTGTAAACCTAATAACAATTATTTGCCTTATAAAATTGATTTACAGGAAGCCATAATGTAATCGTTACGTTTCTAAGGATTGTAGGCCACCCTTATCTTGGAGTTAAATAATTAAATGATTAATAATTTCTTTACCATTTCTCATATAGAGTCCAATGCTTAGACTGCTACGACTGTTTGGCAATCGTTTCATAACTTGCTTAACACGCAGAAACTAAAGGAAACGTAAATCTATTATATATATATATATATATATATATATATATATATATATATATATATATATATATATATATATATATATATATATACTTAAATACTCTACCCAACGCTTGCTGTTTTAATTATTTTCAACAGGCTACTGATAATTATATAAGTAGTTGCAAGGCAGAAAGTGAATTACCGATAAACTTCGTTATGTGTTTGCATAGCATGCGATCAACGATCAGTAAACAACTTTTAACCTTCATTTTTTGATAACTTATACTCACATCTACTCATACATGGGAGGCTGTATTCACTTATATTGTTTAACAAATAGTAGACAGCTTTCGGAGATGACCCATGCAGAAGATCTATTCAGCAGTCATATCACTTACTAGTGTCATGAGTTATCGGGTGCTTATCCATTCTTCTCATGTAATGTGGGATTATAAATTTACCACTGAATTTTATTGTAACCATTAAACATGCTTAGCTACATAAAGTTATTATGTCCAGGAATCAAATGTCATTCATGAAAGCAATTTTTTTGCACGCTTCAAGACATTTTCATTAGTCAGCCATTAAGCTTTGCCACTATGGGTAATATTACAGTTGCACTGGTTGTCCTTTTAAATACTCCCATGGCTATATCAAAGTGACAACAAAGGCTACAACGGCAACACTAGATCTAATTAGTTAAGTTTCTTCATTTTGGCTGGACGGATAGATAATGATCAAATAACCTTGTTGGTTGTTTCCACGGTTGCTAGCGTGGCCTTTAAGAAAACTCGTATTTTACTGCTATTGTTCAGTAATAACTGTTGGGAATGCACAAATATTTTTTACACTGTGTATTATAAATATTTTCGTGAAAAATAAGGTGGCCCAATTAAACCTTAGTGACAGCCAATCACCAATCGCCTGAGCGTTATTGACCAATCAGATCGGAGCTGATTCCGAAAATGATTTTAAGCAATAAAAAGGACACCATCTAAGTATTATGCAGATACAAATATCTTTAAATTTTGTTCAAGCATGTCATACTGGATGAAGAAAAAGTGGTTAAGTGGAATTCTTTTTAAGGATGATTTACAGTTAAGTTGCTCACACTAATATTGTCACAGATCTATTTTTAATCCTGTTTATCCTTACTTTCTGTTTCCTATAAATTTACATCCTGACTTCCTGAATAGACTGGTGAAAGATCTGTGACTAGTTACTTTTTATCAGGTCGACTCTGATAACGTTCAAGACATTGTCAGTACACTATGAAGCAAATCGACATGGAAGTTTACTCTTGCAGTACTAAAGTTTTACCCCCCCCCCTGATGAATTACATGGTTTGTGACATAATCCTGTTGTCTACATATATATATATATATATATATATATATATATATATATATATATATATATATATATATATAAGAAAGTTTTATTTTCGAGTCAAACGTGTTCGAAATTTAGCGGCTTACGTATGTTTTAAGTAGCCTTAATATGTTCTACACTTTTCCAGGAGGCTTTTTAGTCGATGTGAAAATCATCTGTATGGTCATATGATTTTTCATGACTGTTTGACATGTTATGATTGGTAGTGAAGGTTTTTCAGGAAATTCTAGGCTTCTTTGGGGATTGAATTTGGAGGATATTGTCCCACTCCGGAACAGTTTGCATCAGGACTTTTCAAGGTAGACGCTTTACATCTTGCAACATTAATGTTAACCGATTTTTGTGAAACACCCTTTAATCTAACCCACTGTCTTTCTAGGAAAGAAGTATGATAACAAACAAGGAAAAGACCGAATAAATGACACAATTAATTCCATACAAATTGCATATAATGCCACAAAAACTCACCATAATACTATTCTACCTATTTATTTCACTGAAGTTATTGTTCATCAAACAATTATCATCTGTCAACCTATTTCCAATTTGTTTAACTTTGGGTTAAGCTTATAATAAGTTACATTGGCTGACCAACTCTTAGTCAGCTATGAAAACAGGTTTTCAAGATTTCAGAAAAAGGATTACTATTTTAATTGACTTCGCATTTTATTACTCAATCGAGAGGTTATTTTTCATTCAATCTATTCGATTTGAGATAGAATTGCTATAGGTCTGTGATTGATTACATCATTGTATTCTTTTCTCCTCACAAGATAATCAACAATTTATCATAGTCATGATAACGGTACAAGTTAGAGTTAAATTATTGTTTTCCCTGGAGTTTTTTTCTTAAGGCAGCTAGCTGTTGCCTTAAATCATTCTGAACCGTTAAGAGATAAGAAGCATTTACTCCTTTTAACCGCAAACCATGTCACCTTAAGCTCCAACGTTGATTTTTGACAAGTAGGATAAGATAAATTTCAAAGAACTTGGTTTATTTGAAGTTAACCTGACACTCTATTTCATCAAAGCTAGAAAAAGAACATTTGAAGGGTAAAGTGTATTCATTTCGTCCCTCGGGTCTTCTTAAGCTGTCAGTGACCTAAAATATATCTGGATTTCTTAAGGAATAAATTCGATGAAGTTGGTTGTTTTTGAGAGCATGAAAGTCAAATAAACGCTTAAAAATTAAAAAACTTACCTTACAAATAGCTGTGACATAGGTAATACATAAATATTTGGCCACCTATGTAAACTAAACAAGAGTGGACATGGGTAAAAGCAGCACAAAGGAAAATCCTGAGTGACTGAATCAGTGACAAGTAAAAGGAATTGAGTATGAACCTATGAACTGTTAGGATGATTAAATTTGGAGAGGAACGACCTAGGTAACCTTAGAATTCAAACTAGTAGCCTGCATGGTACATACCTAGAATGTTCAACAGACAGAAGTGAGAGACAACTGTAGCCAAGTCACTAAGAGTTAGGCAGCTCTTCATAGGATAGCTTTTTGTTGTTTACCCCACCAGCTCCTCAAAATTTGACTTTTATAGCTCTATAGGCAAACACTTTAATAGACTGTTGGTATAAAGTAGAAGTCCTACCTTGCCTCTGCTTTACTTTTAGTTTCAATCATCGTCCCTAAATATAATCGTCTATCTGTCAACTAAAACAATTGTTAATTATGACAAACAATTGTGTGATCAAATTTTAGCTTTGTGTAAACACCTGCTACCTCACTGCCTAAAATTAAACATTGTATTTTCGGGAGTAATACTGTTTGCTGCGTATTGTGTTTTCGCTAATTAACTTATTTCTGATCTTATCGCAGTACTAAGGGTGTTATTTCTGGGTTTTTGAAACAGATTACGTTTTCAAACCAGGTCGTCTGTATTTTAAACATAGCATGCTATTCTATTTAATTAGTTATTAACCGTGGTAATCAAGACATCTGTAGACAAAGTATATTCTACAATAATATCAGCTAATCCAATTAGAAATAAACCAATTAGTCAACAAAAGATGAATAGAAGTTGTAATGAAATAAAGTTGAAAGTTTTGATAACAGCATTGAGCCAGGATGACATTCGGTTCTCTCACTAAATAAAAGTAAAGTTAGAACTGTTCAGTGGGTGCTTATCCATTTAAGGCATCCAAATTGTACCTTTTGTTAAGAAAGTTGTGAACTATCTTCAGTCTTAGATCTTTTGAGATAAATGCACCTAAATTAATACATACTTCTCTAGTTATCTCTCCAGCGTATTTAATTTGTCAAGTGTATGACAGTGTAAGATAAAACCAAAAAATGGATGGATTAGTTATTTACGAATTTTTTGATTGACATGTAGATCAATTCGTGTTGAACATGGAAACAGGCGTAACGGTTGGATATTTCCTTCCTAAGCTAACCTGTAATCTTTCTGTAATTTTCTCTCAGACTTCTTCACAGAATCCTAAACATATGAAAATTGCCAACATCTTAACTGTAACAGTACTTTTCTCATCATCACATGTTCTTTCTTATCTTTAACTGTAAATAGTAAATATTCGTCAAGATGTCTGGTCTCTTCTTCCAGAGTGTCATGTAACTGTCGTCTTCTTTCTAGATGAAATAGTGTTCTGAGGTTATATTCCATTGTCAGCTGTAACAATACTATCCACATTTCCATTTTGATTGCTTATCAGACTACAAAATTATTTAGGCTCTTTCTACATACATACTGAATTTTCAGGTATCATACGTCATCAGAAACCTAAGAATGCGTTGAATCACTTATATTTTTCAATCGTCCTTTTACAATTATGAATTATGTCAAAAGAATATGATGCATGCAATCACGGTGTAAACACTCTCTAGTTACCATGTCTACGTGTTTTCAGGTTGTACGGGAAATAAATTAGTCGTCTAATATGGAGTGATGTAAAGCGAACTAATAAATCTATCTATCGCACCGTAGTTTCTGAGTCATTACCAATTCTCTCTCTATTCACCAGTTAGGACAGTGTTTTATCAAACAATTTAGGTTCATCAGCCTATCTATCCTTAGAACGACTTAGACTTTCAAAAACATAAACTGTGTGTATCAAGCTTGTCTTAAATAGGTTGAAAATTTCTTCTTGTAAGTAATGTGCGTTACTAAGAGGAAATTTGTTTATCCAAGTATATGCTAAGTTTTGCATACCGATAATCCCTTTAAAAATTCACTTTCTTCATCACATTGTTCCAATTCACTTAAATTCGTTCATTCTCATTACTGTCAGCTGAAGGAGAGCTACTGGACACAGAATGGTAACTATTTGGGACACTATTCTTTTCTACAAAACTCATTTTTGCTTTAAATTTGCGCTACTATTCTCTCTGTGTAATTTTTTGATTAGTTGGTTAAGAATTCTGCTGAACTCTGTTAAAATGTCTAAGAAGGTTAAGTCTTTGTTTTATTTCATATATGGCGTAAGAATATTGTAAATACTCCCCGCCAGAATACGTTGTGAACTTCAGCTTTTATTCTCACATTATCAAATTATGTAAGGTGGTGTTTTATTTTCATCTGTTTTTAAATAAGTTGATGCGAGTTATCATTCTACGTGTAATTTAAATGCGTTACTTAAAAACGAGATAATTGAATAACGACTGCTTTGCCTGTAAGTCACCAACATTTCCTTTCTCTATCTTCTTGAACCTCAAACCTTGGATTTGTGAATATTATATATTCACTTAGTACTTGGTTTGTGCATAGACAAAGTTTAGTTAAATATACATCATTTGACTATCTTGAGATAGCTGTAGTTTGTTTTGTGAGGCCCGGTTTTGCATAAAACATTGTTATTGACCTGAACATTTTCAACTTGGCATCCTCACACCATTTTTACGTATGACTGCCCCCATTGTAATGTAATCCGCTGATTGGTTCATCTTTACTCTTACTATGCCAATGTCTCAAATTGCGGACAAGGTCATATTCATGTTTGTACATATTCACGTGTTTCAGGACTGATTGTTACTATATTCTCCGAGGGATAAACTCCCCCATCATCCAGCTTCAATCTTCTCTCTCTTCGTCCAGCGGTTGCAGTCAGTGACTCTTGCGTACTAAGTTAGCTGTCAGCTAAGCGTGCGTATTATATTCGTTCGGAATATATAATCGTTGGCTGTCGAAGATTTAACAGTTTGGCAGACTAGTATTTATATTGGGTGCTGGTTGAAGTCGAAAGGAAGATTTGGACCACGGCTGGATTCGAACCGGCGACCACCGGGTTCCCGGCCCGAAGTTCTACCAAGCTCAGTTAGTAGAGCATCGGGACAGGAACCCGGTGATCGCTGGTTCGGATTCAGCCGTGGTCCAAATCTTCATTTCACCTTCAATCATCACCCAGTATATACTACGCCAGATTTCTGGCAGCTTATTCTAAAACCTAAAGCGCAGAGCATGTTTCATAAATCTTAAGTTGCTAGGTCCCTTTATTCAAACTAAAAGAATGATGTAATGTGACTAGAAAGGGTTTGTCAAAAGAGACGGTTGTAATGAGAAGATTTTTCTTTTCGATAAAATTGTTTACCAAAGCGCACATTCATGAATGTATGTTACCATGGGTGAAGTATGCCGGAAGCATTTCCTGTCAGGGGTCAAATTATGTTGAATAACGTAGGAAAGTTACATAGCACAAATGAGGGTCTAGAGTTGGAAAGTAGACAAGGGATTATGAAAACAATAGTATAATTATATAATGCAGGATTCATCTATAACAGTTAAAACCTTATGACAGACATGGCAAAGACAAAGTTTGAGCGTACCTTTTTTCCGACACATTGTTGTAGTCTAGTTTAAACAGCTGTAATTCCAATCAGATATGTTAGTCAGGATATTCAAGTAATTTCAAGGATGTTAATCAGGAAATCTACACTTCTTGATAAGGCTTTCCAATAATTAAAGACTTTATGAATTATTGACATCTACAAGTTAAATCATTATTGTCTTTCTATGAATCTAATTTCATCACAATTGTGAAAAAAGTGTGAAAATCACATGTGTTGTAGTTTTTAATGATGTAACTTTAACAAAGTACCTTTCCTTGAAGTTTGTATTCATCATGAACTGACATCAGTTGAAGGAACATTGGAAACCTGGGAGCACTGGACATCTGTTTTGTCTTAGTATGAGACTCCACAGCACTGCGCACTCATGACCGCGCTGCCAGGGATCGAGTCCAAGACCTTTAGGTTCCGGGTTCAGCACTTCATCATTGAGCCACTGGGTCGGAATCTAGTGGTGCATATTTCTAACGTCTATAAGCTTACGAAATAGCGCGACCATCACCCTATGTCAACGTTGAGCATTTATCCTCATGGTCACCGGATTTGTCCCATCGGTCACCATTTCTCATTGGAACTTCAGGAATCACCTCTCGAAGCTAGTCACCAATTAGAACTAGATCAATTGGATATGGGGGTTTGTGGGGATTCAGTGATTTTTCAAGTCAGTATTCATCATGAACTGACATCAGTTAGAGGAAGATTGGAAGTCTGGAAGCATTGGACAGCTGTTTCTTTCTAGTGTAGAACTCCCCAGCAGTGAGTACCCATGGCCCCAAGAGGGATCTTTTTCTTACCGAAGTGTTATTTACTCAGTAGTCCAAAAACATTTGGAAAATATTCACTGTATAAATCCTTTGATGTCCCAGTGTCGTTGAGTTGTATATTAGGAGATAGTAGGCTGCTGCATACTACATTCTGTGATCATAGGGCAGTCAAACATCTCATTAGTCCAACTGTTAAATTTAGGTGATAAATATGAGTAGCCAATTTATACGCTCATTGATCTATTATAACTGTCAGTTTCATAAATAAGTTAACAAGTCATTTCATTGAGCCAGTTTACTCCGTAGACTTAAACTACGTATCTGTCGAATCTGTCCTAATTCATCGTCTAAAAGTTAACAGATGGTCAACTATATTCAGATATAAGACTTCGAGAAGATCTTATGCTTTCATAGCGTTTTCGTCTAATAAAAATGTTTTGCTGATTTACCCCAGGTTTACATGAGGCTCATTCTAGAAGAACTGGATGTATATGTTGCTAATTTAAGGGGGACTTGCGCTACTGAACACCTCAGATTTAGACGATTTGATGTTATCAGCCCAACTGATAGCTTGCTATAAGTCTGTACATAGCGTTTTAAGGTCTAGCAGAGTTTAATTATAGACAAAATGCACTTGCTTACTATCCATAAATACAACAATGCCTGCAGTTCACTAGTGATGATGGATGAAGATCAGGTTGAAACAGGTACGAGAAGACCTGGAACCTCTCTGGATTTCTTGATTTTAGGCATCGTATAACTCTAGATCATAGAACCCTTGGGTTTATTGTGTTTCAGCCGGTTTCTGTACGATTATCTCTGCTTATGGGTTACAACGGTCAGTGGCCTATAATAGTCCAAGAAGTTGTGCTGATAACACCATTATTAATATCTCCACTAGTTTGACTCATACTGGTAGCTTATCATCCATAAATGCCTATTTAGGCAGACTGTCTGGACGTACTGCTTTCTACTCCCCAAAAGACTTCAGGATTTCATTTAGTGCAAAATAATGGATAGAGATTTCAGATAAAATTAGATGGTGCAGAAATAAGATATTTGCCAGGCAGTTAGTTTCGCTCAAAGCACTCCATTCAGCCTTTCCCTTCTCTTTAGAAATCCATAAGAAATGCATCTTTTTCAGTAATAATCTGACCAACACCTAAGCATTTCGCTCATGCTTTTTTGTAAGTTTAAAAAATACAATGGAAATGTATTTCTTTCATTCATTAGTTGATATGAAACTGTTATAAAAAACATTTTTTCCATTTCTACACTTCCGCAGGTTATTTACTTCGATTTTTCTGAGTACACCTTAAGGTGAAAGTGATTATCATGTCTGACCAGCAAGTGTTTACCTAAACGTATCTTCAACAGCTTCACCTTTGAGGTGAGCATAAATTCATTTTTCAGTTTCATTTATTCTACACATTACATACACATGAGCATATGTTTCAAAGAGGAAGACAATCTTTTACTAATGCATAAAAATAACAAAACTATCTATTGAGGGTATACTAAGATTGCAATAAACGGAAAGAAGTATACTGGTTTCACAGATATCTCTTTACACCTTTCAGTACGCAGGAAACAAACGGAAAACAGTTGAACATAATTTTTGCACCTGAGTGCACAAACAATCAGTTGATCAGTGTATTTTAGTTACGAATTAAAAATTGTGGACAATTTTGATTCAAATAATGATGGATAGTAGCTAGCAGTGGAACCTGGGATGCGCATTTCGTCCTTTTCGGGGCTCGTCTGGAGCTTGGAGTTATTGGTTCAGAGTTCGAGTCCCAGTGTTAACAAAATCTATCACCGGGAGGCAGGTGCATCCAACTGACGAGTCCCGAAATTCTCATTCTGGACTCTACTGCTAGCCACTATCCATCATTACTATGATTAAAACACAGGTAATATCAAGGCATCTGTACAGGAGCACATATGCCAATAGAGACCAATCAATTCGGTCCACTCAACGACGGTATAATACAAGCAATAATACTAATATTGTTTCGACTTTAGCATTTATAGTGAGCTTAGACCTGTTTCATGAAAAGGAACCATTTTAATAAAATATTTCCAGAGGACAGCTTTATTAGTAGTTCAAATTGGAAGATTATGGAGATTTATTGATTACAATTTATAATTCGTCACAAACTGACATCAATCGTAGAGCCAGTGAGAACCTCAGAGCACTGGGCAGTTACTTTGTCCTGGTTTGGGATCACTTAGAAGAGCGCACTCATGATCACTTGGGGGATCGAACCTAGCACCTTTATGCGACGCTATCGTTGAGTACTTGTCCTACTGTCCGACTTAGTTTGCTCCGTTGATCAAAACTTCTCATTAGGAATTCTAAAAATCTCATCACGAAGCAATGGTAACGTGCTTGTCGTGGGACTTTAAGGTTCTAGGTTCGTTTGCTGGTGGCGCTATGCGTGCACTTTTTTAGGGAGTTCCATACTAGAACAAGAAAGCCATCCAGCGCTCCTAGCCCTTCAATGATTCTCCAACCGATGCCAGTCCGTGATGAATATCAAATTGGAATCAATTTTACTTGTAGATGAACAAAGTTTATCATCTTACCTTTACATAATTTCCTTTTCTAAGTATAGCATTTTAGAGCCGTTATTTGTTACAAGTGATAAATAAAGTTATCCTTTTTCTCTTTCTCCCAAACTACCTATTAAGATAATCATACCAAGACGACCTAAGAAACTTGTGAACTCACGAAATACTAATAAGTAGGTAAATAGAGTCTAAAGAAGTATATGAAAGGAATGAGAGATAGGTTGTTTATTAAGTATTCCCTAGCCAAAAGAGAAATAACCGATGTACAACTCTTTTCTGAATACAAAGACTAGGATTAGTAGCTCAAATCCTCACGCTTCCGCTGTGTAAACGACGAGTTTGAACACCTTTCGAAAGGTAAGGTGGTATTCAGTGAATAATCATGAAAGCAGTGTTCTTATCTACCAAGTGACTACTATCAACGAGATGGGATAAAACACAAATACTGATGGATTTTATTTGTCACTTTCCCAACCATAAAAGTAGATGCTCAGCAACACTTCTGTTATTCTGTCGAGTAGTACACCCTGTTTAGCTTTCTCCACAGGAGCAGGTAAACTTAGATGTATCCCGCAGTGAAACTATATTATTTACTGGACTACGTTTTTGGTACAATTTGCTATTCATAGTCAGTCATATCAGGGTTAATCAACAAAACTGACACGACAATAAATTTTATCCATAACGTCATCCAGTAAATGAAACTGTTTCAGTGTATGATACATCTAACAGACCAACTGAAAAAGGATAGCGTCACACCACAGTGCCCAAGTTTTACTGTTATATATTTTTCTAGATTCCTATGAATGCGGGAAGAAATTCATTTTCAAAACAAACTAACCATTCCAGCTAAGATATCTGTGAGTACTAAACACACCTATAGTACTCAATTATACCTTTTTATTATTATAATCCGACCTTAAAGCATGATATCTATTGATTTTGTAGAATGGGTATGAATAACAAAAGCAATTGGATGAATACAGATACATTTTTCAGATAAAGAAGCCGTATATTTCAGTGTATGAGTGCTTTATAATATTTTGTGATAACAATTATAGTATGTAGACAAGAACAAGGAGCGTAGGATCTAATGATGTTTACCAACATCATGTCAGAAAAATTAAAACAGGGGACCTTTTGCAAAACTTGAAATAAACGACTTAGTAATATAGGCAGGAATGAAGAGACTTTTTTCTCTTAAATAAAGGGACTTAATGTGACATTTTTGGAAGTAAATTAACTGGTGATTAGCGACGATTTACTGGTTTCGGGGTAGTTTGTCAGTTCTCATTGATGAAATGACTCAAGATAGATTTCCTGAAGTTCATCGCTGAGAGACTAAGTGCTTGTAGCGAGACCTAATAGTTTCGATTTAGATCCCTTACATAGTCATTGGTGCGCAGTACTGGTGAGTCTCAAACTAGGATATGACAGCTATCTGGTACTGCCAGGTTTTTAATAAACCTGCATCGGATTTCAGCCCATGATGATAACTTCATTGAAACTAAGAGGTACCCATCTGAAATATATATATATATATATATATATATATATATATATATATATATATATATATATATATATATATATATATATATAATCGCCTGATTCACTAGATACTAGCCGGTCCTAAGCCCGGGTGAAGAGGGAAGGCTGGGCGTGGGTCTAGCAACCCTACCCCGTAAAACAAATCTAACCGCTAAAGAAACTTCAAAGCACAAACGAAATATAAAAAATAATAACAAAATTATTCCCTGCTGGAATCAGAGAGGCGAAATGATGCCAGTTGGTGAAAACCTTCGGGAAGTCAATTGGCCGGGCCGAGGTGTCTTCTCTCCCTCGATGAAAGCGAAAGTAAACGTGGGGACATGGAATGTCCGCACCATGGTTGAACCCAGCAAGGCAGCACAGACTGCAAACGAGATGAAGAGGTATCACATCGAAGTGCTAGGAATTTGCAAAAGCAGATGGAATGGAAGTGGACTCTCCAAACTGTCAACTGGAGAGGAGTCAATAATCTACTCCGATACGGTCACCCAGAAGACAACCACGAGTACACTGTGGGAGTGGCTGTCATGATATCCTCAAGAGCATCGAAGGCTCTCATGCAGTGGGAACCGATCTCCTCCGTGATCCTGGCAGCAAGGTTCAACTCAAAAGGAAGGAAGGAAGGTCACAATCATACAATGCTCCGCACCTACAAATAATGCAGAGCAAGAGAAAAAGGAGGATTTCTACAGACAACTTCAATCAACACTGGACAAGACGCCAGTTGGCGATATCAAAATTCTAATGGGTGGGGCGACATGAATGCCAAACTGGGAGGGGACAACACGGGAAGAGAACTAACCATGGGTTGAGAGGCGCTAGGTGAAATGAATGAGAATGGAGAATTGTTTGCAGAATTCTGCGCATTCAACGATTTGGTGATTGGAGGCAGTGTGTTCAAGCACAAGGATATCCACAAAGTGACATGGATTTGATTTCACTAGATGGGCACAATAAAAATTAGATCGACTTTATCTCAACGTGACGAAAGTGGAGACGCAGTCTACTTAACACAAGGTCAAGAAGAGGAGCAGATGTAGACTCAGACCACTATCTAGTTCAAGGAACCTTCCAAATCAACTTGAAAGCCTTCAAGGAAGCTGGTGATAGACCACAGTTCAAGTACAACACTCTGAAACTGGAGGACGAAACTACAAAGGACAGGAGGACCAGATGGAATCCCGCCAGAAGCACTGAGAACAGACACAGAGACAACAAAGGACATGCTCACACCACTATTGCAGAAGGTCTGAAAGGAAGGGTAGGAACCTGGAGACTAGAAGAAGGGCTACCTTGTCAAACTCCCAAGTAAGGGCGACCTAAGTCTTTGCCAGAACTCACGCGGAATCACCCTCCTGTCCACTCAAAGCAAGCAAAACATTAACCAGCATCATCCTGAAGAGACAGAAGGATGCGCTGCATTCAAAACTGTGACCGGAACAGGCAGGCTTCAGGAAGTATAAATCATGTGCAGACCAAATTGCAACGCTACACTAAGCGTCATCATAGAACAGAGTGTAGAATGGCAGTCAACACTCTACCTCAACTTCATCGACTTTGAATAGGCCTTTGACAGCGTCGACCGAGAAGTAATTTGGAAACTGCTTCATTACTACATAGTACCGCAAACCTTTATCAACCTCATTCAACAACTATATGAAGGCGCCACATGCCAAGTAATTCACAATGGGAAGCTCAATGATGCCTTTGAAGTGAAGACAGGAGTAAAACAAGGCTGCCACCTACTGTCACCCATAATCTTCGTGATTGTGGTCGACTGAACTGGATCATGCAACAAACAGTGAGGAGCGAGAAGAAGCGGATACGCTGGACCGAAGACAAGATCCTAGATTTAGATTTCGCCGATGACTTGTGTCTAATGCCACACAAACTCGAAGGTCTACAGGCGAAATCCAACAAGTTGACAGAAGAGGTGGGGTAGCGAAGACGGGACTTCAGGTGAACGTAGAGAAGACAGAGGTGATGAAGATACCCAACCAACACCAACAACAATAAGCTCAAATCACCATCAACAGGGGAAACTTAAAGGAAGTAGCCTCCTTCACCTATCTAGGCAGCACTGTTTCAACTACAGGCAGCATAGGCACAGACGAGGACGTCAAAGCCAGCCAGGATCGGAAAAGCAAGACAGGCGTTCATTAGCCTGAAACCAGTGTAGAGATCTTCTGCACTCACCATGTGGAACAACATCCGGATTTTCAACACCAACGTCAAGTCAGTGCTTCTGTATAGTTGAGAGACTTGGCGCGTTACGAAAGGGATTTCCAGCAAACTACAGACATTCATCAACAACTGCCTACGCTAACTGGTTACTGAAGGTCAGATGGCTAGAAAGAATAAGCAACAAGGTACTCTGGGAACGAACCAACCAAGAACCTATCAGTCAACAAATATGTAGAAGGAAGTGGAGATGGATTGGCCATGCACTGAGAAGGCCGACTGGAGACATCACGCGTCAGGCCCTCGAGTGGAATCCCCATGGGAAGCAACGAGTTGGGAGTCTGAGGAGAGGGTTACATGGAGGAGATCGTGCGAGGAGGAAATGAGAGGTTGTGGGCTGTCGTGGAGACAGGTTCAAAAGATTTCAGAGAAGAGAGTGAAATGGGGACGTGCTACTGAAGCCCTATATTCCACTAGGAACCCAAGGGACAGATAATGTAATAACAGTATTTACATACGCACAGTACGGAGCGTCTGGATAGATTATGTTGAAAGCGATATAAATAAATATCTCTAGTTGCTATAAACAATTTTCATAAAATTGAAGTTAATTTTCATGAAACATACAATACCGTGTATAAAAGGAGGGACCAGAAGGTTGCCATTCTAATGATGGCAGGATGATGTATGTGAATAGTGTAGTAAATATGTAAAATGACCCTTAGCAGGATATCAGATTACTATAAGATTCCTCACTGAAGTAGAAACAAAGGATGTAGGAAAGCATATTGAGACGCATAATGAGAAGAAAAAAAAGCCATCACATTGTCATGGACATTTACATGCAAATTTATCTTATCCGACATCTCATTAGACTTGTTTGGTGAAATTTACGAATGATCCAGCTAGGAGTTTGACTACTAAGTCATAATATTCAAATAACGAAATGAAGTTTGTCAAATTGATGAAAATCCTCCAAAGTTTATTGCAAGATTTTTATGTGAACTCGAACAGAAAGAAAACAAAACAGTTTATGATTTCAACATCACTAAGAGATAATTCAAAGTCTTTATGACAATTTTTAATGTTGTTGGAATTAGTTTGGCAGTTACACGCTCAAACTTACTGAGAGAGAAACATTGTAGATTAAAGGATATTATAGACCACACTAAAAATGACGTAATCTATGAAATACCTCACAAATATTACAACACCAACTACATAAGCTGGAATATTCACTTTAGATTAATCATACCACAGGAATCTAGTTAATTATAGAATCTGGAACAAAGTTTAACTATGGGTATACACACACTGTTAGTCGCATTGCATTGCGTCTAGTCATATTCTCGTACAAATGTAAGACTTAAGTGTTCTGACAGACTATGACTTAATTATACCACACAATTAAACAGTAATACTTTTTGGATAACTTAAAGGAAAGTATGTCACACTGCGGTAACTACAAAACTCTGAGATCGGTTTTCTGCGCATTCAGTTATTCCTCCGTTTCTGTAACAAGAATAGCTGAAATTTATCGACGTTTTGAATGAATACTGACGCATTCCGACTGCCAATTTTAGACACTGATTCATCATCTTCCTTAGTAGTGAAGTTAGTCTTGTATAACCATGACTAATCTTTTCTCTAGATTTCTTACACCAACAAAGTTCGTGATGAATAACAACATGAAATCAATAAATCCCCACAAGTACTCAAAGATAGCACTGGATAAAGACTGCGCTATATCGCGAATTCACAGAAGTAGGAAAATGTTAACCATCGGATGGCAAACATGTGGCGCAGTAGTAATGTGCTCGCTACAAACCCCGAAGGTCCTGCGTTCGACTCTCTACGGGGGTCATGGGTACGCACTAGTGGCGAGTCACATACCAGGACGAAATAGCTATCACTTTTAAGGGATTTGGCAAAGCAAATTATATTGTGTAACAGGCTTAACATAATTAGCCTACCACAAAAATATTTTCTCAAAAACACACTCACTACACTGCCTTAATTCTACTCTTACACTTGCGGTGGATTCACTTTTCAAATTTTTATAAATGATATATTTTTAGAGTATCGTCAGATTTAAGAGCGATGGCTACTCACATACTTTAGAGTAGATAAAACCGAGTTAGTCAGTGTTATCCCCTTGTCGACTGTAGGTGAATAATTATTTGCTAACTGTTATCTTTTAAACATTGAAGTATTTAAATGCTGTTGGATAGGCCTCTCCTGTCTGTTTTATATATTTTATACTGGAATCCTACTAGGTGGATTCTTACGATCCACCTACTTATCTTCAGCCAATCGATAGTAATATTTTTTTGGCGAGGAATCATATATCTTGTCTTTATTTTTCCCCCTTACTTATGGTATCTTTGTTTGTTCTGACTGATAAATCTCTTCAATGTGCAGAATTGATATGTTGATGGGGTTTTATTATGATTACACTTTCCTCGACTGATTAGTGTAGCTGTACGTTTATATTTATTAGGATGTAGTCATTACAGTGACTTCGAATGTCACTCTAATAAATCTAAGGGCGCCTATACTGAGCTACTAGAGGTTTATGTGTTTGACTACTATTGTAAAAAGTATGACTGATTTCCGTAGTTTAAACACCAGTTTACTTTTGATTTGATCTTTTAATTAGATTTATCTGTATTTCGAAAAAATTATTGGGATTCTTGCTATCTGATAGACTTAAAGGGATAGACATACCAACAAAACTAATATTTTGTAGAGACTTGGATTTTCTAGACACATCTCAACACCATTCTCCTACTTCCTGCAAGTTCAACATCTTTTGAAAAACATGAAAGTATGTATTTTAAAGTCTAAAAGTTTGGTTAGCTAAGTAGATAAGAAGAATAGTAATTATAAGCGTATAACTTAGGAACTGTATTACAATGTAGTTCTGTTTCATTTAACTTCTTAGATATATTACAACGAAATATTATTGCTTACTAAGATAGTTTTCGGACACAACTTGTTGTCCGTAGTCATATTAAGGTAACTACGTAACTTTAAGACATGCTTTTTGTAGTTCTAATTTTCCCTCCTCCTCTGTGATATAGGTAGCAGAATTTTCCATATAACTGAAAAAGGGGTTGTCATTCCTGTTACACGTATCTAGTGCTGATTAAACAAACAAAAACTCGATTGTCAATTTTTCCCTCTACCTCATTCAGTTAGTTTCAAAGAATCTCACTCTCTCCCATCTGATTTTGCACAACTGGATGCATAGCTATAGCCCAACTTTTTCCTAGAATCCTTATCTTACTGGCGTCTACTTATTTTAATTTAGCTAGGTTTTTGTGCTCATACAGTCTACTTGATCCTGACCAACTACTTTAATCCATGTATTTGACCTCTAAGTCATTTCTAAATTAAATTAGTTTACCTAACTGAATCATTGGTATCTTTTATCCAACAAAGCTTGTCTTTAAATGAGTTTGTTAGTTGAAATGACACTCTAATCTCAACTCTGATAAGAATCCCAATAAAAAGAGAATTATAGTTTATTATAACTGTTGACTCGTTTCAATATGCCTGACTGTGGCGACACAAAAGCCTAGAGCATTGGTGAACAGAATGACGTAACTACACCTCTAGACAAATATGCGGGGAAAAATTGGTTGCCAATCAAATATGAAAATGAACTAATAGAGGGGTATGAGTAGGCAATATGAGCGAACATAACATGGTACGCTTAGGATTCACTATAAAGTTAGTGAGTGAACTTTAGGAAACTTCTTTAATAGTAATACCTGTTAGGAATTCCATACCGTATCTAAAAGTATTTTCAAAAACAAAGTGATTATTGTGGGTTTTATTCACCAACTTTTAATATCTAGCTTTTAGTCAACAAACATGATTACTTAGATGATTCTTTCACCTTTCTCTAAACTACACAGCAGACTGTATTATGCGGTAGTCATCGAGGTATAAACGTCCTGATTGGTAGTTTCACACATTGCTGGCTTATTCATATTTGTCCCTCATGCATAAATGACAAATCACCAACGCATGTCATATAAGGATTATGAATACTGCTGTCTAATTCACGAGATATCCAGACCCAGATAAGGCGAGTCAACAGAACCTAAGAAACTAAATATTGGTGGTCAAGATAAAAGCAGTATTTCAGCTGTATTGTTTTTCAAGGAATGGATAGTAATATTTACATTTATCATTAAAAGAGGAGTTTAAAGGAGACTGGTAACAAGGGTAGGCCAATGAATTATTTTGGAGAAACATAATGAGAGCAGGAGCCTTCTGTTTAAATAGCTGAAATCTATACTGCTATGAGAAGCATTTTCATAAGGAGAACATCAACAAATGACAAAAATGGTGATCAACACTAGAGATACATAACTGCCAGAGCTCCAATGTAGCTATGGAATATTGGGATCCAGTTAATAAACTGTCCAACCCAGTGATTCTTCTCTCCGCTAACTGAATGTAGTTGCGAATAGCTGGATAGAAACTACTCATCTGCTTATCACCTCGTAATTCATGTTCTATTATAAACCGACTCATAGCAATAAACTAGTACTCGATTCACCATTCTGGATCCAACGGGTGATAACCTACAAAAGCGGTAGTGTTTGCTCTTATTACAAATGCAGAAACTGATTTAACAGATAGGAGATACCTGTCTCTTTTTCCTACCATCAAGCAGGTTTCAAACTGATGATATTATTAAGTAAGGTATTTAATTAATGAATGATTATTTTATATACAAGGGCATAGTATGTGTTTCAGGGGAACCCATTGAAATGTCACGGTTAAAAATCTGCTTAGCAGTGGAAAATGCCCATATGAAATGCGTATTTTATGAATGATTTGCAAACAGAAAAGTAAGGCAAATAAATTTTTACGAAACGAAACGAACAAACAATTGCAGATAAAAAATGAATACGAAATGTGATCTCCAGAATCGATAAGAAGAATGTGAATGAAACTGTTCTAATTTTAAAATGGAATGGAATGAAGTATACTGAAGGACGCAGTTATATCCAGTAGAAATGGGTTCTGTGAGCTATAACCAAGAGTACATTCTTTCCTACTTAGTACTTTCATAAAGGTTGGTTGTTCGTACTTTTTTCTGCTGTTGATTATAAGTAATTTAACTACCTCCTTTCATTTTCAGTAGATCCTAACAACTATAAAACTGGATTGAATAAAGTGAAAGCTTTGCTGTTATCAGAATCTGCACTTGCATATTTCCTAAGTTATGATAACTTTTTCCGTTTTCCTGATCATTTTTAGAAGTACCATCATAAAATGGTTGCAATGTATCATGGATATTATCGTATCCAGTGGAAAAGTGAGTACTATTTGCAAACCATTGAGCTATGTAACCATACTGTCAGGTGGTGATACCGCAAAGGTTAAGATCATACGTCATATTGGTTGCTGCTCATAGTTATCCAAGTTTCGTGGAGTTTCGCTTACCAGATTCAATCAAATCATATGTAACTGTAATGTACTTCCGCAAGCTAAATTTACCTTACTCCAACCACAACCTTATAAAATACGTGACGAAATTCCTGAAAAGATTAGGTACAGTTTTCGATTTCACAATCAATCTTAACTATCAATAATGATACTTTGAATTTCTGACGAAGGTTTCCTGGTGTATGTTTGGGAACAGGAAGAATACTACGATTCTATCTGTTTAATTCACAAAAATGCAAACAGCTGCTGAAATAAACACTTTTCAAATCACACAAATCAATGTGTTGTGATAAGAATAGATATGAAAAAGCTGAAAATTCGTTTTTGAACTATCACTTCTGAAAACATCTAAGTTCTTTTATCGCCACGAAGTACCATTAATCAAATCATTTACCTAGTACGCTTAATTTACCACTGCATGAAGCAGCACAACTCCGAACCGATGAACTTAAACCATTCGAATGTTTTCACATGTACATACGCATATTTCAATACCTTTCAGGTCATATGTTGTGAATGCTTGTGAACGTGACAGTTGTACGAGTCCTGAGGTGATATATGACTAACCGAAAACACTACTTCACATGGGAGGCAGTAGATATATCACACGCTTTATGCATGGGAACATCAAAAAGAAAGTCTTGAAAGAAATGACAACCTGCTTCAGTTGTCTCCCAGTCCTTTCAAGTTTTAATCATTCGCCAGTATTTTCAGCATCTAAGGTAAATAAATGTGATCACTTATCAAAGTATTTATATGTTTGTAAAACAAAGCAAATGTCACTTAGCACTTTTTTTAACATACTGGATGTTGGAGTTAACATGTGAATCAAGTGGTAAATTGCTTATTTTTCGTGGTAATTACCTGTCATATATGACATCAGTCGGCACAATGATCAGCCAACTTTGCGTTCGAAAAGTGCGATGATAAATGGAGTACTTTTAGTCACGTGTGTCACGAATTTATGAGCTCTCCGGGTGACTCTAAAAGCCACTAAAATGACTTATTACGCTTCTTTATTGTACGAAGAAAGAAGAAGAACCCTTCTAACCGAAATAACAAAAAGTTGTCGTTACTGGAATCCATGCAAACTAACTATGACAAAAATATTTGAAAGTTATATTCTTAGTCATTATTGAAATAGCACAATTCAAGTTGAAAAGTTTATTTACTGTCATAGCAGGTCCAAGCGTTATTTATGCAAATGACAGAACAGACAACAAATAGGAGGATGACAAACCCTAGTGTGATAAGTGGTCTGGAGGAAATTTGGTTATCACTATTCCTGCATTAACTCAGCGTAGGATGAGTCCAGGTCATAGTTCCGAAATTCAATATACCTAGGAAGAGAATGACTACTGAATATTTCTTCGAATTATAGCCTAATACACAAAACAGGAATAATCCATTACTATTCCCAGGTATTTGGGAAATTCAGCTACCAATGAGAATGAAATGAGAAGTTATTAGACTATAGAAAAGAATTTTGAAAGCTGTGTGGTCACTTCGATGTGATAACGAGTAATAAATTGTGCTTGAGGCGTCATCCAGTAAAAAAAATATCACTGCATCATAGTGTGCTATATGAAGTGAACTAATTTAATATGGAGTTATAGTGGCAGATTGTGTACTTAAAGGACAGACTGACTCGTTATTGGTTGACTGTGTACAGTCATTCAGTTTCTGACGGGAGATTGAAACAATAACTCCGATAAAACTAAGTGCCCATAACGATCAATATTTATTGGGATATCCTCTAGATGACCAATAATGGTGATAATGCCAGGCACCACATATCATCGGGAACAAACTGTAGACTCTCCGTAACGTAATATTTCAACCATTCTGTATTCATACTAAATGACTTTAGAAAACAATGCGCACACAAATGACAGTTAATATCTATTGCACTATGTTTCCTGAGTTACGATTGACCACTTGTTGTGACACAAAACATCAGTTTGTTTCTTTCATAGTGTACGCTTAACAGTCTTCAGTATGAATCGCACTTTAAAACATTTGTGAGATTAGATGACTGAAGAAATCGATAAATTTATCCAATACCACCATTTCTAGGTATAGGTGACATCAGTATAAAATTTGCACATCAACTCATTAGTTTTAAGGTCAACTGCTTAAAGTTGGTAGGCATCACAGATTTATAACACTGTTCTCTGTCGTAATTTTATAGACGACAATTATCTTCTGAATACCAGCATGATGAATAAAAAAACTAATCAGCCGAATCAATAAGACTATAATTTTTAATATTTCCTACCATTTATTTAATGATTATTCCACTATTATCACTTTGACTATCTGAAAATAATTGCAGTCTTGCATTGATACTGGGTGACGATTGAAGATGAAATGAAAACTTGGGCCGTGGTAGGATTCGAACCGATCAACAGGTGGATCTCGCGGCTTAGTAAGGTATAGCAGTAGGCCGGAAACCCGGTGGTCACAGGTCCAAATTTACACTTTATTTTCAATCAATACAAGTCTGCCAAACCACAGCTATCTCAGACAGTCAAACTGATATTCCGTTAATGTTGATTAGTTGGGTAAAATGCGAAGACATGGGAGATGATTCGATTTTAAATCGTTCCATTTTTATAAATTTAAGCAACAAGTTCAGGTGGTCATACTCGTTTATCGTTAACTTACACATATAAGTGTTACCTTAGTATTGTTTTTGTTGTGGAGAACAGAAGTATTCATGGTGATGCAACTGCAACTTAAAGTATAAGTAATTCTCTTTCTACATTTACCCTAAGAATAAAGTGATCCTAGATGTAAAGGATACTGGTTCGAAAGCAGTCTACATAAGTGCTTCACTAGTGGTTATGCAGAACCAAAAGAACAAATGATAAGTTAACTGTAGGTTGATAACCATTATAGGATCATGAATGATCAACACTCAGTGATCTTCATTGTTCTGAATTATACACATAAGCTGGGACGGCCTGCATAGCAAATTAGTGTGAGGTAAACACCCAGTTCAGAAAACACATCACTGAAATAATCCTACTGAGGTAGAAATATTTCCGTTCATCTCATATCTCTCCATAACTCTTTTAGCCTTAATATTTGTTATGACATCGAACTAGCATGAAGATTTATCAAACCCACCGATCTAGAAACTTAAGATTGGCCATATATTGCCCTTACTTCCGAAAAATATCAACCAATTTGAACTGATTAACACTGACTTAAGTAGAGGAATAAGGTAAGGCAGTGGGCCCACAGAGAAGGTTGTTCACAATCTTTGACCTACATAAATGTATGATATATTTGTGCTAAGAATATTGTCAGCCTTTATAGGTGAATTAAGGAAATATATTGCAGACGACTTGAACATGAACCATGCATTTTCCCAGCTTTATGACGACAGATATACATTGAAGCAACTAGTACACACGCACAAGTGTTCGCCGTTGAACAGCCAGGATAAATGACTTGTAAATTTGAGGCTGCTTCACGGTAAACCAGTTCACCTGCTCCTGTAGGGCTAGGCATATAAGCTGTGGGCAGGGGTAGTTTGTTTGGTGTTGACGTGAACACCATCCGACATGGTTCACTGAATTTAGATAAATCAAAAGTCCCATACTACAAAACCTAGTCAATAGAGAACAAGCGATTTTCAAAGATTCATTTAGTGTATTTTAGAGTTCAAAAGAAGCTCAGGAAAATCTGAGTAGAGGTCTATTTTGCACTGCTGAAGCTTTAAGAATACAAAAGTAGAAGACTAAATTGTCTGTTCCATCCATATAGTAAAGCACTGAACCTAATTATCTCGCGTCTTTTGGACTCTGAATTGTTGGTCGATAAATATTGACGACCTTGGTCGCCACATATGTGAACTAACTCATTATTCAAGTGCGATAAGTTGCGTTTTGAAAATACTACCCAAAACAAACTAATTGGCTGCAGTACCACATTTGCAGTCTTACACTTCTCCAAAAAACATTTTGGGACAGATGCCACACTGAATCGTTGTTGGGTGGAATGAGCTCGCTCTTTGTCTCACACAAGAAACCCACTCAGTAACCATGTGCACAATAGGTCACATCTCTCGTGTGAGGGCTAATGATGCGACCTGGATGTTCAGACTTCAGTAGGTGAGGTTCGAATCCGCGACCCATTTGGTTGCAAATCGAGTGCCTTGACAAGTGTCATAGCTCCACATCCAACCCAATAACTTAGTGCACGGATGTCCAATGTACTGAATACACACGACAGGGGTGTTTCCGCAGAAGTGGATGATCAGCACTTAGAACCAGATCGGTATATACGGACGGTTCCTCTAGACAAGTTGGAAAACTAGCTCTATGCTAATTTGACACAAGCAATAGGATAAATTATTAGCAACCATAGGGATGCAGTTTCTCAAGTTACTCCACTGCCTGGTTGACCAAACCTCACGCAAAACCTTTCTAGAATAGTCCCTGAAAACGCAAAAATCCTCTGGTCTGTACACTATTTTGACTCTCATGTAGCTCATATTAGTACAACACTGCAATGAAAGTCTCAAAATGGCCACCTAACTCATCATTCACACCAATGCCTCAAGAAAAGAACTGAATTATCTAAATCATATTTATTGTAAAGACCGTGTTGTTGTCTTTGTAGTCTTTATTCGTTCCAACTGTTTTCTCACGTTTTAAATTCTTGAGTGACAAGACAGCTGCTTTTTCGTCACTATTTCTTGCTGCGACAAGTACAGTTTGAACTTGTCGCCTTCCACGCTCAAAGCTCGAAAGATACACCGCTCAGCAAGGACCCTGGGAGGTCTCACTACTGACATATGCTATATCTTAGACACTGGCATACAAGTGATGTGCTCCGAATAACTTCCTTATCTATCAGCTCCAAAAATCTGGTCATTGAGCGCTCACCTAAGGAGACGCAGCTCACTAACTTATTATTTCTGTTACTGCAGAAACTCAAGGACCTATCATTCGAGCTAGACCATTGGGTTGCAAATCTGAGTAACACTCTGGAACAGTTAACGGTTGGTAAATATGAATGCAGTTGAATAAAGAAATAACAAAAAACCTTTTGCTGTGTGTTTATTGCACATTTATCTACTTATCATACACGACAGTACTAAGGCTATTCATTTTCCAGAGGTAGCTTACCAAAGCGATGGACTAGTGAAATGAGTCAGTTTGCCCTGTTTATAAACAGAACAATACGATAACATAAATTTGTATAATTAGACGAAATCAACGCTAATTGGACATGTGCAAAGTTTTTCAAATACAAACCAACTGCGAAGTGAGTGCCTTTTAGTCTGACATGTAGAAGAGGTTGATAAAAGAAAAATGGTATCTGGAATATATATACAATGTTCTAGTAAGTAGATAGGACTGGAAAATTAGTAGTCCTCAGCTCCTTCAGGAGGACGTCGAGCAGCACTGAAAGGTGAAGTGTTGCGCTTGGCAGACTTTGAAGATGAAGCATGTTCATGTCGGTGACGATCATGAGCTTTGCGTGACCGCGATCGTGATCGCGACCTGCCATATCGTCTCCTTTCATCACGAAAATCATGTCGGGACCGGAACCGATTACTGCTTCCGCTTTCATGGCGGCCACGTCGAGGCGAAGTGAACTGTACATGAGAACTAGAAAACAAGCAAAACAAAACAATTTTAGAAGGACAGATCCAAAAATAAACAATGAAATTAATGAATGGTCAAAATCCACTGTGTGTATCTTAATCGAACTTTACAATCTACGTTAAATAAACTACTTAGGGCTTTAAAAGTAAATATACCTTGTGGAATCGATTGCCCCCGTAATAGACGATGACTCCAAAATTACCTAATAAGCGGAATTAAAATCTGCAATGAGTACCTTTTAAATTATCCCAATCGAATCATATCAGTTCATCAGGGAACTGTGATACTATTAACCACAGTTTATGTTTAGAAAAAAGAACGTACTTTCGATCTAGGCTCCTACCGCGGCTACGACGTCGATCACGATCCCGAGTAATAGGAGAGCGATCAGGTGGAGATCGTCTGTCTCGCCGTCCATAGCGAGTAGAGGAGTTTGAATGTTGTTCGCTGTATTGTCGTAAGTAATCACGAATTTTTGCATAACCAAGATGCATTTTGCCAGACAAATGTTCTTCAACTCGTTGTGGTGCATCATCTTTGATCCTGAAGGCTCCACAAATCTCGCAAACTTCAAGTTCTTTAGTCTAAGAATAACGATAATAAACAGACATTAGAAAAAAGAGAGCTTACCTGAGTCATGCCCGGACGAGCATCACCTTCAAGTTGCGACCGTTCAAATTTCAGCTGTTCACATAATTTGAGAACTCCTTGGGCCTGATCAACTTTCCCTTCAGTTCCCAGCTCTTCAGCTTGTTTTACTAAGTCATTAATTCTCTTCGTGAGTGCAGCAATTTTTTCCTTTTTTTCACTCGCTCCGATTGGATCTGGGTTGTTGACACATTTATTGACTGCCAAACGTTCATGTCCCCGTCGAATTCTTTTTTCAACGTCCTCCAAAAGCTGGGTAAGATAGTGAACAAAATCTTGTTCGTACCCCATCTTGCCGAAACGGGAGCTCTTTTTATAGGCTTCCCTCATACGCTCATCATGCGATTTAGGACACTGACCCAAGTCCGTTTTAGTATTGACGAACAAATCATGAGGACAAAAGCCACACAAGTAAAACTTGCATACATCATCGTCAGACCAATGTGGACCACCAGAACTCTCACCATTGCAAGCATTTCGATTCTTACCCATGAGTTCATCCAGCAGAGCTTTTTGAGCAGCGAGAGCCATTCTGAGCGGAGCAGATCACTAGGATGAAAAAAAAAATATGCATGAGTAACGTATGGTGGTACACATGCCCTTCTAAAGATTGTTTACAGTATCAAAGACGAGAGCAAATGTGACAACCCTTCAGAAAGACTCACAGTTGTAGGTTGCCAAGCAATAGCCAGTGATATGTTACGCAAAATGCTTGAAACAAAAAATAGAGAAACGGTGGAGTAAGACTTCTTTGAAAATTAAACAATAATCAACAAACCAGCTGAAAATGCAAAAGGATAAACCAGTGATTCTAGACCCAGTAATTCAATTTGGAACTAAGATATTTTATGACAGAAAAGATAAAATAAGCGCCAAGCACTGGTAGCTAGTTTCGGTTCAAAATTTAAGAAAATGAAAAAGATAACTAAGACACAAGTAAATGCATTCACAGATGGATGGCTGCAACATTAACAATGTTGCAATGCTGACAAAAACTAGCACTCCGATGAGTCACGTTAAATAACCCTACGTAGTCACATATAGGCATAGTAGCTTTCGGAACTCAGTTGCTAACGAGTAGAAATAAATCAAAACCTTAAGCTGACTAGCAGAAGTAGTGTAAATGGTCCAACTTATCAGTTTCCAAGGGACACTGCATCAAACGTTTTACACAAAGGGGGAGGACGCATCACTCAACTACATTTTTAGGCGTAGATACAAGAGAATTAAACGTGATGGTTTCTACAGGCCACATAATAATAAAGCAAGATGAGATCTAACTACTTAGGCTGTAGGTTTCTTAGCGCTTCATGCTTTAATCTGAAAGTGAATACGAATACTAAACAATCCTATTATTTGAATCTAGATATGAATCGACTACTGAAACCAGCTACCTCTTGAGTCCACAAGACAGCTGTTAACAGTTATATGCGATTATGACGATGACAAGTGAACACGGTTTAAACATGCAATTTAAATACTAACAGCGTCGATATTATTTGGTCGCAGGTAGGTAGCGATGTGTGAAAACCGATTAAGATGCAAAATCTTCAGACAACTAGGAAAAATGAGTGGTTATCTTTGGTGTTCATTAATGATTGCAACACCTGTAGCTGCATTCACAATCGAATAATAACAAAAAAAGAAAATGCACCAGGTAAGAGTTCGTTTACTAGGCTTTGAGTTAACAAACATCGTTGATTGCATACAGTTCTGAGCTTTAGACTTTCTGAATATTTATGTGTAACCTCAGAGAATTCAAGTAGATGGCGCATGCTACAAGACCAGAAATTGTTGAGGATTACAGTATACAGTGATTGGTAGACTCATACTATGAACTGTTTTTCTGATGACGGTAAGAAAATGACGTAGTTTATCCTCAAATAAATATTGGATGTCAGCGAAGTTAAAGGCAAGTTGGTACTGCAGCATCCAGCGTTTGGACCAGATAAAAGTGTAAATTAGTCAGCTTGTGTAGATACGCCGAGTACGTATTACATGTGCAACTGAGGCAAAGCATGAGTGTTGAAGCGCCTTAAGTAATAAACTAAGCCTGTGTTAGAGTTGACATGCAAAACGTTACATCGTACTCGCAGTATCCAAAGTAGGATTGAATTGAAGGTTCAAGGTGGTCAGGTTAAAACTTGGCAACAGTCCATGAAGTCTCTGACTGTTGGTCTTAACCGCATGAGGTGTAGACTAAGCGGTTAGACATATCAAGACAACAAGAAGCAATATGTGGAGAGCATTAGTTGAAAAGGGGTCACAATGCTGCGTATGCATTCAGTCAGACGTCTCCCTAAGTTTGATCATATTCATTAGGCTGGACTTTTAAATTCTTCCCCTCCCATTCACTTTATTATACTTTAGACCAATTTAAACGCTTGCTGTGAGATGTGGCGACTAGGACCGATGCACTTTTTTGCGACTTTCTACATTGATCTTGGTCATTTCGAGGAGCAGTAGTTACAGTGAGAAAATTATATCTATTATTAATCGATGAAGGGGTAATTACAACAACTTGATTTTCTTTATGGAATGGCAAACAAATACTATGGTTTAAGCCCAAGAAAGTTATTGCATGATGTTTAGTCGAGGTACTTCAGTGACCTTGCTCGAACTTTAGTAGAAACGAGGCAACTAAATATGAAGACGTCATGAAAACAGGTTCAATAGCTTTTGAAAAGTCGAAATGCATAAACCCTTTTACTATCAACTAGTGCTCAGAAAAAGATGCACACCCATCTAACTGATCGCTAACCTACTGAACTAGTAAAACTTAATTGTTACGATGTGGGGTTATGAGAACGATTAATAGGTTAGAATAATTTCCCTAACGCATAATTATGAAACACCCTTGACATGTGTAACTTGGACAATTACGTCGCCATCCATTGCGAAACGGGTCGGCAGACAGAGTATTAGTATCGCAGTGATCACCGTTGTACTCTAGGATTATTTGTTGGAGAGGTAGTCTCAAATTGTTAGGATCTTAAAGGCGTATATTTCTAAACCCTAGGTAGGATGAAAGCTTACAGACACCTCTCCATGTCTCAAACCAACATTAGGACTAGGCAGAGCTCCTGGTTTCGCCATTACTCTTCAACTTTACCATCGATGACATTTTTGATACAGCTCTGCTTGGTGGTGTAGATCTACTACCATGTTGGACGTTTTTTAAAATTAAGATACTGTCTTACTGAGACAACACACTTTATATCGCATTCCATCAGATAGCAACGTGCCCCCAAGAAAAGTGAATAATTAATGTCATCAAAGTGCTTCAACAAAACTGCCTAGAGTCTGCATCTAAAACCAATCTGGGTGGTAAGCTGTAAGAAATCTGGTGTACCTGCATGGTGTGTGTTGACGGAAGCATGCTTGATGAAATTTTCAACCGCATATGCAAAATCAGAGCGGCATAAACTAGTGTGTACCACGTTTGGAGCCGTAATGACATTGACTTTCACGTGAAAGTACGGGTATACGATGTGTCAGTTCAGCCCTACGTCTGCAGTACCTGGCTTCTCTAAGGTGAGATAAACAGACAAAATCAACGTACGACCTCGCACACAAGTCCATCAGCTCTAGTTGCCGCACTTTGCACAGCAGTATAGAAAAAAACCGGTGGATAGAATAAGAGTGATAATAAATTGGACGAAGTTGTGAGCGAATAAATAACTGAAAAATACATATTAGTGAAAATATTCAACCATTAGAGTTAGAAGTGCATACACCTACCATACTGTGACCGACTTTGAGCCGTCGCCAAGGTTCCTCGATCATGTCTTCCAGTCGCACAGCAGGTCAGGAAGGACTGGAGCGCAGTATACTCATATCTCATCTGTCGGCAGGTGGCGAATGTCAAATGGGCCTTACGTATCCCAGCTGAGATTTTGTCAGCAACCGCCGCATTCGAGCAATGCCCCAAGTGGTCCCCACAGTCCACCACTTTATTCCCCATCCTAAGACTAAGAGTAGTTACAGATAGGCATCGCAGCACCATCTTACGTTTGGCGGGTGAGAAACGCATGCCAAACATACCCAGATTTCCGCTCAACACGTTTACAAGACCCTGCATTTTGTCAGCGTCCTCACCCAGTAGAACAATATCGTCTGCGTACTCCAAGTCAACCAGATGACCCCCAAGGTCAACCATTGTGAAGTTTAACTAAGGTTACGTACACTAGTGCGTATACGACGAAGTAAAATTGGGACTGTGACAGTAGATATCCCTGGTGGACAACATTAGTTATCGATTCTTAAAACAACTCTCCATAAGCTTCTACACGGTTGAGTTCGAGTAGAAAGCTGTGATAAGTATTATGTACCTGGTCGGTACTCCTTTCACAATTTGACACTGCCACATCTCAAAGTCAACAGAGACATATGCCGCTTTCAGGTCAAAAATACGATAAGTGTCGACCACCGGCCGATAAGCGTGCGTCCCACAACCTGTCATATGGTGAAAATATTGATGCACCTTCATTCATGTCTACCCAGTTTTCTCGAGCTCCAGTTAAGCATCACGTAACTATGAAACCTAGGATTTTGGACATAATTTTAGTCAAACTTATTCCTCTATGGTTGTCATAAGAAGACTTCTCTCGCCCTATAGATTGAAATGGTCAGTGAAGTAGAGCAGTTTGAAGGTACTACCTCTCATTCCCATACACTACTTAGTACCTCCGTCAGTCTACTCAGCAATTTCCTACTACCATCTATGAAGACTCCGACTGCGAAACTGACATGTCCCGCCGGTTTGCATCGTTCCAAGTTCGATTCAGTTCTATGGAATTCAAGGAGAGTTAGAGGACCAACATTTACGTCTCATTCAGGTTCAGGCTGGATGTTGGGAAACTGAAGCGCTGCTGTGGGTCAGGCGAACTGTGCTTTACAGTATTCAGCCCAACATCCTGACTATCTGTCTTGGGAGGTTATTAGCGTGTCATCCTTTTAGGCGGTGGTTTCATTAACCATTAACTTTTTGTCGGCATCTTTAGTAAGCCTAAATTTTTGCCAAGTGTTACCTAACGCTGGTGCCTTCTCCATCTCACTCACCGCGCTGCTGTTCACGGTCGGTGCCAAGACCGTCGGTCAGCTTTCGTTTAAGTTGCCTTTGCTCCTCATCGTGGTCAGAGCAAGCCGGAATCAGTTTTCCTTCTATCAATCATTTCGGATGACGTTGCGGGTGGTCTCACGATCTTTCCTAATTCTTACAGATTTACTCAGTCGAACAGCACATAAACAGCTATTTACCGGTATCCAGTCCACAGGCCCACTTTCTACTCTATAGCTCAGACCTATGCCTACGTCAGCGAGTTTACCAGAGCCAATGGGCCACCGGTTACTGGTATGGAGAATTTAGAAGATTCACTACAATGACTATAACCACACTCGAGTTTTGTATATGTCCTTCAGAGACAGCATAGATCCATGAGTCAAGTTCTGGTGAGCAATGCTGGCTGTCCAATCTAGTATACAGTTCGGACTTTGGAAGCTCCACCATGAAATCGATGGCGGTGTTTTGGGAGACAAGGAACGAGGGGTACTGATGGGTTGTGGTAACTAGGACTGTTACGCAATAATGCCTGGCCCTATGTTGATTTGGATGGATGGATGATGGAGGGAAGGTTTTAATCGTTGGCAATGGTTGCAGAGTGAGGTTGGGTAAGGTGTAAGAGGCCTAATATCACTATCAGAAGGCAGAGACAGAGTTGTGGAAGATAGGTTGTTTGATTGGGATATGCGTACTAGAGCAAGCGTGTAGGCGGTTGACACTCCCTGGTTGTCCACACCGTAGAAGGCTATTTCTTCTTAATGTATCAGAGAGGTGTCCGTCGGCTATTTTCGACCACTGTTGCTTTTTAAACCTGAGTCGGTCTAGTGGAAACACCACGTAAGTAATTTTTAGTTTAGGAGCTCTTTTGGTGTGATAGAGACTATTAGTCAGCATGGTTACCTTGAAACACCAGCTTCGGTGAGTTGAAAGAGTAACAAGTGTGAGGAAACACAATCAGCTACGCTGTGCACGTCCGTGCAGTAGGCAATAAGCCACATCTATTGTAGCGGTTAGTAATACTACCTGGCCGCCTAAACTCCAGTAGTTAGTTGTCGTAAAATTAAGGATAGTTGTGCCGGGTTAGGTTGTTTCACCTTGAGACCACTTCACAGTCAGAACCAGTGATCATGCTGCAGCTTTCATGTTTATGATATTCGTGGGAAGTAATGCCATGATAGTGTATGCTTTTTTGGATGCGTCCTTGACATTTTCTTCAATTTGCGCCACTTTGATGCTCTATTTTGCAGGGTGCAAGTTATGGTTCCCATGTTGCACCAAGTTCGCATTTAAAACATGTTGAAAGTTGTGACGGAACCAATCAAGTCGTACTATGCTGGCGAACTACTGAATGTTGCCAAACGTCATGGGGACGTGAACGTGGGAGAAAAGTGAGACCTAGCTGAAGCACATGAGTTGAATGAATAGAAAAGAATAACACGAATGGCAGCCAGCCTACGGTGATACAATACACCAACAGCTTGTACAAATACGTACGATGCACGAATCGGAAATGCATGTTGCTTTTTACACTCAGACAAGCCGTCTAGGAAAGTGATAATTATTTCGTGTTCCTTAAGCTTTGAACGCTTCATCAGACAGAGTGACTTGTCCTATATGAGGTAAATGATGAAGCCTGGTATGCAGATAAGACATCCAAGAAACTTAATGCTAAGAGAATAAACAATTATCACTTTGCGAGCTACAAATCTCTATTATCAACCTCACCAAGTCTTAAGTCGCATATCTAGGACGAGGTAGTGAAAGGAGAGCAAACTAGACAGCCTCTGCTTGTAACTGAAATAATCAGCTTTGTCAAATCCAATTAATTCTCTAAATACATTCAAGTGGGCAGCTGCCAGATTTTAAGATCGAGAAATGGCCGATTACTTGCCTGGAAAAGCTAAAACTAGTGAATGATGATTATACTTTCAAGGACTTTCTTACAATACCATTTAAGTTGATGTCATAAAGGTTGGGAAGATAACACATTAATATTCAGGATACAAAATGCCAGCAATACATCACCCTTTTTCCCACGGCAGGACAAAGGTTTAGCTTGCTGTTCTAATGGAAAAGCGTCACCAACTCTGTGACTACCCTTTGTGATCAGGTGAATGGCTTCTATAGTGGATGCGAGCGTCACTGATACAATACTCTATGTATGAAGCTTAGTTCCAAACGGATTCTTATTCAAACATTTGAGTGCACTGAGTAACTAGTCTCCAAGATGCTTTCGTTGCAAAACCACCGCTTATAGCCACTTAAGCTGTCCTGCGTCGAGATTCCTTTTTCAAAGAGTATCCAAGTATAATATGAACAACAGGGATTACTATGACTGATTTTCAGGCTTTATTTCATCGATTAGTCTGAAGCCCAAAAACTCCTGTAATGATTTAAAGCCGGCAATAACCTTAGAATTTTCAACTTTTTTGCGCAGAGGAGGTATCAAATATCCAATATCTTTTTAACGAGCTTGTGCAAACCAATTGATTACTTCAAGCTCGCTTCTTGGTCTTGCGGAACGGCTCCAGATCTTTTGGCGGATTCCGATGCAGTAGGCCCAGCCACTCGTCTGCTGTAGCTCTGATTTACAGAAAAGGAAGTTAAGTGTTGGTTTGTTTGCTTGGACTGTGGTGCAGTTGGCTTCTTCAGATGCCGAGTTGCCAGACAGTTGTTACGACTGGCCGCTAGAGAGGTAGACAAACTAATCAATATTACTATCCACATGCACTGCCTTTTCCAACCCGTGACATTTCCATTACTATGACCATATTCCACAGGAACCATAGATCTCGTAATGCCACTGTCACAGATTCTACTAGTGCTAGGGTTATAAGAAAACGTCAGAAAGGAGCATCAGCTCAGGGCATTGAGATTTCCAGCTTAACCTGGGTAAAGGATGTGTCCAGCAGCACAGGAATCGGTTGCTCAGTGATAAGCAACAGTAACAGTAGTCTGTTGAGCGATTGATCTGGACTAAACAAACTAAGTGAGATCCGGAATGAAATGTGTTAAAGGCTAGGATATGCTTTGTAAGGCAGTTGTGGCCACCAAACAATGAAAACTTAACGACCTATTTCTACACACTACCCTCAGATGTGACCAAACCAGTAACAGTAACATCAAATTTTAAAAGTAGTCAAAAAACATGGGAGTATGTTTTTCTGGTGACGAGAGTACCACTCAAAACGCAAGGCAACCAGCCATTAATTGGGCAATGAAGTTAATGCAAACGTATATACAACATCTACGATCACCATTCATATCGAGTGTGATATCTTTAAACGTTTTATCGAGGTAATACGGTCACGAAACACAAAAATGCCTAACATTCTCACCAGATAAGCCGATTCAACCCACTGACAGAGAGCTAGCGCCAAAATGTCTTCTGGCGTCGTTAATACAGTCGATTTAAACACAAATTATTCCACATTATCTAAGCAGGAAAATGGTATAATATGTAATTCATCTGTATTATTTGCCATTATAAATTGCCTACTTCACTTTTTATGTTTTCTGACCTTGTGTCTATGACTGCACGCTTTTCGAACTAGTTCGTAACTGCAGTCTACATGTAGAATTCTAAGGGGCCGCATGACTTTTAATTTGCCCTTAATGAAAGATGAAATAATATATCGTCATTCATTAGTAGGTTTGATACTCTATAATTCACGTTTCAGTATATTGGCTCTTTTCCTGTTGAAGAGCAGGACAATGTATGCAAGGCTCAAAAGGTACAAAGGGAGCTTGAATCTCTGAGAGTAAGTTTCATGGTATGAAAACGAAAAAGTCCCTAGTGTTATACACGCAGTAAATCCGTGATTGTTTGTGTGTCGATTCGTGGCATAAAAATATGCTCAGATGATCTGAAAGTGAGTGAGAAGGAATTCTTTTATATCCTCTAGGTTGTGTACATGGCGCATGCGCTGCGCAGAATATCTTATGCTACTTGTGACGCCGCATACAAGCAAGTTGCTTTTCTAGCAAGAGAACCCTCGAGTGTTGTCAACTTACAATATTGTCATGTGTTTGTGACAGCGTCTGCCGCTGACGTAAGTGTTATGCGTACAGTTTTTTTTGTTTTGATGAACAACTGAATCGATTACCTGGAAAAGCATTTCTTTACTAAACGTGAGGGTGCATGTCAGAGGTTTTTTCAAGTAAAAGCATGCTCTTTCGCTCCTCAACCAAAATGTCAACAGTATTCATCACTTATCTTGGCTAATTCAAGATTATCCAAACGTCTTCACGGGAATATACTTACTTTTTATTGGGTCACTGACTGCAGGCTACAGTTTTTGGTACTGAACTGGAAATGTAAGTGATACAGTCACCGCGTGTTGTATGTGCTTGTTTGACAATGACTTAACTTCGAGCACGGAGACGACATAGTTTTATTGGGTGAATATACCTTAAAAATGCAGTCTTCCATACGTTTTGAGCAAGATTATAGTAGGCATGACTTGAATTTGTGCGGCGTTAAATAAATCTTGGTTGATGTGCTCGGCTTCTAATCTAAAGACGAGTAAGGTGGTAGAATGTTTGTTACTTTAATTGCTTATATAGTTATGTTTGGCCTGAAGAACTAATTACCGATAGAAATGTCACCGCATCTGCATATTTCTCATTTTGCGTTCACCAATCTACTTCCTATATGACTGTTAGTTTGTTCGTCTGGTGTTTGATAGACAAAACGCGCAACAGTCTCTATTCTGATATGCAGTTGATGCATTATCATTAGAGGTAAAATACATGAGAAGACCAGAAATTTTCGATCGCTTGTATTTTCATAGCACTGCCTGCGTGACCTTCTATGGTCAAAACTCACTTTAACTGCTTATTTCTTAGTCAGATCGGTCAATAAGGAAAAATATGAACTCGTATTATGCATGTTGAGCCACAGTCTACCTCAACTCACAATGTCAACCACAGTTGGATTAAACTAGTAGAAAAGTAAGTTTGACCAGATCAAAATGACAAGCTATACCAAATAGCTTTTTACAGTTCCAAAGGAAAGTAGGGAAGTCTGGTTTGTGAGATTGTAGTAGGCAAAAGAGTATGTGAGCCAAATGGAATGACAGGCGGAGCACTATAAGTGACATTTCAAACGACCTTCAACTACCCTTGGGTTGCCTGTAGTCCAGCTGTTTTCTAAGAGAAATATTGACATAATGCCTCTGATGGTTGGATAGGTTGAAAAGGATGTAAGCGATATGATATAAGAAAGGGCAACATATTTCGACAGAATTTCACCAAAGGTAATGAAGATTGTTGGTCAGTGATTATTGGTTAGATTAACTAGTGCGTGGGTGTCAGATATGACCCATTGTAACCGGTCTCATCCACTTATTTTGCCAGCTTTCAGGAAATGTCTACGAAAGATACTCGTAAAAACCGAAGAGAAATCGGCTTTATGAACATAACATCCAGGTTGTATAGTTATCAGACACCTAACTGAAGCTCGGAAACAAGCTGGATGAAGCTAGGTGGGCTTCAAATATCGTCACAAATTTGTCAATTGGATCTTCCTTCTCCATCAGAAGCTAACTCACCAGCATCAGACGCGTTATATTTTACCAGAAAGTGGCATTCGAATTTGTCAATCGGAACGTCCAGTACGGATATTCCTCGCCGAAAGAAGTGCTGCGTAGCTATATTAGTCAATTATTATCGACATAGAACCTGGTACTACTGTTTAACTTTCGATGTACATCATCCCACTAGAGGCTTTATACTCGAACACTCGTAGAGATTAAGGTGAAGAATCAGGTGAGTTGTCTATATCGCGTATTGTCCTAAAGGATTTCCACCATCTGTATTTTTAGCCAGCTTCGTCGTCGTTGTGTTTATAAAGCTCTCGCTTGAATTAAATAAGATTGACCTTGCCTGAGCAAACTTCTTCGTTGACTAAGAGTATACTGATAACATGGGTTTTTTAAAGTGGACACTGACAAGATGTATCATCTCAACATTAAGTGGCGATTTGAGAATGCCTGAGATACGTTTCGCATCCGAATGCAAATGTTTGCTTCAGATCTGGTTTGGATTGGTGCCTGGGATGATAGGAAATGAAGCAGTCATGCTTGGTAGCCATTTAATTTAATTAGAAAGTCTGACCAATCCTGGTGGGTTGGTGATCAGTGAAATCTCGTCATGAATATAAGAGGCTTGCTCGCTCCTTGCCATTTGTAATACTGTCGTGTTATCCGATTACCTGTCAAGTGCCGAGTGTACTCCACTGCAGTTCGCCGTTGTACTTTATGAGTGTCAAACATGGAAATCGAAGGCGAAAGTTTCAGGTGTTCGACCACTGTTGCTTTTTATAGCATAAGCCGTGTCTTGGTGCCAGCACGTCAGTAACGTAAAGGTTAGGTATATAGTCTTTAACAGGAGAGGCAAGTCAGGTGATTTTGTGAACTTGCATCAGTTGGAACAGCTTAAACATGTGTTACGGATGCCTGACCACCATAACCCTTTCACGCAATGTTAGCTAAAGTGGGTTCAGGCTGGGGAAAGGTTAGAGGCAACCAGTCTTAAACATGGTACCAGTTTATGAAGTTGATCTGAGCTGTGTGGGAGAATGCTGGCTTCATGGTTAGTATCCGCTTGATGCCTAAAAAAGATGGTTGGAAACTTTAGATCGTATGGCTCAGAATCGTCAATAACACCTATTCGTAAATGAATTATCTTGATGATCACACCGAGTTTAATGACGTGCTCTTCCGTTCTTATTTTATCGTTGCGGTTTTCAACTACTCCTAATTACTTTCATTTTTGTGCCTCGTAACTTGATGTACTAATATGAGGTGTGTGTATGTGTATACGTCGGGATGAAAGGTGGAGAAATAATAGGAATTCAGTCGTGATAGATAGTTATCAAAAAAGAGCAAGGACGAATGACAGAATACTGAAGTTCAATATGACAATAGGGATGAAGATAATGTGTGGTAATTTGAACCGATGCACTCTTTAGTGAGTTGCTGCGTGGACTTTGTTTGTCTGCTTTGCTGACTGATATTGTGAACCTTCCTCTTTTTTGCGTTGCAAATCACTAAGGTTTCATCACTGTTATTCTCAAAAATTCTATTGTTTCTTTAAACACAGTGTAACTGCAATGCGAGTTTGTTAATAGGTTTATACGTTGAACACTGTATTCGAAGTGTAAGGTTTCAGGATAATACTTTATTACGCAGCATGAAGCAGATAGTTTGGGTTTATATGTGTGACTTTAGTGTTAAACGACTCGACCACTGAGATGCAGCTTCACTTCTTTTCATGATGCAAATAACCTAATTTCTGTTGATCATGTAGAAAATTATCTTAAGTATTCGTAACGCTGTATTTTGTTGTTGTAAGCTAATGATTGGTATAATAATTAAAAACTGCTTTCTGCACTTAGATTTTTCGTAATGGCTGCTCACATAACATTGTAATAACATGAGTCATCCATCGATCTGAAAACTTAAAATTAGTCATCTATATCATTTACTTCTAAACTAATGCTAACCAGTTTGAACTGGTTAACACTAACTTAAGTAGAGGAATAAAAAGGTAAGCCAGTGGGTTGAATTAACCCAGAGAAGGTTGTTTTCAATCATTGACCTACACATACGTGTGATGTATTTGAGTTAAGACTAATCTCAGCCTTCATAAGTAAATTAAAAAAATATAGGTAGGTAAGCTTGAACAGAAACTATAGATTATCCTAGCTTCATGACTATGGATTAACTTTACCAAAATGACTTCATGAGATGCCCTTATCCTCATTTGTGGTTATTTTATACGTGTACATAAGACCCTCAATAGCTTTGCTTACTGTTACAGTTCTTGTGATTATCACTTGATTTAAGTCCATTGATACCTAAAATTCGTCCGAAAAGTGACAACTTTGTTTGCTTGGTTTGTACTCTACTCAATTTCCTATTAACTTAAGAGACAGTAGTTGTTGTAGTATCGACGGTGAGACGAAATATTAGAAAAAACCGCTTCAATGTCATCAATTTCTTGCCATCAGTTTAACCGACATTCAATCATCGTTAAAAGGTGCTGTAGATGCATCTGCAATTTTCACATAGTTATGCTGATAGTTTTCACTGTCAACCACCAGGAAACATACCACAACTTCCTGCTGATAGAAAAACGACCCGACCTTCATGTAACCACTGAGCTCAGGCCCTGAATTAGGTGGCTATTTCGTGTTAGATTAGTGACTGATGTAGCACAGTGATACGATATTATTTACTGGCTGTCGATTCAATGACTTATCTCTTGGTTGATAATCGATGCGAAAGGTGGTGTAAATTGGGAACGGTCCATTTGGATGTTTCGTATTCGGAATGTCGTCGTTTACCAAATCACCAAGACTGACTCATTTTCCAGCACAAGTGCGGTATAAGATGACACCTCTACGATATCTGAAAAAGCGGTCAGGCTTGCGAAAATAGTGGTAGAGACTCGAGAGGGTGACAGCAAAGCATGGAAGATAGCTGCTTCAACTTACTCAGTGTTTTTGTAGATTCTTATGTTTTAGATCTGTACTGTGAACTTAAGAGTTGATCGTTACCACTTAATGATCAGTTTTTATGTACTGTATTAATTGTAATTTCACTGTTACTGTACCGATACCCTTCATAACTTGACGTGTTTTTCGCTTGTTTATCAATATGGGATTTTGTTTGTTTAGTCTGATTCCTTAGGGTTTTCGTTTGTTATGTACCAGTTCATTTTCGTTGCATTAGACCTCACCAAATGTCAACCAGCAATCATATTTTATAATAGCCTAGAAAGATAGGTATTTGCTTCATCTCTGCAGTGATATAAATTCAGCTATTTAAACACCATTACCAGTATTCGAAGGTATCTCTTCATGAAAACAGGGACAACGCAAAACGACTGAAATTTTGGTTATTTTAATAGTTATTTTTACACTAAAGAACTACAGTTTTCGTCTGGCGAAATATTTCAAAATTTGAGGATGTGCTAAGCTAAATATTGGAGAATAGAAAATGATGGAGGACACTTGTAACTGAGGTGGTATAATCTTGGCTGTGTTGCGTTTTCTGAGCTGGCTTACGAACACAAGATAACCAAGAGTGGGAAATATTTATTTCCTTTGGGTGAGAGTGGGGGGAACAAAGAACAGGACAAACATGGAGTAAGCAAATTAAAAATCCACTCATGAAGCAATGTAGGTGGGAATCCCACTTATTTAGGTTTATGAGGGATTCACAATGAAATCAATGACCAACACTACCTGGTGGTCCAAATGTAGGTAAGTGGAGTGTTCTAGGGTCCAATATCCCATCAATCGAAAGTCAAGAGCCTATGCTAATGAGTTGTAGCTCCAAATAGGTTTTATCGAGCTTTTCATGCTGCTTGTGAAGTGCATGAGCGAGCGTATGTTTATTATCTTCCAATAACCAAAAGAAGTTGTGGTTTCGGGGTTGCATCTCATTGATTCATGTATCGTGACAGATATCCACCTTGCTTATGCATTTGTTCTGTTATCTGACTTAGTGTAAATTAGTGCACCTTGTCTGTATTTCTTTCGTATGAATGATGGATATGCAACTAGTGCCATCATACTGATTTTATAGTTGTCTTGCAAAATATATATCATTGAAAATGAAAATAGCGTGAGTTAACTCTTAGAAAACGTTTTACTTTGGTACTGTGCACATCCGTTACATAAATCCTATGTATTGATTTTTGTTCTGTCTATTTTATTATCAGCTTTATTTTGTCAGAAAAAAACTGAAATTTACTTGTTAATATTTTGTCTTATTTTTATATAATCAGGCTGAAGAACTTAACAGAATAATTGGGGATGCCTTCAAACTTGCTTATGTTCGACAGCGCCTTATTAAACTTCGCCAAACTGGGAAGCATGACTCTTCTGCTCCGCTAAATATACCTCAGCTCAGTGATTGTCATCCTGTTTGGCTTCCTCAAGTTGAGGAAAGTTCTATTAGTCTTTCGTTATTAGATACTCTTAAACTCCCTCCACCCCCTCATTTCCCTCCTCCAACTTCCACGGAAAATGAAACTAGCTCTGAAAGGCAGAGCACTTCACTGTTTTCTGATCACCCTCAAGCTTTTTTTTCAAATGCGAATACTAATGCTACATGTACTGATACTACTAATTCTAGTAATATGCTGAGTCTTGTATCAATTGAGTCACCTGCTGTAAATACATACATCAAAGATGTAGGCATAATTGAATCTATGCCTACAACTGTGGAAAATCCAACAACTTCATCATCTTCCTCAGAAAACGATTCCAACCAGCTCTCTGTTCACTCAGATTCTGTGCTTATCAGAGATGAAAGTGCAAACAGCAGCACCAATATGCAGTCCAATAAGGATGCTAGTGAACTGGAAAAAAAGTAAGTAAAATTCGTAGTCATGCTAGCACCTATATATATATATATATATATATATATATATATATATATATATATATATATATATATGAAAAGATTTGTTGACCTTTACATCTAGTTATTTGAAACAAGTGTTTTAAGGGCAGTGAATGATTCATCCTCAGTAACTTTCTGCCATTATAATATTTTAATAATGTTTTTGCTTGTTGATGTGTTTCTAAGACTTGTATTGAAAATCTCGACTGATAAACATAGACAAGAGGAATTACTACCAAAATAATGTTTAACTATTAGACAATAATGTTTAATTGTACGGAGTGTTGATTCTTGGGCGAAACGTGTTACGAAATGCTGTGACTGAGGAATACGTACACTCGAGATGAATCTGTGGATTAACTGCAATTGAGCTGTGATTATCATCAAAATCCTAACTGACTGATAATCAAAAAGATTAGAAAATCGGAAACAGATTACGTCTTATCTCGTACAGAGATATCATATGGATAGACATCATTAAAATCATAATGTATAATTAATCATGAGCTGAGATCATCTACTAACCATTAGTTTCCTAGTTAAAAAATGCTAATCTGGCATCTTATTGATAAGTATGCGAAATATTTAATTAGTTGGATGCACACAATCGAACTGTACTCATGATTTTCTGGTCCGTTTTTTGAATGTGTCCTTGATGACTGTATATTTATGTTTTAATGGTTAAATGTTGCGAATCCACATTAAACTAAGTACTAACGCTATCAGGCTTTTTGACTAGAACAAATTCGGATGATATTTATTTGACAGACCTTTAGTTTGAATGAAGCGCCTACTGTCGACTGTCTTTATATGCACAGTTTATCGTTTACAAGGGTGACTTTTTTGATACGTAACTCATATGAATACAATATGTTAAATTGATTACTTGTACTGTGATTGTTTACATGAATAAAAAATTTATTCACATCACTGGAAAATCTTCGATATGTAATCTGTTACGATGACGCATATTTTACCGAATAAATCAAGCGATATTGCTTTGATATTCTCATCCTGAGCTTAAAAATTTTCTCCATCAACTCATTTATAATAATTTAAATTATTTTGTTTTCCTACTATTTATGGGAAGGAGACAACAAAACAAGGCAAGATCACTTCTAATTGGATTGGTTTCTTTGAAAACTATTCAACGAATTATGATATAACTGCACATGCTAGTGCAGCATAATTTCATCTCATGGTAACATGATTTGCCAATCATTTTCACTACCAACAAAGAATACTGTATTTGATAGTGCGTTGTAAGACACACTGTTTTCACTGAAATGGTAGCGGTAATCATACTCGAAAGCGTGTCATAAGTAATTATTACTAGTTGGATAACGTTTCCATCGGATTTAAGTTGTACTAAATGTTATACATTCCGAGAGGATATAATACGCATACTTGACTGACAGCTAACTTCGTAGGCCAGATCCACACCAGACGAATTACAGAAGAAGACTGAACTGGATGGGAGAGTTTATTCCTCCTAGAAGAAAAGTCAATTAACCCAAAAACATGTATGTGTATGCACATGACATATGACCTTGGCCAGAACTTGAAACATTAATATTGTAAAAGCAACCATTAACCAATCAGCTAATTGCCTTGGAAATGAGGGGGCATGTCATTAAAACGGCGTGAAAACGACAATTTAGATTCATAAGTGATGGGGCCTTCCAACACCAAAAAAACCAACTCTGATTGATCATGAAGATCTGGCAAACATCGTCGCTGGTTAGGTTAGCTACTGTTAATATATTAAAACTGAAACTAATCTCTGTTTACTTGGATTGAGTTCACCGATCGGTTAAATATTCAACTTTTAGTAGTGATAGATAAGAAAATGAAATTTTATTCCTTTCATCACTTGAATCATGTGGAGAAAAATCCTACATTCTCTAATGACATGATCACCTGCTTACTAAAGCCGTGCGTACTTGTGTGATCTACGCAAGTTTTCCACCTTTAACCACTAGGAAACGTTTTCACCGTAGTGTTATATTTATTTATCCAAAGTCTACTGAATTAAAAAGAAGCATATATGATGATTTTCATGTAATGAGGTAGTGGTAGGGAAAGTTGAACATATTGATTCATGTACTAGAGTTAATGAGGTTAATTTCAGTAGTTGTTGTATCGTTAACATTTGTTTTCTCTGTTTTAAGTAAAACTCATTTACATAGGTTTCTAAAGAATGTAACAGGGTTTCTTATCGATTTCGGATATATAAAATACCGAAGTATATTCATTATTAGTAGAAATTGTTATAGTTACTCTTACTCTTTGCGCAAGCTAATGTACTTAATTTACCACATGGAATCAGAATTTAAATATTTCTCATAATTCTTTTTTTTATGTGTAGTTTGTAACATTTTATTTTGTAGTTCACCCACGACAGTCAGAAAAACTGGTATAAATCGTTATCATTAGACTAAACACTTCTGTCAAATGTAAACTAGGCGAAACCATGTACTGGATAAAATATGGCGAACCATGAGCGCAATTCATAAAGTACCGTCACAAGATATTCAATATACTTGTGAATATGTGATCTGGTTTTAGTACTTTGATTACATCGTGTTTTGTAGATAAGAGGAGGGAATGAAGAATCTTACTTGCCTCTTTGTTTTGGTTCTGACAAAATTATTCCCGATTATGGTAGTCATGTGATTAGGACTTCTTCACTTTTCAAAGGTGTAAAGAAAGTATTTACTACATTTTGTTTAACTAAGCATTTTCAGCATTCTATTACTCAAAGTTGTTCATTTCTATCTCTTTCATCTGGATCCTAACAGCCTTTTTGATTACTGTGCACATAATTATTTTTGACTACTTTTATTGAGAGTATCATCTATTTCAACTCTACAAGGTTTCCGTAACTGCAAAGTTTCTCTTTCTCGCCTATTTCAGCAGTCTAAGGGTCCTGGACTCTCAGTTTTACTTTTTTAACTCTGCCAATCTCACCATCTTTCTAAATTTTCCTGAGTAACACATGTTTCTGAATATTATAGAGAATTCACTACAAATCAAGATATTAATATTGTTACTTGTAACTCGGTGGTCTAATGGATAACGCTCTGGCGTTTGAAGCGATCGGTCTTGAGTTCGAGTCGAAGAGGGAACTAAATTGCTTACTGAGAGGCAGTTGCATACACCCGACGAGTCCCAAATAAGATGAAACTCGCATCTTGGCTCCCGCTGTTAGCCACTATCCATCATTAGTACAGAACCAAGATGCTGTCTTATATCATCAACCTATTGGTGAACACAGTGATCATTTTGGTACTTTCTTAGACTCTATCTCATAATTAGGTCGAAACAAGGCATTTAGTAGGGAAGTAAGCAACAGCTCTCGAACCATTACAACCATTTTTTTGTTATCGCCTGTCAACACTTGAAGGCTAGTGATTTGACAATAGTAAAAAGTTATAATCTATAGCCAAACGTTTGCAAACGTCAGTCTTTTTAAAAAGCTTAGATCACACTAATTGGTCGCTACTGATTCTTTCATGGACGATATGGAGTGATAGCCACTGAAGTCCACATGGATTCGGCGTTCATTTAGCAGTCGTGAACAGTAACAAATTTACCAACCCTAAAGATACATCCTTCAACATGTAGTCTGACAAAGCCATATGGATTCCTTTGATTGCACTCGCCCTTTCTGTCATTTCCTACAAAACAGACATACTTAGTTAATAGTCTCTTGAAATTGTCCAAACATTTGACATAGGGATGATGTTTTACTTCATAAATTAATTCTGTTTTGCTAACTAGTTTGCTGTATGGCCTTCAGCTTCTTCAAGGCTGCACAAACTCCCATAGTTGTATTATATCACGCTAAATTATCATCTGAGTTTATTTCCATGGGATTTACATATATCAGCGAACCCTGTTGAACTTGTTTCTATCACAATTCAGAACAGATATCATTTCAAAAGTAGTCGTTTCATTTTTAAATTATGAAGCGTTGAGTTTCAACCAGCAAATTAGTGCAAACCTTTTGTAAAATGTATTATTGTCGTTGCATCTTGGATGGGGAATGCAATGTTTGGGTGTGTTTTACACCCAGTAGTTGTAATGTGATACTTTAAAACTAGTCAGCATCTATATTTTATCTAGCAATAAAACGTGAAATAGTTGGGCGTATTTCTCGCTTTTCTAGTCTTGATTATTAACCAATTCAACTGAGGGTATTACAAGGACATTTACTGTCGGTATAAAAGTACTTATTTGGCATGCATCAACTTATGGTTCATATGGTAGGAGTGATATTGACTCGTCGATCAATAATTTAATGAGCATCTTGCCTGTCTAGCTTGTACTTCTAAAGATAGTCACAAGAAAGTTACAGTTGTTGAATCCATGTCTTTAAATGTCCCTTAAACTGTAGAAGAAGTAGTGAACAATGGAGTGGCTAGGTCAAAGATCTTAGTTTCAGAAAAGGTTAATTATTCATGGAGTTTCTAAATTTGTATTGACTGAGATATTTTCCGCTTGTTATGCATTCCAAGGCGCCTCCAAACTTCATTCACTCTGTAGGTTTAAGTTAAGAGTAGAGTGCATGTGCTTCAGGATAATCAAGCCAGAATATACCAGTATTCTTTTTGTAAAGACTTCTGACTTTTTGGGCAATGGTGAACACTGTAAACTTTCCACTTAAAGTTTGTAAGATATAAATATTTGTTGATAGTAGATGACCGTAGTACTAATGTTTACGCTTTCTACCCTATATCTTGTAAATTTGTTGGTAAAAACAAATTCTGAGGTTATTGGGGATTTTGTTTTTAAGGTAGTATTCATCACGGACTGATATCAGTTGGAGAACTATTGAAAGCCTGTGAGCAGTGCACAGCTGTTTCGTTCTAGCATGAGATTCCCCAGCTGTATGCACCCACGACCCCACTCAGGACCTCCAGGTTTCACGGCAAACACGTTAACCATCCAACCACTGGTTTGGAGTTCAATGGTCCACAGTTTCTCATTTCTGTCAATCCGCGATATAATGCGACTATCATCCAACGTCTTTAGTTGTCTTCTGCTTCACTTGCAACTGGTTGACCCCATTGGTCACGGCTTGTTACTAGAACTTTGAGATATTCATCTCGAGGCATGTCATTAATGATGAATAGTACCTTAAAACATATTCACTGACTTTCCACCTGAGTTTTCTCGTTCCTTCTTTGTGTTATCCATCTGTTTTAGAAAACAATAAGAAAACGTAATTTGTCTAAATCATGTGGTGTATTTGCACAACACATTTCCACCAATCTGATCACAAACACGTACTTGTCATTTATGTGAAACACTACAGAGTTAAGGTGTAGGAAAATAATTATAAGTCAGATGAAAGGGCTATTTTGAAGGTCGAACTAACAACAACAACAACAAAAAATTAATATTACAACAACCTTCGGTTCAAAGACGGATTGACCGAAAAGGTTCATTGTGATGACAAATTGTTTTTAAACCCATAAAGGTGGCTTAAACCTTCTAGTACTTAATGCCTATTTGTTCGAAATTGTTTAATTAGGTTACTCGTAATATGTTTCTGTATATTGAAACATGTTATCAAATGCTGTTCCATTTAGCTAACGTCAGCTTCAGGTTTTCGAAACATTTTGCGAAAATTATTCAACTCTTGGATTTCAAAAAAATAAAAGTGTTCAAAAGTTCAAATATTTTAAACATAACACAGTCATGTTTTGTGAATGACAATTAATTACCTTTCCGGTATCCATAAATAGTTGTGGGTCGTTTGTTTAGGGAGTTGACTTTCAATCAGTGGGCCAGTTAGTATCGTCAGCCCTCACAATATAGGTGTGGCTCATCGCCTAATGCACGAATGGGGATACGATTGCCGAGTGTACTCGGATCTTTCGATGCGATTTGATGCATTCATGCAAATAGTGTTAAGGGAGATTTCAAATCAATTTCTCTTAATTGGTAAAATTCTAGTTGACGTTTTGCGGGATCCTATGCTTTCAGACATCGTCTTCGTAGCAAATGTTCATGTGGAAGTTACAAAGAGGAGTTCTTCAATTCAAAGCGTTGCCAGACCTTTCTCGATCACTTCTTTCTATTAACCCTAGGTTATTCACTGATCCTGCCTCGGTGTTTCCGATGGATGAAGCAACTATGATAAGTGGAATATGAAGGTTAGTGTTCAAGCATACATCAGTTTGGAACGTCATGCCAGTTTTATACAGCATAATGCATTTCCATCGTGTGAACTATCATCGACTGACGGTTGTCTTGTATTTTGTAACGACTGAATGTCTTATGCGGTATTTTCTATACAAGACTGTTATTTGCGTGCACATGCAGAATCGAGGAATAAGACGTTGGAATTTTTGTGCAAATCTTTTGACTAATAAAACATTCTTCATTTTGAGTCGGTTTCACTGAGTTTTTTTCTCGTTGACCTTTTTGTTGATGCTTTAAATTTTGTTGTATAATCTCATAGACTTCACCGCATTTCAACTCCACAAGCGATAGACCTGGCCTTCTTACGTCGTCATTTTCTTCGTCGGAGTGAGGGAAAGGGATCAGACAATTCCAGGAATGTTTTTGGCGGTAGTGCTAGACAACCACGATTACGTCATGGCACAACTCTTTCAAATCTCCTATCCTCTGCACGACACAGCGCATTTTTTCCAAGCTCTTCTAATTGTGTTATTGATAGTGCAAATGTTATTCCTAAAACTTCAAATTCGCAAGAGACTCCAGATGTATCCGATGTACTAAACAACCTAAATCCTACTCGAAGACCTCCTATATTTGTGGATCTCCGTACTTTTGCAGGAGGAAGTCCAGTCGTTGCTCTCAAAGAACGTTTGGATGCTCAGGCTATTGCAGATGCCAAGGCATCTGCATTCGCAGAAGCAGCTGCTGTACTTGCAGCTGCAAAACAAGTGTCCTCCCAGTCATTAGCTGCTACCCGATCAAATATGAACAATGTCCCTAAAAAATTACCACAGTCAACTAAACCTGTGGTTTGTCCTGTTGTTAGTCATACTTCAAACTTATCATTCACTGGAAATACATTGTCGATCGAGACTTCTGATGTATCTCCACCTGTACCACCAGTCAGGTATGTTGTTGAAATATATCCAGCTTATTATTTGAAGTAAAATACTTCTCTTAACAATCCTATCAAACTACTAACTTTCCTAACTCCTTTGTTATATAAATATAGTTAATTTCTTTGAGATCCTTAATGGATCCATAATTCCGCGTTACTCGGGATTATTATTTATGTAATGTAGGTATCCCAATTCTCTGTGCTTGTTTGCATTGTAGGATAAAAACGAACTCTGCTGTTCTTTACATACAATTTACTGTGTATTGTCTACTTAAATATGAACACCATTATCGTCAATATGCCTGCTGTCGTAGTATGATAAGAAGGCAAAAACACAGTGTATTATCGTTTTTCCATGACACTATCATGCATATAAGCAAACCAAGGCGAAACAAGACTCTAGAGAACTATACTGCAAAGTCAACCAGTTACATTCTCTGTCGAAGTTACATGAATTATCATTTCCAATTACATGTATATATACATAGCCATTACGGGAAATTCCAATGTCCAGATAGTGGTTGAGCATTATTTGTGTCGCAAAATAATTATTGACGAGAGTGCTTCTACAATCAGCTGTATGGGTGCAATTTTGCGTATCACAACTTTCATAAACAAAATAATAAAAGAAATTGAGCCAATGGGTTCGAATTTCTAAACGGTTCAAAAGAAAGAAAATCGAATGGATAACTATGAAACATACATTGATTAGTCAGTCAACCAACTTCATGTTGTCTAGTCCCATGAACTGATAGAATTCTGTCGATGAATTTGGTCACCAGGCTAGGAGACTCACCAACGCGATGCACTGAGATGTTAGTTGGGTTAAAACAATCGACAGGAAGCCCTGGACCTAGATTTCATGCTTTCCGGCACTTGTCAGTAACTAGTGTCTGCAACCTCTATTAAACTGATGTGCTCCCTGAGATTTGAACCTTCACCACCCAATGCTGCAGAGACGTTACCACTTAGCTATTCGGGCCGTGATCAACCCCCTGTAGGTCTGGATTACAAACATCTATCGGTTTACCTTCCAGTGACCATTCAGTGTATGTAATCCAGTTAAACAGGAGGTTAATTGGAACGCGAATAGCTCAGTGGTAACATCTCTGACTGCAGCGTTGGGTGATGGAGGTTCGAATCTCAGAGGGGACATCTGTTCCGTAAAGGTTGCAGATACTCCTTTCTAACGAGTCCCAAAAAGCACGAAATTTGGGTCCAGGGCTTCCCGTCGATTGCCTCCATCCAACTAACAACTATGAAACATTGTATTTAGAATTCGCCACTACTGGCATCGATTTTCATTTGTGCCACCTAGGGTGTCTAGTCATCTGATGAATTGGAGTTGAGAAACCTGCATCAGTATAGGGGTAAAAATTTGGCTCAATGGTAGAACATAATTCCGTATTAGATTTTTTATTGGACCTAGTGGTGCAGTATTATTTACTGGATAAGGTTCAGAGCACAAATCGACTTCGATGTGATGGTTAAAATAACTTGTGCTTGATTTTGGTGAATAGAAGTTGAATCCAGAACTCACCTTCCATCCTATTTGGGACTCGTTAGCTGAACGTACCTGCATCCCAGTGAGTAACGTTCCTACTGAGACTCGAACCCAATACCCACCGCTTAAAATGCCAGTGAGTTATGCACTAGGCCTCTGGGTCATGAGAGCCACGTTTTGTGCAGTGAGTATCAATTGCTGTTTGATACTTGTAACATCCCTTTCTATGCAGAGGTCAGGCAATTTGGCGCCTTATAGCAACGGGAAATAATTGTACCATTGTGTGGTTTTATCAAATAACCAAATCTAAAATGACTTGAGTATCCTGCAGTTACTTGCACTTTCAATACTGCAACTACTGACTGTTACCAAAGTTTGTTTTTACTTAAGTCTCTTCTCACCTGATTTATCCGTACCAACGAACGAGATAATTCTGAAATTTCCCTAGACTTTTGTTGGAAATTTCATCTTTTCTCCACTTCCTACTACGTCTGGTTTTATATAATAATGTTTCCTAGATATTTTTATAAATATATATAATTGTTTTGACTTTTTGTGGAAAAAAAAGTGTAAAAGAAATCAAATCCTCGCAATAACGGAATTGATAAACGATGCTGCTTGTATGCATACATACTGGCAAATATGCACATAAATAAGGGTTTTAGCTTCCCATTTATCCAGTGGTGTGTGTGTGTATGTGTGTGTGTTTAGCTCACTAGCCGGGATCAAATGCAATCGCATCGTCAATCATTCCTTCTAATAAAAGGATGGGATGAGATTTGTTTTTATTCTATGAAATGAACAAGTTTTTAGCTGTGCTTTTATTATTAGACTATTTATACGTTAGTTGTCCAAAATTTATGGATGCTATTCAATTGGATGAATAATATTCAAATAGGTATTCTGATCAGCAAGAAGGAAATAATTCATTCAGGATCATTTGTGCACCGTATTTACCGCACACACTGCACGCACAAAGGCAGTCTTACTTCAGTTTCAGTCATGATGTTTTGTTCATATTAAACTGTGTAAACAATATTGTCCTTGTTAAAATGCTTTCATACATAGCACCTTATTAAATTATTAACGTGGAAATCAAGCAACATGCTGTTCATATTGCACATAGCCTCTTTGTATAGTGGACTTGATAAAACATGAGTTCTGTCCCTTTTTTTAAATTTAAGGGTGTTCACTAACCACAAAATAACTTTCATAAGCTCTATGATTCGTCAGTGTTTAACTAAATTTTGTTGTATGGAAATTAAAATTAAACTAAATGATGTCAGTCTGAGATGAAAACTACCTTAAAAATAAAATCCCCATTAACCTCAAAACATATTACTGTATAGTGCTTTTTAGTGAGTGACACGCTTCCAAACGAATATCCCGAAGTTCTAATGAGTAGCCGTGACCTGTGGGATCGATCAAGTTGGGGGGTGAAGCGGATGATAAGTAAGAAACTGTAAACCATTGAACTCCGAACCAGTGGCTGAATGGTTAGTACGTTCTCTGTGAAACGTGAGGGTCCTGAGTTTAACCCTTGGTGGTGTCGTGGGTACATACTGCTGAGAAGTCCCATAATAGGATAAAAAAGCTGTGCAGTGCTTCCAGGTCTTCAATAGTTCTCCAACGGATATCAGTCCATGATTAATACTGCCTTGAAACTAATTAAGTGTTTATAAAATCTCTATTTAGCCACACGCCCATAAACAAGGCAATGTTATTGAAATACGCGATATTTTCTCTGATTTCAAGTCTGAATTTTTTTGAAAAGAAACTGTTAAGTGAATATATGTATTCTCATCATGCCTGTCTTCTGTTGTTTTGAAATTTGAACTTCCTATTTCCATATGAAAGCACTAAGTAGTGTGTTCTTTTTCTTTCTGACTGCTCTTACCCGTGATTTTCTCCTACCGACCCGGCCCACGTATACTTCTATCATGTTGGTTGTTAGCTGTTTTCCGAGAGAGAGAGAGAAAGTCGAAGGATGCCTCCTAGTTCGGTTGACCAAATCATACATTTATTTATCTCAGTGGCTATTTTTTAGCTAACCCCTGGAGTTACTAAGAGCTAAATAGAAATTTTTCTATTGTTCACTGCTTCTTGTAGTTGGTTTTCTCTACAATGTTCTAGTTCAGTGGATTAAATGTCCGAGTTCCAACCACTGGTTGGTTGATTTGAACCCTGCGGAATTTACCGATAATTAGATAATCAACTAGTATCGCGACACAATAGATTTAACGTATGGTAGTTGGTTGCTGAGTAGTTGCATGTAGTAACCCTATCACCTACTGAAATTTAAATTGCATGATAGTTTGGGCCTTATCAACATCATTTCTGTTCACATTCTGCTTTTTACCATGATACTTTGCGTCTTTCTTTTTAAATTGTTGTTTCGTTTATTATAGATAGTCAACAACTACTAACTGGGCATAAGTTCTTATAGTTCAGTGATCACATATCCGTAAGGTTTATTGCATTCCTCTAGCAGATGATTCCTTTATCATTGAATTAGGCTACGTTAAGTACTTTCTTTTACGATATTGATGATAAACCAAAACTCACTGATGATATTCCACCTGTAAATACCTCAAATCATCTTGAAGGTATCATTTTCCTACTGCAAATGCGTATTTCCGGATAACATGAAATAAGCACTAGAACTCATTGTTTGCATGTTTTTTGATCGCTTAATCATCAGTTATGAGGAATAATATACAATAGTCATCAATCTTTGAAGTTACAATTGGTGTGAAAAGCGTAGCGTAAATAAAAGCTCATTGACTGCGGAAATTGGAATATTGACAGACAAAATCAACTTAGTACCGGTTATTATTAAGTAACCGTCACAATTACCGCACCTTAGATCAGCACATCAAGTGAGAAAACACTAAGATAAGAGGTAAAAAAATTGAGAAGAAAGTAGTCATGATAAGGTAACAAGGAAGAATAAGGGAATACTGAGTCTAGTTTGACAAGATGCGAATAATGTGTGGATACATCTGCGACATTGAGATCGATTCTGAGGCATTTCACCTAGAATCTCCAACCTATGGTTTCTGTTATCACATGATCCCCAACGGAGAGGTCTGCATTTCCCTACACGGCTCAGACCAATAGTCAAAGATTTCATATATCGAGGTTATGCTTTAGTCTGATCGTTTCTAATCCGTTTCCTGTCTAAACCTACTTCAGCTAACATTATAAGACGAGGTAAAGGATGACTAGGCATGTGTAGTACATATCCTAGCCACTCAAGCTGATAAAGGTTTACAATCTCATCAACTGAATTTCCTCTCCTCCACAAAACGGTATACCTGGCTTTTTAGGTCGCTGACTTGATGACACAACACATAGACTATGCTATGAAGGTAACGGTGGTCGAACACCTGAAACCTCACATCCTCCACATTTAATAGCTATGTCTCACATTCATATTGGTGATAAGCTATTAGAAGTGGTGCGTAATTTTGCTGTAAATCGGACACAACGACACCAATACGTTTACGCCGTACTTTTTTGGGTTGTGAAGATATCTCGATAGTACTAAAGAATTTTGCTGCCTTTTAGCAGTTAATTACTTTTCGAAATAGTATAGATTTTCTAGTGTAATATTTAAGGGAAACATGTGTGGCTTTTTTATGCTATTAAACACTTCTATGTTTCGTCAACTGTTTCTACTATCCCGAAGTCGAAGAAATCGAGGATATTCGGTTCACATCAGACTCAAACTTAGCACTGGTATGATCTTTATTCTAACACTTAGACCCCAAGCTTTAATTAAATAGGTTTTATCATCCCGTACCAACTTATAAAACAGTTTTAGTTTCTAACTTTTAATTCGTGAATCGAGGCGAGTTTGCGTGACTGTAGCCCTGAATTTAGTGGTGTAGGGTATTCATTAGTAACCCCCACCCACCCACCCGAAAAAAAACAAACTTTGATTCAATTCCCGATCATTTTTAAGCTACCTATGGTTAGTTGTTTCAAAGACAATTGAATTATTTAGTTCTGCCAAGATTGCGTTTTACTTTTTGACTTATTCCCCTAAACACTGGCACAATTCTTCATGTTTGCTTTATTTTGGATGCTCTTTCCGTTAGTGTTGTACAACATGAAGCGATGCAATTTTGTATTGTGTTCTACCTTAATTGCATTCGTTTAATGACCTGCAGCACGGTGGTTTAGGGAGATGATTATCAACCAGTGAATCACAGATTCGAACTCAGCTCCACCTACCGAGGTTTGGGCAGCCAGGTAGTAGTATCATTAGCCCTGACACAATGTAGGTGTAGCTCGTTGTCTACTGAACAAGGTTACTAAGTGCGTTTCATTCGTTCGTTCGTTAATGTTCTGTTACAGTATTCATTTGATTACATTTATTGAAAATGTAGCATTAATTAACATTCTGTAAGTTCTTTTTTTTTCATCCCATGCGTTTATTTCAACCGGTTTGCCAGAAGACACTAAGTACATGTGATAATTCAACCTTGTGCTCATAGTTGAATGACTTCAGTATTTGCTTCAGAGACGGTTATAGATCACATGTAGTTCTATGCTCAGTCACTAATGCAGTGTGATTTTATCCATTTTTTCGCTGTTACGCTAGAGTAATAGTGAATGAACATAAGATTGTTGGTTTTAATTTAAAATGATTCAACTCTTAATTACTGCTAGAATAGTTTCGTGTGCTACTCAAATCTAGTGTTATTATTTTACTTCCAACCTATTGGTATCAATACGTTACTAACATCTTTCCTGTTTCTAAAATTGGATTTCTTTTATTATAACAAATGTATACTTTTTTTCATCATGACTACTTCTATAATTCTGATACCGATCCGGTTGACACACTAAGACTGGTAGTTGTCTCCAAAAGCAATCATTTCCTACTAAATCTTTTAAATCGAATTCTGAGTCACGGTACATTAGATCAGCGAGAGGAATTACATTTTAACAAAAGACATTTAAGCGTATTCTATTCAAACACTACCATGCAAGGTTGTCTAAGGGGTAGTGTAAAGCCATGAACAGCTCGATTCTTGAGTACCTGCTTAACCCTGGTCACTGTGCTCCATAAGAGTTTTCCTTATAAGTCATTTATAAAGTGAAGTCAAACATTTTCAAGGAGGTGCATATTTGCTACCTCAACATAGCAGAGGCTTTCGCAATCCAGTGGTACAAGCCTGATCTTTGCGTTCAAATGAAATACATTCTACCCCTAAATTTGCCTTGGTTGTAATCTCCTTAAGACAGTCTATTCACTTCTCTGTTTATTGTTTTTCATTTATTGTAATTTGGTAAGCAGTTCTCGATGACCTTGAGCAGACCTTCTAGTCGTTATCACCTTCTGACTTCATTGATTTAGTGAATACAGTCAGCTGCTTGAGCTACATTAAGCGTGGTTATTGTTAATTTGGTACTTCTAGATGGAAACTTGAATGCCCAGGTGATAAGATTACCGTACAGTAAACATTGAGCCACACTAGTCGTGTAGGGTCTAATGTTATCACCTAGCTGCCCAAACCTCGGTAAGTGAGCGTAGTTCGAACCCATGACCCATTGGTTGAGAATCGACCCCTTAAACCAATGAACCACGTTTGTGTACCAAAGGTTTCCAGTTGTCAGGATTGACTCAAACACCATTCGTTTATTTTAGATTACAGGTTCGAAATTAAGATTTTGTAACCTCATCCGGCGGATTCCGGTAATCTGATCACCTGAGCATTCAAGTTTCCATCTAGAAGTACCAAATTAACAATAACCACGCTTAATGTAGCTCAAGCAGCTGACTGTATTCACTAAATCAATGAAGTCAGAAGGTGATAACGACTAGAAGGTCTGCTCAAGGTCATCGAGAACTGCTTACCAAATTACAATAAATGAAAAACAATAAACAGAGAAGTGAATAGACTGTCTTAAGGAGATTACAACCAAGGCAAATTTAGGGGTAGAATGTATTTCATTTGAACGCAAAGATCAGGCTTGTACCACTGGATTGCGAAAGCCTCTGCTATGTTGAGGTAGCAAATATGCACCTCCTTGAAAATGTTTGACTTCACTTTATAAATGACTTATAAGGAAAACTCTTATGGAGCACAGTGACCAGGGTTAAGCAGGTACTCAAGAATCGAGCTGTTCATGGCTTTACACTACCCCTTAGACAACCTTGCATGGTAGTGTTTGAATAGAATACGCTTAAATGTCTTTTGTTAAAATGTAATTCCTCTCGCTGATCTAATGTACCGTGACTCAGAATTCGATTTAAAAGATTTAGTAGGAAATGATTGCTTTTGGAGACAACTACCAGTCTTAGTGTGTCAACCGGATCGGTATCAGAATTATAGAAGTAGTCATGATGAAAAAATGGCAAAAAAATTAATAAATAGGTGTGGTTCCGAGTCTTCACGTGGTTAGTGTAACTTATCTTCTTATCTTCTTGCCCTAAATGTGTTCTTCTCTGAAAAGGAATAAACCTGATCTTGTTGATAATACGCCTTTCTCATATTGATTAGTTTGAAATATGTATTATGCATTAAACTTCAGATTTTTTTGTGAATCGCCAATTGTAGTAGTCTGTGGGGCATCTGCCAGCATAAGAAGAACATCTGTAAACTTATAGCATGAACATGAAGAGCTGTTAATTCATAACATACTTGATTGACTCTAACATTATTGTTGTAACTTTCAACGAGTCAGGTAAGGGTGGTAACTTTTATCGAACAGAATGTCAATGGTTAGAAAAGAAACAACTGTACATTAGACACAACACAGACATTAATGCTGTTCATCAAGCCAAGAATTTGTACTATTAAAAAAAGTTATTTAATTGGTTCTATGTATGTAAGCAATAATTTAACTCCGTACTATTTCTGTGTTACATTTAGACAGAAAACACCCTTTTGGGGCAGTATAAAGTTATAATATTGATGTATTATATTTAGTGTATATATTCTCTGACTAACACTCATTCCGACTAAGTGTGGAAAAGGTATGCGATTATCCACATAAACAATGCGTTGGTATTTCGATCTCCTTTAGCCCTTTATGTATTAATCATGTGTGAATATTTGTAGATGAATGAACCAAAATTATTTTGTCTCAGACTAAAATCCGACTATGGTTTAATTAATTACCATTCACCTACACAACGATAGTAACGAAAGTCAGTCATGGTTACGAAAATGACTGTAAAGGCCACTCTAGCAACTGATGCGACTCAATTATATTCCTATATTTTATGAAAAAGTACTTTTACCTGGCGAAATACTGAAAACTAATTGGTCATTTCTGCAGTTGCTAGGGTGACCTTTACAGTTACTTGGTCACGGCGTAACTTGTAAAGGGTTACGAATTAATCTTTAAAAAGAATTATGTTAATAGCCATGTTCGAAATACAACGTGTGAATATATTTATCCCCTAGTGCATCGAATGTTGCCTCTTTTTTCAGTCAACACAATTAAACAAGTAGGAAATTAGAGAAATATAAACAAGATACAATCGACATCAGGTTCTGAATCTGGGTTTCCTGGTTTTTGACATTTAGTAATAAAGCATACTTGCATTCGTAAGTGAACTAGTGTTCTCTATGACATTTGAACATTTTCATCTAGTACTACAGTCAGAGGTGCTGCCGTTCAATTATTTTAACTGTGATAGACTTGCAGTAGAGTATTACACTAAACAGTGTGATCAGTTGCTTGGTGATCAGCGTTATTTTTTCGAATCATCACTGTTGATCAAATTCTATCAGTTAGGTTTGCAATTTTATCACATGGCTAAATAGTATACCAATGGAGTGAACTGTTTGTTATTAGATAGTTCTATGTATGCCCTTTGATAATCATCGGTCGGGTTTTTGTTCTTCCCTCTGAAAATCATTTGCCGTTTACTTCCAATAACATCATGACGGTGAGCACCGGGATATTTATTGATTAGGACAATCAATTTGCAAATGATTTACAAATTATTCAGTCCGCGTTGACGTCCCTCATAGCTCAGTAGTTTTTCAGCTGCCCAGCTGTGGTGTCAACAGAGTTTCCGTTGGAAACCACTCAACCGCGATCATATGGTGTGATCTCTGACACAAAAGTGTCATAAACCAGTGAAAGATACTTCTACTAAACAATTCATGTGTCAGAATTGTCAACGTGAACCGTACAAATCGTAATTCATTTGTAAATTGATCATCCTATTTTAGGTAGACTGGTCTATACAAGTCAGCTAACCAGATTCATGTGATCTGAACTAATTCCGGGGTATGAGACGAATCTGTCTGGGTTAACTCCTGATGAGATCGGTCCCAAATGAGCAAAACGGCCGTTCGGGGCTTAAATCACTCTTATCTGACTGGTGAAATCTACAGATGAGCCTGAGTGCTTTCTAACTACTCAATTTGTTCAGTAGTAGTCATTGATTCGTAAAGTTGCTATACGGAGCTTGTCCCGTAAAGAAAATAATAACCTGCCTAAACGTTTGAATATATGTGTATTCCTGTGAACACTTCAGAAGAGGTAATTTCATTTCGCTAAAATCAAATTCCTAGTCTTTTTAAAAGCACCACTTTCTCAAAATATGATTGTTTATTGCATTACACTGTCTATTTCTATCTGTTTGCCGTTCTTTCTCCCGTATACACGCGCACACAATCGCACCAGTTAAGCACTATTTAAAACAGTGTTTATTATAACTTAACTAAAAGAAATCGTGATTAGTGTAGTTTTTGCGACTGCATTTCTTCCGTTGACTTTTAATTTCTACTTCAGTCGCAAGTTACTTGCAAGTAGTGTGAAAATAACACTGAACTAATATTGCCGAAAAAGGTAACTGAACTCTCTTCAAACCGCCATTTCCTATCCTTGATTTGTTAACCACATCGTTTCAACACTTGAAAGTACCCTAATACATAAAAACATAGTGCAGTAATGATTTTAGAAAGATGCATAAACTGTTTTAATTAGAAAAATTAGTTAAACCTGGTAAATGTTTATATACTAGGCTATGAGCTACATTTATTGTGTGAAGGATCATAATACTGCTCAGGTTGATATGTAGGTGAGGGTTGGGTTCCTACCTGAAACCTGACTTTGTAACCATGTGAGCCATATATTTACAACAGATTTTTTGTACGTAAGTAATTTGTGTCTTTTATGGAGTGAGATAGTATCGCCTAGATTCCTCAAAGAAGTGTTGAAATTCCTGAAAAGCTTTCCCGCATGCCGGACATTTGCGAAAAACTGCCTGATCATGTACATGTTTCAGATTGGCTAAGAGATTTTCTAGAAGGGTGTAAAACATGTCAAGGCCACTGAAAGCATCTATAAACAATTACGCTACGTACATATTCTACTCGACAACAGACCTTTTGTCGTTTTGCCGCTTCTTTCTGTTTTCGAGGGACCGGGCGAGATTCCACTCATATATATATATATATATATATATATATATATATATATATATATATAACAAGGTTACCTCAGATTCTAAAGTAGATAACCGCCTATTTTGAAAAATACATATGATCCTTTATATTTCTCTACTCCAAATGTCACAACACACGCAAACAACAAAGAAATCTATTATTTATATTAAATATTTTGTTAAGGTCACATTATACTGTGTGATACTGCCACATCCAAGTAAATTACTTTATACTTATATCTACGCTGTGCAGCTAACTTATTATGCATCGAAAAATATCATGTTGATAAGATTTTCGCGTCACTCATTGGGCATGAAGTACATCCAGCTGACGAATCACGGAAAGAACTAAACGCATTTCGTAGATTCTAGTGCTAACCAATATTTCATCATTGGTATAGTTGATGATGATTTTTTATTTTTATCCCGTATAAAATATCGTTTTAAATTTATATGATAGTTAACGTATTATTTCTATATAACTACACAATTTTCTATGATTTCTTAACTTTAAACTCTGTTTCTTTTCGCCTTGTCCATAGAATGCATTCACTTAGAAGAAGTCATGAACAGTACAATTCAAAGAACTTTACATCCAATTTGTCAACTCCCAATCCTATACCAGATGGTATGTATAATGAATTAGATAAGGATGAAGATCGTGAAATTGTAGAATCAATTGAAGCTGTTATGAAAGCAGCATCATATGACTCAAATAGTCCAAAAGAAACTAGATCAACTATGCATCAAGATGCAGATTCCACTTCTTGTCATTCAAATCGTGTCAAACGCCAACAAATAGACAACTCAAGGTAACGATTAACATATTTATTTTCTAATTTTTAAAACTCCTACCTATGAGTCTGCTAATGGATAAGTTCAGTTTACCTATGTTTTCCTTTTTCTTATAAATAAAAACTTCTGACTTCTGGGGATAAATATGTATGTGTGTGTGTGAAAGAGAGAGAGAGAGAGAGAACCAGGCAGGTTTCAGGCCTGATCGAGGGTGCATCGATCATATTTTCACCCTACCGGCGGGACACACTTGTCATATTTCCTAACCTGAAAGCTGCATTTCACTGTCGACCGTGAGGTGTTGTGGCAATGTCTAACTGTGTAGGAAGTACCGAGCATGTATATAACGCTTATCAAAGCTCCTCACTCGAACTCATGCAGCCATGTCAGGGGCTTATGGAGAGTTATTATTGGAGTTGACGACAACTAGCGGTGTCCGGCAGGAATGTCTACTGTCACCATTCTTATTTAACTTCGTCACAGACGTGGTAATGGACATAATGTTTACGTCTGACTTTACAGGAATTGACCCATTCCCTGAAGGTTATTTACTTGATAATATTGTCATGCTGGGTGAAGACGCTGACAAAATGTACGGTCTTCTGAACACGTTGAACAGAAATCTGTGTATGTATGGCATGGGTTTCTCACGTATCAAACGTGAGATGATCCTACAGGACTGGTATGCTGCAAGTACTCACAATTTAATGACTGAGAGTACAGTGGTGAAATGTGTCGACCACTTCACTTACTCGAGGAGTTGCATCAGCTGGAACGGGCTAGTTGCTGACGAAGTCTCGGCTCGAATACAAAAGGCTCGAATACAAAGTGCAAGTATACTGCCCTGCAGTCCGTTCTGTCCTGTTGTACGACTGTGACATGGCTGTTAAAAGCAGACGACATGAAGCGGTTGCGGGGTTTTCATCATAGATGCCTTCGTAACACTTCTCGCGTGTGGCGGAATCATCGTGTGAGCAACGTTGAGGTCAGTCAAAGGGTGATAGGCAAAACAGGCAAGTCGATTGATTTGGTTGTGAACCTTAGTCGACTGAGATGGTTTTGAAATGTACTGCCCGTGCCGATCCACCACCTACCTCTACGTGCCATGCTAGGGGAATTGGGATTAGGTTGAAAGAGGTTTCAGGGTGGCCAGACCAAGATCTAACGCCAGTCGATGAAGTCCCTGACTGTTGGTTTGAGCCATGTGTGAAGATGTAGATTGCCTCTTTGGGGTCATGGAGACGAAATGGATCAGTGTTTAAGAGGACACTTGATGACATGGCTGAAAATTGGATACAGTTGCACAAATGTATTTGCTCCTCGACATTTAAAGCTGGAATATTCATGCTAACCTTTATCTTCAGATCGTTAATTCTCTCACACAACTTTATCTGCTTTAATATCACTCCTTTTCTATCCACCTGCTCTTTGAATACTTACGTGAAGTGTGGCAAGTTGGATCGATGCACTTGTGTACTGGTCTGAACCAATTATTTCAAGGATATAGCATGAAATAGTAGAATGCGTTGACCACTTCACTTACTAGTGCAATTGCAGTATCCTAAATGGGTGGATAGATTAAGAAATCTGGGTATCGACACATAAGGTCTATTTCGTATTTGCCAACATACATCGTAACTGGAGAAGGCGAGAAATGCAACGGCTTATTCAAGGACGAGTATACTGCATTCTGCTATGTCCTGTTGTACAGCAATGAGAAATGGCCTCCAAAGTAGAGAATATGAAGTAACCACGTGTGTCTTCGCAAGATTGCTCGTGTACTGGAGTCGCCCCGTGAGCCACCAATGGCAAAATTAGGTATGGGGTATAAGGCAAGGAAGGCGAGTTAGTTAATCATGTTGTGAACCTTCACTAAATGAAGTGGCTTATACCTGCGTCGCGCATGCCAATCCACTCCTTTGACTGCTCGTATTATCTGTGTAGGAGAATGTAGAATGTCTGCTTGAAATCAATAGTTGGGAACTTTTGATGACAGTTGATAGTTGGTCACAATGGTTGAGATGCATAACCTCTTTGTCACATCGAACTCTTGCATATGTTTTTATCAGCCTATACCTATCTTTTCTCCTCCCCACCCCTCATACACCCTCGACTAGCTTAATATCACTTTTTCTACCCTCTTGTTCTTCGTATGCTGCTTTGAAATGTGGCAGCCTGAATGTATACACTTCTCTTTCAGATTCTACTTTGATTTTTGTCTGTGATGTACATATGATGTAATCATCATCAGGGAATAATGAACGAGCGAATGAAACTATTTAGAAGCCTGATTCGGTTTTTGTCTGCGTTAAAAATAGCAATAAATACCTTAACTTTCCTTTGAGCAGAGATCAGCATTTCTTTACATCTTATCCATATTAATAAATACGTGGGAACACATTTTCATAAGTTCGAAGTATAATGAACAGCTTAAGGGGCTTTGAAATAAAAGGCTAAATGCAAACTGATAAAGCGTACGTAATAGCCGGGAGCAGTAATAGGAAGCGAAGACTTAAGCAATAACAAACAGCTACAGTTTTTAAAAATTATCTCATGTGAGTGATCTCAGTCGGTTGTTCACCACACTTCATGAACGTCTTTTGATGGCCACTGCAGAAATCAGCCTGATCAAAATATTATATAAGATGCTATGTTTTTCAACGAACCACGGCTTAACAACAGCTCTGGAACAGTGAGTCCAAGAAATCCAGACCCGGTTGTTAGTGTGTCGACAAGATTTTTGAATAACAGCATACTTACCGGCAACTGTCACTAGATGTATTTTCTTACCTAAGCGCAGTATTCTACCCTGTCGGCTGCTAGGCTATGCGACAGCGTCTGCAAATATAAAGGGTATCTGGTGAGTACGTCACCCTACTAAAGGGTGTACACTTTGACATCTATAGTTGTGTTAGCGCTTCCTATTACCTTTCCAGTGAGATTTTCACATTGAGTAGCATCCACTGTCACCATTTTGCTTCATTTTGTCATAAAAGTGGTCATTAGGTTTCGTATGAGTTGGCAAAGATTGTGTTTCTTTCCAGCAAACTCCTTTAGTCGACTTAAGGTGCTTAGATGACATAGTCCTAAACAACTTCGGCAGCTGTTTGAGAATCTTTTGAATGTGTTCTCTTCATAGGTGCAAATTGTTGTTTCACGATTGTTTCGTATCAAAGTCTTTTCTTTGAGTAGGGAGTGTAACAATGGTTGGGCTAACCACCTCACTTACCCTGAAAGCTGTATCAACTTGGTGACTGACAAAATCTCGACACGGCTACAAATGCTCAGTTGACTTTCGCCACCATACAGATATATCAACTTTTATCTCTATGTTATAGTTTCTAAACTTTTCACTTTGTTCAGCAAGTCGCTATTGCTTGGATTTTTAACTTAAGTAACCGTAAGTTACTATATAACTGCTTTAAGTTATTCCAGCGGAAATAAGTTATCATCTGGTAAATGACACCAACAAAACATGTTCTACAGATCTTAGGGTACGGACTGCTTATTCTAAGTGTTTGGTTTGATGGAATAATTGTTTGAATGATGTCGTCTTGTTGGCCACCCATCGAAAACCCTAACTGTCTGTTACAATAGTGTACGGATCACAATCTGTTTTAACCTGTACGCATTCTCACCCTAACCATTATCGAGTTACCGCACGGTGTTCTCCCCATGCCATGCAATACTTGATTCCAGTCGGTCACAGCGATCAAAGACCTAAAGTCTACAAGACTCTTGGTCTTTTAATAGTATTTATTTGGATTCAAATCGTTTTCAGTCTACAAATATTGTTTCATCTGTTCATAATCAATAAAACTATCGTCATAAACGATTCAGTGTTAACGTATTTAATGGTCGTATTAAGAAAGGTAGGCGATTCCCGTGACAAGGTGACCAGAATATGTGTTACGCGTGCTGAGCCGACGCCTTAACCTAAGTGTTGCTTTTGGAATGTGCTATGAACTAAGATATCGATGGCTTAAGTTGTAGGCGAGGAAACATAGGCTTCCCGATTGAGGTCTTCTGGCTAACTGGAATAGGTAATACAACTTAAAATCTTCAGACATCCAGATGAGTTCATTTCTTATTATTATCACCATTTTCGTTGCATTATATTTCCTGATGTTGACACCTACTTCGATTTACTGGCACGAGATACGGGAACTTGTTTTATATCACATCATATTTTGTTTTTCTGTCTCAAATAGCATTCTATTCCCATGTAATGTATATGGAATTCAAATTGATTTTATAAGTACACGTGATATCTTAATATATGTGACTGGATTCTTCATGGATAGATAATTTATTGATATTCCTAATCCAGGGACCACTTGCCACTTCTAAGTCATTCTTTTACCATTTCTAGAAAATAAATAATTTAGTAACGTTTCTTATGCTACTTTCGAGTAGTGTGTTGTGTCCGTGATCACAATTTCATCTTCCTAAGAAACTGATTTGCGTTTTCATGATTATTAAATTGTCTTGGTTCTCGACGTTGTTTTCTGTTTGTACTAAGCTTACATTTTTCACAAGAATAAGGTTAGTTTTTTCAACTAAAACACAGAGCGACTTTAAAGGTCACCTTAACAACAACTGAAATAACCCATAAGACTTCTCTATTTTATCAAAATTCACCTTTCCAGCAGGAATACTGAAATCTGACTGGCTATTTCATCATTTGCCAGGGTGGCCTTCAAAGTCTCATAAAACACAGTAGTCGATTCAACAAAAGTGATAAATGTAGAGTTCAGTACACTGCAGAATAAACACCTTTAATTCCTTGCAAAATATTTGTACTTTATTTCTGATACCTGCTTGTTGGAACTTAGTTTCAATTTTGGTATCAGAGATTTTTCTTCCAGTAGGTCTTTCATTGATAATGGTTCTGGATAGTTTCGTTTTTGTTATTCACTTATAAGGATACCTTTTTGTATCCGTTCACTAGGATTTCTCAATCCAATGCTTACAAACCAGCTCAAAAAACTTCTGAAAAGTCGTGTCTTCACGGCGATATAGTTTCACAATCTCAGGCTCAGTATCCTACTGAAAATCTACCTAGACATAGCCAAAGTGGTTTCCAGCATTCCAATTCTCGTTTATATCCACCTAATGAGAATTTTGACAATTCACTTTTCAGTGATCCACTACGTGTGACAGCAGATAATACAGTTCAGTCAGTTCAAGAAAAACATCAAAAATCAATTTTTCCTTCTAGTGGATGTGATAACATTCATACTACGCCAACACCAAGCTCCATAATGTCCACATCATCAGTATCAACAGAAACTCCCACTCCAACTGCTACACCTACACCAACTCCTGAACAAAGCTCACAATCTCTTGGATGTTATAATAATGATGACAGTTCATTAAATCAAGCACCGTGGTATCAGGCATTGTTACCGAGAGAAATAGCATTTGAACTACTTGCCAAAGAAGAGGTATTGATTGTGTTTTTTTTAATCTTTTTGCAGTGTAAAGCGAATTACATACTTTAGCTTCTGAATTAGGTTTTATCTCAAGTTGTTAATTATGCGGTTTTTGCACTTCCATATTGAGATTACATACACATAAGTATTCAGTTTAATCGTGGTTGTATTGATGATATTGTAAGAGTGTCTTGTACCGAAATATGCATTCGAATTCCTGACGTCTCTGACTGATTTTCTCCCCAATAATATCGTTGATTAGTTCCATATGTTAGTTTAATCTATGTACATTTTAATTTATATCAAGTTATAATGATAGTTTCATTCTTGAAGTTGTACAGTGAAAATGTATACCTTTTTATGAGCACGTATCGTGAATTTTATTGTTATACTAGTTTATGGTATATGTGATTACACGAAACAAGGCCTCATCGTTAAAGAGCATTAATTTCGCTAAAAATAAAAATGAAGACAAATAGAACGAGGCTAGAAACGATAAAGTTACGATAACATTTTGCATGGTATGACAAAAATTGAAGAACAAAATCTTATTTGAACTAGCATGGAAACAGGAGAATCATTAGCGTGTAGGAGTTGAAAGTAGGAGAATGTTTGAGCACTGCTTTTGTGACCTGTTTTTATAATATGTTTAGCTATGGATGAAGAGAGTTGTCTCCCAACAGCGTTTATCAAGGTTTCACACTCCATTTGTTTTTGAAGCTATTTAAGTACATGTTCTGCCACTCTCAACTGCATGACTCGATTGCTTCTCCCTATGTATGTGTGACCACACACATGCAAACTGGTAAACGTAATGAGATGTGACAGATTTTGTTCTTTCCATAATAATAAGCCTACCTCCTTAATATGTTTTCCTGATAGCTGATGTCAGCCTACATCTCAAAGTTATACAATTCAATTCCTCTCTGTATGGTAGAGTGACATGAGGACTTTTCTAAGGAACCGTGTATAGAGTTGACTTCTACAACCGTACATAAGCTTCAACGGATATCCGTTTTCCATAAGTGTTTTAGTCAGTGATTTGATATCTCCATCCATCTTATCTACATGGACAGGATAATACCTAAATTTTCACAATTTTCGTCCGATCCCCTACAAGCGATGTCTAGCAAAATGCCTGTTTAATAGGATCTATCGTATCCGTACACAGATACAGTGGATGAAGATATCAAATTACTGACCAAAACACTTATGAAAAACGGTATCCGTTGAAGTCTATATTACCGTTGTAGAAGTCAGGTATCGCTGAAGCCAACTCTATACGCTGCTCCTAAGAAAAGCGTCCATAACACTCTACCATACAGGGAGAAGTTGAGTGGTATATTTTCGAGACGTATGCTAACATCAACCATTAAGAAAACATATAACGCAGTTAATCTTATCATTGTGGAAAAAGAAAACATGCTTCACCACGAACCTGAACACTTCATCAGTGATTACGTCACATCCCATTGTGTTTACCAATTTACGTATGTGTGGTCACATATACATAGGGAGGAGTAGTCGAGCCATGCAGTTAGGCGTGAGAGAACATGTACCCAAATAGCTTCAAAAACAAATGGAGTGTGAAACCTTGATAAACTCTGATAGGAGACGATCCTCTTCATCTATAGCTTAACATATTTTATAGAAACAGGTCACGAAATAATATCTTTAAAGACTGAAGAATAGAGCTAAGGTGGGAAAATAGGTTGATAAAATCTCTTGTATGCAAAGTAAGGGTGTGTGGGTTATAGGTTAAGCGATACAAAAGAGATGAAGACGAACTACCTATGGGTTTTTTTTAACTCTAGAGATCTGACATCTCACTCTAAAACTAATGTATTTTTGATGAGAAATGTGTTGATTAATTGCAGTTAAAGTTAACAAACAACTCAGACACTATATGGTTCTGTGGTATAGTCATCTATTTCCTGACACATCAGTTTGCAATAAATACAATCAAAGCATAGACTAAATGCTATACATCCACTTTCTGAAGTATTATGATGCCTTAATTCTCAACCTTTCTTCATTTCTTTTGGAATGGTTGTATTGATCTAGCGTAACTCAGTAAATCTTAGCCTATAACAGACATATAACGCAATGGGTTGAGATCCTGAGCATCGAAGTCGATGTAGTTGGTTTTCATTTTAACACAAACTACTAATGAAATTTCCTAAACATTCACTTCAATTTCCCTTGGTATCCTCGTTATTATTATGTGATATATCAGTTAGCACTTCGATTATACCAATTTTTGTAATTTTATCTTCCAATGCCTCTTATTTTCTAGCATAATATCATTTTCACATTTCAGGTTGGTAGCTTTATAGTCCGTAATAGTGCCACTCACCCCGGTTGTTGTGCTTTATCTGTTCGTGTGCCGAATAAAGATAACCCTATTGGAATAACACATTATTTGATACAGAAAACAAATCGAGGTGTTCGCTTAAAGGTTAGATATCCTCATCTAGTCTACAATCTATGTATTTTTATTTAATATTGACAGCTGTATCTTTTACTTTGATGAGGTATATGGTGATCTTATTTATGTGAAGGTAGTGTTAATCACACAATGACATCATTTGGCAAACCATTGAAAATCAATATCAACATAGGACCGGAGATTACTGTGTAACCGTCCAAGTTACTACACCTCATATCAGCACAACAAGTAACAAAGTATTAAGATGAAGAAAGGAAGAGAAACCAATCTAAAGCAGTAGAAAGTAGTAAAACAGAGGAATGAGAAAATGCTTAATTCAGTATAGCGGTTGAGATGAAGATGGATACATTTGTGTCACTGACATCGATTCTCAGCCATATCATCTACAGTCTCCGACCGCTGGTTTTCGTCGTCACATGGATACCAACCGGCTGGTCTGCATCTCCCTACGTGACTCAAACCAACAGTCAACGATTTCTTGAAGTGACGCCATGTTTTAGTCTGGCCATCCTGAGCCTTTTTGTAGCCTGAGCATACTTTAACCAACATTGCAAGATGAGGTAGACGGTGAGTGGGCATGCATAACACATATCCTAGCCATCTTAGTAGATGAAGGTTCACGACTTTATCAACTGACTTTCCCCTTCCCCCCTAAAACTCTACACCTGACTTCTACGTTACTAAATTAATGACACCACGACACACGGCCTGTGCTATGAAGTCAACACTCGTCAAACACCAGAAGCCTTCTCATGTACTCTACGTTAAGTGATCATGTTTCACAGCCATACAGTTGAATAGAGCAGCACAGTACACTCTATTTACTCTTAATCGGGAGTCGAATATCGCGGCGGCGCCACAGATCGCGTAAGTTGACGAATACCAATCGAGCCTTTTGGATCCGTACAGAGATTTCGTTGGTCATTGAGCCACCAGGGCTGATTCGACTTCTCAGGCAAGTGAAGTGTTCAACACACTCAATACCACTCTGTAGTGCTATCTAGGTAGCGCTGAGGACCACTCCCATAGCAACAATCTCCATTTGGGTGGCGAGAAGCGCATCTCAAATTTCCACTCGATGTGTCCAGAAGACTTTGTATCCTCTCAGTGTCTTCACTTAGCAGAACATATCGTCTGTGTACTCTAAATCTACCAAAGATTCTCCTGTGATTAGACCAATCTTTGTGATGTCAGATGACAAGGAGGAGACCTCCTTGAGAACGTTTATCATCATCATCATCATTATCAACATAGGACCAGGCATTACTGCGTAACGGTCCGAGTTGCCACACCTCATATCAGCACATCAAGTAAAAAGGTAGTGAGGTGAAGGATGAAGATAAGTGAATGCAGTCAAAAGAAATATAAAGTATGAGAAGAAAGGAAAGAGGAGTGACAAAATAGTGAGATTCGGTATAGCGTTGTTAAGATGAGGATAATGTGTGTATACATCTGCGCCACTGACTTCGGTTCTGAGCCATATCACCTAGGGTCTCCAACCACTGGTTCCTCTTGTCCCGTGGACCCCAACCACCTAGTCTGCATCGTCCTACATGGCTTAGACCAACAGTCAGAGACTTCATACATTGGTGCCATGTTTTAGTCTGGCCACCTCGGGCCTTTTTCCAGCCTGAACCCACCTCAGCCAACATTGTGTGACGAGGCAATCGGTGACTAGGCATACGTAGTACGTGTCCCAACCATCTCAGTCGATGAAGGTTCACAACCTCGTCGACTGACTTACCTCTTCTCCCTAAAACTCTACACCTAACTTCTGCATTACTCACATGGTGACACCACGGAATACGTCCTATACTACGAAGGCAACGGTGGTCAAATACCTGTAACCTTCTCATGTCTTCCACTTTCAATGGCCATGTTTCACAGCCATACAGTAGAACAGAGCGGACTGCTGTGCAGTACACGCGACCCTTAATAGACAAACGAATATCACGGCGGCGCCATAGGTGGCGCAAATTGGCAAAAGCCAATCGAGCCTTTTGTATCCGTGCAGAAATCTCATCGGCAACTAACCCACCGGAGTTGATCCTACTTCCCAGGTAAGTGAAGTGGTCAACACACTCAACCACTTCACTCTCTATCGTTAACCGCGGTACCGCTGAAGACCAGTCCTGGAGCAATAATTTGCATTTGGGTGGTGAAAATCGCATCCCAAACATTCTCAAATTATGAGAACGTTTATGACAAAAGTGAACAGGAATAGAGAAAGTGGATACTCTTGAAAGACAACTCACCACAGACTCTAACGCTTCTACAGGTGTTTGGGTAAAAAACCTTTGACAGAGTGATATACTTATTCAGTACCTCTTCCAGTGAGAGACAAAACCATAAGACCTCGGCCGACGGGGTCAAACGCCGCCTTCGGGTCGAAAAATACAGCTCGTGTCGGTAAGTGTGCCTGTGTTCCAGAACCTGGCGCAATGAATATCTGGTCGATACAACCACTATCCAACAGATCTTTGTAGCGTGGTAGGACGTCGAGGGGACAAGCGTTCCAACCAATGTAGCTCGTTGGGTCATTGCGACTACAAGCCTGATCACCACGTCAACGTAGTAGCTATATCGGTTAGGACCATTGAAAACCTGGGAGGACTGGGTAGTTGCTTCGTTGTACTATGGGACCACTCAGCAGTATGTACTCACGACCCCGCCATACACCTCAAACTAAATTTCTGCATAGTTCCAATTAGTGACGTGCTTCGAAATAGATATCCCGAACTCCTAATGAGAAGTCGTGACCTGCGTGATCACCCAGATTAAAGGTGAAGTGAATGCCAAATGAAGACCTTGGTGGATAGTCGCGCTATAACGCAGATTAATCGAAGTGAGAAACCGTGGATCATTGAACTTCGACCTAATGGTTGAATGGTTAACGCGTGAAGGTCCTGAGTTCGATCCCTGGCGGGTTGGTGTCTTGAGTGCGTACTTGTAAGGAGTCCCATATTAAGAACAAACAGCTGTCCATTACTCTCAGGTTTTCAATGGTTCTCCAACTAATGTCAATCCATTATGAAAACTGCTTCGAAACTGTATCTTTATTTAATATCATAGTGGTGCATTGATGTATGTATACATCCACATACTGAAATAACATTGAGTTTCTGCCTAAAATATGAATAAAAGGTGAGCAATATTTTAGTGTACGTCTTGACGTGGCTATTTGCAGTTCAATACACCTACATTATTGTGGTATTGTACTTGTGACTAAAAAATTTTCATCAGACAAACACGCTAGTGTGCTAATGTATTCATAACTACTGAAAAATTCTCTTCTCTAATTATCCACCGGTATATAGATTATGGAAAGTTAAAAAAACACGGTCAGCGTTCAGACCAGGTGAATTAGTTGACGCACTGCCGGTAATTGTCCAGAATTTAGAAGACCAACTAAAAACTTTTTTCTGACAGTCATAGAGACTGTAGTTCAGCTTCATAATTAATTGACTTGCGCCTCTCCTTTATCAAAGTATAGTGTGTTTCTATAAAAATTCCTTACAGTTGAAACTTTATCATATGCATTCATTATTCATTTGACAGACTTTTAACTCCGTAGTTAAATCACATAGTCCAGGCTGAAAAAACTTGAGCTCTAAGTACAATAAACTTCCATGTTGAGTTTATTTACACTAGTGGATCATACAGGAAAACTGGTCGATTAATTTCAAGCAGTTATAATAGCTAAACATCATATATGATTGCCGATAAATGTCATTCGGTTCAATGTACATGGTTTGCAAATGTCCACATCTCACAAAAATAGCTTATGAGAACCTTTCGGATGTGGCGATTGGCTGATAAATGCAACTCTGTGACTTGAGGACTTAAAATAATTTTCGACTGTCCAATCCCAAATATGTGGACTGGAATTTCAATCTAGGTTTGATTGATTTAAATTCAGTGTCTAGGCTAATGTGCTACACTATCTGCGGGACCTAGTTTTCAGACATTTTATTTTAGAAATATACGATTCAATCTAGAGAATTGTGGAGATCTATTAATTGATTTCAGGCCAGAATTCACCATGGACTGACATCAGTTAGAGGAACATTGGAAACCTAGGAGCACTGGACAACTGTTTCATCCTAGTATGGGACTCGTCAGCAGTGCGCACCTATGACCTCGCCGGGGATCAAGCCCAGGACCTCCACGCTCCGTGGCCAGCATGTTACCATTGAGCCACTGGGTCGGAACCAAATGGTCCATTTTTTCTACTTCTGTCAGTACACAACTGTACAGTCCTGTCAGGTTCCCAATGTTCCTCCAACTGATGTGTGTTTATGATCGATTTCAACCTGAAATATATTATTCATAACTTTTTCCTGTAATTTTGATTGAAATGCCTAAATTTGGATTTTTCATGATCTAAAAGGGATTGGACAAGGAATGGCCGTCATTGCAAGCTCTTGTTACTCATTTGACTGTCATTCCTGAAATGCTTCCATGTCCTCTCAAACTTCCTCAGTATACTTCAAATCCAGTCTTTACACAATTTGACCCTCAATTGGCAGACAGTTCATCGAATGAAATCATCAAACAACGACGTAATTACAATATCCGATCGTTACGAACGGATGTAGGTGATAATAATCGCGTCAATGATACTGATTTATTCAGTCATCATCCCCAACGTTCTCTTCATTCAGTTGCAGATCTCCCTTGCAGACCAGTGCCGCCATTATGTGCTACTCTTTCTCATTTAGATACAACGAATTCTGATGGTCAAAATTTCTCATCCAACAACTCGACAGCCCAAGATGTTTCTACTCCTGGTTGTTATCAAGTTTCAAAACTTTCACAGTCGAAATCAAATGTCCCTAATTGGTTACTAACTCAATTGAATGACGATAAGAGACAAATATCAACTAAATCTACAACAAGCAGTCCGAATCAAAAAACAGTTAGAATGGATTATATACATTGGAAACAAAATTCTGTAGATTTAGCATCTATTTCCCAATCTGAATATGTGGATGACAGATCGCTTAGTGAGGCTAATCATAGTGGTCATAAACTAAGTTACACAACAAATGATTTATCTAAGAATAGTGCTTGTTTAATGTTGGATTATGTAGAAGAAGATGATGATGAAGATTATCAACGTTTGTCAGATTTTTCTTCCATCCTGGCTGATTTAAATCTTGTTAACGAAAGGCCTTTGACCAGTTGTTAGGAATGGTCTTCTAAGAAGATTTCTCCGAGTCCATCGTTTGTTATTGTTAATATCTGTTCTTTACTAAATTCATTTCATCCAACTGGTTTCCATCTTCTGTCATTGTAGTTATCTTGCAATGATCATTGCATCATTTGTAATGATAAGCAAGTCAAAATGTTTTATTTTTTATTTTGTTTTATTTATTTATCTTCTCCATAATTTATTGATCAATGAATTGTGCGGGATGCTTCAACTGTGTACACTTATCCAAATGACTATTATTATTATTATTAATTGTAGTTATTACACATAAAAAAAGCTATATATCTCTCTCCGGAAGAAATAAATTTGAAGCTTCTGTTTGTCACTAGTCTACAGCCTCCATCCGACTGTGAACTGCACAAATACCAGGTCAGGTCACTTTTTGCTACCTCTGTTGGATACTTCTGGTTTCGTACTACTGTTTTCATGATATGATAATGAACCGAAGATCTATTATTGTATTGGTCAACTCATTTTGGCTCTTAACTTGCATACATAGAAACAGTTAGTCACACACAAAATATATATATATATATATATATATATATATATATATATATATATATTTCAGAAGAATGTGAATATCACGTCTTAGTAAAAGAATAAACCCGACCCTTTTTTGTTTCTTTCAATGAAAAATGCATAAAGAGGATTTCTAATGTCACCCCTTTGTCTGCATGTAAATTGCTTGCTGTTTTTTTCTTTCTGTTGTTCTTATTTAATGTTCCGATGTTACTTCAGATCATCCAAGAAAACAATATTCAATAATGATATGAGATTGTTTAATGAATAATGTTTTTTTTTGCACATACATATAGCAGTGAATCTACATCCAACTATTTCATCAGGTTTGTGCACAGTGGACTAGTTGTAAACGTTAGCTGTTGTATTTGAATCCTGTGATTAGGCAAACTTGCCAAAGTCTTCTTATAGCTTGAAGACTTTAGATGATATCTATAGTTAGGGGTTTTCAAATAGTACCAGCTGATTTCCCAGTACACTATTTTTATCATTAGCCGTTCAACCTGTAATGAATACTACTGTATTACAATTGGACAACGTACATTCAAAATACACTTCAACTGCTGTATATTTCGTTGCTAGTGTGTGCCGGACTTAGAAACATGTTTATTTCCTCAAATATTATCTTTCGCATTGGTTATTCATCATTTAAGAGAATGGATGCTTCGTCGTTTTGGATAAGTTTTGCACTCTTACATCTACACCATAACAACAAAGTTTCTTTCTCATATAAACTGTGATCCTCTCCGTGTTATTGCTTGTATTATACCGTCGTTGATTGGACCGAATTGATCGGTCTCTATTGGCGTGTGCCAATAGAGACCGATCAATTCATGCCAATCAACGACGGTATAATACAAGCAATAACACTGAAACTATACCCGTCGCACAAAGAAGTCGCTATCGTGGCTCGGTGGTGTGGTGGATGACGCTCTGGCGTTTGAAGTGATCACTCCCGAGTCTCGGTGGGAACAATACCAACCACTAGGAGGAAGGTACATCCAGCTGACGAGTTCCAAATAGGACGAAATGCGCATCCTGGATTCCACTGCTAGCTGCTCTCCATCCTTACCGTGATCCTTTCACTTTATATTTATTTAGCAGTAAGCATATTGTGGCTTTTGACGACCCTTGAAAATACGTTGGTCTTTTATGTTACTCCATAATAGCTTTCAAACCTGTAAGGGTTGACATTTGCTTACAGATTCTCGGCGACTACTCATTAAAGAACGAGTGCATTTCACTGCAATCCGCTCTGTAGAAAATATGAAATAGGCAGAGGTGTCTTCGCAAGATTGCGCGTGTACTGGGATCACCTCACGAGCGAGCGTTGGCAAGACTAGGCATGAGGTACTGGGCGAGTTAGTCAGTCAGTTCGGGAACCTTCACCCACTGAGGTGGTTTACACATATGTTGTGCATCCCAAGCCGCTTCCTGGCTTACAGTATAATATTGACCAAAATAGGATGAGAATTACAGGTGGTCAGGCCAAAACTTGTCATCAGTCCATTAAGTTTTTAACTGTTGTTATGAACTATGTAGAATATCTGGTTGGAATCAATAGCTGGAAACTTCTGATGACATGGTCCACAGTTGATCACATTGGTGGAGGTGCATAGACTCTGTCATACTAGAAGTCTTGCATATATTTTTACTAACCCATATCTACTTATTCTCTTTCCTCCCATACACTCTCGACTAGCTTAACATCACTCTTTTTCTACCCTCTTGTCCTTCGCATGCTGCTGTGAAGCGTGGCAGCCTAAACGGATGCACTTCTCTGTCAGATTCTACTTTGATTTTTATCTGTGATGTACACATGATCTAATCGTCAGCAGGGAGTAATGAGCGAATAGATGAAACTGGTGACTACGACTAGTGGAATAACTAACGGTCACAACCATAAGACAGTTAGTTGAGAAAACGTTTCTCAAATGAGCATCAGTTAATAAATACAACTAGCTCACAGCAACTATTATAGCAAGTAAATTAGATATCAGTGGAATTCCGTTCACCAGGTTATGAAGCCTATAAATGACTTGTGAATGAATTATAAGTAATTTTATGATTAGTCAGTGTGGAACAGTTATTCTCCGTGACTGGTTATCATTAAGGTATGGTTTCTCTGGGTAGTTTTCAACAAAGAAAGATTTATATCAGTCATTGCAATCTAGGTTTATTAAATAAAACTAAACCAGTTTATTGTTGTTTCTTATTGGTTTCAAGTAGACTCAGGTAAAGGTTATACTTCTAATTCAAGCATACTGGAAAACCTTTGAAATAACGGTAAATTAAACCGTCCGGGAAATGACACGTTTGGACGCATACATTTAGCGCACGTTAGTTGTCCACGGAATTCTGAATATTTCTGAAGTCCAACTTACTCGTTGTTGGAATGGGAATCAAAACAGTAAAATGAAGTCTTCATACGGCTAGACTGGTATTAAATTACCGTTCTGTTTATTCACCTGGTCAATTCATAGCAGGTGAATACACTGGCTGTGTCACTTCCACTGACATTCCCAATTAGCTTCACAAGCGCAAGCTTTCGAAGAAGAACCTTTTGACTATGTTATCAGCTGTCTAAATGTGGAATTGAAACTTAGCATTTTGAAAGTTAAATCCTACAAAATGCAAACCCCAACTGCTTATTATGTCCAAAATACTGCTTAAAGTTTAAAACAATGTGACTTAGTAGTCTATAGTGTTTCCAAGTTCTGTGTATAAGGGTGTTGTGTTGCTCAAATGAATATATATATATATATATATATATATATATATATATATATATATATATATCTACTAGGGGTCTATGGGAATTTTATTTTCAAGATTGTATTCATCATGGACTGATATTTTTACAAACTTTAGCCGCCACTTTTACATGTATTTACAGTAATTTTATGTAGCCTGATTTATACATAAGTGGACGCTTGTGCTATAAGCTTAAAATTCCACCCACAACGGTCGCTTAGTTTCTCCATAATGGAAAAAGAGGTAATATAACGGAAGGTATATTTAGAACGTCAATAATATGTACAAAATACAAGGTCTATATATATTACAATAATACAATAGCCTAGGCTTACTAGATTTAAATTCTATTGATTTTTTTCATCTCTAAATATGTTATATCATTTTGCAATCTCTCGACACGTACTTCATGGTTTTCATCAACATGATCTGACTAAATGTCTGCATCATTTACTATTTCTTGATGAGTATTGAAGGGGTTAGTAATGTTCTCATCCACTGACGTAACATGATTTATATTATCAGGCTTCCTGAATTCATTTTCAGCTTCGCTACGTCCATCACTGAAGTATTTACGAAGTCTTTTTCAAAATCTGAGGATTTATGGAGTAGATTCTAGTTGAATATCATCCAGCATTTGCTTGAATTTCTTAACAATCCTCCGTTATAAGACTTTTATTATAGCGTTGTACAAAAGCTTGAAATTCTTCATTAGAAAGAGTTGCCATACTTTTACTCGCCACCACTTTTACATACCTCTAATTACCGCTTTTTTTTAACCCTTGCTGTCACTACTACATATGTGGCTTCTTATAAAGATTTTTTCAGTCGGAGTTTCGAGAAAAAACACGTGAACCAAGGTGTAAGTATCAGGTTGGCTGAAAAGGCTCTAACAGCTTACGCCTACTTATGAAGATTTTGGCAATCTTACTCCACAATATAACAGATACCAGTTGGAGAACCTGAGAGCTTCCTCATTACTGATTCATGTGTACCACAACCGTTAAAATCGGGAGTACTGAAACCTGAGAACTAAATCAATGTATCGGCAGTTTAGAAACGTATATACACATCGACTGTTGCTTACAAATTACTTCGATTATTTTACACGTTCTGTAAGCGTTAGTGAATGTCTGAGACAGTTTCATTAAACACATCATATTAGTAGGTATTTCGGTTTGCGATAGATTCGATGACCAAATATCTGGTGCGGAGTAATGGTAACACTTCATACACCTACTGAGAGTCAGTTATGCAATCTAATAAAACAACTTACAGCAATCCAAGGACAGTTTGCATTCTGATTGCTGGATGTGGCAGGCTGCATGAAGCGCCTATTAGCAAATCGAATAGCCGAATTCACATTTTATAGGTATACACTTAAACTTACTTATAAACTGACAGTTAACCATGAATCTAGTTTGGTTTTTTATTCGGTTGGAAAACTGGGAGGAACAACTTTAGGCAAATTACGTTCTAACTGGCAAAGAGAAACCCTAGCTGCGTTGAGTAAACGTCTTAACAACCATTAATTCCTTACACGTGGAGACTAGCCAGGTACTCAACAAAACTCAGACAAGAAATCACTTGTCGCAATACTTCAGTCTGATCATGCAAAACCTTTACCAGTCTAACCTTATATTAACGAACATTGCACGCTAAGATGAATGGTCGTTCATCCTGCGTAACACATGTCCGAAATACAACTGTAAGTGCAAGACCATAAACCCATCGAATGACCTACCTTCCTTGTCTACCATTCTGTCTAAACTCAAAATTGCACAATCCACTTTTCCATTATGCTTCAACAATGCTTCGAAGGAATTTATAGTTGGAAATTTGCAACTCCGTGATATCATCCAGGTTTTGAGTTCTTATCTGAGCTGTACATCAGAACTGAAAAGGCTTTTGTGTAATGCACCCTGATATGTAGATCTATGTTGTGCCGGCACCGTATATGAAGTAGGTTGGTGAATTCTAAACGAGTATTTCATTACATTGTTATTATTCCTGGAAGCCACTTAATTAGGGTCATGACAACTCGAAAAGGTGATCATATTTAACTGATGATGTAAGAGTAGAGCTTGGTTAATATAATTCCTTATTACATTCTATTTGATTTAGTACAAATAAACGGTATTATTTACTGGATGACGTCCCGAACAGAATTTTGTTATTCATATACATATCAACGTTAACAACATATCCTGTCTATATAGTCTTATTTCGCCTCCTTCATTTGACGTATGGGTAGTACAATTCCCCGAATATCTTGAATGGAAACGAGAATTCAAAACCTCTACAGTGTTACCTATGGGAGAGATAACTCAAGGATTCCACTCAGGATTCTTAGCAAAGCTAAGATTGATGTAGCAATTAAACCCAAAAACTCACTAAGAGACAACCTTTGCAGGCTAAAAGATTTTATAAGACAAAATAATCTAGCCTGTCTAAATCCGCGCAACGACTGTGACGTCAAGCACAGAGGTTAAAGTAGCTGGATGGGGTCAATCAGAACAGCAGAGTACAAAAACTTAACCAAATCAAGAATGATGAACCTTAAGACTAGGAATTTAGAGAAAAGCTCAGCTATTGCAATGCACACAGCCACACAGTAGGACTGGACAGAATGACAGTCCTTAAAATAAATTTAGTGGGTGGGGGGAGAGATTGGTTGGTAACTGGAGCTTTCTTTATAGTATCAACACTAAACATATGCAATAGAAATGATTCAGCAACAACACCAAATACTTCGAGAATCCTACTATCCATACGACAATTAGTGAATAAGGACTATGAAAACAGGATGTGAAGTTAGCTTTGATACTAATGTGAACAGCATATTCTGTTTGGAACGTAAATAATGCTGTTTCACTGTGCGACATATCAGATAAGCAACCTAGCGCTTTTGACCACTTCATTCACCATCCAATGTCCAGTTGTTGAAGTGTATCATATCAGAAACATGTTTGAAATGTGTCACACGAACTTGCGTCGTCCCATGTGGTCCCCAGAAAATTGTGTATTTTACATCTTCACCTAACATAATTATGTCATTTTTGCACTCCAGGTTAACCAGCTGAAAGCTTACAGGTAATTCATCTAGATCAGCATGTCTTTCATGGAACATTAGTAGAAGTGGTAGGCATACTTCACGATAGTCATTCAGATGACAACTCACTTTAATCTACTATACAGGTATTTCCATTTATGCAGGGACTTATACAAACTCGGACCGGTGCATTATTTAGGTTTAAACACATACTAAAAGCAGAACATTATTGTTTCATTAACCAGCCTAACAGAAATATCATCTATCGTTAACTATTGCCAGTATTCATCAAGTCAAACACTGTCTTAGCTTTTACTTATAACCAGAACTGACCAAGAACATTTCATTGTTAGTACACAATAGCTAGATATGATTACTATCGTCGATATATTTTTAAGATGTCGCCAAGATAAGTTTATGTGTGACTCAAACTTCCCAACTGGACGTTTTACACTTTACAGCAAAGCCGATAGCTCTTAACAAAAGTCATCTTTTAGTATTGTTTGAACTACAGTTAGTGCGTTAGTGAGGATTCACCGTCAATATCAAAGCGTGTTACTGTTGTTTCGAGTTCTTGCAGATTCATTTATCCATATAAACAATTGCCGTCAACTGAAACTCAGTAAATAAGTCAGCTTACTGCACTAAGACGTAATATTAAGCCATTTAGGAAAGCAATTGGTATGACGCCAAACTGAACTAATACACGAGATGGACTTATGCTGCATAATAACTGGTTCCTTGCAAGTTAGAGCTATTCCCATTATATCCATACAATATTTGTAGAAGCATTAGAACACATCGCTAGTCCGGCAGTAAAAGGTTACAACAGAATTTCGGTAAACCTTAAACCAAAAGTTCGAACACTAATCATATTTAGATACTGATTGCATCTAGTAGCTGTGGCTTATTGGCTTAGGCATCTATTAATCAATGTATAGAACATGAGTCCGAATCTGTACCACCTACCACTGAATGAGAGTTAAACGACTGGGTAGTTTCATAAGCCATCACATAATGCATTTCATTTTTAGCTATACTTCTGAGTACTGTGAAAGCGTAATCTGTCGATCGAATTTCATACATAGATATGAGAAATCATGTTCCCTTTTTTCAAGAACCTAACCCCAAAAGGTTATATATGAAAGCTATATAAGACTAATTCTCAGAAATGTTTTATTGATTGAGACCTAACGTGCTTTTTCTCAACAGTAATTTCTTTTCAAAAATCATCCAAAATGTGAGGCTGAGTTTTCTTAAAAACAATTACATTGGACAGCTGACCACAAATGAAACTGTTTAACATAAATTACAAGATTGACATTATTTTACAATATTATGTACAAGAAAACAACCTAACCATAATTAACAGGAGTACATTTGCATATTAGGTAGAAAGACTAGAAAGTAATATGAAAAAACATTCAAAGATGTGCAGAAAAACCACTCTAGTAAGTAAAATGCTGACACAATCATCGAAAGACATAGGTGGATTGGAGACAGGATTTCACAACATTATTAGTTTTTGGTAAGTTATTTGATATGCATTCGTGTCATGAGGTGTACCTTTATAATTCTGTTTCAAAAGATAACCACTCTCGAGATTTAGGGGGTTGTGACATTGATCTGTAATTGAACTTCGAATGACTTTTTCCTTTGTACTTTTGCGAATGATTATCTTTTGCTGTTATATTATTAAATACAGACGGGTGTGAAGTGTTTTGGTCAGGAAACCGTGAATCCGACTCTTTCGATGTAATTTGATAGGTAGACTGTGAGGTTAAAGGAAGACGTGATGACATCATTGCACTAGGACAAAGTAAGTTTATTCCAGCCTTAGAATATTTAAAATCACTAGAAGTGGGTGAACAATGTAAACTATTTTGTCTTGGAATCGGATGAGTAAATAATCGCTGACACATTCTTCCTGAAGGGAATGGTAACACATCGCAGGCGGATTTGCAATTACTACCAATTGAGTTAGCATTTGAGCCGGCCACTTTTCTGCCAAATGTACCTTTATTGTCTTTAGACATCCAGGATGTACTGGATAATTCTTTTTGGCTGTTAAGATCACGCTGATTATCATAATAATAGTAAAAATAATGGTGGTGATATTGTTGTGGTGATGTGCTCTTTCTCATGATGGTCTCATAGTTACAATTCTGTTGTAAGGGTGAGGTAGTATTCAAAACTATTGGAGAACGTGTACGAGTGTTATTACCATTGAGTACACCCACGGAGGAATTAAGATCAATTTGAGGATTTCTGCTAATATGCGCTGGTTTAATAGACCATCTCTGAGCAGGCGAACGCTGCAACTGAGCACCTACAGAAGAAGAACGTGTTTGACCGACTGCTTTTCGCTTGTTAGTATCTTGATATGTGATACGACTACAAACCAGTTCAATTTCAGAAGAGCCAGGAAATTCAGTTCTTTTTTCCATATCCGTAACCGAAGAAACGATTTGTTTCGAAGTGTTATGCTTATCATCTTTGCTAATATCTTTTATTGAATCTCCCCTGACCAAAATAGGTTCAAACTTCTCTATGAGAGATGGCAGCGGGTTATGTACAGACGTTTCCTGAATGGGATGAGATGTATTTATGTGAGTTGTTCTGGAGGATAAAGATGAAGTACTCCACTGATCGGACCCCAACACTGTCTGTGGAGAAGCTCTCTGACAAATAGGATGATTAGATAGGTCTGACATCATTGGGTGGACTGACATCTTAGAACGACCCATATTATTTTCTGAAGCATTCATCGAGTATTTATCTGATTTGTTGATTCGTAAAACACAAGTAGGTTTCGAACGCTGAATTGCCGGTAAAGGAGGAATCCCATTAACAGTTCGGTGGGACAATCCTAGATCAAGAACTTGAGTAGAGCTTGGTGGTCGACTATCACTCCCAAGAGACCCTGGTGAACTATCAGATCCAGCAGACCCATAACCAGATGAAGTCTGAGAGAAAAACTTATTAGATTTACCTTCCAGAAAATGAATAAAATTTCCAGAACCGTGATCAGCCACTGTGTTTTGGGTATTAGAAAGGCTAGGATTTTGGTGGACGGAGGACTTTTCACTTATTCTAGACGAGACATTTGAAATGCAGGTATTTTCATTTCCGAACTGATCAGAATTTGTCAACGGTTCATTAATAATAAATTGTGACTGAGTGTCAGAATTAGTGTTTATCATAGGTGCTGCGACTAATGTAACATCTATTTCAGCTCGACTATTTATTTCTTCCCAAGATACCTTCTTTAAGTCGGAAATATCATCCAGAGAAATATTACTCAGGCCTTTTGAAATATCTGGGTTAATGGTGGTCACTGAATCAGGGGATTCAGCAGTACTAGCCATATTATTCATAGACGTGACGCCTGTAGGAGTTTTGCGATCCCAAATGCTATTTGCGCTTGCGTCTTCTGAATGATGTAAATGTGGTAAAGGAAGTGCTTTAAGCCACTCTAATACGTCATGAGGTTCTCTGTCATATCGAACAAAAATACTGTACTCATTAGTGAGCGATATTTTGGGCGTTGAGTGTGATCCTTTGTCAAGCTGAAACCAAAAATAACCACTATGTAATACTCTTCGTTCGGATAAAACACTAATTAAATAACACTGAATGCCTATGAAGTTTTTAAAATGAATAAAAACTGAGGGTTACTGATTAAAAAAATTCATTTGGAATCGTTGTGCAAAGATTCCGTAGATTTCATTATTTTTTACTAATCGTTTTGAAGAAACTACTTATTTGTACATAAATCTGCTTAAATAGTCACAATTAATGATACAATATCTTATGTCGAAGTAGTGACAAGCGATTTTATCCTTGAGAATATAATAGCAGCTTAGTACTTTATCATTCACTTCCATTTTGATTGTAATGGTGTTTTCTATCGAAAACTGTCACTACAGGCAATTAACACTGGTAAAATGCTTCTTAGGAACAACCAGCACTTAGAGTGATACAGTTTCACTGCAGGTAGTTACTGGGATGGAGTAGCTGTAAAAATATGACGTCTTGTCCTTAACTGGTTTCAAAAATAGCAGAGAATATTTCAAAAGGATGGGACAAAATCTAGATCAAACATACCCGGAAGGGCTGACCTGAATGACCCCCAGTAGATGTCCATTTAGAATTCGCACTCAAAATTATTAGTCAAATACTCTCAATACCAAACCAATCTCTTCTTCAGTTACATCGAGTAAAAAAGACGGAACAGTAATATGGCGGAAAATTCTTACAACTTCCGTTGTGAAAATCTTAGTAGTTCTGCTGCTTTCAAAAGTTAGTTTCTCAGTGGTAGGAGTCTCGATGGCAGTTCAGGTATCACCTTTAGTGCTACTTCGAAAGTAAGTAAATTGACCCAACTACTTATCAGCATCTATGGAAGTCCCTTCTTATGCTTTGGAGCACGTTGAAGCTTGATTTAGTCTGTTTTCTAGACCAATCTGTCGTAGGTTTAGTAGCGCCGACTTTCGACCACTGTATTGGCCTTTTTTATCGTGGTCAATGTTGTTGAGATGTTAGTATTTGTTTGAACGTTATCATCAAACCAACAATCGATTACGGTAGATACAAGGATACTGCTTTTAGATACTGAAAGACTCAGGAACAGAAAACAGATTACAGCCACAATGACGACGACGACCTAGAATACGTCACAAACAAATGAAAATACTTAAAAAGATTCTGTAAAACTAGATTAGTTCAATAAGTAAAAAGAAAAGATCTAATTCATCCAATGAAGTCACTTAAAAAAGCTGTCTTGATCATGAAGTGAGATGACCTTGCCAGCCTGTTGCACAATATTTTCGTGTAACAACATCAGTGAAACACTATGATATAAGAGCGAAGACATGTCGATCAACATGGCAAACGTTTCAACTGAAAATTCTCGAAAACTTTTGTAACAGTAATATGAAAGAGTGCGAGATAATTCCAAAAGCTATGGCCTTCAAATGAACTAGTCATCAACAGACCTGCAGATCTGGATCTTTTCATAAACTTATCGAGAACAATACCGGTAATTGATTTCTGATTACCAATTGCTGCTCATAACAAAATGAAACGAATTAATATCAAAGTGAGAAGTCCCACTACTGATTAGCGGCCCAAGTTGCGATCCCTTGTATCAGCACATCAAGATATGACACAAAAATGTAATCAAGACAGCATTAAGTCACAAGACGAAGAAAGAAGATTAAGTAAACTACAATACGTCGCATCACAACTACAATCAAGATAATGTATGGATGCATATGTACCACTATGATTGACTGAGTAATATCCCATTGACTTCCATAAGCACGGGGATCCTAACGTAGAAGTCTATATTCCTCTACACTGCTCAGACTAACCCAGAAACTCGATGAACTGATGTCACGTTAAAGTGTAGCTATCTTTAATCTTTTTCCAACTTAAACTTATTTCACGTAACCATGTTGCGGTAAGCGGTGATTCGATAAGTATAACATATGTTCAGCCATCAAACTCAAAGGTTGTACGAAGGTTTACAACACCATTCACTGATTTACCCACGACTCTGCTGGGCCTGTCTGACCTATATATTACTAGCATAGTAGTTCAGCGACACACTGCCATCGTTATTAAGACAATTGTGGTTGAACGCCTGTAGTTCATTTATGTCACCTACCTTTAATGATCGTCTTCCAGTCACAGAGTAGAATAAACTGAAATGGTCTGAAGTACACTCAGTCTTCGGTCGGGATCCATTGATAACTAGACAACAATCCAAGTGGCTTAAGTTAGCAGGAGTGAGTCGAGCTTTTGTATCCATGCCAAAATTTCGTCGCTGGAAACTAGTCATTTAGCAACAATTTGCATCAAGGTGAGAAACCTATCTCAAACATTCTCGAAGTGTCACTTGTATCAAAATCCCTTTGCTTCTTAGTGCTCTCACATAACCAGGATATATTTTGCAAACCCTGTAAAACCAAGTGAGTTCTCCATAAACATGTTTATGATAAATCTACACCCCAGTGGTGAGAGCAAACATACTCGACGTATACGTATACAACTCACCTAAAATCTCATCACACACTTTGACAAGACAACGGGTCCGGACAGTGTTTGGACCTAGCAAAGCTGCCCAGATTGCAAAAGAGATGAGAAGGTATGGCATCGAAGTGCTAGGAATCTGCGGGAGCAGATGCAATGGAAGTGTACTCTCCAAGCTGTCAACTGGAGAGTCAACAATCCACTCCGGTATTGTCACCCAGAGGACAACCACGAACACAGTGTTTTTGAGTGGCTATCAACACGTTTGCAAGAGCATCAAAGGCTCTCCTGCAGTGGGAACCAATCTCATCCTACAGCATCATGACAGCAAGATTCAGCTCAAAAGGAAGGAAAGTCACATTCATACAATGCTACACTACGCACCTGAAAATAATGCAGATGAAGAGAAGAAGGAGGAATTCTATAGACAACTGCAATTAGTGCTGGATAAGACCCCACTCCAGTTGGAGACATCAAATTCATTCCAATGGGTGGTGTGACATGAATGCCAAACTGGAAGCGAACAACACAGGAAGATAACCAATCATGGGTCGAGAAGCACTCGGTGAAGTGAACGAGAACGGAGAACTTTGCAGATTTCTGTGCATTTAATGATTTGGTGATTGAAGGCAGCGTGTAAAAACACAGGGATATTCACAAAGCCATATGGATTTGATTTCACCAGATGGACACACTAGAAATCAGATCGACTTCATCTCAATCTGGAGAAAGTGGAGACGTAACCAGCCTACTGGACACAAGATCACGAAGAGGAGCAGATATAGGTCCAGACCACTCACCATCTAGTGTAAGGAACCCTCCAAATCAAGTTAAAAGCCTTCAAAGAAGCTGGTGATAGATGACCACAGTTCAAGTTCGAGTTCAACACCCAGAACAGAAACTGCACTGAAGGACGAAACTACAAAGGACATCTTCACGTTGTCAGTCATCAAGAAAAAAAAGGGAGACATTAAGCAACATCCCTGAAGGAACCTCCGTAGAAGAACACTGGAACTCTTTGAAAGAGATATGGAAAGAAACCTGCACAACTGTGTTAGGGAGGAAGTATGAGCAAGACAAGGAACGGAATAGATCTCGACGGACACATGGAAGCTGATAGAGGAGAAGAGGATGGCGAAGCAGAAGATGAACCAGTGCAATGCAGTGCAGGGGTGAACAACGAAGAGAGGAACTGAACACAACCTATAAAACACTACACTGGACAAAGAAGCAAAGAGGAGTGCGCGCAAAGACAAAAGAAACTTCTACGACACATTGGAAAGTGAAGCAGAACAGGCTGCAGGTAGGAGAGACCTGACAACATTACATCAAATAACCAGGTTACTATCTGGCAAGAGACCAACTCATCTGAAACCAATGAAAGATAGTGAAGGAAAGCTAGTTAGCAAAGAGGAGAAACAAAGGAAACAATGGGCTGACCACCTCAAAAAACTCTTCAATCGACCACCAACACCACCTGCAACTCGTCCAGAAATACCACCAGCAGTTCAGCCACAGAATCACCAGTGAACACAAGCCCTCCAGCAACAGCAGAAGTCCTGAAAGCCATAAAACAGCTGAAATCCGAGAAAGCAGCAGTACCAGATGGAATTCCACCAGAAGCACTGAAATAAGGCACAGAGACATTAGCGGACATGCTCCCACCACTACTGTAGAAGGTTTGCAACGAAGGAAAGGTACCTGCCAATTGGAAGACGGGCTATCTTATCAAACTCCCAAAGAAGGGTGACCTAAGTCTTTGCAAGAACAAGAACTGGTACAGAATCATGCTGCTGTTCACCCCAAGCAAAATATTAAGCCGCACCATCCTGGATAGACTAGAAAATACTCCCCATTCAAAATTACGACCCGAACAGGATGGATTCATGAAAAACAAATCACGTGCGGATCAAATTGCAACGCTACGCTATGCATCATCATAGAACAGAGTACAGAATGGCAGTAAAATCTCTACCTAACCTCAACTTCATCGATTTTGAAAAGACCATCGACAGCGTCAATCGAGAAGTAATTTAGTAGGCAGTTGCTCCAACACTACGGTTTTAGTGCCACAAAAATTCACCAACCTCATTCAACAGCTATATGATGACTCTACATGCCAATGGAAAGCTCAGTGATGCTTTTGAAGTGAAGACAGGAGTAAGACAAGGTTGCCGTTTACTATCACCGATCATCTTCCAAATTGTGGTCGACTGGACTGGACTGGATCATGCAACAAACTGTGAGGAGCGAGAAGATAGGCATAAGCTGACTGGACCGATGGAAACAGCCTAGAAGATTTGGATTTCGCCGCCGATGATGATTTATGTCTAATGTCTTGTCGCACAAACTTGGAGATCTACAGGCGAAAGCCAACGAGTTGACAGAAGAGACAGGGCAGCGAAAATAGGACTTCAAGTGAACATAGAGAAGACAGAGGTGATGAAGATACCCAATGGAAAACAATAACAACAATAACAGCAAGCACCAATCACCATCAACAGGAGAAACCTGAGGGAAGTAGTCTCTTTCACCTACCTACCTGGGCAGCATCGTTTCAAATACAGGCGGCAGCACAGATGAGGATGTCAAAGCCAAGATTGGAAAAGCAAGACAGGTCTTCATCAACCTGAATTCAGTGTGGAGATCTACTGCACTGCACCGCACTCAGCACAAAGAACAAGATCCGAATTTTCAACACTAAGTCAGTCAAGCCAGTGCTTCTATATGGTTGAGAGACTTGGCGCGTCACGAAAAGCATTTCCAACAAAACTAAAGACATACATCAACAGCTGACGCCTACGCTCACTCGATACTGAAGATCAGATGGCCAGAGAGAATACGCAACAAGGAACTCAGGCCTGGCAACGAACTAACCAAGAACCCATCACCCAACAAACGTGCAGAAGAAAGTGGAGATGGATTGGGCATACACTAAGAAGTTTATTCGGAGACATCACGCGCCAGGCTTTCAAGTGGAATCCAAAAGGGAAACGACGAGTTGCGCGTCCGAGATGAGGGTGACATGGAGATCATGTGAGCAAGAAATGAAAGCTTGTGGGCAGTCGTGGTGCCACGTCCAGAAGACTGCAGGGAAGAGTGAAATGGAGACGTGCTACTAAAGCCCTATGTTCCATTAGGAACCCAAGGGACAAATAATAATGGTTCAAATAAAATATATAGCTGATATCGGCCGGTCGTATATACGCCAGTGTTCCAACCGATAGCTGTTACGTTGTCGTGAAGGTCAAACTTGCTTAACATAGCGACCCAATATGTCCTTTTGGCTGGAATAATTGTTCGTTGAGGTCTAACCATGCTTGAAAGGTTTGTTGGACAATGGTAAGAATTAAAGCAGTTATCGTCAAATTGCACATAACTTATCCTACGGTGAGCTCCTGACGGTCAATTTGTAATGGTGGCTATACAGAGTGATAGTAGAAATCTGTTTCCGGTTGGTAACCGAAATTCCACGCTGATGTTGCATTTCTTTATCGAACAAAGGGGTTAAATAACGTCAGCTCACATCCTGCAAGGACTTCCAACGATGCAAGTTATGGCTTTTTTATGTACGGGTGTAGTGCAGTGGTATAACCGGTTTCGAGTAAATATCTCTTGACCTCTAAAGTCGTGCACGTAGGTCAATATGACCACCTTTACTAATTCACCTTAATTTTCAGGTACCTAAAAAAATAATCTTCTATGATGGGAGTAGTCAAAAAGTGTCAACTTCAAAAATACTTGGTCAGCGCTCAATTCTCTTATAAACAACGTTCCTTCAAGTTTTCCTCACGTTACTGTTGACGGTTCTACATCAAGTTATATCTGTACGTTCACGGTAACGAAATAGTGTCTCTCGTCTTCTGAAATTGTGCTCCAAACTACATACTGGAGCTTCCAATCTTCGCATTCTTCATCAAGTTGGATAACAAGCATTCGAAGCCAAAACCACAGCAGCTCACATTGGGAGATTATGCTGTTTATCAGACCCACACACAGGACTTAGATATGGATATACACTTTATTTTGTTTGTTGAATGTGGATAGCTAGCAAAGTCTACAATTTGAAGATCTGTAGACTTTAGCTAGTTCTCACTGTCCATTAGGTGTAGGTATATGACTAAGCTCAAGGACAAGCAGTATCCCTCAAGCAGATGCCATTTGGCAGTTGCCTATTCGGCTGAGAAAAAACACCGCAGAACCTCCCACACAAGTGTATCGATTTAAGTTGCCACACTTCACAATAGTATACAAAGAACAGGTGGATAGAAAAAGTGATAGTAAAGTAGACACAGTTATGTGAGAGAATAAACAAAAATTAGTGAGAATATTCAAGCTTCGACTAGACGTTACATTAGGAGCTAAAAGTGACACACAGTACTATCATTCTGTGGAATCTGCTTACACAATCAATGAAGTAACAATGAGATAAGTCATGTCAAAAACCGTGTAGTCTCCTAATAAAAGCCAAAGGTTCAAATGTGGGTGAGTAATTTCCATACACAATAGCAAGGCGAATCCACATAGAAAGGTGCTTAGATGGTACTTCCAAGATGTCAGATAATCAAACCAGTATTGTAAATCACCAATTGTAACAGTACTCAGACAACCACTATTTCCATCAAGCACGAACTTTTAACATAAAGAGAGATAGTCTGACATGACATCCACCGAAGTCAACCCAACGGTATGCACAGATAGACCATATCGCTATCAGAAACTGTTAGAGTTTTTGGAAGAGTGCCACTACTCCTAAAGCTCTTAATCATGTGCCTGCGCCTACATGCTAAAGTCAACCAAAAAGGCTTTACCATCTTAGTATTTAGAAAGTGCTAGTGGATCTCAGAAGCTTCTTCTGAGTTAATTAATAAGCATGAACGCAATGCTGCAGGCTCCAATGACAACGAGGAGTACAAACGATTCAAATTTGGATTGAAAAGAAGTCTATAAAATGAAAGTGAACAGTGGTGGGCAGCAAATGCTAGAAACGGCAAAGATAGCAGTGGTAGGTAACAATAAGCAGCTATTTGGAATTATCAGGGAAACTGAAACACGAAGGTGAGTGGCCTGTCAGATCAGTGCGGGGAAAGATGCTTCTGTAACCCACCTCCACGGGAGACGACTGAAACAATGGGTGGAGCACTTCGAGGGGAAGTTCAACTGGCCTCCAGTTAGCATTCTATTACTGACACCTGCTACCATGACGTGGTGATCGGGCTTGTACATCACAATGACTTAACGAGCTACGCCGGTGGAAAACTTGTTCCCTAGAGGTCCTACCATACTACGTCTTTTAGATAATGGTTAGACAAAAGCAGTTACCATTATGGCATTAACTGCTACGCTATGATGGAGGTTTGAGGGCGAAGTCGTACTGCTGACTGGACGGAGGTGTGACAGCAGTAAGATGTTTGCCTTGGATGACCAGCAGTGCTACGTTGATGCTGCCATCCCAACAAGAGGGGGTTGGGTTAGAAAAGGCCGGCGCCAAAAGCAGTACACCCACCCGGCCACGGCATGCTAATGCCTGTAGCAAAGATTTACAGTCGGGTTACAAACCAAAAACCAGAACCTCGAACTTTCAAAAATGCCGCATGTGGTCGGCCTGAATTAGGTGTCCCTTGGGCTCTGAGGTCACCCACTATCCCTTCCGTCGCAGGTACCTCAAGAAGAAATAACCTTCCACGGTGTGGGGAGCCGGGAAGTGTCAACCACACACACGCTTCCTGTGGTGGACAAGACCCAATCAAACATAAACTATCCTCCTCAATATAACTTAACCTTCTTACCTTTGGCCTTTACCTTCTGATACCAATATTAGGCCTCTTACATCTTCCCCAACCTTATTATGCGACCATTGCCAAAGATCAAAGCAATCGAAACCTCCTTCCTAGTCTCCTAAGACTCCATCATCAATTTCATATTGCAGCTTTCAAAGTCCGAATTCAATGTCTAATCGCAAAGCCAGTATCACTCGCCGGAACTACGGAATCTTGGGCCATGGGTGTATTATGTTTCTCTGAGACACATATACAGGATTCGAGTGGGGTTGTTAACTTTACCTCGTCTGACTAGCGAGGTAAATTTTCAAAATTCTCCTTCTGGGTATCTGGAGACTCAATGTCTAGCTCTTGTGCACTCGCAGGTGTACGTATAACATTGGTCCGTAAGGCACTTCTCGACTGGATACCAAACAAAAGCCGTTTATGTGCTGTTCGACTGAATAGATTTGTAACAGCTAAGAAAAATCATGAGCACAACCGATGCCTATTCATGATCTCCGCCTACGTACCCACTGACTGCAGTTTAGATGATGCAAAGGATGAATTCTATGAAAACCTGTCACTTTCGCTACAGAAAGCGAAACGTTGAGACAGAGTCATAACGTCAGACGACAACGTTCTAGTAGGAAAGCTGCGTCAATCTCAAAGGTATCTTGGGGGCATTAACGGAATCCCATGCCAACGAACCGACAACGAAGATCGTCTGTTGCAATTTTCACCCGACAACCACTCGTTTCTGGTCAGCTCTATCTTTAAGCATAAAAAGGGACAGTCTCACATGGTGTTCGCCGATATCGAACCAACGATGGATACAAATAGGTCATATTGCCACAAGATATCGTTAGAGGATTGCAGGTCTTTATGCAGTACCAGCTTGGACTCCGACCACCAGCTAGTACGAGTTTGTGCAAGTCTGCCCCCTTACTGATCACAAGAAACAGGCGATAGTGAAACCTGTCTATACATGATTAAAAGATGGAGTTGGCTAAGCACTTATCTGAACATGACAGCAATGTTCACTCTAAAGAAACCAGGAGTGATGTCAAGTCTGCTGTAGAAACAGCAGTAAAGACAGTTTGTAACCTACATCCGAAGGTTATCAGAGGTCACTGGATTGATACGAGAAGACTGACCCCAGCTGGCTCCGATCATGATGAAGAGTAAAGGTAGCTTAAACGTAAATTGATCAAGAGTCTTTGCAACGATCGCAGGCAGTGGCAGGCGACAAAAGCCAGATGGAGAAGGTATCAGAGTTAGGTAACGCCTGAAAACTATTTAGGCCTATTAAGGATACATGCAATCAGATGATGGTTAGGGAAACCACTGAAAAGAATGCGACGCTGACAACCTCCCAGTGCATGCGGCTAGAACGTTGGGCTGAACACCTTGCAGCACAGTCGAACTGGCCATAAGCGACGCTTCAGGTGCCCAACATTTAGTCTGAACCTGAACGTGACGTAGATGTTGGTCCTCCAACTATCACCGAAGTTTAGAAAGCTGTATCAAACCTGAAAGGATGCAGACCAGCGGGACATAACAGTTTTCAAGGATGATGGTATGAAATTGCTGAATAAACTGACAGAAGTACTAGGTAGTGAATGGTAATTAAAGGCAGTGCCGTTAAACTAGTCTACTATACTGATCATCTCAATGCATAAGGGGAGAAGTTTTCCTGTGACAACCATAGGGGGATTAATTTGACTAATACTGTGTCCCAGATCCTAGGGGCCGTGGTTATCTGACGCGTAACTGCAGCTCAAGAACAACAAACTCGAGAAAACTAGGCAGGTTTCGGAACCGGATGATAATATTTTCATCCTACGACAAGTTCTATAACAAAGGTATACTTACCGCCCAGTACCCTACACTTGTCATATTTCTTGGCCTGAAGGCTGCGTTTGACCGTCGACCGTGGGGTGTTTTGGCAGTATTCGACTGTGAAAGAAGTACCAAGCATGCATATAATGCTTATCACAGCTCTCTACTCGAACTCATGCAGCTTTGTGAGGGCTAATGGAAAGTTTTCATAGCTCCTATTTAACTCCAACTTAAATGTACTAATGGACATTACCTTAGGTACGTCTGAATTCACAGAAATTGACCTACTCGTTGGAGGCCATCTGGTTGACTTAGAGTATGCAGACGTTATCATCCTGCTAGGTGAAGACGCTGATAAAATGCAGTCTTTGGAACGCGGAAATCTGAGTACGATTGGCATGCGTTTCGCACCTGTCAAATATAGAATGATGCTCCAAGATTTGTCTGCAACTACTCCTGTTTTAAGGATAAGGAGTAAAGTGGTGGAATGTGTCGACCTCTTCACTTGCTTTAGGAGTTGCATCAGCTGGTCAAACGGACTGGTCACTGACGGAATCTTAGCTTGAATACAAAAGGCCCGTCTGGCATTTGTTAACTTGGACATGTGCTGCGCACGCCAAGCCACCACCCACCTCGATGTGTTGCTATGAGAAGTTGAACTGAATTGGAAAAGGGTTCAGCGTGGTCACAGCAAGATGCAGCACCAATGCATTAGGTCCGTGACCGTCGGTCAGACATTTGGGGGAGGTGTAGACTGCCTGGCCGGTGTCCTTGAGAGGATAAGGACAAGTGATTGAGGACTTGATGAAATGGATGAAAATCGATCACAGTGTCACAAACTTTTTCACTACTTGACGTTTTCTACAGGTGTAGACTACTTGGTTAGGGTCGATGAGACGAAGACAACCAGTGGTTGAGGACTGTTGGTGACATGGCTAAAAATCAGTCATAATGGAGCAGATATATTCAGTCTTTGACAGCTTATAAAGTATGAAAACTTAAACTAACTATTATCGTCAGATTGTTTATTTTCTCACGCAACTTTCTCTACCCTGATATCACTCTTTTTCTATCCACCCGTCCTTTGTATACTACTGTGAGGTGTAGCAACTTGAACCGACGCAGTTGTTTGCAAGGTTCTATGTTGATTCTGTGTCCAGTTGGATATTATAATGCAACATTGATATCGGGCCTCTAACACTTCCAGAAGTCAAAAAAGCGGTAATTAATCTTAAATGAGGAAGACCAGTAGACGGACTAGTATCCAAGGCTATTCTAGGATGGTGGTTGAGAATTACTGGTCAAGTTAAATGAAGAGAGTCAGATATGATTCCTCCGACTGGTCTTAGCTAATGATTGTCCCAGTCTTCAAGAAAGATGGGAAATTCTCTTGCAATAACCACAGGGGAATTAACCTGACGAAGGTTCCATAATCACTAAACATTTGAGTGGGGCTTGGGAACAGAAAACTCGAGAAAACCAGACAGGGATGTATTGAGCAGACATATCAACCTGCCACCAGGTTCTTGAACACATACATACTGACGACCGACACTTACTGTATTTCTCAACCTGAAGGTGACACTCGACTCCATCGATCGGCAATGTATCTCACTGAAATCGGTACTGGGTAAGTACATCACTCGGATGAATGCAGCGTACTCGAACACCTAAGGGTACGTTAGAGCCTATGGTGAGTGATTGGGTGAATCGTTTATGTCCAGTGGCGTCCATCAAGGATGTCCACTCACTGCATTCTCATTTAGTCCCATCATATATGTACTTATGGAGGTCTCTTTCGTCACTCAAATTTAAAGGAATTGATCCTGTCACGGTAGAATCCTCAGTAGACCTAGAGTATGCAGATTACATATTTCTTTTAAGAACGAATGCTGACAAGATGCAGAATCTTTTGGACACCTTGAGTGGTATCTTGAGACTTTTGGATGCGTCAGATAAAAGCAAATTGTTACTCTAGAGCTGATCTTAGGTGGTGCCTCGTTTAACGTCAGGAAGCGAAATGGTTGACCGCGTTAAGTATTTAACTTACGTAGGAAGTTAGATCAACCGTGATAAGATGGTTACTAGTGAAATCTCTACACGAATTTTAAAGGCTCGTCTGCTATTCGCCAACTTAAGCTAACTGTGGTTGCGCCATGATATCCAACTGCCAATTCAGGGCTGTGTACTGTACTGCAGTTCGCTGTGTTCTACTGCATTGACTGTGAAACAGCCACTAAACGGTAGAGGGTATAAGAAGGCTTCAAATGCTCGACTATTGTTGCCTTCGTATCGTAGGCCGTATGTAGTGGTGTCACCAACTCCGAAATAGAATTCAAGAGTAGTGTTTTCGGTAGAACAGCCAAGTCAATTGATGAGGTTTTGAACCTTCATAGAGTTGATACATCTACACCATTGTAACCGATTTTCATCCATATTACCAGGAATCTGCAACCACTGACTTCTATCTGGAGAATGGAAGCCCATCAGTCTTCATCTCCTTAAATAGCTCACAACAATAATCAGAAACTTCATGAGCTGGCACCATGTCTTCGTTTGATCACCTTCAGCCTTATCATAAAGCAATCCTACTTCTGCTAACATGGCACACCGAGGTAAGATGTGGCTGGGCATGCATAACAAATTTAAGCCCAGGTGACAAAGAGTTCAGACTTATTAGAAAAGCTAAAGTAAAAACGTTAACGATGAGAAAGACAAATCAGTAATCCGTTCACAGAGATTACTGAAATGATGATTTGGATATTAAGGTAGTCTAAATAATTTTTTTCAGTTGCTTGCTATCCAGCTGCGTCCCGAATATAATAATGACAGGGGCTTAAACTTTTAGAAACTTGAAATTAAAAAACCTGAAAAGAAAGCGGTGACGACTGATGGACTAGAACCAAAGATAAAATTTCCACGTATTTAATAGTGGAGTCCTTCTTTAATCAGTCGGCCAATAACATAGAACCTGCTACTATTGATTAAGGGTCCAGGTTGCAATTCCTTGTATCAGCACATCAAGATATGACACAAAAATGTAATCAAGACAGCATTAAGTCACAAGACGAAGAAAGAAGATTAAGTAAACTACAATACGTCGCATCACAACTACAATCAAGATAATGTATGGATGCATATGTACCACTATGATTGACTGAGTAATATCCCATTGACTTCCATAAGCACGGGGATCCTAACGTAGAAGTCTATATTCCTTTACACTGCTCAAACTAACAGTTAGAGACTTGATGAACTGATGTCATGTTAAAGTGTAGCTATTTTTGACCTTTTTTAGTCTAGACTTACGTCGACTAACACCGCGCCAGGATGTCCTTTTGTTGACCTAACTACAGGAATCTACCACCCTTGAGGAGATTTGTCAGATGTCTAAAGGTACGGGAAGAATGAATGTGCTTATTAAGAAGCCAGCAAGATAAATTCTTCTAGATGCAGTGATAATTTGAGAATGCTCATGACAGCGTTTCTCATTAACCACATGAAAATTGTTGCTTCATGATTGGTCTGTTAGATACTGAGTCCGACAATGCAAAATGAAATTCATCGGAAGCATTGGCTGCTTCATTGGCGGACTCATATCAGTCTTGTTTTCCTGGCTGTTGATGAGAGTTTGATATGAGTCTGTTGACTTTTTGACAACCTTAGCCACAAGTGTTACCAGTGGGATATTCAAACAACTATGAAGGGTCATGGAATGCTGTATAGCACTACACCTGCTATTATACAATGAATAAACATGGTCAACCTGATATTCTACAAAAATCAGACAGGAAATCACTTGTCGCAATACCTTTACCAGTCTAATCTTATATTAACGAACATTCTACGCCAAGATGAATGGTCGTTCATCCTGCGTAACACATGTCCGAAGTACAACTGTAAGTGCAAGACCATAAACCCATCGAATGACCTACCTTCCTTGTCTACTATTCTATCTTAACTCAAAATTGCTCAATCCACTTTTCCATTATGCTTCAACAATGCTTCGAAGGAATTTATAGTTGGAAATTTGCAACTCCGTGATATCATCCAGGTTTTGAGTTCTTATCTGAGCTGTACATCAGAACTGAAAAGGCTTTTGTGTAATGCACCCTGATAGGTAGGTTCATGTCCTGTAGGCACTATATGTGGCAAAGGTTGGAGGATTCTGAGCGAGTATTTTCGGTATCGTTTCAGTTCGTCAGGAACCACTTGACTAGAACTATCGTAATAAGACATTAACTCGCTCAGTAAAAACCGAGTGAACACTCGAAATCTAATACAAGTTTGCACCAGCAAATTCGCTACCACAATATATGTGCCACAGTTTCTGCGTAGTAATGGCTTAAATAACAGAATTCTCGCACAACTATCTAAAACGATGCAAATTAAAAACGACGTAAAAACTAGGTTCTTACACCCTTTACATAAGAACCGCTGACCATCTGCTTGCACAAACCGTAGTAAGAGGATGGGATCTAAAAGTGTTAATCAACAGATTACCTACTTACACTTGGATACGTGAGCTGCTACTCGGACTAGGAATATCTGCATGTACTGATACGGAGAATGTGACATCCAGAAACATTGCCATCTCGTAATTACTACTTTCATGAAACGTCCAGGAAATACTTGATAAAGTAAGGCAGTGCTAGGTTTTACTGAAAGCTTCGTATGCCAAACAGTTGATGAAGCTATACCCTACTAAACTTTGCTGGTATACCATGTGTAATGATTCATACTTATTAGTACCGAATTCACACACTGAAAAGTGAAAAGGCAAACTTACCATAACTCAACAAACTGCCGGAAAGCGGGTGTAAAAGGTATGTGGTGTGGTAACGATGGTGCTGGATCTGAAATTATTTTGGTCATAATAGCAAACTCAATCTGAGTTCCAGTATAAGGAAACGATCCCGTCGCTAGCTCCAGTAACGATATACCAAGAGACCATATGTCTGCACGAACGTCATAGGTTGAATTGTTAAGGCGTTCTGGGGCCATATATCCAGTGCATCCTGGTTGCCTTGAACGAGCGATTGAATCTTTCAATATCCCACTTATTCCAAAATCACATAGTTTGATAACACCCTGGTAACTTAAAAGCATATTAGACGGTTTGACGTCTACAACCTAGTGGAATTTCATCATTACCTCTGTGCATTACATTATGTTTCCTTTTCAAATAATCCAGAGCAGTGGTAATCTTCAGAAAGCATAAGACATTGTAAATCAAACTTACAGCAACAGTCACCTTCCCCAACACTCTTTCAGGAAACGGGCGATGAAGATCATGGTAGAGCTTGTCTAAACAAGTTGACATAACTTCCATGCATATCCAAACGTCTCCCTAACACGTTATTCAAAGAGAGAAATTAACCAACCCCAGAGAAAAAAATACCATAGCACTCAACAATGTGAGCACAATCGAAACTTTTGGTAACAATGTTTAAATCCATCATTATACGCTTGTTCTCTTCTTCATATGTAGATGACACGCGCATTTGCTTGACGGCCATTACTATGTTAGTTTTGGAACGATGCCTCATTTTATATACAGAACTACACGTTCCAGAACCTAAACAGCCTTCGTTTACGAAATCATCCGTTTTTGCATGCAAAACCTAAAGGGTCATTTGAAACAAACGTTGAGTACTTTGTTTCCGAATGTGAGAACTCCATTCCTTTTAGCAATTTCTCTTTGCAATGACTCGAAGTCATACCTAAACAGAGTGAAAACTCAAAACAAGCTACGAACCTATCGTGATTTTGATTGTGATTAGCACCCACATCGTTTTGTCGACTCTTTGAACGAGTAGCTGGAGATTCCGATCGGTGCCTATCGCTCAATACTAAAACCATTGGATATAACTTTAAGCAAATTACAGGCTGTTGGCCTCTGAAATCGGGCGGTACATCTTCTTGGTGAGCCAGCATCTTTCGAGTCACAAATATTAAATCCTGAATTATTCTCCGAAGACACTAAGAACTGAGAATCCGAGCAATCCACTGACGAGAGTTCATTTGACATAGGTAGACTACTGCGCCATAAGAACTGTACTCATTGGTTAGTTCAAACAATATAAACTTACGAAACTAAGCTTGTTATTACGTGCAATTTTCTGTTCACATACACATTTTTTCCAATATTTCTATGGATGTTATTTCTGTTTCCTCTGTTTTGAAACGTGTTCGACATTTATCATTTCATAGTACAAATAGTTTAGGGAAGGAAATCCTTTTCGACGAATTTATTTTCAAAAGACGTACAGTCGTATACATATTGCACTTTTGTTCATTGTCAGTGCGTTTGTTTCTGATGGGATGCAATGATGATGGATTATGTTCAAAAGTCGATGCACGTTTTTGTTAGTGGGGTAAATAGTTTCCGAAGTATGTAGAAACAAATAGGAAGGTATAGAAGGTATAGTTGAATGATCAGTGTTACACATTAATCTAGGCAAGCAGGATATCAGCAAGCAACAGTATTCTTATGAAATGGGTCTAGATCGATTTCGTGTTGTACTGCTTTTTCTTACGCATTGTTTCATAACCAAAAATCACGAAGCGACGTCCGAATTTCACCCGTAACTTTGGTTCACTGTTACTGAGCAAGAAAATTCACCAGGAACCTGCTTCTGAAATATCAAGTCTCACAGCCATCCTGCTTCCTTGTACAGCTCCTCTGCATGGTGCCACTAGGAGGGCCTTGATTCCCTCATCAGTTGTATTGTAGCTGTATACACTTCCCAAAATCAATAGCCTGGGGTTCGACGACATTCAACATTGATGCTGACCCTGATAGTTTAACTGGACTCGCTAAGCTGAAGGCACCAGGTCAAGCATCCTCTCCATTTGGCACGCTGTCGTGTTACGTTGCACCGCTTGTATTCGACTCTCTAGACAGTTAGTTGGAACGCATCGGTATCTCGGCACGACCACCAAAATGTACTATTCCATCCAGCTACACTATGTTGTTCTTCCTTGGTCTCATATTCCTGGGTATATAACAAGTTCGAGCAATTAGTGATTGGTCTTCGCGACTGTCAGGCTCGCATCAGGACAGTTCCTAGTGTCGTAATCCCCGCTTCCCTTGATGACAGTATTTTCGTTATCTCCTATTATGAATTTCTAAATGGACTCCCGATGAAGGTGGATGTTAGATAGCATTTACTTTATCCGCCATGTTTCACTACTAAGTTCCCCAGTCTCCTCAGTCAGACTTTTAGCTTTGTTATTAATACATTCCAGGAAACCTGCTGCGATTGATTTTGGGTGAGATGTTCTGAACTTTAATTATCTGTCGGAATGTGCCGTTGTCTTGCGGATGCTATTTTCTAAACAACGGTCTTTCCTTCATCTAATTTTGTTATTCTACATAACTAAGTCTTCTTGGTACGATTTTAGTTCGCAAATAACTTTGATGCCGTCTAATACTGAGTTTGTGTGCGTGGAGAAAACTGAGAATACGTCCCACTTCTGACGCAATTAGTGTGCTATCCGCATAACTTCATCAAATCTTGAGGGTTGGACTGAGTGCCCTAGAAGTCATGACTTGACAGGTATTCATAAATGTGCTCTCCACGATCAGAGATATTTGTATTCTTGTCACTGCTACTTTTTTTGTTTTACATTGTCCTGAAATCCAAAAATCGTGAGGACAGGAAAGGTTATTTATCAGCAGATTTCTTGTGAAGCGTCGTAGTTTTTTGAGCGGGCCAAAGTCAACGTTTAACCCCTTCCTAGCAATTCGTTTGTACTATACCGTATAAAGGGTAGATACAGAATGTTATACGAGAGAATAGCAAACGAACACAGCCGGTCATGAATCCTAGTACACAACAGCTGCACTCATTTACTGCCTGACGTTCCTAGTGTAAATTGGGTGTTTTTCATTCTCGCAGTATCAACCAGTAGACAACGCTGTACCACTGTGTCTTAAAAAGGATAGACTTGTACAATGCAAAAGTATACTCTGCCTCAGCCTCCGAATTCTCTCGCATCTACCATCAAATGCCATAACGAAGGTGGTCTATCACTAGGGGTTGTAACTGGTTCTCTTTGAAAGCCATGGAGCGTCTTGTTGGATATTTTCAATCCCTTTACAAATAACAGTAATAGTAATGCAGCATATTTCATTCCATACAAGCTACATGAAAAAAAACCTGTCCACAGGTTTAATCACTTCGGCAATGTGAACTGACTGTTATGTGCATTATCAAGCAATGCATTGGACGTCGTTATTCATAGCACATAACAGATGAGTTCAGGGAAAGAACGTCAATGGTTCGCAGACAGCAAGGAATAAAATGGCCAAACACCAAAGTGAGTGTTCAGCAGACTGAAGCAAGCTCGGTTCGAGGTCAGGAGTCATTCGGCCATTGTTTGAACCACCGAATATTCTTGAAGGTAGGGCAGGTAGTACGGTCATGACCTTAAACTCTGCGGACCCCTCATAAAGTTTGGACGGCGTGGTGCGCGCTGACAAACGCGATTACTAGGACTCCATATGGATGCAAAATTGGTTAGGCAGACTTGAAAAATGAGTAGCAAGAGCGAGCAGGAGGCGAAATTGGAAACAGAAGCATAAAAATACCACGCAGAAGTTCATCATGCTGGCCAAGTAGTTACTTAATGAAGTATCCCAAACCAAATGTTTAGAGGTAAGCTTATGAGGAGGAAGATTAAGGGTCATACGAGTGCGGTGAAGACAAAACTTAAGCCGAAGATACCACTATGGAATAGAGGAAACCGAGGATTTGGAACGAGGTATTCACCTACGCGCAGAAAACCTATGTATAAACGTTAACTGAAGTTATAATCATCCAAATAAACTTCATGCTTCTTGCTACAGTGGTGACCACAGATGCCTATTAGTCTGCCATAGGCTAGCATGCATCATGACACTGCATCGGCGGTTTATTTGATTCAATATTTTTCGGGCGTTGATTCCATGGTACCTATCTCCTCTGATTTGTATCCGATGATTTCCAGATTCACGAATCATGTGCATCTTGCAGGTTTGCAGCGTATATGGGGTATCTTTATCACCACTGGGTCACTCCTAGATACAGCTTTACTAACTGCTCAATTTAAATCCCTTCACATAGTGCGGTGTGTGTATGGCTAGTAGAGTGGCATTAAGTCCTAGTTCCAGTATAGGAAACGCTTTAGAAGTGCAGCTGTTTATCTTACAGTTACTACCCGGACATAAGAGTTCTTTCAGAGTAAACTGGGTGCTGATGGTGGTTTAATATCCGAGTTCTGAGGTACCAAATAACATATGCGCGCCTATCAACTGGCAGTCCTTCGTACTCTTAAGAAAATGTGGAAAGGATAGCTGAACAAAATATACAGATCGCAGACTCATTGTCTGCACAAGGTTGGCTTGCAGTCTGGCGAACCATATGAATATATCATTCATAAGCCTTAGACATGTATACTTCGCTCGGTACAAGTTGGAATAGGGATTTGAGTCACGCTGCATGAAAGCGAAAATGAATCTTACACTCCGTTTGATGCTCGTTCCTGGAATTCTGGCGTGTTTTACCTCATCTCCTATCTTCCCCGAAATTACCACTCGCTCAAAACTTTCATGTCACAAATCAACAGTTTCACACTGTCCGTCGGATACACAGTCCTCACTTGTCCACTGCCACCAGTCTCCGAACGGACAATTATAAACAGTCCTATCCATCTCAGTCAGCTGCTATAGCTCCGGCTATTGTGAGCACATCGTACATACCTAACCATAACACAATGTGAACTTTTGGGCGGCTTCTGGTCTTCATCATATTCGTGAGACTAGACAGGTGAAAGTAAGTTTAAAAACCGTATGGTAGTTTGTACACTTCTCACTTGATTTGCGCATTTTCGTCCACTTCTACCATGTTTTTTCCCCTATTCACTTGCTGACAAGCATAATGATGGTGCGCTGGTTAAATAGGACACCAAACCCACATCAAAGTTAGCTTTACCGCGGTCACTAACCATCTGTTTCGCAGTGATAGCTACAGATGAAGCTCGCATGCTCAAACCCCAATCCACCTGCTGAGGGTGCTGGGAGAAAATGATGGAGAACGAGAAGGAAACTCTCGACAACACCTTGTGACCGTAGACAAGATAGCCACACACGTGGCTTTCGTAGCCAAGGTGGACCCAGACCTTGGGTGTAATATTTGTAACATGCGGGTTCACTGTCATAATATGAGGATGTAGCAAACCGACATTACACATTCATGATCCACCACACATGTTTGTGATTCTAGAATACGCGTCGGTAGTGCAGGAGGGACCACTTCCAGCTACAGATGCTCCCAGTGGGGATGTCGACGACTCTCTCGTGGTTTTTCGAATATGAGCACAGGCACAAACCACCAACTGAGGGATAGTCTTAAAACTGAAGCAGTTAGTGACGCCCCCAAGGATGGTTATAGTAGTGAAGAGATGGCCAAAGGACTGTTGGTCTCAAACCCTGGAACTGCTGCAGCCGCAACCACGTTCGAACATCTTAGCAGTGGGCAAGAATGAGAAAGGAGGAGTAGCTTTTCGATGAAAGCCAACCCACGTCATGTGACAACGAAAGCGTCGATTGCCAACTGAGTTTTCCACCCTATTTAGTGTTACTGTGTGCAGTGACAGTCTTCTTGGGAAGAAAGGATCTTTTGGCAGACAGCAGTGGCCCGCCTCGTTCTGAACACTAGGAGTGGAAGTAAGACTGTATCGGCTGCATAAAGGCAGCCGGCCACCTTCAGGTAAACCTGATGCCGGTGTTGGTCACACTGAACTCGGCTAGGGAGGCCGGAGGATTCATCTTTTTTCAGCGTACACTGGTTACAACGAGGTCATCCAGCGCAAGGACCAGACCAGGTCACCTCTGATCAGTGAAGAAAAATTTTGAGGAGCTACACACGCAAAGGCCAACAACCATGGTCATCCATGATGTACAAGAACCAGGTGCCGGTAAAAAGTAAAAACTAAACACCTATGACGTTCAACGACGGAAAGGGTTATCAGCACGGATGGAGTTGGATGGAATAGCAGTAGCGACCATCTCCAAGCTCCCACACCGTCTGCGCCTGGTCGCACTGGTGTCCACTAGGCTGCTGCCTGTCAGCATATGATACCCGGTGCTCCCAACTAGAGTGCTTCGGACATAAAACACAGTCAAGGACATCATCGAATTAAGTGTTGACCGTCGTGAAAGCAGACGCAGACCTGTGCTGCAGCTGCACATGGTAGCTTATGCTTATGCTCAGTCCTCTATTACTATATGCGTATATGAGAAGGTACAAACCGATAACCTTGACCCAATAACAACTACAGAAGGGACTCTGACATGGCTTTTCCCAGAGAAACTCTCTGTATAGTTAAGACATTCACAGTTGCACACAGTCCTTTACCGTCAGCCCCCCTAAGACACCCTTGTTATGAGAAGCACTCCCAAGGCCCCTACGTCATGTTGAGGGGGCCGTGATATAAGATGGCTGAGCTTTTCCCATTTGCAGCAACAGCTCGATGAGAACATTTGACGCTGAATTTCCGTCTGAACACAATTACCTAGTAGAAGTAATACATGTTGTTTGACGCCAAGAATTATTGGACTGCTCCCAATCTTTCGCGGTTTCTGGAACATCCTCACGATTAGCCCACTTACTGGTCAGGATTCTTCAAGTGACGAGCCATCTAAACTCTCCCAAAATTTATGTTAGCACAAATATTCTGAAGAAATGAACGAACAAGGAACCAATTTACCCACTTGCTCGGAACACGACTTACCTGCGGCAGCTCCGCACCACATGTTTTCATAGTACTATGTGTCGATTGATCTCTTAAAGTGACAGTTATCATGCACCAAATACACTTCTTGAATGATGCTGCATATACTAATAGGGAAGATGCCCGTAGTCTACGTATACCTACTGCCATTTAGACTATTAACCGTTTTAACGTCTATTTTCATCCACTGCAGCAAGTATCCCTGGTTGAATCAATCTACATCACCCCTAAACGTAACATGGTGAAGTGGAAATGCATTAATTCAGACACACGCCTTGGTTATTTAGCTATGGATACTTGTTGATACTGCCAGTAGTATAAATAAGTCCTTGTAGTTAGCAAATCTGAAAACTGAAGAACTTTCCAGTGAATAGATGGTTATATTACTCAATGACAAACTACGCGAAAAGACTAACAACGTCGGCTGGTTATAACGCAAACTCTGAAATCTGTGTGCTTTTGTTATTGATAATGGAACCTATCTGCGTGGCGGGAGATAATAATAATATTTATTCCTCAAAATACAGGCACATACCATTTTTACAGGTAAGAATAAGTTTCTATATAAATTACATGTGGCTTCATGGAAGGTAATCTCAATCCCTACCTACTGTCCCCAGAGGATATAAGTGCTGCATCGTCACATAATGGAACATCTCAGTAGAATAAGTATGCAAAAATTTACAAGTTAGACAAGTGGAAGTATTGTCTTCGCATTAACAAAAAAACAGGTTTGTATCTTGACGCCACACTTATTACCTGGAGAAAAATAAAGCTTGAAGCTATTACCTCCATTGTAACAGTTTGCACTTTTCACTTGAGACAACGATGAAAAGTTCATGAGGGAATGTATGCACAAATTGTTAACTTATCGTACTTCATTGATGGCTCCAGAACTGTATAATTCATGCATGTTAATACCATTCCACATCAGAGATTCATAATCTTGATGAATATTACGACTGACAGCCAAATATCCTCACTTTTTCAACTCCGGTATCCAGAAGCAGTAGACTTGTTTGAATCCTCCAAGTGGACTGAACTGCTATTCTACAACGAGGGAAAACAGACAAAGCAACAAGCAGAGAAAGAAGCAAGAATTCCAACAAGGAGAGTGTTTCCTATCTTCATGTTTCTCCCTACTTAACTTTCTTTGCTATGGCGTTCATTGTATGTGCTTTTCCCACTGAGCACTTAGGAACCTAAATTTCCTGCTGTCGTGTAGCGTAGATTTTCTGTTTTTGATTGCTATGTCGGGTAGGGCAGAATGTGCCGTCGGTATGAGGTCATAGCTTATGGAATTCTCCCTGACGCTCTGCACGAAAGGCCAGCGTAGTTGTAATAGGTATGGATGTAGATTTGTGGATGAAAATCCGTGCCCATCTCGCAAACTTCGGCAAGTTTTAATGAGGTTATGCACATCATATCTTGGTATGTGAACCATAAAACACCGAATACCACTTTGTTAACTTTCATGAATAATCATTTTGACGGTACTTGTAGACTGGTATTTCTCATGTTGAATCCATTAGACGGGGATAAGAATGGTCAGTATCTTCAATTCAACACTCTGCGTACGCCCAGAAGTGGTATTTTCTTGTTTGTCCCATAACCAGCACGATCTTCCGATGTTTTTGGTAGAGTTTGATACCCCCCTCTGTACCATTCAGGATCCTTAAAATATCGTAGATTTTTCAGCATATGTCAGTGTGATAATGCCTGTAAACTGACTTCTCTCGTGTTTGCTTACTGAGGTGAGAATATTTAATTATTTATCATTCGATTTCTCAGCTACTTCGGTCCACTACCAGTGGCGCGCACGGGTTGAATAAGGTGCTCAATAGGCTTGTACAGACGAAATGGATAAAGTCAGATGAAATAAATGATGAAGACGCCTGTATCTACCGAATGACTTAATCTGAACATCACTCCGGAATATCTTCAATGTATCGGTACATTTGCTTGCATTTTGTCCAGCATTTTGCCCTGTCCTGATGGTAAGCTAAGGGTCACTTCATTGCAACGACCTAGTTATGGTCGACAGCTTAATTCGATAGTCCTATATTAGTTTGTTCAGAAAATGCATGACGCTGTCGAATGGTCAGACATAGATGACAGTTGTTGAAGTCAGTTGCCTGTACTTTGACGATTTTCTGTCTTATAATGTATCACTTTATATCCTTCAAAGCAACACTGGTGAAACGTATGTTGACAAACAGCTCGTGAGCGGAATTACTGCGATTCAAATGTTGATGACATTCGCAGTTGTACCGTAGGAGGCCTAAGAAAGCACTTATGAGATAAGATGTTAAAGTTACGGAGAAGCGTGTGATTATCGTGCTGAAAATACTGATCCATAAAAGCAATGAATGATGGGCTTATCCGCAACATTACACAGCTTCAGATATGTCACTTTTCGGCAAAAGGACAGTGCAGTGAACAGGCTCATCTTAAATTCATGCAACCCCTTTAGTAGATTGTGATGCATCAGACTGTCAGTTTCATATTACTGGAGCAGTTAATTGCACTGCAGTTTATGTTAGCTTGCAGTAAAATGGAGTTATGTAACTGAAAGATTTATGCCCCTAGATCACCTCTACCGAAGCTGCATAAGGAAGCTAAAACTGACAGACAAACCATTAAGCATTGCCTGCAAACAAGATCAAATTGCGATACAATCAAAGCAAATACGGTAGAGATGTACTGATTGAAAGCCAGCAGATGCCTTGCTGCTGAGACTGTAGTGGCCAGAATCCAATAATCTTGGCCTGAACGCGGGAAATAACTAAGCGGTGCCAACTGACGTGAATCTGACTAGTTCCTGCGCTCTACTGTGTAGCTTCCTAACCTCCGCGAGTGACGCACAGTCAAAGGTTGGATCGAAATATCAAAACACGGCTTGTAGTAATTCAATAGTAGATTCGTGACAAAATCTGTGGTACTATCAAAGCAACAATAAGTTATGTCAAATTACAAAAATACCTCAACAGTGCCGTTGGGTAACTATACAGTCCAAAACGTTCTCGGGTACAAATACGTACTACACGGTAAAAACTGGTTAAAAAATACAACTGTTAAATACCTGTCGGTCAATAGGAATATTCCTGGCAAAAGGGATCAAAACTCCGCCTACAGGAGTCAAATCAACAAACAGACGTTCCCAGTAGACAGTCAAAAGACAAACAGTCAAATCACTGCACAACCGTAAGTTGAACCAAAACAAAATGTCGTGCGCAGTAAAACAACACTCATAATAAGTCTCAAACATACAAAGGCAAATACCGAGTGTAAAGTCAAATAAGACAGTTAAACAAGCAAATAACATTACACCGGCGAGGGTCAAAGGTACACCATCCATAACGAGGGTAAAAATGTTAAAATAAATGTCAATACAATCAAATAAGGGTGATCGGGAGGGATTTTCAGATCATTTTTCCTTTACAGAGACATTCTGAAGTGGCTTACAACAATGCCAAAGATTTAAGGCTGTCTCGGTGCTCCCTTTTTATCCTAAGCTACGGATAGTACAGAGTGGGCTTTCACCTGTCCTGGGCAAGAATTCAAACACATTGCGTTGAGGAATGCAACTTAGCTGGTTCCTTTTTCTTCTTGAGTGGCTCAAACTGTGGTGGCAAAGACGTTATACGGTACTACATGCCTCAGTGCGAATTGTGCTGTCGGAAAACGCTCTGAAAAACCATCAGAAGTTATTTCCAGTCCCCAAGGGTATGTTAAGCGAACTTGATGGTGATCAATAGTTCACCTAGTTGAACCTAATAGTATCCATGATCTTTCACAGCAAGCGAGATCAACCTACTTCTCGCTACCAGCATTCACAACGGTTTGTTCAAATATATTTATCTTGCCTTCGGTGCTGAAACGGCGTCCACTGCACCTCAACAGGCATACGACTTTAGGATTTGTCCTTGTGCAAACGTGGCAGACACAAAGACCAACCACTAATTACTCGGACTTGTTATGTACCCAGGAATATGAGACCAAGGAAGAACACGATAGTATAGCTGGATGGAATAGTACATTTTGGTGGTCGTGCCGAGATACCGATGCGTTCCAACTAACTGTCTAGAGAGTCGAATACAAGCGGTGCAACGTAACACGACAGCGTGCCAAATGGAGAGGATGCTTGACCTGGTGCCTTCAGCTTAGCGAGTCCAGTTAAACTATCAGTGTCAGCATCAACGTTGAATCTCGCCAAACCCCAGGCTGTCGATTTTGGGGAAGTGTGTGACGCTACAGGTCACTTCCTCCGTAGTGGGTTCGTGATGGCCCTAAGACGATACCAGCAGGAAGTAAAATCCCAGTGGTGTCTCCGCTGGTAAAACTCTTCCGATGGGCTCACTGCGTGAAGTGGCCCCTGGTTGGCTGGACCTATTCCAGGGTCTCGTGGCAATTGAAAAATAAAATACAGGAAATCGAATTGTACGTCGTTCGCGGTCCTCAGTTTCCTTTGACGTTCCGTCCAGTGCTCGTTGCACCTGGAATATAAATAAAAGTTTTTAATACCACGAAAGCGTTTCGTAAAAGTGGGAGTTGTTGATGTATAAATATATCGAAAATAAAAATTTTACGCTTATTTTCATCGTTTTTTCAAAAAGTTTCGTTACACGGCAATAAAAATTGATATAAAAGGGCAGAACGCACGAGGAGTTTCGCATTGTCGGTAAATAAGAAAAATGGTGCCTCGGTAAAAACAATGTTGAAGTAAAAAATATGGTTGGCACACCTTACTTCACACCACTAAGTTGAATACGACTTTAAATACTCCGAGAACCTGGGCGGCTCGAACTGATCGTGTTTTCTGTTGCGCCGATGGTTGCTGTAGCTGTGCATTACCAGGCACGTCGTCAAGAGTTTCGATAAATATGCTATCCGTCGGTCGGCTGTAGTTAGCTGAAATGTCACTCGTAAAGGGGTTGCCTTCGAAATAAGCTGGTTTCAAGCGGTCGATACCGACAGTATCTTCACCTCCGTTTCGCTCGGTTAAGCAGAATTCATGGAGTCACTTGATCACCTTGAGTGGCCCATCGTAGGGTGGTTCAAGTGGTCGACAAACGGTGTCGTGGCGAATAAACACATGCGATATCTTCTATAAACTGGGGTGAACGAAGGCATCAGTCGTTTGAGGTCTCACCAGAGAAGGCCTAACTGAACGCATTGCATTTATGAGCCTAGTCACGTAAGATGCCCTGTCGGAAACATGTTTGAAAGTTGAAGGAGAAACAAACTCACCTGGTAGGCGAAGAGTGGTCCCATAGACGAGTTCTCAGGGGTGCATCCAGCATCAACTTTCAACGCGTTACGAATACCTAGTAGGACTAGAGGCAGAGCCTCGGTCCACTGAGGTATGTTTGTAGCTGAAAGGGAAGCTTTCAGCTGTCGATGGAAACGCTCTACCATGCCATTTGCTTGTGGATGGTAGGCTGTCGTTCGGAACCGAGTGCAACCTAAAAGTGCCGTTAGAGCGTGAAATAATCCACACTCAAATTGGCGCCCACGGTCGGTTGTGACGTAAGATGGACATCCGAAGTTCGCGATCCATCTTTCGACGAAAACACGAGCAACTGTTTCGGCAGTAATATCTTTAATAGGTACTGCTTCCGGCCATCGTGTGAAACGATCAACACAAGTGAAAAGGTAGGTACATCCATTAGATTCTGGTAGGGGTCCTACAATATCTATATGGACGTGGTCGAAACGCATGTCTGGGGCTAGAAATGAGCCTAAAGGGCTTTTCGTGTGTCGCGTGACTTTACACTTTTGACAAGCTAAGCACGACTGGGCCCACTCCTTAACGTCTTTGTTCATCCCAGGCCAGCAGAAACGTTGTGCGATAAGCCTAATGGTGGCTCGTACACCTGGATGAGAGAGTTTGTGCAACGTATTGAAGACGTTGCGTCGACAACTCTTCGGAACTATTGGGCGTGGTTGACTAGCAGAGACATCGCACAAAATTGCATCCTTGTCTGATCCAACAGGACAAAGTCGCAGTTTGAGAGTTGTGGACGACAACTCATGATGCAGCTCAAGGTCTTCCTTTTGACGCCGAGCTAGTTCAACGAGATCAATACCCTCGATATAGTTTATCGAAGCTATTCGAGATAGTGCGTCGGCTGCGGAGTTGTTTGCTCCAGAAATGTGGCGGATATCTGACGTGAACTGGGAAATGTAATCCAGCTGTCGCGACTCACGAGGGGAGTATTTGTCAGACGCCGAGCTGAGGGAAAACGTTAACGGTTTGTGGTCTGTGAAAATAATGAAATCACGACCTTCCACAGAATGTCGAAAATGGCGTACAGAACAGTACATGGCTAGGAGTTCCCTACCAAATGTACTGTATCTTGTTTCCGCGTCTTGCAGCCGCCTCGAGAAAAAGGCTAACGGTTGCCACTGGTTGTCAGTCAACTGTTGCAAAACTGCTGAATCAGATGCATCAACAGCAATACTCAGAGGAGCATTGGGGTCATGATGCATAAGCATGGTTGCGTTCGAAATGGCTTCCTTGACTTTAGAGAAAGCAAGTCTAGCCGCGTTGTCCAGAGACACGAACTTCGCAGTTCCTCGAAGTAGATCTGTTAGTGGTCTCATGACAGAGGCACAGTTAGGGATAAACCTTCGGTAATAACTTACCAGGCCATTGAAAGTGCGGAGATGTTTCACAGTGGTCGGCTCTGGATAGTTTGTGATAGCCGCCACTTTATCTCTCAATGGGCGTATACCTTTGTTGTCAATGGTATGCCCAAGGAAGCTGAGTGATTCAACTCCTATTTCACACTTCTGTAAGTTAACTGTGATGCCATGTTTTTGAGTCTTTCGAATGCGAGGTCCAAATGTTTAAGGTGAGTTTCCTTATCTGGACTCGCAATTAGACAGTCATCGATGTAGACATGAACAAAATTCAGACCACGGAAGACATCGTCCATAAAGCGTTGGAATGTTTGTGCTGCATTCCGAAGACCAAATGGCATGCGCAGGAATTCAAACAGGCCAAAAGGAGTAATAATGGCTGTTTTCGCGATATCTTCTGCTGCCATAGGTATCTGGTTGTACGCTTTGACCAAGTCGATTTAGGAGAAAATGTTCATTCCGCATTGGGTTGCAGTTAACTCGTTGACGTGAGGTATCGGGTAGCAGTCGGGTGTTGTTTTGGCGTTAAGCCTTCGGTAATCACCGACTGGACGCCAGTCGATGCTGTCCTTTTTGGGAACCACGTGCAATGGTGATGTTCAAGGACTGTTTGACGGTTTGATAATGCCCAGTTCAAGCATGTGGTCGAATTCACCCTTCGCCGTTTGAGTTTATCGGGGCTAGACGGCATGTTTTGGATGCTACAGGTGGACCTGTGGTTGCGATGAGGTGCATAACATTGCTGGTTATGCACGGAAGAGTATGCTTCGGTTGCTGCAACTCTGGATATTTCTCGAAAACTGCCTGGTGGGGCGCGTTGCCTAGTTGTTTGGTTATAACGAGGGCTAAACTCGGACCTACATAGGTGGTGCCGCCAATAGATAACTTTGTGTTGTTATCTATCAGACGTCGACGGCGAGCATCTACGAATAAATCGTGATGGTTTAGCAAATCTATGCCAATGATGGGCATAGAAACGTCAGCTAGGAGGAAAATCTAGTGAACAGGTTTACGTAGACCTAAGTTGAGGTAGGCATACTGTCTCCCGAATGTCGCGATTGCCTTGCCGTTGGCTGCTTGGAGATTGAAGGATGGGTCATGATGATGCCCCTTTGTTGGTGCGGGAAGAACGCTAACTTCTGCGCCGGTGTCGACGAGGCAGCGAACTTTCGTTTTAACATCCGTGACGTAGAGCGAACGGCCGTTTCCTCCGGCTACGGTTGCCATGACCACGTGCCGGCGTGACAGTTTCCCGAGTTTGTGTCCTTCTTAAAACTGCAAGGTTCCCGACATTTTCTGGCTTCGTCTCCGTAAGTATTATGAAACCAGCACCATTCAGGGTTTTCCACCCTGTTAGGTTTAGTTTCGGGGCTACCACGCGATTTGCTGCGATGCCCTGAGACGCGTTTCTGTGGAGTTCTACGTGAACCAGTACTTCGAGATCGTAGCAACTGTTTAACAGAGTTGCACAGTTTGGTCGCCTCTGAATCCTGTCTCTCGGGTTTGACGCAGACGGAATGTACGTTGGAGACGGGTCTGCTAGAAATCTTCGGTTGTCTATCTGCCGAGGCTGTCAGGTCATCGAGTGGGACTGACTACAGTGTCACCAACATGGTCTGCACCGATTGTGTAGTTTCGAGAGAAACAGTTCTCGGAAAAGGAGATTGTGGAATGTTCGTGCACCCACAACTCCTCGCATGCATGCGAGGACTTCAGTAGCTGAGTGGCTGCCCAGCTAGACGTTACGAAGTAATTCGTCTAGGCGCTGGCGATCTGTGAGGTCGCTTTTCTTGAATAGTGCGGCCTTGAGAAGTGCATAAGGACCACTTACTTCAGGTCTAAACATGCGTGCCGTAGCCTGTCTATTTAATTCCCGCGGTGGTGGACGTGTGACGGCGAGAAATCGAAAATGAGGATCTGAGACACCCTGCTCTCAAAAATCTGTCTCGGCATACAGAAACCACCTTTCTGCATTGTCTGGCCAATATGGCATGAGTTGGATCGTGTTCGTAGTTGGCCTAATACGAATGAGCTTGAGAGTATGGTCGGACATGAGAAAGTGTAGTAAATGGATGTATAAATGTTATCGAAATGAAAACAATATACAAAATATAAAATGGAACAGGCTCACCAATTCAGTATTTGCTATTGGTCGGGATATGTGATCACGTCAGGCTCACCAATTTAGTATTTGTCCTTGTGCAAACGTGGCAGACACAAAGACCAACCACTAATTACTCGGACTTGTTATGTACCCAGGAATATGAGACCAAGGAAGAACACGATAGTATAGCTGGATGGAATAGTACATTTTGGTGGTCGTGCCGAGATACCGATGCGTTCCAACTAACTGTCTAGAGAGTCGAATACAAGCGGTGCAACGTAACACGACAGCGTGCCAAATGGAGAGGATGCTTGACCTGGTGCCTTCAGCTTAGCGAGTCCAGTTAAACTATCAGTGTCAGCATCAACGTTGAATCTCGCCAAACCCCAGGCTGTCGATTTTGGGGAAGTGTGTGATGCTACAGTGACATCACTGTCCACTTAGAAAGGTATCCTTCACATTTAGAATTCAAGTTTGTGTAAGATCACAAAGAAGTGAATACTATTATTCCAAAGTACTCACAGGTCTTTAGCTTTTGTTCGCATATTGCTAAGGCTGTCCAACAACTAACTGGAAATCTGACTTCAAATTCAGCTTAAAGCCCAATATCCAGGTTCTTTCACGGGCTTTAACTAGATGAAGGATAATACTTTCATCAAAAAGTGTGGTTTGTTTTCGTTTCATTTTGCTATCTTTTGTAATTTGTACCTCTTGTATGAATGCCGTGCGAAGTCTTATGTCTTTAACTTTTTGACATCCTCTCACTCAATATTTCAACTTTTTTTGCCGTTATCCATAAGTTTTCGGCTCGTAACTGTAATACCTTTAAATGTTTGTATATACTCAGAAGAGGGGTTTAGCTAAAAGTCATCTTCATACATAAAAGCGTTCTGTGTGAAAATGTGTATTTTCTGTGTTTCATATACATATATGCTGAAGTGCAAACTGCAATCACAGATCTTTTTATCTGCAGTTTGAAGCTTCAACTATCTCGCCATATTCTGAAAGTATCCTTCATCCTAAAAAGCTGTGTTTACTTTCTGCCCGAAAAGTGGAACTGCAGTAAATAATCTTCACATGAACAAATGGCATGAAACATGATTCAGTGACAAGCTTCACTACAAATATATATATATATATATATATATATATATATATATATATATATATATATATATATATATAAACAAATTATTCACATGGGACACAGAAAATATTCGTGTTTTCACGAAGAACCCTGCAACCTATGTCTAACGCATTCGAAACCTTAGTAATTCACCTTCCAGCTTTGATTTATAGACTGGTTCATCTCTTCGTTGTCAAGCTCTACCGTTTGTCGGTTATCTTTTATTATTAAATGTACTTCTTGAGTCGTGGGCCCACATTTTTCTCTTCCAGATTCTAGTGAGCACTACTGAACTCGCACTGCTCCACTCTCCCCCTGTAGAAACGCACGTACCTACCTAAAAGCCAGGCGAAAACCTACCAGCAGCTGGTCGTTACAATGACAAGTACGATAACACCTCGGGATGACTTTTAGCCTTACTCTGGAAGAGACATAGGGCAGAAGGAAACATGTATTTTGCATGAAAATGTACTCTTACCCCACACAAACAACGTGTACATGCATATTCAAGAACAAACAAGCTATCGATTCCTCACTTCCTCAGGCAAGTCATCCACTTATTCAAAGGAGAATTTTTCAGTTTTTACTATTTTATCCCATTAGGTTCTAACTTCACCCGCAAATAAGTCAGACTGATTAATGCACGAATAGACACAGGTGTGTTATAGTCATATTTGGTTTTTCTACATTTCATCATAATACTTTCCGTAGTACCGTCAGCATTGTATTCATCACATGATGTGCATTTTACAAATGTGACTAAGCAGCGAAGAAACTGTATAAGATTCCAAGACAGGATTGGGATGGAGAGTCCGGTTTTGTCTGATGGAAGAAATAAATCATAGTAAAGACATCCAGTGAGGTTTTCTTTATGATTTCAAATTCCTTCAGCATACTGTTAGGAAAATGTGTGCATCCTAGAGTTTTCAGCAAATGCAAGATGAAAAATAGCAGTTAAACAAATGAATGTGAGATAAGGTCTTTTCACTGTCATCCAGGTTCTTCAATAATGATATCGGTAAAAATTTTCTTTTCTTGCTTCTTTTAGCTCTAGTAACTGTCCTTTCATATTGGTTCTGTCAGTTTCAAAGTTGTCATGTAAGGAAAGCCTGGAGCTGTGCAATCGGAAGTAAATGATATGTTAGCAATAGCTGTTTACCCATAGACTTCAGTTATGTAATGGATGACCCTAACACTAGTTGAGAACTGTCTGATTGTTATCCCTTCAGTCGCTCTTCATTGGTTGGTAGAAATAAATTTCTGTTGTCTGATTATCTTGGTTTCCACTACAACTGAGACTAAGAGGTTGAGGCATATGGGGTTTTAGATCATGAGCCTGTCCCTGTTGCTTGATGAAACTTAGAAAACTACTCCGTAAGCCTCATGCCAAACACCGATTGAGAGTTCTGTCTGCATGTACCAGAAAAGATCGTACAATCATCATCCGCCTAACTGATCCGCTGCAAGGGTGTTTACATTCGGTCGGTCTTGTATTACTTCATAGCTTCAGTACACCGAAAACTTTCTTTCTTTATTATGTATGGCTAACGTACTGACAAGTAATGCAAGTTGAATAGTGACTTGAACAATACGTCAACAACATTTATACAATCCCTTTACTCCCCCTTGAATATTAGATAAAAACAGGAATGCATAAAAACATTTTAAAGGTTATAATAAAGTAATTTTAAATGACAAGCAAAAAAACGAATATAATAATGTTGATAATATGCGGCAAAATCTAATCTCTTCACAGACTATAGTTATTTTTGCCTATACAAATAATCCATGCATAACCTTTTCATTTTCCAAAACCCCATCATCATCTCTATGCATTTGTAAGCTGTAATTTAGGCAATTCAGATAAAATTTCATCCATCTGTATAAAAAGAGAGTAGATAAAATTAGGTGAAACTTAAAAATTACTCTTACCAATACTGGTGAATCTATTGATTTAGCGTTGTCATTTTTTGCTTCCAATACTTCTGATTTATGGCTACATTTTTCTAAAGACTATGACATTGTTAGAAATTTTTTTGTTAAAAAATTACTTATAGACTAACCTGATCTGTTTCTTCATCTGTTTCTTTTCTAAGCTCTGGTGAATCACCACTAGGATCTACTTTTGGCTAGTAAACAGAAGACAGCATATTGAAAGATAATTTAGGATACAGTGATTTTGATTAAATTAAGAATTCTTCCAAATTCTTACCCATGTTTTGAGCTGTTAATTTATTGATCGAATACTTTTTCTAACTAATGTGTGATATTTCATACAACTTACAAAACAAACTGTAGTAGTTTGGTCTGAAAGATGAGTGCGGCTTTCAAAACAGTACATCTTTTAAGGAAGTGAGGTTTAAGAAAGTAAGTTTTAAAGTAGTTATCGATAAACTTCGTCAAGGGGAACATCTTCATTAACAAAACCCACTTAAGGTTCTAACTTATATTACGCATTGTCGGCAATCGAAAGTGGTTAGTAATACATTCTGACTTAGTGATTGAGAGGTAACGTATTATGCCAAAAAAATCAGGATTATGAAATTTAAATGATCACAAAAGATGCTTATTTTATGAAATAGTTTGCACTTTTCATTCAGTGTTTCACTAAAAATCGCTCAAGTTCAAACAGTCTGCTTAAAACTTGTCGAAAATATCGTCATCTCGAATTGGTCTATTTAATTCTTGTCAATGGTTTGGTGTTGTTCGAGCTTCAATATTTGTTCACGGATGTTTCGTTATCAGTCTTGATAATATCATTTGCACTAATTCATACAACTCATCTTGATAATTACTGCTATTGATATGATGGAACATTTACAATCAAATATCATAGTTCAAAGAATATCAAACCATTGGAATACTCATGCTAAGCTACAAATTCCATCTTGTGGTATCGTAGACAAAAATATTAAGTTGGTTGATATATTGTGACTACCGGTGCCAACATTCAAAAAACCTCATTTACGCTCAGTAGCAAATGTTTGTTTAGTGAAGTAAAACATTGCAAACAAAAATAAATACAATATTATTCAATATACAATGGTAAAAGAGAGAACTGATGATTAACTTACTGCTGTTCTCTCAGAAGTTTTTATCGACTGTTTTTTATTTTGTCCATTTGTCTGTGGTTGAAACGTAAGCGTTTGATAAGTTGTTTTTATATAGCTTACCATATTATTTTCTTTTCCTGTGGGTTGTATTTCTTCGTTAGACTCAAATGTAGATTTTTCAAATGCATTCGTACTTATTATTTCGTTTGCTTTTTCATTCGATGAAATTGTTTTATCTTGCATCGATTTTTCTGTTTTCTTTTGAATTGATAGTTTTTTAGATTCTTTACATCTTTGTATAGAGGAAATGTTGGGATTAATAGTATAACAACCTCGTCTAGAGTTAAACAGTAATCTACCATGGATACTTCGATATCGTCTTATATAAGGATATGGTAAGGATAATACTGGTGGCTCGAAACGACGACCAATACTACATGGCACAAGTGGATAACGTGGATGCGAAGCAATTGTATTGGAAAAGTTGGAATTTTTGCTTACTATGTGAAACCGATTAAAATGGTTGGCATTAGGTTTATAAATATTAGGAAGTCTTCTTTTCCACTGATAAGCTCCCCGGCTATAACCACATAATAGTGGTGGTCCATAATAGCGTCCACGATATGCTAATGGCTAGATTAGATGAATATGAGAATCACGAAATAAGAGAATGTCACATATTCTCCAAAATACAAAAGTAGATAACGTTATCGGTCTTAAGAGTGAGGCTAAAAGTTATCTTCAAGTGTAATAGTGTTGAGTGTGAAAATAGGTATTCTTTGTGTTTTGTAAGGATATATTTTGAAAACTGCAACTATAAGTCCGTTTTCCTAAAATTTGAAAGCTCAGTTGAATCACTTTGATTTATGAGCATCATTCCTCATAAATAAATGTTCTCATATCCCAACTAGGAGATGGAATTGCAACCAATACTTTGGACGTGAATAAACGGCATGAAACATGATTCAATAACAGAGGGGGTCTTACAAACTATGCCAATGGATAAAATATGCACACATCATAAATGATGTAGGCGAATTTGCGCACAGAATACTGTTTCCAATAAAAAGCAGAATAACACCCAGGGATAACTTTCAACCTCAATTCTGCCTTAAATCCGGTGATTTTCAAACTAACCGGGAAATAAATAATCTGACTTCTTGAAAATGAAAATACATTATTTTCTCTAAATTTTAGTTACTGGTAAAAACATAGTCTGAAATATAGCTTTAAGAAAACTAGGCATCTAGACAAATAGTGACAACCAAGTAATTTGCCATTCACAATATGTTTAATAATATTGTTTTTAGTGTTTATGACTATGAGTCGTAGACCTTGTTGTACTTGGGTTGGTGGCTTAATTGCTGGACACCAATTACTCACTTCAAAAAAACAAAATAAACATTAGTGGCTTTAATTTCACTCTTTTCTTACTAATAAGGCAATAAACAAAAGCCATTACAATGTGTCAAGCTTCACCTTCAAGGGTAGCAAGAAAGGATTCAGAATCCGCAATCGAATTATACTCCAGTGGAGTATCGGTTCTCCCCTAGAATGGTCAGTGACTGGAGATGCTGACTGATACAAGAGGTAGCAGGTGCTTTGATGAATAAATTCAAGGAAAAACTGAATCTTCATAGAGATAAGTATTGAAAGAATTAACGAAGGCTAAAAAGTTTATTATTCGTTTTCCGGAAATATGTTTGTTAAAGTTTGACAGTGAAGTGAGGATATTCTGTTTATTAAGTGAGTATAAAAATAATAGTATTTTCAGTTATAACATCTACTTCAGTAATTAGTGAGTCATTTATTAAATTAATAAATACTTCTGAAATAGAGAAGTGAGAAGTGTCTAAAAGACATCATAAAGTTTCCTTTATCTTTTTCCAAATGATTTTTCAGTAAGCACTTACAAATATTAACGCAAATCATGTCCGGTTTACAATCATTGTTGTTGGGTTTGTGGTATATATTTCAGTATTATAAACTTTAAAATTCCACATTAAAACGTTAGTGCCATTAAAAGCTGTAATTGTAACACAGTAGAAGATTAAATTCGAACACTTTGGTGTAATGACTGTCCACTTCATGCCACTTAAAAACATCCCAAGCAGAATTAAAGCCCTGGAGAGAGAAGTCGACATCGAAAGCAGCTGCTTAACTATATATGTTAATATCGGAAAAACCACAAAATGTCTTTTGACATACGTTATAATCTTCGCTATCAGTCGAATCAATATGGAATACAGGACAGTACAGTAAGAGGTGAAGTAAGCCTTGGATAATACTAAATTATTCATCAGTATAAGTAAATTGCTTAAATTTCGCTTACCTTACGTAGATGTGATGGCCTCCTTGGAAGAAATACATTTTGATTGAGGGGCATTAATGGTACCAATTCTGACTGTGATGGGAAGAACTGATTTCTAGAGAGTCGAGGTTTTTGAATATTTCTGGTGTCTGCTTCACAGCTATGATCATCAGCAGGAGAAGCTACATGAGATCTGTTTGATGATAATCTTGTGAATACAGCTTCCGGATAACCTTTAGTCAGTGAAAATGCAGGTTGTCTAGCATAGAAAAGCTGACAGTTTCCTCTAGGTCCAAATGATCTTAATCCGTAAGGACGTCTATCACTGGCATATTTACTTCCTTGCACCATATTTCCACATGGACCAGTTACATGTACTGCCTCGAAACCTTTATCCCCTTGAACTATGTCAAACTCAACTTCTTCACCGTCACCAAGTGATCTTTGCCACTTGTTAGGATTATTTTTCAATATTGCACTCTTGACAGAAAAATTGGATGAAAAATTCGATTTTACCTGATGTACAAATATATCCTCTTTTGTATCAAGACGATTTATAAAACCATAGCCACTTCTAACATTGAACCACTTAACAACACCTTTAATATTTGTCGCTATTATGATTAGGAAATGTAATCATGTTTCAATTAATAGATATACCAATTATCCTTTTATCGCTTCTAATTATTTCTCGTCGAATCATTTCTTGAAGATTTTCAAGTAATAAATAATGTCAAACATAAAATTTACGTTGTACTAGAGTAACTAAAGGAACTGTGTTGTTGATTAACTTGAACTGAATAGTCAATATCTCATTGATTAGATAATCAATTTAGTATACTTTTCACGCTAAAATTAACTATTAAGGCGACAGTAGCATTTATCACCAGTTACCTATCTAAGATATTTCAGTTGAATAGAAATTAATCAGTGTTTTTTAAAGCAAATGTTTAAGTATTTATTTAAGCATAGAATTTCATTAAACTCTTTAGAAAGCATAACCAGTGACATTTTTGAGGTAATTGAAACAATATCTTATTCCGAATTTTCTAAACCTGTTGTCTCCTGACAGAAATATTGCCTCAACTACTGTACTAACTAATTTATCTGTGCTTTACTGTTATTTATACTTTGGAAGCACTTTAGATATGCATAATAGTGATATTTTAGCATTTAAGAAAAGACGTTTCGTAGAAAATTCCTGTTTCCTAGTTACATGAAAGTAAACACACAACTCTAAATTCCAGTCTGTACTCATGGGTCTCCCTATATTTTATCGTCAGGTTAGTGGTGTTTTTAGAAATTTAAAACAAACAGTTTATTATTCTTGTTGTCTATATTTTGTCCTAGTTACATAAAGGAAGATCCAGTAGTTAGTATGTTGTTCCATTTGAACGAATAATTCTTCATGAATGTCGATCCGAAGTAGTCCTTTGTGTAGTTGTGTATGACTGTTGTGGCTGATATTTTCCCTAATTTCTTCATCTTACTTGGGTAAATAAATCTAAACTTGGCTAAATCTAGTATATCTAATGAACCTGGAGTTATAGCTAAGGCTATGCATTCAGTAGAAAGAATTATTTTGCTTAATTGACTCTACGAAGTTATCTCACTGTTATAACATCACACATAAACATGTAGGTCATAAAGCATTTCTATTTGGTGAGTTTATTCCTCCAGTAATATAAATACATTTAAATGCATCATAGTGTTTAATACTTTCCTATAATTTCGGTGAGTTTTGGTGAAAGTGGTCACAGGAATATGATAAAATTTATGTCATTCCACTTTTAATATATGCGTAGTAAGAAGTATCAATAATAAAAGAAATCAATTAAAAGAGTACAAAGAAACTAAAAAAAAAATTGACAGTTTGAATGTAGTATCACTTATATGAAGGTGAAACGGCAACCAATTGGATCTAGGTGAAAGAGAGATATTTACTAGTATACCCAAACAGGAGAACTAAGTGGGAGGAATTATCCGTGAGATTATTAAAAGAGTACTATGCCGTTAGAGAGCGCAAATGGCAAGTATGTTTCAAACAACGTCTCTTCTTTTATAAATCTACAAATTCTCCTCTTGGAACTGTCAGCAGAACAGTCTGAAATTGTGATACGTTTTAGAGGCCTACAGAACAAACGTAAATTTTCTCTTTCAATGCGTAAAATCACTAAGCTATTTTTGTAAGCAAGCAATTTAGTGAAAACAGATTATTTGTGTCCTTAGTCAGATAAAAGAATAAACGTGTGTGGATTTTGAAGCTCTGTGAACTTTGAAATCATCCCAGTTGATTAACAATTTTTTTGAAAACTACTACAAGAAATAGATGGACAATACAGTTGTCATCATCACATATTTGATTTTCAAAGAGTATTGAAGATGTTTAATGATTAGCATCTGTCTATTAAATTCGCTCTCGAAAAGAAAGGGATTCTAAAATTCCATTTTTTGATATGCTAATAAAAAGGGGACTTGATGGATCACTAGATCTATCAGTCTACAGAAAATCTACGTGAGGTTGGTAGCTGACGAATTTCCATAGCTTTGTTCGTATAGAACGGAAAAGAAATTCGATTCTTTCTATGTCATAATGCATCCAAAAGATCCGCACAGAAGACAGCATATAAGATTAGCTACAACTATTGAAACAACCATGTTAAGAATGAAGAATGGCATTAATTTAGAATTTAGACGTGTTTTAGACGAAGTCCTAATGAGCCGTATAACAAGGTCACTAAGAGAAACATTTTAGGGTACTTCTCTAACAGTAATCTATTCCAGTCATCCCTTGGTCCATTTTAATGCCACAAAAATGTAGCGTTGGTTACCCTATTTAATATGCATTTGCATGTTCATCTGCTGTTATGGGACTGGGTACATGAGACTTCTTTTGAGAAGAATTTTTCCTCTGGTTTGAGAGCACCTCCCAGTGTAGCTGAGCAAAGGGTGAAAGTAAAAGCCTAGATTCGTCAATCCTGAAACATATATTCGACCACAAACATGCAGCCTGTAACTCATCATTTAACATTACTTACAAACTTAAATCAATCTTGTCAAAAAGTGCATGCATGCATCTACTATGTATCGTAGAAGCCTTTGAAGTATACAGCCTTAAAGTAGATTTGTGTGGAGAAAGAGTTTGTACGATCCTTTTCATTACCCTGCGTTTAGCTAACAGTTTCGACCACGTTTCATACAACTAACTCTTCGTTATTTTTATTCCACTCTATTTGAATCTCTGTTATTTTGTCACAGAAGTTTTATCTCTCTTGATCCGTGTCATATAAAGTTTTGTCCGATTGATATTCATATTTACTATTTCACATATTAATCAATAAAAAATAAACCCACATCGTGTTCATTCACTCATTCATCTAATATCTTGCAACTTTGACTTTCATTATTCTATATTTTCTACGGTTATGGTTAATTACTTAGTTGTGACTAGCTTAGGAATCCAGGACTCGCGTTATGTCTCATTTGGGACTCGGCAGCTGGATGATGATTCCCGAAATATGATTCCCACTCATACTAATATACCTTAAGATTCCACTTGTTACGAAAATGAAACATACGCAGATTTGTTATTGTAAATACGACTGTAAAGCTTTTAAAAAGGAAAACGTCGCAAAGAGAAATTTTCTTTTTTGAAATGTTTGTTTTGAACATAGGACTACAAACTCATTCGGTAAAGTATGAAACACTCCAGCATTTAGCAGTTTTGATCAACTGCTTATTGTCATAAAAGTGAGAATTGGTTCATGTTTTGATTCAAGTAAATGTCTAGCTTAAATCAGGCTTAAATAAGTATTATAACAACCACTTCATTCCTTCTTTGTCACAAACCATTAAAAAAAGCAGTTACCGCTGATTAGCCAGAATGCATTGCTGAAATGTTTGACTGCTCCATCCCTCCAGCTAGTCACCAGTATGCTAGTGGTCAGTGGGCATTTATTAGAACAGGGCTTTATTGATTCTTGGTGTTTGCCTCTGCTTCCGTAGGAATCGTGATGATAAAACTAAACAGGTTTTGCACCTTACCACTTCACCACTTATACCTGGAACTTCAGGGTTAACAAAAGCATAAGGTAGCTTACTACTGAGTACTGACTAAAGTGTAGGACTGCTGTTCTACAGTTTGAAATGGTCAGTCAATCAGTTACTACTAACACGAGACCAGAAATTAATTCGTAATGGTTCCTGTTGCCACATCTCATATCACGACATGAAGGTAGAAGGTGCCCGGGTGAAAGACACAGAAATAAAGAAAAGTCAAGGCGGTAGAAAAAAAATCAAAACAGGGTAAATAGGAATGAGAGGAACATTAAAGTTCAGTATGAACATTGAGGTAGAAATAGTGTGTGAATGCATCTAAGCCACTGCGATCAATCCTAAGCCATTTCATTGTCTCCAAACATGGACTGAGATTATGACGAAAACCACAACTAGGTAGTCTTCACTTCCATAAACAGTTAACACCAATAGTCAGAGACTTCATGGACTGATGCTACGTCTTGGTTTAGTAGTCTAAATTTAAACTCAATACTCATGAAGGTATAAGCTCAGTCGAACATTTGAACTCTAGGAAGAAGTTTAATCGGTAATCATGAAATTCAGCAAATGTGCTTCAGATTTATCTCTAGCTAACCTGTTTTGACTTTAGGTACTCCAATTTACAGTAACAGTAGTTTCTTTCTGTATTGTATATAACTATGTTTAACTGGGTGAACTGCTTCAGCTTATTCAAGCAAAACCTTAATCGAGATTATAAGCATCCAGACCTTAGTTATTACTAATGTCCTGGAAGAAGTTGAGCACTGAGTCTAAGTGAATCCCTTTGAGAATATATTTTAATTTAATCCCGGCGTGTTTAGGAAATCAAAACAAGATATTTCTGAACGTTTCGCTTTATAAGCTACAGCTTCTTCAGAAAAACATTCCGATTTTTATCAACATCAAAATATATCATCAAATAATACATCAAATATTTTATGAAAGTAGATTTGTGTCTAGCCTCGGTAACTAAGATTAGCCATCTGAAGTTCATGCTTCTTATTGTCATTTGTCAACGAATACGTAGAATAGTCAGTGTGTTTATGTTCGCGGACAAGTCTATTCTTTCTTTTCTGTTTATAACATTTGATGTTGTTAAAATGTATAGGACGTTGGAAGTTAATCTTTCTTTGTGCGAATGAAAACTGTTTTCCCAATATGTCTACATTCTCAAAGTTAATCATCCTTCCACCTTCGATTTCATGCAAAGGTATTGTTGATCGTGTTTCTAAATTTTTTAATTCCTCTTGGTTCCTCGGTGGATGTTTCATACATAACTTGCTTTCTTTCATCCTAACTTCTAAGGGTCTACAAAATTAAATGTTTGGAATGTGAGGCTAATTATGTTGGAGAAAGTTGTAGACACACACTTTGATTATCCTAAATATTCTTTCGCAAATGACGATAAAAAGCATGAACTTCAAATGACTAATCTCAGTTATTCAGGTTAGACACAAAAAATCACCCAACCAATAATCTACTTCCACTAAATATTCGATGTATTACTTGACAATATATTTTGATGTTAATAAAAATCAGAATGTTTTTTAAAGAAGCCGTACCTTATACAACGAAACGTTCAGAAAAATCTTGTTTTCATTTTCTTAAACACTCTGGAATTATATTAAAATATATTCTTATAATAAATCCCTAATTGTTTCACTTCGATGACGATGATGTCATTTTAAAGTGGAAACTATGTATTTCTTTATCATTCATGAAGTGATAATTTACGTTTGGTGTGTAAATTCGTAATTCGTATTACGAATTGATATCATTCAAACTGTCGTTAAAAGATCAAGCATCCTGGAAAGCTGCTTCGCTTTATTCTCAAATTTTCGATGACCGCACTCATGAATTAGAATTGTACATAAGAACCTGTGACTTTGATTAGAAGTTATTAATCACAAATTTCTTGTTTTCGCTGCATTTTCAGTTTACACCAACTTTTGAAAAGTGCCTCAAATTTTATTCTTCATTTTTTCAAGTGGCTTTAATTTTACTCATTTCATTTTGTCTTTGTCACAAAACTAAAGAGTATTGATCATTATTCGAAATTCTATTAAATCAAAAGTTATCTAAGAATATCATAATCTAAGAATATCGTTATCATTGTAAATGAGGTTCTTGTGGGATCATAGTATTGATATTGGTTATCATTTTAATGATCTGAGATAACCGTGGTTGGACAGACTTGTACTGATACTCAGTTTCTGGCCCGGTGGTAGTTGGTTCGAATCCCACCGCAGTTCAAATTTTCATTTCACCTTCAGTCGTCATCTGGTATCAATATTAATAATGATATAACATTCGTATTCACTGGGTCTCTTTGGATTTTAAATTAGCGTTTGTGTTATTGTGTGCAGTGCCGTTGTGTATGTTTCTGGACAACCGTAATAATTAGAATTGAAGGTGTGTCATTTGAACTGGTTGGTTTAGTTGTGAAGATATTATTCTCTTTCTAACCGGTATCAACAGAACTCAGTTCAATATGAAGTGATTTATCAAGCATTAAATACGGATGACTTAGTAGCTTGTTCTGACAAGGTGGTATGATATCGGTTGGTTCCTGCAATTTCTTCTCGATTGATTGACCTCATTTCCCGGCTGATCATTTCTATATCTGACGTTTGACTTTAGAGATCAGAATTACTTTCGTCTTCGATTGATAAGTTGAGCCTTACTTTTACCTCACTTCTTAAGAAGCATGACCTAAATCATTTACTTGAATAATCAATATTCTCCATTATCCTGGCAATTAATATTTACCATATCAGCTGAATGACAGGCCATTTTCTCGTCTAAAAAGGTTAGTCAGGAAAATCACTAAGACTATTCTGCACTGTTTCTAAAATATTTTACTTACGGCCCAAATACCTCAGTGGCAACGTAGCTGACGCCAACACTGGTTGATGCACTTTCGAATCTCAGATGTGATACCCCTGGCTGAAGAGTGTCAACAAGCAGGAAACCTGGGCCAAAAGCTTCCTGCAGACTGCCTCCGACGGCTAATATCCATCAAAGTGCACACCACTGGTGAGTTTCCTAGCTTGGTAGCCATTTGTAGAATGAGCCATAGAGCTTGGTAAGCATTGTTTTTAAGAAATATTTACTTGTTGGAGTTAGAATAAATTACACTACTGCTGAGCAACCTCTCTAAATTATGCAGGTATAATCTTGACTATAAGCAATGAGTATAATTCGACTAAATCACTCTGCTGTTACTGGTCACTTGCTTTATTCCTTAGTCTGAGTGGAAATCATTTGAACAATTTACTGCATGATACTGCCATAAACGCTGATAAATGCTAATTTTGAAATCACTCATTGAAATTCCTAGGACATTTGGTCGACAAACAAGGCGAAAACCAGTTCCAGATGAAGTAAAAGTTATAAAAGATTACCCACTATCAGACTCGTTTAAGAAACTAAGAAGGTAAATGGAGATTGGCAACCGCAAGCATTTCTTTCAAAACGTTTAAACACAACTCAGTGTCGTTACAGCGCATTCGTAGAGAGTTGCTAGCTGTATATCTGGCCATAAAAAATTTCAAGCATATATGATGATGATGATGATGATAATAATAATAATAATAATAATAATAATAATAATAATAATAATAATAATAATAATTGTTCCTGTATACACAGGCACACACCATTTTTACAAGTAAGAATAAGTTTCTATATAAATTACATGTGGCTTCATGGAAGGTAATCTCAATCCCCACCTACTGTCCCCAGAGGATATAAGTGCTGCATGGTCACATAATGGAACATCTCAGTAGAATAAGTATGCAAAAATTTACAAGTTAGACAAGTGGAAGTATTGTCTTCGCATTAACAAAAAAACAGGTTTGTATCTTGACGCCACACTTATTACCTGGAGAAAAATAAAGCTTGAAGCTATTACCTCCATTGTAACAGTTTGCACTTTTCACTTGAGACAACGATGAAAAGTTCATGAGGGAATGTATGCACAAATTGTTAACTTATCGTACTTCATTGATGGCTCCAGAACTGTATAATTCATGCATGTTAATACCATTCCACATCAGAGATTCATAATCTTGATGAATATTACGACTGACAGCCAAATATCCTCACTTTTTCAACTCCGGCATCCAGGAGCAATAGACTTGTTTGAATGCCCCAAGTGGACTTCAAGGACATCTTGTCCGCCGTTGTCACGGGTCGTGACAGCCTTGTGGTCGGTAAGTGTTGGACTTTCATAATCGTTTTTATGATGAGTAAGTCCTAGATTTAGATAATTATGAAGTTGTAGCCCAGTGGACATTTTTCAATTTCTGCTTGTGGCAGTTAGGTATTGTGAAGGCAGTAAAGCTGATTACCCTGCATGGAGGGTGGTTTCAGCCAAGGTCTATTCCTTGAGTAATTGATTCTCGATGACGACCAAGCCAATATTTAGAAGTGAATTGCTGTTCTATAACAAGGGAAAACAGACAAAGCAACAAGCAGAGAAAGAAGCAAGAATTCCAACAAGGAGAGTGTTTCCTATCTTCATGTTTCTCCCTACTTAACTTTCTTTGCTATGGCGTTCATTGTATGTGCTTTTCCTATTGAGTACTTAGGAATCTAAATTTCCTGCTGTCGTGTAGTGTAGATCCTCTGTTTTTGATTGCTATGTCGGGTAGGGCAGAATGTGCCGTCAGTATGAGGTCATAGCTTATGGGAGTCTCCTCGACACTTCATATGAAAGGCCGGTGTAGTTGTGTTGGATGTCTCACTATACATTAAGAGAGCCCAGTATACGAAATGTTATGAAGGACACTATTGGTGTTTACGGAAAGCCGGAAAAGTTGCCAGATGATAACAAGTTTACTACTAACCGACCAAATTCAGAGGTTGATTTGGAGGCCTTTACTCTAGCAGGAAGTCTGTTCCACAACTGGGCGAATTCGACAGTGAATGAGTTTGCACGCAAGCAGAATTTGAACTTTTTCATTACGACGCTGTGGGCGTGGTTGCGCAGATCGGACAGACTGTTGTATTCGAAATGAAACTCACCGCTTGCTGTAGAAGTGAATTTATGCAACACATTAAAGAAGAATGTCAGGTTAATTATGAGTCGTCTCATCAAAGTGGTTCTAGACTTAGGGTTCTGCATCTACAGCTGTAGTTCTGTTTGCAGTCGTGTCCTAGTAATCTAGCTGTAAAATACCTTTGGACATCCTCTACTTTTTGTTTGTCTTTTATGCAGATATCACTCGATATAAATGGACAATATTCAAATAGTGGACGTATGCAAGTTTTATAAGTCAGTAACTTGACTTCTTTGAGGTGAAATTTACGAACTATGCCAACCATTAGGATCCTAGATTTGCTGGTCTCTGATAACAGCTGTTCAGAAAATGTGAGGTTCCTTGGTCACATACACTTTTAAGAAAACGTAGTTTTATAGACCAAAGGTGCAGTTGGATGTCCACCGATGGAGCACCAAAACATATTCAATCATATCTGCTTATATCAAACTGAAGTTTCCAAGCAGCAGACCACACGGATATTATATCAAGCTCCCTTTGTGTTAGTCCTTGGAAGTGGAATAAATCATCATGGGTGAATGTGTATGCAACTTTTAGGTCATCAGCAAACAAGAATGGTTTACTATGTGCAAAGCAGCTGTAGATGTCATTGACGTATAGAGTAAAAAGAAGGGGACCTAATACACTACCTTGAACTAAACGGAGGTGATTGGCCTAGGTTTTGAAGTGTGTAGATCTACCTTTACCACTTGAGTGCTATTACTGAGGAAAGACTTAATCCATCCCAATAGTGGATATTCGATTCCCACAGATATAAACTTACTTATTAACAGCAAGTGATCATCTGTGTCAAGTGACTTTAAAATATCTGGATAGAGTACAGGGACTAATTGGTGTCGGTTGCACATAGTGGTTACGAAGTTACAGAAGTCAAGATGGCAAGTTATACAGAACTTCGATTTTAGAAACCCATGTTGACCCGATGTAATGATGTTACTACTAAGCATGTGCTGAAGAACGTTTTCCTAAATAACTTTGCCCATAATTCTAGAAACTACAGGCGTAATATTTATTGGTCTTCAATTACTGACTGTTTTTGAACCAGATTTATATGTAGGTAAAATAGATTATGTTTTTCAGATATCAGGATATGTGAATGATCCCAAAGACGGAGAAAATACTTTAAGTAATAATAATGGAATATCAGGGCCACCAAGTTTAAAGAAGTGTGATGATACTCCGTCAGCGCCAGCGCTACTGGAGCATTTAGGCGTCCTAATGGCCCGGCAAATATTAGAATGTGTGAATTCAGCTGTTTATTGCCGTTAATAGAGAAGAAGAATAGCTTTTAATAGTGCAGAACGCATAAGTATCACACGAAAACTTGGTGGGTTCCAGATAACTAACTGCAAGTAAGTCACTGAATATTTCACACATCCACTGGATTATTATAAGCTTTGGTGTCATGTCTTGAGCGATTCGATCGCTTCTTAAGGAGTGGTGATAGAGCATATTTTCTAGATGAGCTAGCTAGCGCACTACTGTCTTCATTCTTCAAAGGCAAATCATGGTTGTGCGAGATAGAGTTAATAATGCCAAGAATCGGCCGAAGTGCATCGAAGTCTTGATGTCTGTGGTTTCTTGTTGAGAGTTTGCGCAACTTTCAAAGAGCATTGGGAGGTATATACAGCTTGTTGTTTAGTGGCATTTTCTGAAACCTTTCAATGGAACAATGGTTTTAGAGTTATAGTAAAACATATCAATGGCTAGTTTGAGGTCTGCAGTGTTGAAGTGTGGTCCTCAGTCGATGCGCCTAATCACTGGACATATCTGCTGCCAACCTGTCCTGCCCTAGTCTCTATATACTATTTTGGTGCTAAGTGGGAGTACCAATTGGAGCACTGGTTGCAGGAAATGGCAGTGCGCATAATACCGTTTTGTGATCACTTCCTGGGAACTTGGAGCCTACGTTTGTCAAAACAGGAACTATGTTAGGCCAAAATATTAAGTCCAATACATTGTCACCTCTTGTAGGAACTGTAACAATTTGCTTCCATCCAAAAATAGCCAGTGAATGGAAAAAGTCGTCATGCCTAGCTGGACAAGTAAGTGAACCCCACTTCATTTCAGGCAGGTTAAAGTTACCGCATATGATCTTATGATCATATGGGAGAGTGGATGCATATTCCTAAGCTGTAATCAGTAGAATCTCATGACTGTTGAAGGTACCAGGTGTTATGTAAATACATCCCACCAATGCCGTAACACTTCTATGGTGGACTGTGACCCGTAGGTAGTCACTTATCTCATCAAGAACCATATTTTTCAACCTGAATGCAGTGAAAGTGTTTGGGAAGTACATTAGACAACCTCCTTCTTTTTTGTTACTCTGGTCACATCGGAATTGTATGTCCATGTCAATACTTATCTCTTCATCTGGTATATTTGCGTGACACCAAGACTCAGTGATAATTATTACCGGCGGCTTATAAATGAGCGCGATTCCTCTTAATACCGATAGTTTGCTAAGAACGGACCTTGCGTTTATGAGAACGATGTACAAGTAAGGGAAGTAGTAATGTGTAAAGCTTTCTAATTTGCTAAACAGGCCAAAAAGTATCTCAGTGTCGCTTGACTGGATATGGTCTGACGTTGTTTTGTTACAAAACGTCTCTACACCTTACTCATTTGTAGTTGTGGAGTTACAGGGATATCCTAGAGGTAAACTGACAGCACAGTGACTTAAAAAGTGTCACCTTTATTAGGGGATAACGGAGCAAGGACTTTATTTGTGTTCAGTGTACACATCATATCCACGTACACAGAGTCTGACCTCCAAGCGTAGTCTCTAGCATCCGTATCCGTTTCACAAAGAGTATGTAGTTTTAATACCGTACGTGGTGGGTGTGTAGGGCTGGTGATACTACTTGGAGGATTCAATAGACGTATTGTGTTTTTACATCTGTTAACGCCACTTGGGTAGTTATGGCCTAGGATTTGTGTGTACGTTTGACTGTGTCTTTTCTGTTGCTCCAAAGGTGCTAAGATTAGTGGTTCAGAGTAAGGAGCTTCAACATCCCTATCAGTTGTTTGACGAAAGCTGCAGCTGATAGTGATGCGATGGATAAAAAATCACCGTGTTTTTGCTGTCCGTTTAAACCCCCGTTCTGCGTTGTATTCCTTATTAGTGACTGTCTTCTGCCACAATTCACAACGGACTTAAATGGCATTATGTTGGGTTGGGGGCTGTTTCCTAGTAAGCTAGTGTCATACAGGCGATCAAAGTTTCCCCTCACAAGGCACCCCGCTGACGTTCTACTATAAGTGGTTTGATGGCGGCTCTTCTCATCAGTAAGCGATAGGGTTGGGTTGTTGAGACGTCTGTTTGCGCTCTGGTTACTAGTGGGACGTAGCTCAGTGCATAGAACCTTTTTGGTGGAGCTACTGTTCGTACTTCTATGAATTCCACATGGGATTACGCGGTCATTTCGGATCATTGTATGCTTTCTGCGTACGCCTCAACTTGTTGGGTTCCATGGGAGCATTGGTTTATCGGTTGCATATCGGGTGGCCAATATCCTAGGACCTAAGCCGGTGTGGGTTGTAGACTTTAGGCCTCCAGCAGACCTCAATGAGAGTTCTGTGACGCCTAGTGCAATGTCAAGTTTTATTTTTTGGAGTTCTGTGGATATGTCTAGATCTACAATTTTAGGTGGCTGAGTTAAGTCATGCACTTCTCAGCCTTCCGTCTCCATATTGTTCGATGGCGTTTTCCGTATATCTGACTTGACAGGGTTTGGGAAAGGGAAAGTCTTAGGCTTGGATGATAATAATAATGTATTTCGAGTAGTAAATTATACAAATGTATGCCTTCTTTACAGGCAATATCTGAATGTTATTGTTGTCTCTGAGGCTGAGAAAATTTAGAAAGAATCCATAGCTACACCATATATAGTCTGCCAGGGTGAAATTATTCACATGTCGCTGGTTAAAAATACTAGATACTAACCCTTTGGCTATATAACAGTAGTGAAAAACAACTTAAGCATTATCATTCAGTATGAGCTTTAACTGGGCAACTGTGAACAGGCCTCTATACTTTAGTTGATGAGTCACGTAATCAGTGAAAGTATATAGAATATCAAATTACCGAGCATAAGTAGGGCTGAAAAAGTGCCAATAATCAATAAGTGTTTGCTGTTCGCGGAGAGCATTTAAAACTAGATTTAAATCATGGTATGGACCGACGACAAAACTTGAAACCAGTGCCACAGTGTCATGCAGCATTTAGTGACTGTTTGATTCTGTGTCACTGAAAATAAATTCACAGGAACAAGTGAAGCCAAAGTTGTGACTCAGCCCAAAACCTGCTCTCGTTTTGCGGTCTCATCATTAAACCATTCAATATGTCTTCATGGTTGGCGCTTCATATGAGGTCAGTTTCGGTTCTCTTCACTGTGATGCGAGTGGATGTTATTAGTAGGAGAACCTGCATGTTTGGATACAAACAGCATGCAATACCAACATTTCTAGGTGCAATCCCAATCGGAAACATAAGTTTGAAGCGAACTGTCAAATTATTCATTATGCAGAGGTCTCATTATGAATTTGCCTATGGGAAAGAAAAAGAAACAGTAGTATGGAACAATTTATTCTGCACTTAAGTCAGTGAGTAACAAAATATGAACAGAATAACCAAAGAAAGAGAAATCAGATGTAAATTCAAGAGTTGTTGCACAACGGTTATCTATCTTTTCAGTAAACTATGGTGAGATAGTAATCAGTGACTTTTGTGCACGATGAACACAGAGTATAGCACCAAAACTATTTGTGTGAACGGCGGAGCATATCAGTCGACACGTCCAACTGAGAATTTTGGAGACAAGAAGTAAGTTGTCGTCATGCATACGGGTGTATGCAGAGGCCTCTGAATATGAAGTAGGTTCCGGCTTGAAGAAGTGAATTAATGGGAGTCTTGGTGCGTAGAAAATGAGACAATATGATGTATAGACGTATGCGGGGACCTTAGGGGACAGACTTTCCGACAGTACCACTAAGTGGATTTGGGTGTCGCTTTTAGTCAGGTAAGTATGCTATTTACCATATGGGCTACTCTACTACGATGGTACCGGTTAGACAACGGAGCGGAAACTACCTGATACACAGAGTTCTCGCCATTCCAAATTAAGAGCTATTTAATTCATCGAGTAGAACTTAGAAAGAGATCCCACCTTTATCTATTCTTGGATCATTATCAATTCACTATCTTGGAGAAGCTAGGGTCCCACCAACTGCTTTAGTATGTTGTAGCTTTAGAGCCTTTTGACTGTCTGATCTATGAGCAAGTTTGCCTACCTACCTCTCCGCCAGGGTAAAGATAGTGTTGTTTGTTAAGACAGATTCTGCTTTAAAGAATGTTTCCGCTTCTGCTTGTGAATAAAACTGAAAGCGTATAGGATAGCAGTGGTCCCGCTGGCTCTTTTTTAGTCGATAAAATTTGTATGGGCGCCAAGCATTTTTGCTCTTCTAGCCCAAATTTCTCGCACCGCCCTCAACTTTGTCGTGTCAGGGATGTTTTGAACTATTGCATTCAGCTTAAGCGTAAGTCCCCTACTTCAATGGTGATAAAATTTACCAGGTGATCTACCTTGGTTAGTGTTGCGGTATCAGTTTCATTAGTGGGTCCACCAGTCATCAAGATGCTCAGTGGCAAGAGATTGCCAATCTGAGCTCTAATTTCACCCAGCCGGGGTGGAACCTTAGAGGCCCTCCTCATATTTTTTTATGGTACATTAATCTGTCTTTAACCCTTCAGTTTTCGTACTTCTGCCCCTGGTTCCTATGTAGAAGACTTCAGGCTTTCTATTTCTGGACGGAATGACAATGTCACACTTGGTGGCTGAAGTCTAGTTAGTCTTACAAGAGATGTGGAACTTCCACTAAGCTTTAAATCGGCTGCAAAATTTGGTGTTGCGGTCTCATTACACGTTGGACCTGCAGAGCCCAAGCTGACGACAATGGGGAAAACGTGAGGACTTTAGGAAGAAAGACGGGGAATACGGGGAATGAAGGGGGAAAACGAGGATATAAAACGCACTGGTGGGAATTTCTGGGGAAAAAAGGGGAAAGCAAGGGACAAGGGGCAGTGGTGGGGAAATTCTGCTGTCATTTGTTTTCGCGATTACAGCGCAGACACATGCAGTGTTTTGAAACGTATTAAGTGTGTTTCTTCGAAGTTATTTATCGATTAGTCCCTTTTATCACTTTCACATGAATTTTGATGCAACATTACAGAGAAGGAAAAAAGTAACTGTTTTGCCTTACTGGCACATCACACTTTGTGAAGCGGCACTGGCGTCGCAGTCTCATAGCATGGAGGTACGTTTGTTCGTTGTGCAAACCTTTAAACCGTGTGCATTTAACTCCTTGCTGTGCGAAAGTTAGTAGTCTGAGCCGTCATCCAGTACTAGTAAAAGATCATGGTCTTCTGGAAAGATGTCTAATTTACCCGGCTGCCATCGGTTGACGTTTTATCGCCGGTGCGAAGGCTGGTGAAACTATTATCCTCAGTTTTTGATTGTCTGTCGATTACAGTGGATGCTGGTCATGATGCAACCGTCGCGTCTGAACTTCACTGCGACTTCAAATCTACTCAACATTTCAAGACACCACTCGCGCTCGCCTTTGAAGAACAAACGGTTGCGGATGGTATGTTGTGGATGAATATTTCATAAGGCATTTAGATACTTCTGCAATATCACTACAGGAAGTAACTGGTAAAACACTGCATGAGATGCTTGCTGATGTTGTCACGGAAGTGATCCTGGTAACAAATATCTCAGTAGTGGATGCTAACAAAATTTCGGGTCTTTTCAGGAGATTTTTACCTGCATTGCAAATCAGCGTACGGTTTGTATTGAGAAATAGTGGCACGTGCAGGTGCAGGATATCAGGCAACGGGATTTACCAACACATAGGTCATGTAGGTGCGTGGTTGGATCTCTATTCCTTTGAACGTGTTGAATTGTAACTCAACTGTGACGGCTTGTCGATAGCCAGAAGTTCGACTCAACACTTGTGGCCTATTCTCGGTAGGATAACAATTCCATTTTTCAGCGACGTATTCATTATTGGAGCTTACGGGGGAAGCATAAAACCTAGTGATTCCAACAAATTATCATGGGGTCTTGTTAGCCAGCTGGAAAACCTTTATTTTGGTGGCGAGGTCGAGTAAAGCTCTAACGGTTAACGTCACTGCAATAATTTGTGACACACTAGCTCCAGCTGATGTTAAACAGGCTGTAAGTCATAATGGTAAAGCGGCCTGCGATAAGTGCTTGTACTTGGGTCTGGTATACACGGAAGGATGACTTTCGCCAGTGGAGAGTACGGCCTTAGAACGGATGCCAACTTCCGTAGTCGTAGGCAAACTAAGCGTCACTCCGGAATATCCCGTTTCGAGAGCTTACCCATAGATATGGTTAAGGCCTTTCCACTAGAACCCAAGCATCTCACACATCTCGGAGTGGCTATGAAGCTGATTGATTTATGGCAGGAAATAGCCACTAGATGTCAGAGTAGAATGAACCATAAGATCATATTGGCCATAGGTGATCCTACTGGACGTTGAGGAGGACGCGCACCTGTGGACTTTCAAAAGAATTATCGTTCGGCGTATAACGTGTACACGGGGAAGACAAGAAAATGCAGACTTATTTGGGTCCGGTTTTACTGAAAGGTGTGCCTCCGTTACCTCTTTTTCTAAACTCCAGGCGGCCGTCGTCAGGAATTCGTCTGCTTAGTCCCCCTAAACTTTATAAACATTATGTTGAAGGTGCTCATGTTGAATTTTCTGCAGGAACACGAAGCATGTCGCGGTCTAGAACATTTGGTTTACAACATGCATTCCCTCAAGCATATACCTGAAGATGCAACTACCCATGTCCCCCTAGAATCTTTTTCCGCATTTTCCTTCGAATCGTACACGCGTAAAATCAGAAGTTTACACTAAGGATTTGTCATTGCCAAACAGGCAGCGCAGCGTTTTGTTGAGGAGCTGTACATGGAGGAGAAGCTTGCCAAAACAAAGAAACCCTGTGCACTCGAGAATGTTTGGGCCACACTTAATCAGAGGAAAGAACTGGTTATTCACAGGGGTAACCTATACATCATGTAGGCTTGATAATGCGGTGCTGATTAACAGTAAGCCAGGATTAGTCAGTGAGCATCACACACGATGATCAGGACGTGTACGAAGCCCCGATGATAACAAATACCTAAAGAAGCTTTGCCTCCGTCCTACTGTTATCTCCTCCATATTGTTAAGGCACGTTTGAATGCATGACAAGTGTGGTGCAGTGACGTTATCGCAGGCTGCTTTCTAGTGCAATAGTGCTGCTTCAGCCGGCTATTACTGCATTTTACGCAAGTTAACGCTTTATTCACCGTGGTCCCCGTATTTTAAATAGGTCATCGCGAAAAATGTTGGGTCTCACCTGTGTAGAGTAGAAGTTGTTGGGCACTACTTCTGGTAATCGCGGCCCTTCAGTGTTCTGTTGCATCTCTATTTGTGATAAATAGTATATCTATCACCCATCTGTATTATGCTTTCGTATGGCTTGAAACTCCGGTGGCAATCACCTTCTGAGCTTATTTATCAAGGTGCCCATGCAGCTTTGTAATTTATTCAGGTACTTTCATTTTTGCATGGTTACGCATAAGTGCTTTATATCAATGCCAAATAACGTTCTGGTCTTCCAGCACTGGATTCTCTGTCATCGACGTTACGGAGAGGGCGCGTATGGTAGTTGCTCCTACCGACTGGCTTCTGCCTGACAACCTTGGTCCACTGCCGGAGGACATTCATTCTTTTGACTTGAGGGAGAATCCCCGGCGGAAATGAGATTGGAAGCTTATAAAATACCGGCTGTTGCATGAAAGTGGTGAGTTCACCAGGTGGTTAACCTATGGAACACAGGATCACTTCCCGAGACACAAAAACGACTGCGGATTTTTAAAAATGTATCCACGTGTGGGGAGGAGGGTGGTGAAGATACTCTCCATATTCCTCCAAAGTGGTAAGGTTGACTATGCACACGTATATTTTGCCGTTAGGGGCATAAAGAAACAGACCACGATATGCGTGGAAAACTCCATGGGAATGAACGCCTTGCAGATGCAGCTGAAGTGTGCACCTTCAGCGCATCCTATTACGAACTTTCTGGAAGGTGAAATATCGCCAGTTGCAGGGTAAGTGTAAAATATATTGTTATTTTCTGAGGTCTTCTACTGTGGGTGTTCTAATTTCCACTTCATCACCAACGCTTGGTAAAATCACGTGGGTGACTTCTTCACTAAACACCGATTTCCCACAGTAGCTTGGAGACGGATCACTGCACTATACCGTCAGCTATCAGCAAGCTAGGAGGTACTCCCCCATCTTTATACCTAACCCATACAGAGTGTGTACGGCGTCTGGAGATGCAGCTGGAAATGTTAAATGCATGGAAGGCTGAGAAGGGAGGAAAGCACATCTCTGTCTCTTGATAACTTTCACTTCTGATTCCCACTCAGCAGAGATGGTATTCAAATTCTGGAATCTTCAATTAAAGATGACAGATTTCGTGATAGATTAGTAAGTTAATTTACACTCACTTAATTCTGCAGGCTGCGAAAGTGACAAGAAAGCTGTGAGGAGACTTCAAGTCATCCCTAAGAGTGATGATTTCCACAATCATTAGTCCATCTTTGGCAGTGAAGTACACTTTCGTGGAGCACTGACTGAGGGTGAGTTTAACACCTTATCGTTATATCAGACAATGAAAGTTAGGAAAAACTTAATAATTAAACCCCCTAGGCCGTTGTCGGAGGTTGATTTATCTCAGGCACTTGCATGAGAATGAACTGAAAAATATCATGGATACAACAACGAAGGCGTATTTCCACGGCTTGCCAGACAAAATACACGGGCGTTTTAGTCGGAAAAAAGCACGGTAAATAACTGGGAATCCTAGTGTTTGTCAGTGTACTTGATCATTCCTTGAACTGTGGATTAATTTTTAATTACGTGATGCGTATGAGGAGACTGCAGTTAATTATTCGTCTTTTATTTCCACAGGTGACGCTTACTCTGCTGCTTAACGAAAATTCCGAAGAGTGTTTGTAAAACGGAGCAGCTGAAGGATTAACCTGCATCACATTAAACTGTAAACATGCCTATATAATATCTTTTAATAACTGTTTTTTGTTCGCTGAAAATGCCTTCGCGGGAATTGCTGCGGCTTATGAAGAAGCTACAATTGTCTCAGAAGTGTAAGAGCAAAATATGGTAACGAACGGGTGGACTTATGTGAATAAATGGGCGTGCGTTGGGAATGATTGCGGAAGATTGGTAACGGGTGAGGGAATAAATATAAAAAATAAAAATGAACTCATCCCTCACCGGAATCGGGGACACGGAATGACGCCAGTCGGTGAAAGCCCTCGGGAAACCAACTAGCCAGTGTGTCTTCTCTTCTCTCGATGAAAGCAAAAGTAAACATGGGAACATGGAAGATCCGAGCAATATTTTAACCTAGCAAGGCTGCCCAGATTGCAAAAGAGATGAGAAGGTATGACATCGAAGTGCTAGGAAGCTGCGGGAGCAGATGGAATGGAAGTGGACTCTCCAAGCTGTCAACTGGAGAGTCAACAATCCACTCCGGTATTGTCACCCAAACGACAACCACGAACACACTGTGTTTTTGAGTGGCTATCAACACGTTTGCAAGGGCATCAAAGGGTCTCCTGCAGTGGGAACCAATCTCATCCTACAGCATCATGACAGCAAGATTCAGCTCGAAACGAAGGAAAGTCACATTCATACAATGCTACACTACGCACCTGAAAATAATGCAGATGAAGAGAAGAAGGAGGAATTCTATAGACAACTGCAATTAGTGCTGGATAAGACCCCACTCCAGTTGGAGACATCAAATTCATTCCAATGGGTGGTGTGACATGAATGCCAAACTGGAAGCGAACAACACAGGAAGATAACCAATCATGGGTCGAGAAGCACTCGGTGAAGTGAACGAGAACGGAGAACTTTGCAGATTTCTGTGCATTTAATGATTTGGTGATTGAAGGCAGCGTGTAAAAACACAGGGATATTCACAAAGCCATATGGATTTGATTTCACCAGATGGACACACTAGAAATCAGATCGACTTCATCTCAATCTGGAGAAAGTGGAGACGTAACCAGCCTACTGGACACAAGATCACGAAGAGGAGCAGATATAGGTCCAGACCACTCACCATCTAGTGTAAGGAACCCTCCAAATCAAGTTAAAAGCCTTCAAAGAAGCTGGTGATAGATGACCACAGTTCAAGTTGGAGTTCAACACCCAGAACAGAAACTGCACTGAAGGACGAAACTACAAAGGACATCTTCACGTTGTCAGTCATCAAGAAAAAAAAGGGAGACATTAAGCAACATCCCTGAAGGAACCTCCGTAGAAGAACACTGGAACTCTTTGAAAGAGATATGGAAAGAAACCTGCACAACTGTGTTAGGGAGGAAGTATGAGCAAGACAAGGAACGGAATAGATCTCGACGGACACATGGAAGCTGATAGAGGAGAAGAGGATGGCGAAGCAGAAGATGAACCAGTGCAATGCAGTGCAGGGGTGAACAACGAAGAGAGGAACTGAACACAACCTATAAAACACTACACTGGACAAAGAAGCAAAGAGGAGTGCGCGCAAAGACAAAAGAAACTTCTACGACACATTGGAAAGTGAAGCAGAACAGGCTGCAGGTAGGAGAGACCTGACAACACTATATCAAATAACCAGAAAAGATTAGCACAGGTGAAACCAGTAAAATATGGAGGAGGAAATGTAATTGCCAAAGAAGAGGAGGAAAAGAACGGTGGGCTGACCACTTCAAAAAGTTCTTGAATCGGCCACCATTTACACTTCATCCAGAAATGTCACGTGCAGCCGCTGACAGTGAGCATAAATCCTCCAACAAAATTGGAAGAACTGAGCGCCATGAAGCTGCTGAGGCACGTGAAAGCAGCAGGACCAGATGAAATCCCACCAGAAGCACTGACAGCAGACGCAGGGACAACAGTGGATATGCTCACACCATTATTGCAGAAGTTTTGGAAGGAAGAAAAGGTGCCTGGCAATTGTAGAAAGGTTACGTTGTCAAACTGCCGAAGAAGGGCGACCTAGGCCTTTGCAGGAATTGGTGCGAAGTCATGCCCCCGTCCACCCCAAGCAAAATATTAAGCCGCGTCGTTCAGGAGAGACTAAAGGATGCGCTGGATTCAAAATTACGACCAGAACAGGCTGGCTGGCTGGTTTCAGGAAGTATAAATCATGTGCGGACCAAATTGCAACGCTTCGCATTATCATGGAACAGGGTATAGAATGGCAGTCAACTGTACCTGTACCTCAACTTCATCGACTTTGAGAAGGCCTTTGAAATCATCGACCGAGCAGTAATTAGGCAGTTGCTTCGGCACTACGGAAAACCACAAACCTTTATCAGCCTCATTCAACAACTATATGAAGACGCCACATGCCAAGTAATTCACAACGGGAAAATTAGTGATGCTTTTGAAGTGAAGACAGGAAGCAGTAAAAAAAGGCCGCCTACTGCCACCCATGATATTCCTGATTGTGGCCTACTGGACTAGATCATGCAACAAACAGTGAGAAGCTAGAAGGAGCGGATACGCTGAACCATGGAAAAGAACCTAGAAGACTTGGATTTCGCCGATGACTTGTGTCTAATGTCACATAAACTTGAAGATCTCCAGGCAAAAACTAACAACGTGATAAAAGCGGAAAGGCAGCGAGGACGGGACTTCAGGTGAACATAGAGAAGACAAAGGTGATGAAGATACCCCACCAACAGCAACAACAAGCTCCAACCTCTATCAACGGCAGAAATCTAAAGGAAATAGCCCCCTTCACCTATCTAGGCAACACCTTTTCAACTACAGGCGGCACAGACAAGGACGCCAAAGCAGCCAAGATCTGAAAAGCAAGACAGGTGTTCACTAACCTGAAATCAGTGTGGAGATCTGCCGGATTTTCAACACTAAGTCAGTCAAGTCAGTGCTCCTATATGGTTCAGAGACTTGGCACGTTAAGAAAGGCAACTCCAAAAAACTGCATACATTCATCGACAACTACTTACGCTCGATACTGAAGATTACATCGGATGGCCGAAATTAATAAGCAACAGGGAACCGTTGAGACGAACCAACCAAGAACCTATCGCTCAGCAAATATGCAGGAGGCGGAGATGGATTGGGCATGCACTGAGAAGACCATTCGGGGACGTCGCGTGCCAGACCGGGCCGCCGAGTGGAATTCAGATGGGAAACGACGAGCTGGGCGTCGGAGGGTGATATGGAGGAGATCGTGTGAAGAAGAAACGAGAGCTTCTGGGCTGTTGTGGAGTCAGGCTCAAGATGTTGCGGAAAGCAGAGTGGAATGGGGACGTAATATTGAAGCCCTATGTTCCACCAGGAACCCGAGGGACAAATAATAATGATAATAAATTTGTAACACTTTACACTTTGTTGTGGGTAACTACATATTATTTTATTTTCCATAATTTCCATGCGCTCTACCGTGTAATTCTTTAATACACACATTAACTTGTAATATTTTTATTGATAATACTCCAGATCTTATGTATGTATCATGATTGTTGCGCTAACTATGGAACATAGATATTGCCATTTCGTTCTACCTAACCCATCATCATTACCTTAAACTTATTCGGTTTTGTGTTAATCCTGAAGAGTGATCCAAATGCCGTGCTAGGATTTAAGAGTACGTAGTCGTCTGCCGATGAGTATTAGCATTATTCATGCATCGCTCTCGGGCAAGAAACCGTGGTGTTTTTCTTTCGTTTGAGTATTTGTTCGTTCTTATCATGGTGTTCAGAATTAACACTGTTTTATCTCATAGCTTCTGAAACGTTAATTTTTGCCACTTCGGCTTATCCTTTTGTGGCCCAAAAACGCTTCTTGTTCCTAATATAATTTGCACATCGACTTTTTTAAACAGGGCAACAGTGTAGTGAACTTCTTCATCATTTACGTTCTGGATTTCATGTGCATGAAAAAGGAATCTATGAATGTCGCAGTTTACTTAACAAAACAATTTTGTGAGCGGTGGCAGCACACATCACATACTGCTGTGCACAACTGATACACACAGCATCCAGCTGATTAACTATCAAGAAAATAGTGCAAAATGTCTCGAAAGTTGAATAGGAGTACGCCAGCAAAATATGTGCACAGTTCATCCAAACTATATTGGCGGTGATTGGTGTAACGGGCTCCCAAACCGATACTAAGCCATATTCGTATATAATCTTTGCGAAGTCTAGACCTTACTTAAGCAACTTTTTCTCTCCGCGCAATGTTTTTTGCCTTTACCGCAGCTTAAAACACCAAAGGCTGATCAGTTCACTCTGCTCTTTTGTTGCGGTATTTTGTTTTTCCTGGCGAAGACCCTCTAAAAGATATATAAGCGGCCGAATTTTCAGCTGTAGTCACTCGATTCGACTGAGTTAAATATAATTTCAATCTCATTGTATTTTTCCCCTGGGGTCAGCTGAATGCCGTGTTGATAAGTCATTGTTCTACCGTTAATCGTGTCACGTTGGTGCATTATACTGTTCATGTGCGTCGTAGATCAAAGCAGTGGTGGCGAGGACGAGACGGGTTCAGGAGTTTTTAAAAGGATGTTGTCGGTAGCTGTTTTATAGTTGCCGTTTGTTGTAAACCTAATTCAACAGTGATATTGGAGCGTTTACGTTCCTCTTGAAGAGGAGTGCCGTTTTACTAAACTGGTGCTCCTCTTTACCGAACGATTAATTTGCCTCCGTATGCGGTTTTAAGGAGAGGGAAAGATCCTGAAAACAAGCAGTTGACGCTGTAAAACATCGGCGCAATGTGAAATAAGTCAGCGGCGAATGTTGGCTAGTGAACGGCGTAGTCCCCTAAGCGAGTGCAGTATCCGGCAGTCCTTTGTAACTTGTACTTCATTTTGAACTGCAGCTAAACTTTGCTTAAATTTCAACGAGCCTCCCCCAAATTCACATTTATATTCGTCAATCCCCACCCCGCATTCGTCGAGCCAACCAAAGACGGCTTTCAGATGGTTCATGTTTTCGCTCAATCTGAGCCAGTGATCAGTAAGTCACCTACGTGGGCGTATGCAAAAAGGAGTTCATAAAGAGCCTGAACAATCAACCATTGAAGTGTCCTGGTAACGTTCGTAAGTTCGGAAAGCAGCTGAACTACTTTAAATAAACCAAAAGGACTATAATTGGCTGCCTCTGGAATACCATCGGGGCTATTAATAATGTTCTGGTAAGCTTTGAAGATATCTGTCCTTAAGAGGACTTTCATGTTGCGTAGGTCGTTAGTGAAGTCGTGACGCAAGGTAGTATACATCGGTCGGTAGTTTTCCGTTCGCTGGCACCTCGGTAGTTTACGCATTGGTTGACATCGAAAAAGACTTCTTCGGCACAATGCACATTGGTGAAGACCATACACCACGGGATAGTTGGATACTACTAAGCTTAAGCATTTTGTCATGCTCTGATTTTGAAGTCTTGAGCCTGTGTGGATCAAGGCGTCCGGGAACTGCGAGCACTAGCGGCTCGTTTGTTCAGGTATGATGCATGACGTCATGCTTACGTCTGTATGACTGCAATCATTTTGCGGTAGGCCGAAAATAAACTCAGCAACTTGGTACGCAGCGGGCTGATGGCATAGGTAGCTGCCAACTTCATATATGTCGGGTCAGTGGTCATGACAGCTATGAAGGGTATTACATGTGAAATAACTGATCTGTGTCTCTTCAGGTCGATGAACGACTTTTGGTGGCATGGAAGGTCAATTCCATTGATACACCATGGACACCTGTCGGCAGGAATGAGCACGTTTATACACCAAGGCCAAGATCCGAGGTCATAGTTTTCCCCGTGTCCACGGGAAACTAAATGCCAGTGTTTTTATCTGTTGCTCTGCACAAGTTGCTGATGAGTTTTTCATTGCCAACGACAAAGGTTGTCACAGATAGTCAGCTCGTCCGTTTCCTAAAACGGGTTCGTCTGGATTCCTAAAACTTGTATGACAGTGGTCGACGGCGAGCACGACTAGTTTTTGGGCCATTTGTGCGGGTTCTGAATCAATGTAATGCACTTCTCCTGCGGTTAGACCTGAAGTTTTCGTTGATGATGCTGTTTGGGCAATTAAGCGGCTTACTTTCTCCTCCAATGCCTTTATCCTGATTCGACGGCCTTCCCCCTGAGTAGTGAATGGTCGAATATTCGGGGAGGTGGCGTTGGCGGATCCCGGTGAGAAAGAGGTGGTAACCTAATTACTAGACGTGACACGAATCGGGGAAATGCAGAGCAAAATCAAAAGCGGTAAACATGTAACCGGACAGTTTGCAAATGCAAGTAAGCTTCCTACCAAAAGAAGTGGCAGGTTTGACTGGAATGGCAGTTTGCCGGAAGTGAGTTCGAAATGTATAATATATTACTCAACAGACCACATGGCCCACCAAAATCATGAGATAAAGACCCCAAATTCATTTGTCCAGTCGCGGGGTTAATCACTTTTGTGTCCTTGAATAGGCAACGGTAACAATCCAAAATAAGTTCCAACGTGAATGCGAATAATGCGGATGTTAGCATTTCTGTTTGCCTGGAATATTACTGATCTTATACCAGCCGACAAGCACTAACAAGAAGCATGACAACAACAAATAATTCGAAGGAAGTGTGCCACAGAATTTGGAAAGATGTGATTAATTGGCTTGTTTGATGTCCAACGTATCAAGGCAAAATTAATTTTAATATTAGTGTCACATCGTTACCTAGAATATTTGCAGAGGCATTTGGATAAAGGCATGTGTAGCAGACAACTAGAGAATCAGACGCAAAAGAGGATGTGGGTGGTTCCGTAAAGGATACACGGAGCATGGCCAGGCAGTTATCCTCGGGTCGTTGCATGCCCTGCGCCAATAGTCTGAGTCCAAAACCTACTGACCAGAACGCCACGCCAGTTTCCAGAGGAAGAGGAAGGAGTGCCGAAATCAGCTCTTGATGACGTGTGGGAACTTCGTGTCGACCGGTTCAGCCGGTGGTTCCCCGTGCACCATTGTACAAAGAATCGATTTGAGCCCACCAAGAGTAAGGTCATCGAGTGAAACAACTGTCACCGTTCCACAGTTAATCTACTTTTATAAACTAGCAGCGAAGGTAACAGGTGAAACGCCAGAAACCATCATATCCTGCGAAGGGTTGGAGGAATGAGGAAAGTAAAACTACGTGGCCGTTTCGAATGTGAGCTTGCTCAATTCTTAAGTTCGGCAAAGGGGCCTCTGTCGGAAAGCTTGCTGGAGTCGCTTTACGCAGTCTGTGTGAGTGGCGGAAAGAATAGGCGATTACTGTCACTAACAGAGTTTGAATAACTTGAGTTACTGCCATTGCAAAAGGGTAGAGACGACTTCTTCCTGAGAGAGATATGATCTTCGTCCACAAAAATGTGTCCGCTACTTAGGGGGCCGAAATGAGGGGCAGAGAAGCTAAAATCATAACCATCAACCAAAGAGAAAAACGTGAAAGTGATGAGTTACCACTTTATAAGGTCTCAGGTAAAAACGGTAACGAAGCCTGCATGGATAGAACATAATCTTGCCTGCATAATCGGGTCATCCTACATGGAAACATCGGTGGTCGGTGTAGCTTGTGAATCTAGCTGGGTAGTATGATAACCACGGAAATATCCGACGCACCCGCTTTTCAGGAAGGGGACCCTGTCATAAAATCGGTGGTGGTCCATCACACGCATAAGGATTCCTCTTCTCTGGAAGTAACAGGCTAACTCATACGGGTGGTTATTTCATCCCTTATGTAGGAAAATTCCCCCCTATAGGAACCATAGAAACTGCCACACACGCTGTGACCGAAATAAAAAGGACGAAAGACCGAGTTAGTTGTAGTCAAGGAAGGTCTAACGAAGCAGCATAGATGCATTTTAGGAAAATAATGACCGGCAATCGTAAACACTTGAACCTTATGATGAAGTGAAGCCGGAAAACACTTCACTTTGGCCTCCGAGCGTCCCGTTAGTTTCGTCCTCTATGCCTGCGCTTGATACTACAAATTATTCCTCCGCAAGCGTTTGCCGCTAGATCGCTATTACTTGTTGAGTTCTGTCTCATAAATAAGTTTTATTCTCACATTAAAAGCTTCAACATGAGAGAACCCAGTTTAAAGGCATTATCACGTTGGTATATCCCAAAATGTCTGCAAGACTTTACGAATCCTGAGTGGTACAGACGGAATGTCATCAAACTCTATTAAAGACAGCAGAAGATCCTGCTAGTTATGAAACCAACAAGGAAATATCACTTTACAGCGTACGCAGAGTGTTAAAGTTTAGATAATAATAAATATTATCTTCATATAATGGGCTTAAAATGTGGGATACCAGTTTACAGTCACCGTCAAGGTTTACAAACTGGTGATATTTGGTATTGAACAATTGAAATACCAAGTCACTATTGTGTACAATCTTATCGAAATTTGCCGAAATTTATGAGACCGGCATAGATTTTTATCTCCCGTCACACAGATGGGTTCCACCATAAATATCAAAGGCACGTAGTGTTCGGAGTTTGCGTTACAACCAACCGACGTCGTTAGTCCATCCGCATAGCCTTTTATTTAGTAATATAACAGTCTATTCCTCAGAATAGTCTTCAGTTTTTGGCTCTGCTAACCGCAAGGAACCCATTTATACAATCTGGAGTATTACTAAAGTATCCATAGTTATGTAACCAAGGTGTATGTCCATATCAATGCATTTCCAGGTCACCATGTCTATTGGATGCTTCTACTACTCTCCTACGCGCGACTTACGAACCTGACTTTGCCTCTCCTTTCTTCCGTGTCCAAGGAAATTCTGTCCTTTCGTTGCTTCTGGTTGCTATCTGCCCTCTGGAAAACGCTGAATCTCTTGAGGGTGTACATATCTCCCCCCAAATTCTGCAAACCTCAGACCATAGGTAACAAAAAGAAGCCCTGAACCTGTCTTTCAAACGTTGAAGTTACCTATATCCATCTCGACTTCAAGGTAGCAGACAGTTGGATTGTCACCCACTTATTGAAAAGTACTTATAAGCTAGCAAGGAAAGTTATTGTTATTGCCTGACCCACGACTCTGTTGAAGTTAACTGATATCTAATATCTGTTATTATTCAACTCGTTAACTATTTGTCTAACATAATAGCATTATTTATATTTTTAACGCTTCTTGCTTACTTTTCTGAGAATGAAAACAAGTGTCAGTAGCCTCCGTAGAAATAAGAGTATTAGCGCGAAAAGGCTAAAACTATCGGATCTATCGCCTGAGGTTAGAAGTTCCACCAGCGATTGCGGTTCGTCACTTAAGTTACCAGACCTTATGACTGACATCTACAGCGATGTTAATAAAGTCAAGTCCAATGTTCTAGAAATCTCAAGGGCAGTTGGAAATATGCAGTGTAAAATGGAATATCTCCTCCCTCTGATGGATTTGTAAGACCCCAAAAAGGACTCCCCACTTGATAGTTTAATGAAATGCGAGAGATTAGTTGACTTTGTAGCCATTGAGGTAAGCAACCGAATGCGATCCCCCTACAATTCACTAGTCTTCAATATCCCTGACAGTTCCCCACTGGAGCGAGTTAAGACTGATTGTTGTGGCCTGGCTAACTCAGCTTGTAACGTTCGTCGCTTAAAGAAAGAAACAATCGGGTTCCCATGTCCTGTTCTATTTCAGTTTAACTTGCCGTGCAATGCAAAACACTTCTGTGACTCTCAGAGAATTTTCGCATCCACAACACCATGTAACAAGGTTAAGATATCTCCTGACCTAACTTCTTGTCAGTGTCGCACACTGAAATTCCGTGGTAGACTGACTTCTCAAGTTTCGCTAAAACCACAAGATACCGAGAGTGGAAGGCAGTCAACGAGTCGTGAGGGTGATAGGCTAACTAGAACTTCACTGATCTTTGCACCCCCGGTTACCAGTGAAGAGCTTATAAATACAACAGGGAGCATAAGAAATGCTGACTCCATAACCCCAGCATGCACTGATGTAATATCCATAGACCTAGATGACAACACAAATCTAAGTGATGAACCACAGGGATCCGAAGTCATTCAGTCCACTCATATCGCACAGGTGGACAAGTCTGTGCAACCCGCCTCTTCGGCTTTGTTGCTGAATGCATTATCCCTAAGCAAAATGTCTTGGAAATCTAAACATTTTAACAACAAACAATGCTACCCAGCAAAATCAAGAACATAGCGCCACGAATCTCTCTCAGGTTGGTTCATTCCCATACAAAGATAATCATAAAAACACTCCTCGCCCAGAAACAGGAAATAAGACGGTCTCATCCAGCCATAATAAGGTTCAGCTGTACAATCGCAGGAGCGCGCGTAAAGCGCACCACCACAGACAGCCCAAGCCACTTAAACTGGGGAACATGGTTTCAAGAAATAATGATAGGTTTTTCTCGTCACATCCCACTGTACAGTTTCCGTCTACCCAGGAATATAACCCCAGTGCACCACCAACGTACTCTAGCTCACAACTCAACGTGAATAAACCTAAAACTATCCCCTTGAGCGTTCGGAATAAGGGACCTTATACCCACCCTAGCTATGACACTAAAGCTAGCTTGAGTAACACCTATCCAGTGTTCTATGGAGAATCTTCGCTCTGGAACCCCCCGGGAAACCCATCTTTTTTCGGGCTTCACAAAATAATAGCACCTCTAGCCATGCAGATGATGATATACTCGAGTCAACTGCTATTAGCTTAAGCCAGCAGCCAATTCAGTGGCAGAAATACTATAGTGACACCTTCCCATACCCCAGGCCAATAAATAGTCGGTCATCATCTGAGGCAACAATGGGTAGTCCGGCGTGCAGCGCTAAGGAACTTGCCTTTATCCCGACATTTCCCACCCCACATCCCGTTGGCTCAAATGATGACCATGAAAGAATACTTTTATCCCATCTCGTTGATGACCTAAGCCTTTTTATAGGCCCATCAGAATTCTCCGCTCTCCCGTTCGACTCACGTTCAATTTGCAATAAGCTAAATTACCTAAAATCTCTAGCTTACTTAATCAAACCATGCTGCATTTTAATCACTGAAACTTGGTGTGCGTCAGATACCTCAAACCCCAGTCTGGCGTTAGATAATTACAATTTGTACCGTAATGACAGCAGTACTTTTAAAGGTGAAGGTTGCATCGTCTATGTTCGCTCTGATTTTCCATCTTCGTATGCCTTCCCGTTGGGTTGGGACCTATTAGATGATGCAGTACTCATGAATATCAGCACTTGTCAACATTACAAAATTACTGTTGGTTGCCTGTACAGGTCATCGCATGCTGGGCCTGCTGTTGACGAACATACTAACGAGATATTCAAGCTGCTTTCATCCTTACCAACTTGTATAGTAGCCGGTGGTGCTTTTAATATGCCGGGTATCATATGGGAGACACTGCAAGGACCACCTCGTTTCAGGCCATTCTTTCAAACCTTAGAAACCAATGGATGGGTTTAGGTTGTTAACAGCTGTACTCGACGATATAATATACCTGAACTGCTTTTTTTAAACAACGCACCAGCATTCACCATACATACTAGCGCCGAATTCCCGGAAAGTGACCGCAAGGTTCTAGCCTGTCAACTCTTTGCGCCATGTAGGTGCACTCTCAAACTACTGAGGCCTACAACACTCGTTCGCAGAAGTTTTGTTGACGTCGATTGGCCAAGCTCGCAATACTTGATACGCTGTCTAGACTGGGACGAGTTGTTTTCATCCGATGATCTGAACAACTCTCTTGCAAACTTCTATCTCAATTTAAACATTTGTCTCGACTCCGTAGCCCCAAAGAAAACACAAAAGTTGCATATTAACATCAAAGACTACATCACTATCACATTCAGGCGGAAACTAAGGAAACTGAGAAAAAAGTTTTTCTCATCACATGACTTGTCTGTGAATCTTAGTATCCATGCCGTTTTCAGTGACCTGGAAGTTCACAGGCGAAAAGGTGGATCCTTTACTGAGAATAAAATTCTCGAACATGCGAATAAAACTGGTCTGCTTGCCACTTCTCTTAAAAAGAAACTCTGTAATAAACCTGACATGCTGAATATGTTGAAAGTAGGCAACAAGGTTGTTGTGAACCCCACAGGGATATGTGAAATACTAAGCGAAACGTTTGGCTCTTCTTTCACTAGTTTTAATCGCAGCCTTGCTACACTCAGTGACACTGCAGCACATAAAATCTTGGAAGTTGAGTTTAACCTAAGCAGCGTACGTGATGAAATAAACTCACTAAAACCCTCTCTTAGTGGGGGGGGGTAGATGGGATACCTGGGATTTTCATTAAAAAAGGGCAACGCGGACTTCCCCACATTGCTAGCAAAAACATTCGGCCTGTCCTTAAACTCTGGCACTTTCCCAGTTTCATGGAACACTAGTCATATTACTCCGTGCTTTAAGAAAGGCTCCAGACTCTACCCAAAAAATTACCGCCCCATCAATATAATATCTGTCCTCTCGCGTATAATGGAGAAAGTAGTGAAAACGCCATCTTTTCTCACCTTTCAGATCACAAACTTGTGAATTCCTCGCAGCATGGATTTCTGTCTAGGAAGTCTTGTATCACATGTCACCTAGAATTCTTCGAACACGTAATTAACAGTAGAGACGATGGAAACGTGGTTGTCTCGCTTCACTTGGATTTCATCAAAGCTTTTGATAAAGTGCTTTACCTCTCACTCCTTCGGAAACTTAGAGAAGTTTCGAGTTGATTTTCCACCCTAGTTTTGTCGTGATATTTTGCCTGAGCTTAAATTACGAATAATCTCTCAACACAGTGTGGTATTTGGAAGGTAATCGGGCATCGATGGTCGAAAAAAGAAAGTTCAAAATATTTGTTAAGCAGACTCAAAATGGGCTGTCCAATATGAGTAGGGGTATGCAGCAAATGGTTTCAGCGGTATGCCCACTTCTTTAGGTTTTTGAAGGTTCAGATTTCGTAGTGACTAGCCTATAACTGGTTTACCTCATCGATTACTAGTGTGGCAGTTATTTACTGACAGCACACAGGACAATACATGACTTATCACTGAAATTTCATTATATTCAGACCATCAAAATACTTGCTTGTGAGACTTTATAGAAAAGCCAGTCTAGAAAGTTCTGTTTTGTGCACATGACATTGTTGCTTCTCCTCGGGTTAGTCTATTGGTGACGCTAAACCTGTAAATAGATTCTGTTTTCTGGGTATTCTTTGCAAATTTTCTTGCCCCTGAAAGACCAATACAAATCACAACGGGTGAATGGATACGTTATGTTTCAAAGGCAGGTACAGGTATCTAACACATAGGGATGACTTGCAACGGTTTTCTTCAATTTTCGTCCAACAACTTGCGCATACATTCCCTCATAAATGTTCCACCATTATCCAGAGCCAAAAAACAAACTGTTACAGTGGAAGTATTAACTTTGAGCTCTATTTTTATCCAAGAAGTGCGTGCACTGTCGAGATGCAAACCTAGGTCTTTCGTTGATGTGAAGAAAATGCATCCACTTGTCCAACCCATAAGTTTTTGCACACTTATCCTGCTGAGGTGTTTTATTGTATTAACACGTGGGACCTATGTCTTCTGGTGACAGTAGGTGAGGATCAGGATTACCCGCCATAAATGCACGTGTAATTTATACGGTAACTTGTACATATCTGTAAAAATGGTGCATGTCCGGAAAAAATACTATGATTACTAACTGCACGACAGACATTGCTCGTTCAGGTTTCAAGCGCTGTGGCCTAAACTTGGATTCAGTCATACAATTCTGCTGTTAATTAAGTGGACTGTCAGAAGGAAGCAAAAACATTATCCAATGTGGAAACACTGGTGCTATTCAAAGTCCGGTATTATGAGGAGAAAATGTATGTCCTGTCACTAATCTTAGTACACTTGGGGTGAAGGAGTGGCTCAACAGAGCACGGAGAAATGTATCACCACAGTTCACCAACCCTAAAACTACCTGGCCACCCATCTGGTCCAGCTCACGGTAGAACGCCAGGATGCGCCATAATTCTGTAATGCATCTTCTTCGCACTGAAATAATGCTAGGCTTGAAGTAAATAAATAAACATTTAGATATTTAAAAAGTGGCTGGGTAATCTTCTACTATGGCTATGAGTGACCTCATTTCTCTCAGATTATTTTAGTGTATAGGCTCCGACGTTTGGACATTCCAAACTTTCACGTTACCTTCGTTCTGGTCAGCCACAACTAGCCCAGGGTCCCTTGATTAGCTATCAGTGGGCAGATGAGTCGATATCCCTCTTCTAATTTAAACTCTCATCCTCTGAATAATAAACAAACTGCTTTTCTGAGCTCTTTCTTGCTTATTATCAGTACTTGCATCCGGAAAAGGTGCTGATAGTGGTTCTACCGAGACTGGGATACATCACTCAATGCTCCAGACACAGTAGCGTTGTCCACTAGACTAGCGAGTAGCAACGGTCACCACTTGTGCAACCGTTACGGTTTTTATATTGGAGCTTGCTGTTTTCCTCCGCCCACCAAGTTGGTCGCCTCTTCTTGGCACATCGGCTCCTGTGCGGATGCGTCCGACGCTGCCCAGAAAACCCTACTCTGTGTCCAATCAACACATATTCATCCCGTTCTCCGGTGAAGGCATATTCCTTTGTGAACAGGGGCATGCCCCAGGCACACCGCTTTTCATTTCAAGCTCCAGCTAGCCCCTTTTTTGCATGAAGGAAGGGGGGGACCAATCCACACCTGTCTCACAAGATCTTAAATGACAGTTTCCATTGGCGCTGTGAAACCGAAAAGAGCCAGAGGATGGAAATATTCAGTGCACATTCCGAACACATAGAAATAGCTTTTTGACGTAGTCAGAGGGGTGACTGATGCTCGGGCATGCAGTTTGGTGTGTAACTGTGCGTATGCGGATGGTAGCGTTCAAAATATTGGGGCGACCTCTTTGAATTCAGTGCCACCGGAAGTGACCCGTACCCTATGGCTGGCTATAACTTCAAGACCGCGTCATACTGTCGGACAGCCGCGAAGTGAAACTTAAGGACATTTTGGGCAATGTACAGAATCTGACGCTGGGATCAGTAACATACTCAACATCCCATACATGCCTCTGGTTCTATCCCAGTTAAAAATCTATGAACGGGTGGTAGGCCTTTGTTTAGAACGTGATCCAAACTTCTCAGTAAGAGTTCATAGTACGACCACTAATTTGGTGACTCTGTTGACTTACTGGTCGTGTCATCCAACATCAACAATACTAGTGAAGTAAACTTATAGTTTCTAAGCTGTCACTTCTAATAATTCAGAAGCTGGACGTCCTTTTTGTCACATCGCAGGCAGGGAGAAACTTATTCATGCAGTATAGTAAAAATAATAAAAAATGGCTGTGGACCAGATCGGTCGTTTTTGTTACTTCCCCTTCAATTGTGGTTATTTCAGTGGGTACAAGAATATAAAACTTAAGACCGACGCAGCTATCAGGGTTTGAGGAAGAGCTATCAGCACCTTGGGGACTGGCGACGCAAGAATGTAACCCAACCATGTTGGTGCCCCCCACCTGCCACGCTCTGACTTATATGTACAGCAGTGTTAGAGTACTGGGAAGGGAAACAGCGGAGATGGGGATGTAGCGTCACATGCTTCCCCAAAATCAACAGCCTGGGGCTCGACGACATTCAACATTGATGCTCATCTTGATAGTTTAACTGAACTTGCTAAGCTGTGGGCACCCGGTCAAGCATCCTCTCCATTTGGCACGCTGTCGTGTTACGTTGCACCACTTGTATTCGGCTCCCCAGTCAGTTAGTTTTGAACTCATCGGTATCTTGGCACAACCATCCAAATATACTATTCCATCCGACTACACTATCGTGTTCTTCCTTGGTCTCGTACTCGTGGGTATATAACAAGTCGGAATAATTAGTGATTGGTCTTTACGTCTGTCAGGTTCGCACCAGGACAAATCCTAAAAGGACACTGTGCAGACACCTGCACACCTAAATCGTATTCCTAACCTGGTCATGTCTTTCACCAAACGTTTCCGAAAGCGGGATGGGTGTCGAAGAAATGGAACTCTTCCATAGGAAAGAAGAGCTAAGGGTGGGAGGTGGAGTGACTCTTTTTGTAGGCTCCTTCTTAAAATTAAGTTTGGTGAACGATGGAGTTTTTACCTATTTCCCAAGCTCCCTATATCAATACTTCACTCCATATCGTACCAGATAAATACTATAGGTTGCATGTGGGTCCACTACCAACACTTTTGACTAAAGGGAACCTTCTTCAGTCCAGTCTTGGCTGCAAACTGTGCAGATAAGGGTCCCGTAATCACCACCGGCAAAATAAACACATTGTCCATTCAATTCATCGTTTAGTCAGAATTTAAAGGGAGCACTTAGGATGGTCGGTTTCTCCAGGAAAGTAAGTGACATCACGCTTTGGAGGTCTGGATGTGATCCGCGATACCTTAGCTATGTTCCGGCGAACGATAATTTCGTCGAGAACACATGCGTTCAGTTGCCTCCTGGGTGAGGCAACCACGTTGCCATGAGCTCCACCCACGATTAACTAAGAAGTCTCCGCAATCAGAGGTGCTGGACACTACTATTTGCTGCAGCTAGCTTCAGTGAGAAACTGCTGCAGATTGCCATGAGGATGCATCATGGCCTGAAGACTGGAAGTGAGTCCCAATAGACGAACACTGGGTGCTTATAAGGGACACTGTCCGGAGCGCCATTGAAAACGGAGTCTTTAAAGCAAACAAGCGTCCACTCCTCGAACCCTCTATGGTGACCCATGGGACCGAAAGGAGAATACCACGAAAAAGGTGGGGCATGAGACAAGAAGTGCACATGCGGTAAGGAACCATGACTTCTCAATAACAAGGAGTTACAAAATTTATATAAGATAAAAGATCACAACTACAGGTTTAGACATCAGAGCAACCTGGCGAAGTGACTAAGTGAAGACCCAAAAGCTCTACATCCTCTTATTTCACAGACGATGTCTCAACCGTTTACTTGACCAGACATAGAAGCCTAGAATGGCATGGTGATAGAAGAACTGTTACGAGCAGTTAGTCACGAAAATCCGTCCATCACCAGCGTCCACCAACGTAGAACAGGTACAGAACCGTGATGAAAAGCTGAGGGACGTCTGGGTTTCGCCAAAGTAAGTGTTTGCAGAACTGTCCGCGCTTATAATAGAAATAAAACCGGTGGTCCCACAAAATTTTGCCATGTCGCTTAGCATACTGATATGCAATCGGTTCATGCGCTTGTTGGGAGTGGGCCAATCACCCAAAGAATGGAACTGCGCCACCATCTCACCAATCTTCGAGGGATGAGAATGCAAAAAGGCGTGCAGTTACAACCTGACGGGCTTTACTGTTCATGCTGTCCAGGGTGTTAGATAGCTTAGTTACAGTTGCACAACAGCTGGATCTCTTAAGGAGCGATAATTGGGCCACCCCAACTCATAAATAGACCCCTCGTTCAAACTTCCAAGTGTACCCTGCTACTTACGGGTGATATCAAAGTGTGGAGGAAAAGGACCCTGGGATAATGCTTACTTATCGTTGCCTACAAAGACAGGAACTACAAAAGGTTAACTGATCTCACCAGATAAACGAGCATAAAATTTCCTGGTGAAAACCTACATGTAGACATTCACTACCGAAGGTGCGACTTGCAAAATGATAAGTGATTCAAGTTATCCAAACAGGCGGATCCTAACGAACGTCCACTGTGACAACCCTAATGGTAGCCGGAAAAGAACAGCCTACAACAGGGCGAAAACCAGTGCATGCTTACACTTTGTTTATCTCGGACTTCATATTTCCCCGTCAGATTTCTCAACTCCAGTTAGAGCACCCTCGCTAACAACATCCCTGTTTTGATTCCCGTTATGACTGGCACAATCTTGCTTGTTCCTGCTCTTCTAGGTTTTTTTGTTAAGGTTGTAATGAATGTAGTTCTCTTCCTATTTTCCGCTAACTTACCTACGTTTCTCTTCCCCTTCCCCTTATTTTCGGCTTGCATTTTTTTGTTTTCTCTACTTCGTTTTACCCAGACATCCGTTCAGTCTTCCTGTCTGCCTTTTGTGGCGATTCCGAAAAACTATATCATGATACGACATTTGAGTAACCTATCTACCCTACTATCTTACGACAAATTACGTAAGCCCTAACAGGTTTAACTAATATTCAGTCGCACGTCGGGTATTCCAGAGCTACAGCTGTTGAGTAGGTAGGTCTGTTGCATTGAAATCCACCAAATACCTTGACTCGTCCCATAAGCGAGAAGAAATCGAATGGCTTACACTTGGTCTTAACAAGGTATTGAACATTAGATTATTGTAGGACGTTACAAAAGCCGGATTATTCAAGGTGAGCGGAACAGTTTGGGTAAGTGATTCTAACGACGATGTGGTGAGTCAGAAAATTGTCTGCTAGCGTTAAAGTGTTTTACTAACTGAAGCAAATTTGGAGTAAATGTTTTTGTTCCTAAGATGGTATGTTGGATGAGTAGGGCTCTTGGTTAAGCTTTTTTGTGTACACTCACCTAGCCAGCCAGCATTTACTTCGGGCGCACTTTGTAACTTTATAGCTAAAACCTGGAACTTTTTACCTCGGGTGCATATCAGGTGACGCACGATATCTCCCGAATGTTCCAAACCTTTTCCCCCATAGTGTCAAAAGTCTCAAGGTGTGCCCGAAATTTTTCCCCGAAAGCGTCAAAAGACACAAAGTGACTGTAGTCACAAGTCTGTGAGTGGATATGATATTTCTGTGGTTTAAGTTATGGAATCGGAAGGTTAAGTCAAAAAGGGACTTCGATCTAGGGAAGGGAAAATATTTATTGGACCTTGTAGTGGCTATCGTTTCATATTTGTTTTAAGAAGACAAGTAACCCACCCAGTCAACAATTTCGTGTGACTAAACAAGGCAACGTTGGGCCTAGCGTTGGACCATAAATCTGATGTGGCTCCAGATGTAGGTCCAACAATCAGTATGTGAAGCCATTTGTAAAATCTTAGGGCTAGACATAGGGCCAGAGAACATCTGGTCAGATGTAGGGAAAATGTTGCAAAACCCCACGCCTGGCCCTTTATTTGTCCCGAAGCTTTCGATACCCAGTTAACTGGGTAATGTATAGTTTACTTGCCAAATTTGGTGAGCAAACTATACTTTTTTCACTTTGCTACCGTCAGGCTTTTCTCTAACACAATTTTTCACATATATGATACATAAAGCCAGTTATGGTGAATTCCTTGATGTATGGTAACAAGCAGTAAGTATTCTTGTAATAATAATGGTATAAGTAATAATGATCTCAGCGTTGATAAAAATAGTCAGATCAACTTGGCACTGCAGGCATTTAGACAATCAGTGTAAGTCAAAACTTAGGAAAATAGGAGTTGCGCAATAATAAAAGGTGATATGTCTAGATAATCGTGGTCAAAACAAATAGCATGTGTCCGAATAGTGAAAAAAGCGGATAAAAATTCAGTTTATCTCTAGAGTTATTGATCAAGTCTCCTCTGATCATGGCAGAGATGAAAACTTTCCAACTTTTTTCTGCACACACACGGATTGTTTTCTCTTATTTCCATAGCCTCAGATATATGTAATATGCGAGTACGAATTCTATCCGAAAGATCTTGTGGAAGGGGATAACAGACTTTAAATTCTTCGGTCTTATCTATCACATGACCACTATCAAATAAATGCGACAAAAGTGAACTTCATATTAAGTTCACTTGTCCTTTTCTTAGCCGCGACGTTACGAGCTCAGCAACGCATTTGTTAATGTTTATTAATTATTTTAAGGGCACTTATAACCTGGTTATGAGTTTTTTGAGACCACTTACGGCTTTTTTAACATGTTCACACGTATAGAAATCTAGTATACCAATCGATTTGAACTGGATCTGTTCTGAAATACGACTATGGAAGCTTTTCAAACCTAAGTGTCAGTTGTGTTATTCAAGTTTGTTATCAAGTTACTTGCAAGACAAATAACTTCTTCCGATAATTCCTTTCTATGCTTGTGATGCAACTAACGCAAGGTGGTTTTTGTGTTATTTCTACAACTTATTTTCTTACTATGACCCTAAACTGAGTGGTGATTTTGGTATTTCAGACCCTCATAATTTGGTTGGGGTTTGTTACACCGCGAAATTTTAACGAGGGATGACTCATTTTAGCTCTCAATGTCTGATGGAGACCGTTTCTTCCTTTTAAACACCTATTGATATGAGCTTTTTATTTGTTGTAGATGATGTGACCGAAATTAATACATGTTTAAGATCGAAATCCACTCAGCAACCTCTTGCACATTTGTGCAGTAGGCCATAAACCACACCTATTATGTGGGGGCTAATGATACTACTTGGCTATCCAAACCTCGGTAGGTGTAGTAGTTACCGAACACGGCCCATTGATTGAAAGCCGACTCCCTAAGCTAATAAACCATAACTCCACATGTTTATGTAGTAGGCCATCAGCCACATTTGTCACACTAGGGGATTGTTGTCTGCCGTCGTCACGGGCTGAAGTTTGTGGATTATAAATCGAACCCAGAGCCAATTGTTTGAAAGCTGCATGTGTAAGCCAGTGAGCTACATTCTCATTATCTGGAGTCAACCACAGTATCACATTATACGTTTCTCATAGAAGACTAAGTAGTATTAACTGTATCGATTTCGCTAAGAACGTAATGAAGTTAGTTTGCTAGGAGTTATCGGATCTGCTTTCATGCAGCTGTTTTAAACCAAAATTATTCTGGCTGTCAAGACGTCCACCTTAATTACTCACCATCAGACCTAGATACTCAGATTACACATTGTCCGCAGCTAGTACCACAATATCCGTTGAGAACACTTAGTTAAGGTTGCTTATTTAGTAGAGTTTTGTCCTACCTGTATTTGGTCTATGTGGGTGATGTTGATGACAACTCATTTCTCCTTACAGTTTCTCTCTACTCTTATTGAATCACTTGGCGTAACGACTGACGGATGACTGGTAGTGAAGATCCAGTTGAATAATGAAGCTTTAAATCTAGCGGTTAGAGTATTACGGACATCAGTAAGGTCTTACATTGATGCAGCAGGGTCTTTCGATTAGCTAATAATATATGTGCTTTGTGACTCATAATTCTTGATCAGTAAACGAGTTACAGCATAGGTAGGACTCATTGTGCGTTAGCATAGTGATTAACGCGTGAAAAGTTATTGTTCGTTCTCTGATTGGAATGCAGACCTCTCGAAATTGAAATTTAAAATTATGTGGAAACTTGGTTTTCACTCGCTAGAACCCGATCTCCCCTACCGAAGTTAGAACGTCCAGCCTGTATGACCAGCTCTCAAAATAGGTATGACATAACTCAGTGTATAAAAGTGCACTTGCTTGGTACATTATTTTGGAGCCTGTTTTCAATAGGATCATATTTCAATATTTACCATTGTTGACTCTTCACAAGCTATATATTCATTTGAGGAACTAGAATTAGTAGCACACTAATATATCATACTGATGATTTAAAAAGTATCTAGGACTAAGTGGCTTTATGAAGAAGTTATGTAATTCTGTTGTAGTAAATTATTTTGGTGGTTTAACATGGAAGCGGAACCTAGTTATGCACGTACACGCACTTTTTAGGTTCTGGTTAAATTTTCATTTACTGTTTGCTGGGAGAGAGAGGTGTTTGCCATCAGTTTATATTCACTATCGAGTTTACTTATTTGGGCTCATCTATCTATTAAGCGCTTGTATGTTTCACTAGAGAAAGTTAACTAGATTGTAAAGTCGAAATCTGATTCCTACTGGTTTTCATGACTAGAAGTCATGCTTTTCAGTAAGTTTATGATAGAATTAAACTTGCTAGTCGTACTCAAAGTAAAGACAGGCATGAATTTCTAGGAACTAGACGTTTTATCTTGATATTTTGATTGTGTTAGCTGTTGAATGTTTTCTGGTATAAATTCCCGCCTAGTAATAGCTTTATCTGTATTTTGTTATCCGAAGTCGTTTACGTTTTAGGGTTTATAGAAACAAATGTTTTGTATTCATTTCAAAATCCGTTTTTCAGACGCGACATTTTGTGTGCCCTTTTTGTTTTCAAAGAGCATTTTCATAGTGAAAACAGTATTCCTATTAGGAAACTGTATTTCACTTCTACAATATGGCTGGAAGTAGGTGGCCAGCTGCAATCGCTCCTGCTGGTAGAGCTGGGAATTCTTCTCGGGGGAAACAAGTCATTTTTGAACCCACATTTGCTAAAGTATGTCGTGTCCGTTCATAGATTTAATGTTCATTTAGATGGAAAGGGAGAATTATGCACTAACTCACCGATTAAAGGAAGCTTTTTACAAAGTGAGTTTGGACATATGTATTTTGAACTGTACTAGGTTGAGAAAAGATATCCTGGGTTCAGCAAGGATTTTATGGTTGGATTACTCCAACGGATGGGAGTCGATAATGAAATTGATGTGACTGAGATGTGTTTACGGATTGCGGCTCTTCAGGAGTTTGGTAACATGGTTAATTATAATTAAATTTCTGTAACGTTTCAGATCACCCAAGAACTTCAAGAAACCCCCGAGTTTTGGAGTTGGAACATACAGCTAAAACGCTAAGAACAATTCTTAGCAGTATACCTGATGAAATTACTGATCGACGGGCTTTCATAGAAGTTATTAAGTAACCAGAATATCTAGTAGAATCTATTTAGTTAGAGGTATAGCGGATGCAATAAAGATGCTGTTGGCTGCCGTTGGCGCATTTTACGATGCACTGCCGCCTGGGACACAAAAGAAATGTCTTGAAGATCAAAAAAGGAAATTCATTCATTATTGTCGTAAATTTAGTGATACATTAAAGCAGTATTTTAGAAACAACGAGTTAGTGTGAAATATTTAATCTGTAAATATGGTGCGTTTTGTCCATTATTGTATGTTAGTTATTCAAAGTAAACTCTGTCGTTGATAGTCTACAGGGAATTCGCAACGTATTTGGTAGTAAAATGTCAAGTCTTTCAGTGACTTCAAAATCTCATTTCTCATCTTGTAACGTAATACTGTTCTTCTGTTTGTAAGATTGTTTGCTTTCCTAACTATTTTGCTAAATAATTAGAGGTCAAATATAGCAATGTATTAGGTATAAGTTATGGAAGAACTTCATAGTCTGAAGTCGTAGCTTCTCGACTGATTTCTTGTTATGCGTATATATATATATATATAGTTGGGATGCATCCGTATGATGAATATTTAAGTTTTCTTGCAAAAATTAGCAATAAGATGGATGTCAGGTTGCAAACAACTGTCGTCAGTTCAAGCAACTATCAGCATACAGGTTCCATCACACCTGATCATTTGTAAACTAAAAGTTTTGAGTGAAATTATTATTCGTAACTCTGTTGGCATTGTGATTAACATGACACATTCATATTTGTATTACTTACTGGCTATTTCGCTTTTTTAACAGACACTGTTTAGCTTTATTTGATCCGATTTTGACTGTTATCCAGATTGATATTTTTTATGATTTCTCTAATTCAAGATGATTCACATTGTAATTTCCTTTGAATACAAAAAGCGCACTTGTTGTTACTGTTAGAGAAGTTCTAAGTGGAATTGGTGAAGTTTTCTGTAACTGGTGTGTTTGAAATCGCTTGTAGTTGGTTCGTTTTCGTCACATATGTTTTGCATCTGAATATTCACTTGCAAGCTTCCATGTACTAGTCTACAAGTTAACGTCTGTTGTGGGAAAGAGTTGATAATGTTACTTTCTTGTTCAAACGTCCACTGTTAAAGTTGGGGTTTAACCTAAAACTTATTGGTCGTATGTTATCTAGAACAGAATATGTTCACATAACTACAGTTTATGATGTTGAGTTACTTTGACGTCAGTAATTTTTTGAAGTTCAAACTGTTTTTCTTTTTTAGCCAAACAGTGGTTTTCAGCAGCGCAAATTTACTGGTCAATCAAGCTAACTTGATTCTATTCATTGTTCGTGATGTGGATTGAATCAGGAAAATTCAACGTTGGTGTTTCGTGCTTCGTTTTTTCTTGATTGCAAGTTTCGATGGGAGTGAATAATGTCTGCAAAATTAGTGTTCATATCGAGAAACAAATAATCGTTTCATGTTTCAAGCGCTAAGGTTTTTTTCTTTTTTAACCGAAAAAAACAAACTGGAATTCAAACTTCAATCTTAGCTAATCTTTTTGAAGCACTTAACTAATTCACAAACTATTTTGAATTTTTTAAAATTTTCTGTTTGTTCCATGTAAATTGAAAGTAGGACCTTTTTCAAAACATGATATAAGTTATGCATGCTTTAAATTTTTACCCATAAACTGGTATTGATCTGGTAAACTGCGAAGGCGCTAACTATAGAACTCTTAAAGTTTAACTCTAACAGTTACATTTGAGAGCAGGATTCAACAAATAACCATATGAACCTGAAGAATAACACGGTAAGGCTCAAGTCCAAGTTGTCACCTTACCAAATAGTGCAACAAATGAGAATCAGCAGAAAAAATAAGACCTCTGTCGTAAGACATAGAGAGATTAGCCAGGATCAACAAACAACATGACGGACTAATGTAACATGTAATGAGGATTAATAAACCTATTGGTAACTATAAATAAAAGAGATTTCCTTTGAAGTCGAATCACCTTTTTTTGTTTGTGATGCCTTGTCTTTGTTGCCAAGCTAGAAGATTCTATTAGAGTGACGAATGGCTTATAAGGAATTCGGTGGCTGTTCCTTGTCTCTGTCTATGCACTGACTGGTTGGAGCCCGGATGCGGCTAGGGATGAGTTTTACCTTATCCCTCAGGTGCTCTCAACAGATATCGTAGTGCTAGCTGAAGACTTGAATGCACGGGTTAGGTTTCTAGGCCTATAGGAAGGTCGTTCAGCTGGCCAGGAAGGATTATCCATTTGGGTATCAGATAATGAGTAAACCCGCCTGCAGCTTTTCGTAGATCAAAGCTTGTTTCTAGCCATCACCAACTTCCCACATAGTCATCGTGGTTGTGATACCTGGCCTATTTATTCTGTCACTCAAGCTTATACTCAGATAAATCATATTGTAATCAGCTACTTATGATATGGGTATGTTCAGGACTTCCGCTCCATATGGTGCACCTGTCTGCACTGTGATTACGCTTGAATTTGTGCTAACTTCGTCTTGCGTCTTGGTGGACATAAGCGAACTGGTTGGACGTAGTATTGCAACATAGCAAACATAAGTAGGTTGAAAGCTAGCTGCAGAAACTCGAAAAAGTGCAGATTAGTATTGGTTGCACTTAAAAGATGCCATGAAATTGGAGATACATCTGGTTGCAGCTCTGATAAAAGTTTCGCTTATAAAGCACCAGGTCTGTGCGAGCTGCTTTCAACTTCCTAGTGCTTTCTGGTCTATTTCGACCTGGTCCAGCTCTTTTTAAGGGTGAATGCGATCAGGGAATTGACCAAACTGTTTGAGGTACCACAGAATGAGTGTTCCGCCACTTTGGAATGAAGACATTGTTGTACTCATTTTCAAAAAGAGTTTATGTATGTAATAATTACCGGTGTCAGATTGCCGTGACCTAAAGTGTTGGATGATATCTTCAAAAGGTGTGCGAATCTGATCCGTGAGGAGCGTGTTGGTGTTCGTTCAAGTCATAGATGCACTAGCCACGCGTTTGACCTCCGCTAGTCGCTCGAAGACAGTCATACGTATTGCTGCAATTCTCATTATTAAGGCTACCTTCGATTCATTGGATAGAGCTGTGCTCTAGAATTATTTGTTAGAGGAAGTTTTCTTTAACAGTTTGTTTGCATCCTGAGAGCCTTATAAACGCCAGCACCTTAGGTTGGTCGGAGGCTTACAGCTACCTCTCTCCATGTTCCAAACCAATAATGTGGTTAGTCAGAGCTGCCCAGTTTTGACATCCTTCTTTAACTCCGTCATCGATGACATTTTGGAGACAGGCGTGGAGGTGTGTTGGTGATGTAAATAAAATGAAAGGATTTTCGTCCTTGAGTATGTGGACGATATCATTTTATTGTGTGACAACATACAGGCTGCCCAGTTAGTGATCACTGTCTATAAATGTGATATGTACTTCCTACCGACAGAGTGCAAAACGCATCTATAAGGTTGGCAGGAGGCTGTACTTGCACCCACATTTGGTGGTGAGTCGAGAGTTGGTGTGTCTGGTTAGTTTGAATGCTGGTGGATGAGATTATTGAGTGCATATCGAAAACTAGGGTGGGATTCGCCAACTATCGTCACTTTTGGCACCGTTGTCATGTTAACCTTACTGTAAAAGGTTGTATATATGGTCCATCGCTACGAGCGGTTCTGCTCTATGACTGCGAAACATGACCTTTTCAACTGACGATGTTTTGACGACTCTGCGTGCTTGATCACCGTGGTCTCTGAAGCATTGCCTGCGTCCGGCGGAAAACCATTTTAGTGATTCGCAGTCGAAGAACCGTGTGTTCTGGCGTGATGGAGATCGTAATTGATTGAGGGTGATCATCTTGAAACACTGAATTGGACAGTGTTACGAGTATCTTTCTAGCTGCTCCTACATCGCTCACTGTTCACTTGTCATATAACTAGTAGGGAGAAGCGGAAAGGTGATCAGTATATGATATAAGGCTGTGAGCTGAAGGATAGTCGTGTTCGGTTGGAATCTGTTGGTGCCTCTTGACTCTAGATGGAGTCTGATAAATCGTGCAACTCAGTAATGTGCGACAATAGTGGAAATATCTCAGAGTCGGAACCAGTGGTGACCATTCTGTAGTTTTCTCGTCCTTTCTAATACTCAAAAGTGAAACGAAATCAGTTGGTCTTCCCTCGAATGTATCTTTGAAACTGCTTCCTCAGTAACCCACTTATGTTTCTGTTTCCATTCTCCTGTTTCCCATGTATTTATAGCGTTGCTTTATTGTTTTTATGGCAAGAATGTTGGTGCTCGTGTTGTAGTAAGTTTGTGTTTCAATAATAACAGTCATATATCGACCGTTAAGATGTTTATTGTTGTGAAGGCTAACCGTAGCTTTGTAGAAGTTTCCATGGTTAGTGATCCTTTATTTCACCGTAACCTCCTTCTGAATAGTTCATTCAATCATTTGTTTAGGAACATGCATCTTAGACTGCATTTACCATGCAAACTATTGCTTTTTTTATTGAGATGAAACTGTACTGTTAACATGATAGTTCCAGATGCTTTACTTACCTGTTTATTTACATTTATGACGATAAATGGTCGTTATTCGAGCTCAGGAAAACTGGAAGTTTTGCTTGGCTTTTGGCATATTTAAATTTGTACCGTTATTTTTAACTAACTGAACTGATGGTCTCTTCTAAGCTCAAAGTAAAATTAATATGTTAGATAGCTGTTCACTTCTGATATCATATAATATTTTCTCTTAAGATAACAATCATAAGCAGATGATTAGTAGGTTTCACAAATTAATATCGGATAGCATTTGTTGCACAATGCATTAACCGAATGTATATTTATACATTGACATATGTGATTTAAACTTGATTTCTTTCTGTTCTACTCTTTGTCGGTGTATTCGTTGTTTAACGTCAAGTTAAACGTTACCGGTCACCCTTGTTCACATGTATTCAAGCATAAGTTTAAAAAATAGTTGCTACTTTGACGTGGTAGTCGGACCCCACGGGCTAAAATGACTGGGACTCTTGTTTTTTCTTGAGGTTCCACCATGCCAGGAAGGTTTGTTGAATAGTCGTTAGACAGAAAGAAGTTAGCGTTGTGGTGTAAATTGGTACACTGTGATATGGTTCCGACGGCAAAGTTGTACCGCTGACTGGATGGAGTTCAGTAGCAGTAGAGTGCTTCCCTTGGGTGACCAGGAGTACCACCCTGATGTTGGTTTCCCTATGGGAAACGAGGGCTAGAAAGGGTTGATGCCTAAAATAGCACATTTCTTCCTGCCCCACTGTCTCCACATGCCGGCTGTATAGGTTTTCTCTATCTGATGTTAGAATAATCAAATCTTAACAACAATCCTGAAAAAGGTGTATGTGATAGGTTCCAGGCAGATGTCTCATGGGCTCTGTGGTCACATAAATCTTTTTCTCTTTCAAATACCTAAAGAAGAAGTAGCCTTCCACGATGTAGGAGACCGGGAAGTGTCAACCCCCCACACGATTCTGGTGCACAAGATTCAATCAAACATAAGCTGTCCTCTAACAGTTACATTTGAGAGCAGGATTCAACAAATAACCATATGAACCTGAAGAATAACACGGTAAGGCTCAAGTCCAAGTTGTCACCTTACCAAATAGTGCAACAAATGAGAATCAGCAGAAAAAATAAGACCTCTGTCGTAAGACATAGAGAGATTAGCCAGGATCAACAAACAACATGACGGACTAATGTAACATGTAATGAGGATTAATAAACCTATTGGTAACTATAAATAAAAGAGATTTCCTTTGAAGTCGAATCACCTTTTTTTGTTTGTGATGCCTTGTCTTTGTTGCCAAGCTAGAAGATTCTATTAGAGTGACGAATGGCTTATAAGGAATTCGGTGGCTGTTCCTTGTCTCTGTCTATGCACTGACTGGTTGGAGCCCGGATGCGGCTAGGGATGAGTTTTACCTTATCCCTCAGGTGCTCTCAACAGATATCGTAGTGCTAGCTGAAGACTTGAATGCACGGGTTAGGTTTCTAGGCCTATAGGAAGGTCGTTCAGCTGGCCAGGAAGGATTATCCATTTGGGTATCAGATAATGAGTAAACCCGCCTGCAGCTTTTCGTAGATCAAAGCTTGTTTCTAGCCATCACCAACTTCCCACATAGTCATCGTGGTTGTGATACCTGGCCTATTTATTCTGTCACTCAAGCTTATACTCAGATAAATCATATTGTAATCAGCTACTTATGATATGGGTATGTTCAGGACTTCCGCTCCATATGGTGCACCTGTCTGCACTGTGATTACGCTTGAATTTGTGCTAACTTCGTCTTGCGTCTTGGTGGACATAAGCGAACTGGTTGGACGTAGTATTGCAACATAGCAAACATAAGTAGGTTGAAAGCTAGCTGCAGAAACTCGAAAAAGTGCAGATTAGTATTGGTTGCACTTAAAAGATGCCATGAAATTGGAGATACATCTGGTTGCAGCTCTGATAAAAGTTTCGCTTATAAAGCACCAGGTCTGTGCGAGCTGCTTTCAACTTCCTAGTGCTTTCTGGTCTATTTCGACCTGGTCCAGCTCTTTTTAAGGGTGAATGCGATCAGGGAATTGACCAAACTGTTTGAGGTACCACAGAATGAGTGTTCCGCCACTTTGGAATGAAGACATTGTTGTACTCATTTTCAAAAAGAGTTTATGTATGTAATAATTACCGGTGTCAGATTGCCGTGACCTAAAGTGTTGGATGATATCTTCAAAAGGTGTGCGAATCTGATCCGTGAGGAGCGTGTTGGTGTTCGTTCAAGTCATAGATGCACTAGCCACGCGTTTGACCTCCGCTAGTCGCTCGAAGACAGTCATACGTATTGCTGCAATTCTCATTATTAAGGCTACCTTCGATTCATTGGATAGAGCTGTGCTCTAGAATTATTTGTTAGAGGAAGTTTTCTTTAACAGTTTGTTTGCATCCTGAGAGCCTTATAAACGCCAGCACCTTAGGTTGGTCGGAGGCTTACAGCTACCTCTCTCCATGTTCCAAACCAATAATGTGGTTAGTCAGAGCTGCCCAGTTTTGACATCCTTCTTTAACTCCGTCATCGATGACATTTTGGAGACAGGCGTGGAGGTGTGTTGGTGATGTAAATAAAATGAAAGGATTTTCGTCCTTGAGTATGTGGACGATATCATTTTATTGTGTGACAACATACAGGCTGCCCAGTTAGTGATCACTGTCTATAAATGTGATATGTACTTCCTACCGACAGAGTGCAAAACGCATCTATAAGGTTGGCAGGAGGCTGTACTTGCACCCACATTTGGTGGTGAGTCGAGAGTTGGTGTGTCTGGTTAGTTTGAATGCTGGTGGATGAGATTATTGAGTGCATATCGAAAACTAGGGTGGGATTCGCCAACTATCGTCACTTTTGGCACCGTTGTCATGTTAACCTTACTGTAAAAGGTTGTATATATGGTCCATCGCTACGAGCGGTTCTGCTCTATGACTGCGAAACATGACCTTTTCAACTGACGATGTTTTGACGACTCTGCGTGCTTGATCACCGTGGTCTCTGAAGCATTGCCTGCGTCCGGCGGAAAACCATTTTAGTGATTCGCAGTCGAAGAACCGTGTGTTCTGGCGTGATGGAGATCGTAATTGATTGAGGGTGATCATCTTGAAACACTGAATTGGACAGTGTTACGAGTATCTTTCTAGCTGCTCCTACATCGCTCACTGTTCACTTGTCATATAACTAGTAGGGAGAAGCGGAAAGGTGATCAGTATATGATATAAGGCTGTGAGCTGAAGGATAGTCGTGTTCGGTTGGAATCTGTTGGTGCCTCTTGACTCTAGATGGAGTCTGATAAATCGTGCAACTCAGTAATGTGCGACAATAGTGGAAATATCTCAGAGTCGGAACCAGTGGTGACCATTCTGTAGTTTTCTCGTCCTTTCTAATACTCAAAAGTGAAACGAAATCAGTTGGTCTTCCCTCGAATGTATCTTTGAAACTGCTTCCTCAGTAACCCACTTATGTTTCTGTTTCCATTCTCCTGTTTCCCATGTATTTATAGCGTTGCTTTATTGTTTTTATGGCAAGAATGTTGGTGCTCGTGTTGTAGTAAGTTTGTGTTTCAATAATAACAGTCATATATCGACCGTTAAGATGTTTATTGTTGTGAAGGCTAACCGTAGCTTTGTAGAAGTTTCCATGGTTAGTGATCCTTTATTTCACCGTAACCTCCTTCTGAATAGTTCATTCAATCATTTGTTTAGGAACATGCATCTTAGACTGCATTTACCATGCAAACTATTGCTTTTTTTATTGAGATGAAACTGTACTGTTAACATGATAGTTCCAGATGCTTTACTTACCTGTTTATTTACATTTATGACGATAAATGGTCGTTATTCGAGCTCAGGAAAACTGGAAGTTTTGCTTGGCTTTTGGCATATTTAAATTTGTACCGTTATTTTTAACTAACTGAACTGATGGTCTCTTCTAGGCTCAAAGTAAAATTAATATGTTAGATAGCTGTTCACTTCTGATATCATATAATATTTTCTCTTAAGATAACAATCATAAGCAGATGATTAGTAGGTCTCACAAATTAATATCGGATAGCATTTGTTGCACAATGCATTAACCGAATGTATATTTATACATTGACATATGTGATTTAAACTTGATTTCTTTCTGTTCTACTCTTTGTCGGTGTATTCGTTGTTTAACGTCAAGTTAAACGTTACCGGTCACCCTTGTTCACATGTATTCAAGCATAAGTTTAAAAAATAGTTGCTACTTTGACGTGGTAGTCGGACCCCACGGGCTAAAATGACTGGGACTCTTGTTTTTTCTTGAGGTTCCACCATGCCAGAAAGGTTTGTTGAATAGTCGTTAGACAGAAAGAAGTTAGCGTTGTGGTGTAAATTGGTACACTGTGATATGGTTCCGACGGCAAAGTTGTACCGCTGACTGGATGGAGTTCAGTAGCAGTAGAGTGCTTCCCTTGGGTGACCAGGAGTACCACCCTGATGTTGGTTTCCCTATGGGAAACGAGGGCTAGAAAGGGTTGATGCCTAAAATAGCACATTTCTTCCTGCCCCACTGTCTCCACATGCCGGCTGTATAGGTTTTCTCTATCTGATGTTAGAATAATCAAATCTTAACAACAATCCTGAAAAAGGTGTATGTGATAGGTTCCAGGCAGATGTCTCATGGGCTCTGTGGTCACATAAATCTTTTTCTCTTTCAAATACCTAAAGAAGAAGTAGCCTTCCACGATGTAGGAGACCGGGAAGTGTCAACCCCCCACACGATTCTGGTGCACAAGATTCAATCAAACATAAGCTGTCCTCAACTTTGTCGCATCCTTTGCTTTTACTTCCTGATACTAATATTAATCCTAATACCAGGAGTGGTATTGGGTCTGCTGTAGAAACAAAGGTAAAGACAGTTTGTAACCTACATTCGAAGGTTATCAGACGTCACTGGATTTCTAAAATGTCATCCGAACCGATTAATACGAGAAGACTGATCCCAGCTGGCTTTGACCACGATGAAGAGCAAAAGTAGCTTAAACGTAACTTGGTCAAGAGTCTTCGAAATGATTGGGAGGAGTGATAGGTGGCGAAAGCAAGAGAGTTGGAGAAGGTATCAGAGTTGGGCAAAACCTGGCAACCATTTAGGTTTATTAAGGATACCGGTAAGAAGATAATGATTAGTGAAACCACTGAAAAGGATGGGATGCTGAAAACCTCCCAGGACAGGTGGCTAGAATGTGGGCAGGACACTTTGAAGCACATCAGCGACGCTTCAGTTGCCCAATATTCAGTTTAAACCTGAGTGTGATGTAGGTGTTGCTCCTCCAACTATCACCGAATTTTAGAAAGCCGTATCAAACCTGAAACGATGTAGACCAGCGGGACATTTCAGTTTGTCACCCGAGGTTTTCAAGGATGGTAGTAGTAAATTGCTGAATAAACTGACGGAGGTACTAATTAGTGTATGGTAATGGGAATTACTCCCGTCAAACTGGTCTACTACACTGATTATCTTAAACTATAAGGGGAGAAGTCTTTTTGTGACAAACGTAGGGGAATTAGTTCGACCAATACTGCGTCCCAGATCCTGGGGTCCATGGTTATCTGACGCGTAACTGCAGCTCAAGAACAACAAACTCGAGAAAACCAGGCAGGTTTCAGACCTGGACGAGGGTGCATCGACCAGATTTCCACCCTTTGACAGCTTTTGGAACACGGATAATTACCGGCGACCCACGCTTGCCATATTTTCTAACCTAAAGGCAGCATTTGACTCTGTTGACCGTAATGTTTTGTGTCAGTGTCTGACTGTGAAAGGAGTACCGAGCAAGTATATAAGGATAATTAAAGCTCTCTACTTAACCTCATTCAGCCGTGTTAAGGCTTGTAGAGAGTTTTCATGTGAATTGACTACAAATAGTGGTATCCGTCAGGGATACCCGCTGTCGCCGTTCCTATTTAATTTCGTTATAGATGTGCTAAGCGACATAACCTTAGGTACGTATGATTTCACAGGGATTGACCTACTCCCCTCGAGGGCACCTGGTCGACTTGGAGTATGCAGACGACATTGTCCTGCTAGGGGAAGATGCTGGCAAAATGCAGGGTTTCGTGTATGGGTTGAGCAGAAATCTCAGTATGCTTGGTATGGGTTTCACATCTGTCTAATGTAAAGTGATGCTGCAGAACTGGTTTACGGCTACTCCTTTTTTATTGATAGAGAGTGAAGTGGTGGAATGTGTCGACCACTTCACTTACTTGGAGAGTTGCATAAGCCTAAAGGGGGCTTGTAGCTGACGAAATTTCAAATTGGATACAGAAGGCCTACTTGACATTTGCCAACTTGCGTCATCTGTTGCGCCAACTGGCAAGATATCTGGCTATTCATTAAAGGACGAGTATTCTGTGCTGCAGTCCGTTCTTTCCTATTATGCGCCGTTAAAAGTTGAAGATATGAATCGGTCACAGAGTTTTGGTCTTCATAGCTTTTTCGAGTTGCGCTAACGACCTTGTTGACTCTCTATTTCGTTAGGAAGTAGTTGGCTTTTAAGATAGGTTAATTCTTGGTATATGTTTATTGCAGCATGATACAGATGCATGAAATCCATACTAGCTTTTCAATGACCCATAGATATGTTCTTCAGTTACACTACAGTCTAGTGGTTGGTGTTTCCACTTCTACTCAACTGATATGCGTGTGGATTCCCCTTTGTTTGTTTTCAGGTGCCTTTTACCCACAAAGGAAGCGAGTGTTTGCTTTTTTTCATTGAATCAGTCGAAGACAGGAGGCGAACTATGGAAAGAGACATATCACCTTTGAATTCTGCATTTATTTGTCACATCCATACCTGATTTGCACTTGCTTCTACATGACTGACGATTAAAGGTGAAAAAGATTCCTTAATATTTTGGAAATGTTGTATGTATTTAACTGATGAAAAATGTATTGACGCAGAGATAGTTGTTGTTTTTGTGGACTCATTAATAGCGGCGCCTTGTAAGGTGGAGTATAAAATAAGGTGAACAGATAGAAATCACTATCCATGTGACTTTTGCTGTCAAACACAACATTCACATGTTAGTTTTGATGAGTAAAAATCTTATTTACTGTTCCATTGTCTCATGCTTTCTTTTGTGGATTAGTGATTGAAGTCGAAGAATAAAATGCCTTAGCTGTCCGTTGATAGCAAGAACTGCCGATGTTTCTGGTGACAACATCAAAATCTTTCCACATTACACTATGGTCTAATAGGTTTCATATATTTTCAGATAACCATATTGTTTGGTCACGTTTTCACAATTTCTTAATTATGATATTTTCAATGAATCGGTAGATGAATTATTACCAACTTCTGGCAGATACAAACTATAGAATTAATTCATCGTTTCGTGATCAACTCCTTATTCATGGGTATTACTCACGATGTTCATGATGGTCATTTATTTCTGAAAAGAAACTTACTATTGAGTTTTTATTTACATTTTGAAAGAGGAAGTGGTTGCTTCTCTGCCTTATACATGAAGAACATTAAAAGTTTAGGATTATTCTAATTGTTTGCTAAAAGTATAATTGATTTCTGTCAAAAATTGCTGAGTACCTGGTAAAAAACTACATTAGCGTTGTGTGGCAGCAGCTGTTGGGGATGTATGTCTGCAGTTTGTTGGAAATACTTTCCATAACGCACCAAGTCTCTGAACCATCACTTAGAGGCACTGACTTGACTGAATTAGTGTTAAAAATCCGGATCTTGTTCTTCGTGCTGAGTGCAGTGTATCTCCACACTGATTTCAGATTAATCAAGGCAGACCTGTATCACTATCTTTCCCATCCTGGCTGCTTTGACATCCTCATCTGTGCCTGTCCCACCTGTAGTTGAAACGATGCTGCCTTGGTGGGTGAAAGAGACTACTTCCCTCAGGTTTCTCCTGTTGATGGTGACTGGTGCTTGCTGTTGTTGTTGTTTTCCATTGGGTATCTTCATCACCTCTGTCTTCTCAACGTCCACCTGAGGTCACGTCTTCGCTGCCTTGTCTCTTCTGTCAACTCGTTGGTTTTCGCCTGTAGATCTCCGAGTTTGTGCGACAAGACATTAGACATAAATGATCATCGGTGATGAAATCCAAATCTTCTAGGCTGTTTCCATCGGTCCAGTCAGCTTATGCCCATCTTCTCGCTCCTCACAGTTTGTTGCATGATCTAGTCCAGTCCAGTCCAATAGATCACAATTTGGAAGATGATTGGTGATAGTAGACGGCAACCTTGTCTTACTCCTGTCTTCACTTCAAAGGCATCACTGAGCTTTCCATTGTGAATCACTTGTCATGTGGTGTCTTCATGTAGTTGTTGAATAAGGTTGATGAAGGTTTGTGGCACTAAAACCGTAGTGTTGGAGCAGCTGCTTGCTAAATTACTTCTCGATTGACGCTGTCGATGGCCTTTTCAAAATCGATGAAGTTGAGGTAATGAGTTGTTTAACAACTGTTAATTTTCGCGCCTACATTTTCTGAATTCCATTCTCGAATAAGCAGTGTCCATTTATTTTATAGATTTCGGTTGATGTTATAGTGTGGAGTAAGACTACCAAAATATTCATTCGTAACCGTAAACCCCTAAAACCAACCCCAACCAATGGTTTTGCTTCGAAGTTTCAGGAAAAACACGCGAATCAGCGTATAGGTATAAGGTTGGTTGAGTAGACGAAAAATCAATAGGATTCAAATCTAGAAAGGTCTGGAAATAGAGAAAGCCACTTTAAGTATATATAAACCCTTGTACTTTGTATATATTTTTTGACGTTGAAATACATTTTCTACCATCTGACCGTCTTTTCCATTTACTGAGAAACTGAGTGACCATCAAGAGGTGGAACCTGAAAGTTATTGTTCACATATATATAACTTCTAGACTGTATCAAGTAGTTATTACAAGAATATAACATGTGATAACAAGGATTATAAAAGTTGATATTTGAAGGGAACATAGGGGAGAATGGACACTTGAAATATCAAAACATTCGGCCACCTTTTCTGTTTTCAGCGCACAAACTGTGCAATTTGCTTTTATAAATAATCCTAAGTGGATATTTTGCCCTATCATTTTAGCAAAGACATGGTGAGAAGGATAGGACAATAAAACTGAGTCCTCATGGTTCCCTTATTTGAAATAATTTACAGTAATAAGCTTACTTCACGTTCACCATTTTGTTTGGATGGTCCCCGTACAAAATTTTTTTCAAAGTGACTCAGTTGGCATCGTTTAAATATTTACTGATTTCTAATAACCACACGGGTTTTGCGCATTAAATGTTATGATGCTAGAGAGATAGTTGTACGTCATGCATTTACATAACAACCAGATAAAACTGCCAGTTAAGGCGTAGTCGGCAGCTGACTGCTGGCCAGTTTCACTAGTAAACAGAAATATCTGTCAATAATTTTCAGTGCATTGATATACTGTAATTTTACTATAATATGATATGAAAGGATGGTTATTTATGTGAAAGTAAAGACATATATTCGCTAATTGGTTACATAGTAAGCTAATACATCAAGTTAGAGTTAGTTATGTAAAAATCCGGGTCGATTGTACCTAAACTTCAAAATTAGTTGAGTCTATAAACTGTCGGAGATTGTGAGTGAGCAGGATATTTTCATACTCAAAAGTGTACACATTGCAGCATTTAGTGTATTTTAGCATTTTTATCGTAGTGAAAAACTAAGTTGACTATAACTCATGGATTTAAAGTAAATGTTAAGTTTTTGTTGCATGAGAAAGCGATGGACGTAGGCATCTCCTTCATGAATGAAGATTTTATTATTTTGGGTTTTATGAATTGTTTATAACATCACTGACTATATGTAGAGGTTCCTTTTGCTAGTGCTAAAGTATATGGCCATACTGAATAACGTTTGATCCCAAATTCGAATGATGGATGCAGGGCAATCTCCCTGTAAAGGTTGATGCTTTTCTACATCCTTCTTTTCGGGTTTAATGACGACGAAAGTATCATTCGTACACTTATTATTGTCTCTAAACTATAGTTAGGATCTTTTAATTTTTTCTTTACAAATAACTAGGTGAACCTGCTGCATAGAAAAGATGAATAGATAAGTGTTTCAAGCAATATTGTGTACGCATAATAAGCTCTACTTCTGATACTTTTTATCACTAAGTATTAAGTAACAGGTGGTGTGTGAAGAATTTATATTTTCTTAAGATGTCAACTTTGTTGCTTTCACAATCTGATATCAACAACTCAAAGGCGATTAGAATAGACATTTGGATTTGGATTTTGTGCCTGCTATCACTCATTAGCTCTTGAAACTCCAAATAGATACTTTTTAACTGTACCACCCAATCAACAAAGTTACCACCAAGTGTATATTAGTACTCTGTTGATGAATGTTGGTGGGCGTGAAACTTAGTTCTCCGATATCTTATCAGTAGTCATAAATCATACAGTACTAGCAAATAAATATTTAATGATCTCACAGAGGATCTGTGCATAACAAACTAAAACGCTAATCAAAAATGATTTTATGAGCAAATAAATTGAATTCACTTCATGAATGAACTGTGAACATAGAAGGTTTGGTAGACTTAAATAATACTTTCCTTCTCCTGTGAATGATTTATTATTGCATTTATTCGTATTAATAATGTAATATTACTGACATGTTCGGATAGCCTAATTAGCTATCACCAACATATATGCGAGTGATTAATATTTTTTTGTATTCATTCTATAATTGTCAACCGATGCAGTAATTTTTTGTTCTGCCGATAACTCGTCATCCAGTTAAACATACTGACATTTTCAAACTGATGTGTATCATGTACACATATGTAATGTGTACCTGATACTCTTTTGATGTATACACATAATATCGTTATTAAAAAGTATTCTCTTTTGCGTAATCCTTATTATAGCCTACCATAACTATATTGATGCATAGAGCAAAATATCTATTAAGTACAAATGAAGATCAAACTTTAATAACTAGCATTATTAAAAATATTTATTACCCCTCAGGGCAAAAAATAAACTGCCTTACAGGATATATTTTAGTAATATAACTTGCTTTCAAGACAAAAATGATCCAGATTGGAATATGTAGGGAATATTTTCTGAAAAAATGAAGTGAGGAAGTATTATTATTATTATTAGTCCCTTGGGTTCCTAGTGGAACATAGGGCTTCAGTAGCACGCCTCCAGTGACCTCTGTCCTCTGAGATCTTTTGAACCTGGTCCCACGACAGCCCAGAAACTCTCATTTCCTCCTCGCACGACCTCCTCCATGTCACCCTTGGACGTCCAACTCGTCGCTTCCCATGGGGATTCCACTCGAAGGCCTGGCGCGTGATGTCCTCAGTCGGCCTTCTCAGTGCATGGCCAATCCATCTCCACTTCTTCCTGCATATTTGTTGCGTGATAGGTTCTTGGTTGGTTCGTTCCCAGAGTTCCTTGTTGCTTAAAAGTGAGGAAGTACCTGATTTATAATTGTTAGTCCCATGTTTTCAGCATTTCATGAAAGTTAAATTAACCGTTATATGGTTTCTAGGAGAAGATCAAACAGACTGTCCATGCAACAAAAGAAAAATCTACATAGCTTTAAGATACTTAAAAAACCAATAGGAAAAACTGCTAATGAATAAAAGGCATTGTAACTACAAATGATATTTCCACATTTTTTTTCAACATTATTACAGTTGCTGTCAATAAACTTTTTCTAAGCATCATTTACAGAGTAGTAATCTAGCAGTAAGTGTTCTTATTAGTTGGAATCAGTTACAAAACTTTCCATGGTAGGAGCATTCACGATGTCAAGTAATATGATACTTGCAGTTTAATATAATAAGCACTTGATGTTCGCCTGTACTTGAAACTAAGGTCTTTGGTTGAAAAAACCCTAATAGCCATTCTTATTCTATGAAAAACGCCATTTATAATTTATCAGGCAAGATATGTATATTTTAAAGTGTAACTCTATTGTATATCTTACTAATTACCTTATTTTCAACATATTCTGTTAAATAAGCAATGAATGAGGAAAAACAGGATTTCATGAATACATAATTTGGGGCAGAGCTCATAAGATGAATGCTCCATATGTTTGATGATTTACATCATGGTGCAATACAAAAATAAATGTATATATAGACTAGCAAATTAGACATTAACGGAGATATAGCAATGTTGAAATCAACAGCTTTTACAAATCAGGTGGAAATGAGAAAAGTTTTACTGATGAACAGTAAATTCGTCAGAGACACATCACATCCTTGTGCATACATCAGATAGCAATCAAATAAGAAGTTTGATCATGATTCAACACTAAAGAATCAAGAATTTCGGGTGAAAATTACTGATAACAATAAAAGTAATATTGATGTGCTAAGGAGAGGAAACAGTTGAATCATGTCATTTAGAGCAGAAGAGACAGTTGTCAACCAATTGGATTAATAACAATGTAGAGTTAAGTTATCATGAGTGTATGGATGCATAGTTAAACCATAGTGGCAACTCTAGTAATTTATTTGATTCGGCTACCTCAAACATCAACAGTATCAATTTTATTATCAATTTTCACCAAAAATCCCTATGGTTCTTCAACATGGCACTGCCATCAGACTTCTCATTTGATCATCGTTTCCTTTGTAGGCAATGACGTGATTTATTTCTTATCACTTCAGTCTTTATTGGTAATTAGAACATCCCGTCAGAACTTTTCGCATTTTCGTCCTACATGTTATATATATATTTATTTTCGTATTGCACTATGATTTAAATGATGAAATATTGAGAGCATTCAGTTAGTGAGTTCTACTCAAAGTTATGTATTCATGTAGTCTCATTTTTTCTCATCCGTTTTATGCGTTAGATTATCATCTGGAAAAATGTGTTTTCACTGCCAGTTGAACAAGCCTAGTAACGAGCTAGTAATCACTCTTAGATTTCAGTTCGTAAGGAGAATAATAATATTTTCAGTATATTCTAAGCTATGATATTATTTTATTGACACTTTTTTCACTGAAGTTTGTGAATTCGTATAGTCCATATGTGTACAAATATGAACTGCTTTCAAGTCACATTAATGTTCATCGAAAATAATTTCTAACGTTTAAAGAAATGAGATTATTAGCAAAGAGTGATTTTCCTGTCAAATATCCGTCTTTCTGAGACTGATTTTCTTTAGATCACCTAGAGTTTGAAATTTTGATTATTGGATCCCAGTTAGTTGATTTCTGATTAGTTCGTACATGAAATCTGTGTTCAAATATTTATTGAATATCATTTCGTTGATATACATTGCTTCCAGTAACCTGCTTGCAATTTTTGAGTTTCTCTATTAGTATTGGTAACTTTTCTCAATCTCATTCGTGGTTGTGCTTGTCTACAAAAGTGTGGTCAGTAATGATATATCGGCTTTTGGTTATTATCTTACAAAGATGTGTTCTCTGAGATATCTTGTAAATGAATCGATGGATGGAGTGTTAACGGTATACAGAGAGTTTTGCAAGTCACCTTCACCTAATTTTCTCCAGTCAATGAGTCGACGAGTAGTCTGCATAATTTGTTTTTGTATTAGATAATAATCCAGTCATTCGTATGTGATCTCGAAAGAAGCCTATTTGTTCATGATACACTCTGTGAAGCTCTTAAAGGTTTCGTCTATGAGTTATGAAAATATTATGTATGTTAGAAGAAGGCTTGGTTTAAGTACAAGTTAGTCATCAGAAATAAAGACAGTTTCATGATAAAAGTTTATATTCGTTCTACAAAGTTATATTACTACTAGTCGTTTATTTGAAAATCTGGTTATTTTTCTTTGTTTTTGAGTTCTTACGGACACGGTTACTGAGTAATAAAATGGATCTGAGTGGTAGACTTTTCATGTCTAGAAGACCACAGTGTAGTATGAATCTTAAAATTGTAGATATTCAGTTATGAAGCATGTTATTCTATGAATAGAATGTCTACAGTTGATACTAGTCTCAACTTTAGCCTAAACTCAAATTTTTTTGAATAGAATATAGTGGAAGCCCGTAGTTAAATTTATTACGTGTTTATCACCCGCTTCATCATCCTGTTTGTGGTCTTAAAACTCAGAACTTCTGATTTTAGGAACGAATTATAACTTAATGTCGCCTAAAATGTAGTTTATTGCTATTAAACCCAGTAAGATAAGGAAAAGATCATAATACAGTCCTAATTTTTCCGTTTCTTGTGTCGATTTTAGATTGATGAATAGCGGATTGCTGCTGTCAAGCATGAACTCAAAACATCTATCAGACATCAAATCTGGTAACTTAGGATTGTTGGCTTTAAAAATAGTTTAAATACAATAATGTGGGCTGCATACGTACACCTCGACATCACATGCTGTTATACTTTGGTATTAAATGCTATTACATAGCAGTGAATACAGAATGTCTTGCTGGTGACTTTCAGACACACTGAATCTACATACCATGGATCACCAGTTTTTCTACCGGAATTCGCGTCAGTGAATCAGGCTAGAGAGTCAGCAATGGTAAAATGATAGCTTTATATCAACTGGGGTGTCTTTAAAAGGAGCTAAATAAAGTGGCCAAACCGAATCGAAACACCGCATCCCAGTTTGGTTTGTTTATCTGTGGGTTAACTGCAGAGACATTTATTGATAGCGTAGCTTCTTTTATTGGTAGAAAATGAGCATGGGATGTAAAATACTGAAGTCCAGATGCACCCAGCTGAATGGTTTCAAGGGAATGATAATACACACTACTGATCACTACTTAATAAGGACCATAATTTGTTTGATATGCTTTTACTACTTACAAGTAGATAAAACGAATATTACCATTATTTTTTACCGAAAAAATATTGAAAAAATATTCACCAAATTAAAGTTTGGAATTTGTGAATTATGATTTTCCACCATTTTTGTCGAATAGAAGGTGTGGTAGATTAGGAATTACTGTGAGTTTTTATTGATCATAACACAAAGCTATTAGACATTCGTGATATATAAGTACTTAAAAAAGCATATGGTCTGGCACTGTTCTGTAATGTTTAAAGCTGTGCACATTGTTTACTTGAAAATCAATGAAACGCAGTAAAAATGATCCGAACAACTCATTTGCACAAAAGGGACTACTATCTACACTACCTGGAAGGTTGGAATCTTATCACAAGTTTCCGACATTATTCTAATTACATATTCATTCATTTGTTTATCGATAGTGCATTTCGCATAAGCCTTTGAGGAAAAAAAAATAGTAGTAAACTACTCAATTCATCTGCCATCCTCAAAAAAATTTCATCACTAAACAGTTGAGAAGATGGTTGGTTAACGCTATAGAGGTGAAAGACTAACATCCTTTGGGTGGTCATTGGTGCTTTTATGATGTTAATACTTTCAAGGGAATAGTGTGATTGACTCATTTGGTTAGTGATTTTCATAACTATTCCGCAAATATCATGATCAGTTTACGCAAGTACTTTTGTGACCACATTTTTATTTGTATTAGGGTGATATTTTGATAACGTTATCATATGGTTTCGTAAACACAGTAATCTTATACATGTTTTCGTAGTCAAAATAATTTGGATAATCGTCATGTGGTTATGTTTCACATGATTATTTTTGTCTAAATTAGAAGTTTTGGCGATTAGTTCGTTAAATCACCTCAAAAGCACCTAACAAAATGTTGTTAACAATCTGTCTTGATACAACTTATAAGCAGATTAAAATAAATATTTTTCATTAAATATGCACTTAGGTGTTGTAAGCAACAGGAATACGGTGGATTATTTATCTGGTCTTCGCTATGAAAGCCTGATAATAACGTGAATAAAAGAGTTACAGCTAATATAGAACTGTGGATGAGTTGTTATATCGAAGATAAAAAAGAAAGTTTCCATAGAAAGCCAAAACTAGTGTTTGCTTTTCACTCAGCCATATAAAGAATAAGTATGCTGAGAGGTCAGTGGTAATCCACAGATCAGTTATTTAGGATTTTAATAGAGCGCAAATTCAGAACATCCTTATCCTCAGCAGTTAGTTGCTGAGGTGGTTAAATTGATAGATTTTTAATATTTTAGGCCAGATAATTAGCACTACTGAACTATGATAGTTATTTAGAATGTGAGGGAAAAACTTGGGAACTGTGGTACGATATAATTCCATATTGGATTGTTTATTTGATACAGTACACAGTGACACAGTATGATTTTCTGGATGAATTTCCGAGCAGAATGTATTGCTCATATTAATATGAAAGTAAACATACGACCTTCAAAGTTCCCTTATATCATACAAACGACCAACATAAGGAAGATATTTATGCCCATATTATTATCACGTATAAACAGGTTGACCGGATTTGTCACCATTTACTAATTACGCATTCGATAACTTGTAAAGGCTTTATTTTCTGAGGAAGAGATTTCCACGAAACCTCTAAATGTCAGAAATCCATTCTTTTACCTCAAGTAGATTTCATTTAAATTAATGAATTATGCTGTTAAAACCTGGTGGCCTGCTTGAAACCTGGGCTACCAAAATTTTTCACTGAGCATAAATATAACATTTTTTTCCTTTCACTTTATTTTAATCACTTGAATAAGTCGTCTGATCGTATCATGTATTATAGTATTTTTTAGTAATGTATCCAACTTGCTTTTTATCGGGTAAACATCAAAATAGGGGGAAATGTCAAGTTAAGTGGGAGTGGACCTTTTAGTGTGCAAAAGTGCATCACATTTCGATCCCTCAGGTACTTAGCTTGCGTTGCAGATTCTTGTACTGGCTGAATGAACCACCGCTACCAAAATAACACTAGGATTTATTTTGATTCTTCTTCCGAGACCGGAGGGTGATTCAAAACCAGGTAACCGTTTCGCATTATTGCTTTGAATACTGTTATTATTAACATCATTCAGACGCAATAAACATTTCGTCTGGAAATATTATTCTGAGTCACTTTGTGGAAAAATTACATGTTGAAAATTCCATACTGTATCCTACATATTGTTTGAAATAAAGCGATTTTACTAGTATTCTTAGATTAGGGAGGCTAGTGAAATCGAGAAAATACCGCTTATCGAAAAAGCCCCCATTCGTGCCATTAAAAAGGATCAAAAATGCAAATGGTACTGTGATAACATAAGCAGACTTTATATATCAGAGGTTCAATTAGCAGACCATCAAGTTTTGTTCAAAAACTAAACGAGTACACACTAACTAGAAAAGTGGAATTTTGCATATTTCTAAACGGTCCATAAAACAACTTCTCAAGTAGTAATGGTTACCAGGAGTTTTTGATTTGATTTGATAAAAGTGAATGACTTAAAATATAATCGAGCTGGTTATTTTTTCCATAGTCATTAGCCTTCTTCAAATTTTTAGAGCCATAATAAATGAATTAAGCTGTTGTAGACATTTACAATAAAGTTTTATGGAATATATTGTTAATTAGCCTTATTTCAATTTAGAACTCAATTAAATTCCAAGAAATTTAAATGCACTCGATACTTTTATAAACTTATTACTTTTCTAATGTTCAACTTGAATTATGAAAAGAACCATTTTTGACAGTTCTATAAAAAAAGGCAAAAGAAGCTGTTTCTTCATTCAATTTTACAAAGAAATATGTATTTAAATGTAACGACAATTATTTAATTATTTCACTTCAATGGACAAGAATTTAATTTTTTGGGACTAAAAACCAGTTGGGTGAGTGTAATTAAAGTCATATATATATGTGAATTGCCTGGTAAACGATCAAATAATAACTGTTTCTCTTTTTCATCATAAAAAAAAGGTAAATGAAAACGGTATCACTGATTGGCGAATACATTTTGAAGAGCTACTACAGAGAGTTTTAAGCCGTTCAGGATTCTCATTTCAGTAGTCCCTTGATTGTTTTGAAATCCCTATGCAAGATAAAAGAAGGACATTCGGCACATATAGTCATATGTTTTATAGTATGCAGAAATTCATTTCTGATCTTCTTCAGCTGTGAAAAATTGGCTTAGAATGATTAAGCTCAATATCTGTGTTAGTATAGGAGTTCTGTTGAAAACAAAATGAATTCACTTACTGAGCGTGTTAGGTAGGCCAACTATTTTCATCAGACTATCTACATTTTCTCAAAACATAACCAGCATATCGTTTTTCCACATCTTCCATAGCTCACTAGTTGAGCTTACTTTTATGATAGACCTCCCTGTTCTTTATTTTAGCGATGGTCTAGTTATCAGAAGAGACATGTGTATTCAAAAGTTGTGACCAGTTTTTGTCAACTTTTGCAAGAGTAAAAGTCTTCACATCTTTGATCTTTCCTTCATTCACATGAGAGCTAAAGTTTAGCGTATTTTGAATACTTAACTGGAGGTGTATTTGTGAGTAGATAACAGAATATGACCTCCCCAGATGGTTGCAGTCATCATTAAATGAAAGGGTGTTCACAGAGCCTCCTAAAAATTGTACTGTTTTGAAGCCGACGAAGCTGCGCTCTTAGATTAATTGATTAGAATTTACTACTTGTTTCCTGGTATTCGGATTATATTTTAGTGTCTGTGTGCAATGTTATGATTATAGTGTTGTCACACATCATTTGGACCAACATTGGAAACCTGGGAGCACTCGACAGCTGTCCCGTCCTAGTATGGGACATCTCAACAGTGCACACCTATAACCCCACCAAGGGTTGAACACAGGATCCCCGGATCTTGCGGCCAGTATAGTACCATTGAACTACTGAGTCGGAATTCGGTGGTCAATATTTCTTCTTCTGTCAGTTCACACATATATATATGATGTCGGTGTTGATCTCAGCTCACGATATCTGATATCACAAACTGTTCTTGATCTATAAAACGTGTCGTTTACCTTGAAAATAAGGAAATTAGCGTTGACGTTTGACAGGAAACCTTAGAAACAGCGACAGACAGTTGTATATACATATTAGAATAGAATATTTTCATTATCACCAGATTAATGGTAGCAAAGCACTGAGTTGAAGTAAGTAAATTAGAAGGCAACTGCATAACGACAGAATCCCACTTCTTATTTTACTTATTTACGTGTTGGAAGAACCTCATTTAATAGGATCAAAAACTGGAGGGTTTGTTGAGCTGAATTTCATTTTACTGAAGTTTTCTGAATTTTTTATTTTACTACATCTTGATTGAAGCTACACACAGTCTGAATACTTTGTTAAGTTCAAGGCGAATCTTAATTACAGTTACTATTGATAACGACTTTGATCTATGTAGTTTTGTGAATTTCTTCATATAGCTTTAGTTGGATTTAAAATATCCTAGTTGTACTAAAACGACATATTATAAATATTCAACCATGAGTGAATAAATATTGTTCATGAAAAACATTGTTCATCTTATCAGAATCTGGATGAATTAAATATAGAAGTTTGTACAGTTGTTGGTTTTTAATTGGTATCAGCTACCCGCGAGAGTTCTTTATATAAAAGTCTGCGTCCTTTCCAGTTTCTTGTCAGTAAGACCTTTAACCAAAGCTATGTAGACTGTTGAATTTCTTTCCGATAATTATGCATTTAAGTTTTAGGTAGATATTTTGTCATAGATAATGTAGCATATGAGTTTACTTTATTGAAAATATTGCCCCCAAAATTGCTACTTAAAGTTATAATGTTCACTTTATGAGATACCTCAATCTTCTTAAGTTTTAATTGATTTGAAGCGTCTTAAAACTGAAAAAAATTTGAAAGTCTTTTCCATCATGAATAAACCTTATTCAGACATGTGTTCAGGCGCATAATGCTCGACAAGAATCTGATTCTTTTCTAATGACAAAGTTCTTCTAAACTCTAAACCGAGTAGTGTTAGGATTTTGTTAAACTAAATTTTTTTTCTTCAGATTTCAATAGTAGCCACGACTTCAAAAATAAGTTATTTAAGCAAAATCAGATTGCGAGCTGAGTATTTTTGTGGTAGCACTTTCGGTTATGCTCAATTCACTGTACACTTCTCATAAATATCCATTTTTTGAGCTACGAATTTGTAAATTTACTCAACTTATCACTTCTCTGACACCGTTCAATCATTTCTCTCGCAAATATATCACCGAGATATGTGAAATTAAGTTGTTTACGAGCTCCTATATTGTTTTCATTTAGTTTATTTTACCTAAGATTTATAATTATCTGAATGACAGAAACGAAGGGGAGGGAATGGAGCTAAATAAAACTACTATCAATCATTATTCTTCTTAGTGAAATGCACAGACGACACGGTGGTGTAGAGTGGAGCAGTAGGAGGACAACGAATTAAAAAAGTAAGCAATAATAGACACTCGGACTGCTGAAATACCTTAAGATGACAGGATTCAAACAGATCGGATGAAGGTTTATTATAAAAAAGGTGAAGAAGAAACAAAGAACAAATGGATTGGTTCAGTGATTTGACATAAAAGTTATAAAAGGAGAATAAAGAGAGTATTGTGAAACAATCGTAAATAACTTTCAAACAATCTTGTTTTGAAGACAAGCTGTTATGGTAGTTAACATTATAAAAAATATTTAATATTCAGAGATTCTTAAAAATTCACTCTCTAACAATTTGTATTATAGAGGGAAGAATCACATCTGCATTACGTTTTAATCTGTTCGCTTTTAATCAATGACTAAGGGAATACTTGATCTTGGAATAAGTTTCCGTTGTATGGTAGTTACAGTTATTAAACCTTTTGTTCGTCATATGATCAACGATTTAATGAAAATTAAATTTCAAGTTATTTAATGTTTATTTTCGCGCTTGTAATTTGATTTGTTTTGTTTTTTCCAGCTGTAAAGTAGGTATGACGAGAGCGAAAATTGAAGAAATTACAGGAATTTAACTAGCAAATTCCATAAAATGTTCAGTTCTATTATATTTTGAAGAAACGAAGTAATAATTGAATGCAGAGTCGTTATATAGGATGAATGTTCAATGAATAGGTTTCATTATTTATTCTCTATATATGGTGGTCTCTACATTTTAGCCAGCGAAAACTATACATCACTTTTCCTTTGTTTCCGTGTTCATTCTTCAGCCAGTGTAGAACAGGATTTTTTTAAAAACTCCTCTAAAGGTTTCAGTCCACTATTTTCGAAAAACTCAAAGAATAATTTAGTTTCTCATTCAGAGTCTTCCAGCTTGACACTGAATTGAGAACTTATCAGTCATTGGAATAGAGATGCTGATGCGCTCAATTGGACCGCTGTCTGAGGAGTGTCTCCATATGCCCAAATTTAGAGACAATTGCATGTTCAAATTAAGAGCCTGTGCACATGTATAAAGGCCGATGTATGTGAATACTTGTGGAAGTGAAACTGTTCTCAATAAATTGAGAAATTAGTGTTTTGTAGAGAGTCTTCAGTGACAGAGGAGAATTACATTTTATTTATGAGTGAAAGTTGGAATATAGGTGAACACAAATATTATTTTACTTCTCTTGTAGGTAACGAATATCAACCTCCTTTTTTATCTAACTTTTGGCCGGTGAAAGTGGTGACTTTTCAGTCACAGTGGTTTTAAACTTCATATTGGGATCCTTTATACATCTTGTGGAAATACAAGTCGGCATTTGTTCTTAGGTAACAAATATATTGCCTTTTAATGACTGTAAATTATCTGACCTTTGATTATGATGCATTCAATTAATGAAATGAAGTCAGTAGGTGATAGACGTGTGGACTCTTAAAAAGTAACCTTAGTTCTCATCCCTAAGGGTTTCCCGTTTCATTCGAAACAGAAGAAGCTTCAAAACGAGAAAAGATTTATTGTCAAGTCAAAAAGTGTACAAAATGTAACGACTTATATATGTTTTCAGTAGCCTTAGTATATTAACACTTCTAGAAAGACGTTTCCCATCAGTTCGGTCCTGTTTACTGATATGAAGCTCGCACGTATAAACAAATGATTTTTCACGAATGTTCAGCATATAGTGATTGGTTGTAAAAGTTTTTGGGAAATCGCGTGTATTTTTAAGGGGTCTGGGAGGTAATGATTCATTTTGTAACGAAAATATATAAAGCTACAGTGTGTTCATTCAGAAAAAATACAGTACAAACCCAGTGTGATATTTTCGTGGATGTAATAAGGATGTCTAGAGAAAAATATAATTGGTGTAAACAATGATATTACTAGATGAATTAGTTTTATCAATGAACCCTGAAAAATCAGACGTAAAGAAGGCTTTCGACATGCTAAAAAGTAGTCGAATCAATTTCCTCATAAGAGGTTACTGGTCACACGCAAAGTTATGACGTTACTTTCGCAGCTCTCAGGTAAATTTTATAGTAGTCCTGTCAAGCAATGATTCATTAGGTCAAAATGAAAGTGGCTTTAAGATGAATTGGAAAGCCGCAATGACAAATTTATAAAAGATGCCTAGACTATATTACATTTTCAGCTGATAAGCAGCTACGTTTTACAAATCGCTCTGCAAAGCAAATGAAGTCAGACTACTTTTACCTTTCTCGAGCTATGAATTACTTAGGTGACAGATTCTTATTTATTTTATTTCTTTCATGCTGCACCATATCAAATGAAGGAAACCTTGTTTTTAACACTGGAAAGTAAAGTCACTGGTAGAATACCAGCCCATTGTTACATAAATGTAGTTTCTATGTTCATAGAATATAATTTGCAGGTTTCTCATGAGGTGCCTATGTTTTATTCAAATACGTTTATTTTAAGATGTCAAGTCTAGAACGTACGATTTGACTGACTCAAGAAAATTTACAAACATAGTCATTTCTAGGGGTTTATAATTAGGTTTTTTGAAAACCGTAGACACATGCAGAAATTATTATTTTTTCGTTGAATATGAATATTCCTAGTTAGTGATGGCCAGTTTCCCATAATTAAATTTAGTTTCCAGCAGCTTTGTAAGTTTAGTGCTTATTTAAACAAATAAAAAGTGGCAAACATTAGCACAAGTCTATGTATTTAGACTTTGTCAAACACAAACATTACATACTTTAGTTGTAAACGATTAAAACAAACACTGAATTCCTTAAAGGACACATGATTCAGCTTCAGGTTGATTGGACGAGAGACAATGACTATGTAGTTAATATAGATTGTGACATTAAGGATGAAAGTATATCAAATGATTTGATTACCTGTCAAACTACCCAAGAAATGTATTTGGAACATATCGTTTTATTTTATTGTAATTGTATAATAAGAAGCAACCTTAACTGAGGGTCATACAGTGAATTGTGATAAAATTTCTCAAAGACTGATTATTGTCAAGTTGAATAAGATGAATGACTGACTACTAAACATCTTTTTCTATGTAGAAGTGATAGACGAACAACCCTTCTCTCATGTGGACTTCCGCAACTTTTTTCAGTAGGATGACAATAAATCTGTCGTATATATGATTTATAATGGTAATTATCAGGTAAAACTAATGTTTCGTATTTCATCTTTCACAATTTGCCAACCTTATTCTTATCTAATATCCATATTTCTGCTTTTCAGTTGAATTCACTTAATTTATGAAGAATTGGTTCTCCTTGAAACTGAAGCGTTTTATTTTCAACTTTTCTTTTATACATTTAATTATTTTCACTTGACTAAAACGATCATAAAAACTATTTTATTGTAGAACAATAAGGAGAAGAGAACTTTCCAGACAATTCATAAATTGGTTTCATCTGCAGAAAAATTTTGTACGCCTCTTGAAAACTGTCGGGAAATAAAAAATTGAAAAGAATGAAGAATAAAGCAAAGATTATACAACATGATGAATGATTTTTATGCTTCACAGAATTAAAATGAAAAGATTCAACTTATAACTGTCTCATTGGATTGAACAGGGATTGAGAAAAAATAATTTAAGTTACTTTCAGCGGTTTATTAATGAAGCGATAAAGATTGAATAGGCTTATGTTTTGACACAAAGGCTACTTGTCTTTGAATACTTGTAAAATTTGTAAGTTGTGTACAAATTGTTGAAGGTTATTGTTATCTGAAAAATCCACTTTATACGCTAAGAATTTAAATCTATAATGATTGTTTTCATTTGTGTATGGTCAGAAATCGCTTTTAATGTTCTTAAGGCCCAATTACATAGTGGTGATTCTAAATATGATGGAATTACTTTATAATGATTACAAAATAAGTTCAAAAAATAAAGTATATGAATATTTAATAACTGTAAACTACTCAACCTACTACAAAGACTAATTAGGAATTTAGCGTTTCATTGTACACTGTTATTGTGAATATTAAATACTTTGTTGTCGGTAATTGCTATAGAATTTCAGGATAATTATTGATTGCTGTCAGTAATTGGTTACCAAATTGGTTTTCAAAATTTTTCGAAGGGTTACTCTGTTATGAGTATATTTTTGTCCCTAATGAGACAGATATGAATACTGTTAAATCTTTTTATTTATAAAATCTTGAATGATGGAGATGACGTTATACAAAGCTCAATTAGGATTATCTACAAATATTTTGCTGGAAGTCAGTGGATTTTAATAGTATTTGTAACTACAGGTAATTAAGAAACATACTGCAACATTGGATGAAGACTATTGAAAGGTATAGTTTCTAATAAATCTAGATAAGCTGTCAATTGTTTTAAAACTAAAATATGACTGAACTAACCTGGCTGGGTCACAGCTGCAAAGCCAATGCGAAAATACTCACTACTTTGGGGTGAAGAAATTGGACCACAACAACTTTTTCATGAGTATTTCGCAAAATGCAAAGGTTGAAATACTTTTCCTTTTGCCGATTTCGAGGATTGTGAGAAACTTCTGTTATCTAGTGTCTCTTATTTAATGCTCAGTTGTACTATCAAGTAACTAGTGTGCCTGTGGTTGTGTACACTTCCGAATAATTCCAGTTATTTTTAAGTGAGCCTGATGTATCTTTTGTCGGTTTTTATTTCTCAACCTTTAATTGACACTAATCATAGTTTCTGTGTTTTCTATCGTTGATCATGCCTAATATTAATTTTATTTTCCTACAAAACTGTCCTTTTGATGATTTAAAATGTTAAGTTGATAAGAATCAGGATATCCTTTGGGAAAGATTGAACAGAAGCATCCTATGTGTTGAGTAGCCTAAAATAATATAATCGCAGCAAAGTTAGTGGCATACATACAGGATATGTCATATCAGAGCCATAGTTACTAGAGTAAACATTATGTATATTAGGATTGTCGCCTTCATGGGCCCTTTATTCATTCACTTATTGGACTTATATTGTATATAGTTATTGTATATTATTATTTGAAAACTTGAAGCATTGCTGTTGTACCACGACTGGAGTAAACTGTATTTTTATTTCCTTGAAGTATTAGACTACATCAAAAATGAAAAAATTACTAAAAAATAGGGATCATGATAAACAACGCTGATTTTGCCAGTAGGTAGGGTAACTTATTTTCTTACTAAGTGATTGAATATTAGGACATAGAAAATGTTTTTCTTCAACAAAAACAATTTACCGTTGTTATTATTTATTTATTTGTCCCTTGGGTTCCTAGTGGAACATAGGGCTTCAGTAGCACGTCTCCATTCCACTCTGTCCTCTGCAATCTTTTGAACCTGGCTCCACAACAGACCACAAGCTCTCATTTCTTCCTCCCACGATCTCTTCCATGTCACCGTCGTTGTTAGTTGTTATCTGCGAGAATCAGTGCATCATGATGACCCAAAGAGATTAGGTAAGTTTGGAGTCTTACAAAATCCAATTTTTCCTCATTGAAGTTGTTGGTGACTTCGTCTGTGATTGATTTTAGTCAGTTTAAGACAATCGGTGAGAAGTCTTGTCGGATTTTAATTCAAAGATTGTTGGTATTCATCAGGAGGGTGTATCCGCAGCCTAAAGGGTGCTTGTGTTTTATGAGTGATGCAAACCCACGTCATCCAGTGTTTTAGTTAAGACGTTATCACTGAGCTATCCTGACAGAGACCCACCTTCTGTAGGACTTCATTAGACACATTGATCAGTTTTCGGAGAATGGACAATTCTAAGTTGTCTAGTCCTAAGTACTTATAGAATTCTTCGGCTATGCTTTTGCAACCACTTTTTGTCCATAATTCATTTTTAAACAAAAATAACTGTTCATTAACTAAATTTATTTAGCTGGAAATTGCAAGCGTAAACGGAACAATATCTAAGGGCAGAGAGTCGCTTGAAAGTAATAATAACTGCGTTCAAATGTATATCATTCATGTTGCCTAATGTAAACAGGACTAGTTTTTGGAAGAGAATTCACAGCCATGAAAAGGTAACTGGTATCATAATTAGACAATAAAATGAATCAAAATGTCAAGCGTACTTGCACATCACAAGGATGGACTGTAAGGAGCTTAAATGCTTAAAGGTCACAATTAATCGGTTGCTCCAATCTCAGCTACACGACTCAACCATACAAATCTGTTTTTATTGGAAACAAAAGTTATTCGTATCATTCTGTTGCGAACATGATAAAGACATATGATAAACATATATTTACACTGGTTAGTTGCGGGACAGCTAGGAGGCTCAGCATAGCAGGGCACATCGATAGATGCTAGTTGGTTGGTGCGAATCAGGAGGAAGCCCTGGACCTAGGTTTTATGCTTGTTGGAACGCGTTAGCAAGCTGTATCTGCAACCCCGATGAGACTGGTGTCCCACCTGAAATTCGAACCTGCGTCACCCAGTGTTGTAGCCAGCGACGTTACCAATGGGCTATTCCGGCCGCATTTGACTTCCTGTAGGACTTGGTTATTAACATTTATTGGTCACGGGACAACAAAAAATTGATATACATATATTCGCTCTTTGAAAATCAAATCAAAGCTTTCGTGACTGTTTCCTTTTATCTCCTTCAGAATTTGTAAGGAAAGTAGCGAGTAACATGCATTGATATTGTGTTGTTTTTTCTTACTTAAATTTCAAGTTCATTTCTGCTTGAAATAGTCACATTGTCATCATATTTACTTCAGATGTGGTTGTTGGTGTCACTTCATGGGGTACTGAATTCATCAACTACGAGATCGGTCTCCTTTATGAATTCTTTTAGGAAGTGAATTCTCTTTGCTAATATTCACTGCATTTATAAAAGGGTATGGATTCTTAGTAGAAAATTCTGTCTCTTATTTTATGTGTCGATTTCCATGTTATGTATAATGCGCTACTGATTCAGTTTTTGATGTTAACTGTTACTGGTTTTTTGGATGAAATGTTACTGTATCACTCTTGGACTAATGCATGAAAAATGCCAGAAATATTAAAAGTTACCGACTGTTTCAAAAAAAACTCTTTACACTAACCTACAAATCATAGATGAAATTGCGTCTAAAATCCTCAAAAAATGTTTTTCAGAATCTTTGGGTAGACATTTCACGTATGCACTCTGAGAATTGTATTTTCTAACAGATAGTAATTCCATCATTAACGTTAATCGCAGGATACCACTTTTGGCCAACTCAGTATGTATCTATCAGTTTATTTGTTCCTGTGAAGCAACATACATTGACTATACACAACGTCGAGTCAGTTAAGATATTTTGAAACATGTCCATATTGGATATCCAGAGAAGGGAGAAAAATGTCAGTTGTTCTACTCTTGAACAGCTTTTCATCTTGAGACACGTGGCTTTTCTTAGTAGTTTCTTCGAAGCAATTTACAAAGCGTCTCCTGAGAATCCAAAAGGCCTTCGACTGTACCATCTATGCATCGCCGAATCACTGGTGATTTATAACCTGAAACGTTTTCTGCGTACGTTTAAAAACATTACGTGCAATGTTGACTTTTTCTACGGCCAACTCGGCGATTTTTTTTCTGTCTTTGGAAACCTTCTATTTTACTCCCTAGGATTGTAATAATTACCATCCCAACTGATTAACAGTAAACAGCTATTTGTTTCCAATGATTTCAGACAAGATTGTAAGGCTTTAACAAGTGAAATGAGCGGAAAGAAAATTTTCCTTGCTGTTACATCTTTGTTTTATTGCCTAAAAGAAATAAAACAAGATCATCATTTATTTAGTAGGAGCTCTCAGTTTTTAATTTGCCATATTTCGTTCTCGAAGTCTAACTGCGCTAATTTTCTAGTTCTTAACTTTATGCGTACTCAGAGATTGGAATTTAAACTTAAAGCTAAATGTTCTATTAGCAGCAATGATGAAAGTTGACATCTTCCACAAGACAACAGACCTGAAATCTGCAGGTCATTTCAAAAATTTAATCTCTGGAAAAATGTTTGCTATACTTAGTACACAGTAGCTAAGTTTTATACGAAAAGCAAAACGGCGGTATTGGTCAAAAAACTTCCAATTATGTACGTCTTGCTAGACTAAAAACCTGCCTTTCTGTCTTATGTTTATAGTTCACTGTCTCAACTTATAAGAGAAACGTAATGAGATTATGGAAGTAAGATAAAACCAATTCTAAAGGTGCGTTCCACTCATACCAGTATGCCAGTGAGGCAAAATACGATGGATAAATATTAGAAATTTTTTGAAGTTATTGAGACAAACAAGTAAACTTGGATGGAAATATGCATTTGGAGTAAGTCGAATTACTTGAATATACTCCATAAACACAATCTGCAAGTGTGAATGTTCTTGATGAGATGAAGATTAACTATCCGTATCACTTTAACGCACTTCAATAGATGAAGGAAAAGTTAGTCAATTTCCTCTGGTAGTTCAGACAAACTAGTCGACCATCGAAAAGGATTATTTGAGACGCGTAGAAGCACAAATCAAAATGTGAAGATAGAAGACGTCCATTTCATAGACCAATGAGTTGAAATATTGATTCCTGAAGTAAGCTACAACTTGTCAGTAAGAAATTTCATAAGATCATTTCCTAAGCATGACTGAATTTCAATTATACAGCAAAACACACGCGTTCCTCATAAAATTGATAGTTTCAGTGAGTTGATATTGAACAGTCTAACAATTTAAATCAACGTTTACATCAACTATTATGAATCGAACTTTGAAAGATGAAGTCACAAAACCAAAATAAGAGAAAGATTTTCTTATTCAAAATGCCAGCATTTCGACTTCGGAAATTTTAGTCAAAAGAATTCTAATTGTTTCCATGTAAATTGTATTAGTTGTTTTAGTTTTATTTTCAAATTATACTCATTTTTTGTGCTTTTTGTCATTTAATGACTTGAACTACATTCATAACAAACTCAAGCTTTTTGGACTTAACAATAAACTTCACTTATACGCTGAATCATTCCATGGCAGCTAAGATTTATGTGACAACATTTTATAGTTCCCTATAGATTTAATCTAACCACTCAATTTGGAATGCCTCAAAGTTTTGTGGAGTCAGTCAACCTCTTGTCTTTACGTGTGGTACAAAGTGTAGATATAAAGAGTTTTAACATCTGGTATTTAACTCTTCTGTTACTGAGCTGCAGATGCATTTATCTTACAAATTTGAGATAGGAGGGATTGTATGTCTCATGTTTCAATGCTAACCACTACTTAATATAAAGGTGTGGAAAAATATCTATGTATTGCATTTCGCATTGGTTTGTCTCCCAAGTTAACCACAAAAGTAGCGGCTGGAACAGAGCTAAAACAAGAAAGAATTGTTGAATCCTTTATATTTATGTTAATTTAATTTATATATTGAAACTAAGCAACTATTATCAAAGAAGATAGCAGTTTTTATTAGATTTCAAACAATGCACCTCTCCGTTGTTGTTCGGTTCGAAAATGAATGGCTGTCCATAAAGCAAAATCTTTCATTTGCTGGATCTTTTGACTTTCATTCTTGAAATAGACTTTAACGTAGTTTTTAAGTTACGCTTGATAATCTTACATTTTATTGGTTTAAGCATATAGATTAGGTCTTTATCTTAACTATTTGAAGTGGTGCTGGAACTAAATCATAAGCTTCGTTGATGATAAGTCAAAATCGTTGTTTTGTTTCTAGTCACACAAGAGGATTTAAGATATGCCCAAACCTCGACTTTGAGCAACTCATAGTCCCATAGTAGTATGAAAAACACTATTAAGTTGCTGATATACCTATCTGAATCGGTTGAAAATAAACACTAAGGTAACTGTTTTCTCATACCATTCTCCAAACAAATATCACATATTAGAGTGAAGATGGATAGTGGCTAGCAGTGGAATTTAGGATGCGCATTTCGTCCTATTTGAGACTCGTCAGCTAGATGTACCTGCCCCCCAGTGAGTGAATTAGAACACATGTATATCGAGGCATCCACACAGAAGCCTATATGCCAATTGAGACTGATCGATTCGGTCCTATCAACGACGGTATAATACAAGCAATAATACTGAAACTATACCCGTCGCATAAATAAGTGGCTATCGTGGCTCGGTGGTGTGGTGGATAACGCTCTGGCGTTTGGAGCGATCGCTTTCGAGTCCGAATCCCGGTGGAAACAACATCACTCACCAGGAGACAGGTATATCCAGCTGACGAGTGAGTCCCAAATAGGGCGAAAAGCGCATCCTGGATTCTACTGCTAGCCACTATCCATCTTTACTATAACTAGAACACAGGTATATCGAGGTATCCGCACAGGACCCCATATGACAATAGAGACCAATCAATTCGGTCCAGTCAACGACGGCATAATCCAAGCAATAACACCAAATATCATACATCTAGTGATTTAATCCTATTCTCTTCTACATATATTTTTCGAGCATTGTACATAATTCTTCAGCAGATAGTCAACTGCAAACTGACATGAGGTAGGCTTTCTTTCGCTAGCTTTACAGTGACTTTCAACTAAAATACAGTTTCAGTAATTTTCTTTCTAGGTCACACCGAACGAATAATTATATTTCAATCCTTGTTTATTTTTTTTATTACAGCCACAATCACTGCATTCCATTTTAACTTAATATTTTGCGCTGAGTTGCTTAATTTTTAAATCTAGTTCTTGAGGAACAGTAATTTCTTACGCATATGCGTAGGCTTCTCATATTCGCGTAATGACTCACTGCTTAGATTGTGTTACGCAAGTTTTAAGAATGTACAGTTAGTATACAGTTGGACGTCATCAAGAATCATAACTAAACTTGGGATTCAGTTGGTATAGTTTTCACAGGAACAAAGGAGAGACACAAGAAGTCAACACATTGGACAAGGAAAAAAGCAACAAAGGCTGAAGGACAACTTTTTTCTCGCATAGAATGCAAATGCAGTTTGTGTAAACTACGTTAAATGTGCGGTTTTAATATTGTTTCAATAATCAGCGTATTTTTGCATCCGGTTTATTGATCCACAAGTTAAGCTTTTGCATGACTGTCATTGGTATAATTGCCTTTGTTGTTGTCCTTTGATTTATATATTTTGATTGCACCAAACGCAGTGGTAGCATTTGTTTATGTCGAATAGCCTCCCCATACTTGTGAAATCGAGTAAGAAATTTCCGGAAATATGTATTTACTCCATCTGTGTTTTCAATTATTACTTTCTTCATGAGCCTAAAGTCCCCTTTATTGTCTCAGAATTTCATAGAAAAATTGAGGTGGTCCGGTTCATTGTTCTAAACTTGATCGGAAAAATACTTTTGGGGACTTGGTAAAATTACTATGTTTGGAAATGTCAGCTTTAAAAGTATCAGAAAGTAATACGTAGCAGGAGGCTACCTAACAGTTTATATATTACTATTTATTGACATAGTTGCTATTTTCCATATGCCAATAGAGGTCAAACAATTCGATCCAACAAAACAACTGAGACAGACAAGTATATTAATAAATAGTAATAACTATTACACGTTGTACAAGAAGTAGCTATCACTCCTCCGTGGTATAAAGATAACGCCTTGGCGTCTGAAGCGATGAGTACGAGGTTTGAGTCGCAGTGGGAACAACATCACTGGGGTGCAGGTATATCCAGCTGACGAGTCCCAAATAGGACGAAACGCGCGTTCTGGATTTTTTTGCTAGCCACGATCAACCAAAGTCCATATATTAGTGTATATGTGATCACGGTATTTGTATACTAATTAACAAATAAAACACCTACTACAGATGAAACAGTGAACTAATTCTGTTAAAACTTCTTTGATGTATTTGAGTAGGTGAATTTAAAAGCTAATGGACTACTAAAGGACATTGGATATGAAATTAAATACACTATATCAGACTGAAGCTGATAGCGGGTGTACAGATGCATACAGACAAATATGAAGAGCGCTCATACCCTAGAATTATTTTTAACTAGTGTACACGGATAATTTAAAACAAGACTGTTGTAATCAATTTACCTGTTTCACAATCGTTTCATATTGACAGACATTTATTGTTTCCCATGGAAATAACTTGCCTGTTTCTATTGTGCCAACTGTTGAAATTTATTCATTAGTAGTTTTCGCTTTTACATCACTTCGCCAAGTCATAAATGCGACCAATACACAACGCTGTAGACGGGATTTCCTTTAGTCTTTTACGTAACCATAACGTTGCATCAGCATTAGAATGTTTGGTAGATTTTTTTTGAGAGGAACAACCAGAAAATGGAAGGCCGTTTACTGTCATATCAGATCAATAGACGTGATGTGACTATATACTAGGTATTGTATGAAATGCTTGCAGATAAATTAAATTCTGACATACAATTCATGTAAGCAGTGACAATCTCAGAGTTGTAGCAAAATAAACGTAGTTTACTCTTATGACGCCTACATAGAGAAACTCTTTATTTCTATTGAATAGGTATGTTATATTTCATTTTTCTGTAATTTCATCAGGGACTTAGATATCTTAATTTATTTGAAGGGTGATGTTCGAAGTAAAACTTTAGAAAGTCATTAAATAAGCTGTATATATGCAAATACCATTATTCTCTCTCCTTCTACTAGTTTATCAGTACAGCATGTAATAAATTTATTTGCCAATCAATGTAAACAAATGATCAACTCGGTTTGACTACATGTATACCATGTTCTTTAAGGAAAAAGACTTATTGAAAACTAAGTATCATAGTGGCCCGTACAATAAATAGCAATGAAGCCATAATGAATATCAATGAATAAGGACATAGATATTCCGTTGGATCAAAAACTGTTTCACCAATGTCACTGAAACAGAGTGACTTTTTTGACAAAAATCGAGATCAAAACCATTTTTTAAAAATTATTAACGTTATTTTGAGTTCGAATATTTTAGTAAGGGTAAAGTTTGCAGGCATTAGATATGAACTTATTCTTTTTCTACAGGAAGACAACCAGTGAGGGCATCAACAGAACAGTATAAAACTTTTGAAAATGTAATCTTTGATTTTAAACTGGTACCTTTCTTATCATAGAAATAATTAATAACTTGGAAACTTAAACTTTTCTGCATCATTTGAGACTAAACTTCATGCAATGTCACAACAACGAAAACAAAGTTCTAAGATATGTTCGTCCAGTTTCATTCGCCTCTTGTGAAGATGTACATAAAGATAGTCTTATATGTATGATAGTGTAGAGAACAATATTGTCATAATTCGTTGTTAGCATTATCAAAAAAAGATGATTGATGGCTTAAGTAGGTTAGTAGGGCGGTGATAAAATACAGATGCATTAAAATTAGATACAGCTTATTTCGACCCTTCCATCTAATACCTGAAAGTAGTAGTTGGGTCCCAAACAAAAGAGAAAACTACTAGTATAACTGTACACAAATAGAATATGTTGTGTCTAGTTTTAATATGACTGACATTTATTTGGCTCTATTATATGTACATAATAAAACTTTTTGTTACAGAATGGAGATGATTGAAATCATTTGTTTCCTGTGAAGCTACTATAAATCCGTTTGTTTGGATATATAAGTATCTGTTCTACGCTTGATGAAAACTGAGGGTTTTTATTTTGAAAGAAGAGAAGGAATAAAATATTTCAATTGCCTAGACTCTAAGGCCTAGGAAAACATATATAACTACTGACTTTGTATGTTCAGCTTTGAAAAATGCCATTTATTCAGTGATCCAATTGTTAAATATTTTGAAATAAAGAGAATGAAGATTCCAGTGTTATTTAGTTGAAGAGATAGCAATATTAATAACATAATTGTATAATTTGTTCATCGATAAAGAAGACTGGTGGATGAAAGTAAAGAAAAATTTAGCATTTAAAAGATTAGATTAACGTAAACAGCAGAACATTTTGTACATGCTAATTGATCGATTTCAAAGTTATACGCTATAATATTGTTCACCAAGTAGTTTAAATTCCTATCACATTGTGAAACATAAGGTATAATTTTGTACCGCCTATCAAAATAGATCTTGAAAACAAATTCCTCCCCAACGTTTTGCAATCTACGATAGTTCATCGGTAAATTCTTAGTAACTCGTAACTAGGAAATGCCATGAAAGTTCTCCAATGCGTAAAATGAGAACATTTCTTCGTTGATTTCTGGCCATCACAAGAGTTTTCATTCTATGTTCATAGCACTCACAAAAATACATTTCAGTTTATTTTAATTTATATGTCAGTAATTAAATGGTGTTTACTAGACATTTTTTTAATTACCATTAAATGACCAGTTTATACTTGTTATATGTATTCTCAAAGAATCTGAGCGCCGAGTCCGATTTATTCATTATATAAAGGGGTTTTATTATAATCATAGAGCGTTTGAAAAATCAAAACAAGTTTTTTCCAGACATTTTGTTATGTATGTCACAGTTTCTTTGGCAGATTATTCAGGTCTTTACTAAACGTCGAAATATGGTTTTTTAAACTCGCGTAGTTTACATTAAAACCCGCTTATGTAATAGTTTTAATTATCAACTATAATTATTTTCCAGAATTAGAAATTTGTAACTGTTGTTTTATTCCAATGTATTACGTTGATCATGAGGTAACAGACTGACTAAGATTTGCCAGATCACTAAACTGACTGATTTGTTTGCAACATAACGAATGACACCACTTAGGGTCAGAGTAAAAATAATGTCTAGTTAGAATATATACATTTTTATGTGATATAGTTTAATTCATTTTCATCTCGTAAGTTAGAAGGTATAACGTCGAATCCAACAATCAATTTGGGACATATATAATTTGCTGTATTCACCAGTAAGCGTTTCAGGCCTTTGGATATGCAGCTGACTTGGTATTAATTAACAAATTCTACTTGACGACAATATTTTAGTGCATAAATAATATTTATGAATCCTAAAACCTGTAAGTATCTCTGTAACAGTCTACCATATTAATTATACTAACAATCTGAGTTTTTTAAATACCCGGAATAAAACATTCAGAAATCATCAGGTTAGATTGCGCAAAAAGAATGACTTTTTAGGTTAACCTTGAAAATATTATGTAAGGCAGTAAAACAATACACTGCGTTCCCCGTTTTCAATTTAGTATCACTTCTTCTGAAACTGGAAAATAGAGAGTTAGAAAATAATGGAAGATTAAGCGTTTTATCCCCTGAAATTAAAAACATGTGACCTGTTTGTCTGAAAAATGTCACTTTCGTCATCAAAAAAAACTAGGGATCCGTGACAGGAATCTTCAGAGACGATAAGCATCCAGAGCACGTGAATAAAATTTTGTAGATATATTACAGGCAAAATATTGTCCGCCAAACTCTGTTTTATAGAAGCAAACTTTATGTCAAAATTAATTCCCCGATTTTCGTGTTAATCCATGTTTGAGAATTTAGTGATTGACTATGCTGCAAAAGCTTGGATGCTGTGATTGTTTCGTTTTCACTTACTAAAATATTCGAAATCTCAAGGTTTTTTAGGAAGTTTTATACTGGGGATATAAAGGTTGTAATGTTTTCCGATGATGGCTGTTTGAGTGAATTGAAAGTCATATGTATAAAACAGTTTTCACCTGAAAGTTTCATTGTAGGGTATTCATATTACATTAACCACTCTTGGTAACAGATACTGAAATTTTGCTCGGTGTATTTTGATTATTTGCAGGTTAAGTAGGATTTAATCAGTACGGAGTTAAAGCTTTTAAAGCTGTTTTGTTTAAAATGATGAATTAGTGCTTATTTGCATTTATTCGATTTCACTGAAACTTAAAGGTTGTTTGCTTTTTTGAATCACTACAAGAAACTGAAGAAATATGCTTCTTTAATTTTATTTTGCCACGGCAGTAAAGGCTACGATGTATGCTGAAAAATCAGCGCGTGAATCAATAAAACAAACTATGACACTTCAGACACATGCAAATTAGGACTGGGATTTTCAAATTATGTAAGATAACTTATGATTGATAATCATCAATCCCAGAAACCTGTTAACCAAGTAGTATATTAACTAGATAGAAAACATTTTCTGTTCTACAAATAATCTACTAAACTTAATGTGTAATTAAGATCCATGAATAACGTCTTTCTAATGAGCGACTTGTAATTAGTTTAGATATCTTTTGACTGGTGTTTTGCTTTCATTTATCTTTTTATTATTTAATGTATTGTATTGAGCTTACCTTAAAAGAATGATTACCTTATTACACAGGTGACATTATGATTTCAATGAACCTAGGAAAGGAAAATAAGTCAGCGTCTACTTTTTCTAGTAGTAACTGAGCTTGATTTCGAGATACATTCCCACCCTTAGTACTTAAAATCCATAAATTGGTCTTCGTAAGCAGAAACAATTCAATCAAATCGCATGGTACTTTTTACAAACAAATGTTTAACGGTTTGAAACACGATTGTCGAAATCATGATAAGCAGCCGAAAGTCCCTGAAGCTTTTTACAACCAGTCATTTTGCTCTAAAGTTTGGGAAAAAAGCACATAAAAGAAAGTGTAGGTATCTGATTCAATGAAGAAATAAAATCAGTTATTATTGTTTGTCCCTTGGGTTCCTAGTGGAACATAGGGCTTCAGGAACACGTCGCCACTTCATATTGTTCTATGCAGCCTTTTGAACCTGGCTCCACAACTGGCCATAGACTTTAATTTCTTTCTCACGCGATCTCCTTCATATCAAACTCGGAAGCCCAACTCGTCGTTTCCCACTTCGGTTAAACTGGGGGGCCAAGTCTGTCAACCACCACACAGAAGAACTGACTTGACTGACATTAGTGTCGAAAATCCTGATATTGTTCTCTATGCTGATCCAAGTGTAGTGCAGTAGATCTCCACACTGATTTCAGATTAATCAAGGCAGACCTATATCACTGTCTTTCCCATCCTGGCTGCTTTGACATCCTCATCTGTGCCTGTCCCACCTGCAGTTGAAACGATGCTGCCCAGGTAGGTAAGTAGGTGAAAGAGACTACTTCCCTCAGGTGTCTCCGTTGATGGTGATTGGTGCTTGTTGTTGTTGTTATTGTTTCCCATTGGATATCTTCATCACCTCTGTCTTCTCTATGTTCACTTGAAGTCCCGTTTTCGCTGTCCTGTCTCTTCTGTCAACTCGTTGGTTTTCGCCTGTAGATCTTCGAGTTTGTGCGACAAGACACTAGACATAAATCATCATCGGTGATGAAATCCAAATCTTCTAGGCTGTTTCCATCGGTCCAGTCAGCGTGTGCTCATCTCGCTCCTCAGTTTGTTGCATGATCCAGTCCAGTCCAGTCGACCACAATTTGGAAGATGATCGGTGATAGTAGACGGCAACCTTGTCTTACTCCTGTCTTCACTTCAAAGGCATCACTGAGCTTTCCATTGGCATGTAGCATCATCAAATAGCTGTTGAATGATGTTGATGAAGGTTTGTGGCACTGAAACCGAAGTGTCGAGGCAGCTGCCCGCCAAATTACTTCTCAGTCGAGGATATCGAAGTCCTTTTCAACACCGATGAAGTTGATGAAGAGATTTTCTTACCATTCTATACTCTGTTCTATGATGATTCTTAGCGTAGAGTTGCGATTTGATCTGCACATGATTTGTTTTTCCTGAAGCCCATCTGTTCGGCTCGTAGTTTTGAATTCAGCGCATTGATTAGTTTTCCGGAATGACGTGGCATAATATTTTGGTTGGGGTGAACAGGCACAGCGGCATGATTCCTCTCTCTTCTTGGAAGTTTGACAAGGTAGCCATTCTTCCAATATGCAGGTACCTTTCCTTTCTTCCTTCCAAACCTTCTGCAGTAGTGGTGTGGTGTGAACATGTCCGCTAATGTCCTTGTGACTGTTTTCAGTGCTTCTGGCGGAATTTTATCTGGTACTGCTGCCTTCTCGGATTTCAGCTGTTTTATGGCTTTCAGGACTTCTGCTGTTGCCGGGGGGCTTGTGTTCACTGGTAATTCTGTGGCTGAACTGCTGGTGGTATTTCTGGACGAGTTGCAGGTGGTGTTGGTGGTCGATTGAAGAGTTTTTTGAGGTGGTCAGCCCATTGTTTCCTTTGTTTCTCCTCTTTGCTAACTAGCTTTCCTTCACTATCTTTCATTGGTTTCAGATGAGTTGGTCTCTTGCCAGATAGCAACCTGGTTATTTGATGTAATGTTGTCAGGTCTCTCCTACCTGCAGCCTGTTCTGCTTCAGTTGCCAATGTGTCGTAGAAGTTTCTTTTGTCTTTGCGCGCACTCCTCTTTGCTTCTTTGTCCAGTGTAGTGTTTTATAGGTTGTGTTCAGTTCCTCTCTTCGTTGTTCATCCCTGCACTGCATTGCACTGGTTCATCTTCTGCTTCGCCATCCTCTTCTCCTCTATCAGCTTCCATCTGTCCGTCGAGATCTATTCCATTCCTTGTCTTGCTCATACTTCCTCCCTAACACAGTTGTGCAGGTTTCTTTCCATATCTCTTTCAAAGAGTTCCAGTGTTCTTCTACGGAGGTTCCTTCAGGGATGTTGCTTAATGTCACCCATTTTTTTTCTTGATGACTGACAACGTGAAGATGTCCTTTGTAGTTTCGTCCTTCGGTGCAGTTTCTGTTCTGGGTGTTGAACTCGAACTTGAACTGTGGTCATCTATCACCAGCTTCTTTGAAGGCTTTTAACTTGATTTGGAGGGTTCCTTACACTAGATGGTGAGTGGTCTGGACCTATATCTGCTCCTCTTTATGATCTTGTGTCCAGTAGGCTGGTTGCGTCTCCACTTTCTCCAGATTGAGATGAAGTCGATCTGATTTCTAGTGTATCCATCTGGTGAAATCGAATCCATATGGCTTTGTGAGTGTCCCTGTGTTTTTACACACTGCCTTCAATCACCAAATCATTAAATGCGCATAATTCTGCAAACAGTTCTCCTTTCTCATTCATTTCACTGAGTGTTTCTCGACCCATGATGAGTTCTCTTCCTGTGTTGTCTGCTTCCATTTTGGCATTCATGTCACCCACTCATTAGAATTTGGATATTGCCAACTGGTGTGGGGTCTTGTCCAGTGTTGATTGCAGTTGTCTATAGAATTCCTCTTTTTTCTCTTCATCTGCATTATTTGTTGGTGTGTAGCATTGAATGACTATGACTTTCCTTCCTTTTGAGCTGAATCATGCTATCATGATCCTGATCCTGCAGGGGGAGATCGGCTCCTCCTGCATGAGAGCCTTTGGTGCTCTTGGTGACTTCATAATAGACACTCGAAAACTCAATGTGCCCTTGGTTGTCGTCTGGGTCACAATATCGGAGTAGATTACCGACTCTCCAGTTGACAGTTTGGAGAGTCCACTTCCATTGCATCTGCTCCCGCAGATTCCTAGCACTTCAGTGCTATACCTTCTCATCTCTTTTGCAATCTGAACATCATTGTCAGCCCACCGGCCAGCTTCAGACATTGTGTGGACATTCCATGTCCCCATGTTTACCTTCGCTTTCGTGCAGAGAGAGAAGACACATCGGCTAGTTAGCTTCCCAAAGGCTTTCACCAACTGGCGTCATTTCGTCTTCCAGATTCCGGTGAGGAATAAGTTTACTTTTATTGCCAATATTTTCTTTGTGCTTTGAACTTTCTTTAGGGATTGGATTAGTTTGCTGGGATGGGGTTTCTAGCCCTCTGCCCAACCTTTTCTCTTTATCTGGGCTTTGGACCGGCTCATAACTAGTGAACTAATAAACTAGGTGGGTTGATCAAAATCGATCGGGTGTTTAAGTCTTGAAAGGCCTGAAACTAGCGAAGATCATTGTAAATGTATATAATTGCTTGCATTTTGCATTTATTTTTGATACTGGAATGGACCATTTGCTATCCTACCACTTTTTCCACTTATCAAGAAACTGAGCGACTTAAAAGGGGTGGAATCTGAATCTTTTTGGACACCCGTTGTTTAATAATTGAGGTTATATTAGGCAGTCACTAAAAGCTTATAAAAAGTAGTGAATAGCGTAATTAAAAACGTCAGTTGACTGATATTCTTAGTCCTTATAAAAGCTGTATATACTGCAAGAAACACATCTCACCATAAGCGGTTATGATCATTGTTCTTAGGTTTAACTTCAAATTGATGTTGATTTTTAGTGTACATCTACATTACTTTTTGCAATCAATGCTGGCATACTCCTGATTATAGGCTAATTTAGAGTATCCCTGAAATAGTTACAGTATAATTAACTAAAAGTGGGAAATAGTTTTGCGTAATCACAATTTTGTTTCATGAGTTCTTATCATTTAAATACTGAATCTCAAGTGAAAATAGTATACTTTAAACATTGTAGGCCAAGTGATCATACAAATTTTTCTGAATCGGGAAATCAGAAATGTAAATATCGTAAATTGCATGAATTATTCTTCTACTTGTTGCAACTCTCTAACTTGAAAGCAATCTTTTTGAGTGCAGTTCTTTTACATGTCACATAATTCAATGTCTAGTACTGGCTGTTCATTTCCTCATTCTTGACTTTTCGGTATAATTACTGAAATAAGTATAAAGCAACATATAAATTACTAATAGTTTTGAATCACGAACGCAGTTAGTTTGCAGCTGAAGGGAAATTACGAAATTAAGTGACATCATTTCACTTCACAACCCCAGTCTTTGGTCTTTTGCTTAAAATTTATAAAATTAACATGGTTTAAGAATTTTTGATTGCCTCCGATTGCTTTCAACCAACTAGCATCTACCAGTGTGCACTGAGATGCTGAACCTCCTAGTTTGGTGGCTACATTGCAAACATTATCTACAGAATTTGGTTTGCAATCAAGACTAGACAACGTGAAACTGGTTGCTCTCTCATGATCAATCAACGTATATTTATATTTTAATTAGAGACCAAATATAGTTTCAAAAGTCTTTAATTATCGAAAAGAATTTATAGAATTCGCTTTGGATAAAAGTCTACTATATTAGTATTCTGATGTAACCATGATGTACTTCTGATGTTTCCATATTAACTGCGAAATGTGGCGGTTTCATTTCAAGTAACAAAACTGAAAACTGTCTTTGTACTGACGAAGGATACATATTTCTCATTATTTAACAGTTCACTTATACGTAGGATATATATAGAAGACTACTTACAGACTTGGCGAAGAAAACCGGTAATAATTTATGTATCTTTTACCTAGAATATGAAAATATGTAATAATTTTATGTGGTTATTATATAGAGTAAGTTATAAGATATCAAACAACTAGGATTATTTTTATTTAGTAATTTCTGTCCATTACCTGATCAGAAAAGAGGCTACTGTTTGGTTGAGTTTCTTATCTTGTTCATATTCATAATTAATGTATACATAAGTATGCAAAACAAAACGTGGAAGTGCATTATATATGCGCATCCAAAAATTCTGTGAGACCTTGTTTAATACATGAACTCTGAATTAGAGTGGGACAAAAAGTTCAAACGAAAACCTCAGCACTAACCATGCTTATTACTTTGTTAATTATATCTGACAAAATATTTTCCATTCTGAAAACAAATATTTGTTAAATAGACCTGGGAAGAAAATTAATGCACTCCTCATTCATGATTAAAAAAGAAGCAGGTAAAATCGCTCGAAAGATTTTTTGATATTTGCCTATTACTTACATGATACATGTTTGTGGCGCATAATGCCAGGACAATGAATTAAGTTTTCTCTTAATTCAGGCAGCTAAGTGAGTTTTTTCATCAGTAAGATTCTCTTCCAAATGTTTTAATATTCAGTACATATAATTATATTAATTTTTATCACGAAAGCCCTGCTGACATATAAGAATTAAAGCTTGTAGACCGTGCTTCAACTAGCGTTTCTGAATGCATTTTGCAGGTCGACATCATCTCTTGTCATTGATTGCATAAGAGTTACGCGAATTCACAATGCATGTTAGTGAGTATAATGTGAGATTTACGTGCTAAGCAGAAATAAGTACATGGTACATCAGACAATGTACAAGTAAAGAAAACATTTTTAGGCACTATATATAGTTTTAAAAAAGCTTTTATGTTGTAGCAAAGTGTGTGGACAAAATGTATTCAAACTGAATCCTGTGATATAGCATCTGTATAGTCATTGGTTAGAAAACATATAGTTTCTCAAGTTATTGTGATCACTGTCTTTTCACTTTTACTTTATTTGAACTGCTTCAGAGACTCATTACAGACTGAACGTACTCACAATTGTATACAATTCATAGTGATGTAGTGAATTCATTTGGTTCAGCAAAAGGATCCCTTTCAGAATACAATTTGTCTTTTGAATATACAATTCATATTTGGAGCTGTGAATCGACAAAGCTTCGGCTGTACACAAATGCTCTACCCTCATCCGTTTTGAAGGTTTGGGTCGGACTTTATAGAGAACTTTGAACGGGATTTTCTGAGCGGTCAGACGCCCTCAGGAGTCCAAGAGGGATTCAGCGATGGATTTGGAGATGTTTCTGCCCTCACCCCTCAGCCAAAAGGCTGGGTCATGTTCGCCAGATGATTAATCTTACTGGTCAATGCATTTTTTCAAGGCAGTTGATATAATTTCTAATGTTACTTCATTATGTTTCATTCCCTCTATACGTTTATCCATTAGATTTGACCTTTGACAGGAAGCTTATCTGGTATGTTCTATAGTATTAATTATGTATTTACGAATGTGAAGCCATGAAAATCAGCTGACGGAAAGATAAGTGTCTTCGCTGTAACTTTTCGCTTTTCACTGATAAAATGGGTTTACTTTAACCCGAAAAACTGAAAGCGCATGTAAAGGTTTTAATCATTTTTTAAAGAAAATCTTGACATATTTACGTGTGAGTAACAAAATAAAACAAAACATTCATGAATAATAGATAGTTTTATAAAAAGTAATATTATGAAAGGCTAACTTCCAGTTTGCTAAAAATTTAAGTCATCTAAAATACTCCTTTCGGACAATTAAAGTTTCTGAGTTGTACAATAAACGTTTACAGGCAGAATCAAAAGCACTAGCTACTCTTCCTCTCCTGCAATTAACAACTGTTACTCAGTATTTAAGTATCTGTTGTCAACTATAGAACTTGTTACGGTAATTAGTGCTTCTGTTTGCTGCTATCTGTTTTGAACTTTTCTTCGATAAACAAATAGTGAGTAAAATCGCTTTTGATGTTACTTGTTTCGCTTTTTTGAAATGTTTCTAAGATATTAAATGTTTTTACTCATATCGACATAATCTGGAAATGGTGATTAAGATTGATTGAAGCGGATCACAACCTGATCAATTTGAACTGAATTTATTTTCAGTTAAATGTTCACGTGTAAACTGTTTCGATGAACTTAATATGCATCGTAATCGTTAGGAATGTGTATTGAAAAAAGTTTGAAACACAAATTAATATCTGCTAGAAAACCCCTGAAAGTGGAATTGATTGGACTGAACAGCTAGAATGCTTTAGCTGGATATTATCTAGCAGTATGAGCTTTTAACTTCATTTAAAATTTAGCAATTTGCTCGACAACATTGAGCTAATTATTTATTATTAGACCACCTACATTTTTCAGCATCATCCGGAACATACCGGTGGATGATCATCATCCCATATTAAACGTAGGCATTCCTCCTCATTCATTAGTTGGTTTGTTTTATGGACCACTAGGTTTCATAAAAGTCCACCTGGAAATAAATCAGTTTATGTAACCCGGTAACCAGTAATTTAGCTGATGTAACCACTTAGTCCTTGGTACTTATAGTTGAATACCAACATGCATAAAACCTAGGTTCGTGAATTTCTGGTGGCTGTTTTCCAACTTTGGAAACCGTAATACAATGTACCATGGCATAGTATTGCTAAGCTTAGTTAGCATGCTGCAAGGTTGATAAATTGACTTGTGTGTATAATTCTGTCATAAAGACGGCCATCAATAACCTTAGTAACTTAGTAGTTAAATCTCTGACACTAGCACTGACTAACTTGGGTTTGAATCCCTGAATGAATACCAATTTTTTCATGATTGGATACACTTTACTGATGAAAGTAAACAAGCATAAAGAACATTTTTAGAGCTTCATTTCAATCACCTTTTAGCATCTATTGTAAATCCACTTCCTAAGAATAATCTGGTGCTTAAAAGTTTCTATTGAATGTGTGATTTGATAACAGTGAAGAAAAAATTTCCTTTTCAACGAAACCATTGATTCGGCCATACATTTGTGATTACATAAGAGACGGTGGAACATTCCACAGTAATTCCCGGTCAAAGATCAAAGTAAACTGCACGACAGGGGGAAGTTATATACTGTGTAAGAGCATTTAAGATGTGGTAACAAAGAAAATTATTGCGAAAAGAACAGTTGCGTCATGCGGGAATTATCCAGAGCGATTGGTTCTCTACGATGGCCATGACAAATGAAGAGTGTCCATAATTATTTTAAACACAGTGGTGGTTTGAACTTCGAATTGTTAGTGTTTTAGGTGTGCCTATATGTTTTATCTTTACTCCTTTCGAGAAGTCTGGTCTCACTTTATAGAACATTTTGAAGGACTTATCAAAAAAAGCCAAATGTCCAGAGTTCACCAAGTTTTGTATCACAGCTGAAGATGCATTTCCACTCTCCTCTTGACCGCCCAGCTGGGTAGTGTCCATGGAGAAGTTGGATAAGCTGGTTCATACTACGGCCAATGTACTGGGCTCGACAGGAGCAAGTAAACTGACACATTAATGTGACCCAATGCTCCAGCTAATACTCTGAGTACTAACAAATGATTTTGTGACAGAAGGATCTGATTCTAAGATTGGTGGTTAAGAATGTTCTGTTTATGAATCTTGATGGTTTGTTTTTAAGTATATCTTCTTCATAATCTCCTTTGAATTCAAGGTTCAACTGTAAGATCCTTTTTAAAACAGTTTGCAAGCGTTCCGTGGTATTTTTTAGTTTTAGATTCTTATCTATAAATTTTAGTGGCTCTCCATTTTTCACCGAAATTTTTCTCAAGTTTTCTAGTTCACCTTCAATGGTATCCTCCCGGCATATTCTTTGCATTCTTGAGGAGGTTGAACCGATAAGATTACTCTTTCTGTCAAGGGGGAAACAGCTTTAGAGATTGATAAACTACCCACTACAGGTGGGTTTTCTGTAAATAGATGTCTTGACTAAATTGTCACCTTTTCTTTGAAGTTAGACGTCAAGGAGGTGAATTTTCGAGTTTGCCTTTGCTTGTGGAGTGAATTCTAAAAAAAGATGAGTACTATTTAAAGTTTGAAACAAGTTTTCGAGATTCGTATTCTCCTCACAAATAATGAAGGTATCGTCTATGTTTCTTTTATTAATATGAGGCTCGCCGATTATTAATTAACTATTTTCCCGATTGTTGCTCAGAATGAAAAATGAATATCATTATTATTGCAATAATATTATTGTAAGCTTTTGCTATTATTTTGGCAGTGTTTTCCATATAATGTAGTCGGTGACATGAAATATGAAGAACACTTAAATCATTCATAAACCATCTAGTCGTAACACAACATTTTGAAGACTAAATTTTGGCACTTTTAATCATAATGAAGAAAACTATTTGTTTGACTGAACTTTAGCATCTGATAGTTGATTATATCCTCTGAAAACCGGTAAACAAATGTAATAACTAGTGATTTCTGTTTTCTGTTGAGCACTTGACTAGATATACATGGCTAATCAGGCAGCCAAAGGAATAATAACCACTGAAGATAATTTATTTATTCTTATAAATAAGTTTGAAAGGAAAAGGTTGAGCTTCAGGTATATTAAACCTTCTGGTGACCTGTTAGTTCAAGATTTCTTAAACCATATTTATTGTTTTATTAAGTCACTATGAGGAAATAGAAATCAATTTGTTTTGACCTTCATTTCTCAAGTAAAGAAACTCAGCGGCTAGGCAAGTCAATTGTTGTTTCTAATAATGAAGAAAATGGCTTGGAATTAGCATGGGTAACTGCATAAAAGATGTTCAGAGAATATAGTCATTTACGATTCACTGGACGTGACGGCGAATGGTTTGGTTTACCCTCCGGTTTTGAATAGTCTCGGTCAGCCTTGATAATCGGTGCACCACATAGAGAACCGCATTGTGGTTAGCTAGTGAAAAATATCTGAAGTCGACCTAAAATGTGTGATATAAATGATTTTGTTACAACCAGTTATCGTGAAGCACATGATAGCATTATCACAAGTTAATTTTTAAGCTCTTCTTTGTTTAGCTAATCTCTCAGTTCTTATTACATCAAGACCGTGAATCGGAATCTGACTTTTGAATCAGCTGTACAAGGAGATAAAAGTTCTTCCAGGTAGGTGAAATTTGTCCCTACCAGTTGTCGTTAATGCAAACAAGTAGTAAATGTTTAGCTGGACGAAATATTGTTTGTCATTGGTATTTAAAATTTCCGTCAGTAATAATTTATGACCGGTGCCAATGAGCTTTGTTGTTATGCATCAGCGTGTTAGTTTTTATTCATATTTAGATTTATTACAGTCTACCATGTAATCAAATATCTGTCAAGCGTGCTTGGTATCAGCTCACTACAAAGATACCAAAAAATAAAATCACAAAAGATGGTGGAATAAGTAAAGAAGATTGGTTGAAATAGTGATTTCTTCCCACATCCCTAGGAACCGAATGCACGGGAACACATTTATTTATGCATATACAAATATTCAATAATGTTGACCATGTCCAAACCTGAGAACTGTGTTACTTTCAGATGATAACAATTTAGCCTCGAAAACTATAGGGAAAACAGTCTGTTGCCTACATCAGAGCAGAGAGCATGAAAGTGATGTTTAAATGTCTAAAAGTAAAACATAGTCTGTAATCGCATCCTGACGGCATCGAGTAAGAGTTGAGAGGGAAGCATGTTTTGCGAAATTGTATTGAAGATAGTATCAAGTTACACTTTTGCTTGCTATATTAAAGCAAGTAAATCTCCCAGTCTTTTCTTTAAAATTCGAAAAAGTGAAAATGGAAGTGCAAAAGTACTTGACTACTCAAATCCCCTTCAAATAGTTATGACTAAAACACTGTTTAAATGTATGCATCACAAAAATATTTTTCGTGTTTGTGAATTTTATCTTCGTAAAAGAGCTCTCGACAGATTGCGATATCCAAAGTAGAGTATGCGGAAGATCTCACTTTTAAACTGGGAAAACAAGATTTTTCTAATTATCTGAACACAAATGAGCATAACTTTTTCAGATATGTCGGGTCAATTCCACCTAAAATATAGAATTTTAAGGAAGCCTTAACTAAACATATTTAGGAAGATAATTATGTAACTGTGTTACATATAATCCCGAAATATGCGTAACTGATGATGTTGTAGGTTGTTTTGCATTGAAGCTGGAGTGGTTTCACTTCAGTTAACAATTCAAAATCTGGGAAATACAACTCTCTAGGTTGATTTAAGGGGAAATAAATCAAGTTTATGCAAGAGAGCCGATATAGAGAAGTGAAGTTATTTAAGCTCTGAAGTTTGCTGTACTCTTAGTAAATCAATCAACCAATCATCAGTTCTCGGTCAACAGCTTTATCCGAAAATCATATAGCTCGAAGAAATCTAGTCAGTGATGAAACTATGGTTATTCTTTTGACGTATTTATTATTAAAAAGGACAAATGTAATAAAAAGTTAGATGGATTTAAGATTGATCACTGATAATCTGAATGACCATCCAAACAAAGATATAAATCAATCAGTTGAAAAAAGTTTAAGAGAAATAAGGAGCACTCTTGAAGTAATCACTTGACAGTATCACTTGGGAATAACAGGTTTTCAAGACATAAACCATCCTATCTATATAGGTTGTCAGAGGTAAACAAACTTCGTGTTCTCATGAGCACATTATTTCCATAATTACTTCCACATTCAGATTAATCCCTTCAGTCAGCGAATCAATAGGAAATGGCTTGAGAAATAGTTATTTCTAGACAACCTAAAAAATACTTTTCAATCTCTTTACATGCTGTAGTTTTTGTAAATTTCTGGGGTTTGTCAGTAAATATAAAGTTTGAATATAAAAAATGGTATGTCATCATACGACGAGCTCTCAAAAGTAAAAAGGAAAAACGTGAAACACTGTAAACTTAACAGTAAAATGCTGAAACATGCTACGGTGCGAAACTAATCTATTTTTTAGTTTTGCAATCAGAATAGAACAGAGTCACACCGCATGTTGGCGAGAACTGTGTATTGCAATTTGTATTTTATACTATAACACACACTAGGAGAATGGTCACAGGAGTTCTTCACATTTCTGAGCGTATTGTTTAGGCACCGGGACTAAGGGCTCCAAAAGTATTCACAGCAGCAATGAAATAAATTGCTAGGACACAATACTGTTATTATTATTATATATTATTTTTCCCTTGGGTTCCTAGTAGAACATACGGCTTCAGTAGCACGCCTCCATTCCACTCTATCCTATCCAGTCTTTTGAACCTGGCTCCACGGCTGCCCAGATGCTTTCATTTCTTCCTCACATGATCTCCTCCATGTCACCCACGCCTTGGACACCCAACTCGTCGTCCCCCCTTTGGATTCCACTCGAGGACCTGGTGCATGATGTCCTCAGTTGATCTTCTCAGTGTTTGTCCAATCCAATCCAATCGATCTCCACTTTCTTCTACATATTTGTTGGGTGATAGGTTCATGGTTGGTTCGTCGCCCGCCAGAGTTCCTTGTCGCTTATTCTGTCTGGCCATCTGATCTTCAGTGTCAGTATCGAGTGAGCGTAGGCGTAGTTTGTTGGAAATGCTTTTCGTGACACACCAAGTTTCTGAAGCATATAGCAGCACTGGCTTGACATTGGTGTTGAAAATTCGGATCTTGTTCTTTGTGCTGAGTGCAGGACACGATATTACTAGCTTATAATTATTCCTAGTAGTCAAAAAAAATGTAAGAGCCCAAGTTTATTGCCTACTATAGTAATTGCTGTCATTAATATTCTCAACCTTATCAATGCATTGGTTGAAATATTGATGTCGCTTTTCCTGTGCTATTGTGAGTGCCTTGAATTAAGGTATGCTCAAAGTTTTGATGCATTGTTTGGATTTTTCTGCTCTGTCATCCTGCCTATGCTGCCGGAAAAAAAATTCCGCATCTTACCATTTAAATGAATGGAGACAAGTCCTCTTCGTGCTGCTACTTAATTATTATTGTACATTTATAACTTATTTTTGTTCAGTTCTCAAACTCTTCAGAGAATAGTCATCTAGTTATTATCTGAATACGTTTTGAAGTAGACATCCATCAAAATGTCAGAAAGAAACAGTAAGTCGAGTGAAGGATGTCTTTTGAATAATTTTAATTACAAAGCTGTGCAATCAAAAGTGTATATAGTTATCCTAACCGAAAATGTGTTTCATATTATCAGATGTGTTACGGATAGTGAAGATCAGTCAAAACAGGACAGAATTTGAATAAAAACTGTCAGGTTTGGATAACGCATTGTGCTTGATGATGCGAGACAATATTTAATCGAAAAGAGTATAGTGATGATAAGAAACAGAAATGATGTGAAAGGTGGACAAAGTGGAATAACGGAGTGATCATAGAAAACTGATGTGGAATTAAAGTCACGAAAGATGAAGCACGTGAACAAGTTTTCTTCGTATACTTCGGTCGGCATTTCCAATGTGGATGGCTGAAGCATTAGCTAGGTAAAGGAAATTTAGACCCATGACCTTACGGCGATTTTACTTGCTTTGTAGGTCAATTTGAGGGCGACGACTTTTGAAATTTGATGACTGTCATCAACGATGTTTGATAGTGACAATTCTGACTGTTAACTTCTTGTAATCATATAGGATAGTGCTCTTCAGCCATTTTGATGAAATTCAACGTGAAAGGCTTATATGCCTTGCTCTTTAAGAGAAAGTGAACTCATGTAAGCAACCAGAGTTGGCCAGTAATGACAGGATTTCTTTCCAATTGCTATGGCACAGTGGGTGACAAAGGAGTACTCAAGTTAACGTTAGTGGAGAGAATGTTTCCCGAAGAGAGTTTGATACAGTTTTCTTTGAGTGTAAACTGACCCGTAAACGTAAATCTCAGTAGCAACTCTTCCAAACGGTGATTGGTTATTTCAACAATTCAAATATTATCTTCTACGCACCTGCATTTGGAAAAGAAGGATTTCCGAAAGCGTAACATGGGAGGAAAGCGACTCAATGTGATACCCTACATTTTGAAAACATATTTTTTATACAGTCACAGAACTCAAGTATAGTATCTAAGATAGTTTTTAAGGGCATTTTATTATAGATCATAGGCGTTTTGTTGGCCGTCTTGCGATTTCTGTGATAAGTTGTTTCAATAACCTCCTGAATCGAGCTATGATTTAGGCAGGCTTTATGTTTTTAGAGTAATGCATGTGTTTCCGGTTATTCTGGATCCTTTGAACCTATGGGTTCATAAAGACCATCACTGATTAGCTGATCAGTTTTCAGTCTTTTTAAAACTTTTATCAAGTTATCATTCAGTTAAATCAGTCTAACTTTTCTTGTAGGTAGACTGAAAAAAAGTTTTTTTTGAGTAGAAGTGAAGTTTTTGGTAATCACTGTGTCTGGACTCTTGTGAGGATATGCTACAAATAGGTGTTTGTTGCACTTCAACTGCTTGAGTTTTCCCCTTTTCTTTTTTGTTAAGAGACAGTGTCGCTTTGATCTTGTGTAAGATACAGATTATAACTATCAGGAACAGTTGATTTATAGTATTTAAATGCATACTGACCGATTGGAGTCGAATCACTGGTTTGGTTGGCCAGGCTTTCGAACTAAATATGCGTACGAATTCGCCCTTGTAATTCCACTTGCTCCTTAAATCATCTAAATTATCAATATCATTATTCTTATTTCCATCCACCTTCTTATTAAACCAGTTAAACATATTCGAAATATAAGTTACTTGTTTTCATCATTAATTTCCCGCCAACTTTGTAAAATATATGAATACTTTGTGTTGCATGCATTGTGATATTGTTTAGAATGTCAGCAGCCTAAAAGAACCCGAAAAGCTAGACAGCTGGGTTCATTTTGTTGTACTACTTGTGCTTTTGTTCTTTAATTGAAGTGTATAAATGGGAATTATTGTGTGATATATATACAAACATTTTCATAAACTTTTTCGCATGGAACACTTGCATATGAATTCTTTCTGACAGAGGAGACTGCTAAAAAGTTATTTCGGGTCACTGTGAATCAATCAGTATTCAGTGGTGTTGTATATTCCTTATTTTTGCCTAACGTTTGCTTGATATTTGTGTATAGCCTTAAAATAAATTTATTATTGCTGTTTACGCACCCTTTAGCGCTGTTGCTAATTTTTTGTTTTTCTCACTACTTCTGAAGGCTAAACTCTCATTGGTTGTTAACTTTTTAACTTATCAGTGACTTTAGTATTGTTAAGATGGTTTAGAATGTGTATATTTAGCATCGCTCCTAACTGTTTTGATGGTTGTTGAGACAGTAAAAGCTCTGCATCAACAGTTCGTCACCTTTTCTTGTCTTGGTGTGTCAGTGATATTGTTATTATGGTATTTGACGTTTTGATTAGCGATTAGGATAGATTCATTGCATGTTAGGTTTGCATCGCTCGTAAACTGTTACATCGCGTTACCGGTAATAGAAAGCGGTTAGGGTGAAGCAATGAAAGATTCACAATTAAGCCATCTAGTCCTGAGAACACAACACCATCAAAGGCTATTTTTCTTGCTTCTTCTCTTGTCGATAAGCTAAACAAAAGACGTAAGTGCTCATCTCTTTATACGTTCAAGACCGTTTCGGTAAAAAACCCATTCCTGTTTTTGTTTCTGCAACTTCTATATTGTTGTGTATCTTCTTAGTGTTGCCACATTACCTTGTAAAGCACTTCTCTTACAGCCTATATCTTACCAAATTTGTGTTCTAAGTAAGCGACAATAAATAAATCTTGAGTGATGCTGACTAAGAGTTACTGTCAATGTGCAACAGTTATGATAACTAAGTGTACACAACAACATTTTGAATTTAGTTCAATATATTTTAATACATACAATTGAAATAACTGATTAGAATGCAAGTTATTTGTCCGGCGATGAAGCGCTAAGATAATAGCAGGATATTGCTTTTAATTTGCCAACTCATGCGGTGATATTTTCATGCTCAAGTTCTTAAAAAATGCCGAAAGATAACAAGACTTAATCCTTTCTTACAAGTGATTAAAAAGGACCTAAAATTTTCAAATACATCAAAAATGACCCAAATAACTTAGAAGAGAGCCAAATATGACCTTTGGTGAACACTGAACTTTTGAATAAACCATTTCGCATTTGTAATCTACTTGGCGATTGGCAGTGGGATCCGGGACACGCCTTTTTTCCCATTTGGGACTCGTCATTTGAATGTTCCTTCACCACGGGGGATGTTGTTCCCACTGGAATACAAATTCATTACCTAACGCTTCAAATGACAAAACGTTATCTATTAAACCTCTGGGGTACGAGAGTCACCTCTTGTTATTATTCACTACCACTTGCGCTTTCTCATTATTATGCTGGGTCTAACTGTTCGACCATTTTGTTCTTCGTATGTGAGAGGTTGTTTCAATGTTGACAACATAACCTATGTCCCATTGAGTATCTTTTCATACATTTTGTGCACCGAGAATGTAAGAGATTTTCACAGCTGTTTACTCAGCTGTTGATATTTAATTCAGGGATTAGTTTGAACTTCCTAATTTCTAAGCGGTTTATTGATCCAAGTCTGAGTTTGACAATTCTGATCTGTTCGATTTGTGGATAATGCTCTCGCGTTTGAAGCGATGACTCCCGAGTCCAAGTCCGGGTGGGAACAACATCATTCACTGGGAGGCAGGTACATCTAGCTGACGAGCCCCAGGTAGGACGAAATGCGCATCCTGGATTCCACTGTTGGCCACTGCTTATCATTACCATGCATAACTATATTAAATACTAATTTTGTATGTTAGTGAGACCTAGAATGAACTGTTACTCATTCGATATCTGAGTTCTCATCATGAAAACTGAGCTGCTGCTCATACCAAATGATTTGGGAGGTTTCTAAAATATAAGATTATGAGTTTATGCAAGCAGTAAGTAAACGGCAAGTAGAGTGAAGTAGTCAGATGTTGCCTCTTTATCTAGGGTACTTATTCATTTCTGTCTTCCTACAGTCTGTAGACTACCTTCAGTTCAAGTTCATCGAAATCACATGGCATTTTATGTTGTTGAAGTAATCGACGACATTATCACTCTGCTATTAATGTCACTTGTAACTAGCTCAGAAATTAGTCTCTATGTGCTCACGGATTCCATTGTGACCGTAGTTTGGTGCTAGTAGATGACTTTGTTACCTCAACTTCATTGACTTTGAAAAGGACTTCGATATCCTCGACTGAGAAGTAATTTGGCGGGCAGCTGCCTCGATACTTCGGTTTCAGTGCCACAAACCTTCATCAACCTCATTCAACAGCTATATGATGACGCTACATGCCAATGGAAAGCTCAGTGATGCTTTTGAAGTGAAGACAGGAGTAAGACAAGGTTGCCGTCTACTATCACCGATCATCTTCCAAATTGTGGTCGACTGGACTGGACTGGATCATGCAACAAACTGTGAGGAGCGAGAAGATAGGCATAAGCTGACTGGACCGATGGAAACAGCCTAGAAGATTTGGATTTCATCACCGATGATGAATAATGTCTAATGTCTTGTCGCACAAACTCGGAGATCTACAGGTGAAAACCAACGAGTTGACAGAAAAGACAGGGCAGCGAAAACGGGACTTCAAGTGAACATAGAGAAGACAGAGGTGATGAAGATACCCAATGGAAAACAACAACAACAACAACAACAGCAAGCACCAATCACCATCAACGGGAGAAACCTGAGGGAAGTAGTCTCTTTCACCTACTTACCTACCTGGGCAGCATCGTTTCAACTACAGGTGGGACAGGCACAGATGACGACGTCAAAGCAGCCAGGATGGGAAAGACAGTGATACAGGTCTGCCTTGATTAATCTGAAATCAGTGTGGAGATCTACTGCACTACACTCGGATCAGCATAGAGAACAATATCAGGATTTTCGACACTAATGTCAGTCAAGTAAGTCAGTGTTTCAATGTGATGGTTGAGTGACTTCATGCGTTATGGAAAGTATTTTCAACAAACTGCAGACATACATCATCAACACCTTCCATCTACGCTCGCTCCATACTGCAGATCAGGTGGCCATAAAGAATAAGCAACAAGGAACTCTGGCCTGGCAACGAACCAACGAAGCAAGAACTCATCGCCCAAGAGATATGCAGAAGAAGGTGGAGATGGATTGAATGCAACATACAATGAGAAGATCGTTCGGGGACATAACGTGATAGGTCAGGCACTTGAGTGAAACCCAAAGGGGAACGACGAATCGGTCGTCACAGGGTGACGTGAAGGAGGAGATCATGTGAGGAAGAAAAGAAAGGTTGTGGGTAGTCGCGGAGCCACGTTGAAAAGACTGCAGAGAAGAGAGTGAAATGGAGTCGTGCTAGTGAAGTCCTATTTTTCACTAGAAACCCAAGAGGCAAATAATAATAATAGTATTACGACTTTGTATCTCATAAATGTAATTTTTTATGGTGATTAAATGCACAAAATTATACTCTTGTTTTCAACGGCAAATTGTGATGTTTATGACAAAGAATGTGCAAATTTAGAAATTTGCCAACACTGTAATGAGCGAGACTATCATTCTCGTATTATCTATGATGACTATTAGCTCAGTGAAATAAAATAATGACCCAAATTTGAATATATTACTTTCCGATAGATAATTATTTTTTTGCATGCATACTTGCCTAACGTTTGCTGAAATGTGAGTCTTTTGAGATGCATAACCTAATTTTTTACAGGTCTTCCTCAGTATAAAGGATTTGTATAACCATAGCATTTTGTAGGAAAAGGGTAAGCTATTAATTCTTAATATGTCTTTCTCAGTATTTTGCCTGTAGTGTCTATTTATTTTCACATACATTCTTAAACGTAATACATGAATATCATGCAAGAAATAGCAAATATGTAATTATAGCCTAAATGAAGCTTAGGATATCTACTGATTTCCAGGTGTAGATCATAAACAAGACGCATAAAACGGAGAGACTGTACTACTACACCATATGAAAATGTATTTTACCGGATATGGACGTCGATGAGGAAACCACTAAGATCAAGATCATACTGAAGTGATATGCGCAAAAGTTGACCAGCCTACTGACCTATCTTCCTTTTGTAATGTTAGACTTATCATGCAAAATAGTTCACTGTTTTAAAAGGACCTTTGAAACGTTTCAGTCTCTTGGCTTGTTCGTATCTTGTAAGTGTTGATCTTCGAGTTTTTACATTAATAGGTGTGCATTTTGCTTTCCTAGTTCACAGCATGCGTGACTAACTTTGCCTAGGCTAACAAAAAATATAACGTTCGATGGTAGTCTTGGAAAAATGAGTTTAAATACTTCCATTTGAAGGTTTAAATCACCTGATTCGAGGAGATTGAATGGAAGTTGTGCTGAAACTAAGTTTCATGGTTGTTAGCTGTCTTCGGCAAATATGTCTGCAACCTATAGGAAATTAATCCCTTCTGTGAGACTCGAATCACCGTCAAACAGTATTGTAGTTAGAGACGCTACTACTGAAAAAATTGGGTTGTGACTGGTCTCTTGTAGGACTGAATTGAGTCACTGGAGAGTGATCAGTTTCGTGTTGTCAAGACCTTAGTGCTGATTGCATTCTGTCAATTATTTTGGGGCATGGTCACCAACTGGGAAAATTTAACATCATGGTGCACACTAGCAACATCTCTGATTGCAAAAGTGGATGTAGTGAATTAGAAAATGACAGATGAAACCAAGTCATCACTCTGAACTAGATAACGTGAACATAGTTACTCTCCAGTGCATATAATCTATTCATCAGACTATGAAAAAAAGGTCACAGAGCACTTATCCAGTGGACATTATGAAATGATAGAAAACGAGAAGCGTAAGCCTGCACTTAATAAGGTACGACTACAGGTTAACAAATTGCTATACGATTTGAAATCGAAATTGGACAATGCCTCGTGGTTTAATTCAGCATCAAAAAGTTATGCCACTTCACGCTTCTATGGCCTTCCCAAAATTCATAAACCCAATTTTCCGATCCGTCCAACTGTGGATTTTAATAATTCCTGAACATATAACCTTTCAGAAGTCCTTAAGCCATTATAAGACAACTTCGTAAATATTAGAGAAATTCATTAGACTTCAAACATAAATTATTAGAAACAACCAATGAAGATAATAAAACAATGGTTAGGTTTGACGTTGTTTTTCTGTGTACGTATATTGTGACTGACGAAAGCATACAAGTTGTTAGACGTTTATTAGAGTTGGATACTTCTTTATAACTTAGATTCAATATTTCCATCAGTGAACTCTGTGATGTACCGAGATTATGTTTGACCTCAACCTCTTTTACTTTTCAAGGAAACCTTTATCGTCAGACCAGTGGGTTAGGAATGGGTTCACCCTCCTCACCCATTGTAGCTAATCTATACATGGACAAATTAGAATCAGACCTACTTAGCCAACATGATCTAAAATCAAGAATACGGTGGAGGTACGTTGACGACACATTCGTCATAACCAAAAAACCAAGGTCTAGAAAATCCTTTCAAATATCTTAACAGACGTTTTAATTCTATAAAATTCATATATGAACCAGAAACAGAATTTGGAATGCTAGCTTTCCTAGACTGCAAGGCTATACGAAACAGTGATGGGACCCTGGATATTGATGTCTGTTGAAAAGATACATATTCTAACAAGTACCTTGATTTCGATTCGACTCATCAGTTGGAAACTAAGTTAAATGTTGGTAAAAATCTGTTGACGAGATCATAAAGGATACCAAATGGAGTGGAATCTCAGCAAGCAGATAGACAACTTGTTTAGGAAGTCTTAAAACAAAATAACTCTCTGGAAAAGCTATTGAGAAAGATAGAAAATACTTTGTCGAAAAAACACATGGGAAAAACCAAGCCATAAAGATTGAATAAGTACTATAGAACTTCCTTATGGAACATCAAAATTACAATAGTTACAACATAGGAGTATTCTTTAAGGTGACGAACACATTACACTCACACCTGTGTAAATTACAAGATCCGATTCCTCATTTGGAACAACAGAACTGTGTTTTTAAAGTAGACTGTCGTGAATGCGATGTCACATACATTGGAGAGATATCGCGTCAAGAACTAACAGGTCTATTTGAGCACGGTCGAAGTTGCAAGAAACCACCAAAAATTCCTGTTATCTGGAAAAACTTGAAGTAAGCTGCGTCTTTGCGGCTTATACTTTATGTTCAGACCATAGAATATCATTCAAAAAGACAAAGGTCCTGTAAAAGGGTTTTCTTTCTCACAAAGAGCAGGCCATTGCATGACCTTTGCACATCAGTTCGCACCCTTCTTCGGTCAACAGTAAAGATGGGTTAGACATCCCACAAATATGGCAAAAATTAATGACTCGCCTAGGCATTCGTAAATAATATATGAAGTGAACAAAGTTTCTTTTCACTTGATTTATTCCGAATTTACTCTTGCTTGAATAGTTCCCGGTGTTATTTCGCTTAATCGTCTTAATCACATCAAAAAAATATTGGTTGTATTTTAACAGCTTGTCTGGTCTACTACACAACACTTTATTGATCTATTTTCATCAATTTTACTCTCCTTTCTAAGTTATATACATTCTATGAACCATTTTATATATTACATAGTCCATTTTGTTATCACTCATACTTCAACTGTTATCAAAGTACATTTGTCGTTATAAATTTTATTATTTATTTGATATATGCTGTATGATGTTCGAATATTCGTTCTTCCAAACTAGAAATCTATTCTTTCTCACCCCTGAGGACTGACATTGTACTTTTCATAGTCGAACTAAATTTCCCCACCGTATTTTTTCCCACCTTACTCATACAACTGAAAAAAGCTCCTCTGACTGATTTGCTGATTCGCTCACCTGTATTACATTGGTCTTTGCTCCATATAACGACGTAACTGGATGATCGTAAAGGTCACCACATTCTTGAACATCAACCTAAAAACTTAATGTCAGATTCATACTCTTGAAAAAAGTCTTCCTAACAAGATCGAAACCTTGAGGAATAATACAAAGTATTTGTTTGTTTTATTATTTGTTCTAATATACTACGCCGGGATTACACAGGTAAAGATACATCTTTTATGATTAGTCATTCGTTTAGCTGGTAAATCGGTGCCCAAATAGCTCGTTGGTAATGTTCCTGATTTCAACGCTGAATGGTGTGAGTTCTGATTTCAAAAGGGACATCATTTCCCTCGAGGTTGCAGATACGCTTTGTTGACGAGTGCCAAGAAGCACGAAAATTCATTTCAGGGTTTCTTTCTCGTAGCCTGCAACTAATTAACTTCAATAAAAGTGGACCTCGATCCTGCATCTCCTAGTCTGGTGGGTATATTGTAAAATGAAAGAATTGGGTCAATATATGAAAGTAAACAACATGAAATTGACTTCTAAACAGTGACTAAACGACTGTTATTACTCTAAATGGAGGTGCCGTAATACATTTACCTTATCTGATAACTTTCTCTTATCCTAGCTGACGTTCGTAGATGGATGTTTTGAGATTTCCACTGAGAAAATACTTTTCTGCTGTGGAAACGAATTGTATCCCACTTTCTAATGTCTCTTGAGAATATTTGCTGCGTTTCACTGATCTTGATATTCATCGAGTTTTTACATTTTTGAACAATCCAAGAACAAAGGCATTTGCAGAATAAAATGAGCTCATTTTGTTTCATGGCGTTTTATCAGCTGCAAACAGCCTAAAATTGAAATGAATTAATAATAGTAAAAATAACATAATTTAGACACACAGAAACAAATGGAGATTCGAAATCCAGGATTAAGAAAAAGGTAGTAAGTCAAGGAAACTTAGGATTAATAGCTACATATCTTAGTCAAAATCTTTGATTATTTATATCTGATGAGACAGAAAATTCTGGAGCTGTGGAATGGGGGGACAACAAACGAAAGTCAGCGAAAAGGGAAGGATTGTTTAAGGGCTAATACGTTGCGTAATTACATGGGAAACTTAAAAATCGTTAATGAAGAGATAATGCAGTCAAAAGAAAAATATATGACTTTTTTACATTTTACTGTTATTCAGGCTTGCTGAGTTACATTCGATTATGAACCGACTGTTTTAGTCATATGTTGATTCCTGCATTATCTGTATTCTGAAAGAATCCTTGCGGTCCTGAATATACTTCTTTAGTGAAATAATTGAAGACGATTGTACAATAAATATGGATTTTCATAATAGGTTTAATTATGATAGAGTCGAGTGTGGGAAAACAGAACGATTACGCCTAAAAAACCTCTATGTGGAGACAGTATATGTTGGTTCTCTCAAAAAATGACCATAATGCAGATGACTCATACACACAGTGTAACTGTTTTGGATCAGCGAAATCCAGATGCAAGTGTGAAGCGCAATCATGTGTGTATTGATACACATTTGGCTGCGTCCATCACCTAAGTAGTGACAGAAACAAGAAGAGTTTGCACAATGCATCAGTGTTGTGTTTCATAAAAGAACACTATATACAGAACTAGACCTCTTGTCAAAGAGACTGAAAGTATGTATTTCTGTCTAGCACCTACATTCAAAAGAACAAGTGTTCAAATTAGGTGATACGGAATCGTGCGAGTAAAAGGAAGCTACTGGAAGTTTAGATATGTGCCAATTTCGGCTAAAAAGTGATGTGGGATCAGCTGTATCAAATCCTGCTTTTGGAGACATTTTAACATTACGCTATTCATACAAGATGTACTTATTCAAAACAGCATGCAACCTGGAGAAATTCATGTTGGCTTTTTAGTGAATCCCTTTTGAGTTGTCATGTACTCACAGATGGGTTGAAAGGTATATTTCTGACTGATTAATCGTCAAAGCACTTTGAAACAATAACTCTTAACAAAATTGCAATATGTCTACAATATATACTTTTTGATTTCTTAGTGTCAAAGGGAAGATTGAATCAACCAAAAATGAAGAGATTTGTGGGATGAAATAATTTGGTCTCATTTTGAAGGTATTCAAAGACTGCATACAATCTGAGCTCCAAGAAATGATAATTGGTGCGTCGTAACATCGTTAACTCAAGATAGACAAAGGTGATATCAGATGAGCAAAGATTCAGAGCGCTGTATATATCAAGCAAAATAAGAAATATACAAGCTGCTAAATTTTCAGAAAACAGCAAAAGGAATGAGTGCAGTTAAATCTTACCAGGCAGAACTGGAGATATGGTGTAATCCAAAATAACAACAAGATAACCAGAGACAAGTAATTACTCAGTGTCTTTTGTATACAAAGATCAGTTGTAAAATGCTGTATTGCATCGGCCCCAACAAATCACAGATAACTAGATAGCTTTAATGTACTTATCATCCTAGAGGCTGCAGAAATATTTTTTGGTGTCTAGTTTCCATCTGGCGTTTGGCTGTTAGACTTGTAATGCCTTTATTCTCTTCTTAACGAAGTTTCCTTAAGAATGCTCATAAAGGCAGTTAGATACCTTCAGTCCTTACTGTGTACTTGCTTCCAAAGCCCCTTTCACCAGTCTGTCGGCTTCTAATATATTATATCAACTAGGCACAATTGAAAAAATGATATATATATCTTCCACTGTGTTAATTTCAATACTTAGGGATAAGCTTCTAAGAACACTCATTTTCTCTGGTTACCTATTCTGTAATAAACAATTCCTCTCCCGGGTTGTTATTTGATAGTACTTTTCAAGGAAATTATCGTCAAAATACTTATGATAATGTGGCGTTTGCTTGATAGCGGGACAGAGATACCTATTTTTGAGAAGAACCAAGAAGACGTCAGCTAGAATAGATCATGTTGTTAACCCTATGGCCACTGCATCTGTATAATGGCACAGTCGGTTTTTAGACTTGAACCAATCACCTTTTAAACAGAAAAGTAGCAGTTGTCTCACCTTCATTTTTCGCAATGGAAGTAAATCACCTAATCGTCAGATGATGCCGATGGATTCATCCACTTCTGGGTTTCTAGGCAATGAAGAAATATTCAATGATAGCAATTTTATTGGAGGGATTTAACTGATCTATTTCTCAAGAGAAATGAAAAACGTCTCTCAGGCTATGAATTACTATCCTTTCTCCCGTAGGTTCCAATTTCTGTGCCAACCAAGGAACTAACTAGTGAGGAGTTGAATGTATCATTGAAAAAATATATTCTAGCGGAATATTTTGTTTGCAAGTTCTTGATAGTCAATACATGAATGAAACTTGTGGACCCCTTGAACTGGAATTATTATGCTCTGTGTAATGAATTAAATTCTTCTTCAGAAGTTCTTTAAGATGTCTACAAACTCCGCTTTCGACTGATATTGTTACATCTTTCTGGGATTCTTCAACTTTAAATCCCAAAGAATCACTCAGAATCATTAGGATTTTGTGCACATGATCTTTCTTATTCCTTACAACTATACCAGGTTCCTTATCACCTCCAACTATAACAAAATTGTTATTGTACAAACTATTCATGACTGACCTGTGTTACTTAGTGAAGATATTTGATCTAAATTAACTTCTTATGTTCTCATCTAAAGATTTTGAAGTAGAATGTAGTGATTTGAGCTCCCAGCCTATGTTCCCTTATCAGTAAGATCGACACACATACTTGAAACATGAAATTTGGATCTCGGATGTACAGCTTTGGTTCTGACTTAACTAACTGAATAAGGACATGTATATTTCTTAAAAGTTTCTGGAAATTCTCCATGAATTTCCATTTTTCCTAACGATTTTGTAAATTTAGATGTTTTTATCAACAACGTTTCGTTCATAAAGTTAACAAATTTTATCTGACGAACTAATGTCATCAATGTCAAGGCTAATAAATTTGGTTAGTCCAGACTTTAATGGTAGAATATGCTAACTAGAAGATTCAGCCTGAGATTTGTTAATCCAAGGTTAATTTTTGCAGAGATAGAAAAACTTTCATTGACCGAAGTAATTTAAGGAACTGTCACATTGCAAGTGTCGTTCATAAATCCTGGCCTTATGAAACTCTCCAGCTATTCTGTAATTCAGTATCACTAGCTGATTCAGTGACTTGATTATTTGTTATACTTGTTTCCTTTACAGTTTGAATAAAGCAAAGATGAACGGATTTGCCGCATAAAGTGACGTTATTTTACTTCACGGATATACATTCCTGGTATTCCATATTGCATCATATACCATACTCTGTCTAATGAATTTTGACAATATTTACGTATTGTTTTTTGATTATTTAGAAGCTAGCATGTTTCCATTATTGTTTAACAACTCACTTGCCTTGAATCTGTGTTCGTTTGACTGCACTTTTGTAAATCTTGAAGTAATGATGTAATTATGTATAAATCCTCACTTATCTTGGCTAAGATATATTATTTTAGGTTGTATGCAGCTGATGAATATCTGTGTGGTAAGATGAAGTCACTTCATTCTGCAAGTCTTCTCACTTTTGCTCGGCAAAATTTGCAAAGTGAATTAAATGTACTGACCGGGCTCTTTTATTTGCATGTTTTGGACTTCAAGATGAGCATTTTACGTTAATGAGATCATTTTCTGGTATAATGTCAGTGAATTCTCAACTACGATCTGAAATTGAATTTTGAGGGAGTTGTGGGGATCTGGAAATACTTCAAGTTGTTACTCATCGTGGACTGACATCAGTTGGAAGAACAAAGGAAACCTGGGAGCACTGGACAGCTGTTTCGTCCTAGTATGGGACTCTCCAGCAGTGCACACTCACAACCCCGCCAGGGATTGAACCTGCGACCCTCGGGTTCCTTGGCTGGCACGTTACCATTGAGTCAGTTGGAAATATAGAGCATTGGATTCTGAACAGGTGGCTCAGTGGTAAAGTGCTGGTTACGGAACCTGAGGGTCACGGGTTCGATCCCTGGCGGGGTCGTGTGCGCGCACTGCTGAGGAGTCCCATACTAGGACGAAACAGCTGTCCAGTGCTCCCAGGTTTCCTTTGTTCCTCCAACTGATGTCAGTCTACGATGAATAACAACTTGAAATAAGGTCTGAAAATAACTTTTGAGGAAGAAGAATGTTTAGTTACTTGGATATGTTTTGGGCACCATGAAACCTCATGTCGACAGCAGCCGTTTCAGTGCATGAACTGTTAGGCTGTATATTTCTGCAGGTAAATAATGAAGTTAGAGTGTGGTGAGTTTCAAAATACTTGTAGAATAAAATCCACACTTTTTACTTTTTCACGGGTTCAGCTTCAAATAATATGAATCTAGAGTTAATATTCGTATTGAATTATAAGTAATGTACACTGCATGTATAAACGAAAACAAAGATGCATGAACTTTGTGAGACTGTCAATCTAAAAAGGACTTGAAGGTCACAAAAAACAAATAATATTCGAAAATGATGTACACTTACGCAACGAGATGGGTGATATTCTTGTTGTATGAAGGAAAAACTAATATTGATTATAAATAACAATTCAAAGACCGGGTAATTAAATAACAATGTAACAGTAAAATTGATACTGTGAATTAAAATCAGTTGTTTGGTGAGAAATAAAGTTACGTAATGTAGAAATCGAGATTACATTTCTGGGTGTCGAATCAATATGGGTATATATGTGGTAGGAAATGATGACTTAGCTCTTACTACCTCTAAATAAAGTCTTCTTACGGAGATCGTAAATCATTCGGCCTCAGTACAAATTACTAGGTGTAGAAAGCAGTAGAAATCAGGTGAAAATGCTTCAGGATACCATTTACATCTCGTTATTAAGTCGTGAAGCCTAATATCTAACATCAGAGAAGCTATTAAGGCACTCTAGTTATATAAGGCAGAAGAACTGTCTAAAGGTTAGACATTTCGCGTATTGCTTGTAAATGACTATACAAACCCTGAAATACTGAGTACTAATCAGTGAGTCAGCGAGTGAGCAAGTCAGTTCAACAACCATTCACAAATATTTAAGGGCCTGAAATATCTTGTTTTACGCATGGACTATCAAGTTCTTTCAAATTATTTGGTGAGAAGTTCTTCTCTAGAAACATGTGCACGTCAAACCAAGTTTCTTCAAATAGCCACTTAATAGAGATTTATCAGTTAATTGAGTTCTACAAGAAATATTAACATATACATGACCGATAGCTGCTACCTTGATGTGGTGGTCGGGAGTGTATATCACGATGACCCAGCGAGCTATGCTGGTGGAGTGCTTGTTCTCGTGAGGTCCTACGACAGACGAAAGGCCTTTCAGATAATCATTAGACAAAAGGCAATTATCTTTACGCTCAACTTGTTCTTAAACAATGAAGTGATGCATTATGATGATTTAGATCAGTTAGTGATGATTAGTGGTGACCTAAAACTACAGGACGTGACCGATCACACCTTCCATAACACAGGCCAATTTTCATGGCATCCAATAGGCCGTACATGACCGGCCTCTAGCAGATATCCTCTAGGCTTTGCGATCACGTACTAATACCTATTTATTAGGTACCTCAGGATGATGAGATGAAGTATTACAGTTAAATTTGGGCATTTTATTGTTGCTAGAACAGTTAAACTTGGTTGATACTTATAGATAACGATGCTGCAACTGTCTTTAAGGGATTTTTCAACTTCAAATACTTCAGTTTGTATCAAAAGTATATGGATTCAGGCAAGAAATCCATACCCTTTCGTTAAGCAACATTTATGGATGGTACAACAACCAAACAATTATTATAAGGTAACTCCGTTATGCTATCGCCACACACAGTAAACGAAAGCAAATTTAGAACACAAGTTTTATATTCAACTCCTGAAAAAACATGATAACCGTTAAAAAAATAAAAATCACAACACGCCTCATAAAACTTATCTACCTCAAGCTACCAGGTATTACACATAACGATTATCCTCATTATACTTTTCTCTACATTCACAGTTTAATATGTTACATTTTTATGTACATGTTTGCACTAAAAGCAGTGCTTAGGATAAACTGATAACAATTGTCTGCATATTTTCCTCTAAGCTAACTCAACTGATAGATGTTCTTTGAGCTTTTCTAGCTTTTGCCTGGATGGTATTCTAATTTTTAAATGTTTTTTTTTACTGTCCTTAGGATATTTCAGCTTCTGTCATTGATTTTTCTATTTGTTAGCGTGAGTAATTACTTTGAATGCAGATTTGTGGCTTACAAGCAATTTAATTTTCAGGTAACCGAACTACTTCAAGATTTTAGAACAAACAACAACAACAAAAATACCTTCCGAAAATTGTTGCTTTGAGCAGGCAAATGCCATACATTTAGGAAAGATGATTATAACTTATTGATCGATCTTTAGCAATCTCTTTTCAAGTAGGCTTTGCGTGATGAAAGAAATAATTGGGAAATGAAGTAGAAACAGAAAGTATTTAGTGGTAAGCAGTGGGATTTTCTAGCTAAAAGATGTTCAAGAACTAAATCTTCGAACAACAATGTTTACTTATTAACTTCACTTTTATAACTTAAGCAGTTAGTATTTCTATTACTGAGAAATTTACAAAGAAGTATATAGTAGTCCATTTGCATTCAGTAAATGAGGTAAACCTCTCTGAAAACCGTTATACAGGCACTACTTGTTAATTTAAACAGTTCTCCTGCGGATTGGGATTGGCTCACTAAATCGTTTACCTCTTTCTTCTTGCTTTCTATGTAAAAATGCGTCTTTCAAAGTAGGGAGATTGCGCACAAACTTAGCTGTAACCAAAAAGAATATCATTATCGAGAAAATGCATAAACTAAACCACTTCAAATTATTGCATTCCTAGAGAAAAATAAGTGATATCATAGGCATCAGCAATAGGAGCTGAGTGTTATTTACATCTTTGTGGTGAATTCTGCATGTATTAGGTTCATTCAAAATGCGCAAGTATCAGTATTTGGCTCAGCTTTGTTGATTACAACGAATTATATATCAACCTTTAATTTATTATTATTTTCGCCTTACTTGCTCATTCGAGTATTTTGGATTGTTATAGCTTTGATTTCATCTTCAGAGTCCTCCAAGATTATGTTTCTGAACTTATCTCTTTCATTTCAAGTAGTAATAATCATCTGTTTACAAGAAGAATCTGTTGTGCATTTTCAACGACTATATTACACAGAAGCTATTGTCTTTGTCATAAGTGGTAAGGTGTACTGCATCAAGTGAGAAATAACATTAAATGAAATTCAGTTGACTTGGCCCTTTTTTCTGCTTTGTCATTTAACGAATCTTTGGTCAGGGTTATCTAAAATGCATCACTCACAGCAGATTATGTTTAAGATGTCTTTTCATGAATATATTTAATAGTTTTTGTACCTAGGTTGCAGAATTTTCCAAATCATTATACTGACTCACTACTTTGTAAAGATGTATGCAGGTGATGGATACATTCGCTTTCATTTGGTTTGCAATAAATCATATCGATGAAGGAAATAAACGATGGTCTGAGTTATATGTAAATTAAACGTATTCCTTAATAACCACCTAGTATGCATAATTACTGTCTAGTGTTTGAGAAGAAGGACCCCATTATCACATACTTGAATGTGGAGACCTCAATGTGTGCTAATATATGTTTAAAAGTTATTCTGTTTTTCTAAAGTGGCCAGACTAAAACATGGCACCAATGTATGAAGTCTCTGACTGTTGGTTTAAGCCTTGTAGGGCGATGTAGACTAGGTGGTTGGGGTCTGCGGGACAAGAGGAATAAGTGGTTTGAGACTCTGGGTGATATGGCTCAGAAGCGATGTCAGCGACGCAGATGTATACACACATTTTCTTCATCTTAACAACGCTATACCGAATCTCACTATTTTGTCACTCTTCTTTCCTTTCTTCTCGTACTTTATATTTTTTTGACTGCATTCACTTATCTTCATCCTTCACTTCACTACCGTCCTACTTGATGAGTTGACGTGAGGTGTGGTAACTCGGACCGTTACGCAGTAATGCCTGGTCCTGTGTTGATATTGATTGATTGAGTGTAGAGAAGATTGTGGTGATGAAGATACCCAGCCACCAATAAGAACAAGCACCAGTCACCATCAACGGGAGAAACCTAAAGGAAGCAGTTTCGTTCACCTACCTAGGCAGCATCATTTTAAATACAGGCGGCACTGGTGAGGGTGTCAAAACCAGGTTTGGAGAAGGAAGATAGGCTTTCAGCAATCTGAAATCAGTATGGAGATCTAATGCACTGCACTCAGCATAAGGCGCGAACAAGATCCGGATTTTCAACACCAATGTCAAGACAGTGCTGCTATATGGTTCAGAAACTTGACGTGTCACGAAAAGCATTTCCAACAAACTATAGACATTCATCGACAGCTGCCGCCTACGCTCACTCGATACTGACACTGAAGATCAGATGACCAGACAGAATAAGCAACAAGGAACTCTGGCTGGCGACGAACCAACCATGAACCTATCACCCAACAAATATGTAGAAGAAAGTGGAGATCGATTGGATTGGACATACACTGAGAAGATCAACTGAGGACATCATGCACCAGGTCCTCGAGTGGAATCCAAAGGGGAAATGACGAGTTGGGTGTCCAAGGCGTGAGTGACATGGAGGAGATCATGTGAGGAAGAAATGAAAGCATCTGGGCAGTCGTGGAGCCAGGATCAAAAGACTAGAGAGGATAGAGTGGAATGGAGGCGTGCTACTGAAGCCGTATGTTCCACTAGGAACCCAAGAGGAAAAAAATAACTGTCATAGGACAAACAGAATAGTTAGTTGAGGGGAGACACTAATAACTGACATCATGTTAATGCAAACGTGGTGCTTCACGTCTTCTAAAAATCTAATATCCTCTGAAAGAAGTAGTAAGAGAAAATAAAAGCCCTAACTTAAAAGAGGTATATCTAGAAACTAAAGAGCTACTTTGGTGTGACCGTGGAGTTTTTTCTAGCGAAGAATATTCTTTCAGTGTGCAACGAACTCAATAATGAAGTTAGTATTGAAGATAAATATCAATTTGGAAGCCTTTGAATTATTTCAAAACAACCTACTGTTATTTGTTTGCATTCTAAGGATATTCACTGTCGAAAGGCTAAAAGCTTCGTGCGTATAAAATTCAAAAATATTAGTTTTTCGTAGCTGACACTGTCTCTGGTATAGTATATCATAACTAAGCGACAAATATTTTCGGTTTTATAAATATTTACCAGCCCGATGCTCTACCAACTGAGCTAAGAAGTACGACGCCTGACCAGATTTTTATTTCACTTCAAACACCAAGGGTTTTGCCCGAATACCATATGAATTCGTGACACGTTACTACCACGTAATCGTATTCACACCGGCTGCCTGGTCAGGATATCTCATCCAAATCCAAATCTAACTGAAATTGAGAGGGGGAGCACCATATCACTAGTCCGAATCCGGCCGCGACTCGAATTTTTATTTCACCTCCAACCACTACCTAGTGTAAATACTAGTTTGCCAAACTACGGTTATCTCAGACAGTCAACTGGTAATATAAATGGTTCACAACATGGTATCAGTTTTCGCTCGGTATGATTTAGTAAGTAATTATTCCATAACAAAACAAAACACTGAGAGGATAATTTGGTTTTGGTAATATAGATGGATTCCATTATCTGAAGGCTGAATGGTACTTTGCGTTATTTAGTGACTTTCATTCTCGGTAGTCATCGACCATATCTATTTGCTTTCGATTGTATCACCCTTTTTTAAAATGAGACTCAAATCCAGGTTTCATTGATGCAAGAGCCAAAATGCTAAGCACTTGTCAGCGTCGAATAGTTCATAATTACTAAGGGGATTGGTTATAGACAAAAAGCGATTTTTAACAATGGGGATTTTATATGCTGATTACAGTTTGTGAACAAACATCTTTAAAAAAATACGGTTAGTCAAGTGTTTATTGAAGATAATTTTACCATCACGTTTCTGTTAAAAGTTTCCTATTACAATGCAAATAGTCGACAGTAAATTCCTGTCGAATAAACATTCGTATTTACACTGTCTTTATTTACTTTTGAAATATAATGTATATTTATCTTCATTTCGAGGAAATCATTCTTTCATACTAAAAGCTTCATTTTGTAAAATAAACAATTCACTATGTAATCAATCTGCATGAAACTTGGTACCTCTCGTTTGAATACCTCCTTAGACACTAATCATACATAGTTGTGTTTATATTCCACCAACCTGCTTTTTCTGAGCACGAGTATTGTGATCCACTCACAAAAGTAGTGACTTGAACCATCACACAGTCTGAGAGTCATAGTCTGCATTTTATCAGCCTGTCTATAAAATAGTGTATTTAGACTTGACATAAGGCAATAGCCTATTGGTTTTTAAATCTCTGTTCACACCACTTATATATTATTTTCTGTGGAAGTTCTAATGGTCAGACGTAGCTACGAAGCTTTTCGAAAAAGGATTTAGAATATTAACATTTGGTTGGTCACTATGACAGCTGTTCAGCACTATGTTTAATAAACTTTAAGCTAAAGGCCCAGTTTTAAGTGAAAATAGTGTTTCACTTGACTGTGTGGGTCTGTGACAGTCAAGAAAATTTTAATTATGAAGCATGACATTAATTATGTTGGTCAACAATTTTTTATACAATAAATGAAATATTTAGTTGATTTCGATCCATACTTTTCCAGCTATGTTAACTGAAAGTGTTTACTGTTTTTTTTAATGAAATACAGGCATTTTCAGAGTGTTTAGAAAGATATTCCAACGCATGCAGGTGTGACTGAGTAGATATAATGAAATGCAAAAATTTATTTTTTTTTCACTGCATTTTTTGAACCCCAAGCGATATAAAAATACTGTGGTCACGAACAGTTTGTCGACTAATTTACAATGTACGAAATGGATACATTTCTTTCTCAGCTTGCAGTAACTTTAACGTGCATTTTTTAAACTGGTGTCATGAAGTATTTTTTAAAGAGATGTTATCTTGTGTGCTCAAAATCAGCCGATTTTAAGGTTATACTACATAAGAAATCCAAATTATTTCTGTTAGATGTTCCAGAGCGTGATAACAACGGCTAGTTCTCTCCACCATATGGTGTTTTCAAGACTCATTTGAAGAGACAGAATTTTTACATAATATTTAGTAAATTTAGCATTCCATAGGATTTTCTTCTGGAGACAAGAGATATAGTAAAATGTACACAATATGTCAAGTTGTACCGTTTTTCTCATACTGCAATCTACAGTCTACTAACAAACGATACATCTAGCCTGTAGAACTTAGATGATACGCTTAATAGCCTAAGTTGTCTGTTAAATGACAGAAAATGAACAAAAACGAGACCCATATCATATGAGTTTATTTGATATAGTACATAGTGATATATTACTATTTGCTATCATTATTATGGCAAATCATATAAATTAATCTAAAATGGAATTATGCTCTACCACAGTGCCTATGTTTTACTTTTATATGATCAGTGATCTGAATAGAAACATGATCTTTACGCGGGCGGTTAGTATTTCTTTTAAAAACACCCGTATCTTTATTTCATATTACAACTGCCTTCGGCCTCATTATCATACTGAGTCGAGACAAAAATAGCTTTGGAATTTGGGGGTTTGTGGGGATTTAGAAATTTTTCAAGTTAGTATTCATCATGGTTGGACATCATTTGGAGGAGCATTGGAAACCCGAGAGTACTGGACAGCCGTTTCGTCCCAGTATGGGACTCGTCAGAAGTCTGCACGCATGACCTCGCTCAGCCCCACCAGGGATTGAAAACAGGACCTTTAGGTTCCGTGTGCAGCACATCATCATTGAGCCACCGGGTCGGAATCCAGTGGTTCATACTTCCAACTTCTGTCAGTTCACGACATAGTGCTACCATCACCTAATGTCATCGCTGAGTGGTTGTACTCACGGCTACCTAGTGACTCATTGATAACGTGCTGGACACGGAAGCTGACGGTCCTGGATTCGGTCCCTGGTGAGGCGGAGCGAGGTCACCGGTTCGCACTGTCGGGGAGTCCTACAATGGGATGGAACGGCTCTCCAGTGCTCCCAAGTTTCCAGTGTTCCTCCAACTGAAGTCAGTCCATGAAAATTAACTTTATCTGGTCTGAATTTCAACTTCGTCAGGTCTGAGAATGGAGGTAGCTAATAGTTACTTTTAAATTCCTTCGTCAATATTTATTTTTTATTGGTTTTCGATACCATTTAGTCTCTTAGTGATATTTATGAGTAGCAGTCAGTATAAGTGTCTGTTTGTGAATTACTGTGAATCATGCGTTTGCCAAGTCTTCAGTTTGATACCAGAATTTCATCTTTATGAATTTAGACAAACTGAGTTTATCGTGCTGTAACAACGTTTATTGGTGAGGGGGATTCAGTAAACATATGTTTCATATCTCATTTTTCCGCATTTGAACACAGGTCATTCAAACCAGTGAATAAAACGGAACACTGCTGAAAAGCTTTAGCCTAAATTCTTCAGGGTTTCAACTTATGTATCAGGGTACATTGAACACTAAATGTGATGTCTAGCGTATACCAGTGAGATCTGATTGAAAAAAAAATATGTTTAGCCGCTTTTTGTTAGTGCTTAGTATCAGGTGTAATGTAATATAAAATTTCCTCACTATTCTTTGCTGGGTTTTGTATTTCTTAGCGAACAGTTCTGCTGGAATTCAATATTTATCTTCATTAGGCCTGTTTGGTTTCTGCACATATGCAGAATAATAAAACAATCAGACCTACAAAGTGTTTGGCAGTTTTGTTACTTACTTGCCGAGGAGAATATTTAACCTACTAGCTTCACATACCTTTTGAAATAATGAAAAGCTTGAAGCACTCACCAATCATTTCATTTAGTTTTGCGAATACATAGCACTTCGAAAAGTCAAAACTGAATTTAGGATTATTTTCAAAAGTTTCCGCCCTTGTGAAAGAGTTTTCATCATGTTTACTTGCAAAATTAAAACCGTAAGTGTCAGTTAATTCAAGCATGCACAAATGCGATAAAACCTGAAGTCCTTATGTGTGTACCAAGTTGACGAAGTTTTCCGAAGAAAGATATACGAATAAGGCAAAAGAACAATCTATGCTTCACCGTATTTATTCCATCTGCTTTAAAATGTGATTCAGTTAAATCGACTTTCTAAGGACGAACTGAACAGTATTCCCCTACTGTAGTTATGTTGTTTCGACCTTTGGGATGGTTTATTTTTATAAGTGAAATATTTTCAGTGGAAATCATCATTTCAGGATGTAAACCTTATAGAGTGAAGTCTTTGTATGACTTCAGTTGTCGCTGCTACTTGAAGATTAATCCAGTGATTCAAATTTATTGTCTGATCATATGAAAATGTTGATGAATTGAATTATTACTATTTGTCCCCTGGGTTCCTAGTGAAGTATAGGGCTTCAGTAGCACATCGCCATTTCACTCTGTTCTACTCAGTCTTTTGAACCTGGCTCCACGACTGCCCACAAGCTTTCATTTCTACCTCATACGATCTCCTCCTTCGCGTCACCCTGCGACGCCCGATTCATCGTTTCCCATTTTAATTCCACTCGACGACTTGGCCTGTCCTGGTGCGTGATATCCCCTAATGGTCTTCTTATTGTATGTTGCATTCAATCCATCTCCACTTTCTTCTGCATATTTCTTGGGCGACGGGTTCTTGCTTCGTTGGTTCGTTGCCAGGCCAGAGTTCCTTGCTGCTTATTCTTTCTGGCCACCTGATCTTCAGTATGGAGCAAGCGTAGACGGAAGATGTTGATGATGTATGTCTTCGGTTTGTTAGAAATGCTTTCCATAACCAGCCAAGTCTCTGAACTATATAGAAGCATTGATAAATTGAATATCTGAACATTTTGAGTTGGTAATACATTGATGAAGCCTTTTTCTTCTAGATCTGTTTGTGTATAGATTTGCATAATCACGAGTTGTGAAGGTGAACTTTTCTAAAAAGGTTTCATTAATAATTTATATTCATGTCATTTTCATTTCTGTCGTCTTCACTTACAATGTGAATATTTTTTAGCCTCACTGCACTCACCTAGCATCTGAAGACTTCTCTGTATGGAAAAGTAACCACTGATTAACAATGAACAAGTAGCTTCATATTATTTTCGCTGTAATTGAGTTCATTAAACTTTTATCTATGATGCATTTGCTGCTCAAGGCTGTCAGATTTTCTTCCGATCCATAGTTCTACATCAAAGTATGAGTAATTTCAAAAGAACACATAGTAAATTATCTAGCATAATTTTCTCCTTAATTAGTTTCTGGGTTTGAGATTGTTTCCTGGAAACAAAATATGATTGATAGAACCATTCAGTCAATAATGTAAAACTAGGTATCAGGTTCTGTGATATTTAATTTTAGCTTGCTTTTTAAGCTGATAATACGTGTTATGTACTGAGTAGTATTTTCGACATTTATTTTTCCTAATCATTTTGGAGTGACTCTGTTATTTAAAGATAGGATTAATATATTTGCCATTAGATTTGTTCGTGCTTGTCAGAGTGAATAGTTTTTTCTGAGCGTTTATTATTTGGGTTAACGTTTTTGCTCATTGCTGAAATAGTATGTAAGAATAGCCATAGCCTCAAATAACAATGTACAGCACGAACGAGTATGACTCTGAGCAAATAAAATGTAAGTTTTGGAAACATGTTCAGAAAATTAAAATTTATTCAAAAAATGATTTATAGCCACTGGCTTCTTACACTTTCACCACTCTGAAGCAGTCTGTATGGTCCTAACCGCTGCAAATACAACCTTTCACATCATCGCTGAAACCTGGTTATACAATTTTAATTCCTTTCCAAACGGTTATAAGACATTTGGTGCATGACTGTCCCTTAAACAGTAATTTATTTGCTGAGTAATGGAATTCATCTTTATCTTTTTGATACTGGGTGATGATTGAAGGCGAAATGAGAATTTCGACCGGAGCTGGATTCGAACCCGGCGACCACCGAGTTTCCAGCTCGACTTTCTACCAACTGAGCTATGACACTTTTTCATTTTCATTTGTTTTACTAGGAAGTTGAAATTTTTCTGATGAAGGGAGTAAAAAAGATATTTAGGAAGTTTTTTAGTGAAGGTTTTTAGACCATTATAAAACAATCAGTCAGTTTTATTCACCTGAGAGGACTACTGGAAAAGACTTTAATTCTTAGGGAGATTTTCATAATTACAAAAATTATATCATATTTATTACTTTAGTGATGAATGCTGTTTTCATTCACACACCGTAGATATCTTGATTGAAAAATTATTCGTATGTTAGATTTCATTGGGTACATTTTTCTCAGAAACTGTACTTCTCGACCTGAAGTGATAAATGGATCGGCTTGTTTGATAAGCAATTTTCGTTTGAAACAACTGGGTAATTCAATTGCAAACGGACAAGTATTGAACTGAGACATGATTTAACGAGGAGACTTTTTAATCCTTTAAGTCTATGCTTAGTTTGTCTTTTAGTGTAGCAAAAGATTTGGGTTATTTAGGAGCTTTTGGTTGACAAGACTCAATCATACGAAAATATCTGATGTTCAGCCGTCATTGGGCTGGATTTATTTTGTAACGAAAGTCATTTTTAAGTGGATAAAGCTGGAAAGTTCGTCACATTTACAAAATGTTAGTCATTTTTTGACTTTATTTTAATCCAACACACTTTTAAGTCTGCTACCAAAAATAACTATTTCACACATGAATTGATTAGGATAATATCTGATAAAAACGCCATTTTATACAAATTTGTTTGACATAAGGGATGGAAGAATATTTTATCGTATGAAATGAAGATAATGTCAACTACAAAAAAATAACCTCGGCTGTTGTGGAGCCAGGTTCAAAAGATTCCAGAGAACAGAGCGCATTAAAGACGTGCTACTGAAGCCCTATGTTCCACTAGGAACCCAAAGGAAAAATAACAAATAATAATAAAACAAAAAAAATTACACAAATAACTTTTCTTATGATCTAGATAAGTGACTCAAATGCTTAGAAATTTCAAGCAGCAGAATATGCAGACTATCTGATGAAGCAGTAATGCGAATCTCAGGAATATTACCTTTCATAAACAATAATATTTGAATGTTTGGATGAATGATTCAGCATTTTTGTAGTGCCGTTTGATCCTAATATACATAAATGATATTCTTCGGAATGTATATGCTACAGATAAAAGAATTTCCATAGCTCATACATATATGGCATACATATCTGCTTCATCCATTCCGTTGTACTTATAAAATTACCGAATGACTGTAATGTCACCTGTGATCTTTTTGTCTGATATTTACAATCAAGGAGAATATGAATTGGAATACACACACATGCCGTACAACAAGAGGCATACAATTTCACACTTGATGATTATTTATCATATTTTAGAACTTCTCTAAAGGTCAGTTTAACAACCACTAAAATAACCAGTTAGGCTACCTTTCATGCTGAATATTAAACCTAGTTAGTTGGTTGCTAGAGTGATTCTTAGAACTATTCGACAAATCTACGCCTGGCCCTATTTTGCAAAAAATTTATACGGATTCATTTACGTCTGCTCCTAGATTCGCGATCTATAAAGTAGATATTGGAGTTCATAAATAGTTTACACAATATTTGCCGGAAATCCTGAAGTCTATGAAGCATACGTTACCTTTGTATGAATTGTCTAAGTCTATAGCTAAGTGACGTGGCTGAAAACGAAATAGCCAAAAACATTTATTCATTTCAGTTCTTATCAGCAATCATATGAGGGAAAACTAATTATACGCCGAATTAAAGTAATATATATTCAAAGGATACAATCTAATAGGTAGTTTTTAAGATGAAGCGGCAAAGAATATATCTAAAGGAGGTTACGAAACTGAAAAACAACTCGGTATATAAATAAACCACGAAGCTTATTTTGATAGGACCAAGTTCCAGCAAAGGGTTTGTGAGTTATGCTTAAAAAAGATTGATAGTCCCCTACATATTCGGACAACTCCGAAAATTTCGAACAGACAAGAGTGACTTCAGTCAGCTGCCTCCTGGCAACTACTAGTAAGGAAATAGAAAGGATGACTGTTGCATTTACCTTCGCCAATAATCCTTGTATTTAATGTTTTTGAATCAACAACAACTTATAATCTTCATATTTTTGATGCACTGTCAATATTTTGATCCCCATTATTTATAGTATTCATTTCCACTTTATTCTCATATTTCAATGAAAGATTAGGGAATATTGTTTCATTCTAACATGCCTATATAAATGGAACATTTTCAGTTCATGTCTCACTGTAACCGAATAATTACAATGTCATCAGTGAACGTTTTCATTTCATAAGCAGTGAAAGGGAATATGAGTCACAACACGCCCACATCCCACGCTATGAGACAAACAATTTCACAGTGAATGATTAATAATCATATTTTAGAAAACAGTGGTTATACAAACAAGATTGGTCTGGAAGACTAACTTTATATTTTTTAATTCATTATGTATACATTTGCTGCAGTGTCTCCTCTGAATTCAGTATTCATACATAAGGTCTCCGTAGGGAAGGTAAGAACTTGTTTTTGTCATTGTTTAAGTCTCATGTTCTTTCCGATGAATTTCGGGAGATAGGATATTCGAACATATTAGAAGATTATGTTGGAATACCTTCAGAAAGTACTTCAAGACGACTATCTCCCAAGGTTCGTCGGAAGAAACATGACGCCAAAAAATGACGAAAACAAGTTCTTACTGTTTCTATGGAAACCTTATTCATAAATATTGGATTCAGAGGAGAACAATGCTGCAGAAATTCAGCAGAATCGTCCCTCCAAGGTTTTTAGAAAAGATTTATATACATATCTGTCTGATATTTCAATCTTAATTATTTCCTTGAAGGACCCGGAACCGCATGCCCTCACAAAATGTCGGAACTGTTTTATTTCAAACACGCTGAAAATTATGGAGATGCAATTTAAACTTGATGGCAGTTACTACATGCCTTCTCTATATGGTTCTGATTAAATGAGTTTTTGGAGTAATCTCCAACATTCATAAAATTCTAAGATGGTATTCATGAGATTTCCAAAAGCTGTCAGAATTCATCTAGCAACATTTGGAAGGAATTCATTCTCAAAATTACAATAGCATGATGTCTACGGACGAGTGAAAGTTTTTTATTATGGATGCAAAAAACTTAACAATTTGTGTTTTGGGGAAAGGTAACCAAAGACATTGTGAAATAAGATAGCCAATTTACCTTTTAGTCTCTTTTGAATCTGAACTCGAATTTCCCTTATGGTAAAATTTATCATATAGTTTGTGTTCAAGATGAGTATCTTCAGAAGAATCTCTTCAAAGCAAAAATGCTATAAATCTTCTTTTCGACGTTTTATATCCTATCACGAGAAGTGAGTTTAACATGAAAACTAATTTCTATGTAACATAAGTATTATTTTGTTTTAGATCAGCAAAACAAAACAACATGGGTGGGTATTAAAACTTGGAAGAGATTTTCTTTAGATTTAAGGTCAAGACAAAATTTAGAAAATAGAATTACGTTTGAATAAAAAAAGACAAGGAAGAACCCTACAAGCTGAATATTTTCTTGATGTATGCATCCCTCATTTTATTTCGTTTGAACCATGAAAATGGGATGATATTGCAAGGAAAAGATTGAATACTTCCATGTTATTTTCGTATCATCCATATTCAAGCTAATCAGTGTGTATTACAGATCAAATAAAACTATCGTATATCCTCAACACATTCAAGTATCGAAAAGAATAGGAATAAACACTGTACATAAACGAATCTTGTGCTGTCTTAATTTACTTGTTTTACCCCACCCTATTTTCATCCTTTATATAAAATACCTCGATAATTTAATGTGATCAGATTGCTAGAAATGTGTTGCATGAATACATCACATTTCTCAGATAACCTCCGTCTTCTTATTATACTACGCAAATTCATCAAAGGGGCTAATTTTTTCAAATAAGATTCACTTGTGAAATATAAAATGACAGTTCACTTTGGGCTATGAAGTGAATCATTTTATTAATCATTTCATAGCTGAAATTTTCTCCGTAGTTACGGATAATGGTTACGTTCATTATTGTTGTCCTTTAATACAGTAATCCAATGAATGATATGAGTCCATATCCTACACAGCTCCCGTGGGAGTAGCAAACTAAATTTATTTACAAAATATTTTGACCGTTTTTTAAATGAACTAAAGGAAATTTAGTATAGACAGTCTGCTTATTGAGACTTTAATATATTATTCTTCCCTGAAAATAAGTAAACAAAGCTCGTGCATCTTCGTAAAAATAAGTTCTACAATGTTTAAGGATAAACTGTACAGGTATTCTGGTAACTGAGGGATGATAAGTGCTGAGTATGTTTTCATTTTAGCTCAGTATGATCTGCTCATTCAGTGTTTCTAAACTTAAGGTTCAATTTTACATAGAAGTCGTGTTATTACACAATTAGTTGGCCATTTAAATTGAAACCGAAAACTTTCATCTGCAACTTTTGTAGACAGCATTAATAATTTCAGGTATCGCAATAATGATGCACTGAGTTCAGTTGCTTGTCTGAATCAGCAGATCTTTCAGTTAGTGGTCAGTCATAATATATTTTTAGACAGAAACGAATCATTCTTTTCTTCTATTGTATTAATGGGTAGCTTTTAAATTGAATGCACTAAGTAACGACCTATCACTGTACTTTAATAGAATAAAACACGTTACACATTAACATTCCCAAAATTTCAATCACTGTAATCTACTAGTGATTACATGGTACACATGAAACCCTCATTTGGTGCAGAGAAACATGTACACACTCCGTTGTCTTGGTAGCTAGTCTTCTGTGTCAAGAAAATCACTACGAACAGCTAGATAGTAGAACTAAGGGATCTTTCAAACCAAAGTTTAGTATATGTGCATACATAAATTCAAAGTAAAAACGTTACGAGGTAAAGGATTAGTGGCAGAGTGCCTAGTTCACGTGTTTTTTGTTGTCACTTCAAGGTTATACTTCTCGTTGAAGTGGCTGAAAAACTCATTTCAAGATAGATAAGGTAGATAATATAAATAGTCTTACTGAATAACGCTATGTGTAATGCTGTTAAATCACTTCCGATAGTAATGATCCATAAAGAGATAACAGTGAAATTTAGATAAACTAAAACCTGCAACAACTAAGTCTCCGTGGAAACAACAAGAACTACTAGAAGGCAAGTAAATATTGATGACGAGCCTTAAACAGAATGAAGCATGCTTGGTTGATTCCTTAACTAGCCACTATTCTTCATTACTATCAGATTATGATCACCAGCAATTTATGAAGTCACACTCCAAAGCCCCCACACAAACGGTAGTCTGTTGGTTCGGTTCAGTCAGCGACAAGATGAGTCACAATCTGATTCGAAGGTTAGTCGGGATTTATTGAGTTCAGGTTGGTATTCCTCCTGGATTGATATCCGTTAGAGAACCATTGAAAACCTGAAAGCATTAGGCATCCTGTTCGTCCTAGTATGAGACTCTTTGGCAGTGTTCACTCGTGACAGTACAAGGCAAGGAATCTTTGACTTTCTGATTTCTCAACGAGCACATGAACACTGAGTCACCGATTCGGAATCCAGTGGTGTGGACTTTTCCACTTTTATCAACTTGCATATATAGTGACATTTTCCAATGACATCGTCTAATATTTGTCCTCACCATCAATTTGGTTATCTCCGCTAGCCAAGACTTATTATTAGAACTTCTGGAAATCCCATTCCAAAGCATGTCACCACGACACTATTGAGTATTGGAGAATAGTTCAGTTTAGAGGTTTGTAGGGACCGTTGAACTTCAGCTCGAAGAATCAGTGGTAATATGCTTACCGTGAAGCCTCATGACCCTTCATTAAGCCGTGAGTGTGGTCGTAGGTATGTACTACATAAGAGTTCAACGCTAGAACTAAATAGCTATCCGGTTCTGTCAGTTTTTTAGTGGTTCCGCAACTCCTGTCAGTTTGTGATGAATAGCAACTTTAAGTCACACTTGTTTTGAAGAGCTTTATTTTAGCATTTCCGATGCAAATGACATAGAAATGAAACCACTAAATCTTCTATTTGCGGCCCTTATTCGCTGCTAAGACCACAGAAGTGTACTGATCCCGTGCTATGTTTAAGAATAAGTTTATTATAATTTCATTTTTCCTAGACAGAAATCTGTTTCTATTGATTTATTGTAGTCAAAATAACTTGAATTAATCCTTCCCAGGCCTTAATTGTATGATAAGTGCAGAAGTTTATGATTCTTCATGCAAATCAAATATTTAGAACACAATATTTAGGCATAGAAATTGGTATATTCTATTACGAAGGTCTATTTCTTGATGAAAATGTAGTGTAAATTTCTATGATAGTTTTTCATTTTCAAAATCCGATGGTCTTTTAGCTATAATTTTTCTAGACAATAGCAAGAGTATTGAATTCAAAAAGATGGAAGCTTTTTAGATTTATTCAGAAATCAACTAACTTGTTATAATTAACCACTATATGCCCGCGGCTACGGGTTTTAAATTAAACTTTACTAAAGATGAAACATTTAATGAGTGCTAAATTACGCAAGCTTGAAGCTCCCAATAATATTGGGCCATTTTTCATCTCTTTAGACATTAAATTTTAAATGTTTGTGTTTAAAGTCACTCACATTTGTTAATAATGGATATTGGCTGGCAATGAAATCCAGGACACGTACTTCATCCTTTTTGAGAGGACTAGACCACTAGACCACCAGGTCACAATAACCACTTCTTATTGATAGAAAGAATGCATTTTAGTGATTTTTGAAAACTGATTAAAAATATTTTACTGAAAAGTGATAACAACATTCACTTTTTTTCCTTCAGTATACCCAGTGACACTTACACTTCATCTTACCTGATTTCCGACTTTCGTTCTTGCATTGTCATTCTTATCCACCTGATAGGGACTTTTATTTTTCATGAGATTTATACAATTTGAAGTCAGTAGTCTGAGAAGAATGGCATTCATCCACTTTATTTTAAGGTACTCAGTAGATGGCTACAACCTAAAACAATCTTGATATCACAATTTAAAGTTCTTTACTTACTTGAGTGAATTTATTTAAGGGTTTAGAGTAAGTGCTGATGTAATATAAATCGCGTCGTAAGGATCGAGTGATTATATTTGAAAGAAGTAAGAATACGGCCACCTATATACAGAAAGATTGAATGAGTTTTCAACAAATACCAACGCAACTTGGACATTAAATAGAGGCAAACATATGACAGTTAGTAATAAATACGTTACGCAGATAATTTAAAAAGCGGTGAGCGGATAATTAACAAATTACTTTTCTGTCATTTCATCTCATAATAATACTCGGTGAATGTTCTAAAAGTGCACGACCCCAGCACTTATTCTTGCTACCATGATCATCAAATTATTAGGACTTCACTTGTGTAACACCAATGTTATTTCTTGAAGTCGATAATTTCTTAAGTGATCAGTTCAGGCCAGGTGTATTTGTGTACAGAGTGTAAGCAATCAGTGTAATATCCTGCAATAAAATGGGTCCGTGCTATCCTAATACAGCTATTATTTTTGCTGCTTTCACTTTATGCTTTCCAGCTAGCCATTTTAATTGTAATGCATCCTCAAAATTGAAGACAACCTGTCCACAGCTGGTTCTCTTTCGTTAGGTGGACTTACTGCATTGAAAGTTTAACGCGATGCATGCATAAAATGGTGTGTTTCACTTTCATAAAAGGTTCTGAGCATAAATTTCATACTGGATTTTTTCGACAGTGTTACAAATTATTATAACTGTGAATAACTTTTATAATTTTCATTATGACTTGCCATGTTATCTGTTAAGTTTCCCTCATAGTTGATTTTGTTATGTGAATATTCTTTCCTATGGTTTTCCCTTCAGGTTGGTCATGTTATTGGGGATGTCAGAATCAAATATGACGGGAATAGCTTCACAATGACTATCCATGTAGATGGTTTTATATCTTTCCAACCCAATACAATTGCCAATCTATTTGAATGGTTATTAATGTGCACTAAGCCTTATCATGCTGAATATTTGGGATTCAGACTCAAAATGAAGTTCATGCGTACAAGATTTGTATGATTAAAACGAAAACTGAATGTTGTGAAAACTTTTACGCTTAAATTTTGGTGAGTACATGGTTTTATAATTACGTAGGTAGCATTTAAAGGGATTAGTTTACTTGATAAATTTGGTCAGCGTATTGAGAAGACGAAAACCACGCAAATCATATTATGTATTAGCGATTTAGATTCCGAAGAATTTGGTCATAGACTAACTTCCAAAATGACATATATGAAGATTTACAAAAGGTCAATTCAACTAAAAGACGGCATAAGAGTAAGAGGAATAATAAGAGTAGAAGAAATACAGGAAAACCTGAAATCTAAAACACAATGAGAAAGTTGAAATCTATACCAACACGCTAAGTTAAAAGTGAATACAAATTATTTTCAAATATATAAAAGGGGTTTAAATTTACAGGTGACTAGAACTTTGAGACATCAAAGCACTCATCTCTGATTACCTTTATGCAAAATTTTAAGGGTTGCTTTAAATCAACCCCTATCATTTGTTTCTAGCCTGTGCTTTTTCTGATAGACGAGAATAGATTTTTTCATCACTCATCGGATTATCTGAAGTCATGTAAAATAAAATCCCATTTAGGCAGATTTTCAGCCATTCTTAGCTGCGTATCATAATTTCTCCACCCATCGAATATCTATCTTCACTGACATGTAAATTGATAAACACAATGAGATATGATGCAATTTTTTTTTGTATAGCTCTGAGTTGTGTTTTGTACATTGTTGTTCAACTTAATGCTCTCTAAAATGATAACCTTGACAATGAATTAGCACACAAATCATTTGACATATTTATATGTAATCGGAATTTTTGAAATATATAGCTTTCATACACATCATGTTTCAGATAATCTTCGGCTTATTATTCTACGTAAAAAGATCTAATCTGGCAGAAATGGTAGATCAATTTAAAAATTCATGAATACTAGAATAAATGAGTGTGATACATTTCAAGACTAAGCAATGCAAGGGGATTTACAAACAGCAGTAGTTCACAATTCAAAGGGGCCTGGTACCATAGAGTTCCTAGTCAAGGAGGTAGTAATGGTTGTACCTAATTTTCTTCAAACATATATTTTAGGTGTTTAGGTGGAATAGGGATGGCTTCTATTGGTGAAACTGCCAGGTGTCTAGTAGTTTGTGGTAAGGTTATGAAAGCATGTTAATTGACAGAAGGTAATTGATTAATATGGTCTCTACAGTGAGTAATATGCAGTTATATATACTCTTAACAAGAGGATGTAAAGTAGATTTTTCACAGTAACTACTGATGAAACTCACAGCAAGAAAAATCTTGAATTCATAAACAAAGCAAAAAAGAACTAACCTAGTTAGTTTATCTTTTGGTCGTTGTACTATTGCAGAGCATCTCAATAATACCAGCAGCAACGTTTTTTTCATTCAGTTTTTCCTGAGTGATTTTTAACACTTTTTATTTTCAATATGATGTATGGCAGGTTGTCTAGAAACCGTGCATCCAGGCAAAGTAGTTTCTGATCCACAACTAAACAACTTTATTTCTAACTTTCGTAACAGTGTTCTTCTATATGAATATATCTACAAAACCATGTCATTAGGACTGCTATAAAAAAATCTTCAGATTTACCTACAACTAAAATGCTTAGAAAGATTTAGTTGATATCAATTTCCCCATCTGCATAATTCCTCACATTTTCACTTTGAAACTGGAACACCTAAACCGGCTCTTTTGTTGTTTAGCAGTCACTCGTTTATCGAGCCTATAGATCAATATATCCAATAGAAAAACTAAGTTTTCTACTTTATCCCGATTGATTCCTATTTAAAATGCAACAACGTTTACAAGGAGAGTGTAAATAAAAAGACTATGAGCGAGTTTGTATACATGAATCATTTTTAAATGAAATCCATTTGTACGTCATTTAGAAGATACTATTGCATTGCACAGTTAGAAACGTTTTAACCACGATCGATAGCATTGCACGTTTTCTCTGATCAATCAAGTCTTTCACAGTTTTAGATGCTAAAACCGAACTACTTTTTAAGTTGAATATTTTAAGGGTTTACGTGAAAATGAAAGATAGCCGTGATCACGCTATCGGTGAAAACGATCAAAATTTGAAACAGATATTTATTATCTGAGTTGCAAGCTGAAAGGGACCCAGTCGCTGACTGGTAACTTTGTCACAGCAAAAACTGAGAGCCATGGCTTTGGTATATGTTGGGGTAAAGGATATCTATTCATATACAAGAACGAATCAATTCTTCAGTGTTCTAAGGTTTTTAATGGTTCTTTAACTGACATCAATTCGTGATGGACATAGTTCTTACAGCTTCGGAAATAACTTTTCCGCATTATATGCAGGTAGAGTTCTCGGTCACTGATATTTCTAAACTTGATTAGAAGGATTTCTGGTAACAGGTCAACTTGTATTCAGTTATGTGATCTTAGAACATTTCGAAAACAAAACGAGTTGACAGTAATAAAAACAGAACTGTTGTGATAAAATTGTGCAGTTTGTTAAAGAAAAGTGCCTATCACCCGGCTGTAATGAATAACTTTCTCTTCCTAATCAAAATTCCTTGAGCAGTAAAGTATTTTAAATTCTTCATGTAACGAAATTTATCCTTCTTTTTGAAGTGACTGGTGATGAAACTTTTAAAATAATTTCACAGCACGATGAACACCAGGGAGTAATCAAGCTTGGGCAGCTTTGTGAATAATGTACAAAGCTCAGGCACCCTTGTAAAAATATGTTTTGAACACCTGGTTTTTCATTAAAATCAACGCAACTGATTTGTTCGCAATTTGATAATTCATGTCGGGAATAAATGCATTGCTTATGTGTGTTTTGTCATAATCAGGATTAGAGCTAAAAGACGTTTCCGTTCCTAGATTAGTGAATAAGGTGTGCATTTCATCACTACATTTTCCAACGCTTAACTGTACTGAAACTTAATTCATTTAGATTGAATGTTTGCCAAATTTTTAACCTATTAACTTTTCTCATCAATAGAAGTAGGCTTAGTCACATTGGTACTTGTCTAATGGTCAGCTAGTCTGTCTGACTGAATGCGACAGTAGTTTCTGGTAGAATGCAGAGTAAGTCAGTGGTAGCGTCTGTTTGCATGCCAGTGTCATATGCAGTCTGATTTTTATTTACAGTGATGATACACATAAGGAATATGTAGGGGGCTGCATGAAAATTGGAAAACGTCTACAGAATGTTTTATGAAGCTCCGTAACAACATATCTTGCACTATAAATGCTTACCGTAATGATGTTTCCGATACATTAACTGAAGATCTAGTACGTTGAATCAATTTATTCTTATCCAAAACATACGTGAGGAATAGTTTCAGCTTTGGTTTTTCTCTTCCGATTTTTATAGTACAGTACCTTATTCCAGCCACCTTAGTATTTTAAAAGTTGCTCCATAATTAGCTCTTCCAGAGAGATGCTTAATTATCACCACTTACATTAGGGATCCCATGGGATATCAATGGTCGCTTAATGCATGATATGACTCTAGAAGGTAATGAAAGCTGACTTGTATCAACTTTACGGTTTCAGTGATCATATGGATAAAACTTTATAGGTTTATAAAGGAACTACTTTTTTATTAGAGATATCCTGCAGCAATTTACAGAAAGTTAAATTAATGTGTTAATGCTGTGAAGGTTAGTAAGTGACATAACGCTTTTGAATTTCAGTAGATTTATTACATGCAAGTTCTTTTTTTGCGTCTGACTGATACAGGAGAGAGGTAGATTTTATAAAGTATACTGTCGAAAAGTAGTCATTTATTTCATTCCCATAATATTGTGTTTTAGTTCAGATTGATATAAAGATTTATTTCATTACAAATCACTTTGATGAAATTGAACTTAGCATGCAGCAGCACGATGTTTAACCGTCGCTTAGCACGCTTCCATTGCATCGAATTTCAATAATATATGATGTAGTGGGGAATATTTGTAGCTCGGATGGATGGTCTTGGTTGTACTGTGTTCTCTGAGCTGGGTTTTTTAATCATCAAGCTTTCATCGTCCTTCTAGATGAAATCATCAGCACTAAGTTCAGTACTAAGTGAGCTGTCAGTATCTCTCCGTGAGCTATTTAGTAGCTCGCCTTGACGAAGTGGTCTGTGACTGGTCGTTTCCTTTGATTGTTGTGTCATTGACTGTATAGACTTTCCTGTTAGCTGTCCCTCTGCTTGACCTCTGACCTTTCTGTCATTCATCATTTTCCTTATTGGTTGATAGACTGAGTCTATGTCTACACATCTGTTGATTGCTGACTGACTTCAATGCCAAGCTTCCAGAAATTCTTTGCCATTCTTTTTGTTTCCTCTCTGCGTCCAAAATTTCTACATTGTCGAAATTGAATTCATGTCCATAATTATCCACAAGTATTGAAATGAGTGTTGAAATGTCGTGACGTTTAATAGCCAACTGGTGGGCAGGTTAATGAAGGCGAAAAGGGTGGCCACTTCGTCCAATGTAGTATTCATCACAATTATTGCAGTTGATTTTTCAAAGTTTATTCACTTTGTCTTTTTTGGTTGTTGCATACTTTTGTCTGCATGATAATGTTTGGAGGGGATTTGTTGGTTTATGAGCCACATCAATTCCAAGTGGTCTCAGTGAGCTTGTCATGATTTGTGATATATTCCTTATGTAAGGTAGGATGATGAGTTTATTTATTTCTGTCGATGACTTTCTAGTTGATGATGTACGGGAAAGGCATCTTCTGGTGAAGTTTCGTGGGTAACCGTTCTTCTTAAGGATAGACATCAAGTAATTTTCTTCGTTTCTCCTTGAGGTTGCTGTACTGCATTGTGTTCTTGCCCTTTTGAATAGAGTCTGCAGGCAACTGATTTTGTGTATTGTTGGGTTGTTGCTATTGTAGTTGAGGATTTGGTCAGTGTGTGTCGGCTTCCTGTACACTTGGGTTTCTAGCTATCCGGCATTTGTTCTACTGACTAGAACATCCAGGAATGGTAGTTGGTTGTTTGACCCCTTCTCCATTGTGAATTTGATGTCACTGAAAACGTTGATCAAATTGTGGGTGTTTTATATATCATCTTTTTTAATGATGACAAAAGTGTCGTCCACATAGTGAATCCAGAATTTTGGTTTGATCCTAGGTAGGATGATGGCTTCAAGTCTCTGCATCATGCTTCTGCTAATAATCAGGATATCGGTGATCCCATTGGAGTTCCTTTCATCTGTTTGTATTTCTTGCCTTTGAAGTGGAAGTTTGTTGTCAGATAAAAGTCAATGAGTTCTATGATTTTCCATTATGTCGTTTGGAAGGACAATGAAAGCTTTACGATCAAACAACCCAGCTCAAAGAACACAATGCAGCCAAGAATATCTGATGTTCATGGAGCTTCAGGAACGCCTAAACAGCCACCTAACGATTGAAACTTACACTTGTGATACTTTATTATGAATTTTTTAAGACTTCAGCCGTGCAACAGTCTTAACATTAAAATTGTCTTCTCTAACAAAATCATCATTTGATTTTATGATTTAATTCTTCAGAAAGGGACGTAGTACAGCACACGTACTGGGGCTTACCATCAAAGGTCTTAAGTTTTCAGGGTTGCGTTATTTTAATTGGCTTTTAATGGATCAGTTTACATTTACTAGTTGTTATGAAACAAATGCTTCTCAGTGTAAGGTTCTGATCTTCTCATAGTGTTTCATGTTCACAACATAACCACTTTATCCTTCTTGCTTAAAATGATTTTAGAGATTATTTAGTGACAGCTAACTATAAATTCTAGTAAAATTATTGCAAAATTCACTAATGAATAAGAGGAAGAAGAATTTTTTCAGTTAAGGAAAGTGTTTTTGGGATGACATCGTTATTAAGCTGTAAAGTCATTTTTACCTTTTGGTACGAAGTTGACAATTTGCATGATTTTTTCAAACTGAATGATTTACTATTTACATTGTTCAGTCTCCTTGTTAAATTTTCAACTTACCATGACGGAACGATAAGTTTAGTATAAATAATTGACAATACTATCTGTATTCGTTTCATACTGTCATCTTTTGTATGCAGGCGACTCTGACTTGTCAGCGTCTATATACTGGAAAAAGATGTCGTCAGTAAGAAAGTAAGAATTTACTTGAAAAGAAATGTTCTGCTTCATTGATTAATATAATTCTATTCAAAATTATTTTCTGGTGACTCTCATATATTATGCAACGACATGATCATTATGCTTTGTGCGTGTATACAAGCATCAGGTGGGACAGTTTGAGCACAGATAACCAAAATAAGCACTTAAAAATGTTTTATTGTGCTTATATATATCACCAGGTTATCACAAAACACTTATTAGGCCCATGCAAAATTTTCATTTTCTTCAGTTTAATAACACAAAACAGCATTATATGGAGTCATTTCTGGAAACTGGTTTAAAACTACTACTACCAGAAATATTTTTCTTAATAAATAGTGGAATTGAACAGGCCTTTAGTTATAAGATTTTCATAAAATTGTATGAAGAGACTCGACATTTTATACAATTATCCTAGTAATGATCTTTGAACAGATAATTGGTGGCCTCCATAGAGATAATTACTATAAAAATTCGTTATCTTTGGTTTGCACTAAATTACTTTATACAAAGCAGAATTTACTTTTCAATTTCTTTAACTCCTGAATACAAGGCAATTTGAGTGGTATTTGTTTAATTAGTAAAATCTAAGTATTTTACTCCATTGCGAACAACTTTGAAGCTATTTTTACTTTGTAAATTCTTAGTACACAGATTTGTCTTTGGTTGGATTTATTTTTGATGTATCCTTGTCACTACTAAATATATCCTTGTGATGACTCATTGATATAACTTAACATAACTTCAACATTTGATTAATAACCTTTGGATTCCACCTCTTCGTGGTCGTTCAGTTTACCAATAAATGGAAAAGGATGTAAGATAAGGTGAGAAGTGACATCGGAAATGTATACAAAATACAGCGATTTGTATACAGTTACGAAGGCACTGACTAATTTCAGGGCTTTCTAGATTAGATTATCCCATTGACTGTTTTCTCTTCAACCAACCTAGTATTTATACATTGGTTCCCATGTTTTTACCCAAAACTTTGGGACAAAAAAATTGGTTGTAAGAAGCTTCTGGGATACACGGCATCCTATGAAGATTTTGGTAATCGTGCTAAACACCATAACAATACTCAACATTTACTATCTTTAAGGGAGTTTCTGAGTGTTTCAGGGAAAAATCAAAAATTCAAAGACCACAGGATCATTGTGCAATGATAAGTTGCATTTTATAACAAATTGGATTCAAATCAAACGTTTTAAATACTACAGTCATGAGGGATTATTACAATATGTGTAGGAAAATGAAATATTTAATTTCAAGTTTATATGGATAAGATTACCTTGAATTGCATAAGTAGAGAGGTTAAAAAAGCCATGGGAGTTCTTACACGTAAGGAGCGTTTCATACCAAAATCATAAGTTGAATACGTTTCATTAGAATATAAAGTAAGAAAGAAGAAACCTGCAACTAGTTGAACAGTATTATCCCAAACATTAGTCAACAAGGCCCTTCTTGCTGTTGTAGGAAAAAGCTGCAGAAAGCCGAATACATCCGAGATCTGATTCTAAAGTACTTGTTTTGTTACATCATCTCTGAACTTGTAAAAAGCATACTTAACTTCCGTAGACTTAAAAGCATGTTCTAAGCAATCATGTAGGATACTAGTTAGAAGATAACACATCGATGCTGAGTTAAGACTTTAGCCTATTATCATTATGATGTGACTAGCTTACAAAATAAAACAGCCACGTAAAACAGCTTATTTATTTGGAGGTGAATAAGCCACGACAAAAAGGAAAAAGTAAGACTATTGCTAACGAAATTGGTTATGACATGTAATGAGACTACAAACTCAAAAGATGAGATATAAAGGTTGGACGTGGTGATCAGCATGCTAGTGAAAATCATTGACTGGAATTTTAGGTTTAAGATTCTACTTACTAGGATAGCATTATCTAGACTGTCTGCAAATTAGTTAATCCTGCAAAAAATCTATACATATAAATGTATCATATCAAATTCATTTGTAATAGATTTAGAGTCATATTGCACTGTAAATAAACTGCATTCACACACCAAGAATTTCCTTGATCAAAACTAGGGGGCTCTTATTTTTCATGACATTGAAATCAACCAGCTAAGAGTTTGACAAAATTAGTCGGTAACACACAAATCCCTTTCCAGTTATGAATTTTAACTTTCGAAATAATATGCGAATGGAAGTGATGACTTCTGCTGAGAATTCAAATGCGATACAGTAACCAGTCGACCTAAACGAATAATATAAATTAAGAGTAGTGATGTACTATTGCACACGTAAATAGCTGTGGAAAATTGTACACATGAGTTTAACTTTCAAAATGTGAGGATTTAGGATAGAGATAACAAAACTTTTAAGAGTTTTTCAGACACAGTGATATCCTTAAAAAGAGAAAGATACCAGGAAAAATGTAAAGCTTTGTTTTTCTGTTTAACTCGTCAGTTAATATATCTATTTTTTTCGAACAGTGACAACAAAACTATGGAGGAAGCAAATAAAGATTTTAATACGACAATCTAATTAGCTATTCAAATGTAGCTGAAGATGCCTTAAACATGGTTTTGGACTTGTCTGTATTAATTTAACAAAATGTTTGTCTTGTACATGAAAGGCAACTTAGTTGTAAGAAGCTCTTTTTAAAATATCTATTTCATTCTCTCTAACCATGGAAATCTATTTTATTTCAACTGAAAATAATTCATACTTCAGTAACTGATATACTCGCAAATATATTTTGTTTCACAGGTAAGTTTTGGTTATAATTACAGATTGAAAGCAATGATTCTTTACTGCTGATGTCCTTTCTAACACTGTCCGAAAGAATCAGCGCTAAATGGATTACCTAGTTTTTTAGTTACAAATGTATACTCTGAGAATTGAAGTAGTTCCTCTTGAAGTTCGTGTTGCAAAAAACTGTTGCATGTCAATAGTAGTGAGTATTCAGAGTTTAATATCTTCATGTTCATTGGATACTAAGATAAATCTTCAGATTACTTCACACTAAGAGGCAACTAATTAGTGCTGCTACTCAAAAATGCTGAGTTATAACTTTTCTACCTACAAATCACTTTTTACCCATTATGGTGTATGATGGTAGGAACATAGACCAGATATTAACAAAACTATGTTCAGTGACAGATGTGTACAATATGTGTGTGCTAAGGATAGATAAGAAAGCAGAACATATTTGGGCTCAGATCGAGAGCCAATAATTTGATGATGATATATTACCGTTAATTCATGAAAAGAAAACTGGGTTTCTTAATTTTACAGTGACGGTAATTATCCTGATAGTGTTCTATTTTAACTGGTGGCAATATAAACCCTTTTATATTTTATGTGTATTATTTTTTATTATCAGTATACTTTTCATAGTGAAGTGTAATAAATGCAGAATCCCACATAACCCGTGGAATTACTAGTGCAATTAAACAAGCCTCTGTAGAAGAACTTTGTGAAATGTGTGAAAACTGGACTTCTTTGAACGGTAACCTAAAACTCTATGCACTGTGCCAGGATATTCTAGTAAACCACTGTCTGTCATATAGTAAGTACTCTTGCAGATTGTGATGTGTAACTTTGGAGGTGGGACCTTTTTAGTATGTGCGAAAATGAGTTATTTTATTTATTATGAGAAAGCCGCTTATGCAGAATATTTAGCTGAGCTAAACTGCATTCTACATGGTTCCAAAAACTCCTAAATTGGAGATGGAACGGTAAAGGAGGTCTTTAGCACATGCTGAAGATGATAATCGTTTTGTATTAGTTGAGCTCTGAGGTTTATTCTTGGACTTTTCTTCAGCAGTGTTAATCGATTAAACAACCCAGCCCAGAGAACGCAATACAACCAGGACATTTCTTTTTTAGTGTTCACAGTGTACACACGCCACAAATATAGCTGATATTGGCCAAACTTAATAAACAGTTATCAATTTTTCATTTATCCGTGGTCATTAAATGTCCCAGTCTAATCACTGGAAAAGTTCCAGAAGCAAAGTTTACCAAGCGTATCGACAGTTTTTCAGTGGGGAATAAAAATGAGCTCAGATGTACTACCTGTCCACGGATATCAGTGGACAATGGTTCATTACCTACTCCTTCCTATGTCAAACTTCCATTGTTATGCATGATTTAAGGGTGTTGGTGCTACTGTGTTGTTTCCAAAATGTCTCAGATATGAATAGACCATCTATTTTTATCTTCTTAGCGCAAAATTAGGCTGCTTTCAAATGGAAGGAAATGAGAAACATATTCGTTAACCGAAATTTGCTGGCTGAATTTCGGTGAGCCTGTTAAGTAATTAGTGATATAGGAGTAAGCGTTGGCGGAAACGCTATGCAGTAGAAATAAAACTGAAGGTTAACATTATCGAAAATATAAGTCACCAGAACTTCGATGTTCATAGAGCGTGGTGCAACTTCTAGTCTAAAATTTTTCTTCTCATCAACTAAGGATTACTTAGATGTTTACTGCAAAAGTTATCCTGCTTCTAGAGATATTTTTGCTCATCCATCACATGATTTGAATCTGCGGCTTAATTTTGCCTTTCCAATTAGCCAGTGTTTACTGGCTGGGACTATGCAAGAAGAGTCCTTCGGCTAACGTGAGGTTAAAAAATCACTAAATGATAAAATAAACGTTTAACAGATGATTGATTAATCTATACACTTCTCAGATAGTCAAACCATATTTTGTCAATCAATAATTTCAGCAAAAATTTCTTGTAATTATAGACTACTTTTCAGTTTTTAATTTAGATCAAGACCTTATCCTTTATCGTATAGGAGATTACGTAAATTAGTAAGGATGAGTCACTTAAGCCGAAATCAACATTAAAAGAACTTCAAACAAGTGAATCAAATTACTGACTATGCATTTGTTTGGGAGAGATATGTACACCTTTCTTTCTAATCAATGAAAATGTCCCTTTAAACTTTCTGTAACTATTTACAATGGGCAGTTTCTAAAGGCTACTAAAATTATCCGAATTCACTGTTACTTTCAAAATCGCTACCCCAAAATTTCTTTTATCCGTGTAGACAATAAGTCATGCCATCATCCACTTTTATATCATTTGTAACGAGAATATCCACAATCTGAAGTGTGAATAATCACCTCCATAACCAAATGATATATATATATATATACATAGTTTTTAATCCCGCTAAATTTTAGGAATCCAAATTGTCTGTTGGCGTTGTGAGAGCCTGAGTTTTCCATGTCAGTGAACTTATTAGTCTAGTTCGATACTTCCTGTCTGATAAACGTAAAACAGGTTAGGCTTTTACTAGGAAAAGCTCACATTTTGAAATGCTTAGGATTTCTGAATAATTTATCTGCAGTAATAATAAATTTCTTTTTGATGTGCAATATGTGTATGCAGTTTTAGTGCTTTCGTGAAAAAATGCGAATGCAATTTGTGGGTTATGTAAATTCACAAATCGTTTCGCACTTTAAAATACTTCAACCATATTCTAGAAACATACTCCCTACTGATTTACAATGAATAATTTTTTCGTTAGAAGGTCGAAAGTTCTATAAAACTATATCTTTGCAGGACAGAAAAGGTTGGTTAAGAGTTCATGAACACTGTAGTTTTAGCATCATAACATTGTTTACTGCTTCAGGCGTTACTTGATGGAAGTATTCTAGCAAGAAAAATTAAGTTCTGACAATCCTAACAATTTAGTTGTGAAGTGGGGTTAAAATGTTGAAGAGATAGATGGCAGTTATGCGTTATAACCATTATCTCTAAAGTGTACTGGAATTGAAAGGGGAAAGGTATTTTCTTGTGAAATAATTTTCTTGAGAAATATAATCTCACCTGACAGAACATGGTAAATGAATTCATTTCGTTTATTAAAAGTTATATGGGAAACAGAAGTAGAGACAAAACCTGGCTATCAGTATAAATGTTCCGCTTCCCATTGTGTGTGATTTTGCCGAATAATATTACTTCCGGAGATCAAAAACAAACAGAAGACTGTAGATCTTATGACAAAGATGAACATCACAAGAAGAACTTATTCTCCCGAGAGTGTAACAATTTAAAAAGACACAAATGACTTTAAAACATTCATACACTGAACAACAAAATGAAATAAATGTGTACCAAAGAATTCTTTCTTCTCTTCAGCTTTACCTAAATCAATCAAAACCTGTTAATTTATACTGGTTATGTATTATAGAACGTTCAAATAGTCTTTTTTATCGTAAAACAAGAAGATAAATTTGTGGTCATCATCTATCAGGGTTTCACTTTACAGAGAAAACTTGATACATTTTTTTTAAGTTTAAAAATATCACCTTGATTTTGTCGTTAACACTTCAATTTCTGGTGAGAAAATATGGAAAATTGAAAAAAATCCGATAGGATGAAGAATATTTCATATTTATGTTAGTGACTTGCAGTGGATTTCAGGAGCCGCGTTCCGTCCAATTTAGGACTCGTCAGCTAGATGTACCTGCGAGTGTTGTTCCAACTGCAACTCGAACCCAGTACCCATCACTCTAAACAACAAACTGCTGTTCACTAACCTATTGAGGTTAGTGATCCATCTTTTGTGCAACAGGTGTTATTATGTAGCGACAAAAGCAGCCAATAGAGAAATTGTTTTCAGGTCATGATCAGATCATGTCTTATGCATGCCTTGACATGAGAACCTGATTGGAGAAATTCGACGTCATACAGCAAATCGGATTGGTTCATTTATGGCTTCATTTTCTGAAAGCTTTATATATATATATATATATATATATATATATATCATCTATTTTGTCTAATAAAGTTATCGTTGTTCCTGAAGTCACAGGCCGCCTTTGTCTTCTGATTTTCCGTAGCTTAGTGAAGCAGAAGGTACTGAGGGATACCAGTAGCAAAAGTATTCGGTTGAGGTGTCTATTGAGTCTCACTATCACTATACCCACACCCGTAATTCCACTTGGTCTAAACAGGTATCATTTGTTATTTTGATTCTTGTAATTTCCTGTTGCTGTACAAGGTCGAAATGCTAGACCTCTGTTGATGAAGCGCTAGTCCTGGATTCTTCTACTGGTCAACAATATGAATATCTGGTAGCTCCGAGGTATCCACATTGGAGACCATCTGCCAACAGAGGTCGAACAGTTCGATCTAGTATAACAACAGAGAATTACAAGTATCAAAGGAAAAAATATTTTATTTTTGTGAGATCCTTAACTTGTTTATTTATACATTTCATGAAAAATTAATAATATACGGTAAGATGACGAATACATTACACTCACACCTGTGTAAATTAAAAGATCCGATTCCTCATTTGGAACAACAAAACTGTGCTTATAAGGTAGACTGCAGTGAATGCGATGTCACATACATTTGAGAGACATTACTTCAAGTACTAACACGTCTAGCCGAACATGGTAGAAGTTCCAAAAAACCACCAAAAATTCCTATGATCTAGAAAAACTTGAAAAAAGCTCTGCCATCGCAGCTCATGTCCTATATTCAGGTCATAAAATATCATTTGAACAGACAAAAGTTCTGCAAAAGGGTTTTCTCTCTCACAAAGAGCGGACCATTGCAGAAGCTTTGCTCATCTGCTCACATCCTTCCTCAGTCAACAGAAAAGATGGGTTAGACATCCCACTAATGTGGCAAACATTAATGACTCGCCTAGGCAGTTATAAATAATATCTGAAGAGAAGGTAGATTGTCTAGTCCTATTTTTTATTATTATTATTAGTCCCTTGGGTTTCTAGTGGAACATAGGGCTTCAGTAGCACGTCTCCAGTACACTCTGTTCTCTGAGATCTTTTGAACCTGGCTCCACGACAACCCAGAAGCTCTCATTTCTTCCTTGCACGATCTCCTCCATGTCACCCTCACCTCAGACGTCCAACTCGTCGCTTCCCATGGGGATTCCACTCGAGCAACTGGCCTGACGCGTGATGTCCACAGTCGGCCTTCTCAGTGCATGCTCAATCCATCTCCACTTCCTCCTGCATATTTGTTGCGTGATAGGTTCTTGGTTGGTTCGTTCCCAGAGTTCCTTGTTGCTTATTCTTTCTGGCCATCTGATCTTCAGTAGCGAGCGGAAGCGGTTGTTGATGAATGTCTGTAGTTTATTGGAAATGCCTTTCGTGACGCGCCAAGTCTCTCAACCATATAGAAGCACTGATTTGACGTTGGTGTTGAAAATCCTCATCTTGTTCACGCTGTATGCTGAGTGCAGAAGATCTCCACATCGGTTTCAGGCTAATGAACGCCTGTCTTGCTTATCCGATTCTGGCTTTGACGTCCTCGTCTGTGCCACCTGTAGTTGAAATAGTACTGCCTAGATAGGTGAAGGAGGCTACTTCCTTTAAGTTTCTCCCGTTGATGGTGACTGGAGTTTGTTGTTGTTGTTGATGGTGGTGGTGCGGTATCTTCATCACCTCTGTTTTCTCTCTATTCATTTGAAGTCCCGTCTTCGCTGCCTCTTCTATCAACTTGTTAGTTTTTGCCTGTAGATCTTCAAGTTTATGTGACATCAGGCACAACTCATCGGCGAAATCCAAGTCTTCTAGGTTCTTTTCCGCAGTCCAGCCAGCGCATCCCCCTCTTCTCACAACTCCCCTTGTTTGCTGCATGATCCAGTCGACCACAATAGGGAATATCATGGGGGATAGTAGGCAACCTTGTTTCACTCCTGTCTTCACTTCAAAAGCATCACTGAGCTGAGCTTCCCATTGTGAATTACTTGGCATGTGGCATCTTCATATAGTTGTTGAATGAGGCGGATAAAGGTTTGTGGTATTCCGTAGTATTGAAGCAGTTTCCAAATTACTTCTTGGTTGACGCTGTCAAAGGCCTTCTCAAAGTCGATGAAGTTGAGGTAGAGGGCTGATTGCCATTCTATGCTCTGTTCTATGATGATGCGAAGCGTTGCAATTTGGTCTGCACATGATTTGTACTTCCTGAAGCCTGCCTGTTCCGGTCGTAGTTTTGAATCCAGTGCATCTTTAAGCCTCTCCAGGATGATGCGGCTTAATATTTTACTTGGGGTGGACAGGAGAGTGATTCCACGCCAGTTCTTGCAAACACTGAGGTCTCCCTTCTTCAGCAGTTTGACAAGGTAAGCCTTCTTCCAATCACTAGCCAGGTACCTTTCCTTCCTTCCAGACCTTCTGCAATAGTGTTGTGAGCATGTCCACTGTTGTCTCTGCGTCTGTTCTCAGTGCTTCTGGCGAGATCCTATCTGGTCCTGCTGCTTTCCCACATTTCAGTAGCTTTATGGCGTTCAGGACTTCCATTTTTGTTGGAGGATTTATGTTTACTTGTAGTTCGGCGGCTGCAGGTGGTATTTCTGGACGAAGTGCAGATGATGGTGGTGGTCGATTCAAGAGCTTCTTGAAGTGGTCGGCCCATCGTTTCCTCTGTTTCTCTTCTTTTGTAATTAAATTTCCTTCTTCATCTTTTATTGGTTTCATCTGTGTCGATCTCTTCCCTGATAGCAACCTGGTTATTTGATACAATGTCGTCAGGTCTCTCTTACCTGCAGCCTGTTCTGCTTCACTTGCCAGTGTTTCGTAGAAGTGTCTTTTGTCTTTGCGTGCACTCTTCTTCACTTCTTTATCCAATGTTTTATACATTGTGCTCAGTTCCTCTTGTCGTTGAGCATCCTTGCACTGGTTTATCTTCTGCTTCACCATCCTCCTCTCCTCTATCAGCTTCCAGGTATCCATCGAGATCCATTCCTTGTCTTCCACCTTCTTCCTTCCTAATACTGTTGTGCAGGTTTCTTTCCACATAGCTTTTAAAGACTTCCAGTGCTCTTCCACACAGGTTTCTTCAGGGATGTTCCTCGATATCTCCCATTTTGTCTTGATGGCTGCCTTGAAGATTTCCTTTGTAGTTTCATCCTTCAGTTTCCGAGTGTTGTACTTGAATTGAGGTCTATCACCAGCTTCCTTGAAGGCTTTTAACTTGATTTGGAAGGTTCCTTGCACTAGACAGTGAGTGGTCTGAACCTTCATCTGCTCCTCTTCTTGACCTTGTGTTAAGTAGACTGCGTCCCCATTTTCTTGAGATTGAGATGAAGTCGATTTGATTTTTAGTGTGTCCTGGTGTCTGGTGAAATCCATGTCGCTTTGTGGATATCTTTGTGCCTGAACACAGTGCCTCCAATCACCAAATCGTTGAATGCACAGAATTCTGCAAACAATTCTCCATTCTCATTCATTTCACCTAGCGCCTCTCGACCCCTGGTTAATTCTCTTCCTGTGTTGTCCCCTCCCAGCTTGGCATTCATGTCGCCCATTAGAATTTTGATATCGCCAACTGACGTCTTGTCCAATGTTGATTGAAGTTGTCTGTAGAAATCCTCCTTTTTCTTTTGCTCTGCATTATTTGTAGGTGCATAACATTGTATGATGGTGACCTTTCTTCCTTTTGAGTTGAATCTTGCTGTCATGATTTTGATCCTGCAGGAGATTGGTTCCCACTGCATGAGAGCCTTCGATGTTGTTGGGACATCATGATAGCCACTCCCTCAGTTTGCTCGTGGTTGTCGTCTGGGTGACAATATCGGAGTAGATTATTGATTCTCCAGTTGACAGTTTGGAGAGTCCACTCCCATTCCATCTGCTTTCGCAAATCCCAAGCAATTCGATGTGATACCTTCTCATCTTTTTTGCAATCTGGGCTGCCTTACTGGATTCAAACATCGTGCGGACATTCCATGTCCCCACGTTTATTTTCGCTCTCATCGAGAGAAGACACATCGGCCAATTGGCTTCCTGAAGGCAGGCTTTCACCAACTGGCGTCATTTCGCCTCTCCGATTCCAGCGGGGAATAAGTTTGTTTTCATTTTTTATATTTTGTTTGTGCTTTGAAGTTTGTTTAGCGGTTAGATTTGTTTTACGGGGTAGGGTTGCTAGCCCTATGCCCAACCTTCCCTGTATACCCGGGCTTAGGACCGGCTAGTAACTAGTGAACTAGTTAACTAGGCGAGGTCATCAATTTTACACTACTCATATACATTCGATGAACCACATCATAATCTATTTGTTGTCACTCATACTTCAAGTGTCACCAAAAGTACATTTATGGTTATCATTATTATTATTTATTTACGATACATTGTCTCATCTCCAAATATTCATCCTTCCAAACTAGTAATCTATTCTTTCTCACCATCGATGTCTCACAATCCCATTGTACTTTTCATAGACGAACTGAAAAATTTTCCCACCCTATTTTTGTTCCACCTTACTCGCACAACGGAAATACCTCTCTGACCGAGTTGCTTATTCACTCACCTGTATTACATTGATCTTTGCTCCATATCACTATGTAATTGGATGATTGTAAAGGTCACCACTTTGTGTACCAAAACTTGAATATTAACCTGAAAACTTAGTGTTAGATTCATACTCTTGAAAAGGATCTTCCTAGCAAGATCAAAACGTTGAGGAATAATACAAAATATTTGCTTATTTTGTTTTTTGTTCTAATATACTACGCCGGGATTACACAAGTAAAAATACATCCTATGCAATTAATCATACTAACTCGGTGCCCAAGTTTTTTCAAACCATCCAGTCCATTGTTAGTCAGGATACCTTCAAATATACGGTAACTTATAATTTTAATCGGTCCTAGTTGTTGATTACTTTGTACTTAGTAATCAGCGTTTGCTAGTTACTGTACATTGCTACGCCACTGTTTTGTTTCGTTTTCTGTCGTTTATCGCGAAGGGATTTCTACAAAGATGAAGAAGCCAGTGTTCTACCAGTAAATGATACTGTAAAACATGCTTGACGTCTTGTATGACTGAAATTTACACAAGAACTGGTCATGGGTGTTATCCAACCTGGCTGACAAGCTGACAACAAGTAAAAAGTCTCGATTAAAGGTTTCCTGCCAGTCATCTTGTCACACTTAGCGCCAGAATGTAGTGCATCGGAGTGTCACATAAGTTAGTGGCCATGTAGCAAACGTCATTAAAAGACAATTCCTTACTCCATGCTGATCAGTTTTATTGCTTTACTTAGTAAGCTTATGATAATCACTAAATATGTGGACCGAGAGAGGTGTAATACACACTGTTTTTCTATCCCCTCGCTATACATCGCTTTATGTCTGGAGGACATTTATGAGACAGACCACCGTCTCACAACTTTTAATTTGATTACAAGATTCTGATCTAAGCTGGAATATACATGAAATCCGATGAGTTTATTCTGTAAACCAGTAGAAAAAAGTAGCCTTTTTTTCCTTTCTTTCTCGCAATGTCGTATACCTTTCTCAGGTCAGGAAGAGTCAATCATATCATTTACCTTTTATTTTGTTCTTGTCTATTTTAATCAATAATCCCTTCTAGGTGAAGGTTGTGTTCATCGTTATTTTGGTCGACGCAGACGATTCAATATTGTTCAGGTCTGTTAAAAGCAAACTGTAAGCTCATATAAAGCATATCGGTTGCCTTGACAGCTTGAGATGACCTAGTTATGGTGTGTCGAGGTGGGAGATAAAAATACTCCATTTGTGTATTGAATGATATTCAACAGAAAAGTGTTTACAGCTTGGAAAGGATATCTTTAAAGGATAAGAAATAATTTACAGTTTGTAGAAAGTGACAATTGGTTAAAAAAGGAGGTTTGGAAAAGAGGTGAAGTAATATTACGTTACATAGTGAGTGGTGAAGAATAATCAAATATGGAAAAGGTTATAAAGGACCCTTGGGTAGATAACAATGGAATTTTTACTCAAAGACACGCTTGTAGAGTTTGATTTACCTTTCACTGAGAACAAATTGATTTTGTATTTCAAAATGAATGCAGAACTTAGAAACTAAAATTGTGGACTTCTGGTGCGTCAGGCATGTGTGCTTATCTTGTTTTCACTTACTGCCAACAATTCCGATGGTGTTAAGAGTATTCAACTACGTAGGAAATAGGTTACAACATATATCAGCACAGCGCTTGAATAACTTAAATAAAATAATCTCCACATGTAATTTCTCCCCTCATTATTAGTAAAATGGAGAATAAATCGATGGAATCATCATTTTTAGCTATATGTATGCATCTCTTCTTAGGGTCATTGAGGATATATGTACATGTAGGACTACTTTCCTGAGTACCTCACTCAATAAACATTTTGTTAACATTTTATTTATCATGCACAAGCTTCGTCTTCAGTTAATAAATCGTAACTGAAAACCTCCCACAGTTTAACAGTCAAACATAAAAAGGGATGAAAGAAACTGAACTCTACATTTTATCCCATTAAAAGTTGACATTATCAGGAAATGATTTACACAGTTGGAAGGCATTTTTAAAAATTAATTTGTACACTTTTTGCAATCTTTTATGCCTAATGTAGTAAATTTAGGGTCGTGGAAGACAGCAAAAATGAATCTTACAGTGAATAGATAGCTATCAAGAAAACCTATTCCAGGCTTTTCTAATCATAGATAAGCAAAGTAGAAAGTGTACTGTCTGTTGAACAGTAATAAGAAAATTTATGGGTGTATACTTAGTAGTTGATAGACGTTTCCTTTTTTCTCTTTAAACGTAGTGCTGTTTTTTAGATGCTAAAGTTAGTCTTTATTAATGCAGCCTCAATATGGAATTCTTGGTAATATCAGTTTACTTCAATTCTGATTAGTTGCAATAATAATAATGGCAATAATAATAATAATAACAATAATAATGGGAGAACGTGTGTTTATGACAACAAGGAATGTCACTTGTCAGGATGAAATCAATGTAACATTCAAAAAATTAATATTTCACACTCAAAAACAACCTTATCTGAATTGTGATACAAAATATTATGTTGCTCAAAAATGACCAAATATATTACCAGATCTAACGGATGAGAACTTGGAAAGTAATGCTGAACAGAGTTATCGAACTTCTTCAGTTTTAATCCACCTCCCTAAGACTTCGGTTTGTAGCCAAATATGCATTAAAATACCACAAATTGGTAATAAACCTCTGGAACTACGTTATCCTGCTTTGACTTAGTCTTGACTTAGCCTTTAGGTAATTAATTCACATTGCGTCACATATCACTTGTAACCCCTCTAAAGCTTCCCTAACCACATTCCACAGAGTAAATCTTCTAGATTTTATAATGTTGCGAATGTTTTGAGAAATGTCCCCAGACACCAGTGTTGCAGCATCTTCCTCAAACAAACTGGCAATGGACGTAGATGTACCAGGATATGACATGCTTCTAAAGAACAGACATACTGTACTATGAAGTCCGTCATCATTTCCATCTGCTTCAGATAAAGCCATAACCAAAGTAAAATTGCGACTACGAGCGCGTTCGTAACAATATTAGATTTTACCAGCATAATCTATAATAATCTACGTCAACCATATGAGAGTGATGATGCCCTCTGATAGGAAACAATTCTGGAACATCCTACCCACTGTAACATATATTCACGAATGTACAGCTTAGTAAATGACTTTATTGAAAAGAAAAAAACTGTTTTTCGCTGAAACCACCTCTTGTCTTTTCCTATGATGTAAATGAGAATGAAACATGAGATGGGCAATAAAACCAACATTGTTACGCAATACGATCAACTCGTCACTTGACACTCTTCAAAAGCAGTATAACTACTGAACAAACAGCATAGCTTGATGTACGGACATCTTGGAACTCATAACACCAGAAATAACGTAAAATATTTTTCAGATTAACAACGTTTACGAACGGGAAACTGCGGAATCCATGGATGACCACGAAATCAAGAAAGTCGACCTTATTCAGACAACTCAAGGTCAGGCAGATAGTTAAATTTCAGTTACAGTTACGCACTTTCTGATTTCTTGATTTGACTGCGACAGCTCTGGCGTTTTTAAGAAGTCGAAATCCTAACCCTTTTCGTCAGTTGACACTGTTTATTTTGGTCAACTGAAAACAGATATTTGCATTGTGATAGGCATCTGTTTGATGAGACTGATTGGGATTGTCAAATTTCCCCAACACATTTTTAGAAAAAGTAGATTTTTATTAATATTTCATGGAAAACTTCGAATAGGTGCTTTCCATGCATAGCAGAACATAAGTAGGTAGGATTTATTAAGAGGTGAATAACAAGCTTTGATTAGAAGATGCAACCAGAAGTTTACTTGACCTTTAATGAGTTATAGCAAAAAAGCAAGGCAACAGGTTTCATGTGTATGAAATTCAGACAAGCAGTAAGCTGCAAGCAGCCCCTCGTTTACGAATTTTGCAAATCAACACATGTGGTTTGTATTTACATTGTAACAAAATATTTTGCTTTACGAAATCTCACATGTTCACCGTTTTCCTCATGTTTTAGTTCTTGGTGAAGATTTGTGCTACTTTACATTTTTGCCAACATTCATTTTGGTCGCATAACTTTAGTTCTTAGCTTCGTATGAAACGTTTAGTTAAGCACAAAAATCCACCTTTTATGAATTTCAGATCGCTGACATATGACTTCTAGATTCGAAACTTTTACTCCCTGGTTTTAATAAATAAAATGTAGCAGATAGTTGATTCCTGGAATTTTTATCCATCTATGAGATTAAACTAAAATATGATTAGTAATTGGATTAAATTGTAAAACTATATATTAGTGTAGAGCCCAAGATGAAGACCTAATTGTAAAGGAATATATTTCTTTTCTCAGTTAGTCTTTTCCTATATGTCTAAATAGGAATATTCAATGTATTAAATATGAACTGTTGGCCAGTCTTTGAAAAAAGCAATGAAACGGTATTGTTAGTCCACTGTTAGCATAGATTGAGTGGATGAAACATTTATTTCCAAAAAAATATTAGTTCCAAAAACTGTCGCTTTTTCCACTACTAAGTGTTTATCTCATTATAATTTGTTATAAATGGAATCAAAGATTGAAACAGGCTCTATCGTCTACAGAAAACAAGGAAATTTATATGGGAATAATGCTAATGTAATATCTTAATGTTGTAAGTAGATATCTCGATTTCAGAAACCTTCTCTATGGTATCTAGGACTGTCGGGTGAGAACAATTTATTTCGTAGGAGCTGATTTGTTTATCAATTCATACGGCAAACAATATTTCGTAGGCCAGCTATCAAGAATGAGCTCCTGTAAGTTACAAAGTGGCTAAAAGTAACTTCCATTTAAGGTAAACAGCCTTTCAAAATATCAGAACAGTTCACATAATCAGTGGCTATCCTGATGATGGCAAACATAACTTTTGTTTTTTCTTTCCATGTGTTTAAGATCAGTTTAAAACAAACTTGTGTTTAATGAACAATGGCTGCTAACAATCTACATTACTGTTTGTTTTCAAATCAGTTGAACCCTTCGTAATTTAAATGTCAATCAGTGTTATGTTGATACACAGAAATGTTTTTTATTCGTTTTCCTTTGCGTAAAACCTTTAACATGTAACTCGCAATAAATTATTATAATATTTCATTTCATAGTTTCTGTTGCTATCAGCAAATTACTTTCATATGAAATAAAAGTGTACTTGAGACACTAGATGGTTACTTCACTTTGATATTGCCTGACGCTCAGGTAAGTCCTGATGTTCAAAATAATAACGATAAGTTCGTTTGATTAACTCTTTTGTCCGCAAAAATTACTTCTAATAATACTACATTTAGCTTTAACTCAAAGTTGATGATTCCTTTTATTGATTCTGTGTGGAAATCTATTGGATTGATAAGACAGTAGGCACATACCTCTTTGAAGGCGAATTTTTCAAGCATGCTATGATTACTCTAGTTCTGTTTTGAAGCTAGAAGAGAGCAGGTAGCGTACCAAGGACGTAAAGAATATCGTTCGATGAATGAATAATGTAATATTTTCACACAAGAACAGAATTTATATGAATCATTCATGTCAAGGGATTTATTTGATCTGGTGAGTAAAGTAAATTAAAATGTTGCCTACATGATTATTGCCATCAAAACATGTAGGAACTTTTTGCGAAGAAATCTATTTTTGGGTTATATTCGTCTGAATAGCTGTTCTGTTGTGTATAAATAAAATTATTGTCTAAATCTCACAACAAGGAACGGCAACCCAGTTTTCAAGATTATGGCTTTTGGTAGGCTATGTTTAAGACTACAATCTAGCAACATAATTATAAAAACCATTCCATGCCACTTCACGAAAACATTGAAGATATTTAAATCTGATAGCGCAGACAAAGAGAGATATTGTCGAATACATATTGGTTCGCTGAAATCTGTTTCGATTCTACCTTTTTATCGTCAGTGAGTCACAAGATTGAACCAAATACATGAAGAAAATGAATTTTTCTGATAGATATTACCATTACACAGTCACACCAATAGAAATATGTAGTCATTTCGATTGCTTGTTTATCTCATGAACACTAGTATGTGAACACAATCAGAGTTAGGCCGCCGTGGTTAAGCTGTTTTCTGACAAAATATTCTTTTATCTTACCCTTTTTATGAAACTACAAAGTGAGCTTTTGTAACAGGAACCGTAAATGAAGTATTACTATCAACTATCTACAAGTTATTCACTAACCTAATCCTGACCGAGTGTTTTGGATGACCAGACGTTTTCAAACGAATCTATGCAATCGTGGTACTTATAGTGTGAATGTTAATTAAGCTGGATGGCGCTTTTACTGTATACATTATCATCCATAATCTTTAAGAGATACAGTTTATCTAAAGACCTGATATTATTTGCTTGAATGCAACAACAACAAACTACTCTATTTATTGAGGTATTTAACAATTTTCTTGTGACTAATGAAAATCCTTGTTAACATTGCATTTTACATCTTCCACTAGGGACTTTAACACGAGACAATTCAAGTACTTCTAATGAACTATACACGATAAAATAGATTGGATGTTTTTGAACAGTAAAGATTACAGTAAACTGTATTTTCATTACATCGAAAAATTTATTTTGAAAGACAAAGAAATAAAGATAAAAAGATTTGATGTTATGTAGATTTTTAGGTGTCTAGATTTGACATAGATGTACCTCAGTACCATCAAATCTGCTGAGTTGTCTATTCGAATGAATTCGATTTCAGCAGTTACGTAACATACAAGTTATGTGGCTAGGAGACTGAAAGGATAGCTTTTTGTTCAAACATGAATGCGGTTCTCAGCGAGGAAATGAAATAATTTTAGTCATACATTAAAACTTATTGAAAAGCGATAAAGTATTTGAAAAAAATATATGAATATGAAAACAGGTTCTTCAGGAAAAATGTGCTTGTGTCAGAAACGAATTCTTATCACGTATATTATTCTCACCGGACTTTGTAGCACCATTCAGCAAACGTCACTCTGTGAATAAAAGTAACCGGCATTTGATGAGTTTGGAGACAAGCATTGCTGTTCTGCTTTACAACGTTGAAAACATTTTACCCAGCTAATAAAAAGTAGGTGTTGCCAAGGTATGTGCCTTAGGTAGCTGAACCATTTCATTAGACTTAGGGAGGTAGGTGTAAAGAACAATTTGATTAGATGTATTATGTCCTCTGCAATCAAGTCAAGTAGAGGCTTGTAGTGGTTTGTTGAGACTAAATGAAAATATTAGTTCATAGTAAGTACAAACTAGTTGATAATAAGCAAGTTACCATATAGTGTTTGCAAGATATCCTTTTGTGATTCAAATATTGTTAATTACCGCCTAATTTTTAAAGGGAATTTTATATCAAACACTCAACTTATGAACAGGCATGTAAAAGCGCACCGCTACCCTACTCTGAATCAATATCCGTGACAGCATAAAATTTCAATTCAAATTTTTGATGTACTTACTGTTTAAAGTGTAAGAAAACATCCGCCAGCTTTCACAGTCGAAGAACTGTCTCCTAGATAATTTGCTTGATAACATTGATAAATCACTTCAATTTTTCAAATACTTATCTCTGTTAACCTTATCTTATTCAAACTTCATGAACTTTTTCCCATGTAAAAGCATATACGTGGATTGTCAACAGATAAAGAGGAGACTAATCAGGAATCAACAGTATGCCAATTTTCAAAGTTGCATTACAGTAGGCAAGAAAAGTAGAATAACTCACTGATTGTAAAAAAGAGTCCGACGAATCTGTTCGGATTATGAAATAAATAATAAGCTAAAAGCATTCCAAAAAATGATCAAAGTGAATCGTTTTCCTTTAGAATTAATCAAGAGAAATGAGAGGCGTAAAAATCTTGGATCAAACCCTTACGAATCTGAGGAAAACATTACTAGATATTGAATATGAAGGTATTTAACGGTCGGTTAAGCCTTAAGTCGGGTAAAGCCCTTCCTGCCAAACTCTGGATTATTTTCTCCAGTCATGGTGTGTGAACAATAAACCACTTCCCTAGGCTACATTCATGCTTCTGCCGATTCAACCTCACATTTGGATCTCGTTACATGGGGAACATAAATTATGTTTAATTTAGACGTATCCTAGAACATTATTCTGAATTATCGTGACAAAAATGTGTAATGATCTACAGCTTGATTATAGAACATGTAGTTATCTCAGGTCACTGAACCAAAAGAATCCCCCTTGAAAGTTATTTACATAGTAAAATCCTGCATTCAAGATGAGTGCAACTTACATGCTAAACATAGCACAACCCTTGGCGATTCGTCAGTTTACAACTGTTTTATGTCCTAGAAAGTCACCTTCAAACTTTAATTTGAGTGGTCATGATCTCCCTAGTATTTTTTAAATTATTATTTTCATCCTCTAAGCTTTAGTTTACAATTTTAATGTAAAATTCAAAGAAGTCCGTGTCTAAAAGGTAGTGAGGTCTCTACCGGTGCAATTGCTAGACATCTAATGGGAACAGGATATCAGGTAAATGTATCTCAATCCTTCAGCGTGATTAACAAACAAAGAACGCTCCCCATCAAACAATTCTGATCTTCCCATGTGCCCAGAAAGACACTTTACTTAGCCTTTCTTTACCAATTTTCTATATAAATAATCAACCTACTAGCTCTTTGAAAACCCTTTCTCTTACCCACCAATTTGTGTGTTGTCCCTTTCTTCAACGGCTCCAGAATTTCTTACAACATCAGTTATAAATTCCCAGTGATTTTGAAAAGATATGTGATTACTGATTCAGTTTTCCTTTGACTCACTACATGATTGTTAATCCTGGATTTCGAATCTTTATTTATTTTTACATATTTAGATTATGGTATGTCATCATTACTAATTATCCTTCATTTCACTTGTAGACTGTCTGCAGTCAATGAAATACTGTGAGATAAAATGAGCTTATTTTTGTTCTTGCACTGTTTAGTTTTTCCAGGTGATTATGCAATGATGTTGTGATTCTGAAAAGATTTAGAAGCGAAAATTCTAAAAGGGATTTTCGACAGCTATTAGCCACTGGTTAACTATTAACCATCTTGTAATTCTGTAACTAACTTTTTCTGATTGTGCTGGCCTGTCAATGCTGATTAGCCTACATATTTTTTGTTACTACAAATATAAAGGCTTGGCTTTTGTAAGTGATTTACCGAAAAGAGAAGTTTCTTCCTTGAACCGTCTTCTGTTAATTTTCCATTGACTAATGGGTTTTTTGTATTGACAAATAAACGAGTGATGCGTATACCATAACTATGGGTTGTAATTCACTTTATGTAATGGAGTATTTACAAGTATTATGCAGCGAGATTAGGACCGATAAAATATGTGAGTAGGTCATGACAGAAATCAAATTCAAGTTAAATTGTTAGGATATATAACTTCATCCTGATTGATATACTACTGAAATGGAATATAGTAGAAAGTGAATACAAATGTTCACAGAAAATCAAATGAAAGTAACTAATTGTTATGTACATAGGTAAACAGACAAAAGTGAGGTAGCTATATCACTTTTGAGATATTCTGGGTAAAAGGAAGATAGAGTGTTTAGGTGAACTCTTTATGGCCACAGTTCCAATGTCACAAATTCTTTGTTGTAACCGAATCAAGTATCTGAATAATGCAAAGATGCCTTTATGCAGTTTATATGGAATCTGATAAAATACTGAGTTCAGTGAGTTTATACTTACTGAGTGGTTAGTCCCGATTTGCTGTATATTTATAGAAGTAGTGTTTCTTTGAACTTATTTTTTACTCAAACAAATATAAAAGCACGAAAAAGAAAAGATAAATACGAGATTCAGTAATAAATTAACTTCAAACCGAGTACAAAATGTAGAATAAGCCCATAATAATTCTCTTTTACTGCAATAATGTTGATATTTAATATGCTTTTGTAATCGTCGGCACGAAAGTCCTAGGGTAGATTGCTTTTTTACCTGAACTAGTTTGGCTGCAGGGATCAAATACTTAAATATCATGCATTAACATGAGATCCTTTGTTGATAGAAGTGTAGTTAAAACGTGATTAGATCATATAATCAAGTTGGAAGGGTATCGAGGCCGTTACCCAGATATTATTTGTTCTAATTTTGCAGCAACCTAGGTTTTCATTTCTCCTTCAATTATAACCCGGTATTCATGGCATGTATAATGATGGCTTAAACTTTCACTAATCTGTTTATAAAGGTTGATAGAAGCTTTTTTCATTGGAAGAGATGATAATTTGGCTCACAGAATTCATGATATAGCGTCAACATTTCTTTCAAATACAAACAGAGTAAAAACAAAATACTGGAAATATAAAAACATGGGAATATGCATACTTTAATGACTTAAAGGAATGTAATACATTCACCAAGAAATTTGAGTGCAAAACAATTATTGATAATAATCAAAGTTACTTAGCGTATATATGCTTGGATTATTATTGTAGTATTTTTTACTTGTTATGAAACAGGATAAAAAAAACTGTTTGACTGTGTAGTAGTAGTAGTAAAAATGTAACGGTAACGAGTTTTAGTAAGAGTCACGAAACCACAACTCATTGTGCAATCATTTCTAAAAGCAGAGCTAAAAAGTAAGAAGATAAATACCGCAGTCAATGATAAACGAATGTCAACTTCCGTGATTGAACTTGAACACTGACAACCACCTATTTTTGAATACACTGACTGTTTTCAATTCACCTAGTAGCAAATTATTCCTAGAATTTGAGTGAACTAGGATCGTAACGTTCATGGTGCCAGGTAATGGTTGAGGGCAAGATAAAAATCTGCCTTACTTTAGGTCATCACTCCGTACCATAAATACTATCTAAGCAAGCTATCGGCTACGTAACTTAGTCTTACTGATAACTTTCCTGTTTTTTTTAATCATTCTTAGTGCACTCCAGATATAGGTTTCATACATTTTATTTATCAGGCGCCCGACAAAAATCTTTTAAGGTTGTTTTTGATACCTTAATGTATAACTATTGCAAATGTGCTTATCGTACTGTGTCACGGACCATCCCTTTTTTATTCCAGCATACATACTTAGGCATAAACAAAAGGAATTTATAAATACGAATCGGATTCACAGGAGCCAGATATTTGTCAAAACTTAACTGGTTAACTGGATATTTTCTTTTGCATGGAAAAACTGATTTTGCTACCGTAAAAGCGGTTTTCAGAGTAGGTGTCATTCGCTCACTTACCTGTTATCAATCAGTCACTCTTTTAGCTGGGACAAAGTAACGCAAGTATATTCTCAGAACTTCTGAACCCAGTTGCATGTTTTCCTTTCGCTGTGCATTTCTGACAGTAGTTGTTTTCTAACGGTTTTCCGTCGTTGGCATAAATTCTTCTGGTCAGTTTATCTGATGAATAAACTTCTCCACCCCCATGAAACAGAACTTTGACCAATGCTTTGTTGTAACCTTTAGTCTAAGGGCTGTTAAAACGACGACAGTATCCATTTCAGTTAATGTTTCTGTAGACATACTTCTGGATTATCAACTTCTATGTCAGTGATCATCAGAGTTCTGAACTTAAATCATTTTTCTTTTGTTCCATCTCTAAAATTATTACCAGTTTTGCTTTTTTAAAAGTTTCTGTTAAACTTATGGCATCCTGCACCCTATGACATAAAAGAATCGTTACATCGACTCACCTTTTCTACATCTAAGTTTGCCTGGTAGTTGAACGTACCATAGTCTTCTGCAAGTTTGCGATATGTATATCTCCAAAGAGGATCACAACGAACTTTTCAATGCTGCCTAATTAATTTGGCAATATATACTACCACAGTGACGAAATTCAGCACTAATAGTACACGAAACAGGGTAGATGATTTGATTTCACTCCTCGCATAAGTTTTCTCTTTTGAGGGGTGATACAGAGTAAAATTTACACCCTATAGTGGTTTCAGTGGTTGAAAATAATCAGATATCATAAGGTATAATCGAAATGTCTTGAATATTAGTTTTATTTATTCCTTGTGTGAACTCAAGTATATTCTTTGGAGAGAAAATGAAAACACATGTTTGTAATTAAGCTTATTAAACTTTGCCTTAGTCAGTGGTTGTCGATCATCCAAGCCTGATTTAGAATAGACTAGCAACTTATTTTGAAAGCATCACAGACGTGGTTTCATTTCCCTCTACCTGTTTCATCAACAATTATTTTGCTCATTAATAATTCCTGAGATAGTTCAGATTCATGTGTCAGAAAAAAGTAGCACGTAAAAAAACTAAACATTTTAGATAAGAAACAATATTCACATCATTTATCCAAGACAAATCCAGAAAAATATAATGCAAGATCAAATGAGACATTTTATTTCCTGTGTGTGAGAACAGGGTCGATTTCTGTATAGACACTTCACCAACTAAACGGAAATCACACAACCCTTAACTAGGTGGATTAAGATAACTGAACAACATTAAACAAACAATACTTGTGAGTCAAGAGACAGGATAAAGGGTTGCTAGATTTGCTTGTATCGATCTAATAAATCTAAATTCTTACAATTACAAACAAGCTATCAAGCCATCTGATACATTTGTCAGTCATCTGGAACTTTACAAGAAGTACACACTTAATTGACAATCTTAGGATAGATATACAATACAAACTAAAATCAAAGTCATTTCCTCATGCAAACATTTATTCATTTATGAGCGTGTGAATTATTACGAGGCATTTTTTACAGAAGTATCGAAAGTAGACATTACCGATCACTTATTATTCATTTCACAAAGATATCTTATTTTTGAATCATTCTTACACAAAAAGCATATAACTCCTGTAATGCAGTAAGGCTTGGTAAAAAAACTGCGTGAAGAAACATTTCCTACCATTTTCTCAGACATTTACTGTTGTATTTCTACCTCGAACAAAGACATTTATCCGCTAAATGTTAGTAAGCCGGCAACTTGTCATTGCAGGCCAACGAATAGTAAAAAGCTTAATTGCTTCCGAAAGAAACTGAGTTATACCTAGTTTCTAACAATTTTATAATTGAGGACAGAAAAGTAAGCAAACCTCTATGACGAGTGTAATTATGACATTCGATTTGTTACAGTAACCAAGGTTTAGAGATAAACAAACAAAATAAGAGGATGGGTCGAATGTAGACTGCATCTCGGCGATAATATTGCTGAGTGAGGGGAGAATTAAAGAGACCGACCTTTATATATATAAAAAATTGAAAGTATAACTGACATGTAAGCTTGAGGCTTATCTTCATCTGATGTTCAGACGTTTTCTTTGCAAAGGCGACAACTGCGCACCATTTTATTCATCCTGAGAAAAAGTTTGTTAATTTAATATACTCAAAATTGACCAGATTTTTAAGAAAAAAAATTGGTGAGCAACATGAATTTCATTCTAGTTTGCATGATGACTGCTATGAACGTATTTTAGGGAAATCGATTTTTGCATAGGTGACAAGTGAATGAGTAAACTCGAATGGTTACCGAAATTGATTACTGGCCCCTAACTTGTTCCGAGATCGTCTCTATGTCATTACGTAACGGATGTGATACTTAATGAAACATTGAAATTTCTTTTTTTTTCGGTGGGTAATAGCAAGTTATCTAGAAGCGTTTGGTTTGAGTTCTGTTACAACCCCGTTTTTATATTCCATCTCAACTTACCACCATATACAAACACTACTAGTCTTCTGACAGACATTGTTTTAAGCTTATATACAACCAAATAGAGGCGAAATAAATTCGAAATCCCACAATAATTAACATAGCAGTTATTGCTAAAACTCATGATGGATTTCATCTTATGTCTAACGGTGAATTTGAAGAGTGGGCAGGATAACGGTTGTGATCTGCCACTGAGGTGTATACTAATTGACGATTCTTTTTGAAAAAAATGAGGAACGTTCCATTACGATATGAAATTGATAGGTCTGAATACCACTGATTCTATGCAGACCACGCACTGGTTGTTTGTTATAATGAAGCTATTAAAAGAAAACTTCTATAAGTGAATACAAATAATATTTGGCTCTGTCTAAATCATAAAAAAATGATTCTTACATGCAAAGACTGCATACGTTATACAATAAGAAAATCAAGAAGACTTTATGGCGAAATGTTTATCGAAGTAGTCTAATGAAGAATACATCTCCAAAAGTTTGCGAAGTAGAAAAAACTTTCCTTTTGAGAGGATCATTCTCTTGACTATACTTTCGTTATTATGTAGCAGAGATGACTGAACATCCCCAGGCAACTCCCGACCAAAGGTCAAAATAACTTGTGCCACAATGTATGTATTAGCCTGCGTGGTCCTATGGAGCCGAGTATACCAGCCGTACCCTGCGCTGGCTTGTGAAAAATGCTCGTGAGCACTCTTCAGACTGGCTGACAAGAGAAGAATGGAAATGTATCTTTAACTCCGTAACAAAACACGTGATAAATTCAAGACATCTGGCTGCTTTTGATAAATCCTTTAAATTTTTGTGCAAAGTGCGACCAAGCCCTTCGGAAAGAGTGAGGTTGAAACCTAGGCATTTCTCAAGCACTAACAATTCAAAAGTTTGAACCACCACTAACGGTTCAAAAGGAGTGTGTAAAACCTTCCATCTCTGCCGTAGTCATCGTAGAGGATGGATTACTCTAGATATTTCTCAAAATGATGGAACTATTTTTACTTTGTTTTCAATTTGTTTATTTCACAATTTTGGTATCTATAAATAATACGTCATCTTCCTTTGTCTTGCATTTTATTTCGGTCTTTGATAAGGAATAACGTTGGAATGTTCTATCGTCCATATATGTTCACGAGTGTATAACCGAGGGGATGATTTCGTCTGAAAGGTTTTTTCTTTTCTGTAATCGTCATCTCTCCATTCCAAACATCAGCAGAACCTTGTAGCAGGGTGTAAACGGACTGCATGTGTAAGAATTTCATTTCTAAAGCTTAAGTCATAAGGGGGTATAGCCCCTGATATGTTGACGTATTCGTTAAGAGGATCGCTTGAAAAGACTCTCAATGCGGTCAAAATGCACATCAAATTTTCAATCTGACCGATAATTATAAAATGTGTTATGCATAAATTACCAATCACAACGGCTTAAATGTGGGAATACCAGTTTACACGGTGTTGTGGTGCGAATTATATAAATGAACATATACCAACTTGGTTTCGAAAAAGAGCTATAGGATCCATCGATATCATCGCTGTCTCACCTATTGGATTACAAACATCAGACTGAAATCGTCGTGCCTCCTCTGTGACACAACAAGTGATGAATAGTCGTCGAAAAAAGACGGAAATACGTCTCTTTTGCACATTGGAGGCCATTAAGATTCACATTAATTGCCCTCTATTTCTGTCACAAATAGCGACATGGGTTTTTGGAATCCTCTGCTTTTCTTATTGCTCGATTTCATGTGATATATATGCGTGGTAAAATAAATCAAAGTTTGCATTGACCGCAATATGAAATCTTCTGAACTTCGGTATTTTCTGTAAGTTGTCTCAGGTGAAGTAGTTTTTCATCTATGCTGTCCAAGTTTTTTTGGAGATATAACCTTCTATTAGGCAGTTTCCAGAATTTGTTTACATGGATTTAAAATTTATTAACACCGAGGGCAGACACTTCTTTAGTTTACAGTGTGCAGGTGTGTATAAACTCACAAAGGTATGTTACTAATAACAAGTGAGTATACTAATCGACATAACAGCAACTTCCGATATAAAGATATACGTCATTGAAGTTTTTTTTACAATTTTAAAACATTTTGCGATGGTTGTCCTGTGTTCCGTTTCAACTTCTTTGTGCACGCATACAACTGCCTAGATAATTTAATATACGCGCAGGAATATCCAAGAAAAAGTTGACAAGAGAATATTCCGGAAATATGATGATAAATTAGAGTAAATGAATTAGTAATGAGAAGCTTATCGTTTTAACTTTATGAATTCACATCTCACAAAACACATAACAAATTTACGCTTTACCAATAATGACTGTTAGTAGTTTGAGTATAAATTATAATTGTGTATGTGTTTTGATGACTGTGAATAAAGCTTCTTGTTATGTTGTGTAGTTTGTACACTTGTAAAAGATCCTCTGAACCACAAGTAAGTGTTTAAAGAAACTCGTGACATCTGAAACAGTACTTTCCTCTTTCATATTGCTAAACTAAATTTATGTCTGTTTACAAGAAACCTAGCAACTTAGCGTATACATAAATTTGCTATTACTGGGCTGCTTTCGTCGTTATGTATAACTGTATGCCATGACAATTTTAGCACAAATGCACAAAAGCAGAAATGAGCTTAGTAATGGCCATGGGGTTTACACCACGAACTGAGGTAGCAGCAGATAAAGTAATGTTGAAAGTTAAGCTACACCTAACTTCCACAATCCTTAAGTTTCAGAATAAAAAGTATACAAACAAAAAGGAGTTACCATGGAATCACCAATATCCCCTTTCATCTTAGACTTATTTATGGTTAGTTTGGAAGGGATGGTTGTCAAAAACTTTAATCTTTCTCCAAAAGTACGGTTTCGATACGCAGATGACACGTTTATAGTCTAGAAACTAGGGCGAATACTTGGCTTCTTCACGCAAATAAACTGAGTACTCAGTACAATCCAGTTTATCTAGGAATTAGAAAATAGTGAAAGGGAATTGGCGTTGTTGGATTTTAGAATAAGATGAACAGAAGACAGGAGTTTAGACATTAATGTCTATGGAAATCTTCACACTAAATCGTTATTACACTTCAAATCACCTCACCCTATGTCAATTAAACCTCGCCTGGTAAACTGTTTAAGTAATAGGGCCAAGAAACGCTCCAGTAAAGCAGACCTAAGTCAAGAAGGTAGATACACAAAGGACACATCATCAGTTATCTTCCCAAATTAATTGATTATTTTCTTGGGAGTCCTAAGAAAAATATGGCTCATATTAGTAATACAGGTGTTACTAGTAGTAATACTAATATTCATAAGAGTAGTGTCAATGCTGAGAAGAAAGAATTCAGAAACTTTACAGTATTATCTCAAAAGAAAGGCACCCTAGATACATTGCTTAGGATTTCCAATAAGGCAGGGATTAGAGGGGCATTCAAACCTACCAACAAGTAGAAATAAGCTTTGGTGGTTAAAAAGTTCTATTAATCCGATTAGGCAGAATAATTTAGTTCACCAAATCTCTTGCGACGATTACAACGTCAAATAAGTAGATGAAAGTAGTTATTCAAGGTCATTAGGCTATCCGAGTACAAAAACCTAGGTAGATCATATTGGTTGATCCAAGTAAAATAAGGGTTCTGGAAAACATCGCGACCATAGCTATGCATGCAAATGCACACAACCACGTAACAGGATGGGACAGTATAAAAGTCCTTAAAGCTAACCTAGCGGGATATTGGAAGAGATTGATAGTCAAGTCTTTGTTTATCGAATGAAAAGCAAACACATGCAACTAAATGACTCGGCACCTGTTACAGGTATTTAGATAATCCTATTCCCTATGCATAAAGGAGGCAAGAAAATCAGAACTATATAAACACTGTTTCAAAGTTATGGAGTTATCTTGATATTACTATGGACAATAAATTATATCCGAGACGTAATTCAGCAATTAATGCTGTTCCACGGTGATATATATCTAATAAATCAACTGAAAGGGAGTAATGTTTTAGCATAAGTTGGACACCATGAATTGAAGCAGTAAAGCACTAAATCTAAGCAATTCTATTGCACCACAACATATAACTCTAGTGGTGTAAATTCATACTGTTGTGAACGGTACCACTTAAAGAGTGTATAATGCCTGGACATAGATATTCACTTGGATTATATGATTATGTTGAAAATAACTGAATACCAAAACCGTCTTTATGGGTTCCTTTTGTCACTAATGCTATAAGCATAAGAATTTGTGGTAAAATAGATGTTTATCTAGTGTAACATGGCATTATGAAGACGAGTCAAACATGTCGACTGCTTGTAATGAAATGTTGGAATATTGCCCAACCTATGGTGAAATTATGACTAAAACCGATCTGAAACTCAAACACTGTGTATATACTAAAAAGTGATATTTTCTTGTTCGTTTTATAACTAGCTGAATCTTATGATGTTATGATAGGGTTTAATAACCAAACTTCTGCACCATTCAGGACCACTAAAATATTGTGGATTTTTCAATAAATATCAGTGTGATGATGACTGTGAACTGGCTTCTCGCATGTTAAATTCATAATGTGAGGATAAAATACTTACTTGTTATTATTTATATTGACTTGTTATATGTATATGAGGTGCCAGATTATGTAGCTTATATGAGAATATAATAAAAAGCAACAACACAGTAATATTACACTGTAAAAAAACAAAACTAACTCGAGTTACGATAAATGAAATACCATACTCATTAAAGTGCCTAGTTCAATTCTTGTTGAGATTCGAATATCCTGTGGGTTTGAGCACAAGCTGTAATGAATTTAATCCTAACCCATTTTCCTTCTTAATGTTATTCTTATAGGGTAATCGCTAAACAGTTAGTAGGGCAGAGGTAAAAGTTTATCAAGCTTACCCGTTATTTTTCCCACTCGTTACTGTAGGCAATCACTAGTTTCTGTCTCTCTTCTTGAGTCAGATATCTTTCAAAGTGGTTTATCCAGCTGCTCCTTTTTGGAAATAAGTAACGGAAGGATTTTGACAGTAAAATTCTGTTACATTGAAGAGTGAAAACTCCATCGGAAGAATACTTTGAGGAGAATGGCGTAGAATGGTGGGTTTCACATCATGCTCTTCATAAGATATCCGTGTAAATTACAAAATATCTTTACCAGAACAGTAACCCGACATCTATCATTCTGCTATAATAGATAATGTTAATTGCTTTTGAGTTTATGCACTATCACTTTTTTATGAAATACACATTGCTAGGTTGCAGACACAATAAAGAATACAGTTATTGGCATGAAGGTTCAGGTTTTGAATCTTTTATAAGCTAAATGCAGAAGACGTTGAACATGATGAACCAGAATGTTAACTGCTTACCTCACCAAGGTTTCAAAACAGCAAGCCCTTTATTCAAATGAAATAACAATAATAACAGAATAATTGAACGGTCACAACTTTTTATTACCGATGTTCTTCAGCATATGTATCATACTGTGAGTTAGAAAAGATTTGTTTCTTAGCTCGGTAGAGCAATCAGCCAGTGATTCCTAGGCTGCAGGTTCGAATCCTACCACTTACCAGACTTTCATTGCCACTTCAGCCACCACTCAGTATCAAAGTTATTTTTCTTGCAGTCATCAGTATTTATAGAAGATATCATTTGGTAATACAAAGTTCGTAAATTTCGTTGTAAAAATATTGTACCTAAAAATATCCTCATCAAAATTCTGCACTGAATGGCACACAGTTTGTACAATAATTTAAACTGACATGTTCGGTATTGATATGAAAGTCAAAATAACACTTTATGCTGGAGAACAGATATTACTTCCGTGGGTATGAACTGAGAATTCATCAAAAACTTTGGTCTTTGTCCTCATATCTTATCAACTGTAGTTAACTTTTGCTATTTGTTGAAAGTTGCGAGTTCCTCACTTGTTTTTTGACAAGATAACTTTTGAGTAGTAGAATTTATTGAGATTAGTCAAGACTAGTAACAGTTATTTGCCAGATAGTATACTGAAAATGAGATAAAGAGAGACTGAACAAACTTTTAAATGATTTTTCATTGCGAACAGCTTTCCAAAAATGATGTGAACGGTGACCTTCTGTCTTTTATGATTTGCTAAGTTGAACTAGGAGCTATTCAAAAATAATACTTTTCATTTAGTGTTCATGTTTGATTCGCAAAAATGCAACAGTGAATACACATGTAAGTCATGATATAAAACTTCAGGTTTATGATCTGTATACTAAATATAATGCTAGTCTTATCACAAAAAGAGAAACTCCCCAGTTAAACAATCATCTGCTTCACCATTCCTATAATTTCAAAAAAACCTCAGGCCTTGGCAACCGGGAATGTAGGATGTTATTGATAGTAAGATCAGATTCTTCTTCGAATACTATGTAGTCTACACTCAGTCTGTTTGAAAACAAATGATCTTCATGCCTTTCTTTTCAATCGTAAGATAATCCGTTAAGGTAATTTTACGACATTGTGCAGTCGACTGCTCCAAACTTTAGTTTCACTGGGCTTCTTTTGTTATAATATTTCATTGGATTCGAAAGTATGAACTGAAGTTTGGTCATGTATCTATATTTACCGCAGAAAACCACCTTCAGTATTTTGTTATACAACAACCTACAAACTTTGAAGTGGAATAATGAAAGTTATACACCTGCTCCTCTTACTCTGAATAAATATTTTTTATGATTTTTGAACTATTATCATAGTATCGTGTTTTACGAGGGGAATTATCCCATATGTAATATCGTAATGACATAAACATCTAGGTTTTGCTGCTGAAACCCTTCCATTGTACTTTAATCAAACTATCTTATAACACTAACTAAGCATATGAAAGTGTGAACTCCGTGTGCTTATTGAAATAAGGCTGCTACTTTAGGAGATAGACATTGAGCGGTCATTCTAGAGGGATACTTTACAACACATTTGGTGTGAATGTCAGTTTCTCCTGTCAGTCTTTAATATCTATACTTTTAACAGGATATTAATTGTGCAAGATTGACCAGTAGAAATAGGACTACTTAGAACGCATTAGTTTGAAGCGTTTTAAAGCCAAGTATCCTTTCATAACCACCATTTTCAGATGAAGTATAGTGAATGTTAGAACTCTTGAATTATATCACAAAATATCCCATGATCAGGGATATATTTCCTAGGTAACTCTTTAGAAGAATAGGGAGCTAACGGAATGGAAACTGAATACGGAAAACTTTTAGCTAGTAAAATGTTGGATAAATATGCAAATTAAATCTCTGCTACTGGCACTTGAAGTATTGAAAGGTCTACGGCATTCTAATCAATAAGGTGCACCACATAGAACGGCACCCTTGCACTTCTCAACTGATTTGGGCAGTTTATTTGCTTCCAGATATCCTGTGCAGTGAATGCGGATGATTGTATGCATGAAGCAGAGTAGTCTCGCTGTCAGTAGTAATCGTTTTTATGAGTAAAGGAAAACAATCAGCTCCTGTGTTTCGCATTCCTATATGGATTATCTTTCTAACAGGTAAGAGAAGGCATGCGAGCTAGGAATTTCAAACTGTGTGGTGACCCACAAAGCCTACAATATTCTTCAGCTTCACTAGGTATCACAACCCAAGTGTGAGTATTGGGCCCAGTGAATTTACTCCTAATAATTGGCATTCAATACTTCCTTTTAGCCAAACCTGACTGTTAATTGTGGATCACTTCTGTACATTTTACGAATATATTTCAACACATGACTGACCGCAGAAACAATAGATTTGTAACATAAATACAGTTATTGTCAGCGGAATGAAGTTTCAATTAACTTCCAATTAAAAGAGTATAAGTTTTTAGTGTGTTCAAAACTGATTTCTGATTGACATCCATATTCATGATATGAATAAACAAAGAAAATGAACATACGATCCGACACCGTTCAAGAAATCATTCTGTATTATTATTGAGCTTTAAGGTCCTGGCTGTATTCTTGACGCAGGTCGGATGATATAAATTTCCATTCATTTGTGAAAAGTAAGCGTCCCATCCGAAAAAGTGACCTTTATGATACCGAGTTGGATCTCCAGCTGCATGGATGTGACTAAATAATAGCATTTTCATTTTTATATTATTTTCCTTGAGTAAGCCTATTCATTATTTAGTCAAGACGTAAATAAGAACCACGCAATACTAGTTCTAGACAGGCAGGAAAATCGGTGACAATCAAATTTAATGAATTAAAGACTCCCAATAACTGTACAAATGAATACACTACGTACGTCATCGTATTTTTGTGACGTAAAAAGGGAGAGATACAAAAATACTGCAACACACAACAACGAATAGTTTCAGCTGAATAATTTGATGAGTTGAACGAAAGTCAGTAAGGATCAAAGGAGGCAGAAAATTGATGATGAATATTAGAAGTAATAGAGCTGAATCATCACTGTGAACAGAGCAGTCCATCATCGAAGAAAACAGATAGTTGTAAAATAGGAACTCAATCCAATGGGGTGAAAAGTGATAACAAAAGAAAGTTATGTCGAAAGCAACAAGTAAAGACAAAAAAAGGAAGAATTAGCTGAAATTACCAAGTAATTCTAATCTTTCCCTAGTGAATTTAAAATAACCTCAATTTCTGTTTATAGTTAGCAACTCAGTTCCCGGAAATACCTAGCAAAGGTTCTTGAAAATACCGATATTTTCTTATTTTGATGTCAGCTGATGACTGTGGACAACCTGATGTCATCAGTTTCATAAGAGTAGCCCAGCGTGCTCTGGCAGTAAGGTCCCTAAAATATTTGATACGGCATACCTGCAGGACTTAGGCAGCTGATAAATTACGTTGGCACAAGATCTAGTTATTTCCTTCTCTCTCCTCATGGTTCGCTGCATGATCCAGTCCACCACAATCAGGAATATCATGGGTGATAGTAGACAGCCCTGTTTTACTCCTGTCTTCATTTCACTTTAGTAGCATCATTGAGCTTCCCATTGTGAATTACTTGGCATGTGGTGTCTTCATATAGCTGTTGAATGAGGTTAATAAAGGTTTGTTGTATCTCGTAGTGTTGAAGCAGTTTCCAAATTACTTCTCGGTCGGCGCTGTCAAAGGTCTTTCCAAAGTCGATGAAGTTGAGGCAGAGAGCTGGCTGCCATTCTATACTCTGTTCTATGATGATGCAAGGCGTTGCAATTTGATCCTCACATGATTTTTACTTCCTGAATCCAGTCAGACTGTTTCGGTCATAGTTTTGAATCCAGCGCATCCTTTAGTCTCTCCAGGATGATGCGGTATAATATTTTGCTTGGAGTGGACAGTAGCATGATTCCGCGCCAGTTCTTGCAAACACTGAGGTCTCCCTTCTTCAGCAGTTTGACAAGGTAGCCCTTTTACAATCAATGGGCAGATACCTTCCCTTCCTTCCAGATCTTCTGCAATAGTTGTGTGAGCATGTCCGCTGTTGTCTCTGCGTCTGCTCTCAGTGCTTCTGGTGGGATTCCATCTGGTCCTGCTGCTTTCCCGCATTTCAGTAGCTTTATGGCACTCAGAACTTTCGCTTTTGTCGGGGGATTTGTGTTCACTGGTAGTTCTGTGGCTGGGCTGCAGGTGGTATTTCTGGACGAAGTACAGGTGGTGGTGGTCGATTCAAGAGCTTCTTGAAGTGGTCGGCCCATCGTTTCCTTTGTTCCTCTTTTTTGGTAATTAGATTCCCTTCATCATGTTCTATTGGTTTCATCTGTGTTGATCTCTTCCCTGCCAGATAGTAACCTGGTTATTTGATACAATGTCGTCAGGTCTCTCTTACCTGCAGCCTGTTCTGCTTCACTTGCCAGTGTGTCATAGAAGTGTTTTTCGTCTTTCCGTGCACTCTTCTTCACTTCTTTGTGCAGTGTTTTATACATTATACCCAGTTCCCCTTCTCGTTGTTCATCCTTCAACTGCATCGGTTCATCTTCTGCTTCACCGTCCTCCTCTCCCTGCTTTATCAGCTTCCATGTGTCTGTCGAGATCCATTCCTTGTCTTCATTCCTCTTCCTTCCTAATACTGTTGTGCAGGTTTCTTTCCACATTTCTTTCAAAGACTTCCAGTGTTCGTCCACACAGGTTTCTTCAGGGATATTGTGTAATGTTTTCCATTTTTCCTTGATGGCTGTCGTGAAGATGTCCTTTGTAGTTTCGTCCTTCAGTTTCTGGGTGTTGAACGTGACTTGAACTGTGGTCTATCACCAACTTCTTTGAAGGCTGTGAGTTTATTGAAGGCTTTTGACTTGATTTTGAAGGCATATTCCTAGCACTAGATAGTAGTGCATTTGGTGTGAACCTACATCTGTTCCCCTTCTTCATCTTATATCCAGTAGACTGACTGCGTCTCCACTTTCTTCACATTGAGATGAAGTCTATATGATTTTTAGTGTAGTGTGTCCATCTGGTGAAGTCTATTTCGCTTTGTGAATATTTTTGTGTTTGTACACACTGCCTTTAATCACCAAATCGTTAAATGCACAGAAGTCTGCAAACAATTCTCCATTCTCATTCATTTCGCCGAGTGCTTCTCGACCAATGACTGGTTCTCTTCCTGTGTTGTCCGCTTACAGTTTGGCATTCATGTCGCCCATTAGAATTTTGATGTCACCATCTGGAGTCTTGTCTAGGGCCGATTGCAGTTGTCTATAGAATTCCTTCTTTTTCTCTTGCTCTGCATTATTTGTAGGTGCATTGCACTGTATGATTGTGACTTTTCTTCTTTTTGAGTTGAACCTTGCTGTCATGATTTTGATCCTGCAGGAGATTGGTTCCCACTGCATGAGAGCCTTCGATGCTCTTGGGGACATCATGATAGCCACTCCATAACTCAGTGTGCTCGTGGTTGTCGTCTGGGTGACAATATCGGAGTAGATTATTGATTCTCCAGTTGACAGTTTGGAGAGTCCACTCCCATTCCATCTACTTTCGCAAATCCCAAGCACTTCAGTGTGATACCTTCTCATCTCTTTTGCAATCTGGGCTGCCTTACTGGATTCAAACATCGTGCGGACATTCCATGTCCCCACGTCTACTTTCGCTTTCATCGAGAGAAGAGAAGACACATTGGCGAATTGGCTTCCCGAAGGCAGGCTTTCACCAACTGGCGTCATTTCGCCTCTCCGATCCCAGCGAGGAATAACTTTGTTTTTATTTTTTATATTTTGTTTGTGCTTCGAAGTTTCCTTAGCTGTTGGATCGGTTTTCCGGTGGAGGGTTGCTAGCCCTATGCCCAACCTTCCCTCTTTGCCTGGGCTTAGGACAGACTAGTAACTAGTCAACTAGTTAGCCGGGCGAGGTTATAGACGCTACTAATATAATCTAAATCATAATTGCCAAGGGTATGAAATGAAAGTTGTGATCATTCAAAATACCTTTTGCTTGCTTTTTGTGGCATTAAGAATTTGCAGATTCGCAAATTATGTCAAAATGTAACCCACTCTGGGTAAACAAACAGATTTCATGATGAAACATAAATATTAACCTACATAACTTTAAACGGGTGGGACTGTAGCTTATTCCTCAACGAAGGTGACTATCAACCAGTGTGTCATGAGTATGAATCCCGCTCCATCTACTGAGGTTGGGAAAGCCAGGCAGTGTCATTAGCTTCTACACAACTGTTATGACTTGTAGTTTACTTTACGAATGTGTACAAAGGCTGCCGACTGCATTCCGATTCTTTTTTGGCTTTAAAGCAGAAGACTGTTACATTTAAGCAGCTTTTCACCGACTGAAACTTTTTCCAGTGACCGATTTGAAAATAATTTGGTTTGGTCTCAGCATATGTTGACCCACTGAGAAATTAACTCGTGAAGATTTTTGCTACCAAAGATGAAATTGAAGCTTGTTATTTTGTATCAAATGAATTAATTTACTTATTTCAAAGACAAACAAGATTTTAATGCATGCGATAAATAAAATTTCGCAGACCAGATAAATCACATCTGATTTTCAAATAAAATGTAGTCTCACAATCTTACTACTCGTATAACTGAAAATGCAAATGGGATATCAGTCGGAGCTTTGCATTAATCTGTTGCGAAGTGTGCACGACAACGTTCCTCGTCATTTACTGGGTAGAAATGAATACATGAGATAAGGCGGCCTCCTTAAATCTTGGGCTACCAAAAACTTTTCATCGATTATATTGCATCAAGTTCTTCTACTTTAGTTTATCTGAATCTTAAATATCTCCTGAAAGTATCATGTACCCTGAGACCTTTCTAAAATGTTTTTGAACTTTTATTTCTCAAGTTAAGAACAAAACAAAGGAAAAACGTTCCGTCGGTTGGAAGTGAATATGTAAATGCTCAAAAATGAACCTTGTTACTTTTCCTAGGATACCTTTATGGAATTGTGGATTTCTGTGCTGTCTGACTGAACTGCTACCACCAAAATTACACTCAATTTTGTGTTTATTTCCGAATCAAGAACAGATGCCAATGTAACGTTAGCTACCGGTTTCACACATGCCTTCAACGCTGTTATTATTAATACCATGCATACGTAATAATTATTTCTTTTAAAAGTATTGTACGGAAACTGAATTTTTTGAAATATTCCATGCTGAAAATTCTATACTGTATCATGCATGTTTATTGGAACAAAGCGATTATTATTATTTTTATTAGTAAGATGAAATATCGGTTTAAAAGGCTAACGCACAGGTGAAGCTTATGGTAACTAATTCCAGATAATCCACCTTACGGTGCTACCAGTCATTCTTGTCATTTCAAGCTTCTAGAAAAGTGTTATAAAACCATCATCGATCAAGTGTTGTAATAGTCATATAATTTACATCTGCTGCATAAGCAGCTGAGACCAGGAATGGTAGGAGGTTCACCGGTTATTTACCAAGTTCATTTTGAACATGAGTTAAAACTTCCTCCATTTTCCACTCTAAGTTGAAATCTTTGCATACATCATATCCAGCTGAATTTTTTAAGTTGTGCCTGAACGATGATTGAGGGTATCAAATTGGGTTTGTTCCTATCATCTGTGAGTCACCACACAGAAAAAACAGATCCAACTAGCTGTTAGCGAAGTAGAAGCTTCCAAGAAACTGGTCCGAAATCATTTCAGGTTTACTGCATAAAATTTGAATATTTGTCAAACTAACAAGGGTGTGAACCATAAATTACCTAGTAACTAATCCATTTTGTTTCCTAACAATTTGATCTAAATTCTGAGTGATGATAAGCTTATAAGTATCAACCTGTCAGACCCTATAGTGGATTAGTTAGATTTATGGCAGCTATAAATTTCATAGAAGATTTCGAAGATTGGTGTGAAAATGTTAAACAAATCAAATCCATCACCAGGGTGTTATAATCAAGATTATAAATTCCCTGAAAAGTTTCATAGATTCCTAAGTGGACTATAAATCAAATACTTTATTTCCTCTAACAGATAATGGTTCATTTTCACTCTTCAGAAATAATTTCATATCTGCTTAATATTGTCACACATATCAAAGTTGAATTAATTTGTACGAAACCAATACTTTCTTCCTCTATGCATACAAATAGAGTAGGAATAGATCAGTGGTGGGTACGATTTATGACAGCATGTGAAAATCTTACTTCAAGTTACTTTTTTATTTAGGAGGTATACAAGCTTTCAGTGATTTTATTGTTCATTATGTAGGGAATGATGGGTATGAAGTTACTATTTGGCTGTCATTCAAAGTAATTAATGCAGTAACGAATGCAGTTTCATGTTTCTACAAGATGATGGCTATTCACTAAACTAAACCATTATCAGCCTTTCTTTTAAACGATTATTTATCTATTTCCCGTGATAGTTGTATATGCAACATTGGGGTTCCATATCTACGTATGCTTGTTTTACTTTATGCCGAGTATTACTCCGTAAATTCTACTCCATTTCTTTCCGTAGCTGGTATAAATCATATTATCACATATATTTTTTGCAATTCCTTCTTAGGATGTAATGTTGACCTTTCTGAGTACATAATACATTGACGCCTAACATTCGCGTAACATTATTTCTGGGTTCTGTTGTCCTAGAAACTCAATTATTTCGATTCTAAGTGGCATCAACGTATTATTTTCTTCCATGACATCATTTAAGGTGTGTAAATGCTTTCATGAATTTGTTATAAAAGATACGATAGGGTTTATTCTGTCGAGAACAACAGTCAGTGTTTCTTGAAGGGTTTCTAATTCCCAGACAAGTACACCATTACCATATATGTTTCTTATTCCTGATGAGAGTGAGCGCACAAGATTTCACTTCCTATGCAAAACCACCCAACTCTTAAAGTTGGTTTATTTTCCATTCGATTTGGGCTTTTTACAGACAGACCTATAAAACGAATAATCAGGCTTCCTTTGGAGATTGATATCGAGGAAACAAAACATCGAGTTACATGCAGGTTCTAGTGTAAATATAACTGAAGAGTGACTGTCGTTGAAATTTTGAAGGTGTGTCAGGTTCAGGTTGTCGTCACAAACAGTGAAGGTATCATCTATGTACCTTTTGAATACATGCAGTTGACTGGCTGTTCAGAGCGGTGCGCTATTCTTAAGGCTAGCCATAGAGCAGTTGGCAAATAGAGGATCAAGAGGCGATCCCTTTACCTAAATTAACAAGCATTCTCAACCCTTGCAGTAACAGTTAAGAAATGAATAATCAATAATTCTAATTGTTACATTATCCGAAAGTCTGTGTATAGCTCTAACTGCACTTAAATGTTTAAAGATGACAGAGTGAAACTTACCAGTGGCAGAAAAGAAATGTTACATTATGGTTACTGAACTGCATGAAACACCCGAATGTTTTCAGTATGAATAGAAATTCAGCATCACTTGATGTTAGACACTGGTCGATGAATAGACACAAACTCAAAAATAGTGACCGCATCTCTGTTACAACCAATCAGCGTAATTGAAGACAATGAAGAAAATTGAATTAGTTCCATACTTACGGTTATATTTTCAAAAGTAGACGGGTATGAGCCTTTGATGATCACGGACTATATGACCTGTTTATGATGAATAATTTTCAGAATGCTAGTTTATCCCATATACCTGCAGAAACAGCCACAGAAATTATCATTTTGACCTTTGAGATGGCCTCGACTTGGCAGACTTGCATTGATACTGAGTGGTGATTAAAGTTGAAATGAAAAATCTGGGCCACTTTGAAATTCGAACCAGTGACCTCTAGGTTTCTGGTTCAGTACTCCACCAACTGAGCTACGAGATCCATCTGCAGATCAGATCTGAATTTCGCTTCAATCAACAATACTTCTGTCCTACTGGCATGTAAATTCGTGACGCGTTACCATCCATTCATCCTGTTCATACTAGCTGCTTAGCCAGAATTTATCCCAATCTAAATCATCTTAAATCATAGACGGGTGGCATTAAATTCCAAATTAACAAATTTATCTATTCAAGTTGTTTGTCAATTTTTCTGGCGGTATTTGTATTCTGAATAATGCATTTAGATTTCTGCCAGTATTTGTCCAACTGATATACGCTCATTATTATGAGACATGGATGTAGAATTGCGGCAGGAAGTGTAATGTAAGAACTATAGACCTTTCATAGAGTGCACATGGATCATAGACAAGTGAACTCGTGGGTAAACGAAGGACAGGAATGGTAGAGTGCAGGGATTAGTCTACGAAAGAGAAGAGAGTCAAGAATATAACAAGACAAAATGAAGGCTGGATTAGCAACAAATAGTTTACCTTCTATTTCTCAAACGGTGGTTCATTTTATGAACTGTGATGGTCAACAATAATTTTTAGAATTTAGAAACTAAGAAAAAGTGAAATACTTGGGCGGATTTAATATCCAATCTTTAAATCACTGGTCAGCTTGTATGTTTTTTCCATGAAATGTTTAACTTATACGGATTTCATTAGGATGTAATTCTGAGTTACTTAGCCTTCTCAGGGTACTAGAGTTCCCAGTGCTTGCCTCAATGCAACCCGAAAATCCTTTTTGACTTATGTCTTAGTCTTCGTGGGTCAAACATTTTCAGATTTTCAACTTTGAAATTGAGCATTTTTCTTCAAATGAATATTTCTTCTGCACTTGAAGATGTAATAAGTGTAATGAGTCTCAACGTAGTATCATATGGTTGAGTACACTTGTGATGGCATTTCGACACAATGATTAACTATATCAGATCAGTTATTTAAGATTTATATTAAAGGATTTATAGGTTTTGTTTAGAGAAACGGCCACTAAAATGCTCTACAGCCAAAAGAGAAAAATAAATCTATTACTTCACATGATTTCATCCAAGTTTCTCTGCTTAGCTCCCAGTGTACAATTTTACGTACTTTTTGGCTAATATAGAATGACGTATCTGATTTAGTTTATAGTCGTTCGAAAAGTGCTCTGATGTAATACGGAAATATTGAGAAATCATGTTAACCAATTCTCAGCAATGACTTTTTTCTCGCAATGTTTTGCTTCTTGTCACTTTTTTAGCGTATGAGCTCAATTATGATTATTTCATGACTCTGAAGTTTCATAATTCTGGTCATATATTTTAACGTTTCTACTCATGAACTCTGACAAGGTGACTTCAGTGAAATATTTTACGAAGTAGAGAAATAATTTGTAAATTGTTTTAGATTGTGAACCACTTGCCTAAACGTGATGTACTTTGGAGGATGTACCATTTCTATTTAGATACAAAATGAAAATTTTCTTTGCTTAGTGTCGAAATAATAACTGTATTTTTCTACCTATTTCAAACAAAGATTATTTCATTGAATAAGATCTGTGTACAGCTGTGATTATTGACAAGAATCGAAATAGCAACTTAGGTCAAAGAAGCTTAGTTACACTTCGAAAATGTGTTTACAAAACAATCGGTGAATAGAATGTCTTCACCCTCGTTTGTAAAACTTAATAGCGTGTATAATTAACAGTAGACTGAGAATCTCCATAGAAAGTTAACTATGAGCTGAAACATTGTTAGTTATTTGTTTCGCACATCATGTTGTTCCTGCTTGAAGGAATTTTCCTGCAAAAAGAACTCAGTGCGCTTTATAAAAAGAATTCTGACAGGTTCTGTCAGCTTTTTCATTGAATAGGGCTATCCGTACCACATTTGACTTAAAGTATGACCAAATTATCGGTTACTGGTAAGTAACCAATTTCATGCTTACTGGTTTTGAACGTATATCCCTAGGCTGAAACAAATTAGTAGTCTGGTTTGATTTTGCCAGTTGGTATTCATCAAGGACTGACATCAGTTGAAGCAAGACTAGAAACCTGGGAGCACTGGACATCTATTTCGTTCCAGTACAGGACTCCTCAGCAGTTCCCATCCAAGAACCCAACAGGGGTCGAACTCAGGACTCTCAGGTTCCGTGGCCAGCAATTTACCACTGAGCCACTGAGTCTTTGCGCATGCTCGTATATAATCACTTCCTACTTGTGACAAATTATGTGCAAATTCATGGCTCCAATTAGAAGCTAGGTACATGATTTGTTTGGTCACTGTAATGAAAATTATTCTGGAAAGACTTCTGAGGAATAAATTATAGTGCATTTTATACTACTCTTCACACAAAACTAGTCCAAGAATTCACACTGCCATCAAAAGCTTTGTTATGTAATTTACCTCAGCATCAAAAACCAAAGTATTTCACTGCAACAGCGTATGAAACATGCACGTGAATACTACCTAACCACGGAAACACATTTTAAGCTCGATAACAGAACACCTTGTAAACTTAGTACATTTGGCTCCTTTTGATAAGTCCTCCTAAACCTGGTATAAAGTATGATCAAGATACTCAGTGAGAATGAGGTTGAGAAATTTGAGCACAAATAAAGCATTTCAAATATTCAAGTCTTTACTATGCATTCAAAAGAAGTGTGTTTAGTCTTTTTCTTTACCCCATGGCCACTGTATAGTATCGGTCACTCTGGATAATTCCCAAATGAAGTAACTATATTTTTTTTGTAATTATTTTTTTTCATCGATTTTAAACCCCTATAGACATAACGTGACTTCCCTTTGTCACAAAATTAATTTTGACCTTTGAATGGAAATTGCTCTGAAATTCTTTATTCGTTTTACTATGTACTCAAGCACGTACAGCCAAGAGAACGATTTCACTGACTTGAAAATTTTTCCTCGCGGCAGTCATCTTCTGTGTTTTCCACTGATCAAGGAGGTTTGTTTCAATACCTAAAAAAGACTTATTGAATAACTAGTATTATACTGAATCAAGTTTAGAAAAAGTAGTATAATTTTGAACCAATATATATGAGATTTAATTTTGACAAGCTTTAGGATAGAGAGTTAAAAATGTAATTACCCTTTATAAAGATTTTAATCCGTCAGGTATTTAATATAAGATACATTTTACGCATTGTGCTAATCATTAAGGAATACAATTCACTGCGACTTAAATAAGCATCACGCTGACAAAAGAATTAGTGGTATACTTTTAAACTACTCCACTGCCATCTCAAACAATATGCAGACAACGACCCCGCATACCACTGTAGGAATAAATTTATGAAAAGCTTTTCTCTCTGATATTTGATTCAAGTGGAATTGGATACTTGCTTGAAATTAGTATCTTGACATATAACATCATTGTTTTGCATCCAAAATAAAAGGATAATTAGTCGTTTTAGTTTGAAGAGAAATTTTAACGTTCATTGCCATTTCCGCGTTTACTTTCCTAGGAATATAGTTAAAATTAGCATCAAACCATAACTGTTAGTCCTACTGGAAACTACGGCAAACTCTCAGGTATCTTAAAGTTTGTATTATATGTAAATATTACAGACTTCGGGAATACATTGATGGAAGCTTACATCACAAAAGTTCGAGTGCCACCAAAATACTAAGTGCTTGCTACTTCTTAGGGGTGTGGTTAAATATAGAAAAGTTGACTTCAAAATCATCATAAAACAGTTTAATGTGACCTTGTTTTGGTTCTTGGATTCAATTTTAGTTAAAAATCGAAACATGATCATTCCCTATTTAGTCCCAGTAGTGAATAAAAACCGCTGATCTTTGTTTAGTTTAATCTATTCGCCATTTTACGTTAGATCCATGTTAATCAGCTTGCCAACTAGTGTGGGTAATCATTGCTCTGATTCTTTAATTATCATCCGAAGAAACTACATAGCCAGCTGACATTTTACTGTTTTATTCTAAACATACATTTCAAGAGCTAATTACTTCTTTCTGAAGGATAATGAAACATAAATCATTAGTACCGTTACCTTTGTCTGTTTTTTCTTGAATAATATTAGCTTGCAAGCAGCTGATGAAAACTAAACGTAAGAAGTTTAAAGTTTCCAGCAATCTAAGAGACATGTATGAGAAAAAGCTGTTTGTTTTCAGTGATATTTAAGGGCAGACGAAGTGTTTTAAGTGTCTATAGCATTTCGTGTAACAACTCATTCAGGGTAAGAAGTATCTCAACAGTAACATTTTAACATTTGCACTATACCTAACAAATATGTGCCTTTTATATACTTCACTCTTAAAGCTTTTTGCTCCGCTAAGTATGGTGCTTTATAATTCAGTGATAGTTAGAAGCGTAACTTTTGAATATTGTGAAAAGACAATTCCTCCAGAAACTCTTAATTACTAACAGTTACTCTTCAGTCAGTTTGAACTTGTTTTGAAGTGAAATTTTAAAAATGTAAAAGCGAAATAACCTAAAGCTCACTCTTCCTGATGAATCAGTGAGCTGTGTATACAGTTGACTTTGATATTTGTTCCGTGTTTTTTGAGCAAAGAGGTTTTTTCTTAGACATTTCATCTCTTCTCTGTGGAGTAAATGCTGATGAAGTCACCTATCCTGCTAACAAAACATCTAAGAATAAATCTAAAAGCTTGAAGAATAAATATGAATATTATAGTTATCATCAGCTACGAATCTTTTCTACTATCTCAAAGTTGATTTAGGTGATGTTACCTTCAGTCGAACTGGAAGTTTTATAATTACGTTATGAAAAAGTAGTTAACTTTTACTGCATGTGTAATACATTCCTTGTGATTTTTTCTATATCAGAACACTTGAGAAGCATATACGTTCCAATTTCTTGTTAACAATACTTAGGGTTACGCCCAGAATGATATCGAGGACAGTAATTCAAAAATATAAATGCAATCAGTTTAATTATAAAGTATCCTAGTATTGATCGACCAGTTATTAACATTCTTATTCGCATTGATATTTCTATATTACCAATTCAGAAGTTGTCTTCTAATCTGCATGAATGCTTCGAATGCATATCAGATATCAGCTTGTAAAGGAGATATCTAATCAATATAAGATATTCTTGAATTCTTGAATAAAGCCGTGAGAATGCACCAGTAACCACTCTACATAGTTGACTGCATGAACCATCCCGAAGTTCAATGAAATAAGTACATGCATTGAAGTTCACCTACTACAAGTTTATTGCAACAGAAATTCAACTGCTTCCATAACCTTGACTACTGATCAATTTGTCTGTATGTCCAGAGGTCAGAATTCATATGGGTGACATATACAACTGTAAAATTTTACTTATCAAAAGCTAACATGATACTGTCTTTGGAGGAAGGAAACTGATGCTTACATCTGACCTAGAGACACTATATAGAGTTCTAATCTCCCGATTTCACAGTTTTGATTTTAGTTACTTTTGCCGTACATAGATAAAGACTGAAAAATGAACGCTTGAATAATCTTCTGAATGCAACATCTTTATAACACATGTGTAAACACGTAGTTAACGACTAAATTACCCGTCATAAACAAATTTTTGTTGCGGGGTGATTATTGAACTGACGTGTAAACGTTTATCGCCGTACGATTCAAACCAGTGCCTTCGGGTTACCGGCTTTATGCTCATCCAACCTGGCTATGAGACTTTGTCTCTGAATCCATCTTTCATTTTCGTCACCGGGGGTTTCGCCCGGCTGATCTGTGAATCTATGATCAGTGCCTGTTCGCTCATCGTACTCATACTGGATGCCCAATCGAGTGTTCTCGTTTTAATCTTAACAGGGGAGGTAGTTCAGAGGTCCCAAGATGGAATCCTGGTGTTACCTGGATTTTCCAATCGTCACTCCTTATTAGTGATTTCTAAATCCCGAACCATAGCTTTCCCAGGTAGCCAGATTTAAGTCTGTTTATTTGCTTTATTCGGAACCGTAGTTTTGCTTACATTACGGACTTCTCCCTCTATAATGTTGAAAACTACCTGTCGTAAAAACTGTCAAAAAATGACTGGTATTAATAGTCAGTAATTCAATTATAAATATTAATCAGATCACTTAATATGTCAGTGGCCGTGGGGTAGCAGCGATTATGAAATTTTTAAAACACATTTTCCTCCACTTAAAGTAGGACCTAAGGTGCAGTTGAGTTTTCTGGTGTCATCGTAATTTCACTCGTATATTCGAAAGACAGACTAAGCGAAAAGTAAAGCTAAAGGGGATATTCATCATTTAGTAAGACATTTGTCTAGTCCTTTAAAAGAGTTGAAATGCTTTTTCATAACAGAGTAGGGATAAGTCACTGAGTAACCATTAGCTTAGCTGGTGGTCCATAAAATTCTTAGCAGTAAAATATGTTCTTAAGTCTGGAGAAAAGTAATGGTTAGCAATTTATAAGAACAAATAGAATAAATAAATTCCTGAAAGGCGGAAAGGAAGGCTGATTTTTACTGCAGTTTGCAGCTTCTATATATGGAACGACAAGAGAACGACTTCTTCCAGTTGTTTGGCTATCGGAGGATCAAATCAAACCAGAAGAAAAGTATAAACCAAGAGAATTAGTATCTTTGTTAAGTAGTCAATAATTGAAAGAGAGCTATGGGATTCAAGCGATTCACAAAAGCGTTTTTTACATCTAAAGCCGAAATTAGCTATCCCCTATTTAGAAGAATTTGGTGTGAGGCTACCCAATTAAAATTCTCCTCTGTTCCTGTTACGATAAGATTAGGCTGTAACCAATCTTTAAATGAAATGATAGTTAGGGATACTGTCAGATCATCCGCATATATAGCAAAATAATTCTAGCTATTGAAAGTTCTATATAAAAAAAAAAGAGGAAGGAAAAGAAAAGAAATATCAGTTTTAAGCATATCAGACACACCAAGTAATGAAGTAGAACGATTCACCATATATAAGGCGCAATTCTTCTCAAAAACAAAAATGAAGTTGATATACGATTCAGAATTCAACTGAAGAAGATTGTTGAGTAGCCTTAGCATTTTTCATGTAATGCACTCAGCACACGTTCTGGTTTTATTGGAATGTACCTAGCAAAAACCAACCTACATTCAACATATAAAAGCGAATTTATGAAGAGAGAGCAATTTTGAGAGGGCGGGTTCTATTTACAACAAAACTAGTTCTAACTTCGAAGTTGAATAGTCGTTTTCATTTTTGATCATTGAATATTCGGGTCTCTTATTAGATTTCTCTGCCTTAGGTAGCATCAAGTCAGTTGTAAAAGTTGATGGTTATTATTAATATTGCACAATCATGGTCCTACACTGCAAACTAACAAGTTTTCAACAAGAAAACCCTTCGCTACTTGTGCCAATAGTTTGTTAATTAGGTGTTTGTAAAGAGATCTGAATTTATTAAGCGCAAAAGATTGTGCCATCATGATAGTACACTGCTGACAAGTCTCAAAATAAGAAGTTGTTTAGAGAGATCTTTCTAGTTTCACCCGGGTCTCTGAGTGATGTCAGCTCATATCAAGAACTACTTTAAAGTTGCCACAGCTGTGTTTTAGGGTTTCAGATTTGCCAGATCACATCGTGTTTGAGATGTTTCGTATTTCTTTTCATTAGGAGGACAGTCATAGAAATCGTCTAAGTGTTCTAATTTCATATGTAACTTATAGTTTTCATTGAAAGTATGTGGTTACACTGAAATCCTCGGGATATATTGTTGTGATGATCCCAGTAAACAGGAAGGCTATCCTCTAATGGCCTAAGCAATTTTTAACTTGTCGTTCTTTGTTTCTCTTCAAATTTACTTATTTTGTTATAAGCTTTCTATAAAAATTGTTACAATCAGCTAATTGACTGCGTTCAACTGTAAGTTATGGTAATTGAAACAATTTTCTATCACACCATTTCTAGAAACGTTTCACAAACAGTTTATCATTAAAAACTTTTCTTATCTATTTTTCCACTCTTAGTATGGATAATTTACGGTTAATAGAAAATCTTCCAACCACGTTGTTAAATTCAAATAAATTTTCTGTATATTTTATTAAATGGTGAATTTTTGAAGATTTCTACAATCGAATTAAATAAAAGTTCACAGCTTTCCTTTATAACTATAGTTTGTGCAGCTGACATTGTTTATTTTATATGTTGTTCTCGATAATGATTACAAATTAATTTTAGAAACCCAAATCTGACAAATGAATATAGTTCTTAGGGTCAGAAATATAATTTAGCTGTCAACAAAGATATACTAACTGTTAACAAATTCAACCTTCATTCATATGCGATTCAATCTGATGGGGACAGGCCTATCCAGATAACATATCATTAAGAATGTGCTCGTAAAAGTGGACAAAAGAAACTGAATAAGTTTTGATCGTCATTAAGTATATTAAGAATTGAAGTGAAATAAAAATATGGTCAGCAGTTGGACCTCGTAGCTCAGTTGGTAGAGCATCGGGCTGGGAACCCGGTGGCCGTTGGTCCGAATCCAGCAGTCGTCCAAATTTTTATTTCACCTTCAATCGCCATCCAGTACACATATTAGGAATGTTGTTACTTGAGATATATCTTACAATATTAGTTCAGCAACTAACCGGTATTTACCGCATATTATGTCGAAGCAGCGATCAAGAAATGCAACTAATATGAGTGTACACTAATTGGTTGCCACCTCATCGGAGTCAGTCAGGTGATAATAACTCATGATATCTTGTTTACATAATACTGACTTGCTTTCCGAACTTATGATTTTCACTTAGCAGTTGAATCAATAATACGAACAGGGACTCCATCACTTGCTAAAAGCTATGTAGTGTGATTGTCCAGCACTTACAGGTGCTAAAAACAAAACCACTTTTCAGTTGACTCGCGTCGGCTATTGTGTAAATGTAATCAAAATTTCCACCTCTTGCTTCCTTTGTGTGATAGTTAGTGTAGCTAAACTTGGGTAGTCAAAGCGGTAGGTTGTTTACCTGAAGGTAATCAGAACGTTAAAAAGCGAACTGGTAGGTTTTTTATTTCAGCCAGTAAAGCGGTGGGTCGGTATGACCCACTATTTTGAATCTTGCTAAAAAATCAAGCATTACGTTTCGTTAGAAACTGTTGACACGATAACACATCAGTTTCAACATACAAAATTACATTCAGAATTCTCCCATACATGTTTGGGTTACTTGTACTGCTTTCATAACACCAACTACTAGTTGGAATGTTGTTGAAGTAGAAACTGTTCTTTTCAAACAGATTTATACTATCTACTGTTTTTACTTATACTAGCTGCGGTTAATGACATAGCAAGGTCACACGCAAGGTGTGTTAAAGTTTTATAGATATCATTGAGATGTATCTTTTCAATGAATTTGGTTAAATGTTCATGAAAGTGCTTCACGCTTTGCTGTTTATCGAATTCTAGATTCGTAAAGTTTGAAATAGAACCGACTGGGAGCTTACAAATTCAGCAGGACACGAACAGGTTCAATCGAGATAACTAGGTACCCAAAGTCCACTTTTTGTGTTTTTCTGTATTCCTTATATATATGAATGCCAAAAAAATTAGAATTTTTCACTTATGCAGAAAAACTGATGGCTTAGTTGGTGTTCTGTATTGCACGGTGAAAAATCTGAAGCAATCTATATTTTTACCGGATAAACAACACTATTAATCTAATGGTAACAGATTCATGCATTAATATGTAAAAAATGCTTTAAAAAGGGGGCTGTTCACTGAAGTTTTGTGATTCGTGTTAGAAGTGAATACTTGATAAAAGGGGAAGCACAACTGATAAGAAACTATTCTACCGTCTCCATAATTTTGAAGAGTAACATTTTATGCGAACAACGCGTAGGGGAATGAATGTTACACTGAGTGTTAGTTATCTGTTTTTTATTTTCAGCTTTTTGCTTACTGGTGGTGTCGGAAATTAATATGTATGTTAATTACAACATCTTCACTGGCATGTTAAACATTTCCCATTCATGGAATGGTCCTTCTGAGATACCCTGAAGATATTTTGTGAATTTATGACTACGGTAAAAATTTATTTAGTATATTTAGTAAGGAATATCTAGGGGTAATAGACAAAGTGTACTGCTTGAAATTAAACAGCAAGTTCAGTATGTGATATATCAGATTTCTTCTCGTCTATTGAAATTACCATAATTAATCGTCAGAAATTTCAGGCAGTTACTAGTTTCTTTTTATGACATTAAATAACCACTTACCTTGTTCAGCTATTTCGTTTCTGAGTCATCGTTTGTTGAAATCTGTTCGCCACTCTTGTACAGATCGATAACTGATTAGTGATCCACACGGCATCGTTCAACGTTTTTTACTAGACTCCTAATATTCTGCTTTCAAATGAATTCTAGTCAGATATCACTCACTGAAGGATAGTAGTTAACTTTGGAACTCAGGGTATGCGTTTCATCTTATTGAGAGGTCATCAGCTGAACGAAACTGCTTCTGAGTGAGTGATGTTGTTCTTACTAAGACTCGGACACAGGACCGATCGTTTCAAATGCCAGAGTGTTATCCACTAGACCAACGAGTCACGATAGACACTCTTTGTGTAACGGGTATTATTTTGACCTTACGCTTGTAGTTTTCTGTCACTGATTGAACTGATATTTAAGGAGCAACATAAAGATCATACACATTTGTGAATCTTTAGCATATACTGTCAGTTTTATTCACATTTATGTCTTCTACCGATTTTTAATTCTCGAGCGAAACCTCATGCAGCTGAGGAAGTATCAAAAGGTTATAAAGCACAGTTCCTGATTACAACTTAGTTGGGATAATTCAATGGTACTATCATTGCACATAAAAATTCCCTATTTCGTATTTATATTCATAGTAGTTGAGTTTTCGTGATATCTGAAGAGAATAGTGCCTATTGTCATACAAGTTAACAATAAAAGAGCAAAACCATATCACTGTAGATGGCAGTGCGCTTTTGCGTTCAGAACAGTTCATCACCTAAGTAATACAATGATGGTTAGCAGTGACCGCCAATTTTATGCTGGCTGAATTATCCTCCAACGTTAAACCTATGGGTATTCCTTTCCCCCGTGCAACAATATATACACAAACTAGACGATAGCCTAAAAACAAGTGGTCGGTGTGTATTAATCATTATCATACTGGTAATACTGACATTATTTAACCACGATAGTTATTTAATTTGAGAATGCTGTACAAGGAGTAAAGTTGTAAACATCAAATGTTGGGAATTACATTCAGTATTAAAACTACTGTCTGGAATAAATTGATTATTGTTACTGTTAACATCGGTCACTGAGAAACAGGTGAGTCGAGTTGGTGAATACTGCTAAGGATGAAACGTCTTAGGCTCTGCCTGTAGCTACGACTTGCTGCTGCACATTAATAAAACACTCTATAGACTAAAAGTATTTTAGGGGTCGCGTACATGATTTTCACTATTTTGGTATCATAATTGCCGAATGAGTGAAAAAACAGGGTTATATTGACTAGAGTTTTGCTCCCTAGTGCTAATAACTTTCAGCCACTTAACAGGGCATAGTGACCCTTAGAGGGAACATTCCGTCGGGTTAAATAATGACACTGAAGAATTAGGTCAGACATTACTTTGATAGCCACCGAAAACTAGTTAACGAAATACTGAAATCAACCAATCATAGGGAAATACAAACATAAAATAATGCTTAAATCTAATTCTTAGTATGATTGACAGCGTACAAAGCTGAAAAATGCCAAGTCACCTTTATCAGTTGGAGAGCTCTTCAAAACTGAGTAAAAATGAGTATTTTATTGTAGGAAAATCTGAAATAAATAGAAACTGGCAAAATCACTTCAATAACGAGTGTCACTTACATTCATGATTTATTTACTACTGGAAAGCTGTTTAGTAAACTGAATAAATATATATTTCTATCTTCTTAAAACTGAGAAGTATAACAGTGGAATTATGCATCTCTTCAGTATTTCATATAAAACAATACATTTAACACAAATACATAGAATAAGTTTCTGAATGACCAAAAACTTACAGCTTTGATGGAATAGGATACAACTGACTACTAGGCTTTTATTCAGTAGCTCAAATGGAAGATATCACCCATTAGTTAGTTCATGGGAACCTAAATATAGTACAAAATACATCTGTCTCATCATTTATTTGGAATATGACATACATCTGACTTCAAATAAGTTAATTAAATGAATTCGCTTAGCGCTAGTAGTTGTTCAAAATAAATAAATTCACCCATACTAACCTACAACTTGTCCGTTGGAAATGCGTAAAGTACTCAATAGGAGGTTGTCGATAATTTTCTTCGTGTTTTCGTGACTGGTCAAATTCTGACAACTGCTAATGTGACATTAGGTGATTGGATTTCGCCGTCTACTCAATGAATGTTTTAAACTTTATCATATGTCCACAAAAGAAGAATTTTGCTTCTAGATTTTGCTTTCATTTACATGCAGGAGATGATAAAGCATTCCATTTACCAGTTGCAAATGTGTAACGAAAGCTGTGAAATGAGAAAAGTCAAACATCTGCTGATACTAGGAAAAATTTCTAATCCGACTTTTGCTCATATACACATTTATAAATTACTAACATGATAATGTATTCTGTTTAGTTTTTTTTATCAGCGGTATAAAGATAAAATGAGGCATAAATGTATACAGTCTAGTTTCTTTTAGGTTTAGCTTGTAATTTAGCATCAAACAGCTTCAATCGGTACCTACCTATCATTTTCCCGGTTATTTCGTATTTAAAAAAGTTTGGTAAAATAGCTCATGCTGAGATAAAATTATTATGAAAGTAAAAACTAGTGGAAAATTTATCATATTTCATATATAAGACTAATTTTAGTGTGGGTAATTTTGTCCAGTTTTTGCCCTTTAACACTTTGTTGGAATTTTACTAATATGAAGTCAATTTTCGTTGTTAATTAATATAGGTTAGAGAAGTATTGTTTTATTCGACTGTAGATTTTCGGAGTAATGTTCATGGTTTCTGTCATATTATGTCCATGGAAACGATCTCCTAACTGATCAGTATTTTCTGAAAAAATAGCGCATTATATAACGGCTCATTTCTCCATGATGACTCGATTAGGAAAAGATTTTATGAGATAACAATAAGGATAGTCATGAAATGCAAGTTCAGCGTAGTACATGTTGAAGATGACTACTTACTGATGACTGGAAAAAATGGTCGTGCAAAGTTTTGACTAAATTATTACTTTCTCTGAATGACAACTGAAGGCTATGATTTTGTGAATGTGGCGAAAGAGATTGACATTCTCAGAAAAGTAGTACTTATCGAATATTCCCATTTTTGCTTATCCTCCACATGATGTTCATTTTTCATGAAACCTATTCCATGCTTGTCAATAATTTTTCCTCACTTTAATTTTAATCTGACAAACTAGCTCATAGCTGAAGTAGAGCTTTTTAGGAAGAAGTGAGAAATCTACTCATGAATTTCTTGATCAAATGTACATTTTACTTTTATTTAGTGGTCTTGTACCAGTAATGTTTTACTGCATTCTATTAATTTCCATTGTACTTGAAAATTGAACTGTATTCACACAATGTTTACTCACTGAAAGTAATAACATCAAATTTGATCAACAGATGTACTTGTATTCATGTACACTGGTTATTTGTCAGATGTTGGAATATTTTGTAGAAAATACTATACGCGATCACACTTTTAAAGTTCTAGTGGCGCCGGTGTTTGCAAGAGATGGAGATACTAAAAACGCTGTATTTGGGCTCTCTTTTGATGGAAAGCTCTTGCAAGTTAAAGTCTTTGTACCTAGTTAGTTGCATGTATGCTTGTGAAGATGTAACTGACGAAACTGTAGACTGTATATAATAAGCCAGCATGGTATTAACGGATGAAGGCTACCTTTGGCCCCTTCGGGTATGCAATGAACCAAAAACAATATGCTTCTCTCTTACGTCTCTGAAACTCAGCTTGTTCAAGCTGAGGATATTCGGTGACTACGTATATGATTATTATTTTCTTCGTAAGATTGCTGACATCAAGTGGATGCACCTTATTGGTCATCTTGAAACAATTAATTCTGTGGGCTGAATATGCTTTACAGATATCTTTACAGATGACTTACATATCATTCACTAGTTTTAGGACTAGTTGGATTAAGTGAGTGGGTGACCAGTGAATAATGTAGTATAACAGGCGGTAAAGTTGCTTTTGGTTGACATCAGTAAGTGCGTTACAACCTTCTGGATGGGTTCCTAGAGATCATGCAACTGAATAGAACGAGATAATGGCAGATTTTACTGAGGATCAAAACAAGTGATGATCACGCTGACGTTTTCTTGCTTATTCGACTATCAGGAAATTGAACTAAAATAGTGAATTATTTGTGTGTATGCTAGAGACTATTCAGTGTTTTTGCTTCCTTTCTTCTTCCCATTCTTTGTAAGTTCTTAATACTGCTTTATTATTTTGTATGTTGCATATCTTGTCACCTCTGTTGTACCACGTTTGTTTTATAGAAGAATGATGCTGATGTTATTGCTATATGCAAGAAATCTTGAGATAAACCAGCTAAGCAGATATGTGTATTTTTACTGGAGTTTCATCGGATGCAGACTATGAATCGATGGATATCAGGCACATTACGGTTCGCATAATTGTCGTCATTTTAGACACCCAAGTATATCCATTTCTCTTTAAAATTTAACAGGCAGGATTTCTGTTGTACATGTACTAAATGTTGTTTTCCTGACTACTGAGTATTATTTCAGTGATCGAGTTGAAGTGTAAAAGGAAATCTTTAGAGACTTTTTATCTGAAACCCTTAAGGACAACCTCCAACCCAATCTAATTAGTGTCTTACTGCTTAGTTCCAACTGTCAGAACTGCCATAGCCCTTTTGAGATTCATTATGCAGATATATCATAGGAGATTTAGCGTATTTGAATGGCTTCTCTTTCTAAACATAGTCACAATGCTAAAGGTGCACTTTATTTTCCGAAGTGATAAATATTGCCACTGTGTCGGTATTTGAAGTAATGTATATCCATTTTCCCATTCTTACCTTAACTTGTTTATCTATGAAGTATATCAGAAATGTCATCATGAGAGTATCTGGAACATTGGTTAAGATAAACAGTTAGGAGAATGAGTTCAGTCGATAGAAATCCAGGTATAACTATTTTCAAGCCGTTTAAAATATCTTTTCATCTTTTTAAATTATTTCATTCATAAAATAGAGGTAGATTATCAACATTGTTTGCTTTTAGTCGTAAGATTACATTAAACGATACAACACTCAACATATATCCAATCCAGCCTATAAAACGTTTCGCTGCAGAGAACATTTAGTTGTTTCGGTATTGATCAATGTACAAAATAAATTTATAATTCCCATTGTGTCAACATAAAAAACGTTATTTAGCGAAGAGAACTCTTTTGAACGAATTTATTCTCAACTTGTACATTAATGTATATATATATATATATATATATATATATATATATATATATGATACTTAAAGACAGGAATCATTCGATTGTTTATTTACCCTACCATGTTTTCACCCTTGTGTAATCTATATGGGCCCTCTAAAGCCTCTCACATAATCCCTTTTTATTACCATTCAACCTTTTTGTCATTAAATAGCAACACTGTTACTGTAACAACCATTACTGTTAGTCCAACTTACCATTATTTAAGTTGAAACTTCCTCACAAATTGCACTCTTTAAATATCATATATATACGAATGATTGAAATGTCAATATCCCAAGAAATATAATTGTTATATAGACAAAATATGCCAAACCTACTTTCAAACAGTAAATGTTTGACATAAGTGAAAGCATCCAGCCCTCTTAACAGACTGTGTACGGCTACACGATGGTGGAGTCAGTTGAAAACATCATCGAATTCATTTGTTCACTGATCAGCTTGAAAAACTGTTGTTGCTTCCACAGTGAATGTGATGATTTTTAGTGGTTGTAAGAAACAGTTATCACCAGTTAGTGCAGAAATCTGTTATTCTTTGTTGTACTGGGACCAAATCAATAACAAGTTGAAATTAAATGCCCAGCGGTTGTAAAGTACCTAGTTTAAAAAGTATTTGGGAATAGTGCACACCTTTTGAAATATCACTCTTCCTTAAGATAGTGATAGGTGTTTCTGATTTCAATAATCATCCGGCAAGTTATAACTGTCCTTTGAAATTATAAATCTCAGGCACCATATTTTCTGGACACCTAAATGACATACTGATTATATATTTCTATAAATTTAACCTCCTTCATACACCAAGTATTCTGGTAGCAAACGTTTTTCTCTTTCAGTGTCATCGAAATCAAAGCTCTCTCCAGCAATCTCAAAAGAGGAGTATATGAGACGCCTCACGTCAATATCTCATGGACTCTGCAGTAACACAGAACTATTCTTTTCTTCTTTCCAGGTGACCAGAAGAAACAACTTACATATGGTAGGTAAACGGGAAGTACTAAATGCCTGAATAATTTCAGCAGTGTATAAAATCCAAAAACCATGAGCTACCCTTCTTACTTTCGTTTCTTCCCTTAATTTACTTCCTCATATCAGTAGTAAGCCTCTAAAAAATCACCCAACTTCTTAACCTGTAACCACTGCTAAAAAAACTAAGTCAACTGAACTTCATTTCCAATCTTTTAAAATCTTGGTGACAGTTTTACGCTTGAGATGTCAGCATTCATACCCTATGAAAAATCAAACAAAAGGCGGTTCTTGCCAAAACTCTAGAATTTTTAGCTATGGATCCATACTTTTTGCAGACACATGTACAGGACTCAAGCTTGGTTATTTGCTTGACCTCACCTAATCAGCGTGACAAAGCTGCGTAATTCCTTCGCAGGTCTTCGGAAATCCAGTGGCTAGCCCCTGTAGACTGGCTGACTCATGTAATAGCATTCAGTAGAAAACGCACATATCTAATGTACACCAACTAAGAGGCTACTGTATAAATGGAATTGTAAAGGACTGTGATGTTTGTTGTTGCTTATTATATCTTCGATTACGTACCCCCAACTGCAGTTCAGGGAACATAAAGGATGAATTCTGTTTAAATATGACAGTTTTTCCACAGATTCCCAAAAGCTAGGTTACCGCGGTAGTATCAGACGGGTTCAATGTCCAAGTACGAAAGCTGAGAAAATGGCCAAAGCATCTTGGAGGCATCTACAATATCGGAAGATAGCAAACTGAGAGTGGTGATCTACTCTTACATTTCGGTGCGGAAATTCATTTAGTCTTTGTAAGCACCAACTTTGAGCATATGGAAACATATTGCCCATCAGCATCAAACCAGCGAAGGACACATATCATTTTAGTGTCAGCCATCTTTGAGGATGACTGCTTTTTCTGGAATACCCGTTTTGGCTGCCGTCAAGTGATGGTATGAACACGTATAGGTCTGCACCTTATTAGTCTCTGTAAACAGATAAACGTAAAGCCTCTGTATGTAAAGGTAAAATATTAAATGAAGTATCTGTTTGGAAACAGAAGCACTTCTGTTCCTGATGAAGCCTGGAGTAATGTTTAGTTTGCCATTGTAACTAAGGTAATAACAGCTGATAAACTATATATAGCAGATAGCAGAAGCTAGAGAGTTTCCAGAATATCGTTCACACTTATTTATGGAAAAAGACCCATTGCAGCTGGCTCTGACAACAATGAGAAACAAAAGCAGTGCAGGCTTACACTCGTTAAGAATTTTCGTAATGATTGTGAGCAGTGATAGATAGCTAAAGCGGTAAAAATGTAAAGAGCATCAGTATCACTTAATATGCTGCCATCATCTTTACTTGTTAAGTATACTGCCGTGAAGAAGACTATGGTTGTTGAGACCACTATCGAAACGTATGGGACTCTGGTGACCCCGCATAACAGGCCACTAAAACTTTGGGTGGAACAATTTTGAAGCACGGTTCGGCTGCACAGCAGTGACGCTTCAGTCGCCCACAACTCCGATCGAACTTGAATGCTACGTCGGTGTCTGTTCTCCAAATTTTCTTGAAGTTTACATGCGCTTCAAACCTTCAGTGATGCGAAGCGGCAGAACCTGATGGTTTATGATAAGGTTTTAAGGAGAGAGGTAGTAAGTTTCTGATTAGAGTCATTTAGTTACCAGGTAATAATTAGGAACCAGATTTACCCCATCGTATTATCATAGATCAGTGATTATTCCAGTCTGTAAAAAGTAAGAATAATGTTTTTGTTGCAACAATAAGGTAATTATTTTGATCAATATCGTGTTCGAGTTCCCATGGACCACAATTGTCCGGCGTGTAGCCAAGATTCAAGAACGATAAATTAAAAAAATCAAGCAGGTTTCAGATATAAAAGAGGGTTTGCTGACCAGATATTTACTCCTGATCAGGTTACAGAACACAGATATGGCTACCGGTGGCTGACACTTGTCGTATTTCTTGGGCTGAACGAATGGTGAATTGTATTGCTTGATAGATTTTGTAGTAACTTCTGCCTCTGAAGGAAGCATCAGACAAGTTCTTGATGTTGATCTCGCCTATTTAATTGCGGTCATGCAACAATGTAGGAAATTATGACGAGGACTGGTTAAATTGGATGTCATGCACGATGTTGTCTTATTGGATGACAAACTGACAAATTGAACAGTCTTCTGAACTCTTTTCGCCGAAGTCTGAGTATATTCGGCATTAACTTCCGTATCTGACAGTGACAATTAGTGTTTATCAGCCGTACCAAGTGTGAATGTGTTTCCCGCCCATCAAAAGTAAGATGGTTCTTCATAGCCTGTGTATTACTACTCACAGTTTGAGGATGAAGAATAAGGTGGTAGAACGCACTTAGGATTCATCTAGTTGGGAATTTGGATTATTTCGAGTGGGATGGTTGTTGACAAAACCACCCCTTGATAAAAAGGGCCCACTTGAAATTGCAAAATCACATCAACTGTTGCCCCGGAATGATTTTCGACTATCAATTAAATGACCACTATAGTGTACTAAAATTTACAAGAAAGGAAAGTTATCCGATGAGTTTGTGAATCTTCACTGACCGAGGTGGCTGGGCATACTCAGCATATGTCCGAGCTACCGTCTACCTCAATATGTGATGTTAGCGGAAGTAGGACCAAATGAAGAAAAGGCAAAGAGTAGGGAAAGCATGACAAGGCGTCAGTTGATGAACTCTTTGACTGTTGGCTTAAAGCGTTTAAAGAGGGTTAGGATATTTGGTTATGATCTCCAAGATATTAGCAGCTGATGGTTAAATACTATTGCTGGCATGGATGGAAATTGGTCACAGTGGTAGGGATACATTCACTCTGTAACATCAAAAATTTGAACACTTCCACGAAACTTCACTCTTAAAATTCTTTATTTCGCTACACAATTTTGTTTACTTCAAAATTCCACATCCACTTGTCGTTTTCGTGCTGCTGTGAAGTGTAGCATCTTGAAACGATGCCCTTCTATGCCCGTTTTTACATGAATTTTGTCTGTCTGTGTCTCTCAATCGTCAAAAAACCACTTCATCAATTGTAAGGCTCCAAGATTATCTTCATAAGTAGATGGCCTAGATACAAACAGAAGAAAGCCATGAGCAAGCTATCTTGTTATTTGTTATGTTATCCTCATCAGTCGTACAATCTCATTAGAACAAAATTACTATTCATATCTTTTTGCCAAAAATACCAATATTTGTCAGTCTCTTTTGAGCACCTCTACAAATTTATAGTAACGACTTCAGTGAACTCTACTTACTATAACACCAGTCAAGTAAAAACAGATAAACAATAGATTTGTAGAAACAGAGAGCACAAAAAACATTCAGTTTGTCTGGAAAGCACTGTTATGTAGATGTCATTTCAGTATTTTTCCATAGTATATCATATCTGTGTTAAAATCTGTTTATTTATGGCAATGAACAGATGCCATACAGCACAAGCAAGATATTGACAAACACTAGGGTTCCTTCTTGAGGTCCTTTCGAAAAAAGCAACATAGTATAATTTCGTTTGTATTTTATTCTACCAGAATTGAGCAGCTGTCTGACTGCAGTTTCCATGCTTTTTATGATGTGTGGAGAATTTCAAAGCTCGGAAGGCTGAAAAGTAGCATTAACTGATCTGAATAAGGTAACTACTAATTACTGCAATGATCCACAAACCACAAAGACTAGATACTTCTGTGGTTTTAACAGACACATACACTTTATTTTGTCGCAGTTAGTCGCGGAGATCAAAATAAACTCAGTCTGAAATATCAATTTATCACATACACCTGCATATTTAGTCAAAGAGGCAGCAGGTCAAGCTCTATCTGCTACTTCTGTAATTGGCCAGACGCAATGTATTTCAAGGTGTGTCGGTTAACTGCTTTGTTTGTGGATTTAAGGAATTCATAAACACTGATCCCACGATAAAAATTATAGCCTGGGGAACTTCTTTGCCTCATTTGTTTGATACCCATGGTTCGAGTTCAAAGAACTGCCGTGCCATACAGAATAAATGGAGTGTATTCAAATCTTTCACGTGAAACACGGTTACCATGATGACATTTATCATAAGTAGCTGACCTGCAGAAATAACGGTCGGGGAGAAGTATGTCTCTTAATGTGCTAACCGTTTTGTTTTCCTTTCATGATATCGAATTCAAACCATGAAAGGGCTTTAGCAAGAGAATGAACAGATGAGTTCATGGAGATTTTAACTTATCATCAATATATTAACTGAAGCGTGTAGAGAGTTTTTTGCCTAAGATATCTCCCAAGTACATATTTTGTAATTTATTGTTGCAAATAATATTCTCATTTTCCACTTTGCAACATAAACCTCTGCACTATGTACTTCACTCCTTATTACATTCTTTAAGAATTTGATAGAAATATCTAACCACTGGCTTCACATGTGATCCATTTTACCCAAGATCACAAGTACCAGTATTTCACGTCAGCGTTTTTAATCTACGTATTTACTCAAGTAAGTTTTTTATTTCTGTGTAAAACCGTAAATAGATATTACAGTTTGCGGTAGTCATTACACATCTCTGTTCTTCAACCATCGACTCTTCATCCTCCTGAAACGGAAGTATAAAATTCCTTAGTAATGAATAACAGATATCTTGAAAACTAGCTTTACACTGAGTTGTTAACATATATTGTACTATAGCACTTTAGTTTGCCTGTATGAACATACAATGATTTTGGTCTACATGCAAATTCCTCCTTTGAATGTTGTTCCATTTACTACTGATAGCGCAAAATACATTTGTTAGAACATTCAGAAAAACAAATAAGAATTTCGAATAAATAAACTTATTAAAAACAACTCAGTTTTTAACAATACCTTTAGTCACTTGAGTTGCATGGAATCAAGAGGTGCCTACAGATTTTTATTGTAAATTGAATGGCATTCATTTTATGTAGATCAACTAATAATGAACGTCTTAGGTTCAAACTCCTGAAATTTACTTATTATATGGATGTTTTATAGTCTGAAATATAACAATGCACAACCAAACCATTTTCGTATGGGTAGCAGTTTAATTCACTTTTCTTTCAAAATTTTTGCTTTATAAGCAAATTTTTGTGTATCTATGCAACATTTATGTCATAAAATGCTGTATTTGAACCAAATGAAATCAGCTGATCGTGTTGGCAATCAGCTGCTTATAGCATTTATCCAACCAACTTAGTTACTGCTTTTTCTAATTCTTTTATCCTAATAACTTTGACTAATACAAAGATCAATTTAATTCAAGGAGTTTTTTCAACTGAAGGATGGTAGTGATTTTCTACGTTGTCAATTGAACCGTAAGAGCACAAAAATACATAACTTAGGGTTCTTATGTATATATTTGTATCAACGCAGTTTGCTTCAAATCCATCACCTGAGTCATACTTGCCAGTACCTAATAATAATGTTTTCAAAACGTAAATATGAACCCAGAATATATTGATATATAATCCTGTTGGTGGTATGTAGCACTGGTTGATTTCAAAGTGGTATTCATCACGGGATAATTTTAATTGAAGAAGCAAAGGAAATTTGATAGAACTAAACACCTTTTTCTTTCTAGTTAAAGATTCATCAGCAGTGTGCACGGAAAACCGCGTAAGAGACCCAGCTCAGAACTTTTAGGTACATTAACAAGTATAACGTATTCACAAACTGATATTCAACTGGAATTTACTCTTTTATTCCACTAGATTCAGAAAAGAATATTCTTGGTGGTTCTTGTTTTTCATTCATCTACTTCGTCTCTTTATTCTTTATCTTCATTTTTAAAAGAAACAAGATTCCAGAAGTAAATGTATGTAAAAAATATTTTTTGGCAGCATATTAACACATCAGTTATCTGCTTACTTGCTTTTCTTTGAACGAAATTCATTACACAAGCTGTTCTGAGTTAAGTATGACGTTGTTAGAGAGAAATTTTGTTTGTTTGAATAGAAATATGAAGATTGTAACTGAATAACCACACAATTATTACTTCTGAGTAGTTTAAATATGTTGTCACGTGTATCACAAATTAGTGTTTATCAAGCTTCATATAAGAAGAAGAAGACGAAGAGAAATTTCCGTGGTTTACTCCGGTTACTTAAGGCTTTATGCTCCGTTACAGAGATGAAGAAAAGTTGTGTACATATGAGGTATGTCAAGCTGAAGTTCAATCAAACTGTTGATAAATAATAACTCAACTAGTTTGTTACACATGATGTATTTGTGAAATTGTCAATAAATTAGGGATGGTAAATCTTTCTAACTTCATTGGCTAATACCAAAGACATTTCTAATAAAATCGTATTTTGAAGTGTTGCTTTTCAAGTTTAAAGCCAGAATCTATAAAGACTTGTACAAAGGTTATAGTCTTATACGTACAGATGCAGTGATGTATAAATTGACAAAGGAAAATACATCATTTAAGCTTTCCTGAAAAAAACAAAATATAAATCATCCTGCTAGTCTACAACTTAATAGTTTCGAATATTTTTCTATAACACTGTATATTTGAAAGTTAAAACAGAATGCAAACAAACAAGGATGGTAATTTTACATACCAGACACTTGTCTTCTACATACAATGAGGTGAATCAGGATATTTAGTGGATTATCTGAAAGATTCATACTTTATATTCGTTCAAATTATGCCATTGCCAAGCCTTATAAGCGAGAGCGTTTTTGAAATTTATTGTATACTGAATCCAAGTTATATTTGTCCATTTTATTTCGCTGAATTTTGTACTGCAGTATTCTTTTTTTTCCATATATGCTATGTAAGCGTATTTTTCAAAAACCAATGTGATATATAATGAGACATTCCTAATCATTCTGCATAACTCATCTTTGCTACTTATTTTTGACTGTATTTTTACTGCTTTGACAGAAAAACTAAAAGTAAATTCTACTGTTGTGAATTTTAAGTTCAGTCAATCATAGTGTAAGAAATGATGTGATAGGAAAATCACCACGGTATCAGGCCTATTTTGTTTCAATTGACAAGGAATGATCAGTCGAAATCTTTTTTAAATGTTCCAACATGAAAATCAAGTTAAAACATGTCAGTTTGTGCATAGTAAATAATTAACTATCTTTGTCCTTCAAAACAACACGGGTTTATGAAAAGTAGGAGAGCGTTCAACGAAGTTCTTAACATCTGTGGATGTCATAGTCACTGAAGCATAAAAACCCTCTAAATAATTAGGGTTTCAGCTGTTTCATGTAGTTCATCTACCTCTTAAATCAAATACCGGTTCTTAGGTGAAATTATTACCTGTATTAGTTGACTAATGAAAAAGGAACCTCAGGGTAAGAACCAAAAAATGGGTTTTCAGACCCTCTTGAACAGTGCATTTCATTTTACAATGTAGCTACCAAACTAGGAGGCTCAGCATCGCAGTGCACTTTGACGGATATTAGTTGGTTAGGGAGAATCGACGGAAAGCCATTGAGGTTGCAAATACGCTTTGCTGATAAGTGCTAACAAAACCTAAGTTCAAGGCTTCTCATCAACTGCCAACCAACTAACATTTAACATATATATGTTAACGAGGCTGTATATGTATAACGAAGACAGTGGAATGCCGAACATTGAGTTAGAGATACGCGATGGGATCAGATAGTATAAACAATGAACATTCACTTGAAAAAATCTCTAAATGTCTGTCATTGCTTCTATGGACTTGGCGCATATATATATAACGAATGATGTGGGTAGTATACAGTAATTCTGAATAGTACTCATTGTTTGGATATAAACAACGGAGTCTGATGAAGAATATGCTAAACATGAATGTTTCTGAAACTGTGAATGAATAATTTCGCGGGATTGTTACAGTGGTTTCGCTAATAAATTCCTTAAAACTTACGTCTTAGGCTTATCTCGAGAGATACAGCTAGCTGTTAACGAGTTTATTTAAAATTCGTAAAAATACCAAACACATTATGCTGACAAAGCCTGTGTTGAGTAGCAATTTTGAGTTTTTTTGCATCAATCAGCGACACATTATTGCAGGTTGAATAGCTTTCCATCAAATGTTTTGGGCATTAACACATCTAAGCCTGTTACGTAACTATTTTCCCTTGATCTAGATTTGAATATTTTTGTTTAGGCATCTGAAAGTAATTGAACTAAGTATAAACAACACACTTTTAACGATTTTAGTTTGATTTCTTTGACTTCATCAAAGAAACTAACCAACTGTCACACTTCAGTATTATACTTTTCAAACGACGATATTCTTTGGTATGGATTTTTAAACCCATAATTATTTGAAAATAGTTTTCATCACAGATTGATATCAGTTAAAGAACCATTGAAACCCTAAAAGCAATAGACGTCTGGTTTGTTCTAGTGTGTGACTACTCAGTAGTCGTTAACCTAACACGTCGGGGATCGAGTCAAGTATCATTAGTTATCTCTTTAAGAAAGTGATCATTCAACAATCAGATGGTCTCCAACTTATCTTGGGTGAGGTAATCCCCAAGTGCTTTCGTGCTTGTTACCAAGAATTAGCGTTCTTTTCACAACTTCTCACATTTTATTTATGCTGTATGGTTATTTTAACTATTTGAATAGTTTCTACAATGCCCTCAGTCACTGAATCGTTTCATGCCATCTATTCATGTGCAAAGTATTGGTTGCACTCAAGCCTTTTAGTTGGTATGTAACAACATTTATTTATGAATAATAATGCTCACAAATTAAAGTAAGTTAATTACGCCTACAAATCGCAGCAAAAAGAATTTATAATTGCAGTTTTCACTCCGAAAATATGCCTACAAATATAGAAAATACGTATTTTCCCAAAGAATACTATAACACCCGGGGATAACTTTTGGCCTCACTTATGTATCTTGGCTAGCGAAAAGATCCAGAAGTAAAGTTTAAAATTCGGCGTTATGATGAGTCTATTTTCTTCTTATTTTCAAGGACTGATGGCCGTAATTAAATAATGAAAATACATTTCAAAGATACCGGTTTTTTAACCTGAGAAGTGAATCAGACTTATTGCAAACAGATGTGAAATAAAATTGACTATTTGACTTGAAAATGTTCCAGAGGATCAGTTAAGATTTGCGATAGTGGTCAACAATATTCTAATTTACATTTCCGGGAACCGCCTGAAGTCATTGGCAAAGTTAAAGTAATTTATCCTCTAAATGACAATTAGGCTACATTATATCCCTTAATATTCTGTTTCCAACATAAATTTACTCCTAAAATATAAAAGGGATGAAATCTTGAATTTTGCTACATTATTAAATGTTAATACAAGGAACTCTGGCTTACAACGAACCAACCAAAAGTTCATCACCCAACAAATATGCCAAAGAAAGTGGAGATGGATTGAGTGTACACTGAGAAGGTCGATTGGTGACATCACACGCCAGGTCAGACCGTCAAGTGGGATCGAAGTGGAAAATGACGATTTGGGCGTCTGAGTCGATGATGACATGGAGATGGAGTGAGGAAGAAATAAAAGCTTCTGGGCAGTCGTGGAGCCAGCTTCAAAAGACTGCAGAGAAGACAGTGCAATGGAGGCGTGTGACTGAAGTTTTTTGTTCCACTAGAAACCCAAAGGAAAAATAATGATGGTAGTTAAATGTTAATATAAGTGTAAAACGTGGGCACCGTGGCAGAATTTAATTCCATATTAGATTTGTTCACTTGATTTATAGCACACAGTGATATAGTATTATTTAACTGATGACGTTTCGAGCATAAATTAAATAATACTATATCACTGTGTATTATAAATCAATTAAACAAATCCATTCTGGAATTTTTAAATGTTCTTTTGCATTTTCTATGCACCAATAGAAAATCAAAATTGCCTTTAGTAGGAGTTTGGTTGTGGAATAAATATACTGCATGTTGGATTTAATATTTCTGCTTTTAGTTTGCACTCTCAGTGTACTCGTTTTGTCTGATAACAATAAGTGTTAAATGTTGTTTTGTGTTTCGCTTTCATAACTTAATGTCTATTTTTTGGTCTGCATGCTTCCCCTTTTTTTGACTATCTTATACACCTTAGATTAAATTTATACACTAAGGAAATGCGAATGTATTAATTAAAGACTTTTCAATATGTCTTCCTTAGACACTTCTTTTGTCATTTAATTATTGTTTGCTTCCCCAGTACTAAGTTTCTGTTGACTGGATTGAAACACACCAATAATATTGAAGTAGGTGTTATGCATCAAGAGAATGGGAGCACGTATAAGTTTCAAACCTCCACATCACCTTTGCTGATTAGTTTGTATGACTGCATCACAGATATGATAATAAAAGATAGTAAGGATAAATTATTTATTAGAAAACCTATCATTCTGGTAGAGAAGTGTTGTAAAACAGAGATGATTTCTAAATTTCAAGTAATGGTAACTAAACTAATTTGAGTGAATAGGACAGAAAGCGAAACGAAGACATAAAAATGACTTCGTTATTATGAAAAATATAAACTATGATGTAGACCAATGTGAGATGAAATAAAAGAAGATTCCTAATTCATTGTGGCTTTCCCGTATAAAAATTGCAAGAAAGTAAAAGTTATTAGAATTTTAGTTTCATAGTGAGAGAGATAAATTTATTTTAGACAGCAAAATCTGATACACATAAATCATTGTAACATGACGTCTGGCAGCTTTAAGTGCTTTCAATTTTATTTTGTCAAAAGACATCTAATCTATACATATACATATATATATATATATATATATATATATATATATATATATATATATATATATATAGTTTCCATATAATCAACCAATTGCATGTGATGTTTGTAGGAAATTAATCAGTTAGTTGTTTGAAAGAAAAAACTGAATGTAATCGTACTGTTTCTCTCATATTTCTGTCTTCTGAGGCCACAAATTGTATCAGCAGGTGCTTTTAGAACCTTAATTATCTTCATATGAAATAAATCATTGGTACATTTTAGAAAGCAGCACGCTTCAGTTGAGTTGAAAACTATAAGAGCTTTTTAAAGACTATTTTAAATAAGAGTGTTGTAACATATCGAACTAAATTACCAATTCAAACAACCTGAGATCATTGCTCTTTAGATTGAAAGGGTATAGATTTGAGGTGTTGCCGTATGACGTAAATACCTCAGAACATCTTTTCTCAAAATTTAAGTCCCTCATCATAGCGTTACCACATATCTTCATGAAGGTCAAGCGTTCATAGCATAACCTTGGGAAGGATATTCGCTGAGAAGGAAACACCGGTATTTTCATTTCTTCCCTGTTCCTTTTTTTACACATCTTTGAAAAAAAAAGACATTTCTTAGTATTATTAACTTCTTGAAAGGGTGTTATTGGAAAGCCTTAAATCTGTTCCATAACTGAAATAAATCCACATTCTACAATCCTTGATGTGATGACTCTTTGTTATTTTAATAAAGCGACTCACATCACTTTTTGTCCTTTAATGTGTAACTTATAGCAATAGTTGATAGAAACTACAGTTTGGCTTCAGCGTTACTCACCGACCCGTATTTCCTCGATGTTGACATGCAATCCATTCAACTAAGCTGATTTTCAAATATACTACGTGGAAGATCTGGAAAATCAGTAATAAGCATAAGTATATCGAAATAAATTTAAGTATTCCAGGGGCATGTATATTATACCATAAGAACCATCTGAAATTAGATCCAGGACAGTATTCCAATAATTTAAGAAGCCCCAAATAATCCAATCCAAACATTGAAATTGAACTGATATACTTTTAATCACACCTAAATTTGTATGTTAAGCGATCTTGTTGGTAATAGTTCACCATGTGGATAATCTATAACATGTTTAGAATATCTCTGCCACACCACTTTGAAAAGTATCTCAGCTTATCACACATGATTCTAATTAAACATGGCCTAGATATTTGAGATTTCGAGGGATATGGTGTTTTGTGGAATGCAATTAGACAAGTTTGATCCCCGAAACCCTACTTTTTGTTTTCATCAGCTAGATAAATCCATAGATGTGCTGAATTTATGTCTGGCCTTGTGTAAACCTCCGATATAGGTGATAAAGGAATTGTTTATGTTCATGAAACATGACAATTCTATGTGAGGAAGCTGAAAATAAATAGAATTATTTGTTTAAATATAAGGACAGTTTATTTTGGCTGCCTATGAGCTTTCGCCTTGCACTAATAAAACCACTGACAGTACCCGAACTGTCTGTCAGAGTGAATGTGTGAGTATTTTGGGACGTTCAAGAGAACGTTAACTTCGAAATGAAAAAAAACTGGAAGAAATCTAAAGTGGTAACCTCTGCAAATATCGGCAGCCCTAAGCGGACTGGTAAAAAGCTCCAATTAATCATCAGCGTATTTATGGTTCTTCAAACAAACTTTCTACTTTTCATATCATTTGTTTAGTGAAGCTATTGACTCATCTATCTCACTGTTAAACATGCTCATTTCTCTGTAAAATTCACGGAAATAGAATGTGTTCTATAGATTCAGCTTCATCAATGTCATAAGAACACTACCCTCACAGATTGAAGTGTCATACTTTTTAGAGTCAACGAATAACAAAAGATGTTTATCAAAATAAAGTCATCATCTATATAACAGTGTAGAAAAGAAAATCACAGACTAACTGTTTTGAAGAACGTTTTCATATAGTGAATAATCGATGCAAAATTTTCTGCTAAACAACCCTACATTTGTGAAACAGTTGTAATGTAGATTTTATGGTGATATTTCAAAGAAGTGTTCAGTGAAATATATTTTAGTTCCATGTCCATGTATGGTAGGCTTGCTTTGATATTGTGAAATTAAGATGGGGAATATTTTACTCTTATCTTGCACCGATGAATAATCGTCACCACACACTGAAGGCTTTAGTAGAAAAAAAATATACTGGTTTATATTTTTTTTCACGAGTTATTATCATCTTCTAGGGCTTTATCCAAGAGCAATCTTAATTTTAGTGGATAGAAACTGAAGTCATTTCCTGTCTCAGGAAAGATTTTTTTTACCTGTTTCAGAAACATGAAATAGATGAAATTATGTATTCGTGCCAAAACAGAAAATTCCATCTCATACGTGAAAAACATTTTGCAAGAATGAAGAAAATTATACTTCATAAATCTCAGTTTATCTGCTCAATTGTATCGTCTATTTCTAAGTGTTTTCACAACATGCATCGTTCGCAAACCTGTCAACCATAAATTAAAGCTAAAACATTATTGTTGTGGCAATCATTTTGCCCCATCCTAATTACTTAACTAACTCATTTTACTAATTTTCCAGTGAAGCAGTTTGAGCAAAACACAAACAGGTGAAAAAGTTAATCACTATTACTGAAGGAATTTAGACGTCATTGCTGAGATTTGATTAACTGTTTATTTACTGTAGGGAAGAAATTCGTTGATAAATTACTAGCCAAAATATTGAGGTTGTAAAGAGTAGGTAGAAGAATTTCGATACTGGGCAGTCCAGTATGATATATGATTTTGTTTGACATCTACTGAAAATAGGAAATAGAGAAAAATAACAAGGTTAAAGATGTAAATCCTGATATTGGTGTTAACAAGAAACAAATACATTTTTATAATCCTTAGGCTTTTTATTCTGATGCTTAAAAAAAGCGTGAGTAATCGCAGTACGAGTTTCTTCGGCTGGTATAAAGATTTTTATGATATATATAATCTCTGGTGATAATGTTTGCGGGGACTAGTAAAATGCAAACCAGAAGACCGTACTGACCACGTTAGATAAAACATTTTAGTTTTTAGGATGTCACTTACTGCCTATGAGTGAACATTCATAGTCAAAGATAATACTGAACATTAGAAAGTTTGTCTAATATTCGATGTTTAAGTAAACTAAGGTAACCGGTTTTAGAAAAATCAGTAATTGGTTGATATACAGCCATGCAAATTAGTCAGACAGCGTTTCGTTAACTTATATTAGTTCGGCAGAGGTAAGGATCGGTTAAAAACCAAAACGGATGCAACAACAGAGACTTAATACTTATTTTAAATATATTTAGGATTTTAAAACACTCAAACCGAATGAACAAGAAGGCACAGGACTGAAAAATAACTTTCAAAGTTATGTGATTATAGTAAAACTATAACCGATTGTAATGCCAAGTAGTAATACTGATTGGCTATGTATTACGATGGTTAATAAAATTTTGTGGCGATAATTTCTGTCAAACAATTTCATGCGTATAGACAATTGATGAATCCTGAGTTTTGGTAGTCTAAGTAATTTTGATATTTTTCTGATGTAAGAAATGCCTCTCCCTACCATCTGGATTTCACTTCTAGCTACTATCCATCAATAATATCAAAACTGAAACGACAGGCAATATCAAGGTATCCAGACAGGAGCCTACATGTCAACAGAAACCGATCCAATCGGTCCAATCAACGAGGAGATAATACAAGCAGCATCACATAAGCAATACCCATTGCATAAGAAGTGGCTATCATGACTCGGTGGCCTACTTGTTAACAATCTACTGTTCGAAGCGATGGATAACGAGTTTCAGTCCAATTGGGAACAAAATCACACCCTGGAAAGCAGGTGCATTAAGCTGAGGAGTTCCAAATCAGATAGAAAGCGCATTCTAGTTTTTACTGCTTGCCACTATCCATCATTGATAAGCTACGTTTTTGTTATTATTATTATAGTTTAGTTCGCAAGTGGGATTTTCATAAAAGAACATTTTTACTTCAGAAGGTGCTATTATCTGATCAAATAAAAAACACTCAATGTTTCAGGTATGTATTTTAAACCTCTTTTAATGCGATCATGAACAGTACTCAAAATTTCTTTCTTTTGTGTTGCACAGACTCAACAGACTAACATTAAATTATACTTAATCACTGCTCAAAGGCTTTTGATGAAATCCAAAGTATTCAATTTGCAAGCCGTAAAACTGTCATCGAAACACTCGAGTTTGCTGAAATCTTTCGTCGAAAACTTGTTGAAACGAAAGTTGTTTTCATGACGGACTGACATCACATGAAAACTTAACAGTGATCACTTGCTGCTTTACCCGTGGTTTGAGGACACTGAGGATTGGCCAACAGCTCAATCATTCACTTCTTTTGACGACTATTTCAGTGATGCCAATCCATTGAGGAAAGTGCCTTTGGACAGATCATTTGTCTGCAATTCTAACACTTGATAAATAGTGAATGCTAAAATTGAATTTTTTGGGATTCTAGAAAAAGCCGTAACCTGTAAAGTCGAGGTAGTTGAGTAGCGATATTCACTGATAAAATTTATTCATATTTTCACTCCAAGGTTAACTGGCAGAAGTATAAAATTGTTGACATACAGATTCCAACTAACTGAACTTTTACACGCCAACCGTTAGTTTAATCTCCATTCCCTAACTGAGTCCTTCGTGGAAACCACGAACTAGTCCGAAGCTAAGCCAAAACAGCTATCTATTAACAGGGGATGTACTACAAAGTCTGCGTAGTAAGTTATTCCGATAAACCACTTAGATGTCTTCCTGCATAAACTCACTAACAGGATTTCAGTTGCATATTTATCCGTTTTATTTCATTTCATTAGGCAGTTAAGTAAACAAAAATCTTTTCTTCAATTTAAATAAATTCAATGCTATAGACGTCTCAAAAGTTAAGCATAGTTCACTTAAAGTTGATGCTCAACTTAATGTTAACATGTATGCCATCGGCCAGTTTCTAAAACACGAGAAAATTTGGTTTAAAATACTATTCTGTGGACTTCGGGAAGGGAATATCATCTTCACAGACATATTAAGATGAATCTTATATTTAATTCACGATCCGTAGTACTACTTTATAACTCACTAATAAACTCCATTTTCACCAGCTCCATGTTTTTCACAAAAAGCGTGCATAATAACTTTGTAGAACTTGAAAGGTGTTCATAGGACTGCATGTAGATGGATCCGTATCAAGGTTTTTAAAATTCAATAAGTTCTTGTATTACGGATCAAATGATTCAGTTTTATTGAGATTTCAATGTTTGACTAGCCCTCAATAGTGAGTGCTCAAAAACTATATTTCAAAATACTTGGAAGTTTGATTTTTAGTTACCAGCTTGAAACACTGCATCAATAGCCCCTGACATGCATATCCATCCAGTTTGAAACATAAAGTACGCTGAAAAAGGCTTGAATACCCTTTCTAGTCAGGAAAAACACTGACATTTCAGTGGTTAAATAGGTACTACCAAAATAAGTCCACGTGGAGCTTGTTGATGGTTGAAGGAATCAGTTTGACAAAAATTAATTTCAAGGGAATATTTGCACAATGTTGTTTCTTGTATTATCCTATCGTTGAGTGGACCAAACTGATGTGTCTCTATTAGTATACGGAATCCTGCGCGGATGCCTCAATATTCTCCATTATTTTAATGTTATAGTAACGATGAATATGCTACTGTAGACCAGTCAAATTCAGTTGAATCAATCATGCGATAGCACCAGTGACAACATAAAAACTATACTTGTTGCTTAAGTAGCGGCTTTCGTGACTCGGTGGCCTACTGGATAACGCTTAGAGTTCCGAGCAATCGGTCTTGTGTTTGAGTTCTGAAAAGTTACCTAATAAATAGCTTGTGGCCACTAACGACATGAAATTCATAAGGTTTACTATGTATGAAAAGCTGAATATCATATTGGGGATAGACAGACACTCTTTCAAACCTGAAAAGTGTAAAACGTTTGATCATATATCGTAAGATGGTGTAGACTTAGGGATCCCTCCTGATTTCCCCCATAAACACATAGTTATTTATCAAAATAGGCGACAGGTAGAGTAAACTGATGCAAAATGCAAGTGTTTTAATTGACCCAAATTTTCAAAAAATAGCCTTGTATACACTAGCTAAAGAAGAAAGTTAACTTTTAAAAACACAAGTTGATTGAGTCAGCAGACGCCATTCATTTCTTGTTGTTGGCAAATGACAAACAGTGGACGTTTGATGAGATCTTTTTGCAAAGTTCACTCCTTCTTATGTCAATAACTAATAAATTAATAAAATACAAGGCTGCCAATAATTTACGCCATTATTATAGGTATATAGAAATACGTGTACTCGGCACTAAGATTTCAAGTGATTAGCTTACGAAATACACCGATTATGTCGTAAAATGTTGGTTCACTTGTAAAGACTAGACGCTTATGAGAAACAGTGGGAACAAGGAATAGTGTTCAAATATTATATCATTTCTAAATTCATATTCCTGCTTTCTTCTGCCGTCGTTTAATTGCAAATCATATCTTACGTTTAAAGTCGATATGGTATGCATAAAAATCCAACAAAACAAAATTTATAAATCAGTAATTCTTTTCAGTGCAATGGGTAGGATTCAGGGGATCATCCTACATAATGGAAAACTACTGAGAAATTATTTTCATGATATGTAATTCCATTCTTTGTAGATAGGCCTTTCAGCATAGGTTTACACTTCAGTATTTGAACTCCTCTACTGGTCTGAATTACCACATAATAAGATAAAAAATACATCCATCTATTTATTCCGCAATTTCAGAAATACAGCCAGAGCAGTACTTCTTAATTGTGCTCATATGTGTTTCATGTAATAAGACAATTTAAGGAATCACTGAATATCAAGCTGCAGTGCATTTTTTAATTCTTACTACTTCCCAAGATTAACGTTTTCTTCTACATCGAGAATTATGCAGTAACCAAGTCATATGACGGTGAAAATTATCTTTTACTATGTGAGTTAGCATATAAGTATTCATAACTATCATTTTGACTTAGATTATGTAAAGTGTGTCAGTTGCGTTCTTTGTAGATATGTGAATTATCCCATAAATTTCTCCGAAAAACCTATCTCTGGGAGGTAAATCACACTGCCGAATAGTACATTACATTTTCTTTAGAATTTAAATTTGTTGGTTTAGCGTTGTTTAAACACTAGTCTGCACTGAATTTTTAAAATGCTGGATGAACCTGTTCCAAATTTACAAAGCTACACTATTAAGTAATTTTTTGTAATAAATATCCAAATTGTTGATGCGCTTTGAAAGTTTTGTGTTATTCACGAGAAAATTTCAGGTAACGCTGACATTTTCGCGTTATATTGTCGGAAATGGAAGCATTCATTGCTAATGACTTAATGCACTTTTCCTTTAAAAATTGAGGAAAAAAAATGTAATAAGGGGAGAGATGTATGAACATCAAGCTGTCACAATAAATTTTTTACTTTGTTTTTTATTTCAAAGTGTTTAACTGAAACAAAAGGTTTATTTCTAACAGTAAATGAAAGATTATCAATTGCTTCAATGTAAACTAGTAATATTAGAACGTGAGTCATTTATTTCCCTCAAGGAATTGAATGATAAAAGTAATTACTGATTACTTTATGATTTGTTTTATGAGCTAATATTTGGATAGTGCTTTTAATTATTTTGCACACTAAGTTAAGAAAAAATGATTCAGCTATAAATTGTGAACCGAAATGAAAGCAATGACCTTAAAAAATAATCTTGTTGAATATGCATGAACATTTTAAGTATACTCATGAATTGTGGTTGAAAAGTGTTTTTCTTTCATAGTAAACATCCTATGGTGACATCATTATGTCGTCACATTTTCCACTGCAGTTTTGTTGCATTTCATAAAGTTTGGCGTACAACATGTTTTAAACAGTCAGCAATTTGTTTATTGTATCTAATTCGTAACTTCACAAGATTCTTAGTGCGACGTAGCGCACAAATTCCTTTTATGTTTTTTTTCTGATGTAAAACTGAATGTGGATTCAGCTTCAACAATAAGCAATTATCTGTATTTTGAGGGAGTTGTGGGGATTTGGAAATATTTAAGGTTGAGAAGTCGTGATCGGTGGGTTAAAGCCTGATGGTCCTAAGAACAGTTACTCAACGATGACATTGGGTGGAGGTTGCGCTATATCATGAGCTAACAGAAGTTGGAAATATGGACCATTGGATTCTGACTCAGTGGCTAGACATGGAACCTGAAGGTCGCGGGTGCGCACTGCTGAGGAGTCCCATACTAGGACGAAACAGCTATCCAGTGCTCCCAGGTTTCCTTTATTCCTCCAACTGATGTCAGTTAACGATGAATAACAACTTGAATTATCTATATAACATAAATTTCTGAGTGAATAACGTTTTCAGAAAATAGTACAACCTTGTTTTCCAGTTTTATTATGTAAAAATTAGCACACCGAATTTCATTGCTTCATTGGTTTGACCTGGCAGTTAAAGAAGAAAGTAGAAAACAACTTTCATCATATTCGAAAAACGGTGACTTCTTCAGCTTCTTTGTTAGATATGTGATTGTATTGTGAAATGAGGAATTTCTGGATGCACAAAAATAATTTTCCTTCGATACTTTATGACTGAAGAACCATTTTCACATATGAATGCAATCATTGATAACCAGAATAAAAATCGTAAACAGTTATGGGTCTTTTGCACTAGTTTCAGGTTGTGAAATTAAAAGGTCTTCCTTTACGAATAGTGACGTGTCACGCTAATCATTTTCCACTAAGTATAGAACACAGTAAACCAGGTTTGTTTTGGATATATGTACTGCACCTAACCACCCTAGGATAACTGTTTGTTATCACGTGAGGATTTCATTTATGTTTGTCTCTGGATTTTACCAGTATCCACTATTCAGTTTAAACTCAAACCTTGATTTTTATACTGCCATTACAGCATCTTTTCGGAAACTGGACATACGAAATGCAATTAACATGTTAAAATCCTTCGAAATCTTCAGCAAACATGAAACCTCGAATAAATTATGACTTCTTAAAGCCATAGCCATCAAGCAAATTAGATCTTTTATCTTCAAAACAAGGGATTACTTGATCTAATGCTAACTCAGGAATGAATAGTTTTACTTTTGAATGTGCTTGTTGCCTCTTTGAAGCTCTATAATTAACTCGCATTTCCCTTCTCTAATAATAATCTATCATCCTTTGCTTGGATACAAAAAATTACAATAGCCATTGTCGTTATATTCGCTCATTTCGTCCACCTACCGAATTTCTAACTTTTCTTATGCGTGCATAATTAGGTGTTGAGATTTCTTAATTTACCTTACCCACTGATGAACCTTCATTTCCAACTTTTATAAATATCCCAAAATTAACAGAATGATCCATGAAACCTTTGTTATTGTATCATCATTCCTTCTATCTCTTTGACGTTTTTACTTTTATTAAAACCGATGTATATGTTTTTATTTGTATAGTGAATAGGTATTTTGGTGCGGTATGCTACTTATGAAAATCCTGTAAAGTAAAATCACACCTTACTCTGCAAATACTTTTCTCTTTGCTTTATTCAAGTTCATCGCCCTAAACAAATGAATAAAAATATAATTTTATTCTTCTGGTTAAAATAGGATAACCGTTAGGTTGATCCCTTTTACCAAGAGGATAAGTTCGCGAATAGCGGGTATCGAAAATACGATGCTGAAACATTAAATGAAATCGAAAGAAAGGCCGAGCAGTAAGAGCTTATAGTGATTATGATATTTAATTAAACACAATTTCTTGTACTTAAAATACTTTTGAAGTTAGGCTGCAGTTCCGGAATATTTCAGATAGTATGTTTTGAGTGAACAAATGTTTAAGGCTATCAGTGAGTACAGGTTTTGGTTGGATGGAGGAAATCAGTAAGAAGCCCTAGATCTTGGCTTCATGTCTATTGGCAGTCGTCAGCAAAGCGCATTTACGACCATTAGAGAAGTGATGTCCTGGCTGAGATTTGAACCCGCCTAACCCAATGCCGCAGTCAGATAGTTATCACTGAGGTATTTGAGTTACGACTGGCCTCCAGCAGGACTGGACTAGACACGTCGCTTTATCTCTGGAGGCTAACCAACTTCACGTTGTCTAGTCTGATGTGCTGGTCGAATTCAATCGATTATTTTTCTCTGTATTCGCTTGGCTAGGAGGCTCACCATCGCAGTGTACTAAGATTGATTTTAGTTGAATGAAGGCTGTCACTTCAGTCGTAACGTCTCAGACTGTATTACTGGGTGACGTAGGGTCGAATAATACAGGAGACCATAGTTGCCTCGAGGTTTCAGTTACACCTTGCTGACGAGTGCCAAAAGGAGACAAATCTAGTTTCTGGGCTTCCTGTCAATTGCTTCCAACTAACTAACACCCATCAAATTGCACCATTATAGTGAGCCTCCTAGACTGGTGGTAACAGTGCAAAAATGATCAACAGAACAACATGAAGTTGGTTACCTTTCGGTGACTGGTTAAGAAATACAGTTTTGCTAATAATTAAGATTTTAGTAAAGAATTCTGCAGTCGGTTACGAAATTCCAATCAAGCAGGGAATACTGATTGCATTCAAAAACTGTTTTCTCAGCTATCTAATCTTTTAGCTAAACTCAAACCGTGGTCTAATTACACCTCAATTTGCAAATCGCAGCTACCGATCTGCTAGAAAGCACACATGTACTATTCATCAGTAAGTTACATCTGAAAAAACTGGTGATCACTCAACTGATGACATTTAAATGAACAACAGTTTGATATAGTTGTTTAGTGCTACTAAATATCCAACGTAAGAAAGAATGCTAAATAATGCTGCTTTCAATGAAACAAAAGAAAGCAGACAGGCTTGAAACTGAAGGCAGATTATTTGGTATGTTTTAGATAACTTTACATATTACAAATTGTAGGAAATATGCCAAACTATATCACTTATGACCTTGATACTTCTTTAAGCAAGGGTCAGACATTACTAACGGTAAAATATAAATCCATTAGGGGAGTTTAGCATTTCATGACAAAAGTATGTAAGGTAAGTCACTGGTGAACAATTTGTATGAAGAATACTAGTTTGGATAAGAAGTTGCGTAACATGACAACATATTTGGGAACTGAAGTGTGATCAGAAAGAGGTTAGACACATGAATGAATGACAAATTATATAAGAAGTGAACAGTGTAAAAAGAAGGAGGTGATTTCAACCACTAAAAATTAAAACCATGAAAGAAAAAGAGTTTGATAGGTTTTCTTTTGCATTCCAAACTCACGTTTTTCCGTATGCTTGGCAAAAACCTAGGCGATGAGGAGACTACGAAGACACAACTTTGAGAGATTTCTTTTCACTTTATAAATGACATTGAATGACGAGGTTTTCGAAATGGAGTGGTCCACTTTCACTACGTGTTCAGTTATAGCATCTGTTATCGATCCACTGTTACCTCTTTGTAACCACAAGAGCAGGCAAATTGATGTACACATAAAGAAATAGTTAGATGTAAAAGTTTTCCTTTGAGATTTGATAAGAGAACACTAGTCTCAGAGTTGAGGCAAATTATGTTCTCCTTACAAAGTTCGATATTCTCCTCTTTAGAGTATCAGCGGCAGGATGACCTAAGAAATTCGGACTCAAATAAAACACCTTGTTTTGGTGTGGTAGTAGGGTTTGCTCTACTAGGCTTTGACGTGATAGCTTTATCTGTTAACATTGGTGGGAATCCATTTTCAATCAGAACGTTTCTTTGGACAGAAATTTCTTCTGCCATTACATCGGGACTGGAGATTTGTCTAATACGATTAGAAAGAGATATGATGACATTTTTATGACTCAAAGGCACTCAATTGTAAAAGTTCATCAGTTGATCATTCCACATTGTCCTTCTATGGATTGGTTTTCTTAACGTTTCATCAGCTATTCCTTTCAGCTCTACATCAAGAAAGTAGATTGTCGATTCACTTTCGACCTCAAGAGTGAATCTGATTGCTGAGTGGCAACTATGGAATATCTGTGGGAAGTGACTCAAATCACACTGATTATTACAGATGACAAAGTATTGTCCAGATACCTTCAGTCATTGATTTCAAGAGTCCGTTCTGCAAACTGGCCATGAGGTAGTGTGCTAGTATTGGACCTATTGGGGATTCCATGTAGATTTCATCTGTCTATAAATCACGTAGTTAAATGAAAATTTGACGTTAAATGTGTATCCATTAGTCATGTTATTACCTTGTATATATCTGAATAAGAAAATAATATCTCCAGTAAGTGGAGCATTCGTGAAAAGTGACTCCACACTAAGTGATACCATAGATGAGATACGTCCACGTCTCCTATGCAGTCAGCAAATTCGGAATTATCACATAGAAAGTAGATGTCGATTCCTCTCCCTACAGACTTTAAGATTTCTGCTAGCTACTTGACAACTGGTTGATAAGGAGATCCAAAGACATCTAGAATCGATGAAAAAGACACATCAGCTTCGTGAGTTGCTGAAGGTCAGTAAAGTGGTGTAACTGTCGAAGCTGTTGGTCTGACACATTCAAAGAGGTCATCGGTTATCGGCGAATTGTTTTTCAACCTTCACAAAACTTCAGTAAGTTACTCTCCAATTAGTGCCGTCTTATTTTTATAGTTCTTGTGTTTGTGGAATTTGTTTTCATCCGAGAGTATAGACACCATTTTGTCTACATACACACTCCTGTCTAATGTAGTCACACCTGCACCCTTGATCGGATGTGTTGTTACCAAATCTTTGTTATATCTCAATTGTTTCAGCCATTCTCTGTACTCTTTTTTTCAGAAGCTGATGTCGTTTAATTTTGTGCTGAGGTATCGGTAGTAGCTTTCTGCAATGACCGATTTGAAGCGTTGAAAATCCTGGTTGCAAGTAGGGAGAAGGTCACTAGTTTGGTCAATTGAATTTCTAAGCTCCACATGCGCATAAAGTTTGTTGATATTTTGGTTTATCATTACAAACTTCTGGCCCTACACACAAGGTCTCTAGCTTTAACTTCGATAGTGATAGTGAAGAATAATTGTATAGAAGTCTTTTGAGGTTATCGGGAAATTTAAGCCCAACTTCGACTAATAAGAGACTTTATTGTGTTTGATTGCAGTGTTCGCTCATTAATAGTTGTGGTGAGTGTCTTTCCCTCAGAAGTGAATTTGAATTCGACAGCTAAATGCAGCACTGTATGCCTAGCTGTCACAGTTTTGCACTTTTACTGGTTACCTTTGTCCTTGATAAAGTCTAGGTTATTTAACAAACTCTACTAGTTTCTTTGAAAAGCTAAATATGGTTTAGTAGGCCATCATCATCATCAACATCAATATCAGCATAGGATCAGTCATTATTGCGCAACAGTTCGAGTTGTCACAGCTCATATCAGTGCATCAAGTAAAAAGGCAGTGAAGTAGGTGATAAAGATTGGAAAATTCAGTCAGAAGAAATATAAAGTACGAAAAGAGAGAAAGGAAGAATGAGAAAACGGTGAGATTCGGAATAACGTCGTTAAGATGAGGATAATGTGTGTATACAACTGCGCCACTGACGTCCGTTCTGAGCCATATCACCTAGACTCTCCAACCACTGATTCCTCTCGTCACGTTGACCCCAACGGGCTAGTCTACATCAACCCACATCGCTCAAACCAACATACTTAACACTTGTCCCAGCCATCTCAGTAGATGAAGGTTCATAACTTCGTCAACTGATTTACCTCTTCTCCCTAAAACTCTAAACCTGACTTCTGCGTTGCTCACATGGTGACACCACGGAAAACGGCCTATACTACGAAGGCAACGGTGGTCAAATACTTGAAGTCTTCTCATATCTTCCACCTTCACTGACTATGTTTCACAGCCATACGGTAGAACAGAGCGGACTGCCATGCAATACACGCCATCCTTAATAAACAGTCGGATATCACGGTGGCATAAGTTGGAGAAAGCCAACCGAGCCATTTCTATTCGTGTAGAGATCTCATCGACCACTGAGCCACCAGGATAGGGCTGATCCCACTTCTCAGGTTAGTGAAGTGGTCGACACTCTCTATTGTTAGCCGTGGCACCGTTGAAGACCAATCCTGGAGCAACAATTTGTACTTGGGTGGTGAGAACCGCATCCCAAACATTCTCGAATTGCCAGTCAAAGTGTCCAGAAGACTGCATCTTGTCAACGTCTTCCCCTAACAGGACTATGTCATCTGCATATTCTATGTCTAACGAAAATTCACCTGCAATTAGGTCAACCTCTGTGTAATCAGGTGACGCGAGAGGGATACCTCCATAAGAATATCTATGATAAAGCTCAATAAAAATGGAGACAGTGGGCACCCATCACGGAAACCACTCGACGAGTGCAGCTCCCCGGATATCTCATCATAGGCTCTAAGACACCCACAAGTGTTCGAGTAGAGAGCTTTCAATAAGGTAATGTACTTACTCCGCACGCCTTTCAGTGAGAGACATTGCCATAAGACTTCTCGATCAATGGAGTCGAATCTTGCCTTCAGGTCTAGAAATACAGTTATTGTCGGGCGTCTGTAAGCGTGTCTATGTTCCAAAGCCTGGTACAGTGTGAATACTTCGTCGATACACCCGCGGCCAGGTCTAAAGCCTGCTTGGTTTTCTCGGGTTTGTTGTCCTCAAGCTCCGCCTGGGCGTCGAAGAATTATGGAACCTAGGACACTACGTTCGTCAGGCTGGTTCCTCTGTGGTTATCATGAGAGGACTTCTTGCCTTTCTTGAAGACTGGGATAATCAGTGACCTAGACCAGTCAGAGGGGATTGTATTTAATTCCCATATACTGGTTAACACTTCCGTTAACCTAACTAAGAGCACTCTACCACCATTCTTGTATACCTCAGGAGTTAGTCCGTCTGGTCCTGCTTCCCTTCGTCATTTCAGGTTACCTACAGCTCTCTCGACTTCTGCTAGCGCTGAGGGGCCTATCTCAATGCTGCATTCATGATCCGACTGGATAGCGGGCAACACAATCGTGGCTGAAGGCCAGTTCAACTGTTTTTCGAAGTGTTCTGCCCATCGTTCCAGTCGTCTCCCCTGAGAGTGAATCGCAGATCCGTCTTTCTCCGCCATAGTCTCACTAACCGTTGTTGACCTTTCCCACCAGCTTCTTTAATAAGTCTAAATAACTGTCTACTGTTATCAGCTGCTGCCGCCTTTTCCATCTCTTTAACCTTCGCTGCCCACCACTGTTCGCGGTCGTTGCGCAGACTTTTCGTCAGTCTACTTTTAAGTTGTGCTCGCTCTTCCTTATATTCAGGGCCGGCAGGGATGCGTTCATGTGCGTCCATTAGTTCGGAAGAAGCTGCTGATATCCATTGGCCCCTTCTAGCCACTATTTCGGGGTTGACTATGGTCTTCAGCGCTGCTTTTACAACAGACTGAAGATGGCACCAAGCTTCTTCTGGATGAGTGATAGTCTTCTGTTCCGATAACTGTCTAGCCCAACTTCTCACTCAACACAGCTCTGGTGTTTTCGTTTTTCAGCAGCACTCGTAGTGGTTTTGTTGCCAAATTTTTCCTACTTCCATTCAGACGCAGGCATATACGCGCTCGGATCAACGCGTGATCTCTGTCCAAATAAGTACACCAGAAAATGCGGCAGTCTTCCACCAATCCTCTCCAGCAATGACTGATAGCAATGTAGTCTGTTTGTGTCCACCGATGAGTTGAGCTCGGCGGACGCTACGTCAGATAGTGTCTTTCCTTATGTCTGAAATTGGTGCTGACTAAAAATAGGCGGTTATCTGAGCATAGTTGTAATAGGCGATCACCGTTATCTGTACGTTCAGCTGGGATTCCGAAAGTGCCACCTAAGTGCCTTTCTGCCTCAGTCTACCCACCTGTGCGTTGAGGTCACCTGCAACAACCACCACGTCCGAACGTTTGGCTTTCGAGAGAAGGTTAGACAGTTTATGGTAGAACTCGTCCTTCACTTCATCCGAGCTGCAGTCAGTGGGTGCGTAAGCAGAGATTACAAAGAGACAACGGCGAGTCTCACTATTCCTTTTAGTTCTTACTGTGCCGTTCAGCCACATAGCGCAGAGGCGACTATCAACTGGGATCCAGTCTAGTAGTGAGTTTTCTGCCCTAGTGCTTAGTGCTATGCCTACACCTGCAAGACCACGAGAGCTAGCTATCGAATCTCCAGAAACTCGAAGGGAGAATTTTGCGGATTCGCCAGATTGGTCAGAAGAGGTCAGGTGAATAACCGCACTTGGGTCCTGTATGCGTGTCTCACAAACACAGCATACATCCATGCCGCGAGTTGCTAGTCTTTGCCAGCGAAGCCTGTTGACCAATTTGACGGAGGATGTGGACATTGAAGGCTCCAATATGTAATTTGGAGCGTGGTTTAAGGAGACCAGTGATGCTGTTCTGTGGACTCAGATCGTTGTCGAAGCCTGCAGATCTAGGAGAAACTGATGACGGTGTAGTATCGTTAATTGAGAGACGTGAAGGAAGATTAGAAGATAATGATGGGGAAAGTGGATGGCAGTCAGAAGAAACTTGAGTGCTAACAGAGTTGTGAGGGCGGTTGACACTTCCCGGCTGGCCACACCGTGGAAGGCTATTTCTTCTTAAGGTACCTGAAAGAGATTTGTGTGACCGCAGAGCCCATCGGACATCTGCTTGAGGCCTGTCACACGAAGCCTTTTGAGTATGATTATTTTGATCTTTCATATTTTTTGGGGCCGGATGGTCTACAGGAAACGACAAATGAACCAACACTGCCAGCCTGGCAGACCGTGGGGCATGGTGGAGTGTGTTATTTTTGGGGCCGACTTTTTCTAACCCCCTTCCACTGAGAAGGCAGCATCAGCATGGAACTGCTGGTCATTTAAGGGAAACACCTCACTGCTGTCACCCCATTCAGCTAGCAGCAGTACGACTTCACCCTCAGATCCCCATCATAGGGTAGTAATTTACACCACAACGTTAACTGCTTTTCGTCTAACCACTATCCAGCTGACTTTTCTGGTATGGTAGGACCTAGAAGAGACAGGTGTTCTATCAGCATAGCACGTTGGGTCATTGTGATATGCAAGCCCGACCACGACGTCAAGGTAACAGCTATCAGTCGGGTTAGTAGGTCAACATGGTCAAGTAAAAGAACCTTAAGCATTCCTCAACGATAAAATCCACTGGACTTGCAAAATGTTAGAGCCTGATGTCTATATCAAATGCCATATTTCAAAGAGCACGATATATATTATTCATGCAACACATCTCACGTCATCAACAACAAGAAGCAGGTCCCATGATCTCATATTATGGAGGTTGTCACGTTACTGCTAAGAGTATAGCTACTGTACCTAATTTGTTCAGCCTCTTCTGAGATTCATCTAGCAAGCTAATTTCAACTTACTAACATCCAGTGAATATTTATCTTCCCTACAGAGTGCATAATCCATAGTTCGCAGCCACCTCAACCTTTCCATATAGTGGTCCATAAACCAAGCCCACTGATGCACTTCGTTTCTGAAGTTGACATTTATCATGGACTGACATCAGCTGGAGGAATATTAGAAACCTGGGAGCACTGAACAGCTTTTCGTTTTAGGATGGGACTCTTCAGCATTTACTGGTCATAATCGCATAGGAATAGTTCCACGACTTTGAAACTCCACTCATGTAGCTAAACAGTCCCTAATTCTTTGACTGTTTTAATACTTTTAATACTCTTTGTTACACAAGACCAACTTGCTCAGTCTCTTTTAGCAGATGGGTTCCTGTGCGGGATCTTCGATACTTAGAGAGATTTATGGTGTTATATTCATCTTAGTGACTAGCGTTGTAGTTTTGGACGTGCCTGTACCTCAGTGAGTGTTACTGTTCCCACTCAGACTCGAACCCAGAAACCTGCCGCTGCAAACGCGAGTCTATGTGGGAACAAAATTACCCAATGGGGTGTAGGTGCATCCAACAGACGAGTCCCAATTATAACGAAATGCATGCCCTGGATTCCACTGCTAGTCACCAAGATGAATATGATTTTTTTTAAATTTTAACTGTGGTAACATTTTCCAGATATCTGCAATATGTGATGAATCACTCCTGTAACATGTGTCAGGTGACTGGATGAACAAATATTCTGTGATCAATCTCTCCCTCCACGTAACTTTACTGGACTTTAGAATTGTCCCTCTATCATACCCCATAGTATAATTATGCGTCAACGCATGGACAGTGACAGCCAAAGTTTCCTCTGTGGGTTCCAGCATTGTATGTTTCATCAAATCTTTGTGCTCCTCCGTCCTGACTGACTTTGATCGTCTACTTTCATCTATACACTCACAACCATTAAACGGTGATTAGTTTATTTTACCTAATTAGCTTTGCTAGACTTTTTAGCCTACGAAGTTTCTTTCCGGTCAAGTGTATAGGTTTAAATGCCACCTTAATGCTGGCATGAGGTCAGCCAGCTTGTGTAACCGTAAGTGGGAGCTGAAGTTGGCAACCTAATGTCAGATGTGTTCACCAAGCTAAGTGAAGTATTCTTGTTTGGATTTTACAATAAAACATGAGGTTTTAATCTCACGAATCTTGTTTACTGTTTAGCTTTAAGGAGCGAGAAGTTAAGCTTCTTTTATGCATTTTCGCTCTGAATAACTAAAGCCCACCAAAATACTCCGTAGTGACGTGTGACTAGGCTTTTTGAACCTAAATGGTGCCTAACTTCGAGATTTGCATAAGGAACTGGATGCAAAATGGGCTATCATCCGGTTAATGTTCTGTTGTTCCATGTAACTATCGTGTTTACTACTAAAATGTCGGTTACCTCAAAATCCTGTAACCTTCTCAGCAACATACTGAAAAACTATCAAATGCGTTTTCGGAAATGAGCACTTGAATATCTAATAGAATAATAATAATGATCTTTGAAAAAGCTGAATACTATGATCACACTTACAAGGATTCTAGCGTAGTTTAATGGCAGTCATTGAATATCAAAACATTAGTTCCTTTATAAAATGTTGATTTTTCCTTTCGTTTTGAAGACTCAGGCTATCTAGATAAACTTGTTCTAAAATTAGAGTTACTGAAATTTCATGAAGAATGCATTTCTAATATATTTTTTTAACTGCGAATAGGTAAATAAAACCCAGCTTACCCCAGACATCAATAGGAAAATGAATTATTGATACGATGCACTGTCAAAAAACTGTCATATTTCATGAATAACTAAAACCTAACTACACTCTTTCCAACTAGTAATTATTCTCCGGGATAGTATGAATACCCTTTCTTTAAATTCAGTTATCTTTCAGTTTACATCAATTTCTATTTTGCCATTTATATTTTGTTTCTGAACAGAAACAGGACATACACCTAAAGGTCTCATAAGAATACCCTACTCACATTTTTACCTAGCGGTAATAGGGGCCTTCCTTTCAGTGTAGTGTGGCTAACACTCAACCACTCCGTATTCACTCTTTGGTCTAAGGGTTCGAACAATTTCTGTTCACTTGTTTGGTGAAAATCTAGTTCCATGTTCCCTGGGAATTACAGATAATATATTTTGCCGGTAAGTATAAAAATTATGTTAATACATTCTTTTTGTCAAATATTATTTTGTAGTCGGTAAGCTGTTATATTCTCACTGGTTTTCTTCATGAAAACAAACACTTCCAATAGAGAGGACGAAATTACCGACAGTAAACGCAGGATAGACAATTTAGAAAACACAAATGAAATATATTTTGAGAGTCTCAACCAGGTAGAAGAATTAATTCCTGACGTTTCGAGACTTCGTGGAAATCGCTTATTCAGCGTATAAAAACATGTACAAGTTATGAAATGTTTAAACAGTAAATTGTGATGAATCAGGTCGCGTTGTTCATACATGATTATAAAACGGTCGTTGAATCCTTATGGAAATGAAGACTTAACATCCAACCGCCCTGGACAGTAAATCAAAAATAACACGTTACACTCAATAATCAGAACAAAAGTACATACATACAAACAAACTGTAATTATCATCCCAAGTATTTTTCTCACACAATCACTTTCAGTCACACCTATATAAATATTTACATCTTCACCTTGACCTCCAGACTAGTAACAGTGGAATTCACGCCCATATTATTTATGAAGTGTGAACAAAGCGATCTGATTTGTCACGATTTACTACTTAAACATTTTGCGTTAAAAGCCAAATATGAACGAAGGCTATTCTTTTAAATAACTTCTCATCAGGTTCAACAGTCAAAAATCGATTTCGTTGACATATTAATAACCAGAATTTACGGCGAAGGCACTTAAGAATGTGTCTTTTCTTTCTTTTCAAGATAAAAAACAAAGTTATGGTAATTTGGTAGGTTGTGGCTAGCAGAGGAATCCAGGACTCTCGCGTCGTCCCATTTGAGACTCGTCAGCCGGATGTACCTGCAACCTAGTGGGTGATGTTCCTCCCATTGAGGCCCGAACGTCGTACTCATCGCTTCTAAAGACAAGTCGCCATATGCTAGGTCACTGAGGCGCGATAGCCACCTCTTGTAAAACCAAGTTGTTATAATCAACATTCAGGCAATATCAAGGCATCCGAATAGGAGCCCATGTGCCAATAAATATCGAGCAATTCAATCCAGTAAAACAACGGAGATTTACATGCATATCAAAAAATAGTAATTATTGATAATCTTAACTACGTGATTAACGATGGACGATGCATATTAAATATGCACTTGAAATCACGGCACAACTAACATTACTAACTAGAGCAATTTTTTTCAAACGTGCTTCTAATCCTCGTCGGTGAAGACTCAGTGAAAGTTTCGGCAAACTGTGAAAGTATGACACTTTTAAACCCTTTTGAAATCCTTAATCAACCTGTAAAGAAGAAAAGGGGTGAAACTGTGTTTTCAAAGCTAGTTAATATCCGACCACTTTTTCATTTGTTTTGCTTTTGTTCCATCTTAGCCCAAACGTAAGACTTACAAGGGTAAAACGACTGTAAAATGTTTTGTTGTCAGACGGTCATTCGACAGAAAGCCCTGGAATTTGATTTTATGCTTGGTGACAGTCACCAGTAGGTTGCATTTATCAAGGTGAGAAGGCTGATATATCCTTAGTGGCTTGAAACAGTGTCTCCCCTAGGGTTGCTAGGTTTTTCAGACCGCAAACAACTTCTTTTCCGACTGGATTATGTACACGGTCTGCTCACCGGTCATAGCACATAGCACGGTCATAGCGCATGTAACTATCTATTCTTAAGACCTAAGCATCTATCAGAGGCGATCAGTACAGTTATGCTCAAAAGACTGTAAAGAAATTTTTGTCGAGAATAGTGTGAGTGCAGAGTTAAGACACTAATGAAATCATATATCAATAAATATAAGTAATGTAGATTGGCGGCAGAATTTCGTGCAATTCTCATACCATTTGTCAAGCAATAAGTTTATCTAAGTGATATGGAGCGGATACTCTTCGCCCAAGCAACCTTCAAACTATCTGGAGAGAATTATAGATTCAAACCATTCAAAAACACAGTTAAATATTAAGCTTACAATGAAACATGCAGGTGAATAATATTGAATTAAATTAAATCTCCACAGGCTTCACTGTAGAATACATCATTTTGGTTATATACAAAACACCAAACCAACCTCTTTGATCGCCCAATCTATAAAAGGAAGTAAAAAATATATAATTCTTTGCAGTCATAATCATCACAAGTATTTGAGGTTTGTGCGGATTTGTTTATTTCAAGGCGTTACTTATCACAAATTGATATCAGTCAGAGGACCAGTGAAAACCTTGGTTAACGCGCTGACGGCTAGATCAGGTGAAGAATAACATACTAAGATAAAACATGTGTCCTATGTCCCAGATTCTCAACGGTTCTTCAACAAATGGCAGTACACGATACATGCTACTGTGAATTAGTTACGATAAAATATCCCCTAGTAATGATAAAAATAATGGAAATAGCATGCTGTTTCGAACATTCGAACAAACCGTGGCGGATTAAAACATGGGAAGTAGTTGTTTAATACTAAATGATGAACTACTTGGATACCGAAAGTCTGGACAAATATTTGTCTACGGAAGAGGTGTAGAATAGGGAAGTGATTAAATTGTTTGTCAGATTTCCTCAGATCAGGGTAGGGACTGAGTTTACCAAGTATATATGCTTTTATTCTCACAGTCTTGGCTGTCTGTAAAACGTAAATATGAACCAAATTCTTAAGATGTAATAAGTTGTGAAAGAAGATTTTAAGCACTCTGGAATTATCTTTTGAATCACCACGATTGATTAAATTGAAATGTTTATTGACATGACTTTTCCGTAATAAAGTTGTTCAGCAACTAATTAGTTATTCTGTTTGAAGTTAGGCTCAAAGTAGCTTCCTTCACAGGTGTTGAATTGGTAGACCATTAGAAGTGGCGTGACCGAGAAGCATTTTTGTTATCTGAGAAACAATGATTGGCCAATAAGAAGTCGGTAATAAAAGTAAGCGGCGTAGGGATTTCCTTTAATAGCTCAAGACAACACCTACTTTAGGACTCTGATAGGTGCGTCTCCACTCAATTTAATCTTCATCAATAATGACTTCTTTCAAAGAGTCACTAGTTATATTTTCTTGATCATTTTATACATTTGTATGTTTATAAAACTGTTCAGTTAACTTACATGCAAAATAAAATAGTGAATTTATTCTAGCGCCCTTTGTATTTAGTCTTTGGAGTCGATCATTTTAACTCCTTTTGCAAGACAGTTAACTACGATTCTTTTGCATGAATATTAGGTCTAATAATGAAATCAAGATGAATTCATTATTTTTCTGTAATACTCACTATACAAGAGGAAATAAATATTCATGTATATCGTGACAGGAATTTCTTAAAGCTTATGCTTGCTCATTCTCACTCAGAAGCTAAGTCGTGTACATCTATTAAAACATTCTTTACAACTTGTTTGTGTTGGAGTCCTAAGATCCTTAGGGAGGACAGTCACCTTTTATGCTATAAGGAATTTGACATGAATAAAAATAAATGCAGAAAATTTCACATTTTGTGAGCATTACGTAGGCCGCATAACCGTGATGTCTAACAGTTTGCGGGTTTATTTGCGTACTAAGTGCTCTTCTGCTCAAGTTTTTTAAGACTGTTCCATAACCTTTTCATACCTGTAGAGTCACTAACTTTTGTCGCGTCTTTTCATCGTTCATTCTGTTCATTAACAATACAGTTTCCCTTTTATTTGTTTAACCTGTTACCCAGATGAAATATCAACAAAATATACTACGAGATTGCCGAGGTGCTTCGTTAGCTAACCCTTGTTAGAACAAATACTTTTTCTGCAGATTTAGCAAATATAGATTGATGTTGCTTCAAACCTAACAAGTTTCCACCCGATGTCAGGATCTGTAAACCTTGGAAAAGCAAGCACAAATATTGAAGCAGAATTCTATGAATCCATTTTATTACTTCGAAGGTTTTTGTTAGCTCCTTACAAATTAGGATTTTTGCAATAACGTCATATATATATATATATATATATATATATATATATATATATATATATATATATATATATTAGAACATTCTCGCGAAAATTCGACAGCAGCAGTAATTTTAATACTGTATAACTTAATACAAGCAATTACACAAGACAATGAGCAGATAAGCTAGTAGCAATAAGAAAACAAAATGGAATGGAGCATAATAAGTAGAACTCAGGTGATCAAGATTGAGGTTTACAGCTAACTGGAAATTTAGTGAGAGAGGAAGAATGTGATCAAATAAGTGGAAAGGTAAGGAATTAGGCTGACAGGATAGTTGGGGATTGCGATAGGTTCCTTACAAACAAATTAAACTGGTTACAAGCGTTTGCTTGAATAATTTCAGTCAACCGAAGATTTGAAGTATCCTCTTTGTTCATTACTTTGAACGACTGCAAGGTGATTTGAACATTCAAAATTGAATCAATTACAGACAATATGGCGCACAGGGGATTATTAGTTTCATGAACTTTAAGTAATTCATATAAACTGGGTCCTAAATGCTGCATAAACTATTTCGTCACATCTCACTGTGCTTACCAGTTTACGTGTGTGTGTGGTCACACGTACATGGAGTCGAGGATAACAGAAAATATACCTAAAGGGACTGAAGAAAAGATAGGGCGTGAAACATTGATAAGTGCAGCTAAGAGACAACCCTCTTCAGCTGTGGGTAAGCTTATGATCACGAAATTAGTGTTCAGACAGCTTTCAAAGCTTTATTTATAAGCAGTCAGGGACACGTATTGAGATTCCTGGAATCATTAGAAACATGCGAAATGAAACCACCTTTGCGTGTGCAAAAACAATCTTTTTTTACACTACACCTATCTTGGCAAACTTTGTTTTCTTACTAAGATTAGGATCAAACGTGTGACTCATCCTTTTTGTTCTCATTTTTCTGTTTTCAGAAATACAATGACTATACGAAGAGAAATAGACAAGGAGATGAAATTCAATTCTTTGGATTCACCTATATATCCTTAATATATTAATTTTGATTATTTCCCTGAAGAAGCTCGGACCAAACTTCCGTACGAAACGTTGGATTTATTTAATCCTAGCAAGCTGCGACTTATGCAACTACAAACTACATCTAATGTCAACCCTTTACTAAACGCCCAATATTTGCCATACTCTTCGGTCAAATCTTGATCATTGTTCATAAAAGCACCAGAATAAACTTGATAAGTTGTGTCGAATGTGACAAATCTATGGAGGAGAAACTGTGTCGAATAAAGTAAATGAATGTCTTACTGAGTCATTCTGAAATACTTAAGCATGTATTCAAATACGATCAATCGGTTGACTACTTTAGAATTAGTAAACTTTATATGCTGAAAACTATTGTCAATGAAGAATAACACTAGATATACAATTCATTTCATAAAAATTAGAAAAATTATGTCTATGGTTGTCTAGTAGGTCAATACTTGGGACATAGAATTTGGAGTCAGAAAGAGATTGTTTAACCACAGGGTGTGTAAGAAAAATCTTCGTTCAGTCATGGTGATGCCAATTAGTTCAAAAATAATGACACTATATACGTTAATCGTTGAGAAACATGACAATAACTGTAACGCGCAATTAGGCCTAGTAGGAAAGTCAAAACAATAACAATAGTCTGTCAAGAAAGTGTGGGATCTATATTTGAGCAATTAAGAAACTCTCAGGAAGATAATGAACAAGATAAATTAAAAGAATGGGTCATATGATTCCAGGCGAAACAAAACCCATGGAATAATTTAGAATTATAACATTTCAATTAGTTTTAGGTGTCTAGGTAAAATATATGGAAGGGTTATTAGTGTTACTGTTTGAGATAGCCGCAGTTTGGAAGGCTCGTATATATTTAAAGGTCATTCAGAACCATAAAATAATTGTTATAACTTAAAACATTTCATAACATTTCCCCCAAAAGCCTATCATTTTTATTCTACTCATTCCCAGTTTTTTGGTGGATCATCGTTTTTCTGCTTGTTCGTACATCCTGTCATTGTAGTTGAAGATACATTTCGAATGTATTAGGTAATTGTAAGGAAGAATTAAAATCAAGTCATATGTTTTAACTCAAACTTAATATTATTTTAATACGTGAATCCTCAACATGTAGTAATGATAAGTGTAACGGCATGTTCAGGACATTACTTGTCGATTTCATTCAAAGAGTTGAAAAAAAGTTATGCACATGAAGAAGTGTAGGTATAGATTGCTACGATGGCCATCTAAGTCACTTGTGAATCTGAGGAATTTCCTTGTTCAAAGTCATCTAGAAAGTGAAAAGAAACCTTCCAAAGGTTGTATAACTTCGTATTCTCAGCACGGCCGAAGCTCTTGCCATTCATATGGAGAAATTTGAACTGTGTCTGCAAACGAAGATTGTTCAACCTATTCTCCTTTCATGGTCTTAGTTTTCAGCCTTTAAAATCTCCTCTACCACCCCCTTTCTGTTCATTTTTCTTTCTTGACACTATTCACTTCTTAAGTAACTTGCTACTCATTCTTGTTGCTATGCTCTATATGATCTCAAGTCAGTTTCCAGTTATTTCGTCATGTCACGAAACTTCTTGTTCAAACTTATTTTGATTAATATTCACTACTTATCGGTTTTTTGATATTTTGATTTTCATGACAGCTCATTTATTGACACAATTTGTGTTGTCATGCTTGATGAACCATTTTTAGCTATCATATCCTTACACTAGAAAAAATGTATAAATTTGCCATTGTACAGATTCGAAAATGAAATCACCACAAACAGACTGTTCGTCGAAATACTTGTTCTTCTTTCATATCCTGACGAGCATATTTCACGCATCTCAACAGCATCTTGTTAACTTAATAAATATTCAGTTCTTGTGATGTATACATCTTGATACTATTCAAGGCTGTAGGCGGTTGGATAAAAACCTCGAAATAATGAGAAATGAGCTTATACTACTCGACTATACATCTTGTTTTTGGTCTGTTCGAATTTGATAGCTATTAGTTTACTTGCCGAAATTTTCTGCATACATCTGTCTAGTCATCTACCAGTTAAGTAATTTGTGCTGTTTCTGGTAAAACTTTGATCTAACTGGTTAACTTCATATTATTCTTGCATTTACTTTAAACTGAGAGTAGCAAAAAAGGAGTTATGAAATGAAAGAAGTCCATTTTGCACTTCAGATTGTAGTCATTTGTATTTGTTATGAATTAAAATTCCTGGCAGAATTTCAACTTAAGGAGGATTTTACGGAATTTGATACCTGTTCACAATGCAGGCATTACTAAATGAAAAAGTAAAAACTATGAACTCAATCTTATCCAGAGACTGCAAATATTCTGTACTAAAAACTCTATAAGTCTGTAAATTATTATCCCAAGAATAAGGAATATCTACTTTAGCAACTAAGCATAGTGTATCACTGTCATTAAAATGATGAAGAAAATCCAACAGGACATCCAAAGTGTAATATATTTGCATGTATAAAAAATGCAATGATAAACTGTCTTACCGAGAAAGATGAAAGTACATTCTAGTTTAATGTCATGCATTACCGATATTTAATATTCTATTCAAATGTATTCGGTATTCATTACTAAGGATTACCGGAAAAGTTAATAACTGTCCGATGTAAGCATTTACAAGTAGGGGAAAAAAGTTTGACACAGATGGGATCTTTGAATAGAGCAGAAATATGAAATTTGTAGGATAAAATGATATCATTTTATTTTATGAATTGTCTTTAGGTGCATACAGTCTAAACACTCAATAGATTAGTGCATAGGATATTTCAAAACTTATATTGATTGGTCATGGGGCAGTAACCAATTTCATGTTGTCTAATCCTGAGTGCAGACCGAAGTCTATCAATCATATTTGCAAGCTAGAAGGCTCAGCACTGCTGTGTACATTGGTAGATGTTAATTGGTTGGAGGTAATCTCCAGGAAACCGTGGACCTAGGTTTCGTGTTTGTTGGCACTCATCAGAAAGGCGTATCTGCAACCTCAGTAGAACTGATGTCCAGCCAGGTCCAGTGCTTCCTGCCGATTGCTTCGAATCAACTAAAATTACGAGACTTTTTAATAATCCGTAATTTTAAGTTTTACAGCGAAAAAATTGACAGTCTGTTTAAAGTGTAAGAGAACTAGTTATAGACATATAGTTTGTATTTGTGTAAGTCACAGCGTGTTTGAAACTAATTAATTCCGACTAATCTCACGGAAGTTTGATCTGCGCTTGTTATTTGTCCTTTTAGTTGCTGGTGGAAAGTAGGACTTCAGCAACACATCGCCATTTCACTCTCTTCTCTGCAGTCCTTCGAACCTGGCTCAACGACTGACCAGAAGCTTTCATTTCTTCCTCATACGATCTCTTCCATATCACCCTCGGACGCCCAACTCATTGTTTACCATGCGGGTTCCATTCGACGGCCTGGCGCATGATATCTCTAGTGTATACCCAATCCATCTTCACTTTCTTCTGCATATTTGTTGGCCGATGGGTTGTTGGTTGGTTTGTTCCCAGCCAGAGTTTTTGTTGCTTCTTCTTTCTGGCCGTCTGATCTTCGGTATCGAGAGAAGGTGGCAGCCGTTGATGAATGTCTGTAGTTTGTTGGAAAGGCTTTCCGTAACGCGCTAAGTCTCTGAAGCATCACATAGAAGCACTGACTTGACATTAGAGTTGGAAATCCGAATCTTGTTCGCGCTTTATGCCGGATGGAGTAGATCTCCGCACTAATTTCAGATTATTGAAGACCTGTCTTGCTTTACCGATTCTGGCTTTGGTGACCTCATCTGTGTCTGTGCCGCCTGTAGTTGAGACGATGCTGCCTAAGTAGGCGAAAGAGACTACTTCCTTTAGGTTTTTCCCGTTAATGGTGATTGGTGCTTATTGTTGTTGGGTACCTTCCTCACCTCTGTCCTCTCTACATCCACCTGAAGTCCTGTCCTCACTGTCCTGCCTCTTCTGTCATCTTGTTGGTTTTCTCCTGTAGATCTTCAAGTTAGTACGACAAGGCATCAGACATAAATCCATCATCAGCGGCAAAACCAAAATATTCTAGTGTCTTATAGTGTCTCACGGTTTGACGCATGATCTAGTATAGTCGACCACATTCAGAGAGGTCATCGGTGATAGTAGGCGGCAACTTTGTCTTACTGCTGTCCTCATTTCGAAGGCATCACTGAGCTTTCCACTGTGAATCACTTGGCATGTATCATCATATAGCATACAGTTGTTGAATGAAGTTGATAAAGGTTTATGACACTAAAGCCGTAGTGTTGAAGCAGTTACCAAATTACTTCTCGGTCGACGCTGTCGAAGGCCTCTTCAAAGTCGATGAAGTTGAGGTTGAGTTGACTGTCATTCTATACTCTCTTCTGTGATGATGTGTAGCGTGGTGATGCAGTTTGATCCGCACATAATTCGTTCTTGCTGAAGCCAGTTAGCTTGTCCCGGTCGTAGTTTTGAATGGAGAGCATCTTTTAGTCCCTCCAGGACGATGCGGTTTAATATTTGGCTTTCTCCGGGTGGACAGCAGCATGATTCCGCACCAGTTCCTAACAACACTCAGGTCGCTCTTCTTTGGGAGCTTGACAAGACAGCCCTTCATCCAATAGGAAGGAATCTTTCCTTCCTTCCTTCCTTCCAAACCTTCTGCAGTAGTGGTGTGAGCATGTCCGCTGTTGTCTCTGCGTCTGTTTTCAGTGCTTCCGAATGAATTCCATCTGGTCCTGCTGCTTTCCCGCCTTTCAGTGGCTTTATGGCATTCTAAACTTCAAATTTTTTCGAAGGGCTTATGTTCACTGATAGTTCTGAGGCTGGGCTACTGGTGGTATTTCTTGATGAGATGCGGATGGTGGTGGTCGATTCAAGAGTTTTTTGAAGTGGTCAGCCCACCGTTTCCTTTTTTCCTCCTCATTGGCACTAACTAGGTTTCCTTCACCATCTCCCATTGGTTTCGCCTGCGTTGATCACTTCCCAGATAGTAACCTAGTTCTTTTATATAATGTTGCCAGGCCTCTGTCTCTCCTACCAGCAGCCTGCTCTGCTTCACTTGCCAGTGTGTCGTAGAAGTATCTTTTGTCTTTGCGCACACTCTTCTTCACTTTTTTGCCCAGTGTAGTGTTTTATACGTTATACTCAGTTTCTCTCCCCGTTGTTTATCCCTGCACTGTACTGCTGTGCACTGGTCCATCTTCTGCTTCACCATCACCATCTTCGTCTCCCTCCTCTATTAGCTTCCATGTAGAGATCCATCCCTTATTCTGTTTCCTCTTCCTTCCTGATACGGTTATGCAGGCTTCCTTCCACATGTCTTTCACAGGGTTCCAGAGCTCTTCCACTCAGGTTTCCTATGAGATGCTGCTTAACGTATCCCGTTTTGTCCTGAGGGCTGACGTGAAGATGTCCTTTGCAGTTTCGTCCTTCAGCTTCTGTTCTGGGTGTCGAACCTAAACTTGAAGTGTGATCTATCACCAACTTCGGTGAAGGCTTTCAACCTGATTTGCACTGGATGGTGAGTGGCCTGAATATACCTACATCTGTTCCTCTTCTTGATCTTGTGTCCAGTAGGCTGCGTCTTCAATTTTTAACATTGAGATGAAATCAATCTGATTTTTAGTGTGTCCATCTTGTGAAATCAGATCCATGTAGCTGCCTTGTGAATTTCCTTGTGTTTGTACACACTGCCTCCAATCATCAAATCGTTGAATGCTCAGAAGTCCGCAAACAGTTCTCCACCCTCGTTCTTTTCATCGAGCGCTTCTCAACCCATAGTTAGTTCTCTTCCTGTGTTGTCCACTCCCTGTTTGACATTCATGCACCCAACCCATTAGAATTTTGATGTCGCCAACTGATGTCTTGTCTAGTACTGATTGCAGTTGTGTGTAGAATTCCTCCTTTTTCTCTTCATCTGCATTATTTTTAGGTATACCTTCTCATCTTTATTACAATCTGGGCAGCCTTGTCAGCCAGCCAGCTTCAAACATTGTGTGGACATTACATGTCCCCATGTTTACTTTCACTTACATCGAGAGAGAGAGAGGGAGAAGACACATCGGCCAATTGGCTTCCCGAAGTCTTTCACCAACTGACGTCATTTCGTCTCCTGGATTCCAGCGAGGAATGAGTTTGCTTGTGCTTTGAAGTTTCTTTAGCGATTGGATTGGTTTTCCCGGGGTGGGGTGGCCAGCACTATGCCCAACCTGCCCTAGTAACTAGTGAACTAGTAAACCAGGAGAGGTTCTTCAGGGAAACAGTCAAAATTAAAAAATCAAGGAAATAAAAATGAATCCTGAGATGTCTAATCCTCTTCGTATAGTCACTGTCTTCGTAAAATATGATTACTTATCGTTCAGTGTGAAAATGTGTCTCTTGTTGTGCTGCTGGCATATTTATATATATTCCAGTGTATGTTCTCTTTGGTTGTAAATACCAGACAAAAGATCACAGGTGACAGTGTAGTCATTCGGCCATTTCACAAGTTTAGTGGAATATATGAGGCGAATATGTGTGCAGTTGTGGTAGTGAATAGTATTAACGAACTTTTTTCTCGCTTAATTTACCGGAATAGAGTGCAAATGAGTGTTGATAATGATAGTGACGATAGTGATAGTAATAATGAATAAAATAAATCTAGATTTTGTTGCTGTTTATGCAGAAATAATGAACAGGAGACTGGTGTTGACGGTAAATTCTTTGAGTCACACTTTATGCCTACTAATTAATAGTGGCCAAGAGACAGCTAACTGTACTCAGTCTCGTCCGTCCAAGCTGTCTGCACTCGCCAATATATGTAGTGCTTCGGCTGTCAATCTTTCTTAAACCTTCCTGTGGAACCTTAGTTCCGTCAAAGTCAAGTCATTTCTATGGAGTGTAACATGATTAAGGATTTGTTTTCTAGTTTCATAACCTCTACTGAGGTTTTTGGGATCTGTTTTGAGCGTAGTTTATGCTGTTTCACTCTCACATTTACCTGCCTGACTGTATCTCCTACATAAACTACAGTGAAATCTGAGCATTTGATTTCATAAACACAGTTCTGTTGATTTTCTTCAGGTACTACATCTTTCATTAAGTTGGAACGTAGGATATTCGTTGCGAGAAAGTAAACTCTGATGTCGTATTCGTTGGGAATCCCTCTTGTTTCTTCTAAAGTCTTCTTACGTTATGGGATTATGACAGTGTTTATCCATTTCTTAGCAGGGAGTTTCGGTAAATGCTTAATTTCACTTTTCAAAGTTCGTTTTAGGAAATCGGGATAACTGTTTGCTTCCAGTGTGTGGCAAACTGATTTTAACTCTTCTTTTTTATCCTCTTTCGTTGTAACTAAAAGATTAGCCCTGTTGATTAGACTCCGTTCGACTGTTACTTTAGTGATCACAGGATGTGCAGACTGATAATCTAGGTATCTCTCAGAATGTGTTGCTTTTCTAAAAATCCCAACCTTTGTTGTAATACTGTATTTTCACTATACGATCCAAAACGTTTAATTTCGACAAGTTAGATTTAACTTTTTTGATGAAAGTAATACTTCCGCACCCACTATTTATATGAGAAAAGAGTTCATCCAAACCGTTTCGTTTGATGATGACGAATGTATCTTCTATGTATCTTAACCAGATTCTTGGAGGTGTAGAGCATTTTGCTATTGAATTTGTCTCTAGCGAATGCATGAACAAGTCAGCTACTATTAGGGATACTCAGCACCCAGTATTTGCCATACTATTCGGTCAAATATTGATCATAGTTTATATAGTTGTAAAGAGTTAAGAAATTTAAAAAAGGAGGTCTGCTGAAAAGATCCCCAAGAATTCGTGACCGAACGTATAGCGAATATCTGGATTGCTGCGTTTCGCGAAAGCGATTCCAATAAAACATTTACAACCTAACCATTACATAAAGAAGGAGTATATGGTTAGTCTGTCACTGCCTTAGTGAATATGATTTGATCCTGTTTCATTTTCATGACATGAATGTTTATCGATTCGTTATAACCAGTTTTCCTCTCATACATTCCTTAACGTTTTACAATTAATTCTTTTACACATTACAGGGCTTATCAATGCTTATGTTGTACAACTTAAGATTACTGATTTCCTAATTTACGAATATCTTTTGTCCTAATATCTATCTTACTTTTAAACTATATCCATCTGAGGAGTATTCATGAAATACAATGATATCATTATATTCTTCAAACTTCTTCCATCATGCTTTGTCTACATTTGTTATTGGATCTGAATGCATTAAAAACATGGTCATGAAAGGCAGAAGTTATTCAAAAAATCATTTTGAAGAGTGGATTTTTTATGATCCTTATAACATTCAAATCATGATAATTTGTTTATTTTTTTTATTTGATTTTCTGAATAAATTTGAAGAAAAGAACTTTTATCCAAGTTGATTCTAATCTAAATTTCAAAATATAATTCCTTGGTGATGAGAGATAATGAATCTAAGAGTAGGACGCAGAAGCAATAATGCCAATTGGAAACATGTGTAGTGGAAAGACAGACTCATCAGTATTTGCCCTATGGGCTTTTCTATCCTATCAGCTTTATGCGAAGTCAGGAAACCATTCATCACATTAAGATGATTATACTCAAAGAAGTCACATGATGAATAGATTTTAATTATTGTGGAGATCCTCAAGGAGGTTGAGTATCTCAAGAAGTCTAATATGAACCCCTTGAAAGACACATTCTTCTTTTGACATTTGTAATTGATGAAATAGGCGTGAAATGATAAAAGCCATTCGATTTAAAAATAGTGAAGAGTTGTTGGAAACACTGCCTCAGAGATGTACTACAGCATGCATATAAAGAATGAATAAGCCCTTCATAGTCTCTCTGATGATAATGATCTTTTAGAAGGACAAGCACTTATAAGTTTGTAGGACCCATTCTGCTAAATGACTTATATTCCACCTTCAAACGTCATCCTAAATGACAAAGCTAATTTTTATGGGATCATAGACATGAATTTTACAGGAGCTAAATGCAAAGGTTATAATTCGATACTTTTAGATTTTAGATTTTATCAGCCTCTCTAGGTTACTCATTGACTCAGCTGGTCAATTATTTAATTAAACGATTCATTTTTGGGATAGCGTTTCAAATAAATAGCTCATAACTGGCTTTCTCTAACGTATCTTCATTATAGCAAAATGGAATAATATCAAAGGTGATTTGTCACAGGATAGACCTTTAATTTTCTAATGTACACCATCCGCATATATATATATATATATATATATATATATATATGTATATACTACGATAGATACACAACAAATTTTCTTTCACTTGATGAGTGATATTCTGTTATGAACGCATCGGTTTATCAGCTTATAAGTATATCTTATGCTAATTTGTATTTCATCAGTGTATTTTAATTTTTAATACTTATTAATTCAAGTTGTTATTCATCGAAGACTGACATCAGTTGGAGGAACAAAGGAAACCTGGGAGCACTGGACAGCTGTTTCGTCCTAGTATGGGACTCCTCAGCAGTGGCTCAATGGTAACGCGCTGGTCGCGGAACCTGAAGGTCACGGGTTCGATCCCTGCTGGTGGGGTCGTGGGTGCGCACTGCTGAGGAGTCCCATACTAGGACGAAACAGCTGTCCAGTGCTCCCAGGTTTCCTTTGTTCCTCCAACTGATGTCAGTCTTCGATGAATAACAACTTGAAATATTTCCAAATCTCCACAACCCCCTCAAAACTTATTAATTCATTAATTATTCATGTTCAACCAATTACCATTTGAATGAAACTTTCAATAAAAAGATCCGTTATCGGTTTCATTTTCCTAGTTTTTAGAAAAGCAAGTTCATATTCTCATTAAAAAAATTATTGCTTAGCCTGTAACTCAGATGCTGTTTCATTTCAATCAGAATATATGATTTTCAAATGGTAAGCTGCTGTTCAGGAAATCTTTATCAAAAGCTTTTCTAGAAACAGTGTTGAGAATTGAAAAACACTTAGAGCCGAACTCTCATAAAATTTGCATGCTTATATCTACCATTTTAGAAATTCGAAAAATAATATATTTTGGATAACTAACATAAACAATTAAGACATGCTTAGAAGAAGAATGTAGTTTCTGTGTTGCTTTGTTTTTTATTAAGCAAATTTATTCTTAATTTACTATCAGCTCTTCTCTTTTGAAAATTTTTGTATACTTGGATTTATGAGTTACAGAATGACAAATTTTTTTATTTCCTACCCGTTAAACAAACGGTGCTAAGCAAAATGACACAATAAATCGTGTCCAATACATTATCCAGTAAATGATACTGTTTCACTGAATGAAATTTTTAATAAAAAGACTAAAATAGAATTAATGTGACCCAGCATTATGAAGTTTGCCTTGCCTCAGTTTGACGCACTATATATTTCACTAACTACACTGAGTTAATACATCGTGCTCATTCTATCAGTAATCAGCACAGTAGTATGGCAGCGGCTCCTATTAGAATGTTGGTTGTTTTACATAAAGCTGTGTCTCAAATTTTATTAGCTATCCAAACATTTCAACAACACTACTCAACACTACTCAATACAGTGAAAGCAATTATGTGACATAAATAGAGCATGAATGGCAGGTAGGGTTTCTTTGTTCAATAATTTGCACTAAGCTTTGCGTCGCAGTACCCTTGGCATACACTAACCAGAAGTCTAATAGGCACATTTCATGAAGGTCTAAAACCCATTCAGACACTTCAAAGTGGAGTGAAACATTTGATGACAATTACCCTTTATCGCAAATAGATCAGAAATCCAAATACACAGCGGTCAAGACACAAAGCAATTTGAAAACCTTGTTAAAGGGACAAAAGCAAAATTTATATAACAAATAAGGAGTTTTTGCCTCACGTAAATCTATCTTGAAATCAGTCACTAAAGAGCTGGCATCCCTGGCTGCCAGTGCACGTGAGCAGACCAAGATTCATGCGAAGAGGGAAACGTAACGAAAACCCAATTTAACTCGGTTCACTAAGGTGGTTCACGTGTCAGGCGCAAAAATTTATTAAATCTGGCATATAATTATGTCAGCCTGGACAAATAATCAGTAACAGGGACCTTAGCATGTTGAAAAAAGTTACGTCAGTATGCTTAGTGGCTGAGTGCTATTAATTTCATGCTGCTTGTGTAGGAAGATTAATTTGCTGGAACATTCCAAGTCTTGAGTGTCCACTCTCAGGAACAATATATTTTGTGAAATATCTGAAAGCTTTTATCAAGGCTTGTTAAGAGGTTCCTTTGATTTTAACCACTATGTACACATGTGTAAATAAAATGTCGATATAATAACTCTCCAGTCAATTAGTTAACTAGCCACCAACAAGACTGGTTTCTAGAAGAGATTCCTGTGCATAATTTTGTTAATATGGTTTCATAAGACAATTGCTTTACTAAGTGATTAGAGATCCATCGTGAGAGACCACAAATCTTTACTGAGAAAATAAACCAGAAAACTATTTTCACCGTGATTCCTTCCATTAGTTGAACACTTGAAATGCAGTGCATCACTGTTGGCTTATTTAGTCCAAAAAACATACTAAAAAATACAATTAGAAGATCTCTATCAATGCTCCATCCAAAGTGTGAAATAAGTCACTGCAAAATCGGCTGTTTTTTGTACTTATTCTTCGCGATACTTATATAGTGGAACCATTTTATAATCCCTCTGGGATTTGAGTTTCATGCGGTGAAGCCTTTTGTTTTTGATATACCAAATGAAATTTCAAGTAAACCATTTAACTAAGGTATATATTTTCTGTAGACTTACGCATACTTATACTTCTGAGTTTATCCTGGAAAACGTAACAATGACTAGGGTTCATGGTAGTAATTATCATCACCCGCTTGCTTGTCAGTGTATCTCGTACAAAAAATTAAATTCCTAACTACTAAGCACCTTTGAGTCGTCCAGTAAATGTCGCAAAGCTGGATTATTTCATGTTAAATAACAACGGGAAAAATTGTTGAATATTACTTTTCTGTTTTATGTGCAATCTTTTGCACCAGAAACCCAGATTATTTTGTCTTTTTCTTAATAATAACAAAAACAGAGGTCTAACTTAAGTAAAAGTTTTACTTCAAACATGAAACGAAGCACAAGCCAATGTCTCTGACAGTAGTAGATGATATGGGTTACGACTGTTGAGGAGACATCGACTACCTTACTGGCAAATACCAAGAATGGCTTCGTACCGGCTCTTTCCCACCACCTAACGTTAGAATTTACCTGTTCTAGATATTCTTAAAACATAGAACAAATGAAACTTGTTCTGCCCACAGAATACTGTGTAAGCGTAATCCTCATATATCAACAGACATGTGGATATTCAATATCTCTAACTCGAAGTCAAGCTACTTGCTACTTATATAATTCAGAAGTGTGACCATCCATCGTATATGATCACATTAGTTTGCAAAGATCTTCACAATTTTAATAACTCACAAATAACGTATACTACATTCATATATGATAAGAACAATATGAGATGTTTTTGGTGACTGAATACTCACGTTTTTTCAGAAACTACGGGAATCATAGTTAAGCGTTTTGATCAAGTCCTTCTTATTTTCTAAGTTCTGTGTTCATTCAAACACATATAAAGTAGCATTTTAAGACTAATGTCCTTAAAATGTCTCTAAACAAGATAGGTAAAGTTTACGTCCTAGTTAGTCGATCGTTTTTTAATGACAGTGGAATTACATTAGCGTATACATTGTTGGAACGTGAAATTCTGTGACTAACAGAAGAAATACTTTTACTGAATTTTTCCTCAATCTTAAAGTTGTATCACCTTTATAATCCCACGGAATATGATGGTTCTGTAAAATTAATATTTTATAAATGTTGTGAAACTATTCAGTAGTGATAATTTAAAAGGATATGTCTACAACATTCTAAGGGAGTGAATTAAGAACACTTGTGACCTCAAATTACACTAAATATGTTCATGGTGGGTAAAGGAAATCCAAATGCTTAGGTGAATTCTGTAAGTTCGTTCCTTATACCTACCTGTTTAAGGTTACTTGGTTTCTGCAGAAATGATCAAAGAAACTGTGACAATAATATTTTTATAACGTTCTGTGATTATCCAGATTATTTTATTCAAAGTAAGAAAGATAGGAGATAAGAGATTAAATCAAAACGTATCAGGCAAGAATAATAAGAAAAATATATTCTTGGGAGGTGTTCATTGTTGCACGATGCTGTAGGGGATGTTAAACATGATTTAGACTATCAAAATGTGAAAATGCTTAGCGCTGGCTACTTCAAAACAGGTAGACTGAGGTTCAAAATTACCTGTAATTGCACACGCTTAAATCTAAAGGAAGTATAGAATTCTTAAGCTGTTGGAGGTTACGTTATTATCAACCTGATACACAGCAGTGAGTAAATTGCTTAAGACGTATTTATAGCACGTTTACGTCAGCAACACGTTAATAAATAAAAATGTATACATTGACTTTTGAATTCTGAAATTAGAAATAAATAAGGAAATGAGACATGACTTCGTTATTCATGGATACTGTGGAAAAGTGGATAATTGTTAGTTTTCTTGAAAGCGGAAAACACCGTGGATATATCATACTTGCTAAAAATAAAACTTCATAAGTATAAAATATCAATAAAAGCATATTCACCTTCGGAATGCATGCCCTTGTTGCACTATTGCTCAATATTTACCATAAACAGTGGTACATTTGTACTTCAGAGACATCAAAAATGTTCTGCCTATCATAAGTTAATGTATTGCCTTATGTTACTGTTGACTGGTGGTTAATTTTAGTGAAACAGCTGATAGTGGCACGATACCCTCAGTAAGAATTCTTCGATATCGCCTACTACATTTATCATATAAAGTGTATTTTATTATATCTTTATAAATAAGTCTACTATGAAAGTTTCCTTCATGACAGAGTAGTTACCTAAATCGGTTAATTGCTCTAAATGGTTTTTAAGCATAACTGTGCAAGATTATATGGTAATTATTTAGGGAAAACAACTCTAGATGAAGTGACATTTTAATTTTTACTTAATAGAACACCGTCAATCCATTTTGATACCTCATAAGGAATGATTAAGGGGTGATTGCATTTATTGAGGTAATTACTGTTTCTAAAAATGGGATATTTTGTGCATCTACTTTTTGAAAATTGTCTTCAAATTTAGTCATTCATAATTAATGTAAATCAAAGTATTCATAAAAACATGTGGTATTGTCATCGAAATTTACCAACACTATGATCACAATTCACTAATTAGGCAATCTGTAAAACAGGTGAGAAATGCGATGAAACACCTTTTACACAGAAGATTTATAAAAGGTGTTTTCGTCTCAGTTTGAACTAAAGTAGTTTAGAAGGGAGCTTTAGGTTGGTGGCTGATTAGACTGTTTGTTCACTTAAGGAGGCCTAAGTAATAAAAAGACATGCATAGGTGGGATGAGGTTATATATCGAAAGACTTGACATTCTTTTAATTAGAAATCACTTTTTTGTTCATCGGTCTAGCTAAGACGTTGTTGGATTACTATTGTTTTCTTATGATAAATGAGTGTTGAGTAAATCTGCGAGGTTAACCCAAGTGATCACAGAGTTGTAGTCAGCAACCACTCAATTTTGACACGTCACTCAACACACTTATCAAACGAAAATGAGAACTGAGTTTTAGATATCGCTTAGTACGACCTTATGAAAAAATAGCAGGAAATGGTAAAATGTAAATCTTAATTTATACGGAACTATATAGCGATTCCTATACTGATTCAACCATATCTTCGAAAATCAAACCAGTGGGAAAGTGTTATCGAATTTCGGAGTGTGCTAGATTACTCCTTATCAAAGCCTCCTAACTCACTTTCATTTTGATTACTTTTAAAGTCGCTGTGAACGTTTCCTTGGTTATTTATTCAATTTAAAGGTAAAGTAATTCAAATCAGTTTTCTGGTCACTACAAAAGCCAACTGGTGAAATAACTAGCTGCCAGGAAGTGCTTAAGATCGTGCTTAACATTTATTATTTTAAAGTTATCAACTAATTTCTTCCTGAAGCTTTCTATTATTCATCGAAATTGCTTGATTAGTAGTTGTAACTAAATATGATGTTATTTACTGTTGCCTAGTTTTTGTAACGGTACAATTCAATCACTTCAGTGATGCATATTTGTTGTCTAAAAAAATATTTTATGTATGTATTAAAAACTTCATATTTCTAATTTTACAAAACTCTAACGACGCACATTATAAATTCAGTGATAAAATCAGATTAATTCGAAGAAATCACTTCGCATTCCCGACCTCACACTGATATTTACCGATATATTAGCGTTCCCATTGTTAATTATTAAATCTGCTACCACTCAAAAGCTATAGGTAAGGAAATTCTGAAGGTTTGAGTGTTACTTTATGCCAGAAAAGATATCTAACTTTGAATACAAAATTATTTTAAAGCTGTGCAAAAGCCAAGTAGATGAACACAAATTAAAAACGGCATGGTTTACTATTTGCATTACTATCCAGTATATAACTAGCTACTGAGAAGATTATCTGAGACCTTGTTTTCTCAATAAACCCACCGTCCATAATAAAGTAGTGACTTCCTAAGTTAAATCGTATTACTTGGACAGATTTTATTTCATCGAGTAAAATAGTACTACGACTATCAAACTTCATTTTACTCTCTAGGTATGGTGATGAAATATTGTTTACTAACCGGTTTGGTATCAAATGGTATCCATAGTATTTATCATGGAACAGTAGAAAACTGGGAGCCCTGGACAGCTGTTTCCTCCCATCATTAGACTTTTCAGCATAGCACAGCACACCCATGACCCCACCCAGCCAAGGATTGAACCCAGGAGCTACAGGTTCCACGACCAGCACGTTATCATTGAGCCATTTGGTCGGAATCCAGTGGTTCATATTTCCAACGACAATCACTCAATTTCATAGTTGAGTATTTGTCCTCACAGTCACCAGGTTTACTCCACCGACCATGACTTCTCATTAGAACTTCAGGAATCACCTCTCAAAGTTAGTCACCAGTGAACATGGTTCATAAAGAGACATTTTAAAAGTAGTTAGTTGTGATTTGTTCATTCCAGTGCTGATATTGAGTGACACTGTAAATAATAAATGAAATGTGAACCACCCATTTTGAAGAGCAAATGTCTTATATTCAAAGAGCATATTATACCGTGAAAATAATAATAAGACTATACGTGCACACGCTTAGTCACAAGTGATGGTCAAATGCTGTTGACCAAGTGCGCAGTGTTGCCACCAAACAAGGTGATGTATATTTTTCATTGCACTGTTTTTTAAAAGGATGCCGTTAACCTATTTCCCATGCTTATTGGCATTCATTGCCAGGGTATATATGCAATCTAAGGAAAGGTATGTTGTCATACAGATTGCAAGCTACGCCATACATTGCTTAAGTCAATGACGTAACCATAAAGCTATTTCGGTCGTTACAACTTCCTTTCAGGACTGTAGGGTGTTCGTGAACCGGTCTCCGAATGAACATGAATGCATCTGTCAGATCCATAGCGTTTAGCGTGGGTTCCATTTATTGATACAGTTTGCAATGTTGACAACAATTTTTATGTCTAAATTAACTTGATTTTCTATACTTTGTGCTTTCTGGTTAAATCGACAAAAATTTTAAGATGTTAAACATGATTGATACACATTTTTTTTGACAGCACAACTTGGTATTCAAATAGTTATGCAAAAATAGTCACAAGTAAAACTGAAGTTTACTGCAACTTAGAAAATAGTGATTGTCAGATAACATTAACCTAATATACATTTTTAAGGAGATAATACTTTCAGTATTCTGCTAAAGTTGTTTGTACCGTGAGGTGGGTTACTTCGTAATATTATTTCCTCCGTTTATTATATATAATGCATTCTTTTTTTACAGCCTTCTTCTGACTTGCGATATTCACTTAGCAGTATATGACATGCGTAACTCAGATCATTGGTATGTCTAACTTGAAAAATATATGCGGTTATATTCAATTTTGTCTTGAGTTTCAACCTGGAACATTGTCCTCAGACACCATAAAGTAAAGATTTCAGCCGTATTGCGCAACAATAATAGTGCACAGAGGTCTTGAATGTCTCTCAGTACAAATCTCGTTATTCATTTCAGACTACAGTAATTACTTTGTCGTGTTTACTACTTAGTTAGCTGAAATATATGAAAAAAGCTTGAACTATGGTGACTGTAATTTCAGTTTACACAGCTATATATCATCAAGTCAAATTCAATTTTTCATTGTGGAATGCTTAGTAAATCAAAGATCATTAAATGATAATCAACGACCTCAAAAAGTAGTGGAAATGATAAATAAACTTTACAGGTTGTGGCTCAGTTATGTGCACCAAATAACTGATACTCATCTATACATATTTAAAAATGTTTATACTTTGATATCTACATCTCAAAAGAACGGAAGTTCTCACTCAGTAGATTTGAATATCCAAAGACTATGTGGATACATGTACATAAGCAATTTTGTATTTAGTTCAGAAGAGAACCAGCTGAACAGAAATAAGAGATAATTCGTTTGAAAGAATCGGTAAAATTTTGTTTTTAGGAAGACATTGCACAATGCATTAAGACTCTAAGTCATACGTCAATGAAAACAAGGAGAAAATCACAAAAGGAGTGAATATGGAAGTTATATATCGACAAGAAACTATGTATACTGAACAATAAAGCGTCCAATGATAAATTATTTCTCCCAAAACATTCTTACTGCAGCTAAAATCATACACTATTGCAAATATAAAAAAGCACAATGGATAACGCTAAGATTATGCGTACACGTTGCACTTCGGTTTTATTAAAGAGAACCCCTCACTTATTGCTTCATTATTACGCTCATTTGCATTATGATTAATTGAATAATGTGGATATTTGTCTCGGCAATAACTTGTTGTTGAAAATTTACCGGTATCATATTTAGCAAAAAGGTCATTTAGTGTTTTTTCTTCGAATTCGCCGGATACAAGGTCATTTTTAAAGTCATTATTACTGTTAGGCGACGAACCTGCTTCACTTATATTTACTGCATTCACATTAAAATATGTATTAGATGAAGAGAAGGAAGTGTAAATTTTATATGATGAATTCCTTGAAATTTGTGATGCATTATTGTTATTACTGCTAGTATTGTAATTGCCTTTTGGAAGTAGACTGTTTTCATACGATTTAGGCAGAAGACAATAAGCAACGTCCTCGTTCAATGAAGAGGTCATAGAAATATCATCAGTTCTTAGTTTATTTACCTTTAAGTATTCCATTTTTTTGTTTGTTTGAAGATAGTTACCAATAAAAATATTGATCTGTTTACAAATTGAATTAAAGTTTGGTCTTTGTTCAGGATTACTATCCCAACATTCAGTCATAATTTGATATATTTCAGATGAACAAACATTCGGTAGTGGTAGACGATAACCTTTTTCCACCATCGCAATTACAGCTTGATTTGTCCAGTTCCAATATGGTCTTTCCCCAAGGCTAAACAATTCCCAGGCTACGATACCAAACGACCATATATCGCTTGAAATTGTGAATTTTCTGTACATTATAGCTTCAGGTGCTGTCCAACGTATAGGAACCTTTCCACCCTAAAATCAATGTAATAAAGAAATGTTTAAAGAACTCTGTCTTTGACAGCCAAATAAGGTAAAGAGAGCTGTCTAAACTACATTTTCAAGATTTAGAGGATTTCTCCATCACTTCAAACTTACAGTTTTATAGATTCTCCTTTTCAAAGTGTCAATTAGTGAATTTTTCATTCAGATTTCATTTGCAAAAATATCGAAAAATTATGGACAGAGAATATAGGCACTAAGGAAACAGTTATGCATGTAAATCATTATTTCAAAATGTATTGAACACCAGAGGTTGCAATTTTAATACAACAGAGGTATAGTGATGTAGTCAAGTCATTTTCTAGCTCTTAGTAATACAGTCAACGTCACAATGATATAAGAAAAAACATGGGAAGAAGAATCCGTCTAACTTAAAGTTTCATACCCAGTGTCTTTATTTGCCCACTGCAAATGCCAATTATTTAAACTAACAAATAATGTTCTCCATATCATAACCATAGCTGTAAAACCCTAATGACAATTTTCCAAAACAATCTAACAATACTGATTCCCTTCTAGGTTAAAATTTCACTAAAATGTAAGATGGATTTGACAGTTTTAAACCACTTATTTTCTTACTGTTTGTTTACATTCATACCACAATAACTGCTGTTGGTTAGTTACTTTAGCATATCTATCTTAAAGAAATGTCACTATGGAGTAACAAAGGAAGGCTTTCTGTATAAGTCTGATTCATCCAAGTTATTATACTTGGAACAGCATGTATGCAGGATATAAAGAGTGTACAGTGACTACATCTTTCGTTTAGATATTCAAAATTCAACACTTTAAAGGAGAAAAAGTGATGTGAATAAATATCCTCAATAAGTCGGAATCCTTTATATTGCCAACTCAATGAGATGATTAACCTTCTTACTTCAACTTGGTGATCAATTTACGAGTCATACAGATAAATACTCAATAATCAGATGATACTCATAGTTAACTACACTGATGAAAACAAATTAATTTCATTATGTAAGTTAAATGACGACACGAGGAATCGAAGTCAAACGTTTTCACACCGGAATCAATCGTGCTGCAAATCTCTGTTTAGTCTATTTTACAGATAATATAACGCTTTTTGTATTTACCAATAAGTGATAAAACAAACAAAAATGTTTTTACTGACATTTTACTGTTCTAATCAAATGACTTTATAAAAACTGTGTAAGAAATAAAAACAAAGACTTTTCAAACCATCGAATCCCAGCTTGGTTTGAGCATATGTTAACAAGAACTCCCGTCTCCCATTTCCTGCTACACGCTTCATAAACAGTCCAGTTAATAGAAAATTTGAATCTTCATATATTCATAGTTCATAAATAATCTAAGTGAGTATTTGTGATAAAAAGCTTTTCGATATTACTGAGATTTGATTATGATGATTGATGATAAGTGCTCACAGTTTCTTATTACACTGGCAAATGCACAATATGAGGTAAACTTTCAGTCCGCAGTAATGTAGAAAAGAAAGATTGTAAAGGTGAAAGTAAGTGGTAGACGGTGTAATTGAAAACTCCAACGACCGTATGCCAGTTGAAGCAATATGACTACTATGAACTAGATAGATTAACAAGTCAAATAGAATTAGTTATTTATCAAAAGCAGGAACATTTTTCAATAAAAGGAACACTGCAGTGTCTTTCTTTTGTTTTTTATTCGTCAGCCTGCTTAAACCTGTGACTACCAACAACTTTTTCCACCGAATATACTTCACCCAATTCTCCACTTTCTGTTTGTTTTTACTTTTAAGGTATGTCCTGTAAATGTATCACGTAGTCTCGAACCTTTTTAAAATGTTTTTAAACTGTTGTTTCATAAGCTAAGAAGGAAGCGAAGAGAAAAACATCGCGCCAGATGAAAATGGACACAATTGCTTGTATTTCGAAGATGTCTATAACGTATTGCAGATTTTACACTAGTTGATTGAAATAGCATCACTTAATTACACTCGATTTGGGATTCGTCTCCAAGTCTAGACTAGACGCTAGTGTAACAACAGCTACCCGCTTCAGTTTGATGCCTTTAATACCTTTGTTATTAACACTACTCAGACCCACTAATTAGTTCGTTTAAACATATCATGTTCGGAGTGTTTTGTCAGAATAATACCTACTGAAAGTTCCATACTGTACCATATATGTTGTGTGTAACAAAGCGATAGTAATAATAATTATTATTATTATAACTTACGGTGAATGTATATGCATCCTCAGTGGTATCTGAACCAACCTTCCTAGTCAAACCGAAATCTGATACTTTGCATGTATTGAACTTGTCGACAAGTATATTGCGAGCTGCTAAATCCTTTAGCATCAAAAAAATTAAAAATATATAAGTCCACAGGTACCCATAAACTTTCCAAAACAGGATAATTAAATAACTACTCAATGTTAAGATATAAACATATCACCTTAAATTTTCAGAAAAATTACTCTCTATTGTAGATCCGATAAGTCTGAGACATTTTTACAATAGTTTAACATTTGTGGTAGGAAATGACTTTTCTAAAGAATACATTAGATATTTCATGCAGATAGTTCTCTTCAAATCGCTAGCAAAGCGAAAACAACAAATGCTGTAGAGTAAACAAAATTCACTGCATTCCGCAAAGTTTGTTGTTCTCACTTTCTTTAAATGTATTAATAAACAGATCGAGATGAAGCTGATCTGCAGCTCTTTCTTAACTTTTACGACAAATAACAAGGAAGAGTTTTTTACCTCTTACTCATTGGTAACTAATAATATGAAGACTAATCGGTTAGCGTAAACAATCAAAATGTTTGGTGCCATGAGTTTAGTCTATCTCTCCATACGACAAAATGAGTATTATTTCCAAAAGTGAAGTGTTTACATTACTTGATCGCAGAGAGAATATGTAAACTGAATCAAATTTTTATCTTAAACTCTTAATAGCTCGGTGTTTCTGCTTCATTAGTAGATTAGAGCTGTTTTAGGAATCAAAGTAGATGCCGGGGGAAAAACAAATAAACAAATCAAAAACCAATCCTGGTAAAATATAATGTGAGATACAAAGAGACATGTATAATAGTCATATTATATTCTTAAAATTTTTAACACACTTCGGAATAAGAAATCTAGTCTACTGATCAGTTTTTTTCCGATAAAAAAAGGAAAAGCACTTTATTTAAGTTTTGATTTATCTTTAAGTAACAGACACTATACAGAATTGCAAACAATATATCTGCTATTTTGGCGTTACCACAGACATAATCAACTTGCTCCAACTGCGAAGAACAAAGGCTGACAGAAAGAAATTTACACTATTGCGAGTTTATTTATACCTAAACTTCTCACTTTAAAAGTCATATCATAGGAGACAAACAGTTTTTACATTTCACACTCAGTAAAACAAGGAGGAGAAAATGCACTAAAATGCATGTAAATTAATGTCTCACAGTCAAAATGCACGTAATACTTTGAAGTATTTGAGCTGAAGTATGGTAGACAATCATACCAAACATTTGAAATGTATTGCATCATATTGCTCAGATAAACTTCGTCTTCTAATTACGCTATCGAAATTCATAAAAGGGACTAACTGTTTCAAATCATACCAAAAAGTATTTCTACATTCTTAATCCACAAACCACTGAAAACAGTTAGCTAAAAACAACTTATATAGTGCTAGTCACATTAAAAGACCAGTTAATATTTAGCAAATAAATCGACTTACTCTATGAACAAAGTTCAGATGTGCAAGGTAATTCATACCACAAGCAATGTCTCTTAACATGTATAAGAGCTGTTCCATTGACAATGTACTTCTGGAGCACTGTGAAACAAGAAAACAAATGAGAATCAACAAAATGTATACGATTTAACCCATGACTTTAGGTAGTATTATTTATATGCATAGACACGATGTGTCACTAAATTACTGTTTGATGAGTTCATTCCAAGGCATTTTTAATAAAACATTGACGAATATATAAGATACTTCTCGCCCTAGTAATCTTTATTAACCCTAATTAGTGAGTTAAAAACGAGCTCTCTTTGCCTTTACCATCAAAACCTGACAGAAAACGTTCAACATTATTACAAACCAGTTCTACCCTGTTTATCACTTGTTTTGCTGATTGAAATAGCAATATTCATTGTGCATAGTTATATCAGAAGTTGAGAGGATCTTCTAGTACTAATACTGTTTCACTGTGTATTTCATTTGAAAAGCAAAACATAAGGAAGTTTCAACCTACCACATAAACAAAGTTTCACTTTTACACTCCAGTGTAGTTCATATCAAGGATGAAAAATATTTATTCACAAATGGGCTATAGCTGATGTAAACTGAACTGAAGTCAGCTAAAATAGCTTAGTCATCATGTAGCAGTATTGCGCAGTATTTAGTGCAGGTTAACAATGACAATGGTAGTCAGAACTGATGTGAAATACTCGGTAATTTATAGTGATTAAATGAAGTCTACGACGTTTGCATACAGGCGAGGACCATAAAGTCTTTTTAGATCTGGTGACTTCGGTTATTTTATTAACGACAAAATAAACAGCTACACCATCTGCTCCTCGTCACCATCGAACACACGCAGAAATGACAAGCAAAGTACTCATTATCTACTGGGATGTACCCAATATTTTAATGAACATTTATGATGTCATTTAAAAAACTTTATTTTAGCCCTGTCAGAAATGGTTATTTTAATATTTTCATACTATTATGAGCAATAAATTGAGCTCAAAACGATGTCTTATATATATATATATATATATATATATATATATATATATATATATATATAATTATATCACTGTGTGCAGTATCAATTAAATAGGCCATTTGTAGCATCCAAACGTTTATATCTCAATAAGTATCCAGATTTTTCATACTGAAGTCACATACACTAAAACGTGTAACATAAAGCCTTCGTTCTGTGTTATGGATATTACCATTTATAAACTATTTCTTGGACCTATCTAAAGTTAACTTATCTACAGAATAATCAACCTTCAGAACTCATAGGCAACTTCATACCTTCCGCATGTGAATTTCTTTGCGGCTGATTCCCCTTCGAAAAGTTCCTTCAGTTATTACTAAGTAGGGACTAAATTTCAGTTGTAGTTTGATTTCCATATATTATGTATGTCTCTTGCAAAAAAGACAAAAACAATTTATAGTGAGGAAATTTACTTCATACGAAGTTAGAATCTGGACAATAGCTGACTGTCATGGATGCGTTTCAGAGTTCCAGGCCCATAATCATGAGGCCTCTGGTCTGAACGTTGCCATCACTCGGGATACCAACATACCAACATTAGCAACACCAATCTATCAAACCATGGCTGCTTTGGATAGTCTCAAAGAAAAAGAACACTTATGTAGTAGGCAAAATAAGAAACGTGAAACAAATGCAAAAATTGCTCTCAAGGGTGTATTACATAACAAGTTTGCGATTATGTACCTTGAGTATTCAGAGACAAATTAAATTTGTGTAACGATCACACTGTAGTAAAGTTAAGCTAACTAGTCTCACGAATATTAACACAAAAGTTAGACTAGACTAGGTTGTTTAGTAAATATTCAAATTTTCCAGCTAAACTGAGTCAGTATTTTGTTGTTTATCGAAATCAGTTTTTGAATTGATTTTAGCCTGTTCAGTTACATAAAACAACTAATTGCAAGAATGAACATTTACTACAACTATTGTCAGAATAGCATCTGTAAAAATTACCTCCAATACAATAGTTTACTTTGTCTGAAAAGTGATTTCACAATGTTGTCGGAGTAAATTAGTTTATTACAGTTCGGGTTTGAGTGAACCACAAGCCGAATTTACTTCTTTTCATGGTTTCAGTGGTCGAATATCACTATACAAATTCAGATTTTCACGAAAATATATGCTAGTGAGTGCCTGCTAGGCTGGTGAAATGTCTTATCATGGGAATTTTACTTTCGGGGATTAACAACAAGGAATAACCAGAAATAAAACTCATAACAGGAGGGAAATAAATTAAGACTTCGACGCTCTTATTCGTTGACATACTGAAAGCTTACTCAAACGACGGCGATAAGAACAAAGTCATTCGATTAATTTACGAGTTGTTAAATCTACTCGTTGTTGTGAACAGAAGAAATAATATGTCCAACGCTCTACACAATCTTGCTTTAACCTGACATGATGTCGTATACGAATCGATAACCTCTACAAGTGTATTCTGTGGACGCGAAACTTGACAATCCTACAATTATAGTTATTCATTGGAGCAAATAATTAGGATGAAACAGAAGTAAGGTCGTGGCTAGTTAACACTATCCTACATAATCCTTTCACAGATAATATGTATGAAACAGACAAGTAGCTTTTGTCTCCAATAATAAAAACGTTGTTTTAAATAATTACTGATAAACTTATGATTATGAGTAGAAAAAGAGCGAAAGATATAACCTAGGATTAGAAAAAGAGGAAGTCTGAATTAAGTTATATATTTTTGCAATGAATTTAAACCAAATCCAGTTTTTTCCTTTGAATATGCTGTGATAATCTTACAAAGTGCAGTGGGATGAACAGAAACAATAAGCAAACGTCTCTGTGTATACTCTACTTTTCGAGGTATCCAATTGCGAGATACGGAAGGTAATATTGAAATACCATTCTGGCTTACATTTCATAGTACAGGATACTTAGTCTGAAAAATCTTTCATAGACTGCGGTCAACAAGAGAAGGTATACCTTAAAATGAAGTTACTCCGTTCGGCTTTGAGACAACTCAGTGCCGGGAACTTACAAAAAAACGCTTAAGCAGAATGCTCGGAAGACAGTTAACAAGAATAACAACATGTAATAGGATAAGTTCAAATCTTTTAGTGGGAGTAGATCCCAAAGTCATTCACATAACAGCAATTTAACATGATTTAGCTTCATTTAAAAGTTGGCGCTTTTTTGTGCCAGTAAGGTAGACTTTTCTGATACTCTCGAAAAGCCAGTTAACTGATTGTATCATATTCATTTACCTCTTTGACAAAATCACACCTACTTATTTGTTCAACTCATTCATTTTTGCAGTAATTTATTCTAATCGTTTTACTTTTTGGCAGCAAGTACAGTAAGTTTAATAATCAGTGAATCTTGACAGTATTATCAGATCAGTTACAGTATCGTAGTGTTTTCTTCATGTACCATGAAACTGAGACACCATTGAATTTGAGACATGCAATGATTAACATGGATCACTCCGTCAAAATACCTGTCTGGTGTGTTCAGCCGGTTAGATAGAAATTTTTGTAATCCATGCATTGCACTAAGTGTGCTCTTTATTAATAACCTGTTGCCAAAATTTTCAGACACCTCTTTTAATGGTTATGTTGTTAAGTTGTATTTGAATCGAATAGAGCCTAATATTTTAATAGATGTGAACTAAGGGTACAAAATAGAAATAAATTTTTCCTTTCAAATATCCTGAGTATCACTTAATTCTCACTGGCCACACAATTGAAATTATCATATGATGTTTTCTAGGTCATTTCTTGGGTGATTTAGTATAATGAACAGAACATAACGATTTCAGTAAATGGTATAGTGTGGTGTCAGATCGCTATAATCTTCATAAAAGCTGCACATATTTGAATCTTTCACAGCCAAACACACTGCACCGAAGTTTCGAGAGAAAGTATGTGAACCAAAGTGTAAATATCAGACTCGTTGAAGGGGCGAAAATCAATGGGATATTCAAATCTAAAAAGGCTTAGAAATAGACAAGATCAATGTAAATATATATAAATCCTTGTATTTTGTACACATTTTTGACGTCACACTACACCTAATATATTACAGCCTTTTCTATCATCCAGAAACTGAGTGACCATTATAGGGTGGAATCTGAAAGTTATTGTTTGAATATCGGTACAAATATATAATGGGTTGTATCAGGTAGTGACAATCAGGTCAGAACAGTAAATTATTTTGTTATTAGCTCCATGAGCTACCAAATGTACTAATATCACATCAAACCAATACTTGGGAGTGAACCTGTGGTTGTTTTTTTGATGTTCACATCGTTTTTAGTTTACGCGTACACAAGCGTCCTGACAACAAAGTTAAACTCAAATTAGTATATTCGATTTATCTCAACTTTCGTGAACTTGTGAGATTTAAATGTGTACTTTCTATAAAAATGGAGCACTAATTCCTTTGCTTTATCCATCTCCAGGTAGGAAGTCTTGTTTTTATTGCAAAACAGTCTAGCAGATATTTGTGAGAAATCTACAAATTATTTAGCCTGACTCAAAAGCTTTGATGTGGTTAAAAACTAGTAAGTAGATGACATTTGTTAAACAGTAAATGACTTTGAAAAGGGACCAGTCTCTCATACAGTTATTCCATTGATGAGTTATTTATATTCACAGTCAACTAGTTAATTAGTCTCTACTAAATGTAGGCTTGGTTTTCAGTGATATCTTAACTCAGGGAAGTACCATTACTAAAACGCACTGACCATTGTTTTGGTAGATGGATTGAATCACGTCAGTGAGAATCTTTATCAAAGTCTTAGTGTTTCTGTTGTGTAAGATGAATGGTTACCTCATATAAAACTGCATAAGATCACGGTACTTCCAGCGTGCTATTTATATTCATTCCTGACAGTGAAAATTCCAATTTTCGACCTGGAGACAGTGTTTCAGTATTTTGTATTGATCCACAACAACATATAGACGCATCTTTGACGAAGCAGTAACCGCAGTGGCACCTTCTTGTGATTCTGACGAAAGCTTATCATTGATATCTTTACTAAGATGCAGGTTTGCGAGATAAACTGAACTGTCCGGTACCTTGTCTTATCACTCAGACCATTTAGTGTTCGATAATTTAGTTAAGTTGCAGAATTATGCTCCATTTTTCTATGAATCCTAGTGGCCTACTTAATTAATTTTACCTGGTTTTGTGTAATTTCTGTCCCATTCTGGTTCTGTTTATGACTACAGAGGTTTTAAAAATGTTAGTGGCTTTCTGAGGTGGGTTTTTTAGGCAGTCGTTACTTCCTTAACTGCCTTGTATCTGAAGAAACTCACCACTACCTATGTCAAAACTTTGTAACTGCTGTGTTTCATTTAGACATATCTGCTTTAGAAGAGTCAATATACTGTGTAATATGAAGAAAGGCGTAATTGCAGTCAACTAACATGACATGAAACTGAACTAACAACATGTTTGTGTAGAACGTTAGACAGTTCTGCGCATGAAGTCCTGAAAATTCTCTTACCAATCGGTAAAAAATAAAACTTACCTGAAATAAATAACTTTCAGCTTTTTGTATCAAGTATCTTAAGATGTCGCTTGACTATTCATGTGACAGTGATATAAAAGTAGTTAGCTACTTGATTCAGGTAGGAATTACTAACTTCAGCATCTTTAACCTTAACTCCCCGTCCTGTATCCTTTGGGTGACTGGTGATTACACTTGTCAAAGTGTCTTCACCTTTGAAGCGCAAACTTCTACGGGGATGTTCAGAAAATCTACTAGTTGCTTTCCTTTCACTTCCGACAGATGTGCAACCAGAAGTGTATCTTACCTTGTAAATGCAGTTAAAGACGACATGTACAGGGCAATTATCTACTTTGAATAAAATTAACTTTCTAACCGCGAAAGTGCTTGTTAACTGGGTTGACATAAAAACATAATTCACACACCTCCATCATGAACTTTCTGATTTAAAACAAGTACATGAGGGAATAAGAATAGTTTCAATCAAAATCAGTCGACAAAGCAAATTGTTGCCCGATCCTTTCAACTGCATACTCCACTTTTTGCAAACAGAATAGCTTAGAGGTGAAATATCTGCGGGACAGTGACAAAACCTTCATACTTATACCAGATAAAGACTTCTGTGATTTTGCAAACAACCAGGATGGCTGTCTTCATGAGATGTCAGAGATTTTGAGTGATACGTTAAGATTCTAAGTCAACATGTTCAGAAAGGACACAACAGTGGCGGTTGAAAAAATGGCAATCCGAAATTTTATGGGTTAGTTGGCTGCTTAACTTTTAACGGTTTAAAAAAAAGAACAAATGTATCGCCTACATAAGGTCACTTCGATGTTCACAAGTTGGATGTGCTCCGGAAACCAATAATGCCTCTGATACTTTTACTATATCGTAAACTGGTTTGTTGGTTAGCATAAAATTTAGAACCTTTTCTAAGAATACTGACACTTCATAGACTCAAGGACCCATTTCAGTTCTCCCTTAAAGGGAATCATGTAAACACTTCAGATAAACTCGTAGAATAAAAAGAAGTTTATTGATTGATTCGAGGTGATCAAAGGCAGTCAGTGGGAATCCCTGAGTATATGTTTCTTGTTTTGCTGGCACGTATCAGGAAGGCATATCTTCAACTTTGTATCACTTAATATGTAACGAATTTCACCATATTTATGCCTTAATATCAAACAACAATGATTGCAAACACAACAGAACTCTATCTGTTACCTGAATTTATCAAAAACTGGAAGACTAGTTTCTGAATAAAATAGGGAAAGCAGCCATCACTAGGGAAGCTTTCAAAATACCTGCCACCTCTGCTAGCTTTAAAAGTAACAACCATTAGTTTTGAAAACGTCATAAAAATGTGAAATAAGTCTTTTGGAGCATTCAAAAGGAATTCGGACTTGTAGTAACGGGGAAATGGAGAAGGTTACATAGCAAACAATTCATTGAAGTAATGTAACTAATACGTAATCTCTTAAGATTACCAAGAATCCGTGAAAAGCATCAGTTTTCATTTTTCGCGGAAGTCACTTTTACATTTAATTTGGAAATTATGAAGAACAGTCAGTACACTATGAAAAAATAAGGTTGGAGTAGGTGATAAAGTCAATTCGAAGAGCTACTTATCAAATATAAAGTTAAATCTTGTCCTTAAATCTCCACTCTGTAAAGTGGGTGGGATTAGAGTCTTTTGTGTTCGACAATGGCGTAGGAAAAAGAAACAGGATAATTTTCAATGTTTGTTGTAGCATAAAGTGAATTTGTCTAGGACTAACGCTTATTTGTCTTTTGTTGAAAAGGGCTTCGAAAGCATTGCATAAGCGTAAGATTGCAAGAATCTGTACTTACATTTTACCCTCTTGTGCTAGAAACACTGACTAGCTCTCAGTTCAGGATCACAGAAAGCTACATCAAAGTAAAATAATGTCAATAAACTTAGGCCGATTGGAGTCAGCTACTGTATTTAATGAAATAAAAGACTGTTGTCACTATTAAGTCTTCAAGGGAGTTGCCAAATATTCGTAGTTTAGCAACGGCTGGACCTACTGATTCTGAGAACCACCAATAGTTTTCGCCCATTGGATAGGACCATAATTTTTTAAATCCCTCATTTTCTATACACTTTAAGCGATCAGACCAATATGTAAACTAGCAGACATTGGGATTAGGAATGGTTTTAACTTCTTTTTCGTCTCCATTGTAACATAGGTGATAAGTAGCTATACGTGAATCTTCCTCTCAATATTCACGGAATAAGGAGTACTTTAAATAACAATCAATAAATGCTGCGGGTGAACCGATTTAGTATTGCACTTCGCTTTTAAAAATCTACATCACACTCACTTCTATACCAGTATATTATGATGAAAGGCGGTAAGATGGAAAAAAGAGAAATAATACAGAAAGCAGCCGAAATTGGTAGAAAGTTGTAGAAAGTGCGCAGGAAGAAATGAAACAATAATAAAATTCCCTGTGACAATTATGATGGAGAAAGGGGCAGCATACTTTCGTAACTCTGAGATGGATTCCAAGACATATCTTTTGCAGACTTTAACCCCTGACTCCAGCTGTCATATGGATTCCTATTGGGGAGTTTTCTTTTTCCATCCAACTGAAATCAACAGTGAGAGGCTTCAAGGATTGATGCCACACTATAGTCTAGGCACCTCTTATTTCCTAGCCTAAAATGATTTTAGCTGATATTTTGTTAAGTAGCAGGCGGTGACTAGAGATATGTGACACATACCCCAGCCGTCTAAGTTGATAAAGGTTCACAGGCTCATCAGCTGACTCTCCTCTTCTGCACAAAACTCTACGCCAGACACCTGCGTCACAGATTTGTTGGTTCCATGACCTGACTAGCGAGGGCAACGGTAGTCGAGCACATTAAGCCTTCTTTTGACTTTCACTTTTTATGGCTGTGAGGGACAGCCGCATAGTCTAAAAAAGCCATCTGCAAGGCAGCACATTCAGTCATTAGTAGGTGATCAGATATCATGGTAACGCCATGAATAACACAAGCTGGTAAAGGTCAAGCAAGCTTTTCGTACTAGCGGAGAGGATTTCCATGTCGCTGGCCCATCGTGGCTGATCTAAGCTCTGGAGTAAGTGGAGTAGTTAGAGGATTCAGCCACTTCAGTCCCTATTGTTGAACATGCCACCCACATAGACCTATACCTGAAGCAACAATTTTCACCTTAATGGTGAGGAACACAAACATCCTGAAGTTGCCACTCAAAGTGTACAAGTGACTAGACATTTTGTCTGTACCCCCATCTAACAAGACTATATGATCTGCATAGCCCACGTATGAGAATCAGTCCTCTGTGACAAGGTTTATCTATGTACAGTCAAATGAAGAGAGGCAGACCTACATAATTGTGTCCACAACAAAATTACCAGTTTTTCACATATTTGCCATCAAATCTTTCTTCAGAACTCTTGGTCATCCTTAGTTTTATAACTACAAATGACCTATACCTCAGAAAAATACTGCAGCGGAATCGTGGAGGAATTTTCTGGATGTAATCTCATCTGTCATAATAAACTTATTTCTCGAACAGCAACTTTATGATCGTAAAACTGGAATAAGTAGGATAATAAACTAGTAAGGCTTAGCATCGTTAAAAAGACAGTTTTTGGGCAAAACAGACGGCACAAGTTGTTATGCACCTAAATTATTAATCGAACACTTATATAACACCCTTCTCTATATGTAAGAGCATTTATACTGTTTAATAATTGTAATGACCCTGATCTTATTTAACTCTTTGTTTTCCAAATTCTTCAGCCGTGTTTAACTTCAAAAATGTAAAGTTAGAATCTAAACGTTTTACGCCTTTTGGTTTCGAAAGTGTTAAGGACACAATTTGAATCACCGAAGAAAATGGTAAAAATTGTGTAGATATAGTTTTTATTTGTTTACATCTTCATTTATCTGAAAGAATACTTCCAAAGGATTACTATTGCTTTATCAGCACCATGAAAATTTTCAACCGTCCATTTATCCGCGTACTTTGAAATAAGTGGTGTAAATATTCATTGCATATGCATGTGAAATGAAGTAATCACTATAGTGTGACTTGTGACTCTGTCTGCTTCACATTTTGAATAACAAAACGTAATTTACACAACAAAATACATGTAACATTACCTTGAATGGTTAGTAATCGAACTCGCAGAAAGATGATTATACAAGTAGGACTGAATAAAGAGATTGTGTACACATTTTTGATTATTTCTTTGAAGAAACTAGGGTAACATTCTCACATGAAGGGTTAGCATTATTTAACTTAAAACATGTTAAGATTTATGTAAATATAACTGATGTTTCACACCAACTTTTGGTTTTGCCACCAATATGTGGGATGCCATTTTATTGTATTTCATATGCAAAAACTGCCTAGGAATTTTTCTTTACGGTTAAAAATCTGGTAGATCTTTAGAGTTAGTGTAGATGAGTTTTATTTCTTCCAAAAAAATACTACTTTTCTTGTAAAAGATTCGTGATTTCCTGTAGATTTTACTTGCCACCAATAACATTCTACTTCATCAATGTTGGTTACTGTCTTTTTCTTATATTGCCAAATAAATTTTCAAAAGGCTTCATTTTATCTTTATGCAATAAATATTTCACAAGTTTTGACACCAAATATCTTGTAAAAAAGACCATTTCAAATGTTTCCAATTCCTAAGAAATACATTTATTCTCTGAATTCACCTTCAGTGGTAATATTTCCTAAATAAGGAATTTTTCAACAGTCAAAAATGGTGCTTATTGATAATTTTAGAAGAAAGAATGCTTTATCATAGATGCAGACTGGCAGATTTCAGAAAAATAAGGATTTATTTTTACAGATAGAATAGATTTCGGATAGTTTCCAGCTAATCTTCTGCATACTTAAAATCAGAGTGTCTTATCTACGGCCCTTATATTAGGATATTATCAAGCCAATTCACATACTGAACATATCATTTAGAAGAGCGCTAACAGTATTTCGAAATCGATGACATTCCACATTACCACCGTAGAAAGGATTTGTTGGTATGACTTGAGTTAAGCTCATTGATGTCCAAACAATCCTATTTAAACATATAAAAACACATGATTACAGCTAAGAAAAATTGTTCAAGTCGGTGAAATCACTCTCTTAGATGTACACTTATGGATATGAGGTAAGAAGGGTAGGACATTCCAGAGTAATTCCTTGTCAAAGTTCAATATAAACGGCATCACCAAGGAAGGTAATAGAGAGATAAACAAAATGACGACAAAATAAAAATAGTTATGTTATGTACGAGTTATTCGGAGTGGTTGATAATTTACGATGGCCAAAGAGAAGAAAGAGGTTGTCCGCAAGTCTTTTGAACACATAACGGTGGTTTGAATTCTAGAATTGCTAATGCTTCAGCTAGCCACATATAACACAACTAATTTTATTTTATCATCATATTTATTCCTCCATCAGGTAACTTTTCTTTGTGATGCAATCCATATTGACTTCTGAGCAGGAATTACTTTGGAATGTTTCGTACGTTTTACCATACATTCATGAATGTACAACTAAGAGAATGATTTCATCGACTTAAAAAAAAATTTTCTTCTCTGCAATCATGTTTTTCTTCACTGATATATTTGAACTTGGTCTAAAGCATGAAGTAGCTGACAGTCTGAAAGATAATGTGACGAAAACAACTACAAGTTGCACAATAATATTTGGACAAATGTATTAGTACCTAGGATACTTTACGAACTTAGATGGTATCACTTTAGCTTCAATTGTGAAATACACCCTGGTTAAATGATTGTCTATTGGCAATAAACTAAACCAGTTGTCTTTTTTAGTTAGTAACATCCCAACTAAGTGCAGAAATAAGTCTTTAACCATGAAATAATCATTCATTTACATTAGCTATACGATCTACTGACATTCACTTCTTATTTGGAACGATCCGAGGAAAATCCGTCTTTAAAAACTTCTGTCGTCTACATTTAGCTGGCAGCTACAGTTCGTTGATTGCAATATAAACAGATTAACTTTGACTTCCTACTATTTTATTCTAACGATAGCAGTTAGTGAATGTAGCTGTTAATTTTTGAATAAACACCGTCTTCAGCTCAATATGATTTTTACCAAACATTGTTGCTTGAGATCTTGATAAGATTCCCGTCCCAAACAAAGGATTTCGCTTTCATGCGGATTAAAGCTTCTTTGATGAGTTCATCAACTTTTTGTTTGATCAGTTAAAAATGTGAATGAGTAGGTAATCTGAAACTGTTTCAATGAAAGTCAAGAAACCTCATACACCCAGTTTTCAAACTATTAGCTCATCACTAGATTCCTGCATGAATTCAAAGAAGTCGAAATCCTCTAAACCCAATGGTTTCAGCAAGTATGGTAGACGGCGACATATATATCAACATTAAAATAAGAGTAGACGTGTGTTATTTTTAAAACGTGATTCATTGAAAAACTCTTAGGAATTCATTTGACTGGTCTGCATCAGAATAAGTAAGCGTATTAGTAGTGTAGCGGACAATACCTTGGCGCACGAAGCAACGAGGAATAGGTTCGAGTTTTAGTGGCAGCCACATAACTCACTGGCAGAAGGGTACATTGTTAATAGGAAATAATGTATGTCTTGAATTTCACTGCCATCAAATACAAACTACTGTCAATAGTTAGGTTACCGCACAGGAGGTTATATGAAAACATTTGCGGATCAATCGTGTCCAATCAACGACGAGAATTCACAACCAATAACATCAAAACGTTCAAACGTTTAAGCGATTGCATGTTTTCAAGCAGAAAGAAATTGTCTCGCTACGGTATTAGAAGTAGTTTTTCAGCAACAGAAGGAACAAAATGCAAGATAATTTGGATTTTCTCACTTGATAAATGTGAGTGTTTTGGCGGAAACGGAAAGTATTCATCATAAATCTCATGGGAATTTCAAATTAGAAGAGACACGGTCGTTTTTCACAAAACTTCACTTACCCGTAGATAATTATCTAATGAACCATTCTCCATAAATTCAATAACTATCATCTTAGGTTCAGATTTGGTCACTAATCCAATCAGTTGTACAATATTTGGATGGTCCAACTGACTCATTGTATTGGCTTCTGTTAAAAAGTCTTGACGCGTTTTATCATTAACATTTGGGTGTAGCATTTTTATAGCAACGAGTTGAAGTTTATTCTCAGGCAAAATTACAAAGTCCCCGGCGCATACTTTCCCGAATTCACCTGTTCAAATTGTTAGGATGAAAAAGAATTTCATTTTGATTGAGAAGATAATGGAAGAGATAACTTGAATTATTGCATTAGTGCTTATTGATGTTTTTACATCGAATTTTTTCTTATAAATTGAGGGTCACTCTCTGGGAGGCAGGTACATCTGGCTTTCGAGTCGCAAATAGAATGAAGCTGGCCCCCTGGATTCCACTATCATCCAATACCTATCATAAATTTAACATCACATTGCAGTGTACTACTGTGGAATTTTTCTGAATTCAGGGCTACCAACTGGCAATTTCTCCTACCTTTTCACGATAGTATTTCAAATCTCTGGCTCAATACTTTTAACACTATTGAGTTATCGTTTAGAATGGTGAGTCAACAGATGCAAAGAGGTTTTATTTTGTTTAGTATGAGTAGGACATAGGCATTTTATAATCAAGAAGGAAGTAGTGTTTATGGCCAATTCTTCAAATCTTACCTTTTTGGAAGTCATACATAAATTTTAGATAGCAGTGCTTGAGAAGCATATTTCAATACTGAAGAGGACATAATGACAATTACTCGATCTTTCTGCCGTTGGTAAACTAATGAGCTTCTGGTCGACTCCAACATTGCCGAAACAAGCTAATAGTTATTCACGCACGTGTAGAAGTACCATCTGATTCCATACTGGGATGCAGGTACATTCAGCTGACGAATCCTAAATAAGACGGAAAGCGCGTCCCATATTCCACTGCAAGCCACTATCCATCATTAATATCTAATTCAAACACAGGAAATATCGGGGTATCTAGGCAGGAGCCCATATGCCAAGGAAGACTCTTCAGTGCGGTTCACCCAGCGACGGGATAATACAAGCAACAGCGTTATAATGATACAATGTTTTCTGCTATTCAAATATCACTGTTTTAAGTTTGAATGTTTCCAGTAAACTTGTTTATTTTCAAACAGTCCTCATCGTGCCGCAATGTCAGGCAGTTGACCATTGAAAATTAAGAGGAAACGGATATCTACCTCCGTCTACCTAAAGATTTATCATGAGTGTACACTCACGACTTTACATGAAACTGACTATTCAGAACCTGGATCCGAATCCAGCATGTGTTTACTTGTGAAACAGGAAGAACAAAATCTCGTATCCTCACCAAGTACTTGTTTGCACACCAAACTCAGTGACTGTATATTGCCTATCCTCTGGCTTGAACTCTGGGAAATCTGTTTCAGGACGGGTCACATATTAGCGCTGGGCGTTTTTTTAAGTAAGACATGCTCAAGAAACTCACTAATTGGAGGTTGGGGAATGCAAGACATCGGATGACAACATGATCAACGACAGACCTGAATATATGAGTGTGATTCAGCATCATTCTCTGAGTGTGGACTCCTAGGCAGCTGAAAACTGGGCTGTAACAGATGTCAGTCTTTCCATGGTTTTCAGTCGCCTTCCAACATATCTGATCTAACCGTAGTGAAAAGTTTCGAAATGACGTTGTAGAACTTCTATAACAAGCAGGTTCAAAAGCTGTAAAAGAGTTTGCAGAAGCCTGTCTTTCAGGTGAAACTTGGATCAACAGAGAAGTGGATATAGGTTCATTCCATCTATCTAGGAAGAAAACAAACATCAGAGTAAGCGAATCAACACGCAGTTTGCTGACAGCTAGTTTCGTTTGTTTCTTTTGGAAATCGTTTCTTAATCTCTGTTGAAATTTATTATTAGATGCATCATGCAGTGTTACAAATCTTTTCTTTAATATGCAGCTGGATAGTTTCCAAAGCTGGCAAAAACGACGTCTAGCCATTAGCTTAACCTTTAATCATGCTTTAACTATTTACCGTATAAGTGCTGAAGATGCTGCTAAGTCTGCTAACGAAATCATCACAGTCACATATCAAAGTTAAAACACGCTACACTTACTAGAGAATTTTATTTGATAACTATGTCTTTAGAAGATTAGGTTTGTTTAATGCCTATAATTGCACCATAGTGAGTGGCTGACTTCTTTATGCCCATACTGCTGAAGATGTCACTAAGCCTAGTAATGAATCTTTCACGACAAAATATCAAAGCTCAGAGAACGCCAAACCACCATCATCCTCATCCCGAACCTCAAATCTTTTCCATCATTTCACGATAATAAATAATTTTCACAGCCATCCCAACAACTGCTAAGGTAACCAATTATTTTATCTTGGAAAGAACTGCCCTACTAGCAGAAAAACGGCAACCCGATATGTTAATTTAGTAAATGTTAGGGTAATAGACAGTTTGATAACACCACAGTAAAGCAGAATATTTATATCCTCGCTGTGTCTATCACATGTTTATCCGTGTAACTGTCGACGAATCAACTATGCAGAATAAATGACCGAGGCAAAGAGAAGACCAAGTCAATGAGCAAATCTCATAACTCAGTTGGTAGACCATCTGGTTAGTAATTTACCGCCAGCCAGTTTGAATCTAGCCATGACTAAGGTTTTCATGTCATCTTCAATGCACAACCTCTATCAAAAATCAACAGTGTTTACTGGTCTTTTAGTCAGCAAATGTTTCAAAAAATTTCGTCTAAAAATCACGGTAATTATGAAATTAATATAATTTCAAGAGAAAGATAGTAAAAAGTACCAAATCTCATTATATAAACTTGATACGTAAGGTATCTGAGACGTGAAACCGCCAGGAAAGTTCATCGAAAATAGTGTGCACTTCCCTATACCTACTGTGAATTGGGCTTATTTTCATGAATCATTGACAAGTGCTTAATATACAACTCAAAGGAATATCACAAGCATGCATCATTACATATAAATAGAATAGTTGTTGATAAAGTCTTAGATCTAGGAACCTGTTTGTAATTTGATTGGTTTTCTCTACTAGTGTACCAACAGGATTAGTCAAGAAACAGTTAAACGAAGCATTTTGGCAAAAAACAATTCACTCAGAATCCAAGATATACATATCAAGATTTTTGTGATCAGTTATAAAGTTACATTCATGAAACACTAGCAAATTTTAGGTCACAAGTTATCTATCGGGAATAAAAGGAGGTTGTAAGACAGGTGTTTGGCCTCATTCATTAGAAACTTAATGAACTCTCCCCTTTGCTGAAGTAAAATGACAATCAAATGTTTACCTGTGCTCAGATTTTTATACCAGTTGTCAAACTTAAATCTTTCTAACTGTAATAAATCAAATAATAGCACTTCAAAACTATGGTGGAATATATGTACGCCAAAGAATTTGATTATATTATCAAAGTAGTTGTTTAGTCTCACGAAGTAAAAAGCTACTAAATTTTCACCAGAAAAAATGAATTTACAAGCTTGTGTATGTTTGTCATTTACTCATAGACTGTAGATATTTGAGTTTGTGCGACAAGATATTGGATATAAATTCAAATCTTCTAGGTTCTCCACATCAGCTCAGCCAGAGTATGCCCGCCCATCCTCTCACTGCTCCTCACTGTTTGATGCATGATCCAGTCGAGTCGAACACAATCAGGAAGATGGTCGGTGATACTAGACAGCCTTGTTTTACTTCCGTCTTCACTATTAATGCATCACTGAGCTTCCCATTGTCAATCGCTTGACATGTAGCCTCATCATGTAGCATACGGCTGCTGAATGAGTTTGATAAAGGTTTGTGAGATTCCGTAGTGTTGAAGCAACTGCTTGTCAAATTACTTGTCGGTTGACGCTATCGAAGGCCTTTTCAAAATCGATGAATTTGAGGTAAGGTAGAGAGTTGATTGCCATTCTACACTCTGTTCTATGATGATGCATAGTGTAGCGTTGCAAATTGATGTGCATATGATTTGATCTTCCTGAAGCCAGCTAATCAGTCTGTTCCAGTCGTAATTTTGAATTCAGCTCATTCTTTAGTCTCTCCAGGATGATGCGGTATAATATTTTGCTTGCTTTGGGTGGACGGGAGCATGATTTTTGTCGTCAGTTCTTGGGAAGATTTCGGTCGATTCAAGATCTCTTTGAACTGGTCAGCTCATCGTTTCCTTCGTTTCTCCTCTTTGGTGACTAGGTTGCCATCACTGTGTCTCATTGCTTTCATCTGTGTTGGTCTCTTAAATCACAGAGAGTAACCTGGTTATTTGATATAGTGTTGTCAGGTCTCTGTCTCTCCTACCAGCAGCCTGTCATGCTTCACTTGCCAGTGTGTCGTAGAAGTGTCTTTTGTCTTTGCGTGCACACTTCTTCACTTCTTTGTCTAGTGCATTGTTTGATAGGTTGTGCTCAGTTCCTCTTCTCGTTGTTTATCCCAGCACTGCACTGCACTGCACTGGAATCGTTCATCTTCTGCTTCAACATCACCATTTTCTCTCCCTCCTCCATCAGCTTCCATACATCCGTTGAGACCTTTTACTTGTCTCGCTGCTTCTTCCTTCCTCATGCGGTTATGCAGGTTTCTTTCCACATCTCTTTCAAAGAATCCCAGTGTTCTACCTCGCCCGATCCGTCAGGAATGTTGCTCAGTATCTCCTAATTTGTCTTGATGTCTGTCTGACGTGAAGATATCCTATGTAGTTTCGTCCTTCAAATCAGTTTCAGTTCTGGGTGTTGAGCGTGAACTGTGGTCTATCACCAACTTCCTTGAAGGCTTTCAGCTTGATTTGGAAGATTCCTTGCACTAGATAGTGAGTGGTGTCAACCACCTACATCTACTCCCCTTCTTCATCTTGTGTCCAGTAGGCTGGCTGCATCTCCATCTCCACTTTCTTCACATCGAGATGAAGTCGATCTGATTTTAAGTGTAGTGAGTCCTGGTGTCTCGTGAAATCAAATCTATGTCACTCTGTGAATATCCTTGTGTTTGTACACACTGCCTCCAATCATCAAATCGTTGAATGCTCAGAAAATCACAAACAGTTCTCCATTCTCCTTCATCATTTCACAGAGTTCTTCTCGACCCATGATCAGTTCTCTTCATTGTCTCTGCATTGTCTGCTCCCAGTTTGGCATTCATGTCACACCACCCACTAGAACTTTGATGTCGGCATCTGGGATGGGGTCTTGTCCAGTACTGATTGCAGTTGTGTGTAGAATTCCTCCTTCTTCTCTTCATCTGCATCATTTGTAAGGGCGTAGAGTAGTATTATGTGATTGTGACTTTCCTTCCTTTTGAGTTGAATCCTGCTGTCATGATCCTGACGTTGCAGAAGGAGATTGGTTCCTACTGCATGAGAGCCTTCGATGCTCTCGGGGATATCATGATAGCCGCTAAAGAACTCAGTGTGCTCATGGTTGTCGTCTGGGTGACAATGTTGGAGTAGATTACTGACTCTCCAGTTTACAGTTTGGACAGTCCACTTCCATTTCATCTGCTTTCAAAGATTCCCAGCCTAACACTCCTATGCCATACCTTATCATCTCTTTTGCAATCTGGGCAGCTTTGTCAGCCAGCTTCGGATATTGTACAGACCTTCCATGTCCCCATGTTCATTTTCGCTTTCATCGAGAGAGAGAAAACACATCGGCCGGTTGGCTTCCCGAAGTCCTTCACCAACCGACGTCATTTTGCCTCCCCGATTCCAGCGAGCAATAAGTTTATTTTTATTTCTTATGATCGTCTGTGCTTTGAAGTTTCTTTGGTTGTTGGCTTTAGTTTTCCGGCGTGAGGTCGCTAGCCATATGCCTAACCTTGCCTCTTTACCTGGGCTTAGGACCGGCTAGTAACTAGTGTACTAGTTAACCAGGCGAAGTTTAACTTCTGATGTATTTAATCATTATTTTATAACGTTACGTAATGATTTTTATGTTTTAAGCACATAAATTAAAATCGAAACTCCACAAGTATCCTCACTACACAACTGGAATTATACAATAGACGTCAATATAGACCCTGCTAAACAACTGTCTGAGAATAATGCATCTGATTATGCTTGTTTAATGTTTCCAACATACCAGTATTTCATCATTTATGCTTAGGGTGGCAGTTCGTTATTTTCAGTCATATTTCGTTAACAACAGCAATCATAGGACTAAAACACTGGGACGTTTGGAAGTCTTGTTCTGACCATGTAACTAATTATTATTTCCTCTTGATCTTGCTTAGCACTATTCACCTCCATGAGGAGCTTTTCATCTCAAAAAACAAAAAAGAATCGAAATAACAAACGTTTTGCAAATATCTATTACCCTGCCTTATGGAAGAAGCATTTGGCGAACACAGGACATTTCATAAATTTACTCTCATTCGTGAAATTCTGCTGTTTAAGAATGTAAAAAGTTTAATTATTGGTTTGATTGGTAATTTAGTAAGGCTGAAGGATAGCAGTTAACCGATTTATTTTGTAATGAAAAAACATTGTTCAACATACCTTCACCTATTGTTCTTTTAATCATTATCCGACGTGGATCAATCTCTTTATTTATTTCCCGGACTGAAACTGGTGGTTGAAGTGGATCACATATGTTAGACTTTAATGGAGTTGAATGATCGGTTGTCGACGAACTATCCGGAGCTTTAATTGAAAGTAAAATAACATGATAAGTCAACAGATGGTATATACAAGTGTCTATACATATTTGATGCATATATTAGTCAACATATTTCTACTATGAAGAGTTTGTAAAGACTACCCAGAACTTATAAACTAACCTTATACGTATCATAAATCACTTCATTGTGTTGATAATTTAACTTTGTCTTAATGTTTTAAAAAATGATTTCTCTTTTTGTCACAAGCTTAAAGTCTAAACCTCAGTCATCCTTAAAGATAACTGAAACTTTTAACACAGACCATCAACATAAGGAGAATTAATTTTACTCAGTGTATCAGTATAACTATAAACTGCCAATTGATTTCGATGACTGAAAACAGGAAATTTCATAGTTAAAATACTTATTTCTGTGCGCTGACCTAGAAGATAGTTTGTTTTTATTTGCATAGCTAGAATTTCTTTCAACTGTTCTAGCTAAATCTACAGATAACCCTAACGTGCATGTACTCAGCATCACATCTGGAATGCCTTGTAATAAGGTAATTCCAAAGAGAAAAATATGAAAATCGAATGAATAATTCAGTTAGAAAAGGATGAAAAATAAATGTCCTTGTCTTCGAAATCTTAATGTATAGGTTTTTTTCTAGTATGTACTTGAGGCAAAACCGTCTCATCAAATAAGAGTTTTAAATACTCTAGAAGATGCTCTTCAACTCTACTATTCGATTTTATAATAGTCTGTGTTTAGTACTTTTTTTAGTGCCATCTAACCTTTTTATCCACGATTTCCTGTGCCAACTGATTGTTGTTTAACGTTGTTAGTGAACAAGTGTAATAGCGATTTATTTATGCACAACGGTATTCTAAACACGTTATTAAGGCTAGTGCTCATGTCAGTAAGTGTAGGGAAATTGCTCAAAACAGTTAATTCACTTAGGTCAGACAGAAACAGACTTCTTTAATCCCGTTAGGTGACCCGATTTATTGCCAGTTCAACTGATGTGATGGAAAGAATAGATATCTACATGGAAAAGCTGAAACCTCTGTGCGATATTAACAGATTCTACAATAAAATCTGTCATGAAACTCGACCGAACACTTTGCACAGTAGTCATAATGTACTACCCTAGTGCGATAATCTGACTGCTTATTGCATTCTGACCACCACTTGTTGTATATAACCATTCAAAAATGGGTCAACAGCAAGTTGAACTATACTTCAGTGTTAGGTATATTTGCTCAGTTGACAAGGAAACAGCTTATTACCCACTTTTCCGTGCATATTTAAGAAACTTTTTTTCTCAGAAACTCCTAAAATTGATATCACTAAGCCATGCAGACCATGGATGATTCCTTGTATAAGTGTATTATGCTCGTAATCATTTCAATAACAAAATTCAGTGCATTACATTGTGGCAGTCCTCCTCTAAATAGCCTTTTTGAAAACTGAACTAATGGACTTATAAGTTCCAAATACTTTGGAATCTATGCGTGTATTGCCTCCAAATCGTCGACTAATCAGCATACAAAAAAACACCAAATGTGAACCGAACGCTTCAAGTTGATAAGCTATCTACATCTTAGAGTTGGATTATTGTTAAATGTTGTATTCGAGATATCTCAAATCATGCAATAAACATACAATATAAACATGACTGCCACAATAAATCATATATCGAAAAATGAGAAGTTATTCAGATGAAGACAGTTTGTAGTGCTTTCCACATCAAAGAAAGGGATCTCTGTCTACACACTTTGCCTTGGTTTCTGACTCAAATATTTGGAGTTTTTTCTTAAAATGACAAGCCAGATATTACAAAGATATGTTGATTAAAAGTGATCATTCACATGTGAAAGAGTTTCGAAGAATACGTAACACTTTAGATTGCACTTCGTAGTTTAACGGATTTCAGTTGTATTCTTCATTCCCCGCTTGTCTATCCCAAAAAAATCTCTTGGTGAATCGTTATTACTGTTGAAATGTAGAAGGTTTAATGGAATACAGTAAGCTTCCTACTGTGCTATATCATTCATGTGATACATATAATCCAGTCAATTATAGCCCAGGAAATATGGTGTATTTACAATTTCGAGCATACCCAATATTTGATATATTATTAGTGGTATTGTGCTCAGGATCAAACGATGGATGTTTTGAGATGATCTTTAAATACTCATGTTTATCCTCAGAGTTAGAAATGATCTTTTATGAAACTATGCTTTTAATACTAATCAGGAAAAAAAGTTTCCGGAAACGAATCTCTAAATTGAGAAAGGTTTTATTTAACAGCTAGATAAAAATCGTCAGTTGGAAATCAGTCATTACCCACCTAACATTCTGAGGGTTTCTTTATGACTGATCACCCATGGGACAAAATCTTACGTCTGCTGACTGAGGTAACCAGATTCATTGGTCATAATTCAGTCCAACACTGTACCAGTCATATATTCTGGTAAGGTTACTTTCTAACCACTAGCGTAACACATTTCTAATACATTTTCAGTCATTGTTCACCAAGAAAGGTTGAGAAATCTTTATCGTGAATAGTTAGCATTAATTTTGGCTATATTTAGCAAAAATTATGTGAAACAAGAAACAGGAAGCATGCACACTTGTAGTATCTGTAACCTTCATCTCGGAAACACTGCATTCTCATCTAATTTTTTTACAGTTTTCTAACAAACTATGAAAATCTAAGATGATGGTGATTAGAAGATTGTCATATACAGTATAGCTACTTCAAGGGAGTTGAAACAGGAGTCATTGTTACTTGCATTTTGCATAAATGCTAAACTTAGCAACCAGCTTTACTCTAATCACTCAACAAACAGAAATTAAGAATAGTCAAAGTAACAACCAACTGATTTCTCATACTAATTTCCTAGGAAATATAGATGTATTTCTTTCCCGTAGTTAAATTTAAAACGTCTTGAACAAACATGCAAAAATGAGAGATAAGGGTGTCAAGTAAACTAATGGGAGAATATTTGCGTCTCACAATTTTATCTATGTCATGCATCCACTTTAGGTGTGAAGGATATAATAATAATAATATTAATAATTTTACTTGTACTTCGTAAGTGTTCCAATTTTCTGCCACTTGGTGCTCCCACATTTTGCTTTATTATGAAAACACTTATCAAAGCCTAGTGGCCTGACAAGTATCCTTGGATATCTTTTACACTTTGAGTGCGCTGTATGTCTTAAGAGAACGCTTATTCATTGAGAAAGCGATATTCGTTTGTTTCTGAAAAAATCTTTCGAACAGCAAAGTCAAATAATGAGATACGGCTAACTGTACTCAACCAAGAAAGCCTATCGTGCGAAATGTATGCACCTTAAAACGGTAACCTGAAGATTGCTTTTCTTTTTCTCAAAAACCTTATATTTTATGTTCGTTTGCATCATGAATATCAGTTCAAAAATGATGGCGAAAGGAATCGATTTAAACAAAGTAGTAACATTTCAAGTTATTGGTCCTTTAAGTAGTGCATTGGAGTAAACCGTAGCACCGTAGTAGATTGTAAGTCTTAGGTTAGATCTTTTAGGTCAATATTTCTTCAGATATATGAAAAAGTGAAACAACATTATTTACTAAATAACGTATGGGACATAATTTACTGTCCTTGTTCATATCAGGTGACTTTACAACTTTGAGACAAGGTTTACTTCGTTCCAATCTTCTCTCCTTCTTTGTGACAAAGATAGTCAAACTTTCTATATATCTGGAACAAGTGCGGAATCATTCCTGTTGCAAATATTTAGTGTTCATTCGGTTATCAATCTTTCCCTCCATCCAACTAAGTAAGTTCTTAAGGCTGTCTCTCCCATCCTCATGTGTAATTGTGTATAACTTCATGCATATGTATAGTTTGACTTTTCTCCTAATTTTTAAGCTTACTAACATCCACTGGTCTTGTTCTTACTAGGCTTTTATGGTCTGGTGTTCTAGTTGACCCAAGACAACAGCTGTGATGTCTGTGTTTGACGTTGCAATCACTGCTAGGGATTTGTCCAACTAAATTAAATTGGCCATATACATGTGAAATTTGTGCATTGTGTAAATAATCAATTCATTATGAATATATTTGTATTAGGTAGTGTTTAAAGGAGTAATGAAGATTTAAGCCGCAACGGGATTTGAGTCAGAAACCACCAAGTTTCAGACCCGGTGCTCTACCAAGTGAGCTGTGAGACCCAACTGCCCGCCAAATTTTTATTGCACTTCACTCAATAAGCGTTTTTGCCCGACTGCCATGTGAATTCGTGGCGCGTTACTACCACGCGTTACCACCGTTAAATGTATTTGTAATGAACTAAAGTAAATTGCTTATTTGTCGCAATATTATCTATTATACTACAAAGTTTGTTTCGAAGAGAGTTTATCAGTTTAAATGTCACCCGCTCAATAACAACAAATTCTCTGGAAATGGTTGCCGTTAGAGTACACAAGACAATCAAAATCGACATCCAACGAAGGCAGGTAATATGTTTCAGAATGGAAAACAGTGAAACATCTGGCTTCCATGCCGTTTGTTTATTATTATCATTGCGTCATACTTCGCTATTTGTCTTAGCTTATTTGTGAGGATTTATACAGCCTGTGATTATATAATTTACGTTTCCTCCATCTTCTTAAAATTGCTTCATGTCTGATGAAATGAACTCACATTTAACCACAGGAATCGCTACTCAATAATGTCTGGTAGCATGTGGATACTGAATGACTGATTCATGAAACGCATGCACGCTAAATCTATGTGGAGTTCAGTAATACAAGTAAAACTAGAAAAAGAATAAATGACATATAAAACAACTTAGTTTTGTATACAATTTGTCTTGGATCACACTGTTATGTATTATATGACCCCAAACAGTTTTAAATAAGTGAAGTATTTTGACTTCAAGCAATGTGCGTAAAACAGAAGCTTGCCGAATCATATATAAGTTGAAAGTTTCTCAAGTAAACCAGAACTCGAAATCTAAACGTATGAGACAGTGATAAATCTGAAAATATTAGTTTATTCTCGGTAATTTTGATTCTCAGATGAAGTCACATACCTTCAAGTTGAAAATCGCACTCCATATGCTTCTCTGTATTTTCATTTATGAGACCGTTTGATGAATTAGGAACAAGGACCGTTTCCATTTGTCTAAATGTTAAGTAAAAGAAACTGAATATTCATTTTGTATTCTGAGATTAATGCATCAACTAAGATCATTGTTATTTTCAATATTATTAGAATTTCAACATGTATAGTAAAGTCGTAAATGTGCACTCTCTTAAGAATGAGATACAACTGACTCTTGAAGCTCTCAAATTAATTTCTAACGAACTATGGAGAATCGTCAAAAATTTCACGCTAGCTTTGGAAAGCTGTTTCCTACTAATATGGGATTGTTCAGCAGTGCACGCCAATGACCACACCAGGGATTAGATACGAGATCTCCAGGTTTCACAGAAAGTACATCGCCATTTGCCTACTATGTTGGTATCCAATTACTCATATTTTCCTACCTTTGTCAGCTTTCGATATAGCCCCACCTTCGCCAAGCACCATTGTTGGGTATTTGTCCTCATATCCGATTTGGTTTTCCCTTACCGTTGTGATTTCTTATTGGAACTTCCGGAAAGTTCATCTCATTTGCTTCAACCTAGTATTCAAATTTTCAGTAGTGTACACAAATGACATCCAAACTGAACTGCTGTTTATTGTTCGCAGGATTTCCATAGTTCTCCAACTGATTTCAGTCTACGATGAATACTAACTTAACATCTGTAAGTCCCCAAAAATTCACCGAAATAGAATTTCATCACAAAGTGCTTGAAACTTCTAAATCCTAAACTGTTATTTCGAGTCTCCGAAAGCATATGTTCATAAATATGACAATGCATTCTAACATTGCATCAAGGAGTACTGAACTTGAATTGATTTCTTCTCACTTAATAAGCAACTTTGACTCCTGAAGATGGTTTACTGATGTGGTAAGATTAATTACTCAGTTGGAAGTTTATGGAAGGATGACTAAGTTGACTTTTCACATGTGAAGTTGTTACAGTTTAATCAACCTGAAAGTTTTCAGTGTTCCAAAATCCTATTCTTATATCTAACTTTACATTCAGCCGGTAGACCGACATGTCGCATATTCTAAGTTATTACTTGCTCCATGGTTGGGCTTATACACATGCTTTATGCGAAAATATTGCAAGTACTAACTAGAAACATTATTCATATTGCAGTTTGGATTACAATTATTCACTTATCAGATAATTTATGACTCCTTCGTCTAGCACTACCGAAATTTAGCCCATTTTTTTCTGTCAACCTATTGGTAATCTAAACATTTAGGTGAGGAAACAAAAATATTATATTAAAAGATTTCTATGTTCATCCATATACCTAGAGACAGACATAACTTTGTGACATATTAGGTCATGTTAGTCTGGGGAAAATTTTGTGCTCAGGTTATTTTCAAACAACTCAGATTGCTAGAGTAAATGGTCTTTGCTTGTAGACCATTGTGAACTCTTTATTGCACAGATCACTTATTGGCGAAACTGCTCACAGATCATACGACTACCGAATCTACTAAGTGATGTAGTACTCAGGCCATAGCCAAGCGTTGGTTTTTACTGCCTTTCATGACGTCTGTTGGGGATATAACAGAGCACAATGAAAATGCGCATTTGAGATATTTCAGCTAGACCTCAGAATTTCGGGAAATATTCGTAATTTGACCTGACACCAGTGACAGCCTTGAGAATTGACAAAATGACATTTGAAATTTAACGAAATGCAGAGCCTTTTCTGCTTACCTATTTCCTTCAATGGATCCAGAATGTTTTGAACAGAATCGAAGAAATATAAGAATGGCCAAAAGACAACACAACAGAATTGCTCCCAACCCCATTATACCCATAAGTATTCGAAAGCGATTTGATATGTACACTGGCTTCATCACTTCAGAACTGTTTGACGATATGAGTTCTTTTGATGCAGTATCCATAAGCAGTGGACCATACGTAGTTTTTCCTAAAGAAGATTTCAAAAAAGATAACTGTTTTGAACCACAAAGTGCAGAGAATTTTCGTTCCTAACAGTCTTTGAAGTGTGAAGAGTCGTTTGCAGATACCATAAGGGGTTTTAATATTTTGTATTATGTAACGACTGGGTTTTAGCAAATAGAAGTATCTGCTTAATCGATCACGACTGAAACTGAAGAAGTTTACTTCGAGAAACTGAATAGCAACAGTGAATAAACAGCTTTATGATTGTTCTCGGCTAAGATTATTGTCGGACTCGTAGTTTCTGAAAAATGTGAATGTAGTTCGCATATTACAATTTCATACCTACTAATTATCCTCCATAAGCACGGTTATTTAGCCTATACCCAATTTTAAGTTCACAAGTTTTGATTTCAGCAACCGAAAAGATCATGAATAAATGTTTTGGCAAGGCTTATTATTTGTTAGTTGTTGGTAATACTCCTTCTCATTCTGACACACAGTTATTCGACAGCTGTTTGGCAATTTTATAATCCACTTAGAGGTTGTAACGATGTCAATGGTAGTTAAAATGTTGTTTTCTAAAGACGAAGCGACAGCAGTTAGCTTTAATCCACAATGCTATCACACAATATGTTGACTGCCACTTCTGACTGACTGACTGACTGACTGACTGACTGACTGACAAAATAAACGTATAACCTCGCATACAAGTGTTCAAGTTGCCACATTTCACTGTAGTATGAAAAGAACAGGTGGATAGGAAAGGACTGATATCAAAGTAGATAAAGTAATGTGACGAAATATACAATCTGAAGGTAACAGTTAATACGAAATTCAAGCTTTAGATGTCAAGGATTAAATACATCTGCACGATTTTGACCGATTTTCAGCCATGTGCTCATGAATTCTCAACCACAGTTCCCTTTCGTCTATGTGACCCAAACCAGGCAGTCTACATTTCCCCTGCCACTCTGAGAAACACAAACAATCATAAGTCTTTACGAAAGTTAAAAATTTGAATGCTATATTATTTAAATACTCTTGTTATTGCAGAAATCATTTGATGATAAATGATAAATTACCTTGAATGATGATGTTTTCAATAGCTTTTTGTAAATAAAGCAAGTTATAACAAATCCTTTGTAACCAATTCCCCTACAATGCTTCAATTATTAATTGAAATGAACGATTGTTACAAGTCCAGTGTGACAGTGTGATATTTGTTTTAATTGACCTGTAGTTTATTGCTTTCAAGAATAGAATTTAAAAGAATCTTCTACCTTAGCAAGATTACTGTATGGATAATCAATCTTCGTAATACACTTAGTTATTCAATTTTGTTGTTTCATTAAGCGTCAGGAAACGAATTTAAAACTACATACTGAATTTGAGAACATAAGGCTTTCTGGCTTGTTTGTCACAAATATGATTTGGTTTCTATTGTATTCTAAGTCTATTGGGATCTAGCACGTAGGGTGGGAAGCAAAGTAAAACAATGAAGAATTATTTTATGGAATGGTTTCTGATGATGATGAAACGTCCAGGAGCAAACTTAAAAACCCAAAAAACATTGAACAGTTATTCATTGATAGGATGTATTTTTACTTGTGTAATCCCGGCGTAGTATATTAGAACAAAAAACCAAATAAGCAAATATTTTGTATTATTCCTAAACGTTTCGATCCTGCTAGGAAGATCCTTTTCAAGAGTATGAATTTAACACTAAGTTTTCAGGTTAATATTCAAGTTGTGGTACACAAAGTGGTGACCTTTACAATCATCCAATTACATAGTGATATTGAGCAAAGATCAATGTAATACAGATGGGTGAATAAGTAACTCGGTCAGAGAGGTATTTCCGTTGTGCGAGTAAGGTGGAACAAAAATAGGGTGGGGAAATTTTTTAGTTCGTCTATGAAAAGTACAATGGAGTTGTGAGACATCGATGGTGAGAAAGAATAGATTACTAGTTTGGAAGGATGAATATTTTGAGATGAGACAATATATCTTAAATAAATAATAATAATGATAACCATAAATGTACTTTTGAAAACACTTGAAGTATGAGTGATAACAAAATGGATTATGTTATGGTTCATCGAATGTATATGACTCAGAGAGTAGTGTAAAATTGATGAAAATAGTAGATCAATAAGGTGTATGTAATAAGACTGAACAATCTACCTTCTCTTCAGATATTATTTATAACTGCCTAGGCGAGTCATTAATGTTTGCCATATTAGTGGGATGTCTAACCCATCTTTTCTGTTGACGGAGGAAGGATGTGAGCAGATGTGCAAAGCTTCTGCAATGGTCCGCTCTTTGTGAGAGAGAAAACCCGTTTGCAGAAGTTTTGTCTGTTCGAATGATATTTTATGACCTGAATATAGGGCATGAGCTGCGATGGCAGAGCTTTTTTCAAGTTTTTCTAGATCATAGGAATTTTTTGGTGGTTTTTTTGGAATTTCTACTGTGTTCGGCTAGACGTGTTAGTACTTGAAGTGATATCTCTGCTTCACGTTTCTATGGCCTTCCCAAAACTCAGAAACCCAATTTTCCGATTCGTCCAATTGTGGATTTTACGAATTCCCCAGCATATAACCTTTCAAAGTACCTCATAAAAATCCTTAAAACCGTTACAAGACAATTTGGTAAGTATCATTAAGAATTCATCATACTTCAAACGTAAAGTATTACAAACAAGGATTGAAGATGATGAAATAATGGTTAGCTTTGACGTTTTTCCTCTGTATACTAATATTCCGATTGATGAAAGCATACAGGTTGTTAGACTTTGATTGCAGAAGCCTTGCACATCTGCTCACATCCTTCCTCCGTCAACAGAAAAGATGGGTTAGACATCCCACTAATATGGCAAACATTAATGACTCGCCTAGGCAGTTATAAATAATATCTGAAGAGAAGGTAGATTGTTCAGTCTTATTACATACACCTTATTGATCTACTATTTTCATCAATTTTACACTACTCTCTGAGTCATATACATTCGATGAACCATAACATAATCCATTTTGTTATCACTCATACTTCAAGTGTTTTCAAAAGTACATTTATGGTTATCATTATTATTATTTATTTAAGATATATTGTCTCATCTCAAAATATTCATCCTTCCAAACTAGTAATCTATTCTTTCTCACCATCGATGTCTCACAACTCCATTGTACTTTTCATAGACGAACTAAAAAATTTCCCCACCCTATTTTTGTTCCACCTTACTCGCACAACGGAAATACCTCTCTGACCGAGTTACTTATTCACCCATCTGTATTACATTGATCTTTGCTCAATATCACTATGTAATTGGATGATTGTAAAGGTCACCACTTTGTGTACCACAACTTGAATATTAACCGGAAAACTTAGTTGTTATTCATCGTAGACAGACATCAGCTGGAGGAACAAAGGAAACCTGGGAGCACTGGACAGCTGTTTCGTCCTAGTATGGGACTCCTCAGCAGTGCACACCCACGACCTCACACCAGCAGGGATCGAACCCGCGACCTTCAGGTTCCGCGGCCAGCGTTTTACCATTGAGCCACTGGGTCGGAATCCAGTGCTCCATATTTCAAACTTTTGTTAGCTCACGATATAGCGCAACCGCCGCCCAATGTCATCGTTGAGTATCTGTCCTCACGGCCATCAGGCTTTGACTCCACCGGTCACGACTTGTCATTGGAACTTCTGGAATACTTCCGAAGCTAGTCACCAATGAACACCAGTTTAATTAAATTTTTGAGGGAGTTGTGGGGATTTGGAAATATTTCAAGTTGTTATTCATGGTAGACTGATATCAGTTGGAAGAACAAAGGAAACCTGGGAGCACTGGACAGCTGTTTCGTCCTCAGCAATGCGCACCCACTGCCCCATACTAGGACGAAACAGCTGTCCAGTGCTCCCAGGTTTCCTTTGTTCCTCCAACTGATGTCAGTCTGCAATGAATACACAACTTGAAATGTTTCCAAATCTCCACAACTCCCTCAAAAATTTAATGAAAACTTAGTGTCAGATTCATACTCTTGAAAAGGACCTTCCTAGCAAGATCGAAACGTTGAGGAATGATACAAAATATTTGTTTATTTTGTTATTTATTCTAATATACTACACCGGGATTACACAAGTAAAAATACATCCTATACAATTAATCATACTAACTCGGTGCCCAAGTTTTTTCAAGCCATCCAGTCCATTGTTGGCCAGGATACCTTCCAATTGAACAGTTATCATCTTAATCCTGAGTAACAAATCTCCTTTACTGCCTCATAAATTATTTATCACAAAATCCACTTTTACAAAGCGCTAGTTAACGACCCAAAAGACTATGCCGTTATCAGTTCAGTATTCATGTACTAGATACAACAGTTTCTTCAGTCATCATATGTATCAACATTTTATGCTCTCAGCGTGAAACCGTCTACAAATTATAAGGTAAAGATAGCATCTTCTGGAATTATCTATTCACAGAAATCGAAACGATCCACTATAAAATATAGTTTCGTTGTATGCTGTTCATAATAAACACTCAAATGCGTTTCTGGTACTTTGGTGCTTAAAATGATTTTTTCCGAAATCTATCGAGATTGATGAGTGCACTTTAAATTAATAATCATCTGATTATCTAGCTACATACTCTTGAAGTTACCACGACCACTGAATGAATATTTAAACAACTACTGTACCCAACTCTCCTTGGTTGATCTGATATCGGACACTTGGCCTATTCACTACAAGCCTGTCATACTGGTGTGTGATCATTTCATACCGATGCCTGAAGGTGAAACTTTGTTGTTAGGCTAATGCTTATCCCTTGTATTCACGTCTGGCAAGCTTCCTTTTTGAGTACAGGTGATTATTTTCTCGAGTATACATGACTTGTTTTTTCTAATTCAGATGAATTTTAGTGATTGATTTATATCATAACGATATTGAGTGTTTCCTACCCTTGAACTTAATTAAACAATGCTTGACCGGTTTTCTTTGATCACTTACTTTCAGTGGAAACGGTATCACATAGTCGACTATTTAGAAAAGTAAGCCTCTGAATTCCATACTTTTTCCATTTATGTTTAATGGTTCATTATTCCTTATTTCATGGGTTTTTGAAGTCTTTACTGGTGTTGAGTGTAAATAAAAGGTGTCAACTTACAAATTTCAGATTTCCTTATCTGGGAGAAAGAAAACCAAAATTGAGACTGATAGACTAGACAAGACAAAGCCTAATGAATTATCTGTTCATTTGGCCACTAAGTCTAGGTGGAACTGCTCTCATGAATAAATACTTATGAAGGATTTACCGAATGCGTTTCCTTATGAAGCAGCTTTCAGAATGGAACACAAACTGGAATAAGAAACTCCGAATAGGAATACTCACCTCTGAACCTCAGCAGAGTTACTCTAATAAGCACAGTCGAAACTGTAACGTAAAAACGAACACTTTCTATTGATGCTGAGGTTTTTATCTGCACCCAAGGTAACATCAGGCACCAGCGATAAGGTTACATAAACGCAAAAAATTAAATAGCTAAACTAATAATGTAGTGATGAAAGGTTTTATGCCTCTTTTTGGTGGCAGATAAACTCCAAAACTAGCTTATGAACTTAAAACAGCTGTCTCCGGATCAGAATTAAATATCTGACTCGTACTGACAAATTTCTTTTCAGGAATGATGCAGTGCATTTAAATGTTTTACAAAAATAATCACCTCAGATTGTGAAATACCGACAGATATCGTTCTTGTTAGATGTTAGGAATGAATCGAGAGTAATCGTAAGCCTTTGGATTCGTACTTGTAGTCCTCTGCAGTATGGCGTATCTACCAGCAGGAAGAAGCTGGTGCTCTTTGTATGCTGCTTACCTCGGTCAATTAACCCTGATGTCAGATGCCTTACCAGCAAGCCAGTAATGTCAGGAGTGATCTTTTATAATAATTACCTAAGTACAAGGATCAGTCAGCAGTCAGTTGTGGATGTGGACCAGATATTAGAATCGGTTACCTGCTGATGATTGCCTTTGAGGGAGTTGTGGGGATTTGGAAATATTTCAAGTTGTTATTCATTGCAGACTGACATCAGCTGGAGGAACAAAGGAAACCTGGGAGCACTGGACAGCTGTTTCGTCCTCAGCAATGCGCACCCACGGCCCCACCAGCGACCTTCAGGTTCCGTGGCCAGCAAGTTACTGATTTGTATAATTATTTTCAATATAAGACAAGAATATGGCGGCTGATTACAGAAGAGTATTCTGCGGTTATCGATATTTGAATTTCAGCTGAGTATCTAAAACTGACTTAAATGAAAACTTCGCGGTTAGCAGTTTGGGTTCACCGAAATTATCAGTGTGTTATTGTGAAACTAATGCCTACAAGTTTCAAGCGTAAACAACTAAGGCAGAGAAGTATAATTATTACGAATTCATTTGCCTCTAATTCTAAAAGGATAAATTCAGGAACGATTGTAGTCTAAAATAAGAGTCATACTTAAAACAAAAGTTCACGTAAAACTGTATATTGTTTAATAGAAGGGACTAGTGGAGAACAATCAGCCTCACTAAAATGCTGTAACAACTGCCAACAGCTCTCTACTTCCTCTAATTCAGTTGAATCGCAACGATAGTAGTGTAAATTGTTACTGTAAATGCAGCCTCAACTGAAGGGCGTAGTTCAGTTAGTGGATTATATGTAGTCGTTAATTACCAATTGACTGCTTACTTTCTCTGCATCTTATTTCCATATGATTAATATGTGATTAGAAGACTTTGTAGATAGTATCAAAACTCCTAAGTTGAATGGATTTGCAGGCAAAATAATCATTTCTATATTGCAGATATTTTTAATTTTGGTTACAAATAATACAAAAGGAGTTTATTTTTACTTGTTTTCATCTTTTTCCTGTGCATATCATTAAGTCAGCCAAATACATGAGGTAGGCAGCAGGTATACACATTGGCAGGCGACATAGATTACATAAACCACATATACAACTGTAGATTTCCTTGGTAAACAGGAATACCATCTATACCGGACTCTCTAACATCATATATCCTGAAAGTCACTAAGCATTTAAGAAATGTTTTTGAGAGGCATTATATACCGTTGGAAACAACTGATGAAGACGACCCTCAATTTTTACGCACATATTCTAAGGACCTAAATATTGTTTCCATCATATTTACATTATTTTGTGAGTTCATGGAATGTTTGTAACATATGTTTGTTCTTCTGAATTGAAAACAGATAATAAAAACTGAATACCCCTTTAATTTTATCCTTTAATGCTTTTATTATTATTATTTGTTCATTCCTTTGGTCTTTAATGGAACATAGGGATTCACTAACACGTCTCCATTTCACTCCCTTCTCTGCAGTCTTTTGAAACTGGCTCAACGACTGCCCACAAGCTCTCATTTCTTCCTCGCACAATCTCCTCCATTTCATCCTCACCTCGGATGCCCAGCTCGTCGTTCCCCCTTTGCCTTCCACTCGACGGTCTGGCCTGGAGCGTGATGTCCCCGGTCGGCATTCTCAGTGTATCCTCAACCCATCTCAACATTCTTCTGCATTCCTGTTGGGTGATGGGTTGTTGGTTGGTTCGTTGCCAGCCAGCCAGCCAGCCAGAGTTCCTTGTTGCTTATTCTCAGTATTCTGGCCATCTGACCTCCAGTGTCAGTATCGAGTGAGCCTAGGTGGCAGCTACTGATGAATGTCTGTAGTTTGTTGGAAATGTTTTTCGTGACGCGCCAAGTCTCTCAACCATATAGAAGCAATGGCATGACTGATATTAGTATTGAAAATCCAGATCCTGTTCACACTTCATGCTGAGTGCAGTGAAGTAGATCTCCACACTGGTTTCACACTGATGAAGGTCTGTCTTTCTGTCCTTCCGATTCTGGCCTTGACATCCTCATCTGTGCCTGTGCCGCCTGTAGTTGCAACGATGCTGCCTTGCTTAGGTAGATGAGAGAGACTACTTCCTTTAGGATTCTCTTGTCAATGGTCATTGGTGCTTGTTGTTATTGTCGTTGTTGTTGGTGGCGTTAGTTGGGTATCTTCATCACCACGTTCACTTGGAGTCCCGTTATTGCTGTCCAGCCTCTTCTGCAAAACTAGTTGCTTTTCGCCTGTAGATATTCGAGTTTGTGCGACAAGATATTGGATATAAATTCAAATCTTCTAGGTTCTCTACATCAGCTCAGCCAGAGTATGCCCGCCCATCCTCTCACTGCTCCTCACTGTTTATTGCATGATCCAGTCGAGTCGACCACAATCAGGAAGATGATCAGTGATAGTGGACAGCCTTATTTTACTCCCGTCTTCACTATTAATGCATCACTGAGCTTCCCATTGTCAATCACTTGGCATGTAGCCTCATCATGTAGCATACGGCTGCTGAATGAGTTTGATAAAGGTTTGTGAGATTCCGTAGTGTTGAAGCAACTGCTTGTCAAATTACTTATCGGTTGACGCTGTCGAAGGCCTTTTCAAAATCGATGAATTTGAGGTGAGGTGGAGAGTTGACTGCCATTCTACACTCTGTTCTATGATGATGCATAGTGTAGCGTTGCAAATTGATGTGCAAATGATTTGATCTTCCTGAGGCCAGCTAACCAGCCTGTTCCAGTCGTAATTTTGAATTCAGCTCATTCTTTAGTCTCTCCAGGATGATGCGGTATAATATTTTGCTTGCTTTGGGTGGACGGGAGCATGATTTTCTCGTCAGTTCTTGGGAAGATTTCGGTCGCCCTTCCTTCGAAGTTTAAGCAGGTAGCCGTGCTCCCAGTCAGTGGGCAGGTAACTTTCCTTCCTTCCTTCCTTCCTTCCAAACATTCTGCTATAGTAGTGTGAGCATGACTTCAGTTGTCTCTGCGTCTGTTTCCAGTGCTTTTGGAGGAATTGCATGTGGTCATGATGCTTTCCAGGATTCCAGCAACTTCATGGCGTTCAGGACTTCACTTCGCCTTTTGTTGGCGAGTTTGTGTTCACTGATAATTTTGTGGCTGGGCTTCCAATGGTATTTCTGAACGAGTTTGCATGTAGTGATGATGGTGGTGTTGGTGGTCGATTCAAGATCTCTTCGAAGTGGTCAGCTCATCGTTTCCGTCGTTTCTCCTCTTTGGTGACTAGGTTGCCATCACTGTGTCTCATTGCTTTCATCTGTGTTGGTCTCTTAAATCACAGAGAGTAACCTGGTTATTTGATATAGTGTTGTCAGGTCTCTGTCTCTCCTACCAGCAGCCTGTCATGCTTCACTTGCCAGTGTGCCGTAGAAGTGTCTTTTGTCTTTGCGTGCACACTTCTTCACTTCTTTGTCTAGTGCATTGTTTGATAGGTTGTGCTCAGTTCCTCTTCTCGTTGTTTATCCCAGCACTGCACTGCACTGCACTGGAATCGTTCATCTTCTGCTTCAACATCACCATCACCATCTACCTCTCCCTCCTCCATCAGCTTCCATACATCCGTTGAGACCTTTTACTTGTCTCGCTGCTTCTTCCTTCCTCATGCGGTTATGCAGGTTTCTTTCCACATCTCTTTCAAAGAATCCCAGTGTTCTACCTCGCCCGATCCGTCAGGAATGTTGCTCAGTATCTCCTAATTTGTCTTGATGTCTGTCTGACGTGAAGATATCCTATGTAGTTTCGTCCTTCAAATCAGTTTCAGTTCTGGGTGTTGAGCGTGACTTGAACTGTGTTCTATCACCAACTTCCTTGAAAGCTTTCAGCTTGATTTGGAAGATTCCTTGCACTAGATAGTGAGTGGTGTGAAACACCTACATCTACTCCCCTTCTTCATCTTGTGTCCAGTAGGCTGGCTGCATCTCCATCTCCACTTTCTTCACATCGAGATGAAGTCGATCTGATTTTAAGTGTAGTGTGTCCTGGTGTCTCGTGAAATCAAATCTATGTCACTCTGTGAATATCCTTGTGTTTGTACACACTGCCTCCAATCATCAAATCGTTGAATGCTCAGAAAATCACAAACAGTTCTCCATTCTCCTTCATCATTTCACAGAGTTCTTCTCGACTCATGATCAGTTCTCTTCCTGCATTGTCTGCTCCCAGTTTGGCATTCATGTCACACCACCCATTAGAACTTTGATGTCGGCATCTGGGATGGGGTCTTGTCCAGTACTGATTGCAGTTGTGTGTAGAATTCCTCCTTCTTCTCTTCATCTGCATCATTTGTAAAGGCGTAGAGTAGTATTATGTGATTGTGACTTTCCTTCCTTTTGAGTTGAATCCTGCTGTCATGATCCTGACGTTGCAGGAGGACATCCTGATATCCACTCCAGAACTCAGTGTGCTCATGGTTGTCGTCTGGGTGACAATGTCAGAGTGGATTATTGACTCCTCCCCAGTTGACAGTTTGGAGAGTCCACTGTCATTCCGTATGCAGATTCCTCGCAGATTCCTGGCACTTCATTGCTATGCCTTCTCATCTCGTTTGCAATCTGTACAGCCTTGGTTGGTCCAAACATTGTGTAGACATTCCATGTCCCCATATTTACTTTTGGATTTCATCGAGAGAGAGAGAGAATACACATCGGCCAATTGGCTTCCCGAAGTCTTTAACCAACTGGTGTCATTTTGTTTCTCCGATTCCAGCGAGGAGTAATTTTGTTTTTATTTTTACTATTTTGTTTGTGCTTTGAAGTTTCTGTAGCAGTTTGATTGATTTTGCTGGGTAGGGTTGCCAGCCCTATGCCCAACCTTTTCCTTTCATCCGTGTTTAGGACTGGCTCGTAACTAGTGTACTTGTCACCTAGGTGAGGTTTTTGTTTGTTTGGATGTCCATTTATCATCAACGTTGAAGATTGTACTGCTATTTTGTCTCGTATAACACGTGACCCATCAAATGAATACCGCATAAATTATTCAGTATATTTCTTACATAAAAAGTTAACTATGGGCTTGGTACCTACATACTGTCTTAAATGTCAGTTAACGAAATGTTGAACTGCTCACTGAGTAGTACACCAACATGACTGAATCTTTGCAATCATCTAAAACTTGACGTCGAAGATTATTACTTATGCTGATTTGTGAGGTCGTATGCACTTACGATAGCAAGTCAAATAACTGATATGATTTTTCAAAATTTTTAATGGGATACTGAATGAACTCATTGAATATTTTAGAATGAATGTTACTGTGTTGCTGTAATGAACGAGAAAATTGTTCAGCAGCTATTATTATGAGTGACTACCCTTAAAAAACTTTATTATTGCGTCATTTTTAGAATTAGAAAGTAGGAAGTGTTAGTTTTCGACACAAGTGAAATAAAACTGTTTTGAATTTCTTACCTTCTGCATTTCTGTCATCTCTGTCAATATTTGAATAGTAATAGACTGACTTTTTAAATATTCCCCATCCGGCAGAGAGACGTGGTTTTACCTACAAAAAAGATGTGCATTAAACTCTAGGTTGAGCACTTCACGCAGTAAAACATTATTATTCACTAGTTGATGTTTTGAAAAGAATCTATTATTCATATTCATGTAAAAGGTTAGACTGAAAAATTATGAGTCGATTTACCCATGTGAAATGGAATCCCTTCAGTCACTAAGTAGTCCAAATTTAGCATCTATTCAGAGTACGAAAAATTATACTTAAGTCACCTCAGTATTAATCACAATGCGTTTTCTTCGTATGTACAGGTCGTAATAATTTTCACTTGTACTGAATGTCGTAAGAAACAAAAATATTCCAAATTATATATAGTGTCAAATCCTGGTACACAGATGAACATAACCCTTTAGATATTTCAGAATAATTAGATTTGGCCTTATTTTTCATTTCGTTATGTTTGCTCCACTACTGTTACTACTCATTGGTAAGGGGCTTGCACGTTAAATTTTATAATCCGTCTTCTCACTCTGATGTACGAGCTAAACCGAATGAAGAGGTGACTAAAAGTGTATTTTAATTAAATCTGATTAGTTCAAATATACGGACTACACGTTAGTGCTTGATAAATGTTTTTCTATTACCATCGTTGCTATCGTACTCATGAAAAATTTCATGTCAACATTTGGTAGTATTCTGAAGCATAACCTTGACAATTAAAGCATATAGCTTGATTTATTCGATTGAAACAGTTCTGTTGTTCGTGCAGTGTATGATACCTGGTTTGTCTATTTGTCTGCCACTTCATACTTAAAGTATTCCATGGTCATGTGACCATTTAAGTTATGGCTTTGGTATTATATTTAATTTTATATTATTTAGCTTACAGTGCTGTTGCAATAGTTGTTTCGAGCCAAATCCTTGACATCAATGTTAATTGTATTCGGTAATGGATGGTTGTCTACAATTAATAAGAGACCCTAGACATAGGATTCATGATTACAAGTGCTCATTAGCATCTCAATGCTCTTTGAGTGATTTCAAGTCATTACTACTAAACCTAATCGAATATATCTTCATTTAAATAATCAGCTTTCTTATCATATCAAAACTAACAGCCAGTAAGTTCACACCTGGAATCATATGTTGACTTTTAATCTGATAATTTATTAATTAGACATTGAAGAATTGAAAAGTCAAATGATAAAGCCTATGATAAAAAAAATTAATGTCTGATACGATATATAACATTATACACGATAGAAAACGTTACAAAATACTAGCACTTAAGCTTTTGGGTTACATAAAATTGATGCCGTATTCTTAGTAATCCGTTTCTCATATCGTAGACCTTTAAAAGTAATTAAAACTAGTACAGATAAAAAGTAAAACAATGACGTTTCACTACTTCATTTCCATGATACATATAGTATGGTAGAGCTTAGAATTCTTAAAAGATGAAAAGGATAATCCGCGATTCATAAAAAGGACTTTTTCAAAAAACAGCTACCTTTGTAACTGTAAGAAGAATATGACTCCTAATTACGACATTGATACATTCTATTCTGTCAACATGGAATAAAAATAATGAGAAACGCTTTCCCTGTCTATCTCATCCTGGGTACGTTTGATTACGGTCACTGAAAGGATAATTAGAAAATAATTTTTCAGTTTTCTTACATCTAACTTCTTCAACATCTGATCGATTAGAAATGTTCATTTTGTATTGAAACATTTAAGTTCTAAATAAAACTAAAGTGTAGAGCAACTTTTTTTCGAGGCCAAAAATAACAAACTCATCATCAAATATTGAGGAGTTTTGAGAACATGCGACCGGTATCATTATCCGTCAGAGAAACAATAAAACGTTTTGACTGGTTTTATGAGTAGCTACATAATAGCCAACACTTGAAACAAGTGGACTGAAATTTGTTGTTGATAAGAAGTAAAAATAATTTAGACAGTGGTAAATGTTTGTTTTCTCTACAGTTACAAATACTACTGACTTCAAAATACCTTAACATTGAGGGCCATAAAACGCACTGTAATTTATGAAGGTTTTTATGGCTTTATCTGGCTGTAGTTGAATTAAGCACCTGATTGTGTTGCCTCAGTCTCAGCGGTGACCTTGCATATGATATATATATATATATATATATATATATATATATATATATATATATATATATATATATTACTTTAGCCGTTCTTCACTATACTGATGACTGTAAAACATTTTTCTGACAGAAATTTAGTCGTTTAGCCTTTGTACAGTTTCCCTGAAGAATAAAGTTAGTATAATATGGTAAGACTGTCAGTGAGGGCCTCAAGTTAGGTACAGTTATGATTAAAAACAATAAAATATATTCATCAACTACGTTTACACGAAATAAAGAAAGTAAATCACATTGTCTTACCCATATTCCTAAAGTTCCGGGATGTGGTAGGTCGGTTAGGAAAATAGATGTTTCTGACAGGAAATGTATAAGAGCTGGTTTATTTTGCCAATAAGTATCTTCAAACTGCATCATGCTTGAGTTTATCCACACATAGACTTGATATTCAATCACAGTGAAGTCTCCTTCTGACTAAAAACAATGAAACAACAAGATAGAAATAATAAAAAGTACTTAACGAAGTGATATCTCCTGGTAAATTTTACCCTTATCCTTATATTAAACTTCCCTGTGTTGCGTTTTTTTCAGAAATGAAGTGAAGAGAAGAATAGTGATGTATTGTTCTGAAAATGAACGGGACTCATAGAGTGAAAATATATTTAGGTCCTTTTCTTAAACGTTTTGCATTGTTTTTAGTCATTAAAATGTAACAAAAAACATTTTAATACATATTTTCAAACAAAACTGACAATTAGTGGATGAACTGTAAGCATAAATTCTGTCTAGAAGTTAAATTCACAATCAGGTACTTCATAGTTTTCATCAGCGATATTCTTGTTGCAGATCACTGAATCCATTTCTTCACAGTAGTCAGTAAAATCATGGGTAGATGAAGACTACTGTTGATGTAATACAATGAATGGATTAAAACAATGTTAGGATTGAACTTTCAACACATGTTTTTCAAAAGGTGTATCAAATCAGTCATCAACTCCGTTCGTAATAGTTCACAACAGTTCACAGTTCGTCAAGCATGAAACATGTTTAGGAACCTATGTTACACATCGCTTTTCCAACAGCCAAGACTAGAGTCGACTCTTATGAAGTCCGGATTTCACCTTCATGTACATCTCATCACTGCTAACTCTGTGTCTAATGTCCAAGGTAACCAGCTACTTTGGTGTAATACGGTAACTTCAAGTGACATCAAGCTCCAGCGTATGCTTAGAAACATCTTGAAAACTTTCATAAGATCGAGGTTAAATAACTGAAGGTTCTACACTTGAAAGCCTAAGTTAGGTTTGATTTTGCGTCTTACTTAGATATAGGTCTCATGACTGCTTGTAACATTTATTCAAAAAGTCTTAAATACCTTTGTTTTCTGCTAATTGACATAAGCTTATCTGCGAGTAAAAATTATCCACTCAGCATTTATATATTATTTTGTTACGAAACAGTTTTTTCTGGCTGTCTACTTTTTAAAAATGAATCCTAGAATTCCTCTGTTCCGGAAATGCTGCCTAAATTGCTATGTTGAAAGACAGCTTGACTTCATTGAATGACATGCTGAAAAAAAGTCGTAAAAGAATATAAAATAAGAATTTTTGTACTATATTTTCCAAAAAGAATTTTGCAGTATAAAAACTGGAATTCGTAATTTGTATTGACTAGGCCTTAAATTACAAGATTAGCACTCCAAGAACAAGATTTTCTGATGGTAATACTTATATTTACACAACCAATCAGTGCTAAGCAATCATAGAAATCTCTCCAAAAAAATAAAAACATTCAACCAACCTCAATCGCTAAACAACAAATAGCCGTACTTGCAGTAGCATGGAGACTAAATTCAAAGAGAAATGAATGCGATTGTACATTATAAGTCATTAGAGTATAATTAGGAATAATCGGTGAGACTTCTTTAAATAGTACTTGAGAGTACTTTACGTGAACTAAACTCGATCTTCACACTAGATTAGTTGGCATAACATACTAGTAAAACATTTCCAATCATCACAGTTTCATTGTCATGAACGCTACTTGATGTTATGCAAATGATTCTCATTTGTATCGTTTCATAGAAGGGTATCAAAGCTTATTTCATTCATTTTATATGAATAACTTTGATCAGAACGATATAAAGTGATTTTTGACACACTTTGTAGGTTTTTGGTGCATCTCATAGAAATGTACACTGTTAACTGATTGATCAGCTAAAATTAACATGAATGTAAATTGTATTTCATAACTAAATGATTGTATAGGAATTCTGGTGTTACATCCACAGTGGATGCTGTTTTCTTCTATAAAATGCTTTCCGTGTTCGACTATCTACCATTCTATGAAATTATGTTTAAAGCTAAGTATTTACCATATATTTCAGAAAAATGAATTTCCGTATAATATGATTATTATTTGTCCCTTGGGTTCCTAGTGAAACATAGGGCTTCAGTAGCACGTCTCCATTCCACTCTGTTCTCTGAAATCTTTTGAACCTGGCTCAACGACTGTCCACAAGCTCTCATTTCTTCCTCGCACAATCTCCTCCATTTCACACTCACCTCGGACGTCCAACTCATCGCTTCCCATCGGGGTTCCAATCGAGTGCATGGCCTCACGCGTGATGTCCACAGTCGGCCTTCTCAGTGTATGCCCAATCCATCTCCACTTCTTTCTGCATGTTTGTTGAGCGATAGTTTCTTGGTTGGTTCACTACCAGCCAGCCACAGTTCCTTGTTGCTTATTCTCATTATTCTGGCCATATGATGGAGTGTGGGCAGCTGTTGATGAATGTCTGTAGTTTGTTGGAAATGTTTTTCGTGACATGCCAAGCCTCTGAACCATATAGAAGCACTAACTTGACGCTAATGTTGAAAATCCGGATCTTGCTGAATACAGAAGATCTCCACACTCGTTCCAGGTCAATGAACACCTGTGTTACTGTCTTTCCGATCCTGGCTTTGACCTCCTCGTCCGTGCCGCCGCCTGTAGTTGAAACGGTGCTGCCTACATAGATGAAAGAGGCTACTTCCTTCAAGTTTCTTTGGATGATGGTGATTGGTGCTTGTTGTTGTCGTTGGTTGGGTATTTTCATCACCTCCGTCTTCTCTACACTAACCTGAAGTCGTGTCTTCGCTGACCTGCCTTATCTGCCGACTTGTCAGTTTTCGCATTTACACCTTGGAGTTTGTGCGACATAAAACATTAGGCATAAATCATCAGCAAAATCCAAATTCTCTAGGCTCTTTCATCGCTCCACTGAGTGTATGCCCATCTTCTCACAGATCCTCACAGTTTGACACATGATCCAGTCGAGTCGACCACAATCAGGAAGATGATCAGTGATAGTGGACAGCCTTATTTTACTCCCGTCTTCACTTCAAATGCATCACTGAGCTTCCCATTGTCAATCACTTGGCATGTAGCCTCATCATGTAGCATACGGCTGCTGAATGAGTTTGATAAAGGTTTGTGGCACTAATACTGTAGTGTTGAAGCTGCTGCCTACCAAGTTACTTGTCAGTTGACGCTGTCGAAGGCCTTTTCAAAATCGGTGAATCTGAGGTGATGTAGAGAGTTGACTGCCATTCTACACTCTGTTCTATGATGATGCATAGTGTAGCGTTGTAAATTGATGTGCAAATGATTTGATCTTCCTGAAGCCAGCTAATCAGTCTGTTCCGGTCGTAATTTTGAATCCAGTGCATACTTTAGTCTCTCCAGGATGATGCAGTATAATATTTTGCTTGCTCTCGGTGGACAGGAGCGTGATTCCACACCAGTTCATGCAAACACTGAGGTCACCCTTCTTCCTGAGTTTGACAAGTTAGCTCTACTTCCAATAGCCAGGTACCATCTCTTCCTTCCAGCTAGACCTTCTGAAATAGTGGTGTGAGCATATCCGCTGTTGTCTCTGCATCTGTTCTCAGTGCTTCTAGTGGGATCCTATCTGGTCCTGCTGCTTTCCAGCATTTCAGTAGCTTTATGGCACTCAGGGCTTCGACTTTCGTTGGAGGATGTGTGTTCACTGGTAGTTCTGTGACTGGGCTGCAGGTGGTATTTCTGGACGAAGTGCAGGTGATGGTGGTGGTTGATTCAAGAGCTTTTTGAAGTGGTCAGACCATCGTTTCCTTTGTCTCTCTTCTTTGGTAACTAGATTTTCTTCATCATGTTTCATTGGCCTTATCTGTGTTGATCTCTTCCCTACCAGATAGTGAGTGACCTGGTTATTTGATACAATTTTGTCAGTTCTCAGTCTCTCCTACCAGCAGCCAGTCATGCTTCACTTGCCAGTGTGTCTTTGAAGTGTTTTTTTTTTGTCTTTGCTTGCACACTTCACTTCTTTGTCCAGTGTTTGATAGATTGTACTCAGTTCCTCTTCTCGTTGTTCATCGTTTCACTGTTTATTTTCTGCTTCACCAACCTCCTCTCCTCTTTTAGCTTCCAAGTGTCTGACAAGATACATTCCTTATCTTCTTTCTCCTTCATAATACGGTTATGCAGGTTTCTTTCCACATCTCTTTCAAAGAATCCCAGTGTTCTACCTCACCCGATCCGTCAGGATTGTTGCTCAATATCTCCTAATTTGTCTTGATGTCTGTCTGACGTGAAGATATCCTATGTAGTTTCGTCCTTCAAATCAGTTTCAGTTCTGGGTGTTGAGCGTGACTTGAACTGTGTTCTATCACCAACTTCCTTGAAAGCTTTCAGCTTGATTTGGAAGATTCCTTGCACTAGATAGTGAGTGGTGTGAAACACCTACATCTACTCCCCTTCTTCATCTTGTGTCCAGTAGGCTGGCTGCATCTCCATCTCCACTTTCTTCACATCGAGATGAAGTCGATCTGATTTTAAGTGTAGTGTGTCCTGGTGTCTCGTGAAATCAAATCTATGTCACTCTGTGAATATCCTTGTGTTTGTACACACTGCCTCCAATCATCAAATCGTTGAATGCACAGAAATCTGCAAACGATTCTCCATTCTCCTTCATCATTTCACAGAGTTCTTCTCGACCCATGATCAGTTCTCTTCATTGTCTCTGCATTGTCTGCTCCCAGTTTGGCATTCATGTCACACCACCCATTAGAACTTTGATGTCGGCATCTGGGATGGGGTCTTGTCCAGTACTGATTGCAGTTGTGTGTAGAATTCCTCCTTCTTCTCTTCATCTGCATCATTTGTAAGGGCGTAGAGTAGTATTATGTGATTGTGACTTTCCTTCCTTTTGAGTTGAATCCTGCTGTCATGATCCTGACGTTGCAGGAGGACATCCTGATATCCACTCCAGAACTCAGTGTGCTCATGGTTGTCGTCTGGGTGACAATGTCGGAGTGGATTATTGACTCCTCCCCAGTTGACAGTTTGGAGAGTCCACTGCCATTCCGTATGCAGATTCCTCGCAGATTCCTGGCACTTCAGTGCTAAGCCTTCTCATCTCGTTTGCAATCTGTGCAGCCTTGGTTGGTCCAAACATTGTGTAGACATTCCATGTCCCCATATTTACTTTTGGATTTCATCGAGAGAGAGAGAGAATACACATCGGCCAATTGGCTTCCCGAAGTCTTTAACCAACTGGTGTCATTTTGTTTCTCCGATTCCAGCGAGGAGTAATTTTGTTTTTATTTTTCATATTTTGTTTGTGCTTTGAAGTTTCTGTAGCAGTTTGATTGATTTTGCTGGGTAGGGTTGCCAGCCCTATGCCCAACTTTTTCCTTTCATCCGTGTTTAGGACTGGCTCGTAACTAGTGAGCTAGTTAACCAGGAGAGGTTCCATAATATAATGATTTAATATTTTTTGCCGTAGTTTTTGTTTCTTTCCTGGTGACCTTATGTTGAATACTGTTACAAAGTAATATGAAAGTTTTTATTGAGTAAAACTATAAAAGGTGAAGTATTATGTCGCGGTATCAGTGTCCGCTGAAAGAACGCTGTCTCCATTTTCTAAAAACAAAGAATAGAGAGTCCTTGCTTCAGAAAGTAACACAGCAGATTTTATTTTTGGATCACACCGCTGACATTCATCCGTTTATTTCAGAATATCTAACTACGTTTTATTACTCATATTTATACTATGAAGAGTTTGTCTAAGTAATTCATACATAGAAGACAAATGCAGTTACTTAAAAGATAGATAATTCTTTCTCAGTTAGCTAGTTACCTGTTTATTCATTGTTTGAGTATCTTGACCAAACTGAGGTATCTGCATGAATGATTTACTTGGTACAAACTGAGGCGGTTCCCATGAGAATTCATAAACCTTAGAAACAGAATCTTTCCTTCCACTATCTGATGCTTTTGAGTCGATTAACAATTGATGTGCTGTTGATCTGTTAGCTTGCCAATGTTTTACTTCATTAAAATGAACATTTCCAACTGAAATATTTACTGAATTCATAACAAAAAATAATAATAACAGAGTTAAGATTGCATTTTCTAGGAATTAGGACATAACAATAACTGATATCATTTTTTCCATTATTAAACATAAGTCTAGTGTTGTCATTGTTTTTACACCATAGACGTTTTCATCAAATTCGATATTTTTAGTGACAAATACTAATTATAAATATCCAGATCACAGTTAGCAGTCATCTCCAGGAAAAAATTTGGCACTGAATTTCGTCTCATCATCTCATTATATTCTTTAATGTTATCCCAGCGTGATTAAAAATATCTAAACAGGACGTTTTTAAACTTTCTGTTGAGTAAGGCACAACTTCTTGAACAGGATATTCGGATTTCTTGTTACAGTTCAAAATAGAAGTTGAAATGGTTCAACATTACATGTTTAGAGTTTGAGGTCAGCTATGCATGAGAACGTTATGGGCATTTAAGTGGTAGGATAAATGATAATAGGCTATACAGTGACCGATGTCTAGAGAGTAACCAACTCCATATTGTCTAGTCCTAAGTGCTGATCGGGTTCTATGGATCATTCTCCCATTTGATCAGCAGGCTGGAAGAATCGCCATCGCGATGCACCGGAAAAAATGTTAATTTTAAATAGGCAACCGGCAGGAAGCCCTGGACCTAGATTTCATGCTTTTTGGCACTCGACAGTAAAACGTATCTACAACCTCTATTCGAGCCCACACCACCCAGTACTGCAGACAAAGATGTTAACACAGATTTTCCGGCTGCAACTGGCCTTCTTTAGAACCGGACTATGTACACTGATCGGTAGAATTGGTCATCAAGTTTCAACCGGCATTTAGGATCAAACAGGATGAAGTTATCGATCAATCAGTGTACCTAATCCAGTTCTACAGGAGGTCAAACCTAGCGCATATTGCTCAGTGGTAGCGTATCTGACTGCAGCACCAGGACATGTAGGTTCAAATCTCAGGTGCGACGTCAGTTCCTGAAAGGTTGCACGTACGCCTCACTGACGACTGCTAAGAAGCACGAAACCTAAGTTAGGCTTCTAACTGATTTTCTTCATTCAACTAAAACAGGTTATATTTGAAACATCCATCGAGAAATCAAGCTGAACTGAAATATTTTTAAAACTGATTCGTGTTCAGTGGGAAAAGTTCATCCAACTGATATGAATAATGCTGACATATTGGGGAAGGGTTATTATTCACATAAAAAATGATTGACCTCAGAAGTTATGTATGTCTCAACGGCGTTAAAACTATTTGACAAAGGAGGAGGGATAGACTTGTCACTTGTTTGGCAAAAATTAATTCAGCGAAACCATTAAAGAAGACCATCGCCAAATTTAACTCTAATGTACAATGTCCATTACTTATTCTTCAATAATAAAACATACGTTTCATTATTTTCATACGAATTTAGTGAACGAAACACGTACATATTGAGTAAGATCCATACACACTTTGACCATTCCACACTTCTCAGTGACAAACGACAATGAAGATAGAAACTTGGAGAAGTTTGTCTCTTTTATCAATTTAATTATAGAATCAGGAAGACAAGTATTTCGAGACGATGCCACTTCATAGTTTTTCTGCAGTTGCATAACAACTAACATGGCCAACAACAATGCATTACTTCAATACATTATTCTGTAATCACCCAGTATCAATACCAGTTTGCCAAACTCCGGCTATCTCAGATAGTCAAAATGATATTACATTATTTGTCAGTATTGCAGTTTTGCGAACTAAAGGGAAATAGTAATGACTAGTCATTATACTACGTCAAGAAGTCTAGGCAACGCCAGAGGTCACAGCCATTGTTTTCTGAGCACAACTTTGGGTGAGTGATTAGTCAAAAGTGTTTCTGTCACCTTCAATACTTTGGGTTGAAGTTTTATGAAAACAAATCTTTAGGATTGTTTTTATGACCAGACATCACCAACTGTCTGGTAACATGATGCTGGACTCTGAGTCATGTAAAAAACATTTGGTTTAGTCACGCGATTCGATATCTACCGAGAAACATGTCCCTTTCGACCTTAATGCATCATTCCGTTTGTTATTCCTAATATATCCCTAAAACTGTAGGTGAACAGAAATAATGAATGTGGCTCTCTGTGTAGCCTGAAATACTTGATAATGGTTGGTCATTATTATTTCCCTTTATTTCACATAACTACATATATTGAGGAACAGTTTATTATTGTTAATGAGCGATGATTGGAAGTAAAATGAAAATTTGAACCGTGGCTGGATTCAAACCAGCAACGGTAGGGTTTATCTCTTTCAACCATCATCCATCATCAATACTGGTCTGCCAAACCACAGCTACCTTAGATAATCAAAATGACTAATATTGCTAGCTAGGCTAGCTGTTATACGATTGTAGAGAAACTACGAAATAACGTCATCTAGAAATATTTATCGTCCGAATGACTTGGTTAAATAAAAATAGTACCTTGTAGTCACTGATCATAATTACTCAGGCAGAACGGCAAATCAGTTCAATAATTACCTACACATATGAAAATCTTTTGCGTGGTATTTGACTATCTATTTTGAATTTTAACAGCAAATCGGAAATTTTTATCAAGAAACTTGTGGCGAAGGGTACAGAAAAACTTTTCATCGATTTTCCAAGTACGCTGGGATTGTAATCAAGTACAATCTTTTACAAAACACTGATGTCACTAAGATACATTCAAAACATCAGATAAGACACATATTTAGTGCGTTCATTTTCAAGGTATAACGCCGTCAAAACTAGACTCAAAATCAAAAGGGTTTTACAGCTTACTTCAAAAATATAAATGACATAGAAGTTTTAATTCTATTCAACCAAAATCTGTTGCAATATAGATATAACAGCGCATTTTCACGATATATCTTTGGGGTTTAGAGTTTACTTAGATACAGATGCCGATATTGCACGACAATTGTCACAAATATAAAACTTAATCAGTCATTATTATGACGAAGTCAGATGTTTAAGACAATAAGTTTTTCACAGCAATAGTGGACACTGTATTAATGATGTATCGTGGCTAACAGTGGAATCTAGGATGCGCATTTCGTCCTATTTAGGACTCGTCAGCTGGATGTATCTGCTTCCCAGTGAGTGATGATGTTCCCACCGGGAGCTCATATGCCAATAGAGACCAACCAATTCTTTCCAAGCAACGACGGTATCATATACAAACAATTATACTAATAGTGGACACTATTTCACTTATTGAACATGTGGTGTTTCGAATTTCTCAGGTCTGTGTTATAATATAGAACTTGTAATTTCATTCACGTTAAGAATACTTTACAGGCAGATTACTCTTGTGATATAGTGAATTTAACGGTGTTTCACCAAAACAGCTGCCTCTTATACGAAATTTACGATATGAACAGTGTATAGGCCCAAATGGAAGTTCCTCATTCTGAAGCTTTTTCTTTCATTTCATATGAACTATGTATACTGACAGTAAAAACATGACGAAAAGGAAGTGACGAATTGATACTGAACAAGTCAAAACTGTCATTTTAATAGTTTAGACGTAGTGTCACCATGTCATTACATTCTCATTACATTCTCAGAAGAAATTAAGTTTTCATTAGTGTAATAAATGCTTTTCAGCAGTTAAAGCTGTCTAATACAAAGAAATCGATCAAGATATTTATTTCGGGGCATTTATGCAATCAGTGACGAGATTTCGGTAGATATAACCAGTCATACCAGAAGTCATTAGGACAATTAAACCATTCAGCTCAATGGTCACAACACCATCAAGATATAAAGGTTCTTAGATTAATCAGCTTATGTCATAGCCATGTAAAACTTTGAATTCACTTCAATTACAGTGAATGCAAAATTATTTGATATGCTCGACTTAATTTATAACTTTGTCGGTCATGGCAGTGTATGTAAAGTGTATTTATGTACTCAGTAGGAAATCGAAAGTAGGTTACACAAGAAAATGAGAGTTCTACTGTGCAGATTACCTTATCGGGATTGACTGTATGTAAATATCTGGTGTACCCTAGGATGGTTTAAACAACTTAACTAACGAACTGCCACAAAAAGATGGTAGGAACATTGGCGGAAATCAGATTCACCTCAATTTAAGTTTTACCACATAAAAATCAAATGCCGTTGTTATCACTGTTTAATTATCTTCCTGAGTTCTTTATTGAGTCGTCGTTACATTTTCAGTTGACAGATGTGATACGTAAAAAAATGTAGAATTTGATGGAAATGAAACTCTTAGAAAAGTCGATTCTTTGTCTTTAAAGACTACGGATATTGAAGATGAATATTGACTACTACTGGTACTGCTAATTTACTTGCTAGGAGCGATGCTATGCAATACAACACTAGTTTTCAAGTTACGTGTAAAGGGGAATACGAGTGGCGTAAAAATCCTGCTTACTTGCCCTATATTCAAAATAGTACTAGAGTGTTTCCAACGATTCGGGTATTTTTACATTTTCATCCTCGTTAAGTTTGCATTATAGACTAGTTTCAAAGTTGTTAGAGAAACTAATATCTTGGACAAAAATTTTCTCATGAATCACTAAACGATAGAAAGGACGTGTTTAATATTTAAAATTTTCAATTATCAATACTTTCAGCTTCTTTTTTTCTCAACGCAAAAGTTTCACAGCTTGTGGCTGAATAAGTTTAGTTCATTCAAATAATCGCATCTTTTTGAACTTTCCAATAATATGAATGATAAATATTTTGAAACTCAGTTACATTTCTCAAATGTTCAAATCTTCATACAAAATCTTGCAAAATAATTATTTTTCACAGTGATCTAGTGACATTTCGTGGATGAAACCACTGAAAGTTATCAGTCAAAAGGTGATAAAGTAGATAAGCTTACAAATTTAACAGCTACCTAACTTAATCTCTGTAATGTATATTCAAGATATGCAGTTTTTAAAATTGTTCATCCAGTGATTTATAATGTACTCTTGATATCTAAAGAGATTCATTTGGGATCAGCACGTTTAAAACTACAATCTAGGGAGGTTTCAGCTGTATGCTAACTGAGATAATGACAAAATGAATGATATATGAAAACATATAATCTGACAAAGTTGGTAGAAAACTTAATTTCTTTATATTGACGATGATTATAAGTAATGTAGGTGTTTTCCATGTTCATCCGACCGGTATTCTTAATTTAATTTACTTAACCGGTTACTTAGATTCTAAGGTCGAGTGCCATTCATCATTTATGACTGACAGTGATACTTCTTATAAAAGAAATTAATTCTACTTGAAATTTTGTATTACTGAAATAATAAACGAATTTCTTTAAGTATACGAAACAAGAGTATTGATGAAAATCGGTCCTCACTTTACAGGGAGGTCAGTTAAGAAATAAAGCAGTTGAAGTTTGCAACATAATCCGTGCATTCAAGGTTAATCCACTTTTTGGATAACAGGATTTCATAGACCTATTTTAAGGCATTTATTTATCGTTCTCTGATCCTATTCACTATATTACCCTATTATAACCTATTATAAGAAAATACTTTTTAGAAAAAGGACAATGGTTTCAAAAATTTTGTTCTGTCTAAATGTATGATATGCGGCTTCAAATTATTCAAGACGCTTCGAAATTTTTGTCATTTGAAGTGTAGTATATAGCCAACTTAAGCTAATCAGATTATTATTTATTGTATTATGTCGACTTTTAAGGCTGACAAAATAGCTGTCTTTGGGATGAAAAGCTCACATTCACTGATCTCATAGCTAATTTACTGAATTGACTGAGAAAAAAATAGGCATCTACTGGTTGTCGCCGGTGTCACGCTGTCCTGACAACTAATTTACTTTGGGCAAGCTATTTAATTATATATATATATATATATATATATATATATATATATATATATATATATAAATCATATGTCTCTATTACCATCTTTACATATTTCTAAATCCCCGAATTAGTTGATTATTTTCCATAAAGATGTAAAGTGATTCAGCCAAATTAAGCTCATTATTATAGAATACATTGGAAGGCATTACACCACCAAACTGGGAAACACGTATCCCATTCGGTTTAAATGATAAGTCTGAGAGTAATTTTTATGCTTGTTAAATACATTAAGATGAGTTAATACACATTTTAGTCCCAGCGGGAACTTCAGTATTTGGACAGACCCACCAAAAATATACCTGAAAGCAACACAAATCGATCAAAATTTTAATCATAACAAAAGCAACCTAACGTCTCATATGAAGACTTGTATACTAGCACTACTTGTATTTTCCAAGACACATTGCAGCACTTAAAAATTACAGAATTTAGAAGAAAACTAACTTTAAAAAGTGTTCATAAAGAAGTAGTCGTCAAATCGATTTCATCGGGAAATGTTTTTCAACGGAACAAAAACCAGGATAATTACACCAACCTAAAGATCAGTGTTCTTACCACATAGAAAGTGTCTCAGAAACTGTCAGTGGAATACGTCATCTGTTTACTATCAGCGTGGCGCACAGAGCAACCAAATCCTGTGTTAGCTGAAGCATATATTACTCGAAGAACAGAAGATGGATTCAATCTACAAAACCCAGTCGTAGAACAGACCAAAGAGTTTTAAGCGTAAACTAGCATTCAGAAGAACTTACACATAACCAGCGATACGGATTCACGTAGATGGACACAAATACAACTTTGATAAGAACAGTGCAGAAATACTATGACTACCAAGCTTAAACAGACAGAATTCTTGGGAGCACCTCACTTCAATCAAATGGCAATCAAAAAGCCTGTGAATATTAACTCAACATATAGACTACTGAGAAGAGATCAGCCAACTATGAGTTAATCAAGCAAATAAATAATCAGACACTAGATAAACAGCCTATGTCACATTGTGATAATCGCTATAAATGTCAATTTTTGATGAAATACAAGGAAAAATTACCGCGACTCGCAAGCCAACAACACTCAAAGTCACCAAATATCCTAAGTAAACATTCCTGTAATTTGAAAATGCATCACTTTATGAAATATATGTTGATGAATTCACTTAGCCTGGCGATAAACCTTCAAAAGAGAACAGAGCAATTATCAATATCCGAGTGTCTGCTACTGCTCAGATGATAAATACATATTCTCCAGTGAGTATAACTACACTGTCGTTTGGTTTGCAGATAAATAGCTACGAGATGCTGTTTGGCCACTGGAGGGCAACCAGTTTCATGCTATCTAGTCCTGAGCACCGACCGAATTCCATCGATCACTTACAATTTGACTAACAAGCTAGGAGTCTCAGTATCGCGATGCATTTGGTCAGCACTCAAGACCAGACAACATGAAATTGATTGCCCTCCGGTGATCAACCAATGTATCTACACCAGTTCTGCAGGAGGTCAGTCAAGTCCTGAATAGCTCGGTGATAGCATCGTTGATTCCAGCACTGGATGGTCCAGGCTAGGATTTGACAGCAGACGCAACTTTTCTCTAAGTCCCAGACTTGTCTTGCTGACAAGTGCTAAAAGCCTGAAATGTTGATGCTAAATGACTTCAAACAAATTGCAAATAGCTTCGAGACCATGTCAAGCAGTATGTGAAGTTACATGAGGATGCTTTTGTTACAGCAGTGTTATATTACGTTCCATAACACTACCAATGAATGGCTTAACTCTGTAGAACAGGCATTAAAAAATGCATACATCTTTCACGCTTACGGTTTGATTTGTAATTCAAGTCTTAGATGCGTTGATTACGCATTTTTTATATTACTTTTAGTGTTTTTTAACAATTTCAAACTCAGTGAGACACCTAATTCAGAATAATGGCCTAGGCGGAATGCAGAATTTATTCAAAAGTAAAATGATGCCTCATCACATCAAAATAATATCCAGCCAAAGTTACCGTAACCTCAATCAGCTATAAATCGATATTATACTAAGTGTGTTTGAGATTCAGCCTCTTCAAAAGCACTTCACCTGCTCCAGATGAGTACTTTCAAGCAGTCCTAAAAAGCAAGACACTTTAAAAAAAGGTTAAGGGTTCGAAATTATGAGAGAAATACTTCATAATACTACATGAAGTTTGCGAATAAGATCTCTTGATTGATCTGTCACAAGTTCGCCAGTTTAATTTTGTACAATATTATTAACAGTGTAAATTAATTACCTAACATTTCATCTAAAGCTCATTAGACTAACTGTGGCTCAGTTGGTAGTGCATCTGACCGAAAACTCGGTGGTCACTGGCTTGAATCCAGCCACGGCCCGAATTTTCATTTCACCTTCAATCATCACCCAGTATCAGTACTAGTTTGCCAAACTGCGGCTATCTCAGATAGTCAAAATAATTAAAATTAATTGTCAAAAGATTATAGTTCTCGAAGAAATAGAATTTTCACTTCATTTAAACAGGTCTCTTACTTGGATTAGGAAGCTGGATTGTTACGCTGGCAGTAGACTGAATAAGCTCTAAATGTGAAAGATGCTCACTTAATTCGTTTGTAGCTATGACACTCAATATAATAGATTTGCCCAAATTCAATCCAATCAGCACTAGGCTAAAATAAAAAAGGTTTAATCAGTTGAATTATTGACTTCTATTGGCTAATTATATACTATATATGATGCAAAAAATAGTTATGTAAATAATTTCGTAAATGATACAAATCCAGCATAACGGAATTATTCAGTTCATAGTACCATGGTACAGTTGTCCAAGTGCTGGTTCACAAATCTTCAAAAGACTTTAATCTCTCTTTTCTCAACGATCTCGAACTATTTGTATTTGTACTTCAATCCATTTGATGACTGAAAATATGTGAAGCAGTTTTCCATAACTCAGTAGTTAAACAGTAAGTTACTAGCTAATGAGAAAACAGATTGTTTGATCCATAAGAAGTCTCATAATTGCACAAAACAGATGAAGTGTGTCCTAATTTTTGAATAGTTCTCTAAGTAACTTTTTGAGTAATAAACTGAAGTACTTAACAAAGTCTGATCCTTTACCAATAAAATGATAGAATAATACAATTCAATTTACATTCAACTGGGCTTTTTTTACTGTTAGCTACATAATAAATAAACACTTACAATCTATTTTTTTTCTCAAAGTATTATTTTTCTAATGGTCTTAACAGTCGTAACAAATGGCTTTTAAAAATCACTAACAGCTAAAACTAGTTACCAGGGTGTGTGTAAACCTGGGAATTGTATTTTAAGACATTCATGTTATATGTTCTTGTAAATTTTAAATAAAAAGTATTTGAAGCCAAAACGTTTCTCAAAATCAGAGTATTTGTGTGTTGAGTACCTACATTAAGGCTGGATAAAGATGACTGAGAATCCTATCTTTGAAAATGCACAAAGGTTTTGCTGAAAGTGAACTTTTTTCATAAGTGATTTTGGTTTCTTTTAAAAATTTATTTATTGTACGACCATTGTCATCACTTACGTGCATCAAGATAACTTTCTGAAGCGAAACAAAGGTCATTTAAATGGTATTTTTCTAACACCTATATTCAGTGAATTCACTTTTTGTATAATAGAGGATAACAGGTATGAACAACTGAATTTTTACTTCATATAAATTCATGTAAAGGAGTGTAACCTGACTCCTTTATATCCCATATTCCTCCAGAAGCACTAAAAACAGACGCAGAGATAACAGAGGTCATGCTCACACTACTATTGCAGAAGGTTTGCAGGGAATAAAGTGTACCTGCAGATTGGAAGAAGAGTTACCTTGTAATACTGCAAGAAAAACAAATCATGTGCACATCAAATTGCAACGCTACACATCATTGTAGAACGGAGCATAGAATGGCAGTCAACTCAACTCTACCTCAAATTCACCGATTTTGAAAAGGCCTTCAACAGCGTCGAACGGGAAATAATTTGGTAGGCAGCAGCTTCAACACTACAGTTTTAGTGCCATAAACCTTTATGAACCTCATTCAACGACTGCAAGATGACGCTACATGCCAAGTGATTGACAATGGGAAGCTCAGTGACGCCTTTGAAGTTTGGACAGGAGTAAGACAAGGTTACTGCCTACTATCACTGATGATTATCTGTGGTTGATTGGACTAGGTCATGCGTCAACCTGTAAGGAGCTGTTAGAAGAAAGGGATACGCTGGCTAGATCGATGAAGAGACCTCGGAAGATTTGGATTTATGTCTGATGTCGCACAACCTTAAAGATCTACAAGCGAAGACCAACAGGTTGACAGAAGAGATCAGGCAGTGAAGACGGGACTTCAGGTAAACGTAGAGAGGACAGTGGTGATGAAGATACCCAACCAAAAATAACAACAAGCACCAATCATCATCAGCGGGTCGAACCACAAGAAAGTAGTCTCGTTCAACTATCTAGGCAGCATCATTTCAGCCACAAACGGCACAGATCAGGACACTAAAGCCAGGATCGGAAAAGCAAGACAGACTTTCATGAACCTGAAATCAGTGTGGAGATCTTCTACACTCAGCATAAAGCGTGAACAAGATCCGGATTTTCAACACTAATGCCAATCGATTCAGTGCTTCTGTGTGATGGTTCAGAAACTTGGCGTGTTGGGAAAAGCATTTCCAACAAACTGCAGACATTCATCAACAGCTGTCTACACTCGTTACTGTAGATCAGCTAGATGACCAGAAAGAATAAGCAACAAGGAGCTCTGGGAAAGAACCAACCAAGAACCCATCTCGCAATAAATATGCAGAAGAAAATGAGAGGACCACTCGGGGACATAACGTGTCAGGTCAGGCCCTCGCATTGGAAACAACGAGTTGGGCGTCCATGGGTGAAGTTAAGGAGATCGTACGAGGGAGAAATGAAAGCTTATGAGCAGTCGAGGAGTCAGGTTCAAAAGACTGTCTAGAACAGAGTGAAAAGGAGACGTGCTACTGAAGTCCTACGTTCCGAGGGACAAATAATAAAAGAAGCTAAAAAAGATAATGAAGTCCAGGAACTCAGAAACTCGCAGATCAGATTGCACTAAAAAGTACTAGGTTCGAGCTCTATTTTTCCCAGAACGCAAAAGTAAGTACAGGAGAAAAACCTGTTTGAGATCTGTTCTACCACTGTCAGGACATCTGAGCATAAAAATATATACTGATCACAGTATTTATCCTAGTTTCGGACAGTCTGGTCGTTATATATACATAGCATTAGGCGAAACTCAGGTAGGTATCAAGAAATTTCTACTTGTCCATTTGTTCAAAAATGAAATAATAGCAAAAATAATTATCTTTAAACTAATCATTCTCACGCCTATACATTCGTTAATATACCAGTCAAATGATGAAATTTTACGGACAACTTACCGGTCAAAAGTAAAACCTAATCGCTAGATGTAATTAGGGAATGAAATATTATGAAACAAAAAACACGATTTCAATGGTTTTTATCAAAAATGCTTTGTACAGTAAGATTTGGTATCTTGTAAAAGTAAATAAACCTACAGAAACAAAACATAAACAGGTAAAGAGCCTCGGTAAAAAGAGTTTTTACAGATGTTCACATGCACCTGAGAGGCTTAAAACAATATCTGTACTATGTGCTCACTTGAAAATCGTACTTGGGAACGTTACCCAGCCTGGTTGCTCAGAGATGGACACAAAATCATCCTCAGCTTCACTGATGAACACCTAGTAGACTCCCAACATCTTCCTCCTCCGGAAAACTCATCCAATGTTCCCTACAAAGTTCGACTAAGACGTTCAGAAGGGGCTAAGGATTAAACGCTTATGCATACTCGAAGCTATGGCGATTCACACCCTCAAACCTCAATTGTGTATCAAAAAGTATGTGCAGACACTCTCTTAACCGAGACCCTAAGCAGATGCTTTTCATCCCTGCTTACAATTTATTTTCGTTTTTATTTATTTGTTTATTGATATATTTTCTTGTATCTATTTATTTTTATCAGATACCAAATCTTACTTTTCAATGCATTTTATAAAATCACTGGTAATCATGATCATTAACATCCAAACCATAGTTGTTACGAATGTCCTGGAAGAAGTTGAGCACTCAATCTGATTGAATCATTATACGAATATGTTTTTAATGTAGGGCCAGCATGTTTAGAAAATCAAAACAAGATATTACTGAAGGCTTCTCCGTGTTAGCCACAACTTTTTCAGGAGAATATATGAATTTTTGTGTGACGTAATATTTCATTCCCTATGTATATCTATCGATTGGGGCTTAACTTTAACCGGTAACTTATCTGGAACATTCTATCATTTTACTTGCATATTTACGAATTTCCAGCTGTGAGAATAATGAGTGACTTTTAAAGTCACCCTAGCAATAACTGGAATAACCAATCAGACTTATATATTTTACGAAGACCTGCCTTTCCAGCCGTATTAGAGGAACTCATTGGTTATTTCGACCGTTGCTACGGTGGCCATTAAATTCGTCCGGGAATGATTCGTTGAAAGATTATTATCATCGTTGTCACCTCCTTTTGTTTTCCTAAAAACTGAGTTACTTAGACATGATGAATAAATTAGGAGGAAAGCTTTAGTCATAGACTGGTGAGAATCAGTTTTTTGTACCTCCAGCTAATACACGAGAAGTAACTGATAGTCGTATCCGATTCCCAAAGAAATCACTCAGTGTATTTTCTCAGCCTTCATTTTGACTGGTGGATGTTTCAGTTTTGTACCACAAATTGACATCAGAACTTTACAAGGATCATGAATACTAACATGGTATTCTAACGTTTGCCACTAAAAACTCCAATTCAGAAAATAAACTGGTCTAAACATTCACATGATGAGACATAAATATTCATAAACTTTTCATGTATCCAATAATCACATCTGAAATGCACTAATAAACTCAAAATATTTCGCACAATATTCGTATCTTCATAAACAGGCTGAGTAAACTATAATTTTGTGAAATGTAGACCATTAGGTTAGAAATCCGTAAATAAATGTTTAATGTACAGTTTCACTCACTCACAATGACTTTTATTTACAAAATATTAACATCTGCTGTCAAAAATGACCATATTCAGCAAAGCAGTATCCTGTGTAAAAAATGAATACGGATTTTCTAAATGTCCTACTAATAAAACTAATCATTAAGTCACCTGCCTTATTTTTTGACAGACATTTAGCTTGTATTATTTACTGATAAGAAGGTATTATTATACGGAGATTTGTATTTTAAAATATTTCAACTATAAAATAAAAGTGTTATAAGGAAGGCATCGGATGAAAATATTCTTCAGTTTTTTGAACCAGCTATGAAAATTGAATACTTATTTACAAACACAGCTACAATACTTTCGGTAAGCTTATTGAATATCCACTTTTTCATTTAAAATCATGAATGAACGCAGGATTGTCTACATATTTAGCATCAATTACTTTATTGAACATTACAATTCACTTTAGTGGAATATCGTGTTTTCGTCTACAATTACTGTGGGATTAAGTTAATGCAGTTCTCATGTTATATGTTCTATTTTTATATTTAGGAAAAGAAACACAAAATAGTAAATTAGAGAAGTGTGTCTACGTCATTTTCGTATCTTTAAACTATGAGAAGCTTTTGATATGTTAAATAGCAATTGTAAACTGCGAATTAGCTGATATAGAGAAGTGGTTGCATTCTGTAGACATTTTTCCTACAAAATTATTGATGAATTAATATGAACTGATGCTCATAAATTAAAGAACAAATATTTCAGCGAAGGAAATCTTTTTCAACGAGTTTATTTTCAAAACCTGCACAATCGTATGCATATAATCACAAGTAGTGAGACATATACTGAACATGTCAGTGGTCGTCTAACCGATGAGTAGAGAGCAGTGACGTCATTTAGTCAACAAATCATTAGCTTCACTTCAGTAATTTTGTCTTACAAAGTAAGGTGTTGACCACCCATTTTTGGAAGGCACTTTGATATACTCTAAAGAGTTAAGTGTGTACGATATTGATAACCGGTACAGGAACTTTGTTTCCATTTATCAGTTAGCTGAATCCTGCGTAGAAATAATCAAACGGTGTATATTCTAGAGCTGAAGAACAAATAGGAAGCTCTCTAAGAAACGCAACTCCATAGATGAAAAACATGACTCCCCAAAGGGTTGATAAACCCCTTCACTTCCACTTAGTATATAGTATAAAAGAATCCCTCTGGATTTGTGATGGCATACTTGATTCATTCTACTTCATGTCCTAAATGCATCTAGGCAGTAAACGATAACTGGAGAATTCCCGCTGTCGTAACTTATTTCTCTTCATTTTTTGAAAGTTCACTTCATTATGTAAAAACCTGTTACGCAGTTAAAAGTATGATTTATAAACAAAGCTTATCGGATTCACAGAAAATTACCAGCCAACAAAAACTGCATACATGAAATGTACTATGACACGAAATCTGCAACTGTTTCAGTAATCGAATCATGACGTTTTACTTATGTTTGCTGACTGAATTGCGCCGTTAAAAAGTGTCATGATACTATCTTGTCATCCTCACAATACTTCCGTAAGACAGTGCATCACATTATATTCTCGATCGTTAGTTTTCTGGGTACTATCATTTAAATCCACTTTTCGTTCTTTTCAATAGTACTATAAACATGAAACTGTTAACCCTTCAGTGACTAATCAGTCTACCTTATCGAGTCCTACAGAGGATAGATCGCGACCCCAGCGGCTCAGTGATAAAGTCTCCGACTGGACTACTGTGTGACGCCGGTTTGAATCTCAGATGGGATATCCAGGGAGGTCGCATATGCTTATATATGCCTATTTGCTTATTCCACTCAAAATATTTCGTCACGGAATCATCTGTACTGATAACGAAGCTGGTAGGCAAAATGTCGCCTTACTAACCTTTATTCTTATTTAAGCTTCAATTTTTAATGAGCTATGTGAGTAATTACTGACACACAACTCAGACTACTGAAATACATTCCATTCATTTTTTACTACAAATGTCCAGCAACTACTTAAAAATGTAAGAGCAGAAAGTGAGCACTATGGTAGTGTCAAATTCCATATCAAATTAGTTTATTTTAATATTTCTTACACTGAAACGATATTATTTACTGGACGACGTTTTCAGCTGAATTTATTGTTCATATTCATATCGTGGTAGATGTGCAATTTTCCTATCTTTATTCTATAATGTTGTTTCTCTTTAAGTACATAGGTCAAAGTAGTCGAACGGGACCAGTCATAAAGACAAATCACCGAACTTTGGCCGAATCTAGAATGACAGACCACAGTAAGTTAAAAAATCGAGGAAAAAGCTTAGCTATGTCGATGCTTGTGATCGCACACAATCACACAATAGCATGGAACAAAGTGATAGGTGTTGAGTTTAAGTTAGTTATAAACTAACTTAAACGGGTAAATGGAGCTTCATTTACTAAATCAGCATCGAACTTGTGCGGTAGAAATGACTTAATACCTATCCCAGATATTTGGAAAATTTTACGACCCATATGGCAAATGAAAGAGAAATCTCAACACCTCTGCTAAAACGGGATGTAGAAGATGTGCAGTTACCCTGGCTGTGCATATGAACAATAGATTCTGTGCTAAACGTCATCCAGTGAATAGTAACTGTTTTGTTGTGTGAGACGCCCAATATCTAACAACTTAAAAGCCAACCGGCAAGTGAGCGTCATATATCTCTGTTTTTAAAGCTATAAAGCTTTATTTGCATTTTCTCTTTCTCTACGTATAACGCTGCGTAGAAACGAAATGGACTGATTATGCAGGTGTTAATCATGAAACGGTAGTGAATAATTTAAAAGCACTGTGAGTGTATTACCCGTGTGAAATAACAAAACATGATAGTAAGCTAAACATGAGATTTTTGCTTATGATGTTGCTTGTTGAATGCTTCATTTCAGTCTAAGTTGTCTACAAATGTTTCATACAGTCTGGGCAACCTTTTATTTCCTTATAAAAGTCTGTAGGCATGAGTGGTACGTTGTAAGGCTTACGATATTATATTGATCTCGGTAACTAGCAGAGAAATTCAGGACGCGCGGTTTTCCCTTTTCAGGACTCATGAACAGAGTTGAGGCGTCCTGATGGGAGACCACCTGGCAACAGATGTCGAGTAATTTGACCTTTTTCATCGACGGGAAATTAAAAGTATCATAAAATTAGGCTTTGGACGTACATCGATAAAAGACTGAAACGCTCGCTATTACAACCTTCTTTATAATAAATTATTGCGTCGGATAATAGTAAGAAAACATTCATTTAATCGGTTGATTTCAGAGTATAATTCATCGTGGGCTGATATCGGTTAGAGAACCTTTCAAAACCTGAAAGCGGTGGATGGTTATTTGGCTCTAATATGACAAAGCATTTGCTATCAGTTCTGATGGTCATGAACACGCTACCTTATCTGGCCATAGGCATACGCTGATATGAAGTTCCATGCTGTCCAGTGCTCCCGAGTTTCGCATGGTTCTTCAACTGATTTCAATACGTGATGAATACTTTACTGCAGTCAGTTAGAGTACAGTCAGGCATCACTGGTCAAGACCTTGCTGCACTACTTTATTATGTGCGTTAATTCCTCTAAAATAGTTTTTTGTTTCATGGTTGGTTGTGCGCAGTTTCTTTGAGATAGCTTGACAACAACAACATCAAATATGTACTTACTATTATTCTACTGTTTGATCTGACGTCCTTGGTAGCTCAGTCTTTTAAACTCAACCAAAGTTGAAAATGATGTCCATGAGGTGTTGTTTTAAATTTATTACCTAGTTAGTATCAGCACAGAATGTGAAACCTTTTGTTACATTTGATTTGCATCATCAACAACATGTATACTAATAATACTTTTTTTAAGAAATGAATTTACATAAAGCATACAAGGTTTTTACCTGGTCATTAGTGTAGGCAGTTCTGGTATAACTGTTAAATGAGGTGAGCATAATTGATTTGGTATCTCCAAACAGTTGATGATATACCAAACCCTTGATCGACCACCTGTTTCTAGGGGTTCAGTCCAGAATAATTGTACCCTTGCTGGGTCGCTCAAGTTGACAGTTACATTTCTTGGTGCCGATGGGATTTCTACAATAAATAATGCATGTAAAACTCGAATGTTAGTCATCCTTGAAATTAGCCAAATTAAGCCTATTTTATCAGATAAGCTCCAGTATTTCTATAAATTACTATTTCTCGCGTGATATGGGAATTCGAAAACTCATAATTCATACCTGAATAAGTGGCATAGCTAACTAGACACTAATTGCAGTCATCTTTTATGAGCAAGAGGAAATAATGAGATGAAGGTAGAGGAAAGGACCGATACTGGTAGCTAGTCAAAGTAATAAACATCAAGGTGAACGAACAACTTCCGATAACTGGTTTCTATAGTTATGCAGCAGGAATGATCCGAAACCCGTTCTGGGTGAATAGGAAATACTTTTATTGTTGCAGCTAAAGGGTGCTACATACGTAACTATTCAAATCAAGTGGAAGTTTTGAGAATGATTTGACTTGATTAAGAGTGATAAATTGTACTAATAACATTATTCAAGAAATAATCCTGTTTCATTGTGTGATTCTGTTAATAAACTTATTTTTTTTCAAATTATACCACACCGCACTGCCTAAATTCTACTCATACATTGGCTATCATCTTCTAATTCTACTGAAAACTATTACTAAGCTGGTTATTTGCTGAATTAAACTTGAATTAGCCACTTTCACCTTCTTCAATAACCTTTTTATCACAACATGAGTTAACCCAAGTGAATTCTAAGGGAAGTGAAGATGAGAAAAATTGCTCACAATGCCTTATTAATGTCTAGCTGCATCCAACAAAACTGCAGTAATATGTTTCTAAGTAAAAGGATACTCTGATTGCATTTAATGCCTTTGGGGGTTTAAATATGTTTCACTTAGATCATAGTAAGTCTCTCAGCCAACACAATGAAGTCAGTAGTCAGATGATTTTCGTTATGCATTCAACATTTCACAGAATTTAAGCACATTATAAAAAAGATATAACTTTTGATGGCTCAGAATGTTGCTCTTCAAATGAATGGAATGGATCTCGACGGACACTTGGAAGCTGAAAGAGGAGAGGAGGTTGGTGAAGCAGAAAATAAACAGTGAAACGATGAACAATGATAAGAGGAACTGAGCACAATCTATCAAACACTGGACAAAGAAGTGAAGTGTACAAGCAAAAACAAAAGATACTTCTACGACACACTGACAAGTGAAGCATGACTGGCTGCTGGTAGGTGAGACTGAGAACTGACAACATTGTATCAAATAACCAGGTCACTCACTGTCTGGCAGGGAAGAGATCAACACAGATGAAGCCAATAAAACATGATGAAGAAAATCTAGTTACCAAAGAAGAGAGACAAAGGAAACGATGGTCTGACCACTTCAAAAAGCTCTTGAATCAACCACCACCATCATCTGCACTTCGTCCCGAAATACCACCTGCATCCCAGTCACAGAACTACCAGTGAACACAAGCCCTCTAACGAAAGTCGAAGTGCTGAGTCCCATAAAGCTACTGAAATGCTGGAAAGCAGAAGGACCAGATGGAATCCCACCAGAAGCACTGAGAACAGATACAGAGACAACAGCGGACATGCCCACACCACTATTTCAGAAGGTCTAGCTGGAAGGAAGAGATGGTACCTGGCTATTGGAAGTAGAGCTAACTTGTCAAACTCAGGAAGAAGGAAGACCTAAGTGTTTGCAAGAAATGGCGTGGACTCAGTCTTCTGTCCACCGAGAGCAAGCTAAATATTATACTGCATCATCCTGGAGAGACTAAAGGATGAGCTGGATTCAAAATTAGGACCAAAACAGGCTGATTAGCTGGCTTCAGGAAGTACAAATCATGTGCGGACCAAATTGCAACGCTACACTATGCATCATCATAGAACAGAGTGTAGAATGGCAGTCAACTCTCCACCTCACCTCAGATTCACCGATTTTGAAAAGGCCTTCGACAGCGTCGACCGACAAGTAACTTGGTAGGCAGCAGCTTCTACACTACAGTGTTAGTGCCACAAACCTTTATCAAACTCATTCAACAACTATGTGCTACATGATGAGGCTACATGCCAAGTGATTGACAATGGGAAGCTCAGTGATGCATTTGAAGTGAAGATGAAAGTAAAACAAGGCTGTCTACTATCACCGATCATCTTCCTGATTGTGGTCGACTCGACTGGATCATGGAACAAACAGTGAGGGGCGAGAAGAGTGAGACACGCTGGACTGCGGAAAAGAACCTAGAAGATTTAGATTTCGCCTATGATTTATGTCTAATGTCACACCAATTTGAAGATGTACAGGCGAAAAGTGACAAGTTGGCAGAAAAGACAGGTCAGCGAAGACAGGATTTCAGGTTAGCGTAGAGAAGACGGAGGTGATGAAGATACCTAACCAACAACACCACCAAAAACAACAACAAACTCCAGTCACCATCAACGGGAGAAACTTGAAGGAAGTAGCCTCCTTCACCTATCTAGGCAGTACTGTTTCAACTACAGGAGGCACAGACGAGGACGTCAATCTAACCAGGATCGGAAAGACAGCAAGACAGGCGTTCATTAGCCTGAAAATAGTGTGGAGATCTTCTGCACTCAGCATAAGGTGTGAACAAGATGCGGATTTTCAACACCAACGTCAAATCAGTGCTTCTATGTGATGGTTCAGAGAGTTGACGCGTTGTGAAAGGGATTTCCAACAAACTTCAGACATTCATCAACAACTGCTTACGTTGGCTCGTTACTGAAGATCAAATGTCCAGAAAAATGAGAATAAGCAACAAGGGGCTCTGGGAACGAACCAACCAAGTGCCAATCGCTGAACAAATATGCACTGGAAGGCAGTGGAGATGGATGGGATTGGGCATACACTGAGAGGGTCGACTGGGGACATCACGCGCGAGGCCAGTTGCTCGAGTGGAATCCCCATGGGAAGCGACGAGTTGGACGTCCGAGGGTGACATGTTGGGGATCGTGCGAGAAGGAAATGAGAGCTTCTGGGCTGTCGTGGAGCCAAGTTGAAAAGATTTCAGAGAACAGAGTTCACTGGAGACGTGCTACTGAAGCCCTATGTTTCATTAGGAACCCAAGGAACAAATAAGAATAATATAATAATAATAATCTAAACGTTTTCTTTTTTTACCGAAGTTGTACCACTTGATTTTCTAAAAAATACATATTCTTAGCCTTGGACTGATGGATTCACATGAACTCCTTTCAGAAAATGGAATTTTACCTATCCATTAAAAAAACTTATTCTGCCTATATAAATAAATAAAAGTTTGTTGATATATATATATATATATATATATATATATATATATATATATATATTACAGGCATTGTTTGTTTGGTGAACTGCAATGGAATTCAAAAAATGGTTCGGTGCTTTCTTGAATACAATTCATAGTGCTATATTTTATGACTGTGCTAACTAGTCCAACTATTTCTTCGTGTTTTCTCCTCAAAGAGATGCATAAACAGTTAATGTGCAAAGTATTCTTTTAAAAATCAAGAGGGTATTTTTAAACAGCTAACAAACGTTCATTGTCATAAACAACAGTACAAAATGAGATGAAGTCTTAAGATTTACACAAAAGAAAATAATTTCAAATGACAAACGGAACTCATACGCAGTGCTAAGTTTAAATCGTTTGAGAAAACTCTTGAAAACAACTTTGTCGTCTTAGCGTAGACAACTACAAATTGAACTGAACAATTCATCAAAGTGTAACAAATTAGAAAAGAGAGTACTGCTTTCATGTTTCGATGAAGGTCAAACAGCAATATTATAGAATACATAGTGGTCATAAAAGTATTCATTTAAACAGCAAGCTACAGATAGCATTTGCTGGTTTACGTCAATCTTCTCAAAGACGTGGAAGACGCGACTCCCAAATGTGATTATACTTTGGAAACGGAAAATTCAAAGAATTCAGAAACTAAAGAGAATTGTTGTTTCATGAATCTGAATGGGGTAATCGCACTCACTAGCAAAAATCTGTTTTACCTGAATTTAACAACGGTCTATTAATATATGCTTTCTATGACTTGTTTTCTAGTTGATGTGCACAGTTAAAGCCTTATGAACGCTCGGTGTATAGTTCCAACTCTGAAAAAATATTTTTGGAGAGGCTATTAGTAATTGGATAGAGGGATCAACAGTTTTAATTCGCTACTTCTTGGCATTCGCCTTCATCTAAAAAGCCATTCAAAATAATTTACTGGCATATGATTCATTGAGAACTAATCAAATAGAAATAATTTTTGCTCTTAGCCTCAGTTATAAAAGAGATTTTGTGCACACATGCTGATTGTACGCGTTTCTGAGCCTAATCACAGCTATTTCTTGAGATTCTATCAATAATGAGTACTTCACTTTCCTCCTACAAATTCGGCTTCATTCGGATTACTATGAGCTACACTGACTGGTCAAATAGTTTAATTAAAGTGAACGGAGACTTAGATATGAGACAGTCACCCACCCATTTGACAAATCCCTAGGTAGTTGAAAAGAAGTGAAAAATTAGTCAGCAAATGGATCGCTTACCCCAAGGGGTCAAGCAAGGGACCAGTAATTTACTTTCTACTGGTTTGCTTTCTGACATCAGCTAGGCTTTCACTTAACTAATGATCATCACTACATTTTAGCAATACCATCCTGTTTAACCATGGTGATTTCAGATAGTCCCATAAACAATGCATTACATCTTATGTCACCTTTCAGCTTAGATTAGGAAAGAAAAAAAAGGCAAATGAAACGAAGAATAATCTTCCTTTTCGACAAAGTCATTTACTAATCTACACATCTGTGAATGTAAATAACAGTGCTTAGAACATTCGAGAATTATTTCTAGTCAGGAGTCAAAATATACTGAACAAAGAAAGGAAGTTACATAACGAAAGTGAAGGTTTGAAGTGTGAAGATAAATAACGTGTTAAAAGGAGAAAAATATAACTACGTAATACAAGATTTACCCGTGAATGTCAAGGTCTTATGACGGCTATGGCAAAGACAGATTGAAAGTACCCTTTTGAACACATAGCTCTGGTTTGAACGTTACGATGGCCAGTGCTACAACTATACTCAAATTCCCTTATCTGACTCCTTCTGGGTGGCTTGACTGAACCCTGCAAACGATTTCGAAGCAGTTACTGAAGCACTGAACATCCAGAAGTCCAAGCCAGCGCTCCATGTCAAAAAAGGTACGTTCAATCTCTGTCTTTGCCATGGTTATTATAAAGCCTTGACATTCGCAGATATATTCTGTATTACACAATTATACTTTTTTTTATCTCCACACGTTATTTATCTTCTCACTTCAAACCATCATTTGTATTGTGTAACTTCCCTTCGTTGTTCAGCATATTTTGACTCCTGACTAGAAATAATTCTGGACTATAACATTCATTCACGAATGTACAGCTTAATAAATGACTTTATCGAAACGGAAGATTTTTCTTCACTGCATCTGTCTTTTTGTCTTCGTCAAGTCAGTTAGATAAGCTTGATTTGAATCACATAGATGTCTCCCCCTTTATAAGTATCTTGATCGTCTTCACTCTTTAACTGACAGTTACATCATTTTGCATTCTTACTTACTATCTAAAATCTACTGACTCCAACCCATCAGTTTAAATCCTGCAAAGTGAAACAAAACGGAAAATTGTACTCATTATCGCATCATGAATTTATGATTAATTCACTGAATTATCAAACTCCCCTCAACTAAAAAAACAGTTTCACTTATAAATCATTATCAACCGAACACCTGATAAGTATTTCACCTTACTGTAGGAACCAGTTAAACTAAGCTATCAAATATGATCCATCTCACAAAAAGACTGAGAATCTTCAAACCAGACATCGGCATATTACTCCTCCAACCATTCATTCACAGTTCACCAGGTAATAAATCTTCACAGCTATTAACTAACCGATGAAAATTAAAATTAAGGTCTTCTCAGGAATGAGATAGCAAATGTTTAGTATTATGTTCATAGGTCCAGCAATGACCTAATCAAGGAATATATACGGGAGGTAGAGGAAGGATATTTCAATAGCTACTTATGTATTCTACTTTATCCTGAATTATTTTGAGACTGACAAATGAGATGCGCATGAATTTGATAAGAAGTTTTCATAAAAGTTGAGATGAATACTAATCTCTGTTGTGATACCTGTTCATTTCCCTTTTAGAACAAAACGTTTACTTTCCTGAAACAGAAACTTACTTGTGCAGGGCGAATCAGGTCTGTCTAATACTGGGTGACGATGATAGCCAGCATCACATATACAATTATCAACTTCGCGAATATTTGAAGAATTATACATTGTAATTCTAGATCCATACTTTAAAAGATTATATCCTTGTATATTTCGTGATGATAGGGTGTGAAATGGGTTGTGTGAATTTACTGGGCAACGCTGACATGAGAATGGTCCAAAAGTTGATTTGAAATAATTCAGTCCACATGCTAAAAAACAGCAGAACATAGAAGCCGCGAAGATAATTATTCCTATATTTCCTTCCAACTTCCGGTTTCAAATATTTTTTCCAACGGTTTATATACTACTGTATTATAGAAAACATTCAGTAAAAAAATGAATACGGCTTTCACACCTTTTACTGGTCAACGAATCTCTACACATTTGATCATAAGAAAACAAATTAAATGATTGCAGAGAAGAAACTTTCGCCCTTTTCAACGAAATCATTTTCTTATCTGTACATCCGTTAACATATAGTAGAAAGGATAAAACATTCCAGTGTAACTTCCGGTCAAAAGTCAATATGTTTCATGGCAGAGGAAAGTTTCGCAATGTATATAGGCGTTTAAAATGGGGAAATAAACAAAACGATTCCAAAATAGAAATTATCTAGAGTGAAGAATCTTCCACGATGGCCATGGCAACGAAAGAGGTTTTACTCATTTCTTTTGGAAGCATAATGATGGTTTGAACTTTTGAATCCCCAATGCTTCAGCTGTCTCCATTTTTCTTAACCTCACTCCTTTCAACTGACTTGGCTGAGCTTTTTACAAAATTTTGAAGCACTAATCATAAACAGCCAAGTGTCTTCAGTTTACTACATCTTCTAAACGAGCTAAAGATGCATTCTCGTTCTCTCCTGGAATGTTCTGTCCTTCCTAGTATACATATTCACGAATGTACAGATTAGAGAATAATTTTGTGGAAAAGAAAAATGTTTAGTCACTGGAATCATCTTCTGTCTGTACATATTTATAGTTTGTGCAAGTAACCAAACTGTGGCCTACTGTTTCCTTCTCATTACTCCTAGTAAGCAAAGCCATAACTACCATTCAGCAAGTTGTTGAATATTCATGGTACAAAATATTCTTCACCGTCAAACAGGATTACTACAAAATATGCCACGAAATATGCTCAGAAGTGATGTTCTGAAAATAGTAAAACATGTTACTTATTATGACTTTATTACAGTTAAAAACATGAACATATGTACTCTGAAATAAAACACCTAAACTCAATGAATAACCAGTTTATGTCATGTAAAAACTCTTCTAGTAAATGGAGACTTTTAATGATCTGACTGGCAAGAGAAAACTCAGTAATAAAACCTTTGAAAACATGTATACATTAATTTGGTCATTCATAAGTAGACCCGCGAATGTCATCTTATCCAGTTTTTCAAGTATAAGAGAATGTAGTTTCCTTAAATTCATTGAAACAGATGTGTTCAAATGCCTGAAGTAATTAAAACCTTCGCAATGACCCGGACCAGATGGCATGCCAGGAATACTTCTCACGAAATGTGCTGACATTCCGTGCCATTCACTTACAACCATTTTTAACGAGTCTTTTGCTGGAAACGGTGCACCGTCTGCCTGGAAAGAAAGTAAAATAGTTCTGATACCTAAGTTCATATCTGTTGGAGCAAAAATGAAATTCTGCCAAATCGCAATTACCTCACAATTCCTAAAAATAATAGAAAAAGTCTTGCTTCATACGCTTGGACCTCCTTTGCTGGCTTCCAGAGATCCAAACAAATCTGCCTACAAATCCAGAAAGAACACCTTAGATGCTGCAGCTGTTTAACATTACAATATTATTGTCAGTCTGGACAAAAGTGCCAAATATGTTAGATCTACATTCTTAGATTGTACTTCTGCCTTGAACTCTATCCCTAGGCGCTTCTTATTAGACAGACTTGACAGTACTTACATTGAGTCTATGGTTGTGTGTAAACTGTCTAGATTCATATTTTTCTGAGAAAAGATAGTGTGTTCTATACAGAGGAAAGCGCTCTACTTAGCTGCTTAAGGAAGCCGGTGTACCTTAAGGTGCTGTTATTCCTCCTTTCCCATTCTCTTTCTTTTCACATTACTTACAAACTTCAAGTAAAGCTTTGCTAAGTATGCTGATGACCCGACAGTACCCATGCCGATCATCTCCCCTTCTGACTGTTTTTAGTTTAATAACTTCTTAGAGTAAACTGGTTACTGGTCTTCTTTAAATGGCCTCACACTCAATCCCTCCAAATGTCGGATGGTTAATTTTAGCCTAAGACATCAAAAAGACCCTTGCACACTGCCTCAGTCCCATGACTCTTGTTATGTGGAGGGCTCTTTAGTAGAGAATGAAGTAAGCCTGTTCCATCTTGGCTTATACCTTTGTTCTGATCGTTCTTGGTCGCCTCACATCTTACCGATTTCTAGAAAATCCTCCTCTTAACCTTTTATATTAGGAAACTCAGACTATCTGGCATAGCTCAGCATTTACTCTTACTTTTCATTAATTCTTATTTTCTGTCGATACTTATTATTCCTCCTTATTCTTTCTTGGACTCCAGAAAAAGACTACGTTGCATTGCATAGGATTTTGAAGTCTATTAGCAAAGTAGCGCACCCCTAACCGGGGTGATAAATATAGTCGTGGATAGGCATCTGAACTCTTGTAGACTACTGGCTAAAATTATTTTTGTCTAATGACAAGCATCCTCCGTATCTGCACCTTTCTCCATGTCCTCTGGGAAGACAAGAATCAAATATATTAAACTCTGTGTACTCACAGCTACATACAGAAGTCCAACCGTACCTTATTTACCTTATACATTGTATGAAGGAAATCTTGTTAGACTCAGTCTTATCTATCAACTTTGTAATAGTGAACAGCTATCATATCCCTAAAACTATTAAAGATTTCAGTAATCCGTTTATTTGTTATTCTTTGTTATATATTGCTAAACAGAACCACTGTCAATGTTTAAAAATTTTGTACAATGGGTAAATTAATGTAATATCACACGCTGAGAATTTTGTACTGTAAACATAATTATGGTGTAGAATAAAGCAAATATATTATTATTATCATTATACATATATGGATATGTAAACGTACGTTCGCACAACTGATCCATTATATTGTGTTCATCCTGAACACCGAAGCCAGGCATACATTCACAAGGTCTTTCTAAATGGTTTAAAAATTTGCTTCTAGAATAACTGTCGAAATTTTCTCCTGTACTCGAATGAAGAGGTATCGATGATTCATAATACCATAATCCATCAGTTTGACAAATTAATTTAGGAACCTCCTTGTGACTGAGTAGTGCTGCACCAGTAATACAACGTCCATCCACACTTAGACTCTCCATTATCTTTCCCGTGATAGTTCGAGGATATTCTACGAAATTTTTTCGAATAAATGGACAGACTATAAATCCTACTCGCACTCGTCTTATCGTTGAGCATGATCCACGATCACGTATGGCTATTCGGATATTTTCACTTTGTACATTAAGTCTACTGATATGTACAGTAACTTGTTCTGAGGAAAAATCATTTGGTTGGTTTTTGTTTTGATTGGATACATTCCAGGCGATAAGAAGTTTTTCTGGAGATGGGTCAGGTATTGTCTTATTTGTTGTAGATAGTGTAGCCAACTTTGTATATAAATTTTGTCTGAAGAAAAGTGAGATAGAATTAAAATAAAGTCAGTGTTGTTCGGTATCAGTTTGTTTTAGATTCTGTTGCAAAACGACTGTGGTTTTGTACGTGTTTATTTGAACTTACTTCAAGATCATTTCTCATGCAACATAACGTCAATTCGAAATTTACCCGCAACCGTCTGCATCAACAAGGTATTCAGTAAAATTTTAGCTTGATATGAATTGAAGGTCAAAGGTAAAACTGTTAAGTTATTCCAGGAATACAAAATTGGTTCTATACATTTCAGTCAAGGAGACTACTAACAATGATTAATGGGAAAATCCAGAAGTAGGTACCAGACATATCTCAGCTGATCAAGCGCAAATTTGTTCGGTTGAAAGTCCGGTTCAAATGTCCACATGATACAGTAAGTGAGGAAATCTAATCATCGTCTTGGTACATACATATACCACTTTTCTTCTCAAGGTCTGTTGTATAATTACTAGATGGTAAATTATGATGATTCTACTCATCATGTTTCAATTTTTTACAAATGATATCATCCTTTTGCTTTCGAAACATTTCTTCGCTATTTTCTTTGTTCCCACCTTCTGAATGTCCTGTTATGTTACTGCTTAAATGTTTCACCTGTATTCTGACTAACACTGCATAGTTTTTCTGAATAAACATAAGGCATTCTGATCTCCTACTGAACAAAGGATTATAACTGACTTAATTTTTGTCCCTTTATTATATTAAACTCTTATATATTCTTTTAAGAAAATCGGGTTCATACCTGAAAACGTATATATGCTAAATTACAGAAGGCTTATATAGTCAGAACAGTTCTTAAAACAAACATTATTTGAAAACTAGGGATTATAGAAGACATTTTTGAAACCGCTTATATATCCAACTCATCCATTTTGTACACTGAAAAATTAATTTACACCAACAGAAACTTGTGTCCACTGAATATGACAAAAGAAGGATTTCGGAAAGTGAGTCAGCTTAGTTCCTCAAAAGCCAACCTGATTTCTGAATCAAAACGTTCAACATTTCAGAATTCAATACAGGCAATAACTTACGTTTGGTTTGTATCCATTTCATCTGCTACTGCTCCATCAACTTGAAGCAAGAGGAGTTCTAATGTTTGTTGGCAGTAGCGTAATACCTCTGAATTAGGATGTTCACTACATTCTCTTATTGTAAAAGTAATTTCCACAATAATGTTTCTCGCTTCAATGACAAGAATTGGTGGACTATATAACCAATTATCATTGTGTTTTTGGGCTATCTGGCATACACCATATATTTTTCTTTGTAAAATTGGATGCGTTTGTTGACGCCACTGAAGAATACGGCAAATATGAATAAAAAAATGAAAAGCATAGTGAACAACCTAGTTCATTAAAAGCATGAAGATGCCTAAAGATGAGTGTAATTTTCGTTGTAAATTGTGGTGAGTGAAGAAACACAACAGGCATTTCTCACCTGAATGTAATGTAGTTCAGGACTATATAAAATGTCTCTAAGTTGAAGAGTTATCCTGATATCGCTATGGACAACAAATTATATCTGAAACGTAATCCAGCGAATAATACTGTTTCACTGCGTTTTACATTTAATAAATCAACTCAAGTGAACTTGTATTCTCCCATTATGTCTAAGTTGTACTCATATGGCAATGATAAAAGGTATGATCATTTATACAAAAGGGAAGAGAGTCAGCAGTTATCCATTTGCAAAGACCTACTTTTACTTAATACCGTTAAAAATAATATATTATTATAAATTTACATAGAAGCACGTACTGTTGTTTACCGATAAAGATCTGTGGAAGGTTCAGTGAGCTTTGCAAAACTTAATCCAATTTACAGATAACTTGTATTGCAAGGTTCGAAATATCTCCACAATTATGACACGATAAATTAACACTGAATTCTGCATTGCATGCTTTTCGCTGTCTAATTTAGTGTCTTGCATGCTAACTTCACCTTATTCAATGTGATGCATATCAAATACTGCCCGATTCCAAATTCTAAATGTCAGCACCATTCCTGTGTTTTCGAAACACCTATTCCAGCTATTCATTTCCAAGGCCTGGCTGATGTTTGGATTTCAAATGCACAGAATTTAAAGGAAAAATAGGTGAAGTTCATCTTAGTACAACACCTAGTAAGATGCACATAAATGTTCACCACCTCTCTAGCTGTTATCACTACTTGAAGAAAAGCATTGTACAATATTTCATTTCCTGCAGACCCCATGACAGAGTTACGGCATTAAGCTGGAAGGATTGACAGAACAGGGTATAGACTGATTTCTATGGCAAACAAAATGGTAAATACCCGCGACGTCCCCTTAAATTGAAAATTTAAGTACTAATTGATACATATGCAAATCAGTAAAGAAATACGGGTTCCCCTAGGTTGCAGATGCAAATTAGTGATTAGGGCCAAAAATTGAAAACTGGTTTTAAAAACATTCACTGGATGGCTGTTGAGGTTTATCACCTATAAGTCCATGACTTTTATTATAAACAGCCGTGTCATTTAACAGAAAAATAGCTGGTAAACCTACCCGAGCCCTTACACTGAATAAATGAATAAATTTAAAAGGTCTGTTTGCATCAATCAGTATTATCAGGGGAATATATCTAAACACCACTATTCATTGATGTTCTGCTAACAGAAACTGTTAATTATGCATGTGAACTATTAGTTGGAAAAATAATAAATGTGGGAATTTCTTCAGAAATAACGAAGAGATTGTTATTAAAATCCCCTCCTTGGTTCTATTCTAAATGATTTTTTATCGGAAGAACTGAAGAACCCCCTGTGAGATGATGTAAGTTCGAATTCCATTGCTTTCAAGTGAACGATAATGACATATTGGCAGTATTTCGAATCATACTCTCTAGTACAGAAAAGAATTCTGAACATGTTATACTGCAAGATTTACCGTTTAGAAAACAATTCCGATTTTATCATTAATTATAATGATCATAATAATAGTAATAATGGCCAGTAATGAAATTCAAGATAATAACAGGGTTTCAGACTGGCATTTATCACAACTTGGCATCAATTAGGTAACCAGTGAGAACCTGGAAGCACTTGGCATCTGCTTCTTCCTAGTATGGGACCCTTCAGCAATACGTACTCAAGACCACGTCAAGAGTCAAATCCAGCACATTAATTCATTGGTGAATGCCACGCCGAAACCCGTAAAGTCTCCACAAACCCTAAAGTACATTGCTGGATAATGCTCATTATTGGCATGCTTCAAGACGGATAAAGAAAGGACCGAAAGAGACGCCGTGACCTATGTGTTCAAATAATAAGCTTAAGTGTTTTATTTCTGACGGCTTAATTGCCAAACGCAGCTGTTGCAAGCAACTAACTTTGTAAAAAGCTTTTGTTTTTCTGTGTAGTCCTGAGTTGAGGAGAAAAATACACAGCCTTTGGAACAAATGACTGCTGTTTTGTGACGAGGACACTACGCCGGATTTAGTTTGTAGCGCAGTTTTATCTCTTAGGTACTGCAAAGGTCTTAAGGAATAGAAAAAGAAGGCCAGATTTATCTATGCAAAAGGAATACGTTCAATTTTTCTGTCTTCTTTGGCCTAGTAGAGGTCTGAAGCACATAAATAGATGCATCATACAGACAGATCATTGACCCGTTACCCTCTGTTCTGCTTTGCCATCTTTCTTTCTGCTAATTGAAGAATCTAGTCGAACAATATATGGGTTTTATATTGTCGATGGATATTGGGTAGTAATGGAATCCAGGATATGCGTTTCGTCCTATTTGGCAACATTGAGGCTTCCTCTCAGGAGCCCATATGCCAAAAGTGATCAGTCAGTTCGGTCTAGTCAACGACGGAATGATACATATGAGAACATGCGTAGGTGTATTTATTATTTCAGTATTATTTTCATTATCGTCACCATTGATCACGTCGTAAGGCTTATTCACACGTATTTTCACAGAGTTCACAGGATTTTCATTTTATTGAGTGTGTCACTCATCTCCTGAGATCTTTAGCATACATAATGACTTATAGATGCATGCATGATATCCCGAGTGACTGTCTTTTATATCTATATCTAAATCGTAACAAACCTTAATTTAGCCACTGTTTCACTTTAAACTGAACTACAACAAATTTTGTCCAGTCATTTTTCTAATTGGTTCAGCTGTAACTTCTTTATCATTCACTGGTTATCTTATAATAACAATGATAGACGTACAACCGTACAGTCTTATGAGGAGTTTCTCAAAACTTATTTTGTTCAAAGTACTGTTTTTTTGGCTGTTTTGGCTGACATATACGTTCCCAGACCAATGAAAAAGTAAACGTTAAAATGAATGAGCGTTGTGTGAGAAGAAAAACTGCTTTTATCTTGATAGTTTTAATTAATTGGTAATCAGTTTTACACGGTAAATTTATGTTATGAATAGTATTCTGCCGGGAAAGCTTGCATATTACTTTGTTATAGTCATAAGTGAGCACTACTGAGTCCCATGCTTGGACAAGATAGCTGTCTAGTGCTCCTGTTTTCCAATGTTTCTTTAAGTGATGTCACTCCATGGCGAATGCCAACTTGAAATCAATAAATAAGTCTCCATAAACCTCGAAATGAAATTATCCATACTTCTTAGTCTAGATTACAGCCACTAACGTTTTATTAAAATCGTACTATCTCCTTTCAACTTAGAAGAGCAGTTTAACGTCTTAACTAGTTGCTGAGTACTATTTCGACGCATAAAAATGCAAAAAATAAACAAAGATCTAGTTTCTATTTCCGAACTTTGGAAATCTAACAATTAAAACAAGAAACTAACTCAATTTCCAGTATATCTAATGTCTCGCTAGTCGGCTTCATTATCATACAAGGCTGAATAATAGAAGACGCCCAGTGGTATTCCTGTCAATGACCCTGTAGCCTGTAATTTCGCCAAATCTTAGCCAATAATAATTGTAAAATTCTGCTGGATTTCGGATTTCGTTTCCCTGATGAAATTATCCAATGTTTAGCAGATAACTCAACGAAACAATGAGCAGAAAACGTGGCCTTCTTTTTTTGTTTTTGACTATTTTACTCACAAAAATGAATTTCAACTGCTTCAACCAATATAAAAATTTGTTTTAGTATTTGTTCACGAAAAAATAAAATCGACTGGATCTATCCCTATAACTTTGAATGAAGTATCAAGATTGTTTTTCAAAGAATTTCTTACTGACACCTAAACCGTGAAACGGAATTACTGCTATCGTCTGATAAAGGTGGAGGAATAGAAGATATCAGTTCTGTAAAAACCGAGTGCCGATTAGAGGCGAAAGAAATGTTCATTTTTAAGAGATCTTACTCAAATTTGAACATCTGTAAGGACGACGTGATATCTATTCATCAACACTCGGTGTGGTAGTAGTCGCAACACTTGGCCGATATCCATGTAGAAATGACACAACGGTGAGTGACCACTCTCGGCTCAAATCTACACATGCCATTCATTGATATTAGATAAAACTATTTCTTCTAGGTGCTCTGAATAATCCCATATTTTATCGGCCCAAAACATTTCCTGGAAGAGTATCAAGATAATTGAATTTGAGGGTTTTGGGAGGATTTAGTGATTTTTCAAGTTGGTATTCATCATAGACTGACATCAGTTGAAGGAACATTGAAAACCTTGGAGCACTAAGTATGTTTCGTAGCAGCATTGGCCTACTGAACAGTGCGCACCCATGACTCCTCCAGCTATCAAACCCAGCACCTTCAGGTTCCGTGACCAGTACTTTAACATTAAGCCTCTTAGTCGGGATTCATTGGTCCAATGGAAAAATAAATTAATAAACTTCCACAAACCTCCAGATAGAACTAATCTAGCCCTCATTGGTTACTAGCTTCAAGAGATGATTTTCAAAGTTCCAACGAGAAGTCGCGATCGGCTGGGAAAACCTAGTGGCTGTAAGGACAGTTACTCGATGATGACATTGGGTGATTGTTGCGCTATGTCCTGAACCAACGGAAGTTGGAAATGTGGACCACTGGTTCCCAACCCAGTGGCTCAATGGCAACGTGCTGGTTATGGAACCTGAAGGTTCTGGATTCAATTTCCAGTAGGTGGGGTCGTGGACGCGCACCATCCATTAGTCTCATGATGCGATGAAACAGTTGTTCAGTGCTCCCAGCTTTCTAATGTTCCTCCAACTGATGTCATTCACTGATGAATACCAACTTGAAGAATCAAGATAATATTGGTTTTAACACTAATTAGCAAATGTACAGTATCAATGTCGCTCTGGTTAACATGCAAAGACTACTTTAACAAAGATGAATTATGTTGATTCAGTTGAATGACATTTACTTTGCTGAATGAGGTAAGAGTGAAACATTTTAATAGTTCTGCAGACAATTCGTTTTATCTAAATTGGAATGCAAATCATTGTCGATATTTTACAATATCTATAAATAACTTGTGTCAACTTACTCCTTCGTATTTCCCTGTGTTTCTTGTCCAGTTATTCCAGTCCGTAACATCTGTATCCAGAAGGATAACTGAAATATAGAGCAATGTATATATATATATATATATGTATATATGATATGTATATAGAAATATATATACATATAATATATATAATACGTATATAATATATATATTATGTATATATTTTATATTTAGTATGTATGTAGTATATATATAATATTCTAGGCTGTTAAATCCAGCGTGAACTAAATGTTCGTTAATTAGTTAAGTTGATGTACATCTCTTCAATTCCTAAATCAGTTGCCAGACGATAACATAAGTCTACATAAATGACAAAGCAAACCACTAAGCATTGACGAAAAGATTCAACAGAACAAGTGAGCTATATGAGAAAAAGCTGCAGTGTGGTACTGAATAACCTATCACAACTTGAAGCTGTGCATCTACATTATGTAATTATCAGCGGCGATCAGATATCCACTGTGAATGTAAAGAACACTCTCTAAATACACTACTCTCTAAATGGAAAGTGAAACCGGTTTTCTACAGTGTAAACTAATGCTAACAAGATGCTTATTGATTAATATTAGCTCTATATAGCATTATAGAATTTACGAACGGATTTTGCAGAGTATCTGTTCAATTAATTAATCACTTGTCTGTAGGTTTTATTTTCTAACTCAAGAAACCTTTTTATGCATATTAAACAGGGATAAGGTCATAGACATCAGAATATACATAAATATGTTATTTAAGCAGGGTGTCATATTTCATATATTTTAGGTCAGTATAAACTGAGTGATCCGCCCTACTCAAATTATTTACGAAATAGAAAGAAGAGTCAAAAAAATCTATAGTCCATTGAAAATGTTCTTCATTTCATCTTACTAATAATTTTACTGTAAAAGGTCTTGTGGTAAAGAGTTTGGTAAATAAAAATGCTCTTTCGAAGATATTCTCAAAAGACATACTGTCGTATTCATGTTTAGTGTCCTTATCTAATAGCCAATAATATCTATGTCGTTTGTAGGATTAGAAATCTTGGTAGGTTGTGGTTGGGATAATAATATGCAGTTGACAGTTACGTGAAAAAAAATACATTATTTGACAAGGTAAACAGGATATTTTCATAAGAGTTGTTAGTGACAATCAGGAGATTAAGAATAAGCATACGTGATTGCCGTCACATCTAGAAGCAAAATTCTAAAAATTGGTGCAAACACCTAAATTACCATACTACGGGTAAATTCACATAAACCAACAATATCATCCCACAACAATTGCTCGACAGCGACTGCATTTTCATAAGATTCATTTGGTAGAGTTTCCAAACTAAGGAAAGTTACAGGCAAAGTAAGTAAGAGTACTATGCACTACGAAAGCTCTGGCAATGCGACGATTGAAGCTAGAATTCTGCGTTCAGAAGCTAATTTGCTATTCAATTTCTATCACCGCAGATCCTTGAACTCAAGACTGTTTTCAATTCATCTTTTTGATTTCATTATGTTGCCATTGCATCACTGACGTTAGATACATTTTGTATTTGCGCAAATCACAGCGTGTCTGAAATCAAATAATTCCAACGTTTCACACAGTAGTCTAGTCAAGGCTTCTTCAGGGGAATAGTCAAAATTAAAATACCAAAGAATCATTTAACCTCTCCTAGGTAACTAGTTACGAGCCGATCCTAAGCACGGATAAAGAGGCAAAGTTAGGCATAGGGCTAGCAACCCTACACCGGAAAACCAATCTAAACCCAAAGAAGCTCCAAAGCACAAGTAAATATAGGAAATAAAACTAAACTTATTGCTCCCTGGATTCAGAAAGACGAAAGGACGCCGATTGGTGAAAGCATTCAGGAAGCCGATTGGCCGGTGTGCCTTCTCTCGATGAAAGCGAAAGTAAGATTGGGGACATGGAAGGTCCGCACTATGTTTGAACCCAGCAAGGCTGAGTTTTGAAGTGGCTACCACGATGTCCCCGAAAGCGTCGAAGGTTATCACACAGTGGGAACCGATCTCCTCCATGATCACGATCATTACAGCAAGATTCAACTCAAAAGGAAGGAAAGTCACAATCATACAATGCTACACTACGCACCTACAAATAATGCAGATCAAGAGTAGAAGGAGGAATTCTACACACAACTACAATCAGTAATAGACCACAGCCCATCCCAGATAGGGACATGAAACTTTTTATGGGTGGTATGAATCCCAAACTGGGAGAAGACAACACATGAAGAGAACTAACCATGGGTAGAGAGGCACTCGGTGAATGATGAGTGAGAATAAAGAACTGTTTGCAGACTTCTGTACATTCAACGATTTCATGATTGAAGGCATTGTGTACAAACACAAGAATGTTCACTAAGTGACATGGATTCGATTTCACTAGACACCAGGACAAACTAAAACTCAGATCGACTTCAACTCGATGTGAAGAAAGTGGAGATGGAGATGCAGCTCACTGAACACAAGATGAAGATGAGAAGCAAATGCAGGTTTACACCACTTCCTATCTAGTGCTAGGAACCTACGTTCAAAATCAAGTTAAAAGCCTTCAAAAAAGAAGCTGGTGATAGACCACAGTTCAAGTTCAGCACCTAGAACAGAAACTGAAAAGCAAAACTATAACGCACATCCTCACGTCAGCCATCAGAACAAAATGGGAGACGTTGAGCAACATACTTGAAGGATCGGGCGTGGAAGAACACTGGAATTCTTTGAAAAGGTTGTGTAAAGAAACTTGCATAACCGTATTAGAAAGGAAAAGGAAAGAAGACAAGGAATGGATCTCCACGGACACATCGAAGCCCATAGAGGAGAGAAGAATTGTGAAGCTGATGATGAACCAGTGCAGCGCAAGGATAAATAACGATTACAGGAACTGAGTACAATGTATAAAACACTGGACAAAGAAGTGAAGAAGAGTGCATGCAAAGACTAAAGATACTTCCACGAAACACTGGCAAGTGAAGCAGAACAGGCTGCAGGTGGAAGGAACAGAGACCTGACAACACTATATCAAATAACCAGGTTACTATCTGTTATTGAAGAGACCAACGTAGATGAAACCAATGAAAGGTAGTGAAGGATACTTAGCTACCAAAGAGAGAGGGGAAACAAAAGAAACAATGGGCTGACCACTTCGGAAAGATCTTGAATCAACCACCACCACCACCTGCAAGTCGTCCAGAACTACCACCAGAAGCCCAGCCTCAGAATTACCAGTGAACACAAGCCCTCTTGTAAACGCTGAAGCGAAGTCCTGAACGCCATGGAGTTGCTGGAGTCCGGGAAAGCAGGGGGATCAGATGGAGTTCCTCAAGAAGCACTGAAAACAGACGCAGAGCCAACTTCGTATATGCTCACTGCACCATTACTAGTCAAGGATGCCCACTATCCCCATTCTTATTTTATTTTATCATAGATATTCTTATGGAGGTTTCCCTCTCGTCACCTAATTACACAGACGTTGACCCAATCACAGGTGAATTTCCTTTAGATCTAGAATATGCAGATGACATAGTCCTGTTAGGTGAAGTCGCTGACAAGATGCAGTGTCTTCTGAACACTTTGAGTGGGAATTTGAGAGTACTTGGGATGCGATTTTCACCACCCAGATGCAAATTTTTGCTCCAGGACTGGTCTTCAGTGGTACTGCGGCTAACAATAGAGAGTGAAGTGGTTGAGTGTGTTGACCACTTCACTTACTTGGGAAGTGGGATCAGCCCCGGTGGGTTAGTTGCCGATGAGATTTCTGCCCGGACACAAAAGGCTCGATTGGCTTTTGCCAATTTGCGCCACCTATGGCGCCGTCGTGATATTCGTTTGTCTATTAAGGGTCGCGTGTACTGCACAGCAGTCCCCTCTGTTCTACTGTATGGCTGTGAAACATAGCCATTGAAAGTGGAAGATATGAGAAGGCTTCAGGTGTTTGACAACTGTTGCCTTCGTAGTATAGGACGTATTCCGTGGTGTCACCAAGTGAGCAATGCAGAAGTCAGGTGTATAGTTTTAGGGAGAAGAGGTAAGCCGATTGACGAGGTTGTGAACCCTGATCGTCTGAGATGGTTGAGACACGTACTACGTATGCCTAGTCACCGATTGCCTCATCACACAATGTTGGCTGAGGTGGGTCCAGGCTGGGAAAAGGCCCGAGGTGGCCAGACTAAAACATGGCACCAATGTATGAAGTCTCTGACTGTTGGTTTAAGCCATATAGGACGACGCAGACTAGGTGGTTGGGGTCCACGGGACAAGAGGAACCAGTGATTGGAGACCCTAGGTGATATGGCTCAGAACCGATGTCAGTGGAGCAGATGTATGCACATATTATCCTCATCTTAACGACGCTATACCGAATCTCACCATTTTGTCACTCCTCTTTCCTTTCTTCTCATACTTTATATTTTTTTTGACTGCATTCACTTATCTTCATCTTTCACCTCACTACCTTTTTACTTGATGTGCTGATATGAGTTGTGGCAACTCGGACCGCTATGCAGTAATGCATGGTCCTATATTGATGATGATGACTACTGCAGAAGATTTGCAAGGAACGAAGAAAGGGTACCTGCAGATTGAAAGAAGAGCAACCTGGTCAAACTTCCATGGAAGGAGAAACTATATCTTTGCATGAACTGTCGGAGAATCATGTTCCCGTCCACTCAAAGCAAACAAAATATCAAGCTTCATCATCCTGGAGACTAAAGGATGCATGGGATTCAAAATTAAGACCAGAGCAGGCTGATCAGCTGGATTCAGGAAGATCAAATCATGTGCACATGAATTTGCAACGCTACGCTATGCATCATCATAGAACAGAGTGTAGAATGGCAGTCAACTCTCCACCTTACCTCAAATTCATCGATTTTGAAAAGGACTTTGATATTGTCGACTGAGGAGTAATTTGGCAACTGCTTCAACACTATGCAGTACCACAAACCTTCATCAAACTCATTCAACAACTATATGCCATATGATGAGGCCACATGCCAAGTGATTGAAAATGGGAAGCTCAGTGATGCATTTGAAGTGAAAACGGGAGTGAAACAAGGCTGTCTACTATCACCGATCACCTTCCTGATTGTGGTCGACTGAATCACGCTTCAAACTGTGAGGAGCTGTTAGAAGAGGGGCATACACTCGGTGGACCGTTGAAGAGACCCTAGAGGATTTGGATTTGGCCGCCAATGATGATTTATGTCTGATGTGTTGTAGCACAAACTCGAAGATTTAAATGCGGAGACCAACAAGTTGACAGAAGAAATAGGGCAGCGAAAACCGGAAATCAAGTGAGTGTAGAGAAGATGGAGGTGATGAAGTTACCCGACCAATGCCACCAACAACAACAAGCACCAATCACCATTAACAAGAGAAACCTAAAGGAAGTAGTCTCTTTCACCTACCTAAGCAAGGCGGCATCGTTGCAACTACAGGCGGCACAGGCACAGATGAGGATGTCAAGGCCAGAATCGGAAGGACAGAAAGACAGGCCCTCATCAGTGTGAAGCCGGTGTGGAGATCTACTTCACTGCACTCAGCATGAAGTGTGAACAGGATCTGGATTTTCAATACTAATGTCAGTCATGCCACTGCTTCTATATGGTTGAGAGACTTGGCGCGTCACGAAAAACATTTCCAACAAACTACAGACATTCATCAGAGAGAATAGGCAACAAGGAGCTTTGGCCTGGCAACGAGTCAACTAACAACCCATCGCCCAACAGGTATGCAGAAGAAAGTGGAGATGGACTGAATTATACACACACTGAATAAACCAGTTGGGGACATCACGCTCCAGGTCACTCCCTCAAGTGGAACGACGAGTTGAGCGTCGAAGAGTGATATGGAGGAGGTAGGGTGAGTAAGAAATGAAAGCTTGTGAGCAGTTGAGGAGTCGGGTTAAAAAGACTGCAGAGAAGGGAGTGAAATGGAGACGTGCTAGTGAGGCCTTTGATCCACTAGGAACCCAAGGGACAAATTATAATAGTAGTAATAGTAAGGATTCATTTACGTATACCTGATATTTTAATTTTGATTATTCCTCTGAAGAAGCCTTATACAGACTACCATGTCAAACGTTGGAATTATTTGATTTCAAACACACTGTGACTTACACAAATACAAACTATGTCTGATGCCAACAATTTACTCACCACCCAACATTTGCCGAACTATTCAGTCAAACCTTGATCATAGTTCATATAAATGCTACAACATGGTGTATATGTTCAAAATAGGGCGACATGTGTGTCTTGGGTCCCACCGTAAGACTTGAATATTTGTTTAAAATATATGAAAATCCAACTTCCTCCTGTATCTGACTTAGCCTAGAATTCTCTCTGTATTTCGACAACACTTACAAGTAAATTAGTGATGAAGCAAATAATTCACAGCCAATGGCGACTAATTTGGTGTTCCAGCATGTAAAACTCATAATAAGTTGATGGGTACCGACAACAGGCTGAGTTCTCAATACTGTTGACCTGATACTTTAAATTTGATTTCTACATTTTTGCAAAATATAACAACATTTGTGGTAATAGGTAAAAACTTTCAAGACATAACTTCTTACAGTTTTACAATAATGACTGGTGTTAAAGTACAACCTTTCGTGGGCGCATTACAGCCTTTCCAATTCTTACCAATACAGTAAAAACATTTCCTATTGTTTTTGAAAGCCAACTCTCATTTCTAAGGTATTTTTTAAGGGTGATTAGTGAACTCCTCTGTCACTTCCGGACGGGAATTTGAAATAAAGAACACGTTAAAAAATATCGCTTGTTTTACAAAAGTTGTCACCCTTTATTTTTTTCACTCACAAGTCTTTTCCTTTAATTACAACTGTCTAGTCAGTGAAACTGCAATCAAAAATAAGTTAGTTTTCATTTGCATCAATTGTAAATATTTAAATTAGAACTTAACCAATTTTATTTCGCATCATAAGCTTTGTATACAATGAAGCACTTTTTATCGCAACTAGGGTATTTTTTCTCCGATAGTCTTCCAGGTAGTTGATATTTATTTGTCTAGAACTTGGCATCAATGCTTCGTCTTTCTAAGCCTTCTTCTTCTGAACGAACTACTATATCAGTTCAGTCAGTTAATATGTGGACTGTTAACATATCTCTCATAAAATCTGTTATCATCAAACTGAATTATTCATCATAATTCAAGTGATTAATAATGTATCACAGTGAGTAGACCAAATGGTATATTAGACAACATGGTGCTTCGTTTCATGTTTCTTTATCAGAGACAATAAACTAAATGCGTAGGTGGTAATTAAGAATAAGTCAATAGTGATTCCGGTGTGAAAAATGTAGATTTCTGAAGCTTGTATTCGTTCCTTCTTTAAGTGTGCGATATGTAAGTCAAAGCAAGACTGTCTCTGAGAAGAATACACGCTTTTAATGCGAATAACTTCTTATTCTGATGTCACAATATACCGAATATTTACCAAGTTTTTACAAAAAATAAATCCCAAATTTATATTTTAAAATAAAAATTGACATAAACTTCATTATTCTCAAACATTGTTACAAGAGGGACTGAACCTCAACAACAGTTAAACACCTGTTGTTGTTTGGTAACTGGCTGCTTAGAAGTAACCTAGTATGTACTTTCATAGGCTTTTAAAATATGTATATCAAGTATTTTATGTGAATGTATATTATTTTAGTGTTCATATATTGACTTTAGGCTAAAAAAAATCTCATAGTTTTGATTTTTTTTAATCATTGTTTGACAATTTCAAACTGATGACATTCCATAACCGTGTCTATTAAACAATTTTTCGCAGCGAGAAACATCCTTAAATTGACTTTGTCAATTTTATTTAGTTAAAAAAACTTTTTCATGAATATCTGAGGTGGATTTTAATTTACACCTTGCTTTTGATTTTCAATGTGCTTGACGCTGATTTACATAATCACATTAACCTATACCATTGCAAACACACATAGGAACCAATGCGATTAGAGCATAATTTTTCATCGCCTAGACTATCACCCCCTAACGTTTGATACAAAATAGATCACTAACTAGAAAAAAAAAGAAATACGTCAGAGAAAATCAAGATGACCAAGTTGGTAACTTTCACTTTGCCGTAGGAAAATTAGAATCGTTTTGCGAATTTGAAGGATTTAATCCGTGTCTCAAGTTAAGTATATACGAAAGCGCAAACGAGGATACAAAACTATAGATACATGCATGCATATACTGATATATGTATGTTGATATTTTGTCAACTAAATATCCATCCAACGAAGAGTATCTCTCAGTCATTTATCAACTAAATGATTTTAATTTTACTCTAATAGACTGTGAAGTTGTGGTGAGTTAAATGAAAACTTTTGTCAGGCTTTAATTCATGGGGAATCAGAAAACATTGTAATCTTATCTTTTTTCAAGCTTGTAAATATTCTACTAGTAACACTTAATGCACATGAAAGAAAGAATGCAGGAGCTCATTCTCCCTTTGGTTAATTAACTTATGAGATACGAGGTAATTTTCAAATCCCATGCCTTACAGCTGTTGTGCCTACGTACCAATTTTATAGTTGCAGATTTCTAGATATGCCATGTATTGTACTGTTCTCTTAAGACACTAGGCTATACACAGATGATGTAGCTTTTGATTGAAATGCAAGACTATATTCAGCTAGATCGCTTGATATTTGTACTCAAATGTAAAAGTTTTGCCAACACAGAGGTTAGTTTTTCTGATCTCGGAAGATACTATAAAAGAAAGATGGTATACACTTTCATACTTCGGAGTTGCAGACGTCTATAGCTATGATTTATAATGTCTTTTAACCAATAATAGTCACTGCGGCTAAAGGCCATGTTCATGTTCTTGTACAAAATAAATATTCAAGTTGGTTTTCCAAGTATTGACAAGTGGACAGCACTAATATCCATGAGAGTAGCTTACTGTCAACAAGTTTCGTGAACTCAGTTTGTGAAGGTTGGCTCTATGGTGAAATATAAAGTGTTTTATCCAGTGGCCTACATTCCGCCATCTACATAATAAACGCACATTGTCAGTTTATCTTATTTCTTCTCATTCTATGCGTTAGCGATTGTCGTCACCATAAACTTCCTTTCGTGTTGTCATTTTGATGAAAGGTTAGTAAAACAGAACTGATTTAAAGGCTAGTTGAAATGAAGTGTCTTTGTGTGCTTGTATGTCAGTTTAATTTTGGTTTTTTCTCTCTGATACTATAAGTCAATTTTTCAGGTTAACAGAAAAAACAATAAGATATGCTTTAAAGATGACAACTTATGCCACTTGTCGGAAAGCGTAAAGGAAGGGAAAAGTGACCTTGTTTCTTGAGATACATTTTTTATTTTCATGGAAAATTCAGCCGTTAACAAACTCAGTTTATCACATCGTTAGTAGCTGTTAAAGTTAGACATTCACTAGTTAGTAAGTTCACTAAAAATCATTGAACAGTTTTTTTGGTCTCTAAGTTAGATCTCGTCCAAGCAACTTTAAAATAATTAATGAAAGGATTTTTTCAGAAATCACTAATCATTTATTTCTTCATAGGAATAAAAATGTGATTATTCACAGTGAAATTAACAGTAAAACTAATGAGGTGTAATTCCACAAATATAATGCTGAATAGTTAGCGTACTAAAGACTGTAAAAGTAAAGTATGACAAAGATATTTTCAACTAAATTGAGGAAATGATTTCACCAAGATTTGATCTAATCAACCTTATACCAATGTTTTTCGAACCGACTAGAATTAGATAAACTAACTAGCTGACAGGTGAATTAATGCACTGATATTGATAGGATAATATGAAACTTCATGGGAATCATACGAGAATTTTAGAAAATATTAGCAGTCTCATCCGTTATCAGCCTGACAAAGGTGAAACGAATGAATGCTCAGATGTTCTTGTCGATCCATCTCTATCTTAGCTTGTCTTCTCTAGAGAGAGCGAGTAAGAACGCCTTGATACGCTTAAAGAATACCCAAGAATTAGTTCATGATGTCAAGAGTCAACCTCAAAGGAAATAAGTACCGTTGGTAGGAAATGACTAGAAGTGTTGTTAATTGATTGTTAAACTGAATTAGATACTGCAGTTGTCGCTCAGATTTTTCAAAAGAGTCATTTCAATGCCAAATGTGATAGATTATTGATAACTAGTAACAAAGAAACATTACCCAACCTTTTTTAGCTTCCTTCAGTCTGATTAAAGACCACATATCACATACTATTTTCGCCCACAACTGGTAATGACTTATGCTACTTACACTTAGGATGCCAGTTTCTTCATCTGGATTGCAGGTAAAAATCTTGACTTCATTCACCGCAAATTTCTGTACGTAATGCTCCAATCGTAGTCAGATATATTTTGGACAAATTTAACCCTAAAATATGCTTCTTATTTGCAAGATGGCATGAGCAAGAATTTTATAAACTCAGTTTACTAGGCTATCATAACTCATCTTTTATCTGTGTTAATTTTAAAAACTCCTAAAAAGCAGAAATAAAGCTTGGATATTTCGAAAGTAACTCTAGTTTACTAACATAACACATGAAGAAGAGCCTAAGGGACTACAGTAAGATAGATCACGAAGTTCAGCTTTTGCACAGCTAGGTCAGGAACCTAATGGCTACTAAGTTTAATTCTTCTACAATCTAGGTTTTTATTTAACTTCAAATAAAGTCATAAATTAAAACCCACGGTTAGTTTGCTTTCATGATATGTATCGCAATTTGTTTCGTTTTATTCTTCAGTATTGCTTTTATTTAGCTTTAAGATTGATAAATTATGAAGTGAATATGCGCTAACAATCTTAATTTAACTTTTAACATTGGCAAATACTGTTGATAAACCACTCATAAAATCAGAAAATAATACGTATTAAGCATTCATAACCCTATCACTTCTGTGAACAGGAATAAATAATTATTATCAACCAATATCCGGTGACCTTGATGTTTCAATGTCCACGGTATATGAACTTAGTTTCAAGGTGTTCATTCCTGATACAATGGTTTATTTTCTGAAACAATATGGGATTCATATGTGGCGAAGTGTAAATTCCCAGATATCCAAATGAATAAAGTATCTAAAATTTTAAAGATTACTGTCGTAGAAATATGCCGGAAAAATTATTATTAAACTTGAGTTAAATCACTTTTTTGATTAGAAATAAAACTACAAACATTTTTTAAGTGTCTTTGATATTTTCTAAGATAAAACATACACGCTAACACGTCATACAATTGCAAATATGTTGTCAACAAAAGAAGTAGTTTCTGATATTTAACTTTTGTTGTTCCTCGATGAAAACAAGATTATTTTCAGTGTGTCAGACTTAGAGGAAGTTGAGATTTCACACCCACACTCATAAATATGTTTCAAATGCTCAATCAAGAAAACGCAATGTTTATAAGAATAAAACGACACAGAAGTTTTGCGTAGTTAATCAAAATAAACGAGGATTAGATGCTTCTGGGCTTATTATTAGACTTGAGGCAACCAAGAAGTAAACTAAATAATGCTTCTTAATGTGTGAACTCCAACTCTTACAATTGAAACTGTATAACAAAACAGTTGGAAACCACTCAAGTTGATACTCCGATTCTACAGAACCGATAATCGCTTTATTTGTGTAGCCATTCGTTTATGTCATTCTTATCAGAGAAGGTATAATGCTTATTCAGTCAATCTTTACCAATACAGTCATTGTAGGTGCATATCAAGCAGAAGGTTTTAGTATTTATCCGGGATTAAAAACCTTTTTGTTTAAGTAATACATAAGGTACTGTATACTGATTTCTGACAGATAGCTCAAGGTTTCTTTTAACAAATATATGAATACATTTGAAAACAGTCTTCTCCTATATTCTATGACCCGTAAAATAAATACTTGAATCTAAGAAAGAGTAGTCAGGACCTTTTCTCTTCATCTATGATCTGCTGCCATTTCTTCAGTTCTTACGTTGTGTAGTATACATTGATACCCCAATTAGTACCTTAAAGAAATGAGTAATAGTAGAAAACATGACAATGAAGGAGAGTTGTCTGTGGTTTCTGTAACATGCTTTTTTCAAGGCTCTATCTACCTAAAGCAAAATGGCTATTAATTATTATTATAATCTTACAAGTGGAACTTTACAAAGTTACTTACACTCTTAGTCACTAATATGGGTTCTTTGTCTACTCTTTCATAACATAGCCAGAAGTCTAAATTTTTTCTAGCATAACATCGTCAGCGTTATTTTTACCTTCAATTATGACCACTAAACTTTCATTTGGGCACTTCAAGATCATAATCTTAAGTAGGAAGATGTTTAGTTCACTCTTGGAAGCTTACTCAGTGTATCCTCACAAGTATATGATGCATGCAAAAAAGTAACTTTTAAAAATAGCAGTTTATTAGAATTATACTCACTTGCAAAATTATGTGTAAACAGTCTCTGCTTGATGACTCACTCGAATATATAGATCAAATACTTTCGCCAGTCGATTTTAGTAGCGAACAGTAAATAGTTTCACTCCAAACTAGATTATTTTAGTTTTCCCGTGGACTCTTGATCAGACGATGTGATGTCATTAGGATCAACGACAAATCATGCTCATACTAGGAAACATTGCAGTGTCATTTAATATACACTATAGAAATCATTCTACTATGCGTCAATGGGTTCACTACGTGCTTCAAGAGGAAAGCTTATCCCACCATCAAACTAAACTGCAATATACAGCCCAGAGTACCATGCTGTAGTGGTCTATATTTATCCACTTTGTAATTATTGTTTTTAATTTGCGTAGTTAACTAATCCTAAATTTCTTATCATACAGCAAAAAGTTGGTAAAAACATTCATTTTACGTGCGCTTAAAATCTTATTTCGTTTTCTGTTTCTATTGTTCAAGATATATATATATATATATCCATTAATTAGAATGTTGAACTTGTATTCCAGGTACTCTTAAAGTTGGTCTCTGAGACTGTCATCCATAAAGAAATGGCTAGCTAAATAAAGTGAATCGCGACTTTCAATGACGTATGAATTATTTTCTTTGATTGAATAAAATGCAGAACTGAACGGACTAAACATCGAAATTGGTGAGATCTCCGCTTGACTGATAATGCTAGAACTCATTATTATTGCTTAATAACTCCTGAACTACACTCTTAACTATCCAAGAAAGTTCTTAGCACAAACAGTTGTATTATAAACAGTAAGATCAGCATCCAAATGACAGAGATCTTAATGACTCTCGAATGTTCACGGTGGTAAGAGTGAATCTTCTCTTCCTTACTCCTCCTTGATTTTATTATCCATATTTCCCGCCCAAATCACTGTAAAATGTTCTTGACTACACTTCTGACTAACGTTTGTTCTCGAAATTTCACCACACAGACCACCTCTGAAGGGAAACCTAATGCTTATCACAAAATGCCATAATAGGATATTTATTAAACTGAACCAATAAGGAGATGAGATCACATACTGTCCAATCCACAGATTTCACTACAATTGCGATTTTAAAAAGGAACAAGCGGGCTTTGTAAAGTTCAAGATATTTCACAGAAAATAATTTCTCTCGCTAAATTGCTTTTTACCAGTTGATATTCATCATGGACTGAAATCAGTTAGAGGAAAATTGGAAATCTGGGGGCACTGGACAGCTGTTTCGCTTTATTATGAGACTCCAGAACTGCGCACCCACAACCACGCCAAGGGTCGAACCCACGACCTTCAGGCTACGTAGTTAGCACGTTGCCATTAATCCGCTTGGCCATACCAGGACGAAACAACTCTGCAGTGCTCCCAGCTTTCTAATGTTCCTTCATCTGATGTCAGTCCATGATGAATATCAACTTGAAAAATCACTAAATCCCCACAAACCCCCCAAACTGAATTGTCGTTTGTCAATTTTTCACCATCTAATGAAACAACTTCCTTTCTCAGGGCAATTATTTTCTCTCTTTACATATTGCCCTCAAAATGAGCAATAAATTTCCAAAACTTCATATAAGCTTTCTTTTGTAGTGTTTTCTCATAGAGTAAAGCAGGAAACAAGAAGAGAAGAGAGCTTTTCTGCATAAACGGAATGATTGACGTTTTTGGTGTCTACATGCCTCTATACTTTGTTCTTCTAGCTTTGATACTTATATTAGATGAGTGTCTTGGTACAGAATGGCTGCTACATAAGGCCATAAATTATTACTAAGGAAGAATATTACAAGATACTGATTGATAATGAATAACAAACCGAGTAACTATATGCATGAGAAGTTTGCGCATTGTGAAACAGACTGATCTATCATAAGTAAATTTTTCATTGTCAAGTTTGCATACGCAAACGGATAAGCTGTTTTATTTTGATAATATGTGTGAATAGAAAGGTTTCAACTGTTGGTGTGATCATGAGCAGCAATTTTTCTGGAAATATTGCCAAATTGAAAAACTTATCATTTTAGTAAACCTGTCATTGGAAAATTATTTTTTGATACATCATATTAAGTAACTTAAATTAGCAGTGCTTATTGCCTTAAATGTAGCTACAAATGCTGCTGTTAACAAACTAATCTTCTGAATTTCTGTAACTTACACCTGCCAAATAGTGTGGGACATAAGTGTTGACTGATTTGAGTTCAATCGTTTTTGGTCAGACCGGAGGGTATTTGCGTCGGCGTTGAAAAATACCTACCGGAAAGTATTCGACAGCATAAATTGTTCTACGTTAGTCTGTGTCGTCAATCAATATCTTTACTGATATAGAGAAAAGTTTATGTTTTGTCACTATACGTATGCAACTAAACCACCGCAGTATCTGGATAAATTGGAAGTAAAACAGTTTTATTACTTCATGTGGCTGAATTCTTTCCCAAAGACTAAGTTAACCTATGAAGCATAATACTTAACTACAGTTGTTTAGTTACTTTTTTCAGCTAAAAAGTCAGGTTGACAAAAATTCATTAAGTTTTGGCGAACAAACCGTTGATATAAAAATATTTCTTACTTGTCTTTAAGTCAACAGATCAATAACAAATGTAAACAAACTCATTTTATGTAAAAAATAATTCAAACATTCAGACGAAAGTCCAAGATTTAGTAAATTTAATTTGGACAAACCCAGTTAGAATAGACTTCAATCAGTTATGTCTTCACAATAGGTCATAATAACTTTACTGTTCGTCACGCTATGTACCATTTTATAAAGAACGATTTGAACATAAGCTCACAATAATATTTCAAAAATAGATGTTTTATTTAGAACTCTCATAGTTCACTTAAACACACTACAGAAGAAGTTAAGAAAAACGAGGCAGCTGGATACTAAGTCTGTAATAATAAATTAGTCGGAACTAGTAAACAGTAAGACACTAGACACAGATTTAGTAAGAATTCTTTATTATATTTCCTGCTCATATCTAACTTTAACCTAGTCTTATAAAATAACAGATGAAATGAGAATTCGCAATTTAAAAACGTTTGAATTATTCACTTAGACCGCGAGATGTTGATATGCTTAACATGGTTGACTTAAAGGAAATACTACAAATTCAAAAATTCCGTTGAATTGAAAGCTTTCAAAGTGATATACAGTCTGCAGCGCGTGCTACATTTATGATAATCTAGTTGTATGTAGTTTCTAACATTCAGATTGAACCACTTGAATTAGTCTATATGATCTGGATACACTAATTGCCTTTTATACAGAAAAGCCAGTTACCTAACATTTCTACTTACAAAATCTACTATGTTTGAAAATTGAAAAAGAGGAACCATCTATTAGTCTATTTCTGTAAATGCAAGTTAACATCATGATAAACAAAAGAATGAAATGATGTTCACTCATACTTAGTCTTAATAAAACAATCAGATGATAATCCAATTTCAGTTGCAAACAGGGTTTTTATATGGAATATGTAAAGGAATAGTAGCTGGTCACTCCTGTTATGTGAAAGTATGTAAAGTTGAACATTTCCTTCAACTGAACAATCATACATTAAATTCATGTACAATAAATACAGAAAACCTTGTGTCAGGTAACGGAATATGTCAATGTTTTAAAAAATTGAAGATGAAAAGTTTGATATACCTGCCACTGAATGATATGAGTGAAAAAGATTATTTTTCTTAGAGTAGAATCTTAAAGTCATAACAGTCATTTCATGAAGTACTGAAGTGAAACTTAGTATCATTACTAGCTGGTGGTAGTTTCAAGAGTACTTAAGATGCAAAATACATGGAAGATGAGGTAGCAGCCATTATTTAAACAATGTGGCACAAAAGACTGGATTTCAACGAAAATGTAAATTCGACGTCTTTTAAAATATACTTTTACTCCAATTTTTTTCAATATTGTGTTCTAAAGGTGAACTGTCTTCCTTGAAGGGCATGGCAAGACATACCTTTTCAGTGTTTGGCTGACGGCTATTTCTAAGCTTCAGTTTCTTTTTGCGACTCTTATTTAATGTGACCTATTCATTTAATATTACCAGCCATCCTTCATGGACTCAAATCGTTGATTAGGAGAGTCAAATAATGTTTTTACTAAGTAAGTACACTCAACTTTTAAAGTTCTTTTACAACTTTGCTTTTGATTCCTTTAAGAGTGAATTAAAAGCATTTTGCCAATTCAATATGCGATGGTCTTCGGGTAATCCCTTTCCAATTTATTAACGAAATCTCAATGAAGCAGGATAATGACTATTCACACTATAAAAAGATAATAGTTACCTGCGTAGCCCGCTGAGCTTCACTACAGTTTTATTAGTGTTTAATCGTATCCTGTTTTAGTCTCTGTTAGCTTAAAGTGAATAAAATTAGTATCAATCACTCCATTATAACGAACTTTCATTCTGGACTAATAATGTTACTCTTATTAACTGATAAGCTGCATTCAAATTTCGCTGTTATCAGTAACAGCTTTAAATTATTGTGTCCTTGAAAGAAGTAACAAACAGGTAAGAACACATTTCATAAAGCAAAAGCTTCCACATGCATTGTTTTCCCCTTTATTAATTTGTCATGAAGAATTTGTGGTTCGCATCCAACCTTCAACTTCAGTTTGCAATATCCAGGTACACTAAGTGCAAAAACTTACTTATGGACTACCAAATTGATTTATACCCACAAATAATATATTACTGAGTGACACGAATAGTTCTATACCCAGTACATCAATCAGCAGTGTCCACTATCCAGACAAAGGGGTTTATGAATACTGGAAAGCCATTTCCCCTTTGAGTAGTTTAGAACTACTCATGTCAGTTCGTAGTAAATTGCGCACAGCTTCATTCTTATAGTCTTGACACAAGTTTTGATTTCAAGCAGATCACATTATTTAATCTAAATATTTTGAATTCCCTTGGAAATCATGATGAAATTTCGCACCTAGCTTATATGAAGGAAAATTGGTGGTCGTATTTTCACACCCTGTGTTAGAATTTACTCTTGTTCCGCTCACAGTTATAATCTCCCATTTTATTTATGATCACAATCAAAACTTTAAACAGACTAATCTAAATAGAATAGCTAAAAATGGAATTTCATCTAAAAACCTTTTTTTCGGGTTGGAAAAATAATTTAGTTGCCAACTGACAAATCAATTACCCATCTTAATCATGATGCTTGAAGGTGAATTGTAGTGCAGTAATGTATATCTGTACACATACACATATATGACCTTATTTCCCTAAGGAAAGAACAGGGAAAAATTATCATTTTTATATTTTTTTCTCAATGCAAAGTTCAAACTCAACATATCTGTTTCTGCCTAAAAGGACTTGAAGAATAGTGAGTCAACAAAAGCGGAACATATGACAGCTGATAATCTGGATATAAGTTAGATAAATTTTATTATTTTAGGTAATGAAAATAGTGTATTATTAACAGAAAATGTAAAGATAACTAAAATCAACTAAACTGCATCCACAGCCTAAGGTAGTTTGAAATTGTTTTTCATTACAATTTAATATTAGGGTAAAAACAGTAAATAAAGGTGATAAATAAAAGCTGTTCTCTTCTATTCTACAGGTTTATAGTGATGCCGTTAAATCAAAATCCAGTGAGTATCCCCAAAGAATCGGCGGATATATTCACTTATGCATATAGATCCCTATGTTTGTGCCAAAAATGAAAAATTACTCACTTCCTGGTCACGTAACCTATCCTACTTAGCGGTTCCTTCGCAGTTAAAAGCCTTTTTTGAACTATGTAATATATTGACTGCTGAAATTCACTAAGTTTACGGGATTACATACTGGCTTTGTTTCATTCCTAATAATATTTAATTTCTCTTACATACCCAATGATGCAAAAATGATTCTCTCACATCTCTTGATTTTCTCATTTAATAGATAAACGTAATCATAATGATAGTTGACGTTATATGAATGACTACACTTTGTCTGCTACGCTTTCACCATCTGTAAATAAAAATCAAAGCGTCAATGAGATTAAAGTCTAGACTTTTGAAAACCAGCTGTTATGAGCATATGAAAATGGAAATTACTTCCCGGAGTGTGGTGCATTCATACTACGTCTTCTTGAAGTTATGTGCTATCCTTCACACTTTTATGAATTATCCCTCAAATACAATGAGTAATTATTTCGTTGACCTGAGACAATGATTAGTTTTGAAACAAATAGAGCTTTTGCTTGTACAGTACATAGAAATGAAATTTGCTTTGTAACTGCAAAGAACATAGATCTGATTCAAAATAAAAATAAGACGTAAAATTTCTATAGTAATATCTGCCCATAACCAGATTTGAGGGCTTGATCCTCATTCATTTCCCCTTTCTGCCGGACTCAGGTCTGGTATTCCGTTACACAGCATCCATGCCAATGTGTATGCACGTTGATCATGAGATATGCATATGTGTATATGTGTGTATTACTCATGTATATCCTTATATATATATGTGTACAACCGTGTGTCATATATGCGTATATGCATGCGTCTGTTTGCATGTATATATACGTGGTATATATAAGTGTGCATATGTGTATATGTACGTTTTCTCGTGGTTTCGTGAGTACATGTTCAGCATACTTGCTAACCATCTATACATATGTGGATGCGTGGAGTTCATGAGATGCACATATATGTAGATATGTGTAGTATTCATATATATCTTTATGTGTATATAGGCGCGTGCCATATGTGCGTATATGCATGTTTCTATGTATATGTAAGTGATATATATGAGTATGCATATGTCTATGTATGTGGACTCTTGTGTTGCTCTATGTCCGCGTATGGTATACTTGGTGCCTATACGTATATTGATGGTAAATATGACGTATATATGTATATATATACCTATATGTACATGTGCATGCATGTGTGCATATGCAAGTATGTATGTGTATATATATGTGAGTAAGCCATCAGTGGATTTGTCCATCCGCCAGTAGATTCGGGTGTAGTCCGCCGCGTTTTGGCGCCTGCGGCGCCAGCCGGTTAAGTAGTTCACTAGTTACTGGCCGGTCCTAAGCCCCCATAAAGAGGGAAGGTTGGGCATAGGGCTAGCAACCCTACCCAACCGCTAAGCAAACTTCAAAGCACAAACAAAATATAAAAAATAAAAACAAAATTATTCCTCGCTGGAGTCGGAGAGGCGAAATGATGCCGGTTAGTGAAAGCCTTCGGGAAGCCAATTGGCCGATGTGTCTTCTCTCGATGAAAGCGAAAGTAAACGTGGGGACATGGAATGCCCACACCATGTTTGAACCCAGCAAGGCAGCCCAGATTGCAAACGAGATGAAGAGGTATCACACTGAAGTGCTTGGAATTTGCGAAAGCAGATGGAATGGAAGTGGACTCTCCAAACTGTCAACTGGAGAATCAATAATCTACTCCGACACTGTCACCCAGACGACAACCACGAGCACACTGAGCTATGGAGTGGCTATCATGATGTCCTCAAGAGCATCGAAGGCTCTCATGTAGTGGGAACTAATCTTTTCCAGCATCAGGATCATGACAGCAAGCTTCAACTCAAAAGGAAGGAAGGAAGGTCACAATCATACAATGCTATTCACCTACAAATAATGCAGAGCAAGAGAAAAAGGAGGAATTCTACAGACAGCAGCAATCAACACTCAGCAAGATACCGCCTCAGTTGGCGATATCGAAATTCTAATAGGTGACATGAATGCCAAACTGGGAGTGGACAACATAAAAAAAGAACTAACCATGGTCGAGAAGCGCAGATTTGCAGATTTCTGTGCATTCAACGATTTGATTATTGGAGGCACTGTGTTCAAGCACAAGGATGTCCACAAAACGACATGGATTTGGTTTCACCAGATGCATGCACTAAAAATCAGATCGACTTCATCTCAATCTCAAGAAAGTGGAGACGCAGTCTACTTGACATAAGGTCGAGAAGAGGAGCAGATGTAGGTTCAGACCACTATTTAGTGCAAAGGACCTTCCAAATCAAGTTAAAAGCCTTCAAGGAAGTTGGTGATAGACCACAGTTCAAATACAACACTCGGAAACTGAAGGACGAAACTACAAAGAAAATCTTCACGGCAGCCATCAAGACAAAGTGGGAGATATCGAGCAACATACCTGAAGAAACCTGTGTGGATGAGCACTCGAACTCTTTGAAAGAGATATGGAAAGAAACCTATATAATCGTATTAGAAAGGAAGAGGAAAGAAGAAAAGGAATGGATCTCGACAGACACATGGAAGCTGATAGAGGGGGAGAGGAGAATAGTGATGGTGAAGCAGAAGATAAACCAGTGCAAGGATGCTCAACGACAAGAGGAACTGAGTACAATGTATAAAACACTGGACAAAGAAGTGAAGTGTACAAGCAAAAACAAAAGATACTTCTACGACACACTGGCAAGTGAAGCATGACTGGCTGCAGGTAGGAGAGACTGAGAACTGACAACACTGTATCAAATAACCAGGTCACTCACTATCTGGTAGGGAGGAGATCAACACTGATGAAGCCAATAAAACATGATGAAGGAAATCTAGTTACCAAAGAAGAGAGACAAAGGAAACGATGGTCTGACCACTTCAAAAAGCTCTTGAATCAACCACCACCATCATCTGCACTTCGTCCCGAAATACCACCTGCAGCGTAGTCACAGAACAACCATTGAACACAAGCCCTCGAACGAAGGTCGAAGTGCTGAGTCCCATAAAGCTACTGAAATGCTGGAAAGCAGAAGGACCAGATGGAATCCCACCAGAAGCACTGAGAACAGATGCAGAGACAACAGTGGACATGCTCACACCACTATTTCAGAAGGTCTGGATGGAAGGAAGGGATGGTACCTGACTATTGGAAGAAGAGCTAACTTTTCAAACTCCCGAGGAAGGAAGACCTAAGTGTTTGCATGAACTGGCGTGGAATCATGCTCCTGTCCACCCAAAGCAAGCAAAATATTATACCGCATCATCTTGGAGGGACTGAAGATTGAGCTGGATTCAAAAGTACGACTGGAACAGGCTGGTTAGCTGGCTTCAGGAAGTACAAATCATGTGCACATCAATTTGCAACGCTACACTATGCATCATCATAGAACGGAGTCTAGAATGGCAGTCAACTCTCTACCTTACCTCAACTTCATCGATTTTGAAAAGGCCTTAGACAGCGTCGACCGACAAGTAATTTGACAAGCAGTTGCTTCAACACTACGGAATCTCACAAACCTTTATCAAACTCATTCAGCAGCTGTATGCTACATGATGAGGCTACATGCCAAGTGATTGACAATGGGAAGCTCAGTGATGCATTTGAAGTGAAGACGGGAGTAAACAAGGCTGTCTACTAATAATGGTCATCTTCCTGATTGTGGTCGACTCGACTGGATCATGGAACAAACAGTGAGGGGCGAGAAGAGTGAGATACGCTGGGCTGCAGAAAAGAACCTAGAAGATTTAGATTTCGCCGATCACTTATGTCTTATGTCACACGAACTTGAAGATGTACAGGCGAAAAGTAACAAGTTGGCAGAAAAGGCAAGTCAGCGAAGACAGGATTTCAGGTTAACGTAGAGAAGACGGAGGTGATGAAGATACCTAACCAACAACACCACCATAAACAACAACAAACTCAAATCATCAACGGGAGAAACTTGAAGGAAGTAGCCTCCTTCACCTATCTAGGCAGTACTGTTTCAACAACAGGTGGCACAGACGAGGATGTCAATCCAGCCAGGATGGGAAAAGCAAGACAGGAGTTCATTAGCCTGAAACCAGTGTGGAGATCTTCTGCACTCAGCATAAGGTGTGAACAAGATGCGGATTTCCAACACCAACATCAAATCAGTGCTTCTATGTGATGGTTCAGAGACTTGACGCGTTACGAAAGGGATTTCCAACAAACTTCAGACATTCATCAACAACTGCTTACGTTGGCTCGTTACTGAAGATCAAATGTCCAGAATAATGAGAATAAACAACAAGGAACTCTGGCTGGCTGGCAACGATGCAACCAAGAACCTATCGCTGAACAAATATGCTTTGGAAGGCAGTGGAGATGGATGGAATTGGGCATACACTGAGGGGGCCGACTGCGAACATCAAGTGCCAAGCCCTGGATTGGAAGCTAGATGGGAAGCGACAAGCTGGGCGTCCGAGGTGAGGGTGACATGTAGGAGATCTTGCAAGGAGGAAATGAGAACTTCCATTTTATTAAGAAGAACCCAACATAGCTTTTATATGCCATGCTAGCTAAAGTAATGTATAGAAAATGATTCTTGCATAAAACGGTTCGAATACATCCACCTTACATACTTTCAGTAAGGAAGATTGGTGGGAATGAAAGTAGACAATATTAAGATTGATATACAAAGGATTCTTATTAAAAAACAAAAAATAAATTATGACAGCAGAGGATGTCGAGAACTGTGATGTTAGGCCACACGAGAAGGCTTAGTGACTAAGTACGTATTACCTTTACATACCTTTTCCCTTGAATGATTATAGGCATTACACTTAATAGTCAATTAATGTTTGCATATATAGGTTGTTCACTCCTCTATTGCTGCAATATAACTAGAGAGAGGTCAGTTCATTGAATCAGTTCTGAAATTTATCTATAGGTGATAAAATAAGTATAATTGAATTAAGCAGGTGAGATCCATAAAATGATTTCCAAACAACTTCACATTGTATCCCAGAAAGCTTCTAAGACTCTACAGATCCTTCTTTCCTGGCTGAGTGATCTGCAAATTGGTTCGTCAGCAAAGAAGGTAGCTGCTGACCTGTCAGAGTAATAAAGCATTATTTTAACAAGTAAAGGGTTTACATCTTCACAGGATGGATTTTTAAAACAATCAAAGTGAACCCTGCATCTTTGCCTAAGAATATAAAATTTACTGAAGACTAATAAGCATAAATATATATCTAAATTTGATGCAGAATAAAACCCTAAGGGCTGAACTTTGGACCTTGTTATCCTTTTGGACTTCATATATTAACCTTCTCTACAAATTCTATCCAAACACACTTTTTATAATGTTGTTCCCATGGTGACACCTAGTAATGAGCCAGTGATTTACGTTGTACCAACAATGTGCTGTATCTTATACCCCAGGAAACTGTATTGTTTAGACCTACCAAAACTATACTTTTATATTCAGGGGGAAATATCTTTGAGGAGCACCTAAATGTTTCCACAGTAGCATTTTTTATACTGAATTAGAACAATTGTTAGAACAATTGAAACCAAGTTTCAAAATCACACCTGTTAACCGCCAGATCACTAGAAGATTTCTCAGTTCACTTTTTTACCTTCTACCTCATCAGCAGTTTGGCATTTTCTTTAGAGCTACCTAGATTCTTTCTAAAAGGACATAGCACTTTAGTGGAAAGAAATTTTTACCTACCACAAACCTTTAGGTACTGCATAGTTTCTAATAATTATACACGTCATCAACCGACAAATAAAGTTATTTTTAGATAATTTCCATTTCTTTGGGAAAAATGTATTCGAATAAACTCCCGTTATGCCGAAATCAATAACCTATCTTTCAAAAACTGTTCAACTAAACAGAAAAATTGTTTTACACTTTTTTTTACCAATATTTCCTAGTTAATTCGAAAATTTTGAATCAGTCATGTGATTACTAACTGAATAATTCCAAAATAGACTACCACAATAATACAAATAAATGAGTGAGGTGATAATCATCGTGAAAATAATGTTATTATCAGACTTCTTGAGTACACTGTACATTTGTGTACTACATAAGTATGAAACTACATGCAATCAGTTTTTGATTGTTTATTGAATTTTGTAGACCATTTTTTCAGTTGATAAAGTTGATCGAATCGATATTCAGTTTATCAATATACATTATCAATTTGTTTTATGTCAGTGAAACTGTAAAATGATAGGTTTATTTCAATCGAGATGTTATTCCCACTTTGTGAATAAAACAAGCATTTTGACATTGAATTCAATGAATAATACTGTCAGAGATGAAAATCTGTCCTGTTCTCCTTTCATAGTGAAGTGTACCTCGAACGAGTTGCTGTGATAAATAGGAAGTGCGAAATTGATTCAAGTAGTGAATCAATAAAGTACTACATTTTAGAATAGTTGTCGGGTAAAAATTGGATTCTAGGTTACTGGTAAATTAATAAAGTCTACTGCCTTCAAAGCAAAGTCTATGTACTTGTAATAGGAAATGTCTTCAGCATTAATCTGAGATACTGACTAAAATAAGGGTGTTACTGCGACACGGGATCCAGAAAATGGATCAGTAAAGTGATTAGGGGCGAAATAGTTGAGTAATACTAAGGACATTCTCAAAACAAATGAAGTAAGTAATTATGCACCTTCACTTTAAGAACAGACAGACAGTAAATTTTTTTAAGATTATGGAGACAGCCTATTAATGAGTACAAGTGGTGACGACAGACTGATTGTACAACCTGTTAATAATTTTCACGAAATAACTGCTATACCCTGCAGAATCAAAGTGAGGTTAGGTAGTAATGAAGTTATCAAAAGTATTCTATGACTACTATTTATATACATATACGGAAAATACATTATGTAAGTATCTGAATTATGCGCTGATTGTACATATTTGTTCACTTAGTCACCCAGGCTTCATATATTTAGGTGAGTGAACATCGAAACATATAAAACGTTTATTTACTTAGATTTTCCTTGATTTTATAGGAATATCTAGCCCAGTAAAAAAAAACATTACCGTTAGATGCTTTAGAAAATCGTATCACAATCAACATTTGATAAATATACTATTTATACGAAAAGTAGTTACAGTTATATCTGAATAAGAGTAGTATGAAGAGAAGCGAAATAAAAAGTCAAATACTTTCTCTTTCAACACGAAATAAATTTACCTTGTGCTTAAATTCACTTTCAGCCAAACAGGAAGCGGAATAATATAATTCACAGAATATAAATTTACAGTATGCGATTAGATATAGTCATAACATATTTTAAAAGTACTTTGAATATTCTCCCTCTATCACTAAGCAAATGAAGCACAGAATAAATATGTATTCTGAATACATTTTGTCTGGATACCGATGTACATGAAACTCAATAAAGATCCCCACCGCTCAGCTCATTGCATTATACGTGTTCAGTCCAAAATATATGGCTAACTACACAAAATAGCCTTCTCATATTCACACGTGTAATCTAAGTGAAATGCTACAATGTGCAGACTGGAATATATTTGACAGCTATGTTTTGAACGACACTATTGAAGGTGTGACATGCTACCTCAAGTTCTATCTGGATATATGTTGCCCCAGTGAAAAGTTTTTTCTTCACTTCGATCGTATATCTTCTCCTCAGCTTAAGAGGGTAAGAAGAGACAAAGAAAGACTACATAAAGTTAGTGATAATGCTTTTAGTCATCGACTGAAAGTTTTAATTAGGTTGGAAATTAAATATCTGAGTCTGCTATGTAACCACAAACTTTTGTTATGCAAAGACTGTTTCAAAATGTGGAAACTTTTTAAAGACCTCACTGGTAGCAAACACCTCAGTAAAGACGCACATGTTGACTTCTGTGCTTTAAGTAAGTTGTTTATAGCTCAACTACCTGTCCCATCACACTTTCTTAACATATGTTCACGGAGAAAGATGTCAAATGTCTCAAATCCATGAACCCTTAATGCAGTTCAGGTATGCATAGTATGTCAGACTTCACATTCACAAAGAGCACTGATATTTCATGCCATCCATTAGCTAACATTTTCAACAGATCGTTTTTAGAAAAAACATACCAGCTGCCTGTAAAGATGTCAAGATAGTCCCCATACTTAAGTCGGGGACTCCAGGCGCATGTCCAAAATTACATTCGATTGCAGTTATCCTTCCGTTCTTGAAGATAATGGAGAAGCTTTCAATACGTGTGCTCGAACCCTCACTGAGGGCTTTAGAAGACTCTAATCAATTCACATATGAAAGCAGAAGAAGCATTTTGGAAGCCGCCACTCTCTTACCTCACATTATTGTTTAAAATCTTGATAAAAGTGCCAAGTATGTTAGTTGTGTCTTTCTAGGCTATACTTCTGCGTTTGATTCTGTCTCAAGATATCTTTTGCTGGACAAATTAGACGGGACTCATACTGAGTCCTGGGTAACCAGCTGGCTGAATTCCCGTTTCTCTGAAAGGAGTCAATATACCGTTCACAGAGGGAAGTGCTTCACCCCATTGCTTACTTTGACTGGCGTTCCCTAGAGAGCCGTTCTTTCTCCCCATCTTTTCTCTTTCTTTCTGCATGACTTACCACCTTCAGCCAGTATCAACTTCATCAAATATGTTAATGACCTAACAGTTTCCACATCTGTCTCCTTTTCAGCATATTGCTCACAACTCAATTGTCTTCTATCTTCTGTTAGACGACGGTTTTCCGTGAATGACCTTATGCTTAATTCCTCAAAATGTCAGACCATAAATTTTAGTTTTAGGCGCGAACATAACAAACGTAAACAGCTTAGTTCTCAAGACCCCCGTTCTTAGGTCCAAGTTCATTATGGACTGATATTAGTTGGAAGGACATTGGAAACCCAGGATCGCTGCAAAGCCGTTTTGTCCTAGTATGAGGCCCCTAGCAGTGCGCACCCAAAACCCCACCCCACCAGAGGTCTAACCCGGGACCTTCGGGTTCCGTAACCAGGACGTTACCCCTGAGCAACTGGGTTGGACTCTAACCGTTCACATTTCTTACTACTGTCAGTTCATGATGAATCCCAAACTAAAGTCAATTGATAAACCCTCACAAACCTCCATACAGAATTAATTTAGCATTCATTGGTGACTTCCTTCGAGTGGTGGTTCCCGAAGTTCCTATGAGAAGTCATGACTAGTGGACTCAACCAACTCGAACATGAGCACATTAGATGTAGGTCGCTTTATATCATAAAGTGACAGGAGTAGGAAATGCGAACGATAGGGTCTCGATCCAGTGGAACAACGGTCACGCTCTGACCACGGAACCTGAAGGTCCTGAGTTCAATCCGTGGTGGGGCGGGTTCATGGATGAGCACTGCTGAGGAGCCATATAGTAGGACGAAGCAGCTGTCCAGTGCTCCCCAGGTTACCAATATTCCTTCAACTGATGTAAGTCCATGGTGAATTCCAACCTAAAACAAATTAATAAACCTTCACAAACTTCCAGATAGATGCCTGTTCTACTGATAGTTGTGCATTAGAGAATGTCACAAGTGTGATCTATCTCGGTGTGTGTTTTTCTTCGGTCTTCCCATATCTTACTAATTTCCAAAAGAATTTTCCGCCTAACCTTCCATATTAGTAAGTTCAGAGTATATGTTATAACTCAGCCTCTCGTCTTGTGTTTTGTAAACTCCTGCATCTCCCCTGTTCTCCTCTATTTTTCTTTATTTTTCCCGGGTTGCTGAAAAAGGACTGTGCTATAGGGCGTAGAACTTCGAAGATTGTCAGCAGAACGACTGCTAGACCTTCTAGTTGAAACAGTCGTGGACAAACATATCAACTCATATAAACATCTGAAAGGAGTTATTTTATCAGATGACCAGTATCCTCTTCACTCGAAGCTCTCTGCATATCGATCATCTGATAAGACAAAGAGCAAGTACACAATATTTTATGCACGCACTACAAAATATAAAAGCTCTACAATACCGCATTTAGCTCGTCTTCTGTGCAGTGAAGAAAGCATTAGAAATGAACCAACCAATCAATTTATGCTTTGAAAGCAAACTAATTGATGATGGGCATGTTACTATTTGCGTATTATGAACTTAATTGATAATGCGATTGTCTATTTTAATTAACTGTACATTTTGAAGAAAGTTGTAGTCAGTGAATATTTTTATCTTTTTTTCTCTATGTAATTTATACTTAATTCATTTTACTGTGTATACATGTACACTATTTCTGTCCAATTAATGCTATAATACATGCTGAAAATTCTGTATTCTCAAAATAGGTTTCAGAATAAAGCCATTATTATCATTATTATTAGACGCAATATTTGTACACTAAAAAACAAAGATCTTGTTAAGTGAGTTTGAAAAGCGGCAAATTATGCACTGTCAACTTATATGCGAAGACTGCAGAATTTTAGATAATTATTAGGTTAAGAGAATATTGAATGTCAAACGCCATCATTTATAGTTATTAAAAAGAAGAAAGAATAAAGCCTCACCGAAAAACATTTTGAATATAAATAAGATTATGAGTCCAGCATCCGATTAGTAGAAACTGCCGTACCTTTACACTCTCCCAAATACATACAACATGTCCTCATCAATTTCACATCCCACTGCATCTACCAATTCAAATGTACAAGTGGTGATGGATATATAGGAAGGACTCATAGATCCATGCAAGTAAGAGCCTCAAAGCAAATTCCAAGTTGGCTTCAGAGGCAAACTGAACCGCCTTAACCCATAAACACTGACAGCAGACGTCCAAGTTCTTCACTTGAGGAACATATTGTTGACACCGGTCACAGAAGTGCCACTCTGTGTTAGGCATGGATCCAGAAATTTGTCGAGGCCTTAGCTATTAGGAAGTGTAAACCACTTCTGTGTATATAAAGCAGTTTGTTATCTCACTAAACCCCTCTTTGTGAATTCAACTCGATGTACTATTATTTTCGTTCCATTGATTTTCATTGTTACTTGATCTTTAATTCAGCCCTCTTTATATGACCTCTCTTCATTTTCTCATCCCTTAAATTTATAAATTTTCTTTTGAGTACCTATGAAAGTGTATGTAATCAGATTTTCCGAAAAGTCCTGCGCAAATAAATCACACGATTCAGAAAATATACTTCTTGATGTTGGTTTGATGTTCTTTGACCCTTGATATTTTGTAGATACGACAAAATATCAAAGCTCAGAGAACACTGAACCACCACCATCCTCATTCCATCATTTCAATATTTACGTCTTATCGTTCTGTCAAAGATTACGATAGAAAATCTAAACAAAACCAGGGTAAATAAATGAAATCTTAGAACAGACTATTACAGATAATGATATACAGTTATATGAAGTCATTGTAGGAAGAATAATGAGTTATGTCAGTTCCAACTCTATGAGGAACCAGAAGAGAACAAGCCAATGCACAAGCTTTACTGACGCACAAAGTCTGACTTCAGAGTCTTCATGAGTTCACCGAAAGTAAAATACTCCTGGTTATTTGGAAGAGTAGTAAGCTGACAGTTTTTTACCTCATCATCTGGTTTAATACGAAAAGGGCATCTTCCCTCGGCAAATGAAGGTACTGGATAGAGAGTATATTACTATGCCATTTAGTCCAGTGTTTTATCCTTATTCAGATTTCATTCAATAGTGAGGAGCAGAAGACAGTTTCAAGAAACATATGGAGTAGAGCATTCGAAATACGAACAGCTTTAACATATTTAGTTACTGAGGAAACGTCTTGGAAAATACGAAAGAATAGAGTTCAACCAAAACAACTCCTTGAATGATAGTTTGACAAGGTGATATGAAAATAAAGGAAATGAATCAGCCACCGAGGGCTTTACTTTAAAGTGATAACTACTTTTTAAGTATTACATTATCCTTATAAAATTTCTTTTAGTTTGTTCTTTAAAGGACTATGCTTTTTTGTTGACAGAACAAGTTTATATCAGTCTGCAGGTTTTTCAACAAACAGATGAAATACACGCAATCCTTTGCTATCGGGAAAATTCTACAGAAACAAAGAGAAAATGCAAATCTGATAACTGGAAGAGATAGGAAGAGAAAGCCAAGTTTATAGAAGTATATGTTTGTCATTTTACGGGATTGTTTATCCAGATGACAAATGTGAACCTCTTTTTTTTCTAAGCATTCTACAGGTAATTCCTGAAAAATTGAAAGTTACGAACACTCAAAACTTTGTTTAGAATTGAAGATGAACCATCTACTGGAGAATATAATCAACATCGATATTTAATGAAAACAAAATAGTCAGTTTTATGAAAGCTACTTAGATAGGATGATAGACTCGTAAGTAGTGTACATCTTAGTAATTAATCTGAATAGTTCAACTTAATGAGCTGAATTTTCACTGATATTCAAATGATAATTTTGGCCTTTTATAACTGAAGTCCATATCTGGTGTTTAGGTTACTCTGAAATGGCTAGAGAAATCTACATATCAAATGGAGTGGTCGATAACTATTCATATTGTTGAGTAGTGTATTTCGTATAGCTGCTTATTGTTTGGTGTGAAAGGAAAAAATTTTCTGTTTATTTGTAGTCTAGAAGTTTACTGCTTCGTCAAAATTAAATGAAAAGAAATTTTAAAAAATCTGACTGTTTACAAAGCAATGTATTTGATAACTAGCATTAGCAGCATTTTAAGTTTAAACAAACTCGTAGACAGTAGGCAAAATCACTTATGAATTAAACCCCTATCTCTAAATATTTATCAATCAAGTTTATTTCCCTTGAAGCAGAGACCCTTTATAAAAATTAAACTTGGACTGAGTGTATATATTGAGCAGTGATCTAAGAGAGTCATGAAGTGAAGAATTTTGAAAAATGCTGAGAGTGAGTTTTATCAAACATCTGAAATCCCCTTATCTAAGGTGAAGCGAACATCACCAATGTGAAATGTTCTCAACTGAGGTATTGTTGTTCAAGTGTACATTCTTCCGTCTGATATGACGACACATCAACCCTCTGAGTACGCAACATTAGTTCTTACAATCAATTATGAAACAGTGAATGGTTCTTGAGATTGCAACGTTTTTTTACCACTGTTTTGCAGTAACTCCGATTAACAGAATGATCTCCAGTTTTCTTTCATTTTAAAAAGCTGATGGGATTAATAATGAAGTCCAGGACTGCAAAAACTTCATATACAAAATGGAAAATCGTGACGTTCCACTTTAAATTGTTCACTGAACTGGGGGTGATGAAAAACAACCACCGTAAAGAATATCAATTTCACTGATGACTCTGTCGTATATATTTATTGCATGTCCTATCCACCTGCACACATTTTATAAACAGCAGTATGGAGATGGCATTATTTGTAAAGCTAAGTTAAAGCTCTCGGCTGCATAATCATTAATGTTTTTGCTTTGCTTCCAACCTAGTTATTTATTCAGTTTGTCTGCTCTAGGGGATAACACAGTTCTATGTGTTAATAATACTTCTAAGTCACTGGTCAGACAATAACATTTAACTTAGAAACTAAGTATTTCCAAATCAGACTTCGTATCAGTATTCACAGGGTAGCTGTTTTGAATATCACATAACTTTTGGATCATTGGACTTAATTCTTATCTTTAAAAATAGCTTATTTATTGTTTACTTGATATGTATTTTCTTTGAATATTAACTTCGGATACATTCTGAATGAACATTTCCACAGTTCTTCAGTAGACAGTTCAAACTAGTACATCACATAATCATTTCGTTTTCATAGTAAAATCATTATTCAGTTAGCAATTGGGTTCGACATCTGTCATACTGAGCTAGTAACCTGGAATCTGATTGTCCAAGTTTTGTTTACATCATTTAAAGAAAACATGAAGAATTCAGGGAGATTCCAAAGAGTGAAAAATATAGATTGACTGCATCTCAAGTTTGGCATCATATGAATCACAAACTTTTGTACCAAAATAAAGTTTTAAACACCAACTTATTCCCCTAATTTGATTTCTCTGCTTCAGCAAACGAAGATTTTTCAACCACGTTCTGTACACAAGGAAGTTTTTACCACAGCCTATGGGTTTAACTCATGAAACACTTACTTTACCATGGCATTACTGAGACCATGTTTTACTGATATCAATGAATGAGTTACAGACCTACCGAATATTTTTGAACAACCCAATCCATGAAACTGGAAGGAAGCATTTCATTCCTACTTCCACAAACACTGGCAAAATTATCGATTATGGCATCCAGAAATGTCCACCGAATTTACTTCTGATTCACCGTAGATAAATAAGCAGGTATACACTATTTGACTGTTTTCAGATATCTATGTCAAAAGTACTCAATGTTTCAAAGCTACTGCAATATGTTGATCATTACTTTCACCTAATAGGGGGTTTATAATTATGTTATGAGGAAAAACACGAAGCCAAATCACAGATATCGACAATTTCTCCTCTTCTTCTCTCCAAATCGATATTTGTAGAGTGTCTAATAAGCGTTTTTTGGTAAAAAGCAAACTGCTTAACATTTTCATACGACTGTTTATTTCAAAAATCCATTTCTCACACTTACGAAATATCAAGTCTACGAAACAACAAAAAGGAACAAGTTTCCGCTTGAAATGCAGCTACTTTCAGTTTTAAAAGCCTGAAATACAGTACGGCTTCAAAATTGATGATACGGTATAAAAGGAAAACTGAAGTACATTATTTAGAAGCTTTCTCGTAAGTCTCGATCCATTCATTTAGAAATTATTTCCAACTGAGCATTGTATTTAATTAACCTCGCCTGGTTAACTAGTTTACTAGTTACTAGCCGGTCCTAAGCCCGGGTAAAGAGGGAAGGTTGGGCATAGGGCTAGCAACCCTACCCCGTAAAACAAATCTAACCGCTAAAGAAACTTCAAAGCACAAACAAAATATAAAAAATGAAAACAAACTTATTCCCCGCTGGAATCGGAGAGGCGAAATGACGCCAGTTGGTGAAAGCCTTCGGGAAGCCAATTGGCCGATGTGTCTTCTCTCGATGAAAGCGAAAGTAAACGTGGGGACATGGAATGTCCGCACGATGTTTGAACCCAGTAAGGCAGCCCAGATTGCAAAGGAGATGAGAAGGTATAACATCGAAGTGCTTGGGATTTGCGAAAGCAGATGGAATGGGAGTGGACTCTCCAAACTGTCAACTGGAGAATCAATAATCTACTCCGGTCACCCAGACGCCAACCACGAGCACACTGAGGGAGTGGCTATCATGATGTCCTCAAGAGCATCGAAGGCTCTCATGCAGTGGGAACCAATCTCCTCCAGGATCATGTCAGCAAGATTCAACTCAAAAGGAAGAAAGGTCACAATCATACAATGTTATGCACCTACAAATAATGCAGAGCAAGAGAAAAAGGAGGAATTCTACAGACAACTTCAGTCAACACTGGACAAGACGTCAGTTGGCGATATCAAAATTCTAATGGGCGACATGAATGCCAAACTGGGAGGGGACAACACGGGAAGAGAACTAACCATGGGTCGAGAGGCGCTAGGTGAAATGAATGAGAATGGAGAATTGTTTGCAGAATTCTGTGCATTCAACGATTTGGTGATTGGAGGCAGTGTGTTCAGGCACAAGGATATCCACAAAGCGACATGGATTTCACCAGATGGACACACTAAAAACCAAATCGACTTTATCTCAATCTCAAGAAAATGGAGACGCAGTCTACTTAACACAAGGTCAAGAAGAGGAGCAGATGTAGGTTCAGACCACTATCTAGTGCAAGGAACCTTCGAAATCAAGTTAAAAGCCTTCAAGGAAGCTGGTGATAGACCTCAATTCAAGTACAACACTCGGAAACTGAAGGATGAAACTACAAAGGAGATCTTCAAAGCAGCCATCAAGACAAAATGGGAGACGTCGAGGGACATCCCTGAAGAAACCTGTGTAGAAGAACACTGGAAGTCTTTGAAAGCTATGTGGAAAGAAACCTGCACAACAGTATTAGGAAGGAAGAAGAAAGAAGACAAGGAATGGATCTCGACGGATACCTGGAAGCTGATAGAGGAGAGGAGGATGGTGAAGCAGAAGATAAACCAGTGCAAGGATGCTCAACGACAAGAGGAACTGAGCACAATGTATAAAACACTGGATAAAGAAGTGAAGAAGAGTGCACGCAAAGACAAACGACACTTCTACGACACACTGGCAAGTGAAGCAGAACAGGCTGCAGGTAAGAGAGACCTGACGACATTGTATCAAATAACCAGGTTGCTATCAGGGAAGAGACCAACACAGATGAAACCAATAAAAGATGAAGAAGGAAATTTAATTACAAAAGAAGAGAAACAGAGGAAACGATGGGCCGACCACTTCAAGAAGCTCTTGAATCGACCACCACCTGCACTTCGTCCAGAAATACCACCTGCAGCCGCTGAATTACAAGTGAACATAAATCCCCCAACGAAAATGGAAGTCCTGAACGCCATAAAGCTACTGAAATGCGGGAAAGCAGCAGGACCAGATGGAATACCGCCAGAAGCACTGAGAACAGATGCAGAGACAACAGCGGACATGCTCACACCACTATTGCAGAAGGTGTGGAGGGAAGAGAAGGTACCTGACGATTGGAAGAAGGGTTACCTTGTCAAACTGCCGAAGAAGGGAGACCTCAGTGCTTGCAAGAACTGGCGAGGAATCACTCTCCTATCCACCCCAAGTAAAATATTAAGCCGCATCATCCTGGAGAGGCTTAAAGACGCACTGGATTCAAAACTGCGACCGGAACAGGCAGGCTTCAGGAAGTACAAATCATGTGCTGACCAAATTGCAACGCTTCGTATCATCATAGAACAGAGCGTAGAATGGCAATCAGCTCTATACCTCAACTTCATCGACTTTGAGAAGGCCTTTGACAGCGTCGACCGAGAAGTAATTTGGAAACTGCTTCAATACTACGGAGTACCGCAAACCTTTATCCGCCTCATTCAACAACTATATGAAGATGCCACATGCCAAGTAATCCACAATGGGAAGCTCAGTGATGCCTTTGAAGTGAAGACAGGAGTGAAACAAGGTTGCCTACTATCCCCCATGATATTCCTAATTGTGGTGGACTGGATCATGCAGCAAACAGTAGGCAGCGAGAAGAGGGGGATACACTGGACGACGGAAAAGAACCTAGAAGACTTGGATTTCGCCGATGACTTATGCCTAATGTCACATAAACTTGAAGATCTGCAGGCAAAAACTAACAAGTTGACAGAGGAGGCAGCTAAGACGGGACTTCAGGTGAATATAGAGAAGACAGAAGTGATGAAGATACCGCACACCACCACCATCAACAACAACAACAAACTCCAATCACCGTCAACGGTAGAAACTTGAAGGAAGTAACCTCCTTCACTTATCTAGGAAGCACTGTTTCAACTACAGGCGGGACGGACGAGGACGTCAAAGTCAGAATCGGAAAAGCAAGACAGGCATTCATTAGCCTGAAACCAGTGTGGAGATCTTCTGCACTCAGCATGCGGAACAAGATACGGATTTTCAACACCAACGTCAAGTCAGTGCTCTTGTATGGCTCAGAGACTTGGCGCGTCACGAAAGGCATTTCCAATAAACTACAGACATTCATCAACAACTGCTTACGCTCGCTGCTGAAGATCAGATGGCCAGAAAAAATAAGCAACAAGGAACTCTGGGAACGAACCAACCAAGAACCTATCACGCAACAAATATGCAGGAAGAAGTGGAGATGGATTGGGCATACACTGAGAAGGCCGACTGAGGACATCACGCGTCAGGCCCTCGAGTGGAATCCCCATGGGAAGCGACGAGTTGGACGTCCGAGGGTGACATGGAGGAGGTCGTGCGAGGAGGAAATGAGAGCTTCTGGGCTGTCGTGGAACCAGGTTCAAAAGATCTCAGAGAACAGAGGTCACTGGAGGCGTGCTACTGAAGCCCTATGTTCCACTAGGAACCCAAGGGACTAATAATAATAATAATAATTGTATTTAATTGAAATTTCGTCTAATGTTCATTTCTTATGAACACAGTAGGGCGCACCTGGTGGGCGTGAGGACAAATACTCAACGATGACATTGAGTGATTGCCGCACTATGTCGTGAACTGACAGGAGTTGTAAATATGGACTATTGGATTCCGATCCAGTGGCTTAATAGTAACATGCTGGCCATGGAACCTGGAGGTCCTGGGTTCGATCCTCAGTGGGTGATTTCATGAGTGCGTACAGCTGAGGTGTCCCATATGGGGACAAAACAGATGTCAAGTAATCCTGGGTTTCAAATGTTCCTCCAACTGATGTCAGTCCATGATGAATGCCAACTTGAAAAATTAACACAAAATGCCAGAATACGCCAAACAGATCCTATTTGTACATTACTTTGTTACGGTTAGAAAAAGTCATAGGTTACCTTTAAAAATCGTTTTCTCGTCTAAAAATATTTAACGGTTGATTTAAATATGCAGCAATATTTTAGTTTAAAAAATCCTCAGTTATCACTTTTGTGCCATTTTAGTCCTATATTTGCATACAACTATATATATTAAGATATTTTTAACCCAAATTCATGTCTAAGCTATATGTGAAACAAACTTTCCTAATTAACTACTATCTTCACATGTGATAGTGACAGTCAATGATATTGTGAACCAACTGTGTGTTGACTGATCCACGACGGTAGGTAAATATCTTTCAACAGTATCTTCTGTTAAGATGGAACCCTAAGTAGTGAGGAATGAAGCTTTTTCAAAGTGATAAGTAGATAAGTAGGATGAAAATGTAATGTATAATAACAAATGCTCTTTACAGAACTAAGAAAACATAAATTCACATAAATAATCCTCCATACTGAGACAAATTGGGTCAAACAAAATTAACAGGACAGTATTTTCCAGTTAAAGATTTGTGAAGTGTATCGATTAATCTGTTTCCTAGGAAAATCTGGACAGTCCCACGAGGGTGTAACCCGTTTGCCAGCTAGTGTTTCAAGTCAAAGTACGGAAGCAGTTTAGTGACAACCCAACAAGTTAAACATTCTTTGAAAATTGGTGTCCTGTGGTTGACCCATTCTTACTCTCGCTCCAAACTTAGAAAGATCCGAACCATACTTCGTATTTTAATTTGGTTTGGTTTTTGGACCGAATTTCTTCAGTAATCTCTCATAACCTGCCCTGTCTATGGGCCCGACAATACCAATTCGCATTTGAGATAGATAAGGTGTGTTATCTCAAAGACTCTCAGTTATTGCAAAGTGCACTAATGCGTGACCAGTTGATGCGCAGTAATAATCTCCAAAGTTATTGAGCAAAATAAGATTGAAATAAAACCCCTACTTAACAATACATTAACACAGAACACGAAGACCAAGTCCATGGTTACAGATTTATCTCTCATGGTATTTTGTAAGCTGCTTGTAGTCCTCATGTTTTCGTTTTTCTGTAATTGATATTGTTGGAAAGATTTATACGGAGATGTTTTCAAAGAGTCGACCACTGAAAATGCGGTCAAAATTTACAAGGTTTAAAGGTAATAAAGAGTTAAGGAAAAAGAAAATTGACATGAATTTTTGATGTAACAATAGTTGTACTGTTGCATGACTGAATCCATTCCTTAGACTTCATATCGATGACACAATCGCAACTTCATGAATTAAAGACTTTGAGTTTTACTTATTTCCATGAGGAATGGGTTTGAGAACATAAATCAAATGTATACTCTCTTTTTTACAAGTGTCACTATATCAACCTGCTTTGTGAGGTTAATTTGGGATTCGGTCATGCAAATATGACCTCACCAATTAATGTCTTAGTTAAATCCAAAACATTCTGATGGATATCTAGGTCTTGTCAAATTCCAAGATGTAAGCCCTAATAAAAACCGACAAGAATGATCAAAACTTAAAAACTATTCACAGAAACAGTGGGCACTCTTAGAAAGTGAAATCTTTAATTACCTGTATTTATCATGCAAACTGAGAACTTATCATCAGTCTTATAAATCTCACTGATATTTTTATACTAGCCTCAAAAATTCTGAGAATGGATGAAACATATGATTAGGGATTTGGTAATTATTTACTAAGATTCGATGAAATCTATCTAATTACTTGATCATGTCAAACAACTGTTGTATTCATGTTCTGACGTCTGTACTCATGCTGCAGTTACGTTTATAAGTTGCTAGAAATAGGTAGCAGACAACAACGAGGATTAGATATGAAAATGAACCCGCTTGTCTCATATGCATGACTGGCGTAACGGAAATTCCCAATTATTTTTTTCTATACTAATGTGTATTAAGAACATCACTTGCAGTTAATAAAGCCGAACTTAATTTAATAAGGATTCATATTCTTTTGATAGAAATTGTTAATACCACTTCTAGAAAACTAAAAATCAAGTAAATCATGAAATCACCTTCAATATTTATAACGATAAGAAACCACGATTTCTGTCATTCATCGCTTCATCGCATCAAAAATTAACGTAACCAACCGATGTGTCACAATCCTGTGAAAAAGAGGTTTCAGTGACAAGAATGTACTATTAATCCACACTCTTATACACGTCTCCAATATTTTAAACCTCATCATTCTTTTTCGTCATAGCCTCCATTACTGTACTTTAATTCTATTTGAACATCAAAGCGAATAGCAAATGTGATCGTTACCTTATACAACGTCTTGGTTCTAGGTTTCTCGCTTTACTTTACTCATAACTCTGGATTATCTGCAAGTCACTTCACCTAACATTCAAAATAGCAATATTTGTCAGTTAATTGAAAAATGATAATGGAAAGCAAAAACATTTCTGAAAGTAAGATTTAAGTATATTTTGTTTAATTAAATTCGGATGAAAAATTAGCATTTGCCAGCAAAAATGCCCAAAATTTGCCATTTACATTCTTATTCAATAGTCAACAATTCTAACCTCATTTAAATTGACCACTTATTCATTAATTTATCACTCCTACTTTCTCTGATAACAACGAAAATCTTTTCCAGTTAACTTACCTTTCCTTCAAAATATTTTCGTTATTAATTTTTTTCAAATGGACGGTAGCAAAGAATGACTTTTCTAGGGCAAATAAAAGATTTACTTGCTATTATATATGTATATATGGATATGCGTCTAAATCAAAACAGCCAGGGTAGATAGACATTTCATTGAAAATCAGGAAAGAGGGAAGATGCTCTTTATTACCTTAATCAAGGGAAAAACATTAAACATCTATTTATAGTTCTCTTTTAAATGAACGTACAATGAGGTTAGAGATAAAACGGCTAAAATGATTTTGAGTCGATAACTGAAAATCTGTATAAGTCACTTTTGTAATTACCATGCTTAGAGTAGTTGTAGTTTGCTACCTATGTCTGCTCTGATTGATTTCAAAGCACTAGATTTACATTGCTATGACGTTGTAATCATTATTTAAGCAAGGCTACAAGTCTAACTTTTTTGTATACTTAGCATTTTTATAAACAGCTTCAGACACTATATTTCCCAAACACTGATGTATTCCATAATTAAATCATACTTCAGACAAAAATCAAAATTTTTCTGATAAAAGTTAATGTGTTTATCCTAAACTTCTAGGTTTGTTATTTTATGGGCTATCAAAACAAGAATGCCTTCAAAACTTCATTCAAATTGGAAGATATATAAGCGAACAATACTGTTTTCAATTAGCTCTCATCAAACTTTACGCTAATAATTATATTCATGAAAAATGTGTGCATTATGGAGAGAATCAATTTATTATATATATATATATATGTAACATTCATAGTATACTATAATATATAATATAATATATATTTATAATACAGTATTTATAATATTTAAAGACTGTAATCCGTGAGGAGGATTTAATTTAAATAATGGGAGGCTGAAATAACAATAATAGTGGTTAGAATAATGTGGCTAGTTGATGATGCAGAGGTTGAACAATAATAAACAAGTTAACCCGAGATTTTTAAATCATTTATAAAGTGCACACACATTAAAAATAGGGTGAAAACTTGGTAAAGTTAATAGACAGTCGAAGGATTAGGCAATATGAATGAGACTAGTAAACTGGAATAAACTGAAAATGTTTTGTTAAAAATTGCCCTCATTAAGAAGATTAAAATGAAATCACACCGGAAACTAGTAAATGCAAAATGAAAAATGATAGTGACGACACAATAGGACAAAAATTAATCTGACAAAGGGGGAAGTTGAAAAACAAAAAAGGGACGAAGCACACCAAGACCAAAATAAGTTAAGGCCAAGGTAGAGACAAAGACTGTGCACACAAAAAGGTTAGGCTTCATTTCATGGATAGCCAAGGTCTCTGTTGTTTTTTAGCAGTTGAAGACGCAAGAAACATGAGATGTTTTAGAGAATTTGTTAGACAACCTTAAAGTCATTGTTCATGTCACCTAAACGGTTGGAACCGATTACATTTTCAAGGATAGAACTTCTGATGTATTTCCTTCGACCGTTTTAAAACCAGGGAGGAATACTTTCTCTTGTACGTGTTGAAAGCAGTCTCTGACTATGGCTGATGAACCTTGCTCCACAAGAGCAGGTGAACTGGTAAATATACATAGATGTTACCTGTCGAGGTATATTGGCTTTTATATAGAAGGAGAGCAGTTTATGACTGGTAAAGACCAAACGAATTTTGATTAATATAGGTGCAAAACTTGGGGGCTATGGTAGAATTTAATTCCATATTAGATTTGTTTATTTGATTTATAACACACAGTCAACTAATATTATTTACTTGATGGCGTTTCAAGCATAAATTATTGCTCATAATCATATGATATGATTATGTTCGAAATGTAATCAAGTAAATAGTACTAGACCACTGTGTTTTAAGTCAAATAGACAAGTCTAATATAAAATCGAATGAAGTTTGGTTCAGAAAACAGTCCTACCAATTGATCTGGAGAGACGATTTTTCAGGATATCTGATGCTCCATCAGCTTTAAATTCTAGATTCATGAACAATGTCTTAATAGAAACTGAACTAATGACTGGTTTTGCATGTCTTCCTTCTTATCAATAAATCAGCTAGGATAACCGTTTTCTGAAAGCAACCCTCTTAGAAAGTCAAGCTCAAATGTCACAAATATTACTTACTCGAAAACAGAGTGAGTTAATGAAGTTTCTTCCCCTCATGATCGGTAATCAAGTATAGTAAGCTGTTCGTTCGAAATGGGTTTCCTGTGAATGGATCTATACAGTGTTCCATTGCTACGTCTCGTAATCAGCAAGTCAAGGAAAGGAATAACTGATTCTGATTCCTTCTCAAGAGTGAATTCTAGAGTTAAGTGGTAATTGTTTAACTCGCGTAGAATGTCATCCAGATCGATAACTGTGTCACAGATAATGAATATGTCATCCACATATAGTTTTTAGAGATCAAAATGATTCATAGTTTGTCTAAGATTAGAAGTTTCTAATTTTGACATGAAGCAGTCTGTCATTTGAGGTCCCAATGGGGATCCCCCTGCAATCCCATCATCTTACGGTATACCTTATCATAAAAACTGAATTGCACATAAAAATGCATTTTATCAATAGCTTTCTCAAAAAGCTTGTTGGAATTCCTACTTCTGTACTGTGTGAGTCGATGAAATCACATATGTAACAAATAGTTTCAGTGAGTGCTACACTGGTGATCAATGAAGTAAAATCTGAGGGAAACATAACTTTGCCGGTTCTGCCAGCCTCCCTGATGCTATCAGTAAACTAAAATTCACTGCAAATAGAACAGCGGGACACGCCTTCTGGTTGGTTCGAGTGTTTGAGCTAACCATCGGTCGATACAAAGATAAGGAGAACCTGAGATATCCGAAATCAGGTGAAGGGGTGATCCCGCCTTATGTATTTCTGGCAAGCCATGGAGAGGTAGAAATACTAAACTGACGGGTTGGATGCGTGCATACAAAATAGAGGAAAACAACGCATCATCCTTCATTTTCTTCAGGATACCTGTGAGTTCGATCTCGATTCGCAGTGCTTTATTCATCTCACTTTCAGGTTTGTCAAACTTAGTTTGACAGCAGAGAATCGGCAGGATTTTACTGACTTATTCCTGACGATTCACCAGAACAATACACCCTCCTTTATTAGAACGATTTCAGGTCATGTTGTTATTGTCAATGAGTGACTTGAGTTGTGTTATATGGTCCTTCATTAGCAGATGATTCAAATTAGATTTTAAATAAATATATATATATATATGCAGATGTTTAGCTTGAGAATAATTTTGTTGAGAAGGGTCCTCTTTGCTGAATATCCTTTTTTTGACGTCACATATATATTCATAATAAATTTGCGCTAATATACATAAATTTTCTCATACATAAAACATCAGACCAATCATGGTGAGTTCTTCAGTCTTTAGTAACTAGGACATGAGGTATGATAATGGTCGATATCTAGATAAAAATAACTAGTATATCAATAACGATAAAAAATAATGGGAACAGCATAATACTGCAGACATCTAAGCAATCAATTTAAAACTTAGAAAATAAAATATGCCTAATACTTAAGGATGAAGTGTGTAGATAATCAGTCTAAGCAAATAAAGCGATAGTAACGCGTCGGGCAAAACCATTGGCGGTTGAAGTGAAATAAAAATCTGGTCAGCAGTCGAATCTTGTGGGTCAGTTGGTAGAGCACCAGGCCAGTAACTCAGTTGTCGCTGGTCAGAATCTGGCCGCGGTTCAAATTTTCATTTCACCTTCAGTCATCACTTAGAATAAATAAACATGTGCGTGAGTGAGAAAGGACAACGAAGAGGATGAAGACTGACTATATCCCTAAAGTCATTTATTTTCTCTAACCAAGTCAGAGATAAGGGCTGCACACAAAGACTGGGGTCGGTTTCTTTAATTCCCATGACCTTTGCCACATGTATTATGCCATTCGGAATTCCGTTCGAAATTTTCGTGCACTGCAATGTACGCTCAACACACATTTCTCCACAGGAGCAACTGAATGGATAAATGCGTACAGAAGCGTAAAGCCTTATGGGAGCTAACTGAAAACAGTACTGTTCGCTTATATGTCTTGTTTTAATTTTGACAATGGGAATTTTCAGGATTCAACAAAATTGCTACAAAAAAGGTTTTCAGTCGATATATGCTGGTACATGTCTATAAATGTATCCTCTCCATTAATATTAATGGGAGTCGAGTGCTTGCTTTACCATTGCGTTCATAAATTACGACAATAAAGTCATAAAAAGTAAGAAAAACACTTTTTCAAGCAAATCCACCTGATATAACAGCTTTTTTCATTATATAAAACAAATATCTTGGAGCTTACAGTAAGCGTTATCTTGATATTATGTATGGCCTTACAAAACAGCAACTTATTGATGGAAATAGTGACCTCACCGTTTCTAGTCTCACGATATCACCACCGATAGTATTTATCTTATTGTTTCCTATACATTCCTAAATAGGAACACAAAAATGGTTGTTTAGTGATGGCATTTCCTTTTGAGCTTGTAATTTCCACTTACTAAATATTCTTTTCAACCTGTTACTCACACAAGCGAAGGGCCTGGGGTGGATTCGAATATGAAAACCTTAGGTCTTATATTTCATTAGTTTGAAAGCAATTGCAGGCACTTATATCGAAACTTCATAGTTTGGTTTTCCACTTCAAAATAACGAATTCTTGTTCTTCCCTTTCTAGTTCATGCAAAGCAGTGAAATTTGTGTTACGAAGCTATCAGTATGATTTCTAAACACCTGTATGGCATGTGAATATATCCTTGTTTAGAAACTTTTCACATTTAAAAGGACCATTTCTCACCTGTATGTCAAGTAATCCAGCTCCTAAAGGTTATTTAACTTACATACCAAACAATTTGCATCTGAGCTGAGTGCCCTTGTTAAATCATGTGTACATTTACTTTGCTGGAGAGTTTCGTAGTCAAATACGAGTATTTAATTTGGGGTGTGGAGGGGTTTATTGATTTCAAGTTGGAATATATCATGGACTGACATCAGCTGGAAATAGGGACCATTGGATTTCGACCCAGTGGCTTAATGGTAACGTGCTGGTCACGGAATCTGGAGGTCCTGGGTTCGATCCCCAATGGGCAGGGTCATGGGTGCGCACTGCTAGGAGGCTCCATGAAGAAAGAAATAGCTGCCAAGTGATCCTGGGTTTCCAATGTTCCTCCAACTGATGTCAGCCCATGATGAATACCAACTTGAAAAATATGAGTATGATAAACTATATTGACCTATGGAAGCTCAAGATGCCTCTTTGAAATACTGACTCTAGGCATCAAGTTTAACTATCTGGACTTACCGAAGAAGGGTTCCATCATTATATGCATTATACCGGAAGTAGACTTATTTGTAACTAAATCGTAACGCTGCTCGTTGACTTTTTGACCTCCTTAGACATTTCTATCAAAATATTTTAGTCGACTGTATGTTTGTATAAAGCTACTCCTCATCAGCATTTATTTCACTTGTCCTTCGCTTTATTTCTGTCATTATGAAAGCATTCCAGGACTTGTTCCTCCAGTTTTTCAAGGTTTTAAAATACTTCTCTTGTATCAGATGTTCTAGTCCTACAGGGTGTCTTATTGTCTGTACAGATTTTATTCTTTGCTGATTCAGCTTACTGTGGTGTTAGTGGAGAAAGTGCAGTTTAAGTGAACCAAAAGCGGTGTTATTTGTCACCAATTAGGTATAGAAATTATTTGGACTGCAGAAGAAGTGAAACTACGCGGAGTAAATGAGGAGACAGGTCGATCATTGACTCAGTAAAAGGAGTCCTGTGGAGTGAAAACAAACCTGTACTGCTGATCATATTAGATTGGTCTTTGGCATTTAACCTTAGATTTTTTTCAAATTCTTTCCCTTAGGAGTTTACTGTATGCAAAGAAAACAGGAAACCTGGTGTTTTGTGTCTCCCAGTTTACATTGGAAATAACACAACGATCAATTTATACTACTGTGGTGAAAACTGACAGCGGACTATTATTTCTCAAGTTTTTGACCTCATCAATAAGGATCTTTGCTTGAGTTTTTTTCCGAAAGTTCACATGTATTTTGACAGATATCCACTCAAAATGTTTGACCTTGAAAACAGCGTATTTTTTTGCTAGAACTGTACATTTAGTTACATTGCAACGTCTTACTTCTCATACATACATGAAAATTCTAACAGAGTTATAAGTATCTGTATCAAACTAAGTTATATGATGAAGGGTTCTGGCAAGCCGTTATACGTCCAACTGTACAAAAACAGCAAAACCAATGCTAATATTATAATAGCATATTACCTATCTCAACCAAACTACACGTGAAAATTGCTTTGGAATATATCCCGTATGGAAAGGTTTTCCGGAAACGCATTATGATACACAAAAATGTGGAGACAGATGAATTTTAAAGTGCATATAAATATATAGAAGTTAATCCATAACTTAGATTTTTAATGGGGTTAGTTGAATAATATATATAATAAACAGTCATAAAGGCTCAAATTTGCACATCGGAAAAGCGACAAATGTTATTCAACACAGAATGTACGAAACTGGACATCACTGTGAAAAGTGGCAATCGATATACTGTGCGAAGTAGCTTGGAAGTAACTACTTCCGCTTCTGCTTGTACTGTCTTTTCAAATTATTATGCTTTCTTATTGAGAAAGTATTCTCATGCATATCTGCTCATTTGATGGTTGCATTTATTACCTTTGAAATGCTTCCAAATCATCATGCGAGAAGCTTCCAATTCCCTTAATATTATAAGCTTTACATCAAACTTGACGCAATCACAGATGATTTGTAGAAAAACATTTTGCTTCTGAATGTGTAAGTATCTATTTCGATCCACAGTCGTTTCATATCGTCGACATTTCTTCCTGGGTTAACTTGGTAAATGTAGATTTTATGAATATTGTGACTTTAGGCTCGTCTATTCAAGTAAAAAATTGATGAATAAGGCTATGGGCTTGGTATGTCAACGGCTATGTACTAAATTTGCTACTTTTAGTAGCATGTCGTACTTATTTTACGTTGCAGGAACAATTATTCACTTGTCAAGTATACATATAAAGTGAAAAATAATTTTCAAGAATTTCACAAAGTAACTGATGTATGCAAGGATGTGTCATCAAAAATGTATTGCCGCTGTTTCGCTTCAATAAAGTGAATATTTTTTGTCACTAATGATATAATGGATGATTTTCAACTACATGATATGAGACTATGTGACCGCATGACGCAGAAGATTGAATATAACTGTAGTCAAAAAGTTCAGAGCAAAGAAGAATATTGTCTTCGAATTCAACTGACAACAATCATCAAAAACTACATATGTATAACCAGAAACTGTGAAATCAATAGCACAAGCAATTTCATTCTGCCTTACAAGTCAGCCACAGAAACCTTAAAATTCAGTTTATATATAAATACATCAATAACATGTAAATGAGATTTCAAAGAAAAACGTATGATCTCTAGTTATGTCATGTGAGAATTTTTATTAGGTAATGTTCAGACTGAACACCTTTTGGAAGGTTGAATTTCAGTAACGTAGATCTCCCGGTTGGAATAAAGATAAGCTGTCTTTTTTCATTTTGAAACTGGTTTACTGAACAAAACGAAGCGAATTTCACTTTACAGTCTATTATATTATCAAATATAATGCATAATTAATATAGAACTCTTAAACTTGGATGAGAGCAAGAATTCAGTGGGGGAGTAACAATACATTTACTGAAGACTACTCAAAAGTTTTCAGTACTATAGCTTCTAACCACCAGTTTCAGCTTCACTCTAGAATAAATCTTGTAAGTGTCATAGAAGATACCACAGAGTAAAATACTTTTCCATTTTAGTTGAACTAATACAACAAAAGTTAAAGTGCTATTTAATAACTTACAGAAAGTTGATATGGAAAGTATTTCCTGCAAAATTTTGACTTTTTTAAAACAGTCAACGCTAAATAAGGGAGAGAGGTCATTTGTCTTTAAAAGTCAACTTTTTATCTGTTCTCTGCGACGAAAAAGAGGAAACATACTCTTAATGATTATTTCCCAAAAGAATAGTTATCCACAGAACTTTGTTAAAATATGTCCGTTTAATTCGTCGTCAATTAAGAAGTCAAACTCGAAAATCAACAAACGGATTGTTTTAACCAACATGAAAAGTGTCTACAAGATCACCACTAGATTAGTGCAGCCTTTTGGAATCCCTCTATCTCAAAAACACACAAAATATCTTCACTCTCTCTTATACAGACAAAAAGATACAATAGCAAGGGAGGATAAAATAAACACTCTCTACAAAATAAACTACACAAGCTGAGAAAAACACTACATCAGACATAGTGATTGTCCTCTTCATATCTGTCTACATGAACATCAACTAGCGATGAAGTATCATGGCATATTTTTGTTCACATCAGTGCTTACGGAGAGATGTGGACATAGACTTGACTGGGAGAATGTGGAAATCGTGGATAGGGGAAATACAGAGAATGTCAGGGAATTTATTATAAGCTTGATATTCAGGTTAGTCAGCAATTAACAGACATATTGACATTGACACAATCTACCAACTAATATGAAAAACAAGAAACCAAAAATAGTCAGGGTTTACATCGGTAAGGCAACGAATCGAAACACATGTGGAGACAGTGAAAAGAATTTGGCAGAGACGATCAAATATACACAAGGCTATCAAGACAAGTGAATAAAACTCTATAGTCATCTTCTTTCTGAAGTTCTAGCTAATGATGTTGTCTAGAATAATGATGAAAGCTTCGCGATTAAACCATCCAGTTCAGCGAAGATAACACCATCAAATTATCATCGTAAGTTAAAAATATTCTTCATTATCTCGGTGTACTGTTCCTAGGACACATGATTACTTAGCACTTAAGAAATTTTTCAGACCTCAGTTCTGTGTCTTGAGGTATTCAACATCAATCCAAAAAATATCAGTTCACTAACTGACAGTGCTTTTGAAGAAATGTGAAGATGAATTTAAAAAGACGGTTAATTTCATTTAAAATGATTCTTGTGAAAATCAAAAATAGAAGTTCCTATGTGAATGCATGACACCAGCCCTGTAGCAGTAGTCATAGATCACTGAGGGGACTATGAGGACATAGATCACAGGGGAATTTTAAACAGTGTCCCTTGAGTTATCAAAGTAGTGCTCTGCTAACCTAACTTCAAGATCCACTTGCCGATTTGATCATAACTTCACTTCGATCACCAAGAATTTTGTTTGGTGCGATGGTTAAACCTTGATAAATTACCGTTTCTTTATCGTATTTGAACTACTTGGATGATCAGGTTATCTCACCCTAATCCAAATCGGAATAAATTAGAGAGACAGACAGCTTTTTCTGTGATCCCTGGTCAGACTACCAGTGGTAATCACGAGTTTGAAGCTTAAAACGTTTCAGATTTTCGTTTAACTTCCAGTCATCCCCTAGTAACAATAATCCCAGCTTGTCAAACCGTGGCCATCTCACATAGTTATAACATCAATCAATAGCTGTCTCTAATTCAGCTCTATTTAGATTAGGATAAGACTTGGCCGGGTAGCCGGTAGGATTACTATAACCGACTAGTGAAGTATCTTAGATCCACATAGCAGCCAGTTCAAACCTTAGATAATCGAAGTGAATTTATCAAAAAATCAGCAGCTACGTCTAGTAGATCAGTTGGTATCGTACCGAACCGGATTCCTCTCACGATCTAAGTTTTCATTTCATCTTCAGACATCATCCAGCACTATTTTTAGACAGTTGGTACATATTTTTAAAGACAAACGTATTAAATGTTTACTGACATATCATTATTGCCAAAACATTTACAATAATTTGCGATTTCTAAAGTCACTGAACAATTTTCATCTGTCAAAAACGTCTTAGATAGGGAAAGAAGTGCTGGTAACTTTTAAATTATTGTACTGCTTCCTCCTATAAGGTGAATTTTATTTGTGTAATCCCGACGTATTACACTTAAACAAATAGCAAAATAAACAAAGTTTCGATCTTACCAGGAATCTGAATCTGACATTAAGTTTTCAGGCTAATAATCCAAACCATCCAACTTATTTTTGGTCACAATAAGTTCAAACTTATTCAGTTGCCATTTTACTGATACGAATAAGTCAATATTTTAGAATTCGCACCTTCAAATGCATGACAACATCAAGGTTCTTCTATGAACACCATTTGAAAAGAGATGAAATTGACTACTTATATCACGTTAAGTCATGTTACGTGATACAATTCAAAATGCTCTAAAACGTAACGAAAGAAACACCTTCTTACGCTAGATTTGCGCCTTATATTTATATGAACTACGAGAATGAGGCTTTCAAAACAAGATATGATTATCACACAGAATCTATTAAACCGAAGTTCTTTGGTGATACATCTTCCTAATTCCTTTACAAACTGCTTCCATGACCAATGTCTACTTGAGAAAAGCAGTTTCTAAAGCTTTGATCTGTCAAAAATACTTAACATTTTAAACACAGCTAAAGAAGTTAAAAATGTCCACACTGTAGGTATTACAAGTCTCTTGGAAGCATCTGAGTATCCATTTATTCTATACTAAGTAACTGCAACATATATAAACGATAACTTAAATGCTGATAAATTCAATTTTAGTGCTGATTTTAGAGTTTGAAAGTAAGTAAACTCCTTGCTATCAAAATGAAAGTTTTAATAGATTTAATGACTGTTAAAACACATTTCGCAAAAAATTATAATATAGCATTTATCATTATGAACGTTTCAAATTTAAATGAACCGATTTCAAGTTTTTCGTAAAATTTCTGACTCATAAGCCCGTCGAAAAAGTGGTTCTACAACATACAGTATACAGAAATATCATTAGATGATAATGACTTTTAAGGTAGTATTTATCATGAACTAACATCAGTTGGATAACGACTGACAAACTAGGAGCACTTGATAGCTGTTTCGCTTCAGTATACGACTCCTCAGAAGTATCCACCCACGATCTGGCTAGGAATTAAACTTACGGTTTGAAAGTCTTGTAACGAACATCTCAACCACTCAGCCACTACTTTGGAGTTCATTGTTTCACAATCTCTTACTTTTGTTAAATAACGTTTTAGCCTAGACTGTTTTCTGAAGCTAATAAAAGCATTTTGCGACTTGGATTACTATGAAGCCTTTTAGTACCATGCGTGTAAGGGATATTCTGTGGATCTGTCAGTCAACTGTTTTCGCTGTAAAATATATTCAAATCCCAAGAAAAACTGACTAATAAACCTAGATTTCATTCACTATTTAGTGACACGGATTTATTCAGTTGTAGTCGTATTCTGGGGTCATTTTTTCTGGTTTACCTATTTCGTCAAAAGTGAATTGCTTTAAGAATCAACATGGACTAATGTATAAATTCATTTTATATCAAGTTTACGATTTCAAGAATCGGTAGGAATGTTTTGCAGTTAGCACTATAGTAAAAAGAATATCACATAGACACTCACCATATTCAGGAGATGAGCTGATTGGTATTAATTCCACTCTATGCCTCTGAATGGGTTGTGAGTAAGATCCTCGTACATAATTAGACAAATCTGGATTGGTAGAGTGTGAATCAAATAAACTAAGCATTTCTGGTGGAAATTCTGCTGTGTTAGAAATAAATAATAGGATATTTAAAAAAGTTAGAAATAAAATGGTTGTTCGTGTCTTAAAATCAATGTACAACCAAACCAAACTAGTCAGATTTTCAGATGTTAAAAACATCATAATATATACATTGAAAAAAGGATCACATTTTGCTTGGGCTAAGGTACATTACATAGTTGTTGGCCCTTTCAAAATCCTGTCATATATACTAAAAGAAACCATATTCATTTTGAAGGTGATCATCGTCGTGCCACATAGATAATGAGCTCTTTGTAATGAAAACATGAAAAGCAAGCTATTATTTTCTTTAGTATCAACCAATCAGATAGTCATTCATATTAACCAATGAAAATTGACGATTTATCAATGAATGTATTGGGTAAATATAATTTGTTCATTACTTGGCTGCTCTCTAAAAAATAAGTGAACAAACAATCAAAATTTTAACTTTCAAACAAACAAGTACATTTAAAAATAAAAGAAATGCAAAACAAAAACGTATAAGGAATTCAAGGGCAACTATGAATTTGTATATTAAAGGATTATTTTTAAGGCTTCAATAATTATTCTTCATATTTGACGTTTTGATACTTTATGGGTGGCAGTTAAAACGATAGACCACTTCAGAGTATGTTGATACTTCTGACGATTTTTCAAGTAATTAGCTGTATTGAAAGCATTCAAGATTTACGTTAGTTTCTCTGGACTTTCCTCCCAAATGCGACATTTGATTAGCACTCAACTACCAGAACTATCGCTACGCTACAGGTTTGCATGAAATGTCTCATTGTGAACGTTCAGTCGAGCGTGATTATATTATGTTTCGCAAATTTGTTTTTTTCAGTAAGACAGAACATCACGAAAACTTCAAATAATACTTAAATCTGAACAAGTGTTGTGTAGACACCAAGCGAAACTCCCGAAATATTTGTGTGCTCCCTGTACGTGAAACCAAATTTAATAAGAATCCAAAGATGCACTTAAATATTTGATGTGTTTGAGAGTAGATTATCTTTCTAAAGCAACATACTTTTAAAAACGAAAATAGACTTCTTACATAGAACCTTAGCTTTGGATAACACTCGCCTACACATAAAAATGATTCACGAAATGATGAAAGTGAAACCCAAGTCATGATAAGATTTAGACTATTGGCCTGGTAGTAGCTGCCATTTTCATTCTACCTCCCATCATCATTGTGTATCACAGATAACAGTCTGTCAGACGATAGTAGTCTCAGACAGTCCCACTCAATTAAACTAGATGCAGTTATTACCTTCAAATATTCAAACCCACTATAAGCAAAAAATCTTTTCAAAAATTATCAATCACAATCCAATCACTCTAAAACGGAAATGTTCTACGATAGTCATTGTAAAATGAGTTTGCAATTTCTTTGCGATTTGTTCACACTTGCTAGTTACCTGCTTAGGATATAATCAAGTTTTAAAATATCAGTTTTATACAACTTCAATATCATTATCAGTACAAAACTTAGCACGATTAGACGTGTTTATTTTACATACCACACAACTATTTATTATTGTTTAATGAAAGACATTTGCAACACACTTCTCATAATCTTATGCTGTGATATTACTATAAACAGTTTGTGCTTAGGACTTCACCCAGAAAATAATACTGCACACTCTGTGCTACTCCAATAGTAAAGTTAATTTTCACATCCTAGATTAGGCTTCCACCGTCTTCATTTATATGAGATAACTCAAAAAATCGTGACCCTCCGGATATTTATACAAGAATATAATTAGATAATTCACAAAGCTGTATGAGTAAATCAGTATTTTCGGTGAAACCATTTCATATGTAGACCAATAAACCTTTTAAGTCTACGACCTCAGAACTGAGCATAGTATTTCTCATATTTATGTGCATATATATATATATATACATATATATGGTGTGTGTGCGTGTGCTGAAAGTTCGATCGTTTGCGAGGTAATGTGTGCGCACTGCTGAGGAGTACCATACTAGGACAAAACAACTGTTCAGTGCTCCCAGACTTCTAATGTTTTCCCAACTGATGTCAATTCATGATGAACACTAGCCCAAATTCAAATTTATCTACTGAGATACTTGCATGTTTAACACAAAATTTCACTAAGTTCATTCTTAGAAGAAAAGTTACCAGTTCAGGTAGCGTAGATAAAGACTGCAAACAGTTGGAATATACTCATCAGCCTACCTGAATGATAAATACTGAAGTACTGTTAAGTTACGAAGTGTGAGACATATGCCCAAACAACAAAGCCAAATATAAAACGAAATTAAAACAGGATATGAATATTTTGCGATTAACAAATAAAACAAGTTACATGACTGAAGCAATCAAACATGAAAATCTGAATACATGAAAAAATGCATCACATGGAAAGTACATTAATTCCGCATAAATACTACAGAACTTGAAAGGCGTTAGAGTTCTGCTAGATAATTTCGTAGTCCACAACCCCTGTTGGATAAAATGAACGCCAGCTATTTGTGCTAAACTATTTAAAGTGAAAATAAATACTATGGAGATATTAGCAGTGAGCCTTCATGACAGCGATGAAACTAACATAAATGAGAACTTCCAAACCCAGTAACATACTTTGACAATCATATTCCTTCAAAAAATATTACCACTTCTCCACCATTGTCGAAAAAACCTTAGCTTTATGATGGACTTTCAAGGCTTGCTTCACGTAGTAAATTTGCATAATACACATACCCAACCTTAAACATCTGTCTCGCTGAAAAGTAGGCGATTCCAACTGGAAATAGAAATAATAATGGTCAGTTTTTCCAGATGATTTTTTCAAAACAATATGCAATTCTCAGCACTCAGTATTGAAGGGAATTACCACTTATTGAGTATTTTTCAGCAAAATAACTGATCAACCACTCGAGAATAACTTACTTCATGTTGTCAATTCCTAAGTGTTGATTTAATCCTATCGATTATTTTGTAACGTGGTCATTAGGCTGCGAGACTTATCATCAAAGTGCACTTTGATTGGTGTCAGGTGGTTGAAGGCGATCTTCAGAAAGCCCTGTAGCTGGATTCCTTGCTCGCTGGCAGTTACCACCAAGGTGTATCTGAAACTTCAAGGGAATTCAGACCTCTTGAAACCATATCAGCCAGAGTTTCGTCAACACTCAACGACAAATAACATGAGATTGGTTTCTCCCCTGTGACCGATCAATAAACCTCATCAACCTTCAAAGAAGTGCGAAATTTGCCAGAACAACTCAGTCACAAAGTCACTGGCTGCAAAACTGGGTGTTGCCAGTTAGAATCCTTCAGGCAACCATAGTTTCCTCTAGGTCCCAGAACCGCCTTGCTGACAAGAGCCAATAAGCATGAAACAGAGGACCAGAGCTTCCTGCCAAATGTCTCCAACCAAATGACATCGAAGTGTCTAAAGCACCTCAATAGTCTTGATATTACCTGGAATACTTTGTTATGACCAGGTATTGTTAGTTTATTGTTTGATTTGAACACGATAGACAAATCGAAAAGTGTGTATACGTTTGGTGGTGCTAGTTTACTCAGTCAGTACGAAAATCTGCAGTTTGATCTAAATATTTCAGAAATAGTTACATGATGTGTCCTTGCTTATTCAGTATCTCATTGCCATTTACCATGATGGAGTTTTTGCAATATGATGGCTAACTTACCTAATGGTAGGTTGAAAACACCTTTAAAAGGCACGAGAATACAACATACAACGTGACGAAATAACTGAATGATAAAAACAAGTTCTAAGGAGAAATCTGATGTTATACTTGTGGTTCAAGTTTTCTGTCTAGCACTTTTGAATCTAATAATGTTGTCCAACAAATCACGCAATGTGGTGCAGGCATAATTTTTTCCTAAAAAAACCATAATGGTTTTTCACTACTAGGCTACGCTCATTTGTGCTCTTCACTACTAAAACACTGAGAATTTATCAGACACATACACCAAAAGTGGACTGTTTATCCAGATAAGTACAGATAATTCGATCCTGTCAGTTGGTGAATAATAAAATATGATTCATACTCCAGTATGTTTAAACTATAAAGTAATGATGTATCTATGAATACTTGGATCACAAAAGTAAATGAATCTACTGAAATTAAAAATCATTATATTTTAGTCAGCAACAAGCAAATCTATATTCTGCTTTTTATTTTCAAAGTGTTTTGTGGGAGTTATGTATTTGCTTGTAAAGAGAAATGTCACAAAGGAGTAAGTGTAGTTCAAAATTGTCGGTTATACGTTTAAGTATACAACCGATAATCCCTATCTAGTTTAAACAAGAAAATCTCTGGTCGTAAAGATACTGACAATCAGATAACAGTTTGATGTATTAATTAATCCTTACTCGTTAACTTCAACTTTTTTTAGTCTTCATGCCTAAAATTCTGTTTCACTTTATATCATGATTGATTTCATTTTTATAAGAAAGTTATTTCACTTGAGCAATTTTTATTTAACACGAAATAAAATGAGTTGAGGAACTACGAAAAATAACGATTTTCCCCACAGATTTTTCTTTAGCCCCTCAATATGACAGACACTTTATGTATCAAAGATTAGAAAACATCAGACCATCACTACCATCCTGAATTGCAAACCATTTCCGTCATTTCAGAACTACTTTTGGCGTTTGTATTTCTTGATGAGTAAAAAAACAAAACGACGCTGTTTTTCCTGATATTTGCTACTTCTTGATGAAAGCTTTATCAAAGTAATGGTAAATCAAGAACAACAATTACGAAGTCTGTTTATGATAGCTCTTTTAAAGCTCTTGTGTTTGGATTTCTAGTGAATAAGTAGTCGGTAAAACTAGATGATAAAGTCAAAAACAAGATTGAAAGAGACCTAAACAGCGCTGTGAAATCATGAAATATAACAATAGTCACCTAATATAGATCACACAAAAATTGGATAAGATAAGAAACTCCTTGAATATATATATTATCAGAGTATTCAGTAGAAGATCAATGAGATTACAGAGTACAAAAAGTCATTGTACAACAAATTTTCTCAGATTTCACTACCTAATTATGCTCATGTAATAGAATACTCAGTACGTAATGCAATATACACAGGTCAGATCTGAAGTTAAACCAAGTTTCGAAACATGTTAATGGAAGATCATCGTATCGAATCCAGGAAGTTCAATAAAGCTAGAAAAGTTTGAAAACACTTCAAACGTAGCTCTACATGGTAAAATTTTCGATCATATGATCGAACATATAAAGTAAATTTCATAGCATAGTCTCAATATAAAATGGAATTGAAGTTGTCTCAAAGGAATGACAGAATAAAACAAGCTTTGAACTGTTTTTAAAAACTGACCACAAATTCATATAGTTGACATACGCATGTTCAAAACCAAAACCGCATGTGCCTATTCAAACTCCAATGTGTTCATTATCACTTTCATTCACTTGAGAACACAGAATTATCTGTAAGGAACTTGAATCAAGTTATCATATAAAGATGGGATATAAATAGTTCAGGTTTACCATTATTTTGATAAAGCTACTAGTAATAAATGGTGAAAATTACTAAGAACAACAATAATTTGTTTTCCATATATTAGAATGTACAAATAATAAAATGGTAGAAAATCATTTATTCAGTGCCTAATTTCGTGCGTATGTCAACTTGCTTTGGATATCTATAAAATGCAAAAAAATTTCAGGCAAACTCTGCTTTTGTACCAGAAAGTAAAGTTCATGAACTAGGATTCATTATGCTTGATAAATAGCCTCCCTAAAAGCGATTAAAATCAAAGCCACCTAAATATGAATGATTCAACTCTGAAAACTTTGAACATAGGATCATTGCATTCAAGTCAGTGAGAACATATCACCAAGGTGGTATTTTATTCTCCTGTGGAAAAAGATTTCAGCATGAAGTTGACCTATGACTAAATTTCTTATGGTTTATTTCATCGGTGGTGAAGGTTTGTTCATTAATGGTGCCGAGCAACATCCCGTCTAATTGTTGCCTCATCAAAATATCTCCTTCAAATGACGACTTGTTAGAGACGTAAACAACCTAACTCACTAGTGCAACAGACACCGGAGGTTTTCAGTAACTTTTACAATTTTTGAAACGTCTACATGAGATGATGCTGGCTGACAATGTGTTGCAGAGACTGATCACAGATAAATATTTACACAGAGAGAAGAAACTTGAGAGAGTGTCTAAAGTCTAAGCATGAACGTAGTGAATGCTTCTAAGTAACATCGTTATAAGTAGGATATATAAGACAACACAGTACATGCTCAAAAATGACGATATTAGCAAATGCAAATCCCAATGTTCAAGAAATATTTTGGTATTAAATAGTAAAAATATACAGATAAGCAGATGTTCGTAAAATAGTAAATATTACTGTTGTTTTCACAATGAGACAAGGTAAAAATTCGGTGAAAACCTCTTCCAACTCATGTGCACTCAAACTAAAAATTGAGGCTTACATCAATCCACTTGTTAATTCCCCTTCATTTCAAAGTATCCGTTTGAAAAGATGAGTATCATCTGTTGTTTATTGATGATTATAATTCCTGGTTCTTATTGTTGTTGTACGTAATCGAACTCGTCAGTTTCACTTAAAATATGAGTTCTTCTAACAGGTAACTTACCATGCCTCAAGTTACATTTTGATGTTATTTTCGCTTAGTGGTGGTTAGTAGTGCAATCCAGGATGCACTGTTCATCCCTTCGGGATTCATCAGATGGACGCACTTACCTCCTGGTGAGTGGTAGCATTCCCAGCAACATTCTTAACCACCACCTATAGCTTCGAAGGACTTGGAGTTATTCACTGGGTCAGTGATTCATGACAGCTTTAAAATGCACGTCCTGAATTCTACTGCCAGCTACCAAAAGAAAGTGAGTCTTTGACCTGTTATTCAGTGACCGTATTTCACTAACTAGTCAAGTCCTCTTAATAAAGGAACAGTCATTGGTTGTGTCATAACGTTTAAAACTGGGTCAATATCAAACTCTAGAAAAGATGCTAAATGTATTACAAAAACGGAAAACTGATCAAGAAGAAAAATTCTGATCTCTTTCGGATTTGCGTATCAAGTACATTAAAGTAACCAGTTTTTCTTCAAATGATTTCGGTCCTTGTTGATTTGTACTCTCATTTATCTTCAAATGACTTATAATCACTTATTATGATAAAATAATCCACAAATTTTTTACTGACCAAAATGATCCATTAAAAGACAAACTAAATGATACCATATGCTTCATCAATCTTCAACCGGAAGATAAATTTCCCCTATTTCTATACACAATCAAAAATCACATCTTAATTCAATTTAGATCTTTAACGTGATAAATCTTGTTTTAAGCTATATATATATATATATATATATATATATATATATATATATATATATATATATAGGTAAAGAGGAAACTTTTCTTGAAAATTAACGTTAAAAACATTGATTTAACTTGCTGGATTTCAATGAAGTTTTCTTTTAGACCTATATTTTCCTGTTGTGAATCTCAGTTACTTTTTACTGTTTACTTTAACTAAGTTTCCCCTTTTGTTTTTATATCATTCAACGATGTTCAAGCCATTCGCTGGCTATTACTACAGCTTTCTTTCTCATCACCTCAGAATCACACATATAAATATAAATACACGGAGGTTGACTATGAAATGAATGGCAATTTTCGACCAATTTGATTTTTTTCAGCAATACTTTATTTCCAGACTCTCTATATAAAGGTTTTTAGACGTCATTATTATGTTGTAAATCTAGTACATGTATCATTAGAAACAATCTGTCCTCAGTAAACGGATCATATGTACCACCAATACCATAGATTATGTTTCGAAATGTAAAGTTGTAAATTGATTAAACGAATCAACTCATGCAATTATTTAGCATTAAAGTTGAGTACATTGCTATCTTTTGTGCTGTGGGGGACTTAGTGTTTCATGAGCGAATGTGCAGTATATTTCCACGAAACACGCTATTTTATGAAAAAAATTTTTGGGGACTAAAATAAACTCTCTATAATTTCAGTAATTATCAGAATTTCAAATCATAAAATGTTGACATGCCTGATAAATCATTCTTGTCTGGAAACACATTGAAAACGCCTTTCTCAATTCGGATCCCATACGCTTTATGATAACATGCAAACAGAACTCAGGCACAGGATTCAATATCATTTCAGGAATGACAAATTGATCTCACCTGTTTTTCGCTCTTTCTAGTGAGACCAGAAATAAAGATCTATCAGTCCATAAGTTGGTTTATCAATCAGTCTGCTGCTGAGCGATAAGCGCAAAGTTTTGCCCAACAAATATGAGTTCTCAGTGATATTTTTTTAATTTCCGGTTTTTCACTTATCCCGACTGAATTATTTAGATTCCAGTGTTAAATGATTTTTACAAAAAGATGTTTCGGTATTACTTTCAGTTTCACGCTTGTATTGTCTTTGCTATCATGCTAACTAATAGAATGTAAAAAACACACGTTTTACCATGATTGAAACCTGTATGCATGACCATAAAAATCATAATTGTCTGTTTGTTTAGTTGTTTGAATAGCCATGATGAATAACCTTGAATACGGTACATTTCTGGATGTGCAAGGTGCATTTAGAAATATTTGTGAATCCAAATAAAACAGGAAGCAGCGAAATTAAGCCACGTCGTTCAATGGGGTCAATCGTCCTGTAATATTTGCATAATCGACGTGAAGCACATTCTACTAAGGAATGGTTTCTGCTATAAATAACTTGATATTTTCCATCCAGATAGTAGGAATATTAATGCTACTAGGCTCAATAACACACTGATCAAGTAAAATCAGCATCGTAAAGCCTTACCATAGTTAAACAGACATCAATTTCTTATTTTCTGGCCTTGCAAAAAAGTGGTTATCTTCCTTTTTTGGCAAGCAGCTACTTTAATACACACCTTTTCTATATCCATAACAACGTACGAGATAAGTGAACGATGAAAAATGTTGACACTTTCCGGATGCTGATGTATTCTTTGGCTGATTGGTTTCATTGTGAAGCATTCCTCATCATTCAAGACAATACTATCAGCACAAACTCCAGAAAGAAGTAAACTATGGGAAGAGATAATTCAGCGAAGAAAATTTTCTTTTTTGACGATATCATTTTCTAAAGTTGTACAATCGTATTTATACATATCATAAACATATAACAGTCCATTATAAAACAATAGGGTATAATTACATCACTAACCAAGTGCTACGAAAAACCGAATCAAGAATGCAAAGTAGTTGCGTAATAATCTAAGACGGCAGAAATGTCGAGGAAGGCGAGGAGTTTGACAAGGTGAAAATTGTTGGTAGATAAGAAACGCAAATATTGAGTGTCTTGAAAGATAGGTGTAGAGAAGGTGAAGAATGAGACAAGGGTCATAATGAAGGTGATAATAATAAACTAACTATAATGAAATCGAAAAAAAGAAGAAAGTGTTAAAACCATGGTAAGATGAGAGATTGAACATACTTCTTTTGCACGCAGAGATCAGGCTTGAGTTAATGAATTGCCAGTGCCTCCGCTGTGCACAACTATCTAAGGCGTACTCCTTTTGAATTATTCTATCTGACACGATAAATAACATTGAAGGAAGATTCTGGTCCAGCTTTATGTCCAGAGTTGACCAAATGTTCAAGAATTGAACTGTTAATTGATTTACATTCTCACCTCGACAACCATGCAGGATAGTGCTCCGAGATACGTTTGGAAAGCGTGCGCTTTGTGCGGCCTATATAATGGACTGTTATATGTTTATGATATACATAAATACGATTGTACAGCTTTAGAAAATGATATCGTCAAAAAAGAAAATTTAATTCGCAGAATTATCCCTTCTCTATAAATTATGGGATTTTCACCAGAAGTGACTTGCCCTGATGGCCTTGATTTATACTGGTTGTTGGTGCTAAAATCCTATCATTGTCTCCATATTTATTCCGATTAGTTATCCTGTTGACGTGAAATTTGGCCTTCTCGTTGTTTCTTATCAATTGTGTCAGTGTCAATATGTCTGTTAATTGCTGACTAACCTGAATATCAAGCTTATAATAAATTCCCTGACATTCTCTGTATTCCCCCTATCCACGATTTCCACATTCTCCCAGTCAAATCTATGTCCACATTTCTCCGTAAGCACTGATATGAACAAAAGTATGCCATGATACTTCATCGCTAGTTGATGTTCATGTAGACGGATATGAAGAGGACAATCACTATGTCTGATGTAGTGTTTTTCTCAGCTTGTGTAGTTTATTTTGTAGAGAGTGTTTATTTTATCCTCCCTTGCTATTGTATCTTTTTGTCTGTGTAAGAGAGAGTGAAGATATTTTGTGTGTTTGTGAGATACGAGGTAACTAGAATCATGGGAATATTATTTCTACGAGTACATTTATTTTTTCGTCAAATTAACCTACACATTACATTCAGTAATCCTTTACTTCTACGGAACATACTTTGTACAATATACCTTTCAGACTGATCTGACATTTGTTCGTCAACTTTTATCTCTGTCCGTAACCTACTAACAATGTGGAGCTGGAGACTAATGTTTTTGTGACTATTGATTATTTAATGATTCCGAATATTAGAAAATTCTATTCAGTATCTGTCTATCAGAATTGATAAAAAGTTGAATTTCCTTGGTTTAAGTAAATGATACAAAGTGGAAAAACTATGTAACTTTCAACTGGATGAGTATATTACAGTAAATACTGCATGTACATCCCATTTTTAATCCCTTTACAATGGAGGGAAATTTCAATAAATGCTAGAAAATTTCAGACAAGTAAATAATTGAAACTTAACAAATGAAAATATTTAAGGTGTATACTGCATCGTATGTTTTGTTGATGTTGGAGCTGATTTCGTTTGAGCACATCCCTAATTAGCATAGTTCTAAGGTGATGAGATGACCAGCTTTGATGTTGGACCTGGAGAATCTCCATCGTTGATTGAACCGAACTGATCGGCCACTATTGGCCTCTGGGCTTCGATGAGGACCCCTCGATATTGTCAATATTTTCACTATTGATACTGATGATGGAACGAACATCTGGGGTTCCACTGCTAGCAACAGACCATCATTGACATATGTATTGATATTACTGTTTAATTTTTAAAGAATCATAATTTAGCTGGGAGTGAATGCAGACTACTGTAAGTAGTATCCTTACAATAATAGGAATATTTTACTTATCTCTTTTAAACGAAATCGTCTAGGTAACTTTTAAGTCAGCAGTTAACATCAGATATATTCTGTCTCTACTGCTAGAAATAACAGTTAATACAATCGAAGAGTATAGACTAAGGGTAAATATGAAAAAATGTTAAGGTTTTGCAATGAATTACAAAAAACATCCACGGGATTTCGAAATTTGGGATTCAAGGCTCATCTTAATCGTTCTCCCACAGAATTGACAAAATTATTGCAGCTTACTGCACAAGTACTTATTCTTAAGGTTCATAAGATTATCTAGATGAAAACACCTGGTTCTTACGTTGAAATTTGGACTGTCACTGATGTTATATTCATATTCTGGAATCTACAACTAAAGAGAGATAACTTTATCTCTTCGCAACAAATATACCGGCTCCTTTTTCAGTACCTATTTCTCGATAATAACGGTTGTATGAGTGAATATTCAAACTTATTACAATTCTGGCATTTACGGTTTCCTATCTATCACGTTCATATGTAGGTTCAGACCACTATTTAGTGCAAAGGACCTTCCAAATCAAGTTAAAAGCCTTCAAGGAAGCTGGTGATAGACCACAGTTCAAATACAACACTCGGAAACTGAAGGACGAAACTACAAAGAAAATCTTCACGGCAGCCATCAAGACAAAGTGGGAGATATCGAGGAACATCCCTGAAGAAACCTGTGTGGATGAGCACTCGAACTCTTTGAAAGAGATGTGGAAAGAAACCTATATAATCGTATTAGGAAGGAAGAAAAAAGAAGATAAGGGATAGATCTCGACAGACACATGGAAGCTGATAGAGGAGGGAGAGGAGAACAGTGGTGGTGAAGCAGAAGATAAACCAGTGCAACGATGCTCAACGGCAAGAGGAACTGAGGACAACGTATAAAACACTGGACAAAGAAGTGAAGTGTACAAGCAAAAACAAAAGATACTTCTACGACACACTGGCAAGTGAAGCAGGACAGACTGCTGGTAGAAGAGACTGAGAACTGACAACATTGTATCAAATAACCAGGTCACTCACTATCTGACAGTGAAGAGATCAACACAGATGAAGCCAATAAAACATGATGAAGAAAATCTATATACCAAAGAAGACAAACAAAGGAAACAACAGACTGACCACTTCAAAAAGCTCTTGAATCAACCACCACCATCATCTGCACTTCGTCCAGAAATACTACCTGCAGCCCAGTCACAGAACTACCAGTGAACACAAATCCTCCAAAAAAAGTGGAAGCCCCGAGTGCCATAAAGCTACTGAAATGCGGGAAAGCAGAAGGACCAGATAGCATCCTGCTAGAAGCACTGAGAACAGAGACAACAGCGGACAAGCTCACACCACTATTTCAGAAGGTCTGGATGGAAGGAAGGAAAGGTATCTGCCCATTGATTGGAAGAAGGGCTAACTTGTCAAACTCAGGAAGATGGCGGACCTCAGTGTTTGCAGGAACTGGCGCGGAATCATGCTCCTGACCACCCAGAGCAAGCGAAATATTATGCCACATCATCCTGGAGAGACTAAAGAATGAGCTGGATTCAGGAAGTACAAATCATGTGCGGATCAAATCGCAACGCTACACTATGCATCATCATAGAACAGAGTATAGAATGGCAGTCAACTCTCTACCCTACCTCAAATTCATCGACTTCGAAAAGGCCTTCGACAGCGTCTAACGACAAGTAATTTGACAAACAGCTGTTTCAACACTACGGAATACCACAAACCTTTATCAATCTCATTCAACAACTATATGAAGACACCACATGCCAGCCAAGTAATTCACAATGGGAAGCTCAGTGACGCCTTCGAAGTTTGGACAGGAGTGAAACAAGGCTGTCTACTATCACCTATGATATTCCTGATTGTAGTGGACTGGATCATGCAACAAAAAGTGAGGAGCTGTGAGAAGATGGGCATAATCTGACTGGACCGATGGAAAGAGCCTCGAAGATTTGGATTTCACCACCGATGATTTATGTCTGATGTCTTGTCGCAGAAACTCGAAGATCTACAGGCACAAACTAACAAGTTAAGAGAAGAGGCATGGAAGACGGGACGTCAAGTGAATGTGGAGAAGACGGAGGTGATGAAGATACCCAACGAACAACAGCATGAACAGCAAGCACCAGTCACCATCAACAGGAGAAACCTAGAGGAAGTGGCCTCTTTCACCTATACCTATCTAGGCAGCACTGTCTCGAATCCAGGTGACACAGACTGAGACGTCACAGATACAAAAGACTCAATGCAGTAAAAGTTCATCCTTTCATTGGCAAGAAGAACACGATAACAATTGCAATTGTAACATTTAATTTACCAACGCTCATCAAAACGTATCCTCTTCAATTCAGTTGCTAATTGATGTTCTTATACAATCCTCTGCTTACACATAATAAATGCTTTGGAGTTTAATTCTAAACATTGAAAAGAAAGTATTCGTGTTCAAACCAGAAATCTTCTTTCATGCATCTGTTCCTCAATGATATGATTATTTCTCATCTCTCTTTCTAATAATTTGTAAGTCGTTCATGTGTAAGATGAATATCCTTGTATTTAATTCATCAGTATAATCAAACTACGAAGTTGATACTTGTGGGAGTCCCTGCTGACCGCGAATAAAAATGAATACTGAACAACAATCCAGTCTACAATTCACTTCTTGACTCTGCTGAAGTTCATAATGATGTTTAATATTTTATTGTATTTGAGCAAGTCAGACACATGTAATTGTTTGCCATAGGATTAGATTTCAAGCTTTGGCACACACATGGAAGTTAGCCCGACAATCCCAAATAAATTCTCACTGCTTCCAAGATACAAATTCAAATAATTCAGTAAAGCAACTCAGTTACTTTTTAAAACGTTATTATTGTTTTCTTCTGATAAATTTTCTGTTTCTGTAATTTTCGTATGGTAGTTTGAATCAATATATCGTGCTATCATATCTGAAGTCTCTATATCATGTCGATATATTTCATCAAAGAAGTCATTAGCAAACCAAGCATCCTGATTAGATAATTTTCTACCATTACATCAAAGATTAAATATGATAAAAACGAAAGATTTATTTTTTTCTGCTGACATGATTATTCATACGGCTTAAATCTAACAACACCCTACTTAATTGTTTACTGGTACACACATTTTTCGGTATGTTACAAGCCTCCAGATGTTTTACCCATTATTCTGGTAAAAATAATTGTATTAATTTATTGTATAATTTTCTTAAAATCTTTGTACATTGTTTGTTAACACTAGTTCATAATTAACTCTCAGCTTCTAATAATATTCTTCACTTCATCAACGATGAAATTTACTTGTTCATTATCAATCATCATCACTACTCAGGTATGGAGCCCAGCCATGGAGCGTTCCTCAGCAAGAAATGGTTGCTAGCTATCTTCTTCTACTCTTCTCTAGATAAGGAAAGTGTACAGCTGATAAATATTTGAAACAGCTTTTTTTATGAACTTCAGAGCACAGCAGAAGAACTTTAGTCAGATAAAAATAATTACTCTTCGTTAAGAATCAGTCACTGCTCTTGGATGTCATTTTCAGAAGTAAGGAAAATAGACCAGCTATCTTTCTGAAAACTGCTGGTTAACACTTCTCTGTGAGAAACGGATTTAAAAATGAAAGATAAAAGAAGGTGGATCTTTAGGTTGTTATGTATATCATCTCAGAGGGGGACAAATCTTGTGGATTCGCATCCAAAACACAACATAAGACATGCCACGCTAATCTGATGTCATCCTTCAACTTAAAAAAGTGACAAATAGGTCGAAATGACCAAGATGTTTTTAATTACGACAGACAAGTAAGTCTTTAACCATTTTTAATCGAAACTCACTTTTTGGTGCCTTCTGTCACAACTGACTCACTACATGCTCTACTTCAAAATGAAAAAAACAGCCATCAGTATTATGTCAGTGAGAAGAATTAACCATTCTGATGTCTGACGAATCAGACGGTAGTTACAGAAAAGAAAATCAGAGAAAAAAAGCATATGAAATTCAGTTGACCGCATTAATCTAACCAATGAAATATCATTAAAATATTGCATAGAAATATAAAAACTGATAGCACGAAAATAAGTGAGATGACATTAATATACGTGTGAAACATGGCACTGTGTTAATGTGTAATCCCACAAAGCACAAATTGATACATTATTAGCTGTTAGATGAGTTGTCTTATCCCACCCTACTGTGTGGTAGTGTCACCTCGTCCAATATCAGTTAAGACTGGTTTAGTCACAATTCCAAGTAATAGAGCTAGAGCAAGTAAGTAAACAAGGAAGTAAAACACAAAAGGAATGCTGCGAATTAATAACTACCCTCTACCGTAGACTAAGAAATTCTTACAAACACATAAGAAACGAAACCATAGCAGTAATACGAATACGAATAATAGCCACAACTGCAGTGGAAAAGAGTTCAAACCCTCTATTGTGTTGCCATATAAGAAAAGAATATCTGAAACTTTACGAAGGATTCTCAACGAAGCTGGAATTAGGGTGGCATTTAAACCTACAAACTTACTCAGAGATAAGTTTTTCCGGCTTAAGGGTCCAGTAGATCCAATTAGGCAAAATAATATAAACTACTAAATTCCATGCAATAACTATGAGGTCAAGTACACAGATCAAACTAGCCAACGGCAGCCAGTTAGGTTGCTGGGACATAGAAATTTAGCTACATATAGAATGACAGACCCCAATGAGATCAACAATCTAGCAAAAATTCGGCTATCACAGAGCACGCATTAACACACAAGTACACAATACGGTGGGATAAATTCACTTTACATAAGTCCAATATAGTTGGGCAGAGTGAGAGGCTGATTACTGAGTCTTTATTCTTCAAATCAACATCCAATACGCATACTAAGAATGATGCAACGGCTATACCAAAGATATGGAAATTTTTATTTACTCTAAGAACGCAGAGTTTTGGGCTATTTATTATTATTATTATTAGTCCCTTGGGTTTCTAGTGGAACATAGGGCTTCACTAGCACGTCTCCAGTGACCTCTGTTCTCTGAGACGTTTTGAACCTGGTTCCACGACAACCCAGAAGCTCTCATTTCTTCCTCACCCGATCTCCTCCATGTCACCCTCACATCAGACACCCAACTCGTCACTTCCCATCTGGCTTCCACTCGAAGGCCTTATCTGGAGCGTGATGTCCCCAGTCGGCCTTCTCAGTGCATGGCCAATCCATCTCCACTTCCTCCTGCATATTTGTTGCATGACAGGTTCTTGGTTGGTTCGTTCCCAGAGCTCCTTGTTGCTTATTCTTTCTGGCCATCTGATCTTCAGTAGCGAGCGTAAGCAGTTGTTGATGAATGTCTGTAGTTTATTGGAAATGCCTTTCGTGACGCGCCAAGTCTCTGCGCCATACAGAAGCACCGACTTGACGTTGGTGTTGAAAATCCGTATCTTGTTCCGCATGCTGAGTGCAGAAAATCGCCACACTGGTTTCAGGCTAATGAACACCTATCTTGCTTTTCCGATTCTGACTTTGACGTCCTCGTCCGTCCCGCCTGTAGTTGAAACAGTGCTTCCTAGATAGGTGAAGGAGGTTACTTCCTTTAGGCTTCTCCCGTTGATGGTGACTGGAGTCTGTTGTTGTTGTTGGAGTTGTTGGTGCGATATCTTCATCACCTCTGTCTTCTCCATATTCACTTGAAGTCCCGTCTTCGCTGCCTCTTCTATCAACTTGTTAGTTTTTGCCTGCAGATCTTCAAGTTTGTGTGACATCAGGCACAAGTCATCGGCGAAATCCAAGTCTTCTAGGTTCTTTTCCACAGTCCAGCGTATCCCCTCTTCTCGCTCCCCACTGTTTGTTGCATGATCCAGTCCAGTCGACCACAATCAGGAATATAATGGGGGATAGTAGGCAACCTTGGGCTATAGGACTATAAAAATTAGGTATCGAAAGGAGTGTTATTACATTGATATGACTATGAGCAACAAATATTTAAAAAATCATCGAGTAAATAATACTATATCACTGTATAATATTTGTTTTGAATCAACCCTTTATGGAATTATATTCCGCCTGAGCATGAATTCTACACTTAGTCTTCTAGGCTGATAGTCTTCTTTCTCAAAGACTAGTCAGTGATGTCACTAGACTTTCGAACACAGTAAACCTATACATAACTCGTCGTATTTTCAACAGTTGCTAGATAGGAAAAGTAAATTGTATGCATATATCGTCGTTTACGCACTCCATTATCAACTGGTAAAGTTGAAAAGGAAATAAACCATATCAGCAGACTCCGTCTAAACAAATAAATTCACATGATCATTAGAAACTCAACTGTCTTAGGGAACGCGATTGGAAAACTCAAATGTAAACTTGTAATGATGGTGAACGGCAGAGATTATTAACTTCCATTAGAAATATTCAATAGAGGAAGGACAGTCGTTTTTAGGAAATATAGAAGTACTCAAGTAAAAATGTCGATAAACTGATGGAAGAGAACATCCTGCTGGGGAGAATAAGATTACGGATGAAATATAACTGATTACTGATCGGAAGAAAAGGTAGGTTAATATCTCCTCCGGGGTCTAGGCTCAGCTGAATCAATTGTTTCAGTAAGTCATTCGAAACCCGAAGAATCTATGCCTACCTCAGAAGTGGTATTAGGCTCATTATTTATTCAACGAATTAACAGGTTAGAAGAAAGTGTATGTTAGCACCCAACAAAGGGAAAACAAGACGAAATCTCACAAAATAGAGACATCGGTTCTTAATAATTTACAAAACAACAATAGCAAAGCCATCGTTAAGTCCGGTTTAGGTAATTCAGTAGCAGCTACGGACAAATCGGGTTAATCCGAGGAAATTGGTGAACATACTGAAATAGGATCGAGAGATCTACGGATACTGTAATGAATAAGATTAAATAATCTCCAGCTGGTGTGACATCCCACCCCAACCCACCTATCTCAGTAAGTCCAAGTATTTTAATCAAATAACTTCAGCAGAACCCACCGTACTATTATTGTTCATGAACCAGGTTGTCCTATCAAACTGATTATTTACTTCACAACTATTCCAGTATGTGAACTGTCCAGATTCTAAGCTGTCATATTATGTCCTGCTAGAAACTTTTAAAATCTCAAACTGGTCAATTCCTTCAAATCGAAACTAAGACCCGATGACTTGCTTTTAGAATATTTTGATGCAACAAGCCTTCATTCTAAGAAAACAGTCAATATGACACTGAAGTCATTTAAAAAATCAGTTGAATGTTAACTTGGAATATACTTTCAACACTAAGATGCTGGCTGAAGAGATGACTTTTGGGGGTACAGCTATGTCTGACCTCCATAATCCTCAAGATTCAATAAAAAATTTAACGACAAAAATAAAGTGTGGCAATAGAATCATTGATATTTTCGATCGTAGCAGACATACTTATGGATAGTTGAGAATATATGGCTTTAAGGATTTCTAATCTAACCCCTAAGATATGATAAAGATACATGGGTGACAAGAATACTGACGTGAAATCAGAACATACTGACAGTTTCTCAATAATGATCAAAGAATTAACATAAGGGACTCAAACAAAAAATACAAATCCCCATAAATTATCCTCTACAGTTTATAACAAAAGTCGTAAGAAGGCGACAGAAAAGTAATACTTACGGCATCGTTCATGACAATGGCAACATAACTGAAAAAGATTTCAGGACTACGGTTACGTTACCATGCAAGGAAAGTACACAAAAGCTTTACGTAGAATTCTCAAAAAAACTGGAATTATCGTACTACCTAAACTTATAAGCGCACCTACATACGACATCTGTCGGCATAAGAATTTCTTCCCCAACCCATGGTTGCACAACACTCAGAGTCACAAAAGACATTGATACAGCATTCGAATATGCTTTACATCTTTATCAAATAAATGACAAAATATCGAAGCTTAAGGGGTGCCAAATCACTATGATTTTCATTCGGAGATGAAAATAACTTCCGTCAATAAAAGTCCTCTTGATGCGATATTTACAATGATGCTTCATAACTCAAAGTAAAATGATTACCCTGGCTGGCATTTTATGTGATCTACAAGTACTCCAGTGATATATGTATAACCTGGTGAATGCTGTGAAGCATATTTGAAGAAGAGACAAACAATTCATGTGCATCTCTGCATGAATAATTCAGTTAGTTACAGCGCTCAGTATAGAGATAAGATGCTGTTTATAAACGCCGAATACTATCCAACTCTTGTCTGCTTAATGTAGCTAAGTTGTCAGCTTCCAACAGCATATGCCGTCCTCTGCGAGCGGTCAAATATCAACGTTCACTTATTTGTTTATACCATTATTGGAAAAACACAACTATTAGCAACAAGCTGACAATGCGTAGCGCACTATGATGTCTACAGTTCCTACGAGGTCGGTAGTATACCTCCAAATGAGGTTTCTTTCAATCTGTACTTACTCAGCATCTGTCATTTTAATCACTTAATCTAAATGAAGAATGAAAAATAGTTGCGACTGTCTTTGCTAAATTTCAATATACTCGCTGTCATTCTTTTGGTTGCAGCTCTTACATACCACTGCTAGTTACCAGCAAGAAAATTACAGCGTATTTATTCCTTGTTCATCAGATAACCGGATGATTAGCTTCAAGATTGAAAACTAAAATCACTGCCGATAACTGTGAGCATGCATTAATACCACTGAATAGCAATTCACGATATTTCCATCGGAAAAAGTGAAGACTCTTCATGAAAACATATTCATCGTACACAAAAGATAGTGATTGATGATAACTGTAGGTGAACTGAAAATTTGGGATGCGGTAAGGTTCGAACCAGTAATCACCGGGTTTCCTGCCTGATACTCCATCAAATGAACTGCGAAATCCAGTTGCTGATAAGAGAGACAAAAACAAAACATTGATTTGTGTAGTAATACATTCGCTGGATTTTTATGTTGTTTTCCAGGCATAGTGATGAACGTAGGTGTGCATAGATGACGTAGACACACACGCACGCACAAATGACACATAAAAATTAAGTTATGCGACCAAACACATAGGTGAGTTTGTATATGATCTAAGGGAATGACTGGTGAGTACAGTGTTGTTGTTTCAAAGTATTATTATCATTAGTAGTTGAAGTGAAGAATTCCCTTTCCCATAAAATCAGTTTGCTTATTTTCCTGTCGATATAATTTCCTTAAAATAATAATATGCTAGTGCTATATTTTCTTGCTTTCTTGTTAACTTTCTTTTAGTTAAACTAGGAAAGATGATAAAGAAAATGTAAATAAACAATTATATATAACTAGCATCAGCAAAACAATTGTTGTCTTGAAATTTGTTCTAGCATTATTTCTCTCTCCCTCTCCATACCCCTCACTCAGTTTTGGTTGCTGTATATTTATTCAATTTACTCCTCACTTCACTCTAATGGAAACAATAGACATTTTTCTAATTAATAATAAGTAAATAAACAAATAAGCCCATTCGTTGACACGCATACAAACATGTATGGGTAGTAATGATCAATAACTATGAGAAGTTTCTTCTAGTTCCTGTATATTTATGTCAGCAAATGGACAGGAGAAAATAAATGTTTCTTAAAAGAAACTGTGATTTGATTAAATTATTTGTGGTAGTTTTGCTTAATTGACACTTTTATGTATCTGTTTTTCTTCTTGTGGTTTGATTCTTAGAAATAGGTTGATTTCTATGCTTAATAACTTACAAATAAACTTGATTCACAAAAACAAAAACAAAATCAAGGCATTAAAATTATTTATTATTTGTATTTCGCAAATTTTGACTAAGAATAGCACATTGTTTTGAGGGTAACCAACCAACTTATACGCTTCATTGCATTAAACGGTGTAAATTCTTCTAAGAACAAATCAGAATATGCTAAATTATGTAGGTGTACTAAAATAAATACACTTTTATTAGTGATTCTAAATATTCACTCATTAACAAATTCACAGTGGGATTGCTTCTGTGTCCATATATTTGTATGCAGGTAACTTTCAAGTATTGACATCTTTTGGAAGGTCACCAGATCAGTTTTAGTTTTGAATTACTGGATCGAAGATCTGTTTCATATGTTGCAGAATCGAATTCTTAAGCGTATGGCTATGTAGTACTGCATGTTATCACTAAGATACAAAGTCTGAGCAGATACTCATCAATTTGTGATTCATTTAAATCTTGATACAAAGTAACCAATGTCACTTCTGAACTATAGTGTATCAACATTTTAGTATCGCATGCATTTCAAAGGTTTTACGGGTCATGTAGATTCATTAGAACCATCTAAAAAGGCTAGAGGACTGAAACGAATCAGCTTAATTCTCACTTATTACTTTTTCGTTGGAACAATAACTAATTAACTTTAAGGAACCAACTACACCTGATTTTACGCAACTAAGAGATTGTCATTTTGACAAACTTGCATTGATTCTGGGTGATGTTTGAAGGTGAAACGGAAACTTGGACCGCACCGGGATTCGAGCTAGTGACCACTGGGTTTCCAGGCCAGCGCTTTACTGACTGAACTACGAGGTCAAACTGCTATTGAACCTCATGGTCCCCAGAAACCCGAGAGTAGCTGGTTCGAATCCCGTTGCGGTCCAAATTTTCGTTTCACCTTTAATCACTACCAAATACCAACTAGGAATTCATCATTTTGACTATCTTTGATAGTTGTGGATCTAATTCATCGTTGGTTGATTCACAAAATCCCAATGTTTTTCATAATTTTGCCTGAGACAATGAAGCTATAGTAAAATTCATATTGAACGTCGTCGTAGTGACTGCTGCATCTGATATCCATTGCTAAAAATGCAACTCTATCAATAACCAAGTGCATGTCCATGTGCTAGACAATGAGTCACATCTATTGTGTGAGAGCTAGTGCTACTACATGGTTGAACAACCCTCGGTAGGGGAAGCGGTGCTGAAACCTCTTATACCCTGATTGAAAATCAACTCCTTAGATAACTGAGCCACCTTTTCTGTTGATAAATAAGCGATGTCATTAGTTACTAGGATAATATATCCTACAAACCAGAAAATTTGTCTTTTCCCGCCCCATTCTAGTCTCACTTGGATAACCTGTTGACTGACAGTCAAATAAACTGTACAGGTGCACAAAACAGTTGCTAATAGCAAAAAAAACACCTTTGCAGTATATGCGCTAATCCAAATCTCAAACTTATTCTTTGGTCTTTCAGAGGTAAGACAGAATTATTTCGCTCTTTACTCAAATTCTGTATACACTTATAAATACAATCCTGTGCCACAATTAAAGTGCGCATGTTTGTAGACAAATGTCTAACTGTCTCTTTAGATGTAATCTTTTCACTGACTAAATCTTTGTTTAAAACAAGCAACGTACGTGAAAAAAGCAAGATTTAATTAATTCATAAGTCTCAGTAGTACTCATCACCTGGATACGCGGCATTCTTGACCGTTAAGAAACGCGAGAGAACATACATGTATAACATTTATCAGTACACTACGGTTATCAGTAGACAGCAAGATAATAAGTTGCTAGCAACTGCAGAAGATTGTGCGATTCGAGTTGTCAAACCGAACCTCTGCATTCGTAATGAAATGGTAGTCACCTTGAGTCTGCCATGTTAGGAATTACACCGCCGTCTAATCATATTCGATCTTTTTTGGTTGATTATCCCTTAATTATCACCGCTGTCTTATATTTGTTTTTCTTCCTGATTTGTTTCATTTCATTTGTTTTATCCTCATTACCACTGTTATCATTACTATCATCATTATTTCTCTCGATACACACCTGGTTAGCCTACTATATCCACTTAAGTGATTATTAACTATCTTGTTCTGAACGACGTAGTCTACTCTCGCCGATTCAGTTGTCACCCACTGTGTCAACATTATTATTATTCGACTAAGCAATAAGAGGACATGGATTTTCTGAACCATGTAATGTATATGCGCAATACATTTTGAACAATCTGATCACACACATACTTGTTACTGTTACTATCATTATTTTCCTTCCTGAAATCCACATGACTGTGTAGACTGCACTTCGACTCAAATCCATTATTAATTATATAACCTGTCACCCAACCCATTCAATTTGAACACCCACTTCTACCTTTTACAACACCAGTCGACCTTTAAGAACTGTTCCTTTCTATTAATATAAGAGTAAAACATGACCACCGTGGTAGAATTTAATTCCACTTTAATTGATTTTTAAGATGCATCTCTCAGTGGAACAGTATTATTTACTGGACTACGTTTCGGATATAATTTATTGTTAATAGATATATGAAGATAACTGCACAAATTTTGTGTATTTCCACTTTGTTATGCATCTAATTAATCAGCTAAAATATCCCTTTCTATAATGTTGCACATTAATAGATGTCTTAGTTTGAATTATATATGCATATACGTAAGTTCTTCAGCATTGCCTAGGTGTATAAATAATCAGGTATGTAGGGCATCTAGCTGACGAGTACTACTGAGATTTATGAACTTATTAAATCCTACTTTTTTACATTCTTTGCTTATTTTGTATCTGTACCGGGAAAAAAATGTTTTCAAATCGCTCTAATAAATAGTTTTCGGTCACTGAATGACTATCTCAAACCCGGTAGCAACAGGTTCATGAGGTGAATCTTAGCTTAGAACCTATGAAACAATATTTTGGTCACACCTTAAATGTTCTTCAGGTTTCTCATAACATATATATATATATATATATATATATATATATATAAACTAGAAAGCCACATCAAGTATTATTTTGGATCAAAAGGCCGAGTTTGGCTGTTTTAGATGATATTCTGATCAGCCAAAAGTGCTCATATTAAGTAATCATCTCAGATAAAGACGTCAAGATGCAACATTTTTTAAATGCTCTGAGTAAAAGTCCCAATTTCTGGTGTGAAACGATGGAATAATGCTCTGGAATCGGTGTATACTAGGGTAAGGATAAGAAGTTATTTAAAACAAAATCGGTTAGCTATACAATCTATGGTGAAATTAACACAATAACGTGAAACAACCATGGTCTCCTATGAAAGCTGAAATATGTAGATAAAAGCACATGGTTTGCTTGATACCACAAATGACATCAGGATTCCGAGCACAGTTTTAGGCATTTAAACCAGTTAGCTAGCCGAAATACCGGCAATTTGAATGACTCAGTTCTAAGCACTATGTTAATCCGATTACATTGCATATGAGCTCAATCTAGAACAAGCGAAACAGTTATCTGGCTTTCAGATCGCCTTGAGATGTCTGTTGTGAGTGATCAAAAACGGCTAACTTCAGTCAGTAGTAAATTCTTCACAGCTTTAAGGAGTTGTTTGGTTGATTGTGCTTACAATGTCACGTAACCAAGGATTTCCATGGGCCCAAACTTATTCATGCTTATCACATTTAAAGATCATTTTCTGATGAATACTCCGAATATAAATTAATCCTGTTTAACAGCCTTATTGAGAAGATCAAATCAATAAGCTCAATTTATCACTAAATAGCCTACAGTCAGTTGTTCTTTTCACACTGGTCATGGCCACCCAATCCCTTAGTTAAATACTAGGATGTGTATAAAAGACAAATTGTAATATGCTTTTAGGTTACGGGTCTTAAGTTCACATAAAAATGTTCCTTCAGTTTTTTTTCTAACGACCATACTTTCTATTTTTGCGGTGACTGCATAACAGTTATTGCAAGTATCTGATTTCATCCGAATCGCAACCAGCTGCTATCAGTTCAGCTGAATAGCATTTCATCTAACTACAATGATGAGTCCCATTATAGCTCACTATGAAACAGAAGTATTTATCGACGACATTTCGAATTTGTTGCTCATGATCATATCAAAATAATCACATAACTTTCTGGTCTAGCTTTTATAGCCCTACTATTTTTCCTTCTTTGACTTAACTGGTATTAAAACTTTCCACTTATCCGGAATTGGTTTTTTGCGTCATTTCTAGCATACCTGTCAGGTGTCGATTCGATAAGCATCCAATTGTATGACTGTATGTGACAGCATGCATAGCTATGGCTAAGCTCTTCTTCAGACATATTATCTAGTTAAGGTCAACCATTTTATATCAGGCTACATTTTTGCGTTCTGCCACGTTAATCAACCACAGTTGGATAGTTTGATCTATGCGTTTAATCTCCCAGTCATTGCATGAAATTCGCTAGACCTATTTTTGTTTGATGGGTTCTGTATGATCCTTTAACCAACAAACTTGTCTCCAAATGAGTTTTCCGATTGAAACGCCACTCTTATCTCAACCTTATGGGGAATCCTTTGCAAGGCTTCAGATGTTCCTCCTTTGTACGATAAAACTAAGAAGGTTTTAAAATTCTTCCATGTGGTTTTATTATTAACGTTGTTTGTATTTGTTATTATATCATCAGGAGTTTTTTCCTATTACTGCTTATATACTGCTGGATAAGTTCACAAGGGTAGTTGATAAGTGGTGAACATCTGAAACAAAAATAGCTTACTATCTGTAAACATAGCTAAATGATTGCATCGCTACTCTAAAAATGAATGAAATCAGGTTTGTGGAGAATTATTTATTGATTTCAGGTTGGTATTCATCATGGACTGATATCAGTCGGAGAAATATTGGAAACCTAAGGGCACTGGACAACTGTTTCATACTAGTATGAGACTGCTCATGACCCATGACTCCGCCCCTTCAGGGATCAAAGCTAGGATCTTCAGGTTCTGTGGCCAACTATATCGTGAACTGACAGAAGTAGGAAACATATACCACTGGGTTAAGACCCAGTGGTTCGATAGTGATTTTCTGGCCACGAAACCTGAAGGTCCTGAATTTGATCCCTGGTGAAGTCGTGGTCATGCGCACTGCTGAGGACGAAACAGATGTCGAGTTATATTTTAGACAGAAAGTTACGTTTTTATTCTTGTTAGCATCTGTCTTGTCGATACAAGGTGCCAAGTTTATATCTTAACTTATTTGAATACCAATTTGTAAACTAATGATGAAGTCAGGTGTTACAGTGGAGAAAAACAAAATTCAACTAAAGCGAGTACATTTTAATGCACTAGACTGCAAGTCGCATTTTCTGAGTGACAGAGTGTGATAGTACCCGTTCACCCAGGCTGAAATAGGAGAAGAGAAATTCCAGTCCATGACGTATCACATAAAAGTTGAGAGCTTAGGCGAATGAGCCAAGTTTTCATTTGTTTCATTGAGCAATATAAATCATAAGATAAATAAAGCTTTTGACAGCTATTCTTATTCCTATTCATCAAAACTATGTTAAGAATTCCAAGCAAATTTTTGATAGTCTCTACCGAAGCGTAATAGGATTGTCACTGTCAACCAACTCGATGATTACTGAAATACTGATAAATTTTCTGACCAAAAGTGAATCTAAAACTACACTGAGTTCTCAGTTGATCGAAATATGCCCATCAGAAGAACTTCAAAATTTGAGTTCACTCGTGAAAACTACTTTTCGTGAAAGAGTCCCCTAATATCATACAACACCGAGGTCTTTTTGACCAACTCCAATAGATTATTCAGTTAATTTTAAGTTAGGAAAAGATATATCTTTCAGACTGAATTCATCTCTTAAATCAAACAGGTAATAAAAGTATTGTAATTTCATATATTTTATCAATTGAAGAACTATTTTGCTTCGTCACTATCAACTCAGAGAAAAAGATTTTCCCACACCCTAACAATTAATAACACTTCATTTATCGTTTATTTCTTCTCACAAAAATAAACACTGCTTCAAATTAAAAAGCTACATTCAAATGTGAAGAAATAAATTATTCAAGTGTATCACTTTTGAATAAACCAGACATTTTTCCCACCTCTTACTTACTCTGCTAGAATGAATCAAAATTATCGAATCTCTCAAGTCAATAAACAGTAACTAATAAAGCAGTTAGTCAATCAACTATTTAACTAGTTAGCTGGTGAATTCGCTCGTGTTTTTCACTTCAGCGACCAACTCACCCCCCCCCCCCCTTAAAAAACAAGAAAAATTGAGTTCACATTCAAAATTATTTTTTATAAGTAAACCGAAGAAGAAAAATGGTTAGTTTTTTTAATGAACTATTAGTATGCTAGTTAAATTTCTAAACGTAGACTTCTTTCTTATTTAAACGTTTCTCTTTATACAATTAAAAGAGCTTTGAATAAAGCGAAAAAATGATTTTACTTCTGAAAGTAGTTTCCGAAAGCAAAACTTGACAGAATAACTGCGTTTTTCAAGCAACAAAATCTAACAGCTGGGAAGCAAATACTACCATTAATTATTAAAAGCAGCCTAAGGATAAACAGTTTTTGGAATTAAAATATTTGTGACGATTTAATTAGCTTTAACATAGTCTTCATTATGAAGTAAAATCAGTGAGAGAACCACCGGAAAATGAGGATGCACTGAATAACTGTCTGTTTGTTCTGTAGATGGTGCAAACTCCTAGTAAAAACTACTCTGAAAAAGTTTCTGAAATTTTACTCATCGGTGATGACATCTAACCTCGTAGATGCAAGCAAATGGAAAATTTCATACAAACCATCGTGCATGCAACAGCGTGTAAAGATTCTATTCTTTGAGAAGTTAAAATCTCTTGCAGACACATGAATCCCTAAAACAACGGTGTACCACTCCATTTTTTTTGGATTTTAAAAACATGATTAAGTCTTAATTGTATATAATGGGAAACTATTTTGTTTCATATTTAATCACCTAATAATTAGATCTCCGTGTGAATCTGAAAATCAACCCAGTAACTGCTAAAATAACCCCGTCAAGTTACTCTATTTTACGCACAATAGAACCAGATTAGTTATTTCAACAAAAGGTTGAGAAACCTTTGAAGTAACTCTAGATTCCCACACTGCTTGCATCGATTATTGAACTTCGTAATATTGTACCCTTTTCAATGTGAACGGCATAGGACACAAATATCTCAATAATTAAAGTACTGTACCACCAAACCAATGAAAAACTACAGTGTTCAACTGATTGAATTCCTCAAAATCTGCTGACTGCTATTCTAGTGAGCAGCCTAATTCACTGCTATACAAATAGATAGAAGGCAATTTATTTTAAAGACAGTGAATTAGCAGCGGGTAAAGAACAACGAAAACCAACAGAATAGTGCACTGATGAGTAAAATGGAAATTAAAAATTTGAAAAGGTGACCCAGTGGCTTAAAGGCAACAGGCTGGGCGTTGAACCTAAAGATCATGGATTCAATTCAAATAACGGTCATGTGTGTGACTGCTGAGGAGTCCCAGACTAGGACGAAAAGCTCTCAAGTGCTTTCAGTTTCTCAGTGTTTCTCTAGCTTATGCCAGTCTATGATAAGTTCCCAAAAACCTCAAATTGAATTAATCTAGCGCTCATTGGTGACTTGCTTGAAGAGGCGATTCCCGAAGTTCTCTGGAAAAGTCGTGACCAGTGGAGTCAAACAAGTCAGACATGAGGATGGTTACTCAACGATGACCGTGGATGGAGGTTGCACTATAATGTGAACCAACAGAAGTAGGAAGTGTGGACAATTAGGTTCCGACCCAGTGGCTCAATGGCAACGTGCTGGCTGCAGAACCTGAAGGTCCTAGGTTTGATTCATGTAGGGGTCATGGGCGTGCACTGATGAGGGACCCCATACTACGACGAAGAAGCTGTCCAGTGCTGTCAGGTTTCAAATTTTCCTCCAACTGATGTCAGTTCATTATGTATTCCAACTGAAAATCAATTGTTAGATTGTTGAGATTCATCTTCACTTCTGAAGAATAAATTATTGTGTGAAATTACTCACTCATTATATATATAACGAGATAATATGCTGTGCGGCTAATGAAATTCCACGTCATCCGATGAGAACTCAAACCAACTTCAAGCAAATACCTAACTTCTTAGCTTGTTCACAACCAAGTTAGAAAGCCAAAAAATGCATTAAGACACAATCATGCACTCCTTGTCTATAATGGTCTAATATTAAAACAAATTCTGTGAATCATTTTAAGTAACTTGAACTGTTGATTGTGATACCTATTAATGTCTTGGCACTAAGCATAAATGGTTTATTCGATAGTCCTATAAATGTATTGTACAAAGCAGAATACTTCGTTAGAACAAGTAAATTACTAAGACTTATGATCTAACGATATACAAAGAAATTTAGCGAAGAAAATTTTATAGGTAAATCATCTGAGTAGCTGTGCACTGGTATTTATAATGATAGCAAACGAACAAATATGTCTTTTGCTGGCTAATATATCAATATTAGGTCATCAAAATGGAATGTTTTGGGATAAAATAGTGAGTCGTTTCTAGAGTTAGAAGGAGATTACGTAAGCATAGGGTCCATAAGAAAAAATGCAGTCGATCACGATGATGACTAATAGGTTGAAAAATTATTATGATTAATAATCAGATTAAAGTGTAACGAGGATTTTTATGCGAAATCGAAAATAACATGTCAAGATATAGGAAAATAAACTATGACATATAACACAATAAAAATCATCAGTCAATATGGGCAAGATGAATACTGACGTAATGAAAATTGAAGAGAAGTTATGACCAAGGCAAAATAAAAGAAAGCACTTATCTCTTCTGTACGCGGAGCTTGGGATTTAATTTATGATTCCTAGCGTCTCTGACAAATCCGCACTCATTCTGAGCGTTTTTATTTGAGTTTTGAAAGAAGACTGTGTGAAGGTGGCATGACCAGAATTGACCAAACTAGCTAAGATGCAACCGTTAGTTAACCTGCGTTCTCCTCTGGACAACCAAACGTGATAGTACTCAGAGATGCGTTTGGAAAGACTGCGCTTTTTTACGGCCTGCGTGCCTAACTCCACGACAGCAGGTAAACTGATGAACACACATGGATGTGGGTCAAAATCACAGTTTGTATTTCACGCCTCCTTAAATCAAATGTCGACTGGGAACCATTTGCATTTCGGCAGCATAGAGACATTTTCAAGAAGCCGCCAGGTCATCTCTCTTCAAAGGAGTATCAAGAAAATGAAATTATGACTTGTTCTCAACTTTCATCGTGAAACTGATCGAGGGATGACTGCCACTGAGTTTAACATGAGTTGCATCGAGATCAATTTCCTAGTCACAGAAGTATCATTCACGCATATTCTGGATACTTGGAACCCATCGACAATTGAACGTGGTAAGGTGTTTTGAAAAAACTGTGGTCGGTCAGTAAATTTACTACAGCAGTATAATTTATGTTACATTTTACCCATTTAGTAACTTATGTATCAAAGAGCAGATATTCTTCTCATTATAGACAATATTCATAACTAATTGACACTATTTAAAGGACCATTGCAACAGGAGGTGTACCGAAAATCTATTTTCAATACTAGTTATGCATTACTTAGCAGTACATCTACACTATGTCATATAAGATAGAGTTCTGGTTCTTAGCGAGAAATCAATATGAATAATAATTTTATTCAGTAGCATCTAACATTCAGTTTCCATTTAAGCTTGAATCCTCCTCTTCAGTATTTTCGATAAAACATTTCACTGGATAATAACTCATGATAGAACCATTAAATCTCAACAGATTAGATGAGTCCTGAGCTTAAATAAGCAACAAACTTAATTTCTTGTCAGACAGAAAGAAGAATAGACAAAATTTATCTGAAGATTGATATAAAATGCTTTATATAGCTCAATACGATCACTTATTTTGTTCCCCTTATTATACTGAATTATGAGACCTGGTTTTCGGAATTTCTAGGTGGGTTTGAAACTTATCTTTTCTGCATCGGCGAGCTCAAGTGTTTAAGTTTTCTTCAAGTTCACTTTCCTTACTGATATTTAAGTAAAATTTCGTGATATCTACACTCAAAACTAATTAGTTTTGACAGATTTTTAAAAAAATGAGGAAGACAATGATATTATGAAACAAAATAAAACCTTCAAAAAATACGGAGAATAACAGTCCTTTAGGTTATCTTTTCTTTAGAATAAAAGAATGGAAACATTTCTACTCGGAAGAAAAACCATTCCAGACTACCAGAATTTAATAGGAAAAGTAAATTCAAACAACTATGAATGAATATTTTATAATTCGTTTATTTTTATTGATAATGATCTGAGAGATATTTGGCATAATTTATTCCAGCATTTCATTATACCTTCTTTGTTTACACTTTTCTTCATATTTAAGTACTAAAGTAAGCGACAGCAAATTCTAGTCTCTTTCAAATGATCATGCTGTATCGCTGTACACTGTGAATAACTTTAGTTATTCGTTACTCATGAAATTTGCAATTTCTGTATACTTTTAAGACTACTTTTTGATATGTGGAGGACAGAATACAAAATCACTGACTCGACCAACTAAAATTATCCAAATAAGGATATAACACAAGATAAATTCTTTTTCTGTGGCTTACAAGCCTGTAAATTAACTGGTAAGTGACTTCAGCGTAATAACTATTTTAATGTTCACAGTTGACACACACTTCTATGAAAAGATATTCAGTTGAATAAAAATGCATAAAAATTATTTACAATATCTGGAAGGATTGAAGTCTTCATAGTATAAAAATTAATTTGTAAAACAAAACGTGTTCATTCACCCTTCAGATGTTTTAAAATAACATTATTATAATAAGTTTTCCCTTGGGTTCCTAGTGGAACATAGGGCTTCAGTAGCACACCTCCACTCCACTCTGTTCTCTGCAGTCTTTTCAACCTGGCGCCACCAATGCCCAGAAGCTTTCATTCCTTCCTCACACGATCTCCTCCATGTCACCCTCACCTCAGACAACCAACTCGTCACTTCCCATCTGGCTTCCAATCAAGCAACTGGCCTGGAGCATGATGTCCCCAATCGTCCTTCTCAGTGTATACCCAATCCATCTCCACTTACTTCCAGTGCATATTTGTTCAGCGATAGCTTCTTGGTTGGTTCGTTGCCAGCCGACTAGCCAGAGTTCTTTGTTGTTTATTCTTTTGGCCATTCGAGCTTCAGAAACGAGCCAGCGTAGGCAAGTGTTGATGAATATCTGCAGTTTGTTGAAAATCCCTTTCGTAACGCGCCAAGTTCCTGAACCATATAGGAGCACCGACTTGACGTTGGTATTGAAAATCCGGATGTTGTTCACGCCTTATGCTGAGTGCAGAAGGTCTCCACACTGGTTTCAGGTCAATGAAAGCTTGTCTTGCTTTTCCGATCCTGGCTGGCTTTGACATCTCAGTCTGTGTCACCTGGATTAGAGACAGTGCTGCCTAGATAGGTATAGGTGAAAGAGGCCACTTCCTCTAGGTTTCTCCTGTTGATAGTGACTGGTGCTTGCTGTTCATGCTGTTGTTCGTTGGGTATCTTCATCACCTCCGTCTTCTCCACATTCACTTGACGTCCCGTCTTCCATGCCTCTTCTCTTAACTTGTTAGTTTGTGCCTGTAGATCTTCGAGTTTCTGCGACAGGACATGAGACGTAAATCATCGGTGGTGAAATCCAAATCTTCGAGGCTCTTTCCTTCGGCCCAGTCAGCGTATGGCCATCTTCTCACAGCTCCTCACTTTTTGTTGCATGATCCAGTCCACTACAATCAGGAATATCATAGGTGATAGTAGACAGCCTTGTCTCACTCCTGTCCAAACTTCGAAGGCGTCACTGAGCTTCACATTGTGAATTACTTGGCTGGCATGTCGCGTCTTCATATAGTTGTTGAATGAGTTTGATAAAGGTTTGTGGTATTCCGTAGTGTTGAAATGGCTGCTTGTCAAATTACTTGTCGTTAGACGCTGTCGAAGGCCTTTTCGAAGTCGATGAATTTGAGGTAGGGTAGAGAGTTGACTGCCATTCTATACTCTGTTCTATGATGATGCGTAGTGTAGTGTTGCGATTTGATCCGCACATGATTTGTACTTCCTGAATCTAGTCAGCCTGTTCCGGTCGTAGTTTTGAATCCAGTGCATCCTTTAGTCTCTCCAGGATGATGTGGCATAGTATTTTGCTTGGGGTGGACAGCAACCTTAGTCATTAAATTTTTCTCAAAGCTACTTCAGACCATTTAACCTTCATCAGTCTACATTTGAGAAATATACCTCTTATACTATTCTAATTTGATGAATATTCATAAACATCTTTAATGGTTTTGATTGCATTACTAATTGAATGCACTCACTACTACGTATAAAATGCTTTATCAGTTTACAGGATAAAAAGTGGGTGTTTTCCTGCCATCTAATAATACTGTGAAAATTAGACATAAGTGCTTCACAATGACATCAATATTTACAGAATATGATGATAAGACGATTATGTCCTGTTATGTTAGATGCCGTTACTAGTAAATCAAATCTTTAAGATATTAGTTCGAATCTCTGAAAATATGACTTGAATGGTTTTATATGTTGCTAAGCGACCATTATCACAAGTGAAAATCAATTAAGTAACCATTGGGAATGTTGAGAATCACATAGTTGTTTAGAAATTCCAATTAAGTCAAAACAAAAAGCATTTAACAAAGAGTCACTCTTTTCAGCGATATCATGCTCAAGCTGTACAATCGTATATGAATATTCTATTCATACAGTAAAAGAAAAAATAATGTTTCATGGGATATTTTGAACGAAGTTTAGATTTCTTTTTGTTATGATGCTTGTAATTTCCCGTTGCTACACAGGGCTGAATCACTCTAACTCTGTTGGCAGAAGCACATGCCTCCATACTGCTGAATATGCATGATATTGTAGTGGGGGCTGATGATCAGGATGGATATTAGTAGTATACGTTGAGAGGGCGGTAGAAATCATAGGCAATTACCAGCAATTGGTAAGGATTCTGACCAAAGAAAAGCAAGAGGCAATGTGGGCATAATAAGGGCAAATCAAGACAGAAGCAGAAGAGGAAATAAAGCATATTGTGCAAATGACTGTCTTAGTTGTAGGCGTACAATATTTGATGACTGCTGTACAAAATGTTAATAATAAGCATTCCTTCCTGCGTCTCATTCTTCTCGTTTCCTACGATACTATCTCGATCTTGGTGACTAGTACAGGAATCCAGGACGCACATTTCGTCTTATTTGGGACTCATCAGCAAGATTTGCCTTAACCCCAGTGAGGCTCAAACCCATTACCTTTCACTTCGAGTGCCAGAGCGTTATCCTTTTGGCCACTCGGGCGTAATAGCCATCGTGTACGATAGTAGTTTCTAGTCACATCTGAACTTCGTTCAAAATATTTCACGAAACATTCCTTTTCTGTTACTATATGAATAGAATTATATAGTTTTTAGAAAAAAAACTGTTTAAGACTTGCTTATTGCATACATCTGTTACTGTATTACTACTTTGACGTTTTACAAAATACCATCCAGTTTAGTAGTGTTTTTAAGCTACCATGTATAAGTTCCCTAGTAGACGTTTTGAAATACAGTCCATACAAAATACACCATTATTTCATGTAAGATAGTGTGAGTGTGAATGACTTTCGAAGCAACTATATCACACTAATAACAAGAAATCCTGAAAAGAGTTAATGAACTATTGAACATTGACCCCCTGGTAAACATAATACAGATTCACAACAAACAAAGGTAGAGTTTTGTTTCGATTCACGTAGAATTCGAAGGTGAAACTTTTTACATTTCATAGAACAACTTCCTATTATTATGTGAATTGTATTAACTCTTCGTTCAATATTTACTCAATGTGAAAAAGATGCTAAATTTAAGATGAAGTTCCCTTCCAGAAATCTAAAATTGACTATCCTGTTACTGATGATTTTAGTGAGCCTGTTAGCATGATTCCTAAGACTAGTCTGATTGTAACACATACATACACTTACAACTGAAAGCATAAGAAAAAGAAAAAACCATCAAACAGTAAGAAGCACTACAATAACTTCACACAAAATAACCTTCAGTAAGTTGTAAAAACAGCCTAAACAACATTTTAATTTCTAACTTATGATAGAAGCATCTTATTCTACTTTCTTACAGCAACAATTGAATAGTAGACAAACACACAAACAGCGATAAAAATGTAGTCAGGGCGAAAACGATACATAGGAGTACAAACAAACAATAATCAGACAGTTTATTTGTCCCAAGGGTATTATTGTTTTTAATATAAACTGAGAATGAAACATTATCAACAGGTCTATGGGCAGAAATAATTACTCTACTGTATAATTTATTCATTGTCTCCTTATTTCTAATCTCTTTTAAAATTTAGTGCTATAAATTGATTTCATTCTTGTTGATTGAAAGTGAGTGTTAGTCTCTTCAGCTCCCGAAAATACATAACTTTTGGAAATATTTCGATCAAGTTGAGCGAAAGGAAATCTCATATACATTTTTCTTAAACCAAATAAACAGGATAATGATTTGTATGATGATAAGAGAATTAACACTGACAAAACAGAATTGTTAGATGCAGAAATATAAAATAATCTTGAGGTGTTCCGGCTTACGGAGCTGTGACCCTTTGGTTTAGGTACATGACCTTCAACCAATGGGCCACGCATTCAAACCTCTCCCCACCTACCGAGGTTTTGGCAGCTAGATAGTATCATTAACCCTAATATAATAGGTTTTGTTCACTGCCTAATGCATGAATGTGCACAAGATTGCTGAGTGAAATTTCGACTTTTGCTTAGTCTAAAATGATGGCCGGCTAGCCCGTGGTTCATTCTAGTTTAAGGAGTATCTGTGAATTCGACAGCTGGAAAATAATAATTTCGAAGATATCACTTATTAACTTGGATGGTAACGTCAGAAAGAATATGAGTTAGGGTATAGTTTTATGTGACTTCTTCTGCCGCTCTTGATGTAAAAAGTTTATCCATATTTTCAAGTGACTGAAATCTTTTGCCTAAATTAAATGTCAAACTTCAGATTTCTAAATACTTCTCAGTAAACCACATATACGATAAATTTCCCTGTAGAATACTAATATCTGTATTTTAGTAGTATGCTGACAACGATACGTAACATTTTTTGATCATAAAATAATGCAATAGACTCAACATTACACAACCAGACAGGAATTTACAAAATTTCTCTTTTTTTCCTATCTGCATTGACAAGCTTCGGTTTGGAAAGATAGCACAAACTAATAATCAGTTAAATACTTCCAGAAAACAAACATTCCATAGCGTTTACTTCAGTGTGCATACCCAATACTTTTGAGGAATGGGAACTCACTTGTCTTGAACTGATGAATTACCACTGTCTGCACTGTACAAAATGATAGTTTTTTTCCAAAAAATACAAAACCTTTATTGGTTATTTTAGTAGTTGTTAAGGTGGCCATTCGAGTCACACTGAAATTGCAGTGGTATAGTAGAAATTCTCTAACACTCCAAATCCTTGAGGTGTGATTTCTTTTGCATGTGACTGCGAAACCCAGTAATAGGCCACCTGTCTGATCATTCAAAGTATATGACATAATAGCTAGTTATACTTAAAATAAGATGATATCAAATATCTGTTAACTTTTGCTTTTTGTGTTTTGTATCAGAAAGCTGGTTTTTTAGCTCAGTCCCCGCTCTCTAAATCAGTTTTTGATCATCACCTAATTCTTCCTCATTGTGCGACGTAGAAACAGAGACTTCTCCTATGGATTACTGAACCTAGCTGCTTGTGGTTTTAACTTCCTTTGGCGAAATTCTGTGAGTAGTCATCTAATATTGAGATCTTGCTGGATGTATCGACTTATTTAAATATTTTAAGCATTACTATTGCCTCATTCCTGTTATCATACAATTCATACTGATTTTCAATAAAACATTGAAGCTTAACAAATCACTGTAGCTTATTTAGTCCTTCCCACGCTTTTAGTCAATACATCTACAAAGTGTCCCAAATGACTTTCAATTTTAACTCAGTAACTTTCATGTTATAATTTACTGCTTAAGAGAGAATGAGAACTGCTAGCGCACAAAAACTACAGCTACCTAAACACCAGTTTGGTCATCTGAGTGCTGATACAGCATTTGGTAGCTCCCCCCCCCCTAATTGTAAGTTCGTAAACACAGTTGATATCTCATATCACTGTATCTTTATATAAAGAAAACAAGGATGAATAATACATACTAAAACATACATTTTATCTGAGTCGCCTTAATTTGAAAAATTAATGAACAAATCCCTAATAAATATACTAAAAAACTGTCAGCTTGAGCAGTCACGTTGAAATTCAGAAATTCGTCAGAAATTCAAGCGCTCTATAGAATTTCATTGTTATTTGGCCTTTAATTCAGCCTTTCTACTTGACCTGTTTTCATATTTTCACCCTTATCTTTATAAATTTTCAAATAAATATCTATCACAAGTGCGCGTGTGATCAGATTGCTCAAAATGCTTTGCGCAAACACATTAAACGGTCCAGACAATTTACGTCTTATTCTTTTGCTAAAGTTTATAAAGGGAACTAATTGTTTTAGATATGTTGCTTAGTCAAATTATAACCAAGCAATTAAAATGTAAGTTAATTAAAGATATGAAATAAACGCATATCACAAAGACTTTATTTATACTCAATATTTTAAAAAATAAGCGCTTTCAAATGATGCTTCACTTTGCCAATGTGAATTTTTGCTTTACTCGCAGGTGACTTTAACCCTCAAGTAGGAAAGCTGAGCTGACCCAATCAGAAAGGGTGCTTACAGAATCCAATACGAACGAACCAACAGCAATGATCGTCCGGCTGACTACGATGAAATGCAAAATCAACTCAAAAATAAATTCACCAAGAGTCTTCACATCGCGAACGATGGTGGATGGTGAAAGCGAGATAGACGGAGAAGGCATCAGGCCTGAGTAACACTGGGCAACTATTTTAAGGCTCATTAGGGATAGCGACAAGATGATGGTTAGTGAAACCATCACCGGAAAGGACGAAACGGTGATTACCTCCCAGGTCAGGCAGCTAGAACTTTAGGCAGGACACTTCGAAGTACAGTTCAGATGGTCCTCAACAACGCTTCAGTTGCCCAGAATCTAGTCTAAATCTTAATGGCATCTAGATGTCGGCTTTCCAACTCTCGTTTTGAAGTTGAGAAGACTGCTTTGAACCCAAAACGAAGGAAAGCACCAGGACCTGAGAGTTTGCCACCTTACATTTTTTAAGTAACCAGGCGGAAATTCGCCGATTAGAGTAGCGAAAGACGTTGAAAAGGTTATTGGATCTCAGCAGCTTTTTCTGCATTCATCATCATCATCAACATCGGACCAGGTATTACTGCATAACGGTCCGAGTTCCCACACCTCATATCAGTACATCAAGTAAAATGGCAGTGAAGTGCAAGATGAAGATAAAAAAATTCAGTCAAAAGAAATACAAAGTACGAAAAGAGAGGAAGGAAGAATGAAAAGATGGTGAGATTTAGTGTAGCATTCAGATGAGGATAATGTGTGTATACATCTGCGCCACTGACATCAGTTCAAAGCCATATCACCTAGTCTCCTACCACTGATTTCTTTTGTCCCGCAGAACCCAACCACCTAGTCTACATCACCCCACACGGTTCAAACCAACAGTCAGAGACTTCATACAATGATGCCATGTTTTAGTCTGACCACCTCGGGCCTTTTTCCAGTCTGGACCTACTTCGGTCAACATTGTGTGACGAGGCAATCGGCGACCAGGCATACGTAACACGTGTCCCAACCATCTAAGTCGATAAAGGTTCATAACCCCGTCAACTGATTTACCTCTTCTCCTTATAACTCTAAACCTGACGTATGCGTCACTCACGCGGTGATACCACGGAATATGGTCTATCCTACGAAGACGACGGTGGTCAAACACCTGAAGCCAGCCTTCTCATGTCTTCCAATTTCAATGGCCATGTTTCACAGCCATACAGGAGAACATACCGGAAAGCTGTGCAGGTGTAGTGCACGCGACCCTTAATAGACAATCTGATATCACGGCGGCGCCATAGGAGGCGTAAGCTGGTGAAAGCCAGTTGGGCCTTTTGTATCCGTGCAGAGATTTTATCGACCACTGAGCCACCAGGGTAGGGCTGATCCTACTTCCCAGTGAAGTGGTCGACAGATTCAATCACTATGCTCTCTATTGTTAGCCGTGACACCGTTGAAGACTAATCCTGGAGCAACAGTTTGCATTTGGGTGGTGAGAACCGCATCCCAAACATTCTCAAATTGACACTCAGTGCTCAGAAGACTCTGCATCTTCACCTAACAGGACTATGTCATTTGCATATTCTAGGTTTAACGAAAATTCTCTTGCGATTAGGTCAACCTCTATGTAGTCAGGTGACGCGATAGGGAGACCCCCACAAGAATATCTGTGACAAAATTGAATAGAGTAGAGGGCCTTCAACAAGGAAATGTACTTATTCGACATGCCTTTCAGTGAGAGACATTGCCATAAGACTTCTCGATCAATGGAGTCGAATGCTGCCTTCAGGTAGAGAAATACAGTTATTGTCGGGCGTCCGTAAACGTATCTGTGTTCCAAAACCTGGGGCAGTGTGAATCCTTGGTTGATACACCCACGGCCAGGTCTAAAGCCAGTCTGGCTTCCTCGGGCTTTCTGTTCCCGAGCTCCGCTCAGGCGTCAAAAAATTATGGAACCTAGGACACTACGTTCGTCAGGCTGATTCCTGTGTGGTTATCACAAGAGGACTTCTTACCTTTCTTGAAGACTGGGATAATCAATGATTTAGATCAGTTAGAGGGAATCGTATTTGACTCCCATATACTGGTTAAAACTTCCGTTAACATAACTAAGAGCACCTTAAGACCATCACTGTACACTTCATAAGTTAGTCTGTCTGGTCCTGCTCCCCTTCCTCGTTTCAAGTTACCTACTGCCTTCTCGACTTCTGCTAGTGTTGGGGGACCTATCTCAATGTTCCATTCAGGATCCGACTGGATAGCAGGCAACCTAATGGTGGCTAAAGGCCAGCTAAACGGTTCCTCGAAGTGTTCTGCCCATCATTTCAGTCGTCTCCCCTGCCAGTGAATCACAGATCCGTCTTTCTTCGCTATAGTCTCACTAACTGTAGTTGAACTTTTCCCCCAGTTTCCTTAATAAGTCTAAATAACTGTCTACTGTTACCGATTGCCTTTTCCATCTTTCTGGCCTTCGCTACCCACTACTGTTCGCGGTCGTTGCGTAGACTTTTTCTCAATCTACTTTTAAGTTGTGCTCGCCCTTCATTGTATTCAGAGCCTGCAGGGATGCGTTCAAGTGCATCCATTAGTCCAGAAGAAGCTGTTGATATCCACTGGCTCTTTTTAGCCACTCATTCGGAGTCGACTACGGTCTTCAGAGCTGCTTTCACAGCAGACTGGAGATGGCACAAAGCTTCTTCTGGATGAATGATACTCTTCTGTTCCGATAAATGCCTAGCCCAACTTCTCACTGAACATAGCTTTGGTGTTTTCGTTGTCCAGCTGCACTCGTAGTGGTTTTGTTGCCAAATGTTTCCTGCGTCCATTGGGACGCAGGCATATACGCGCTCGGACCAACGCGTGGTCGCTATCCAAACACGTATTCCAGAAGGAGCGGAAGTTTCTGATCCTCTATATCGATGACTGACAGCAGTGTGGTCTATCTGTGACCATTGCTGAGTTGAGCTCGGTGGACGCCACGTCAGACAGTGTCTTTCTTTGTGCTAACTGAAAATAAGCGGTTACCAGAGCACAGTTGTAGTAGGCGATCACCGTCATCTGTTCGTTCAGCCGGGATTCCAAAAGTGACACCTAATTCCCTTTCTGCCTCACTCAGTCTACCCATCTATGCATTGAAATTACCTGCAACAAGCACCACACCTGAGCGTTTGGCTTTTCTGTATTAATGGATGCACGTACGCAAACTGGTGAAGGCTGGTAGTACATCGAGGATCGGAAGCAACTAGAAAATAAACCAATAAAGAGTCCGTGCAATGGCAACACGTAACAAATTTATTGGGACTTATCAAAAAAGCTGGGGAGAAAAAGACAATAGTCAGTTACACTGTAGCGAAGAAAGGTGAGTTTGCGTTTCACACGCGAGGGAGGAAACTGAAGTGACCGGTGATATCCTTTGAGAAACAGTTCAACTGGAGTCGAGCTAGCCTTCAGTTTGCTGCTATCCAGTTTCATCTGGAATGGAATATCGAGATACTCTTGCAAAAACTGAAAAAACCAAACGTATCTTGAAGCACGGAAAGCCTGTAGGACCAGTATCAAGGGTGTTTAGGGACGGTGATTAGAGATTACTGGTTAGGCTGAGTTAAGTGTAAGTTAGTGCATGATCCCCTTTGAGAGGTATCAGTCACTGGTTGTCCAGATCTGCACCGAAGGAGAGGAATTCTCCTAAGATAACTACAGAGGAGTCAGCCTGAAGAACCTAGTGTCTAAGATACTAGGTTCTGCAACAACTGAACATATACGTGGAGGTAGTGAACAGAAAGCGAAAAAGCCAGATAGCTTTTGGACCTTGTCGTGGTTGTATCGACAGGATTTTTACACCACCAGATCTTGGAACAGATGTACTTACCGACGCAAATATGTGCTGTGTTCTTTCGCCCAAAAGTAGCATACGACTCCGTTGATTCAGAGGTTTTATGGTAATGTCTGTGTGCTCAGTAAGTATATCACATTACCGAAGGGTCATACCAAAACAATGGCTGTCATATTCGATCTTAAGGTAAGCTATCAAGTGAGTTGTTTATGAATGGTACCCGTTAAAAACGGCCATTCTCTCCACTTTTCTTTAAAGTTGTTATAAACGTGCTTGTATATTAGTCACTGTCTTCTTAGACTTTACAGGGACTGGTTTTGTCTCAGAAGACTCCTTAGTCTATCAAAATTTCTAGGATGGCATAGTTCTTGTAGATAAAAACGCTGACGAAAGTCTTCTGGAAAACTGAAGTCAAAAACTAAGAATATTAGCGACAACTTTCTATCCACTGAAATGCACACGATTGTTGCTTCAGAACTTATCAGTGTTGGTGCCCCGTCTAACAAAAAGGACTGAACTAGTCCAGCCCAATGACCCATTCATCTACTTGGGAAGTCAGATCACAGAAAACTCACCACGAATACAAACGGCTCAACTGGTAATCGGTAAAAAACGCCACTGCTGGTATCGATGGAATTTTCAATCGCCTACCAAGCATCAAGTGTATACCGCGTAGCAGTTCTCTCTGTTCCTCATGATGCCTGTGAAACATAGCCATTAAGGATGGACATGAAAAGATTTCAAGTATTCGATCACTGCTACCTTCGTAGAAGTACTAAGTAAAAGAAACATGTCAGCTGATGAGATTGTAGATCTTCACTGACTCAGGTGGCTAAGGCATGTGTTACGCCTGCATAATCACCCTCCACCTCAACGTACGATGGTAGCTGATGTAAGACTAGACAGAAAAACATTAAGGGCGACCAAACTAAAAAAGTGACATAGGCCCAAGAAGCTTCTGACTGTTGGTCTGAGCCGTGTACGATAATGCAGACTTCCCCGTTGGGTTCTACATGACAAACAAAACCAATGGTTAAAAACTATGTGATATGGTTAAGAATCAACTATAGTGGTGAAAATGCATCTATACATTACCTTTATCCTAACCGTCATAAGGGTCTGCTTACACCTTGAGCTACCAAAAATATTTCCCACCTAATATATATTTCATCAAATTCTTCCCTTTCTATTTGTTTTAATCTTTTAAGCATGTCTTCTAAATGTACCACATACCCGCGCACCTTTTTAAAATATTTTCAAACTTTCGTTCCTGAAAATAAGAACGAAACGAAACAAAACGTTACCCTATGTGGAAATGTTATTCAAATGCTCAAAAGTACGACACAGTACTATTCCTATGACACCTATATCGAATTGCAGATTTTTGTACTGGCTGACTGAACTACCACCATCATAATTACACTCAATTTTGTATTCATCTCCAAATCCAGACCAGAAGCTAATGTAACACCAGTTACCAATTTCACACTAGTGCCTTTAACACTGACTAACAACACCGTTATTAATAACACTATTCAGACGCAATAATTATTTCTTTTAAAAATATTTCACAGGGAACGCATTTGTTGAAATAATGCCTGCTGAAAATTCCACAATGTATCATACGTGCTATTCGGAATAAAGCAATTATCATTATGATCTCATTTAGTTGATTTATTCCCTTTTCATCTCTTCCTACAACTTTTTATAACATCTTTTTCCACTTCTTTGTGTTTTATCTTGGTGCATTGTATCGTAATGTGCTGATATAAGGTGCAGCAATGTAGACATTCGTGCTACCAAGGCCTATTAAATGGAACTGAAACTAATAGTTTGTTGTGTCATTGTTCAGTGTTAACCTTTAATGACAACTCAATACAGTCAACAGGTTCTTGTTCAACTTGGTCTATGTCATGCTATGTCAAGTAAAAAAGGTCTCATACGAAACGAAACACACAAATAAGTTAGTAGGATATTATTCGAACAAGGAAATATGCCAAAAATGTGGCACTTATATCTTTGTTGCAACTTTTCACAAGAAATCAAGATTGCGCTTCACTTCGAGGTTAAGGGATTGCTTCCAATCAAATAAGCGGAAGTAGTACCAGTAGTTTCAAACACGTCGTAATCATGTATGCTTGCTACTTATAAGAATATATAAGAGTAGTATATGTGATAGGAGGTTGCTGGGAGAAGTGATAAAAAAATAATAGCTGGCTGGTAAAAGTGGCGCACAGAAGAACGAGAAAACGGAGAGGATGACAAGAATAATCCGATAAAAGGAAGAAATGTCCACCGAGTGGGAGAACATAAACATTGTTCGAATAGGTTATACTTAATACAAATCTGTAGTCAGTCACTAGCATGAATTGCAGTTTGCTAAATTAACGACTTTATCCATCCTCTCAGTACTCTTGTCTTCTCTTTTCTTCTCCCCCTCTCTCTCTTCCTCCCCCCTCTCTCTCCGTCTCTCCAGTTTTATTGACTGTTATTGAGCATGTAAAATCAAGAGATAAATAATATCTATAATACATTTTTGCAAGCTATACGGTTATTATTCAACATCACAAAAGAAGGGAAAATCAGATGAACTCATTCACAATTCTTTTTCAGTAATTAATAAACCAGAAAAAAGTCATTACAGTGAAATAAGATAACAGCTGACATTCCTAGTATTCCTATAAAACTATAATTAGTACATGATGAGTTGTCAAAATATGTAGGAACCATGGTATCCAATTTCACGTGTTGTTCTGCTCATTCTCTAGAAAAAACAAATCTTTCAGATAGAATCGATAATGGATTTATGATCAACTAAAGGTTGAAAATTAGATAGATTTTCTAACTTGGCAACGAGTGATAACAACCGAGATTCTGAAAAATATGGACCGATCAATTGCAAACCAATTGGTAAACCGCGAGTAGGAGATAAACCAACGGGAAATGAGACGGCTGGTAATCCTGACAAATTTACAGCCACTGTACAAACATCATCAAGTGTAGTGCGAGTACGATTGTCTAGCTTTGAGAACTCATCGATACTTATAGGGAGGTTGGGTGATACCGGTGTGAGTATGAAGTCCACTGATTCGAAAACCTGAAATATGAAAATAAAAATTTTTTAACCGAGAAAATGTTTTCAAAAATATAATTATGCACAAAAAGAGCATACAAGCCTAGATAACTGTTTCTTTCATTTCATTTTCACTTCTAGTTGATAATTCGACTGACTGACTCTATAAAACCACAACAAACTCCGAAGACATTGTAAAGAAAGGTTTAAACGTAATATAAAGTGCACATTGTGGTTTATTGAAATGAAAAAACATCAGACAAAATCATAATGTCCGGTAACTACTCATAAGAGCAGCACTTTGTTCACATCCAAATTAGTACACATAGAATATCAGTTTTGGTAAAAGGTATGTCCATGGAATATGTAATTCTATAGTACTAAGCATCTGAAAATTATAGACAGCATAGATTCAATAATGCAACAGTGAAAATCGATGACTGTAGAAATGCATGATTACATGTAAGTTGAATATCTCAGATAGTGAAGCAGTATCCAATGAACAATCATTTTGCACTGAGTACTAGAGAAAAGCATACTGTTCAATGATGTAAAACATCCCGAATAACCAATCCTGTTGCATAAGTCATGGAATCCCTCCACAGAAAACATTCCATGGTTTGGGAATGTTGATTTTAAAAGTAAATAGCACAGGTTTTACTCACTTCCGTCTCCTACCAACCCATTTCTGAATACTGCAGACATTTGCGTTTAACAGTCATTTACACACACACACACACACACACACACACACACACACACACACACACACACACACAAACCATTTAAGCAGGAAACGAAAAACTCAGTTCCTCCTAGAAGTAATCGAACAAGACTAAAGTGTGAAAGATACCTCATTGGACACTAAGGAAAAACGGTTACTTCACCGAAGAGTCTTTTACGACGATTTCAATTTCATACCTGTACAATCGCAAATTTATACATTTTTCTTATTTTAGGGTTCGAAAGTTACCACAGATTTGTCAGAGAAGGCGATAAAAATGGTGTCAATGCACGAACCGTCATTAAACTGTGTGACTACCAAATCTTTGTTGCATCTTTTAGACGGAAGTGTCCTCATAGACAAAATGGTGTCTCTATTCTAATAAGGGAACGAATTCTATAAACCTGCGAAAGAGAAAAATAAGACAATAAATTGAACAGCAACTTACTGGTATTTTTAAAAGCGTCGAAAAATGATCAGTTAATAACCGTTGATCCCTACGAATGCATCAACAATTCCACAACTTTACGGATTATAAAAAATTCCCGATTCGTCCGATTATAGACATATCTGGATCTTTTTGCCATCCAACTGCAAAATGGCTAGCGGAAATTCTAGAGCCTGCAGGAAGATAAATCGCATCCACTTCCTAAGTGACACTTGAATTTTCAGTTTGACTGCGACAGTCGTGGTTTGGTAGGCTTAAATTTGTCGACTACATAAGAGACGTATGATTCACTTGGTGTGAAGTCACTGTTCACGAATGTTCCGCCTACCGAAGCTATCTATTTCTTATGCAGATACATAGAAAATAATAACTTGACTGTTGGGATGCCAACCCACACGTTAAAGAATTGTTACTTAGATGCACATTTAACGTTCAATTCACATTTAACAACGTGATTTATTGATCGAAAGATGGAATCGCCATACAGTCCTCACTAGATCCACTACTAGTAGATTGCTTTATAGTTAGTCTGGAGAAAGGACTCTTGAAGGTTTAAAACTGTACACAAGATAGGTGAATGACACTTTTATTATTTGTAATGATCAATGTGACTTGAATCACATTCTAAAGATACTCAATAGCTGCCATTCAGCCATGGAAGTTATCCTTGAGGTTGAAAATTCACTTTCTCGATGTAGGGCTGATCAGAATAGCCGGTGAGACGTCAAGAAGACCAATTCACAGAAAACTAATGTGGAATGGTCAACTGACGAACCTTCATAGTTGGGTGCCTGTGGGTCGTGAACGAAATGTGATCATATCTCTTGTCATTCGTATTAGACGAATCTGCAGTCTTGATGTATTGGGAGAGGAAATTTCTGTCCTAAGGAACATTCTGATTGAAAATGGATTTCCACCTTGTTTAACAGATAAAAATATCAGGTCAAAATCTGGCAAAGCGGCCTTACTACTGTGCCAAAAAAGTGCTTTATGTGAATCTAAGTTTCAAAGGTGATTCTACCGCTGACACTCTAAAGACGAGAATATCAAACACTGCAAAGAGAACATAATTTGCATCAACGCTGCGACTAGTATTCTACTATCAACAACTTGAAGCACAATCTTTCACATCTAATCACTTCTATGTTGTGGAGCTCTTGTTGAGCCAGGTATATAGGTCTTTCGATGCAACTGTTATCAAAAAGGGATCAGGGACAACATTCCGTGTGGTTACAGAGGCAACAGTGAGTCGATAATAAGTCCTATAGCTGAACACTGACCACTCCACTTCAAAAATCTCCCCATTCAAAGTCATTTATAAAGTGAAAAGAAACCTTCCGAAGTTGTATGTCCTCGTATTCTCTGCAACGCCCAGGCTTTTGCCATGCATATAGAAAAACGTGAGCTTCGTATGCAAAAGAAAATTATTCGACCTCTTTTACTTTCATGGTCTTAATTTTCAGTGGTTGAAACCACCCATTTCTTTTTACATTGTTCACGTCTTACGTAATTTACCATTCATTCATGTCTCTACGCTCTTTCTGATCACACCTCAGTTCCCAAATATTTTACCCAAACTAGTATTCTTCATACAACTCCAGACATATTCCACTACTCATCAGTTTAATGACGGTTCGTGTGTTGACACAATTTTTACTGTCTTCTTTGACAAATCACTGGTAACTATCGAACCCTATCACAAGAAAAATGTATAAGTTTGCAATTATACAGCTATGAAGTTGAAATCACCGAAAAGAGACTTCTCGCTGAAATACTTGTTCCTGTTTTACTGGCTAAAGTAATCAACTTTTAAGCTATGAGAAATGATTTCAAACCTCTCTCCATAGTTTTGCATAAGCAACTGGATGGGAGTGTAAGTTCTCACATTTTATTCATGGCTCATAGCTTATTTCAAACACCTGTAAGAGAGTGAGTTATATTGCTGAATGAAGTCAGTGGGAAAAAGAAGTATGTTGACAAGTGTATGAAGGTTGTATGAATATGTCTGATATTGTCTGGTATACCCAATAACATGGGTTACCAATGCGTTACATGACTTTCCAGCGTAAACTATGAATATAAACCAATACTATAAGAAAAACATGCTGAAGTCATGAAAAATAGATAAACAGTTGACAATATTATTCCCAATGGAGTTACTACTTCATGTGTAGTCCGAGTCTCTAGCCACTACAACAGATGTCAATCAGTTATTCACGAATCATGAACTCGGTTGTATTCTTCAAACTAAAGAATAATTGACTAGCCAATGGCTTGGGAAGCATGAAATTCTAAAATAAGTCATTCTTATCTGGTATAGAATGTGTAAAAAAAGCTATCAATGCCAAACAGAGATATTTTTGACTTTTACTAAATTCTGAACCAACCGGTTTCCTTGAAATGTCTGTAAAGTGCGCACTACGTCCCATCCTAACTGCATAGTTTGGACACAGACAGATAATGATAGTCAAATAGAACAGAGGACGGTTGGAGAAGTAATACGTAAGAAAGTTATCAGAAATAATGATGGTAGTTTCATAGAGTTCAAGAACTTACTTCTATATATTCAGGCTTAAAATTCCTGACTAACTGATTTCAAGGTGATTTTCCCCACACAATTATGTCGCATGGAGAATCACTGAACACCTAGGAGCTGGAAACGGCTAGTTTTCTCGGGTCTAGGAATCCCAAGCATTGAGCAGCCATGACCATTGTGAAGGATGAAGCTAGAATTGTCAGGTCTTGTGACGCTAGTTACTGTGTTAAGATCCAATGGTTCTAATTTTCCTACTTCTAACAATTTCTGGCATAGCCCGGTGAACGTTTGATGGCAAACAAGCGCAATTTAGTTATTCATGCTCAAGCTCATTTTTTGTCAAACCATTTTGTGAAACAATCAACTTTTATCTTTATGAAAAGTCACAAATCTAATTAAAAGGTTGACCTTCTGGATAGTAAATTCATAATTCACATTGTGTCATCAAGAACAAGATATTCAGTGAAGAGGACTTTTCGCTCTAACCCTAAGTCGGTGGTATTAAATAACTACCGGAAGTGAAACCATATTTCAACATGGAATCCCACTTTATCAGATGACAAAAATAATTTATCATAAAGTAAGAGAAAAAATAGGTAAAATTTATCCATTCAAATAAATTTCACCGATTGAAACAATGTACTGGAGGTAAGATTGACTGACAAGACTAAAGTCGACTACAAGCATGCCATCTGCTAGTCAGAAGAAAATAAATTCTCAAAACAACCCAAACATTAAATAATAGTTCAGATACACATGTCACTTGGTTAAATGTTAAATACACCTTAAATGTAGATTATAAGGCTGTAACTCCATCAGCCCAGGTAGTCAACTTCTAAGCAGCAGGTCACAAGTTTGAGCCATCTACTGACTTTTGAGCAGACAAGTAATTTCATAAGCCCTCATATAGTATGTGTAACTGATCACCTCATACAAACACTGGAGTTACATCAATATTTGTTCATTAACATAGATACAAACACAGATCTACTGATAGTTAAAACAACTAAGTGACTCTTTTCAACGCTAAACCATAAAAATTACTACCTTAATAAAGTCCTCCTTGATCAAACGCCATAAACGTCGGGCGGCAGCTAAATATCGACACTGTTGATCTCGAAGAAGGAAGAAATTACCAGCAAATATTCTGTCACGTACAACGTCACCAAAACCAATTGAACGAGTTTCAGAATACTGCATTGTTACATTTCTTGTTTTGAAGTCATCCTGATCATTGGACAATTTCTTTGCAGAAAATCCATACTTTAGTCCATCGTACCTGAAATGATGAGAATGCAAAAAGACAGTTCACATATTTTGACAAATAAAGGTTAACATATAATTTTTACTAAAATAAAACGTTCTCATACACATAAAGTTACCGTCCAGTTGTTCGACTAAACTTATTTTATGTAGTTCGAAACAGACGGTGTATACATTCCATTTCTTCAGTATATGAGTGAGGATGCAGCAGAGACTCCTTGTTCTAAGTACTTGACTTTCAATCATTAGGTCACACGTTTGAACCCTGCTTCACCCACCGATGTTTGGGAAACCAGGTAACATCCGCAGAGCCTCACACAACAGGTTAGGCTCATCACCTACTGCACAAAAGTCTATGTGTTTTTTAAGAGTATTTAGATTCGATACTAGTCAACATTTTACAGTTTAACCTGGCTATACTTATATATTATTCGCAAATGATTTTTTCTATTATTGGATGATGCTTATCAATCAGGTAGTAATAGTAAGAGTTACTGGAAACATTTTTCGCCCTATTCTAAACTTTTCAGTAACATAATCACCTTTAAAATTGAGCACGTAACTACAACCAACCCGTTAAATCTCTGAGTCCCAACGACCGGTAATCATTCTCGACAGGTTTATTAACACGTAAAATCCATAATACATCAACTTTTTATAAAGAAATAATACCAATTGAATGTAGTATCAAAAAATTGTTAAACTTGACTGCAGTTTGTACATAATTCTAAAGGATGTATATCATAGGGGTTTTCATATACACATACTGCTGAGGTGTCTCATACTAGGACGAAACGGCTGTTCAGTTCTCCCAAGTTTTTATTGGTTCTCCAACTGAAGTCAGTTCATGGTGGAATTAGTTAATTCTACGAAACCTTTAAACGGAATCGTTATCCTTTAAGTTACCAAGAGGAAATAACCATTTACTCAAGAGTGCAAGTTCAACGTTAGTAGAACAAATGCAGAAAAAATCTCTTTTTATAACTGATGTCATTCCATGCAAGAAAGCTATCGTGAATAAGAGATTTAGTGGATACCATCCAACTTTCTAAAGTAGTGACTACTGACTGTAACAATCAAAACACTAACAGCAACATACAAACATATTAACATAAAAGCTCATAGGAAAACGAAACCTGTCCTACATTTCATCACCATACACTATAACAGCTCGTTCATAAAGTTTCTGGTGGCAATACCAAAAACAGAAGTACATACACCAGTAAATATCAGCATGTTTACTAGGTGAATAAATCACTAGCAATAAAATGTTTTATTTCCTTTTTTTAAGATACAGATTTATCGTTTGTTTAATTAAGATGATGAATGTATGCCATTAATTTTAAAAATGTGTGATTTGAAATTACCTAGCCATATTTGATGCCACCTCTGTTGCACACAGAACTGAGTAGACAGTTGTAGCCATAGGAGTATGCGGCAATTTGACTAACTGTACAGAACAGGAAAAATGATCAGCTAACCACCCGGCTACCATGTCCCACATGGAACATATCTCTTCATCAAGACCAGGAACATGGTACTCCAGAGGAATGCCTATGCGCAGAGGATGGGTGTCGCGATTGAATTGCAAATTCCCTTTAGCAACATCGTGCAACTCACTGCAAATGCGTTTCAAGAAAGACTGTGAAAGTTGACAACAAGTGGCATCACCTGCTCTCGCAGAGTTATTTTCTGGTAACAGCCAGCTCAGTAAAACACTAGAAACATCATAAGCAGATGGAGCAACGATGGCAGGCACATCTAAATTATTCACTAGTGGGATCAGACCGTAACGAGAAATGAAGGTGTAAGTTGGCTTCAAGCCCACAACTCCACAATATGCAGCAGGTAACCGTGCGGAGCCACCGGTATCCGAAGCAACAGCGGCTAGACAAAGACCAGCGGCGACTGCAGCTGCACTACCCCCAGAACTCCCACCAGAGATGAGACGAGTTGTACTACCAGCTTTACTATTCGAAAGTAATCTCCCAGACCATGGGTTAATAACAGGACCAGCCAGTGCACTACTTGTAGATCCACAACCCATTGCAAATTCATCCATATTCGACTTTCCCATAATGAAAGCACCTGATTTCAGAAGAGAAGATACAACCTGTAATTAGTAACCATTTGTAAAAGACAGAGAAACAAGAAAATACCATACTGTCAATGACCGTTTAGCATATTTGGCGATTTAATAACTAAGTGAATTAACCACTGACTAGCATATTTATTAAGTGTTTACAATATAATTTTTCTTACAAAGTGAAAGGTGATCTCTAGTGCATTTAAACAGCAGCAAAAACCATTCACTTCACCATTTAACAAGAAGAGCACACAGAGATAGTGGAATACTTTTAAGAGTGTTAACCGTGTTGCTGTTTTCTAAATTCAATAAAGGGCTAGTTTCTAATTATACATCACTTATATTAAGTACATTTGGTTTATATATCGGTAACACGACGCTTCTGTCAATATTTTTTAAGGATCACATCGATACAAAACCAAACAAGGATATGAAACAACACTTCATCCACGTTATTCTCATAGGTTACCAATTTTGAGATCTGAAGAGGGGCAAGACAGAAACTCCAATTAACAAATAGGAAACAAAACAGCCAATATCGAGGCATTCGCACAGAACCTCATATGCTAATAGTGGCCGATTACTTCGCTCCAAACAACGACGGAGACGTACAAGCCATAATATCAAGAAAACTATGCTACATACGTCATACAAGGAGGAGCTATCGTGATTCACTGGTCTAGTGAATAATGCTCTGATGTTTGAAGCGATTGGTCCTGAGTTCGAGTCCTGGTGGGAACTGCATCACTCGCTAGGAGGCAGGTATATCCAACTGACGAGTCCAGAATGGAGCGAAACGTACGTTTTGGATTCCAATAATAGCCACTATTCATCATTACCATCAAAATAGATGACTAAATTTGATACACCTTTATTCTCATGTCATTCATCAATACAGCAAAGCAATACCATATCTTAATCGGCTACAATTGGCAAAATAAATCAGTGAATACTTACTTAATTTTGGACATAAACTCTATAACATGGTACGCCGTTTACAGTAAACCGAGACTTGATTGTATTTGAGATAGACGATGGTTACAAATAAGAAACCTATTTGTAATGATATTACTCATAAACAATCTTACCAAAACAGAAAAAACCACTCAAAACTTCGATGCAAAAAGCATGCTTTTTGAATGATCACAGTTAGTTAATGGATATCTGATCTATTTTTTCCAGTGAATATATAATAGTTGAATACAATCTCCTATAAAATCTCTTCAAAGTACTCATGCTTGGTCTCGTCCAAGTCTTCGTTCATTACTTTCACTAAATAACCATTTACACGCAAACTCCAGACGAATGATAAACACAGCAAACAACGGATGACGATTAAGCAGCGTGTCAAATTAGAAAAAGGATATGGAAAATAATATAATCCTCTGGAACATTGAATATACATAATACTACAATAATCATATGCATACGGAAAGAAGACTTCAAAATGACTTCAAGACTTCAAAAATAGACACCTACAGCAGCGTCATACGGTGGACAAAAGTTTTCCAAGGATTTTGAAGCACAAGTTGTTTTCAGTGGTAATTTTCGGTGATTCACGCAAAAATTGTCTTTGACAACCACTGGAACACTAGTCATAAAGTTGAAAGTATTTTGATTCATAGTCGAGTGTTGCGAGCCAATCACGAATGAAGTGCTAATTAATGAATTGGTAGGAGGAAGACCAAGCGATGATACAGATAATTTATTGTTAGTAGCCTGGATGTCTGCTTGAATACGCCCCATAAACACGCGCCAAACATCCTCAGGACAAACACGTCTTGCCAATAATGAAGAATGTAGGTGATATATACATCCACGTGACATGAAAGAGTTAGTACACAAACTGAAAATGTAAAAGTACGCTTGGAATTGTTACTTAACAAAATATGTCACACCAGAAAACAGTTAAATGTCATAGAAAAGTAAGGAGGAATAAATTTCTGAGGAAACGTGTCTATAAGCTTACAATGATGACCTGGTAACCTGAATGAGAATACAACACGGAGAAAATTAGATTTTCAACAGTACCGCCTGGAAGACGACTTTATATGTCTAATAATAGCAATTTCTCTATCGTCCGTATGCAGAATATGATTTTCAATATGCACTATTGCAACCTCTAACCCTTTCAAAATGCTTTACGTCGAACAGTAAAATGGTACATAAATTACTATGAAAAACAACCCACTCATCGATATACATATGGTAGTAAGCATGGGAAGACCAAATACTTACCGGGGTAACAACGACTAGTTAGTTTATCGCTAACACTCTTCTTTTATGCAGAGTATGTTAAATATAGTTCCTATTTCATATTGTGTCATGAGCATGAATCCTTGTAAACTTACTTCTTGTCACTTCTGAAGACCGATAAAAAATGTGGTCACGAAATTGGAACCAGCTGCTTGTACGAATCTAAATGCTTGCTTACAGACATATTAATCGGTACAGTTAAGAGTACATCAGTAAGCCTACCAATGGCCTTCAGTCCTATACACACAACAAAATCTTTTGTCGTCATTTCATTAAAAAAGGCGTAAAATGAAGGCGTACAGACAATCTACATTAATTATTAAGTGTCTTAATAGTAAACGTTATGTTATCCATGAAGCTGGTAACTTTTTCAAACAATAACTGAAACAGGAAAATGTTTTCGGTATTAATAAGATATGCAAAGACAGAGAAAGATCAAGACCTAAACCAAGATAGATGGCTTTTGGTACTTTGCTTGTAATAGAACCATCAAAACAATGGAAATAATCAGATTCTAGAAATTAACCCAAGTCTTTACCATATATGAAGCTGAAATCAACAGTTACAAAGGCCAAAAGTAAGAATGTCCATGGTCATTGTTTAATAACATGTATAATATGGATCAGCATATTTCATGAAGTTAGCTAAAATGGAATAGGGTATTAAAAATGGAAAGTGTGGATAAGCAAGATTACTTTACAGCACACTGACCTTGTCATATCAATAAAAGGTTTCCACATTTATCAACAACTTAAGATTTTGTCACTTACTGAGCAGATTCGATAAGATTACCTGGGCCGTACTTAAACAATCAAGAAAAGACGAATGAAACGAAGAAATATCTACACCCAACAATCTCGTTGTCATGGATTTGTAATGCAGTGCAACTCAGTAAACATTTTTACATTCATGCAGTAGACAAGTTACATTCCTTGTGTACTCCTCAACTGTCAAAACCTAGGCAGGTAAAGCGTGATTCGAACGCATGCCCCACTGGTTGAAAGTCAAGTTTCTAGACCAACGACCCACATTCTTAAACTAACCGGTAGGTCTTATAATGAATATCACCACTGAAGCCTACTCTACTTGTTGAGTACATGCAGAAAATGTACAGAAACTACAAAATGATCACTTTACGATTTTAAGTTATATCTGATAAAGTCCAAGACCATCAAACTATGAAGGGTTCATAAGTTAGACAGCGAAACGAACTGTTTTTTTGGAAACGTTAAGTGACAACGAAGAATACAGAGATAAAAATCGTTGAATGGGACTGAGCACACTTCAACGATCTAGATAACGAGGCGTTTCACATGAATTTACTGTAGACCTAAACTTTTAAAATGGATCAAGATGGCTTTCACAGTGTACAGCAGATGTATAAGTAAACCTTGCGGGAAATGAAATGGATGATAGGTTCGAACATGGCTTTAGTGACAGCAGTCCAAATCTATAAAATGAAACCAGTGTTACCTAAAATATCTTCGACCTAAAAGGTGATGTGCACTCTCATCACAAGTGATCGTACAATTTAACATTCTTCCTCTACCAAAACCTTTGAAAACGAAGATAACATGTAGATAAGTTTCCTGGGAAACCAAAATACTGTTTGTTTTAAGGTTCAGGAAATATTAACTCAACAAATTACTACTTTACCAACCAGCTTTTAACATCTGTTATATTTTCTGCTTTCAACTCAATTATACTCAAATCAAGCTACGGTAGATAGTATATCTACAGACACAAAAGATAAACAAAATCTATGTATAATCTCGCACATAAGTGCATCCATTCAGATTGTCACAATTTACAGCAGCATGCAGAAAACATGTAGGTGGAGAAAGAGACACACCAAAGTAAACGGGCAGGTTTAAAGGATTTCAAAAACAATGTGGGGAAAATGTTCAAATTAGATGTTAAAGGGTTCATATGTCTGTGCCACAGTTGCTGATTCTCAGCCATGTTGCTATCCACTAATACAAATCACTTCAAAGATCCCAGCGAGGCAGCTAACGCCTGCCTACAACGTTCAGATCAGCAGTCAGAGACTTCATGGACTGATGCAAAGTCTTAGTTTGAACACTCCGAGCCTTTTACAAACCGGATCCTACCTCAGACATTTCAAATCCCGGTAGGTGGTGGATCGACATGTGCAACACATGTATGCGCCATATCAGTCAGCGAAGGATCATAAATTCATCAACTGACTTGTCTTCCTTGCTTAGAACCCATTCAAACAGCTTCAGTACTGTTCACATAATGATTACACTATAAGTAAGCAATGCTGAAATAGACACAACACAGCTCATTAGTTTCATTCAGTACATGTCTACACAAAAATATTTGCCTTGTTTAACTAATACTCTACGTCTAATCTTAACACTGGTCACTTGATGGTCCCATCATATTTAAAAAACGTTCCCAAGACACCTACGGTAGACAACATGTAACAATCCACTGCTTCTCACCTTCAGCAGAAACACATTAAAGTCGTACATAAGAACGGAAAGAACTGATGTGCAGTGCACTCATTTTTGGCAGGTGGTCAGCAGACTCATTAGTGTTACAGATAGACTGGGTTACGAAATTCGTGAGCACCGAGACCTTGTTTAATAACTAGTTCATTCGGGTTAGTACGAATTCCCAAATAAGTGAGCTGGCTGACGCATCTAATCAGCACTCCCTTGTCTTAGCATGATCAAATGCCGGTGTACACAAGTATTGTAAGAACACTTTACAATGGACAGGTGTAAAACTTATAGCAAATGTACTTCATCTCTTGCCTAAGACATTCAGAAGAATCTGTAGTTTCATAGTTTTCTTAACCAATGAATTGAAAATGAGCAAGTTTTACGTGGATTTCACCAGCCAATACTCTGATACTCGTATGACAGTCTAAAGCCAGTATAATGTCGATAATGGAATTCGATATGGAAGAGACAACCGAATAATCGACGTAAAAGCCAAAGTGAAATTATTAAAACGAAATCTCGAAGCTCCACAAAACACTTGAATTTAAGTACATTGAAGGCGGTATACGAGGATTAAGAATCAAATGTAAGATGACAGATCAAGAAACTCGCTAGACATCTACATTATATGTTTAAAACTAACCGTATCCAAACCACAAATGACGTTTTTTAGATGCTTTTATGTCATCATAATAAGTAAATATTTGTAAAACCAGACCGAAATAATAAAAAACCCAGACCTATTCGGGTTTTAAAGAAAATGTTTACACGTTGAGAATACATAGCGCACTTAGGTTCCTGATCCTTTATACTCCTTGTTGCTACTCTCTCAAACGGTTTACTTAATCAAATAAAAATGCACATCTCAATCTAAGCATGGTATTTGACTGCACCTGTGTGAAAATATGAAGACATTATCTGACAATCTATTGAAGACTGTGATGTTTTAAAAGTAAAAGATTTTTTACAAGTCTATAGATCACAACTAACAACGAAACTGAACATTTCAATGATTACCATGAAGCCTACTAATACGAATGTTAATCGAAATAGTCTCCTACTAATGAATAACCCTAATCAAGGACGGATCTAAGCCTCATAACCATAAGTTCTAATTCTAACTGTAAAATTACACTACCACAGTAGTCATGAATGTAAAAACCTTTGGGTAAAAAACAACATAATTTCTAAAATCCACTGAGCCGGAAATTAATTTCGGGAAATAAAATCTAGTATCCTAAGGTGACTTTACAATGACTGACAAGTAACTAAGTAAAAAGTAAGATGGCAGTGAGTTAAGACAGTTGGTCTTCATATGATACGGTGACAAACAGTATGAATTTGATACTGGTCTAGATCCATTAATTTACGAAAATAACAATCGCCTTTAACAAACACTTAAACATAACCACTTTGATTATTACGCACAATTAGTAGAACACGTAGAAACCAAATGATAGTAGAGACAAACAGTATAAGTTTCATCTGTAAATTCTATCAGATTAAAGAAACGACGCCATATATACAAACATGTAAACACCCCTGAATCAGCTCATTCAAATGTGTTAGTTGAAACGCCTCAAGAACTTAAGAGTCAGAGGAACTTTCTATAAGTAAATGTTTCGTAAAGCTATCTTAATGTAAGAAATATTTTTGTTTTATTTATTGGATAGATTGAATACACTGCTCAAGGAAGTTGCAAACTTCCACTAACCATGAAGATTTGAAAGTGGTGGAAAAATTAATTTGCTATCTGACTCAACAAACACTGCGAGTACATCTAAATAAAATTTAGAAATCTTCGTTTAGATTAAGGGGATATATTAAACGATGTGAACGATAAACTGCAGTGGGAATTAATGAACAACTGGTTACAGAAGCATATCAATGTGCCTGTTATTTTTATTCAGTAAGATAATTAGCTCAATACCACTATTTCCCATTTCAATTCATCATGCTGTCGTAACAATATCAAGATTATTACATTTACCCAACTGGAAATTATTTGGTATGAGTCACGGGCGATTCAAACAGCAAAATAAAGCTGTCCAATTGGGCGATTCGCCTATATTGCAGTGTAAATTACAATTCTTAAAGTAGTTCCTGATCGAATGAATGTGAAAATCTTTTAAAAACGTACAGTCCAGAACATTAGGCTGCAAACCAAATCTGTAGTAGGAGAAACAACAAAACTACCCAGTTGTTCAGATCAAAGAAGATGGAGTATATTCTGATACATAGTTCAAAGGCCCGAATTTTGGGATCTAGGTCAATTAGCCTCAACTTCAAGTATCAGTTCAGCTTGTCCAACTAATCAAATAAGACAAGATTTAAAAGAAATTTCAAGTACCCTGCTAACTACATTTCACAAACGACATCTACCCAGATCTCCAGAACTCCTAAACTTATTTGACAACACTGCCCACGAGCATCACTAAAAGTGTAATAATAGGGAGCAACGCATGAATGAACTATGGAAGAGCGAATTATGGAAAAATTGAACACGAAAACAATTCAAACAATGTTCAGCATCATGGTAAAAGAAAGAAAACATCAGAATAAATCTTTTATTATGTCAAATAAAGCAGAATAATATCAGGGAAATAAAGAATTTATTTTTGACAGTAGATCAGTCTAAATCATCATCGTCGAAAGGGTCATACCCGAAATCTAATAAGCATCACTATTACTGAAGAAAACAATTACCTCTCCTGAAGTCGGCATGAAGATCTGGTGCACGCTCACTAGATACTGTAAATGTGATGTCCTAAAAGCGTGGAAAATTGCATTGATAAAATACCTCATCCATCATTCCTTGAGAGGCGTAGTCTAAGCCTTCATCTACAGGTTGCATACTTTAAAATAACTAAAATAAAAAGAACGTCTATAATTAGATAAGTAATAAAACGTGACAGTTAGAATAGTGATATGGAAATTTAACGCTCTGCCAAATGTCGGTTTTAGCTAGGCTGATTTTAAACCTAAGAAACAGATTCACGCATTTTTTGCCTCATCTAAGTAAGCGGAAAAATACCATCGTAATCTCCAAGCTGAACAAGACTGACCGTAGCTGCTGCGTAGTTCTGATGACTGACTTTGAACATCCTAATAAACGATCGCAGAAGGTCGCTGGAATACTTGTGTTTTCTGGTTTTACTATGCCCAGCCAGTGAAAAGAAGGCGAGACGAGTTTTTCTTCCAGGAATTTCAGAAAGCAACATTACGATATGAACTATAATAAGTTCTAAATCGCAGACACAAAAAAATAGAAACATCCGAACCCCTTTCGTCTCTTCTCGATAACAGCATTACACTACCACTACGCTCTTTCACCTCTAGTGCTGTTGATCGGAACCAAAAACAATATCCCCAGTTTAGCAAAAGTATGTTCAAAAACCTAAACCAATGGTTATTGGCATATGACGTGTTCCCGTCACACACACACATACAATTACTTTTCGTATAATCCCACCTGATCTAGTAGGTACAGGTGGTTCTGCAAGTGAGGATACAGAGTTCAGCTCAAAAGCAAAAAGTGAAATTTTCGACTGGATTATTACTGAGTCACTGAATGAAACATAAGCACCAAAAGAATGAAGGTACGTGTTGATAAATCTAGAGAGAAAGTGTGATGGACATAAAATTAAGGAGAGTGACTAAGATGAAAAGGCTCCTATGATAAATGAACCATCTATGGTGACCCGTTGATCTAGGTATCCGCTTGTAACAGCCTTTCTGCCTTATACAAAACTAAACACAGGTTGCATCGGTGGCTAGTGAACTTATGTGGGAGGTCGGAATAGATAAGTTACACGGCTTCGGTTCCCGTTGAAGAGGATCGATATACATTTGTCGCTCCTTCCGAAGCATAGTTAGAATCCAATCGTGTTCATCTGCGCGTTAGAGAACACAAATGGACTACAACTGGATGGGATTTTGAAGTCGACCCTGGGACAATAACATTAGTTGTGAATTTAAGGAAAAAATCACATGAATGATCGCCAAGATATGAAAGTTACTCGTCTCGAGGTAGTCTGGAATCGCCTTCAATTAGTGGAAGCTAGATAGATGAAGAATGCAGAAATGATAGGTAAAAAATGAAAATCGTTTTTTTACTTTACATAGTCAACTTTTAATCAGACCTAACTACTTACCCCCATCAGTATATATATATATATATATATATATATATATATATATATATATATATATGGGGAGAGAGAGAAAGATAAAAACAACTTGGACCCTCGCACACAAATGCATCGGTTCAAGTTGTCACACTTCATACAGTAGTATGCAGAAAACAAGTGGATAGAAAAAGCCTGATATCAAAGTGGACGAAGTTGTGTGAGAGAATAAACAATTTGAAGATAAAGGTTAGTGCGAATATTCGAACTCCAGACGATGTCAAGAATTGAATACATACACGCCACGGTGTCACCAACAGTCTTCAACCACTCATTCCTATAGTCTTCGGGGCCCTAGTGAGGCAGTTTGCACTTCCCTACACCGCTCAGACTAACGGTCAGGAACTTCACGGACTAGTGCCACGTCTTGGTTTGGCCATCTTCAACCCTCTTCCATTCTAATCCAACTTCCCCTAGCATGGTATATCGAAGTAGGCAGCCGATCGGCATGCGCAGTAAATGATCAGGTCATCTCAGTCGACTAAGGTTCACAACTTCATCAATCGACTTGCCTATCTTGTTTAGTACCCTTCGCCTGACCTCAATATAGCTCGCACGGTGGTCCCATCAAACGTGAGTAGTGCTACAAAGACGCTTGTGATAAAAAGCCCTGTAACCGCTTCACTTCTTCCACTGTTAACGAACATATTTTACAGCCCCATGACAGGATAGAATGGGCTACAGCGCAGTATGCTCATCTTTTGATAGTCGGATACCTCGCCGATCGGCGGCACAGGAGACGCAAATTGCCAAATATCAAACAGGCTTACTGTACCCCATCTGAGATTTCGTCAGCAATCAAACTATTTAAGTTGCTGCAACTCCCCAAGCAAGTGAAGTGCTCGACACATTTTACCACTTTACTCCCCATCTTTACACTTACAGACAAGTCTTAGACCATCATCGTGCATCTGACACGAAACGCAAGCCAAACATAATCAGATTTCTGCTTAACGCAATCAGAAGATCCTACATTTTATCACCGTCTTCACCTAGTAGGACAATATCGTTTCCACACTCCAAGTCAATTATATAACCTCCAGGAAGTAGATCAATCCCTGTGAAGTCAAACATACCTAAGTTTTATGTCCCCTTAGCACATCTATAACGAAATAAAGTGGGAACCGTAAGAGTGGGTATCACTGGCGAACACCACTAGTTTTCGTCAGTTCACATGACAACTCTCCATAAGCCCTTGTACGGCTGCATGAGTTCGAATGAGGAGCTTTTATATGCATTGCGTGCTTCCTCGGTACTCCCTTCACAGTCAGACACTAGCACACCTCACAGCCGACAGAGTCGAATGCCGCCTTCACGTCAAGAAATATGCCAAGTGTCGATTATCGGTAAGTATGACTGCATTTCAGGATCTGTTGGAGCGTGAAAATATGATCGATACGCCCTCGTTCAGATTACAAGGACATGAGGTTAGTCAAACTGATCCGCCTACGCCTGTCAAAAAAACTTCTCTCCCTTCTTATAAAGTCGAACTGTCAGTGATGTAGGCTAGCTCGACGGAACCACCTCTGATCTCTATACACTAGCTGACACTTCCGCTAATCTACTCAGTAATTTTCTACTTGCATTTTTAAAAACTTCTGGTGACAAACTGTCAGGTCCTGTTGCACTGCATCGTTTTAGGTTCGATACAACCTCCTCAACTTCGATGAGAGTTAGAGAACTGACATCTATAGCCCATTTAAGCTCAGACTAGATGTTGGGCAATTGAAGCGTTGCTGAGGATTGGTTGAACTGTGTGCTTCAAGGTGTTCTGCCCAACGTTCTACCCACCTGACTTGGAAGGTTATCAGTGTCCCATCCTTTTCGGCGATGGTTTCACTCATCATTATCTTCTTCCCATCGGTATCCTTAATAAGCCTCAATAGCTGCCGGATGTTACCCACCCCTGATGCCTTTTCTAACTCTTTTCCCTTGTCACCAGCTGCTAGCAACCGTAAAAAAGACTCTTGATCAACTTACGTTTAAGTTGCTTTCGCTCTTCGTTATGATCAGAGCTAACATACGAATCTGCTGAACCCCAGGTTAATTATGAAAATTAGGTTCAAGGTAAAAATTAAGTATAGTAGCTAAAAATCATCAAGATATTGAAATCCTTGAAAATATCTCTAATACGTTGATGTAGTCAGAAGTTGTTCCGCTTCACAAAGAAATATCGTGAGACATTCTTTATACCTTATCGAAACGTTTGGAATTCCCCCATTAGTGTTTACTACCCTCTCCTGAGATGGACTGTAGATATATTTGGTATCTCTGTCCAAAACTCCTACTGAGTTATTACAAAGGTACTTTTTCACTGCTGTAAGGACACCAACACAGTAACTCTCGTTATCACAGAACATTGCTTTTAGTCTACACCTCAACCAAGAAGTCTTAATAACCCCACAACGAACCCATTAATGCTCAGTGAACTATCTCAAAGTATACAATTCTCACTGACATAATACCTTTCCATACATTTTGAAAGTCCCTCTATCGCTTTTGTCTGAAAGTGGCCCAAATAGATTCACCCTATTAAATCCAAATGTATAGTTATGCTTACTGGTTTACTAGTCTGAGACCGATATTGTATTTTGTTGGCAAGATCCCGCATTTCGTTTCTTGTATCCAACACAAATTCTTTTACAGGTATCGCTCCTAACTATCTAATACTTCTTTCTTAAACTAAATAACCACCGTGAAAAACCCAAGTGATGATCCAAAGTGGGGTAGGTTCACACTATGCAACTCGTCCGAGCTTGACCAAGTCAGAAGAAAAATGTTACACTTCGTACGACAACTTTGATAGCTGCAGCTATCCGCTGACTGATTATTTCATCAAATGCAACTGGGCTTAATCTCTAGCCACGAGCTTGAAGTCCTGACTATCAACAATGAATACCTCTCTTCACACTTAACACTGGACAACCTTCAAGATAATTTCTCTTGTCTTTCACATATCACTAACTTGTAGTGCCCTAAAGTCCAAGGTCGTAAAACTTTCCGAATCATATATCACTCCTACGTAACTAGCTAATCTGAACAGCCGAGTAAGTGCTTTAAGTAACTTATATCCACTAGAACTGAAGCTAAAAAGGGCACAACTCAGAATCCCTTAAAACTGACAGAATGAGACGTGCTCTTGTCTTCATCTCTATTGCACGCCGACAAACAAGACGTCTTTTGTTCGACCAGGCACAAGTTGGCTATGGAAGGAATTCTGGACACCTCTACCATCTGTCCGCCTGGTTCTTTAGGAACTGATTTCAGCTACAGCGTCGTGAATGTCACGTACAAGCCCTAACGCAAATTACAGTTTATTGAAAAAGGTAAGACAGTCCACTACATAGAATTAGTTGTGTACGGCATCTGTCAGTGCTAAATTGAGAGCCGAAAGTAAGCCTTGCACAAATGTGTGGATGAGTTACCCTAAGTGGATGCACCACCATCCTTTAATCACATAAATCGCCATTTGGGTTCTATTGAAACCTTAAGAATCTCAAATAATCCTTATTTTCAACAAATGATTTCACTTTTTGTCCATGGTCAACGCCATTCAGAAAGTTCGAAATCTTAGTAACAAACTAACTAATGCCACTTCACAGTCCGGTTTAGTTAACAGTGTATAATTTAAAGACAGTCCCTTACTTCTTGTACAAATAAGGATGCTCAGCTTCTCTACTTTATAGTGTGTGTTAGGGCAGGTAATAGCACCTAACTTTGTTGCTTAGCAACTGTTGAAGTAGCCTCTCACTAAGTAGTAATCCATTACTTCCTTGCATTTTTTTCGACGGTTTGAATATAAAATAAGTTTGCTTTGAACATCTCTGCTTGCTATTTTTCGTCCATCCATCCATCCATCCAAGTCAACATATGACCAGGCATTACTACGTAACGGTCCGAGTTCCCACACCTCATATCAGTACATCAAGTAAAAAGGCAGTGAAGCGCAAGATGAAGAAACGAAAATTCAGTGAAAAGAAATACAAAGTACTCAAAGAGATAAAGGAAGAATAAGAAAATGGTGAGATTTAGTGTAGCATTAAGATGAGGATAATGTGTGTATACATCTGCGCCACTCACATCGGTTCAAAGCCATATCACCTAGTCTCCAACCACTGGTTTTTCCTGTCCCATGAGCCCAACCGGCTAGTCTGCATCGCCCCACATGGCTCAAACTTACAGTCGAAGACTTCATACATTGATGCCATGTTTTAGTCTGGCCGTCTCGGACCTTTTTCTATCCTGAACCTACTTAAGCTAACATTGTGTGACGGGGCAGACGGTGGATAGGCATACACAATACGTTTCCCGAAATTCCAGTTTTGCGGCAGACCTAGAGTGACAGCCTCTACATATGCAAGGCTCCTTAACTGAACTCGTTTGCGCATTCTCTTAGGATAAAGAGCGCCTTTCTTTGTTGTTATAAACAAACTTTACTAAACAGCTCTCCGAATATTTCTATTCGTGGGCTAGCTTCCGTGAACATACACGTCACGATTTAACAATTGTGTACACCTGATTAACCAACCTAGTAATTTTGCTCCGTGCAGTGCTATTTTACTCTGGTTTCGCTGTCCGAGCATTTCGTGAGCTGATGGAGAACTGCAGCCAATAAGTAATTCGATTTTTATGTCTGATAACTTTGGCAACGTTATGTCAAACAGATACAGTTCATCAAGAAATAATTCAAGTTGATAACGCAGTTTCACGATTCAAATTTTGCACTACATACTGTCGCAACAGTTTCGAAGCATAAATCGATACTATGTTAGACGATAGTGTTTTACTCCACGATGAACCAAAGGAATTCGTTGCACCAACAAACGATTCACTTGACGATTCACTTTACACTCAGCAACTGTTAGATTAATATAAGTCAAAATGATATGCGAACCATGATCTAAAATGGTATGGACCTTTCGCTACGAGTGCTCTTCAGACTTTGGTCAGGCGTTTTTGTTCCTCCACCGACCTGTGTTAGTTAACCTTTTCTGACGCCTAAACATCTTCCACATTCGATAAATGCAACGCCATCTATAGGTATTCTCTTCAGAGTTATCTAACGACTTTCCGTTTTTCAGCGAGTGGTGTGTCATTGGTTTAGGGGGATGACTTTCAACCATTGCGCAACGGGTTCGAACCCGCTTCACCTACCGACGGTTTGGGCAGCCAGGTGGTATCACTAGCCCTCACACAATATGTATAGTTTATCACCTACTGCACGAATATGCACAAGGTTGCAGCGTGCATCTCGATTTTCCAGAGTAACGATATTAAAGAAACTACAGGCCTTATGATTACATTATTGTTCCTTAGCAATACAGAAGTCACTGCGTAATGCTTCAGAACTAAATTAATTATCTGTAATTCCGTAGGCTAACGTTTATATGTCATCTCAACAGCGGGCATTTGTTTCAGTTATACAGAATAAGGAGCAGAAAGAGTTACTTTAGGAACTATATATATATATATATATATATATATATATATATATATATATATATATATATATATATATGGATTCACTCAACAAAGGTAATAACTCCCCTCTTGCTCAAAACCTTAAAAGAAAAGTGCATAACGATAAAGACACCTTCCGGGGAAAATATAGCGGTTTACTGATTTTTCTTCAGAAGAATTTGCCTTGATACAAGGTATCCTTGCTTACAACAAATGTCCGCGCAGTTCTTTAAACGAGTTTTCTCTTCAAAATTTTACCTCTATTAATCCATCAAATATCCAGTAGTCAGAAAATATTATATTCTGATTACTTCTAGCAAGCCATACAGTTTTAGAAACATGACAGATGAATAAGACAACTGAGGAATCAGCTCAACATGAGGGTTCAAATAAACTATTCAATTACTGAAGCTAAAGCAGACGGAGTGGGTTCGAAAAACGAGTGCCTAGACTTATGGGTCACATTTCCGGAAATAAATACCTATGCTTTTAGGTGAAAATTTAAGGGCAACAAAGGAAAATATGAATGCATCATTCCTAAAAAGGCTAGTATAATAATTCTGACACTTCCCAAGCAACGAATGCTTAGTAAATACGAATGATAGTTATTCCAAGTTAAGGTTTCCTCTGCAAATTGAAGACAAGTTAGAAACAAATATAAGCTGAATGATCAGAGATACGCCAGCAAAGAGATAATGTGTAGTGGGCTACGAAATCATCCAGGAAATCAGATGTAAATCTAAAAGTTTCTTAAAATAATACTTCATTTGGTGAATAAACCAAATAGCCGGATTAAGTTCACCAAAACGCAGGTAGTTAAATCCAATTTTTATACAGTATTAGGTAACATTACTTAATAAGGATATTCGTTTTGAAATTAACCTTTCAAGAATACATGGGAAAGCAGACTGCTAATGTGAGAGTTGTTTCCTATTACTACGTTATACAGAAGTATGTGACAATCATCAAATCCCCTAACTTAATCTAATACACAAAAAGACTGCCTTGACAGAAACGTTTTTAAAACTAATCGCAATACCACTTAAAAACATCTTGCGGTATTAAGATTATTAGATTTTAGGTTCAAAATCAAAGAAAACAACAACTAGTAGAGTGAAATAACCGTCCAATTCGCTACTGATCTGATAAGAAAATAGTGCACAATTTCGGAGAAAATGAAGTTTTTCAATCGATTTTTGTATAGTTAAGTAAAGAAGGTCGACATAGAGTTCAAAACTGCGAAGTCTGAGGATATTAATGGGAATATTTCTAAATCAATACGTTATAATGCATGATAACGATAGATTCCCAAAATAAATTCGTATTACATTTACCAAACTTCTACAAGTTGATTCCTCTTGGAAAATATGAGTTTAGGTTCACTGCAATAGTGACTTAGGTCTAGTAAATAAGTGAACAAAGAGAAGTTTTAGACCACATTTTATTTAAAACCCAATATCGACGGTGCGAGCGTAGGAAACGGAGCTCCTGATCTCTCGCGTCTAGTTCCTAAGGCGTGATTCTTTCTGGCCGGTTTGCTCCTGCAGAGGACAAGAAAATCTCTTCTGCTTCCCTGCTTTTAGATCAAGTGAGAATGTTTTCGCCGGTTGGTAACTGCAATTTCCAGATTGGGATGTTTAGGGAGCTACAGGTTGCTGGGGCGACTAGGGGGTCCTTCTTGCTTTTCTCTGTGTAGGTGCCTGACTAGTAATAGCAAGAAACTGGGAGAAGATCTATGAAACTTGCCCGGAAGGCGAAAGTAATGTCATTACTAGAGAAGAGTTAGTAGATAATGCAGGGGCATCAACAAGATGGAGATGGTGATTGGTCAGTAATAAGGAAGTAGTGGCAGGCTTATCAGTAATGGTCTAAGTGCATCGCAGGTAACCTATACGAACGTAACAATCTAATCGTCTTTCTATTCAGTCTACCTACTGAGGAGGCTGTGACTACATCCCACAGTAGAGCACCTCAGAAAGCGCATACTCTTAAACCAAAAATGCTCGATCTAAGCCTGGTGTTAGATCACCGATGTGCCATCCTGATTACGTCCCCTCATGATGATCTTCGTGTCACAGGTAAGGTTAATTTGCTTGCACGACATGCCTGATGGATGACCTTGTAGACCATTATAAGGTCACCTCTCTCTCGCTCTGCAATGGTCCAAAGCCACTTGGTTGTGTTTCAGTCTGTCAGAGTATGTCTTTCTTTCTTAATCTCTTAACTGATTTCGCTGAATATGCTTGCATCTCCTCAAGAAGATCGGAGACTTTATTGAGTCTTCCAGGTGCTATTGTATTGAAGACTTCTAGGTGAGGTTGTATACGTACCCAACCAGTACTTACTTTGGGTGCACTTACCAACTTTCAGGTGTACCCTAAATTTTTCAACTATTTCCATTGTCCGTTCCCATTTCATTAGTTTGTAATTAACAAACATATGCGGCAGTGAAACGTGAACGACATACATAATAATACTACTAAATATGGCTTTTTAGAACTGTGGATATAGGTTATTCCAAAAATTAGGACCCACTGCCTGCACTGTGAACTTCAGGCGCATTGCACACGTGTGCAATTGCACAATTTGGGTCCACTTTGGAGCTTCTGTAAGTTTCGGCGAAAACATTTTGAACTTTTCGGTAATATCGTAAGTCTCCTCATCCGCACCCGGAGTAAAATTTTCAGGTTTTTACCCAAAACTTACAATAAGCGTTCGAAGTAAATGCTGTCTGGGAAGGATTCGAAAACCTTGAATAGTTCAGGGTTGAAACACGAAATACTGACACTTTCCAATAAAACTGATAATGCCTAAAACGTTCCAGAAGTCAAGGATGAGAGCATAGTGCATTAGAGCAACAGATAATAATCAAAACGCGTTGAAAACCACCTCAAAAAATGTGTAGCGGCGAAGTCAAAATGCCCAGGTAGCAGGAAAACTTGTCCAACATAAAATATTAATAGTTAAAGTAGAAAAACTTGCGGTTTTTGAGCTGTCGCCTTTGAGTCTTTAAAATCACCCTGCTTTGTTTGATTTAACTTCTTGGCTGGTGGCAGAGGTGTTCACGGATTATCTCCTGATACCTTTTAAGGTAGTGATTGTTTTTAGAAAGTTTTCTTTCACAAATTGTATGTTTGTTTGTTCAGGGAAGAAACAAAGCAACTTATAAGATCAATTAACTTTTTGAGATTTCCTTCACTACGCACTGTAGCTGCCTGCCATTGACTGAGGTCTCCATAAAATAAACACTGCATGAGAAGAAGTGAAATCTCATCCTCGTCTTCGCTATATGGTGGAATATCCGAATGGGTTTAGCGAGGTTTTCGAGGTGGGGTTGACAGTATCCTCCAGTCGTGGTGGTCCATTTGGTGGATGATTATTTAGGCTGTAACTACGTCACCTCTTTTCCTCCGATGGCTTTAAGCTAACAGGTTTAGTTGTCTCAGGTGTTGCGCATATTTTACCCTTGCAGGCCCAGTGACCAATCTCGTCGCCCTTCTTTGAAGGTATCGCGCTGATCACCTCCGGGCGTGGCTTAAAGCATGTTTCAGACACCATGGGGAATAATTCGGTGGTTGTGGCTGCAACTGCCCTCCTAGGGATGCATGATGGCTTTCTCCTTCACCACCATTCTGTCATAGATGGCACTTGTATCTAGAGTGTCAGAGAAGTTTAGTCATTAATCCTCTCCGGGCCCCTTAAATATCGTGTACTCCTTGGGGGTGTGGCCAGTTTTCATCGCTTCCGTTGTGCGAAGATATACCACCATACACTTACTTAGATTAAGGCTCATACTGCTAGCAGTTGATCGAGGCTGTAGCCCCAGTAGATCGTTTCGGAGCATCACAGTGCCCCATTCCATACCCGTCGTCCCCACTGTTTTGGTGCCATCGGCAAACAGGAGGATGGACAAGGAGACGTGGGCAGCGAGGCCATATATAAATGGTAAAAAAACAGTAGTGGCCGGAGAATCGCTGCTTGAGAAACTCCTGTTCGTGCACCCCTCCAGCCCGACTGGGTCCTTTAGATATGCTGTAAACCATCCCATGAGTGGTCTAGCGGCGCCCACCTTTGAAAGTTTAGTCGGCATGGCACAGCCTGGAACGCTGATGAAAGCTTTGGCTAGATCCAAGAAGCTACAGTGGACTGTATGCTTCTTGCTTCATCCATGGGTTCAGTCATCCCAAGAAGTCAGAAAGTCTCTGGCACATGACAGTCGGCTTCTGAAGTTGTGTCGCGTGGGATCAACGATGTTGTTTTCGTTCAGTTTTCCGAAGACTAACCTTGTAATCAGGCTTCCCATCCATTGGATATCATGAGAAATAACGCTATGCATCCGTAATTACTTAGGTTTTTTCCTCCTCCCCCTGTGAAGGTTGGTGGAAGGATAGCATACCTCAATTTCTTGGTGGAGTTGGCTTACTTCCGGCCAGTCCATGGAGAAACTGAATACGGGTTCGCCTAGCACTTCGGCACATTTCCGCAGGACCACGCATCCTGTATCGTCACAGCTTGGGAATTTCTCTAAGCTGAGTGCTGAAGGCTTCCCAAACACTTGGTCGGGAGAAATTCTAATATCGCAGTCCAGGAACCTCGTTACATCGCTGAACTCTGGCAGTGGAAGCATCACTGTGATCAGCTGCTCGTTAAATCGGCCGCTCAGCATTTACGCCATCTCGCTGTTTCTCAGGTTTCTCCGTTCTGTCCATTCATCAGGTTTGGACTAACAGTCATCCGTTCCCGTCGTGGCACAAACCACCGCAGGACTCTCGGTTATGGCGTAGCTGCTCGACAAGGTTACCGTGTAATTGGTGCCCGTCATTAGGAAAACTCATACTACTTTGACTGTGTAACTTCCTGTAGTTGAGACAAACTAATTCCATGTGGGATGCGCACCACTTCATGTTGGTAACCTACTGTTGGTCCTATGGAATTGTTCATCGTTGTGCCTGCAGGGATTAAGGCACCTGACAGTGCTTTTATGACTAGCTGTCTGTTGCTGTCTTGGGGGTCGCCTTCTATCTCCTGGTCTAGCGAACCGAAATCTGCCTTCTCAGCGGCGTATAGTGCTTCCTAGTCGGTCTTCGATGTGATACCATGAGTTGGGATCCCCTACGAGGGATGCCAAGGAGCCGAGGCGTACAGCTGACAGATGGGCGAAGTGATGCTTTACGGGTGGGCGGGTCTCCTTCCTCTACCTCTTTTGCTGGCAGGTGGGCTTTTTAGTCCCATTTTCGCCGCTAGCTGCCCATACCGCTTGACATCACGCATGCAATGACCACATTTGGTGGGCCCTGTGGCCAGTTTAAGTGTTACATGCATCATCATGGTTGCAGCTTCGTGTGAATCACCGGAGATAAACTTCCTTTTCACCTTTCTGATGACCCAAGTTACATCTGGCTTCGTCTTCATTATGATGACCAAAGTCCAACCATTTCGGTTTGAACAAGGACAAATAACGAGTGTAAAGTCAAAGAGGACAGGCTAATTAAACAATAACATTGGATCTGCTGGGGTCAAATGATAATATGCATAATGGGGGTGAAAATATCCAGATAAATATTATTTCTATCAAATCGAGTGCTCAGGGAGGATTTTCAAACCATTTTTTCGTTACACCCATGGCACACAGGCCTATGATGCGTGGTCAACGCGACAGGAGCAGTATGTCCTCCTACTGTTTCATTGCCGCTAGCCACTTTCAAATATATATCAACAAAGTACCGTGAAATAAAAACTATTTAGGAATTGTCCTGCTGTGAAATTGACAGACACAAAGACCAATCACTAATTATCCGGACTTGTTATATGCCCACGAATATGGGACCAAGAAAGAATACAATAGCGTAGTCGGATGGAATAGTGTATTTACGAGGTCGGGCCAAGATACTGTGACACCAATGAGTTGGTCTTGTTAAAAGTAAAGTGCCTGAAAGTAACGTTGCGGTCAACAGACTCTTCTTCCGGACCTTGAGTCTCTGTTGCTATCGGTAGCTAGGGGAGAGCCTGAAACCGTTCTTTACTTTTTGATGGTGGTTTTTGGATATTCCCATTGCTTTACCGCGGATTTAGGCTTGGAATCCGTGATGTCTGTTTCTAAAAACGCCGCTTTGATTCTGTCAGTGCTGACCGTTTCTAGTTTGCCTGAGCCTTGACTGATTTGAATGTTCCTCATATAGGGGTTGCATAGGCTTTCGTACGCCGTCACACCGGATAAAACCGTGAGTGTAGTTTCAGATGCATTGAGGTACGTACAATTGTTTCTCCCGATATCGTTGGGACTAAGGTAGTAGTTTACCCATGTGGCGCCGTGATTGTTGCGCACAGTTAGTCAAGTCCGGTGGACCGTGTGCTGCTGAGTTAAAATACTCTCCCGTCGTCGCGTGTTAGTTCAAAGAACCGTCCTGACAGTAAAACGGCGAATCTCCTGCTTGACACTCGAACGCATACCAAGGAGAACTAGTGGTAACTTGTCACTCCACTTGTCATCAGTCTTTGCTGCCATCAGTGCTGTTTTTAGCTGTCGATGGAGCTTTTCCACGACGTCATTGCATGTGGGATGGCATGCAGTATTTCTTATGTCCTTGATCCCAAGAAGTTCAGCTAGTCGTTGAAATGGACAACTCTCGAACTGAGCGCCTCTGTCAGTGGTGATGGTACTTGGGACACCAAAGTTAGAAATCAAGTGTTTGGTGATGTTTCTCGCCACTGTTTCAACAGATATATCCTGCAGAGTTGTTGCCCCTGGCCACCTCTTAAATCTGCCTACACACGTTAAAATGTACCTGAAACCATTTGATGATGGCAGTGGTCCAACTATGTCAACCTGTATGTGGTCAAATCTGCCGTCAAGTGGAAAAATCTCCTGGCAGGCGAAAGAATATGTCTCTGCACTTTCGGTCGCTGGCACGCTAAACAAGCCGTGGACCGCTGTCGATCTTGATTCATCTCCGGCCAGTCGTATTGGTCAATTATGAACTCCACCGTGGCTCGAATACCAGGATATGAAATGTCATTCATCTTAGGGAAGACAAGTCGCCCCATTGATACGGGCACAAACGGTCGAGAATTACTCTTGGACACGTCACGGGTGATACATAGACAGTCATCAAGCATCACTTCTTCAGGACGCGATGAGGTGCTAAAATTCCCTTTAAGTGTTTTAAGTGCTCAACCGTCGCCTACAACTTTGCCATTTCTGCTGGGTCAACATGTTCACGTTCTAAGACGTTTACATGCATACTAGGCAAGGTATAAGTTGCCCCATTCTAATTGCCTTTGACATGCTCTATATCTTGAGGTAACTGTGAAGCAAATTCTAAATGTCGAACTTCTCGCGGTGAGTAGCTGTCATGCTTTGCGTCAGCTGCTTTTGTGAGTGGCCCATGGTTGGTGAATACTGCAAACGTGTGCCCTCTGAGCATACATCTAGAATGCTTGATAGCTAAGTTAGCCGCGAGTAACTGCCTAATGTACTGTATTGTGATTGAGAAGCATCGAGCCGTCTCGATGAGAAAGATTATGGTTCCAACTAACCATGGACAAACAGCTGCATTACTGCGCCTGCTGCAAAATTCGAAGCATCTGTCATGATTGCTAGTGGCACCTTTGGACAACCATGAAAGAGGTCAGCTTTAGAACCCTAAGCTAGCTCCAGTTTGCCGGAAGCATCGTGGGCCACTTGAGTGGTGTGAAGCACCTTAGCTAGTGCTTGCAACGAATCTGTCGAGGGTTGGGTTATCTCAGTATGATAAGGTATGAAACGTCGATAGAAGTTTATTAACCTCAGAAACCTTCGCAGCCTTCGAAACCAGTCTGAAACAGGATATTCTCGGATTGCATCTACTTCTCACGGAACCGGTTTAACACCGTCAACATTACCAATGTGACCCAAAAACCAGGGATTCTTTACCAAATTCGCACTTCTTGGGATTGGTTGTAATACCATATCCAAGCGATTGTTTGAAAAGCGTCCTCAGATGTTCCAGATGATCTCTTCCAGGTGCGTTAGCCAATAGTAAGTCTTCTGACGAAAGGTGGGTCATGAAGTACCTGATCCATAAGGTTTGAGCGGCATTTTTCAAACCAAACGACATACGAATAAGCTGGAATGATCCGAAGGGAGTAATGATCACCATCTTAGGAAAATCACTGGGTTCTATGGGAATATGTGGAGAATTCTACTACCCTTACCATAAAAAGGAGAGGAGACTGGAGCTATAAGATCACGCCCCCAATTTGTTGAGCCAGATGACACGAATATGGACAATAAGTTGTGCCGTTAACGTTATCCCGTAGACGATACTTCTTCGCTTCGTGACATTTCTAATAAACAGACTAAAGTGGAATTACAATTTGCCAGTTTTCAAGTTTTTCTCCTACATCAATGAACACACCCTATATTCGATGACTTCAGCACAATCTTCTAGATATAATTATTTGGTCTATTACCTGACTGAATAATTACTTGGTCTGCAGTGACGCTGCCAGTCAACATCTACGCCGGCGAAACAAGGGAGCAGACTGCAGATTATAACGGGAAACTAGGGCAAAACGTGTGGTTTGGCAACATTTCCTTTAGCCTCGCCTCGCGTTCTGCCACCCCCTGTTTACCCACCGAAATCCACACACTTTTATTCCATGGTCCCCAGCTTTTCCACCCGTGTCCTGCGTTTTGTCTGGCACTTTTCTTCCCCACGTTTACCCGCAAAAATGTTGGCTCAGCTGTAAATTCCAGATTTCGCTTTTGCGCACTTCAGCCAAAGTAGGCCATTACACAAGCACCCCTTCTGATGAACGTGATATGCTAACGCTTTTTTCAATTAAAAAGGGCTTTCAATTCCGTTTGTTCCTCAGGCAGTCACCTGCTTTTGTCAAAAATTATAGGGAAAATCAACTCCAGCAGTATCTTGACAGTGTTGAGAAGTGACAATACATGCAATAAGATGCCTATTTCTTGTTACTCTGACCGCTGTCAGACGTCACTCCTTTGACGTGCATGACCAACTTGACTTTTACTTGAATCGAGCCTTGAAAAAAGCGTAACTCAGATGGGGAAACAGCTTGAACAGTCACTACGAAGACCTTGAAACTTGGTTTTGGCATCCGAATGCTCCCTTTCTAGTACCTTGGAAATTAAGCGAATGTACAAGCTTTACTTAAATCTTATCGTATCAGACAAACCTAGGCGCTGCTAATATTTTGTATTGTTACTATTACACACGATAAAAGCACTTCCGTTGGTACTGTTTGAATGATACTTGACTTGCATTGAGCTTAAACTGCAATTTTACAAAAACGGTGGCGTAAACTTTAGGATAAAAAAGTAGCGATTGGAAACGAAAGCCGCGAAATGGCGTGTAGCAGTTGACAGACATATATATATATATATAATTTTTGTTGCTAACAATCACATTGTTTCAGGAAGAATTGTATTTCATGTTGTTGCTGACGGAGCTGTCCCCAGTTGATGTCTGTTTTCCTGCTTCATGATTGGTGGTTTCGACTCAATTTCTTCCATGCAGCTCAAGAGCGTTGCTAGAAATATGGTGAGCTAACCAGATCCTTTGCGCCAGAGCTTGGTAGCAAGAACTTTTTATCCTCCACAAATGGTTTTCCGTTTTCTGAGACAGAAACTGTAATACGGTCCAAAGTGAGAGACCGATGATCAATAAAATCTTAATCTCCTCAACTTAAAGCATTCAGTAGGTCAATAACTGAAACCACTTTGCCCTAAATTCAGCTCATTGGAGCAATAACGGTCCAAACAACAATAAAACCACTGAGTGATCATCCGCGGTCAAGGTCAGTCATCGAAACCAAAAGCTTCAAGATCATCCCACCTGACAGTTCTGTTCCTCGTCACTCCTCCGTTCTGTATGATGTATGCCAGCACAACTTGCAGCGGTTTTCAAGGGAATAACTGGTTAATGTCCTTATATCACTGGGACCCCGTGGTCTGCTTTAATGCCTCAACTCGACTGGAGTCAATGGGAACCCTGAAGATGATTACAAACCTCGTTTTTACAAATGCGGATGTCATTATGCCACCTTGTAGAGCACAGAATAAGCTTTCACACTTCTCTCCAGGGAAAAGATGGAAGTTTCAGGATATTGGCATATGGAAGTGACCGACCAAAACTGCGTTCCTTATCTCAACGAGTCTTCAGGGACCTTGAAAAAAAGTGGTGTCTCGTGGTTTGGGCAATTGAAAGCTTTAACTCCCTGACATGTCTCTCAGCACCCAAGTTTCATGTGACCGTTATCAACTTAACACGTCTTTGCCTTTGGGTCTTTCTAAGCATCTCTACAAGTAATCCCATAGAGTAGTTAACTTATCTCAACCGTGATAACTGTTCCGTTTCATAGAATAGCCTCCTTTGTCTCATAAGGCTGCACTCCTAGTTGTAAGTCGAAGTTTTCATTGCCCATCCTTCTTAAAGCCAGAATTAAGGTTTCACTAGTGAAAACTGTGGTATCTTTGGACATGGACATGTACCGTGTTTCGGATGAGCACATACAAAACGTAATTGCGATTATGCATTTGATTTCAAGCATTTAGTGCGCTAAACCCAAGAAGTCCACCGTTCCATTTTCTAAAGACTTCCTGGTTACCTGTCTCTGTACTGCAGGTTTATGTTTAGTACTGAATCCTTAAAGAAGATATGCACCTTCCGAGGGACTTCTAGATGATGATCTTCTATCCAGTTTCCAACTGAATAGTGCAGTAAGAACTTAAAAGAATCGACAGATTCATCGATGTCTCTTAGTATTCTCCGCTGACATATCCATCGACTGTATTTCGAATAAAGCAAAACACGAGTTCAATGGAAAAACCTTTAAGCTTCATACTGCGGTCCAAACTGCTAGACCTGGATGTTGTAGACGGTGGTTTAATGCCAGTGCGGAGAAGCCTGGACAAAATAAAAGCGATTATGTGCCACATTTAGAACTTCATCTAAATGAACATTTATGATTTCAGTCTGCTACAACCATGTTCAGACAACTATCTATTTTTGACCACAGCGTGTTTTAAACAAAGAGGTTGACATTCTGAAATGACTTTAACGACCACCCCGAAAACAACTGAAATAACCAGTTACACTCGTCTATTTTATGAAAATCTGCCTTTCTCGCCCAAATGAAGAAACCTAACGACTCTTTCGATCGTTCCTAGAATGCACTTTAAAGTCCCCCAACATTTTTTGATATGGCGTCCACTGTTCTCAACTCAAAGATGGAAAGCAGTGACCATATGTATATCAATTGTCATTGGGATGTGTCGACCGGAGCACGTGCTTGGAAGATGATCATGCTCCCGTTTGAGCACGTATATACCTGGGTTCAAATGAGCATATAAATACTACAACCTAAACATCATTTCAGGTGTAGCTCAGTAATGAGATTACTAAGAATGGTTTCAGTGGGAAACTGGCTAGATATTTAACGGAACAAGACATTATAACCCATCCAGTAGATGTTTTAAACCATTTTCCGCCTTCTGCTAAAAAAACACTAAAGATCATAAGTGACCCTAGGGTAAGGGCTAGCACGAACCAGTGGATCTCAGCAGTTTCTTCCGAAATAATGGAGGAGTGCAAAGGAGTTATTTCAAGTAGTGGGAGGAAATCACATGCATACTAAGGCGTCTACGAAATAACCTTGAGTGGTGATGGATGGAGACGGAATAGGTAGTTACATCATTTTTAAAGGAGAGAAGTCTTTTATGAGTTGAAGTCCATTGATCTAAGGATGCCTAAGTGAAGCTTGAGAAAGCCAAACCGGAAAAAAAGATGAGTTCCAAACCTGAATACGGGTAAATCAATCAGCTGCTAGTCTTCTGTCAGCTTCGGAAACCCACACACATTTAACGGGTTCTAACCCTGGTTTTATTTTATTACACTGCGGTAGCAACCAACTGTATCTATCAATAGGTCTTATACAAATGTCCTTTACTGAGTGTTACTTAGAAGCTTGGATATCCAAATAGATGCTTTGTATTTAAAAAAACCCATAGGTGTGTTTCAGCCTCTGATGAAGTTTCAGGCGAGTTGTGTATATCTAGTAGTCAGTCGAAGATAGATACTCGCCATTTTTATTGGATTTGGTGATAAACGTTTTTCTTGGTTTCCTTTCTCGTTTGGTTTAATCGGGAAGGGTCTTTTGCAGGAAAATTATTATTAGACCCAGACTTTACAGACTTCATTGCGCACTAATTAAAAACACTGTTAGGATGCAGAATCTTCTGGAGAAGTTGAGTGACAATTTTAGATGAGGTAACTTGAATAACCAAGCAGTATTTCTAATTCCCTTGTCGATACCAACTGTTCCACGTTTGTAGTTTTGTTGTCTAACGCATATGAATTTATTCAAACATTTCTTGCTTACTAATATCAAACTTCCTTTGAAACCGATTTCATTTTTTGTATTCACTAATGACATGACCTAAAAAACATTGTGTATTCTGTCCTTCTCTTCTTCTGGTTATTTCGTTGTTTCCATAAGTATTGTTGGCGTTTATTAGTCATGATAACAGTACCAATTTTACCACACACACAATGAGTTCATGTATGTCTGTATATCTGTGTTTACGTTAAGATTAATTTAATGCTAATGTAACACTAGCTGCCTGTTTCACACTTATGCCTTCAGTATTGTTATTATTAACACTATGCAGATGTGATAATTATTTCTCTTAAAAATATTCTACGGAAAGCCGATTTATTGAAATATTCCATGTTGAAAATTCCATACTGTATCATACATGTTGTTTGGAATAGAGTGATTATTATTATTATTATTATTATTATTATTATTATTATTATTATTATTATTATTAACCAATCTCAAGCCCAATGATTGAGGTAATGCACAATAATGGGTTTCACTGAACATGCAGTTATTTCCAAAATATAAATCACATATAAGTGGATGATAAGATTAAATTAAGTGTTATAAGGATATATGGATTGAAAACTACATTTTTGATAACCATCCACTTATATAATCTGCATTCATCAATAATCTGATTGGTCTGGATGTTTCATTTGTGGAATAAGCTGTTCAATCCTTTAATGAGATATCTGTAACAGAATATATTCTGTCATTCTATTATTAAGAAAAGTTTGAAGTTAATACACAGTGTTTGTTTCTACTATTCTTTACCAATGGGACTGTACGCTTGTCATCGTTTGGCCACATTCTGGAGGACCGGAAAATTATTTTTAATTAATTAACCGATATTTGAGTATAATAATGTAGTTTTAACGTTAATTCACACCAAAACAATCACTACTATAAAAACATTTGTCTTCACATTCCTGGTCGATGTTTCAATATTATTTCTGTATAGACACTAAGCTACAAATTACTTTCAGTTCAAATAAACAAGATAAAATGTGTGAAACTTAATGTTTTATCAGCATAAATCATTGATGAACTTTAGAGTTACTTCAGTGCATGGTCGTTTTGCAGTAATTTAGCCACATTACCGAAAGTTAGGAAACAGTGATTAGCCAGCTGCCTGTAAATATATGCATGTTGAACAAATAGCATTTTTAGTGAATAAATCATCATGACAAGAGTTAAGTGATATAAATGATGAAATTAAGATACCAAAGTCCTGTATTAACCTGTGATCATTTCAACAAACTGCAGGTTTCATAAAATTCTGAGGTTTATTTGTTATTACTGATAGAAGATTAGCATATAGACTATATGTCGTCATAAAGTGCCTCTATTATGAAACCATAAAAATGTATCCTGTAATCAAAAATTATAACAAAGAGCAAAGGATTTGAAAATGTTTCCTTTGAACTGATACAATTAATCTACGCTCTAAAGGTAGTTCTTTGACTTGAACATGAGAAAAGCGGTCAAAAATATCGTAAATTTTGAAAGCCTAAACTAGTAGGACATAGGAAATCAAGTATCACAGTCTTCTATTTTCAACCAAAAAGTTTGAAACAAATAGAATGTTTGAAAAGTGAACTAGGAGAAAAAGTATGTACCGGCACACTAATACCTTAATCAGTTCACAGATTATAGAAAAATGAAGACGTGAGATGATTTCTTAGGGTAAACATTTAGACATCATGAAGGAAACAGGTGATATGCTTTTCTTATGCCGACGTTTTAAAGTTTTTACTTGAAAACGGTAATGGTTTCGCCTAATTTCTTTTTATCATAAAAAAATCTAAAATAGAAACCTAGTGAATATACAATAATGGGTAATGTTGAGTCCCTAAACACTAAGTCTTCAGAAAAATACTCTAGTGACTGTTCTAAGTTAAGCAAACAGTTGTCACTAGATCGGTGTTTACAACATGAGCATTTAACGGCAGATGTAATTACATTTGGAAACAACTACAAAACCCAGTCTGGAGAATAATTTGTCAAGTGCTTAACAAATAGCTAGCTGGAATGTAGTTATCTTGCTCATAATTCTCGCAAGCATAATTAGTAGAGGATAAATCCAGTGAATTTCTAATTTTCGAAAATAACTTACCCCATCATAGTGAAGATGGGTATCGGTGATATTTTAATATGAAGTAACCGTCATCCTAACTAATAGGGTTTAATTACAAATGAAATGGTAAGACGTCACCGTAACTACTCGTCATTATTGACGGGTATTTTATACAGTGTGCACGTATCTAAAAGATGTATTCATTGAATCCAAACTGTTGTCTTTGACTTAAAACTTGGTTATAACAGATTTTAACTGTTAGGTGAATGGAATCGAAAAATCTGATCTGCATTTTGTGCTTATAGAATTTATGAAAAGTGTACTTATGCCAAGACTTTGACCAGCCCTAAGAAGAAAACATAATGAAAGCAATCGCCTTTCAGCTTCATTATTTCTTTTAGCTATCACTTATAACACAGATAATTACTTCACAAGCAAATGGTAACATTTCTTGACAAAGACTTTCGTAATTTTTAAGTTTAACCTGATACTTGATTAGGTTAGGACCTATGGTAAAATAGTGAATAAATGAGAAAACTCTAACAACTCTAAGTGCAATTCAAAATCGGTTGTATTAAATCATACGTCAATTGGAAGGCAAATTATTCAAATGTTGATAAATATACTCCAGCTGTGGAAAAGGTTTGAGCAGTCTACAGTAACTGTAGATAAAAGTAAGGCGAAACTAGAGTTACACACTAAATTGAAGTAGTGACCTGCTTTATGAGGCATTACTTTTGGAGACTTTAAATCACTTATCACGTATGCTTACAAATAAGTGTTATTAATATGATTAAACATACCATAATTTACTTAGCATTGTACTAAAAATTAAAAATAGTATTTGCTTGTCTTAACAAATATTTGTTATTCTCCCTTATGACTAAAGTAAACAGTATCAAATTAAACGTCAATAAATGTAAACATTTTCAAATTGTCTCACTAGAAACATTTAAAGCCTTAGGCTCAGATATTCTAGTTAAAACAGAAATAATTTGAAGTTACTGACTCAGAGTAATAACATTTAGAGTCAAGTGAATTCTAAGGATCTACACTCCTTGAGTCGCTAAAACGAAACCAAATAACTGTTAAATTCTATTTATTCCCTGTTGGTTTTGTACTAACATTTCTGTGGTAAACTTTGATATTAATTGTTAAGTAGTGACTTTATTCTGTATGTAGCTTTCAGACAAAGAAGCTGGTTTATTCTAAGCAGAAAGTGTTAGTGACACACTTTTCAATGACACTGGTAATTTTTTATTAAATATCATGAGTATTTAACCCTGATATAGGAAGAAGAATCTCACCAGAACGTGAGTATCTCTTTGTAGAACTAATATAATTGCAAGCCAAAATGTAAATTGCAGATTCTATATGCGTAACCAAAACAGTAAGAGACTATGTGACCTTGATCCAAATTGTAGGCTTGTACTTAAAGGTATCCGAAATTGTGTCGGAACCAACTCTTAATCATTCACATCGACGACTTATGGATTCAAACTTCTGTTGTTCATTAGAACAGATGCGATTTAATTATCTCATATTGGATCTGTTCCAAAACTACCAACTCCATTTCAAGTTTTCATTAAAAATTGATGTAGCCTGATTTTGATCAACCGAACCAATACTTTTATAGCTTCATAGTGCATCTTCTGAATTTTACTTCATTGAATTTTATAACAGTTTGACCTCGTAGAAGGATAAAGGCTAACAGAGATTTCTAGGATGGACATTTTGTCTTATTTAGGACTCGTTAGCTGGATGTGCTTGCATTCCACTGCGTTATGCTGTTTCCACTGAGACCCGGTTAAAGGATTCGTTTTTTCTTAGAGTCAGAACGTCGTCCAGTAGGCTACTATATCACGGGACTAACTTCTTGCGCGATGGGTGTATTTGAATGTGAGGACTTGTTATTTCACGTTATTGACTGGTATGGAAAGTGAGGATTGACTGTCTAGTGCACTTTATCTTAACCTTGTTTAACTAGCTAATAATGACCTCATTTGTGATTTTTAAATGTGAACAGCAGTTTATTGAAATATAAAAAGAATTCATTCATTAGATGTGGGTTCTGTTTACATGGATCTCGTCGTACTTGCAAAAAATTAGTTTCAATAATTCGTTCAGAAATCTATTCCGAGCGTTTTTCTTGAAATCTATACATATATAACCTGTACCTAGTCACTTAACCAGTGGCTCTGATCTGTGTTCTGATACCTATTCATATGTGGTGTAAAGATGGTTACAATGATTGTATAAGTATTAGGTTTGTAAGCAAATATTCATCTTCTAATTTCTGTTTCGTATTCGTTTGACGCGACAGTATTGTCACAAAAAGTATACTTGAAATACCTGAATAGGTTTATTACGACTGGTTTTTGTGTCATTCCCTCATTCTTCTAATGACAAATGAGATATATTCGTTAATGTAAACTTATAGATTAAGTCGGATGGTTTAAATTAACTTAGTTGGAAAAGTAAGGTGGAGAAAAACAGTCTACTATGTGCAGTTCAACTTTCTTCACTTTTTTAAAAACGCAAAAAGCAATCGTAGCCTAGATATAGCCGTGCAGGAAAGATTGTGATCTGATAAAATGTAGTTTACTATTAAAAAAGAATGTTTTCGTGAAACTCAGGGATTATTTACCTGAGTTTGTGAAGAGAATTTTATACAGATGGAAGTTAATTGTTAAATAAACATAGAACATATCACAAAATATTCAGTAATGTTTACCCATTCGGATCTGGCTTAAATTCACCTGAAATCGACAAGGAAATTGAACGACTGCTAGGTATGCAGCAACAAATTTGAGCAAAGGAGTAAACAGATAAACCAGTGTTATTTTTCTATTCCTTATGGGTTACATTATCATAACATTTTGCTGGTGCATACTTTTATCATGCAAAATAAAAATGACAGTTCAAAGTTGCTCAGAATCAAACTTTTGGAAAACATATTTGGATTTCAGCCTGTTCAAATTCACTATTTAGTTTATTTATTTTCTCCATAGACTGAATAGAGTGAAAGAAGACAGCCTGATGGAACCTATTTAAAGATACGAAACTCTATAGAAATTCAATCAAATTTTCATATTATCAACCAGTGATTCAACAGTCAAAATATAATCTATGTAGCATGAGACTTCAATATCCTTCGCTTACCTGGTGATAAAGAGAAGTAACCGTTTCCAGCACTTATACGGTCTTATCATTTTAGTGGTTATTATTTAACAGGAATGTTGTGCCAAATGAGAGTGACTGACTGCTTTTCACTGTGATTGGTAAATGTTATTCACCGATTATCCTTGTTTGTTTGTTTATTTGAATTTTCCCGAAGCATATATCTGTGGCATTGATAAAAATCTTACGTACGCATTTGTGTGTTTATGTATGACATCAATCCACACCGATTAGTGTCAAATTCATAGACGTTAGCATTGAACCATTCAGTTTGTAGATGACCCTAGAAGACTTGAATATGTGTGAATGAGAGTAGCTGTGTTTGAGTGAGCACTATCAAATGAAATACTTCATATGACAGTTTTCTTATAGAAATTGTAATTTTTCAAATGTAAAGAGACAAATGAAAACTGGTTCTTCTAAGATACAACTCAAGTATTTTCAACTTTGTCACTTAAATATTCATTTAATTTGTAGGTTTGTGAAGACTTATTTATTTACAAAAGTGCTTCAAGTAGGCATTGAAATGGCAAAATATAGCACTTTGTTATGAGTCTTAACTAGATCCGTGCATTGAAATCAAGTGATTGGTATTGATGGCTTCAGTCTACTCATATTAGTGAGTAGGATAAAATATCAGTTGTTAAGCATACTCTCTTGAAATCACTCTTCGCCTCGTGCAGATCAGGACTTTTAGTCCATACAATTTCTTTCTAGATAAATTTAAATAGAGAAAAAGAGAAATTTAGCGAAAATGTCCTTTGCAGCGATTTAATTCTCCATAGCTGTACAATCGCAATTTATACAATTTCCTTTAACTGTGTTCAGTATAATTAAACAAGAATGCATGAATTCCTACTGTAAAACCATAAAGAACTAAATCACCAAAAAAGATATCTTCGCTGATCTCATTTTCTGCAATATCCTTTTGAATATTTCCTGAAATTTAGATCCAGTAAGAATAAAACCTTTAGCAGAGCAGCATGGCTGCATCATATTTTGAGGGCCCCTATAAGTTAATTAGCCTACAACCGAACCAAATATACAGAAATCTCTACACACCTTAATTATTTTTGCAGATTATTGGCTTGACGTTATCAGTCTAGTAATCTATAGTGTTTGATCTGTTTTACAACTTTCACCTTATTGTTTTTACTGTCAGTTATTGTAACTCCAATCAGTCAATTCTTATGACTTTGATTGCTCATCATCAACGCTATTTTGTCTTCAAGCCGATAATTTTCTATCAGACTGATTAAAGTATGTAGACATTGATGCATAGTTTGATACCTAATTTATTTTGGTTGTAGGCAACTAACTGATAAGAACCCTAGAAATATGGCGGATCTATTCTGTCAAATTGTTTATCTAGATCACAATTTATGACTTATTCACTTTGGTTTGGAAATCTCATAATTCACATCAAAAAGTGAGAATCTGATAAGCAGTTGGATTTTTGAGTGCATAAGCCTCAAAAAGAGTTTAAAAAAAACTCATTCTTCACAGATATGATTAAGTAGACATTCACGCAACTGTAGTTGTATAATATCGCTTGGGGTTATGTGAGAAATTTGTGGTTGTTGGCAGATATTCAACGAGATTGGAGTTGAAATACAATTTTGTGAGGCTTTTCAATTCAATCACATTGTGAACAGCACGTTTAAAGTCACTCTAAAAAACTAGCGTTTCAAATTATTCGGCATTATTCACTCAGGTAGTATCCTACGATAGCTACCCTTTCTTCAACGTACTCTAGTTCTTATCGGAAAACGAATTTTTCTGACTGGTACACTTATTAGACCTAATTGGTTAACCATTTGTTATGATGTGGATTCACTTGAAGTATGTCTAGAAATTCTCTCCAACATACCTCGATACTAGGTTGGAATTCACCATGAACTAACATCAGTTGGAGGAACATTGGAAACCTGGGGGCTCTGGACAGCTGTTTCGTCCTAGTATGGGACTCAGCACAACGCACCCATTACCATTGAGCCACTGGGTAGGAGTCCAATCGTTCACATTTCCTACTTCTGTCAGCTCATGATGAATTCCAAACTAAAATCAATTGATAAGCCCCCGCAAACCTCCAGACAGAATTAACTGAGCCCTAATTAGTGACTACCTTCGAGAGGTGATTCCCGAAGTTCTAATGAAAAGTCGTGACCGGTAAAATCAACCAAGTCGAACATGAAGACAGTTATTCAGCGATGACATTGGATGTAGGTTGCTCTATATAATGAACTGACAGAAGTAGGAAATATGGACCACTGCATTCCGACACAGTGGCTCAAAGGTAACTTGCTGACTACAGAACCTGAAGATCATGGATTCAATCCCTATTGGAGGGGGGGGGTCATTGGTGCGCACTGTTGAGAAGTCCCATACTAGAACGAAACAGCTGTTCAGTGCTTCCAGACTTCCAATTTTCTTCTAACTGATGTCAGTACATGATGAATTCTAACCTGAAATCAAATAATAAATCTCCACAAACCTCCGGGTAGGATATCACGATTCTGTCTGCATATACTTAGATCATTCTTTTTCGCAAAATGACATCTGAACAAAAACCACTTTTGTGAAGAATTTATAAGAATATGAAATGGGATTAACAACTACAATAAATTAACTTACCTTCAGGATTACCGCTTCCCTGAACTACACTTTTAAAAAGCATGAATGTGTTTTATTTTGACCACAAGTAGTCACTTAAAATATTTCTAACTTATGATACACCGTAATATTGTACACTTATTTAATTGCATTGAAGAGAATATCCTACTAGTCTGAGTTATTCGCAGCCATGATTCAACTATGTAAGTTTTTGCTACCACTAAAACTACTAGCAAATATTTGAGTACTTCAATACTGATTTCAGCCATATTATGTCTGATAGCCTATAAGGATAGAAACAGAATATTATTTTTCTCAAAATTTGTTTTCAATGTTCACATTGTCAACTGGTTGTTTTCGTCTAGTGTTAGTATGTTTGCTGAAACATTTTAATGAAAAATATAAATGCTGATGAACACTTTTATAAAAGAATAAGAAAGATTACCTAGGATGAAGAAATTTTATGGATAACATTTTTGAAAAAAATTTTCCAACTTCATAAGAACCTTCCATATTCACTACAGTTCCATCGATTCAGTAAAAAACAAAGGCTAGTTCCGAGAAGTTCCGTTTTAGAAAATTTCTTCTCGAAAGTACATCAAATCACCTCATATATAATTCAACTATTAAACTGCTTTTATAAAAAAAATTTAATCGAAATTAGAAAATGTCTAGTAATTTTTTGTTATGCTGGGTCTGTCCTGACTTTTCAGAAAACAGTTGGAATGATGAATGTCTCTTAAATTTATATGTCATGCATGTCAGCGCTAAATGCCTGAACCTCACAAAGGCTCATGATGTTTTAAAGGTCAAAGCCTTCACAGTTTATTGATTAAATCAGAGGTGTTGCTCAAATCACTAGGGGTGTAATGACTTAATGTCACTCTGTAACCTCAATGTAGTATTTCCTTCCGAATGTTTCTTACTTTTGAGTACTAAACTAACTTCATTCTGCTACCAAGTAACTTTTCTCAGTGGGAGACTTACTAAACTTAACTTGTAGACTAAGGTTTGTAGTGGGGATAACATTAGGCTACTGATCACTATCCAGAGACTACTTCCTCTGAGTTAACCTCCATTACAGATACCGATTTTCTTACTATTAAAATAATAATTGTTGACTTATTTCTTCGACGGTTAATAAATCGATACACTGTTTTTTTTATCGGTTCTGAAAATCAATATGGTTATCAATCACGCATTCTGAGACCTATTGTACATAAATTGTGAGAACACAGTCTATATGAACTGTAAAATTCCAACCCTTTTTTTACGAAAATACTTGAAATTTTCCTCAGTGGTTATATTTTGTGTTAAAATGACAATAATATACAAATTTATGTTATCAACCTTTCTTCTTCAATTGTAAAACAGCATAGTTATCTAAGATGAATTAATCAACATGTTTTCTCTACCATAAGTTCTGAACAGATTCATCAAGTGTAAAGGCAATCCTCACCATCATCACTCAGCAGGATTCCACAGTTTTCTTTTCCAGGTTATAATATCTGTGTTACCCATAGGTTTTCACCATAACCATAACGCAATACTTTATTATCTGATCAAAGTAAATCAATTATCACAAGGCAAGAAAAATGGACTGATTTAACTGTCAAATGAGTGAGAATGAGTAGTTACATTGAAACGAAGGTTATTATGAATTCAGTTGTAAAGTCCAACATACGTAACTGACAGCTGCCAAAGCAGTCAACTTTTTGATTACTGTTTGGAAACATATCCACTGATATCATATTCTTAAGTATTTGATCTCCTTGTGATTATTTTTGGCTACTACATTTTCTTCGCCTTTTGGTTCGTACATTGTTGATCGCTCTTGGTTTGCTTCACTTTTACATCCAAGTACAGTCTTTGAGCTTCTTGAGTAGATAGTTGGCATTTTCTATCATTCTGTGACTTGGATTTTTCTACTGAGACAGGGGAAAATGACTATCAGACTAACGCACACTCATTCATAATCCCTGACAACATTTCATCTCTTTCAATGTCAACTGGTAACGTCAGTGTATATGACATACAACTAAACCACAAAGTTTATAATTCTTCATTGTGTAAATTCTGATCAAAGAAAATTATGTTGCAAGTAATTTAGTAGGTTAAGGATTGACTCACGTCTTGCAAACATAACTAGTCATTTTTGAAATTTAGAGCGGAAATAATATCTTTATTTTAAGTTTAAGTACAGTTTATGCAATATACACTTTTACTTACTGAACTAGGGGCATTGAAAGCCAATATGGAATGAAAATATAACTTTACAAAATGTTTTTGAAGTGTTACCGCGCAAGTTTGTCTAAAATTTGTGCATGTTAGACTCGTATACTCCATTCAAACGATGATGATGTTGTTCAGCCCCACTCCGTTCATAATGGATTTAGTCTTCATAGAATCACAGAGTAGTTCATGTTACTTGTCTATATTTGAAGCATACAGTAAACATTGGAACTGCACTACTAGTACAAGCTATTATGTAAGATTATTATTTTTATTTACTTATTTTCGCAATATTCACTAGACTAGATAACAAACTATTGTCTTTGTTTTAGGCAATGAGACAAAGATAAACTGATATTTTACGGTAATCCCAAGGATGAAATTTGTTCTTAAAGGATTGTGTAAAGAGATTGTAGGAAACCACAAGAATGAGACGCAAGAATGAATGCTTATTATGACATTTTGTAGAGGAATAATGAAATATTGTACACTTTCCATAAAAATAATCATCTGCACAATGTGCTTCATTTTCTCTTCTTCTATTTCGATTTACTCTTCATACACCCACTATGTCTCTTGAGTTTCTCTACGCAGAATATTTACTCATCGCTGGTGATTACCATCACTCCTGCCGACCCCTCAACACATACTACTTATATCCATTCTTATCAGTAGTTCCCACTATAAGATTAGATAAATATGAAACGAAAAGAGATGAGTGCAGTAAAGTTGAGAAGGGGCTCATCCTTCTACATCTTACTTTCTGAGAGTATGAAATCACCACAAGGATGAACCACTTACTTAGTGATGCACTGAAACAAAACCTATTCAGCCGTAAAGATAGTCTACGTGTACCAGATTAACTCCTCCTTGAGAAAACCTAAAGTGGACGAGTTCCCAACTCTTGTTACTTCCAGCTGCATTTACCAATTTACTTGTACGTACCAAAGCGTGTACATTTGAAGAACAGAAAGAAGAGTTTTCGTCTGAATTTCCGACAGTCACTTTCTGAGTTTTTTTTCATTTCAATAAAGATAATGAAAAACTGTTAACCCTTTATTGCGCTTACTTAATCATGACGTTATATATTACCAATTCTAGAACAAATTTGTTTACGGTCCCCTCATATTTCTGCTATATTCGCTAGAGTGCTCATTTTATTACTGTGTAAATAGTTAACGACTGAGTACTATCAACAACATCAAATTTCCTTAGTTTTGATCAACTTAAATCTTTGTTACCTTCCATCTCAATGAACAGATCCTTTTCGATTCCCCAAAGTACGTTGTAAAATGTGCTTTAGATCATAACCATTATATTTCTGGATTGAAAGGCAGCTGATAAGTTTCCACCAAATGCATCCATTTTGATTCTGCTATTACTCATGACTGAAAAAGTCAAACCACTTTTATCCTCATCCTGATCTACAAATCTTCCCCACTGAAATCGCTATCTATGAATGCTGTACATTATTTTGTTTCTTGGTGCTGATAAATCCCTGTTGATCATATACTGAACCGAATAGGTTGCCTTCTGTTGGTGAATAAGCTGGTCTAAAAGATACCTCAGTACTGCTTCAAGTTTCCTATTGATGTTATTTCCCTGATTGTAACTATTAATGGAATCCAGAATGAACGTTTTGTCTCTTTTAGGACTCATTAGCCAAATGTACCTGCATCCCAGTGAATGAGTGTCCTTACTGAGACGCTAGAGTGTTGCCCAACACACAAGTGAAGCCTGAGAGCCACAAATAATATCCGTTGAACAAAGTGTGGCTGTTGTCACTCAGTCACCCTGTGGATAACGCTGTGGAGTTTGAAACGATGGATGTCGGGTCCGAGTCTCAGTGGCTACACCACCACTGACAGGAATCCAGGCAAATAGGACAAGTCTCCTGGGTTGCACTGCTTGCCATCGTCTAGTAAATGAATTGCAGTTTATCGCTTCTGAAAAGTAAATAATGCAAGTGGTAACGAAACCCCAAAATAATGAAAAGATATGCAAGTGACCGCAGCTCACTTTTTAACTGCCTATCTTCAAGTAGAAAAAGAAAGACCATAATTTAATGAAAGTATCAAAAATATATGTGGTAACCCTGCGATTTTCTAACTGATTAGATTTCTGAAAAACCTTATTTTCCAAGTAGATTTGAATTTAATGAAGTCATATAATATATTAGAAGTTTTCTCTCTTGGTCTTAAATTTTATCACAGACGTCATTAAGTGAATCGTTCATAGACCGAATTTCAGTACGGAAGCCTTTTTTGTTAGTTGCAAGATTTAATTTCATCTTTTGATTGAGTTAAAAAAGTTTAAAAGTACTTTGACTGATTGTCAATAACTGTTTGAGGTCAAACATTCTTTCGAAATTTCAAGTTGGTATTCATCATTATTTCGGAAGCTTACTCGCTTAAAAATAGTGAGGAGTCATCCAAAAGTTTAAAAGGTATAATGATTTGAGCGAACTAAACCTGATAAAGGATTTTAACTTGTTATTACTAATATTTTTAATTATATCAACGAGATGAACCTTCTTCCTAGTGACTGAATAGAACTTCAGAAAAGTATTCTCTGCAGATACAAGACTAGTGACGGAGTAACAACTGACTAAGACCCAAGACAAACTGGTTGATGAGAATCTATTCCCTAGTCAAAATCTTATGCATTAAAACTACCAGATACATGTATGCTCAGACTGTACAGTTTACCGAAAATTCATAAGCCTTGCACCCTCTTATTCGTGATTCCAGACATGTCAAACTTCCCATATCATTCAATAACGTAGCGGTTACTTGAAGCGCTACAGCTACAACATCATAAACAGTTGAGATTCAGTGCAGAAAATGTTGTCAATTTTATCAAATATTTGTTTAAGAAATGAAGATGATGTCACTATTCATACATATGCTAATTTCCTACTTGTCAAAACAATCAGCTAACAGGAAGAGAAATGGACACATGAACCGTGCTTTAGAAAGTCAAGGAATTATGGTTAAAATTTACGATAAATAATCATACCACGCTCAACAGTGGATTATATAGAAAAGTGGATAAGGCTGCGATGGGCTCACCTCTTTGCCTTACACTGGCTGATATCTTCCTGGAGAAACTTGAAAACGGCCAACTTAGAGACACAATGAGTTGGATTACTATTGTCAATATTTAGATGATACCTTCATTGTTTGTGACAAAGAATACAACTATCAAAAGCTTTTGAATATTTTCAACAATGTCCTTCTTACTATGAAGTCCACCGTTGAGGAAGAACAAAGGTATGGTATGTCATCCGTAGATGTCTTCCTCACCATGGAGATGGATAGGTATAATAACAAGAAAAAGCACATAAACCGGTCAATTTATTCACCTCTATAGATTAAAATTAATTCATTAGGAAAGAAATTCAGTCTCATATCTTCTCTACAGAATGTAAAGTACCAGTTTCAATGACTGTTTGGAGGGACAAATGGATAAACTGCAGAAAATATTGCGACAAATTGGTTATCCAAAAAACTTAATAAAGATGTACATGTGAGACAACAGGTTCATTTTACTCACCTTTCTTTTCAGTCTCTGAAATATCCCAATAAGTTAATAAACTGTAACTGTATTTGCATTTTACTTTCAACATCTAGTTGAAGAAGTGTAGGTTTGAGGAGGTCATGGATAATATAAAAATAAAATCTCTTCACTTCTCATTATATTACCGGACATTGAGTACTAATGAAATATACATCATATTCTCACATCTAGCTGTTATGTTGGTCAAGATGTTTGGTCATTCACAAGGAACTAACACTCTCAACTAGTTTAAAACCCCTGATGGTATTTTTATAAAGCTCCAGGGTAAAATTAAAGCCAAGTTATACAGCCATCTTGGACTACTGTAACTGACGAATTTCAAGGTAGATGTGAGGTAGTATTTAAAAACTGTCGGTATACAGAAGACAAACACCACATTGAAATGGTAAACAATATCACAACAGTTTATAAGAGCTTTTGCCATGATTTGATCAAATGGTTTAATAATTATCAAGCTCCACTTAACCCTAAAATATACCATGTAATTTACTACCTATAAATCTCAGTCTAAAAAAGTAATAATTTCAACAGTTCGAACAAACTGACAGTTTAAATGTGGAAGTCCAGTCACGTTTTTGATGAACAGGAAAGATTTCAAGTAAGAGGTAGTACAATGTATCATAGACACTGTCTTTCTGAGAATTCCAAGGAAATATAGGTAAGCAGAATAACTTCTAGAATTTAATGATTTAGGGATTCCCTTGACGTAAGTGAATAACAAATTGGTGATCATGAAATAGCTGTTAAATCAAACCACATTGTTTCAGTTTATCTGACATAAGCATGTCACTTAAATTAGTTTGGACTCTGAATGTTCAATTTGAGCAAACCTACTTTTGTTTTCAGCAGGATCAAAAAAAATTAGAAAAGGTCACTTGTGTTCAGTGCCATCTTTGGAATAAGATAATGAAATAGTATTTTAACTCAGTATTCACTGAAACTCATAAGATCTTATCCACAAGAAGAGTAAAAATATTCATGCTGTATTCATACAACATGTAAAATGTAAATAGCTAAATGATCCAGACAAACAGTAGGTCAGTAAATAAGCACACAAGCATAGCTGCTTTTGAGAAGGGATTGGAAGATGCAGTAGTTTATGAAAGGATGACTGATAGAATTGTAGTAACTGTGTCCAGTGTCAGCACAAACTATTAGCAAGGAATTTGATGGATTTCATAAAATGAAATATGCTCTATAGTTACTTTGGATAATGGTTTTACAATCCAATATATTTATCACTGTCCTCCCCCTCTAGAAGCGTACATCTCAGAGAACATCATCTAAGAGTGCACTAACCATGGTTGCATCACCTTAATCTAGGAATATTTTTTTATTACATAGCTGTGAACCTATGAAACTGTTTACCAGAGTGCACAGCGTATTCATCCCATATTACTGCTTTCAAAGTTAGATCGAATCTCCACAGTATTGCCACCAGTAAGGACTCATATGGATCACTGACCTACTGTCCTTATTCTTAAAAAATGAAAACTTTAGCGACAGTTAACAGACTGCAGATATTTTAAGTTGGTTTTTATCATAGACTGACATCAAGTGGAGGAACATTGGAAATCTGAGAGCACTGAACAGCTGTTTTGTTCTAGTATGGGACTCCTAGCCACTATGCACCAATGACCCCACCACACCAGGGATCGATCCCAGGACCTTAAGGTCCCGTGGCCACAACGTTACCCTTGAGCCACTGTGTCGGGATTCAGTGGTCTACATTTCCTACTTAGTTCACGAGATATCTCGACCACCACCTAATGTCATCGTCATCATATTTGTCCTGATCTCCACCAGGCTTGCCCCGCCGATCATGATTTCTCACTGGAAGTTCGGGAATCACCACTCGAAGCTATTCACCAATGCGCACTAGTTCAACTGAATTTGGGGTTTGTGCGTTTGTGAAAAAGTCTACCATTCTGAAAGATGAGTCTCAGAAGCAATAAATTTAATTGACAGTCAGGGACTTTTTCATTGCAGTTTAACTAAATTCCAGTCATGCACAAGTGAAACAGTTTAAAGCATTCACCATCCATAGTTTTGTACTAAAGTGAAAGAAATTTATTATCCCTTGATGCAGCTAGGCTACCCACAGGTTCCTGATCACTTCACAAAGTTGGTTGCCATTAATTACTCGCACATAGCCAGAAAAGATTAAGTTTAAGTATATACAACACACAACTATAGGGCTTCAATTAAACTGACTTTTTCTGAGACCATGATTAGTTCAACAGTATGTCTATTATTACCATTCGGTATAAGGCCACGCTAGTTCGTGCTAGAGTACCGAACGTGTTATTATATAGACATATTCCTTCTAAATTCCTTATTTCTGAAGTCCCAAGTAAATAAAATTACATATAAATGCATAACTGCCCAGTGGTGAATATCTCAATAGGAAACCAGTTATTAGGTGTTTTTATCTATAATTTACTTTGCATAACTTGTGAATATTAACATTTGTTTCTTAGGTTCTAAAGCTCTATCATTATTTGTTCAATTCTTTAAATTGTTTATGAGAACAAAAAGTTGGTTATTTGCTTACTGCATTGACTTTGGGAAAGTTTTATAATTAGGCTGCTGTTTGTATCTATTTTTCATTTTTCTGTAGTGTTTCCATAATAATACAGGACTAGTCGATGCTTCACTCTTCTTGTGCTGAATTAAACCACGACTCTTCACAAATACTCTTATATCTCTGAAGTATGTTTGTTTTCACTCATAAAAGTCAGGATGACCCCTAAGCTTCTGCAATGAATGTCAGTGAATGACCAAAGTTAATTTCAAACTATTCAGTTGATTTAGAAATTTTAAACGATGAGGTTTATTGAATATGAATTTTTCAGTATGATTGTTCAGATTCTAAACAGATTTTGAAAATTTGCTTTCATCAGTATTCTAGTATTTGTTTTGAAGTACCAATTCTCAAACACATAAAAATATAGATTTAAAGTACCAATAAGGCGAAGATCTAGAAAGTATATGCATTGCGTTTCGGTGGAGAAAACTGTAAGGATGCAAAGACAGTCCAAATCGAGCACCAAACACAGCGATCTGTAGCGCCATGTGACATAGCTTAGTGCTTACATCAAGAACTCATCAACAGAATTTGTTCAGCACTTAGAACTTGGCACCTGTACACTTCAAACCTGTTTGGGTATGCAACCTAACCTTGAAGAAGATCAATCAATGGGTGAATACACTTTTGATAAAGTCTCTCAATTCAGCGTAACACGAATTTAAATATGCAACATGATATGAAGTTTTTCGAGGTTGCTGATCTGCTTCGTGGTAAAATAAAACTTTCACTATGTAATTTCGACACTTATTGGCAACACAATGATGTATACTTCTGTAAAATGACTGTCAGGTGAATTTGGAACGTATAAAAATATGTTCAGTTTCATTTAATTCCGATAATCAAGAGAACAGAAGGAAGAAAAAGCCAATATTATGTTTCAGTTCCCAGAAATTGGTAGGTAGGGGGATATGACATCTGACCTACTATAAGAAACACTATTCTTTAGTGTAGTAGGTGTTTTATGCCTAAGAGAGTTGTAACGTATTCGAAATCTTACCCATTCACCTTCCAGTTTCGATTTCTAGACTGTCTCACCTCTTCGTTGTCAAGCCCTACCATTTGTCAGTTATCTTTCATTATCAAATGTAAGTAAATCCTGTGTACTATTCTATATGTCCCCTGAAACAACGTACCTACCCGCCCACAGGCCAGACGAAAACCCGTTAACACCCGGTCGTTACAGAGTCACTACGAACGTCTGAGTTGTAGAGCGGTATTTTTAGACTTTTATCACAAAGATAACTAAACAAGACCACTGGAAATTATTTACTGCTACTGATGTCAGTTTGTGCAGTTCGAACCTAGTCACAGACATTACAATTAAACTGTTCACAGATATGTAAAGAGTTCTAAATATCTTAAATCAACTTTAAAATTTTCATAATTTTCTTGATATATTTAAAAGGAAATGAGTGTTTATCAAAAATCTACTAGGATCAAGTGTGTGGCACAAATTAGTAGAATTTACAAATGTACCAGAAAAATTAGCATTTCGTATTGCAATAAAACTCATAAAACTTTTGACTTACGATCTATGCTTTTCTTTGCTGAAAAAACCGACATAAACTCATCACATATAAGTGCTTTGATAAGTCTATTTACCAATGATATGATAGCTTTTAAGTGTTAAACATTATTGTATTGCTTAGTGTTGTAATAAGCATATAGTTGTTCTTAGGAAACAACCTTTTTCCACCGTTACAGATAAACTTAAGTGAGTTTTATTTCCTCACTTCTTGGCTCACTATCGACTGAACAACCAGTCATTTTGTCATATCCACTACCGTTCTAAAAGTTATAGTCCCTATTAAAATTTAAGCTGATATTCTTTGGTGTAACAGCTATAATAGTTGACAAAGGAATTTGTGAAGGATCACAGAAACTTCAAACTTCTGGATTAAAAGAGCAAACGAATGGTAAAACTTATAGCAAACCATTCAATTTTCTTCAGTAACTCATTCACCTAAATCCTATTCTAACAAAAGATTCATAATATTAGTACGCTAGAACCTAAAGGTACTCAAGGTTATAGTGGTTTTATCACTGAAATATCTTACTGTTTACTGAATGACAGCAGTTGAAGTTGTACAGAATGAAACGTGTTTTAGTGTTAAGAGTTTGACAAACTGATAGGATTGTCTGCAACTCATTTGATGAAACACTTTATATTTTTGGCACCTAACTCTTCCCATCAGTTGATCTTTACGTAGGAGTTCTAGTGTGCGGAATTCGGAAAGTGTGAAAGAGAGACATTTACTGACATGGATTGCACACATTGCTAACTCAGCTGGGTTTAAATTACGTTTTGAGCAGGTCGTTAGGTATTTGATATACCAGAGTACAGCTTGAGATTAACTTCAGAAAATAAATAAACTGCTACTAAAACCGAACAGTTTGAAACCAATTTCCAAGTTCTCAATATTGAGAAAATGAAATTCTTGCTCAGAACATAAACATACCAGTTTATGAACTCTCAGCTATATTAGAATCTACTTTTTCGTTTAGTTGTGGATTTAGGCCTAGCTGGAAATCGATGTGGATGGACTGTTCAATCACATTCATGTACAGTTTTACCACATGCACCAGTTTTGTTTGTTGACAGTGAAAACGGGTTAGATTAAAAACAAAAAGTTACAACCATCGACTCTGGTTCACCTTATGATTCATCCATATCTCCAGTGCGCAGACTCATATATTCTACTTAGGGCATATGAACTACATAATAATCCAATTTTTTCTTGAATGATTCGTACATAGTTATCAACCTAGATACATTGATTCTGTTCTATCCAGTTGACCTGATTTTTCATCACATCACCTACGATAAGTTAGACGACCATTCGATAAATATATTACTTTCTTACCCAGCATACACAACTTCAAGGATAACTAGCTTGCGCCATGATATGGCAAACCCATGAATTCACTCTGTGTGTAGAATAATGGCTAAATAATGAAACTGAGTAAAAAGGGAGTCAAGTTACTTTCTGGTCACCTTAACCGAACAAACAAGTAGTGAGAAACTTAACGAATATAGTAATTTCACCTTTGTATCCATTGCCGAAATGAATGTGTTGGAGAAGAAACAGAGAAACCCCTCACTTTGCTGCTCATATAATGAAAAATAACTATTTTATTTATTTACGGAAGCCTGCAGTTCTCCGTTGCTCATTATACTGAACTGAATTAATCGGTCTTTTTGGCTTATAAGCTTGTGGGCTTGTGCTTCAACATTACTTCAAGATTGGTAACGATGAAATTTGTGCAGTGATGGCTAGCATGAGAATGTAGTATGTAGCAGTAGTATGTACATTTAACCTTATTTGATACTCATCAGCTGGATGTACGTGTATTTTATGGATTGTTTCTGTGAAATAGGCATCCGCGCACAAACTCATATAACAATAAAGACCAATTAGCTCGATCGTATATAATAGTCCACGGTAAATCACAATATCGAAAAATAACAGCCGATATCTGTTATATATGACATGATTTTTCCGACTCAGTAGCCTAGTGGATAATGATCTGGCATTTAAAGTGAAATGTGATGTACTCAAGTCTCAATCGAAACACCATTACTTACTGTGATGCAAGTGCATCCAAATGACCAGTGTCAAATAGGATAAAACATACGATATTTATTTCACCACCAGCCATCATCCTGTAAACTGAACTCTATTTTTAAGGTTTATCATGTAAGTTACTCTATTGGTCATTAACTATCCACGCGAACAAAGTTTGTCACCTTTGCGTAATTCAGTGCACTGGAAAATGTCTCGAAAGATAGCGTAGTTTTATCACTTATACGCTCATATTTTTCAAGTCACTGAATCTTGAGCCTTGTCGAATATCATGAAAAAACTAATTGACTAGACCGTATAAAATATAGTTGGTCTGAATAGTGTTATCATCTAGTTGACTAAGAATACAAAACGTACCAGAGGAATATGAAGAAGTAAATGTTTACGGGAGTTGGTCGAAGATTTACAATGTAACAATTTCATCAGTCACTCAACAAGTTAAAAAGACGATGACAAATTTAATCCGATGTAAGCATCCAGACCACAACTGTTCTGAGCACGCTGCGATTATATTAAAATATATTCATATAGATTTAGTCAGTTTCTTCATACTACCCGATAGAGGTGAACGTTGAAAGTTCATAGCTGAATCCAACTTAACTCAGTACACATCATGTCTCGCACTAAACAGTATATTGCATCTTGATCGTAAAACTTTTTCTTATTATTCATGTCATTACACAGTGCAGAAAGATTGTCAAAATAAGGGAATTGCTACCTCATAAATATTGCCATCGAATAAATTAGTTATTTAAGGGCAATTAGTCACGTAAACTCAAAAATTCATAAAAGGTCATCAGATATTTGGGATTCAGACGAATGCCGTTCGGTCTTATCGTTAAAAATGACCAGTGAGAAGCATTTGTTCAATCAAAGTATCCATTCGTTTTGTGACTTTTCATCCAATGGTCAGTAATGAATACAAGAAAGTACACTGAACCACACTATGTAATAAATGCAGTCTACAGTTTTTCAAGTGTTTTGATTCGTATTGCGAGCATACATTTATTCATTTGCAAATGGCCCACTGTGAAACGCAGGATCTACGAGGTGACTTTTCGGCTTTTTCTTTAAACTATATCTACGATTTTTTGTTGCCTGGTACCTTGACTAATCTTTGTATGTATTTATTGTCAAGTAGAAGATTTGAATTAACTTCTTCAGACATATTAATGACTGGAAAACTATAGAATTTCCTACTTAATTTCTAAAATTCTCAAGAACTTACGCTTTCCTGTTTCATATTCGTATAACAAGCTGAATAGTACTACTACATAGAATAAAGTAAACATTTTAAAATTTTCAATAGAAATTTAGGACTGAGATTAACTCATATTTATACGTCTGTCAATATGCAGAAAATCTAGAAAAAGTATCAAATTTATTCATTTATTTATTTTGATGAATATAATACTGTTTTCCGTGTTCAGTAAATATTTATCTGCATCAATGATGTCAAAGTTGATTGCATGAGTCATCTGAACGCAGTTATGTGAATGTAGCTTCTTAATTTCTTCAGCATGCCTATTTATTAGCGATGAATTATAAATATGTTCTGAAAGTTTTACACGAACGGAGAGACAAAATCAACGCAGAACCTGGCACACAATTTCGTCGTTTCAAGTTGGCACACTTCTCAGGTGTACACACAGAACAAGTTGAAAGCAAAGACTAATATCAAGATATACAGAGCTGTATGGAGTAAAAGAAAATGCAAAATTAAGGTTAATCAAAACATTCTAGCCTTAGAAGACATCAGAGAGTGAATATATTTTCGCCATCACGACCGATTTACAGCCACTTAAGCAAGGGTTCTTAATCACTGATTCCTATTACCTTTGAGATCTTGTAGCGTCACACACTTCCCCAAAATCAATATCCTAGGGTTTGACGACATTGATGCCGACCTTGATAGTTTAACCAGACTCGCCAAGCTGGAGGCACCCGGTCAAGCATCCTCGCCATTTGGCATGCTGTCGTGTTACGTCGCACTTCTCGTATTCGACTTTCTAGCTAGTTAGTTGGAACACGTCGGTATCTTGGCACAACCACCCAAATGTACTATTTCATCCGACTACGCTATCGTGTTCTTCCTTGGTCTCGTATTCCTGGGTATATAACAAGTTCGAATAATCAGTGATTGGTCTTTGCGTCTGTCAAGTTCGAACCAGGACAGATCCTAAATTGGTGAGCCCGAAGTGATTCACATATCCCGATGTGACCACATATCCCGACCAATAACAAATACTGAATTGGTGAGCCTGTTCCATTTTATACTTGTAAATTGTTTTCATTTCGATAACATTTATACATCCATTTACAATACTTCCTCATGTCTGACCACACTCCCAAGCTTATTGTATTAAGCCAACTACGAACACGATGCAACTCGTGCCATATTGGCCAGACAATAAAGAAACGTAGTTTCTGTATGCCGAGGCAGATTTTCGAGAACAGAGAGTCACAGATCCTCATTCTCCATTTCTTGCCGTCATACGTTTACTACCGCGGAAATTACACCGGCATGTTACAACACACATGTTTAGTCCTGAAGTAAGTGATCCTTATGCACCTCTCAAAGCCGCACTCTTGAAGAAAACCGATCTCACAGATCACCGGCACCTAAAAGAATTGCTTCGTAACACCGAGCTAGGCAGCCACTCAGCTACTGAAGTCCTCGCACGCATGCGAGAAGTTGTGGGTGCACGAACATTCCACAATCGCCTTTTCCGAGATCTGTTTCTCTCGAAACTACCACAACTGGTGCAGACCGTGTTAGTGACACTGCAGTCAGTCCCACTCGATGACCTGGCAGCCTCAGCAGATAAAATACTGGAGATCCCAGCAGACCCGTCTCCAAATTATATTCTGTCTGCGACAAACCAGAGGGCCAGAATTCAGAGGTGATCAGGCTGTGCAACTCTGTTAAACAGTTGCTATGATTTCGAAGTCCTAGTTTACGTAGCACTTCACAGAAACGCATCTTAGCGCATTGCAACAACTCACGTGGTTGTCCTAAAACTAAACTTAAAGGGTGGAAAACCCGAAATGGTGCTGGTTTCATAATACTTACGGAGACGAAGCCAGAAAATGCCGGAAGCCATGCAGTTTTAACAAGGACACAAATTGAGGAAACGGCCATGCCAGCACGTGTTCACGGCGACCGTAGCCGGAGGAAACAGCCGTTTTCTCTGCGTCACGGATATTAAGACGGAGGCTCGCTACCTCATCGACACCGGCGCAGAAGTTAGCGTTCTTCCCCCACCGACAAATGGTAGCCATCATGACCCACTCTTCAATCTCCAAGCAGCTAACGGAAAAGCAACCGCGACAGTCGGGAGACAGTACACCTACCTCAACTTAGGTCTACGTGAACCTATTCACTGGATTTCCCTGCTAGCTGACGTTCCTTTGCTCATCACTGGCATAGATTTATTAAACCATTTCGATTTGCTAGTAGATGCTCGCCGTTGACTTCTGGTAGATAATAACACAGGGTTATCTATTGGCGGCACCACCTATGTAGGTGCGAGTTTAGCCACCGTTAGAACCAAACAATCAAGCGACGCGTCCTACCAGCAGTTCTGGAGAAACATCCGGAGTTACAACAACCAAAGCATACTCTTCCGTTCACAACCAGCAATATTATGCATCACGCCACAACCACAGGTCCACCTGTGGCATCCAAAGCTCGGCATCTAGCCCCCGATAAGCTAAAAACGGCAAAGTGTGAATTCGACCACGTGCTCGAACTGGGCATAATCAAACCTACAAGTACTCCTTGGGCTTCACCACTGAACACATGGTTCCAAAAAAGGATAGCAACGACTGGCATCCAACCGGTGATTACCGAAGGCTTAAAGCCAAAACAACACAGGACTGCTACCCGATACCTCATGTTTACGACCTGACTGCGACCTTATGCGGAGTGAACATTTCCTCCGAAATCGATTTGGTCAAAGCGTACAATCAGATACCCATGGCAGCATAAGATATCACGAAAACAGTCATTATCACTCATTTTGGTGTGTTTGAATTCCTGCGCATGCCATTTGGTCTTCGGAATGCAGCACAAACACTCCAACGCTTTATGGATGATGTTTCCCCTGGTTCGAGTTTTGTTCACGTCTACATCGATGACTGTCTAGTTAAGAGTCCAGATAAGGAAACTCACCTTAAATATTCGGACCCCATATTCAGTAGACTGGGAAAACATGGCATCACAGTCAACTTACAGAAGTAGGAAATAGGTGTCGAATCACTCAGCTTCCTTGGGCATACCATTGAAAACAAAGGTATACGCCCATTGAGAGATAAAGCGGCGGCTATCACGAACTATCCAGAGCCGACCGCTGTCAAACATCTCCGCACTTTCAGTGGACTGGTAAGTTATTACCGAAGGTTTATCCCCAACTGTGCCTCTGTCGTGCAACCACTAACAGATCTACTACGAGGAACTACGAAGTTCGTGGCTCTGGACAACGCTGCCAGACTTGCTTTCTCTAAAGTCAGGGAGGCCATTTCAAGCGCAACCATGCCCATGCATCACAACCCCAATGCTCCTTTGAGTATTGCTGCTGATGCATCTGACTCAACCGTTGGAGCAGTTTTGCAACAGTTGACTGACAACCAGTAGCAACCATTAGCCCTTTTCCCGAGGCGGCTGCAAGATGCGGAAACAAGATACGGTACATTTGGTAGGGAACTCCTAGCTATGTACTGTTCTGTACGCCACTTTCGACATTCGGTGAAAGGCCATGATTTCATTATTTTCACAGACCATAAACCGTAAACTTTTTCCCTCAGCTCGGCGTCTGACAAATACTCTCCGCGTGAGTCACGACAGCTGAATTACATTTCCCAGTTCACGTCAGACAGCCGCCACATTTCCGGAGTTAATAACTCCGTGGCCGATGCACTATCACGAATAGCTTCGATAAATCACATCGAGGGCGTTGATCTCGTTGAACTAGCTAGGCGTCAAAAGGAAGACCTTGAGCTGCATCATGAGTTGTCGTCCACAACTCTCAAGCTACGACTGTGTCCAGTAGGATCACACAAGGATACAATTTTGTGCGATGTCTCTGCCAGTCAACCGCGCCCAATGGTTCTGAAAAGTTGTCAAAGCAACGTCTTAAATATGTTGCGAAAACTCTCATCCAGGTGTACGAGCCACCATTAGGCTTATCGCACAACCTTTCTGCTGGCCTGGGATGAACAAAGATGTTAGAGAGTGCGCTCAGTTGTGCCTAGCTTGTCAAAAGTGCAAAGTCACGCGACACGCGAAAAGCCTTTTGGGCTCTTTCCTAGCCCCAGACGTGCGTTCCGACTACGTTCATATAGCTCCCCTTTCAGCTGCAAACATACTTCAGTGGACCGAGGCTCTGCCACTAGTCCCACTAGGTATTCGTAACGCCTTGAAAGTTGATGCTGGATGTACCCCTGCAGAACTCGTCTATGAGACCACTGTTCCCCTACCAGGTGAGTTTGTTTCCCCTTCAACTTCAAACATTTTTCCGACAGGGAATCTTACATGACCAGGCTTACAAACGCAATGCGTTCAGTTAGGCCTTCTCCGGTTAGACCTCAAACGACTGATGTCTTCGTTCACCCCAGTTTACAAAAGACATCACCCTTGTTTATTCGCCACGACGTCGTTCGTCGACCACTTGAACCACCTTACGACGGGCCATTCAAAGTGATCAAGCGACATGAGAAATTCTATATAATTGAGCGAATTGGACGTGAAGACACTGTTAGTATCGACTGTTTGAAACCAGCTTATTTCGAAGGCAACCCCATTATAAGTGACGTTTCAGCTCACTACATCCGACCGACGGATGGCTCATTTATCGAAATTCTTGACGGCGTGCCTGGTAATGCACAGCCGCAACAACCATCGGCGCGACGGAAAACACGATCAGGTTGAACCGTTAGGTTCTCGGAGTATTTAAAGTCGTATTCAACTTAGTGGTGTGAAATAAGATGTGCCAACTATGTTTTTTACTTCAAAATTTTTTTCCGAGGCACTATTTTTCTTACTTACTAGCAATGCGCAAATCCTTGTATATTTCGCCTTTTTATATCGGTTTTTATAGCCATGTAATGAAACTTTTTGAAAAAACGGCGAAAATAAGCGTAAATCTTTTATTTTCCGATATATTTATACATGAATAATTTCCATTTTTACGAAACGTTTTCATGGTATTAAGGACTTATTTATATTCTAGGTGCAACAAGCACTGGACGAAACGTCAAGAGGAACTGAGGACCGCCATTTACGTACAATTCGATTTGTTGTATTTTATTTTTTAATTTCCACGACACCCTAGAATAAGTTCAGACAACCAGGGGCCACTAAACGCAGTGAGCCCATCCCAAGAGTTTTACCAGTGAAGAAACCACTGGGTTTTTACTTCTGGCCGACCTTGATAGTTTAACCAGACTCGCCAAGCTGAAGGCACCCGGTCAAGCATCCTCGCCATTTGGCATGCTGTCGTGTTACGTCGCACTTCTCGTATTCGACTTTCTAGCTAGTTAGTTGGAACACGTCGGTATCTTGGCACAACCACCCAAATATACTATTCCATGTGACTACGTTGTCGTGTTCCTCCTTGGTCTCATATTCCTGAGCATGTAACAAGTTCGAATAATCAGTGATTGGTCTTTGCGTCTGTCAAGTTCGAACCAGGACAAATCCTAAAATCTCAAATAGACACTCTACTCCCCCCCATGCGGCTCACATCTACAGTCAAGGACTGCATGAACTTGTGCCACGTTTTGGTCTGGCTGACCTGGACCCTTTTTCAGCGTTATCCAATTTTCTCTAGCATTGCACATCGCAGCCTCACTGACTAACTTGCCTTGATGCCCCAGAACGACCCGCTGGAACCCAACGCTGCTTGCACGATGATCCCACCAAACGTGAGCAATGCTGTAAAGGAAACTGTGGTTAGAAATATGTAACCATTTCACACCTTTTACTTTCACTGACGTTGTCTCACAGCCGTATCGCAAGACACGACGAACTGCAGTGCAATATGCTGGCCCTCTGCAAAACAGGTGGTCAGATATTTCACCGGCACCGCAGATGATGCAAGCCGGTAGATGCCAAACAAGCCATCTGTATTCAAGCTAAGGGTCCACCGGCAACAAGACCGTCCGAAATGATGCAACCTCTCAAGTAAGTGGATTGGTTATCACAGTCAACCACTTCATTCCCTGAGATTAAACTGAGTAGCCGCAAGAAAATAGTTGAGTGTCATTTAAAATTTGACAGGTGAGAAACGCATGCCAAACGTACTCAGATTTCTCCCGAACGCGTTCAGATGGCCCTGTGTGTTGTCAGAATCTTTACCTAGCAGGACAATATCATCTGCATGTCAAAAGTCAATCAGATACCACCTGAGGAATAAATCAATTTCCGCTACGTCAGACGTACCCAAGAATATGCCTATTCGTAAATCTGAAGAGAAATTGAATGGAACGGTCACACTGGGTATGCATCCCTGGCGGAAGGCACTAAATGTCGTCAAATATGATGATAACCTTTCATAAGTATTGACACGGCTAAGCGAGTTTCAATGGGGAGTTTTTATTGACGCTGCATACCCAATTGGTACTTTTTTCACAGTTGGACAGTACGACAATTGATGGTTGGCTGAGTCAAATGCCGCCTGGCTCCAAGTCAAGACGAACGGCAGAAGTCGGCTGTCAGTAAGTACGACCATGTTCTGGAATCTGTCGAACGGTGAAAATATTATTGGTGCACCCTCTTCCAGGTTTGAGACATGCCTGCTTTTCTTGAGTTTACTGTCATCAAGCTCGACTTAGGTATCTGATTGCTGCGGAACCTAGGGTCTCAGATGCAGTATTAGACAGGCTTATTCCCCCATGGCTATCATTGGAAGACTCTTCTTCTTTCTTATACAAAAAGATGATCAGAAAACTAGACCAGTCTGATGCGCTACCTCCGATTCCCAGACAATACCCAGTACCATCGTCAATCTAACCAATAATTTCCCACCTCCATCCTTGAAAGCTTCGGTTGACAAACTCCCAAGTCTCTCTGCTTTGCATCGTCACAGGTCAGAAACGGCCTTCCCAACTCCAAAAAGGGAGTTAGAGGGCCGACATTCACGTCCTTCTCAGGTTCAAGCTTGATATTGGGAGAGTAGTGCGTTGCTGAGGACCATCTGAACTGTGTATGCTTCAGTGTTCTGCCCAACTTTCTAGCCACCAACCCTCGCTGGTCATCAGCGTCCTGTCCCTTTCGGTGATGATTTCACCAACTAAAATCTTCTTGCTTGTCTCCCTAGTCGGCCGAAGTAGTTGTCGGGTTTTTTCAACCCTGATGTCCTTACCTATGATTTTTCGCCACCCACTGCTGCTCACAATCGACACAATTAGTCTTGGTCAGTTTACGGTTGAGCTGCTTTCTTTCTCTACGGGGATCGGAGCCAACTGGGATCGGTTTTCTTGCAGTAATCGGTTCTGATGACGCTATGGAAGCCCAATAACGTTTGCTAACCTTCATGTGTAGGTTGCCGACCGTCTTTACCTCTGCCTCTGCAGCAGGCTGCATACCAGGCTTAGAAGAGCACTTCTGATACGCAGAGGTAATTGTACTGTTACCTTCCCGTTAAATACGTGCTTGACTTTCACATCTTCCCGCCCAGTACAAGAAGGCTCCACTGCCACTTTTTTCCTGCCAACAGAACGGCGAAGAAATACACTAGCCAGTTCCAGAGCATGATCGGAGTCCAAAACCATGCTTCAGAAGGAGCAGGAATCCTCTAACGATTCTCTCTAACGGCAGTCTGTAGCAATACGATCCATAGGTGTTCACTGCTGGTTTCATTTGGGCGAACCCCATGTGAGACACTGTCTCTTTTTGCTTGAAAGTGGCGCCGATCAGAAACTTGCTTGTTGCAATAAAACTGTCGGTTGGTTGGCGAAGAATTCCATAGACACCAGTCTAATTCACTCAGCTTCCCTACATGAGCGTTAGAGTTGGAAGCTAGTTTGAACATATCCAGGCGTAACTGACACCTCTCGGTACTTCGCATTCCATGCCATCCGAACTGTAGTTGATTGCCACATAGGATAGGGTAACGAACAGACGTCCACAGGTCGCACAGCTCCTCCCATTCCTTGCGGATCCACTCTGTAGGATAGTATATAAACGACTGTGGACTGGTGTGCATTTGAGAAGTGTGTCTTCTGGCCAACAACTTGACCCTGTGCCTGCACTGGCGAGTGCACAAAAACTGCATAGATATTAGGTCTCCGGCTGCCCGTGCTGGGGGTCCTGAATATTAACCACGTTCGTGTGTCGAGGTCAAATTAATGAATACACTCAGTCCTGTTAGCGTATCATACAGTCCTAGTGGACTATGCACACTAATCGATTTTGCAGAGTTCTGACTTTGGAAGATTCAATGAGAAGCCTGTTGCGGGGTCTGCGGAGACCAGGAATAGGGTTTCGATAAGACGGACCGTTGGCGATAGCTGAAAATGGTGTGAAAGGTTTAATGTTAATAACAGATACTGAATGCAAAGGAGCAGACGGAGGTAAAGAGGATAGGTTATGTTTGATTGGATCTCGCATCCCACCAAAAGTGTACTTCTGTTTGACAATTTCAAGGACCCCACACTATGGAAGTTGATTCTGCAGGTATCCGAAGGAGTAAAAGACTTGTGTGACCACAAAGTTCATGAAACATCTGCTTGAAGCTTATCACGACCATCCAATAAAGCACTGTTGGTTTGCGATTCGGTTGTTTCAACACCGAATAAGAAAAACGCATAACGCCGGTACTTGAAGACCATGGGGTAGAGAGGAGTGTGCTATTTTGAGGGCCAACACTTTCGAGCCTTCCCTTCCCATAAGGAAGTCAGCATCAATGTTGCACTGCTGGTCATCCAAGGGACACATCCACTGCTGTCACATCCCCAGCCAGCAGTATGACTGAGCCCTTGTACTCCTATCATAGTGTAGAAATTTACACTATAACGACAGCTGTTTTTTGTCAAATCACTGTCCAACAGACCTTTTTGGTATGGACGGACCTTGGGGGATAAGCGTTCCAGCTAGTGTAGCTTCCTGAGCCTTTGTAATATGTAAGCCCGGCACTCATGTCAGCGAAACTGCTATCGGGTTTTAAAAGGAACAAAAAGACAGGAAAGGCTATGCAGCTTGGTAGCTTCGGGAGCGTTTATTCAAACTCAGTAGAGACGGTGCTTTACTTCATAGATTTTTTTGGATGTTTAAAATCTACCGAGAGACAAAAATAGGGCATTGCAAATACACTAAACATGTTTTTACAGGCAACTTGTTGACAAGTTCAGTTCATCAATTTGGTACCGTGGCACAGACAAGCAGTAAAATGAAATTAATTCGTTATGATTTTGAGGTGCAGTGGACATACTCCATATTTATCATCAAGAATGGTGATTAGTTCAGAATGGGTAAGAAAATAAAGAATTGATGGAAAATCCACACTTGGCCAGTATAAGTGCACAGTTGTGTAGAATTTGAACAAGGTCAGAAAGATTTGGGAGTGCGGAAGTGATGTTTGGCGAATCACTACTATGAGGTCAAAGGAAGCATTCACGCGCTTCGAATAGTAACGTGAACTACTCGTCTCTCAACTTTGGGATTTTTCCGCAATGAAAACTCCCCTGGGCTTATTAATCTCTGAAAACCGAACTTGTGCAACACTTATTCTTGCACACACTTTACCACTGCACATTCGTCAACATACTTCCCAGCAGTTGAAGACCGGCATTATTAATTCTTGGAGCCGACCAATTCTCCGCCTGCCAGTGGTTCTTGGGTGCTTCAGCAGCTAACCTGACTTAGCTCCTGGTTCCTTTTGAAGACCATTCCCCAGGAAACACCTTTACTGGTTCTGCGCACGCATCTGCAGCTTACTGTCAAACTCGCTGGTCAGATGCAGAGGAAAAAGTCACAAGTGTCTAAAAGAAGGCCAACATAAGTCGTTTTCCCCCATATATTCTGTTCTTCTGCTGCATTCGGTCTTCAATCTCATTATCGGTGTTAAATACTAATTTTCCCGAGTTGTCCTTATAATATTGACGTGTCTGTCCAAACGCCAGATGTAAAGCGTGGGCATGGATAACGTGGTCACACACTTAAAGGGACAATATCACCCGAAACACCACTCTAGTCTGTACCCATAGAGGAATGGGGATGAGGCGGAAAACCGATCTCTTAAAGAAGCAGCCAACTTATGTTTCCAGAATTTCAGTCACCATCAAGCAGGCGGCACAGAGTAGTGCTAGCATGTCGTAAACTAGTCCTATTTCAGACGAGAATCAGACCATGTCTGAGAAGAGAAAAAGGTGCATAAGGCTCAAGAATGAGGCGGCCGAAAGCAGTTGGCCACAATCCGTAGCACTTTGTCCAAGGGAAGGGGGCTGTATCACGACACGCAATGGCTGCAGTTTTTGCACCAAAATCGTTTCCGTAGTCGATGACGCATTCGCCTGCGGCCCATGTCTCCGATAGGCGCATCGCCATTTTGACGCCAAAGTACCCCGACAATACTATGAGTTGATGAAGAGGCAGCAGTGCAAATGGCTCCGGTTAGTTCTTCCAGGGTGTAGGAAGCTTCCGCCACTCCTCACAGAAGGCCTAAAAGGGACACTCTTTACCACATAAAGGCTACCAACATCCCCAAATAGGCTGGGGTTAACACGAAAGGGCAACACAGAGGGACCCAAAAACGAAGCTGGATCCCCGGCCGCGCACATACCGCCATGCACGAAGACCAATTAGGTCGAATCTTCGTTTCCCTTACGCGCCCTCACTGATTGTCAAGCACGTGGCAAAAGACGCCGGCCAGTAGAAGTACAAAACAAACCCACTAGGAAGTCGGAAGTGCCACCCACAATAAACGCAAGCCACAGGAGGGCCAACACGATCATCTTGTTCAGCGTTGATGCGTCAACGAACCCACTGCTGGTAGACAGAGAAGAATTTGACAGCTGAATGTGGACCGACTACTACAGCATGCTGGGGGTGCCTTCTCTCCCTGCGATCCTGCTACTTTTCTCATGGAAGCCGGGCACTCAGAAATAAGCCACCTGGTACATGTATCTTTGAGTACTGCCAAAAAGGCCGAAGGCATGCCCCTCCCCTTGCACCAAACGGACGCCATTAGGCCCGCAAAATTTAGGATAGAACTAACAAGCCACGGTCATCAAGTGAGCAGGAAAGAAGATCAGTGGCTGAAAATCCAAACGGAAACAACAATATGGTTGTACATGAGATCCGAGAACCGCTAAGTAACAGGTCGGTTGAAGATCTCAGCAACGGAAAATTGATCTGAAAATCCCTCCTGATCACACTATTCGGTAGTATTGACATTTATTTAAATATTTTACCCTAGTTATGGATGGTGACCTTTGACCCTGGCCGGTATGATGCTGTCTGGTTGTTTGACTGTCTTCTTCGGCTTTGTACTCGGTATTTGCCTTTGTATGACCGCGACTTATCGTGAATATTTCACTTTCCTATTATGTGACGCCGGACTGTTAGCAAGGTGATGTTGTTTTACTGCCCCCAAAATTCTGTTTTGGTTCAACTTACGGTTGTACTGTGCTTTGACTGTTTGTCTCTTGACCGTCTACTGGAAAAGTTTTTTCGTTGATTTGATTCTGGTAGAGAGAGTTTTGATCCCTTTTGTTGGGAATATTCTTATTGACTATCAGTACCTGCTTGCACCCGAGAACGTTTGGACTGTTGAGGTATTTTTGTAATTTTGATATAACTCATTGTTGCTTTGATAGTACCGCAGATTTTGCAACGAATGTACCACTGATTTACTACAAACCGTGTTTTGATATTTCGGTCCAGGTTTTGACTGTGCTTCACCGGCGGAAGTTCGGAAGCTATACAGTAGAACTCAGGAACTAGCCAGATTCGCGTTAGTTGGCGCCGCCTAGTCATTTCCCACTTTCAGGTCAGGATGATTGGATTTTTGCTGTCACAGTACTCAGCATACTATCACTGCTGTACCTGGTAGGCGCAAGGTGTTCCTTGAATCATTCCCGGACGGAGAAGGCGACATGTTCATGGATCCACCCTCAGATACCAAGCAAGTCCCTCTTGATATTATTTCATGCCGTAGCTCTGTTAATGGTACAATTACTCACTCTAATAGGGCCAGCCATAGTAGGACCTCTGCTTAATTGAAGGTACGATAGTTGGATGAAAGGAAAGGGTTAGAGCTCTGCGAATTCAAGGCTAAACAAAGACAGGAAAGGTTGCGTCTGTATCAGGATCCGAACTTATCGGATATGAAAGGGGGTTTAGGTGGCACCTTTTCTTTAGATGATGATATTAAGTGTCACAAATCAGTTTGTCTTGGTATTGACCCTCACAGCAGGCTTGATACTGAAATGACTAGCCAGATGGGCAGCGCAAAAAACGGAAGGATTGCTGCTACTATGCCAGGTATTAACTTCGGCTATGAGTTGCCAAAGGTAGAATTGCGCGAGGTTGATGAATATCCAACCAAACACTGGAAGTTTGTGAGGCAGCTTGGGCTGTATGCTGTCTCTAAGGTTGATAATGGACAGAAGCCGTTGTACTTGTCATACTACCGTAAAGGTAAGGCCAGGGAGGCTATAGAGGAATGCATTATGTTACCACTGTCTGCCGCTTACCTCACGGCTGCAGATATATATGGACGTTTGTTCGGAAGGACTCATGAAGTCAGCCGAGCCTTAATACGGGATCTGATAGAATGTTTGAACGCAGAACAAAACGATGCTGAGGCATTGTCAAGGTTGGCTATAAAAATGGAAAACTGCCCTATAGCCTTAGAAGAAATGGACTACACCGCAGACCTCAACACTTTGAAAACTTTGGGAGGCATAGTAAGGAAATTTCCCCCATGTTACGGAAGAAAAGACAGAGGCCACTGAAACCTTAACTGAGAGGGAACGAGAACCCACAGTCGTGGAGGTGACGCAGTTTGTGTTAGCTCGTACGAGTATTTTGCTAAGTAGTTTTGGACAGCTGGCAACAAGTAGTCGACGACCAAAGGGTGAAAAATACTGTGTTCCACGCAGTGGATAGCACCCGCCGGGGAAGTTATAAAATCTTCATGCGTAATTTGTAGAGGAAGCCATGTAGTCAGTCACAAAATGTACCACATCCCTGTCACTACCGGTGACTGAGAGATGGTCGACGGCCAAAAAAGTTGGTTGTTGTTTTTCCTGTTTTAAAAAGGGCCACAGGTCCGTAGAATGTAAAATTCACAGGATGTGCAGTCTAGAAGGTTGTAAAACATCCCATCACCCTCTGTTACACAAGCAGACACACCTTTCAGTAAGCGAACAACTGCAGAAAGGTAGTTGTGGATCTGCTGAGTCCCACAGAGAAAGCATGTGTTTGGGCCTACTCCCGGTACGCGTAAAGCACCGTTATAAAGAGGTTTACAGTTATGCTCTCTTGGACAATGGCTCTGATACAACTTCGATCATGAAAGGTGTTTTGCAACTTCTAGGATTGTTGACTGACTGCACAAAGACTACCAACGAAACTGTTAGCGGAAGTAGATTGTCTAACTTAGTCAGCAAGCCTTTTGAAGTCTATTCACTAGACGGAAGCAAATGCATACTTATAGATCGGGCAGTCTTGGCAAGAGATCTCCCAGCACGGAGACCTAAAAGGTTGATGCGAAAAGGTATTAAAAGGTGGCCGCATCTCACCGACGTACCCTGGACAGAGGTGGAAGACGGGAAAGTTTTGCCGCTCATTGGTTACAATGTACCTGAGACTCACTGGGTTCAGGATCGGAGGTTAGGGGGCACAAGAAGCCCATATGTTGTGAGAATATTGCTGGGTTGGGTCGTGTTCGGTCCGACAAGCTTTCGTGAGCATAAGGGGAGGTTTGTGAGTTATATGTCTTGGTCAGATTTATTAATCGATCAGCGGAGAAGAATTTATGATTATGAATTCAATGATTTGTACTCGGGAGATAAGTCGTTAACGCTCGATGACTTAGCCGCCATGAACATAGTGGGGTGAGGTACTTATTGGGGTGACGGACATTTCGTTGTTTTTTGCCCTGGAAAGTGGAGTCCAAGAATGAAGGGCTCAGAGGGAGTGAAGCGGAGGCTAGTACGCTGCATGAACGCTGGAACCTTGTCATTTATTTTTACCGACCAATCCTGGATCTCACCGGACACCCCGATGAGGAGATGCACGTCACTGTCATGGGACTATTCTGCAGGGACTAACAGCTCAGAGATGAGGAGGGTTGGTCCTTCACATATGCTGTTGTCTAAAGGCAGGAGCGGTTAGCGACGCCACCCTAATCCAGCTCCTATAATCCTAATGGTTCTCTTCACTCTCTACCCTGCCAAGTGCCTGCTTAGGGTCATACATCGTTCCCTCACCGGGTCACCTACAAATAAGGCAATGGTCATCGAGGCAATCTTGACGACTTCCTCTTCAGATTACGGTTTCGTAATCATTACCGGCGACTTCGACACTTCGTCCATCGTCTCCAAGGAGGAAGGTTGCCACATCATATCCTTCGGTCAGAAGCTGAAGAATGAAGCTGAGACTGCTGGCGTCTTAGAGAAAGTGGGTGACGCCACATGCTAGGGACCTGGGGAGAACACATGGCGCCCTGACTACGTTCTGACGAATGATAACCTTCTCATTGAGGATGTACGTTTCCAGCCTCCCTTTGCCCTCAGTGACCACGCAGTGGTAACCCTCTCCATTGTGACCGAGGGGACCTTACAACCGGAGACGCCCAAAACCCTCCCTCGCTATTGAAAGGCCAAAAATTCAGGGATAAACTACTACTATTATTATTGGGTCGCCCGTGGTAAATTCGAATTTATGCGCTTCTTTTTCACGTGGTTCTTGATTACATCCATTTGCAGATTTCCTGTTGTGTCTGACTACTTATTACCATATTTTTGTGGTAACATTTCAGTCAATCCCACATATTTGGCTAACATCTCCGCTATTCTCCTCACATACTGTGTTACCAGTTTCGGTATGCTACGTATAGCCGTTCGCTGTTTTTCTATTTTAACAATGAGCTTCGATTTTAACGTCCTTTTAAAGTGGAAGATCTAAGGCTAAACTTTCCAAAATCGACTGCTTTAGTGAGAAAAAGCAAAGACTTGGCCATTCCGGTGCTCTCCTGTGTGACAGAGGCATTGTTATTCCGTGTAACTCAGGTCTCGATGATCTGGTATGCCCCACGTCTTTTGTCAGCACCGAAGACCATTTCAGGCGCGTGCTTTCTAATGACGGAGAACACTTCATAGCTAAGACACTAGCAATACACGGACCCAAAGAGCGAGTTTTCCGTCAGATCTCTTTCTTAAGAAATGAGTGCCACGACAACTCGAGGTTGCATCACACGAGACACTCCTTCGGACCACATTCCTTTAATCACAGGGGTCATAACATGGTGCCGAGTAGCGTACCGAACGCTCAAATGTTCCACATACCACAGACATCTGACCACTGGTCAGCTGTGCATCTTAATAATCCTAGCCAATACTTTGGGAACAGATGTACACCCCCTGTAGGAAACTTCCCCACTTATGAACCCTACCAAGATTTTTTTGGATCCCGCACAATACGTACCACCCACGGTGTTTAGGCTCGTTCGACCCCCCTGATAACACAGGGCTGGAACCAATTTCCTCGACTTACACCGGTCATAAACCATACCTTACGCCAGCAGTAAAGAAGAGGTGCACGTTAACAATCTATAAGTGCCGTGAAAAACTTAATAATCATATACTTGTGAGAGACAGAAACTCACCGGTCACACCGGCACACCCCACTGTTGAGTCCTGTCACATCTGAGACGTAGGTAGTGCATTGTCTAGCGAACTTAATTCTTCCGCTTACCGAGGCTTAAGAGACATAGTAAGTTACTTCGCAAGCCATAGTAGCCTTTTCACACTACTACTTATCAATGCCCGCTCGTTACTTAAGAAAATGTCCAATCTTAGAACAGTAGTTTTGCTAACCAAACCCACTGCATTATTAGTTACCGAACCATGGTGTGCTGACTCAATCCTAGACGTGGACCTGTGTATAGATGGTCATACTCTGTATCGCACTAGTCGTGACCACAAGCGTCGTGAAGGCTGTTTGATCTGTGTGTGTAGCCTTGCTACCTCAAATGAGATTGAAGATGATGTCTTCAATGATCTGCTGGGCTCTCTTTGGATCGTTGTAAACGGTACCAACTACAAAATCCCCATAGGCTGTGTGTATAGAGCACCATGTTCAACAAAAATGATGGAGTGATGGCTAGATCATTAGCCCACGCTGGATCCCTCACTGTTGACTTCAAACTGATTGCAGGCGACTTTAACTTACCTGAAGTTAACTAGGAGGTGGGTCGCGGCCCACAACGATTTAATGAAATGCTTGCTGTCACAGATATCTGTGGCTGGAAGCAATGCATTCAGCAACTCAAGCGTGGAGATGGTATACTGGACCTAGTTTTTTGCTGTGACATCATCCCAGTCACTACCCACGTTAGTAGCGAATCTTCTAACAGTGACTATAGGACGGTATTCTGTTGCTTACCAATTCTTCCTCCCAATGAGTGAAACAAGCAATCTTCAAATTATACTCGGCATAGAGGGCATAAGAATATAGAGTGGGAAGTACTCATCGAGCTACTCAGGTGCTCCCATGGGGTGACTACTTTACCACAGCCTCATTAACACACACCCTCGCTTTTCTACAGAAATATAGAGCTGTGTCTAGATACTGTTGCTCCCGTGAAAACAGTTAGGGGTTATAAGGAGGCAGACCCATTATCCCTAAAATATTCCACAGTAAACTTAAGAAATTATTATCACATTACCATTCGCGGAAAGACTTCATGTCACTGCACTTAACTCATGAGACTTAAGAATCTATCAAGACACTGCGTGCGAAACATGCACTAAACGAAGAGATCGTTGCCCTCAAAAGTGGCTCTAGAATACACAAGTTGACATCCTCTCTGAGTAAACGCCTGAAGCCATCAACGGATGTAGCCTATCTACTACATGATGGGGTAGTACACAACGATCCCCTCAAGATTAGTGAACTGTTTGGCGAATCATTCGCTAATTTCAACCGTAATGCCCTCAACTCCACTAGCTATACTCCAGTTGCCACCAGTTCATGTACTAAAGTGCAGTTTACTGTCAACAGTGCCACTGAGGCTATCGAAGGCCTGAAACTATCGACAGGTACAGGGATAGATGGCCTAAACTCAATAGTCGTCAGAGGCAGTGGTGATGATATGCCGCTGTTCTTGCTTGAGATATTCACACTATCAATGGAAAGTGGGGAATATCCTAGCGAGTGGAAAATTAGCTTTATAATTCCTCGCTACAAGTCCGGTGACAAAGAGAATGTTGGGGACTGCAGACCTATCAACATAAATCCAGTCGTCTCCCGAACCATGGAAAAAGTGATTAAGAGCGGCATGTCTGACTACCTACTTAGCGAAAACCTCATCACAAAGTCTCGGCACGGTTTCATTAAAAACAGGTCTTGTGTTACTTGCCATTTCAACTTCTTCAACCCTATCACTAGTAGCCGTAAGGCACGTAAAATCGTCATTGTTCTTTACTTTAAAATATCAAAGGCATTTGACAAGGTGCAGCACAGTATTCTCTTTGATAAGCTACAATCGATTGGTATCCATGACCCTTAACTTCATTGGCTAAAATCATTTCTTGGTGATTGGAGCCAAATCGTCAGAGTAAATTCTATGCAGTCTTAACCTAGGCTCATAACTAGTGGAGTATTACGGGGTAGTGTCCTTGGACCTATTTTGTTCATAGCTTACACTAACAGTGTGTGCAAGTGGTTCAATGTAGGGGAAGCATTCCTACAGGCTTATGACCTTAATGTTGTATACTCATGTCACTCGTGAACTAGGTAACACGCTATCTACTGCTCGAAAAGAATTGAGTGAAGTTGCTAAAAGGTGTGACGAGTCCCATCTCCAGTTCAGCATTGATAAATGTGGTTGGCTTAGCATAGGCAGCGATAACCCAGATGTGTCTCTCGAAGTATGTGGGCAAAAGCTACCTAGACGTTCTTCAGTGCTAGATCTTGGTCTTAGATATTTCAGTGACTTAACATTCTCTGAGCAGACGGCTTGTATCACATCTAAGTCACGTAGACTCCTTGGATGCATCGTCCGTAACTTTTATAGCACTGAATCAAGGGTCCCACTCTACAAAGTGAACATCCGTCCCATTTTAGAGCATTGCTCGTTTATCTTAAGTGGCTTTCGTATAAGCGACAAAGGAAAAATTGAAGGAGTACGGTGCCACTTTACACTGAGAACACTAGGAGCTGACTGCAGCCTAGACTACATCTCGAGATGCAACATGCTAGGACTAGAACCTAGCTGGAAGAGGCGACTTAGAATGAATCCTTTATTTTACCATAAATTACTTCGCAAGCTAGCGCACTCATGTGGCCCGGAAATTAAAATAGTTGTAACATCTACTCATTATTCGCGTAATCACAACCCATTAGCTGAAAACGAGTGTTGTAAGACCAAATTGCGAAGAAACTTCTTCATCAATAGTTCTCTCACATCTGGAATAGACTTCCTGAGGAAATACGTACCACAGGCACATTATCTATCTTTCGTTCTGCACTTAATAAGCTTCTAACAGATGATCAGTCTATCACTCGCCTAGGCACTATCTATACGTTCTGGGCTAATGAAAGCATACTAGGGCCTCTAAACGTATAGAGTAAAGCTATCATAAATCTCAAGTACTTTTTACCTCAATGGACTCATAAAGGGTGTTTGACTACCAGTCCATCTGGTCGGGTTGTGCAGTACAAATACATATCCTGTGTTCCCTGCCTATCAAATAACTCGTATGAACTTCATATAAGAAAAAGAAGGAGATTTATTCTCATATGAATAAATTAAAGTTTACATATAGTTCGAACAACACTAAGAGGACAAGAACTTCTCCACTCCCAGTTTGTTTTACGTGGCATTCCATTGTCCAGTTTCTCCGTACGCTCCATTTTTTCTTTTCGGTATCAGTCCGACGAGAAAGTCATAAGCATTAGTTTGGTCAAAACGTGTCGACTTACTGGAGATCCTACTTCGCACCTAATACTGGAAACTGATGCTAGGGGTATCCAACTGGCTCACCTCGATTTCCCTATTTCTTGAACAGCTTAACAACCAACTCACCTCCCCACCAGTACCCTAAGTGCTACTACATACGAAACCCCAAGTACAACAAGTGGTCTCAGGTCTCTGGTCCGTGACAAATGCAGCGGAAATCCGGATAAACAATCAAACTCGACAGATCACTTTACCTAACGGCAACACATCCATAATAATGCTATGGTAGTAGATTTCTCCAGTACTTTGTCCTGGATCAATCCATCTCATAGAGGTCAATTAGCAGCCAATGTATCTCCTTCACAATGTTGCATACTTTGATGTGAAGTCTATGAAGTTTTGCACATGTGTAATATTCACCACTGTTGAAAGACGTTGCTTCCACCCTATAATTACTTGCACCACAACAAATGTTTTCAGTACTTTCAATCTGAGTTGCTGGGAAAGGTAACACTTGAGGAGTGAGAAACGCATGAACTTAGACATTCACCTGGATTAAATGATTGTATGGATACTTGCTTATTCCTGAAATCATTGAAGTAAGTGACTGTTGGTCAATAGAGCTACGGGCATAAGGATTACTGTTAAAACAGACGCTTATCTGGCGAAACACTGGGTCTTGCAGATGGGTCAACCATGTCGACTACTCACAAGGCAAACACCGAATATCGCGCCGTTTGATGTGAAATGAGAATTGTGAGTAGGAATGATTTAAACTCAGAACGATGTGTATGTGCTGTAAAGCGGTATTTTCTTGTTATTTTCATAACATTTAGACACTTGGTATCATGAGAGAGTTTATTGTCCTCCCTCTGTATTGTTCAATACTGCTAAAACCTTTTATGTTTCTCTGCAATTACCGATTTCATGAGGCCTGTAAACTGGCTTCTCTCATGTTAACTTCACAACTTGAGAATAAGGATGTTTATTTATTTATTTATTTATTATAACTACAAAGCCATGAAAGACCATCTCATGAGTGCATCATGGCCGGTAGACCGGACGCATCTCACAACGGATGAACACTGGGTACAGATGAAGAAAATAATCGTTAGGGTCATCAGCCGCAGTGTGCCAGAGGTAACACACAGACTGTCAGGGAGAACCTTACGGCTAAGGTGCAGGACCGAGAAGCAGGTCTGGTTCAAGCGGTGCTCATTGCGCAGGGTGTCTGGCTTTTCGAAATATAAGAGGCTTCGCAACCACCGTAACATCACAGTGCCTAGCTACAGGTTTACCTGTCAAACGGACCCGGAGATGGAGTTACGAAAGAACCCCAAAAACCTGTACCGCTTCACGCAAAAAAGGAAGTCGACCAGCAAGAGAATGGATCTCGTCATAGGTCCTCATGGGAGTATACTAACCAGTCCAGAGATGGCTGAGCTTCTGAGCTCACAGTTACAAGCCCAACTCAGCAATGACACTAAATCCACCCTGGCTTTTTACGACACATGCTGGACCACAAATAACGAATACCCTGCCACAACTCAATTGCAAAAAAAAAGTGTCGGAGAAACTATCTGGGCTACGTTCAGGCAAGACCCCTGGCTGCGATAACTTTGAACCGGTGATCCTGAAAAAACCGAGCCGAGGTCCTTACAAAACTAATTTACAACCTCTTCAAGCGCTCAGTAAAGTCACGCTAAGCTCTTTAACGAGTGGGAGTGCACCATCTTATCACCAGTCTTCAAGGGAAGAGACAGAAGAAGCGCTGCCTGTTACAAGCCAATTGCTTTACTCCCTATACTTCTGAAAGTGTTAGAAAGTCTGGTAGTTGACACACAATCTAGGGGTTCCTCAACAGGAAGAACACCGTCCATACCGCTCAGCATGGATTTCGGAATAATCGCCAATGCGCCGCCAGCTTGCCGACCTCCGGAACGACTAGACACTCAGCTGGGACAACGGAAAACCCGGTACATGTTGTTTTTCTAGACCAAAGCATTTGACAGTGTCCAACTTACGGCCCTGCTTCGCCAGCTTATGCCAGCTGGTATAAGTGAATCTCCACTCTCTTGGTTTAAGCGGTACTTAGAAGGAAGTCAGTCAGGCACCAAGGTAAAAGGAATACAGTCGGAGTGGAGACCACTGATGTCAAGAGTATCCCAAGGAGCAATCCTGTGACCACTTCGGTTCCTCCCGTTTGTCAATATTCTGTCACACGAAGTATCATCATCCATCCTCCTCCTCGCCGACGACATCAAGATTGGGATAGTAGTAAACGAAGAAGCCGACTGCTGCTCTCTACAAAATGGCTTGCAGCAACTCTAACAAGTGTCATTGGAAAATGGCCTGAGCTTCAGTCTGTAAAAGTACAAAGTAACACACATCAGTAAATACCAACCAAGTAAGGCCGACTTCCAGCGCATGTTGAGTAACCGCGCTGTTACCGGTGTTCTTGAAGAAAGATTTGAGGCTCAACTTCTCCGACATCTTGAACTTTAGCTCCAACCATAAAGATATGGCAGCCGGAGCGGACGCTATTTTGCACTTTCTGTGTAGACTGCTCGGCGCCCTCACTACCGGACTCTTCCTCATCGTTTTCAAATCATGCGCACTGCCCACTTAACACTCAAGACAGACTCTTATCTCCTTGAGAAAATACAAAGAACTGCGACAGAATCAGTGTGGGCCTAAAGGGGAAGGCACACCCCGGAAGACCAAAACGCCTAAATCTGCTCACCTTGCGTTATCGCAGGAGGTGTGGTGATCTTATTCTGGCCTACAAGATCGCCTTTCAAGCAAACCACCCAAACAAATAAACCATGCCTACAACACAACGGCCGTCACGAGGAAACCCAAATGATACAACACATCAGAGAGTCACTACCACAGTTGGGTCCGACTTTTCCTCCTGAGAGTATGTACTTTATGGAATCCCCTACCGAGACATATCGTCATAGTTCCCCCAGTTGACTTATTCAAGGGACGGTTAGACGGTTATATCACTTCGCATGGATGTACTCAAGGAGTCACCGACCTCACTAGCTCACCCTCTCCTTCCTTCCGCCTGCCACTTGCTACCTCTCTCCCTAACATGTCCGCATTACCTACTAATTCTGCTCTAGAAAGTAGGCATGCGCTACCTACTTCAACCTTCCAGGCGAACCTTACATGCTTTTTTCTCCCTTTTCTTTTTTCGCTTGCGTTCCTTTCTTTACCGCTACCCTGCTATTCTCATTCACGTGCTTACACAGATAGGAGTCACGACACTTCCCTGACCTTTACCGGAAACTCGTAGCTCCCCAATCACCCTTCAAATTGCAGTTTATTGACCGAAAAAACATCCACCTCACCGAAGCTAAAAGCAAGAAAGCAGAGAGGATTTCCTCGCCCACCGCAGGAGTGGAGTGAACAAGGCGAACCAAGCCCTAAGAACTGGGCGGTCGCGTAGCCTAGCGGGCAACGTGACGAATATCATCCGTAGTGATCGTGAAAAGGCCACATTTACGGTGAAATTCGGATGCGAAAGTTTTCGACGGGCTGTAGCAAACTTAGAAACCGTTTGTCATAAAATAAGGGAAAGTAGTCACTGAACCTCAGCCGAATTCATCCCACGAACTATAAGAGAAGCTTGGTTATAACATTCCAAAACGGCGAAGAAAGCAGACTTTGGTGGGCAGTTACCATGATGTGCTAACTTGGGTGAAATGTCTCAGTACGGCATTCGAGTCCAGGTGAAGTTTTGGACTAAATATCGTCAAAGTAGAAGTGAGACATGCACCAGACTGTTCATAAAACAACCTTGCCTTTCAGGGGATGATCCCCGAAGATGATCACGTTACCCAGAGCACCAACAGGAAAATTAATAATTTACCCTTTGAGTTCTACCTGACCATTAAGTTTTTGCCATAGCACGCAACTTGTGTTGCACCAGTCGACTGTATGCAGGTAGCTGGATGAGTATTGATGTACTCAAATATGTAAGTCAGTTTAAAGGTATAGGCTCAAGCATTTACATTGAAAGAAGAGATAAGCGGGTGTTGAGCAGAATGCATGGGAATTTAGTGAGGTATCCTAGACCTCACATTTAGTATTCGTTGGATTGGATGATAGCCTTCCAAGCAAGCGAAAATGACTTCAGTATTCAAAACCAAAAAGCATCCTTTCTACGCTTGTGTACCCAGTCTCCATTTTTCATCAACTCTTCCTCTTTCTTATCCATTCAGAACTAAACGCCGTTCTTGATGATAAATATAATAATAATATATTTAATACAACATAAGTTACATGAAAACAAACCAGTTTACAGGTCTGATCATTTTGGTAATTTCAGCTGACTGTTATGTACAATATCAAGCTATACAATGGACACCGTTCCTTCCAGTGTAATTAGATGCGTCTATAGTAAGAACGATAATGCTTTGTAGACAGCAAAGAATGAGTCAGATAAACACCAGCATAAACGTTCATCACGCTGTGGCAAGCTCAGTTCGAAAGTAGGAAATATTCGGATATTGTTTGAATCTTCCAATATTCTTGAAGATAGGGCTGGTAGTACAGCTGTGACCTTGGGCTTTATGCGTTTGTCATTAAGTCTGGATGGCATCGTGCACGCTGACAAATTAGACCACCAGGATTCTATATGGATGAAGGACTGGTTGAGCAAACCTGAAAAATGAATAACAAAAGCGAGCAGCAGACGAAATCCGGAACAGAAGCACATAAATACCACGCAGAAGTACATCGACCATGGAACATGTAGGTGAGTTCATTGTACTGACTGTGGAAGTTACCTGAAGAGGTATTCAGAGCCCACTGATTATAGATAAACTTATGGGGAAGAAGATGAAGGTGCATACAAAAGTAGTAGAGACTAAACTGAAGCCAAAGATATCATTATGGAATAGAGAGAATAGAAGATTTTGGACCAGGTATTCGCTTATGTGTAGAAAACCTATGTACAAAAGTTCATTGGATTTATAAACATTTAAATAGAAGTCATGCTTTTTGCTGTAGTGGTAACCACTCTTTATATAGCCATGAGGGAAGGATGATCATGGTGTTGCCTGTTCAGTGTTACCATATCAGGACTATACAGACAATATGATGGTGCATAGTGTGCTGAGCTAGTAGACCTGGAGGACTTCTTTTTGGTAACCTCATTCTTTTTACGATTATTTTGTCGTCATAAGTACAAGAGCCGCAGGTTTCATATAGATACCGCCATAAAAGGCAGGGATAGTTCAAGTGTATCCCCCTACCATCATGCCTCTTGGTCAGTTATCACCATCTTCGCATACTTTCACGTTATTTTTCTAATATTTTTGTGCTGCGCTCAATAGAGTTGATGGTTACGACGATATTTCCAGCTTACTGTCAGCTGGCTAAGACCCTGCATACATTATTGACTCAATCGCCCCTTGGTGTATACCACACGTCAGGCAACGCTTATGACCGTTATACCTCTACTCATGCAGTAGTCATACTTGATCTATCACACAAAACCGACTTGTACTACCGTACAGCACAAAGACTCCTAGCTTATTACAAAGAATAAAGAGAACGGTGGGTGGGATGTTTAGTTGTAGAAGGGGTTAAGAGTAGCTGAACTATGGTAGCATTGAGATTAGGGGCAGTAACAAATTCACACAGAATAGCACACAATTCAACAAAAGCTACTCACCGTTTGATAAATTTTCGGGTGGCTGCATTGGATTATTGCGTATTTGACCCTAGATATTTGGTGGGCCAATAAGGAGCATGGCATCGTCTATGTAGGGTACATTAAGAATCCCGCATATTCCAATTTCGAGGTCGGCTGAAACTGAGATATGGTCTTGCAGCATCGGACATCACGCGGCAGTCTGTTCCAAATGTTAACGTAACGAGTTGTAAAAAATGAAGACTTGAGCTGTTTGGACGCATATGGTAGTGTGACTGGGCCGTCTTGGTCTCTAAGATTATAAGGTTTTTTGCCAGCGAACTTTACTGTATCCACATCAGTAGTCACTTCATGGTGCGGGACTTTATAGAAGCTTCTGAGGCTTAACTTTATTCGCCTTAACCACATGGGCTCTGACCGATTAGCATGACATTTGCCCTTGTGTGAATTATCTGGGGAAACAAGTCTGGTAAGGTGTCGATGAGTTTTCTTTATTTTCAGATTGTCACTAGACCGCAAGCAACTAAGTATTCTAGTAGTGGTCGCGCGTACATCATATAGAATCAGTTTAGTTTCATTCAGGCGAAAATTCCGGTGAATGAAGCCAATGAGGTGGCTTGATTTGGAACACTGCGCAGTTGCGTGTTCTGTATAGGAAAGGTCACTGGAGTGCCTTATTCCGAGGTAGCAAATAATATTTAGCTGTCGGAGCTCGATGTTGTTTAGTCGAAGATCAGTTGGCACGCTTTGTTCACCGAAGAGCATCAAGCCTGGCTTCTGTGTATTCAGAGGTAGCAGCCACGCGTCGCACCATCTTTGTGGCCTGTCGAGATCGTTTTGTATGGTGGTACTGATGCTGCTACACTGGTTAGGGGGAAAAATGTACACCACTTTCAAGTCATCTGCAAAGTGTAAGGGTTTCCCTGATTGAAAGCAGGTGCACATATCATTTATATGCATTTTAAAAAGAAAAAGTCCGAGAACGAAGCCTTGAATAACTCCACTGGTGATATTTTTGGGAAGGGAACGATGTGAACCTGTTTTGACGGCTTGGACGCGGTTCAGCAGAAATGAGCCGATCCAGTCATGCAACTTGCCACTTATTCCAAGCGAATTAAGTTGCCAGGGAGTGAGGGGTGAGGCACTTTGTCATAAGCTTTGGTGAAATCGAAGTAAGGCGAGACAACCAAGTTTCCATCGTCTCTACTGTTAAGCACGTGTTCGAAGAATTCTAGGTGACACGTGATGCAAGATTTCTTAGACAGAAATTCATGCTGTGAGGAGTCAATAAGTTTTTGATCCGAAAGGTGGGAAAAGATGGCTTTTTTCACTACTTTCTCCATTATGAGCGAGAGAATGGATGTTATGTTGATGGAGTGGTAATTTTCCGGGTAGGGTCTGGGGCCTTTCTTAAGGCACGGAATGATGTGACTAGTCTTCCATGAGACTGGGAAAGTGCCGGAGTTTAAGGACAGGCTGAATACTCTTGCTAGCAATATGGGGAAGTCTGCGCTGCCATTTTTAATGAAAATCCCAGATGTCCCATCTACCTCCTCACTAAGAGAGGGTTTCAGTGAGTTTATTGAGTCACGTACGTTGCTTAGGTTAAACTCAACTTCCAAGATTTTGTATGCTGCGGTGTCACTGAGTGTAGCAAGGCTGCAATTAAAACTAGTGAAAGAAGAGCTAAACGTTTCGCTTAGTTTTTCATATATCTCTGTGGGGTTTGCAACAACCTTGTTGCCTACTTTCAACATATTCGGCAGGTCTGGTTTATTACAGTTTCTTTTTAAGAGGAGTGGCAAGCAGACCAGTTTTTTTCGCATGTTTCAGAATTTTGCTCTCAGTAAAGGTTTCACCTTTTCGTCTGTGAACTTCCAGGTCACTGAAAACGGCATGGATACTAAGAACCACAGAAAAGTCATGTGATGCGAAAAACCTTTTTCTCAGTTTCCTTAGTTTCCGCCTGAATGTGATAGTGATGTAGTCTTTGATGTTAGTTTGCGACTTTTGCGTTTTCTTTGGGGCTACGGAGTCGAGACAAATGTTTAAATTGAGATAGAAGTTTGCAAGAGAGTCGTTCAGATCATCGGATGAAAAGAACTCGTCCCAGTCCAGACAGCGTATCAAGTACTGTGGGCTTGGATAATAGACGTCAACAAAACTTCTGCGAACGAGTGTTGTAGGCCTCAGTAATGTGGGAGTGCACCTACATGGCGCATAGTTGGCAAGCTACAACCTTGTGGACACTTTCCGGGAATTCGGAGCTAGTATGTATGGTAGTGCGTTGTTTAAAAAAAATCAGGTCAAGTATATTATATCGTAGAGTGCAGCTGTTAACAACCTGAACCCATCCATTGGTTTCTAAGGTTCGAGAGAATGGCTTGAAACGAGATGGTCCTTGCAGTGTCTCCCATATGATACCCGGCGTATTAAAATCACCGCCTACTAATGTACAAGTTGTTAGGGATGATAACAGCTTGGATATTTCGTTAATATGTTCGCCAACGGCAGGCCCACCATGCGGTGACCTATAGAGGCAACCAACGGTAATTTTGCAATGTTGATAAGTGTTGATATTCACGAATACTGCATCATCTAGTAGGTTCCAACCCAAAGGGAAGGCATTCGAAGATGAAAAATCAGGGGGAACACAGGCGATACAACCTTCACCTTTAGAAGTACTGCTGTCATTACGATACAAATTGTAATCATCTAACGCCAGACTGAGGTTTGAGGTATCTGGCGTACACCAAGTTTCAGTGATTAAAATGCAGTATGGTTTGATTAAGTAAGCTAGAGATTTTAGATAATTTAGCTTACTGCAAATTGAACGTGAGTCGAATGGGAGAACGGAGAATTCTGATGGGTCTATAAAAAGGCTTAGGTCATCAAAGAGATGGGATAAAAGTATTCCTTGATGGTCATCATTTGAGCCAACGGGATGTGGGGTGGGAAATGTCGGGATAAGGGCAAGTTCCTTAGCGTTGCATGCCGGACTACCGATTGTTGCCTCAGTTGATGACCGGCTATTTATTGGCCTGGGGGATGGGAAGGTGTCACTATAGTATTTCTGCCACTGAATTGGCCGCCGGCTTTAGCTGATAGCAGTTGACTCGAGTATGTCATCATCTGCATAGCTGGAGGTGCTAGTATTCTGTGAAGCCCGAAAAAAGATGGGTCTTCCGGGGGTTCCAGAGCGTAGATTCTTCATAGAACGCTGGATAGGTGTTACTCAAGCTAGCTTTAATGTCATAGCTAGGGTGGGTGTAAGGTCCCCTATTCCGAAAGCTCAACGGGATAGTTTTCGGTTTCACCACATTAGGTTGCGAGCTGGAGTACGTTGGTGGTGCACTGGGGTTATATTCCTGGGTAGACGGAAACTGTACCGTGGGATGTGACGAGAAAAACCCATCATTATTTCTTGAAACCGTATTCCCCAGCTTAAGTGGCTTGGGCTGTCTATGGTGGTGCGCTTTACGCGCGCTCCTGCGATTGTACAGCTGAACCTTATTATGGCTGGATGAGACCGTCTTATTTCCTGTTTCTGGGCAAGGTTTTTTTTATGATTATCTTTGTATGGGAATGAACCAACTTGAGAGAGATTCGTGGCGCTATGTGCCACCAGGTGATACGAGGTTCGTAATTTTTCTGGGTAGCATTGTTTGTTGTTAAAACGTTTAGATTTCCAAGACTTTTCGCTTAGGGATAATGCATTCAGCAACAAAGCCGAAGAGGCGGGCTGCGCAGACCAGTATATCTGTGCGGTATGAGCGGACTGAGTGACTTCGGATCCCTGTGGTTCATCACTAAGATTTGTGTTGTCATCTAGGTCTATGGATATCATATCAGTGCATGCTGGCAGTATGCAGTCAGCATTTCTTACGCTCCTTTTTTGTATTTATAAGTTCTTCACTGGCAACCGGGGGTGTAAAGATCAGTGAAGTTTTAGTTAGCTTGTCACCCTCACAACTAGTTGACTGCCTTCCACTCTCGGTGTCTCGTGGTTTTAGCGAAACTTGAGAAGTCAGTCTACCACGGAATTTCAGTGTGCGACGCTGACAAGAAGTTAGGTCAGGAGATATCTTAACCTTGTTATATAGTGTTGTGGATGCTTTAATTCTCTGAGGGTCAGAGAAGTGTTTTGCAATGCATGGTGAGTTAAACTGAAATAGAACAGGACATGGGAACGCGATTGTTCTTTTCCTTAGGCAACGAACATTGCAAGCTGAGTCAGCCAACCGCATGCTTGTAAACAATCAGCCTTAACTCGCTCTAGTAGGGAGTATATCCGCACTTTTCCAGGCACTCCGTCTGCTCATTTCTTTGATTCCAAACGTTCCACTGGCAGACTATTACACTCTTAAGTCGGCTAAAAAATTCAACTCAGAGCGAAACGCAAAATGTAACCGGGAGTTTGCTTTAATCAGAGGACAATTCTAGGTACTCCGTTTCACAACTGATTTTGCTGGCAGCCCCAATACATTAGTGCCGACAGTACCAGAACTGGCCGACTGCGCCAACCGACGTTTCACTTCATGTAAGTCAGTTACGAATAGCTTTGTAGAACTGATCTTGCTTAGTAACCACTCCAGGTTGACAGGAAGGGAGGAAAAACTCCAGGGCACAGAAACTCTGCCCAGCAAACGACGCTTGCCATATATTTGACAGCCGAACACTGCTTCATGTAGTTTGCTGTGTGCGTTGAGAAAGTGCTTCATTTTAAATAGTTGACCATACAAACACACCTCGTTGCTAAAATCTCCCCACTTGGATAATGGAATACATATAATGGGTGAAGGAGGGTTTCTGGTCAGAATGGAAACTGATGTTTGTCTCCATTTGTCTTATCTTATGACGTGTTTTTTTACCTGTATGAGATGTATTTGCCTTTGCGACTCTGCTCGTCTCTTAATGTCTGAAATGCTTTCTTCCGAAAAGGAGTGGGAGATCTGATGCTGTTTGGAATGCATTCCACAGCTGTTTATCACCATATTCTGAAACCAAGGGAATGCTTGATCTAAAAAAATACGGGATGCTGCCCTCAGCTATGCTAAACAGCTTAGCTACCACTGTAGTGAAATCTCTTTGTCGGGCCGTTTGTGGGCAAATGGTGAGCAATGAAATGCATGGCCAGTTTGAAGGGTACTGAATTGCTTGATCCGAGGCATAGATAAATTCTGTGACCGCCTAAATGAAAAGGATTAGAGTAATTATCAACCAGATGCCTCCTCTTCTATTGATAGAAAATGGTTGCTGGAGATAAAAGATATGAGTCATAGGCGGATTAGACCAAATGAGGTCAGCTGAGCGCAGCAGGGTCTAAACATGGAAGCTGATGGCACTGTCGTTTATCCGTGGTCCTTCGCGAAGAGGAATTTGTATTTCAAGTGTCTTAAGGTCACCTACCGCAGTCTGTCAGCAAAACGGTTCAAAATATAACCGGGTAGCAAAACGTAAGTTTCTATTTATCGCGGTTTAAACTCAACGGAAGTTGCTGGTCTTCTGTTTACTGGTTAGCACCACTGAGTAAATACCCAGTCTTTCCACTTTATCTGACCACCGTCTAGTGCCACTGGGAATAATATCGCTGCTTTTTGGAGGCTGTAGCTGGCGCTATTCATGACAGATAAAGCGGATTCACAGTTTATTTACGTCGAGGCCAGTTTCGGAAAACGTGGTACCACAGGTCCCTGTCCACAGTTCCTTACTGTCGTACAGCCATTGCCGTATGAATCAAACAGGCACGTCACAGTACATGTACTTAACCCCGAATTAAAGTATCCGCTGACACCACTCGAAGCAGCTTTTCCGAAACAAAGCGACCTCACAGATAGCGAACCCTTATATGAATTGCTGCGTAACATCGAGCTGGGAACAATTCACCAGCTTGCTAACTTGCGTAAGTGAGGACAGCTATCGGCTGACGAACGTTCGATGACGATCATGGCCGCTGTTTCCGTGAATTTCTTCCTTCAGAATCACAACGGCAGGCGCAAACCACGTTGATGACACCTCAGTCAGTTCCGGTCGACAACATGGAAGCCTCTGCTGGGGAAATACCGGAGATTTCTTGTAGAACTGTCCCAAACGTATATTCCGTCATTAAACTATCCAAGTACCAAGCCTCAGGACTGACAGGGTTATGCAATTCTGTTAGGAAATTTTCGAGACCTCGGAACTCTATGCCACGTCGCACGCTGTGGCAATAGCATGTTTTCTTCCATGGTGGCAATCCACACGATCATTTCACGGCCAAACCTTGCGTGGTCGAAAGCCATTGATGGTTTACTCTCGCAATACCAGTGGTGAAATCAAGTTGTCAACAGCAGTGAATTTTCATGACAGAACTGGCGAAGTCATAAAAGTGCTTCTCCAGAGGCCTTGATGAAGACAGCGGCGAACAAAAACTATCGTTTCTTGAACGTCACAGGCTTGGAAAATTGACTTCGCTATCTGTCTATCCATGCCACAGAGTTAGTATTCCTTGTGCTACCGTGAATTAACACCGTCGTGGCCCGTCCTTCAGTTCATAACAGAACACCTAGAAACTGGCTGCGAACTCTTGAAAAATGTATGTCCAACTCAATTCAATTTTACGCATATCTATGCACTTGGTTTTCTCTTTAGCCGATGCCTCCACGCGAATCACCATGGCGGATGCTCCTGAGCATCGTGACCTATTCGTCCAGGCCCACTAACAATGAGTGATAGATAACTGCGCTAATTTATCGACCGATGGAATCACTGGCGTAGTTCCGGGTTTGGCCGTAGTTCAGACGAAACACTCAGTTGACTCGTCCCATCAAATGGTCTTCGAAAGATACCCAGATCTATGATATCTGACACATGGTGTACCAGGCATGACCAACGATGCCACACAACACGTCAAAATTACCGGTTTACACGCAGCGTCCAAAGCTTTTCGTCTAGCCTCTGATAAGCTCAGAATAGTGAAGAACGAATCTCTTCATATGCTTTAACTACACACCACTAAACTGTTAGATATTCCTCGGGATAGCTGCAGTATGTGGTCGTATAGGGACGCCAGTGATCGACGTCAAACCAATGTTAACCAAAAGCCTTAGGCTGGAATACGACCTGACTTCTATCTGAGGTCACGCGTCCTCGGGCCAACAACTACTTCATGTGCAGTAGGCACATTTTCAAAGATCGGGCAGCTCAACGAGTGCAATCAGAAAAACATCACAACAGAAGAATTCTCCTAAACGGCAGCTGCCACACATCCTGGACCACCTGAATTCACGCTCAGCCTTTTATGCCCCCGAAATGCGGCACAACCAATACAATTCTTTGTGGTTGATGTCTTCTGTGGATTGGGCTTTGCTTATGATGCCATCCATCACTGTTCAACTGAGATTGCAGGTAAGAAAACTCATCTTAGGGACCTGGACGTCACGTTCTGTTGTGAGGCACTAGTTTCGCATAAGACATTGTTATTGGCCTGGACATTTTTAACTCGTTACTCTCACGCCATTTTATGGTATGACTATTATTTCTTCCCCCCCCATTGTACTGTAAGCCGCCAATTGGTTGATCTTTGCTGTCATTATGTCAGTGTCTCAAATTGCAGAAAAGGTCAGACTTCATACGCCTACATATTAACGTGTTTTCGGATTGACTGATTACTATTCTCGGAGGAATAAACTCACCTATTTAGCTCCGGTCTCCTATCCATTCGTCCCGGATTACGGTCGGTAGCTCTTGTTTACAAGGTTAGCTGTTGGTTAAGCGCGTGTATCATATCCTTCAGAAAGACATAACAGTTGGCGGCGGAATACATGACGCATTCATCCCACTGCAAAAGCGCGATGCCACGTTTTATGTCAGAAAATTCAGTGTAGGAACGGCGTCTAATTCCCCTGGACAAGCTGCTGACGGCGGAGTCATACACCGGCTGGCAGATATATTGGGTCTATTCCAAAGCATCCGAACTGACCCATATAAGGTGACTGCGCATTTTCAACCGCCTGGTAGACTATTACCAAGGGTTCATTACCAACTGCTCTGTTTTCCTATTTCCTCTCACCGATCCACCTTGAAAGAATACTAGATGTGTGATGCTGGATGACATGGCTAAACTGAAGTCAAGCAGGCCATTGTGAAAGCAACCTTAATTGTGCACCACTACTGCAGTGCTCCTTCAACTGCCAGCGCTGATCCATCTAGCTCAGAAATGACAGCAGTTTGGCAGCGGTTGACTGTCGCCCAGTTGCGTCCAGCAGCCCTTTTTCGAGGGAAGATCCAGGAAGTGAACATCAATTACAGTACACCTGTTCGAGAGCTGCCAGCTGCATACTGTTTTGTGCGTTACTTGTGAGATTCGTTTCAAGGTTTTCACCTCATCACTTTCACGGGCCATGAACCACTAATCTTTCCTTTTGTCTCAGCATCGGATAAGTGCTGCCTACGTGGTTCGTGACAACCGCACTAAGCTCCATAGTTTACCTTGAACGTCTATCGAGTGCCCACAGCAACTGATTCCGCAGCCGATGCACCATATCGGTTGTCTTTAATGTACTGTTTCATAGGTGTTGGTGGCGTTGAATTGATAAGTCTTCACATAGAGGGTTCTTAGCTGAACTATGAGTTGCCGTCTGCCAACCTCAAGCTACGGCTGATTTCAGTGGCATCAGATGAACGTAGTTTGCTAGTCAGACATTCTCCGTTGTTCCCAGGAGACAAGTTTGCTGTCATAAAGAAACATTTGGAAACTTCTAATGGATCGTCTTCCAGTGGCTTGTCCTCAGGGTCACAGTGAGCTCAATCTGGTGGAACTTCTCACCGTTCTAATCAAGAGCACAGTGATGAACACAGGCGTGAAAGCGTTTTGTCGATGGCTAGTTTAATACTCATTTTGCGCGGTCATCCAAGAACAGTATCATTATTTTGAAGATTGAAGAAGAGTTGAAACGTATGTCCCCCTTGCACACTTTAGAATGCCAAACACTTATGACGCGGTACGATGGCGTCAATATTAGCTGCCCGATTCCTCACTACATTCTGGCAAACAAAACGTCTCTGTGTAATAATGTGTCAATTTCTGAATCAGAAACAAGCCAGCTTCAACGTTGGATTGAGCTGCGCGTAGTGTTGAATCGACCGCGGATAGTGTCGGTTCAATGAAATCGGATGAATGGAATGAAGCCTTACGTATTTTTGAGCTTAGGTGAAAGGAAAAACCTTGAGAGTTTTCTATCAGGAAATTCAATTGAGAAGAATACGATTGAGGGAAAAACTATGCGCAACAGTAATATAATACCCAGAAGAATTCAGTTGTTCATCAGTTTCATGACTCCAAACAGAGGCTTGTGGTACTGGAAGGTGAGCGGTGGTGGGAAACAAGCAACAACAGAAGCGACCACGAGGGCTGCACAGTACGCAAAGAATAAGTGTTGCAAGTAGTAAAAGCTAACACTTGTCGTAGGAACGTGGGGCTCGCCATATGGGAAGCTCGTAGGGTTGGCACTCTCAGGTAGCGGCCCTTGGACCGCCCCTGTTTTTACCGTTCACAAATGACCTTCCCATTAAAATCTCCCCACCTATCCTCCTATTCACCGGCTACATCAAAATATGGAGGACGACAGGCGACAAAGAGGAACCTAAGATACTCCAAAACCACATGATGCAGCTGGAGTCCAGGTCAGCTGCAAACGACTTAAGCTTTAACCTGGAGAAATGAAAAACGAAGTATCTTCGCACACCAGAGGCGATCAAAAGCAGCTAAACTCTTAACAAGTGCGCAATCACCAAGGTATCTACAAAGAAGGACCTAGGACTAAAATTTTCTGACACACTTGATACTACTGGCAACTATAAAGGAATGGCAGCAAAGGCGAACGCCATCATCAACTTTCTAAGAAGCCAGCTGGGATCGTTAACCTCAGAATTATTCCTCATGGTACTTAAAACCTATGTTAGACCACATCTAGAAGTCTTCTACACGACAGCCCCGACTACTAAGGAGAGACCCAAATACCCTCGAGAAGGTACAGAAAAGGGCAACAAAGTCGGTTGTCAGAATGGCGGGCGGAACATATACGCAACGCCTCATACAACTCAACTTGTTCACACTAAGCTATCGAAGGAAATGGTGTGATCTGATAACAGCCAACAAGATCGTTCACCAAGTGGACCACCTAAATAGGACAACGTTACCGGTCCGAAACCCACAGTCCCGTGGGAACCCCAATCGCATACCCCACTATAGGACAAAGAAGAGAGTGAGATCTAACTTCTACTGCCACAAGATACGTGCCTTGCGGAATGCTCTGTTAAGGGAAGTGGCCACAGCTACATCGGTCGACTCCTTCAAACGACAACTGGGTGAGTATGTGAGTGCAAATGGCTTATCACGAATATTTGTCAGTAACAACTGATGACGCGCCCCCCCCCATCCTTGTATCCCCCAACCCTAGCATCTGAAATAAGACGAATTTTTCCTCCATATCATTACCAGTTACACTGATTTTTCCATAAATACTTTCCACTCCTATTTTTCTCATTCCCCACTCACCCTACTTCTAGCACTTTTTAAGTAACGTTCAACACTTACTTGCAGGTGCTTACAACAACGGGAACTGCAAAAAGTTAATTGACTCCTTATTAACAGCTCCGTTGTCCTCCCCCTCCCCAAAAAAAACAAACCAAGGTACAATTTGCAAATAAACTACCCTCAAATAGACAATCACCACCTCCAAGGCTATAAACAGGAAAACGCAAGGACCTCTACGACTATCGAAAGAGTACAACCGAACAAAAAGAACCAAGCCCCAAGCCCTGGAAGCGATAGCCCAAAAACTACAAGTTTCTTCTACTCGTGTTGTTGATGTTGGATGTTGGAGTGTCCCATCAAGTTTTGGAAGGCGATTTCTCAACTTTTCAGCTGAAGTAAATGGAGGGGTAACAAAATTAGCCACGGTGTGGAGTGATGTGAAGGTTTAATACCTGCTAGTTTGATGATGGATGAAGATAAGCTATAGCTCACAGGCTTTCACTGCCTTTTCTTGAAGCAGTTCTGAGGGAATGCTTTCGTCTCGATTTCTAAGTTCATGGTGGAATGTGAAAACAAAAAAGCTTTAGGAAAAGGTCAAAGCAACTAACATGGAACAACAACTGTTTCTGCTGCCAATGCAGGTGGCAACAACAATTTAATAGGCCGGTTTTCCAAGTTATGAATGGTGCTGGAGAATCTATGCAGTATTGTATGATGTTGATGCACAGTTTAGATAGTCTAGCTGCGGTTTGATACGTATAAAAAAGATGAAAAGTGAGTAGAATAGAACCTGGGGATAATTCTAAAGGGGAGCAGACAGCTACCAAGAGCTCTATACCGACAGCTCCAACATGCTGAAGAAGGCACGCGGAGTAGGGATTTGATGCCTCTGCGAAAAAGCGAAGAGTAGTCGCCCACATTTCGCTCTTGCTCCGAACACTGTCACCGTCTCCTTTCATCCCAGTGGCTATCTTTGACGGTTTGCAGTAGCTTGAAGTAACCAGCGGCCTAGGCTTTCGGTGTTTTCTGAGGCTATCCAAGATAAGATAGGTCTCGTGACTCCCACAAGCGCTTTTTAAGATTTCGGTTGGAGATTCTTGCCAAGTGGCGAAAACTGTGCAGACAAAAGGAACCTGTAAGTCTTCCCTGTTTTGGTTTTGTCATTGTCATGAGTCCACTGGGAAGATTCGGAAGACCACACCGCAAATCAAGGCTTGTATACTGGGATCAAGAAAAAACCTCATATCAAGACTGATTCCACGGTGTCACCCCCCACCTTTTCACAGGAGACGAGAACTCTGGTTTTGGCAACTAAAGGTTTAAGGCGTGTCTAACGACCTTCTCATCCCATTGGAGAAGAAAAGGGACACCAGACATATTCTTTGATGGTCTAATATGTTTCCTAGAGTTGGCAGCAACATACAGAAGATGTGCTGAGACGATCTCGTCCAAAATAGAATCTCGGAACACAGTGGCATTTGAAGTACACCAGTAGCATCTGCCAGTGATGCTCTCGTTCGCGTCATTCGCCGAGAATGTGAGCACACCTCAGTCAAACGAAGGAGTACTGTGCGGTGACCATATGACAATGCGTCACGCATGGCACGTATGTCAAAAATACCACATCAACGACCAATAAGTCGAGAGAACGCGTGAAATTAGTCTACTCCCTTCGAAAGCTAAATACTCACTAACCAGTTCACTTGGGATGACCATAGTGTCTGCGGTAATCGACTCGTAACGATATACCATATTGGTCAGATAGGCTCTGCCTCATGAATCACTCACTATAGCCAGAAAAACATCATTCCTGAACTTCAGCGGGAGAAAAAAAGTACGTAAGCGGTTACTCGGCCAGCATCCTTATAAGGCATGTATAAAGGACGCGATGAAATTCGGGACAGGCTGGTGAACTTTTGATGTCCTTCGGTCGGCCAGAGAAAAGTCTAAGAATGAAAGCGGAATGATGGTTGCGAAGCATTTCTTCATGTTCATGAAAACGAGTAAACTGTCCGTCTGAAGGACTGCGATCTGAAAGCTGTCCTCACCTTCCAAGCTACCTCCAGTTTCTTAGGCACCAGAAGAAGTATTACTATCTCCCCACTTTCCCGACATCATTAGCTCCTGTAACATGAGGCCAAAATCAGGTGAAGCGTGATCACCCAGAAAGCTGATAGGGGTTACTACTTCCGACAGCCCATCCAGCTCTGTCAATATTGCAATACTCATCACCTGACTTTGTCTGCGGAACAGCTAACCACGATTTTCACCTTTCTGGAGTAACCACTAGAGTTACTAAGTCCTGAACGTAGGTTCAGAAATTCGCCGCTGATCAGAATCAGTAAGCCGCTGAATCCAGAACACTTAGGAATCGCCGCCACATGTTGATAGCCAGTAGTTCAGTTTGACCTACATTCTTCACCTAGGGTGGCACTAACGGTATGTCATTCAGTGAAGCACTGAATATAGACCAGCACAGTCCTTTTAGGGGATGCGCAAGCCTATTAGGCAAGGCATTCGAGGAAGTCTTCGACAACACTGCCGACAGTGAGGTTCGCAAGACATCCATCCTGTGAACTCACCTCTCAGGACTCCGTGATGTCTGTCACTTCAGCCACTTCAACACAAGAATATCGGAATGATTCGAAGAAAGGGACTAGCTTGTACCTGCCGCGACAGAAAACAGGAGGCTGGAAGGATGCCTATCCAACTTCTTCGCAACACATAATGCCCTTAGTTTCAGCCCTATGCGGTACTTATTACTACGCATGGAAGGTTATCCAAGTGGTGCCACGAAGAAAAACAGAACTTTGAGGTAAATAGTTTTGGTGCCACACGGATGGTTTTCGCCCTAGACGTTGATCTTACTACCGTGCTGGATGACGAGTTACATGTGACCAACATAACTCCATAGTGATTAGATAGAAACCGGAAAACTAATTGACAGAAGCAGCCTCACTAGCCATGTTTCACCCCAAAGGTGGACCACTTTGGAAGACTGATAAACTAGCACCTGGGTTTCTTACAGTGTAATTTCACCACTACTCACGTAAAGTGACTGATGGAGGATAGGCCGACTATCTTCACTGGCTATCTGAAGAATGAGAACCTGGTGGTCTGCGCAATAACGACATACAAGCAGGCGACCCATTGTTATTCCTTCCGGGCCTTCAGCTTTAAAAACCTCGCGCAGTCTTTGGAAGTAAAGTAAGATAAATCAGCAGATCTGCCGTTTGGAAGAGTGTGTGCATTATACTGTCATCACGGCTGTCACAAAAAGTTTTAAGGAGTCAGTCACTGGAAACGAACCAGAAAAGCCACACCATCGTCAATGTGAGACTTATGATAAGACACATCAAGTCCTGAGTTCTGGGAGAGATGGACCTGACAAATACATCGTTTTGCATAGCTGATATAGGTTGTTGCTGACTCAAAAGCACTTCGTTTTTCTGAAAAGATGAATTTCCCGTTCACAGAATAATAACTATCAAGAGAACCATGGCTATGAGAGCGTATTCTTCTGTAAATAACTCTCAACGAGTACTGATAATCAGTATAATTTGTAGGTATGCAGGGATTAGTTTGGCTGAAGGAACTGTGCGACCACCATAAGGAGAACGTATGACCCAAATGGGATACACCTCCCTGGGAACCACATTCTTCCGGCTGCCTCAAACAACATGATCCTGACGGCATTATGGCAGGCATAAATAAGCCCAGCTATCAAAACATCTGCGCAAAAAAACATACCTTTAGCCTTCAGAGTTTCTGTTGATTCACACAAAAAAATGAGGACAAATGTGAAAACTTCAGAACATAAGCAACCGAAGGACTTAAAATGCAATGGTTGTATCTAAGCTGCTGAATGAACACATCCGCATTCAGCCAAAAGTCACTCAAAAGATGCCGATTTTGCGATCCTTAATGGCATGCTAACACTGATAGACTTCGAGGTAGAGCTGAAAGACACCATGACCTCCCCGAACCGAGTTTTCAATGAATCTCTGGTATTTAAGCCAGTGAAACCCCCTCGGTTAGGTCACATACCACCAGTGGTTGCAAGCCAGCCTATCTGCAGTGTACTTACGTGCTCCCTAAAAGCCAAGGAACTAATGTTCACTATCCTGCTACCAGGGTTGAAGGGAGTAGAAAAAGTCCAGATAGTTGCCGGCTGGCGACACAGTCACACATACTGCTCAATCTTGTTGGTAGAAATGCACCCAGTTAAAACCGATTTACGAATACCATAGCTTCAAAACCTATTCTTCAAGTACCACAAAGCTGATGACTGTTTGAGACAAATGACCTTCCAGCTTAGACAACAGACAAACTTTGTACTTAATGCTTTCGGATTCAGCCGTAGCATTTCAGAACATCCTTTGGAGCCTTTTGATCACTGAGCATTCAAACGTGGCAGCTAAAAGGCAGCATCATTCCAACCAGAAGACGAACTATGTAGTAGGGATTTACCTGTATCTGGAACTGAAAAACGGTTCACCTATAGTTTTGGGTGGTTATAATCATCCAACTTTCTTATTCTTGCACTCGTAATTGACTTCCGGAAGATAGCTTCTTTCCTGATCGTCTTATATTCCTATATCTTTGAGCCCGTAAGTCGGCAGCTCATAAGAAATGCCTCCAGACTGCTCAGAGAAAATGTTATGCATATGGAGCTTGATGCAACAGAATGTGGATTGAGGTCTACCTTGAAAAAGAGTAAGTAGACGTATCCTCAGATTCCTGAGGTGATCAACCTTGGCCATGCGTGGATCAACAGTGTTACCCACCGAGTGTCTAAAAAGAGGCCTGGAGGATTACTTAAAATTTTTATCACTCCCTGTGTTGCACATGAAGTTTCTTCATTTCATTTTGAACATTTGTCCATTTTCCTCAACATGTGTGTAACCGTAGCTTCTTGCTTTTACCACCCGGTTCCCTACAAATAGGGATTTGTATTTAGCTTTGTCGACTGGACAGAAATATACAATGAAGCATTTCAACTCTCCCCCGCTTAATTCTGCCTCTGCCTGAGACCTGGCGTGAGGGACTGTTTTTGGAAACGTTCACAAAAGCTCATCTTCTCTTTTCAAACGTGTTAGCAATTCCTTGGACGATAATACCTCTCATCCTTTGTCATTTTCATATCATTCAGCCACTCGGTGTGCTGCTGAGATAAAGTAACCGAATAAAAATGTTTTAATTCCACATCGGTAACTTAACATGAAAGGAGCCAGTTTACAGACATCATCACATTAATATATATCGGAAAATCTACGAGATTTTACGAGTCGTGAATGATGCAGACGGAATACCATTCAACTCTGTTAAAAAGGGCAGAAGATCCCGCTAGTTGTGAAGCAAACGAAAAATGTCACTTTTGGGCGTACACGGACTGTTAAAGTTTAGATAATAACAAGCGTTGTCCTTATGTAACGGATTTAACGCGGGGGATACCAGCTTACAAGCACTGTCAAATTGATAATTCATGAAAGTTTACAAAACGGTATTTAGTAATGAATGGTTAACGTATCAAGTCACTGATGTGCATAACCCTGCTGAAACTTGCTGAAATTTATGAGACGGGCATGGATTTTCACCTCCCATAACACCGACAGGTTACATTGTTGGGAACAAAAGCGAACAATGTTCGAAGTATGCGTTATAACCAGCCAAAGTTGTTAGTCCATTTACATAGATTGTTATTTAATAATATGACAGTCTATTCCCTAGAATGTTCCACAGTCCACAGCTTTGTTAACCACGAAGAACCCATTTGTACAGTCCTGACCATCGGTAAAGAATTCACAGTTGTATGGCCATTGTGAGGGTCTAAATCAATAAATTTCCTGGTCACCAAGTCATATTTCAGGGTAACAAATATTTGTAAAATTTGAAGTCTATTTGACACAATATAACACTAACCAATGAAACATATTTGAGTACCTTAACGACACTCGACCTTGCCTAGATAACTAGCCCACTGGTTACTAGCCGATCCTAAGCTTGGATCAAGGGAAAAGATTGGGCCCCGGGGTCAAAACCCTACCTCGGAAAACCAATTCCACCCCTGAAGAAACTTCGAAGCACAAACAAAACATAAAAATAAATTTAGTCCTCGCTGTAATCGGCGAGCCGACGTCACACCCTTTGGTGTAAGCCTCCGAGAAGCCAATTGGCCGATGTGTCTTCTCTCGATGAAAGCGAAAGTAAGATTGGGGAAATGAATGTCCGCACCATGTATGAACCTAGCAAGGCTGCCCAGATTGCCAAAGAGATGAGAAGGTATGGCATAGAAGTGCTAGGCTGGGAATCTGCGAAAGCAGATGGAATGGAAGTCGACTCTCTCAACTGTCAACTGCAGAATCAATAATCTACTCCAATATTGCCACCCAGACGACAACCACGAGCACACTCACGGAGTGGCTATCATGATGTCCTCAACACCATCGAAGGCTCTCATGTGGTGGGAACCAATCACCTCCTGCAGAATCATGACAGCAAGGTTCAACTCAAAAGGAAGGAAGGTCACAATCATTCAACGCTACGCTATACACCTATAAATAATGCAGATCAAGAGAAGAAGGAGGAGTTCTATAGACAACTGCAATCAGTAATAGACAAGACTCCAGTTGGCGACATCAAAATTTTAACGGACGACATGAATGCCAAACTGTGAGCGAACAACACAGGAACAGAACTAACCATGTGTCGAGAAGCGCTCGGGTAAATGAACGAGAATGGAGAACTCTCTGCAGACTTCTGCACCGGTAATGATTTGGTGATCGGAGGCAGTGTGTACACACAAGGATATTCACAAAGCGACATGGATTTGATTTCACCAGACACCAGGACACACTACACTAAAATCAGATCGACTTCATCTCAATGTGAGGATAGTGGAGACGCAGCCAGCCTACTGGAGGCAAGATGGAGAAGAGGAGCAGATGTAGGTTCACACCACTCACTGTCTAGTGCAAGGAACCTACCTTCAAAATGAAGTTGGAATCCTTCGAAGAAGAAGCTGTTGATAGACCACATCTCAAGTTCAACACCCAGAACAGAAACTGAACTGAAGGGAGAAACTGCGAAGGGCATCTTCACGTCAGCCATCAGGAAAATATGGCAGAAGTTAGACAACATCACCGAGGAAACCTGCATAGAAGAACGCTGGAACTCTCTGGAAGAGATGTGGAAGGAAACCTGCACAACCGTGTTGGGAAGGAAGAAGAAACAGGACGAGGAATGTATCTCGATGGATACATGGAAGCCGATAGAGGAGAGGAAGAGGGTGAAACAGAAGATGGACCAGTGCAGTGCAGGGATGAACAACGAAAAGGGGAACTGAACACAAGCTATATAAAATATCTCACTGGATGAAGAAGTGAAGAAGAGTGCACGCAAAGGCAAAAGACACTTCTACGACACACTGGCAAGTGGAGCAAAACAGGCTGCGGGTAGGAGAGACCTGACAACACTATCAAACAACCAGGTTACTATCTGGGAGGGAGGAGATCAACACAGACGAAACCAATGAGAGGTAGTGATGGAAACTTAGTTACCATAGAGAGGGGAGAAACAACGGAAAGACAGGTTGACCACTCAAATATTATTTCGCACCATCCTGGAGGGAATAAAAATGCTCTGCATTGAAAGTTACGACCGGAGCAGACTGGCTGGCTTCAAGAAGTACAAATCGTGTGCGAATAATTCGGAACGCTACGCTGCGCACCATTATAGAACAGAGCATAGAATGGCAGCCAACTCGCTACCTCAACATCATCGATTTAGGAAAGGCCTTCGACAGCGTCGACCGAAAAGTAATTTGGCAGGCAGCTGCTTCTACACTACGGTTTCAGTGCCACAAACCTTTATCAACCTCATTCAACAGCTGTATGAAGACGCCACATGCCAAATGATTCACGATGAAGAGCTCAGTGACGCCTTTGAAATTTGAACAGGAGTAAAACAGGGCTTTTTACTGTCACCGATGATCTTCCTGACTGTGGTGGACGGGATCATGCAGCAAACAGCGAGGAGTGAGAAGATGGGCATACGCTGGCTCGACCGATGGAAAGACTTTAGAAGATTTGGATTTCGCCGGTGACGATTTATGTCTAGTGTCTTGTCACACAAACTCAAAGATCTACAGACAAAACCCGACAAGTTGGCAGAAGAGGTGACGTAGCGAAGACGGGGCTTCAAGTGAGTGTAGAGAAGACAGAGGTGATGCAGATACTCAACTGACAACAACAGCAAGCACCTATCGCCATGAACGGAAGAAAGCTCAAGGAAGTAGTCTCCTTCACCTACCTAGGCAGCATCGTTTCACTACCGGCGGCGGAGATGCGGACGTCAAAGGAGCCAGGATCGGAAAAGTAAGACAAGCCTTCATTAACCTGAAACCAGTGTGGAGATCTACTGCACTCAGTATAAAGCGTGAACAACATCAACATCTTCAACGCTAATTCAGTGAAGTCAGTGCTTCTATATGGTTCAGAAACTTGACACGCCACGAAAGGGATTTCCAACAAACTACAGACATTCATCCACAGCTGTTTATGCTCGTTACTGAAGATCAGATGGTCAGAATAATGAGAATAAGGAACAAGGAGCTCTGGGGACGAACCAACCAAGAGCCCGTTGCCCAACAAATATGCAGAACAAAGTGGAGATAGATTGGGCGTACGCTGAGAAGACTGGCTGGGGACAACACATACCAGGTTCTCGAGTGGCACCCGCATGGGAAACGACATGTCGGGCGTCCAAGGTTGTCACGGAGATGGTGTGAGAAAGAAATGAAAGCTTGTGGGCAGTCTTGGAGGCAGGTTGAAAAGACTGCAGAGAACAGAGTGAAATGGCGACGTGCTACTGAAGCCCTATGTTCCACTAGAAACCCAAGGGACAAGTAATTTAAAAGATAATTATGACACTTATTGGCTTTTACTTAAGTTTCTGTCCGGTGGACATTTTGTTGCTTTTCGGTGTTGTGAGCGGTCATATATATCAGGGACACAATATTTGTGCCGAATGTTCACAGGTTCACCATGGAAACCAAGATCTTAACTTTTCCATCTACTGGACCACTGGAGCAAGATATTAGGGATTGGTCATAAAATTAAATGCTGTTACACATTTCTCAATAAAGAAATTAGTTGTTGTCACCTCCAAGCTACTCTTAAGCGCTTAAGCTTATATCAGAGCACATCTGTGCAGACTGGTGACACTCGTTATGCAAGGGCTGAAATGGCAGGATTCACGAGGTAGTTGGAAAAAGAGCGAAGGAAGTAGGCGTCTGGTTTGCCAGAAAAGCGTGGACAAGACCCCCCAGGAACATCCAGACCTTCTGAACCTCATCAACCGCGAAAATGTGAATCATTTGTTTGTGGCTCTTTTGATGATCCACCAGAATAAACTGTTCAAATAAATTCACATCGCTTCTTCGGGACAGACAATCTCGGGAAAACCCTGTCAAGAGAGCGTGAGCGCAAATTGTTTATCAACACCATGCATCAGAAGCCACCTGTCGTTTGAATATCACCTGTACACCTATGCAAAATTTTCGTTTTCTGTTTTTAGCCTGCTTTTGCTGGCCTGCTAGACATCACCATGAAAACCATTTACAGTTTAATTTTAGACTCTAGTCTTTGCAAACACCCTGAGATTTCTTTGCCCTAATACCTTCAATCCTAGTCCTCTGAGCAAATATAAGCCCCAAACAGTTCATTTGTTCTTTCAGTATGCCCATAGCTCTTTAAACACACCAGTCACAAATCATTAACGGTAAACACCTTCCGCTAGACCGATACCACACCAAATGCGGGGAATGACTCCGTATCCATAGAGAACCAACAGCCAAAAAAAGAGTACATACTGAGGAATTCAATATCCCGTAGTTCAAAAATATCAATATACAATATATATTATCATTATTATTAGTCCCTTGGGTTCCTAGTGGAACATAGGGCTTCAGTAGCACGTCTCCAGTGACCTCTGTTCTCTGAGATCTCTTGAACCTGGTTCCACGACAGCCCAGAAGCTCTCATTTCCTCCCCGCACGATCTCCTCCATGTCACCCTCACCTCGGACGTCCAACTCGTCGCTTCCCATGGGGATTCCACTGGAGGGCCTGACGCGTGATGTCCTCAGTCAGCCTTCTCAGTGCATGGCCAATCCGTCTCCACTTCCTCCTGCATATTTGTTGACTGATAGGTTCTTGGTTGGTTCGTTCCCAGAGCTCCTTGTGGCTTATTCTCATTGTTCTGGCCATCTGATCTTCAGTAGCGGGCGTAGGCAGTTGTTGATGAATGTCTGTAGTTTGTTGGACATCCCTTTCGTGACGCGCCAAGTCTCCGAACCACACAGGAGCACTGACTTGACGTTGGTGTTGAAAATCCGTATCTTGCTCCGCATGCTGAGTGCAGAAGATCTCAACACTGGTTTCAGGCTAATGAACGCCTGTCTTGCTTTTCCGATTCTCACTTTGACATCCTCGTCCGTCCAGCCTGTGGTTGAAACAGTGCTTCCTAGATAAGTGAAGGAGGTTACTTCCTTTAAGTTTCTCCCGTTGACGGTGATTGGAGTTTGTTGTTGTTGTTGTTGATGGTGGTGGTGCGGTATCTTCATCACTTCTGTCTTCTCTATATTCACCTGAAGTCCTGTCTTCGCTGCCTCTTCTATCAACTTGTTAGTTTTTGCCTGCAGATCTTCAAGTTTATGTGACATTAGGCACAAGTCATCGGCGAAATCCAAGTCTTCTAGGTTCTTTTCCGCAGTCCAGTGTATCCCCCTCTTCTCGCTGCCTACTGTTTGCTGCATGATCCAGTCCACCACAATCAGGAATATCATGGGGGATAGTAGGCAACCTTGTTTCACTCCTGTCTTCACTTCAAAAGCATCACTGAGCTTCCCACTGTGAATTACTTGGCATGTGGCATCTTCATATAGTTGTTGAATGAGGCGGATAAAGTTTTGCGTTACTTTGTAGTAGTGAAGCAGTTTCCAAATTACTTCTCGGTCGACACTGTCAAAGGCCTTCTCAAAGTCGATGAAGTTGAGGTAGAGAGCTGATTGCCATTCTATGCTCTGTTCTATGATAATGCGAAGTGTTGCAATTTGGTCTGCACATGATTTGTACTTCCCGAAGCCTGCCTGTTCCGGTCGCAGTTTTGAATCCAGTGCATCTTTAAGCCTCTCCAGGATAATGCGGCTTAATATTTTACTTGGGGTGGACAGGAGAGTGATTCCGCGCCAGTTCTTGCAAACACTGAGGTCTCCCTTCTTCGGCAGTTTGACAAGGTAACCCTTCTTCCAATCAATGTGCAGGTACCTTCTCTTCCTTCCACACCTTCCGCAATAGTGGTGTGAGCATGTCCGCTGTTGTCTCTGCGTCTGTTCTCAGTGCTTCTGGCGGTATCCCGTCTGGTCCTGCTGCTTTCCCGCATTTCAGTAGCTTTATGGCGTTCAGGACTTCCATTTTCGTTGGGGGATTAATGTTCACTTGTAGTTCAGCGGCTGCAGGTGGTATTTCTGGACGAAGTGCAGGTGGTGGTCGATTCAAGAGCTTCTTGAAGTGGTCGGCCCATCGTTTCCTCTGTTTCTCTTCTTTTGTAATTAAATTCCCTTCCTCATCTTTTACTGGTTTCATCTGTGTTGGTCTATTCCCAGATAGAAACCTGGTTATTTGATACAATGTCGTCAGGTCTCTCTTACCTGCAGCCTGTTCTGCTTCACTTGCCAGTGTGTCGTAGAAGTATCTTTTGTCTTCGCGTGCACTCTTCTTTACTTTTTTGCTCAGTGTTTTATACATTGTGCTCAGTTCCTCTTGTCGTTGAGCGTCCTTGCACTGGTTTATCTTCTGCTTCACCATCCTCCTCTACTCTATCAGCTTCCAGGTATCCGTCGAGATGCATTCCTTGTCTTCTTTCTTCTTCCTTCCTAATACTGTTGTGCAGGTTTCTTTCCACATAGCTTTCAAAGACTTCCAGTGTTCTTCCACACAGGTTTCTTCAGGCATGTTCCTCGATATCTCCCATTTTGTCTTGATGGCTGCCTTGAAGATCTCCTTTGTAGTTTCATCCTTCAGTTTCCGATCGTTGTACTTGAATTGAGGTCTATCATCAGTTTTCTTGAAGGCCTTCAACTTGATTTGGAAGTTAGGTTCCTTGCACTAGGTAGTGGTCTGAACCTACATCTGCTCCTCTTCTTGACCTTGTGTTAAGTAGACTGCGTCTCCTCCTTCTTCAGATTGAGATAAAGTCGATCTGATTTTTAGTGTGTCAATCTGGTGAAATCCATGTCGCTTTGTGGATATCTTTGTGTCTGAACACACCGCCTCCAATTACCAAATCGTTGAATGCACAGAATTCTGCAAACAATTCTCCATTCTCATTCATTTCACCTAGCGCCTCTCGACCCATGGTTAGTTCTCTTCCTGTGTTGTTCGCTCACAGTTTGGCATTCATGTCACCCATTAGAATTTTGATATCGCCAACTGACGTCTTGTCCAGTGTTGATTGAAGTTGTCTGTAGAATTCCTCCTTCTTCTCTTGCTCTGCATTATTTGTAGGTGCACAGCGTAGCATTGTATGATTGTGACCTTCCTTCCTTTTGAGTTGAACCTTGCTGTCATGATTCTGCAGGAGGTGATTGGTTCCCACCACATGAGAGCCTTCGATGGTGTTGAGGACATCATGATAGCCACTCCGTGAGTGTGCTCGTGGTTGTCGTCTGGGTGGCAATATTGGAGTAGATTATTGATTCTGCAGTTGACAGTTTGGACAGTCCACTCCCATTCCATCTGCTTTCGCAAATCCCAAGCACTTCGATGTTATACCTTCTCATCTCCTTTGCAATCTGGGCTGCCTTACTGGGTTCAAACATCGTACGGACATCCCATGTCCCCACGTTTACTTTCGTTTTCATCGAGAGAAGACACATCGGCCAATTGGCTTCCCGAAGGCTTTCACCAACTGGCGTCATTTCGCCTCTCCGATTCCAGCGGGGAATAAGTTTGTTTTCATTTTTTATATTTTGTTTGTGCTTTGAAGTTTGTTTAGCGGTTAGATTTGTTTTCCGGGGTAGGGTTGCTAGCCCTATGCCCAACCTTCCTTCTTCACCCGGGCTTAGGACCGGCTAGTAACTAGTGAACTAGTTAACCAGGCGAGGTTAATATATATTAGATATATATTACGCTTTAAAGCGACAAAAGAGAATGGCTATTCATACCTAGTCATAGGTACACTTAAGGTGCATCTGTGAGTTTGCTACAAGACAATCACGAAATGTTCAGAAGTGTCCACACCAACACTGGTGCAATGCAGTTCATTTTGCCGGAATACATCATGTGAAATATGGATTAGTAATACATTATTCAACGGAAACTCTTGGTATCTTCAGTGTGACCGGAAGTCTATTTCTTGCTTTTTTCAAGCTATATCTATACAAACAACCCAGAAGCTGGGCCTGGTGCATGAATGAATAATTGTCAGGGCTATCTTCTAATTCAAGAAAAGCGTATGGCAGGAAAATACTGGATACACTGTAGCAGCTTAATCCGAAATTCTATACTGTTGGCACACTGGTTCAACCCTTGTACGCCAGGCCCTAAAAAGATATTCAGTATTGCAAACAATTGAGAAATTAATTGAATGCGCGCGCTCCTCAAATAATGACGTGTTTTTGCTTGTCTCCACCTATCCCGTCAAAATCCACATTTGCGGCTATCCACTAGGAGCTCTTAACTCCTTATTCAAGGTTTCTGCAACAGTTTTTCTGTGGAACATGCCATTGTTTATTTCGTCACCACCATTACGCTCCAAACAGACGACTGTGTGGTTGGTCTAGCTGTCTCAAACAAATGCTACAGCTCATGTTGATGGATCTGCGGCAAAAAATATTGCACTAACTTCTGCGTCCAGGACTTAGTACTTTTTGAAATTTGGCAGAGCCTCGGTAACAGAAGATTTCGTTTGTTCAAACTGTCTGGAGTCGCCCATATATGTAGGGCCTCTGCGAGATGCAGTACAGCTAGCTGCCTCTTGGCGATTATCAATTAGTAGGCAGAGAGAGTGATCCAAAACACTTACCGCCAAGACTAGTCTCAACTCCATTATTTCTGTACTAACAATAACACGACCAGGACTGATTTGATTCACCGTTACTGTCATCGTCATCACCACCACCATCATTACCACTCATTTCCGCTCTATTCCGGTAAATTAATGCCAGCGAAATTCGCTAACACCATTCATCATGCTGTTCTAATTGAAATCGCATACGCATCCACCTCATTCTTTTCACTTTGTACTTATAAAATTACCGAATGACTATGTCACCAGGGACCCTTTTGTCTGACATTTACAATCAAGGCGAGTGTGAAATGGAGTGCGCATATGCATATACATATAACATGCATATGCTATACAACAAAAGACAAGCAACTTCACACTGAATGATAAATTATCATGATTCGGAAAAAAACAATTACCTTACGTAGAGGATGGGACAAGGAGACTAAATGCATACTTTTTAAATTCGTTTACATACCCCTGATATTTTAATTTTGATCATTTCCCTGAAGCAGCTGGGACAAGACTTCCTTGCAAAACTTTGGAATTATCTGGCTTCGAACCCGCTGTGACCTACAGAAAAACAATCTATATCTAATGTCAACCAAGGGTACGGTCGAAAGTCTCCTAATAAATAAATAAATAATTTTTATTTTCACATTAGTAATTCAACATGAAACAAGCCAGTTTATAGGCATCACCGCATCCATATATGTCCAAAAGTTCACAAGATTTTACGGGCCCTGAAAAGTACGGGGGGAGGTCGTTTAACTCCATCAAAAAATCAAATCGCGGCTGCGGGACAAAGAAGACACCACTTTCAGCATATGCAGGGCGTCAAAGTGAAGATAATAGAAGTTCTTGTTCCCATATAGCAAGCCTTTGAGGTACGTTGAGCATAGCCTCACTGCAGTCACTGACCACCTCATTCTCAGTAGTTACCGGGGCTGGAGCTATGGGAGGTCGGGGCGTGATGAAAGAAACTACTGAGGATGCCACCGCACCACCTAGGTCCGGCTCAACCGAACTGTCATGGCTTGTAGCGCTCGGAGTTACCCGGACCATCAATCCTCCCAGCAATGTGAACGTCATTGCCCCTAGTCAAGTAAACGCAGACCCCCACATTACACCTAGCACCTATCCCTAGAGAGAGCCACTGGGCGGAAAAGTGAAAGAAAAAGACGAAGGCATTCGGACAAACTTCATGGGCATGATGGCGACTGCCACACATGTGCTCTCACCGTAACTAAAAGTGATGCAGCGTTTGAGTGCAACAGCTGCAACAGGTGGGTGCGCTGTCAATGTGATAACGAAGTACCTCATCGGTACTACACCTTTATGACACACCATCCATGGACGTGGTTCCAGTACATTTGCCAACAGTGCCGTCTGAGGCCGCACCTAGCTTTAGATTCGCTTAGAGTAACTGATAAATTTCCAGAAACCACCAAGAAGCAGGCGTCTGTCCGAATAAGCGTCACGGAGCAGATTCACTCTCCAAAGGATTTCGGCATTGGCTTACCGAAAGTCAAAAACCTGAGTAGTTCTACGCCAAATAGAACGCTGCCCACACCGATGGCAACCAGATCCATCTCAAGCCCTGGGACCACGTCAGCGGCGGCAACCGGAGGACAGCATAACAAGTGGGTTACGGTGGGGAAGAACGCCAGAATTACCCGTGAAAACACCCACAGGATAGGATGCTGTCGGCGTCAGTGACTGATCCAGCCCCACCATTCTATTCAACTTTCCTGCCTGCAATGATAGCCTTCTTGAACACAGGGGTGCGTTAGACAGGCAGCAGTGGAACTCTCTTTGTGTCACGCTAGGTCTGGGTGCTGCCGATGCAAAACTGTTTCGACTGTACGCAGGTAACCACTCACGCCCAGGGAAGCCTAAGCCAGTGGGATTTGCTCTCGGTTCACTAAAAACGTTGAAAGCTTCCTCTTACTGTCACACACCCTGGTCATCGACAGATCGTCGAACATTAGAGCCAAACCTGACTGATCATAGGTGCCAAGAAAGACATCTCGAGAAGCAGCTGATCCACTAAAGCCCACAACCATGGTCATATATGAGTGGCGGTCTGCTTGAACTCTGGACTACCGTTTTCTACCACCGAGTATATTACATCAACTTTCTTATTTCTGTATTGTTTTAATCGTTTAACTATATAGACCAATCGTATTGTATATTTTCGCGCGTTTTTAAAATCATAACAACCTATCGCAAGTTGATAGGAAATTTAAGAAGAAGCACCACGGTGGATGGCAACAAGCTCCGAAGCCTATGACCATAGATCAAATGACTATTCCATAAATGCTTAGCACAAACTGTAGGTTGTAGCCAAATAAAGTTGATCACCTTCGGTCACTCTTGTCCACAAATGTTTATCGAAACACGGGTGTAATAATGCTACAGGAAACATGGCTCCATAATCTGTATGATGATGACTTAGTCTGCTTAGATAGTTACAAATTATTTCAACAAGATCGAAGCTTTTCGAATAAGAAATGTGGTGGTGGTGTGGCAACACCTATTAGTGTTAACTGGTCGTCCTCCAACTATGTACCCTTCTGCTTCTCCAGCGAAAAAATTGAGTGCATTACCATCAACTGTCGCCCAAACATTAGAGCAAATACAAATACATATATATCACAAACATGTATGTCACACCTGACTGCAGTTTCTCAGATTTGTCAACTTTTGCTGATAAATTCACTGAATTTGCTGCTCCGGTTCTGGGAAACTCCTTGTCTATTGTCTGTGGTGATTCTAACTCATGTGACCACAGTTTTCTATTATCATTGAGTCATAAAAATATGGTTAACTTTTCCACCCTTCTTGACAGCACCTTAGACTTCGCATTTACAAATGAACCTGGCATATATGAAGCCCGTAAACGGGCTCCACTGCTTAATTCCGACCACTGTATCGTTCATGTCTCGCTTAAAGTGAACAGAAAGTTATACAAGAAAGCTTTCGCATAGCTTTCAAGGAAAATTCATCACAAGAAAATATATTACGTTTGAGAAGCATGCTTGTAGAAACGGACTGGGATATATTTGCCGACGAAGTTTTGGACAACACTATTACCAACATCACAAGCTATCTCAGACTCTGTCTCGATATTTGCTGCCCTGCTGAAACAATTTACATGAGATTTGACAGACTTTCCTCTCCTCATCTCAAGAGGCTTCGGAGAGAAAAGGAAAGGTTGTATAAGGCGAGAGATCACCCTGGCGTTAAAAGGCTTAACTGCCTAATTAAGTCTGAAATACAACGTCTGAATACTATATACAACGAGTTCTTATCGTGTAAGAACTCTCCTAATATATGGAAATTATTTAAAGAGCTTACTGGTAGAAAACAGATGACAACACAAACTCGTTCGGATGTCTGCGCGTTAAACAAGTCATTTATACGTCGGCAAGCTAATTTCGCCATTCCTAATGTGCAAAATCAAGTGGATAGCTGCTTTCCAGGTTTCAATACAAATGATGTATTTAAATGTCTAAAGTCTTTGAATCCCTCCCAAAGCTTAGGTCCTGATGGTGTTTCTAGTATCATATTTAGAAAATGTGCAGATATTTTGTGTCATCCACTTACAGATATCTTCAATGTATCCTTCTCTAAAAACATAATAACCACTGCTTGGAAGCAGATAAAAATTGTACCTGTGCCTAAGCCATCTTCTGGATCAGATGTTACTTTTCGACCAATCGCTATAACTTCCCCTTTTCTGAAGACAATGGAGAAATTACTTCTGCTTGTAATTGAGCCTTCATTGATGGCCTTCAGAGATCCAAAACAGTTTGCTTACAAACACCGGAGGAGTACTTTAGATGCAGCTACTGTCTTGCATCATAACATTGTTTCTAGTCTGGACAAAGGTGTTAAGTATGTCCGTTGTGCCTTTTTGGATTACTCATCAGCCTTTGACTCTGTTCCTAGACCACTTTTGTTAAATAAGCTTGCCATAGCTCACACTGATCTACAGGTTACAAAATGGCTGCATTCTTATTTTTCTGAAAGGAAACAGTACACTATTCATAAAGGAATGCACTCCACTTCATTGCTTACTGAAGCTGGTGTGCCTCAAGGTGCTGTACTTTCTCCTTTTCTGTTTTCCTTTTTTTGCACTATTTGCCTTACTCTGTTGAAACTAATTTTATCAAGTATGCTGACCACCTGACGATTTCTATTCCAGTTAACTCTTCTTTGGATTGCTCGAAATTAAATGGATTCTTGTCTGAATTTGGTAAATGGTCTCTCTCAAATGGTCTCAAACTAAACCCCTCTAAATGACAGACCGTTAATTTTAGCCTCAGGCGTAAAGAAGACTTATGTGAGCTGCTTAAATCTCATGACGCCTGCTGCATCAATGGTATTTCTGCAGAAAGTAAATCGAGTGTGAACTATCTTGGGTTGCGTTTTACTTCTGATCTTTGTTGGTCGTCCCATATTTTATTGACTTGTAAAAAATCTTTCGTTTAACTTATTACATGACGAAATTGAGGCTTTCTGGTATAACTCAACTGCTTCTTTTACAATTTATTGATTCCCGCATTTTACCTATTCTTCTACATTGTTCCCCATTAATCTTTCCTGGTCTTCTTAAAAAGGACTATGTTATGTTGTGTAGGGCTTTGAAGGCCGTCAGTAGGGTGAGTGGTGTCTCTGGCTCAACTGATTAACACTGTAGTTGATCGACATATAAATTCCTGCAAGCTACTAGCTACAGAAATTTTAACTGGCAGTGAGCATCCACTTCATTTACAGTTCTCTCCATATATCTCCTCAGGGAGGACAAGGAGAAAGAAACTACACAAGACTGCATGCTCGTACAGCTAAGTATAAGAATTCTACTGTACCTTACCTTGCACGCATATTTTATGGGGAAAAAGTGTTAGAACAGAAATCACACATCAACTTTGTGACAGTTAAAAATCTCATTTCAATAATTTAACTTACAATGCAAAATTTTCTCGTTTTAAATATTCTTCACACAACTTAATTTTTTATGATAAAACAATTCAAAAGGCTGCAAAGTAGTATGTATATACTTATATTTTATTGTTATTGCAATATATATTACCCTGAGAATTCCAAGTTGTACCACAAATGGTTTGGAATAAGGTGAATTATTATTATTACATAGGGAGTACCTGAAATGGTGACCGGCACCCCAGGTGATAAGCGCGCGCATGACTTCCAACAATGGGGGTGGTTACCAGCTCGGACAGAGCTGAGTGGGTTGCTGCAGTGTCAATAGTCAGACTGCAACACCCATCTCATCTGACAACCATGGCCTTACCCAGACTAATAGCCGTCAAATTCGAATCCTCAGAAGTTCTCACCAGAGTGCTACAGACGTGGTGCAAAGTCAAGAGCATCATAAGTGGGAATGTTCGCTGCCGTGAAAGCAGACCGAGAACACTGTGACAGTGGTAGGCAGCAGTTACTCCCAGTGCTCGGGCCACTGTCACCCTAAACCAACATATTGAGAGTCAGACCGACGACCTCCACTTAGCAGCAACTGCACCAATCAACCCGGGAAAAACCTAACTTGGCCGGTTCCATTGGAGCTGGTCAATCATTGAAAACCCTCACATCCAAGCTTATGCTAGTAGTTAACTCGGAGACATCTCACGTTACGAGGAGCACATTTAGTGTCTTTACAGCACCGTGACAGGACTTTGAAGTAAAGTGCCAGAGCTTCAATCCCTCTGTTACTACCTGGTCCAGAAAATCATAATCTTGATGGAAACAAGGTTGTCACCAGACACTGATGACACCAAAGTCAACATAGGCGACATGTTTCTGTTCAGGAGAGACAGAGAACGCAAGGACGGGGGCTGCAATATGCGTTGGCAGTTGGTTCAAAAGTTGACGGGCCACTGGCACCGCACCTACAGTGCTCCCGGACTCTACCTGTTGCCACTTCAAAGTCAAACATACTAGGTACCTAGTCGGAGGAGTTTACAGGTCCTCTAGTAGTGACTGGGATCACAACCAAAAACTACTCCAAGTAATATCCACAGTTTTGAACATGGAGTATGACCAGGTCCTGCGTCTGTTGGCGACTTCAAAGCTCTAACACTCAGCCTAGAGCAAAGTGGCACGACTCCGAGCCGGAAGTTCAATTGTAACCTGCTAAATCTCATCCAAATGGCCGGGCTGCAGGAAAAAATTAGCGGCAGCACCCACTGGGGGTCAGATAGTAAACCATCTAAACTCGATTACCTGCCAACTAGTGATCACCTTCTGGCCGAAGACTTCCAAACCCTTCGTGGAAGCAGTGGTCACGTCATGGTGGTGTTCAGCCTGGTAATCAGTGAACAGTTATTGCCGCAGGGACCTTGCCCTTACCTCTGTTACAGTACGGCAAACCACGAAGGAATGAACCAAAGCCTTTTGAGGGCTCCATGGCGAGGGGATTAGTGGCCCTTATCGGTTGACCAACACTGGGGGCCAGTTGGGGACATGATCAAGGCGGTGGTCTTGTAAAACGTCCGCTTGGCAGTGACAACACCCAGAAGGCGGACCTCATGGTGAAAACGATGCACTGAGCGCCCCCTAAAAGCCAAGAGGAAGGCATGGCACAAATGGAGAAACTCTAGGTGAGGGGACTATTGCGACGCATATAGAGCTCTACGAAATAGAAGCAACGTCAGGACGCGGGGAGGCCGGGGGTCGTTCCAGTCCAACCTGGCCGAGAAACGTGAGGCAAACCCTGAAAACTTATACCAGTTCACGGTGAAGAGAAAATTGACAAGCCAAGGAGCATGCGTTATGAAAGGTCCGAACGGAGAAAACCTCTCCGGACAGTGGAACGCCGAAATTTTAAGCACTACATTTGACACACGGCTCATTATTCCATCAAAAAGTATGCATACACACTGTCCAAACAGAGTGCAAAGTTATCCGACGCTGCAGAGTTACAGATAACTCTCGCCGTTGTTCTTGACAGCCATCAACGCAGAGCGCGGCGAAATCCTCGGGGTGTGACGACATTCGCCAATCTATGTTCAGAGAATCTGCAACTACCCTCAGTGACCCACTCTGCAGTCTGTTCCAACACTCCTTGGATGGACGAAAGCTCCAAGAGAGTGGAAACGGGCCATCCTCTCCCCTATCTTCAGAGGAGGAGACAGGCAGAATCCAAGCCTTCATAGACCCACAGCACTTCTGCCAGTTATATCAAAAGTTTTGGAAATTGTGATGGACGACCGCATCAGGGAATATCTGGACACGAAGCATGCACTCATTGACGCTCAACATGGCTTCTGAAAGGGCAGGTGATATGCCTCCAATCTCCTGACAGCCCATGATCACTGGACAGCGTGCTGGGACCTCAGAGTCCCGGTTCAGGCGATCTTTCTGGATTTCATAAAAGCCTTTGACACTGTCTCACACACCATCCTAATTTGCATAATAGTTTGGTTAGGTATCCGCGGCCGGGTGCTATCTTGGCCGCGGAACAACTTAGGCAGCAGGAAGTTCTGCACAAAAGCCATCAGGGTCCACTCAGCTAGGAGAAGATCAGCATCCGGTGTCTCTCAAAGAGCAATCCTGGGTCCATTGTTGTTCCTAATGTCCGCTAATGACCTCCAGCTGCGTATCAGACCTCCGATTCTCCTCTACTCTGATGACTGCAATCTATGGAGGTCAGTAACTCGCGAAGCGGAATCGAATACATTACTGAACGACCTCAGAACACTAAGGGAATGGGCAACGAATAAGAAACTGACATTTAACCTGGATAAGTGTCGGTCGATGTTTTTCCACAGTCCTGTTCCCCAGAAAGTATCCTACTATCTCGGTGGTTAACGTCTATCCCACACCACAGCAGGAAACGACCTGGGTATGATGGTGACGGGGAAATCGGACACCAATCGCAACGACTCAGGTGACGCCTTGAAAGCATACGGTGTACTACATATTATGCCCAGACAACTAGTTGCCCTCACCCCAGAGCTTCTCCTGAAGCTGTGCAAGACTTACTTACGACCCCACTTGGATTTCTATTACGTCCTCACTCCACCACAACTTAAAAGAGGCACGAACCTACCGGAGCAGGTTCAGAGGTAAGCCAGAAAAGGGGTTGTTGGGATCCTATGAAAACCAAATGGGGACTGACCGAAAGACCTAGGCCTGTACTCCCTTAGCTACTGAGGGCTAAAAGGTTACTTGATAATGGCTTACAAGATACTGGACAACCCAAGTCACCCGAACAGAGGATTACTGACGCATGCCCATTATGTTGATCCTCTTGGAAACCCTGATAGAATTGCCCACCAAAGGTCAAAACCTCATGTACGTTCACACTTCTTCTCCCTCCTAGTCATCGGGCACCAAAATGCACCACCAGCAGAAGTGATCTTCGTCCCATCTGCTGAAAGCCTCAAGAAAAGGTTAGACAGTCATGCAGAGACCCATAGTCTACCCATACGTAGCTGGAGTGTGAATTAAACAGAAGAAATCTACTGCTATCACGTCATTCCAACTGTTTTACCCCTACATCATTTTTTCTTCCACTGTGACCGTTTAAGCCCTTTTCATCCTTTCCACCTGCCATGAGTCAGGCTTACCCACCCAGGTTCTTCATATCTTTGGACCCCTTTTCGCCTAGCATGGGTGTAAGTAGATTACTCCATTTGTTCACTCCTCTTTTCCCTTTTAACCGCACAAATATTCTTTTCCAGAGTTTTCCCTTCGCTATCCCTAACTCTCTGTAACGACCAGCCCGGACAACTTTCTGGCAACTAGATATCTCAAGAAGCCAACGGTACCAAAATCCTAGGTGAACTAACCAACACTTAAACTCCTGTTCTGTATACCACAGCTATAGCAGACAAGTGGCTTGATCTACTGCATCAGAATCTGCCAAAGACCTGGGACCGTTCAGCAAGACCAAGAAGAAGTCAACTGGCTTACACTATCTCGTTAAACAGGTATTGGATATTGGATATTGTACCCGTCCATTCCAAAAAATCTGTTACTCCTGTAACGACCAGCTGATGATTGCTTGTCTTCCAACATACAGGTAGGTATGTTGTAGTGGAGTCGCGCTCGGAGGACTGTAACTCTAGTGGTGACCATGGAGATCTAGAGAGGGAAAACGTGGGCCGATGACCCAACAAGTATACGGGATGTACTTACATTTAATTATGAAAGATAACTGGCAAACGTCAGAATTTGAAAAATTAGAGTTGAGGAAGTCTTAGAACTAAAAGTATGAAATGGATAAATGAAGTTTTGGATGTTTTACACATCTTAGTTGAAGACGGAAAGGTATCGTTTCACCAAAGGCTATTCGTTTCCAACACCCAGCATCAACAACACGAGTAGAAGAAACTTGTAGTTTTTGGGCTATCGCTTCCAGGGCTTGGGGCTTGGTTCTTTTTGTTCGGTTGTACTCTTTCGATAGTCGTAGAGGTCCTTGCGTTTTCCTGTTTATAGCCTTGGAGGTGGTGATTGTCTATTTGAGGGTAGTTTATTTGCAAATTGTACCTTGGTTTGTTTTTTTTGGGGAGGGGGAGGACAACGGAGCTGTTAATAAGGAGTCAATTAACTTTTTGCAGTTCCCGTTGTTGTAAGCACCTGCAAGTAAGTGTTGAACGTTACTTAAAAAGTGCTAGAAGTAGGGTGAGTGGGGAATGAGAAAAATAGGAGTGGAAAGTATTTATGGAAAAATCAGTGTAACTGGTAATGATATGGAGGAAAAATTCGTCTTATTTCAGATGCTAGGGTTGGGGGATACAAGGATGGGGGGGGGCGCGTCATCAGTTGTTACTGACAAATATTCGTGATAAGCCATTTGCACTCACATACTCACCCAGTTGTCGTTTGAAGGAGTCGACCGATGTAGCTGTGGCCACTTCCCTTAACAGAGCATTCCGCAAGGCACGTATCTTGTGGCAGTAGAAGTTAGATCTCACTCTCTTCTTTGTCCTATAGTGGGGTATGCGATTGGGGTTCCCACGGGACTGTGGGTTTCGGACCGGTAACGTTGTCCTATTTAGGTGGTCCACTTGGTGAACGATCTTGTTGGCTGTTATCAGATCACACCATTTCCTTCGATAGCTTAGTGTGAACAAGTTGAGTTGTATGAGGCGTTGCGTATATGTTCCGCCCGCCATTCTGACAACCGACTTTGTTGCCCTTTTCTGTACCTTCTCGAGGGTATTTGGGTCTCTCCTTAGTAGTCGGGGCTGTCGTGTAGAAGACTTCTAGATGTGGTCTAACATAGGTTTTAAGTACCATGAGGAATAATTCTGAGGTTAACGATCCCAGCTGGCTTCTTAGAAAGTTGATGATGGCGTTCGCCTTTGCTGCCATTCCTTTATAGTTGCCAGTAGTATCAAGTGTGTCAGAAAATTTTAGTCCTAGGTCCTTCTTTGTAGATACCTTGGTGATTGCGCACTTGTTAAGAGTTTAGCTGCTTTTGATCGCCTCTGGTGTGCGAAGATACTTCGTTTTTCATTTCTCCAGGTTAAAGCTTAAGTCGTTTGCAGCTGACCTGGACTCCAGCTGCATCATGTGGTTTTGGAGTATCTTAGGTTCCTCTTTGTCGCCTGTCGTCCTCCATATTTTGATGTAGCCGGTGAATAGGAGGATAGGTGGGGAGATTTTAATGGGAAGGTCATTTATGAATAGTTAAAATAGGAGTGGCCCATGGCCCGCTCCTTAATAAACTCTTTTTCTTGCATTCATCCAGGTTGGTCGGATCCTGTTTACTTTAGTGCAGAATTCTTTGTCCCCTAGGTATGCTGTAAACCATGCCAGGAATGGTTAAGTGATACCCACTTTTGCAAGTTTGGCGAGCATGGTACTGTTTGTTGTCTTTATCTTACTCTTAGGAGTAATTTGAAGAGGATTTCTATGTTGATTTTAATTTGCAATTAAAACAGTCTGGTCCTATAACAACATGGAAAGCTTTCTTTCATCCGTTCACAATTGTGTACCTTATGGTATTATATGTACGTAAATGCTGTGTGGAAAATGAAAGGCTAAATATAAAAGCAATGCACTCTTGAATTAAATGACATGAATTTATATGCTTCCATCACATTTCAATCTTAGACAAGGATTCAAATACCAGTAGTTTGTTTGAAATTATTTTGCGTCATATCACGCGTTTCCAATGACTAAGAGTTTCATCTTAAGTGTAAAGTAATACTGAACTGGATGAATCCGGTACTTTGGTGATATTTTAAAGGAATGCTGGGAAATGTCATAATAAGACTTTTGGGTTGACTTAATAGTGCCATGGAACTATGCTTTTTTTTTCCTTTACTTCTGTACTCTTCTACGGTTTCTCTTGAAGTCTTGTGACCTTATTGGTAAGAAAAAAAAAGGTGGACGGCAGTTTTCGTCAATTATTTTTGATGACTAACATCAAGAAAAGGAAGAACGAGAATGCTTTTTATTTTATGGTAGACCTGGTACTAGATGGTCTTCTCCGGGATTTTTTTGCATTTAGCACACCCCAATTATGCTTGTATGAAATGTACAACTTTTTAATATCTCGGTGTCAAACATCATACCCCGTTCACTGTGCTACACTGTAGTGCTCACGTTCTAGTCAACCAGACGACTATCCTTTATTGCAGCTGCACCCGAATCGAATCCAAGTACACTCAGCAACCTTGGGCATGTTTGTTGAGCAAGTAATGACCGACACCTATCGTGTGAGGGTTAATGATACTGCCTAGTTGCCCAAACCTCGGTAGGTGGAGTGGGGCTCGGACCAGCGCCACATCGGTTGAAAGTCATCTCCCAAAATCAAGGAGCCATAGATCCACAGTGCAGATACCATCACTTTTCGACTCGCTATCCACCTACTTAACACACTTCAGTCTGTTGCACACGTACTTCTTGTTCTTCGGTATCAAGCTGTACTCTCGAGGGAAATTACTATTGATACCTGAAGTTTGAGTTCAGAACTCGCCATTTTGACCACAGTCAACATCACCAGTTTGGAAATGCACAAGACAGTGAAACACTTCTCGGACCCACAAACGACGGCTTGGAAATCACCTCACTAAACTAATGAGCCACAACTCCACAGGCTGGTCGTAATTATACTAAAAGCGTTTCAGACAGTAACGTCGGAAGTTGAGCTGTACTCAGTGGACTGGCTTGATAAGCTATTTTTCATCTCTTGAAGGCATACTTTCAGTCATCTGAAACTGGATTATTAGTGTAAAATATAGCCCATACCTAGGTCAGTAGTCAAGCGCTTTATAACTTTCAGGCAGATGTCTACCAAAAAGTACTCATTATACATAAATCCACAAAATCTTTCTTGAAGTCGAACTTCTCACCTGAAATCTGCAAAGATGACAAAGTCGCAGCTGGCAAATGTATCAGACTGCTTTTTCATATTTGAAGCAAAATAGGTTGGGCAGATTTAATTCTTTATAACATGATCGTAGGAACCTATTTGTATATGACTGTTGATCGACGTACTTTCTAATTTATAGGTCTCGTGGACTGTTTTAACGAACCGAGGGGATAAAAATAGGAATTTCAGACAAACCCTATCGGCTATGTTACGTTATTTATTTTAAAAGAAACTTCACTTGAAACTTTTTGCAGTATTATTAAATACCCCACCTCAAGTACTCTTTATTAAATTCTTGCTCAATTCTTTATGGTTCATTATTCTCATGTCTATGAATAAAATGAGTGATTTTATGTTTATGAATTATGGTGCGTTGTAGTTATAAAACTCAGTTTTATGTGCGTATAACCCATAGCACGATAAGCAAAAGTAGGAAACGGTTGGTCTTTTCATCTTATTCTACAGCGAAAGAGGAAGACTACCCCCCCCCCCCGCCCAAAGGATGACCGTTATCTCGTTTTGCTGTACAGTAGGTGACTCATAAGCGTAGTTAAAGCATAAGCAAGCGCATTGATATTCAAAATGCGGTATGCAGAAAGTCAGAATCGTGCGACAGTATCAAGGTTACATAGGGTTTCTCTCTATCAATTCATATGGGCTTACTTGTGGCTAGAACAAATTGGCGACAGGCAATTTGGTTCGTTTAAAAGTGACATCAGTCCACATCTTTTTCTGCCGTTATATTACGAACAACAGCTGTTTGCTTCTGGTGGCTTTATTGTATTAAAGGACCTTTCTACTAATACCAGATACAGTCTGTTTCCATCTCACTAATGTGTGACCACTGGTCACACAGCCTTTATATGTAATCATTGTAAATCTTTTCTGCATAAAACTGTAGTGTACACTTATTTACTTGTCCTCTAGTGAGATGTTCATAGGAGACTTATATGATTAGTCGTTTTCATGACACCCTGTTAATGAACGCAACTGTCCTAGTCGATTGTTGGCTAGGCTTTAAGGTAAACTACCTTCGTATTCAAAAGGTAACAGCTGATTACAGCATACTAAGTTTTCTCCTTCTTGGTGGAAAACGTGTGGGTTGATTTTACACTGAAATAAGATCAAAATCCAGTTCGATACTATCCTACTTGTAACAGTTTCGTGTATGTCGTTCTGCCTTCTGAAGGTTTTGTTCACGTTAATCTAGTCGTAGTCTAGACTACCATACTTGATGTATCACAATGCCTAGTTGCTGGCTGCATTCTGGATGACTTGATATCATCGCCACAATCGATTTCCACAGGCGTATTTTACTCGCCAGAAGTAATAAGGAAATCGTCTAACGGTATTACCATCATATAATCTGTCAATTATTTGAAAGTACGACTGAATAAAGTTTTGTGCTTGGATGTGACAAAACATTATACTTCCTGTAGTAACGTTTAGTAATAGATCTATTTGATCCCTCAAGCTATACTTATCTGGTATAAAAAAAGTATCCAGTCTGACATATTAGCTAACCTCTGCTTGGTAAATACCCACTCAAAATAGCTCTGAATATATGGATCAATCATTTTGTAGAACATAGGGTTGTATAGCGACTTAGGAACTGAATCCATTCTTCAGACTTGTAGAAGCTGAATTCATTGTCGAGAATTATATATTCCTTTGGGTGTCATTGTGTCGTTTTACTCATACTTTTTGTTTCTGTCCAGTTATGATGCGGACAGATGAGATTCTAGTCGGTAGGTCTGAAGGTTTTTAGTTAGCACTTTACCCCCAACCCCCTTTTTGTGAAGCTGTGGCTCATTTGGTTAGGTAGTTAGCTTTCGACTAGTCGAACACCGCTCCACCTACCGAGGTTTGGCCAGTCAAGTAGTATCATCAACCTACAAAAAATGGATGTGGCTCACTGTCTACTGCAACAACATGCAAAAAGCTTGAGTGAGTTTCGATTTTTTCGAGATTACATTTTTTTATTCTGAGACCCTCTTACCAATAACAACCTAAAAAGGAAGTCATGCTCTACTAACTTCGCTTTTTGTGCTGCGAATTGATAAAGCTGTTACATGTTGGTTAGAAGGCAAATTGATATCAAACTTCCCAAATCAAAAAGGAGAATACTTAAGGCTGTAAGCGACCAGTTAATTGACCCATCTACCGCTACTGGAATTATCATGCTAGTGAATGTGAAATTTCTTTTATGAACGGGAAATCCTCAATAATTTATAAAGAAAGGAGTGACGCCAAAGAAAATTTTTTCACCGATTTCATTTGATAAATTTACATGGTATTAATTGTTAGTATTGGAAACAAATAACAGTCTGTTATTTTCGGTAGAGTCCTTTCAATGATAGAGTGCCCAAGAGTAGAATAAAAAGATAGAATGTGACCAATACTGTGGCCATGGCTAGTGAGTTCATGTGATGCTTCAAAACACAGATCGCGTTAGAGATTACGGATTACCAGTCATTCGGTTTGTGAGAATACTTGCTAAAAAGTTAGTCACTTTTGGGTTAAGAAATATCACCAGCGTTAAATGGTTGTATGTATCTTACTCTCAAAAAGGTTGAAGACCCGATTTATTCGTCTCATTCTCAATGAAACGTATTCAGTGTCATATGTACTCTGTTCTTGGATTTTGAATGGATGCACTCTGGAACTTGAGAAATTACATCTTTCGAGCTGATTCATCTGGGGAATCGCAGTCGGCTTTCCCGTCCGACAAAAATGATCACTTTAAAGGAACTTCAGTTCTGCCAGGTGATTCCTACGGTAGGACTCAAGAAATTAAGAATATTCGCAAACCCCATTATCTGCATCTGTCTTTTCAATTTTAGGTAAATCTATTATTCGTGATCAAATCGTGTCTGCACTTTCGCAACACTCCCTACGCTGCTGTTGGTTGCTGACATTATATAAGGCTGTGTACGATATTCACTTATGGAAAAAGAACATCGTGATATTATTAGGAAGCTACGCGTTTATTTTGTGAAGAATATTACTAATTTAGAAGAGATCCTTGATTTACTTGAATCAACAATGATTATTACAGAAAATCAGCGACATTCAGTACTTTGTGGAACAACAGTTGCTGAAAAAATACGTAAATTTCTAGATGTCATAGTTAGATGTGGTCCGCTAGCATATAGCAAGTTCAAAGATGCCCTTCTAGAAACCAATCAGAAAGATATATATGAAGTAATGAACAAGGCAGAGGAAAAGGATTTTCCGACCACGAAAGAAGGTTCAGCAAAAGGTTCATTTGACCAAAGAAATGATAATATTATGATCCCAGACAGAGTCAGCTCACATCCCTTAACACCTTACACTGTAACTTCTTCCCCACATGGTTACGTCCTCATAATAAATATAGAACAATATACATGCGAGTCTGGAGTACCTAGTCGCCATGGTTCATCACAAGATGCAACCAAACTTCAGCGACTTTTCGAAGACTTCCATTATAGTGTTGCTGTCGTTAAAAACCCTGAAGGTGAAAAGCTGAAGAGAATAGTACAAGAATTCACCAGCAAATCAGAGCATAGTAATGTCCATGCTGGAGTTCTTATCATCCTCGCGCATGGGTTGGAACATCATATAATAGCCAGCGATGGTGTTTATGTTAGCATTGATGAACTAGTTAGTTGTTTCACTAACAAAGGGTGTCCTCTGTTGGCTGGAAAACCCAAACTTATACTCATACAAGCTTGTCGAGGTGAAGAACGCAGTCACAGTGGTCTCGTGAGAGGTGACTTCTCAGACTCTTTGTTGCCGAATTCTTGTGAAATTTCACTAGATCCTAGTTCTTGGTTATCGCTGCCACATATGAGTGACTGTGTAATCGTGTATTCCACCTTACCTGGATTTGTATCTTGGAGATCAGAGACGGAGGGTAGTTGGTATGTCAAAGTGTTTGTGGACGTAGTTACGCTGCATGGTCACAGACTTCATATTCTTGAACTTTTAACGGAAGTTAACAACAGACTTGTTTTAGAGGCACCAGAGTGTGGCATCAAACAAATATCACAACCAGTGACAACACTCACGAAGCCTTTTTACTTATCCACTCTGAAAAGCTGATTATGTACATAATGTTTTGCTACTGTTAATAAAATGTGTGCTGAACTGCTACGATGAAGTTTACTTTCTCGCTGCTAGTTTTCCATGTAATACCATACTGGGATGCTAGTTTTGTCTTGCGTGAACGTGGTATAAGAACGTATTTGTAGTATGAGCAAAGAACTTGATTCCCTTTTTATTATCGAAGTAGATATCATCATAAGTTCATATTTTCAAATAGATGTACTACTAAAACTTCTGCTTTTATGGTTAAATCAACCCACTTCCGAAAGCACTTAATATTCAACTTCATAGCGCTAGTATTCCTATGCACCTTTCTCTCACATACTCAGTGAACAACGATCGGAAGAAATTGAAGTCAGAGGGACTCGCACGTTTTGTTTGAAAACTGTATTCAACCATCCTTGTGCGATAGTGATATTCTATAGTGTTTCAGCTGCTGGCTTATATCTTGTGCAGTAATTCGTACTCCGGAATATTAAAGTTTTATCTCCCACTGATATAATTAGAGGATATACGATATCGCTATTGAAAGACTAGTATAAATAACTAACAGGGTTTAATTAGGATACTGGCTTGCGTGTAAACGTCTTCAAACGATTTATTACTGAAAGATGTAACAATAAATAAGTTCGCAGAGGTGTACATTCGTTCAAATTATCAATGTAAGCAAAATCAATGGTGTGCTAAGTCTATGGAGAGAAGTCAGCATATATAAATCTTAAGAATATCAACAAGGGTGAGGGCGTTTGCGTCATAATATTTTGTAACTAACCGTCCCTCCTAGGACTTTCATTTGAATAACGGCGAGTGGAATTATGTTTAACTCGTAAAGTCAAATGATCTCCGATATTTTCGTAACAGTCAATTATTCACGTAGCACCCCGACGTCATAGTTACCCTAAGTTTGTGTATAACAAATATGCTTCAGAAAATTGCAGAAAGTAATCGAATCTTATGCAATGTGTGGAAACATCCACAACTTTATCGACCTACGTCTAGTTAAATGCGTAGAGTCTTTACTAAAGATCACTTCATCCTTGAACTGTAACCAACGAGAGTAAAAAAGGATGAACAACGTATTGCTGAGATTAGTTACCAAAGTTTATTTGTTCATGTGGAGTTTTCTGGCTTCAGCTGTATATTTGTTAAAGTGAGTGGGGAAGATATGTGTTTCATTTGTTTTTCAAGGCTTATTAATAAAAGTTAGGAAGAGAAACACTTCTTCCAGATGCTGTACCCATAATCTCAAGATCCCCTATCGCTGATTTTTCGGCAGGTGATAAACATTTTAACCAGTAAGAGGTGAATGTGATGCCCATAGTATTTCGTACTTCCTCACATAAGCTATCCATACAAAAAGCCGCCAGCGTGTTAGTTGGCACAGCCGGTTCGCATACTACTACTGAATAACACTCCTATTTGCTAATAGTAAGTCTATCAAAGCTTTATCACCGATTTATCCAAGTATTTCCAAGCCGGACAGAACATTCTCGATCTGACTCGTTTATACAGATTTCGTCAAACACACTTAGACGCCCTTTTGATTACCATATTGGTCAAAGATCTGGAAACCCACTAAGTGCAACACAACAGCAGATATTTTAAAATTTCATATTTAAGATCATGCATAAATTACAAAGAAAATCCTGAAAAAAACTATGTACAACTTTCTGGTGAGGGATTTACATGTAGTAGGAATAAACTTTGAAACTAGTACTGTACACGGGCCATTAATTCCGAAAATGTTATGGGATGCCAGCCACCATCACTGGGATTAAATATATAGCTGACATTGCGGTCAAAAAATACTTGTAGTGATTCTAATCGATATACTTGTTGCCCTTCAAACATTCTGTTCGAAATAGGATGGAATAGCAAGCCACGCTGTGCTGCCACTTGTTCAACCTGTTTACGCAACGTTGCTGGAGGAGGAGCGATCAATGGTGTTGTGGAACCGAAAACTGATGGTGGAACGCTGGATGAACCTGCAGAATATCTTGTTACATCTGAAGGGCTCTGCTTTGAAATCGAAGGTTCCTAAATAAAAACAGCATATTACCGGAACAAATTGTTTGGGTTAGGAAGATTAAAATCGACAGTACTTTACCACTATATATATATATATATATATATATATATATATATATATATATATATATAAAGAAACTTAGGCACGGTAGCTTTGTGAACCAGCCACTCACCTGACCATTTTGTAGAGCAAAATTTGGAATCTCGTGGAAGTTAGAAATTCGTTAAAGTTTCCGGCCATATATTTAGGAAATACCGGTATGTCTTAATGCCATTGGTTAGAGTTATCTTTAATACACTGATAAAACAGGAACTCTTCTGCTCATGTAAAATCCATGAAACCTCTGCACTGACAATCCTTTTTAAAGCTGTTTGAAGCATTCTAACCCAGTTTCACTTATTGAAGCCTGAGCAACTAAGCATTATCATCAGCCCTCACACAATCAATTAATCATAATCAAAGTGTGGTACCTTATAATAAATCTGTAGCATGAGAGCTGCTACATCACGGCAAATAAAGAAATACTATGCAACGGTTTCGATGAAGGTAAGTCATGTATATCAGCAACTTTCTATCAATTAGTCTTGATTTTCTTGCGGACATCGACTTGAAAGTCAGAGTTACCCCACGCGGCGGGAATCAATAATCGGATTCTTCGTGGACTGAAATGACACCTGAGTCTGACGACCATTAGTTTTTTTTTACAACCTAGCTTAACTTTGACTAACATAGTTCGTCGGAGTACATGGTAATCCAACAAACGTCTCAAATACTTCTGTAATTTAAGGTTAACAACTTCATTAACTGACTTACCTATTTTTCAAAAGACTATGCGTTTAACCGCTACATCTCTCACGTCATGGTCCGGAACAATGGTGCAGAAACACGTTTTGGAACATCTGGAGCCTTATTGTGTTCTCCACCATCAGCGACCACATTTTAAAGCAATAGCGTAGGACAGCGAACTATTGCACAGTATGATAATCCTCTGATATGTAGTTGAACATTGCACAAGTTGGCAAAACGCAATCGACTCTCAAAAAATAGGCATGTAACGCTATCGTGCAAAAGACAGACAAAATCAACGTAGAACCTCGCACACATAAGTGCATCGGTCCAAGTAGCCACAGTAGTATACAAAGAACAAGTGGATAGAAAGAGTGATATCAAAGTAGATAAAGTTGTGTAAGGAAATAAATAATTTGAAGATAAAGTTTAGTGCGAATATTCAAGCTATAGAAAACGTCAAAGAGTGAATACATCGTGACCGATTTTCAGCCATGTCACCAAGAGACCTTGACCACTGTTTCTTCTTGTCTCGGGTACTCCAGCCAAATACTTTAAACTTCTCTACACGACTCAGGTTGATTCAGAGACTTTATGTCTTGTTGTCACATTTTAGTGTGGTCATCTTGAGCCTTCTTCCAACTTAATTCAGATTTTTTTAGCATCGCAAGACGGTGGCTAGGAAAGCTCATTACAGCTTCAAGCCACCTCAGTTACTGAAGGTTCACAACCTTGATGATTGATCCTCCTAACCTACATTTTTTCGCCTAACTTCTACACTCCTCGCACAGTGATTCCACTATACGTGAGCAATGGGACAAATACACAATCAAAAACTTGTAATATCTCCAACTCTTAACGGCCATGTCTCACAAACGCATAGCAGGAGAGAACGAACTGCAGCGCAGTATACTCATCCTTCAATAGCTGGTCGGATATCTCGCCAGCCAGCGCCATAGATGAAGCACGTTGGCGAATGCCGAAACAAGACTTCGGTATCCGAAATGAGACTTTGTCAGCAACTAATTAATTTTGATTGATGCAACTTCTCCAGCAGATGAAGGGATCAATGTATTCTGCCGCTTTTCTCATCCTTACACTGGAAGTAGGTGCAGACCAGTCCTGAAGTACCACCTTATATTTTACAGGTACAAAACGCATGCCAAACATACTCAGATTTATGCTGAACGCGTTCAGCAGACCCTGCATTGCGTCAGCGTCTTTACCTAGCAGGACTATCGTCTGCCTACCCCGCATCAACCAGACGCCATCCAAAGAGCAGATCAACCCCTCTTAAGTCAGACGTACCTATGGTTATGCCCATTAGTACATCTATAACGAAATTGAACAGAAACAGTGACAGTGAACATCTTTAGTGGACTCCACTAGTGGTCAGCGAATTCAGATGCCAACTTCCGATAGACCCTAACACAAGTGCTCGGGTTCCAGTACAGAGTTCCGATTGACGTAGCATACCTACTCAATACTCCCTTCATAGCCAGATACTGCCACAACACTTCACGGTTGACAGAGTGAAATGAGACCTTCAGGTCAAGAAATATGGCAAGTGACGGCCACCCGTAAGTATGTATGTGCCACAGAACCTATCGTAGGGTAGAATTATGGTTGATGCACCCTTGTCCAAGTCCGAGATCTCCCTGGTTTTCTCGAGCTCCAGTTAAGCGTCGGATAACTGTAGATCCAAAGATCTTGGGCACAATGTTACTGAGACAGATTCCCTTTTGGTTGTCACGAGATTTCTCTCGCTACATACAGAACGGGATGATAAGTGAAGTACACCAGTCTAACGGCACTACTGATTCCCATATGCTGCTCAGTACTTCCGCTACTCTAACCATCAAATTCCAGCCTCCTTTTAAAACGTTGGGTGGTAAAACACCAGGTCCTACTGCCTTGGATTCTTTTAGCCTTCCCTACTTCGACGAGAGCTGGAGGCTCGATATCGACATCCGATTCGGGTTCAGGCTGATGATGAACAACTGGAGCGTTGCTGTGGATCAGCTGAACTGTGCTTCGGAGTGTTCCATTAAACGTTCTAGCCACCTGTCCTCGGAAGTTACCAGCGTTTCATCCTTATTGGTGAATAACCACACTGACATTGTGTATACATATCTCAGACATATAGCATATACCCATGTCTCGAGATTTCAAATGCATAGGGTTTGAACTTTGAAAGCAGCGTAGTTTTAGAAGAGTACGAATAGTGTTTTGTTGGCTTGAATAGTCAGCAATGGTTGCAGAGTGAGAGGCTGAGCAAGGTGTAAGAGGTTTAATGTTGATAACAGATACTGAATGCAAAGGAGCAGACGGAGGTAAAGAGGATAGGTTATGTTTGATTGGATTTCGCATCCCACCAAAAGTGTACTTCTGTTTGACAATTCCAAGGACCCCACACTATGGAAGTTGATTCTGCAGGTATCCGAAGGAGTAAAAGACTTGTGTGACCACAAAGTTCATGAAACATCTGCTTGAAGCTTATCACGACCATCCAATAAAGCACTGTTGGTTTGCGATTCGGTTGTTTCAACACCGAATAAGAAAAACGCATAACGCCGGTACTTGAAGACCATGGGGTAGAGAGGAGTGTGCTATTTTGAGGGCCAACACTTTCGAGCCTTCCCTTCCCATAAGGAAGTCAGCATCAATGTTGCCCTGCTGGTCATCCAAGGGATACATCTACTGCTGTCACATCCCCAGCCAGCAGTACGACTGAGCCCTTGTACTCCTATCATAGTGTAGAAATTTACACTATAACGACAGCTGTTTTTTGTCAAATCACTGTCCAACAGACCTTTTTGGTATGGATGGACCTTGGGGGAAGAAGCGTTCCAGCTAGTGTAGCTTGTTGAGTCATTGTGATATCCAAGCCTGACCAACATGTCAGTGCAGAAGCTATCTATTATTATTTTCTCCATTATACTTTTTGTGAATTACTTGTACTACCCAAAACCTTGTAACGTTTAACTAAGAGTAAATTAAACTGATCAGCACTGAAATAGATCAACAAAGTAAAACCTCAAAATTGGTTAACCTTAACTGACAGCACTGTCCTTAAACCTATGTATGGAAACATAACGAATGTGTGAAATATTTACTAAATAACTTACTTGAGGCGGCAAACCCCGCATAGACCGTTCCATCATTGCCAATGCTTTCGTCAGAGCATCTTTTACACTTGCATATTCCATACACTCGGGTGGTAACTGACCTTTCCAACCAGCGTACCAACGACCAACTTCTTGGTAGATTTGACCGGCTGCATTGTGATCACCACGTTGCCTAGCTTCTACACCTTGACTCAACCAATTCGAAAGAACAGTTAGCCAACGAGACCAAAAATGATGTTCCAGTAAATTTACAAGTACAGCGGGTCCGATTAAATCTGCCCAACGCATTACCCAGTTCCAAGGATCCATATTTTGCTTGGCTGGATTGAGCTGAGTGGTTTTAAACAGAAAATATTAGAGTGGAAAACCGAAACATAAAAAGCTAGCCACAAGAAATATGACTAAATTATTGCAAAATGTTAGAAATATCTAACATGCAACATGAGCAGGATTTCGGCATTATGTTAGAGTACAATCGACAAGCTGCTTTTTATGTATCACACAGTTAAAACCCTTTGTATACTGATGACCCTGATATGATGATTATGAGTAGTACATCCTGCTTTAAACATCAGCAAGTAACACTGTAGTGAAATTATCTAATAATAATCACTTCATTCCAAACAGTTTTAATCCATTTGAAATTCTCAGTACTTAATACTGCAACAAAAGTGCACGCTTTTACATTTCAAATAGTGTTAATCATAGCAGTTTAAATTGAGTAAGTGGTATTAGTAACTATGACAACTATACATGGATCGTAGGAATATTAAAAAGACTCGTTATTTACTGTAACGAAGTTAAAACACTTTCTTTCTTTACATATTATGCATTTTAGATAAGGCACGCTTAATTCTTGCGTTCAAAATTATTTGTCCCTTGGGTTTCTAGTGGAACATAGGGCTTCAGTAGCACGTCGCCATTTCACTCTGTTCTCTGCAGTCTTTTCAACCTGCCTCCAAGACTGCCCACAAGCTTTCATTTCTTTCTCACACCATCTCCGTGACAACCTTGGACGCCCGACATGTCGTTTCCCATGCGGGTGCCACTCGAGAACCTGGTATGTGATGTCCCCAGCCAGTCTTCTCAGCGTACGCCCAATCTATCTCCACTTTGTTCTGCATATTTGTTGGGCAACGGGCTCTTGGTTGGTTCGTCCCCAGAGCTCCTTGTTCCTTATTCTCATTATTCTGACCATCTGATCTTCAGTAACGAGCATAAACAGCTGTGGATGAATGTCTGTAGTTTGTTGGAAATCCCTTTCGTGGCGTGTCAAGTTTCTGAACCATATAGAAGCACTGACTTCACTGAATTAGCGTTGAAGATGTTGATGTTGTTCACGCTTTATACTGAGTGCAGTAGATCTCCACACTGGTTTCAGGTTAATGAAGGCTTGTCTTACTTTTCCGATCCTGGCTCCTTTGACGTCCGCATCTCCGCCGCCGGTAGTGAAACGATGCTGCCTAGGTAGGTGAAGGAGACTACTTCCTTGAGCTTTCTTCCGTTCATGGCGATAGGTGCTTGCTGTTGTTGTCAGTTGAGTATCTGCATCACCTCTGTCTTCTCTACACTCACTTGAAGCCCCGTCTTCGCTACGTCACCTCTTCTGCCAACTTGTCGGGTTTTGTCTGTAGATCTTTGAGTTTGTGTGACAAGACACTAGACATAAATCGTCACCGGCGAAATCCAAATCTTCTAAAGTCTTTCCATCGGTCGAGCCAGCGTATGCCCATCTTCTCACTCCTCGCTGTTTGCTGCATGATCCCGTCCACCACAGTCAGGAAGATCATCGGTGACAGTAAAAAGCCCTGTTTTACTCCTGTTCAAATTTCAAAGGCGTCACTGAGCTCTTCATCGTGAATCATTTGGCATGTGGCGTCTTCATACAGCTGTTGAATGAGGTTGATAAAGGTTTGTGGCACTGAAACCGTAGTGTAGAAGCAGCTGCCTGCCAAATTACTTTTCGGTCGACGCTGTCGAAGGCCTTTCCTAAATCGATGATGTTGAGGTAGCGAGTTGGCTGCCATTCTATGCTCTGTTCTATAATGGTGCGCAGCGTAGCGTTCCGAATTAATTCGCACACGATTTGTACTTCTTGAAGCCAGCCAGTCTGCTCCGGTCGTAACTTTCAATGCAGAGCATTTTTATTCTCTCCAGGATGGTGCGAAATAATATTTGAGTGGTCAACCTGTCTTTCCGTTGTTTCTCCCCTCTCTATGGTAACTAAGTTTCCATCACTACCTCTCATTGGTTTCGTCTGTGTTGATCTCCTCCCTCCCAGATAGTAACCTGGTTGTTTGATAGTGTTGTCAGGTCTCTCCTACCCGCAGCCTGTTTTGCTCCACTTGCCAGTGTGTCGTAGAAGTGTCTTTTGCCTTTGCGTGCACTCTTCTTCACTTCTTCATCCAGTGAGATGTTTTATATAGCTTGTGTTCAGTTCCCCTTTTCGTTGTTCATCCCTGCACTGCACTGGTCCATCTTCTGTTTCACCCTCTTCCTCTCCTCTATCGGCTTCCATGTATCCATCGAGATACATTCCTCGTCCTGTTTCTTCTTCCTTCCCAACACGGTTGTGCAGGTTTCCTTCCACATCTCTTCCAGAGAGTTCCAGCGTTCTTCTATGCAGGTTTCCTCGGTGATGTTGTCTAACTTCTGCCATATTTTCCTGATGGCTGACGTGAAGATGCCCTTCGCAGTTTCTCCCTTCAGTTCAGTTTCTGTTCTGGGTGTTGAACTTGAGATGTGGTCTATCAACAGCTTCTTCTTCGAAGGATTCCAACTTCATTTTGAAGGTAGGTTCCTTGCACTAGACAGTGAGTGGTGTGAACCTACATCTGCTCCTCTTCTCCATCTTGCCTCCAGTAGGCTGGCTGCGTCTCCACTATCCTCACATTGAGATGAAGTCGATCTGATTTTAGTGTAGTGTGTCCTGGTGTCTGGTGAAATCAAATCCATGTCGCTTTGTGAATATCCTTGTGTGTACACACTGCCTCCGATCACCAAATCATTACCGGTGCAGAAGTCTGCAGAGAGTTCTCCATTCTCGTTCATTTACCCGAGCGCTTCTCGACACATGGTTAGTTCTGTTCCTGTGTTGTTCGCTCACAGTTTGGCATTCATGTCGTCCGTTAAAATTTTGATGTCGCCAACTGGAGTCTTGTCTATTACTGATTGCAGTTGTCTATAGAACTCCTCCTTCTTCTCTTGATCTGCATTATTTATAGGTGTATAGCGTAGCGTTGAATGATTGTGACCTTCCTTCCTTTTGAGTTGAACCTTGCTGTCATGATCTGGAAGAGATTGGTTCTCACTGCATGAGAGCCTTCGATGGTGTTGAGGACATCATGATAGCCACTCCGTGAGTGTGCTCGTGGTTGTCGTCTGGGTGGCAATATTGGAGTAGATTATTGATTCTGCAGTTGACAGTTGAGAGAGTCGACTTCCATTCCATCTGCTTTCGCAGATTCCCAGCCTAGCACTTCTATGCCATACCTTCTCATCTCTTTGGCAATCTGGGCAGCCTTGCTAGGTTCATACATGGTGCGGACATTCCATTTCCCCAATCTTACTTTCGCTTTCATCGAGAGAAGACACATCGGTCAATTGGCTGGGATGAACAACGAAAAGGGGAACTGAACACAAGCTATATAAAACATCTCACTGGATGAAGAAGTGAAGAAGAGTGCACGCAAAGGCAAAAGACACTTCTACGACACACTGGCAAGTGGAGCAAAACAGGCTGCGGGTAGGAGAGACCTGACAACACTATCAAATAACCAGGTTATTATCTGGGAGGGAAGAGATCAACACAGATGAAACCAATGAGAGGTAGTGATGGAAACTTAGTTACCATAGAGAGGGGAGAAACAACGGAAACGATGGATTGACTACTTCAAAAAGCTCTTGAATCGACCACAACTATCACCTGCACTTCGTCCAGGAATACAACACGCAGCCACAGAACTACCAGTGAAGAAAAATCCTCCAACAAAAGTCGAAGTCCTGAACGCCATAAAGCTACTGAAGTGCAGGAAAGCAGCAGGATCAGATGGAATCCCGCCAGAAGCTTTGAGAAGAGACGCAGGGACAACAGGGGACATCCTCACACCACTATTTCAGAAGGTCTGGACGGAAGGGAAGGTACCTGCAGATTGGAGGTAGGGCTATCTTGTCAAACTCCCGAAGGGCGACCTAAGTCTTTGCAAGAACTGGCGCGGAATCACACTCCTCTCCAACCCAAGCAAAATATTAGGCCGCATCATCCTAGAGGGACTAAAAATGCTCTGCATTGAAAATTACGACCGGAGCAGACTGGCTGGCTTCAAGAAGTACAAATCATATGCGAATCAATTCGGAACGCTACGCTGCGCACCATTATAGAACAGAGCATAGAATGGCAGCCAACTCGCTACCTCAACATCATCGATTTAGGAAAGACCTTCGACAGGAGTAAAAGAAGATTGTCTGCTATCACCCATGATTATCGTGATTGTGGTCGACTGAATCATGCAGTAAACTGTGAGGAGCGAGAAGAGGGAGATACGTTGGGCCGAGGAAAAGAGCCTAGAAGATTTGGATTTTGCCGACGATGATTAATGTCTGATGTCCACAAACTCGAAGATCTACGGGCAGCAACCAATTAGTTGGCAGAAGAGGCAGGGCAGCGAAGACGGCACTTCCTTCAGGTGAACGTAGAGAAGACAGAGGTTATGAAGGTACCCAAACAACAACAACAAGCACCGATCACCATCCATGGGTGAAACCTAAAGGAAGTAGTCTTTTTCATCTATCTAGGCAGCACCGTTTCAACTACAAGTGGCACAGATGAGGACGTCAAAGCAGCTAGGATCGGAAAAGCAAGACAGGCGTTCATTAACCTGCACCAGTGCGGAGATCTGCACTCAGCATAAAGAACAAGATCCGGATTTTCAATACCAACGTCAAGTCAGTGCTCCTATTTGGTTCAGAAACTTGGCGCGTTACGAAAGGGATTTCCAACAAACTACAGACATTCATCAACAACTGCCTGAGCTGGCTCGTTACTGAAGCTCAGATGGCCAGAAAGAATAAGCAACAAGGAACTCTGGCTGGCTGGCAACGAACCAACCAAGAACACATCAACAAATATACAGAAGAAAGTGGAGTTGGATTCAGCATACAGTTAGAAGGCTGACTGGGGACATCACGCGTCAGGCCAGGTCGTCGAATGGAACTCGTATGGGAAACGATGAGTTGGGCGTCCGGGGGTGATACGGAGGAGACCGTGTGAAGAAGAAATGACAGCTTCTGGGCTGTCGTGGGGCCAGGTCCAAAAGTTTGCAGAGAACAGAGTGCACTGGAGACGTGGTACTGAAGCCCTATGTTCCACTAGGAACCCAAGGGACAACTAATAAATACTCATCTTGTGCACTTTTAAGGATGTAGCAGAGCTATGCATCAAAATGTCTGTTCGGCAAAGAAAGGAAGGTAACCATTTTTTTTAAAGCCAGAAAATAAGAAATTGATCGTTTATAATGTTTGTCTAATGATGGTTAATGATGGCTTAATGATGCTGATTTTACTTGATCAGTGTATTATTGAGCCTGATGGCATTAATATTCATACTATCTGGATGGAAAATATCAGTTAGGAACCCAAGAGACAAATAATAATAATAAATTTGCCCAAATGATTAGGACGATATATAACACAAATGCAAGCCATTTTGTCGTTGGAGAGGTTAAAGCATACGTAGTTGGAGATGGACCAATTTATATTACTAGATGTTACGACTACCCCCCCCCCCACACACACACACACACACGTATACCACCATCACCACACTTCTTGGAAACACATCGGTCTTATCGAAATGACTTGAAAAGATTTAGAGAAACCAAATAATTATCCTACAGATTATGAAGCCAAGTTTCCTGCGGAGTTATTTTACATCCATGTTACGATAAATATTTGTGGGAAAGAGTAACTGAAGGTAATCAGCTTTTTGAGAGAAGACCTAGAGCTTGTGCTAGTTATTTCCGGTATAGTTAATTGGTCCATAATTGTACGCTTGAGCGCCCGTTGCCATCCATCATGGTGCTTTCTCTTGGTTTTTCTTTCAACTTGTAGAGTAATAGATTGAAGTGATTTCAAAAATCCATGAGAGCGTATAAATTACGACTAAAAGACTCAACCGAATGACTAAAACAATGTAATGAGGAGAAATTTGATACAATATGTTTCATAAGAAAATTAGACAGCCCAACGTTCAAGGAGGCCACTTACTAAGCAACCCGCCAACATCCTTAGGCTACAAATAATTTTCATCGTTTCAACATGCAGCGTAGTTATGCTTCAACGTCCTACCTTCATAAAAAGAAACAGTATTACGATTCCCCTACTAAGAATGACAGGAGTAGACAGCTCATTACACATCAGCATTGTTTTCGCCATCTTAACCTGAAGTAATATAATAAGCAAATTATCAAACTATTGCTCGAAATACTATTCATTTCAATGAAGACAGTATGATTACCGAAAAGTGCATTGTTTTACCTAAGCAGACTGCACATCGATCATGCAACTGCAAGATAACTTGTTGGATAACATATATTAGTTATAATTCAAAAATTTTGAAAGGTAAGCAGTATGAAAGTGTTGGCTAGCCTTACATTTTTCACCTACTATCTGTAACCTGCGTATTCCAAGCTTGATCTGATAGGTGACTATGCACATGATCACATTTTGAATAATCAACAAAAATAAGTGATCCAAAGTAAAAACTACAAACAGTATCATATTGCAACTCGAGATGGATGCCTACGTTCTGACTAGACATACACTTTGTATATTTTAAACAATCTTGTTAGTTTACATGACGTTTAGGTACAGCAATCCAAATAAAAGCTAAGAAATTTGAAAGTGTGAATAGATTTCGTAAGGCTTGTGTTGATCAATCCAAGTAGAAAATACCAATTTTGAAACGATATCAAAACATAAAGACCAACAGACAAAAACACCCACTTGGAACTGTTGTAGTGCCAAAGATAACTTTGGTACCACATGGCGACTAAGGAAAGCCGCCATAGATGTTACTGGGAAAATGGTTCGCCACGGCAGGAGAACTGATCGGGCGGATGCATCGCTAGGGTGCCAGTTGGTGAGACAGTTTCCTAACTTTTGAAGAACCACATCGTGTACACAAGAAAGACGTTCAATCCCACCGAACCAGGGTAACCAAGGATGTAACCAAATGTGAACAGGTATAGTATCCGTCAAAGGGTTCCATGATGAAACAGCATCCTAAAAGTAAAATTTATCATGGTATGCGAACTTCATGGATAGTGGACAGTTATAATGTTAATGTCTTGGAGCAATAGAAAAGCGATTATGTTTGCAGGATAGATTTAATTACAATAAATATTGAGACTAATACACATATATGCATTTCAAACGGGAATTAAACAAGCAACAATACTTTAATTTAGTTTGGGTTCATAAAATTCCCACAGATAAATTTTACTTGTTAACAAGACATATATTTTCAGGCAGAAATCCACTGCATAGTCTGTGTATGGCATAAACTTTTACCTTTGAAATCCGTAAAAAACTAATCCAACAAGACAGCCCTTCAAAAACTCTCACATAGGCGTTGGTAGAGCCAATTTTTCTCTTCAAATACTCTCATATGGTAAAGCATTTATTTATGGTTTCTATTCAACAAAACTAGTTTGATAAACTTTTCTCTGCAGCTACCATCTACTATATATTCAGAATTGGACATATTAATATAAGGGCACTATGATAGATTTTTTATGTCATATAGCATACAGTGTCAAAGTTTAATTCCCTGGATGACATTCCGAGCAGAATTTAATGCTCATATTCATATCACTATGATATGAGCTATAAATTTTGTTCGGGACGTCATCCAATGAATTAAACTGTCACTGTGTGCTATATCAAATAAACAATCTAATATGGATTCAAAATTGGAGCTGAATCAATCATTACCTGCAACTTTGGGAGAATCAGCTGATCAAGTATTCTGCGCTGCAACATGTCAACTGGTAATAAGGGTTGCCAAGCTTCTAAAACTTCCAATAAAGGTTCGCAGTCTCGAGGATTCCATTCATTAACTATAGTGCGACGTATAGCACTTAGCCAGCTTGTTTCGAGTACAACATCAAATGCACATGAATTTTGGAAAAAGTCTCTCCAACGAGTTAGTAAATCAAGACAGAAAGTTGGATCCTGAGATAGCAAAGAGTGTAAGAAACCGTGTCAAACAACAAGCAATCAGATTTATACGATAACTTTAAGCCAAAAAACAAGATCCAATGACAGCTTTATAAACTATTATCATAAGGAATTTGCTAATGACCGAATGAAATTGTCAGAGTAGGAAATAATTGCACTTAAAAGCTAACATAGAAGGTTTATGGAATATCTAACAAGAATGAAACGCGAAATTGCATTCAATGGACGCTGCGGAAAGTGGAAATCTTAAATTCTGAGAACTTCGACTTGCTTCTGTAAAGCATGGCTACTGTCGCCTTTATGAGATGACTTTTCAAACAACGAATATTGTATTGCAAGTTACACGAAAACCAGTAACGACCAGAATAGTAGCAACAAAATATCGTTGAGTTTCTGAATGCCCCAAATCTCAGAATAACATATCGTAATCACCCTCTAATATGGTCCAACGATGAAGGATAAGTTGCCAAGACTGAATAGTTCAGTGTGCGTCAACCAAATTACCTGCTCCTGAGAAGCTAGGTATGTAGGCTGGTCGTCTACACCTATTTTTCGCCGCATTCGAGAACATCTCCCAATATGGCTTGGTAAAGGGTAAAGAAGATCAATTATTATTATTATTATTATTATTATTATTATTATTATTATTATTATTAGTCCCTTGGGTTCCTAGTGGAACATAGGGCTTCAGTAGCACGTCTCCAGTGACCTCTGTTCTCTGAGATCTCTTGAACCTGGTTCCACGACAGCCCAGAAGCTCTCATTTCCTCCTCGCACGATCTCCTCCATGTCACCCTCACCTCGGACGTCCAACTCGTCGCTTCCCATGGGGATTCCACTGGAAGGCCTGACGCGTGATGTCCTCAGTCAGCCTTCTCAGTGCATGGCCAATCCATCTCCACTTCCTCCTGCATATTTGTTGACTGATAGGTTCTTGGTTGGTTCGTTCCCAGAGCTCCTTGTTGCTTATTCTTTCTGGCCATCTGATCTTCAGTAGCGAGCGTAGGCAGTTGTTGATGAATGTCTGTAGTTTATTGGAAATCCCTTTCGTGACGCGCCAAGTCTCTGAACCATACAGAAGCACTGACTTGACGTTGGTGTTGAAAATCCGTATCTTGCTCCGCATGCTGAGTGCAGAAGATCTCAACACTGGTTTCAGGCTAATGAACGCCTGTCTTGCTTTTCCGATTCTCACTTTGACATCCTCGTCCGTCCAGCCTGTGGTTGAAACAGTGCTTCCTAGATAAGTGAAGGAGGTTACTTCCTTTAAGTTTCTCCCGTTGACGGTGATTGGAGTTTGTTGTTGTTGTTGTTGATGGTGGTGGTGCGGTATCTTCATCACTTCTGTCTTCTCTATATTCACCTGAAGTCCCGTCTTGGCTGCCTCTTCTGTCAACTTGTTAGTTTTTGCCTGCAGATCTTCAAGTTTATGTGACATTAGGCATAAGTCATCGGCGAAATCCAAGTCCTCTAGGTTCTTTTCCGCAGTCCAGTGTATCCCCCTCTTCTCGCTGCCTACTGTTTGCTGCATGATCCAGTCCACCACAATCAGGAATATCATGGGGGATAGTAGGCAACCTTGTTTCACTCCTGTCTTCACTTCAAAAGCATCACTGAGCTTCCCATTGTGAATTACTTGGCATGTGGCATCTTCATATAGTTGTTGAATGAGGCGGAAAGAAGATCAATGAACTCATCTATTTTGCATACATTTTTTGGTCGATACTGGACATTCAGCCTCGAATACCTCATCCAATAGTAGTCACAAGATCCAACCAAACCTTGAGAAACGTTTACGTCTCCACCTACTTACTGTATGTTGCAGAAGCCTTGTCAGTTTGTTAAATCTCCTCTACCATAGCCCTAACGTGATTAACTAATAAAGCATCTCAATGGCTTGAACACTGATTAGTCTCATGTCAAGCTGCCTCATATGTCTCCAGTTTTTTTAATTCATTTCAAATTCTCTTACTTTGCTTCACAGTATTATGAATGTTTCCGTTTCATTTACAATGCTTGATTATCACTCTTATAACACAAACTCAATTTGTTACCTACTGGTATCATGTTCCCCTTAAATAAACAAATAACACTTACTTACATATGTTCCCATTTATTCTGCATATTTTGCAAAATTTTACCCTACTAACAGGAAGACGTTTGAATACAACTCACTATCGTTACATCTTGTTAGAAAAAGACTACAAATTATATATATATACGATTTTTTTCTAAAATAAATTAGTTGCAAAGGATTTCCTTCGCTGAACTGCTAGGTCTATGATTTAATACGAGGTTTTCCAATCTACAGGTGAATTATCCTCATTACTGTTAACGTCCTATACTATATGTTGAAGCTTTGCTTTGAATCCCCAATCCTCATGTTAAAAAAGTGTTTAGCTAGCTATGTAGATGAACTGTGAAAAGCAACAGGTCACCACTCAGAATATTTCGACATTTATCATTTACAGCCATAATAACTCATTACTTACGAAAATGCTCAGTTTACAGGTTACCAATCTGATGGCTGAATAATTACATGAATGATTTTAAGATAAACTTCGTTTTCCCAATAACAGTTACATACCATCTCTTCGCTGTACTACAGCAACTTAATCTGGTACGTGTTTATGTACTAGGCTATAAGCCACGATTGTTGTGTGAGGGCTTACGGTTGCCCAGGTTGAAGGAGGTGGAGTGGGATTTGAACCTGGAAGTTGAATTCCTAAGCCAGTGGGGAACAGCTCCATCTTCTAGCTACGATGCTTCACTTCATATATGATGCCAAAATTCTCAGAGAATTTCAGTCTGAGAAACAAAAGAATGCTTGCTACCCAAATGGATCTGAAAACCATAAATAACACTTTACCAACTTTCTACGACTGAGGAAATTACTACCTTAAGGAAAGAATAAATTAAGAGCAAAGAAGAAGAAAACACAACACATGAAGGTACGATTTCGATTTGGCATGTCATCATCCACATTGCTGATAAGACATAGTTTTTGAAAAAGTATAAAATATTGATCTCTGGCAAGGAAGGGGTTCTTTAGCAATTTTTAAAAAACATAAAGAAATGACCGAAATTTATGTTGAATAATCTCCCAAAAGTAAACATATTCTTATTATTCGTATTAACAAGCATTAAGTAACCTCCATGAATCTAACCACAATTATAAAATTTGCGTAAAATGGTTAAGAGGTGAACTGATAAAGTTTTACGGTAAATTTATCGTCCCACATAAGCTTTTGTTTTCAAAATGCTGGAAATTGGGGAAATTTACATCTGAGTATTTCAGACATGACAACTCGGACTAGTTTTTAGGCAACGTAAACACTGTATACCCCCAAACACATTAACAGATTCTACTAATCTTAGAGTTAAATACAGGTAAAAAGTAATACATCTGATTACGTTCACTGCTACAATCACTTAAAAGCCACTGACGTTAGGGAAATGCTTGCTTCAGAGATAGACTGTATTAATGCGACAGATCAAAATCTATCAAAATGATACAGGTGGTAGTCGTCCGATTTACCGCTAAATCTCAGATTTTTAATTCCTCCTTATTCAATTGTTTTCTCCTTACTTCTTATTCTTGTTGCTTCCGTAGTATTTCAATTTTTACGTTGTTGCGTAGCTTGGTATTTTGAGCTGGAGCACTTCCTTTGTTTTTGAGAAAACAGAAAAGCTGCTCGGAAATGGGCGAATTCTCCAGGTCGGAGAGCTTTCACTCAAGAGCAGCTTTTCTGCTCACACGAAAGTTTACGGTGGAACATCTTGCCAGTGTTAGATACAGACCAGTCATCAAATTTCCTGCTGGATGGAAGATTGCACAACAAAGTGGCGGAGAAGTGGTGTGGATAGTGATGTTTAGAGGCATACAACAGATTAACCTAGTAAAACAAAGTAATTACAACTCAACAACAAATATCGGAACCAATCATTGAAGTAGATATGATGAACAAATTGATAGCAACCATCAACATAACAACTAAAACCAAAGGCGAAAGAAGGAGGCAGAAGTTGAATGATAAACTACTTGACCTTTTATATCTAACAAAGAAGGAATTAAAACATGAATAGCTGGTGAATCTTTCATAACGCTCACCATCTCCAATAGAATACGATTTGCTTCAGAAAGGATCGCATCACTGGAAATACGGGCAAACTTGATTTCTGCGCTTCTTTGGAGTCTACGTTGAAAACCTCAGGAGTAAATGCTGAGCAACAACAGAAACTACATCAATCAATTGTACCTCTAGTGAAAATCAACACCTATTAAGCACAAAAGAAAGAGGTGGACTGAAGAATGAGCAAAGCTTTTCCGGCTATACCCAGCTCACAGCTCCAAATCTAATAGAGTTGATCGATCTATGTCTCGCGATCTATTCAAAATTCAATGGGAAGATCTTCAAACAAACAAAAGGGACGCCGATGGGATCACCAATATCAGGACTGATTGCTGAAACCGTGATGGAGCGGCTGGAACCAATAGTCACCCCTCTCATCAAGCCAGAAAATTGGATCCGGTACGTTGACGACATATTCGTAATTCCCAAGGGAGATGAAATAGAAAACAAATTCAAACTAATCAACTAAACATTTGAAGGAATAAACTTCGCAAAGGAGGAGGAATCCAAGCGTAAAGTTCCATTCCTAGATGTCCTCGTCAGCAGAAAGCACGATGAGACTTTATAAATCCAAGTATACGGCAAAGCCACTCAAACACTGATCAAATTTTGAACTACGACAACAATCATCCTACAGTCCATAAGAAATGTTGAGTACAAACATTATTTTGAAGGGCCGAAACACATTGCAGCATAGAAACACTACAGAAAGCCGGAGAAAAGCACACGTACAAGTGTTCAAAGCCAATGATTATCCACTAAACTTCATCAAAAAGTGATTATCAAGGCAGGGTAATCGAGTCAAATCAATAGGCGCGTTACGTCACCCTATATAAAAAATATCTCGGAAACAGTCAACCGATTGCTTTATCCGTTCGGAGGCGGAATAGTCAACAGACAAACGAAATGACTACATAGCATGTTGGTATACCAAAGGATCCGTTGCTATAACAAGATAGGACAAATTTAACCTATAAAATCAGCTGCAAAAATAGTTCACAACGCTATGTTCGCCAGTCTAGCAGTCGGATTATTCAAAGAATTCATGAACACCAACTAGAAGTGACATGATACTGCCTCCTTGGTTTCAACACATCTAAACGATCACGGTCCTAAATTTGACTGGGAGAATCTGGAAATCTTCCAAAGACCAGGTTCGAAAGCTGAAAGAGAATTTCTAGAGACATGGCATTCAAACGAAAAGTAAATCAACAGACACACGGACATAGACCCAATCTATAATTTACTCAGAAAGAAAAATAGCTATCCAAAAGCAAATCGACCAAACAAATCAATAAGGATGCAGAGTATAACAGTGACAGACGTTACAATTTCACTCCAACAAAGATTATCCACCAGTGTGACTGGAAGAAACTTGAGGTCAAAGAGGTCCAGGTGTAGTAAAAATATCTTCTCTAACTTACAACTGGACAACAATCAAGGTCAATAAAAGCATTATCTCAAGGTTCAAGGATGGAATATGCTACACTTCCTTATGAAGTCAATACTGAAGATGTCACCAAGCCGGGCGATGAAAGGTTCACAACAAAATATCTGAGTTCAGAGAAGGACAAATCAGCATGAGACGTACAAGTTCTCCAATCGAACAAAAAAGATATCTTCCCTCTTAATTATCCTGACTCAGATAGAGCAGTTTTCACACGAATTTATTAAACATCCCTGACCTTAAATCAATACGCATGTGAATAGAGAACTATTTCCATAATTCCACCACTAAAAGGTTTACGTAAAACCGAGTGTAGAAACAAAAATATAAATGAAGTCACGAATACCTGGAGAGGATTCCATTTAGAAAGTGAATTATCCAACATCGGGCGAGCAATTGATGCCATAAGGATAGGCATTTCAACTAAGTCTTTACATTCTTCTCGTATAAGTGACATCCAAGATGAAATACTATCTGACGTTAAGTTCGTAACAGAATCTGAATGAAGGGAAACTTCACTTTCGAACTTCTTTATTAAGTTGAGAGCTTTTTCTAGTTGATTTACTTCAAATTCTTCCTGTTCAACCGTCTAAGAATCCAAAAATAACAGAAAATCGTGATTACGCTCCAAGCTTCATACTTATGCATAAAAATCCAAAAATACTTAACTTAAGAAGCTTTCTGTCAAAAAAAGATGACAAAAATATTTGGATACTTCACATACAAGTAGTGTTTTGAAGGCGGTTTATTATTTTCACAATGTAAGACTACTCGTTTCACAGAAAGACAGAATTAAATAAAAGAGCATTTTACTTTCGTATCGCCATGAGATAAGAGGATATAAATGCATCTGTTAGCAGTTCAAGTAAACTTAAATCCCTGGTGGTCACAGTTTTACCAGCACCGATAAAGAAATGAATATTAACTTAATCCCAGAAAACCCGACTGAATGTTATGCTGCTCAACTGATGTGAAGTAAGAATGCTCGGTATGTGCTCAGCAACGCGCTTAGTTCGAATAGCCTGTATTAAGTGATGAGGCCATAAAAGTGACAGACAGGTGAGACATTGTGTCGAGAAACACAGGAAACCATTATTTAGTTAACTCATTTTACAACACTATCTTCAGTGGTTTAGACACATCCTATTAATGTAATCTATACAATCTTCATATCCAATAAAATTTGTTAGCGCTGTAACATGTAGAAGGGGAAATAACCACGTCGATATTTATGACGTAGGTCTCCTGGAGGTTAATGGACTCACTGAGATTTAATTATATAAACTTCTAATTATAAGCTATGGGATAAAATACAAACACACTGCCGCCCTAACTACAACTCAAATAATTCAACAGCAACACACTTCAGCTTAAAATGTGATCAGACAAGTTACAAAACTAAAACAAAGACAAAAAGTTTGGCGAACGAAGTGAGACGAAATTTTTCATGGTTTTCTTTTTTAACGTTTTACTATCACTATTACTTTCCCTGGTGTTTCTTCACAGGCAGTTTCGTGACATTCACATTATTTTGTGTCAAGCATCTTCTAGTGCTACAAATACGACACGTTTGTATTTAAATAATAAATGAAAAACTCGAATAGCGTTTAACAGCTTGCCTGGGATTGCACCATTTGACAACTTTCGAATCGGTTCGATATAAGGTTCCAGTGATTACGGTAACATCAATCACAGAAAGAACATCAATGAAATCCACTTGGTTTCATTTATTTAAAAATATAAAAAGTAGACAAAAGTAACAGGTTAAAAGTAATCATTGACTTATCAATGAGATCGGCCAAAGGAGGACAGTAGAGGTAAGTACAAGTATCATCTACAGAAATTTGTCAGCGAAATCACAGACAAAAATCAACTTAAAATCTTACTCAAAAATACACAAGCGTAAGTTGTCAGTAATACTGCGTTGTAAGCAGAGGGAACGACAGGAGGTACCTCGTGCAGAACTTTACAAACAGTCGAGAAATTCCAACACTTCGTCTTCAAGCTACAACCCCGACCACAGATCAACACCGGTCCTCTAAGTAAATGACATGTTGAGGTTGGGAAGGTAGCAAGCAACAGTTGCAGAAGCCTTTTAGATTAGCCTAGTGTTAGGATTGGCACAGTTCCGTACTAGTCCAGTTTTGCGGTCTATGTTTAATTTCTGCCAACAGGAGTCAGAGTCGTATTGTTGGTACAGGGGGGTTCCATAGCAGGCGCTGTCTACAGGTGAAAAATAGTACCGTGTTGATACTCTCTTGTCCATGAAAAACAGGGTTAGAAAATATCAGCCCCAAAAATTACAGAACTTCATCTTGTCTGAGGTATTTCGATGCAGACGTTATACGTTCAATTTGTTCAGTGGCGGTAGAGCAATCAAATCTCAATCCAAAAGCTATTGAAAACGTCGTGCATGACCGGTCCTTAACTTCTCATTGGGCGACCATTTCTAACTATTCTAGCTAGCAAAACACTAATCATTCTCTTCTAAATCCACGCTCCGAGTATTATAATCCAGCTTTCAAGGTTCAAACCTTACGCAAAATATGACGACAGGTATCTTTTGCAAAAACTCTGGAATCTTGAGCCATGGATGTGTTTTACTTCCAAAATATATAAACAGCACATAAGTGCAGTTACTCACTTAACCTCGTATGAATAAGGTGGTGCATCTTCAAAATCCACTTCACGAGTCTCTGGAAATTCAATGGTTAGCTAGCTTTCATGGAGTAGCTGGTGTAGGTATAACATTAAGCTCTTGAGTAGAAAGCGCAGTTGTCGACTGGACACCAGTCAACAGCCATCTGTGTGCTATCCCACTGAACAGATTTGTAAGAGGTGAGTCGTGAGACTTGTCGATGTTATTCGTTTTCTCCGCCTACACATCATTCAAGGTTGTTCACTCGAGCTTATACAGCCATGTAAATGGTAATGGAGAGTTAGCATCTGAAGTAACGAGAACGGCTAGTGTTCTCCAGAGATACCCGCTATCACTATTGCTGTCTAACATTTTCATAGATATACTAATGGGTATAACCCTAAATACCATCGAATTAAAAAGTAATGGACTGCTACCAGGAGGGTACTCGGTTGACTTGGAGTGCGTAGATCAAATAGGCGATAATTCTAACCTATGTGACCTCTGGTGTCGGCGAGACATCCGACTTCTTAAAACAGGACCAGTATACTGTGCGACAGTACGCTGCGTTCTGTTGTACAGCTATGATATGACTATTGCATGTAGAAGATTTGAAGAGATCACTGGATTTTGACCACAGATGTCTTTGCGTCACTGGGTTTTTTTTTTTTTGAATCTCCGCGTAATGTTGAGGTAAGGTGTAGCGTAGTAAGCAAGGTGGTTAAGTCAACCGAGTTGCAAAGATTCATCGATGGAGAAACCTTGGACATGTGTTGCGCATGACGATCCACCACCTACTCTAAAGTGCAATATTAATCGAAGCAGGATTGTGTTGGAAATAGGTTAAGTATGCCTAATCCAAATCCTGGAGTCAGTTCACGAAGTTTCTTACTGTCGGTTTGAGTCATGTGTATAGATATGGACTGTTCAGCCTTGGGTCATAGAGATAACAGGAATCAAAGATTGGAGATCCTTAGTGACATGGCTGAAAATCAGTCACAGTGGCGCAGATGTATACAGATATATACACCCCGAAGCCTCGGATATTTTTATCAACCGTTACCCATTTATTTCATTTGTTCCTATAAACATTTGTGTATCTCACTCCGGCATGTTATCAAGTAAGCATAATGTAGCACTCTAGATTAAAAATATAATAAATGAAAAGATTAATTAAAATTACGCTCAAAATTATTCATTTCACATATTGTTTAGTGGAATAATGACCATTAACTTCAGTCCCGTTATATAAAGCTTACACAGCAACATGCCAGATACCGACAGTGATTTCTGTGCTATTATGTATTGATCTATCTGTTTATCCTCTCTCACCCGACAACGTCCAGCAAAAGACATTAGCGGAAGTAGAAAACAATATACTCTTCTTGATATAAGAGCACTGCATTGAATATCTTCACCAGATTTATAGATATCGACAGCAGGTTAAGATGCTAATATACGTACAAGTTGCTTTTTTTCATGAACCTATTGAAAATGATATTCCTAATTCCTTATTTTTGTTTTCATATTTCCCAGCGATTAAAAAATAAGATTGTTTTTAATGACGTTCTCTATTACGACCTAATAGCTTCACCAGAATTTCCAATATCCAAGCGGGTAACTCAACTTACAAGTGGTAGAAAAAGGGTACTAAAAATAGGTAGTGTTAATTGTTTTTAGTAAAAATCAACTTTCGCACGTAAACACATCATTGTCTTTCTGATCACGTGCCGGTTGGTTGTTCAAGTTAGTGGCGGGGGATTGAAGTTTAAGCTGTTTAATTCCCTCAGCCTATATTATATGTTATGAGACTTACCTAATAATTTTTAAAAACTTTGTGAACTATGTAACCCTTTTGATGGTATAGCATGTGGAGTATTTATAACTGAAATCTAAAGTTTCATGAATTCTACTGGATTTCTACGAAGTAAAATGAAAGTATTTTATTTTATAAAGTCAGATTAAGAACGTAGGGCAAATTCTATCTTGGATAAAACCAAGGTATGTATGTAATGTATTTGAATTTTCTAGAACACTCTAATACATCTTTTGAGCACCCTGCTCATCCGAGGTGCGTGACGTGTTTGAGAACTCTTGTTAAAAACCAACCTCGTTCTACTTTTCATTCATTTGGATAAACAAATGAATCTTTCCTGGACAAACAGAAACCGAGATAAATGCTGTAATCCTACACGTAGTAATTTGGAGTACCATATAAGATACAAAACACTCAAATTCCCAACTGGTGATCGAAAAGTTCCTGTTAACGTGTCACTCAACTGCAGTCTCACCTAACGCCACCTGACAAGAAAGAGTGCGAATTGTGAGATTCGGCTTTGATAATTTATACACATTTATTCATCACCTTTTACGATGATGGTTCAAAGGTACATGAAATTCCTGTCATACACCGAAAGTGACTTTAAATAAAGGGAAAATAAACATGCCTTTGTTAATTTTCGATTTCGTGCTCCAAACCAACTGCACGATCTTCTTCGAATCTAGCGGCACGATCAAGTTTTCTAATTTCATCTTCAGCAGATCGCATAATCAGTGCAAAATTATGCCGGAGTGCAGGACAATCAAAAAATGTCCCCTCTATTCGCTTCTCGATCCGATTACCATCAGCATCTGGACCTTCTTCATCTGAAAGCGTAGAGCTATCGCCTGGTCTTTTGCGCTTTTGCACAACGCGAGATAAGGCAGCTTCATAGCCAGAATATACTTTTTGTTCTTTGCTTGTCATGTCAATTACTTTGACTTTGGATAGTGCACTGAATAAAGAATGGGATAATTACGAAAGGATTCAATAGAGAACTATGTGGTACAAGGTTCAGCAGCTATGAAATTGACATCTAACAAAAATACGTCTTTCATCACAGAGGAACGATATATTTCAGAACACATTATTGTACTTTAATAATTTACTGAGAAAGTCAAAATGAATTTTCCCTACCTATTAGTTCACAAAGACTTTGTAAGATATGTGCATAAAACTTTGTCTGAAGAACAGAAAAAGTATTTATTAGTGAAGCAAATGCTCAAGTACCTACATGAAGTGTCTACAGTTAAATCCCTTGAAGTTTCTACCCTGTTGAGGAAAATAATATAAAAAGCTTAAACAATTTACTATAGGAAGCACCAATTACCCGTAAATATTCACAAGAAAAAGGAAATAATGTACTTTTACTCGGTAACTAGGTTGATGTATTGCAGTTTTTGACCATATACTGATCGACTGTAAAGAAATTAACAACTAATTGACTGCCCAAACTAATGAGGTACAATTGCATTTAGTATATACAAAATCAGCTCAATATGTTATACGTTATGTTTATTGTCAGAGTTAACATGTGACAGAAAACTAAATCCACAACAGAGAGGGTGAATTGAAATCTTACATCGAGAGCTTGGAAGATAAAACAAGTAGTGCCAGGAGGTTCAACCATAACGTGGTACCTTAACAGTAGAATCTTGGCAATCTATCAGCGAATAATTCAATGCTCGCTTATCTGTTACATATAAAACACAGTAAAGTAGTACTATCTATTGAATAAGGTTTCACTTAGTCGTTCAGTCAATATCAAAAAAAGACCCGACGGTCGAAGCTGATAAACCTCGAATTAACACATCACAAGGCAATATGACGGCAAATACAGAAATGGAAATAACCCATACTTGACTGGTTTGTATAGGAAGGAATGATTTTGAAGCAGTTTCAATAACGGACTGACATTGGCCGGACAACCAGCAGTGCCCAGTCAAGATCCTGTGAAGTCGAAACACTTGTCCGTCTTAGGTTTTCAATTCATATATAACTTAGTTAACAAGAGTCAACTGTTTCAACTTAGACATCTAGCTTTTCAGTCCTCTGCAAGCAACTTAAAGACTAAATTATTTTAAGCAATAAACATGGAAGGATCATCTAATGAACAAAGTTTGTTTATGTGTTAGTTTGTAGGGTTAATTGACACTAACGTTTCCAAAATCCTTTTTCTGATGAAGGATATAAGGAAAAGCTCTATCATAACCGTGCATATAATAACATGCAACCATACAACAAGATTGGACGACACGGCAGTCCTTAAAAATAAATTAATTGGAAAGACATGGGTTGGTGAACGGATATTTTTTGATTTAATTAGCTACTAAAACTTGCAGCAGAAATGTCTCCGCACATATGTAAGTTATCTGGAAAATTCTATATCTTTCCTAAGAAAACTACTGTGATTATAAAAACCAAATCTCACAACTTACAGGTTTCTTGATAAGACCACGCATGTTGTCAATAGTAATAGTGATAATAATAATAAATAATAATGGCGACGAAATAGTTAAGAGTTTGGCTACAACGTTTCAGGTCCGTCAGATTGAGTGTTTCATTACTTTAAAAACAATCCACTGTTGTATTCGTCATTAAAACCTTTTGCATAGTGTGCATGATAATCATTGGTGTATAAATGTGCTATAAGTAGTGTGTAAGTAGTGGCTCTCATTGTACTTCACGAGCTCCCAGAAACCAGTGAGGAATTGGTCTGCGAGGAGTAGGCTCGGTATCAATGACACGGCGGATGAAATGATGACATGTTTACACTGCCAAATACTCGAACACCGACACCCGTACTCCAAGCCAAAGAAAGTTGTGTTTCTTGATATTACGGCTGCCATCAATTCCATTCTAGTTTGTTCACTACATATGTCACACAGTGAAACAGTATTATCTACTGGATAACGTTCCGGACAAAATCTACAGTCTATATTCAGGTATTGCCTTATCAATCATTAATTTGTATCTCTTGGCACCCGTATTTTACGAAGTTCGTGTTCTAGTATTAGTAGAAATAATAAATAATATGGATAGTCAATTCGGTTTGAAAAACTTTCCGGTACGTATTAACTGTTGCACTGAACGACACATCTAACAAAATATCAAAATTAATGCAAAATTATGTTCGCACTACAACTTCCGACACTGGCTAAAAGCTAGATGTACTGACTTGGCTATAAAATATAAAATATGACTTGAGTGTATGTAGACATTGGCAGACACAGCTGCAACAACCTCCTCTCTTAATTAAATAAGATGACGATAATAATGAAATTCTGAAAATACGCGGAAGTTACTCCATGCACTAAAAAGAGGATAATGACCCATATTTAAGCTAATACACTGTCAGCAAATGACAAAAACAAACAATCCTATGACTTATCCCGGTAGTCAATAATCTGATCACAACATATACTAATCGACTTTGAATAATGAGATTAACACAGTAGTTTGCTTAATACTTGAGCTAGTTCAACACCATTTCGACTGTTTTGCAAATACCTGAGTGTTTGTAACGATAGATGCACTTTACAAAGCACATCACTAATAAACAATAATTTCGTCATCTTACAGTCATGAAGACAAAACGCCGCTTATACAGCTACTAACACTGCTTTATGCTTGTCTAAATGAATAGCTGGACAATATCATAAGTATGGATAATAGTCAAGTATATGAACACAGATACCTGGTTGAATTGCATTATTCTATTATATACAAACAGAAAACTCCTACCTGTTTTCAAGGAATATTCCATGTCGCTTCACAGCAGCTGCAGGGGTCGCAGGACAAAGATCTGCAACGAGTTCTTCGGCAGTTTTATACTCATACACAGGTTTTACTAACTGATTACGTTGCGTCCCTGGTTTCTTTTTATAACGTGGTCCACCTATACGAAATACAAAAAAAGGAAGGAATTAAGATGAAACTGGCACACATTAAAATAGTTTTTTTCGTCTAACTACGCCTACGATGCAATATCTCTTTAGATACTTAATTTTCAAGATATCGACGTTCCGCAAGGTTTCAACTGCAAATATAAGCCTGCTGTAATTACCGCAGTTTATCCTAGCGAAGAGCCAACATTGAAATGACAATAGTTTAAGCAGTCGAATAAAATGCCTTATTTTTTGAAAAAAGCCGAACGTGAATTAAAGATAAAGGACAACTATAAAACACTCAAAATATTCCACCTTTTTTATGAACTATACTTCTCGTTGGAAAGGAAGAGTGATTTCTATTCTAGTAACACAAAAAATTAAGAGTGAAGGTTTAATAACATGATTATATTTACTAAAAAACTGTATCACTGTGTACTATATCGTCTAGGCTACTCCAATATTGAATTATACAACAATGCAGCCCACGAATTCTATACTTACATTATTGATTGTATATTTACCTTCAGATTTTGCCTTACCGATCAGTACCAATTCCAACCACTGCAAGATCTTCAAAATTAATGTAACAGATGGATCAAATAGCTATAAAATATCACGGAATGGAATTGGTAGAAAAATGAGGTGTTTTTGAAGCACCTGCTTGAAGGCTTACCACGCTTTGGTTCGCATACAGAAAAAAATCAACGTAGAACCTTGCACACAAGCATACCAGTTCAAGTTGTTACACTTCAAAGTAGTATACAAAGAACAAGTGAATAGAAAAGGATATCAAAGTAAATGGAATAGTATTAGAGAATAAAACATTTGAAGACTAGGTTAGTGAGAATATTCAAGCTTTAGATGTCAAAGAGTGAATAAATCTTTATTGTGACCCATTTTAGGCCATGTTAAAAAGAGCCCCCAACCACTGATTCCTGTCGTCTCGGGTACCCCAGCCAGGTAGCCTACATCTCCCTACACGGTTGAAATCAACTCTGAGACACCATGCACTGGTGCCACGCTTTGGTCTGACCACTTTGAGCCTTCCTCCAACTTAGTCCAACTTCCCCTAGCAAGGCACGTCGAAGTTTGCGGTGACTTTAAATGCGCAGTATGTGTTCAAGCCCCCTTAGTTGATGAAGGTTCATAGCCACCACTAAACAAATTACACAGAAATAAAACTTGAGGCTATATCAAAGTACCTATTCAAGAAGCCCCCGTATGACAACGTATAGTAATGTAATCAACCGGGAACCACAAGCGTTATTATATAATAATGTGCATGACAATTTACTTTGTAATAGTGATAGGTACGTCACAACTAATAAGTAAAGTCCCAGTGAAACGGACAAAAACTCCTCATTGTTATATAAGTGTAAGGCATTCACCCTCATTCAGAGACCTAAAAAATATTCAACCAAAAATTTTCGCGATGAAAACAACATCTTCCAAAGGAGGATATGATTCTCTGCCAGTAACGAGAATTGGGAGTCGACATATATGATAAAAACAAGAAGAAAACGCCAGATGTTAAGATAAAATGTTCTGCAATGGTTGGCATACAAATTTGAGGGCGAGATGAAGGATGTGCTGATCATAATAGAATTGACTGAATTATTTCAACTACGATGTCTAAGCGTCAACCTCAAGTATTCTAGAAACCTAACTAAATGTTACAGGTACTATGCAACATGATTGCAATCAGTAGGCTTCTGTTGCCTGTGTAAAAGAGCGAACAGGATTAACATGAAGCATAGGATAACTGTTTACCGATCCAAGCTTAACAAAAGTATCTTATAATGAAGTCATTAACAGTGAATACGAAGAAATGATAACAGCCGCATTGAAACTCAAGGAAAAAAGGAGAAAATTGAAGCATAAGTTTCATGATTATGAATGTAAGATGTGCAGTCATGTGAACCTTTACGACTGGTTTGAAATCATGTCACTTTTAGTCACCAACAAGTGAGTTCGACTATCAAGCTGATCCCAGTATGTAAGCTTCCAGTGTCCCCTAGAACTTAAAGTCCGATACTAGTGAAATTATTACCATAATTTCCTCTAGTGTGTCATGATAAGTGCTTTAATAACCTCAGTTAGTGCACCTTCCTACTCTGGCTCCACCATACACTGACCATATTGGTTAGGATCACAATGACAAGAGGTAATATCTATAGCATCATTTGGTTTTGCCTACTGACCTTAAGTGAATAACAAATCAACCCCAAAATCTTCAGTACAAAAACAATGCTACTGGTTTAAAATGCTATGCTTGCCAGCACAAAACTGCTGAAAACAAAAAAGTAGACAGTATATACACAAACAGTGCAACAGTGTTGATTTAGGATAGTATTGAAATATACTACTCAGTAAACTACTCACTCTGTTCTCAGTTTCGCCAGCCAGATCAAGGTGATCTAAACACTATACACAGCTGTTTTACCCGTTTTGGAACAAGACCATCAGCGGTATACATGGACAAATTCAGCTCACAAAGCTTCAATTGTGGAAAACGCAATACCTACACCATGCAATCCACGTGAGACAGCTACCCAATGAGTCTCCAGACAATCGTGAAGTGGATTTTCCATATGTTCCACATTGTTCAGGTGAGGCCATATGAATAACCACACTTATATGCTGCGTAAATCTTTCGGAAATAAAAGGCACTTATATGGCTCCAGATTCCAGAGTTTTTGCAAGAGATGCATATCGTCATATTTTACATAGAGTTCAAACCTTGAAATCTCCACTGTAGCATTGGCAGCATGGTCTTTAGGTGGCAGCGGATGGGTTTATGGATAGACTCAAAATGCGCAAATAATCTAAAACTCTCAAAAAACCGCATTTGACCGACCTCAAGCAGGTGTTTTATGGGCACAGCCATCATGCACTACTATTATTTACCACATCTCTTCCAGTCACCATGAAGTAACTTTCCACAGTGCGGGCTGCCAGAAAGCACCAACTTTCCCAACGACCATAATATTTCTTTCATACCACTATCAACCTTTAACATCTTTGCCTTTTAATTTTTCCTCACTTAAACTAGTCAATATCCGCACGTATCCTTTAGTAATCTGACGCTCTGTAGCTCTGAATAACGATACGAGTTCACGAAATGGTATACCCTCGTCCCTTTCAACTATGCTTTAAACTACATATTCGAGCTTTCAATGCCCGAACCCTCCACCAAATTGGCTAACAAGCTTTGCTATCCAAAGCTCTGGAGTCTTGAGCCGTGGGCATTTGCTGTATTTGTGGAATGTGCATACGAGATCCAGGTACTGTTATCCCCTTAATCTCATCCGGCCGATGTAGTGAATCTCCAATATTCACTTTAGCGGCCAGCGATCTTGCAGGTTTAGGTACAGCATTAAGTCCTATGGCAAACAGCAGCCCATGCCCTTTTCCACTGAACGGTACAATGAAGACTAAGAAGAACAGTAAAACGTGTCGGTGTCTACTTGCACTCTTTGCTTACGCACCGACTGACCAGCTCGCATCAAGCTGACATATAGAGCGTTTATCTAACACAATTGTGCTCAGAAAACCGTTTATTACGGGCGCATACGAACCCAAGACGTTAGACAAAATATCACCTGACTTTTTGTCCGCTGAAGGCTTCTAAATGATGGACTTAAGCAGACCCAACTACTACGAGTTATCACTGGAGGTTGCTGGGACACTGCCGCTCCTTCTTAAATACGTGTTTGCACAGTGATCGTGTGTGTATCTGAGGTTAAATGTACGCAGAAAAAATGCAGCAACGATTTAATGAGAAGCGCAGCTCAACGGTGAGACTACTTAGGTTGCTCTTAGCGAAAAACCGATTAAACAGTTATCGTAAAACAGGAAGACTTTCCTCATCCTGTAAAAGCTAAGTACCACTTCCAGTCCGCTGTAAAAACAGGGTTAAGAACCGTAACTGGATCTCGGGAAGAAGTCAGGAAAGGTTAGGGGAACTCAGCTGCTTCTTCTGAATCAATGGATGCGCGTGAAAGCAGTCCTGTAGGATCCGAGCACAATGAAGAGCAGACACAACTCAAATGTAGACTGATAAAAAGACTACGCAATGACTACGAGCAGTGGCTGGTGACGAAAGTGGAATTTATGAATATGATATTAGCATTAGGCAATACTTATCAGCTAGTAATTCCTATAATGAATACTGCCACAAGAAGACAACCAGAATGTTGAGCAGAACACTACGAAGCATAGCTCAATAAAGTTACGACAACGCTTTAGTTGCCCACCATTCAGCTTGGACCTGAATGCGATGTAGATGTTAGCCTTCAAAATATCCTACACGTTGAGAAGGCTGTTTCAAAACTGAAACTAAACAGAGGAGTATGACCTGACGATTTTTCATACGAAGTTTCTAAGGATGAAGGATTAGTCACATCAGGTTGGACTAGATGGTTGACCATTCCCATTCATATAAAATCAGTTTTCTTGTGACAGCACAGAGGAATCCGTTTAATTGGTATCGTCTTTAAGATCTCTATGTCCATATTATAACGACGCTTAACTGGATTCCATAACAAAGTGGGGAACACCAGGTGGGTTTCATAACTGGCTGAGAGCAGGTCGACTAGACCACCACCTTTCGTCAGGTTTAGAAAAAAGCATACTTATCAGCATCCGACAGCTGTCATATTTTCTGACCTGAAGTTGGTATATGACTTCTTTAACCAAGATGTTATGGTAATGTTTGTCTGGATGGGGAGTACTAGGATACATCACGCTATTCAAGGTTATTTACACGATCTCATGCAGCCATGTAAGGGCCGGTGGAAGATTGTCACTTGAAGTAGCAACAATTAATGGTGTCCTCCACAGACACTCGCTATCACCACTTCTGTTTAACGTCTTTATAGATTTAATGTGCATAATCCTAGGTAGCATTAACTTCATAGGGAATGACCAAGTGGTAGGAGGGCAGCTGGTTGACTTGGAGTACACAAACGATATTGTTCCGTTAGGTAATGACGCTGACAATGCAAACTTCTGAACGGCTAGAACAGAAACCTGAATGTTCGACACGCTCTGTACCTGTAAAATGCAAAACGATCTACACGAGCTTCCAGTTCAAGGATAAGGAGTTAAGTGATAGAATGCGTTGACCAATTTACTCGCTCACGAGGTTGTATTAGTTCAAATGAGTTGGCTGTTAACGAAATTTCAAGTAGCGCACAAAAACCTCATTTGGCACTTTTCAACTTAAAACATCTCTCGTACCGGAAAGGAATCCCACTACCTATTAAAGTATGAGTATACTACGCTGCAGCCAGCTCTTACCTTATTATATTACGGAGACACCATTGTTGAAAGTAGATAAGTGACAGGTTTTAACCACAGAAGTCTTCGTAGTACTGCTCACGTATGAAGCAATCACAATGTGAGCAATGTTGAAGTGAAACGAAGGGTAGTAAACAAGTCAGCTCCTGATTTCGTGGACTTTTATCAACTGAGGTGGCTTGAATATGCTTTGAAAATGCCGATTCACCGCCTACTCCGACGTCGAATTTTAATGAAAGTAGGATTGGGTTGAATGCAGGTTCAAGGTAGTTATACCAAAAAGTTGCATCTACCAAATGAGTTTCTCATGGCTAGCCTTAGGTGTTTATAGAGTAGAGTGCCTGGTTGAGGTTCTCGAGGTAATAGGAACCAGTGATTAGAGACTTTATGATATGGTTGAATTTAGTCACACGGGTGCAAATACATTCACTCCTTGATGTCTTCCAAAATTTGAACATTTTCCCTAACCATAACTTTGGTATTCTTTCTCCCTGCATACACTTGTGCCTACCGTGACATTACTTTCTAACTCTGCATGTTGCTACGGTGTGACAACGTGAACTCATGCACTTCAGTTTGAGGTTCTGCGTTGATTTCTTGTCTATCTGACTAATCTATTCATCTGGAAGAGAACAGTAGCAACGGTATAGGTATGTCAAATATGAATTCTTTGCTTCACTAACACCATATGTCCACTCAAAACTGAATAAAGAATGAGTAGCGAAAAAAAAATTACGATTGATGCGGGTACATACAGGCTACAAGTCTCCGTCTACTAATGAATGCAAAAGAGTAACCTAGTAGGTATTTGCATATGAGGCTACCAGATACAAGCTATGCAAAATCATCTTGCAATCTGCCAGCACGTTAGGTAAAACGAACTCTAACTCCTTACCGAGCGACTGAGCTAGAGTAACAGCTTACCAGTATCCAACAACGCTCAGAGCGAATTACAAAAAAAACTTACTGGAACCTGACTCTTCCACAACAGTCTCATTACCGCGACGGGGAGCAGCAGTCTTCTCTGATCCATAAAACCCGACAGACACTTTCCCCACTCTTTGAACAGCCTGGACTGGGGTAACAATACCTTGACCTTCAGACCCTAGTCCTTTTCCAGGTTCGTAGCCCATTTGTTCTAATAGCTTCATCCCAATGCCTTTTGTATGCCTCTCCAGGCGCCAAAACCAGAAGTTGATGACTTTGCAGCTGCGGCTGCCACTGCTGCGCGGCGGCCAGCACCAACAGATATGTTTGGCTTGTTAAACTTCTGGCGTACACTAGATTCTGGAGAGTCTGAGTCCGAATCATGGCAGGGACGTAAGCTGGAAAGCACGCGTTTATCGTCTTCTTCATCCGAAATGGGATCAGCTTCTTGGGCATCAGTTTCCTTCTGATCAGAACCACTTTCCGCACCTAACTGGAACACAAAAATAAAAAAGCTAATGCTATTTTGTCTGAAAGAGCCTAGGAAGACATATATCAAATAGGACAATAACTCAGGACAGCTGTATTAATTCACTAGACCAACAAGTAGCTAAAGTGGACGATCGTGGAAGTGCAAGCTGAAGAAAGAACGCTGAATACAAAAAAAGCTAACATATGTCTGCATTACAAATAAACCAATTGGCACACTATAGAAACACCACGTCAAAACTGCGTAAACAGATTTTGGCACGAATGCTCAGTGAATGTATGCAGCAAATATCTGATGCAGAAGGATAAGGCAGAGCCGAATTTAGTGGTGTATTTCGGTAGACAATTGGTAGCGTCAAATAAAATCCCAATGTACTCAAAAATAACACGCATATGCATGCAGTAGGTATTAAGCCACCCGTTTAGAGCTAATGGTACTGCTTGATTGCCTACATCAAGGAAAGCGGAGCGCAGTTTGAACCCGTGACCCATTAGTTGGAAGTCGAGTACCTAGACCAAAAGCAGCACGGCTTCACACTATATACACAACAACAATATTTAATTGCTAAGGTGTCATTACAGAAGACCTGAGTGAATAACCAACAGCTATTTGTTATTCCATTTAGTCGACTGAAATACTTTTGACACTGACCAATTGAAACAACTTCGTTACAAAATAAGACGGCGATTTCTAGTGGTGGCAAGTTCATGGGGGAAAACCTAGCATAAGCATTGTGAGACACCGAATATGGCCAGTGTCTTAAGACCTACTCAAACCATAACATTACCTAGAAATTTCAACTGGAATACAGTCATTTTCAACCCGTATTATGTGTATGTACAAATCTATATACATATCAAATGAATTTTGATAACAGGACTGCAGGGAAATGTGAGAGCTAAGTATTTTTAAACTTAAATGTCACAATAACCTTAGCTCGCCAGTTTTACGGACTGTTTACAGGATTCAGGGTCAGAAGTGATCTATCTTGTTGAATTTCATCAACAGTCACCGGCCTGCCTCTTGACATAAATAGACCCTACCTTCAGTCCACCACTGACAAAGGTGATCGGTGTTGAATAATTGGCACCCTTACGCTTGGAACCAGCATCACGTCTTCCAAAACCACTTAGTTCGGTCTCTGAATCAGAATCGTCGGATGCAAAAACCCCATATATTGTCTGCTTCTTCGTCTGCTTTCTTCTTTGTTGAAGAGGATCCATCATATGGGCATAATCAGCATCCGATATTCCAAAGCTCTCCATTTCAGGCGACGACCCCATTCTTGCAAGAATTAACTATGAATTTTGAAACGTCAAATCCACAGTTGCTCAGTTCCAACGTTCACTGACAACAGATTTATTTTTACTTTGAAGCAGTTGAATTTTCGCAAATAAGAATATTCTCTTATAGTAACTGCTGAAGAACTTGACCAACGTATATCCTCGGAACTAATAGAAAAAGGAGAAAAGCGACGCAGGTTGATTTAACCGCGACCTTTGGAATATTCAACATCTTTTAACGAGCTATGGTAAATCATTTCATTTCTTTGCGCTCGCTTCTAGGAATTACGGAACGGTTTTAGGTCTTTGGTCGATTCTAATGCAGCAGGTCTACCTACTCGCCTGCTGTAGCTCTGGTAAGTTCGACGGTCGGTTAGGTGTTGATTAATCAATTTAAATTTGAAAAGACCTTTTCAAAGACGGAATGTCTAACATCCAAACGATTCAAAATGGCTCAGTGGTTGTTGATGGAATATAAGGAGCTTACTCCTAAGTGCGGATAACTACTTCTTGTGATCGTTAAGTGTGCCGATAAAAATCGAGCGAAACGTAGCGGTTAAAACTTGAAAAGTCATTTAGTTCTGAACAAACTCCACACACATCTGAAATGGTTGTCAGACTGGCATTCGAAGGGTTCAGGCGGGGCAGCCTGAGTCGTCTGTGCAGAAAGGGCACTCCAGGGTTTGACAACTCTTAAAAAGTAAAAGTTGTGTCAGATATCTAACCTGTCTATAGATGCTTTCTAACCTGGATTTGGCCTTCTGCAGAGATATAGGAGGGTGATGATCTTGAACTTCAGGTGAGGTGGCAGAATGTATTTAAAGTTTGGTGAAAGTATCCACAAAAATTCATTTCAGGGTTACTAACTGCAAGTTACTAAGACATTGATTTCTGTTGCCGTTGGCATAGAATTTCGGGTCTTGGGGACTGAAGCGCCTGAATACGTCTCCCTCAGCGACGCTTTGCGTTCCGTGCCATTGAGGCCGTGTGCATGATATGCATCATGTTTCCATGTAACACCTCACACTTCTCTAGAATGAGTGGCAGCCCATCACTGACTGTCCAGTTTTGAAGTTGGGTTTAGTCTTCTTTGAGAGAAACACTGTCGCCAGCATCTCCGACTTCTCTCCATGGTTTTCTGCTATCGGCAAAAAGAAGTAGTTCGTAAGAAACCTGTTGAGCCAAGTTACTGATGCACATTAGGAAAAGAAAGCGCCCTAGCACTGAACCCTAGAGACTCCACTCGGTCATTCTGTTCCTTTAGATATAGGGGAACGCACTCGAATTCTGAGTGGACCACTTCGTAGATGTGAAGAAAACCAGTCACTGAGCTGTGGTTTAGTCTCAGTCGACTTTAATTCAACGCCGAAAGTGTATACCAACAAAAGTTCGTAGAGCATATTGTTGCCTGTACGTCAGTTAACAGTGTTTCGCTTACCAGAAAGGTAGTAGCCACATAAATTGAAGGCCAAATCTCTTCCACTCATTTAGGTTTATTGACAGATGTTGTTGATTTAGACGGCAGTGGTAATAACATCTGCGATATGCATCTGATCCCAATGAGTGCGTCCATAAAACCTGCATCAGCCAGATACAATAACGCTGTTAAGCCCTTTCCCTCCCCAAACCTCCCACTTACGATGATGAACTCAGGGTGTATTGGTGACGCACAGTCTCCAATCGCCATGTTCCAGAGATCTAGGCCTGAAGCACCTAGTTTTCATTTGCCACCCAAGTCCATGGCACGCAAACGGGTTATTATTATTAATACCATTCCTCCCTTGGGCTCCTATCAAAAATGGGGCTTCAGCAGCACGCCTCCGTTTCACCCCGTTCTCTGCACTCTCCTGAACCTGGCTCCAAGATTGCCCACAAGCTTTCATTTCTTCCTCACATGACCACCTCCATGGCACCCTCGGACGTCCAACTCATCGGTTCCTCTTTTAGTTGCACTCGGGGGCCTTGCACTTGATGTCCCCAACCGGCCTTCTCAGTGTACCCCAATCCACCCCCACTTTCTTCTGCACATTTGTTGGGCAACGGGTTCTTGGTTGGTTCGTTGCCAGCCAGAGTTCATTGTTGCTTATTCTTTCTGGTCATCTGATCTTCAGCACTGAGCGTAGACAACTGTGGACGAATGTCTGTAGTTTGTTGAAAATGCTTTTCGCAACGCCTCAAGCTTCTGAACTACATAGAAGCACTGACTTCCTTGACTGAATTAGCGTTGAAAATCCGGATGTTGTTCACGCCTTATGCTGAGTGCAGTAGATCTCCACACTGATTTCAGATTAACGAAGGCCCGTCCTGTTTTCTTTCCGACCCTAGCTTTGACATCCTCATCACAAAAATGAGTTGGTCATCCTAAAAGTAGTTACTTTCAGACCGCTAAGCCTAGAAGTGATAATACTGTTCACAGAGTAACTCCGTTTTTCTAAACAGACACGATCGCGAGGCCTATCAACAAGTCTGCGGGCACTATGGCCTCTTCATCAACCAACAGAAAAGTGGGATTCACGAACCACAGTAGTAAGAGGAAAAAGTCCACACGTGAGAAAAATTCTGAGACATATGCCTCCAATATTCATGAGAAATGCCAGGTTTTTCCCCACAACTACCTACACAACATTAGACTCCTTCACAAGTTCATTCCAGAGTAATGACACTGCCTGTCAAACGTTAGCTTGCTGTTCATTCAAAGCCTACGATGCTGGATCCCTAGCATAACACCCCATACCCTTTCCCGCATAGAAGCGCAATCACCAATTTACGTCACTCACTTCAATCATTTCAACAAACATCCAGACCTTGGACTTATGCCAAAAATCCATGTATCCTTGGGCTGCACAAACTAGTAGCACATTCGCTGTTCGAAAAGATGTTTTTGAGCCATCTACTTTCTACCCAAGCCCGCAACCAATACAGTCGCAGTGAAGGTGTCTCGGTGACCTGTTGCTCTCCTGGCTTACATGTGGCATGCAGATACCTGACACAATAATTAGTAAATAAATGTTTTATTCTGACACTAAAAAACCTAACGTGAGAGGAGCCAGTTTGCAGGCATCACAACGTCGATGTATCTCAAAATATCTAAAAAACTTTGCGAGTCCCGAATGGCACAGACGGAATGTCATTAAACTCTTCTAAAAACGGCAGAAGATCCTGCTGGTAATAAAGCGAACAAAGAAATATCACTTTTCAGCGTATACAGAGTATTAAAGTTGCGATGATAATAAATACTATCCTCATATAATGGGTTTAACACGACGAATACCAGTTTACAAGCACCGTCAAATTCAAAACTTTTGAGGGTTTACAAGATGGCATTTGGTATTAAATAATTCATACATCAAGTCATTGGTGTGCATAATCTTATAAAAATTTGTTGAAATTCATGAGACGAACATTGATTTTCATCTCCCATCACATAGATAGGTTACACTATCAGTATCAAAAGCGCGTAGTGTTCAAAGTTTGCCTTCTAACCAACCGACGTTTTAAGTCTATCTGAATAGTTTGCTATTTAGTAATGCAACAGTCTATTCCCTGGAATGATCTTCAGTTTTTAGCCTTGCTAACCACAAAGGACACATTTATACAATCTGGAGTATCAGTAAAATATCCACAGCTATATAACCAAGGTGTACGTCTACGTCAATGCATTTCCAGGCCACCTCGTTACGTTTAAAGGTAATAGAAATCAATTCCACCAAGATCATTCGTTTTATTGGAAATGGTCAATAGTCCAACTGGCAGCATTTACGCGTAGACTTCGGGTACTTTGTGTATCAGCGTGTGTAGCATCATTCGGGAGATGTATTTGTTGCATATTAACTTTGATATGAAAAGATCACTTGATACAGCGTACTAGAAGGTATGTAGTGTGGAGATACTGCAGGTAAGTCGCGTTTCGAGCCAACAGGCAAACTGGTCGCTGGTGTAATTATCTGTTCAGAATGTCTCTGCTACCACTCCCGTTGGGAAAGTCTAATCGGTTTGTGGCAAATAAAAAATCGTGGCCAGTGGGTTAGTTAATCGTGAAGATGGCCCAGAATTTGTAAAAGAGTGGGAGCAGCGCAGTAATTATTGGCGTCTATGAGCAGGTATTATTTCCACAAAGTAGTTATGTTCAGACCGAATGACGATGGCAGCTTAGGGACGCATTCTTCCCCTACCATACCCCCTAAACCTAACTCCATCCCTGTTCCTCACCACTACTGCCCAACCCAACCTACCGAAACGAGTGGCATCGAAAACATGTTTAAGTAGTACCGCTTATCCACTTCTCCGGCCGTCTTCCTGGTTAGCTCTCGTTCCATACGAAACCAAACGAGTGAGATCACTCCTGCCTAATATTGATCACTGAGACTGGGTGCACTTCAGATATTCCAGTCAATGATGTCTCCATCGGCGACTACACTGTTCCGAGCAGGCAGATAAAATAGTAGAGGTGGCGGTTGTATGATCTACACTAGGTCTGACGTTGCTGCAACGAATTAAAGTACTTCAGAACTTAATCTCAGTGACTAACCACTGGTTGTAGTGGAGTTTCTAAATACCATAACTCTCCTCCTAGGGTGTATCTACCACCCCCTCTGCTCAACCGTAGATTATCATGTCAGGCTGGATGAAGTATTTACCAGCACGACAATACTAGCGTACTCCATGTGACTTGTATATGAAGACTTTAATATGTCTGGTATCATTGAATGTCCACCATCTCCCTCCAGAAGTTTTGAAAATTCTATCGACGTGTTGACTTCTGGGAGTGGTGCGAACACGTGATGCACTAGGCCTCGTTTTCAACAATGGATCACTGCTCTTCACTCACCAAGTCGGTCCGGAACTCCCAGGTAGCTATCACAGGGTAGGGCTTGGTGACCTCTGGCTGCCGCTCAGTAGTGTTCAACCCCCGAATACAAAACAACCGTGACTGTATGTTAGATAAAATGCTAAAGGGGATGAGATGTAGTACATATTGCGATGCTTGGGCTTAGGCTTTTATTCTTACGGTAGCTTAACCCATGAGTTATTTGATATCTTTCACAGTTCTGTGAGTGTATCTCCTAGGGTACCAGTAGTATGTTGAAATCCGAAGCTGAATTTCATATCTGCACGCGCAAAGTTGATAGAAACTTCTGTTGGTCGGATAACTTTTCATCCCTTGTCTCATTAAAAGTTGCGCACAAAACTCCAAACCGGATAGGTCATCTAGAGTAGCGAAAGGAGAATATAACTGCAACACACTAACAAACAACGGCCAATCTTTAATGAGGATTCAGAAATTCCGTGCGACCTTGTGTGGTATGATTATCAGTGGTCTGGTAGCCCATGGTGACATTCTCTTCGATTACAGGAGTAAGGTCTGTAAGCTGTTCAGTGATAATTTTGCCGACCCCTCAGGCACGAAGATAGTGTGTTATACGTCAAAATAACCATTCCAACAACTTCTCTTTTAGCTGATGTTTTCTTTACGCAGCATAAGATGGTGCAATCACCTCGCTGAAAAACTTGTACACTACCAAAGCAAATGGAATCCCATCTGTACTCCTGAAGAGGGGCGGTGAAGAAATACCGCTGGTCCCTACAATGCTATTCTCGACATCCCCTAATCGGCATATCACCCCTACTGTTGGAAGGCGTCATGCAGATCCCACATATGCAAACCATGCCGACGTTAACTATTAAAAACTACCGCCCAGTAAACATTACATATGTAGTATCTCGTAATTGGGAGACGGTGACCATGCAGGAAACTACTGATTATGTGGTTACGCATCGGTCACTTCCTCTAGCGTAGGTTGGTCTCCTAAAAGGTAGTTGGCACACCACTTGCTTGCTGGACCACTTCGAGGAAGCCGCCAGCAAATGCGATGGAGGTTTTTTCGTAACTGCCCTATTTTTGAACTTCAGGACAGCCCCCCATGAAGTACCCCGTGATCGACTAATTCTGGGGCTAAAATTATTTGGAATCAGTACCCCCTTTGTTATCCCGAATAAGCCCACTTCTTAGACAGCGTACTGAAGCAACAACGTTCAGTCACGCCTATTCTCCACCAAGTCTACTATGAATGATATCAGTTGAAGTGGCGCGTAAGGGCCACTGCTTTTCTTTCTTTAGATAGGTGATGTCTTCACTGTGACAGGATGAATTACAAACTCCACATAGCTCCTCTTGCTCTTCACTGACTGGGGGTTTTAACGAAATTTACGACGACCTGACGAATTTGTTCTCTCGGGGTGAAATATAGGATTCCCTCTCTCAATTTACTCCTTGGCGATTCTTAGTTGCAATCAAACGTATTTTGAGCGTTACGTACTCTTGGAACCTAAGATGCATGTGACGCGCTCAGTCTATCTTACCCGAATGTAGGTGCTTAGTTGGCATTTCGCTTAAACACGTACGTACTGTTGAGGCTAAGCTATCTTGACTCAAAGCAGTGGTCCACCGAGCATTTAAATGCAGAAAAACCCCCTTCAGCAGTACATGAGCCTCATGTTCATAGAAAACTTACTGGTGGTGTACTGAGCCGACACGAAGAATTTGGTTAGGAGGAAGGTGCAGAACACCGAAGGTTGACTGGCTTTAGTTAGGACACCCGGGGCCCAACCCTACTTTGTTTTTGCGGCCTTTGGACGACATTACTCATGTTAGTTGTTGCCTTACTCCTAACCCTACATCCTCATAGGTTCTATGCAATCGCGAGTGTACTGTACTCAGTCACAAATGCCATCTTAATATAAGGTCATGATTCTTCACAATGCAGAACGGGAGGTTTAGGAATAAGCTCTCACTTCGCATTCTCACTTTCATGTCCCCGTTTCATTTCCAAAGTCCACATAGTGAATTCCTTCAACTGACTAAGATCCATCAATTTCTAGGCGACCGGGTCGTATCCATAAGCTATCCATACTCAGTCAGGGTCATGCCACTGCGTCCAATAATAACACTGTCCGTTAAAATGAATGGAGTCGTTATGTACAACCATTTTCATCAACTTTATGGGCTGATACCCCTCTTCTTAATCACTTCCCCGTATGGTTTACATGCATAACGATCCTTGCATCCCACCAACACAATTTTTCACTGCCTAGTGGCAATAAACAACTTTTCCACAGGCGCTTATTTTTTATTCGTACACTGATCTATCAGCTTTGGACCGTTTCTTTTGATGATAGACTAAAGGTTGTACTGTAAAAATGAGTGTGGTATAGATGCTGTCTGCTCACGTAATCGGCACAACTGTAAGCATGTGGAAATGAGGCACTTTTTACGGTCGAATTCGCTAAGCTGACCCAAGTCACGAAATTTAGGAATGCAGACAGCACGAAAATATTAAAACCGAAGCCGTCACACGATGGGAGATTGTTGTTTAACTCCTCATCCATCTTCTGTCACCTTACCCAACTTACCCCAGCGATCAGTCCTTTTGCCTTTCGATGAGTCAAGCACTTACATCTCACTACCTACCAGTTCACACCTAAAGCTTGAGAAAAACGATAGGTGTTATATTTAAATCTCATATTAAATATTTTTCCACAATATCCAGCAATCCATCATGTTTTTATAAATTGCATCATAATGATTTCTTACTCCCTTCTAACCTACCAGTAGAATTCCACCAAGGCATTTTGTCACCTTTTTTACAATACCAGCACTAATTTTTAACAGAGTGCAGCGTCACTAACAAACATTTAGTCTTGAGCTTGGAGGTGCATAAAAGAATACCTTCATAATCCTCTGATTTCGTCTACAGCTACACTTCCTGTAAATTACAGTGTTGCTTCAAGAGAGAAGTGAAATCATAGATCCTTTTCACCGCAAGCTGAAGCAGCGGCTAAATGAGGTTCTTATTACCAGCATCATTCTTCAAAAGTAATTGCTACTCTCAGCCTAAAATCTGGAAGTGCAACCAATTCTCTGCATGTGAGTAAGCAGTATAAAACACGATGCAGTGAAGGACGACATTTTAAAAACTACCAATAGGTAAAGTATCCCTTCGGAACACACCTGGAAGTGCCTTTTGCTGTCACCTGAAATGAACCATTATTTTTATACGGCAGATCAAAAATACTCTAAAAGTACACTAGATTACATCGTATGATTTTACTACTCACTAGAATGGTTGGGGGCTTCAAAATGGGCAGTATGATATAATGTACTCCGTGAAAAAGTTTTAGTATGCAGGGATTCACGCGGGTAGGCAACCTATTGAAATTGAATGACGCGTCATACGCACACCCTCTGATTTACATCCTGGCCCAGGTTTCAGATTAAATGCTCTTACGTTCGAACGTTTCGACAGAGACTTGCGCATATCACAAGTCTTATTCACAAATTACTAACAACGTGAAAGGGCACCACTGGACTTAATGACAATCAACTTCAAATCCTTCTCACACTTAGAACGAGGCAGTAAAGCCCCTCTAATGATGAAAATATTTTGACCAACTTTACTTGGATGTAGTACCTTATGTCTATTTACACTTAGCAGGATTTTTTCAGCCTATTCTTATTCTTACGGTCTCCTCGAGTCTTCCCGGAAGAAGCCAAAGTTTGTGAAACTGTCAACTTTCACCGAAGTCTATCTATCGTTGGCATGTGATGAAGGACGGGAAGGGTGTTCGAGATGATTCTCAATACAGTAAAGTAAGCATTTGCTTGCCAAAAGCATCTAGCAACCGAAAACAGTCGGCAACTTACCAAACCTATCAGGTAAGTAGTCATGAAGTGGTTTAGTTCGATTTGAATTTCAAGCGTGTGGTGTAGAAACTGTTCACTTGCAAGTCTTTTAAAAATGATATATAAAACGCCATGGCCGTTGGTCAGTATTTCAACGTGACTGGTTTGCAAACATGCAAATTGTAGGTTGGTATCTTTGATGAACAAACATTCAGAGAGCTCTGATAGTAGAGGTCGATAGAAGAACATAGGGAATCTTCATTATGTCTTGAATATAATACTCGTCTAGCAATTTACGAAACCCTTCGAGAGTTTCCAGCTGGTACCCACATCAAGTGAGACTCTACTGCCAAGGCAAGTGACAGCCTCATTACCACATTGATTAGATAAGGGCAAAGCTACAGACGACATCCATGCGGTGGTTGATACGAAGCTGGAAAGTCGAAGTGTTAAAAATCAAATATATGTCCGTGACACAGTTACAGTAAACCAGGTCGTAAATCTTCTAGTTGGATGCATCAATGCCTTCAGAGAAAAACGAAGAGTAAATTCTAACAGGCGAACAAAATACCCATGTGCGTTTTTCTAAACCCACTCCAAAGGCGAAAAATGAGGGTTGAAGAATTTCAATAATTTGGTCTCTATTGAAGTAAATTTGTTTTTCGTTTACTTCACAACTCGTTCAATCGCTAAGATGTTTGCTTGTCAAACATTTAACGGGTTAGAATTCGTGTCATGAGTCACAGCTTGCGTTTTAGACTGGAAAGCAGTTGTGACGCGATCACTTAAGTAATACGCAAAAATAGGTATTGGACTGACGGCTTATGCGTTGAAAAGTATTGTAACAGTTAGTATTCAGTGGCCAATCCCACTTCCTCACTGTTGTGCAGGTCACTGCAATTACGCCTTCTATAGTTACCGTATCTGTAGAAATCATTTAGTAGCAACCACAGCAACTATTCAAATCCAACTAAACGCAGTCCAGTTTAGCATCCAGAAGGCTGTCGTTGGAGCAAAAACCGATCGCTTACTTCGAAACATAATGCTGCGACTGTTCACAGCAAAATAACTTGACATGGTTCTCATCTTTAGTACAACTATTTAATGGTGAATTTTGAAGACTGCAGTTGAATACACCGCTCTTATAAGTGTGATGTGGCCCAATATTCAATAATCCACCTCCTATTGCTCAAGTTATCCATCCATAACCCATCGGAAGTTCTCGCATTGTCATCAGCGTTATTTGCAGGGAACATAGTGATCTGTAGAAATGTAGGTGACATCGGCAACTGTAGTTCACTGTAATAAGGTTTAATAGGCGAGATCCAGCGGGTGAGAGAAAACCATCTAGAACTCGTTACAGTCAACTGTAAAGTAGTTCACACCAGATTTTCCGCAACACATGATTATTATGTAGGATGCGGTGTATTACCAAATGTTTGTGAAGATCACCACCCAGGACTTCCGACACCTGAAAACTTTACCACACACAACCATATATCCAGAAATGTTGGGTAGCCGGTTGCGCTTTGGAGTGTCATCTTCGGCATTTAATAGATCTATGTAAGGTAACCTCATAATGCTATACATCACTAATGTCCACGCACTTCTGAGATACCAGGTGACCGTGTACTCATTACACCTGACAAGTAATAAGTACCTGCTAAAAATGGTTCAAAGAGGAGTGGCAGGTATGAGACGAGGTCCTTCTGTTAGTATCTCACATAAGAGGATTGGAGTGCTAAACTTATTTCATTTTAAAAGAAAGCAAACTCGTAGCGGCCTCCCAGTGTTATAATTAAAGTAAAACACCCTTGGAACGTTCAAGGTAAGCAACCAAAGCAAACTAAGAGGGCTCTAGAAGACTTCATTATTCCTCGGATCCCATGAAATTTCACATCAGACCGCTATTCTGACATTGTAGCAATCATCATTTAGGAATTGTACAGTCTGATGGTAAAAATCCAGTGAAGTGCAAGTTATTGAAATCTTGTAAGTCAATTATATCCATGTCTATTTTTAGCTGACTATGTCAACTGTGTTTAACTAGTTCAATGGATTCAAGCGAAATTTGGGGTAAATTGATCTGTTAATGAGATGCCGAACAGAGATGTCGTAAAGTAATGAATTTTATAAGATGCCTGCTAAATTTATGCTTATTACAGGGATGAAGAAACTTTCAAGGCACATCACATCGCCAGTTTCATCGAAGGTAATGAAAAGCTTATGCCAAGCGGAGTTGTTCACCACATTAATCAACTGCACAACAGTGGCAGAATCGATGAGACACCATGCATCGTACGGCTAGACAAAAAGGGGATTCGAGTCGAACTAAAGTCAACAGAGGTATGAAAAATGTTTTGTGACAATCCAATTATAAGGAGCTTGTGGAGTTCTTCGAATGGTCCTCTATTAGTGATGAAATTGCCGTACTTAGACGCACCGAAATTTTTCAGTACGCCTACCTTATCCTTTTTCGATGTTCACAATATAACGCTGAACTCAAGCGTGATGAGTCAGAGCTTCATGTCTTTAGTTGTGAAACAAAAGAAGATGCCAAATTGCTTGCTAACGCTATCAATGAGCATAAACGTGCTACTTTGTAAGATTAAGTTCAAATAGTAAACATTCTGCAGGAAAAAAAGTCTAAACGGCAGTGCGTTGAAGAATCCGGAAATTTCTTTACGTCGTGGCAGGTCGGAAGAAGTAAGCTTATTTAAAACTATACTTTTCAATTTGGCCAAACGTATTCCCTGAGCTTCACGTTTAATTCATCCTTATTGGAAAGCCTGACGTATATAACTCATGATTAGGTAGAAGTCACTTTTACTAGTTTTCAACTAGTAGGTACTTTTATTTAGCTCCTTTCGTAGCATTTGACTTTTTGACACTAAATCATGCCTGTTTGTTTGTTACTGAACGAAACTGAAGCTGTAAACCAGAAATAAAGGACACTGTTATATGTAGATGGAGTGCAACTAAATCATCACGTATTCTTATCAGCCTGTGATTAAATATGTGGCTTCTTAAACTGTGAATATTAGGCTTGTTAAATAAAAATGAAATTCGATACATGACGTTAAATTACTGACCTGAGCAAATTATTGCAGCTTGCAAGTGAATCTTGTGTGTCACACTTTCTGGTTGAATTTGTATGGCGCATTCTTCTCATGGCATTTTAAAAGCCAGCATATATAGCTTGAGAGATACTAATTTTAATTTCCTGAGACGATGCCTCAAGAATTCAGTACCTTTAAATCAGACTACTTAGTTTTTAGCCATAATTCATAATCTAATCATCATTTGTCAGTTAAAAATAGAGTTATAGTGAGATATAAGGGACTCATGTGCTTCTTATCCAAGACATATGTTACGACTGCGCCTATCAAGCCAGGGTTTTCCTCAAGGCATGCAGTACTGGCTCGTTTCTTTCAGCTGTGCAAACGAAAAACGTAGTCATAGAGTGAATGCCTGTTGTCATAGTCTCTAACATATATCCACTACTACATATCCCCGTTGATGTTTGAGCACATATGCAGCAGAATACGAGTCCGGTTGTCTGGGCATGCTTTATCATCGTTTAACCTGACGGGAGGGTGCAAAATACGTGTCTGTACTGCTTGAGGCTATCTCTAGCAAATCCTTTGTACTTGCTTATGAGGGGTTATTACTCAGGCAGATGACAACCAAATATATTTCTCATGGATATGTGCCGTTATTCTCCATTTTTGTGTTGAAAATGCTCCAGGAATTTATGATACTTTTCTTTACTTGCCACTACTTAACCGCTTGTACACAACATTTCAATACAGTATGTCTTTGCTGCTTACATTGGAAGTGTACGTTACTCACTATTTAATTTCTCCCCCTTTTAAAAGTGTGGCAAATAATCATGAAAGACAGAACATGGAAGGAATTTCCAGCTCATGCATTACAAATATCTTGGTAGAAACAATAAACAAGCAATCCTTAGATAAGTACTAAGTCCAAAGTAACGAAAGTATGATTTTTTATAGATGTGCGAACATTTACCTGATGAAGAAATCTAATGTGCGACGCATATCAATTCATCAAGGAAATGAATTTTGTCTAAGTTAAATAGAGGCACATTAAACTATGCTGCTCATAGTTTGGCGATACGCTTGCGCTCCAATGATTTAGGTTCAGACTTTTATTTTGGATATAAAAGGCTATGAAACTGTTTTAATCATTTTCTAGTAGACCTTTGTGCTTTTTCAGTCATCTTTTGAACCAGTCGATCAGTGACGCAGATACTATTTATTCAGAGGGTCAGTTTTAGGGGTTGATTACTCGAGGCAATAGCCAGCAGTCTACAGAGACTATGCTCGTTCTCCGATTCTATGTTCTCCTGCCATGTTCTCTGAAGTGTTTTGACCAAGTGGGAAGAAAACGAGAAGGTAGTTCAGGTACGCTGTCATTTCTTAAGATTTTGTGTAGCATGATTAGACCTTCACTTTGTCTGCAGTAGGATAAAGATAAGAGGTTTAAATGCTGCCAGGTCAGGCCAGCCGTCGCAGGGATCATACTAGTGTCCGTCCTTCGAACTCTTTTCAAGAGACCTGAGTCATCTTCCAAACAAAAACTTGCATCTCGTGCACAATCTCATAGTTTGGACCTAACTGAGGATGTGTACAAGGTGATGAACATATCATCTTTTATCTTTGTAAACGTTCTGCATGATGCCTAGTGTCCTGATACTTTTGGCTGAGACCAGTCGGCAGGGAGCTTTGGCCTTCAAATCATTGCTTACTGCGATTCCTAGGTCATTGTGGGCCGATATCGGGGTATAGGTGTCCTACCGCTATCGTAGGTGTTGCCATCTGTATACTTCATGTTCACTGTCACACACTTACCTGCGTTGATAGACATCAGCTTCTTTTCTGACCAGGTTGACAAACTATTAAATTCTATCTAAGGTGAATGCGCATCCTCGTCATACCTACTTTCTTGCCAGATTTTTACCTGATTGATGCACAGAACTATAAGAGATTTCTTGATATTCGGCAATTCATTTGTGTAAATTTACGTCTCCTACCAACAGACAGCTATGTGATCAATATAAGTAGATTGCTAGTGATTTCAAAACTTTCGCGTTTTATAAGCAGTCCGAAATGAGGTGCCTTGTCCAGTGCATTATATAAGTGTGCAAAAATGGCATCTAGAGGTATTCTGCCATCCATATACTTAACCTAACTTTCTATGATTGCGAAAAATTTCGTCATACAAGAATAACTTCAGCGAGAACCATATTGCAAACGATGCAATACAGTGTTGCTTTTCATGTGTTGGAACTTGAAAATTGCATTTGCTTTGCCCTTACTACTGATTACATTGATTCTTTTATCCTCTTTCGTTTGACCTTTAGTTATTTCCACTCACAGCAGTTTTTTTCTTTTCCTTCTGCCCTGGAGTATGACAGCTAAAAAAGATTCACCTTTATTCAAAGTTTTACAACAACCAGGTACAGTTATGGGCTATATTTTCTCTTTGGACACACAAAACTTTGGCCTATAATAGAGTTCTAGCACTACATCGAACAAGTAGGGAATAAGCAACACAAACTACGTATAGAAAGCATGAATTGATTACAATACATGCGGCTATTAATCGTTTTTGGCGGGGCCAAATATTCTGACTTGATTTATTTACACAAAGGTACAGCGCAAAGAAGTTCAAACGATGACTTACGGTATTTCTCTATGCATCTGTTTGTCAAATTTTAATTATAGTCTCATAGAAGGTTTATATCAGAAATAATTATGGACAAGCCATCATCTTTAATAGGCTTGGTTCTACCCTATGCAAGTGGAAAATATCCTTATTACTCCCAGCAAATTCTATACACTTTACTTATTACTTCAGTACTACTAAGATCTACTCAAGGCAAACGTTTTTAGATTATGCCCATTAAAAATATCTTAAAATTCTAAATGATGCCATAAACTGCATAAGGAACCTACTTTCTCACTTTTTATTTAATATCTGTTGTTTTCGACTGTTAGTAAGCTAAATAATCATCAGATATAAACGTGTGATAGTAAATCAGTCAAATACTGTGCTTTTTGAAGATCGTGCGTTTTGGCTACATTCATGCCCAACCATTTTGATAAGGTTCACACGCAAGAACTAAGACTTTGTGAAGAAATCTGTACAGTGTACACTTCGTTTGTAAAACGTACACTGTATCTGCGTGCACTTTTTTGTCACCTATCTGATTTCAGGCTTATTTTGGGGTAAAATTGCAGTATTTAACATCACCAAATTTCATCTGTTATATGTTTGCTTCAAAAGTGTTGCCAAGGTGATGTTGGTTTGTAAAACTGAAAAAATAAAGGTGTCAGTAAACCCCACTAAGTGAGTAGTGCATAACAAGCTACTGGGTGCACACCAGAAATGTCACTGTAAATGGTCAGAGCAATGATATTTAACAATGTTTTCCAATGTCCTTCGTTATTTTTTGTATTTCTGGTACAATACTGAACTATGATATCCAACCATAAGCAAAAACTAAGTTGGTAATCGAATAAATATGAGTAAACTTACGAAATACTTGTTCGAAAATGGCAGTAACACATGAAGAGAAAGGTTGAGATGAATACAACTGTAATTTTTTGTTATAAGATTTAACCAATGAGTACACCATTTTGAATAAAGTTTGCTCAAGAAGTTGTTCTAGAATTTCATCTTCTTTTATTCTTGATATCTTCACTTTTGTACTTAATATTTGACAAGCTGTTCACTTTTGTTTTTCAAGTTATTCACATGGTGTTTAAACCCATAGCTTTCCCAGGAAGAGGACACTTGGAAGTGGCTAGTTTATTTATTACCTATGTATATCTTGAAGACCAGCAAACATGAAAGTCATATAGGATGTTCTTCCGGTTCAAAACATTCATCTGTAGAGAACTTATGCTCAAGACTCTTAAGCTTTTCTCTGGACTGTAAGATGGCATTGGGTGTTGACTTGCACTGGTGTTTATTGTTTGGAAGACTTCATAATAATCTCAGCATCGTAAAAAATAAGGCAAACTATAACCTAAATTTTGAGTTACATTCGTAATGGCCGATTTCGTCTGCTCTTACGTAATTACTTTTAGATCGTTTTCTTCTTCGCATACTCCTCTGAAATATGGTAACTTCTGCTGACATCTGCGTTGATTCGTCTGTCCACTTGTATTAGTTATAGAACTTACATACAAAGTCAACCATGCAACAGTTATTTTGAGCAAAGTATTCTCTAATCTTACCATACTATTCTGGATCCACTTCTTCCTTGAATTCAAAAATCAAATTGCCATGAATAAATTGTACATGACAATCACTTATGAAAAGAAGGCATTTTTTGGTTTTTTATAATGCTATAGCTCTTACTTTTCAAAAGTTCAAGGAAACGCAAATGGGGTGGACGCAGTGAGTTAGCTGAATACTCAGAGAACAAGCAGAAGATAAGTGGGACTACTATGATCTAGGAAACAATTATGTGTTTATATAATCAATGTAACCACTGGCACCCACCAAAAAATCTCAGTTTTATTCTTCCAAGTCATGACATTCTCACAAATTGTAATGAAGTGATAGTAACGGTTGTTTGTATCTGTCATAGAATTAATGAATAAAAATACACTATTCCTTATATGTTTGCACTTACACTTGCTTGGTCTCTTGTATCTGTAAGTAGAACTTCAAATTGAGATACATTAAAACGAAGGATTTTCCTTGTTTGTGGAAATTTATTCACTATTGTTATAGTCAGGGTAAAAACAAAAATCCTGACTTTCCTTGCTATTTCAGATGCGCTTTTTATGACCATTTTCTTAATTTCCGTACATTTTGGTCCCAAAATACTCATTTCAAAACTGTTCTGAACAGAATTATTTCCTTTCGTAACTAACTGTAGTTTGATAATATTTAAACCAGCCTAATATCACTTTCACAAACAACAATCTTTTGATATACGAAGTTCATTGATTACAGTGAGGGTACAGTAGTTTTGGCATACACCTTCCTCCTCTGTGTCCTGATGCTTGAGGTTCTGATTGGAGATTCATCACCTTTGTGAGCAGTTTCTACTCTCTGACTTACAGATTAGTTGATTATTTTAGCACCAAACGTCTTTCAAACAAGTAAACAGTAGCTTTTATGGCTCCCGCTTCTCCTGTGACTAAATTTTTGTTGCCTTATTTGAGCTTCAGAGGTGTGAACAAGGTGCAGGAGGCTTTCCTCTAGTAAATAGAACAAATGACCCTCCTAAGATACTCAGATGTATTTGAAAAAGTAGCAAGAAGAAAGCGGAACAATTATCATCGATAGTCTTTGAAAACCATGAAGCAGAAAAGAATGGGTCTAAAGCGAATAGAAAAAATGCAATATCACGGTTAGTGTGAAGATAGGACATGGATACATCTGTGTTGTTGCGATTGGTTCTCAGTCATGTAACCTGGAGTCTGCAAGCTCCCACATCCTCTGCCACAAGAAACCAAATCTGAAAGCCTACCTTTGCCTTCGGGGCTCAAACTAATAGTGTGCGAATTTTAGAGCTCATGCCATGTTTTATTTTGAACACTTTCAGCTTTCTACGGACCTAATCTCACTTTGACCAACATTTTACGTCAAGGCAGATGGTAACTAAACATGTGTAACGCTTATCCAAACGACCTTCATCATTTAGGATTTTTATCCTAATCAACCGACTCACCTATTTTACTCAAGGTGGCATATGGCAAATGCTGATGAGGCATTGGTAGTAGAACATCCATAGCCTTTCCATGTGGTTCAACTTTGCTGACCATATTTTATAACCCTACAGTAGAATGAATCGAAATGTTGCACATAAGCTAGTCAGTCTGCTTTATTGTACCTTGGGGAAGAAATTTCATGCAATGTATATTACATTGATGTAGTTTTGTTTTTGTGAATTTCTCTGAATAATTTGTTTCAATCCGCCTACTTGACCCGACAATCCAAAGAAGCTACTGTTGCTAGATACAGCTTGTCGGTAATATCTCTTTATTTCTTGTTAAATGACTTTTATCAAAGTTTTCGAACGGTTGATTCTATAGATTTCACTGACATACAACGTTGATTATTATCAGAAATCAAGAAGCCTGGATGCGGTACACCTTATATATACGGTAATGGTAGATAGTGGCTAGCAGTGGAATCCAGGACGCGCATTTCGTCCCATTTGGGACTAAAACTATACCCGTTGCACAATAAGTGGCTATTGTGGTTCAGTTGTGTATTGGATAACGCTCTGGCGTTTGATGCGATCGCTCCCAAGTCTGAATCCTGGTGGGAACAGCATCACTCACTGGGAAGCAGGTGGATCCAGCTGACGAGTACCAAATAGGACGAGATGCGCATCGTGGATTTCACTGACAGCCACTATCTATCATTACTATATATAATTAATTGTTTCATTCTGAGAAAACACCATACTACTACTGTCAATAATTACCGCAAGAATGAATAAAGAAAGAAAGTGTTTTGCTTTCATTTAGTTAGTTGATTACAATTTTTCCCACACAATGATAACATTTGTGAGCTACCTTTATAAAACACCAGTCAATCAATATATTATGATGACACTAAAGTACACTGGAACCAAATATGATAGAAATTGAAATGTGGTAGATTAACTGACAGTGAATATAGTTACATTTGTATGAACAATTATTTCTCATTCTATTTCACCAAGAAGAAAAAAGTATAACTAATAATTCACATTATGGAAATTAGCAATCGTCTGCTTTCCGTCAAAATATATCTTATTTTCTTTCCGAAAAATATGAGTTCTAATTACTCTTTTCTTCTCATTATATTCTTTTATAGAAGTATTGAATGAATTCTTTCATTGCTTGTATGTTGTGCACACATTTATACACCGCACAAACATGTACACATGTATAATATTACTTATTGCATTAGGAGCTGCTTATTTCTTGTGCTTGAATCTTTTTTTTACACGACAAAATATCCCAAGTGATTCACAAAATTGAAAGAGAATTACTTTCCCACTTTTTGGAAACTCAACCTTTAGACATTCCTTTGCAAACTGACAAGTAGTAGGATTGAAAATCTTCCCACTTGGCTTTTATACTCTAATGATATGGACAGAAATGATGGATGGTAATTTAATTATTCTGTCAAGAGCTGGTTTGTCCTGTTTGTCTGTGATTGTCTAGTGTAACAGTATAAAACAAATACATTCAGAAACCATTTGTAGCTTCAGCTGCTTATAGATTTACATCAACCCTGATTGGGTGACTACAGCTGTTGATAACTAAGTAATATATTATCAACCTTTTGCGATCTAAAGTATTAGTTTACCTCTGATATACAGTAATTATAGTTTTTGCAGCTAAAACAAAATACACCATCCTACTCCTTGATGTAACTGAGTCACCCTCCATCATCTGTTTTTTTCAACCTTCTGGAATTAAATCAGCATTTATCGAGGAAATCACTATTTCTACTAATATGAGCTATTGTAAACACATATAATTCTAGGGTTATCTGTGATACAAACCTGAAGGTTGAAAGTGATTGCTGAATTAGTTTTTCAGATTATTTGAATCGTGAGCCTCGAGTGTACCTTATTATAAAAAGTGGCGATAAGTGCAAATTTAGTGCAGTCAGAAACTAAGACCTCCAGGGATCAAAAGCAGCTGGATTTTACGGAATCATTAAAAATTCCCAATATAATTCAAAAGCCATTTGACTGAACAAAGAATATTCTTTTCTATAACTTCTTCAGGTCCTATAGTTTTGTGTACGTATTGAGGAATTATGTATCAGTTATGCATCATTTATCAGTTTGTAATAAAAACTATACAGTTGAGGAAGTCAATTCAGAAAAGTCTCAAGTGAACCTTTTTGACAGAATCAAATGTTACTGGAATCCAATTCAGAATAATTGATTATCTAAGTCATTACACGGCTTATATATCACTATAAGGTGATAGTTTAATAAAACAATGTGAAGGTGTATATGAGAGCTAGATGAAATAAACTAAGAAGGATTATTTGAGAAGTAATGGCTTGATACTATGTCACTCATGTTTGGAAACAAAGTAAGTTATGAGAATTTGTCCAAGTTATTTCATATTATAGGGATGAAGGGGTATCTACAGTACGGAATTAGAAAATTAGTTTACTTGGGGTAAGATGTAAATGAATCTGTGCTTCCGGAATCGGGCCATAGTAGTTGTGGCGGCAACTTTTGCTTTCCTAGTTGTTTGATCCCGATTTCTATTGCTTTTGCAGTTTGAAGGATTCGGAGTCGGTTACCTTCTGGAATGCTAATGGGAAGACGGTACACGATGAAAAATGACTTGCTCATATACACCTTGTGATTCATTTCAACCAAGTTAACTCCGTATAACTAATTGAGATACTGATGTACATTGTCGTATTTGTTGCAATTAGACCGTAGGTTTCCTTAGCAAGATAAACGACACATAATAGTGTCTTAACTGTTTATGTCACCGTATACACCTATAGACAACCACAGTTTTCTTTTGATCACAAGATGTTCTACTGAAAACTACCCCATAATATTAGCTCGGTGGAGAACACGATAACCTTTGAATCAGTTGCCTCGTGGTTTAGTTTGTTATCAGGAGTACTGAAATAATCATATGCAATATCGTGCACACCGTTGCAATCAGAAAGTTATTCACATAAATCACACTGAAAAGAAAGCACGCAACAATAACACTGTTTTTACTTTATAAAATCTTTGCTTAAGCAAATCTCACCCTTGTAAATTTAAATATTGTCCTTTTTTTCTTTTTTAGAGAATCAGTTCCACAAGATATGAATGTGGACGAAATTTTTACATACTTAACAACTGTATAGATGATATAGAAAGCTTTGAAAAACGACTTGAAAAAGGCCTTAGACGGATGTCGAATAACAGTCGAAATAGTTCAGGTCAGTATGGTGTATGAGTTATTTGCTGTTCTACTTTAAGCAAGTTTATGCATGATTAAGTCTGGTAAGAGAAGTCATAGTACTTCGCAAATTAATTACAACTAACTGAATATTATCTTCGATAGTTTTGTGTACTTGTTGTGAGTCCGTGAAACAATAAACTTCAGTTGCACTATTGTTTTGATGCTTTTAATTTCTCATTGCTATACAGGGCTGAACTACTTGACCTGTGTTAGCAGATAGGCTCCTATACAGGGCCTCGATTCTACTGGATATTCATGATGTTATATTCATCTTGATGGCTGGCAGCGGAATCCAGGATGCTCGTTTCTTCCCATTTGAGCCTCGTCAACCAAATGTGCCTGCATCCCAGGGAGTGATGTTATTCCAACTGAGACTCGGACCCAGCACGCATCTCATCAAACTCCAAAGCGTTATCCCGAATAGGAGCCCATCCGCCAACACAGGTTGAGCGATTCGACTCTGTAGAGCAGCGGGAAATCGCGAGTATCAAAAAAACAACTGATACCCTTTGTACAAAGGGTGGCTGCTGTGCCCAAGTGGCTTAGTGGATAACTCTTTGGTGTTTGAAGAGATGAGTGCATCACTTACTGGGGTGCAGGCACATCTGGCTGACGAGACCCAAATAGAATTAAACAAGCGTCCTGGATTCTACTGTTAGTCACCAAGATGGATATAACTTCAGTTGCATTACCTCCTCTGTGAAGATGTATCAAGAACAATAATATCAATCATTGATGCAAATTACCTACAAACAGATAATTAACCTGAGAAACAATTAACTGATCGCTTTCCAGTTTCATTCTTAAGAACTAGGAAAATTTTTTCCAATATAAAGAAGAAGGTGATTACCAGTTTAAAAAGGGTACTTTAAGCTTAGTTGTTGATAAATTACTGTGTAAAAATATGGACTGAAATTTATACCAAGTTCGTTTATAATAGGTCATTTCATTCTGACCATTCTGGTGAGTATTCTTGTCAAACACAAATGCTTTCGAATTTTACACTCCTTACTCTACTGTATGAGTAGTTTTTATGCTTCAGTTCGTGGATTATGGGAATAAGGAAGAGTGTGTAACTAGCCAAATGTTTATCAATATAACTTTGTATCCAAATTTAGATGCATACTTTTGGTGTTGCAAGTCTACAGCCTACATTAGAACTGTTTTACGCATACAAATATTCTCAGGTAATAAATCTGAAACTTCAGATGTTATCACACTATATATACTCGTACCCCATTGTCTTAAAGCTTATAGCATTGTGATTATTATCAGGAATATCGGGTCAGAAACTGTCTGAAATCAGGGATTAGTTTCATTTCTCGGTCTGAACACCATTCAGCTTTCTTTCACTCTGAAGTTTCCTTGGTTAGCATTGATTCCAGCATCAGTATTCTGTCAGCTATTACCCCTTTCATAATACTTTACTACTTCAGCTCATCTACTTCTTAAATATAAGTTTAACTAGTACAACCACGGGTATAAATACAACTCCAATATAGTGCTGGAGCATCCAGCTAGCAAATCTCCAACGGATTACAAGCTTCAGTGAAAAGCATTCACGGTCATGTTATGCAAAAGTTTATAGTGCTAATCTGTACTTAATGGCTACTAATCAAATTACTAATGATAAACTTAAATGTATTGATCATTGAGATATACAATTTAAATCTTTTATTGGAAAGGTATGTAAATCGATTTGAACAACTTATGTGGTAAGTAGTACAAAAGAATGAAATATTCAATTTCAAAACCTACTGGATTCTTATACAGAAGAAAATTTATTGTTTAAAGAAGAAATTTCCAAATAAAATATGTTCTATAACAATTTAGTGTGCATGCATCTATGAGATGATGTCTCTTATCTATTGTATTCGACATAAAAAAAGACAGCGAGAAGAAGAGTTCAAGTTGGTTATGACTACTACTGATCACTGTTCTTGATAACAAACACACATACTTGCCAATATTTAGAGAGAATTTCATAAGCGTCTCTATGTAGGTAACATAATATCGCTTTGCTATAGAATACACAATGACTAATGGATAGATTTGTCTACAACATAGGGTGCCTAATTTAAAGCCAAAAGATCCATGATATGATATATGATTCTAACACCATGTGATATGTTCACATGACATTGTTTAGATGAAAATCCTCATCAGTATATTGTATATATATATATATATATATATATATATATATATATATATATATATATATATATATATATATATACTTTACAAATGTCTTTTCGTGAACATAAACTAAAATGGTTTTTCTTGTATTCTGAGCAATTATTTGACTACTAATGGAATTTAAGTATTGATTAAAGTTGCAAATTCAGGCATTGTTATTGTCAGTAAGAAGGGATAACATTAAAATCTTGTTCATAATTAACTGAATTACAACGCTCATAGTTTCACTAACGTTTATCTTACCAAATACCACACATCATAAAAGGCAGTGTTGTTCGATCAAAAAGTTGGTTTTTTTCGAGAAAATTACAAACATTCAACTATTTCAGTTGATTCAGGTACAAAAGCTTGTCACTATCTTATTGAACAAAGCACTTTAAGGCAGTTATAATGTCATTTACAGATTACTTACAGCAGTAATCCTATGTTGCTGTCCTTTATCGAAGATAATATCCAGGCGTGTTCAGAAGTCAAGTGATGTGGTCACATACAATCTTTTTATTTCAGTGTTACGGTGGAAGTGGAACTTAACGCTTAGAAATAGCATATTTTCTACAAATTAAATATTGGTTTGTCATCAAATTGTGGAAACAACACTCAGACTACGTTTGAAGTTAAGTAGTCTGGGGAGACGGGGTTGCTATCGAAGTAACGTGTATTCCTCTGAATGCAAAAGTGTTTTGTATTTGATTCACCTGCCTATGAAGTATTTTTTGTGGTGGCTAATGTGGTGGTTAATACGAAGAACTGTATAATGTAATGATTGCATTATATGATGAAATTGCTTAAGACAACAGACTTTAACTCTTATAAGTGTATATCTAGTCACTTGCCAGATAGGGAAAACCGTCCTTTCATGCTTTAGTATTACAAATTTATGATTTACACGTGCCTCCATTTTAGTGAGTTAGTATATTCCCAATTTAATCAAACAATAAAGGCTTTTAATAGCAGTTTCTATATATACTTATGTATGCATTAAGGTTTTGTCCAATCCCAATCATAGTTGTCCATCAAACTTCAGATTGTTAATTTCTTTTGTCCAAAAAAGCTATTGCACAAATGTGTATTTTAGGCAGTTATAAATATCAGATGAACATAAGTAATGAAGTTAACTACTTTTACTGAAACCTTTTGGTTACAAATGTATGAAAAAAAAGCTTTTGCATGTGAAAAAGGTGTAAAAGAGACTTTTTTTGAACACACAAGCACTTAGACTCGCAGCAAAGAAGGGTATCTGTTATCCCATATTTTAGTGAATATTGGCTAACTTATGAATCAGTAAAACGTTCATATATATATATATATATATATATATATATATAAAAGCTTCCTGACTGTTATTTTATCGTGGGTCTAGTTAGAAACATTTGTATGCAAAACTGGACAGCGTTTGAGCAAAAAATGCAACTTTCTTGCTGAACAGCTTGTAGGAGGGTGTAAAATACTAGATCACTAATTAATTAATGTAGGTAAACAAAAACTTGTTAACATAAAAAATACACGGACGATGATTAAAACTGAAGGGAAATCATATTAAGGTTCTTTTGCAATTTAAGTTCTTTAACAACAGTATTCATCTCCGTGTACTGAATATAATTTGTGTTTTACCTCCTTAGCTAAAGAGACATCATGGGTTATCCCTCTAAGACCAGCTGCATCTCACACCCCTCACTCGACTAATACCAACTCTCCTCTAACCTCGGTCACTAATGTGGCACCCAGGCATTTCAGCTCTAACTGTTTACATGGTGGTAGCAGACAACTAACCAGCTTCAGTGGTCATTTGACAACGGCTTCCGAAAACCCGTTTCCGAGTTAGGAGGGATGATAAAAACTTCACCGATTTAAGCATTCGATAGCAGCCGCCGGTCCAGTCACCGGAGGGGACCTCATCACTGAGCCGCAACATATATCAAAGACTTAGGCAACCACGCAGGCCATTTGGGTTCTTCTCGGGAGAGATAACAGACATATAGCCACACCTTCATCATATCTTGCATGCATCCTAAGACCCATACTATCCCGTCTTCCAGCAAAACATGTCGCACATGTAACCGATCCGACAGTTTCGGTACCCCAGAGTATTTATGAATATACAATTCCCTCCACAATTATACACTTTCTTCTGTGCTTCTGCTCCTTGACACCCTGGTGTTGAACGAAGGGTGGTGAGTCGGTTCATAGGTTAATGTCTGAGTGTCAGTGACAACTACGTGAAGGTTTATTGCTGTACAACTAAACTAAAAATACCATAGCCATCAGAAACACCAGTAAGCCAGGTATTCAACCAAGAACGACTAAATGTACGCCGTTGGCTAGACATCTGGCCAGCAGCACAAAATACACACATCATTGATTAGATGACGAGGGATTTGATTAGGAACTTCAGTCTCGACATCATATCTACACTTAATCATGTATTAATTCCTCATAATTATTATTACGATGTACCCATAAAATGCTCAGTCTGGTTAGGTGCCTGATAAAAGCGCTATCTGAAAGTTCATCAACTGCCTACTGTCTCATGAAAAACTGTCAGTGCAGATAGATCATTTGAGAAATGCTTTTTTTCTAAATCACCGGGAATCCATCTTAAAAGTGGTGCACTATTCAACAGTTTCTTTTTTTGCTATGCATCTGAAACACAGCGTACATCTTTTCATCTTTTTAACATTTCCTAAGTCATATAACGAAAATTATTTCATTTAATAATTAGAATTCTAGGGTGAATATTTAAATATTTTTAATCATATTTACCTTCACCTACCGCTTCAAAAATAACTATTACTCTTACACATAAAACAAAAAGGACATTCTAATGTATTTTATGCCAGATGCACATACAAACCTCATCATTAATGGCTTCTCATTTAACAGGAGGAATAAGAAATCTCAGCATTTAAAAGCATACGGTCTAGATACCATTGAAATGACTTGAATGCATTTTGTTACTTAAATGTTTTAAGTTGTAGCAAGAATTTCACTGGACATTCTTAGGATTGAGGTTCATTTTTAGGAACGTAATTGTCTGATATTTAAATCTCAGAATTTCTACTAACCTTTAAAATAAGCTACACTAATCTAGCTTTATAACAATTTTGCTCCCAGTAAATCTCTCGACAACAGAAGTACATATATTTCGCATCATTTAGTCTGAATACAAAACGATTAGGATGAAAGTTACTAGGTACTAACAATTAATTCACTGAGCGTGCATTTTTAATGTCTGTTGACCACTTAATAGCGTAACAGCATGACCGATTTTAGGAATCTATCAGGAGTGTTGTATTGTTGCTATGACTAAGGATTTGAAATGCGTGTGTTAAAATTAGTAGTATACAATCCATAAACACATAATTTGTGGCATACTTTCTTGTGAGTTGTGATTTTTAAGGCGATAGGAAATAAAGTAAAAACAGACTCATGGAGTGGTTAAAAGTTGTTACAGTTTTAGAGACTTTTGGAGCAATTCCTTCCAAGCTATAATTTCGTCAAAATTGACGACTATTGTATCAACAGTCAAACCATACAAGCTGCTATATTTTGAAGAATATGCTTTTATAAGACAATCATACAGTCCGAAAGTATAAACATGGGTTGGTTGTATCGGTGGTCGACTGGGTGACCACTAGTGATGCATGATACAACCGGGTAATAGACTTTGTTCTTCAACTAACCCTTTTTTATTGTCTCTGAATTCAAGAAGAATTTCACTTCAGTGGTTTCATACTTCATATCGTTCATCTTTGGATATTTCAAAAGTCTCTGTAAGATCTTAAATTGGCGAACAGTATTAAAAGTTGGTATGTACAATGTTCAGATGTAGATCCACTGACGCTGATTTTAACTTGATCACAAAATCCAACAATTTTTATTATGTACAGTACTTCAATACTCCCCTTAAGTATTTCATAATCACTAAGAAATTTTATAAATGGTTTTGTGAGTTAGTAATTTTATGAATACTTTAAGTTGCATTCGCAACAAAACTTCCCATACCCTTACGTGCAATAATTCGTGAAAGAATATAATTACTTTTGAGCAGAGCTTTATTTTTACGCAAAAGAAACAATCTTTCTAAAGGTTTTCAAACAAAATGTGGGTTCTTTAAAAGACTTAAGTGAAATATTTAATGACATTATTGTAAGACAACTCTTAGTTTATTGAGATGATTTTCCAAAAATTTCAAGTGACCACTTGTGTTCATGGCTTTGCTAAAATATAGCTCTCCAGTTGCTTAAATAATTGTATTGATTTTAAACCTGAGTAAGTGGTAATTTATCACCACATGGTGTATACTTGGAGTGTACTTTAATGATGGGCTGTTACAGGAACAGTAATTTGGAATTACTAATATATACTACAGTGCAATTGTAACCATCGAATAAATTTCTGATATGGCTAGCCTAGTGATAAAGCCTACAGCTTCAGAACTGAGTCATACAGGTTCAGATCACTAATGAGCTATTAGTCACCCACCCTGCGATGCCCCAGATATTCTTTTGCTAATGAATATCTACAGGCATGAAACCCAGGCCTAGGCTTTGTGATGTATTTAACACCAAGATTAAGGCCGCTGCAGTGCCGTTTAACGCATCTGAGCTGTTACACAGAAAAGAAAATTGAAAGACTTCAATCAGCAATGAAAACGTGGTAGTGAAACCGGTTTTCATGGAGTAACGGATTCATGTGAATATTTGATTGAGAGGTTTCTTGGTACTGACTGATTTTAAAGGAATGATTCCACTTGAAGTACTACTTCAGAACTAAGACAATTTGAAAAATCCTTTGATTTCGTATGACAGGTCTCAGCAGTATACAGCTGCGAACCCACTAGGGATCGATTCTAGGACCTCCAGACCTCTTCGCGAGCACATTAACATTCTGCCATTCAGCTGGAATCCAATGGTTGATACTTTTTAAACTTCTACCTATATATGGTCACTGCATTTCGTTACAACCATTCTTTCAAAATCTTGCAGTTTAGGATAAATGATATTAGTTGGATGACAGAGGTTAAGGTCATCTAAACCACTAAAATCTTACTTTTGTGGGAACGTGAGCTGGCAACACTGCCTACGTAACTTTCAGAGGTTATAAGTAAGTTGTAGTTAGACTTAGAGTTTATTTACCGTTGAAGGTAATAACATACTGACTCTGCATTTGAAAACGTAAGACGAAGGATATTGGTTTTAGATACTGTGAACACCAAATGAAATAATGGTATCAAACCAAAAAACGGAAGATCTAAATAATTCGTCATCAAAAAGGAAGAAGCTCATAGAATGAAATCTTTCCAAGTGACATGAACACAAATAAAGTGATCCCATTACCGTATTGCTCACAAACTACCTGTGTAATACACAAGATACAATGTTAATAGGTTTTTTATAGTGTTATGGGAACTGATTAAATAGTAAGTCAATGCTTACGTGTTCCTCAATGTTTACTGAAAGATTTATGTAAGCTGACAAAAATGAACCTGATGGGTTTCCACTGATTTCAAATAGAATTATGAAAGCGAAAAGTAAACTAGTTGACCATCTCAAATTAAATGATGAGGATCTCATCCTTTTCCAAACTTTTCACACTTATTGAGTAAAATATTCTTTTCTGTTTGGTTTTTAGCTGAAGGCAACCTAAATGGCGTTGTATTTCCAAGCAGACATGAAGCTCAAGAAACAATAAGAAAAGTAAAGCATGCCTTCAATGTAAATGAAATAGTCCGACCACACACACCAGGTGACACGGCAAATAAAATTTTCATTCGATTATTTAACACTGTTCAATGGTTGGATAAAGTTTGTCGACAAAAACTTGTCTCTGACTATGATCCAAATATGGTACGTGATATTGTCGAGCCTTTGCTAGAAGAAAACACAATTTCGGCAATTATGAGTAGATTACAGCGTAAACAACAAGAATTTTGGGAAGAACTAGGCCCAGCATGGAATACGCCGCCGTAAGTTATTCAAAACGCCTAATATTTCTCTTGAGCTGATTTCATCCCAAGTATTCGCTGAAGAATAGGGTTCTTCTCCTATTTACTCCCTCAGACTGTTGTACGGTGTAAAGAGGTTTTACCTATCATATTCCAGTTTCAGTATGAAATGTCTAGCAGTAAAGACTTCAGAGTAATATGTGATCGATGGCAGCTAATAATCTTCTCTGAAACATCAAAACGATTTCAGTAGTGTTGTTTCATTTTAGTTAAAAGAATATAATACTTACTTTTACTAAATAGGTTGCACCATTGAACAACTTGGATATACAAATATTCATTACTGGTTATTAGAAAATGATTGATGTCAAAGAAGATTTTGTCATGGATGGACATAAGTTGAAGAAAAAATGAGAACCTGAAAGCACTGCGCAGCTGTTCTGTCCAAACTAAGGACTTCTCAGCGGTAAAAAACTAAAGTCTTACTAGGGATCGAAGGCGTGAAATTTAGGTTTAGCAGCAACCACGAGGCATTCCGTGATTGAGTTGGAGCCTGATGGTTCACCTTTTCCTATTTATTATTATTATTTCTCCATTGGGTTCCTAGTGGAACATAAGACTACAGTAGCACGTCTCCAGTAAACGCTCTTCTCTGAAATCTTTTCAACCTGGCTCCACGACAGCCCACCGGCTCTGATTTCTTCCTCACACCATCTCCTCAATGTCACACTCACCTAGGACGCCCAACTCGTCCCTTCCCATCGGGGTTCCACTCAAGTGCCTGGCGTGAAGCATGATGTCCCCAGTCGGCCTTCTCAGTGCATACCCAATCCATCTCCACTTCCTTCTGCAGATTTGTTGAGTGATAGGTTCTTGGTTGGTTCGTTGCCAGCCAGCCAGCCAGAGTTCCTCATTGCTTATTCTTTCTGGCCATCTATCTGATCCTCAGTAACGAGCCAGCTCAGGCAATTGTTGATGAATGTCTGTAGTTTGTTGGAAATCCCTTTCGTAACGCGCCACCAAGTCTCTGAACAGAAGCACTGAATTGATGTTGGTGTTGAAAATCCGAATCTTGTTCACGCTTTATGCTGAGTGCAGAAGATCTCCACACTGGTTTCAGGCTAGTGAACGCCTGTCCTGTTTGTCTGATCCTGACTTCGACGTTCTCATCCGTGCCACCTGTAGTTGAAACGGTGCTGCCTAGATAGGTGAAAGAGACTACTTCCTTTAAGTTACTCCCATTGATGGTGATTGGCGTTTGTTTGTTGTTGTTGGTTGGGTATCTTCATCACCTCTGTCTTCTCTACGTTCACTTGAAGTCCCGTCTCCCTTCGCTGCTACGCCTCTTCTGTCAACTTGTTAGTTTTTGCCTGTAGATCTTCAAGTTTGTGTGACAGAAGATAAAAGTCATCGGCGAAATCCAAATCTCATAAGTTCTTTTCCCCGGTCGAGCCAGCGTATCACCCTCTTCTCACTCCTCACTGTTTGTTGTATGATCCAGTCCACTACAATCAGGAATATCATGGGTGACAGTAGACAGCCTTGTTTCACTCCTGTCTTCACTTCAGAGGCATCACTGAGCTTCCCATTGTGAATCACTTGGCATGTAGCTTCATCATATATCATATAGTTGTTGGATGAGATTGATAGAGGTTTGTGGCACTGAAACCGTGGTGTTGAAGCAGCTGTTTGTCAAATCACTTGTCGGTCGACGCTGTCGAAGGCCTTTTCAAAGTCGATGAAGTCGAAGTAAGGTAGAGTTGAGTTTACTGCCATTCTATACTCTGTTCTATGATGATGCGTGGTGTAGCGTTGCAATTTGATCCACACATGATTTGTTCCTCCTGAAGCCAGCCAGCATGCTCCGGTCGTACTTTTGAATCCAGCTCATCCTTCAGTCTCTGCAGAATGATGCGGCACAATACTTTGCATGGGGTGGACAATGGTGGGGCATGATTCCTCACCAGTTCTTACAAAGACTTATGTCGCCCTTCTTTGGGAGTTTGATCAGGTAGCCCTCCTTCCAATCAACCAGCAGGTACCTTTCTCTCCTCCCTTCCTTTCACACCTTCTACACTAGTGGTGTGAGCATGTCCCCTGTTCTCTCTGCGTCTGCTCTCAGTGCTTCTGGCGGGATTCCATCTGATCCTGCTGCTTTCCAGCATTTCAGTAGCTTTATGGTGTTCAGGACTTCGACTTTTGTTGAGAGATTTGTGTTCACTGGTGATTCTGTGGCTGGGCTGCTTGTGATATTTCTGAACAAAGTGCAGGTGATGGTGGTGGCGGTCGATTCAAGAATTTTTTGAAGTGGTCAGTCAGCCCATCGTCTCCTTTGTTTCCCTTCATTGGTAATTATATTTCCTTCATCATCTTTTATTGTTTCCATCTGTGTTGATCTCTTCCCCTCCAGATAATAACCTGGTTATTTGATATAATGTCGTCAGGTCTCTCCTACCTGAAGTCTGCAGCCTGTTCTGCTCCACTTGTCAATGTGTCATAGAAGTATCTTTTGTCTTTGTGTGCACTCTTCTTCACGTGTTTATCCAGTGTAGCATTTTATACGTTGTGTTCAGTCCTTCTTTTCGTTGTTCACCCTTGCACTGCACGGCACCGGTTCATCTTCTGCTTCACCATCCTCCTCTTCCTGTTCTATCAGCTTCCATGTGTCCATCGAGATCCATTCCTTATCTTCTTTCCTCCTTCTGAATACGGTTATGCAGGTTTCCCTCCACATCTCTTTCAAAGAGATCCGGAGTTCTTCTACACAGGTTTTTTCACGGATGTTGCTCAATGTCTTCCATTTTGTCTTGATGGCTGGTGTGAATATGTCTTCTGTAGTTTCGTCCTTCAGTTTCCGGGTGTTGAACTTCAACTGTGGTCTATCACCGATTTCCTCGAAGGCTGTCAACTCGATTTTGAGGGTAGTTTCCTTGCACTAGACAATGAGTGGTCTGAACCTACATTTGCTCCTCTTCTTGACCTTATGTCAAGTTGACTGCGTCTCCACTTACTTGAGATTGAGATAAAGTCAATATGATTTTTAATGTGTCTATCTGGTGAAATCCATGTCGCTTTGTGGATATCCTTGTGCTTGAACACACTCCCCTGCTTGAAAACAGTGCCTGCCTCCAATCACCAAATCGTTGAATGCTCAGAAGTCTGCAAATACTTCTCCATTCTTGTTCTTCATTTCACTGAGTGCTTCTCAACCCATGATCAGTTCTCTTCGTGTGTTGTCCACTCCCAGTTTCGCATTCATATCACTCATTAGAATTTCGATGTCGCCAACTGGGTGGGGTCTTGTCCAGTGTTGATTGCAGTTGTGTGTAGAATTCCTCCTTCTTCTCTTCATCTGCATTATTTGTAGGTGTGTAGTGTAGCATTGTATGCTTGTGACTTTCCTCCTTTTGAGTTGAATCTTGCTGTCATGATACTGATCCCGATCCTGATCGTGATCGTGATGTTGGAGGAGATTGGTTCCCACTGTATGAGAGACTTTGACAGTCTTAGCGACATCATGGTTGCCACTCGAAAAGTCAGTGTGCTCTTCTCGTGGTTGTCTTCTGGGTGAGAATATCCGAGTAGATTATTGACTCCTCTCCAGTTGACAGTTTGGAGAGTCCACTTCCATTCCATCTGCAGATTCCTCGCAGATTCCAAGCACTTGCATGCTATACCTCCTCATCTCTTTTGAAATGTGGGCAGCCTTGCCAGCTAGGTTCACACATGGTGTGGACATTCCATGTGCCCACGTTTACTCTCGCTTTGATCGAGAGAAGTGAAGACACATCGGTCGACTGGCTTCCCGAAGGCTTTCACCAACGGGCATCACTTCGTCTCCCTGACTGCAGTGAGGAATAAGTTAATTTTTATTTTCTATGTTTTCTTTGTGGTTTGAAATTTGTTTAGTGATTGGATTGGTTTTCCGGGGTAGGGTTGGTATCCGTATGGCCAAACCTCCTTCTTTATCGAGTCTTTGTACCGGCTAGTAACTAGTGATCTAGTTAACCAGTCGAGATTTCTTTTTCCTACTTACTTTTGTATTATTAGTTAACAGAAGTAGAAAAATGTTGACTCAACAACTGTCTTTAAATTTGCTACAGTGTCATATGCATTTTATTTTGTTATTTTCGAAATATGAAATATCCTAACACTGCACACTGGTTATTTCTCTTCCAATATTTTTTTCTGGTTAGATCTAATATCTTACTAATTTCGTTTCTTTCATCTTCCCGTGTGGTTCTTAGGCAACGTAACTAAATCCTTTCAGAGATATACCTTGGTATGTTTCTAGAAAGTATCCTACAACAATTTTTAGAGAATAACGTTTATTGTACATCCATGCTGAACAAGTCCTTTACAGAAATAATTGAGTGCTTTTTCTTTGTTTAGTGCTCCTCATTTCTACCGCCCTTCCATGTGTTTCGGAATATAACTCAAATAAGGCCTGTAACTTTATTCGAATTGCTCAATCCCACACTGAACTCGTAAATTAATCATTTCGAAAACCTACATGTGGTACTATTATCATATCATCTGTAATAATAGAGCATAGTTTACTTTCATACACACAAGATACAGAAACTTTTATAGCAGGTTACTAATAGGTGCCAAACAAAGTCGTTGGTAAGAATGAAACAACATTTGTACAATGAGTAACACATATGAAGAAATATATGAAGGCTGGTTGCAATCGCTAATAGTGTTACACCAGCTTATTTTAAATATGCCTCTGGAGTAATTGGATAGCAGAATAGAGAGGTTACATTAATTTTCGAACTTCACTAAAACTAGTCCAACCCAAAAGCTGCATCACGAATTAAGTATGTGTAAACACCTTAATTATAAAAATACAATACTCACTATAATTATGATCACTAGGAATCAAAATTAGACTTTCATACTCGTAGGAAGGAGTTGGCTACCTGAATGCAAACAGAATGATGCTACATTTCTCGACCAACAGATAGATATCAGTTATTGCTTAATTCTAAATCATGGACTTGGTTTCCATCGGTTAGTCGGTTCTTGTTGACTTTAAATCGAATACGATCTTACCAAATACTTAAGTATATAGTAATGATGGATAGTGGCTAGCAGTGGAATCAAGGACGCGCATTTCGTCCTATTTGGAACTCGTTAGCTGAATATACCTGTCCCCCAGTGAGTTATGTTGTTCCCACTAGGATTCGGACTAAGGAGCGGTCGCTTCAAACATGAGAGCGTTATTCACTACACCACCGACCCACGATAGCCACTTCTTGTGCGACAGGTATAGTTCCAGTGTTATTGTTGGTATTACACCGTCGTTGATTGGACCGAACTGACCAGTCTTTGTTGGTATATGGGCTCATATGTGGATGCCTCGATATTGCTTGTGTTGTTAACTATGTAGTAATAATCGGTAGTTGCATGTACATCCAGCTGAAAAGTCCCAAATAGGATGAAATGGGTATCCTGGATTCCACTGCTAGCCACTATTCATCATTACTATATAGTTAAGAATACTAAAGTAGTTAAAGCTCTGAAGGATATGAATTTAAAACTGTACGCTTATTGAGGCATCTAGGTGCTAATGTGTGACAAAATGAATAAAACAAATGTCATGTGCTTTTGAATTGTATTCACTCAAATTTCACTTCCATCGACTGAACTTTAGCCTACATTTTCAGAAAAATGTTAACATATAAGATATATTTCACTGGGAAAGTAAATACAAATTAGTGAACAGATCAACTATGGCGTCTACTTTTTGTAATCAAAGTACCAAATGTTGATCAATATTTTGTTTCCTATGGTCATAAAACTAATTAAGCTTAGGCTTAAGCAGTTTCTTGGTGTAGTCAACAGTAAGCAGTAGCTCAAAGAAACATTTTGTACTTCAAGCGATATTCATACTACACTCCATTTATACTTAGATTTATATATAATAACTACTAATACTTTATAACTAAGAAACATTTAAGCGTGAACACTTTAAAAAGTGAATGTTTATTTCAACTTTCAAGTTGCTAATTCGGATTTTTCATTCATATTAATATTGTTGTCATTAAGAAATTATTGATCTGTTCAGACGTATTTATGCAACCCGCATGATTGTCGGCTGACCACATAAAATCTTGACAGAAAATTCAAGCATTATAGTCCTTTATAATATAACTTCGCATCTTTCTTTCAGCATTATATATATATATATATATATATGCATTTATAACTGTAATTGCTAACACACATTCATAATTGAACTCATAAACCTAAACAACTAATTATTCATACATGTTGGAGTTACTACGGAAAAACCTTTACCTCAAAAAGTGAACGATTAGTGGTTCACTAGTAAAAAAAATTTTTAAAGAAGAAATAAAATAGATTTTTTAGTCGCAGTATTCAAAATGCCCTTCACTCTTTCATGGCATTGAAAATCGCTTAAATAGATAAAATTCAACTTATGATCACTGGATTACCTTTCACAATGTAAAGTATGAGCCAGTGTATACAACATCTGCAAGATATCTAGCAAACAAACACGGAGCATTTTGGTTTTTTCAAAGGTCAGTCATATCTACAAGACCATGAAAATTTTGTCATTGCATGCTTGCAAAAATGACCCTGCTTGTATTATGATTACTAGTGAGGTAACCTCATATCCCACGAACAAGGTTTTTAGAAATATGCTGATGCAATAGAAACAAAAAGAGTAGTGTACAAGTTAGCTTACATTACTTTGGGAACACTGATTGACTTAAAGATAACCAAACACTGCTTAATAGCTTACTAGGTAGCTCAATGTCTGAAATTTATTTGCTGGGACCCATGTTTTCTAACATTAGGCTGGTGATAGTCATGAAGCATGTAGAATTGTATTTATTGTAATCAATAAAATACTGCTGACCCTCAAAAATATACTCCTGTAAAGATTCTTGAGTTGATGTTAAGTGATTTAATTTGTGCATTCCAAGGCAACTTTAATCTTTAGGCAATTCATTCAGTTTTTAGTGTTATGAAACTTTGGAATTTGAATTATTAAAAATTTGAAGGTTTTTAGCATTTTGGTAGTTGTACTTCCCAATGAATGTAAAACAAAACGAATTTGTTTTAACCGACGTTCCGCTGTGTAACGCTAACAGCTTTATCAAAGTTATAGTAAACAGGAATTTGCATTGTACAACCTCATATATGATAACTTGATGTGCTTTCTTCTACGTTGTCAAATTGTTGGATTTAGATAGTATCTATATGTAGTGTATTATGTGTGAATAGTGTATGAACTACAGATTGAAATTTGTATGTGCACATGTATTAATAGTTTCTATCACATGTATGTCAGTTATGTCAATATATGAGGGTTGATTGAGACCGAACCAACTTACGTTTTTTTCACTCATTCCTACTTAGAAAACTTTGATTCCACTTAATATGAAGAGATTCTGCTGTGAGTTCTCTATAATTTTCAAAACCTTTTTGGATAATTTCGATATTGTCGGAATCGACCTTGTGTTCTGAAACTAGAGTGTGTAGAGCTGTGGCTGAAGTGTGTTCAAGCTTTTTTAGCTCTACTAGATTTCTAGGAAGTCGACTGGAAGCTCTTCGGTCTTCATTTTGAAGGACAGGGTCCTTCTAACTCCACAGTCTAATCATGTTTATGAAGAATAGGGTTGAGACTAGGATGGAGTATACATCTAACAAACTTCTCGTGAAATGAAATTTGGAGAAAAACATACATAAGAACTATTAATACATGTGTACACACAAATTTCAATCTGTAGTTCATACACTATTCACACATAATACACTACATATAGATACTATCTAAATCCAACAATTTGACAACGTAGAAGAAAGCACATCAAGTTATCATATATGAGGTTGTACAATGCAAATTCCTGTTTACTATAACTTTGATAAAGCTGTTAGCGTTACACAGCGGAACGTTGGTTAAAACAAATTCGTTTTGTTTAACATTCATTGGGAAATACAAACACCAGAATAATGAATATCGTTTGCCTAATGACCAATTTTTTTCAAACCAACAAATTCCAACTTGGTTTAGATATATGTAACTTGAAGATTTTGTTGGAAAATAGTAAATAAAAACTTTTAAAACCTAAACATATGGCTCTTTCTCAGATCTTAACAGACTATATACTGTACATAACCAATCTATTATCTCGTTATACTTTTATAATATGCAGTTATCATTCACTGTAACGTTTGAGGAAAATCAAATAAATCCTGCACCATTAAAAGTTTCTGAATACAGCTGAAACAGTTTATTTTGTCAATACCTCACTACTTATTTCATTGTCAAACAAAATGTAACTGATACACAAGACAGCTGCAGATGAAAGCTGTTTAACAGAAACTGACCACCAGCAATTCTTACTTTTAGTGTTGTGAGTTTAATAAGAACTCTTATTTCGCAGCTATAGTGAAAGAAAGACATTTTCTTACTAAATCCAGCATAAATAATATGTAACCCGTTTTTTATGATTTAGATACTTTGAGGTAAATCTGAGTGTAACGGGGCAAAAAATGAAAGCTGTATATATTGATCATGCATAACGCTTCAAAGAATCTACAGGATTCAGAAATAAAGGTTATTCACAACTATAATATATACCTCCTTTTCTCTGCAGCTATATGTGTCCTCGGTGAAGACCTACTTTTTATTCAGAAGTAGAACTGCAACAAAATGTTTATTACTAAGTGAATCACTCATTCCTAGTAAGGTTACTCACCAAGATAAATTATACAAGCATAACGAAACTTTGATGATTAAACTAGATGAATATACAATAACTATAGGGTAACTATAAGTAAAATCTGGCGCGAAAATCTCTGGTGTCTCATATATTTATTACTTCAATATGTATATACATATACATTTACGAAACACTAAATATCGTCAGAAAATGTTAATTACGGGTAAGAATACTTACAATGATAACTATAGTACTAAGTTGAGTAATAACACAAAGAAATGGTTTGCAATTCCAAGTGTTTCATAGATTAGATACAACCTAGTTAGGGGTAGAATGTCAGCTGAACTGAATAACAGCAACAAGTAATGTAATATTAACTCTATGCGTTTATTTTAGGCAAAGCGAATGAAGAGATTAAAACTGAAAGGCTTACGAAAATTAAACTAAATAATGCTATAAACTGTTTGTAGGGTAGCTCAGTTGGTATAGCACTGGACTGAAAACCCGAACGCTTCTGTTTCGAATCCTACTACAGTCCGAACTTCCATTTCACCTTTAATCATCACTTAATATCAAAAATGATAAAAGCATGCTGAGTTTATTTTAAGGAAAGGGCAATGAATATCAAACTGTTTTACAGTCACAGAGAAGGAACCGATTGAGCTTGCTTTTTATGCAAACAAATGTTAGATCAGCCTTTATGAGTTGAAGAGTATCAGGATTTGATGAAGATTTCTAAAGAAATTGAAACAACTGGCGTAAATGATAAAATTAGTTGAATTGCTGAAGTTTACCAAAGGACTTATAGAAAGGACTCTTTCTTTGTGTCCATACGGGCATAGTTCAGTAGGAAAATCAACAGAGAATGACAGGAGTGTATCAGTTCATGTTATGACACTTCAAAAAAGAACAGAATGTGTAAAGGGGTAAGAAAAGAGGATGTTTAAGCAACAAAAAGTCAATAAAGAGAAAAGATAGATAACCAAACGCTATTGAATTTGCGACACTTCAAATGTAACAAAAAGTGTATAGATCGCACCATCACTACCGGTTTTCAGTCACATCACTCATCACCTCTAACAGTTGACCTGGAGGATTTCGAAGACTACAGACATAGACTACACCTCAATACATAGTTCTCATCAACAATCAAAGACTTCACAACATGATGTTATATCCCATCTTATATTTTATACAAACGAAAAATATTTTGTAGCTTTTAAGCACTAAATAAATTTTTGCCGTAGAGGCCATCTCAATAGTGTAACAACCGGGGCAACGGATACAACTCCCTTATTTTATAGACGGATATCTGACCATGAAAACTCGTTGTACACTGGTTTATTGAAAGTAATATCTTTAAAGTATCGATTCATGTCCTACGTAAGAAATCTATTAGTAAAAGTAAGGCTTTCTCCAACTTCTTTCTGGGCAGACGTCCACACCACCAGATTGTAAAGATAAATTAAGATCATTATGTCATAGATACCTGAGTACATTTGGGCCTGCAGTATTTAAGAAGTCTCCAGGTTTGATGCTTTCTGATGAACATAGGATAACATAAAGTCAGAAGACGCTTCATTCTTGCACTGAAACAAAGGCAGAAGTTCCTCTTCTTCCCAAGGAAAAGGATGGGTGTAATTTAGAAAAAAATTCTGTCTTGTTATATAACTAAAAGACAAAAGAAATGACAGTTGGAGACATAAAGACGTTTTATATTTCTACAGCTGAAAGATAAAAGATCTAACATCCAATCGTTTAAAGCGCATTGGTTTAACAATTACGACTGTGTTTCAGCAGTTGAGGAGAAAATCTAGTCTATTGGCAGTGTCAAAACTAACGAGGAGAACGGGATTGAGCAAAAAAATGTGAGCATCAAGATGCTCGGGAGTGACGGAAATAAGAAGAGTCAGTGTATGAGCCTTTTAGTCATCGATTTTGAATGATGCCATCAAGTGTCTACAGTCACCGATTCTTTTCAACTTCATCACCTCAAAAATAAAATCTATACCTCCACTTGCATTTCAAACTAACAGTGAGTGACATTAGAGACTAATACTTTATCTTCATTTAATCGCTGGCAGCATTTTTGTATACTCTATCACACCAGTAACCTAACACGAGTGATACATTCCTCAATCACTGATATTTCTACTTGGCACTTAATGTTTTAAGTACAAGGTAAAAGCTGAGTAAAATATTACCTTACTTAATTCAGTGATGATACTTAAACAGTAAGGTGTCTAAAAATTTTAATGCAAACGGGAACATTTGATGAAAATTTTATCATGAGGCTATTAGAAGTATGACTGATTGCTACAGAAATTATACTAAGAAAACACCGACAACCATAAAAATGATCTCAGAAATTATTGTTTAATATTGACACTTATCCACCTTTTAGTTGCATATTTTATGGCTATTTACTTAGCAAATATTTTCCTTACCACCTATAGTTCATTCTACGACATGAAAAAATTTGTATATTTTTGGTTTCTGATTCATATTTTCGTTCGACATGATTATTTTATTTTACAGTTTTTTGTGAATGCTGTCAAACAAATTCTTGTTTTTTAGTTATTTATTGAATGATAATAATAAATATAGTTAAGCACATTTGGATGCGTTATAAACTGAATGTAAAAGCTCATAAAGGAGCTAAACTTTCCCATACATTTCCGTCAGTCACTACAGTAGATTATCATGATCCAACCTAGCCTTCTCTTTAATCTGTCTAAATCAGTTCTCTTTTACGTTTAATGAATAATATAATAAATAATTATAATATAATGATCAACAATAGTTACTGGTTAATAGGAGTCCGTTATTCTTTATGAAGCTCTTTTCTAACTGGTAAAACTTGTCATTAGAGTTGAACTTACCTCGAAACATATCGCTTCATAATTTCACTTTTTAAAACAACTACTACTGTATGTAATTTTTAGTGCTGTGATACTTGAATTACTTCTTAACGTAAGATAGTGATTACCCATATATATATATATATATATATATATATATATATATATATCTTCCTTTTATGAGCACCGAGTTCTCATCGTCACGTGATACCAGTGGCTTGAGTTTTTAGTTAATAAATTCTAGAAACAATAATAAAAAAGATAAGTGAAAATGTAATGAAGACCAAGACTAAAGAATGGTTCCAAACAAATGCCTCATGAATATCCACCAGGTATACTGGTAACTAAGATATAAGACCCGACTTTTGATTAAGTTTTAATTTTACTTCATTTCCTGACATTTTTGTCCGGCTGACACATGAATGAGTGATTAAAAAATTGTCTGGGCAGGTCGTCTGAATAGAGAAAGTATTAGAAACTGACTGATTACTGCTGTTAATAAGGCTGAACAGAAATCCACTGGTAACATTGTATATCGTTATTTGCTTTGTCTTAAACAAATGAAGTTTCCACTTAAATGAGTCGCTGGAAAGTCGAGATAATTATCTCTTCTGGTATAACCATAATGATTTCGCTTTTTCCAGGCAGATTTTCACAAACATCTAGGTAAATATTGGTTTTCTTACCTACCTTTATAGTTTATGAGAAACTTCCTATTTGTGCATTTTAGTTTTGAGCATTTTAACACGTCTAATATACATATCTTTGATTGACCTTTAAATGAGAGGTATGAAAGTGTGAACTATTTTTGATGTTATAAAGATATTTATAATTAAAGCTTTTCACACCGAATTACCTATTATAAGATGGATTGGAAAAATACCGTTTTTAATTCATTTTAAACTGGTTGTCACTTAAGTTCGTAAACTAAGTAGTTTTAAAAATATACTAAAAACCTTCATGCATATATAATTATGACTGAAAAGCATTTAATAGGCGTATAATATAATGTAAAATATTTTGCTCTCAATTAGCCTTACCTTACTGATGGTACCGTGTTCTCTGAGCTAGATGGTTTAAACACAAAGCTTTAATTATCATTTTAGACAACATCATGAGCACAAACTTCAGGAAGGAGTGAGCTACGAGGTTTTCGCTGCAAGTGAATTAGTAGCTTCTCCTGACGGCTTTGAGTGTGGTTGGTTGGTTGGTTCTGCCAAAATCTTGTCACTGTCTCCATTTTTATTTTGATTGGTTGTCCTGTTGACGTCAACTTTGACCTTCTTGTTATTTCTTATTTGAGGATAAGACTTTGGCAGAAACAAACAATCACATACGAGGCCAATAGGACAAGCTACTAAGCTACTTGTGCAGAAAACACTATAGCTCACTTTTTCCTGAAGTTTGTGCTGAATGACAATGAAAGCTTCACGATTAAACCATCCAGCTTACAGAATACAACATCATCAAAATCCTCCTGAGCTACAAATATTCTGCATTATCTCATTTAGCTTTATCTTCTGATTAGCCCCAAATCCTCAGGTTTTCATAAATTCCAGCAGTTACTTCTGACGCAAAAAGATAGTACCCGTTTAACCCTCTATGACTTTCAAAGGGGAAGTGTAATTAGGCGTACTTCTGTAGACGAATAATTTTGTAATGGTTATTAAAACTGACTAACTTTGCAAATAATATCTAGCATATAACTATTTTGCTTAGAAATTTTAAAAATGGATTTACCGACGATGGTAATAATTCGGATAAAGTGAAGTTAAATGTCGATATCATTTCATGTTAATTAATTTTTTGACTATTTGATACAGTAAAACAACATTCTTTATCCAGCATTACCCTGTATTCACTGCCTGAAATATGCAGCAAACAAGTTAACTTGGAATTATACACCACCACAGGGCCCAGCTTTTATGCTTGCGTTAATGCTAGTTACTTTTTAGCAAATGATAATATATAAAAATGCCAAGTTAATGATGGTGATTCCATTGAAAATGGTTGCGAAATGAGAATTGCTCATAAAATTATTAGTAACAAAATACTTATGAATGAAAAGGAATGGGTTGATTGCATAGGACTTACAAAAAGTGTCGAAAAATGGTGGGAAAACACTTTATGTGCGAAAATTTACAAGGAAAAACAGATTTTATCAAATGGATAGGTATTGGCAACAATGATGTTAGGAAATTTAGGCGACAAAATTATTAAAAAGAAAAAATAGACAGGATCAGCGAAGAATATTTTTATTTCATTGAATGTAATAAAAGTTAGGACTTATGATTATTATTATTTGTCCCTTGGGTTCCTAGTGGAACACAAGGCTTCAGTAGCACGTCTCCAGTAAACGCTCTTCTCTGAAATCTTTTCAACCTGGCTCCACGACAGCCCACAGGCTCTGATTTCTTCCTCACACCATCTCCTCAATGTCACCCTCACCTAGGATGCCCAACTCGTCCCTTCCCATCGGGGTTCCACTCAAGTGCCTGGCGTGAAGCATGATGTCCCCAGTCGGCCTTCTCAGTGCATACCCAATCCATCTCCACTTCCTTCTGCAGATTTGTTGAGTGATAGGTTCTTGGTTGGTTCGTTGCCAGCCAGCCAACCAGAGTTCCTCATTGCTTATTCTTTCTGGCCATCTATCTGATCCTCAGTAACGAGCCAGCTCAGGCAATTGTTGATGAATGTCTGTAGTTTGTTGGAAATCCCTTTCGTAACGCGCCACCAAGTCTCTGAACAGAAGCACTGAATTGATGTTGGTGTTGAAAATCCGAATCTTGTTCACGCTTTATGCTGAGTGCAGAAGATCTCCACACTGGTTTCAGGCTAGTGAACGCCTGTCCTGTTTGTCTGATCCTGACTTCGACGTTCTCATCCGTGCCACCTGTAGTTGAAACGGTGCTGCCTAGATAGGTGAAAGAGACTACTTCCTTTAAGTTACTCCCATTGATGGTGATTGGCGTTTGTTTGTTGTTGTTGTTGGTTGGGTATCTTCATCACCTCTGTCTTCTCTACGTTCACTTGAAGTCCCGTCTCCCTTCGCTGCTACGCCTCTTCTGTCAACTTGTTAGTTTTTGCCTGTAGATCTTCAAGTTTGTGTGACAGAAGATAAAAGTCATCGGCGAAATCCAAATCTCATAAGTTCTTTTCCCCGGTCGAGCCAGCGTATCACCCTCTTCTCACTCCTCACTGTTTGTTGTATGATCCAGTCCACTACAATCAGGAATATCATGGGTGACAGTAGACAGCCTTGTTTCACTCCTGTCTTCACTTCAGAGGCATCACTGAGCTTCCCATTGTGAATCACTTGGCATGTAGCTTCATCATATATCATATAGTTGTTGGATGAGATTGATAGAGGTTTGTGGCACTGAAACCGTGGTGTTGAAGCAGCTGTTTGTCAAATCACTTGTCGGTCGACGCTGTCGAAGGCCTTTTCAAAGTCGATGAAGTCGAAGTAAGGTAGAGTTGAGTTTACTGCCATTCTATACTCTGTTCTATGATGATGCGTGGTGTAGCGTTGCAATTTGATCCACACATGATTTGTTCCTCCTGAAGCCAGCCAGCATGCTCCGGTCGTACTTTTGAATCCAGCTCATCCTTCAGTCTCTGCAGAATGATGCGGCACAATACTTTGCATGGGGTGGACAATGGTGGGGCATGATTCCTCACCAGTTCTTACAAAGACTTATGTCGCCTTTCTTTGGGAGTTTGATCAGGTAGCCCTCCTTCCAATCAACCAGCAGGTACCTTTCTCTCCTCCCTTCCTTTCACACCTTCTACACTAGTGGTGTGAGCATGTCCCCTGTTCTCTCTGCGTCTGCTCTCAGTGCTTCTGGCGGGATTCCATCTGATCCTGCTGCTTTCCAGCATTTCAGTAGCTTTATGGTGTTCAGGACTTCGACTTTTGTTGAGAGATTTGTGTTCACTGGTGATTCTGTGGCTGGGCTGCTTGTGATATTTCTGAACAAAGTGCAGGTGATGGTGGTGGCGGTCGATTCAAGAATTTTTTGAAGTGGTCAGTCAGCCCATCGTCTCCTTTGTTTCCCTTCATTGGTAATTATATTTCCTTCATCATCTTTTATTGTTTCCATCTGTGTTGATCTCTTCCCCTCCAGATAATAACCTGGTTATTTGATATAATGTCGTCAGGTCTCTCCTACCTGAAGTCTGCAGCCTGTTCTGCTCCACTTGTCAATGTGTCATAGAAGTATCTTTTGTCTTTGTGTGCACTCTTCTTCACGTGTTTATCCAGTGTAGCATTTTATACGTTGTGTTCAGTCCTTCTTTTCGTTGTTCACCCTTGCACTGCACGGCACCGGTTCATCTTCTGCTTCACCATCCTCCTCTTCCTGTTCTATCAGCTTCCATGTGTCCATCGAGATCCATTCCTTATCTTCTTTCCTCCTTCTGAATACGGTTATGCAGGTTTCCCTCCACATCTCTTTCAAAGAGATCCGGAGTTCTTCTACACAGGTTTCTTCACGGATGTTGCTCAATGTCTTCCATTTTGTCTTGATGGCTGGTGTGAATATGTCTTCTGTAGTTTCGTCCTTCAGTTTCCGGGTGTTGAACTTCAACTGTGGTCCATCACCGATTTCCTCGAAGGCTGTCAACTCGATTTTGAGGGTAGTTTCCTTGCACTAGACAATGAGTGGTCTGAACCTACATTTGCTCCTCTTCTTGACCTTATGTCAAGTTGACTGCGTCTCCACTTACTTGAGATTGAGATAAAGTCAATATGATTTTTAATGTGTCTATCTGGTGAAATCCATGTCGCTTTGTGGATATCCTTGTGCTTGAACACACTCCCCTGCTTGAAAACAGTGCCTGCCTCCAATCACCAAATCGTTGAATGCTCAGAAGTCTGCAAATACTTCTCCATTCTTGTTCTTCATTTCACTGAGTGCTTCTCAACCCATGATCAGTTCTCTTCCTGTGTTGTCCACTCCCAGTTTCGCATTCATATCACTCATTAGAATTTCGATGTCGCCAACTGGGTGGGGTCTTGTCCAGTGTTGATTGCAGTTGTGTGTAGAATTCCTCCTTCTTCTCTTCATCTGCATTATTTGTAGGTGTGTAGTGTAGCATTGTATGCTTGTGACTTTCCTTCCTTTTGAGTTGAATCTTGCTGTCATGATACTGATGCTGATCCTGATCGTGATGGTGATGTTGGAGGAGATTGGTTCCCACTGCATGAGAGACTTTGACAGTCTTAGCGACATCATGGTTGCCACTCGAAAAGTCAGTGTGCTCTTCTCGTGGTTGTCTTCTGGGTGAGAATATCCGAGTAGATTATTGACTCCTCTCCAGTTGACAGTTTGGAGAGTCCACTTCCATTCCATCTGCAGATTCCTCGCAGATTCCAAGCACTTGCATGCTATACCTCCTCATCTCTTTTGAAATGTGGGCAGCCTTGCCAGCTAGGTTCACACATGGTGTGGACATTCCATGTGCCCACGTTTACTCTCGCTTTGATCGAGAGAAGTGAAGACACATCGGTCGACTGGCTTCCCGAAGGCTTTCACCAACGGGCATCACTTCGTCTCCCTGACTGCAGTGAGGAATAAGTTAATTTTTATTTTTTATATTTTCTTTGTGGTTTGAAATTTGTTTAGTGATTGGATTGGTTTTCTGGGGTAGGGTTGGTATCCGTATGGCCAAACCTCCCTCTTTATATGGGCTTAGGAGCGGTTAGTAACTGGTGAACTACTTAACCGAGCGAGGTTTAATTTATGGGTTAATTTATTCCAGTGGAAAAGGCAATGATAGTGGCTGGGCATACATTTTTGGATGCATATTGGTTAGCATATTCATTTCTCTGATCAACAACTTTGTGATTAACTTTGGTTGCGTCACGGATATCATTTTGTTTTTCCCTGTGATATATTTCAATTCTTCACTCCTCTTGTTCAGAGTAGAATATATGATAATAAGGTTGAAATGAGTACTTTTGTCCCGTAGAACTATTAAATATCTACATTTATCTTCAGTAGAATGGTACTGAGTGCGAAACATTCAATCGCAACCAGCTTATAACGATCGAAGGCAGTAAAAGTGGTTGTGGTGAAATAATATTTCCAGATTTTAACCTACGATGATCAGTTATACCCAGCTGGGAACAACATACATATCTCAAAGTACTTCACTGCTTTTGATACAGTTTCTAGCCTAAATTAACCTTCTGATTATCCTCTAATCCCATTTGTTATTGTAATTTAAGAAAAGAGTGGACTGAGTATCCTTTTGAACAAGATATTGCTGAAAAATAATCACTAATGAAGTAAAATAATGTGTCTACTTTCATCTTGAATTTTTCCATTTTTTCAGTGGTAAATGGACTGACAATATTTCCCGATATTCACCACAGTTTTCTTCTTCAACTGCTAATAAACGCCAAACATGGCATGCAGAATCTGACTCAGCAGCACCAGGTGTAGTAAGTTTGTTTTCATAACATTTAATGTTTGTTTGACTAAGTTTAGCATCAGAAATCTAATGGTGAATCCTTTTTTCTTGACATAAAAATAATCTGTTTTTTACTTTGAAATTTATAAGGACTTTGATCAGAAAAAACTGAGAGTATCCAAAGTTGGAGATATTCTTTTGGTGTTAGCAAGCTGTAGGTGGAAACGTCTAATAAACTACTGCTGCTTAAAGTCAGCATTTTAGCCTTACACACCAGAAATCTAAGAAAAGAATAAAGTGAGACAGAATTATTGACTTATAAATGTGAATTGCAAATTACATGGTTCACGCTGACATTTTTCACAGATGAATAAAACATTTGCGATTGACCGTCCACTTTTAGGCATATCGGTCCATGTAAGTCAGTTGGTCAGATTCAGGTGATGTGAAAAATCTGATTGTATGAGCTGAATTTACCCAGGAACAACAGCCGATGGGCTCTGCTCCGAAGAAGAAAAACGGTTGTCCGGTATTTTGATCAATCTAACCACACACGTTTTTCAGTGATATATTTCACATAGTGAAGCAGTCCGTAACCACCTTCAATTATGGACCTATTCATAAAAACGTGAAGTGATCCGATCACAATTCAGATTTCATGATAAACTAATTACTTTGGGTATTTCAAGGGCAGAATATATGAAACTAAGCTCTTCATGTGATCATGATTTCTTAAACGGCCGTTTTCTTTCACTTTCATGAAAATGTGGTTGTTGAAGACCTCATGAAAATCATTAGGGATAAGATTAGCCGTAAAGCTTTCACTGAAACGTTTCAGAGATGCGTTAGGAAGCTTTTCGTCCGCTCTAGGGCCATATTAACCTTGAGCCAAATTTCTTAGAATGTAGCTTTCAGGTGTTGTAATGATACTTGCAATTTCCCATTGGTATACACGGCCGAATCGCCCGACCTCTGGCTTTTGAAATGAAGGGTACTGAGTTCGAGCTTTAATGGGAATAATATCACTCACTGGGGTACAAATACGTCCGGCTGATGAGTCCCAAGTAAGATGAAACGCGCATTCTGGATTCCTCTGTTCAACACCAAGATCAGTGTAACCCTCAGGGTTGTTTAGTTTTCCAATTCTAAATAAGATAGTCTAATTCCCTTTCACATTCATCTACAAGTACTATAATTATCTCTTCATTTGACTGACTTTATTGACGGTGCATTTTTATTAAAATTTCCGCCATTATAAGTTTCGTATGACTGATGATTGTCTGAGTATTATTACAGTCACTGGTTAGAAGATTAATGAATCTTAGTTTTTGTATTCAAGTTGTTGGTAGCTCTTAAGTACTGTATATTCCTCAAGAACTCATCAATATCTTAATTTCACTCCAAATAATGTGAAGACAGACACTAGGAAATTTGGAATTGCAGTATACAGTGTAGATGTTGAAGCGGTTGCCCAACTTTTCTGGAAATATTCAAGCCTCCCTCACCACGAACACTATAATTAAATGTTTAATTCTTTGCTACAGTGTTTTTGTTACTCTTACATACGAACAGTATTTTTTTTATTATTATCATCTTCGCCTTTGTCTTTATCTTCACTTCACTCGTCTGCACTTCATTGTTTACAGTTCTGGTCTGTCTTTGCCGTTTTGAGTTGCTGAACAGTTGCCCCTTAAACTGTTCTCCAGTGAAATATTTGACACGGTATCTTGAAACCAAGCATACCTTCTAAGCTCTCCACCTTTAGCATCTGCACCTTGACGTAGATCGGAAAAGGGGTAGGTTTGTCCAGGACTATGGAAAGCCTCGCTATTGATGTATGCTACATCTCAGAGACCCGCATAAAAGATCCCAGTGAATTGCTTAGAATTAGTGCATCATTTCCAAATGAAGTACTTGTCTGGACTCCGATGATGTATTTGTTTGTGCTAAGCTCAACTTGCGTTTTGCTGGTCATCAAAATTGTCTTTCAAAAAAGGTCGATGAAAGCAAATTAGGTGCACCTAACATTGCAGCTAGATTTCATTCTCCAGGAGTTGTAGACAAGCATTAGCTGTACTTGGATCATGCTACGAAAATGGCGAGAATAGCTGCTTGCGGTTTAGAAGAACGTTCCGCTAATAAACACTGCATCTCTGCGAGCTCCCTATGACTTTTTGACGCCTGTACATCTATTCCAGTGGATGGTGAGTACAGTGGTTTCGCATAAGTCTCTCTTGGGAGTGATTACACAACGCTTGGGCAAGAACCAGGGGACTTGGTGGTCAGAACGCTGGAATGAGACAGAAGCAGTAGATGCGGTCCGCAGTAGTCGGAAGCTGTTCCAACTCATGAGATCCACTGGTAGCAAGAAGCCTACTGTCAGTGAGACGGTCTGTGAGGTAGACGGAACAACGACAAATAATCTTCAGAGATCCCTGGAAAGCTGATTGAAGCACTTCAAAAAACAGTTAACACTGACCCACTGCTCTGGCGTCCCCAATTCCAGTGTATTATACTCCGTGGTCAGTTATCAGTGAACTACCTAACAAAGTGGATGTCCATAAGGAATACCAAATCCTGAAACGCCACAAGGCATCTGGCCCAGACTACTTACCTCCAGCTCCTTTTAAGAAGTGAGGTGTGACTTTGGTCATGGAACTGACTAGATTGTTTGGGAAGGAGACTAAGAGTGCTCAATCACTCTGGGATTAAGCCATCATTGTGCCCCTCTTTGTAAAGGGTCTATATGTTTGTGATAATCATCGGAGTTTTAGTCTCTTACCAGTTACACTGAAAATATTGGTTGCTTTCATACTTCGTAGATTCTGAAAAAAGCATGTAAAAATGATTCGCGAGGAGAAGGCAAGGTTTTCTTTAGGTTTTGGATGCATTGTTCATGTCTTCACCCACAGCCAGATGCTTCAACATCACTACACGTATTGAAGGCCAATAGTCATTGTGTTTCGTGATATAAGGGCTGCCTCCGGTTACCCTGGAATTATCTTTTAGAGATTGACGTGTCTGAAAAGTTTAATCGGATATTGAAAGTCCCACATAATAAACATCTCAGGTAAAGTGAGGGCATGCAACCGCTTGTATCCATTGTTCCAGAATAGCAGTGTGGTTAGTCAGGTTTGCGCTATTTCTCTATTTCTGGTTAACTTTGCCATCTATGAAATTTTCGAGATAACACTAAAGGAGGTGAGTGATGGTGGTGTAGATCTACAATTCAGAGAACAGCTGTTCCACTTCGAATATGCGGGCGATATCGTCATACTGTACTGTAACACACAGGCTGCTCACGTCACATTTAGTCAGTTGGGGAAGAGTGTCCGTAAGTATGGTATGTGCTTTGGACCATCGAAGTGCAAAGCACTTTTTCAAGATTGGTAGGAGCTTGTGCCTGCGCTCATCCTTGATGGTGAGCCACTGGAAGTAGTCCAAGAGTTCGTGTGTCTGAGCAGTTTTGTGAGTGCTAGCAGGGGTATGTGATGAAATTTCTAACCGCATATCGGAAGCCAGAGTGGCGTACGCCAAACTGTGCCACCTTTCGCACTATCGGTACGTTAGTCTAACCGTAAAAGGTCAGGTCAACAACGCTTCGGTGAGAGAAGTCCTCCTCTACACCTACTAAACCTGGTCTTTCCGAGCTAAGGATGTGCGACGAATCTGTGTGTCAGATCATCGTTGTCTCTGTAGGATTGCTCGTATCCGGTGGCAAAACCATGTAAGTAACTCCGAGGCACGACAGCATGTGTTTGATCATGATGGAGATCATCATTCAATAAGTGAAGTCATCTGAAGACGCCTGCTTCAATGGCTTGGACATGTGTTACGCATGTCGTCCCAACAGATTCCATACCATTCATTGTTTACTGACCCTGGAACTGAATGAAATAAGTGAAAAGGTGGTTAGTTTATTACATATTAGATTTGTTTGTTTGGTTTACAACACAGTAATCTAGTATAAATCAAATAAATCTAATATGGAATTAACTTCTACCACAGTGCCCAAGTTTTACACCTATATTAGTGGTCACTTTATGACGTGGTGCGGTGGGATGAAGGAAATTTATATCGGGTTAGCATCTGTTGGGTGCATCACCACTCTGTCGGTGTGGTCCGAGAGATGACGTAACTTGGTGGCTTGAGACGTTATCGGATAAGACACAGTCGAAATCAGTGGCGGTCATGCTGTAACTTCCTTCTGCCTTCTGCTGCTGAAAAGTAATGAATGTTATTTTTAGTGTATCTCACTGAACTGTCTTTCGAGTAATTCTGTTCTTAATGTATTTTATTTTTAACTTATCCACTTCCTATCCCTTAATGTCTTCATAATGTTTCTATATTATTTTGTGTGGTGTAGTTTTTAGTGCCTCTGCTTTACCGTGCTTGTATTCTAATAATGATAACAATAAATATGATGACATTTATATTAAATACGTTCAGGTTTTCACTAATTTTACTTGGCGAAATGTCATGAAAACTATCTTAAGATGAATCAAAATCTCAATCCACCTGCTGAAAGCGCTTAAGTTATTAATACTTAGTCAGTCCCAAAAAGGTAAGTTTAATCTGCCAGTCTCTAATGTTGAGTGCGTCTAGCGAAAAGCCAGCACTACTAAGTCAGAAATAAGAAAGTCATTACAAATAAAATCCCAGTGAGCTAGAAAACCTAACTTCTGACGTTTCGTAACTTTGTGAAAACCTCTTGTTCAAAGATTTTACAAATATATTTAGTTGATAATTCATCTACCCAATGCTCAAGTTATTCACATATTTTGCAAGAAATTTCAATCATACCTACGTCAGCTCTCCGTAATTAGAAGTTTAACAGTCATTATTAGCAATGATATTTACTTGCACAAAAGAGGAAATATGTGACATCTAGTTTTTAACTGTACTACTTGTGCATTAACGATCTAATAACCTAGATGGTTGTGTCTTCAGAGTAATGAGTAAGTTATGTCAAAGTAAAAAAGATGAGATGACAGTCTCACTAACGCTGAAATTCCTAGGGTATCAGTAATACATTCCATATGATTTACAGAAGCGTCAGTCTGCATTACATTGGTGCATGAGATAATTATATTATCAGTAATCTTGTTAATATTTCTTACTATCAGAGCCAATATTTCATATTTTTTAGCATGTTACTATCAGTTTACACACAATCTGTAAAAAGGTATTATTCCAGAAGGTCCACCTACTTGACCACATAGATACATTTTTCCGACAAAATATGCATTGAGCAAAAAATACAAAGAAGTAGTTTTTTCAACAAATTCATATTCAACAGTTCCATTATGTTATCACCGACATCTACAGCTGATAACACATGACATTCATGTGTTCTACAAACATATTTTTCACTCCTAGGTGTACTAAGAGTGGTCATGTTGGAATTAGAATTATTACTCATAAAAGATAATGTCTGAAAGAGACAGTGAATGATTGAGTTTGCTTAAGTATGAATTGGTGCGTATGGTTGCAGATTCGGGTGCTTAGCTCACTAAGTCAAAATGAAAAACTGATCACCAGTGAGAAATAGCTAAGTTGTGATCCCTAGAATAAGAACTTAACACAGAATAAAGAAGACAGGGTTGCTTAGGAGATTTTCGCCAACTCTGTACTGAGAGTAAATATCAAGTAAAAAAGGTTAGTTGGCCTGTATTTACTTCTATTGATTCATAAAAGGGGGTATATTTAGTATAACTGAGCAATCGATTCTTGAGTGCAAGATATGCTCCTCCTTTAGTAGAATCAACTACCTTGACTTCTTCTCCATGAAAAATATTTCACAGTTTAGAAAATCCCAATACTGAGAAATAAGTAGATGTCTTGCATCATTAAAAGTAAATAAATACGTTATATTTCCCGAGTAATATTTTTACAAAACCATAAGCAGAGAAAATTACCTAAGCATATTGAATAATTAAATACAAAAAATGGATGTGATTCGTAAAGCGGATGAAAGATGAAAATGAGTATGATGTTCGAAATTGCAAGAAAGATGAGGTGTAAATGAATCTGAGACAGCCTGGTTGATTTTAAATTGTCGTTTATGGCTTACAACCATTTATACTGAATACTTTGATTTTTTCAAATGATAAGTCTAATCTTCCCAGAATGGTTCAGACTATCCTTATCCTTATTCATTCCACCTCCTACTTTAGCCAGAACACAACTGTTCAGTGAATAGTGGCTTGCTATGAATAAGTATTGAATCCGTATGACTAGGAGTTTTTGAAGATGTATTTCCTTAAACAAATCATTTTACAGAAAATTAGTTTTATGATTTACTAGGTAAACATAAAAATAAATTATTACCATATTTGCTGTTTCTCTTGTCTGTCGAGAACTGTACGGTTTTTCATATATTTTTCTTCTATTTTAGGTAGACATTGAAGTGAAAGTTGTAGGTTTCCATTATTTATTTCTATTCAAATCAACTATTTTTATCTTTTTAACCAGTGGAATGAAACTTTGTTCAAAGTTACAACCAAAAGACTATATACAGGCTCTAAGGCTTCGTGCTATGCATGAAACTCTGATATACATGTTCGTTTAATGTTTAGAACCATTTTTATTTTCACTTGATCGGAAACACCTTGTATGTAATTTCTGTCATAGGTTTCACAGTTGTCACCACTCACCAACTTAGAGCCTGAAAAACTCATTGATCTTTTTAAACGAAAGCCTCTGTCATCTGCCAATGGAGTCAGAGAATTTACTACGAAACCGTTTCAGCAAATACTAACTGCAGTTAAAGTCTACAGTAAACAAATCCGTAAAATATGAAACTGTTATCTTACGTTGCAGGATTATTCACGATAAAGCTGCATTCTAAAGGTTTTCTGGTATGAATCGAGGTCAAAATAATCAGATTCAAGTATCTCCTTCCAAATGTGGCACAAGTAATAAGCATCATATTGATTATCATTTGACTATCTGAGAGAGCCGTATTTCGACAGACTAGTATTTATGTTGGGTGATGGATGGTTCAACGTAGCTCAGTTGGTAAAGCACCGGACCGGGCACCCGATGGTATCTGGTTCGAATCCAACTGCTGTCCAGATTTTCATTTCACCTTCAACCATTATCCGGCACAAATAATAAGATTTGCAGAGTAACATAGGTTCTTTTTACTTCACAACTTTCCACAAGCAAAAGACAGCCTAAAGTTACAATAAATATTAAAAGGAATATACTCACTGTACCATCGAGAACAACAATATATATATATATATATATATATATATATATATATATATTCACGAAAACGTTTCTTATCTTTTATAAGGACTAAGTTCAGTAAATACTATGAAGACTTGAGGTTTGGAAGTCTTTAAAAAGAGTTATGGGACATAATAAACAAGTTATTCAGTAAAGTAGAAGAGACAAGACTTGGTAATAACTAGTGTTTCTTCACAAGTGATACTAAGAAATTTTTAGAAATATCAAGAAAATGAAGTTGTCTTTGATAACAGGAGATGTAAGCTAGTGACATAATATTTATGACAATAACTCTTCGAGTAACAATCAATGTATCGATAAGAAGCTACACTGCCAGATTTCTATAGTGAACACTTCAGATTTCACAATGATAACTTTCAGTTTTACTGACAAACCTTCCTATCTATTGTCTAGACCAGTGTGAATCTGTTTAGTTAAATCTTTTACCGACTGGTGTTATTAATACCTAACTAATCATATAGTTCAGTAGTAATTCTTAAACATGTATTAATGTATTTGTAAATAAAGTTATTTTGAGAAAGGAATAAATAGGGATATTTACCATAATATAGTTGATACCAGACATCGTTTTTAGCTTAACAGCTAGTCGACGAATACACTTGCTTTAACCTCAGCAATTCCCTAGTTTTGCACTTTTAACCATACTCATAATCTGTTATATATACATATGTATCTCTCGTAAAATATTTTTTTTTCAGACACATACAAGCTCACCACGAAATTCTCCTCCTCCCGTGGAACGTGCAAGAACCCCTTCACCTGTTGCTCAAGTTAGTAAGTAAAACAAATGTCATGGAAATTTTCCGATTAAATGTCACAAAATAATTTCATTTTATTCACTATCCCTCACGTTTCTTACTTTCATCTAACTAGTGAAGTAAATAAATCAAAACGCCACAATTTATGATTTGAAAATAGAAAGAACTTACATTTTTAGAAATTATTTACGGAAGTTCTGAAAGGATTAAGTTATCATCCATAGACTGCTCTCGTAAATACACAACTTACAACGACCAAGCTGTGTCCTAATCCCAGGTTACAAAGGAAAAAATTTAATGATCATTTTATGTCTAATTAGTTCCTTTTTTGTTAAATGTTAGTGAACAGTGTGTTAGTTCATAATTAGCAGGTGAACTAACTGATCGTCTCCCTATAATCATTGACATGTTTTCATTAGGTCTGGCGATTTCTCAATATCGGAATATTTCTTACATTTTATTTTCGAGATTAGCTACTGGTTTCAACATAAACTGACAAGATTTAAAAGAATGAATAGATACTCATCCTGCTCAAATATTACATGGGAAACTCTTATGAATGAGTAATATGTTTATTCGGATATAAAGTACGCAGTCTTTTATTGGTGTGTTTCAGTTTACACATTTTGCAATCTACCAGTTTTGGAGCACTCAAAAATCTGAGATAAACTGTTTTAACATTCGCCGGCTAACTTTCCAGAAGGCGTGCACACTATACATTCATTCTGATGATTTAGTACAGACGGCTGATCACATATTATCACAACTTAACCAGATTTTTAGTAGGAAAGTATTTATTGAGGTGTTATTTTCTCTGTAGAAACGATGTACTATTAGTAACCAGGTGTAAATATGTTATATGGTCATTGAAAATGATCTTAGTGATATTTGTCAGACAAGTTGGATAACATCTCTATAAGCTTACTTTAATCATTTCCAATTTCACTCAAAAGCATGATTTTTACTTTCCATAACTGTCAATAAAAGACGAAAGGATATAGATTTCAAAAGTTATTCTTTCTAACTAGAATAATCCTTTCTCTTTAGTACCCGTACAGTTCTTTTGACTGATTGTTATAATTGAGCCAAAACAATATTTTGGTACTTATCATCTGATGTGAACTGCATAAAGACAAAGGGTATAAAATCTTTAAGTTTTACTCTTTTAAGCATTCATTTTACTTTTATCCTTCTGTTACTACTAGATACTGTGTTTGAAGTCGTTCTGATACTATTAGTGCCACACCCACCAAAATAGTAAGAATGAAATTTCTGCATTGGTCACATTGTCAAATGTACTGTTTACTGCCAGTCGATGTATGGATATGTGCAAGGTCGAAAAAAAGTACCGGGTACGATGAGTTTATTGAAAATAAGATTGGTCGAGCAATGCACGAAGTGCACACGTTGTTGGTTGATAGCTATTTTGACCCAACGAACCAGTGATCACTGGTCAACTGATTACGGATACAACATAAATATATAGCTAGTTCAATTTCATATATTATCGCCTGTTTATTTAACGTAAGCACTTTTCTACTACACTTATCGAGGTCATAAAAAGATAGGATAAAGGCAAAGTTTTCTGACACAGACATCAAAGGTATGCATTAGTTCCATCATTATATACACATATATTCCTTAAAACAGCTTGAAACGCTTGTGAATCCTTACAAATATCTTCAGTGGGCCCATTTTTATGCGACAGTGTGAACACGTCGCATAATTATTGTTACTACCTGACACCATGGTTGTGATTTTGGGTTAAATAAGGTGTATTCGAGCTAGTTGATGATCAACGACTCTATATTTCGCAGTAACAATTCGCCTGCATAAATGAGATATTCCACATTACTTTATGCGATCTCTTTTTTTCTAGTATCATACCACCAAAAATGCAACGCACTGTATCTTTTAGGCGATACATGTGATTTTGGTGACTGAAGAGGACTGCGTAAAATAGTGGCGCCTATTTAGTAAATAAAAATGCAAGTTCTGTCATTATTGTTGCGTACAGACTACATGCAAGCATCAAGAGTTGACTGTAGGAAACCTAGAAAACAAAATTGAAACTTAGAATAACTAAAAATACAAACGATAGTTTCCTGACAGGAGGAGTTACTGCATCACATGCACTACTTACTTTTTCTGTATTGTTACTAAAACCTAACAGATGACTTCTAAGTATCCATATTCAGGTAGACTTAAAAGGCTAAATAAGATTTTCATTTTGCATATGTGGACTAGCTGGTTCTGTAAATTTCGAGTTATTTATATCTTTAGTGTGCGAAAAAAAGCTACTTATCTTCAGGAGGCTGAAATATGCACAGTTACCCAAAACTTTCAAAAAATGAAGCATGCGAGTTTTTACAATAGAATTTTGTCAAACAGTTACCTGGATGTTATCTGAAGCACTTTAATGTGTCTCGAGAAAGCCTATTTATTGGGACATATTGAATCTATAGCTCAAATCACTCACCAAAATGAAGATTACCTAAATAAACGGAATCACAGGCCCCTAAAATATCGCATTAACATTGAAGTAGTTCTGTGATTGAATGACTGAAGAGAAATCAGGGACAACATACTTGGAATTTCACTTGCAGTGATTGCTCGGTTCCTCGACGACAAAATGAGTGTTAAAACGATATGACGTTTATTGGGAGGTCAACCAAATGCAAAACACAACGATATTATATACATGCATTTATAATGGACTTGGTTGCTTCCAGGTTTGTTTAGAAAGAAAGTAGATATCACTTTTGTGACTTTAAGTAGTCTGATGCTCATGTATTTGCCTAGGTAATGTTTCTATGAAATTCGCTGTTTCGGTCGGTTGTGAAGGTATTCAGATTCCTTGAAGCTTTTCTGAGCAATCTAGAGATTAATGCAACCAGCCATAACATTATCCTAGGTTTCCATCTACAGTGGTTTTGAAGAAGGTGAATAAAGTCTGAATAATTTTGACCAGAACAAATATCTCTCCGGATACTCTGAGGTGGTTTTAAAAAATTCTGAAACTTCAAAAAGTTATTTATCAACAAACTTTTACGTAGACAACTAACATCTTTGACTTAAAAGAAAAGGAAAGTAAGGAATAATTAATACGCACGATAACGCTCTAGCTTATAAGTTCTGGAAAAGAGCAAAAGTAGCTTTTAGAGTAAAATAATATGGGTCCACTTCCTCAGTTTTCAAGTTTTCTTAAGCAATATACAATAAATAATATTTAGAACAGCATAAATTAACTAAGGAATAGTAAAGTACCTTACTTCTTTGTAAAGAAATAAAACGGTGAATAAAGTAAAACATTACAATGTAATAACAAAGTAAAATTCCTTTCAGTTCCACCTCAAATTCTAAGCAAACTTGAACAATTTTGAGCATGCACACACCAACATATTTAGCTTATAATGACTGTGAGTATGAAAGCTGAAAAATATAGAAAATATCGTCTTTCTGAACAATTATGTACGCAGACAGCATAACAAAATTTCCCGTTTACACATGGTTTTCTAAATTGGATAAGTAACTACACTTTTAACAACAAGTCTGACACCAAGGTTATATCCCATTTTATTTTTAAATTATTTTTGTAACTAAAGATAGTGGGATAATCACGTATAAAATCGTGCTTTCAGCTTTAGACAAGAAGGGAACCTGGGGAGATAAAGAACTTAATGATAACCCGAACAATTGATGAATACAGAAAGTATATTATTATATTAAAATTGTCACGAAACATTCAAAATACAGGCTTACAGTTATTACATACACTTAAAATAATTCAGATAATCATATGCATTTTACTGCGGTAGTTTATAACTAGGTTGTATAAGATACAAGACACCGGAGGACCGTTGAAGTGCAAAGTAATTTGCCACCTTTTCTTGCAGACACAGCTTTGATTTCTGGATATACCTAGAGTCTGTTTCGTTAGAACATCTAAAGTATCATTGTCATCTACTTCAAATGATTTCAACGTTGCTTTTATGCACTCCACTAACTGGATTAGTATGAATTCAAGTAGTTTACAAACAATACTTCAAAAGAAAACTTATTTCGTACCTTTTATTGTATTTGACTAAAGTATTTAATTTTGTTAAAAAATTAGTGAAGTAATCTCTGTGATACACACTTATTGACTCTTCTTAGATGAATTCGGATTTTCACAAATAAATCAGCTTTATTTTCATTCATATTGTTTTCATAATTTATTTGTACATAAGATTAATGATCTTTGAGTGAAATTTTTACGGGTAGAGACTGAGAACAGTTTGTCTGTAGTATACAAGAAATACTTAATAGTGTGTACTGTAGAACTGTTTTAATGTCGGCTTCAGTTCTTCCGGGCTTTGCTGAGAAAAATACTAAAAAATGCTATCGTCAAATGCATCATAACACAGGTCATCTTTGTGAACATTGGTATTTACTGAAAAAATTATCCATCAACGAACGATCTAGAAGTACATTTTCATTTATATAACTGAAAGTAGCTTTCATCGTCAATTGACATCTGCTGGGGAACCACTGAAAATCTGGCAACATTGGACAGATGACCCGTCCCAGTTCTTAACTCTTCAGGAGGCCACACCCACTAACCCGCGAGATACTAAACCTACGTCTCATATCGTGCGCGTTATCATTCAGCCAGTGAGCTGCAATCAAATGTTCCATTATCTCCTACTTCTATAACTTCCCTGTATAATGGGTTTGTCACCCAATGCACTTGGAGGACTTCCACCCTACCTTCGACCTAGTCGGCAGGAAAAGTCCCCGATGACAATGCCTGATGATTAAGCAATATCATTATTGATTGTTCTAGGCTTGTTTCTTCAAGAAGTCATGAGTGCATTCCTACGAAGTCCAGAAACTAGGACGAAATAGCTATCCAATGCTCTCAGGTTTTCAATAGTTCTCCAACTGATGTCGGTCCATTATGAAAACTACTGTAAAATCAATAAATCCGTACAAATCATCAGCTGGTTTTATATAATAATAATTTTAACCTTTTGTTAGATAACTGTTATGACGCAATTTTGATCTTAGTATAACGAATATTTTAATTCATGAACAAACTATTTTGCTTCATGCTTAGTCAATAACTGGACTGTATTTTGCTTACTGTAATAACACTTTTAATTTCCTATTGCCATACAGGGTTGAAGGGCTCCACCTCCGTCGGCAGATGGGCTCTTGTGCGGATACCTCGATACTGCCGAATATTCATGATGTTATGTTGGTTGTGGTGATCAGCAGAGGAATCCAGGACGCACGTTCCGTCCGGCAGTATCGAGATATTTGCACAAGAGCCCATCTACCAACAGAGGTCGAGCGATTCAGCCCTATATAGTATCATTACAACGACTGACACCCGTTGCACAAGAAGTGGATATCGTGCCCCAGTGGCTTAGTCGATAACGTTATGGTATCTGAAGCAAAGGGTACTGGGTTCCAGCCTCGGTTGGAACAACATCACCGACTGGGGTGAAGGTGCATCCAGCTAACGAGTCCTACATAGGGAAAAATGCGCGTCCTGGATTCCTCTGCTAATCACCAAGGTCAATGTATTGTTTTTTCATGATATTAAACAAAACGAATAAAAGTACAGCTTTACATTCAACTTTCTCTGACTAGTCAAAAGTTGACTGTGCGCTCAACTTTCCGTTTATGTAATTACCTTTAATCAAAAAATATATTGTGTAATTTCTACTCTGAGATTAAGGATTTCAAGTGAATAACCAATTAGACTTTTATTAATTAATAACCCAAGTACTTGGTTTTTTTTGTCTTTAATAGTTTGTTTCAATTTTTGATGGATAAAATACTTTTCATGAGTTCGCTGAGTGAACTATTATCGTAGTACAATTTTCACTTTTTCTCCGTTGGTTGTGAATGAAAATGACTTCGACTGTGAGAGAGATTTGTCATTCACACTTGCTCCTTTTTTATCATTTATAAAATGCAAACAACTTTAATTGTGAAAAAAGCTGTTAGTTGTAGTAGGACTATGAGAAATAGAATCACTAAAAACCACTTTTATTTTTGTTGATCAAACCAAGTTCTTTGTTGTTAAAGTCAACCATCTCTGTTTAATGTCATCTGGTTGTTTCAACAAAATAATGTCACTGTTGACTCTTCTGAAACCTTTCCTTTTTCTTTCTATGAAAAATCAGGTAAAAAAGCTTGACAGAAAAATAAAAGGTTAACAATTGCTAGTGAACTCGCGATGGCTATACCACCTCAGTGTGTGTTTTAAATTCTACAAACAAAGTTTCATGCTTCAATGTCATTTCTTTCGAAAGTCCTAGCAGTTTGTAACTCTTCTCATTGGTAGTAGATATTTCAGCAAGTAATAGCAATGATGAATAAGAAACGCTACTTTTTTTAAATACTTATAATGGTTATTCCTTTAGAAAAATTAAGGCAGTAGTTAAAAATAAGTTTGTCTCAATGATATAACTTACGTAGACAACACATTTTAAACAGTTTGATGGCATATTTACTTGTCAGAGTGAAACGTTTATGATAATTAGGGCTTAAGAAACTGAAACACGATATGAAGGGAACATACTTTGATACCTACCCCTTTGACGTTTATTGACAGAATGATATTGTGAACACTGCAATATATGGCGTTTTCATTACATTTATCACCATTTAACCCATTCTGATGACGTTTAACGAAAAGTTGGAGATGACGAGAGTGAAATACATCATTTCAGGATGACATTGACCGTTGGTCTGAACAGTGTAAGAAAACGTAGATTACCAAATTAGGTCCTTGAGATGTTCGGAAAAAACAATTCAAGACCCTAAAAAGTCAATTTCAAAACCGAGGAAACCTGAGAAAATGAATTCATCCTTTGTTGTTTCCAAAACTTCATTAATTTTATTGCTTTATGCTCAATACTTAAATGCCTAGTTTAATATCTTCTATTTTCTGTTGACTGTCTTTGTTTGTATCTTTGTTTCTGTGTAAAATGGTGGGAATTAGTCGGGAAGAAGCCCTGAATTTAGTTTTCGTAATTGTTGGCGTTCAGCAGCAGTGCATAGCTGTAGCCAACAAGAAGATAGAGTTCCTTCATTGATTCGAACTTGTATCGTTCAATGAGGAAGTTGGAGGTGAGTAACACCATTCCCATTTATGGTTGCAGACACACCTTGCTGATGAGTGCCAACAACCAAAAAACCTAGGTCTAGAGCCTCCGATCAACCGACTCCCATCATTAAGCACCAAAATAAAGTGTAACATAGTGTTGTCACTTTACTTAGTGACCACATTTCAAAACGTGATTTCGATCAGCAATAGGCTTCAGGGAATAGACGACTACACGAGTTATGCAGTGGCAAATAACTTATTAGCCGCTATTATCAATGTTTTTACGTGCGTTTTACATTGCCGTGAGATCATCATACCTGTATGTTTGTAAAACAGCCTATATCGAATTTTAACGTGAATGTAAAACTTTAACTCTATGGAAGCGTAGGGCAATGTTAGCTGATTTAGTCTAGCGCACAACGACAATATTTTTACTGGATCATATTTCATGCGAAATTTGTACACAGCTCATAGTAATACATGGTAAACGCAGAACGTCCCAACTTCAAATTTGTAACTCAACTGCATCCCCTTATTTAATTTTGTTGGTAGTAGAATTTTCTCGCATATGGGCTCGCTATCAATTAACTCGTTGCAGATATTTGGCTTTCATTCGATCAACAGTGACTCAGTAAACAACCTCTGCAAGAATATTATTGTATAATATCCTATTGTGCGTTTAAGCCCGATTGAGTGCATAGCAATGGCTGAGTTACCTTACTGAATACTTGTTTTGGTAGAGTTGATCATTACAGACCAAGCCAAGTTCATATGGCATAAAACCGTAACTAATGAGGTGGAACAAAGTGTAGATACCTGAATGGTAATAATTTAAGCGGGAAAAACAATTAAAAACATACAGCAGTAAATATTTTTATTCCCAAGGGTTCCTAGTAGAACACAAGGCTTCAGTAGCACGTCTCCATTCCACTCTCTTCTCTGCAGTCTTTTCAACCTGGGGCCACCACTACCCACAACCTTTCATTTCTTCCCCACACAATCTCCTCCATGTCACCCTCGCCTCGGACGCTCAACTCGTCGTTTCCCATGCGAGTTCCATTCGACGACCTGGCCTGATGCGTGATGTCCCCAGTCGGCCTTCTCACTGTATACCCAATCCATCTCCACTTTCTTCTACATTTTGTTGGGCGATAGGTTCTTGCTTCGTTGGTTCGTTGCCAACCAGAGTGAGTTCCTTGTTGCCTATTCTCATTATTCTGGCCATCTGATCTGATCTGATCTTCAGTGTCAGTGTCGAGTGAGCGTAGACGGCAGCTGTTGATGTTATTGATGTATGTGTGTAGTTTGTTGGAAATGCTTTTCGTGACGCGCCGTCAAGTTTCTCAACCATCACATAGAAGCACTGACTTCCTTGACTGAATTAGTCTTGAAAATCCGGATGTTGTTCACGCTTTATCCTGAGTGCAGATCTCCACACTGATTTCAGATTAATGAAAGCCTGTCTTGCTGTCTTTCCCATCCTGACTGCTTTGATGTCTTCATCTGTGCCTGTACCGACTGTAGTTGAAACGATGCTGCCTAGGCACGTAGGTGGAGACTACTTCATTCAGGTTTCTCCCGTTGATGGTGATCGCCGCTTGTTGCGGTTGTCGTTGTCGTTGGTAAAGTATCTTCATCACCTCCACCTCTGTCTTTTCTACATTCACTTGAAGTCCCGTCTCCCTTCGCTGCCTCACCTCTTCTGTCAACCTGTTAGTTTTCGCCTGTAGATCTTCGAGTTTGTGCGACAAGGCATTAGACATAAATCATCAACATCATCGCCGGCGAAATCCAAATCTTCTTCTGGAGTCTTTTCATCGGTCCAGCCAGCGTATGCCACACTTCTCACAACTCCTCATAGTTTGATGCATGATCCAGTCGAGTCGACCACAATCAGGAAGATCATTGGTGATGACAGGCTGCATTCTTGCCTTACTCCTGTCCAAACATCAAAGGCGTCACTGAGCTTCCCATTGTGAATCACTTGGCATGTAGCTTCATCATATATCATATAGTTGTTGAATGAGATTGATAGAGGTTTGTGGCACTGAAACCGTGGTGTTGAAGCAGCTGTTTGTCAAATTACTTGTCGGTCGACGCTGTCGAAGGCCTTTTCAAAGTCGATGAAGTCGAAGTAAGGTAGAGTTGAGTTTACTGCCATTCTATACTCTGTTCTATGATGATGCGTGGTGTAGCGTTGCAATTTGATCCACACATGATTTGTTCCTCCTGAAGCCAGCCAGCATGCTCCGGTCGTACTTTTGAATCCAGCTCATCCTTCAGTCTCTCCAGAATGATGCGGCACAATACTTTGCATGGGGTGGACAATGGTGGAGCATGATTCCTCACCAGTTCTTACAAAGACTTATGTCGCCCTTCTTTGGGAGTTTGATCAGGTAGCCCTTCTTCCAATCAACCAGCAGGTACCTTTCTCTCCTCCCTTCCTTCAAAACCTTCTACAGTAGTGGTGTGAGCATGTCCCCTGTTGTCTCTGCGTCTGTTTACAGTGCTTCTAGTGGAATTCCATCTGGTCCTCCTGGTTTCCCGGACTCCAGCAACTTTATGGCGTGGCTTTCAGGACTTCACTTCTGCTTTGTCGGAGGGCTTGTGTTCACTGGTAGTTGTGTGACTCGGCTGCTTGTGGTATTTCTGGAGGAGTTGCAGGTGGTGGTGGTGGTGGTGGTCGATTCAAGAGTTTTTGAAGTGGTCAGCCATCCCATCGTTTCCCTTGTTCCTCCTCTTCGGTAAATAGCTTTCCTTCAATATCTTTCATTAGTGTCATCTGCGTTGATCTCTCCCCTCCCAGATAGTAACCTGGTTATTTGATGTAGTGTTGTCAGGTTTCTCCTACCTGCAGCCTGTGTGTCTTTTGTCCTTCCGCGCAATCTTCGTCACTTCTTTCTCCAGTGTAGTGTTTTATGGCTGGTGTTCAGTTCTTCTTTTCGTTGTTCATCCTTGCACTGCACGGCACCGGTTCATCTTCTGCTTCACCATCTTCCTCTCTCTCCTCTATCAGCTTCTATGTGTCCGTCGAGATCCATTCCTTGTCCTGTCTTCTTTCTTCTTCCTCCGGAATACGCTTATGTAGGGTGCCGTCCACATCTCTTTCAGAAAGTTCCAGCTCCAGCTTCTTCTGTCAAGGCTTCCAACTTGATTTTCAAGGTAGGTTCCTTGCACTAGACAATGAGTGGTGTGAACCTACATCTGCTCCTCTTCTTCATCTTGTCTCCAGTAGGCTGGTTGCGTCTCCATCTCCACTTTCTTCACATTGAGATGAAGTCGACCTGATTCTTGTGTAGTGTGTGTAGTGTGTCCTGGTATCTGGTGAAACAAATCCATGTCACTTTGTGAACATCCTTCTGTTTGTACACACTCCCCTGCTTGAAAACAGTGCCTGCCTCCAATCACCAAATCGTTGAATGCTCAGAAGTCTGCAAATACTTCTCCATTCTTGTTCTTCATTTCACTGAGTGCTTCTCAACCCATGATCAGTTCTCTTCGTGTGTTGTCCACTCCCAGTTTCGCATTCATATCACTCATTAGAATTTCGATGTCGCCAACTGGGTGGGGTCTTGTCCAGTGTTGATTGCAGTTGTGTGTAGAATTCCTCCTTCTTCTCTTCATCTGCATTATTTGTAGGTGTGTAGTGTAGCATTGTATGCTTGTGACTTTCCTTCCTTTTGAGTTGAATCTTGCTGTCATGATACTGATCCTGATCGTGATCGTGATGGTGATGTTGGAGGAGATTGGTTCCCACTGCATGAGAGACTTTGACAATCTTAGCGACATCATGGTTGCCACTCGAAAAGTCAGTGTGCTCTTCTCGTGGTTGTCTTCTGGGTGAGAATATCCGAGTAGATTATTGACTCCTCTCCAGTTGACAGTTTGGAGAGTCCACTTCCATTCCATCTGCAGATTCCTCGCAGATTCCAAGCACTTGCATGCTATACCTCCTCATCTCTTTTGAAATGTGGGCAGCCTTGCCAGCTAGGTTCACACATGGTGTGGACATTCCATGTGCCCACGTTTACTCTCGCTTTCATCGAGAGAAGAGAAGACACATCGGTTGACTGGCTTCCCGGAGGCTTTCACCAACGGGCATCACTTCGTCTCCCTGACTGCAGTGAGGAATAAGTTAATTTTTATTTTCTATGTTTTCTTTGTGGTTTGAAATTTGTTTAGTGATTGGATTGGTTTTCTGGGGTAGGGTTGGTATCCGTATGGCCAAACCTCCTTCTTTATCGAGTCTTTGTACCGGCTAGTAACTAGTGGTACAGTTAACCGTGCGAGGTTAAAAAGATGTTGTATAAGCATAATATCGATGTGTGATATCACTATGAATAATAAATTTTGCTTGCAAAACAATCCAGTAAAAAAATACTGTGGCACTGTGCTCCATATCTAATGAACTATTATAACATGGCACATAAATTACACTTTTTTCAGTGTTTTGCAATTATTCTGAGTAGTAAACATTCTCAGTTTTATTGTTTTTCTCCTATGAAATTTATCCTCCGTTTGTGAAAAAGTCCACCTAAATTAGCAATTCCATATAACCGCCCATTTTATGGTAGATACTTTAAGGGGATAGTTCTATGGACGAAATAATCGTATCATGGTAATCAGCGATATACTTTGTATCGTACAGAAGTAGTTGTAGTAAGTTAACGAAAAACTATACATATTTTGTAATTTAGAGTAATTCTTATGGCGGTTTCGCTTCTGACTCTGTTGTTTATCACTCTCATTTCGAATATAAAATGACTTTCTGAAGTTTCATAAGCACTTTTTGAATTATTTCACACACGAAATTCGACTGAGTTACACAGTTTTCTGCTAGTAGCCTCGTATTGTTGAACGTTTAATACAATGTACTTCAATCCCATTTCACCTAACTAACTGTTCGTAATCGATCTGTGTTGTTTAGCACTGTAGTCAAATATCAGACCACTAATTAGTATAGGTCACAACTTAATCCTTACATTGCTGAACTGTGTTTAAGGAAGGTAACCAATATGGTTGTAAAAAACTTAGTACTAATCAAAATCCACCGGTTGTGTTAACAGCGTAGTAATCAAAGTCAATGAAACAATCTTGTTGTTCGCTGTTTCGATGCTAAATGTTTGAAGTCAACCTTCAATAAGTCATCATCCTACACTTTCTACTTTCTAAAGTGGACACTTCAATAGCCTTATGCGTCGGAATTAGTTACGACCCAGCTCGTGAAAAACTCCAGTTCCCTAAGAGTGATCGATTCACGTTTGACTTTGAAAGAATTACTAAACATTGTTTGACTGTTATGACCTAGCTATAAATACATTTCCCGTCTACTTTCCAGATGTTGTAGAAAAACCCCCGGAGCAGAGGGCTAAATCATGTGAAGTACGCAATCCTCCTCGACGTACATCTGATAATGAGCAGAAGTAAGTGAACAATAGTTTATTCAGATACATATATCCAAGTGATATTTCGATCACAGTTTACATGTTATTAGTATAGAAAACAACAACGTTCATTTATTTAACGAAAACATTTGACCGAGGATGCAAGTTTTGTTCAGGAAAACCTGAACTTAAAAAGCAACGATATTGCCTTAACTCATATGCTAGCTTAAAATATGAAATTTTCAAGCTTATAAGGAAGTACAATCAAAAGTGGAAATGTTTTATCAGGTTTTACCTAGCTGTTTGATACGATTCTTATTAAATTAGATAACCTAATCCTTTATATTTACTTTATATATGTTCCAAAATAATTGTCAAAACTGAATGGTTTACTTAACCGGATGTTTCGCTTTGTAAATCAGTTTCTCGATATAGACGTACAACATAATGATGTCATTAGACTCAAAATAATTACCCAAGTAGCAGTCGATCCGACAAAACAACGGAGAATAACAAGTATGTCAATAAATAGTAATAAGTACTTTAATGAGTTAAAGAAATCTTATACGAATTGAGATGGAAGGTAACAGGGATTTAGGTTGACCGACATTGGTGAATTTAAGACTAGTCAAAGGTGAACTATTTATCGTGATAAAATAAACATTCGTGAGATAACAAAAAAAATATGTTTGTGTATACATAGAAAGGAGAGGGGTTTGTGCACAATATTATTCTAAAATTAACGAAAAGGACGTCAGGGTTAAGTAAAAGTAGTAAAAGGTCAACAGGTTTCCATTATGTTAAGAAATAAGATGAATACAACTTAGGAAGTGAGAGTAGGTTTTGAAAAAGATCAAAAAAGAAAATTTAAGTACTAAAAAATTAAGGATAATGAAATCTTGTAGTTAAAATCTAGGAGATTAAAATTACCAAGGTAAAGTAAGATTGACAACGGTATCTTTCTGAATACATACATCAGGTTTTAGTCTTTTAATTGTAACTGCTTCAACAAACTGCAAAAGAGTGGGCTTTTTGTTTAATGATCACATTGAATGACTTTAATACGTCGACTTTATGTTCATTATCAAGTAAGTGCCATGCGACTGTACTGTCTAGACCTCTGGGACCATCAAGACTCAAATTATTCGGGATATGTTCATAAATGCGGACAAGATCCCTTCTCTCCGTTCTTCCTATATATATGCTTTGTCACGTACATGTGGAAGGGAAGAATTGTATAAAGTTCTTATAGAAAAGTATTTCAGTGAAAAGAACAGATACTGACTAATTAAGTAATTCAATATCAGCTAATAATCCTTAAAACCAGCATTAACACTCTCATATTACTGGCGACGATTCATAATATCTTCCATGAAATTATTAATTATAGTAGTTACTTTTCCGCTAGTTTCAAGCAGAAACTCACTTCTATTGATTTATTTTGGTAACATGACCTTAAATGACGAATTTTGTTTTCTACATCCCAAGTAAATTTGTGTATTACTGATTAATGACGGTCAAATAATTTGGATTTTCAGGTTTAAAAAACGACATATTAGTTCGTTTCATCTCTTCAGCAAAAATGCTTTCACTTTATACGTGCAGCTTTCACCTAAATACTTGTGTATTCAGATTGTTGACTTCGTAAACTCTAAAAATTGGAGGTGATTGACCGATATTAGCACGAGAACTTTCGGAGATACTAAAAGCTTTTTGGTCCTCTTTTGCATTCATTAAAGAAATTCAACCTTAACCCTCTCATACATCGGAATAAAATCCTCCAGATTTCATTAAGAAGTGCACATTTCTGATGACCGACAGAATTTAAATTCATTAGATAGAATCTCATACGTCATCTCACTTCGCCATAGCATTGAATTCATATGCATTCATTTGGGTTTTCCCAGTTACCAACCAGATAAACTGAGTTATTTACAGTTTATTGTCCTAGAATACAAAGAACAACTTTTGCACGTTCATCCTTCTCAAAAACAAAAAGCTTCCATTCTTCCTCACTTTTACTGCTAAAAGTATTTCACTCTAACAAGAATTTCACAGTTGGTATATTCCTTATTAGACATCAGAAGTTTAAATTACCTAGGAATAAAAACTATAATACATCATGCTCACAAAACTTAATGAGGTTTACTTTTCTTAAGAGTAGTCATCTATAATTTAATGCCATATTTAATCCCTTGAGACGAAGTTATCTGGAGAACTACAGATTTTATCCAACCATATACTGATATACTTCCAAAGATTTCCAATATTCAAGGAGTTTAAAACAAAGTTACTTTGCAGTTCATATGTATCAAGTCATAAAATTAATATGAATAACTGAAATAAACTGAAAAAATTCGGATTTTTAAGAGATAATCTGTATTTTCCATTAACAGTAGCAAAAATGACATATTTTATGGTGCTGAACTAATGAGTTTCTTTGGTTATTCTATCTTTTAGTCTATTTCATAAACTATGAATTAATTCATCAATTCTCTTACATTTTTCTAGATGGTGTGTTGTAAACGTACACCATGTGAGTGCAAAGCCTGGAGAATTATCTGTACAACCAGGTGATATTCTTTCAGTGAGTGCATATTTTAATAAATAAATCATTTTCCAATTCATAATAACCAAATACTTTGAAAAAGACTATTGGGTAATTATAAAACACTAGAACATTGGTTTCAATATTTGATGTAAAAGAAATACAACTGTTGTAATCTTACAAAATGATATACCTAAAGTTTCCATTTTATAACCTAAAACACTTCGAATACTATCTTTATTTAATTTTCAAAAGGGATAGAAAGAATCATTCATTAGCGTTGCTTTTGTCTACACCACAATATAGGTTATTATGTATATAGGTGAAATTGTTTCCATTTTCAAATTTATTTAAAGAAATATATAGTGTCATTCATGTATGCCCGATAATGCTACAGCAATCAATGTACATCATATTCTCCCTTCTATAAATAAAGCTTATAATAATTCTCATAACTCATGAAAGGTTCTAATAAAAGATCACTTAAAATTCATGGAATGTATAAACTTTGAATAGCATCCAACGATCTGACAAGTTTTGAGTTTCATATTTATTGTCAATTGTTATTGATACACTCTTACAGTGATAGCATTTAACTGATAGGAAACAAATGGAGTGTAATCTTCAGTTACGAGAATGTAGTCACTTTTTACATTAAAAAGTCAACAGATAATATGCCTATGATGAACACTCTTTTTGGTAGTTTACTAATCAATACTCAACCTTATCCCAGTCCTATAACTAAGTTAATACTTAGTCCTTGCCTCAAGCTCTTCACCAAAGCACCCAATATCGCTGGCTCTGATGACGACTTCCAGTCACTGGTAATTTGATTTTGGAAAGTTCAGTTGCCGTGAAAGATACCTTAATTTATTTGTATGACTGATAAGTTAAAGGATATCCGCGTAAAATTAAGAGTTTCCCACGAACTAAATGAAAGCTGTTTCAAGCTAACTATATTAAAACGCCTGAGAAGCTATAATAAAGTTGGTTGTTGAATATTTTCGTAAACTTTGCAGTCACAAACGGGAATAAATCAATGAAACCCTGAAAAACCTGAGAGCAACAGAGGGCTTTTAACCACGTCTTGGCAATCGTCAATAGCATCTTCTCTACATTTTTCTATTCTATTCTTCACGTCCTTATACTATTATTGGCTGTCACCAAAAACCAAATATTTAGATAATAATCTACTACTAATCGGTGACTGTCTTCAAATGACAATGAAGACCTGATGTCACCTATCATGGGTTTTTCAAGTTGTAAATTTCTGATCAAGTTATAAATCACAGTTGACTTATATCAAAACCAAGAGATCCAAGATCCTTTTTGTAAACTTTGCAGTTCATCAAAATGTCTTACCCTGTGTTACGCGTATGCAAAGATCTTCAAGTTTATGATTCATGTATAAACTATCTACCTGAATTATAGACTGTTTGAACTGAGATAAGTTATAGATATAAGCATTTATAGCTAATTCATCTAGAACTGTTTCTTTCCATTCTGTTTTTTAAAATGTTCGTCTGACTGTTACACATTCCGTATCTTTCAAAACATATTTCTGGCATACAGCCTTGTGGTTATATTCATCATTCGGATTATCTCCACCTAATTAAATGAAAAGATCATTTATTGCTCCTAGATGATATTATTTCCATAGAACCAACAAACTAATTTCATTTTATTATCAAGCACAGTTATTCAGTGTGTATGCAGAATAAAATTGAAACGATTCTGTTCTATGAACCAAAAGTTTTCTTTGAAGGTTGAATTTTGATAAAAAGTCTCTTTGCCTGTTAAATTTAAGACTGTCATGAATTTATTCAGCAAAGTTGGACTTACAATGATGTCTAGCTTGGGATAAAAGCTCTAGCTGATACACCATACCTTTCCATCTGGATTAACCCCTTAGGTAGAGTATTTCCTGACTGTGTCAAAAAATATTATAGCAGGGATAGTATACTTTATTTGAAAAGTAGTTCAACATTTTATAATGCATTTGTATGGACTTTTACAGGTTATTACGAGTAATAAAGGAGACTGGTGGACAGTGCAAAATGATGCAGGAGAATCTGGTGAAGTACCAGCTTGGAAACTTAAACCTTATAATCACCGGCCAGATCATCCACCTCCAACGGGGTTAAGGAAAACTTTGTCCATGACTAATTTACTTAGTGACAAACCAATCAACGTCACTGACAAAGAAAACGATAATGTTTATTCAGAGAATTACTTAAGACCCCAGTTACGAAAGGACAATATACGTCCCTCCAGATCTACGCCACGTGAAAAATCACCTCCAAGACAGGAAGTGGATACGTCTGCTTTGAGCATAAATATATCCAGTTCACCTACTGTACAAGACTTAGATAACAATAATAGGAATAACAGTGATAATGCAGATATCAGTAATAGTTTCATGTATATAACACCAGCTCAACTTCAGGAAGCAATAAAAATCAACAGTAATGTACCAATGATACTAATACCCGTATCGAATCTATACAATAATAGTAATGCTGATATGTCAGCAATTAACTGGTCTCATTTAATTAACCCAAATACAAATGGTGCTGAATCAGCAAGAATTCCTAATCCTGGTGTTTTAGGACCAGGTTGGAAACCAGCTCCTATATTGAGCACTTCAGCAAGTAAGCATTCCTTTATGCCTATTCTGTGTAAAGTATTTATTATTATTTTGTTGCTAAGCACATTTTTATCAACAGCTTACTTAACATCAAAGTATAAAATTTCTTATCTAGACGGAAAAATTGGATTTATACAGGTTTTACAGAAAGAGATCTTTGGGTTATGGAAAAAAATGAAGCAATAGAAACTTAAGTTATCTTCTCATACAAAATGATCAAATTTGTTTTTGAAAACAATATTTGCAGAAGTATTTTATTTTAGAACTACAGCAAACGAAGGGTAGCTTTCGTGTTCTAGAATTTATCGACAAGCCATCAATTTGTGTCGCTTTATTTCTGAAAGATCAAACTTGAACATTTTATAATAATGATGGGCAGTGGAATCCAGGATGAGCACTTCGTCCTATTTGGGACTCGTCAGCTGGATGTACCTGCTGACATAGTGAGTGGTGTTGTCCCCACCGGGACTCAGACTCGGGAGCGACCGCTTGAAACGCCAGAGCGTGATCCACTACACCACCGAGCCACGATAGCCACTTCTCGTGCGACGGGTGTAGGGTAATACAAACAATAACACTTGAACATTTTAGTCTAAATTTATGTGTTAGTCTATTATTTCGGGTTCTGAAAACTGCTTAGAAAATTTTATCATTTGTGAAATCATTTCTCGTCTTATTTTCTAAGGATTGAAACTCTTATTCTCCCTGGCTTGGATAAAAATCTAATTTTGTAGAGTAATTTAGGGACCAAAACAATAATTAGTATGTTACAGATTATCCTAATGTATTTCCGATTAGTATGGGTAAAAGTAGAGTAACCTTCTAAAGCAACTACTTACCACTAACAGTGAATGTTAAAACTGGGTTGCATTAACTCTACTAAGCTATTCATTAAAATTAGCCTACTCGATATTAAGTTCGAATATCCTGCTCGTCCTAACTGCATACTTGTGGTCAACACTAATTATTCATATGGAACACTATTTCGGATAGTCAAACAGTCCTCTTTAAATATGAAAGAGGTAATACGATTTTGAGAATCGTGATTCATGAGTCAATATGAAGTTCTGGTTATATAACTGATTGAACACAGAATGTGAGTATTTTTGAATGTTAATTCAGAAAGTAAAAGAAAAAACATCTGCATATATTTATTTCCGTATTACTCTTAGGATCGGTTCTTCTCGTAAAGAAAATAAATTTAATTTAAACTTAAGTTGAATAGCTTCTGAGTGAATGCTGCTGACGTAAAAACTAATTAGCATTTACTTTTATATCCTAATACAAATTTTTCAATTTGTAGAAAACAGTACATTCGGCTTATTACTTTCCAAGGAGAATAAAAACTAAGCATACAAAGTGTTGGTATATGTGGACGAACACGTAACAATACCTAAATGATCATTAGACATTAGTCTGTTTAATCCCTTGATTTTCCTAAAATATTAAATTTACGCCTGTGTTATTGACCTACATCCATACCACATGCTTTCAATGAAGTAGTTGGTTAGTATTTTCAACCTTCAAATAGAGGCTGTATCTCACAGTTTATTATATGAACGAAGTGCATTCTGCTACCTTATGCACATTCATGGATAAGGCAACGAGCCAAACCTATTGTGTGAGGGTTAATGATACCCTCTGACTGCCCAAACCTCGGTAGATGCAAAAGGGTTCAAAAGTATGACCCACTGCTTGGAAGTATACTCTCTAAACCACGGATTAGGGGACACTGGTCAGTCATTTAAATAAACTCATATGTTTCTGTTGAGTATTTGTTAAAGTATGGCCCAAAACTGAATTATTTTCTATGTTCACACTTCATTAACCCTTGAATAGCATCTTTTCAATATTAATTTTTCTTCTCGTGTTTACTTTTTCTCTCCTCAAATCAACCGTGATTGTATGATTTCTTCGTCAACAAAATAAAGCGGAAGGTTAGTTTATATACGTGCATTGACAATTAGTTCCTTACCTAACTAACTCAGTAACCGTATCTGTATTTTAGCGGTGTATTTAGAGTAGCACCATGCAGTAGTTCTTTCTTAACTAGTAGATAGTTCTTTGAACTGTTTCAGTTTTGCATGACAGAAGCTAACCAGAAGTTTTAACGGTACACACGTTTTATTGACTGTGTAGCTGAATGAAAAATCATATTAGGCTTAAACCGTACAGTAACACATGTTTCCTTGTCTTTCTGTCGGTCCTAATTTATAAGAAATCTACAAACACTTCCATTACTGACGTGTAATATCTAAGAACATTTAGGCCTCTCCACTTTGACTAACAATATACTGACCCAGGTAATGTAGGCAAAAATTATCCACCATGTGGCTGATGAACTTTTCATACATTTTACCAAAATCTGAAAAATTTTAAGTTGTCCGTTAAATTAAATATTTTTTCAATCCCTTGACGTTTTCAATTCCTTTCCAAGTATCTATTAACTTTGATTTAATTATCAACTATCTTTCCTTCAATATAATATTCCATTCATTTGAATATGATTCCATTTCTCACTACTTAATTTACGTGCGGGAATGCAATGTACATAGATATGAAATGCAATCTTAGTGCACATGATTCCCCATATCACAGCACATTCGCGCGTTTCTAACAAAATTTCTAAAGGATTCACATATCTGCAGAATAGCGTAAGTTCATAATTCAAGATATGTCCATTATTCTTATTCTCATTACTTTTCCATGCTATCCTAGGAGAACACAAGGCTTCAGTAGCACGTCTCCATTCCACTCTCTTCTCTGCAGTCTTTTCAACCTGAAGCCACCACTACCCACAACCTTTCATTTCTTCCCCACACAATCTCCTCCATGTCACCCTCGCCTCGGACGCTCAACTCGTCGTTTCCCATGCGAGTTCCATTCGACGACCTGGCCTGATGCGTGATGTCCCCAGTCGGCCTTCTCACTGTATACCCAATCCATCTCCACTTTCTTCTACATTTTGTTGGGCGATAGGTTCTTGCTTCGTTGGTTCGTTGCCAACCAGAGTGAGTTCCTTGTTGCCTATTCTCATTATTCTGGCCATCTGATCTGATCTGATCTTCAGTGTCAGTGTCGAGTGAGCGTAGACGGCAGCTGTTGATGTTATTGATGTATGTGTGTAGTTTGTTGGAAATGCTTTTCGTGACGCGCCGTCAAGTTTCTCAACCATCACATAGAAGCACTGACTTCCTTGACTGAATTAGTCTTGAAAATCCGGATGTTGTTCACGCTTTATCCTGAGTGCAGTGGAGTAGATCTCCACACTGATTTCAGATTAATGAAAGCCTGTCTTGCTGTCTTTCCCATCCTGACTGCTTTGATGTCTTCATCTGTGCCTGTACCGACTGTAGTTGAAACGATGCTGCCTAGGCACGTAGGTGGAGACTACTTCATTCAGGTTTCTCCCGTTGATGGTGATCGCCGCTTGTTGCGGTTGTCGTTGTCGTTGGTAAAGTATCTTCATCACCTCCACCTCTGTCTTTTCTACATTCACTTGAAGTCCCGTCTCCCTTCGCTGCCTCACCTCTTCTGTCAACCTGTTAGTTTTCGCCTGTAGATCTTCGAGTTTGTGCGACAAGGCATTAGACATAAATCATCAACATCATCGCCGGCGAAATCCAAATCTTCTTCTGGAGTCTTTTCATCGGTCCAGCCAGCGTATGCCACACTTCTCACAACTCCTCATAGTTTGATGCATGATCCAGTCGAGTCGACCACAATCAGGAAGATCATTGGTGATGACAGGCTGCATTCTTGCCTTACTCCTGTCCAAACATCAAAGGCGTCACTGAGCTTCCCATTGTGAATCACTTGGCATGTAGCTTCATCATATATCATATAGTTGTTGAATGAGATTGATAGAGGTTTGTGGCACTGAAACCGTGGTGTTGAAGCAGCTGTTTGTCAAATTACTTGTCGGTCGACGCTGTCGAAGGCCTTTTCAAAGTCGATGAAGTCGAAGTAAGGTAGAGTTGAGTTTACTGCCATTCTATACTCTGTTCTATGATGATGCGTGGTGTAGCGTTGCAATTTGATCCACACATGATTTGTTCCTCCTGAAGCCAGCCAGCCTGTTCCGGTCGTACTTTTGAATCCAGCTCATCCTTCAGTCTCTCCAGAATGATGCGGCACAATACTTTGCATGGGGTGGACAATGGTGGAGCATGATTCCTCACCAGTTCTTACAAAGACTTATGTCGCCCTTCTTTGGGAGTTTGATCAGGTAGCCCTTCTTCCAATCAACCAGCAGGTACCTTTCTCTCCTCCCTTCCTTCAAAACCTTCTACAGTAGTGGTGTGAGCATGTCCCCTGTTGTCTCTGCGTCTGTTTACAGTGCTTCTAGTGGAATTCCATCTGGTCCTCCTGGTTTCCCGGACTCCAGCAACTTTATGGCGTGGCTTTCAGGACTTCACTTCTGCTTTGTCGGAGGGCTTGTGTTCACTGGTAGTTGTGTGACTCGGCTGCTTGTGGTATTTCTGGAGGAGTTGCAGGTGGTGGTGGTGGTGGTGGTCGATTCAAGAGTTTTTGAAGTGGTCAGCCATCCCATCGTTTCCCTTGTTCCTCCTCTTCGGTAAATAGCTTTCCTTCAATATCTTTCATTAGTGTCATCTGCGTTGATCTCTCCCCTCCCAGATAGTAACCTGGTTATTTGATGTAGTGTTGTCAGGTTTCTCCTACCTGCAGCCTGTGTGTCTTTTGTCCTTCCGCGCAATCTTCGTCACTTCTTTCTCCAGTGTAGTGTTTTATGGCTGGTGTTCAGTTCTTCTTTTCGTTGTTCATCCTTGCACTGCACGGCACCGGTTCATCTTCTGCTTCACCATCTTCCTCTCTCTCCTCTATCAGCTTCTATGTGTCCGTCGAGATCCATTCCTTGTCCTGTCTTCTTTCTTCTTCCTCCGGAATACGCTTATGTAGGGTGCCGTCCACATCTCTTTCAGAAAGTTCCAGCTCCAGCTTCTTCTGTCAAGGCTTCCAACTTGATTTTCAAGGTAGGTTCCTTGCACTAGACAATGAGTGGTGTGAACCTACATCTGCTCCTCTTCTTCATCTTGTCTCCAGTAGGCTGGTTGCGTCTCCATCTCCACTTTCTTCACATTGAGATGAAGTCGACCTGATTCTTGTGTAGTGTGTGTAGTGTGTCCTGGTATCTGGTGAAACAAATCCATGTCACTTTGTGAACATCCTTCTGTTTGTACACACTCCCCTGCTTGAAAACAGTGCCTGCCTCCAATCACCAAATCGTTGAATGCTCAGAAGTCTGCAAATACTTCTCCATTCTTGTTCTTCATTTCACTGAGTGCTTCTCAACCCATGATCAGTTCTCTTCGTGTGTTGTCCACTCCCAGTTTCGCATTCATATCACTCATTAGAATTTCGATGTCGCCAACTGGGTGGGGTCTTGTCCAGTGTTGATTGCAGTTGTGTGTAGAATTCCTCCTTCTTCTCTTCATCTGCATTACTTGTAGGTGTGTAGTGTAGCATTGTATGCTTGTGACTTTCCTCCTTTTGAGTTGAATCTTGCTGTCATGATACTGATCTTGATCGTGATCGTGATGGTGATGTTGGAGGAGATTGGTTCCCACTGCATGAGAGACTTTGACAGTCTTAGCGACATCATGGTTGCCACTCGAAAAGTCAGTGTGCTCTTCTCGTGGTTGTCTTCTGGGTGAGAATATCCGAGTAGATTATTGACTCCTCTCCAGTTGACAGTTTGGAGAGTCCACTTCCATTCCATCTGCAGATTCCTCGCAGATTCCAAGCACTTGCATGCTATACCTCCTCATCTCTTTTGAAATGTGGGCAGCCTTGCCAGCTAGGTTCACACATGGTGTGGACATTCCATGTGCCCACGTTTACTTTCGCTTTGATCGAGAGAAGTGAAGACACATCGGTCGACTGGCTTCCCGGAGGCTTTCACCAACGGGCATCACTTCATCTCCCTGACTGCAGTGAGGAATAAGTTAATTTTTATTTTCTATGTTTTCTTTGTGGTTTGAAATTTGTTTAGTGATTGGATTGGTTTTCCGGGGTAGGGTTGGTATCCGTATGGCCAAACCTCCCTCTTTATGTTGCTTGTGACTGGCTAGTAAACTAGAGTCATATAGAACTATTCAAACTTATGGTGACGGGAATTTTAATTACTGATCAGCCTAAGAACTGTAGAAAACAATATCACAAAAGGATATAAGCTGAGGTTACAAAATCCTGCAGACATTTTCATGGGAAATTTTGAGTGGTGGTAGCTACCGTGTCATTCCAAATTAGGGGGTAATACAAGCAATAACACTAAACCTATACCCGTCACACAAGAAGTGGCTATCATGGTTCGGTGGTGTAGTGGATAATGCGCTGGCGTTTGAAGCGATCCCTCCGGAATCTGATTCCCGGTGGGAACAACATCACTCACTGGGAAGCAGGTACATCCAGCTGACGAGTCCCAAATAGGACGAAATGCGCATCCTGGATTCTACTGCTAGCCACTGCCCATCATTACTGAACACAGTTAAAAGACAGGCAATATCGAGGCATCCGCATAGGAGCCCATATGCCAACAGAGACTGATCAATTCGGTCCAATCAACGTCGGTGTAGTACAAGCAATAACACTAGGGGGATATATGTTCTTCTTGAATATATTATGAACTAACTGCAACTCGAAATTACCTAGTATAGTAAAATACAGATGTTATTTACACGTTTTTATTCGTGCGTAATGGCAGAAATTGCGTGTTGAGATGAATATTCTCTACAAAACACCAAGTGCTGTATGAGCCAGGCCGTAAATGCCACGAAATAACGGTACTAATAAAGAAATAATACATTATCGCCTCATTAAGAATCTCTACTGTGATGTTAATATCGTCAAAGTGTTAGTAGAAAAAGAATAAATTATGCTATTAAATCATTACTTCATTATGTGACGAAAAATGTTTAAAACTCGAATCCTTAAGGCGCTAAAACATTTTGCTCAAATCAGTGAAAAAGTTAGAACTTCAGCACACCACTAGATGGCATACAGCACTGACTCCCTTTATGCTCCTTATTTATTTTTCAGTCCTGAGAGGTAATTACTTGATAACTCTTGAAATGTTCTTCATTCCATATTTTAAATGGGTTTCAAAGCATCTTCTGTCTCATAAAGGCAAAAGGCTCTACTTGTCTTGCATGGTACACTCTTTTTGTATTCTTGTTCCTACCAGGCAAACAAAATTGGCGTTGCTATAGAGTTCTATTAACATTCAGCTATTTTGCTCTATCTTAGTGAATGTGACATATTAATCCATGTGTAGCGTAGTTTGAACATAGTACTATTTATCAGAGCACATTCACCTGGTGTTTAAGTTTATTCCCATCAAGATACTCAGAAATAAGTAATAAGAAGCTAAAATTCCTTGTATATATTTTAATTTTGAATTGTATATAGGATTTCGGTATGATTTTATTTCTCTGTATAAATCTGTATGTGTGCATTTGTTTGTGATAGCCTTGGGTTACTCTCCATATCCCTTTAATTATCGTAAGTTCCAAATATTTCATAGAGTTGAACTAATCTTAATTGTTACTAATTTTATCTTGGTCACATTGTCTTTTCAACCATTTTGTTAATCTTCCCTAACAAAGTTATCTTAATTGTGCCATGTGCTTAAAATACGCCTGCTTTGTAATATAAGTTCACTGTGCATTATTTTAACTCTCAACAAATTGCTTACTCTAGCTATCCCTGTACGTTAAAAAGATTACAAAACCATTTTCTTGGTGGTAGAAAGCGCTTGATTAATCCGAATAAATAACACTGATTGATAAATTACGATAAACTGAAACCTACTGAACTAATATTTTGTACAAACCCTTTTAGTAGAATTTTTATGATCTAACCTTGTAGACTATATAGGTAGTTGAAATATACATCATGAATAGGGAACTGAATATAGATAACGGATACAATCGTTGAATTCTGAAACCCTAGGCTGAACCGCAAGTTAAAAAGTGTATAATGCTGTGGCTTCCTGATCTTGAGTAACAAGTGGGTTCATTGTGTTTTCTACTAAATTAGAAGTCAGAGATCTGAATATTTTTGAGCACCTATCTAGGTAACTATATCTTCCTCTATTACTCAGTTTTGTAAACAATGTTTTATAATTGATGGCTGACGATAACTAACAATGAATACTTTTTAGGCATTTTATAAGCTTTTTTGAATTTCGTCTTCACAGCACTCAGGTTGTCTGTTGACGTGATAATTCAGCATCCTTATCCCAATTATCGAATACCGTATGTATCTGTATCCACTCCTTTTTGCTCAAAATCCTATGTAATTTCATGTAAAAGTGTAGCGACATATTGGAGTTCACTAGAATTTAACTGCACTGTGAGCAAAGACATGTAATGATATTAATGATATAAAAATATCAGAGGAAAACTGAAGATAGTCCTATAAACAAAGCTGAATAATAGTCCAGAAATTATATTAAAGGCGAAACATCAAGCGATTTATTACACAACCATTTGAAATTATTATTAGCAATACTCCAAATAATTGGGTTTTCCACAAAACGCCTTCCGTAGATTTAAGTATGTCATGCATAAGTCAGAAGAGATATAGGAGTTTGTTTCTCTAAAGTCTTTCATCCTCTACAAAACAATCACCTTTCATGCGAAAATTATTGAACTGAGAGTAAACCAAAACTGACAAAAGACTTGCAAATACATTATAACTCTTCATTTTAGCATTATCGAACATGTCATGAGGGATTACCGCTCTGTCATTTGGAAATTCAATCGAAAACTTTGAAAGATTATAAGAGTAAACTGGTGGAATCATTAGTCAAAGAAGAGATATGTGAAGATTTCCCTGAAAACCTTGGGAAGTATACATGGCATTTATCAAAAATTACTTTGGGTCAAGTTGACACTGAAGTTCTGTCTCTTGGATTGAAGCGTCACATTCCAGTGAAGCGCGTCAGTTGAGTAGACACAGAGACACTATTTGAAAACATATACGACCAACTCTCAGATTTAAAATCTACAGATGAAGAAGAAGATAAAAGAGGTTGACTGAAGTCTAAGTTGGTTGACATACCTGACCAGTACTATATATCACAATCTGGGTAGTCAAAAATATTTACCAAAGAGCACGAATTATCACCGTGCTAACTGGACGTAAACGCAGATATCGTTATGTTCAGATGCGACACAGGGTCTATTTTTTTCATAATGAACAAAAATCATTATGTGAATATGGTAGGACTCCAGCTGCATAGTAGCGGAAACTGTTGCTTTAGTACTTAAAAACAAAGTAAGTAAGCATTTTGTAGACCTTCTAAAGAAGAAGTTGATTCACAGTACAACATGTAATGAACTCAAACCAAAATGGTTCACGTAAGATTTGCGCAAAATTCATAAATCAAATATGCCTTCGAGAACTATAAAGTCAATGATTAATTCGCTCTGGGACAAGCTGGGGAAATGGTTAGCGAAATGGTTACAGCCTATCTGGAGTAAGTCGGCAATCCATAGTTTAAAAGATACATTTGAACTTTCTCATATAATAGATCATGTCGACGTTTCATACAACCTCATGTTGTCATAAGATATAACTACCTTATTTACAAACGATTGATATAATCTGCTGCCGTTGCCGTTGGTAGATATCTTCACTGGCTATCCCGAAGAAACACGTGTGAGTTCAGTCATCAAAGAAACAATCTGTTATCGCAGATAACTGACGACACCGTGGTTGCTAGCAGTCGTATGAAAAATGCAACTGAGTTGTTTGATAAGCTCAACGGCGTTCATCTCAACATTAAATCTACGACAGAATATGAGTATGACAAAGAGCTCCGTTTTTGGACCTCAGTGTGAGAACAACTGATGGTACGATCGAAAATACTGCATATGGAAAAGATACATGGACTAGACAGTGCCTTAACTATAACAGTTTCTATCCAGTCAGCTAAAAGCCTTGGCTAGTTAAAACACTTTACAGCAGACCTGGGAAATCGTGTTCTATGAACAAGTTTGAGGAAGAATCAAACATTACTGAAAAGTGTCTCCGAGAGGATGGATATCCTAAGAGATTTATAAAGAAGTATGGCAAATAAGAGAGTAAGAGAAATAAATATCCAACTGCCGGAAAGATTTTTATTCACCTTACATTCAAGGAAGTATCTAAGAAAATATACGTGAGAACCAAAGGAGTACTGAGAAGCAGCTGTCCTGTAGCAAAACTTGTGTCAGTATACAATACCGCATGCTCACTGAAACAGTCTCTATTGGATAGTTACCTTGCATTCTGGATTCACATGCACTTGCAGTAGCAAGTATATTGAGAAGAATGAGAGGAAAGCAAACGCTGAGTTCGCTGAGCTTGAAAGGAAGTAAAATTCTAACTAGTAGAACTGCCAGATACCCCGAAGACACAAGGCATCAGTTTGAAACCTCAAGTTCCTCTGGAATAATAAAAGTACAGAAAATGTATAGATCACTACGCTTTGTGGAAGCGACTACTATAAAACGTTTTGAGCTGAACCTGATTAGTTTCTCACTCTCTCGGTGACTATAATCTGAGACTATTTCATCTTAATAGCATAACTCTATTTATTTATTTATTTTTTCCTTTCTTACATTTCTTACCCTTCTGTACAGTTATTTCTCTTACATATTGTATATACTACTATCAGTGATTTTGTTGTACAGCCTAAGATTATTGATTTCCTAATTCTGAAATATCTAATGTTCTAATGACCATTTTAATATTAGACTGTATACAGCTGAGTATTAATAAAATAACATGATATCATTATATTCTTCAAAATTCGTCCTTCATGCTTTGTCCAAACCGCTAGTTTTCGTTGATAAATGATGAATGTATTTCTCTTCAACTTTCAGATTACGATTTTAAAATATATGTAGACAGATGACTACATTAATAAACTCAATAACAGAAAAAAAAGGAAATACTTACAAAATTGAGTTACCAATATAATGTTAATAATATTTCGTTGAAATGCACACTTGTGAATTTCATTCAATAAAGGACACTTATATACTTCGATTTTGTCAGCTTTTATATTTGTCTAGTTTATCAATTAATTAGGTTAGAATAATTCTTATAATGGTTTAAACAATATTAACATACTTATCATTTCTCTTGCATACCATCAAGCAAAGGAATGAATAACTAGCAACAACCCACTATTCAGTCATCTTATTTGTAGATTGAACACCCTCTTACACGTATATCTTTCATAACACATTTTCGTATTTCACAGAGAACAAAGAATAAATTTAGAAAAAAATATTCGAACTTGATATAGTTAAAGAGAAACGGTAGGAGGCTGTAAACTCAATTTGCATGCCTATCGATACATTAAAAACAGGTGTCATTAATTTCAAGAAATCCATACTTTTAGTCATGAAGTCTCGTGGTATTTGTTTTTTGATAGTTGTCTGCGTTGGTTCCAGGAAAATGGAATGCAGAAAATTTTGTTTTATCATTATTATTTTAGTGAATTTTCTATAAGGTAACTGCTGTCACACCCTGAAATAAAGGATCATCTATTCTCCGAGGTAAACCTAATTCCAGGTGACGTTCAGTGAACTTGGAAAATAAGCATTAAGATATGAATAAATTCGTAAAACTTTCATCAACTTAAAGAGATGTGCATTTGCTGAATAATCATCATAGCAACTATTAAAAAAGTTCCTTAAGAAAAAGGCTCCCCAACTTTGATTGTTTATACTCTCAAATTAAATATAAACTACGAAGTTAATGTTGAAACTCACTATGCTGACTATTAACCGTTTTGTGCTGAAAAGATTCGTACTTAGTGCAGGGGATGACTATTCTCAAGATGAGAAGGTACTATTCACTTGACAGCAGTAGTAATTAGGTATCAAACATTAAGAATTATTTTTTTCAGTCTATCAGTTGGATTTCTGATGTTTTCCAGTGAATATGTTTACTAATGTTGCACCATAGGTATATATGTTCATTACCGATGGAATTTTCGCACTAAGGTTTATATCTATCCTAATAATGAAGCCTTAATCAATAAGAATCTCACCAAACATCACCCAGCACTAAAAGTATTCATTGTAATATTATAAAAACAGAAATCCAAGAATTAAATTCATTTCCTGACACCAATACTAATCTAACTAATTTTGAATAGTGTTCTATTTTGCGAATTAACTCCATGCCAAACTTAACATAAACTAATGAAAAAGCACCTATTTAACTTATAGCTGTAAGTGTTTTAATACTGAACGGCGATGTGGTGTACCCTCAATAATACCTTATTACTCTTATTATACAAATCCATTCACATTTTTATTTGCTTTAGCCACTCATATGCATACTATGACAAGAGAACTTAGAGAAAGACTGTCCAAAATGCAGCTTGGTGGAGGAACTGGCCTTAAATCAGTCCCTATACCTACAACAACGCTTGATAAACCAGATCAAAGGTTGTCTAAATGCGCATCAGAGAAAGAAGTTGCTGAATGGTTAGTAGCTCATCAATTTTCGCCAAGGTAAGTAACCAGACCATAAGAAGTGAACTTAGTTTTTGATAATTCCATATCGAAAGAATAATTCATTTACAAACTGCAAAACTGTTTGCCTGAAAATAACCTGGATACTGAATTCTCCAAATCTAGTGTAAATGAGGTCACCAGCAGAAAGTGTTCGCATATACCTCTGATAAGGCCAACCATGAGCTAGTAAAAAACATCGTCTGGGAAGAAATACTTAATGGTAACCGGTGTAGGTATTTCTGAGTTGTTTGGCTATCCTAATGGCATACAATCGCTGGGAAGATTTATTGAATATCTTCATCAGTTTATGTCAGTGAGTTGGAATTCATCGACAGGAAGTATTAGCATTGTCTTTCCCTTGTGTTAAACCAGTTATGATAAATACTACACTCTATGGGAAAGACCATAATTATTTACACAGGAACAAACTATGGCTTTTTAGCTTAAGGATCCATCTCTCAAACAGTGAACAACAGTTTTGAACCCAGCTCCACCTAACGACATACGGGCAGTCAGGTAGTACTATTGGTGCTCATATATTAGGTATGACTTACCTACTTCACAGACGTTCACACTGATGCTTAACTTATCTCGTTCGCGATCGTTTTTATTTACATAAGCATTCTGGATATATACAGATACGTATCCGGCAAGGTAATCTAGACCAAACAACTTTTTGTCACAGCGTATATTATTCACATATATAGAAATCACAGTCGATTTTCAAGCACAGAATATGCAGCATCACGCTTTTGATTCACTTGATTGAGTACAGTTGGGAAACTTTTCTGAGCCCAAAGTGATGATGAACACGTGAAGAATACCTTTAAAGGACTGGTTAGATAACCAGTAGGATATAACGGTATCAGTCATCTGAGAACATCCGGTGGCAGTTGCAGTATACTTTAAAAGTAGCGGTGCAGACCGTAAATTACGCTAGATGAAGGAAAGAAAGAGTCAGGATCCCAGAAGTTTCACCTGGATTAATGGATGGATTTGGATAAATTTCTGCAGCCTTCAACCACAGTAAGGAGCGGAAGTAAATTAGGTCTCACCCGACAAGTTTACGCAATTACCATGAGTAGTGGTGCGCAGTGACGGCTAAAGAGATGGAAAAGGCAGTGATTGCAGGTGATAATAGACAATTATTTAAACTTATCGAGGAAATCGAGATTTAAAAAGTAGTTGTTTAGTGGGGCTATGGAGGAGGAAGGTGAATCTGCGATCCACTTCCAATTAAGATGTCCAGAACGATAGGTAAAGGATTTCGAAGAACAGCCTAGATAACCTACAACTACCCTCTAGTCGCCTTCTATCTGACTGGAGCCTGAGTGAAGAGATTGGGAAGTCTGCAAGCAACCTGAAACGAAGAAGAGTGGCGGAACCTATCAGACTATGGTCAGGAGTACTCAAGTGCCGTGGCTGAGGATTATTGATTAGACCTAATGAAGTTTCAGCTAGCGCATTGGAAGGCAATATAATCTTCTGTGAATATTCCTATTTGATGATTGTTCCAGTCTTTAAGAAGAGAGAAATACCTACTTCTGATGACCTCAAGGAAAATTGTCTGCCAAACACTGTGTCTAGGATTCCAGGCTCTATAATCAGCTACTTGAAGCTCGGGGACAACACACCTGGGGAAGCCAGCTGGTTTCAGACCTGGTCATGAGTTTGTCGACTAGTTCTTCACTCTTTGTCGGGTCTTGAAGTATAACTATACTTACCAGCATCCGACACTGGTTCTACTGCTTGAACTGAAGGAGACATCCAACTCCGTTGGTTCACAGATTTTAAATTAGTGTTTCCCGATAAAATGAGTGCCCAAGAAGTTAATTACTTTACTGAAAGTTCCATACTCAAACATTTATGGTGGTATAAAAGACTGTTGTGAGCTGTCAGATGAGTTGTTTATGTAAAGTGGCCCATGTCAAGGATGTCCACTCCCTCCACTTTCATTTAGCTTTGTCAAAGATCCACCGACTGAGGTGTGCCTCTGATCTTTTGACTTCATAAAGATCGATTTCTTGGTTCAAAACTCCTTAGTCCACCATAGACGCCGAGACAACATCGTCCCCTTAGATGAAGGTAATGAAAAAATGTAGTGTTTTTCGAAAAAGTCGGGCGACAATTAGTGAAAGTTTGAAATGCCTTTCCCACCTTCCAAATAAAAATTGCGGTTTCTTAACTGGCCGGAGTTAATACAACTTCCGAGAATGGTAAGAATAGTGGTTGACCACTTCGTTTACTTACGAAGTTGAATCGGGTCTACTGGGTAAGTGGCCTATGAAATCTCAGTACGGATGTAAGTGACTCGATTGATTTTTTTCCAATTTACCCCTCTTATGACACCAATAAAAATTCAGATGCCCAAAAAAGGTCATTATGTACTGCATAACGATTTGTTTCGACTTTCAATATCTCTGTGAAACGTGGCCATGAAAGTAGGAAGACATTAAAAGCTCTGCGTGTTCAACAGCCATTATCTTCGTGTCAACTGAAGTAAAAGAGCTATTTCAGTCTATGAGGCTGTAAATCTTCGTCGAGTAAGGTTAGTGGGATGTGTTACACACAAACAACCACCAACTAATAAAAAGAACTGTAAGCTGAAGTTCAGTCAAAGAAAAGCTATGCGATCTCAGAAAAATATGTAGTATCAGACTGTAAAGCCTCTTACTGTTAGCCTGAGCCATGTAAAGAAATTGTCAACTCCCAGGTCGAGGTGTTCACGACAAACAAAACCGATAGGTGAAAACTCAATGTCACTCAGTTAGGAATTGGTCACAGTGGAACAGAAACACTGGCAACTTAAATCTATCCTGGCATTTATACCACGTTTCATATTTATCACGATAACCTCACCTGGTAAACTAGTTCACTACTTACTAGCCGGTCATAAGCCAACATAAAGAGGGAGGTTTATCCATAAGGCTACCAACCCTACCCCAGAAAACCAATCCAATCACTAAACAAATTTCAAACCACAAAGAAAACATAGAAAATAAAAATTAACTTATTCCTCACTGCAGTCAGGGAGATGAAGTGATGCCCGTTGGTGAAAGCCTTCGGGAAGCCAGTCAACCGATGTGTCTTCACTTCTCTCGATCAAAGCGAAAGTAAACGTGGGCACATGGAATGTCCACACCATGTGTGAACCGAGCAAGGCAGCCCAGATTGCAAACGAGATGAGAAGGTATCGCACTGAAGTGCTAGGAATTTGCGAAAGTAGATGGAATGGAAGTGGACTCTCCAAACTGTCAACTGGAGAGGAGTCAATAATCTACTCGGATATTCTCACCCAGAAGACAACCACGAGAAGAGCACACTGACTTTTCGAGTGGCAACCATGATGTCGCTAAGACTGTCAAAGTCTCTCATGCAGTGGGAACCAATCTCCTCCAACATCACCATCACGATCAGGAACACGATCAGGATCAGTATCATGACAGCAAGATTCAACTCAAAAGGAAGGAAAGTCACAAGCATACAATGCTACACTACACACCTACAAATAATGCAGATGAAGAGAAGAAGGAGGAATTTTACACACAACTGCAATCAAACTGGACAAGACCCCACCCAGTTGGCGACATCGAAATTCTAATGAGTGATATGAATGCGAAACTGGGAGTGGACAACACACGAAGAGAACTGATCATGGGTTGAGAAGCACTCAGTGAAATGAAGAACAAGAATGGAGAAGTATTTGCAAACTTCTGAGCATTCAACGATTTGGTGATTGGAGGCAGGCACTGTTTTCAAGCAGGGGAGTGTGTTCAAACACAAGGATGTTCACAAAGTGACATGGATTTGATTTCACCAGATACCAGGACACACTACACACACTACACAAGAATCAGGTCGACTTCATCTCAATGTGAAGAAAGTGGAGATGGAGACGCAACCAGCCTACTGGAGACAAGATGAAGAAGAGGAGCAGATGTAGGTTCACACCACTCATTGTCTAGTGCAAGGAACCTACCTTGAAAATCAAGTTGGAAGCCTTGACAGAAGAAACTGGTGATAGACCGACCACATTTCCATCTCAACACGCAGAACAGAAACCGAACTGAAGGACGAAATTACGGAGAACATCTTCACGTCAGCCAGTTATCAGGACAAAATGCGAGACACATAGGAGCATCCCTGAAGGGAGCTGAGTGGAAGAATAGTTGAAATCTGTGAAGCAGATGTGGAAGGAAACATGCATAACCGTATTACGGAGGAAGAAGAAAGAAGACAGGACAAGGAATGGATCTCGACGGACACATAGAAGCTGATAGAGGAGAGAGAGGAAGATGGTGAAGCAGAAGATGAACTAGTGCCGTGCAGTGCAAGGATGAACAACGAAAAGAAGAACTGAACACCAGCCATAAAACACTACACTGGAGAAAGAAGTGACGAAGATTGCGCGGAAGGACAAAAGACACACAGGCTGCAGGTAGGAGAAACCTGACAACACTACATCAAATAACCAGGTTACTATCTGGGAGGGGAGAGATCAACACAGATGACACTAATGAAAGATATTGAAGGAAAGCTATTTACCGAAGAGGAGGAACAAGGGAAACGATGGGATGGCTGACCACTTCAAAAACTCTTGAATCGACCACCACCACCACCACCACCTGCAACTCCTCCAGAAATACCACAAGCAGCCGAGTCACACAACTACCAGTGAACACAAGCCCTCCGACAAAGCAGAAGTGAAGTCCTGAAAGCCACGCCATAAAGTTGCTGGAGTCCGGGAAACCAGGAGGACCAGATGGAATTCCACTAGAAGCACTGTAAACAGACGCAGAGACAACAGGGGACATGCTCACACCACTACTGTAGAAGGTTTTGAAGGAAGGGAGGAGAGAAAGGTACCTGCTGGTTGATTGGAAGAAGGGCTACCTGATCAAACTCCCAAAGAAGGGCGACATAAGTCTTTGTAAGAACTGGTGAGGAATCATGCTCCACCATTGTCCACCCCATGCAAAGTATTGTGCCGCATCATTCTGGAGAGACTGAAGGATGAGCTGGATTCAAAAGTACGACCGGAACAGGCTGGCTGGCTTCAGGAGGAACAAATCATGTGTGGATCAAATTGCAACGCTACACCACGCATCATCATAGAACAGAGTATAGAATGGCAGTAAACTCAACTCTACCTTACTTCGACTTCATCGACTTTGAAAAGGCCTTCGACAGCGTCGACCGACAAGTAATTTGACAAACAGCTGCTTCAACACCACGGTTTCAGTGCCACAAACCTCTATCAATCTCATTCAACAACTATATGATATATGATGAAGCTACATGCCAAGTGATTCACAATGGGAAGCTCAGTGACGCCTTTGATGTTTGGACAGGAGTAAGGCAAGAATGCAGCCTGTCATCACCAATGATCTTCCTGATTGTGGTCGACTCGACTGGATCATGCATCAAACCATGAGGAGTTGTGAGAAGTGTGGCATACGCTGGCTGGACCGATGAAAAGACTCCAGAAGAAGATTTGGATTTCGCCGGCGATGATGATGACGATGATGATTTATGTCTAATGCCTTGTCGCACAAACTCGAAGATCTACAGGCGAAAACTAACAGGTTGACAGAAGAGGTGAGGCAGCGAAGGGAGACGGGACTTCAAGTGAATGTAGAAAAGACAGAGGTGGAGGTGATGAAGATACTTTACCAACAACAACGACAACCGCAACAAGCAGCAGTCACCATCAACGGGAGAAACCTGAATGAAGTAGTCTCCACCTACGTGCCTAGGCAGCATCGTTTCAACTACAGTCGGTACAGGCACAGATGAAGACATCAAAGCAGTCAGGATGGGAAAGACAGCAAGACAGGCTTTCATTAATCTGAAATCAGTGTGGAGATCTACTCCACTGCACTCAGGATAAAGCGTGAACAACATCCGGATTTTCAAGACTAATTCAGTCAAGGAAGTCAGTGCTTCTATGTGATGGTTGAGAAACTTGACGGCGCGTCACGAAAAGCATTTCCAACAAACTACACACATACATCAATAACATCAACAGCTGCCGTCTACGCTCACTCGACACTGACACTGAAGATCAGATCAGATCAGATGGCCAGAATAATGAGAATAGGCAACAAGGAACTCACTCTGGTTGGCAACGAACCAACGAAGCAAGAACCTATCGCCCAACAAAATGTAGAAGAAAGTGGAGATGGATTGGGTATACAGTGAGAAGGCCGACTGGGGACATCACGCATCAGGCCAGGTCGTCGAATGGAACTCGCATGGGAAACGACGAGTTGAGCGTCCGAGGCGAGGGTGACATGGAGGAGATTGTGTGGGGAAGAAATGAAAGGTTGTGGGTAGTGGTGGCCCCAGGTTGAAAAGACTGCAGAGAAGAGAGTGGAATGGAGACGTGCTACTGAAGCCTTGTGTTCTACTAGGAACCCAAGGGACAAATAATAATGAGAAACTATACAGGCAGAATTTGACAACTCTGAATGTATTATAACCACCAATTTGTCACATTTCATGCCATTACATCCAGATAGAAATTATTATAAGAATCGAAAAGCGAAATAAGTATTTACATCAGTGGCTATAGAAAACTAATGGTGAAATCAAATAAAGGGAATGAATACATGATATTACCATTTAGAATAAAAGTTGAAGTATAAGCGCATCTTCATCAGTATGATCAAATTCGCTTAACAACTTTGACATGCTACAAGCACTTATTTCAGTTACTTAACTGACTCTATCTAGGAAGCCTGTAGCATTTCTTAGGGCTTTTTCTTAAATTGACAAAAATAAAATTCCATCACTAGTAATTTTTATATTTCACGACGCTTTTCATACTTTAAACCACTTTAGGGTTATATCCGCCTTAAAAGGATTTAATGGAATGGATCTCTATACAATGAATCGAACTCAGCTGGAACAACATGTTGGACCTGAAAGGTGTGATGAATTGTTCTATGCATTCCGAGGCTCATAGTTCAATTTAATAAAAATGACAATTATGTGAGTTCTACATTTTCTTTAACAATTCAAAGTTACTATGTACCTCTTCCCACTACCTCATGAACTACTAAATGTACACGTCTTACGCAAAAAAATTAAGTGTTAGCAGTTTACTGTTAGTGATTATGTAAGTTTGAAAAGTCTTTTAAAGTAAATTTCTTTACCAGGTATAAATTAAAATGGTCAAAAAAGCCATCAACGATGGATTCATGGTCTCTGATAAGTTTGAAATATTTTTTTAATCCCAAGTGGACATAAACCAAATAGTCAGCTAAAGGCAAGAGGTCTTCCATAACTGTTTGTTTGTCTTTTATAGTTCATCTATAATCCTTTCAAAATTAGATGAGACCATGATGTCGAACACCGAGGTTACATGATGCGTCTAATTATTGAATTTCAAACGAAAACGAATGATAATACAATGAATCCCAAGTTCATGTCCATAAGACTAGTAAAAATAGCACTAAATAGAAAGCTAAGTCACACATTTTGATGATTTTCGAATTCATATCCACCACCAATAAGCTGACGAGTAATAACATTGTTGAAGACTTTCACTTCTCTCAGTTGCAAACTCCCTGGAATGTGCTCAGATATGCGGTCACAAATCCCTCTCTGTTTACCTAATGCATACGCTTTCTCATGTACATATGGATTAGTATGCGCGATTGTAGATAACGTAAAAGGGGACTTATCAACCTAAGATTGTTTCAATGAGCAATTATTTTGGTAAAATGAGAATAACCTAGCAGCTGGATAGATTGTCTTTTTAAGGAGGTACTCATTCTGGAATTAATTCTTTCAGAAACATAGTTACCTTTGAAGTCAAGATTTTGGAACAAAGGTTTCTTCTCAATTTCATCGCACTTTCAGTTTATATTTTCTAGTACTATTCAACAAACATTTGTGGATATTTACTATCATAAAGGCGATTCCGACAATAGTCACCAACTCTTCAAGTTGCTCTTTCGAACAAGCTTACGTTGTGCGATCGAAAACTTATTTCACTAGCTCTTCCTGATAATTTACCGCACAAAAGTGTTGAAATGAAAACACAATCCATCCTATAAGTCCTTTTGATGAATAAATCTCCTTGGTTCTTTAAGTCCCGAGATTAAGGAAGTAGAACTTTTCATTCTACGCATATTTCAATCCATTTCAATCCTCTTTGTCATGTTGACTAAACAAATAAGAGGTATGCTTAAGGCTATTGCAAACGACCAATGTACTCATGAGTCTCCCAATATGTAGACAACCTTATTATTATTTCTTATATACCTATTCACTCAGTCCGCGTGACTTCGATTAGTTAACATCAATGTTATCGTTTCTTCAAATCGATAATTTTCCAGCGAACTGATTCAGTTATGCAAAGATGTTGACATTAAAATTGCTTTATTTTGTAAGCAGTTGGTGAAAAACACCAAAACAAAATGTATATATATTATTATACTAAAACTGTTCTCATTCTATTCAAATTTTATATGGTAAGGGATTTTATGAACAATCTGATGGTTGATTAGACCATATCAGATAACTTTGGTTAGCATATTGATCTTCATATTCAATCAATCGATCACTTTCCTTCTCTAATCCGCCTTGATTTCGATTCCCACCAAGCGGCTAGCGGGATAAGAAACTGTCCAATTTGTCTCTAATTTACATGACAACTGGGCAAAATATCGGATGATTAGTGTGAAACCAAGAAATCATTAGCAGTTTAAATTTATTGATCAGTCAAAAGAGCCTAGGGTTGAAAGCCGCCGGTCCGAATCATGCTGAAATCCAAGTATTTCATCGACTTCACTTATGATTTTTAAATGACCGATAAGTTAGACACACAAGCACATTTGTTAAACACATTTCTAAGGATTTCTTGCAGCATAGTCAAAAACACTGTTTTAGTTAGAAATTTCTGAGACTGACTTTACAAATTTTTCCTTTTTAAAAAGTAAGAAATTGGTCAGTCAGCCTAATCATAAGTATATATATATATATATATATATATATATATATATATATATATATATATATTTATATATTTATATATTCTTATACGCACCGCTAACTGCCTACTGATGGGTCATGCCATCATTTCAAAACATAACATCAAGAGCTCACTGGAATTTATTTAAAAGAGAACTAGTAGATTGATGAAAAAGTATAAAACTTGTTAACTGCATCCATCAGTCTGCAAATGTGAATGTACCTCTCTAAACACTGAGAATATGAAAAGCTTGTATCGGTAACTAAAGTTTCTGGACCTCGAAGAAGAAAGATACAGTTAAGAAGCATCTGTAGAATATTTTCTTCTGATAAAAGCTTACTTAAGTGAATTGGTTTTAAGAGGAACTATCTATTAATTTGACGCTCAGTAAACGAACAAACAGATGAAGATGCCTGTAGAGACTAATGAAAGTGTAAAAATTAGGAATTATGGCACAGTATAATTAAATATTAGATGACTTTATTTGACCTAGAACACAACGAAACATCATCAAAGAAACTAACTTAGTATGCAGAGACTACAAAACTTAGTTTGGAAACTTACCGCATAGTGACACTTTTGAACAATATCAGCAAAAACAACCATTTAGATAAAGTCATAACCTCAATTATATCCTTTTCACTTCACATTTCTTAACACCTTCAATTTGTATTCCTACTATCCTAATGTCTGATCTCATCCTTCTTTAATTCCGTATAATAATACTGACTAAGGACCAGTCATTTCATGAAACCATGTGCCGATCTATTCGAACCTCCTCAATGTTTTCTGTAACATCATTGCAAACGGCTCATGAATATCTTAGGCGTATATCGTGTCTCTCCAAGCACTTAATCAATGACTTCATGAATCATGAAGTATTTTGTAAAACCTATGCAACTGGATGGAACAGTATCTGAAAGTTAACAGTGCTCTAAACTCATTTAGTGACTTCAATAAAGTTTTTTTCATCATAGCTAATTTCAGTAAAATTGAAGTTCTGTCAATTTAGATGAAGCCAAGTACTCTTATATTTCCTAGAAGCAGCACGCCATGACATGAAGGTTGATAATGTTGACTGCATGTAATAGGCTCTGAATAGTGACATGTTAATAAGTACGCTATCATATGCAAAATTGATGATACACAATATACTACATACGTAGATAAACAGTGAAAAATGAGTATTCGTACCGATAGATAATAAGCATTCTTTCAGTTAACTATAAACACGTATTGGTCAAGACATTGTTCTGTGTAACGAAAAGGATACGTTATGCTGATAAGGTGACCGATGAGCCACTGCCACTTAGGCAGTTCTTAAGCGAAAATGAAGCTTCATTAACAAATAAATTAGGAGCAAGTGGGACACATCTGATAAAATATGACAGCAAGAACTCAGTATTCAGTCGTTTCAACTTCAAAAATAATGATATCACAAACATAAAGGACAGGAAATTGAGTACTGCACTAGCGGTAACATCACCTCTAAAACTAGTTCCTTTGTTTCAGACATCTTATTCAGTGGTGCGATAAAAATTGCCAGGTAACTTGCTCATGATACTTACAATTTTAAATACCGATATACTTCTATTTCAAAGTAGTTTTCATCATATGGATGGACACCATTTAGAGAGCTAGGGAAAACCTTGAAGCATCAGATAGCTGTTCCACTCTACCTCGGGACTCATCAGATGTGCGCACTTTTCACGCACTTTTCAGCGTTCCCAGGTTTTCAATGGTTGTAACTGATGTCAACCCATGTTGAAAACTGCCTGGAGATAATCCCTACAAATTATCAACTGAATTACGTGTATTTTCCAGAGCACTTACACCAAGAGAACCAAAAACATAGTTTACCTCAGATATTCTGAAAATGTTCTGAAGAGTTGATGATTCAGGGAGATAGAATAGTTTCGGTAGTTAAACAGTCAGGTAACTATTGGGTGAATTAGTATAAGAGTAAAACTTGGGCACTGTGGTCGATTGTAATTCCATTTCAGTCTGTTTATTAGAAACATCACATAGTGAAACAGTGAATTTTAATAAGTAGATGCCTTAGGGTTATACAAGATAACCCACAAACAAAATAGCTATTCTTGGGTTTACCAGGAGCAAAATAATCAGAGGCTTAAAGCTATATTTGTGTCCAAAAGGAAACTCAAATTAGACTTTCTCTGCCCTGATAACCTACTTCTAATCTCTCCATTCATTCGATTAAGTCGTCTTCTTTCCATCAAATTTTTAATTCACACTAAAATTCAATTTAATTCTATGGGGTTCTAAGTATTATTACATTATACTGAGTAATCTGTTTACCTATGGAGCCCCTTTTTCTAAATCCCACATTCATCTTGTTGCTTCCTATATCAATTTTCGTTGTATGGAAACTCCTGTTCTAATGAGTTACATCTGTAACACCACAGTACAATTTACTAACTTTATTTTAATTCACTTCAATATGCTGTCGCCTTGTGTACCTTACTCATCGACAGACCACCTTTCAATGAACTAAAGCAAATCAAAATCCAGCTATAACTTTGTATTTAAATAATGGTTATAAGCAACCGATGAGTATAAACGAAATAAAATTAATTCACGCTGTTCTGCTGTCCGTTTTCAATGATTTCAAGTCTAGATGAGATATTTGCACTAACTGTTCTACAGTAGCTATGATTTTCGGCTGAATTACTTGTACATTACCTTCCCACATGAATTTCTGTTCTATTAACAATAAGGGATAAGAAAACCACAGTGATTAGGGGTTTAGAAACTACTTTTGACTTCTACCATATCAGTACAACTGAGCTTTTCTAGCGATGAGATGATTAGGAACGCACTTTAAATGAGTGGTTCTATTATTTTATGATTCAAATACAGGCAATAGTAATTAGCTGTCTTTTCAATTGGTGACTACGGGGGAGAAGAGATCATTACAGGACATCGTTTCTGGACTTCAGATAGAGGAGTTTGATGACATTTCACGTCACTAGCATGGTTGAGAATAGAAATAAAAACAACTGCTATGTTTAAGTCATGAAGTCGTTCGAAAATAATTAACAGAAGTCATTGATTAAACAGTTATCCAACCAAAACGTCAGTCAAAATTGATACGAAGGCCGTAAATGACGAAGACATGAAAGTCAGGGCACAGAGATTTTGTTGCATACGGGGATATGCCTTCATCTGCTGATTTTGTGGCAGGATTGAGGCCTACATACACAAGTCTGCGCTATCTAAACGATTTGAAGTGCTTTCCATCTACAAAATCACTTTACCCGCTGACATTTTGATAAAATAAGTAAGTCCAACATTCTTATATAACTAAGCTCCTGCGAAAACTTCAAAGTCAGAAGCGAAGACACGTATTCAATGACGGCATTAGACGGTCACATTGTAGTAGGCTTTGCTGATAAGAATAGACATAAGTAGTATACGTTGAGAGGGTGGCGGATATCATAGGGAATTACCAGCAATGAGTAAGAATTCTCCCGAGAGAAACACAAGAGACAACGCAGGCGTATGAAGAGCAAATCAAGAGAGAGGCAGAAGAGGAAATGAAGCACATTTTGCAGATGACGGTTTTAGTGCAAGGTGTACCATATTTAACAACTACTGTCCCACTTGTTGACAATAAACATTCCTTCTTTCGTATTTGTCTTCTTGCTTCTTTCAACGTTATGTTGAGAAATGACAGAAGTAGGAAAAAAGTGATCATTGGAATCCGACCGAAGGGTTAACGCATTCGCCTTGAAACCTGAAGGTTCTGAGTTCGTACCATAGCCGGGTCGTCGGTGCGTACTACTGTGGAGTCCCATACTAGGAAGAAATACCTATCCAATGCTCCCAGGTTTTCAATGGTTCTTCATACGATGTCAGTCCGTGACGAATACTAACTTGAAATCCAAGACCTTTATTGAGCACTAACCTTTACTTACATAAAACCTCAGCAAAAAACGAGCATACTTTCAGGTCAGCACGTTAATCATATAGAAGGTATACGTGACAGTAAACGAATGGGATATTATACCATTATGTGACAGAGAAAAACTGGTTGGTGAAATAATACTCAAGCTTCAAGATATCTTACTCTAAGTTATACGACCACATCTAGATAGTTTAAATAATTAAGTTCCCAACTAGATTGAAACAATTATTGGTATCTATTTCATTATGAACCCATTGATATAACCTACAACTGATCTCTAAAAGGTATTCACCAGTTGCTAACATCATATAGTATTATATTCCGTTTCATTAGCTGCTGATCATCTTCATAAGGTTCACACAAAAACTGAAAAGGGAATAAACAACAGTGAAGAAAAATATGTCTCCAGAAGATTATAGTTGTATTCTGACTTTTATTATCGTAGAGAGATTTCTCAATTGTTATATGACATTAACTAACACACAATCTAAATGTCACGTTTGATACTTTACCTTAGCACATAACACCGAGAGGAGGATGGTGATACTATTTTCTGTAGATAATACTATATAACTTAACTTCTAAACATGTAACATTGCATTTGTTACCCCAGGCTGTATTTTCAAAGATAGTAATGCTCTCAAAAGTGATTTATCCAACCATTTCGGACAACATTTTCGTTAAAGATGTTATAGTGAATGAGAAGAAGGCTTACTTAAATACACAAACCATTGAACTAAGATATTTAAAATCAAAAAGTTGTCTTTCGTAGACAGTGAAAATTTGAAACACAAAACCCACATACATTCAGCTGAAGTATAGTTTTGCAGTAGCCCCAAGTTTTTCAGCATCTCATACATACTTACATTCAATAAATTCCAATTAAAGGCTGATTATAATCGATTATATTGACTATACCATCCCAGTAAAAACCAATTTATCCTTTACGATTTTCATTCACTTCTTACAGGTAAACTGTTCAAATCAGAGGATCAGTGAAATCTTCAGAACCAAGTGCTTTTTGTAATCTTTCTACTTATTTGTACTGCCATATGAATAGTAATCATTAGTTTGAGTTCAGCTGAGTAACTTATAAGAGCATTTGAGAAACAAGTCTTCTGTGGCTAAGCAATACTCTATGAATTATTGTCAAGTAATGTAGTCAAATAAAACTCTTAAATAAAAGTTTTTATATAACCGACACCTACATGCCTATTGTTGCCCATCATTACTTTTAATGCTATCTTTGTGAATGCACTTTAATTTGCAGACACAATCTCCCAAGTTCCATTTCATTCGTTTTTTTTTGCAAAGCCAAGTTCAACCGTAAAATACGACTGACCTGTTTTCATTATCCAGATATCTTAATTTTGCTAGAAAAAAATGAATATGTTACTTTTATACACAATATTTATTTAACTGACTTATCAAAATTACAGTTTTGAACGCATAAGCATTCGAGGAATTCTGATTAGGAGAAACTCCAACTAAATTCAAATACGTTGTAAAGTGAATCATTTCATCTTCGGAGTGTTTAAACCATACTTTGCCTTCAATCGGTCTAATTCCTCCTTCTTCTTATCCACATCAGTTTTCTTAAATTGCTGCAAAAAACATTAGAAGAGAAAAACGAAGTAAGTTTTTTTTATTGCTTCTGAAAGAATTATAAAAAGGCAACTCTATTTTCAAACCCATCTAGTGTTAGAAAGCATTTCCAGTATCTGACTGTTAACAAATATCTTCAAAAAGTATAGCTGTATCTCATCAAAATATATCCTTGAATCTCACATTGTATATGATACAATGGAATTATTCGTTTGCATCAATTTCTTAGTAACATTCTACTACTGACTCGTAGCATTTAATATAAGTGCTTGCTTACTATATTTCGGTGATCCAACCAACAGAAACCCATCGCTTTTGAGAATTTATCAAAAGTGTGTGCAGGAAATAACCCGATAAAACACTATAGAAACGCGCGAAACGTTTGTGCAGTGTTTAAACAAGCTGGCTAACTATTTACTGATTTAAGTGAATGATTCTCAACTACTTATGTAGATACGGAGTGTGTATCTCGAAACAACGCTTTGGAAAAAAAAGATCATTATTATTTCGTTTCTGGCTTTGTGGGTGATAAGCAGACCAAACCATATGACAAGTTCATGGTTATAAAAAGAAATCAAGCGGAAATTTCTTCATAATTCTGTGAACTTGGACTATAAAACTTACAAATAGTTAAACTGGTTACAGATTGGATTCATATCTGCAGACGGTTTACCACTAGTCTAGATGCTAATACTCATAAATCACTATCAAATGATTTAGGGTTTTACTTCTCCTGAGATGAATGGTTCAATCTATCAGACGTAAAACCACCAAAATCACCATTTTAACTTACAAATATCCTAAATCATCTTAAAGTCTTCCTCTTTAGTTATTTATTGACCTCCCTAATATGAGTGTGTGTAATAAATGCATAAATCTAAAGAATAAATGATATACTGTAGTACACAAATGAATAATCATGCATTGATGACATAAAAAACAATAAAAACAGTAGAGGTTACCTTATTTCTCTGATAATATAAAACCACAAGGTATCGGTTGCATACATTGAAACCACTGAGATGATCACAGGCGTTTTTAGCATCGAAGATATCTTCGTATATAACCAGAGCAGTTCCCTTAGTTTCAGGAGTGTTACCAATACGGATCTGACGAATGGCGCCATACTTTCCAAAAATATCATACATTTCTTCCGCTGATATGTTATAAGGCAAATTTTTCACCAACAATATTCTGTTCACTTCAGGTGGGAGACGAGTCTAGGAATCAGAATTAGGAAAACTATTATGATTATTTTGTAAATAATGAAAACGTTGATTAGACAGATTCTTTAAAGCCTACTGCACCCCCGTAATGTAAGAATAGAATTTGGATACGTCGGCAGTTAATAATTATAAATTCACTACTTTACTTCAAACAATGAAACAGTGTTATTCACTAAATGAGGTTTCAAACACAATTTATTGTTCAGTTATATCGAAGTTGTTAAATACTTAATAAACTGTGAAGCAGACACTATCAAGGTATTTTAACGAGAATATTGAGAAACGTGATAGATAAGACTAACAAGTCTGTTTGTCGTATGCATAATTTAGTAGTCGTATAGCAAGGATGATTATGACTCGAAAAGCAAGTCTGAATAAAACAATTAATGATGATACCTTATATCCTATTCGAAGAATAAACAAATTCCGGCTACGAAAAACTTCATCAGTAATGGCTACTGTATTTCTGCTATTATTAAAAAATTATGAATGATAACCTAGATAAACTGCATAAATCCTTACGCAAACTAATCAGAATAATGTGTTCGAATTAAGCTTTTTTGATAATGTCCGTAAGGTTATCTTCCCCTAAACCACTTTAGTCTTTAAGATTATAAACCAAAAAGTTGCGCAAAGCATCATTGCTCTCGTAAGTAGTATATTTTAGTTAAACAAGGAGAACTCAGTTTAAATGGGAGATTTATTGGTAAGATTTTTGTCCATGACTACTGTATAGGAAGTAAACGTTGTTTGGCTGACTTCCTCGAATTTATTTTATTGGTTGCTGATTGGAAGGCAATTCAAATTACCACTACCTTGACTACATGAATAATATAACACTGATCAAACGTGATAACGCCAGAATACAGTTTTCTCAAGGCAATAAGTTAAAAACCCAAACCTTTAATGTATATATGTACCTTTAAAGTGACAAATGATGCAATAAAACTACAACACGTCAACACTCCCGTGTCATTTTTATTCACCACTTCATTTCGTTAGATAAGTGTTCTTTCAGAGACATTGATCATTTTGCTATGGACACGGTATTTTCTATATACATTCAAACAATTATACTACTTCGATTATCTACCTACGTATAACAATTCAGTAAACATGTAGCTTTTGAAAAACCAGCTGTGCAGCTTATAAGTCACTATCTGAAAAGTGTGTAACTGGAAATGCTAATCCGCTCCTTTTAAAGAAATGCTTTAACAATGCATAGACAGCAAACAAGTGATGACTGAATGAACTGGAGAATTTCTAGTTATGCTTTTATGCTTTAGTTACTGCAGCAGTGTAGGCTGAGAAAAACGAAATAATGTGACATCTTGATCTAGTCGCAATTAGTTTTTTTTTACCTTAATCCTCCTCAAGTTAGTATAATGCGTTGAGGTGGAGGATAAACTTTCATGTCAGTCAGGGAAAAAACCCAGTGACATATTTAAAATAATGGGCATGTCATCCAGTCACTTTAGTTGGTGAATATTTATGACCTCATCAACTAGTGAATTTCCTCGACTTATTAATATTCTAAATCTAGTCTCCATATTGCCAACATATTGATTTCACCGTGCATAAACAATGCTATAAAAGTAATAATTTTAAGCCACCCAAAGCTTATACAAAGGTTCCAACTGCACTTGCTATACCACACAATCACATGATACGATAACTGGAAAAAATAAGGTTTATACAATGCATATATTATATCAATGTACTGCTGAAGAACGACCAACCATCCTCACTAATCCGTCAGCACTCAAGCTCCCTCAGATCACTGTCAACCTCCTACATCCTTACTTTCTAATCCTCCTTCACATCTCTCAGTCAATTATCCCACACCATCTTTAATTTCTCCCAACTCTGCAGCTCTGGACAACGATTTGAGTTCACAGAACGGCACTCTTGATCATCTGATACTACGCTCCAAACCACACTTCGGAACTTCCAACGCCCTGACCTTCCCTCGTCTGCCAACAAGTTTCCCTAGCCAACACTAGCATCCTGAGCCATGGACAAGTGGTGTGCTTGTGAGACACGTATACAAGAACTAAGTGCGGTTATTTACTTAACCTTATCCAGGCAATATGGTGAATCCACAAAACTTACCCTTCGAATTTTTGCAGGTTCAGTGGCCAATTCCCGTGATCTTGCTGGTGTAGGTATTGCATTAAACACTAAGGCAGAAAGTCCTCTACTCGACTGGATCCCAGTTGACAGTCGCCTGCGCGCTGTTCGAATGAACGGTACTGAAAAGAATAGTGAAACTTGCAGCTGTTCCCTTGTGGCTTGTGTTTACGCACCTACTGACTGCAGTCCATCATCATTATTAACATAGGACCAGGCATTACTGCGTAACGGTCCGAGTTGCCACACCTCACGTCAGTTCATCAAGTAGAAAGGTAGTGAGGTGAAGGATGAAGATAAGTGAATGCAGTCAAAAGAAATATAAAGTACGAGAAGAAAGGAAAGAGGAGTGACAAAATGGTGAGATTCGGTATAGCGTTGTTAAGATGAGGATAATGTGTGTATACATCTGCGCCACTGACTTCGGTTCTGAGCCATATCACCTAGGGTCTCCAACCACTGGTTCCTCTTGTCCCGTGGACCCCAACCACCTAGTCTGCATCGTCCTACATGGCTTAAACCAACAGTCAGAGACTTCATACATTGGTGCCATGTTTTAGTCTGGCCACCTCGGGCCTTTTTCCAGCCTGGACCCACCTCAGCCAACATTGTGTGACGAGGCAATCGGTGACTAGGCATACGTAGTACGTGTCCCAACCATCTCAGTCGATGAAGGTTCACAACCTCGTCAACTGACTTACCTCTTCTCCCCAAAACTCTACACCTAACTTCTGCATTACTCACATGGTGACACCACGGAATACGTCCTATACTACGAAGGCAACGGTGGTCAAACACCTGAAGCCTTTTTCATATCTTCCACTTTCAATGGCCATGTTTCACAGCCATACAGTAGAACAGAGCGGACTGCTGTGCAGTACACGCGACCCTTAATAGACAAACGAATATCACGGCGGCGCCATAGGTGGCGCAAATTGGCAAAAGCCAATCGAGCCTTTTGTATCCGTGCAGAAATCTCATCGGCAACTAACCCACCCAGTTGATCCTACTTCCCAGGTAAGTGAAGTGGTCAACACACTCAACCACTTCACTCTCTATTGTTAACCGCGGTACCGCTGAAGACCAGTCCTGGAGCAAAAATTTGCATTTGGGTGGTGAAAATCGCATCCCAAACATTCTCAAATTCCCACTCAAAGTGTTCAGAAGACTCTGCATCTTGTCAGCGTCTTCACCTAACAGGACTATGTCATCTGCATATTCTAGATCTAAAGAAAATTCACCTGTGATCGGTCAACGTCTGTGTAATTAGGTGACGAGAGGGAAACCTCCATAAGAATATCTATGATAAAATTAAATAAGAATGGGGATAGTGGGCATCCTTGACGGACACCACTTGATGAGTATAGCTCCCTGGACAACTCACCATAGGCTCTAACATGCCCACAAGTGTTCGAGTAGAGAGCTTTCAATAAGGTGATGTACTTACTAGGCACGCCTTTCAGTGACAGACATTGCCATAAGACTTCTCGATCAACGGAGTCAAATGCCGCCTTCAGGTCGAGAAATACAGCTATTGTCGGGCGTCTGTAAGCATGCCTATGTTCCAGGACCTGGCGCAGTGTGAATATTTGGTCGATACATCCACGGCCAGGTCTAAAGCCTGCCTGGTTTTCTCGGGCTTGCTGTTCCCGAGCTCCACTCAGGCGTCGGAGAATTATAGAACTTAGGATCTTAGACACTATGTTCGTCAGGCTGATTCCTCTGTGGTTATCACAAGAGGACTTCTCGCCTTTCTTGAAGACTGGGATGATCAGTGACTTAGACCAGTCGGAGGGGATCGTATTTGATTCCCATATACTGGCTAACACTTCCGTTAACCTGACTAAGAGAACTCTACCACCATTCTTGTATACCTCAGCAGGTAGTCCGTCTGGTCCTGCTGCCCTTCCTCGTTTCAGGCTACCTACCGCTTTCTCAACTTCTTCTAGTGTTGGGGGCCTGTCTCTATGTCCCATTCAGGGTCCGACTGGATAGCGGGCAGCGCAATGGTGGCTGGAGGCCAGTTAAACTGTTCCTCGAAGTGTTCTGCCCATCGTTCCAGTCGTCTTCCCTGCGAGTGAATCGCAGATCCGTCCTTCTCCGCTATAGCCTCACTAACTGTTGTTGACCATTTCCCCCCAGTCTCCTTAATAAGTCTAAATAACTGTCTACTGTTACCGATCGCCGCTGCCTTTTCCATCTCTTTAGCCTTGCTGCCCACCACTGTTCACGATCGTTGCGCAGACTTTTCGTCAGTCTATTTTTAAGTTGCGCTCGCTCTTCATTGTACTCAGAGCCTGCAGGGATGCATTCACGTGCATCCATTAGTTTGGAAGAAGCTGCTGATATCCACTGGCTCTTTTTAGCCATTATTTTGGAGTCGGCTACAGTCTTCAGTGCTGCTTTTACAGCAGACTGAAGATGGCACCAAGCTTCTTCTGGATGAGTGACAGTATTTTGTTCCCATAACTGCCTAGTCAACTTCTCACTGAACACGGCTTTGGTGTTTCCGTTTTCCAGCAGCACTCGTAGTCCGGATGAAGTCAAGGATGAGTTCTACCGAAAACTGTTTAGCTTCCCACCGAAACCCAAGGACTTAGACGTGGTACTAGTTTCAGGTGATTTCAGTGCACACGTTCACATGATAGTTCAGGTAGAAAGCCAGATAGGTGGCACTTTCGGAATTTCAGCCGAACGAACAGATAACAGTGATTGCCTGCAGCTATGCTCAGAATACCACTTATTTCTAGCGAGCAAAAACTTCAGACATGAAGACAGACATTTTCTGGTGTGGCGTCCACAACCCTCAACTCAGTGGTAGATATACATAGACAATACTGCTATCAGCCCATTGGGGAGTCGATGGAAGGCTGTCGCTCCTTCTACAGTATGTGTCTGGACAGTGATTACGCGTTAGTTCGAGAGCACGTCTGCGTCTCAACGGATATAGAACTTTAGCAACAAGAGTGTTGCGAGTGCGGCTCAACAATGAGAACACGAAGGCCGCTTTCAGAGAGAAACTGTATCGACAGTTAAAGGAACAGAACAACACCACTCATCCGGAAGCTCACAGCCATCTTCAGTCTGCTGTAAAAACAATGCTGAAGACTGTAGCTGACTGTTAGAAAGTGGTTAAAAAGAGCCAGGGGATATCAACAGCTTCCTCCGAATTAATGGAAGTTCACGAACGCACTCCTCCAGGCTCCGAGTACAATGAGGAGTGAATACGACTAAAACGTAGACTAATAAAAAGTCTACCCAATGACCGCAAACAGTAGTGGGCAGCGAAGGTTAAACAGATGGAAAAGGCAGTGGTTATGGGTAACAATAGACGGTTATTTAGACTTATCAAAGAAAATGGAGCGAAAAGGCCAATAGAGTAAAATAATGGATCTACAATTCACTCATAGGGGGAACGATTCGAACAATGGGTAGAACACCTCAAGGGACATTCTAACTTCCCTGCAGATACTATTCCATTGCACACTATTTAGTCGGGTCTGAATAAAACATCCAGCCAAAACCTCCAACACTTACAAAAATCAAGATAGCTGTAGGCAACCTGAAACGAGGAAGAGCAGCAGGGTCAGATAGACTAACTCCAAAGGTACTTAAGGAGGACGGTCAAGGATTTTTAGTCAATTTAACTAAAGTGTTACGACTCCCTCAGACTGGTGTCAAACACTGATCGACCCAGTCTTCAACAAAGGCGAGAAGTACTCCAGTGATAACCTTTTGGGAACTAACCAGATGAACACAGTGTCTAAGATTCTATGTTCTATAATCATCAGATGTTTAAGTGGAGCTCAGGAGCAGCAAGCCCGAGAAAACCAGGCAGACCTCACAGCTTACCGTGACTGCATCGACCAGATATTCACACTCCGTCAAGTTCCCCGACACAGGCACAATTACTGATGCCTGGAACTAGCTACATTTATCGACGTAAAGGACACAATCGACTTCATTGGTTGAGAGGTCTTATGGCAGTATCTCTCAATGAAAGAATTGCCAAGTTAGTACACCACTCTGTTGATAAATCTGCATTCAAACACCTATGGGCGTGTTAGAGCCTACAGTGAGTTTTTAGGTGAAGTGTGCACATCGAGTGGTGTCCGTCAACGATGCCCACTGTCTCCATTCCTGTTCAATTTTGTCATAGGTGTTCTTATGAAGGTCTCTTCTTGATATCCGAAATAACAAGGATTGGTCTAACCACAGGAGAATCCTTAGTAGACCTAGTATACGCAGAGGAGATAGTCTTGGTAGGTAAAGACACAGATAAGATGCAGTCTTCTAGACACCTTAAGTGACAATTTGAGGATGTTTGGAAAGCATTTCTCGTCAACCAAATCCAAATCATATTATTGGTTTACGATTGTTCTTCAGCCGTGCCCTGGTTAACAATGAAGAGTGAAGTTATTGGGTGCGCTGATCACTTCACTTATCTAGGAAGTCACATCAGACCTGGTAGGTCAGTGGCCGACGAAATCTCTGCACGGATACAATGGGCTCCACTGGCTTTCGTCAACTTACACCATCTGTGGTGCGGCTGAAATATCCAACTGCCTATTAAGGACCGAGTGCATTGTGCTGCAGTTACCTCTGTTCTACTCTATGGATATGAAGCATGAACATTAAAGGTAGAAGAAATGGGAAGGCTTCTGGTGTTTGACAGCCATCACCTTCGCAGCATAGAACATATGTTGTGCTGTCACCACGTAAGTAACGCAGAAGTCAGGTGCAGTCTTGGGAAGAATAGAAAAGCTAGTTACTAAAGTCACGAACCTTCATCGACTGAGATGGTTGGGACATGTTACGCATCGTTAGTCACCGTCTGCCTTGTCACAATGTTGGGTGAAGTATGTTTGAGCTGAAAAAAGGCTAGGCGCGGCCAGACTAAGAAATGGTATTACTGTAAGAAGTCCTTGACGATTGGTTTGAGCCACGTAGGGAAATGCAGACTAGCCGGTTGGGGTCCATGTGACAACAGAATCAAGTGGTCGGAGACTCTAGGTGATATAGCTGGGAACCGATGTCATTACTATTGTCATTTGTCCCTTAGGTTCCTGGTAGAACATAGGGTTTTTGTAGCACGTCACCATTCCACTCTGTTCTCTGCACTCCTTTGAACCTGGCTCCACGGCTACCCAAAAGCTTTCATTTCTTCCTCACATGATCTCCTCCAGGTCACCCTCGCCTCGGACGCCCAACTCGTCGTTTCCCATCTGGGTTCCACTAAAGGGCCTGATGCCTCATGTCCCCAAATAGTCTTCACAGTGTTCGACCAATCCAATCCATCTCCACTTTCTTCTACATTTTGTTGGGCAACGTGTTCTTGGTTGGTTCGTTCCCAGAGTTCCTTGTTGCTTATTCTTTCTGCCATCTGATCTTCAGCATCGAGCGTAGGCAGCTATGGATGTCTGTAGTTTGTTGGAAATGCTTTTCGTGACGCGCCGTCAAGTTTCTCAACCATCACATAGAAGCACTGACTTCCTTGACTGAATTAGTCTTGAAAATCCGGATGTTGTTCACGCTTTATCCTGAGTGCAGTGGAGTAGATCTCCACACTGATTTCAGATTAATGAAAGCCTGTCTTGCTGTCTTTCCCATCCTGACTGCTTTGATATCTTCATCTGTGCCTGTACCGACTGTAGTTGAAACGATGCTGCCTAGGCACGTAGGTGGAGACTACTTCATTCAGGTTTCTCCCGTTGATGGTGATTGCTGCTTGTTGTGGTTGTCGTTGTTGTTGGTGAAGTATCTTCATCACCTCCACCTCTGTCTTTTCTACATTCACTTGAAGTCCTGTTTCCCTTCGCTGCCTCACCTCTTCTGTCAACCTGTTAGTTTTCGCCTGTAGATCTTCGAGTTTGTGCGACAAGGCATTAGACATAAATCATCAATGTCATCGCCGGCGAAATCCAAATCTTCTTCTGGAGTCTTTTCATCGGTCCAGCCAGCGTATGCCACACTTCTCACAGCTCCTCATGGTTTGATGCATGATCCAGTCGAGTCGACCACAATCAGGAAGATCATTGGTGATGACAGGCTGCATTCTTGTCTTACTCCTGTCCAAACATCAAAGGCGTCACTGAGCTTCCCATTGTGAATCACTTGGCATGTAGCTTCATCATATATCATATAGTTGTTGAATGAGATTGATAGAGGTTTGTGGCACTGAAACCGTGGTGTTGAAGCAGCTGTTTGTCAAATTACTTGTCGGTCGACGCTGTCGAAGGCCTTTTCAAAGTCGATGAAGTCGAAGTAAGGTAGAGTTGAGTTTACTGCCATTCTATACTCTGTTCTATGATGATGCGTAGTGTAGCGTTGCAATTTGATCCACACATGATTTGTTCCTCCTGAATCCAGCCAGCATGCTCCGGTCGTACTTTTGAATCCAGCTCATCCTTCAGTCTCTCCAGAATGATGCGGCACAATACTTTGCATGGGGTGGACAATGGTGGAGCATGATTCCTCACCAGTTCTTACAAAGATTTATGTCGCCCTTCTTTGGGAGTTTGATCAGGTAGCCCTTCTTCCAATCAACCAGCAGGTACCTTTCTCTCCTCCCTTCCTTCAAAACCTTCTACAGTAGTGGTGTGAGCATGTCCACTGTTGTCCCTACTTTTGTTCTCAGTGCTTCTAGTGGGATTCCATCTGGTCCTCCTGGTTTCCCGGACTCCAGCAACTTTATGGCGTGGCTTTCAGGACTTCACTTCTGCTTTGTCGGAGGGCTTGTGTTCACTGGTAGTTGTGTGACTCGGCTGCTTGTGGTATTTCTGGAGGAGTTGCAGGTGGTGGTGGTGGTGGTGGTCGATTCAAGAGTTTTTGAAGTGGTCAGCCATCCCATCGTTTCCCTTGTTCCTCCTCTTCGGTAAATAGCTTTCCTTCAATATCTTTCATTAGTGTCATCTGTGTTGATCTCTCCCCTCCCAGATAGTAACCTGGTTATTTGATGTAGTGTTGTCAGGTTTCTCCTACCTGCAGCCTGTGTGTCTTTTGTCCTTCCGCGCAATCTTCGTCACTTCTTTCTCCAGTGTAGTGTTTTATGGCTGGTGTTCAGTTCTTCTTTTCGTTGTTCATCCTTGCACTGCACGGCACTAGTTCATCTTCTGCTTCACCATCTTCCTCTCTCTCCTCTATCAGCTTCTATGTGTCCATCGAGATCCATTCCTTGTCCTGTCTTCTTTCTTCTTCCTCCGGAATACGGTTATGCATGTTTCCTTCCACATCTGCTTCACACAGTTCAACTGTTCTTCCACTCAGCTCCCTTCAGGGATGCTCCTATGTGTCTCGCATTTTGTCCTGATAACTGGCTGACGTGAAGATGTTCTCCGTAATTTCGTCCTTCAGTTCGGTTTCTGTTCTGCGTGTTGAGATGGAAATGTGGTCGGTCTATCACCAGTTTCTTCTGTCAAGGCTTCCAACTTGATTTTCAAGGTAGGTTCCTTGCACTAGACAATGAGTGGTGTGAACCTACATCTGCTCCTCTTCTTCATCTTGTCTCCAGTAGGCTGGTTGCGTCTCCATCTCCACTTTCTTCACATTGAGATGAAGTCGACCTGATTCTTGTGTAGTGTGTGTAGTGTGTCCTGGTATCTGGTGAAACAAATCCATGTCACTTTGTGAACATCCTTGTGTTTGAACACACTCCCCTGCTTGAAAACAGTGCCTGCCTCCAATCACCAAATCGTTGAATGCTCAGAAGTCTGCAAATACTTCTCCATTCTTGTTCTTCATTTCACTGAGCGCTTCTCAACCCATGATCAGTTCTCTTCCTGTGTTGTCCAATCCCAGTTTCGCATTCATATCACTCATTAGAATTTCGATGTCGCCAACTGGGTGGGGTCTTGTCCAGTGTTGATTGCAGTTGTGTGTAGAATTCCTCCTTCTTCTCTTCATCTGCATTACTTGTAGGTGTGTAGTGTAGCATTGTATGCTTGTGACTTTCCTTCCTTTTGAGTTGAATCTTGCTGTCATGATACTGATCCCGATCCTGATCGTGATCGTGATGTTGGAGGAGATTGGTTCCCACTGTATGAGAGACTTTGACAGTCTTAGCGACATCATGGTTGCCACTCGAAAAGTCAGTGTGCTCTTCTCGTGGTTGTCTTCTGGGTGAGAATATCCGAGTAGATTATTGACTCCTCTCCAGTTGACAGTTTGGAGAGTCCACTTCCATTCCATCTGCAGATTCCTCGCAGATTCCAAGCACTTCCATGCTATACCTCCTCATCTCTTTTGAAATGTGGGCAGCCTTGCCAGCTAGGTTCACACATGGTGTGGACATTCCATGTGCCCACGTTTACTTTCGCTTTGATCGAGAGAAGTGAAGACACATCGGTTGACTGGCTTCCCGAAGGCTTTCACCAACGGGCGTCACTTCGTCTCCCTGACTGCAGTGAGGAATAAGTTAATTTTTATTTTTTATATTGTCTGTATGCTTTGAAGTTTCTTTAGCGGTCATATGGCTGAGAACCGATGTTATTGGAGCGGACGTATACACACATTATTCTCATCTTGACCACTATACTGAACCTCATCATTTTCTCCCTCCTCCTTCTCTTTTACTACTTTCCCCTTCTTCTGACTCATTTTTTCTCATTCTAAAGTTTTCATCTCAATGCGTCGCCACTTGACGTGCTGAAATGAGATGTTGAAACTTGAACCGTTACGTAGTAACGCCTGGTCTTATATTGATACTTATTGGCTGATTGACTGCCGAACTGAATGAGACGAGGCTGAAGCTGTTACTGTAATTTCACATATGTCATTCAGAAATGTTACATATCAAACTCTTACACTGCCGGGCTTTCCCCATGTTTAGCAAAATATTTTAGAAATACCGAAACCAACACTGGTAAAATAAACTAAAAAATACCGATGGGTTGTGACAGATTTCGAAATCATATCTATATCCGACTAAACACAACCGTACACATGCCATCTTGTCGCGACAAAAAAACAATTAGCTTATTCAGAACGCTGTTCAATAAAGCCAAGAAAATTTGTTCCGACAGCACACTATACTGCGAAATGACTTTTAAAAACGTGCTGGTGAAGAATGGGTATCCAGAAGGCCTTATCAATGAGCAAGCGAAATGGCTAGGAAGCAGAAGAATGTCCCTAACAGTATGGAAAAAGCAAGTCTATTTCACCTTTCCACTTAAAGATGACGCCGTGACAGTAGTTAGACGAAGAATGGAAAAGTCTATCAGAAGGACTTATTCTATTGAACTCGTGCTCCTCAGCATCAACAAAAGGGTACTGCAAAAAAACAGCAAAAGATAGGGGTCCGGTCCTCAATACATCTATATGCATTTATCAATTCGAATATCTGCAGAAGTAAATACATTGGTCGTACGGGGAGGTGTCCGTCTATCTGGATAGATGACCACCTACCTAAATGTCTGAAGTGTCAAGAAGACTCCGAGGAGCTCGATAACGAAACACTTAATGGACTATGGGCATGACATTGATACCTGTTAGTGCTTAACGATTACCAGTAGACAGCAAAATGGGAAGTTATTTGTAAGTGCAGAAGCCTGTGAGATTTGAGTTTCCAAATTAAATCTCTGCATTCAGAAGGAAATGGTAATCAGCTTGAATGTGCCATGGTAGCAATCACAAAGTCGTCTAATCATACTTAATCTTCTTTGCTTGCTCTTTGCTCTCAACTACCAACCTTATCCTATGTTTTTGTTTTCCTTCCTAGATTTTTTTCGCCTAACCTTGTTCCCATTACCGTTGTTATCATCCTTATTCATCTCAATATACATCTAGTTTTCTTACTGTCTGCTTAAATACTATTTGTCTTATTCCGAATGACAATCTACCCTTAGTCGATCCACTTCTCATCCCTGTGTCAACATTACTATTATTATCACCATTATTTTCCTACCTGAAATCCATATGACTATAGATAGCAATATTACCCATACCCATGGTTATATAATCTATTCCCAACCCATTCAATTTGAACATCCACTTCAACTGTTTGCATTATCACGACTTTAGAAACTGTCCATTTCTATAACTACATAAGTAATTTTTAATATAATCCCAGAGTGTTTAGAACAAACAAAACGTGATTTTTCTGGGATATTAAAACTTACTTATATGATGACTAAACCTGACTCCGCACTCAACTTCTTTCAGGATATTCGTAACAACTATGGCCTGGATGTTTATGTTCATTTCTATGTTGTCACACCTAAATCGATATCTCATTCAACGTTATGTGTGTATCTATGTATTCTTTGGCATTGTTAAATGGTGTATGTAATCAATTATGTAGAGTATCCACTTGACGAGGACTACAGAAATTTATAAATTCACAAAACCATTTTTTCACATTCATTGCTTGTTTTAAATTTGCATCGGAAAACAAATTCCCAACATTCATTGCCACGAATTTTGTTTCAGCAGGCAATTAAGTACAGGTCGTAAGCAAAGAACTGGCTCTTATTTGCGATGCTTTGGAGGAGAAAGTAAACTGACTGACCTTGTTCAGTTTCCAGATAATTCTCTCCTATGTATGCTGGATGTTATCATCGCACCAAAGTTAAAGCCAGTAAAATACTGATAAAATACTTTCTAACTACAAATCAAACCCAAGAGGAAGAGATATAAGTCTTCCTGATGACAAACTAAATATCAGTATTCCGCAAGTGAATTAACGTGGGCTATTCAGTTGTTGTAAGATTAAATCATGATACTACTTATGTATTATATATGCTAAATGTGACTACCATAGGTTAAAGGAAAGATAAGAGGGGATAAGTACATCCCTACATATCTGCTTTTTTCGAGAACAAACATATCTCCATATTCCCATTAAGTTCAAGGCACCCGTGCATTTTGCACAATAACCACACACATATTAAGTCTGATTGGTACACCAATACCTAGACTCAACGAAGTCACCAAATTGTATTATAAATGTATGAAAGACCAGTGTACAGATCCGTACCTAGCCAATGTCAACTATGTCGCTGGAAAATAAATATTAAGTGACATAAAAAAGTTTTCATGAAAATGGTTCGGGTATCCCCTGGCATCAGCAACTGACGACCTTCACATTTGTTTCGAAGTTTAACATACATTAAGATTTGTCGACTAAGCACTATCCACACGCATGTAAACCGTTAGTGACCTTGTCTGCCTGTTTGAACATATAATACTGAAATGACCAGTGCTAAAAGACTTGACATTCACCGACTTACTGATAACATAGTTATTGGTGAATTCATAAATTTTTATTTGGGACTAAGCATTCTTGGTCCTGTCACTGAAAACTGGCATGCTAATTTCCACAGTTTTTTTCTGATATTGTGACATTTTATCAAGCACCTCATTAAAACTCTACTTGGACATACATAACATGGTACGTATTTTCTCCGTCTTTCAACAGTGAACGGGTCAAAATCTAACCCACTAGTAGTGGTAGTATACTAAATTCATGCCTAGATTGGTGGTTACCTACATACGAACAAGCAAGAATATTTGGACATCACTACACTACCAATATCACTTATGACTACATCTCATACGTGCAGTAAGTAATGAGATGAGATGCATTTCATTAGCAGACTCAAATTTTAAGCAATGAGCTCTTAATTAATCTTCAACCTCCTGCTTTTGTCTACGCAAACAGGTAGTATCACAAACCATCATACAACATGTGTAGCTCACAACATACACCAGTACCGGGTTGTTGGAATAGTGACTGAAATTCTACAGTACGGCACAGGGTGAGTAGTCCGTTCTTCCCCTTTGAAATGATCCCAATATAGTCACATTTTTTGCAGTTTCTACCACGGAAATCATATTCAGTCTTTACATGGTTCCATTTCCTACAAAAGTGAAAAGGGTGACAGTACCTATCCTTTAGTTACTACTAAGGCTGTGGATATATACAGTCTACTTAATGAAGTTGGAAAATCCTGATTACATGGTCTACAGAGGCCGAGACGGATAAATGGTCTATGAACTTACTTAGGTCAGTGACAAAAGTGAGAACGCAGCACCTCACATTAATTTTTAACTTAAAGGATAAGACTTAAAGTCAAAAACTACATGAATGGTCTATCGAGACAAACAATTACTTCCATCTGGATGACTCAGTGATATTTTGCCTTTCAGATAGTCTATTTTAATATGACTGGAAAGAAGACTTAAAAACGTTTACCAGGATTGACATCCCTTCTTATTACTGGAGAGATTAAATCTTTGAAAGTACCGAAAGGTAGAGTCTACTGAGCGGATGATAGCAACGCAATTGGCAAAGACTTTGGGTGTACTTTAGGTTTTTCGGTTGTTTACCAAAACCATTATGGGTACACATAGGGACATGCATCTACACTCCCAAGACATCTAAACATTTCCCCGAAATCCCAAAAGTTCTGAAGCTCACCCAAAATCACAAAGGTGTCAGTGTCTGCAGTGGGCTCACAGGGATATAAACAGACTCCTAAATAACAGCGTACGTACGTTTGATTTCGGTACACGGATGTAAAATCAAAGTGATCTGCAACAGCAGGATGCTTTTTCAAAACAGGGGAGCTGAAGGATGTAAACAAATTTAGGGATGTGCTCGCCTCTCCTGGCTAACTAGTTCACTAGTTACTAGGCAGTCCTAAGCCAGGGTAAAGAGGGAAGGTTGGGCGTAGGGCTGGCAACCCTACCCCGTAAAACAAATCCAACCGCTAAAGAAACTTCAAAGCACAAACAAAATATAAAAAATAAAAACAAACTTATTCCTCGCTGGAATCGGAGAGGCGAAATGACGCCAGTTGGTGAAAGCCTTCGGGAAGCCAGTTGGTCGATGTTTTTTCCCTTCTCTCGATGAAGGCGAAAGTAAACGTGGGGACATGGAAGTACGTACCATGTTTGAACCGAGCAAGGCAGCCCAGATTGCAAACGAGATGAGAAGGTTTCGCACTGAAGCGCTAGGAATTTGCGAAAGTAGATGGAATGGAAGTGGACTCTCCAAACTGTCAACTGGAAAGGGGTCAATAATCTACTACGGTCACCCAGACGACAACCACGAACACACTCACGGAGTGGCTATCATGATGTCCCCAAGAGCATCGAAGGCTCTCATGCAGTGGGAACCAATCTCCTCCAGGATCATAACAGCAAGGTTCAACTCAAAAGGAAGGAAAGTCACAAGCATACAATGCTACACTACACACCTACAAGTAATGCAGATGAAGAGAAGAAGGAGGAATTCTACACACAACTGCAATCAACACTGGACAAGACCCCACCCAGTTGGCGACATCGAAATTCTAATGAGTGATATGAATGCGAAACTGGGATTGGACAACACAGGAAGAGAACTGATCATGGGTTGAGAAGCGCTCAGTGAAATGAAGAACAAGAATGGAGAAGTATTTGCAGACTTCTGAGCATTCAACGATTTAGTGATTGGAGGAGGATATCCACAAAGCGACATGGATTTCACCAGATGGACACATTAAAAATCATATTGACTTTATCTCAATCTCAAGAAAGTGGAGACGCAGCCAACTTGACATAAGGTCAAGAAGAGGAGCAAATGTGAGTTCAGACCACTATCTAGTGCAGGGAATCTACCTTCAAAATCAAGTTGAAAACCTCTAAGGAAATTGGTGATAGACCACAGTTCAAGTTCGACACCCGGAAACAGAAGGACGGAACTACAGAGGACATCTTCAGGGCAACCATCAAGACAAAATGGGAGATATAGAGGAACATCCCTGAAGAAACCTGTGTGGATGAACACTGGAAGTCTCTGAAAGAGATGTGGAAAGAAACCTGCACAATCGTATTAGGAAGGAAGATGAAAGAAGACAAGGAATGGAATGGATCTCGACGGACACATGGAAGCTGATAGAGCAGGGAGAGGCGGACGGTGAAGCAGAAGATAAACCAGTGCAAGGATGCACAATGAGAAGGACTGAGTACAGTGTATAAAACACTGGACAAAGAAGTGAAGAAGGGTGCACGCAAAGACAAAAGACACTTCTACGACACATTGGCAAGTGTAGCAGAACAGGCTGCAAGTATGAGGAACGGAGACCTGACAACATTGTATCAAATAACCAGGTTACTATCTGGGAAGAGATCAACACAGATGAAACCAATAAAAGATGACGGAAATTTAATTACTAAAGAAGAGAAACAACGAAAACAATGGGCTGACCACTTCAAAAACTCTTGAATCGACCACCACCACCACCACCACCTGCAACTCCTCCAGAAATACCACAAGCAGCCGAGTCACACAACTACCAGTGAACACAAGCCCCCCGACAAAGCAGAAGTGAAGTCCTGAAAGCCACGCCATAAAGTTGCTGGAGTCCGGGAAACCAGGAGGAGCAGATGGAATCCCACCAGAAGCACTGAGAACAAAAGTAGGGACAACAGTGGACATGCTCACACCACTACTGTAGAAGGTTTTGAAGGAAGGGAGGAGAGAAAGGTACCTGCTGGTTGATTGGAAGAAGGGCTACCTGATCAAACTCCCAAAGAAGGGCGACATAAATCTTTGTAAGAACTGGTGAGGAATCATGCTCCACCATTGTCCACCCCATGCAAAGTATTGTGCCGCATCATTCTGGAGAGACTGAAGGATGAGCTGGATTCAAAAGTACGACCGGAGCATGCTGGCTGGATTCAGGAGGAACAAATCATGTGTGGATCAAATTGCAACGCTACACTACGCATCATCATAGAACAGAGTATAGAATGGCAGTAAACTCAACTCTACCTTACTTCGACTTCATCGACTTTGAAAAGGCCTTCGACAGCGTCGACCGACAAGTGATTTGACAAACAGCTGCTTCAACACCACGGTTTCAGTGCCACAAACCTCTATCAATCTCATTCAACAACTATATGATATATGATGAAGCTACATGCCAAGTGATTCACAATGGGAAGCTCAGTGATGCCTTTGAAGTGAAGACAGAAGTGAAACAAGGCTGTCTACTATCACCCATGATATTCCTGATTGTAGTGGACTGGATCATACAACAAACAGTGAGGAGCGAGAAGAGGGTGATACGCTGGCTCGACCGCGGAAAAGAACTTATGAGATTTGGATTTCGCCGATGACTTTTATCTTCTGTCACACAAACTTGAAGATCTACAGGCAAAAACTAACAAGTCGACAGAAGAGGCGTAGCAGCGAAGGGAGATGGGACTTCAAGTGAACGTAGAGAAGACAGAGGTGATGAAGATTCCCAACCAACAACAACAACAAACAAACACCAATCACCATCAATGGGAGTAACTTAAAGGAAGTAGTCTCTTTCACCTATCTAGGCAGCACTGTTTCAACTACAGGCGGCACGGATGAGGACGTCAAAGTCAGGATCAGACAAACAGGACAGGCGTTCATTAGCCTGAAACCAGTGTGGAGATCTTCTGCACTCAGCATAAAGCGTGAACAAGATTCGGATTTTCAACACCGTCAAGTCAGTGCTCCTGTATGGTTCAGAGACTTGGTGGCGTGTTACGAAAGGGATTTCCAACAAACTACAGACATTCATCAACAATTGCTTGAGCCGGCTCGTTACTGAAGATCAGATAGATGGCCAGAAAGAATAAGCAACAAGGAACTCTGGCTGGCTGGCAACGAGGAGGAAATGAGAGCTTCTGGGCTGTTGTGGGGCCAGGTTCGAAAGGTTCCAGAGACCATAGTGTACTGGAGACGTGCTACTGAAGCCCTATGTTCGATCAGGAACCTAAGGGACAAATAATAATATTATAATAATAAATATAAAATTTTTCAGGTGCCCAAGTGCCTACAGTGCGCTGTGTTTGTTAGCCGGGAAGCTCATACGGAACAAAGTGGACTGATTCTAACAAACGAAACTGCAGATGTACTCTGGTTACATTCAATGTTAATACCGTATGGGATTTTTTCAGTACCAATAGGGCAATGTTTATCTCTTCAATACGCAGGCCTCCGTTTTAACTCTTCTAAGAGAAAGAACACTAAACCAACGTAGAACCTTTTAGAGAGAAGTATCGGTCGGTTCCAAATACGGAAAATTTTTGACATTTAGAAGGCGTACGAGAGAGAAGGCATTTTCGTCATTATGATCGATTTCCCAGTCAACATTTACGCGGAGCAAAACTAGAGGACATGATGCACATTGTTATGAAAACTCGAAACGAAATTAATCATGGTACAACACAGGGCGAAATGTGCGATTTTGCTACATTTCCACGAGTTTTGTCATGCGTTTCCCCGCGGAAATGTTGACTGGGCTTCAGCCATTCACTAATGGTCATCGCCCGTTGGTATGAATTCTCAACAGACAGTTCTAAAGAAGGACTTTGCCTAACAATGCGTGTGTGCTAGCTGCATTTTATTGATAATCCAAAAAACTACCAGCAAACACTCACTGCATTTTTCCTTCCTAAGGCCATAGTAACGTAACGCCCAAATCAATCTGCGGTCAAAAGCAGTCAACAATCCAACTAGTATTTTCAAACAACCTTAATGTCCAAATGATATCAAATGGCTTCAAGTAGTTATTGATAGAATTAAATAAGCTTTCACTGAACTCATTTTCGTGTCTTGAATCAATGAAAAATTTCTTGAGAACCTACGCAATAACACTAAGAATAAAATTAGAATGAATTAGCGGCATTGTCTGCAAGCTGGTGTTTTGATCTTGAGGAAACAACAACTTTGCGCTTCAGAGACTCTGATGGCGTAACCTGAACGAACACCTAAAAGTATTGAAATCTCGGCAACTCTTACAGAGTAAACGTTACGCCTCACGTCCGTCATATGGTGCTCAAGTTTTAACTTCTGAGTGCTCCCACTAAGATTAGCATAGGATCTTGGCTTCGGCAAGTGATGAGGCAGGTGGCGTGAGTTGTTCAAAGTGCTGAACATCATCGGTAGGTCATTTCTCAACCGCTATGTTTCAAGTGATATAGATCCCCTGTTCCCATACTTTCTGAACTACGAAATCCAAACCTTGCTACTACTCAAGAAAAAATGTTGAAGTCTTGCCTCACACCTTGTTACTCGTGAGGTGAGGAAGTAATACGAAAACTCTGGAATGAGCGTATTTCTGCTATCCATCAGTCTCGGAACACGTCTTTCCCAGGCTGTATCCCAAAGCCTGAAGAGATTATTTTCCCATATGAACTATGAGAGTAAGACGTACACGGCACACCTGGTCTGATCAAAGCGACAGAAACTAACTATTTTATTGAAGACTATGCGGAAAAAGCAGAAGCTATGGTGGGATACTTTGCCCGGGGTCAACTCCAAGGGACCTTCTATGAACGTTAATGTGACAGAATGGACACTGACGCCCAACGGAATAAACTCCGCGGACATCGACAGTACGATGTATTCAAGACATACATTACTCTAGGTGTGGACAGATCACTAAAACCCGGTCAGCTGCACTCAAGATTGCTCAGAGACCTCGCATCCTATGTGGCTTACCAGCTGACTACGATACGCCCAGTCCCCTATCACTGGAAGGACGCTATAGTCACACATACCCATTAGGCAGGTCCTGGGCAGCATCCATCAGTCCACAGACCGACAGGCTTGACTAGTACTGCAGTGAAAACCCCCGGAGGCGTAATCAAGAGGGCCATAAAGTTCATTCACACGCCAACACCTCACTGTCTCATTAATTTAAGTGCACAACTTGCGAACTTTGGCAGAATATAATTCCGTATCAGATTTGTTTACCTGGTGAGTATTCAGTATATATATTAGGTAAATAATGCTGCATCACTTTCTGATATACATCAAATAGACAAATACAATATGAAATTCCTTTACTGTCCCGTCCACAACAAGGCTTTGGCAGAAGTTTCTTCTGCTTCACGAAACTTCTTACACACAGAGGAAGTTGTGCTAGGCCTAAGGATGGTAGGATACCTGTAAATGTCATTTTCACAGACTATAGTAGGGAGTTCAAAAAGATGCTCCATTCCCGGCTGCTCGGAAAGCTGGGGAACTTTCGGAATCACTGGGAACCTACCTTCACAGATCAAAGAGTTTCTTGTTAGTCGGAAACAGAGTAAGGAACATTTCCCAACTTTCCTCTTGGAAGTCGGTATAGCAGAAGGGGCCGCAAGACACAGTTCTACTTCAGCAACTATTTTCACTGTAAATAGACGACCACAAGGCTCTCACGACACGTAAAAATGGCGGATGGGACGCTCTGGACGTCTACTGGACGCCTTCGAACAAAATTATTGCGTCTGAATTCTGGAGTTGAAAAACGCAGATATTTGGCGCTCAGACGTAAAATATTCAGCGAGATTATGAACCTCTGGTATAAAATGGTATCAGCATACATGAATTACACAGTTCGGTAATCGACAACGAGGTAAAATAAGTGGAAAACTTGCATACATTCTCTAATGATCTGTCCGTTATTATTCTCAAGTGAAATGTAAGAGGTGTTACACCGGGAGTACTAGCCTCAAACTTTATGTTTCTCCTGGTAATACGTGTAATGTCGGGATACAAACCCTGGTTTTCTTTGTTAACAGAAAGACAATACTCCCACATGTCCAATGTAAATTTTTGCATGCTTGTTCTGCCGGAAGATTTCATTACATAAGAACGTTGCACTAATATCCCCTAGTGTCAGAACGGATGGGGATGGGATTGGGACAATTCATATGGTCACTTATCCATACCTGTATATCAAGTAATAAATATTACTATTCTCATTAATCAATGTGATGGCTATACTGACCTACCAAGTACAACTTAAAGAGCTAAATCTTCCATCTTTATCCTATTGCTTATGGAGAGAAGGCATAAATGTTCCATAAACTATTTTGAGAGATGATAGCGGACGTAAACTATCTTCTCTTTTCCTTCGCACTCGTTTGCAATACCTCAAAGGACGTGATAATAGAATATGCAGGCGAAAAATGAATGTAGCTTCCATGAAGCATTTCTTCCTGGGTTGAATAATCAGCTACTTGAACTGGCTCTTTGAAGAGGTGGTGTCCATGTCATCGGCTGACTTGTTCAAAAGAGGACTGAACAAGTATGGTGGCCCACTAGAAAAAAATTAGTATAAACCCATGGCCTTCCGCTATCAGACAACAAATCCAGGGTCCAACGCTCACCAAGACTGTAGGGCAGTTCCCTGTAGTTCACCCAGTGTTGAAGTCTGATTTAATTATCTTACAAAGGGAGCCGGCCACTTTCAAACCTTATTTCCCTTCTCAGCTTACCATCTGTAACAAGGAGAAAGACTTCCGAAGAAACCCGCATAGGCAAGTCACTTACGTATGTTAGGAATAGGAGGGCTCCTAAACAGAGCTTTAGGGGACCCTGCTAGGACACCTCACTACTTTGGGCTCGACGCAACTCAGACTGTAGAGTGGCAGTTATGGGAAACAAATGATTAAGGGTCAACTGATTCCTAACAACCTTAACTTGATGAGAATCCAGTGATTTACACAATTAAAGGGTATATAACATACGTCCTCTCTTCTATATGAGCACAAAATCATATGCAGCGACTTCAATCTACCTGAAATCAAGCTGGATTCACTCAGTGATATTTTGCCGTAACGTAGCTCCCTAACATATGTGGGCTCCGACTTGCCAGGAAGTAAGCATGAAACGGCATTATGTGCACCACCACTTCCTTTAACTAACACCCGCTGACACCTTCACACGGCAACAAAGTGTGTGGAGATTTCGGTGGGGCGGATGCTGTACGCTGGTAACTTATGTTACATTCTCGCAACCATTCTCAGCCTATTCCCACGTTGCTTTTTGCTGTTGTTTTACATTCTTGCTCGCCAGCAGTGCTCACATAGCACAGAATTTTACACCTCCGTGCTTCTAACTCATTCTCGTGGCCTGAGCAAGCTGTTGAACAGGCGTCCATAACTGATCACTGACGCGAATCTTCCCATTACCACCTACCATATCCAACTGATCACAGTTCCCTGACCCCATTCTAATGCAAAGAAGTACCGCTAAGCTATGGGTCGAAGCCCAAATAAATGCACTCGTAAAAGCCCCAGCAGAATCATTAGTGATGAAAAAACCACTCTTACCCTGCCTTCGCTATTGAATGAAACTAATGTGAGTCCTAACAAGGATTGCATTGATGCAAAATTGGGCACAACACCGATGGTAAAACTGGCAAATGTTTTAACGCGCAGCCCGATGATTGGCTCAACAGCCAAGGACTATCTATGTCATAGAATAACTGTAGACAGCACTAGTGTACAGATGAAAACTGTATTAGATCTTCCAGGTGTTGTACGAATGGTTGAATCTGAATTGGCGATTCCCAGTAAAGAACCCTCGACCGTTTCCGAACTTAAAGAAACAATCCAAGACCTACTGCTGCAGGTGAACGAACTCCGCTTTCAGATAGTCTTAAATGGTGCAACTCCGGTAAACATAGCGGATTTAATAGGAGATATGCAGGATGTTGCATCCTTAAAGCTGCTGACCACCAAAGTTAACACGACCCTCGTAGATACTGGAATCAAAGTCCTGACCGAGCCTGATGCCATGCCAAAGGTAAAGAACGTAATCAAATACTCTCCTCCGAGGTCATACAGTGCACAGCAGCGGGCCAGGGGGCAACTCTACGCAATGTCCCAGATAAAATGCCCGTAAATACTGCGAAAAAAGTGCTTCTTAAAGCTGTTAACATGTCATGCATTCCATGGGGTTGTCGTAGGCTCTCGAAAAAACGCTAAAAACACTGCTGTTCAGTTCCTTTTCGTTTTGACAGTCAACAAAGGGCTGCCCAGTTTATCACTTCTCGTGACATCATTCTCACCACCAAACTTAGGAACGTTAAGATAGTATCAAAAATTATTGTTAACCAACGGCGAGCCTACATTACTCTTGTAGGCTCGCCGTTGGTTAACAGTAATTTTTGATACTATCTTAACAACCCACACCACCTAAAAATAGGTGTTCCTAAGCTATCGATTGCCCAAATGCCTTGAGTGCCGAAACAAACCCGCCTGAAATCATTTTACTGGCACCTACTAGTTCTACTGCTGACCCTGTGCGTAGTGGTAATAAAACTGTTGGCCTTGACAGATCTGGCTCCAACCTGATATGCAAGAGCAGCAGTCGTTAAAGCGGAAAACCGAGCGTCGCAAAAAACCTACCCTGCACGACCAGAACAATAGGGCTCAAGGTTATTCTGAAGCCGAGATGTCGACTGCCTCCTAGACGAACTGTAAGGGATCCCGTCCGCACGATCCATTTAAACGGGCCCATAACCCAGGCTATCCCGGGCTGGCAGACAAGAAGCAAAATAGCATGCAGCCATATTAGCATATGAGGAGCAACCAAAATCTCCAGCGAACCTCTTCTACAGAAGACGTACATCCCAAGCCTGTTTGGAAATCTAAATTACCCAGTAGGTAGTTTTCCATACGCACATCCAAGACCGCACATAAATGGACATATGGCATACTACCCGTTAAACCACCCTCCTTAAGCACACCATTCCTCATACACACCGAACGCCAACGTCTGAGGTTGAAATACTTATGACCAACCATGCATGTCCAGTCTGAATGATTGCAACTTTGTGGGATACAGGAACTTCGATGGGGCCCATAATGGCCGAGGTACCCCAATAAACTACAGTACGCCGCAAGAACGCCACTTCTCAGGAAACATTAGTGCTCCTAGATTACTACGTTTTTCGCCCAATTATCGGCCACCGAACAACCAATCACACGACAACCGTTTTTTCCCGCCCAATCCACCTCATATACTCTACCTACAATGATAGACGCAAAGGTTCTAGGCAGCGTGTCTTTCTTTGGCACTTTAAATGTAGGCTTGACCAAGCTACGCTCAACTCACTCGCCAACGCATAAGGACGCCGTTTATCTGACATACCCGTCCTGAGACACAGATGAAGCTCCAGAACAACTCTCTACTCCATTTTCACACCTCGTTCAAAGCGAACCAAGGGACTCACCCGACCCCACCTCCTTGTTACTAAAATTGTCTCCCACCCCAACCAATGAAACTGTAATTAGTAGTTACTCGTGTGCTAAGGTGCCAGGCCATACCAAAACATGGGCTCCTGACATACCTATGACCCTCTTCACCGGTCTTGAGGCGTTCACGCATCCCCACTGTTCATACCTTTCTATTACCCTTATTAACGCCAGGCCTGTTATAGGTAAACTACCAATACTAAGAACGATGTCGCTTCTGGTCAAACCACCCATTATAATAACCACAGAATCATGGTGCCACCGCAGCATACTAGATGATGAAATTAGTATCGACATATGCACACATTTTGGGTGTGACTGTAACAGTAAGAGAGGAGGTGGGTGCTTAATATACTTTCTAAACAACCTAAATGTATTCAGGTTGAAGAATGTGGTGCAAAGCAAAATTGAAGACCTCTCATGGGTCACGGTGCACTACAGAGATGTAACGTTGCTGTTTGGTTGCACACGCAGAGCACCTAATATGTTCTCTGAAGACGAGTCCTTATTCAGTGGTGTCCTTGAACACGCATCTCCCCTCAATATGATCACAAGATTGTGTGCGGAGGTCTTAATCCACCGAAAATTAAATGGAGCACGTATACCTGCCTCGCCAGATATGATAGTTTCCTCAGTACGTTAGATATATTCGGATGGGGACCATTTGTCAGTATCCCGACAAGGGATGAGAACGTGCTTGACCCAGTTATTTGTTAAGAAATTTGTCCCCTTTCAACACGTGTTAGTTCCGAGTTCCCAGGAAGCGATCACGCACCGTTACTGTGTGCAGTAAGGGTTGATTTACAACTGGCATCAACTGTACTATGTTCTTATCACTACGTTTGCACTGATGTTATAGCCCCTCTGAAAAAATCAAAAAAGCCTTTTATACCCCGGGAAGTTCGTCGAAAGCTGCACAAACTTTCGACAAGTTACCTCAAGCATCATGATTTTCGAGTGTTTGGATTTTTTCTTAATGTCCTTAATTCCGTTCGTAATCATTAGAATAAGGTGGCGGAAGATGACAAAACCATTGCACCAGCCAGCTCCTCCAAAGTATATGCTCCCGTGAAACTCCTAAAGAAACGATCCAACCGGCAAGGCATAACATTCCTTCCCTCACTCAAGATGGTAAGGTCTATAATAAACCCGAGGGAATGAGTGAATTATTCAAAGACACGTTCGCCGCTAGTTACTTACCGCCGGCAATCTCCACTAATAATGTGAACTACGTCAAAATTAGCGAGTATTTCTCCCCTTCCGCACTGGGACCTATTGCGGCTATTGAGTTCATATGTGCTAACATTAACTGAGCCATTAAAACACTTAAGTTCTCTGGGAGCGCAGGTACTGACGGAATAGCTTCATTCCTCTTTCAAAATAAAGGTCCTAACATTTCGTTATTACCACTTAAACCACGCTCTCTACCCATGGAGACTTCTACACACTCCCATATACGGAAGATGTCCACTAAAGTATCCAGACACGAATCTGGTTCGTAAACTGAAGTTAATAACTACAGGCTTATAAGTATCACGTCAGTTGTGTCTAGGGTCATAGAGAAGGCGGTTAAAGAAGACATTCTTCAACACTTGCTAAACAATGATGCCGTCACATCTAGTCAGCATGGATTCTTGTATGACCTGTCACCTCAATTACTTTAGCTTCTTGACCGCTAGCCGTGATCAACGTAAGTTAGTCCTTGACCTTTGTTTTGATATCTCCAGGGCATTAGACCGCATGGATCATCAACTGCTTATCCATTGGCTACAAGCTCTTGAACTTGTTAACCCCTTATTAGGCTGGATCGAGTCTTTTCTTTGTAACCGTTCACAAGTTGCAAAAATTGAGTCAGCCTTCTAAACCTAGGCCATTACTTCTGGTGTAGTTCAGGTTAGCGTGCTCGGTCCCCTTTTTTACCCTTTTGTTAATGACCTTCACAAATGCTTTTCGGTTGGCAAACCGCTTTCGTTCGCTGATGATCTAAAGGTTGCATACACATTTTCATGTGACGACGATGCCCTACTTCCAAAGGCTAGTACAGAGCGAACGTGACCTAGTTACCACCTAATCCGTCGCATGGAACCTCCAATTCAACTTGGATAAGTGTCGTTGGACATGTTTGGAGCACCCTCTGTCCGTCCGCAGTTATTTCCAAAAACTGCGATGCTGCCTAGTCTCGTAGCGTTCTTGACTTAGTGCTCCGTTACTCTAACGATTTCGCATTCCTTGAACATGTTGCAACACAAACTTGTAGGTCCAGAATACTACTAGGCTGCGTAATTCGTAACGTTCATTACCACGAAGCCAAATTATTGCCATACAAAACATGCGTCCGACCCCTGTCAGAATACTGTTCGTCTTAGGCGACAAACTTAGGGTTTAGGGTGTGCAGAGGTACTGTACATCCAGGTCACCTGGTCATGAACGTGGCCAGGTTTATGCGCCTTGATATTCGTCCCTTAATCAGCAACCTCCCCGGATAACACGTTTCAAGACAAACCCCGTATTTTACCTCAAGATTTTACGTAACATATCCTTTACAGCCGGCAAAGAGGTCCGTTTCACACCGGAAGGTTGCTGCAGTCTTCGCAATCAAGCCCACAGTGTTAAAGCGAAGTCCTTTGGGGCATCCCTCCAAACTAACGTTTTCTCTATTAAATACTCGAAAATATAGAACCATCTTCCTGTCGACATCAAAGCTTCCAGCCCGACTATGAAGTCCAGTCGTATGTTAGGAATATTCTTATCCCCCTGCAAACTCCCCAATATACAGAGTGAATCACAGCTATGACCCACAACGCTCAGTGTAACAGGCTACTTAAATGTATGAGGTAGCATGCCCCGATCTGTAAATCCACAAACTCTTCCCATAACATCCCACGGAAAAGTTTACAACAACTAGCATTATTTCGTTAGTTAAGTTTTCCAACTGTGCCTTCCACTTACCACCATTACTGGTGGAGACATCTTCGCATGTAGCCCTTAAAAAACAGCATTTCTGAAACGCAGTGACTAGAGTATGTTTAATAAGAATACACGCATGAAACCCAGGATTATACATTTAATAGTAGGCATGACACCATGCGCATAAGTTTACATCTACATACGATTAGCTTACGTTTGCCTCGGTACCCCGCTCTCTGTCTTCCCCATTCTTATTGTAAGTGAAATCCGGGAAACCAGCAATTAGGTTGGAATTACAATATTCCACCACAACGAATCCTAAATATCACTGCATCCATCTTCAGGCGATCCCTCGGCAATCGTGCAACTTGAGGTGAACATCCTCATGGCATCCACGAAGACACTTCCTTGAAGCCTCTTGGCGTTTATTCGTACGGCGTTCCCTTGACTGGAGCCATTTCGCCCACTGCAGCTGTAAACGGCATACAAATATGCAGAAAAATACTTGAAACTTTGTCTGCAGAAAGGGATTGTTTGACTTGACCTGGAAATTTAAAGAAATTTGGCCAATATTCACCAATCTATTAAGCACAATGCAGAGCATCATGGCAGCTGCAGTGGAGACTTGTAGCGTCGCACACTTTCCCAAAATCAATAGCCTAGGGTTCGACGACATTCGACATTGATGCTGACCTTGACAGTTTAACTGGACCCGTTAAGCTGAAGGTACCCGGTCAAGCATCCTCGCCATTCAGCACGCTGTCGTGTTACGTCGCACTGCTCGTATTCGACACTCCAGCCAGTTGGTTGGAACGCATCGGTATCTTGGCGCAACCACCCAAATATACTATTCCATGTGACTACGCTGTCGTGTTCCTCCTTGGTCTCGTATTCCTGAGCATGTAACAAGTTCGAATAATCAGTGATTGGTCTTTGCATCTGTCAAGTTCGAACCAGGACAAGTCTTAAATTGGTGAGCCCGAAATGATTCACATATCCCGACGAGCCTACATATCCCGACCAATAACAAATATTGAATTGGTGAGCCTGTTCCATTTTATATTTGTGTATTGTTTTCATTTCGATAACACTTATACATCCATTTACAACACTTTCTCATGTCCGGCCACATTCCCAAGCTTATTGTACTAAGCCGACTACAAACACGACCCAACTGGTGCCATACTGACCAGACAATACAGAAGCATGGTTTCTGCATGCCGAAGCAGATTTTCGAGAACGGAGAGTCACAGATCCTCATTCCCGACTTCTCGCCACCATGTGTTCACCACCGCGGGACTTAAAAAGGCATGTTACGGCACACATGTTTAGTCCCAAAGTAGGTGATCCTTATGCGCTCCTCAAAGTAAGGTGATTTCACAGATGGAAAGCGCCTAGACGAACCGCTTCCTAACATCGAGCTAGGCAGCCACTCAGCCACTGAAGTCCCTGCACGCATGAGAGAAGTAATCGGCGCGTGAACATTCGACAGTGGTTTTTTCCGAGAACTAGTTCTCCCGAAACTACCACAACCGGTGCAAACCGTGTTAGTGACACTGCAGTCAGTCCCACTCGATGACCTGGCAGCCTCAGCAGATAAAATACTGGAGATCCCCAGCAGACCCATCTCCAAAGTATATTCCGCCTGAGACAAACGAGAGAGCCAGAATTCAGAGGCGACCAGGCTGTGCAACTCTGTTAAACAGTTGCTATGATTTCGAAGTCCTAGTTTACGTAGCACTTCACAGAAACGCATCTTAGCGCATTGCAGCAACTCACGTGGTTGTCCTAAAGCTAAACTTAACAGGGTGGAAAACCCGAAATGGTTCTGGCTTCATAATACTTAAGGAGACGAAGCCAGAAAATGTCGGGAAACACGTGGTTTTGACAAGAACACAAACTCGGGAAACCGTCACGCCGGCACGTGTTCACGGCAACCTTAGCCGGAGGAAACAGCCGTTAGCTCTACGTCACCGATATAAAAACGAAAGTTCGCTACCTTGTCTGCACCGGTGCAGAAGTAAGCGTCCTACCCGCACCGACAAAGGAGCGTCAACATGACCCATCCCCCAATCTCCAAGCGGCCGACGACAGAACAGTCGCGACATTCGGGAGACAGTATGCCTACCTCAACTTAGGTTTACGTAAACCTATTCACTGGATTTTCTTGCTAGCTGACGTTCCTATGCCCGTCACTGGCATAGATTTATTAAACCATTACGATTTGCTAGTAGGTGCTCGCCGTTGACTTCTGGTAGATAATAACACAGGGTTATCTATTGGCGGCACCACCTATGTAGGTGCTAGTTTAGCCACCGTTAGAACCAAACAATCGAGCGACGCGTCCTACCAGCAGTTCTGGAGAAACATCCAGAGTTACAACAACCGAAGCATACTCGTCCGTGCATAACCAGCGATGTTGTGCATCACGTCACAACCACAGGTCCACCTGTGGCATCCAAAGCTCGGCATCTAGCCCCCGATAAGCTAAAAACGGCAAAGTGTGAATTCGACCACGTGCTCGAACTGGGCATAATCAAACCTACAAGTAGTCCTTGGGCTTCACCACTGAACACATGGTTCCAAAAAAGGATAGCAACGACTGGCGTCCAACCGGTGATTACCGAAGGCTTAAAGCCAAAACAACACAGGACTGCTACCCGATACCTCATGTTTACGACCTGACTGCGACCTTATGCGGAGTGAACATTTCCTCCGAAATCGATTTGGTCAAAGCGTACAATCAGATACCCATGGCAGCAGAAGATATCATGAAAACAGCCATTATTACTCCTTTTGGTTTGTTTGAATTCCTGTGTATACCATTTGATCTTCGGAATGCAGCACAAACGTTCCAACGCTTTCTGGTTGATGTCCTCCGTGGTTTAAGTTTTGTTCACGTCTACATCGATGACTGTCTAATTGCCAGTCCAAATAAGGAAACTCACCTTAAATATTTGGACCTCGTATTCGAAAGACTTAAAAACATGGCATCACAGTCAACTTGCAGAAATGTGAATTAGGAGCTGAGTCACTCAGCTTCCTTGGGCATACCACTGAAAACAAAGGTATACGCCCATTGAGAGATAAAGTGGCGGCTATCACGAACTATCCAGAGCCGACCACTGTCAAACATCTCCGCACCTTCAATGGCCCAGCAAGTTATTACCGAAGGTTTGTCCTCAACTGTGCCTCTGTCATGCGACCACTCACAGATCTACTTCGAGGGACTACAAAGTTCGTGACCCTGACAACTTGGCTAGACTTGCTTTCTCTAAAGTCAAGGAGGCCATTTCAAGCGCAACCATGCCCATGCATCACAACCCCAATGCTCCTTTGAGTATTGCTGCTGATGCGTCTGACTCAACCGCTGGAGTGGTTTTGCAACAGTTGACTGACAACCAATGGAAACCATTATCCTTTTTCTCGGGACGGCTGCAAGATGCGGAAACAAGATACGGTACATTTGGTAGGGAACTCCTAGCTATGTACTGTTCCGTAAGCCATTTTTGACATTTGGTGGAAGTTCTTGATTTCATTATTTTCACAGACCACAAACCATTAACCTTTTCCTTCAGCTCTGCGTCTGACAAATGCTCCCCACGTGAGTCGTGACAGCTGAATTACATTTCCCAGTTCACGTCAGACATCCGCCACATTTCCGGAGCAAATAACTCCGTGGCTGATGCGCTATCTCGAATAGCTTTGATACATATATCCAATTTAGCATGAACAAACAAAAATAGATCGCTTCACCAGGAAGGTGATATATTGTTACCAGTATTATTTATTATTATAACCTGCGTTACATTACAGGTGATCTGTTAGACTATAACTGTGATGTTACCAATCGTTCGATTTGGTACTTTTGAACATCAGAAGTTGCGTTGTGTTACGTTACTTTGCTACTGCACATTGTAGTATTTTATATGGGTACTCTCCGCCGTTTGGTAGATCTGTCTGTACAGAAGGAAGATTAGGAGCATATATTGCTCGTTTTTCTCAGAAACTCAACTTCCTGAGCATCATATACCTGTTCTGGAAAGTTAAAGGACACCATCTTCAAGAGACACCCACTTAGATATACACAACGGGACACAAGAAACTACTTCCAAGAAAACATGGGAACCAAAACGAAAACTGGCTCAAAGAGAAGTTATTTGTCTGTTTCACTTAATTTAGTCACGAACTAACGCTGTTAACTGCGAGGCATAATAGTTTCGCAGTATACTTTACCTAAACTGTATAGAAACACTTGCCAATAACTATCCTATTTGATACGCAAGTAGTTGCTAAACCTTCTGTGACTGCTGGTTATTTTATTTGTTTTTCGGTATTTACGAACACAATGAACGCGTAGTTACCAGTGCTCAACCATGGTCCAGCCCAACAAGTGCACGTGTGCTACGCATACAAGTAAACTTAATCCTAGAGTCTCAACTGAACGAGCACTTTCACTAACTGGCTTGGCTTCAAGCCCTAGAATGGGCCCTGAAGTTAAGGTACTCGATTTGATACCGGAGATGCATAACACTTCGCGTAAAAATAAGGAAGATTTGATAACCTTGCACAAGTCACTGCAAGACATGAACGCTAAGCTTTAAGTGGTCCTGACATTTCTGCATCTTTGTCAGCCTAGTCTAGAAGCCAGTGCTGAAGCCCCATTAGAAGCAGAAAGTGTGTTAGATTTCATGGCTACAGAGGTTAATGAAAGAATTTTGTCCTCATATAATGTATCAGTACACAACTTACCCGACCACAAACCAATCAATTAACAAAAGCCTTACGCTTGCAGGCTTGCAATATGTCTTCTGCAGAATGCCAGGTCATCCGTCTCCGCAAGAAGTTGGGGAAATATACCTCTCCCTTGCTACTCAAATCTAGTAGCTCTTGCCACGCCAGACATTTCCTATCAACCAATCAACTTATTAGTGTATCCACACCATATAAAAGTGTCAAACCTTCAGAAGACTCAACACCCTGCAAAAGATGTGACAGCACAAAAGTACCAAGAGCCGCACACTCTAGTCAGGCTGTGGTACCCAGAACAACTACACAACCTATTAGTGAACCGGTTATTGTAGCAAAACAGCGGAATGAAGAACGTCAAGGCCCCCGAAATAGCTCACTCACACACAAGCGTAGTAGAGCCGATGACATGACAGTAGGCTCGGACAAATCGACGAACTTCACCCGAAAACAGGCACACCACCTCCCGAAAGCTATCCCGCTGCCTCAGAAGTGGAAAACCAGTCCCCGTTTCACCCCGTCACACGAGTCACCACCAAGCCAAGTGCTACGCTATCGATCCAACAAAATACTGAAGACATTACTACGTCGTCGCCAGGGGGTTACTCGGCCTATGAACAAACCCGGCACCAGTCACAAGCACCCTGTTTCCATAGGACCGTCCCGAAGCCTAGCATGTAAACAGTCTGGCGTACTCCAACATCAACGAGCGCACAAATTGTATGGGCAGATGACGAAGAGTACAAACAGTATTAGACACTCTTATACAAACCCCACCATGCACCCGCCCAAGTTAACGAAATTGCCGAAGAGTCAACTAAGCAGACAAGCCAAGAGACTAAAAAGCTGTAAGAATGGCCAAAAGACCACTGCACCCTCGCAAATCCACACTAAGGAAAATGCCAAGCGTGATTACTCAGCTGATCCTACAACCAAACTAAATAACTGCTGTCCAGGCGGTCCGCATTTCTTAACATTTCCGCGGTCACCAGGAGACACGCCCCACGGCCAGACCCCTCAACGGTCAAAGTTATTGGACAGTGAGCCGAACGGTAGTCACAGACTACGCTCTACGCCTTACCTATATGCTGCAAAAAGTGGGTCATCTAATCTGCAGCCGACGCATCACTACAAGAAAACCCAGAGGGAATCACCATGTGAAAAACTCCTACCTTCACTCGTTAAGATGATGTGGTGTGACGGAGGAGGCCACTCAGAGTGGATACTGACATGATAGTCAGCCGGAGTTGGTACCGATGTCCACCATTTATCAGTTTCTTAGGACGAAGATTTCTGGTTTGCCTGACTTGTTTGCAGTCGGATTCGGAATCGCTCTTCTTGTACTCGACGCGGTGTTCGTAACCCATGAAGCTTGGGGATATGGTTACGTATCGCCCTGCACTACCCAAGACATTTTTGTAGCCAAAGTTGGGATTAACTGACCCATGTCACCCCTGATACTCTTGTGTGAATATCAAGCCGTTCTTGATGTTTTTCTAGTCACAACCGGTTTTCCAGTTTATGTGTTCCACGGTATCCTGAAGTGATAATGATGTGACATCGCCCCAGGCTCCGGTGTCACAGGTGTAAAGGATCTCTCAGCTCCGTTTTGCAGATGTACCGAAATCCGACAATGATAAGATCAGTCTTGCCCAGTGGATGTAGGATTGAGGGGTGATTCACGAGGAATTCTTCGTTATCACTGAAAAGTCAGAAATCATCCTGGTTGTTTTAAAATCCTCTGATGGAAATGACAGAATAGGTTTTGAAATTCTTGACGCACATATAACATAAAAACACGCGTGGCGCCTCCAAGGCACACGAATGTCCACAAAATACGAAAAATTGTTTCAAAACTGGACGACAGTGCAATATGCTGCACTGACATTCATCAGCTGATTGTTCCTAGGTCTCACACTGACCAGTCGCAGTTGTTCCCAGGGTTGAAGACGGAAACGTTAAAGTGGTCTGCTGTTAAGGCTTCGCCACTGGGACACTAGACAGTGGGTACTTCGGCGCAGCACCTAGCTTCACTTAGTCCTGGTTAGAATTTCCAGGACAAAGTGTCTGCAGCACTGCTGGCTGGAAGGATTAGTCGCCACCTTTCTGTCTTCTTTCCCGCAGAAAATAAGCAGCTTTAGGGAAACGTTCCAGTAATTCCCTTGACCAAAATATTCCGGTCGGAAAATCTGAAAAGATATCAAGGATAACAAAGACTGTTTCACCTCTTATGCTGTCGTGTTTTTTTCTACCCCCCTCAAAGCTTGTTCAAAGGAGCTCGTTTTATTCGCCTGAATTTTGAAGTTCGGAAAGTCTCCTTGTGCTTTATTTCTTATTTGCGCCACTGTCTTCAAGTATCCTTTTCTGCATGTGGCGCATTCTTCCGTCATCGATTTTTCACTTATTCTGATGAAATGCGATATTCTTTTATGATTTTTACACGGCGTTGTACGTTTTCAGCATGAATTATATGCTATACATTTCGAACACCATTCATCACAAACCAGAGGCAGTGCACTTTGCCGTGCGTTCATTAAGTTTATTGTGACTGTTACCGAACCCCGTGTAAAATTAGACAAGCGCTTTAAAGTATTACAGGGCTCCCACCTTTATAGGTTGTCAGAAAGACGGGATAAATCTAGAAGACGCTTCAATTTACCACAAATGATCAAAAATGGCTTTGCGTCCACTGGTTTCAAAATTCTTTTCTTCCACATTTTATACCGCTCTAATGCTGCAGCCTAACAGCATCCACACTTTTTTACTTGCCAACTGCTTTTAGTCGCATTGAGCAGGCTTAATGCCTTTCGAACCTTGGCTCAGGTCGACTTTCAGAGCTTCCATTTGGATTGAGGTTCTCGGGGTTTCTGTCACCACTTATGTTGGCATCATAATGATTGGTTTAAGTGTTCAAGGTGATGTGATCCGAATTCTTGTTATCTTTGACCGACAAATCAGTAGTATTAGTGTGCATCGTGTGTAACAGCAAAGTCAAACGTGCGTATGGCCGAGAAAGTATCGCTCGCTTGCACATTATGATTTTATTCTAAAATTTACTCAGCAGTCACATGTTTTGGCCCTAAGGACCTAGCTTTTCCTAATGCGGCACTGGTACATGTGTTAGCGCACCTCTCAGCATTTGGCTGAGATAATCTTCAACCACCCTCCGTACGAAAGAGACCGGTGTAAAATTCAAAATTTATCCTAAAGTCGGAATAGCCAAATCGGAGATTAGTCGAGAAGTTGGGATGGGGGTGATGATCTCACGGAACGCGGGCGAGTGCAGCTGCCAGCTTGCTTCTTATCTTTTAACAAAGTGAAATTGAGACAAACATGGCTTACTTTTAACCTTTGTTGAACTGAAGATCCCATAACTTAGTACATCACTTCTTAAAGCAAAGTGGTTTATTATTCCAGATATTAGGAGGCAGGTGCACAGTAACACCTTGCGTTAAGTGAGAGCAAACAATCACGAACGACATAAGTTATGCAGATGTTCTCACCACTATCGCGTGATCCACATTTCTTGGTCCTGAAAACAATCAAGTCGGTCACACGTGAAATGAGGGTGATTCTGTCTCGTCGTTGTGTTCTCTGTAAAACGTCCTACAAAGTTGCATATAAAGCATTGCTCATGAAGTTTTAATCATTTGCAGTAGAAACCCCAACTCATGTAATAGGCTATATTTATACGTCCATGAGCAACTCCAGATGGCAGGAATCCACTGTTGTGTTTCACATCAACTATCAGATGCGGACGGTGTATCACGGGGAAGCACCGGAGCCGGACATTCTACCCGATCCTGTCATATTTGTGTGAATGAATGCCGTGCCTCCGCATTAATAGGCGCTTTGTCAAGAATTTTGGTAATAAGGCATTCTGTCGATGGACCTTCATATGGGAAAACGTTGATTACATAACTTCAAACTTCGTGTTGTAGGACTAATGAACGGTGATCCCTTGAGTTCTACGTCTGTTTTATTGGAGCACGTATGGTGGAGTTATCTTTGGAGCAAGCTGCTTCCAAACTACCAAATGTTTCATCACCTTCGAGTTCTTCTTCCCGGATTACAATCTTATGATGGAAAACTATGTGGTTAATCACACACATATACATGAAAATGTACACAAAGTTTGGATAGATCTAAAAGCATAGGAACTTCTCTCTTTTCCAGGCTGATCTGCGTGGTAATGTCTTTTCCCACGTCTGCTCGTGCTTCTTCTTTCTTTTTACTTTACAGCAACAGCTCGATAACGACATTCAACGCTGAATTTCAATCTGGACACATCTATTAAGTGGAAATAATACCCTCTGTTTAACTCCATGAATTATTGGACTGCTCCCAATCTTTCGCGGTTTCTGAAACATCTTCACAATCAACTCATCAGCTGGTGAGGATTCTTCCTGCAACGAACCGTCTAAAGTTTCCCAACAGCCATGGTGGCAAAAATATTTTGAACAAATGATCAAACGAGGGACCAATATACCTTTTGGCTCGAAATATAACCTACCTACTCCAATTCCACACTACATGTTCCATAGTACTCTGTATCAAGTGATCTTCTTAGGTAAAAGTTGCCATGCATCAAATATACTTTCCGAATGATGCTGCTTACGCTAATATGAACGATGCTGGAAGTCCATATGTAACTGCTGCCTTTTGGACTATTACCGTCTCAACGTCTGCCTTCATCTACCACTAGAAGTACTCCCGGTGGAATCAATGTATACTACCTTTAAACCACATGGTGTACTGGAAATACGTGGATTTAGACACTCACCTTGGCTATGTAACTGGGTACTTACTGATACTCCAGGTCGTATAAATAGGCCCTTTGTGGTTAGCAGTGCTAAAAACTGAAGAACTTTCCTGTGAATTTATGCTTATATTACTAAATAAGAAACTATGCAAATGGACTAACAACGTCGTCTAGTCATAACGCAAACTTCGAATATTGCTCGCTTTTGTCGTTGATAGTGGAACCTATCTGGGTAATGACAGACGGAAATCCATACCCGTCTGTTGATTTGCAGCAAGTTTTAGTAAGTTTATGCATATCAGTAACTTGCTGTGTCAGTTATATAATTCCCGGCATTATCCTGTAAACTTTCAAAATCATCATTTTGACGGTGCTTGTGAACTGGTATCTGTCACGTTAAATCCATTATATGGGGATGGGAATTTTTATTATCTTCACTGTGACGCACTGCATATGCTGAAAGTGGTATTTTCTTTGTCCCGCAACCGTGATCTGATGTTTTGATGGAGCTGAACGACCTCCCCTCCGTACTATTCAGGACCCGCAAAGTCTTGTAGATTTTTCCACATATATCAATGTGATGATGCCTGTAAACTGGCTTCTCTCATGGTAATCACTAGTGTGAGAATAAAAATTTGTTTATTTATATTGTACATAACAGTCAGTTTACATTACCAAAATGGCCAGACCTGTTAACTGGTTTGTTTTCACGTAACATGTTGCATGAAATATATTATTATCATTATTACATGAAGATTTTCATACTACTTGATGGTTCTCACTGATCTACTACAAGGCTCTTCGGGCGGTTGTGGTGTGGCTGCTGAATGCCTCATATTATCCAGATGACATACGCGTTTAGCTGTTACATTCTTTTACCTCTGGCACCTTTTCCTGAAGCGTTTGTTTCTATGACATCGATACAGTAATGAGAATGTCTGAACGTGAACCTAATATGGCAGACATTTCCACTGATTTTGCAGATGCTTTAAGTGTGCAGCTATACTAGTCGGAGGCAAATAAAATTCACGCGAGCCCCTTTCAATGCAGCAGAACAACCTGCATCTGTTTCATATCGAATTCGTAGCAGTCTCGCAGGTAATAAACTTCGTGAACGAATCTTTGTTTCACGGCCAAACCGAAGGTATTACTCAGATTATCAATTTTGTCATTCATTGAGGCTGATGTGCCTTATTCTGAAGTACAATTACCTGGGGAAATTTCGACATCATCCTCACTTCTCTAGTACGGTTTTACATGTCTTTCCAATTACTGTCCACGTCTTCATTAAGTCTCCTCGCCTAGGTAAGGAAATCCTCCTTGCGGTAGCCACTCAGTTCCACTAATTACAGTTTCAGTATCTCTCCGTTTTTATTCAAAAATACAAACGGGGAGACTAACCGTTCTAAGTAGTCAAGGAAACACGTGCGCTTAGTAGGTTGGAAGTATACCTAGTATTGGCGGTTACCTGCTTTGTTGTAGTTTACTAATTTGTTGAACGTATGCGTCGGTTGTCGCAGTTCTGTCTGAACCTCACCTAACAACTGGCGTTGATTGTTTTCATGACATTTTACATAATGAGCTCTGTCAGCGACATTTTTGAAATTCGTGTGTGAAAAACCTCTCTTTGTGGTCGAAGATCCACATGAATTTCATATAACCTCGTTCAGAATCAGCTTGTGACTCATTCCGGACATGCAATGGGAACTGACGCTTTGTCTTGTTTGCTGTGGCTTGTTCGTGTTGAAAAGTGTGGATTTTATTCATTGATTGAAATTTTCCGTCATTTCATTTACTTGCGGATGGTGAGTTTTCTTTCTGCACCAAGTACAGCTTTGAAGTTCCTTGGAAGGATGAAACAGTCTGCAGTGCGATGAGTACCCCTGCTCAGATTTTGTAAAACTTGGACATCTGAATTGTGCCATCCATCTTTAGATGGAAACATGGGTGATAGTTTTGGAATTACTGTCTTCGATAGGTACTAGTTCTGACCGTCTCTTGAGAAGATCCATGCTAGTATAAAGATGAATGTACCCAGTGAATTCTTGCAGGGGTCCTAGAATATTCTTGTGGACACTGACAAGACGAGCATCTTGTGATTGAAAAGTATCTAGGAGGATGTTCACATACCGGATGTACAACGAAAACTTGAGGTGAAGTGCGAAACGTGGTCCAATTTCTGCCACTTATGTGGGGAGCGCTTATCGAATGCCGAACCAAGACCAGAGTTTAGCTGTTTGTGTTCTGTGAGGATGATGGAGACAAGACCTCCGACTGAACGTCAGGAATGGTACACGTAGGAGTGCACAGCCAGCAGTTACCTGCCAAATTCGCCGCATTTTCTTCCGCCTCATTAAGCCGCCGAGAGAAATGGGCTACTGGCTATCATCTAGCCTCAGTCATCTGTTGAAAAATTTCTCCGATTGCAGAGTAGGATACACCAGCAGTAAAACTAAAAGATGGTTGGGAGTGTGATGCCCCGTATTGATCAGGTAGCAAACTCGTTTTCACACCAGCGAGATGCAGCTAACGGCTTTGCCGCCGGTGCCTGATCGTAGGAGAAGTCTTCCGGCCTCATGCAGTCTTCGTTGAGGGGGCACGGATTCTGACAGTTTCTCTCTCTCTCCTTAGTTGTGTAGAACCAACCCCACCTAGGGTTTTCGACTAAACCGCTCCCAGCTCTTAAATGGAAGCTGCCGCTGCTCTATGTAACGTGACCCAGGGCTTGATTTCGTGGAGGATGCTTACCGTGGTTGAGCGTCTGCATCATTTCACAGTCCTGAATCTTGGGCTTTCCGTAAACGGAATAACCACTGAAAACAGGTCTAACAGAGATTTTTAATGTTTTGTCAGCCCGGGCTAGCAAAGTCACGGACCGCAAATGAGTGGAGTGTTGACAGTATGGCTCGTACGGACTGTAATATCTTCGAAAGTAACGTGTCGAGAAAGGCAGTCATCAAGCATTCAATCGTCGAAAACTCGCGTTTGTGCGAACCTCTGTGTGGCCTAAGTGTGCCCCAACTCAAAACTGCGGGGCAAACCATCAAAATATTTAAAATTCTGTTCAAAACGACCGCTGTGGGCAGTGAATAAGGACCCATTTTCAGAGTTAAGTGCATCTGTCCCAACCCACCTGTTTTATTCCCGTGGCAATAACCGCATGTCAGCAAAAAATTCAGATGAGGCACCTTCCACTCCTTGTCGTCATAAACCAGGTTTGGTATAACGAGACCACGTTCCTGCAGTTTCTAACCATAATGTCGTGGTCCGGAACAAGCTCGCTACCGGATTACTACGAATAAGTCTGGCATTCTAGTTGTACATGGATACGGAACTTCATAGTGTGAGTAAATCGAAGTTACTGACTTTAAAGTGAAAGTGCAAATACGCAAGAAGTAGGGAACTCATTGGTTACAGAGTCGACTTTGAGCAAACTCGATGGACGCAGGCCCCAGTCACTATTTCTTCTTATTAAGAGAATACCAACGAGTGCGACGCCAAGAAAGAAAACAGTAGGGCTATCGAGGAGAAGTGTATTTGATAGACCAACCTAAGACGCCAATGCGTCCTGAGCAACGGGCTAGAGGATCAAGTACCAGCAGTGCAACGTAATACGGCAAGGCGCCGAATGGCGTGGAAGCTTGACCTTGCGCCACCAGCTCAGTTAGCTCGTTAAAACGATGAAGTTCAACATCAATATCGAATCTTGTCAAGCCTTAAGTTAGTGATCTGAAGGAGTTGTTTGCTGTGACAACGTACCGCAGCCCAATTACAAGAGGCCGGTCTTACTTTTTCGCAGTAGTTTCTGTGTGACACTTTATGTGGCATGTAGAAAATGTATTAGTTTCGGGCGCCAGCTGCAGTCGGCTAATTCATAAGTGCTTTCACCGTTTGCCCTGCTGAGCCTGGCTGCTAGTCAAATGGTAAGGACCATTAGTAATGAAGTGGAAATACATTTAAGATTTCATTAAATACCACTTTGTGGAGGACTGTGGAACTTCTCCATGTGACTGTCATAGCGTTTTTCATGCGTTGCGTAATCTTCGTTGTGGCGGTGTGAAAACATTTTCCGGTGAAGTACGTGCTTTGATTACCTTCTTAAGTTGTCAAGACGCATAAAAATGACTTTACTGCTGGACAACGGCGTTGGTGTTGATGTTAACTGACAAGATATAATTTCACTACGAAGCCAAGTCTTGACACCCGTAACCATGACACAAAGAGACACATTGTATAGTGGTGCCGTGAATATTTGACTGGTAGCTCTCACCTATGGCAGCCATGAAGTTACGCCGAAACATCTGTGACTACTTGACTGTTTTCCTCCCTGCTTCAGCATATTACCGTCTACCCTTCACAATGCATTTACATCCTCGTCCTTGATCAGCGCTATCTATCAAACATCCTTAATCATTTTCTTTCGTACTCCCATGAGTACTTTCAATTCTTTATCCTAGAATGCCTTACCCCTGCATTCTAAAGGCCTTTAATAAGCGCTGAGTCAAAAATAGGTATAGGCTAGCCGAGTGAACAACATGTTGATAAAAGTTTTACAATGACCCGTTTTACAATACCAAGCTGAGACGCAGCTGCTACAGCCTGATGGAGGACGAACTTATCATTACCTTAGTCAGATTCACACAAACTCTCAATACTTCCGTCACCAAACGTTCGTTCCCAAAAAGTTGCCTGTTCCCATGGCGCAGATAAACAAAGCCATACCTGTACTACATCTGAGTGCCCCTCTATTAAAAACCTATCCCTTCGAAAATTTACGCTACAAATGACTCTGAAACTTAGCACCATGATGAATAAGGTTATTCATCGCAAATAGATGTTTTTTAATGGAAATTGGCGTGCAGGGTAGAAGGTCCCTGCGAAAACCGCGAATCCACCTGATACGTGCAGCCGGCAAATACTGTATGTACTAAAAAATTATATTCGTCGGGACCCAGCAACACAGAAGGAGACGGAATAGGAACAACTGATCAGCAGATATAGGTGATGGCCTATTTTTATCCACTTTTATTCGTGAGATAATGCTGTCAGTCTACTAAGGTCTATGAACAAAACTGAAGTATATATGTCACACCACTGAAGTTGCTTGTAAGCCTCTGTGACTTTTTCCCTACGAAATCATCCCTGTACGTTATCTAACACGAACAAGTTGATACGATAGTAAAAATGTCTGCATCGTTTCCCCATCTATGCATTCTAAGTGATTATCAATTCTACTCTCAATGCATTTCAGTTTCCAAGTTTTCGGCTTTTCCAAAAAACAACCAACTAGTCTTTACGCAACTTTTCTTGAATTCCAAACCGCCTCCAGTGACTTAAAGCATTTTCATCTCCACCGCAATTTTGCCTACCCACCCATGTTTGGGCTGCAAAAAAAATAATTGCTGGGAAAGGCTACATACCTCAGCCTGAGATCAATATGCTACAAAGAAGCATAACGAAATTAATTTAAGATGCCTCAGTAGATTTCAGATAATAAGTAACCTGTCTATCGGTTTCAGACCATACAACTCACACTTCTTATTAACCTGAGTAAAATAGCACAATAAATCTGGCGTTTTCTATCATCGAATATATTGCATCAAATTTCTTATTTCTAAATTGTTTTAATCGTTCAATTATGTCAACCAGTCGTATTGTACGTTCTTGCGCGTTTTTAAAATCATTACAACCTATCGCTTCGCAAGTTGATAGGAAATTTAAGAAGAAGCACCACGGTGAATGGCAACGAGCTCTGAAGCGTATGACCATAGATCAAATGACTATTCCAGAAATACTTAGTATAAACTGTAGGTCGTTGTCGAATAAAGTTGATTACCTTCAGTCACTCTTGTCCACAAATGTTTATCGAAATACGGGTATAATAATGCTGCAGGAAACATGGCTTCATAATCTGTATGATGATGACTTGGTCTGCTTAGATAGTTCCAAATTACCTCGACAAGATCGAAGCTTTTTGAAGAAGAAATGTGGTGGTGGTGTAGCAACATTTATTACTACTAACTGGTCGTCCCACAACTTTGTATGCTTCTGCTTCTCTAACGAAACAATCGAGTGCATTACCATCAACCGTCGTCCCAAACATTTGAGCAAATACAAATACATATATATCACAAACATGTATGTCACACCTGACTGCAGTTTCTCAGATTTGTCAACTTTTGCTGATAAATTCACTGAATTTGCTGCTCCGGTTCTGGGAAACTCCTTGTCTATTGTCTGTGGTGATTCTAACTCATGTGACTGCAGTTTTCCATTATCATTGGGTCATAAAAATATGGTTAACTTTTCCACCCTTCTTGACAGCACCTTGGACTTCGCATTTACAAATGAACCTGGCATATATGAAGCCCGTAAACGGGCTCCACTGCTTAATTCCGACCGCTGTATCGTTCATGTCTCGCTTAAAGTGAACAGAAAGTTATACAAGAAAGCTTTCGCATAGCTTTCAAGGAAAATTCATCACAGATGCTTTTCACAAGAAAATATATTACGTTTGAGAAGCATGCTTGTAGAAACGGACTGGGATATATTTGCCGACGAAGTTTTGGACAACACTATTACCAACATCACAAGCTATCTCAGACTCTGTCTCGATATTTGCTGCCCTGCCGAAACAACTTACATGAGATTTGACAGACTTTCCTCTCCTCATCTCAAGAGGCTTCGGAGAGAAAAGGAAAGGTTGTATAAGGCGCGAGATCACCCTGGCGTTAAAAGGCTTAACTGCCTAATTAAGTCTGAAATACAACGTCTGAATACTATATACAACGAGTTCTTATCGTGTAGGAACTCTCCTAATATATGGAAATTATTTAAAGAGCTTACTGGTAGAAAACAGATGGCAACACAAACTCGTTCGGATGTCTGCGCATTAAACAAGTCATTTATACGTCGGCAAGCTAATTTCGCCATTCTTATTGTGCAAAATCAGGTGGATAGCTGCTTTCCAGGTTTCAATACAAATGATGTATTTAAATGTCTAAAGTCTTTGAATCCCTCCCAAAGCTTAGGTCCTGATGGTGTTTCTAGTATCATATTTAGAAAGTGTGCAGATATTTTGTGTCATCCACTTACAGATATCTTCAATGTATCCTTCTCTAAAAACATAATAATCACTGCTTGGAAGCAGATAAAAATTGTACCTGTGGCTAAGCCATCTTCTGGATCAGATGTTACTTTTCGACCAATCACTATAACTTCCGTTTTTCTGAAGACAATGGAGAAATTACTTCTGCTTGTAATTGAGCCTTCACTGATGACCTTCAGAGATCCAAAACAGTCTGCTTACAAACACCGGAGGAGTACTTTAGATGCAGCTAGTGTCTTGCATCATAACATTGTTTCTAGTCTGGACAAAGGTGTTAAGTATGTCCGTTGTGCCTTATTGGATTACTCATCAGCCTCTGACTCTGTTCCTAGACCACTTTTGTTAAATAAGCTTGCCATAGCTCACACTGATCTACGGGTTACAAAATGGCTGCATTCTTATTTTTCTGAAAGGAAACAGTACACTATTCATAAAGGAATGCAGTCCACTTCATTGCTTACTGAAGCTAGTGTGCCTCAAGGTGCTGTACTTTCTCCTTTTCTGTTTTCCTTTTTTTGCACTATTTGCCTTACTCTGTTGAAACTAATTTTATCAAGTATGCTGACCACCTGACGATTTCTATTCCAGTTAACTCTTCTTTGGATTGCTCGAAATTAAATGGATTCTTGTCTGAATTTGGTAAATGGTCTCTCTCAAATGGTCTCAAACTAAACCCCTCTAAATGACAGACCGTTAATTTTAGCCTCAGGCGTAAAGAAGACTTATGTGAGCTGCTTAAATCTCATGACGCATGCTGCATCAATGGTATTTCTGCAGAAAGTAAATCGAGTGTGAACTATCTTGGGTTGCGTTTTACTTCTGATCTTTGTTGGTCGTCCCATATTTTATTGACTTGTAAAAAATCTTTCGTTTAACTTATTACGTACAGAAATTGAGGCTTTCTGGTATAACTCAACTGCTTCTTTTACAATTTATTAATTCCCGAATTTTACCTATTCTTCTATATTGTTCCCCATTAATCTTTCCTGGTCTTCTTAAAAAGGACTATGTTATGTTGTGTAGGGCTTTGAAGGCCGTCAGTAGGGTGAGTGGTGTCTCTGGCTCAACTGATTAACACTGTAGTTGACCGACATATAAATTCCTGCAGGCTACTAGCCACAGAAATTTTAACTGGCAGTGAGCATCCACTTCATTTACAGTTCTCTCCATGTGTCTCACCAGGGAGGACAAGGAGAAACTACATAAGACTATATGCTCGTACAGCTAAGTATAAGAATTCTACTGTACCTTACCTTGCACGCATATTTTATGAGGAAAAAGTGTTAGAACAGAAATCACACATCAACTTTGTGACAGTTAAAAATCTCATTTCAATAATTTAACTTACAATGCAAAATTTGCTCGTTCCTAATATTCTTCACACAACTTAATTTTTTATGATAAAACGATTCAAAAAGCTGCAAAGTAGTGTGTATTTACTTATATTTTGTTGTTATTGCAATATACACTACGCCGAGAATCCCTGACTGTACCTCAAATTGTTTGGAATAAAGTAAATTATTATTATTATTAATATCTGTCCTGTTTTTTCCAGACTGCCCTCACCCATCAAACAGCACGAATTGACCAATACACGTCAAATCCTTCAGAAAACTCTTAGTAACCTTGAAGCTTAATGTGGTTCAAAATCAACAGAAAAAAGTGCCTTCAAGGCTAAATGTCACAATGAGCGTGTGAGCTCCCGTGAACAAAGTAAACATTGATGAACGACCGGTTGGAATTCACGATAAAACTAGGAGTATTTGCTTACTTGTCGAAACTTTCTTATTGGCTTGTAAGTCATTCTTGTGGAAAAAATGATCATACCCGTAGAGTTGGTGTTATTTAAGTGATTAGCGTTGTATGAGAAATATATAACTATTATTATCTTCCGTAATTATCACACTTTGTGTACATTGGAGTTCCCTCATTCCGAGTTCTTGAATTATTATTTACCTTCACTATAACACTTACTTAGGAAATTATCTGCGACTTCCCTTGTCAGTAAATTTTTATAGGTTCATTTGGGTGTTTTGTGTTTTGCATTTATGTATAGAAACGTTGTTATTGGCACATGAGTAATGCTCTTTATTTTGCCTCTTAAGTATATTGTATATGCCATCATCTAAAGCGTGATTTACACTTCCCTGTGGCTTGACTGGGGCTGGGCCTTATGAGTACTGTGCGTGAGTTGACTACAAATGCCTCACATTACTCTTAACCAGCATGTCGCACATTTTATTCCAATGAACTAGACTTTTTTATTTCAAAGTTCTATTGCGCTTATTAGAGTCACTGCTTGCAATACCATTACCAATTTTTATCTACACGATGACAGTCAGGTTAAGCAAACACATTTGAGTATATGCGCCCATCTTACTGAGGTCCGTTTTTTCCCCACTTAGTCTTTTGCCACCAGTCAACTTCAAGTATATTTTCTCCATTCTCTATCTCCTTCAGCTTGACAGTCTTCTTTGCTGCACATTTCTACTGAGTAAAGATAACTCATGAGCCTAGTACAAAACACATAGTCTAGCATTTCGCCCTAAATTGATGGTCTCCCCATAATTTCTACCAACCGATAGCTGCTACCTTGACGTGGTGGTCGGGCTTGCATATCACAATGACCCAACGAGCTATGCTGGTGGAACGCTTGTTCCCTCGAGGTCCTACCATACCAGAAAGGTCTGTTGGGTAGTGGTTAGACGAAAAGCAGTTACCGTCATAGTGTAAATTGCTACACTATGATGGGGGTCTGAGGGCGAAGTCGTACTGCTGCTAGCTGGATGGGGTGTGACAGCAGTAAGGTGTTTCCCTTGGATGACCAGCAGTGCCAAGCTGATGCTGCCTTCTCAGTGGAAGGGGGGGTTAGAAAAGGTCGGCCCCAAAAATAACACACTCCACCACGCCCCACGGTCTGCCGGGCCGGCGGTGTTGGTTCACTTGTCGTTTCCTTTCGCTCATCCGGCCCCAAAAATACAAAAATTCAAAATAATCATACTCAAAAGGCTGGGTGTGACAGGCCTCAAGCAGATGTCCGATGGGCTCTGCGGTCACACAAATCTCTTTCAGGTACCTTAAGAAGAAATAGCCTTCCACGGTGTGGGCAGCCGGGAAGTGTCAACCGCCCTCACAACTCTGTCAGCACCCAAGTTTCTTCTGACTGCTATCCTCCTCCTCCATCATTACCTTCTAATCTTCCTTCACGTCTCTTAATTAATGATGCTGCATCATCTTCAATTTCTCCTACCTCTGCAGCCTTCGACAACGATCTGAGTCCACAGAACAGCATCCCTGGTCTCCTTAAACCACGCTCCAAATTACATATTGGAGCCTTCAATGTCCGCACCCTCCGTCAAATTGGCCAACAGGCTTCGTTGGCAAAGACTCTAGCAACTCGAGGCATGGATGTGTGCTGTGTTTGTGAGACACGCATACAGGACCCAAGTGTGGTTATTCACCTGACCTCTCCTGACCAATCTGGTGAATCTGCAAAATTCACCCTTCGAGTTTCTGGAGATTCGATAGCTAGCTCTCGTGGTCTTGCAGGTGTAGGTATAGCATTAAGCACCAGGGCAGAAAACTCACTACTAGACTGGATCCCAGTTGATAGTCGCCTCTGCGCTATGAGGCTGAACGGCACAGTGAGAACTAAAAGGAATAGTGAGACTCGCCGTTGTCTCTTTGTAATCTCTGCTTACGCACCCACTGACTGTAGTTCGGATGAAGTGAAGGACGAGTTCTACCATAAACTGTCTAACCTCCTCTCGAAAGCCAAACGTTCGGACGTAGTGGTTGTTGCAGGTGACCTCAACGCACAGGTGGGTAGACTGAGTGAGGCAGAAAGGCACTTAGGTGGCACTTTCGGAATCCCAGCTGAACGTACAGATAACGGTGATCGCCTATTACAACTATGCTCAGATAACCGCCTATTTTTAGCCAGCACAAATTTCAGACATAAAGAAAGGCACTGTCTGACCTGGCGTCCACCGAGCTCGACTCAGCGATGGACACAGATAGACCACATTGCTATTAGTCATCGCTGGAGAGGATCGGTGGAAGACTGCCGCTCCTTCTGGAGTACGTGTTTGGACAGCGATCATGCGTTGGTCCGAGCACGTATATGCCTGCGTCTCAATGGACGTAGAAAAAATTTGGCAACAAAACCACTACGAGTTCTGCTGGACAACGAAAACACCAAAGCCGTGTTCAGTGAGAAGTTGGCTAGGCAGTTATCGGAACAAAAGACTGTCACTCATCCAGAAGAAGCTTGGTGCCATCTTCAGTCTACTGTAAAAGCAGCACTGGAGACTGTAGCCGACTCCAAGATAATGGCTAAAAAGAGCCAGTGGATATCAGCAGCTTCTTCCAAACTAATGGATGCACGTGAATGCATCCCTGCAGGCTCTGAGTACAATGAAGAGCGAGCGCAACTTAAAAATAAACTGACGAAAAGTCTGCGCAACGATCGTGAACAGTGGTGGGCAGCAAAGGCTAAAGAGATGGAAAAGGCAGCGGCGATCGGTAACAGTAGACAGTTATTTAGACTTATTAAGGAGACTGGGGGGAAATGGTCAACAACAGTTAGTGAGGTTATAGCGGAGAAGGACGGATCGGCGATTCACTCGCAGGGAAGGCGACTGGGACGATGGGCAGAACACTTTGAGGAACAGTTTAACTGGCCTCCAGCCACCATTGCGCTGCCCGCTATCCAGTCGGACCCTGAATGGGACATAGAGACAGGTCCCCCAACACTAGAAGAAGTTGAGAAAGCGGTAGGTAGCCTGAAACGGGGAAGGGCAGCAGGACCAGACGGACTACCTGCTGAGGTATACAAGAATGGTGGTAGAGTTCTCTTAGTCAGGCTAACGGAAGTGTTAGCCAGTATATGGGAATCAAATACGATCCCCTCCGACTGGTCTAAGTCACTCATCATCCCAGTCTTCAAGAAAGGCGAGAAGTCCTCTTGTGATAACCACAGAGGAATCAGCCTGACAAACATAGTGTCTAAGATCCTAAGTTCTATAATTCTCCGACGCCTGAGTGGAGCTCGGGAACAGCAAGCCCGAGAAAACCAGGCAGGCTTTAGACCTGGCCGTGGATGTATCGACCAAATATTCACACTGCGCCAGGTCCTGGAACATAGGCATGCTTACAGACGCCCGACAATAGCTGTATTTCTCGACCTGAAGGCGGCATTTGACTCCGTTGATCGAGAAGTCTTATGGCAGTGTCTGTCACTGAAAGGCGTGCCTAGTAAGTACATCACCTTATTGAAAGCTCTCTACTCGAACACTTGTGGGCATGTTAGAGCCTATGGTGAGTTGTCCAGGGAGCTATACTCATCAAGTGGTGTCCGTCAAGGATGCCCACTATCCCCATTCTTATTTAATTTTATCATAGATATTCTTATGGAGGTTTCCCTCTCGTCACCTAATTACAAAGACGTTGACCGGATCACAGGTGAATTTTCCTTAGATCTAGAATATGCAGATGACATAGTCCTGTTAGGTGAAGACGCTGACAAGATGCAGAGTCTTCTGAACACTTTGAGTGGGAATTTGAGAATGTTTGGGATGCGATTTTCACCACCCAAATGCAAATTTTTGCTCCAGGACTGGTCTTCAGCGGTACCGCGGTTAACAATAGAGAGTGAAGTGGTTGAGTGTGTTGACCACTTCACTTACCTGGGAAGTAGGATCAACTGGTGGGTTAGTTGCCGATGAGATTTCTGCACGGATACAAAAGGCTCGATTGGCTTTTGCCAATTTGCGCCACCTATGGCGCCGCCGTGATATTCGTTTGTCTATTAAGGGTCGCGTGTACTGCACAGCAGTCCGCTCTGTTCTACTGTATGGCTGTGAAACATGGCCATTGAAAGTGGAAGACATGAGAAGGTTACAGGTATTTGACCACCGTTGCCTTCGTAGTATAGGACGTATTCCGTGGTGTCACCATGTGAGTAATGCAGAAGTTAGGTGTAGAGTTTTAGGGAGAAGAGGTAAGTCAGTCGACGAGGTTGTGAACCTTCATCGACTGAGATGGTTGGGACACGTACTACGTATGCCTAGTCACCGATTGCCTCGTCACACAATGTTGGCTGAGGTGGGTTCAGGCTGGAAAAAGGCCCGAGGTGGCCAGACTAAAACATGGCACCAATGTATGAAGTCTCTGACTGTTGGTTTAAGCCATGTAGGACGATGCAGACTAGGTGGTTGGGGTCCACGGGACAAGAGGAACCAGTGGTTGGAGACCCTAGGTGATATGGCTCAGAACCGAAGTCAGTGGCGCAGATGTATACACACATTATCCTCATCTTAACAACGCTATACCGAATCTCACTATTTTGTCACTCCTCTTTCCTTTCTTCTCATACTTTATATTTCTTTTGACTGCATTCACTTATCTTCATCCTTCACCTCACTACCTTTTTACTTGATGTGCTGATATGAGGTGTGGCAACTCGGACCGTTACGCAGTAATGCCTGGTCCTATGTTGATAATGATGATGATGATGACCAAACTTTTGCCACAATGGCTATTTGCTTGAAGACGTGTCACTATTTGGTCTGCTGACATTAGGTAACTGTTCAACAAAATACACGGAAACTAATGTCATATGGGTCACCAGTTTTAAATACACACTCAATAGTCTAGTGGGTTGTCTCCTCATTCCTACTAAGTTCTGGAACTTTTATTTTTTTTCCGCTATGCTAAATTGCTGACAAATGTTGAAATTACTTGCAACTTCAGGTCAACGCGGTGTCAACATTCCTGCCGTAAACGAGACTAGTCTGAAAAGTGTTTTACAAAGTATGTTTCTACTGATAAAATTTTGGTGCAGCATATAACAATAATAATAACAATATTTATTCCTGAATATACAGGCACACACCATTTTACAGGTATAAATAAGTTTCCATATAAATTATATGTCTTCTTGGAAGGTAATCTTAATCCCCACCTTTTGTCACTAGAAGATATAAGTGTTGCATGTTCATATATGAAACATCCCAGCAGAATAAGTATGCAGAAAATGTACAAGTTGAACAAGTGGAAGTATTGTCTTCGCATTAACCAAAAAACCAGGTTTGTATCTTGACCCTACATGTAATACCTGGAGAAAAACGAAGCTTGAAGTTAATACTTCTATTGTAATCTTCACATAATCTGCCGATCTGATCGTATTTTTTGTCTTATCTCAAGAACATATGACCTCAACAGATATTTATTTGCGTTTACAACTTTTGTTTCACCAGTCGTGTCTTATTGTGCGCAACCTTAAATGCTGTATGATCTAAGTACACTTTTAGCAGTAGATGAGATACATCGCTGCGGTCAAGTCACAAATCATATTGTTTGTTAGGCCAATAATTGTTGTAACATGCTGCACGGTGAAAAATAGTCTTAAAATCAGTAACGAAGAAGCATTTGAACATTCGTGTATCTGACGGACTGTAAACGGTTCTACAAGTATTGGTGTTTAATTTCGACTGCTAACACCATTGATTGCACAATAGGAAAGTGATGGAGCCCATTAAACTCGTATGTGACTTACTCGTCAAATGAAGTAAATTATTATCCACATTTAGATTTGGGTAGTGACGACAGGGGTACATATGTCTGCTTTGAGCCCTTGATAATAGATCTCCATATTTTGTCGGTCCTCACGTAAATGAACCAATCACTAAACCTAACACCATTTTTTGGCATTTAGTTCCAAGAGTTGGCTACTCAATGCCAAAGCCAGTACTCTATGGCGATGGGACCTGATCTTAGGTCCTGTTCCCTCTTACGGTTTATCCTCAGATTTTCCGACAAACTAGGAAGGGAAAGAAAAGATATATCAGGTTTAAAGTCATTTCAAAAGATTCTGCAATATGATAAACAGTGAAGTTTTAACTCTTGGAATCTTTTCCCACAGACCAGAATGGCAGTCGCAAAGATTATACGAGTGTGCATCCCCTAAACTCCTAAAAAATAAGAGCCTCAAACATAGACTCCCCATGTATGCACAGTTTCCTAGTTTGGAGCTGACTAATGTCGTACATAAAATGAATAACACCGCCTCTTATAGTAGTAAAAGTTCTTCGTTTTGCCCAGTGTCTTGAAGTTCTGTGCTGAAACTTACCTACATGGGACTCCATTCTTCTAACCGTGATTCACAGTGTCTACCAAGTTTGATAGTGTTCGCTAATATATCTATGATCATGAAAAATATAAGGAGGCTGAAGACTATCATTTTTATAGGCTTCGAAGAGGACAGGTGAGAATTAATCCCTACATTATATCTCATACTAAAAAGTAATACCCTGAACCATATACACAGATTGCTAGTAGCTTCAAAGCCCATTAGTTTTATGAGGAACAAACCTTACCAAACACCTTACTACCAGCCTAATCCTTCGCTCAGTTTTCTCTGATTATGAAAGGTTTTGTCAGACATGAGAACCATGTTGCAAACTTGAGAACCTGCTGTCACTTTCTAGTAAACCCCTTGTGACATACCTGATCATTCCTGATGGGATTTTAACTACACTACTAGTCAAGTTTTCCAGTTTGTAACTTGATGGGTGTTGAGAAGAACCTACCTTGTGTATATATGTGACTGCGGGAGTCGTCCACTCTAATGAGAGTATTTCCTGACGGCCTTAATTTATTAGTTAGTAGAACAGCTACGGATAGTGCAAACGTTTTAAGCAGCCTTGGATTTCAAGCATCTGATCACGCTTATTCTCCCACATCAACAGTACCTACTATCCACTGGAGCTTCTTGAAAAATAACTCTGGCAGACGTCAACGAAGTATCTGACCACAGCGTCTGCTTTGTTTTTATCGCCTCAGACTACCTGGGTAGATTTTGTCTGTGAAATTAGGTTGGGGATACAATGGTATGCTTTACTACCATAGTTCATATAATAGAGAAGCCAATTTGTGTATTCTACTGCTACTATGGTGACATGGGTTTTAATGCTTATTTGTGACAGGCGACTGTAGCCATATGGTTATCCTGCACTACTTGGTAATGTATCGCCACTTCGAAACTGCTAAAGTTAGTGAAATGAAACCATGTTTTTTTCCTCGTAATAGAACTCGAATTTTGCGATTTGTCCACAGCGAGCAGCTGTTTTTTCTTTTCTGGACGGTCCATGGAATGAATGGTTGAGCAAGTTTAGTGCGCAACTGTTTGAACAAACACCGCACAGATTGCGTTGGAATACCTTGAATTACACTGTAGTCCTCACGAGAGGCTGTTTGCTTTATAGCTGCCTTTCCGGGCCACCCGGAGTTGAGTTGAGCTGGAATGTTAGCCTTACAAGACATGGTGGCTGTCACTCTGAGTGTGATCATAACTTGATCACTTTTATCAGGAGGTGCAGGGTGTTAGGTGAAGATTATACCATACCTGTGACGGAGTTTACTGTTATTATTTGTCCCTTAGGTTCCTGGTAGAACATAGGGTTTTTGTAGCACGTCACCATTCCACTCTGTTCTCTGCACTCCTTTGAACCTGGCTCCACGGCTACCCAAAAGCTTTCATTTCTTCCTCACATGATCTCCTCCAGGTCACCCTCGCCTCGGACGCCCAACTCGTCGTTTCCCATCTGGGTTCCACTAAAGGGCCTGATGCCTCATGTCCCCAAATAGTCTTCACAGTGTTCGACCAATCCAATCCATCTCCACTTTCTTCTACATTTTGTTGGGCAACGTGTTCTTGGTTGGTTCGTTCCCAGAGTTCCTTGTTGCTTATTCTTTCTGCCATCTGATCTTCAGCATCGAGCGTAGGCAGCTGTGGATGTCTGTAGTTTGTTGGAAATGCTTTTCGTGACGCGCCGTCAAGTTTCTCAACCATCACATAGAAGCACTGACTTCCTTGACTGAATTAGTCTTGAAAATCCGGATGTTGTTCACGCTTTATCCTGAGTGCAGTGGAGTAGATCTCCACACTGATTTCAGATTAATGAAAGCCTGTCTTGCTGTCTTTCCCATCCTGACTGCTTTGATGTCTTCATCTGTGCCTGTACCGACTGTAGTTGAAACGATGCTGCCTAGGCACGTAGGTGGAGACTACTTCATTCAGGTTTCTCCCGTTGATGGTGATTGCTGCTTGTTGTGGTTGTCGTTGTTGTTGGTGAAGTATCTTCATCACCTCCACCTCTGTCTTTTCTACATTCACTTGAAGTCCTGTCTCCCTTCGCTGCCTCACCTCTTCTGTCAACCTGTTAGTTTTCGCCTGTAGATCTTCGAGTTTGTGCGACAAGGCATTAGACATAAATCATCAATGTCATCGCCGGCGAAATCCAAATCTTCTTCTGGAGTCTTTTCATCGGTCCAGCCAGCGTATGCCACACTTCTCACAGCTCCTCATGGTTTGATGCATGATCCAGTCGAGTCGACCACAATCAGGAAGATCATTGGTGATGACAGGCTGCATTCTTGTCTTACTCCTGTCCAAACATCAAAGGCGTCACTGAGCTTCCCATTGTGAATCACTTGGCATGTAGCTTCATCATATATCATATAGTTGTTGAATGAGATTGATAGAGGTTTGTGGCACTGAAACCGTGGTGTTGAAGCAGCTGTTTGTCAAATTACTTGTCGGTCGACGCTGTCGAAGGCCTTTTCAAAGTCGATGAAGTCGAAGTAAGGTAGAGTTGAGTTTACTGCCATTCTATACTCTGTTCTATGATGATGCGTAGTGTAGCGTTGCAATTTGGTCCACATAAGATTTGTTCTACCTTAAGCCAGACATCTGTGACAGAATACATTGCTTAAAATTGAGTTACCCTGCTGACACCCAATAGTATAAAGTTTTTGGTGTTATGTGTTGTACTATGGTGTAGAAAGTTAGTGTTACTTTGAACTGGTGGTCAAACGAAACACATGCTGCTTCTTTTATTAGACTGCTTCTGTCAACTGACAGTGAATCAAACTTTGGCGTCTGCATTTATTTACCCAGTAGGTTAGTTTATTCAAGAGAATTTTTTTACCTCTAGTTAAGGGCTGCCTTACACTACCCCTAAGTTATTAGCTTATCCCTCACACTTCCGACGGTGACAGCACTTGCATGTTTCGATTTCTTGTGAGGTCTTGTCTGTGGCGCTTGTAGTTAGTGTGTTCTTCAGCGTATGTTCCACTTTAACTCATCCCTGAAGATAGCCACACTTCCTACGCCATCTATTCAGACGGCCGGGAGCATTTGTTTATGAGCCAATAAAAGCACTTGTTTGACTTTTCATCTTGTTTTTGGAGGCTTGGCATCATTTGTTTTGGAAGCCTCACTGGGAGAAAACCTACTTTCAGACCTTTCTTGTTCCTAATCAAGACCCGGTTCTCTCTCTACTTCTCCTTTTAGTTGGTTAGATATCCTAATACACAAAGTTTTCAGTCATTTGATGTTTATGAAGGGTCCCTAGGATGAAGTTTTTTTCCTCTACTGACCTGAACATAACTTGAAGTGGTCGAAATTTACTTTTTGTGGGAAATGCCCCATTTTGTCCATCCTATCTGTGTTAAGTAGGGTGACCCTTTATATGCTTCCAAGTTATAGTTTGGTGATCAAAACTAGAACTTTACAATATTGTATCCAAGGTGACCAGATGGTTCGAAGTCGCTGCTTTCTACAACTCGGTGGTAAACTACAGACTTCCCAATAAATAAAGTTTTTGTCGCACTTTAATCACTAATTAATTGATCAATTGATTAATTTAACTAATTAATTAATTTAATTAAAAATATTTCAACTTTCCTCGGCAATGAACGGAATTCGATAATCGATCCTCGCGGAACAAACTGCTATCACAACCTGAATGACAACCCTATTGCGTATCAAAAGTTTCGAACCGACACGGTATGCAACAACGAAGTTTAAACAGTTTAATAATGAAGTTAGAATAGGTGTAATCGTAGAATATTTTCTGTGTGGGCGGACGAGATACGCTATCTTTGATGCACATCACTCTGATTGTCCCAAAATCCACTGCTGCATAACCACCGATATGCACCCTCATTCCAAGGAATCCTATATTCTTCTTATAGACTAAGTAAATTCAACTGCCTCCAAACATGCATTGTTTGATGTCTTTTTCTTTCTTCTTTGCATGTTGTTTAGTACATCACATTTTCATTAAATTGCATCCCCACTCTCATGAGGTTTTGCCTTTCTCCTAGATTTCATCTTTCTTTTAAACTGGGAAAACGCCCCAGATTGGTGTTATGTACTTAAGTGTAACTTATCTCTTTGATGTGTCGATAAATTTAAGCGACATTGTAGAACTTAATTACTTTGAATACTTTCAATATATGTTTCCATCACTATGGAAATGACTTCTTTGAGAGGAAAGACGCCTAGAAAATGTACATGGTGCTTTGGAAACTTGGTCCGTTCGGACTTTACAAGTCAAAATTTAGTTTTTCCTCTGAATCTTTGCAACTGTTACTTTGAAAATCATAACAATTTTTCCTGTCACCACTCTAAGGATCACCCTCACCTATTCAGCACAAAATTTAGCTACCTCTGTGAAACAAAGGCATGAGCTGAACTTTCCGAAACACATCGTTTGGTTGTCGTAGAATCAGAATTATGCGACCTATTAACCATTGACACAATCCGAATTCTTTTTTGCTTCGTTTCAATTTTATTCCCTTTTGATGTTCTTATCACGTTATTCTCTTATAAATAAAGCTTCATACTACTTGCAATCAGTAAGTAGTACATTTCATTTCACTTCATGCTGTTGCTTTATCTACCTGTTTAATTGTTCACTTTAATTAAAATACTATTTTGTTCATCATTTCTGAATTCTAGCATATTGATATCTTTCCCATTCCTTGGTTGTATTGTATCCTTTTCATCTACTTCCCTGGTATTCTATCATCTCTTGAGCATTAGTTGACGTTAAATCTTCTACTTTAACATACGTTTTTGACTGTTTGGACTGTGCTTTACCCTGTTGTTCATTTAGAAGATGTACTTCCTTTAAAGTGTTTTTAATAATGGCACTTCTTTCAACGCCACAAGATTCAAGATTTTTTATTTGTTAGTCACTACTTTTAACCATAAATACAATGGTTTATTTCGCACAGATTTCCTGGTTCGAATTTTACGAGTCAGTTGAGCATTTGGTTTACTTGCCCAAGAATCAACTGATCTTTTTCGTTTCGGATTACTGAGAAGGAATTCACACACATCCTGAACTGTTTCAGTATAATTACTTGACTTCTATCATTATAACTGCCCTCATTGATTTTCAGACACCTGATGCATATGATTTTATTCGAACTGTAGGCATTACCATCTACTTGGATGTTATATTCATAGCGACTTTCTCGAATGAGCTCTGCAGTGGAAGTGAAAGTGTCTTACTTACAATGCAGAACAAAGAATTCTGATCCTTCAGACAGAAGTACCAGTTTTCTATGAGATAAACTGTGTTTGTATTCTATCCTACTATCAGATACTAGAAACTCCACAATATTCACGCAATTCAATAGATAATATTCATTAATGGTATGCTACGGCTATGATTCTTTTAGGGACTAATCAGCTGTTATTAAACTTACCGGTCATCATTCGATAATACTCATCGGTCACCTGACCTCATTTTAGAAGTAAGTCCACCTTGAAATAGGTCATAGGAAAGTGAAACACCATTTATATGATTGGTAATCGACATTAACTTTGGAACTAGTGTTGACCATTCAGGATCTGACTTCACCTATTGTATATGCACTTGACTCTTCAGCTTCTGAGTTGTGTGTCATAATTCAAGGATATAGACTCTCATAGGAAAGAGATACAGACTAATCAATGAAATGGTGCTAGTCCTAGTTTTGTAATGTAACGTTTCCCCAAGGTGGTAAGTGACCACCGGTTCAGCTAGTTAACAGGACGTCAAATGTCACTGTCAATTTCAACTTGAAATCTAGGACTTCTACATATACAGCCTATCAACTTCAACATTAGGCAATCACGATTGGTTAAAACTTTGTAATCCTGTATCGGAAAATAGGTATTTTTGGAAAAGCTAATGATCTTCCCCACTAATTCGATAACTACTTCTTCTGAGATGCAAACATAGTCATTTGCTGTCGTAACCACCAAAGATGTTATTTTTTTCACTGCTAACGTCATCCAAGCTTTGCCAGTAGCTATCACTAATGTTCAGCATATTACGCAAAGTAATGTTCCCTCAAGTTGCAGCATCCATTATATCTGAACTCATTGGTCGTCTATATGAATCACTAAGTTCTATTTGTTGTGCGTGACTTCATCTGTGTCGTGTAGGATTGCCTAGTGTTTGGCGAATGCATCGTTCTAACTTAAGCTCTCTGTACTAAATTCTTTAAACAGTTGCACTTTGGGCACACAAAAATTTAGTCCTTGAAGTCACTCTTCCACAGCTTTACATATTAGTAGATAAGCATTTTTTATGTCTTGGTAGGAAATTTGCGCAACCTCAGAAGGTGGAAAACTATCCCCCTCATCTACCTTATATAACAAGACCAAAGTACACGATCATCTGCCTACCATTCATATTGATTCTTCTTGTCCCAACAAAATAATATGGCATCTAGTCTCCACATTTACCTGATAAAACCTGTCTAAAACCTTGGTAGCGCTCTTACCAGCAAAGTCAGAAATCTACAGATCCTGTCTGACATCGAATGGTAATCCTCTGAAACTAAAGTAACCGGTAATGTTTCACGATATAGATCTCACTAAATCCAAGATTTTTTCGATCGTAATGCAATCATTCAGCTGCGTGTGCCACCACGAAATCCTTAGTCAAGGTCTTAGCTGATCATTTTGTAAACACTCTTAAAAGAACTTTAGTTTAAGTAAAGCTGTGGATACCACTTGGAACTATTTCCTCGTGTAGACTACTACTCCGAACTAGATGGCACCGAATGCAAACATAAACTATTCACAGTACTATTTCACCAGAAAAGATTGAATATCTTGGGTGGTTAGCAAGAAGGTAACAACTTGCACAGCGGGTTTGTGATTAGACACAAGAACAACGAGTTTGAATGGGGAGATTCATTGTGATACACCGTCAGACTATGGTTGACATTACTTTTGGAAGTGATATATAAACTCTTTGCATCAATCAGCTGGGTTGATGACAAAATACCATTGCAGCCAAGCTTGTATCTATCCTATTTTTAGATTTACTTCCGAAAATCTTCCGACCAAAACTGAGTGACACCAATGTGTTATATAATAATCTGTGGAAGCAGTGTACTTATTCCCGACTCATATGAACTTCTTTCAAAGAAGACTGTCATATCGACAGCGCTAAATAACGTCTAGATTTCCGGTAGATCTGAAAAGAATGAGCTACCAGTATCGTCTGAACAGGATATGTGCTAAGAACAGACATCATACTCGGTAATTTACTTATTTTGTTGAGTCTTTTACCCTTCCGACTTTCAAACTTCCCCCACACATTCTTACTGTCCTCATTCTTTCTTTAATGGTGGTAAAATTTCCCAAATACATGCAATACGTAATGAATCATTACTATTATATGTGCCAGATGTTGGTTCAATGAACGAAGATTCTGTAGTCAGTCTCCCTCCCTCCATCTAACTTGATTGGCTTTTAGAACTGCCACCTTATTCCACCATATAGTGTGATTAAGAGTCAGTGTATGGAGAGCGACAGCTCAGTTTTCCCCTACATTGCTCATCTTAGTAAGGTCTATTGTTTTACGTTTCGCTAAATTTTTGTGCTCCACAATCCCACCTGACAACAACCAGCTACGCTGATCTATTTACTTGACCTCACAATTATTACATGGTATTTGATCACTTAGGTTGTTTGGCTTAATTGTATCTACTGAATCTTGTAGCCTAAAAGGTTTCTGTCTGAATTTATGGGTTTGAATACCACCCTGATATTGCATCACTGTGTCCTATTTCAAATAAACAGCCGAATACTGAATATCTTATTTCACCCGATTTTGATTAACTGAAGTAACCATCCTACTACACATATGGTATAAATGCCTCGCAATTCAATAGTCATTTCGAGGCTTGCATACTAGACTAAAGGTCGAATGTAACGGCGCTATATTACTACTTGACTCCATATACCTCGGGAATTGAAGCTGGATCAGAATCGCTAAACATCGAAAATCCACAGCAATCGGATACAGCTTTACTATATCAAAAATCCCAGGATTTCAGTTTTCAGGACAGCTCCTGGTGGAAAAATTAGACATTTGAGGCTGGAAAGCGGAAAAATTAAGTATTCATAGGGCTATTTTTAACTGAGAAAACGAATCATTTGTAACTTAAATCCTGCCAGTTGTATTTTAACAAAAGTATATCAGCTATCTGTTAAAACGGTTTGTTTTTCAAAGCTTATTAATTAACAATGAAGTGTTTCAACCAATTAAGTATCAGTTAGGCAATACTCATATCAATAAAGAGAGCGTTTCAAAAACCTAACTCTCCTTCGGTCTCACCAATGATGTACCGGGAAAGACTGCACAGTTAGCACATCATGACTACTGAAATGAATGTTCACAACTTACGTCACTCTCCGTTTATAAACTACTTTAGTCCATTCTAACAAATACACTGTATGAGTATTGAGCAAGTAGATGAAGTAACATAACACAACAAATGTATGCAATAATGTGTGTATTTTTTGATGAAGCTAAGGAAAAAATACAAAACTTGTGTATGTTTATAAAAACAAAAAGATAACACAAGAAAAAGTAACAAAACTTTATATGAAAAGCGGTAATTATAATTGAAGCAGTTTAAGGAGATAAACAAGGGAGTTTCTTTATGCAACACTTTATTCATGAAATTTAGAAAAAATCAATAAAAGTAAGTGCCTTTTAAAAATATGACAGTCAGGCTGTAAGGAAATAAAATTTCATTGATGATCTTATGATGATGATGATGATAACGATGATGATGATGAAACTGATGGTGACGATCATGCTGTTTTTGATGTTGGTGAAAGTAGTGAACGAATAATAAATGCGACATCAAATAAACTAAATGAAACAAGATTAAGAGAAGCCAGGAAATAACCGAGCATGGCTTTTTGTTTTTATATATTTGTTCAGTTTGAGAACAAACTAAACTGTGTTTTAGATGATCATGAAGTTTTGTCTGCACCTCTGGTATTTTATTTACCTTTTACAAATGCTTGTGTATACCCATGTCTCAAGGGATAGTTAAAGACACGGTATGAATGGTATAAACTGGGAAAATGGAAAAAATTTCCTGACCTTCCTTTATTTTGTTCATAATAATGTGTTCTTATTGATATTAAGGAATGAAAATATCTATTTCTAAACTTATGACCTAATTAAACAAATATGCATATTCATCCAATGATTATGTCAATCAGATTGCCTAATTAAGCTGTAACAACTTATTGAGGTGGAATGCAGATTGTTTTAACATGTAATGATAATTTGAATGGATAGTAGACAAGTTAAAGTATACATCTGATGTACAAAAAAAGATTTCTTTAGATTTCTAACTTGACAAACTTTTCACTTCCACATGCTTCTGGTGAATGTGTAGACGACAAGCAAAATGATGTACCCCTCTTAAGAAGAAAAAACAAAAGAAAAAAGCATCAATGTAGAGCGATTGTTTTGACTGTCATTGGATATCAGTATTTCAAAAAGTCTATCAAAAATTAATCATCTTACTTAAACAGTAATACTTGTTTAAAGACTATTTTTAAGAAACAGGTTTCTAGAAAGTTACTTATAACTTATTTCACTTTCAAGTGTTGTGCGGCTTTACTTTTATCCCGATACTTAAGCGAACATTAAAATCCTTATAAATGGTCAGCCAATACTGAAATAACAGAGAAGTAATCTCTCTGACCATAAGTTTATTTAAAGCTCTGGAAACTACTTGTCTAATGAATCGGATCAAAGTAATTGACCAACTTTGTAGGTTTCTTCTTCATTATCCCCAACTAATTACAATTCATTACATTTTATAGCCAACTTACTCCTAATGTTGTTATTTGATTACTCGGTTCTGAGTTAGAGTCTTGGTTGGAAGGTAGGTAAATCTAGCTAACGAGTCTAACACAGGACGAAACACGCGTCCTGGAGTCCGCTACTAGCTACTGTCTGTCAATAATGTGATTTTTGCTAAATCATTTGCTAATTTTCAGTTTCATTGTGTACAGTACTGTTTTCAGATCTGTGATACTTATGAAATGCATATGAGGTTTGCGGTTGTTATTAGTATCGGGTCTGACTTTTATAGCCAGAATCTGCTTCCAACATTGGCAAATATCACTCAATCCAATGGCTTGAAACTTTATTACTGAACCATTTAGTGTGAAATAAGACCACTGACGTCAGGAAATAGTTCTGCTGTTTCCTGTATCTGTTCACTGTTTTTAAATAAATAAACTAAGTATAAAAGTGCATCAACAAAATTTTATTGTAATCAAAATGAAACCACAACCGGTCGATCCATTTAAGAATTTCTAATATCATTTGTGTAAAAGAATGTAAACTCAGTGACCAAAATCCTCAAAATAGCAATAAAAATTGGTTATACGCATCATGGTAAAACGGCGTAAAAGAAGATGAACTCCGGTAAAGATTTCGCAGCTTTTATCACTCTTATTTTATTACCCCGAAATCTTAATTAGCCTTCAGCTTGTTTGTTTTCCTATGCATCACTGTAGTATACCGACGCGGACATTTTGACAGCTTTTAAATGAACCATTTAAAACCAGAGAGCACTGCATAGTTGTTTCGTCCTAGGATTGGACTCCTCCGTAGTGCACAAGCATGATGACGCCCCACAGTCCTGTATTAGGATGAAACAACTGTTCAATACTCTCAGGTTTTCAATGTTTCTCCAACTGATCTCACTCCGTGATAAATACTACCTCAAAATCAACATCGCCAATCACCTCAAAATACACTACTGTATAGTTCCCATTGGTGAAACGCTTCCAGACAAATATCCTGAGATAAATGTCCAATGAAAAGCTATGACCTGTAGATCCAACTAATTGGAAGGAAAGTGGATGCCAACTGAATGAATACCTTGGGTGATAGTCATGCTATATCGAGATTTGACAGGAGTTGTAAACTGTTGAAGTCCGACCTAGTGGTTGAATGGTTGAGGCGTTCGCCGTGAAACCTGTAGGTACTGAACTGCATCGCTAACCGGCTTTTGAAGTTTATTGCTGGAGAGTTGCATGCTAGGACGAGACGGCTGTCGATTACTCTCGTGTTTTGAGTGGTTCTGCAATTGATATCAGTCGATGTTGAATGCTAACTTGAAATCCATAAATAAATCCCTGTAAACCTTGAAAAGGAGTTAAGTTTTACGGAGTTTTGAATGGCATATCCATAAAATACTCTCCACAACAAAAAGTACTTATTTGTCATCAGCTTATGATTAAACTTCTTAGAACCATTAAATCTCAGTAAATTCCATGTTGGTGACATTCATAATTAAATAAAGTAAATGGCAAGTCGTATAAATCTAAGGGAACAGAATCACTGGTCAGCACCAGCTAATTCAACACTGTAATTTCTCACAACTATGTATAAATATTCGGATTGAAAAACTGTTTATAAACAATACATATATACTGATCTTGGTGACTAACTGAGGAATCCAGAACGCGCGTTCCATCCTATTCGAGACTCGTCAGCTGGACGTACTTGCAACCCAGTGAGTGCTGTTGTTCGAATCCAGAACCCATCTTTTCAAACACCTAAGCACTATTCACTAAGCCACTGGGATACTGCATCCACCTCTTGTTCAACAGGTATCAGTTATTGCTTTGATATGTGTAAAAACTGGAAATTACAAGTATCGTAACAACACAGATAGACATACACTCTCTTTTGTAAAAAGAAACTCATTAAACTTACTAAGTGCTTCGTTAGTATAGAATGAACACCGTCTGATTCATCATAACACTTCTTTTTACCATCCAAGCAATTATGTAGTAATTCTTCTGATAACAGAAGGTTTTCTGGAAGATTCGTATGACCAGTTAACTGGTAATTACATAATGCAGAGTTTTGGGATACATTTCGATGAGTTATAATCGATGGTAAATTGGATCGTGATAATGAGTCAAGTAAGTTGGAATTGTGATCTATTAAATCGGTTGATTGATTATCATTTGTACAGTTTATATTATTATTATTATTACCATCACTATTTGTATCACTGTTAGCATTAGAAGTAAGATTAAAATAGGCTGCAGTATAAAAATTCGATGTATTAAAATCATGCATAAAGTTTGTTGCTCCTGTTGTTGTTGTTGTCGTCGTTGTTGTTGTTGTCGCGGTTGTCAGTGTAATTTGAGGAAGAATACATGGATTAAATGTAAGCGGTTTTGTATGCAATGAATTGTCTGAAATCAATGCAGTTGTAGTAAATGCTGATGAATGGTTGTCATCTGTACCGGACATTGGACTTGAATTATTCATATTCTGATGCATATGAATTTGATGAGGATGATGATGCTGTTGATGATGATGATGCTGGTTGGAAGAGGGAGCGTGTGATGGATGAGAATGTTGTGAGTGAAGATGATGGTGCTGATGTACTGGAGATGATGATGACAATGACTGTGGTAATTGCTGAACTAATGTATAAGGATCGATCATATCTGATGTAAGTTGTAGTGAATTATTGTTATTATTATTACTGATGGTCAGACCTTGATGAGGTGGCTCATATATTTGATCTGTATGGGATAACTGACCAGATCTCATACTAGGATCTATTTCATATGACCAGTTGGTATCAATATGATTGGCTCCATTATAAATGAATCCACGATGGTTAGTGTTATTTGTAGAAGGAGCAGTTGTTGTTGTGGTTGAGTTAGCAGTAGTACTAGAGGATGATAAAATGTAAGCGGCCATATTTTGCATAATATTTGTTTGATGATTAGAGAAATTACGAGATAAATTTGAATTAAGTAATTCATTGTTTATTGATGCATTCATATTGGAAGAATTAAAGTATTCTTGATTCAGTAGACCTACTGGTTCATCTACATTCCCTGTACCGTTAAATCCCATCGCACCGGTAGATAACGTAGAATTAGGTTGAGAATCAGTAGAATCACCACTGAAGTGATAAGTTTGTTGGCAAGTGTTCAGTAGATTAACCCTTTCACGTCTAAAACAAACAAAAATGAGTTTTAATTGAACTGAGGGAGTTGTAGAACTTGAGTTTTATTTGAATGACTGTCTTTATAAACTTTTCGCATCACTACCGTATTACCTTGAAGAAAATTACATTATTTTCTTTTGAAAACATCTTACATCTCAAGTGAAGCCTGTTCAGACAACCTTTGAGAAATAGAAATAACTCAACCCACTTTCTCGAGTCTTTCAGTAATTAATGAAGCCTTTGCAATAAGGCTCGATAATAAGAAATAATTCTAAAAGTCTAAATAAAAACATTCAAGTAAGCAAGATATTCGTTTTCCTATATAGATCTGCAGTTGTACGCTTTGTAAATGGCTGTGAAAATTATGGCTCATAAAGAAATACGAAATCAAAATACCGAGAGTGCTGGATGGCTGAGGATTTGAATATTTTCCATAGGTGTGCAGTGCTCCTTCAACCTAGTCTTATTTCAAGCTCTATGATATTTCATGATATCATACTGCCACAAATCTGCGTAATTTACAAATCGCTATCTAGATGTTTATTATTGTAAACCTTGACTATTTGCATTCACTCAAGGAAGAAATGTTGGATACTGAAATAAATCACTGTATGATTGATTTCATGAAGCCTGTGGGTAAATATACTACTTAAATACCAAAGTTCCCGTCATTTCTCTAAATAGTCGGCTTATTTTATACTTCACTGTTGCATAAGTTTGGCATTTAAATATTTACCACTAAAATATGAATATGGAATTTACATGGCTAACACTAACCACACTTCAAATATGCTAAACGTTGGGAGTAGTTTCCTTATATCCTGGTGTTTCTGGGATCAAGAATAAATAATGTTTACTTCATTATGTATTCGGATGGAAATTACCGAAGCAATTCTCTACATCAAAACTTCAGGAAGGTAAGAAATAACTACTTAACTCAATAAAAATTACAACTGACGCTGAGCTACAAACATGATCCTCATAGTGATTGGTAGTCTTTACTCAACAAATCAACACATCACCGTGCAATGATCTTGTTCTGTTAACACTATCCTGCATTAGTGACCTTCAAAACATTCTCAGACATCAATAAAGGTGTGTGTGGTTACAACACGAAGAGTAAAGTAGTGAGTTTGATAAACTCTAAGAAACAAGTTACAGGTGTCGTTGGAAAGTTAATGAAGTCCTTTGATAGGAGAATACACTACAACTTTTCATTACAGTCCAGTGCAAAGTGAGTTCATAGTCACAAAGTGCTTCTGTTTCAACACAAAAACATATATCTCTTAGCATCCCTTAATAATTTGCATATGCCATTGAATTGAAACAATGAATCACTAACAGCAAGGAGATATGTTTTCAAATTTATTTGCTTTTATTAATAAATCCATATCACCTTTAGAAATGAACTATTATTTTGCTTCGTCAGTGATGAAGTTAATTTGTCTCCAAGTTAAACATCTTGAAGACTGATGGGAATCGACTGATTCTAAGGGGGTTTTCATCACGCATAGATATAAGCTAAATGAACCACTGAAAACGAACGATTTCTAAGTAGCCATTTCGTCTAACTGTATGGGCCTGGTCAGCAGTGTTGACTAAAGTTAATAAACTGTATTTACTGTTGGGGGAACTGATAATGGTTTTAAAAACTATCTACTAACTGTCATTAGTAGTTTCTGAAAGCTGTTAGCAATTATTTAAGCCAAGCATTAAACATAACAACTCTTAGAGAAATTTGCAAGTGAGGGAATTTTAAAATGTCTATAGTTCACACAATAACTGTCAAGCGGAAATGTGAATTTATTTAGTGATACCCGAAATCTGCCTTAACTTTCTTATCCCACTATACTTACATTCATTTATCCATGCTTACATAATTAATCAATCTGTGTTCTTAATCTAAACATACTTCATTTATAACGGTTTCGAAAATTGTCACTGAAATACCTTTTCTTCAATCAACAAATATTCTTTTATGCTAAGTAATTTACCCAATTTCTTGATTCGCTTCTAGCTGTCGGTATTGATACTTAAAGTGGGATAATCATAAGATCAATAGTGCTTGTATGAAATGAATTTGATAAGGGTGATTATGTAGAGGAACAATATAGGGACGAAAATTTCAGTTTCTTTTACACTCACAGTTGTACCACTTTCAATTCTAAATCAAGATGCTTCAGTCAAAGAAGAATCAAACTACAGATGTATTAACAAGCTGGAGTCTGATTTGACTGAAATCATTTTATTCAACATTATGACAGATAAACTTTATTTTTAGTTTATACCTATGAACATGAGACTATTTTCTGATACATTTATACTTTGACAAAAATCGATCTTATCTTTTGGTTGACTGCAGGTGAATAATCTTATGACTAATGTAGTCTGGCTAGTAAAAAAGTAATACAAACCCATGAAATTCTGTATATCAACATGCATTTTACCTATGTGCTTCTGTGTATATATATGTATAGATATATATGCTGCATGCAAGCTTACGAACAGAGCAGCGTACAGGTAAGTGGACAGATAAACAGCTATATATATATATATATATATATATATATATATATATATATATATATATATATATATATATATATATATATATATATATATATATATATATATATAAGGGAGAGACAATACATTTACTGCATGCTCACACAAATATTGATGATATACCTGAGTCCATTATCACAAGGTGAATAGTTTTTAGCTTGAGGTCATGTCAGTGTGTCTAATTTACCTAAATTAACTTTAATAACTATCTACATTTAGATCACAGTGAATGATTCACGCGATTATAACTATCACCACAACTAATACCACTACTACAGATTATATTGGTAATGTCTCTTGTTTATATTGCCTGTATTTTACACATTTATTTATTTTAATTAGGTTTTTTCTTTGTTGAATTTTATGAGTGAAATTTCTCATCTTGTGTGACTAGTATTTCGTTTTGTTCTAGGTTAAAATATGAAGACTGTTTATCGCTATTATTATTATTATTATTATTATTATTATTATTATTATTATTACAATTATTACTGTCCTTAGTTTCATTCTGCACTGTTCTACCTCATTCAGTCCACCTACAACCCTCTTCAGGAAGTTTATGTGCAGACTTATCCATTTTAAAAAAGTTGAAGTACGTCATAGTAGTAAAATTATCCTTTTGAACAGGCTAAACTGAGTTTGTTCTTATTTTCATAGTCGACCCTTGAATGAAATGAAAAAAAAGTGAAGGAGACTCTCATTCCTGGCAGATTTTTGCATGAGATATCTATGTTCGCATGATTTCTTTAATATACTACACATTTTTTTCGCAAGGATATATTCTAATTTCAGTGGTACAAAGCCAAGTTAGTCACAAAACACCTATACATATTTCTTACGACATAATCTAGTCTTGGTGAAATGAATATGTAACATGGACGAAGATCTTACAAATCACTTACTGACTTCATTGTCAGTATATATATATATTCTAAACAACATTTGTTTTCAATAATTTAACTCTCGTTTCAATAAGATTTCTGTTCAAAGGAATCCTACCTAGACTACAGATAATGACCTCTGGTACAACACTTTAGTGAAATGTTAGTATTTACTTAGTTGGAGGTTTATGAAGATTTCTGTTTTTGAAATAGTGTGCATTACAGACTGATAACAGCTGGAAAACCATTGAAAACCTGGGAACACTGCACAACTGTTCTGTCCTACTACAGAACTCCTCAGTAGTACGCATCTACAACTTCGGCAGGGATCGAAACCGGGACCTTCAGGTTTCACAACGAACGCGTTAACAATTCATCCACTGGGTCGGAGTTTAACGGTCTACAGTTCTCTACTTCTGTCAATCATAACTATCTATCAAGGTTTTCAGATGGCATCGACTTCACCTCCGACTAGTATCAGTTTAAATTTGTCATTGATTGTATACTTATTATGTGCACTATAACTAACATCCTGATAACTTAAAGTGAAGAAGAGAGAAACATGTACCCATGCTACGTCCAAAACCCAGATTTTAAAACATGGCGTCATAATAGTATGAATGCATTACAACGCATAAAAACACCAATCACGTAACAAACAAGTATTATGTGTATTCCGGTATGTCAGTATGTAAGTAAGCACGGAAATTAATTTACTGCGGATTCAGGTTTTCAATGTTTCTCCAACTGATCTCACTCCGTGATAAATACTACCTCAAAATCAACATCGCCAATCACCTCAAAATACACTACTGTATAGTTCCCATTGGTGAAACGCTTCCAGACAAATATCCTGAGATAAATGTCCAATGAAAAGCTATGACCTGTAGATCCAACTAATTGGAAGGAAAGTGGATGCCAACTGAATGAATACCTTGGGTGATAGTCATGCTATATCGAGATTTGACAGGAGTTGTAAACTGTTGAAGTCCGACCTAGTGGTTGAATGGTTGAGGCGTTCGCCGTGAAACCTGTAGGTACTGAACTGCATCGCTAACCGGCTTTTGAAGTTTATTGCTGGAGAGTTGCATGCTAGGACGAGACGGCTGTCGATTACTCTCGTGTTTTGAGTGGTTCTGCAATTGATATCAGTCGATGTTGAATGCTAACTTGAAATCTATAAATAAATTCCCACAAACGTGAAAACTGAATACTTTAAATATATGTGGTCTATATTACACGACTGATTCGGCTAACAATAAAGGATTCGATAACTACTATGACTTGCTTCAGAACTAAAACAACAGATCTTTCCGGTAATTTGAAATTTTCCACCTGAGAGTTCCAATCGTTAATCGTAAAAAGAATAGGGATAATTGGTATCAGGTGTACATATTTCAGAACTATATCTTATTCAGGTAAAGTATTTATCAAAATTCAATCAGTTTGCAAAGGGTTTGTCTGGCTACACCCATTATTTTTGAAAATTCTTCATCAAGTATCCATCTGTTTCTTTCATGAAGCACTTTCATTCCTTCATCTACATTTCAACCCATTTTTTTTATGAGACGATTACTAGGAAATAAGTATTTGAAAATTGTTACGAAAAAATAACTTACACTAAAGCCGCCAGATGTGATTCAGTTCTAAGCCAATGATTCAAAGTGCTTCCAATCATCGCACGATTATACGAATTTGGATAGTGTCCTGATGCTGTTGGATAGTATCGACTCTCTGAAGTATCCGATCGTTTATCTGTAGCATTTTTACCCAACATCATACCTGCATTCAAACTATTCCCAGTACCTATCGAATTGTGATTATTAATGTTATCACTTTTAATTTCTTTTCTGTTATCCAGATCACTTATCAGTGGTGACTGTTTAATCAGTGTGTGATACTGTTGTTGGTAATGATGTTTAGCCAATGAATATATCCAAGTACGCAATAAACCATAACGTACACTGGACAGTGTTTCAACAGCACCGGGCAAATTTGTTGGAACCAATAGTAAGTTATACGATTCACCATTGAAATGAATAGTATTTTGTCCATAACCATCATAATCGTTTTCTTGTCCATAGTAATCTAATAAATCATCTACTCCATTCGGTTCACTTGGGCATTTTTCATCAGTCATTAGATGTTCATGATTTGGTGATATCCAGTTGTGTTCACGTAAGAGATTGACATCTTTATCATAAATTAATCCAGTGTTATTCTGACTATTCGTATGCGTATTAGTGTTCATATTACTAACTGATGATGATCTTTGATTTGAGCGTAGACGTTTGCCTTGACGGTCACCACGATCGTCTAAAATGTATAGGAAAGGAACTCATAATATTTTCTTCCTGAGGTCACCTAATTTAATTGTGAACTTTAGGGTAGAAAAATATCGACATAAGGAATATCTTTTTACACTCGGTCCTGATTAAATATAGGTGCCTATCACACAAAGAAACGAGCACATGAAATGACAGTACGTCAGATAACTGTATCATAGATATGATTTGATTCCTTCATATGTGCAACAGTAAGCTATTAACTCTAGGTACTTTCAAGTATTTGGAAAGTAAATGAAGACAGAAGAACTGGTGTCATTATCTATAGTGTAGCAGCAAATTCAAGTTGAAACACCTAAAGATAAGTTCACTAAGAGGAGAGACGCTTACACTTGAGTGTTCTTTGGGAAAAAGTTTCAGTTGAACTTTCCGTTCATTTACGAATGTTTAGACACATACAAATGACTTAAATCGTATGTAGGTACGGTTATATAAATTAACTGAAAGATATACAGAGATAAAAGAATATACACGAAATTCTAACAGATAATGATTTAAATAAGATATACGAAAGACAAATGTTGCGATAAACAATGATTCAGTTAAAATGATGCCATTTTACTTCAACCAGCATCAACTTATGTTGCTCAAAAATTGTGGAGATAAAAGATTTCTCATTAAAAAAGATAGACTTTTATTATATTGAATTAACCATTGTTCTTGTATTCTAAGGCATCGTAGACCTGATAGGACAGCAACATTTTTTAATTAGGAAAATATCAAACGATGAAGTTGGGTGTTTTATTAGTAGCAGATGAGTTTAAAATGTCATATCATTGGGTCAGTTTGCATCCAAGTTGAGCAGACTGAACATAATCTGTTGATCTTTGATATTTTAGGTAGTGTGCAGAGATTAGTCTGTATAAAAGTTAAGTTCCCAGTTAATGTACTGAGTGCTAACTGAGCATGGTATCCTAGCGTATTCGCTATAAGTTGATAGTAAAAGCAACTTTAAGAAACGGAAAACAATTTTTAGACATATAGTTGATCGAATTTAACTAGCGGTTTGTCGGAACCGATCGGTTCCCAAGGCAGTATTCATCGTAGGCTGACATCAGTTGGAGGACCCCTGAACGTCAATAAACTGCTCATTATTCACCTCCTTTGAGACAGATTTATCGAATTTTTAATGAGAAACTGTGACCTGCTGGGTCAATCAAATACTCACAAAATGATAGAAGTAAGAAAATGCGAACCGCCTGATTCTGACCCAGTGGCTAAATGATGATATGCTCATCATAGCAGCTGATAATCTTAGGCTCAATCCTTTGCCTGTGTCAAGTGTGCACTGCCTAGGACCCTTATGTTATAGCTAAACAGTTCTCCGATGCTCCTTGCTTTTCAACGGTTCTACGAGTGACTTCAAACCATGATGAATACTACCTTTATAATGAATTGAAGTTTACTGAAACAAACTGTGTACCGGTGGGTTTGATCTCTCGAATTTGACAAATGACGTTGAGCTTTCAGACACAATCACTTAATAATTCCTTTACAATGGCATCTATCATGAATCTATTTTGGGGAAACAGAAGTGCAGTCAATAAACTTTAGATACATTAAACATTTCGTCACATGCAGTTCGCGCTTATTAGGACATGATTGTGGAGAGTCTTTAGTCAGTTAGTTAATAAGAATATAATCTTTCAGTAGCTACTTTTAAAGCATTTCATCTTTCCCGTTAACGTTAATTTTAAGCAGTGTGACATATTAAAGCTAAGTTTTTATTTGTTACTCAGATGATTTTGAATAAAGAAATGGCTTTTTTCGTCAATCTTTTTAATGTACAAAGTTTAACTTAAACTTGTTTAATTACTTGGTTCTTTTCTACGTTTACCCAATGATGGTGTGCTTATCAATAAAGAATCTCCAGTACGTCTTTCATTATTTTCCTTATCTCGTTTTGGACAGGCACAACTTCGAAATTTGATACATTGACGTCCAAGTACTTCACAGTGTCCCTTGCTTGGGTCAGATCTATTTAAAAGAAAAGATGTTGAAATAAAAACTTTCATTGTTGGAAGAAACAGTCAACAAGCGATTAATGATAGTCAGCAAAAAAGGAGGCCATAGAAAAATTAACTCGCAATACTTTATATAATATTTATCCGTATTACCAACTTGCCTATATAATAGTAGTAACTCTAAAACTACTCTACAGTCTTACTCCATATCCAGTGGAATATATTTCTGGTATAATATGTCTAGCTAGGTAACTCTAATTGTGAAACTTTTCAAACCAAAGAACACAAAACAGTGGTCTTGTCAGTTCTTACTGGTTAACATACCCCTTACTCTAGAGATCCAGTTTCCAATTTTCATATCTACTGATAAATAAATTGCCCTTGAATAAATTAACCTAATTTTAAGCAACCATTTTGTGCATCGACTAGAATCCAACACAGTGTCGTTGGTAAATGTTCTGTTCAATACTTCAGGTCATATTTACTTTCTGGAAGATCTGATGAAATGTCGTATTCCCTAAAGTAAGCTTAGGGGATTTTCAGGACTCGATCAATTATGAAGATACTCATTTATTCATAAATATATGACAGATATTTCAGATGCACTGAAGCTCATTTGGATTTGTTGATTCAGTTCATCGCTTTAACTAAAGAGATTTTCAAAACTTTGATTATTTAGGTTCTGCTGTAATTTCTTTATCCTCAGAAGATACAATAGTTTATAGCCTTATTTATCTACACTTACATGCACCTTTATTAAAATAGCTTGTGTCACTTTTAAATTATTTCTAAGCATTTTCTATTGACAGTGTTTTTATAATTTATGTGTATTGTGTGTAACCCCTCACTTCATATACCAACACACACTGTCTGATTCATATACCCGCACAAATAAACTTCTAAACTATAACTATCGTCATTGTTTTAGTGAATTTCTGTCTTGTGGAAACAACACAGAATGTTCTTTTCTGCTATATAAGAATTTCAACTTTTACTACTTCTGATATTATTGCTATAAGAACCCTAGTTATTGTGTATCCCCTGTGACCAGACAAATTGACTTTCTCTGTTTACGCTTGAAATCAAATGCATACTGTGAGTAATTCAATAAACACTGTTCCTCGCACGATTATTATCATTCTATTGTTTTGTTTTTGGCTAGTTAATAATAATTTGGGTTAGTTCGGGTCAAGTCTGGTCACCATATGGTCTCCGCACCTTGTGAGTAGGACAAAAAGGAGGGTTGTAGACTAAAAAGTTCAATAACTTCATTGGCATATATATTATGTAGAATGATAAATGTGTAACCTGACTGAGAACTGACCTTAGTTACTAAGCCGTTCCACTATGCTAGAAATGCACATGCGGATATTCAGTTTTTATTGTTTTAATACCCTACGATGTATAATTATGTACGACGTTGTGTTGAATTTGATGAATGCCTAACTCCCCTCCCTTCTGTCACACACATACAAGTACACTCTTTCCAGGGAGTAAAACTATCTACACATGGTCACAAATTTACAAAGCTATATTTATTCACAGTCGCATAAAAGCGTTTCCTGCACACTTTCGCTTCTAAGTTAGATAAAGGTTATGAGAATAGAGAATTTTGAAACATGCTGAAGCATGTCATTGAGAAAGATCAGCAGGTACGATTATCACTTCTCTGTTATCATCGTCTTCATCTTTTAAATTCAACATAGATACGAAGGCACACAAAATTACGAGCAGTTTCATCTCATATATATATATATATATATATATATATATATAAACTGTTCAGGAAACAGGCAACATTCCATGCTCAGTATTGGTACGAGGAAAAAACAAAAGACAATTTAAAAAACCCGACGTTATTGTTTGTAATTTCTCGTCGCTGACTGGACAGAACTAATCAGTTCCTGTTGACATACAGGCTCCTGCGCGGATGCCTTGATTCACAGGAACACTGAAAATCTAAACCACTGAACAATGGTTCTTCAAGTTATCTAATTAATAGTAAAAACATTTCACCTTTAGATACATTATTCAGTTATCAAAACCACATTGTATAGCGTTCACTTTAAGCCCTTAAGGGCTATATATCTAGAAACCCTTAACAAGTGTCCAGCAGTCTGTTTTGAGATTCATAGTCTCACTTTTTGTAAGGATTAGATAGGTTAAATTTTTTTAATTTAGTACTGTGAAAAGCAAATTCATATGTAGAGGAGAAATGACAGGTACATTTTACATTACGATTTTATAGATCCGATGAATTAAATTACTATTTACATCCACATTCAAATGTGTAAACCACTGTCGTGAAACTACTTTTTATGTGCCGATGTCTTGACTCACCCCGTTAATAAGCGTTCTAAAGTGATTATCAGAAACAATGGTTTCTTATTGCCTTGACCACCATTGTACAGACAGCTGTTGAAGCACATGAATTTCCCATTGAACTGACTATATTCACACCCCTCTACAATTAAAAAAGGACAGGATACACAGTAATGACGAAATCGATCGTTAAGCAAGTCATCATAGAATCTGAGTTACACATATTATAAAGCTGAAGGTTCTCTTCAGTAATTGAATGCTACAAAAAATACCACAAACCTCCACGGTGAATATATTCTGTATTATAAAGTAGTCTACTTATATAAATTGACAGTAGTATAAAGTGTAGACAAAGTTTTTAAGAGTTGGGATTCGATTGATAAATGTGAATTATACTTCTACAGTTCAAACTATAATCTGTATACTGTCGCCACGGAAAATGAATTTATATGTTCTGAATTTAACTATAAATATACTTCGTCAATATAAGACTATGGGAAGAGTTTGAAGCTATGAGTTAATGATCCAAGTTAGATGACATCCCATCTAACTGTTTCATGTTGACAACTTGTAGCATTGAATCCGAAGGCATTGCTTGTTATTCACAAGGTAATTTACTCAGGGAATTTTTTCTTCAAATATGACCTTCGAAATTAAATATCCTGGGTTTATTTTCTAATCCCACTTTAGTTATATCTAGGCTTCTTATTTTCCGAAGTAGGTAACGCTGAACTAGAAAAACATAATCAGATTACATGAGCATTATTATTTGATGATAGTTATAAATCTCCGTTGTTATGCTGAACCGAACTGATCGACCTTTATTGGCATACAAGCTTTTGTACGGGTGCCTTGATATTGCCAGGTTATTTGATGTTATAACTGACTTTGTTGCGGCTAGCAACGGGATCCATGACGCTTGCTTCGTCTTATTCGGGACTCTTCTGCTGCATGTACCTGCACCCCAGTGAGTGATGTTGTTTCCTCAGAGACTTGGTGAGTACGATGGTTGAGTCTCAATGAGCCTCAAAGAGGTCAATTATTACATGAACATGTCCCCCTTTATGAACATGAGAAGAGTAAGAGCAACAAATTGTAAATATGAACATGATATCCGATTCTGCCGCCTTCTTGTCAGCTGTTTTTAATTTCATTCAATCAACATGTTATTCTGCTTAATTTTTTATTCTTGCTCCTCTCAAGAACGAAACTTTTCTAACTTTTCCAACTTGATGTTTGCATCAGTATATAAGTAATTTAGAACATAATTTCAGCAGGCTTATAAAATGAAAACGAAACTTTTCTGAATGTTTCGTCGTCTGTACCACAGCCTATTCAGTAGAATTTACAATAAAATTATCTGACCAAAGTCTACCAAACCAAGCAGCAGCATATTTAATCTTCACATCATATTGACTACCAGCTAGAAACCCTAAGTAGCATATTTGGATATACGGTGGGTGTCAACACGTAAAAAAATTAGAAAACAGATGGGAATTTGGGATTTTTATTTTTATTGACCAAAATGTGTCATTAAATCCTAACTTTCTAACGGAATTATCATGAAGAGCCTCCAAAGAAACCATGAAATTCATTCAAGTGAAATAATGGTGTGGTTACTAAAGAATAACAAGTGAACTGCTGATCAGAAGGCTCTCTACCATGTTTTGAATCAAGGAGACGTATACACACAAATACTAAATATACTTAAAGCATGAAGTTCTATCGTCACTGTTTTATTTCTAAGAGGCTCATGATATAATACTCGATTCTTAAACTAAAATAAACCTGTATCTTTTCTTGAGGGTAAATGTACTGCCTCGATTTTCCAAATTGCCATTAATAAACAATCGATAAATTAAACGTTTTGAAGAAGTTTGATCTGGAAAACGTAATTCTTTGGTAGTGTTCAAAGAAGGTAGTCAATGTTGACGTAGACAAGCACATAGGCTTAAATTACTACAGGTAGTTCTACATTACTTGAAGCGATTGTAGTCGTACAGATTTTACGTACTTCAAGAAAGAATGTCAGATTTTCTCTGTAGTCAATTAGAAAGTATGATAAAGCCATATAATGACTTTCCTGAGTTATATATCAAAGAATTAGTAGTTACAGCAAGAATTCCGCTTCACTCAATAAACATTTAGTCATATATTAATCGATCACTTTGGCGAATATTTATTATTTATTGCCTTATTATTTACACAATAGCAGTCAGATTTTGGCCACTATATGATATTGTCATCGCTCCCTATCTAACGGATAGGAATATGCTTCCGTTTTCATTTTGTTTTTGCCTTTTAGCTATAGATGACAGCCCTACTTATATGCAAGAAGAAAGGTTAGGATAAAAGTAAGACAGTATCGGAAGATTAGCTCATACTGCTAGCTACTGAATAAAAAGGAAGGTGAATGACCTGCGTTCAGTAACAGAAAGGAAGTGGATAAGTCAACGAGTGACTAAAATAAAGGATAAAGAATTCGAGGATATATGGCAAGTGACCAGTATTCCACATAAAGATAAGCTCTGAAATACTTCCTAGGCTTTATGTACAGAAAACGTTTATTACTTACTTGAAATGTAGCATGTAACAGCATCATTTTTAGCAAAAGATTAGATCAAACATGTGAGTTTAACATTAAACAATTTTTTTCATTAAAAATTACCTTTAGGTGTTTCATATGGCAAAGTTACACATAACCTTTCAGTGGTTGGGTCAAAAAAGTATTCAGCCAGTGAGTTGCCAACCATTACGATGCTGTAACGAGCCATTCCAGAGGTTGGTATTGCCATAAAATCTTCAAAGCATCTGAATAAAGGTTAAAAAAACTTTATGTATATATACATCGCATTAGTAAAGTTAAGTGGCTTCACAAATCTTACATACTTTTTGTGGCTTCTCGAAACATCTGTCATCGGCACTCAGCTGGTGAACAGTTCCTTACCCAGAAATATTTTAAAGCGTAACGTTGAAACTTTGTCATAATAAACAATATTTAGTAATTTATACAGTTGAGAAAAAGGTAAACTTACTGGGGAACGTAGGCAAATGACTAGAAAATAAACGATAGTGTCGGATGGTTTGTATAAAATATGGTGAGATGTGCATACCTGAAGCCTTCAAAATCCTTTCTCGTCGTTAAACAATGTCTTCAACACTTAAAATATCCAATGCTTCAGCTATCTTAACATCTTGGCATACAACTAGAAGACTATATCTCCTAAATAAAGTGAAAATAGTTTTCAATCTCTAGACCTACAAGAAACGCCTTCAATTTTTCATTATACTATTCAATTTATGATAACTCTGTGATCAATACATTTGTTGTTAGCAGACTCAACAGTGGGATTCGCTCAAGCAACTAAACAAATTAGTTTTAGAGGTAATTCAGTTCTACCATCACCACTCTAAATCTACTTCAGAACTGCATACTGATGACTCCCGCAAAATATATTCACCATGTACCTTCAAAACATATATTTAAAGCCAGTTTTTATTAGGGGTTGGTAGTTGAAGAGCAACTGCTTGGTTACAGCCTTTAACTGTTTCCCAACTCATTCTCAGTTTATTATAAAATTACGTTTAATTAAATTCGTTTACCAAAAATCAGTAACCAACACTTTCCCGCTTCGGCTGCTTTATAAAGCTTAAATATTGTTCTGAATGGGAAATCATCCCTGTCTGTCAGCCTTATAAGTTCAGCTTTCTACTCAGAAGTCATAATAAATACTTGAATGAAACTAATCAGTGATGATTCCATAATACATCCTGATTTATGAAATTTGAGGTTACGAATATCAATCTTTTTGGCAATAAGTATAAAAAAAATTTCTGGCTCAGTGCCATGTGACTTTCACATTGAATTACCTTCAAATTAATCCAAGCTAGCACAATTATTAAAGTCAGTAACAAATGGGAATAAATAAATTTATGGCATTTAAAACAACTGAGCATCTTAGTCCACATCTGCATGTTAAAAAACGGAATCACACAGATTGAATTTCAGCGGTCAACATACTTGTGCATGAACAATATCGCGTTACAATTTATTTTTTAATTGGTTAGCGCGTCAAAAGTAAACTTCAGAAATAAAGTCTCACTCTAAAATTTCCTGCTTATTGGGCAGATATTGCGGGGTGAATATTTGTCTATCAAAAGTCAGAAGTGGGATATAACTAGCTTGTTTTGATTCAAAATAAGACTGGATAGAAAGCATAGTTTTCCTTACTTCCTTCTTCCTCACAGAATTTATTAGTTAGTGAGTCAGAAAATAAATGCGAGGTTGAGGCAGTAGTCGACTTTTAAAATCTTCCTATAGGATAGAGAAATTTATTGTTATGTGACACGAAAAATAAAGCTCTTTATCTTATGGTACAAAATACAGTTGTTTTTGTTATTTAGCTTGAAAAGTACGTCGCCTAAAGACTCATTCCTGCCTGAAGTTATCAGGAAGTCCAAAATCTAAAACCCTAAGGATTTTCTTACAGATCCACACAACTCATCTGTATTTACTTGTGAAGTAAGTTTAGGATTATGTTTTATGTTTCTGTTGATGGGAATCTATATAGTTATGTTAGATGGTTGGATGTAACTGGTAGAAAACTCTGAACCTAAACAGTATGCTTGTTTAAACTCATTTGCAAGGTGTACCTGCTACCTGTGTGGAACTGGTGTCTCCTGAAAGATTGGTAGTTGTGTTGCCTAGTATTACAGTCAGAGGTGTTACCACTGAGCTGTTTATTTCATAATCAGGACTGGACAACGTAAAGCTGACTACTCTCTACTTACCGGTCAATGTTTATATATATATATATATATATATATATATATATATATATATATATATATATATATTTGTTAATACCGCTAAAAAGACAATTTTTCAATGCTCACGTGAAACAATAGGTTTCCTGTTATAATTTTAACACTGAAAAAAATGTTGAAAATGTCATTCTTATCATAGATGCACAAAATACGGTAAATATTTTCAGTTCTTCGATAATCCAGCTATCCTGTGAAGCAAACCTTAAATAAATTAAACCTAAGTCCTAACCTCTAAACACCAAGTTTTCTAAACTAGTGCTTATCCAGTTAAATGTTTACTAACATTGCTGTTCAGTAAAACACCAACTTTTCGTATGGATAAAAAAGCAGAAAAGATTATCAACTGTCTACCTAACCCATACAACTTATTGTATATTCGATCAAAGAAATTTCTATGAATACCCTTTAAAATCAGATATGTCAATGATAAAAAGCTTCTGCATGCATTAGTCTTCCTTCTGATGATAGTATGTTTCAAACTGCTTATCATGAGCAGGTTAAATGTTTTAGTTGATGAAAAGTGTGGAACAACAGTTTCGTTCATTACTAAAAGTTAAAAAATGCGAATTGATTACCAACTGTGACCTGAAAAATAAAGAATGAAAAACCTACCTCTGGATCACTTCTTGTTGTTTATCTGATGCTCCATACACAGGCGTTAGGCGAATAAACGAACCTTCTGGTGGTTGACGTTGACACCAGTAGGATAAAGTCCACCATGTAGGTGTTTTCTTTGCATACAGATTTGTCCATCCTTGTTCATCTTTAAAATACTGAAGATAAACAGGAAATATATACAAAATAAAACCAAAGGAATACAGTCATATTCGTTTAGTGAATCAACACAAACTCAGAGAATTAAATATTAAAATTTCCGAATCATAATGCACAATTAAGCTGAAATGATTAGCTAATTAAAATATTGTTTTGATGCTTTCATTTGCTTCAGATAATCCTTTGAAAAAAATTTGTTGGTTGTTCAGTCAGCAAATAGCAACAAGAGGAATATTGGCATTTTTTCAGCACTTCATATTCTGTTAATTTATTACAATCACTGTAGTTAATTAAAAGATGTTGTAGTAGTCACTTAAAAATTGATTCAGTAACTTTGATTCTGGAACGAATTCATTTATCAATTCAAAAGTGAATATAACTTTGACCAGCTAGTTTCATTAACCATTTTATCTGTCATACAACTTTCGTACAGTAAAACCAAAGGTGGATTACTTCATCGAATGAATTCATCTAATTTCCTTACGTTTTACTGACAATTTCTTACTTTATTCGTTATCTTATGGTTCAACTACTAGTAAGTCACTGAACACAATCATAAATCCAGTTTGGAGATTATTGGAGACTTGTTGACTTCAGGGTGGTATTCATCGCGAATTAATACCAGTTGGAGAACCACTGAAAACCTGGGGGCAGCGGATGGTTTTTCATTCTTGTATGGGACTCCTCAGCAGTGAACACCCATGACCTTAATAGGGATCGACCAGTACCCAACTCTATCAGCACAATAGCTAAGAATCTTACTGAAAAAACCAGTGGCAAAGAGCAACTGGATTGTGAGTTGCTATCATGTGGAAGGAAAACTAAGACAGCAACCTTGGTTGAAAGTCATAACAAATCCAGATTGATAATAAAAGAGTGTCTGATACAAATTAAAGGTGAGTTAAAACAACCACAGTCGATCATTTGACAATCAGTCTAACGAAATATGTACTGTTCATCAGACCTTTCACTTTTGGCAGTTGTAGCTGTAGCAATTTGAGTGACCCATGTGAAAAGTACTTCACATCTTATATGCACGAAACTGGATTTCAAAGTAAGGCAGGAATCAACATGATTCCCAGCTCATTGGAAGAATAATACAAAGGAGTGTATCTCAAACGGGAGATTCTTTGTAGACGTCAATCTCGTTATCAAGCAGAACGTAACTTATGGTCTGAAGAAGGGAATCATAATGAAATCTCAAATATGAGTTAATTCAAGTTGCATCATGTTACCAGGGGTGCCTAGTGAAGTCAGCGAATGAGTTACAACCGTTTTGCCTAACTAGTTGGCTAATTTTAAGGTTGCTTAAATAATTTGATTATCTGAACTGAATGATTTAGTCCCGAATGAGAAAATTAGACGTCTACTGCTCAAAATCATTTTAATTAGCATGACAAGTAACACTGCCGATAAGTTTGAGATGCTTGTAACCACTGATGTCAATCAGTAACGCATGTGATTCAAACTTCAAAACAAACTTTTAAAACCATAAAAACATTTCTCAGAATATATCACCACTTTTAAAGCTTAAATTGCTGAAGTTGTTTACTTTTATTAAGTAACTTACAAAGAAAGCAGTACTTGGTTTAGTTTCACTCGCCTCATAAGTATCACCACATAATGGTCGATAAAGATCAAAGCCGTAATAGCCAGGAAATGAATCTCTAAAATTCAATGAAATAAAAATCATAAGTAAATTCAGACTGTGAGATATATGAATAGCTAATAAAGGAGATAAAAATGAATTAAATGGTCAAAAACAATATAAATGCTCAATACATTGAAACGGTGGTTTGTTTCATGCTGACAACATTCGTCCAAAACTTCGCCTGCATTGCAAACTAAGAGTGTTGAAACAAACATGCGAAACAACTACACTACTATGCCTTATGAATGCTCAATAAAGTCGAATCCTATGCATTCTGATTCAAAGTTTAGAGTGGTGTTACAAAGCCATCAGATCAGTAGTCAATAGTTGACATTCATCAAAATGAATCAGTTTAAATTGCAATGGTTACAAATACTGCTAGTAAGTATCTGTTTTAACACCCAACTTGTTCATCCACATTGTTCAAAATTATTGGTTAAATCCTTCGAAAATAGTAACCCGAATGGGTTTTTCCCCAAAATCATATGCTATGATCATTTTGAAGAAATTATAAGACATTTAGCCGTTACTTTTTGGATACTAAACCTGAGAGCACTGGATAGCTGTTTCGTCCTTGCATCGGACCCATCAACAATGCCCACCCGTAACCCTGTCAGAGGTCGGACCCACAACCTTCGGCTTCCACAGTCAGCACGTTACCGTTCAGCCGACGGGTCCTTGGTTCGATCCCTGGGGGGCCATGGGTGCGCACTGCTAAGGAATCCCATACTAGGACAGAACAGCTGTATAGTGTCCCCAAGTTTCCAATGTCTCTTCAACCTACGTTAGTTCATGATGAATACTAACCTCGCACCAATAAATAAATCCCCACAAACCTCCAAACTGGGGAAAAGCCTTTCAGACTACGTGGAAAGTTACTTTGTGTGGTACAAAAACTTATTGAAGCGAGGGGATAATGCTTTAAAATGCACAACGGAATACTTTATCACGACAATTTACTACCTATTACCAGAACAATGGAAGTGATGAAGTAGTGTTGTGTGTCAGGTTCATTCCCTTTTGGGTTTGCTAAGAATTGTACAGCATCCCAGTAGGATGAATTGTGAAACTTACAGGCATTATAATGAACAAGTCACTCATAGACCATTTGGTCTTACCTAGTTGATCAGAATTCTCATCAAAAGCAAGTCTGCAATACAACAGAGATACCTGAAATTACTGTTAAATACGCTAAAGCACCAAGTTATATTTGAAAAAATATTAGCTAATCATAATAAAATGCATCATTTTGTAAAAATCACTTGCAAGAGTTAGTCAAGTAAATTGTACGCGAAAAAGAATCATTTGTGTGAACCGGCCAAGGTTGTTGAAAACTTAGATAAAAATCAAATTCTACCTACTTGATGAACATCCGAGCTTTGTAACTCTTACTCTTGTGCGCTCATAACTTTTATACAAATGAAACCTACGAAATCCATAGTAAATTATTTAAAATACTTTAGTTGTTTTTAGAAGTTTTTCAAGGCAAACAACTTGGTTATATATGATGAAAATGAGAGTCCAGAAAGAGGGGTTTTTAATGTTTTTGGTTTATTGTGTAAAAATCAGTAATTCAGTTCTTTTTGATTATTTATTACATAGAATTAGCCTAAGTTTCAAGAAATTAAATGAAAAACAAGTATAAAAGTTCTACTAGTTATCTAACATGAGTTAAATCTGTTTACTTGGAATGAAGTTATTGTGGTTAGATTTTGGCGTTCAGATTTTGTTTTTGGAAATGTAAAAATTCAAAAGAAAATTTCTATTTTACCATCTATTTTGAGACTTTTCAACTTTCTTGATAAGCTGAGTCTTTTTATAGCAGAAAGTGACAAAAGCAATAGCCAAGAATACTCTTCTACACATTACAAATTTACTCAACATAATTTTTCGTCATTCAGAAAACATTATGCAGAGAATCAAAGGAATAACGATGACTCACTTCCAACTAAGATTATCGTCATCGTCGTCACCATTATCATCATCAATGTCATCATTATCATCTCTCACTATCATTTTCATAATCGTCATTGCTACTTCTGTAGATTTTTAATCTCTTCTAACCAGTTTACTATTGCCTTTTTTTCTCTATTCTTACTCTTCATTTCTTAGTTTGTTTATGCTGTTTATTACACTATTAGATACCACGCCCCAAAAACGTATATCTCTTAGTTTTTGAAGACATGTGTGCATAAGACATAAAGAAAAACTATGCTTATATATATTCTCTCTAGATATAACAATAGCAAAACTATAGCTTAACATGCATGATGAATAAAAAATTGTTACCCTTTATGATATGATGATATGAAGAATGAATGATTGGATGTAATAACACAAAGTCTTGAGTATTGTACTTATATTTTTCAGTTAACTTGTGTATCGAATATTTTCAAATATCACCGCCTGTTTACTTAATGGCTTTATTCATATGTGATTAAAATCAGTAGACAGTGACTACATGTCCAACCGCTGAGTTGTGATTTGAAAACACTCACAACCTTTATATTCCATTGCTGCTGTACAAAGCGCAGAAAATACACCAAACAGGTTGTCTGAAATGTTTAACATATTTCCAAACTCTCTTTCAGTAGACTTAAATTCACAACCTAGTGCGCAAATTTATTTCTCTTACTTGAAACTGAGTGCCTTGCTTTTATAACTAATTAGTGACACATTAAGGTGATCAGTAATCAAAAGGATGTATGTGCTTAATCTCTCTCATAATCAATAACCACGAACCTATACCTACTAAAGACCAATACGCTACTGTTACAGATATCCAGGTGCCTTAACAGCGCTAGAAATATTAAAACTGAATGAATGAAAAATTTTCTATATCTGACCAAGCATTTCCTTGCAAAACAGTCTCAGGTGTTAACCAATATAATCGTCTATTTAGGTAAGGCGGTTAACACGTAAAACAGTTTGATATCATACAAATTGAATGAGGTATGTGTGCTCAATTTAAAGATAAATAAATAAGGCGTGGCTAAGTCATTCAAATTAATGGACATGAAAGTGTCTTTATTGCGGCATAAAAAATTTCACAGTAAGTTTAGAAATATGCCACCTATGTATCTTTGTAAGATGAACTGATCTTAAAAAAGACATTACAAAATTGTGAACATTCATGAATAGTTTGATGACACAAGGATGCGGAAATACTCTAGAATAAGAAATATCCATGTGTTGCCTTGGTAAAGGAGACGTTAAGTTGAGGCGTATTCTTATAAATGTACAAAATTTATGCTTTATCTAGAAAATAAAAAGATTTACATGGTGAATTTTTGAGTAGGTGACTTCTAGTCAACTTGTATCATCAGAGATGCATTTTTGAAAGCCTGTGGTTCACAAAATAAATAATTTTTAACACGTTAGTTTTTTCATTTTCTAATAGTGTGCTTCACAACGCTTCTCTCTTCCTGTCTGAAATTCATCTACAGAATACAGCAACATTTCGGTGAGTATTGGTGTCTCAGCTTTTACATTTATCTAGTATTCATTGGTTTGAAATTACAGCATCAACCAATCACATATGGTTATGAAACGGATTCACCAAAATATCTGTCTTAACCGACCAGATCTTACTGGCCTGTGTCTCTAGATATCTAAACTCCTTAAGAAGAGACTACTCTTTTTTCCGATAATTGCATTCTAGCAGTACTTAGTGGCAGTTGATGGTAGAACTTAAAGTTGTCACTTCATTGCACTCGTAATATATAGCAGCAGAATCCAAATGCATTTGGCGAAGGAATGTAACCACTATCATGTAATTTCAAACAAGGTACAGCAGCCGTTCCCGATTCCAGCTACAATCACAACACTTCATTTAGAAAGTCCTACCTGTAGTTGCACTTGAGCAAACAGCCAATTTATTTTCAGATAGTAAGTACAATGGACAAAAAGAACCTTTCTGAGTTTCAATGAAATAAGAGTAGGACTTTGGTATTGTGATGGCTTATTCATTGGATCCAGTATGTAGTACTGTTTCACTGAGTGACGTATAATAGATATCGTCATCCTAGTCTTAAGGATGCATCAGCCACAGCAATACAGCCATAAAAGCGGGATTAATATTTCGATAACTGATTTCTGAAATTTCATACAATTGGTTCTCTTCAAAATTTTTAGCAAAGCTAGAAAAACAAATTTTTCAGTGGAAGATGAATTCGTTAAAAGCAGTTTGACTAGTCTTCAAACTTCAAAATGTAGTGCGAAATTAAGACTATATTCAGTCCTACAGGTTAAATCCTGGAACCCTTTCAAGTATTTCCTTCTTGATTAGTTTTCATACCCAGTGTAACACCATAAAAACCGGTGAAATGAATTATTTATGACTGAGCTACCCTCAAATTTGCGTATTCTCTGAGCATATATCTTAAGGAAATTGGCGTAGCATCAGTCAACAATTTTTAGTAACTGCAGTCACTATTAAAAGTGTAAACAAGTAACATGGTTATGTAGTTGATCACCTCAAACTCTACAGAAATTCGAAACAATTGCCTTGATTTTATACTGATTATGCCTGAATTAAGTGTATTGGAATTTCGTCTTTGGAAACCGTTACTGTAACTTATCCCAGTTCCACTTCTTCAAACTCCCTACAATAATATGAATCTATTTTAGGTAGATACAATTGTATTAAATGGACTCATTGCCATTGCTGTATCTACTCAGTTCGTAAAAATTTAAACTGAGTCCGGATAAAGAAAATGAGTATCCACTTGTAACTTTCCCCATATCCAGTATCTATAGTCGACAATCTTTAGTTTTCGTACTTTTGCTATAAGTCATAAGTATTTTGTGAGAGTAGAAACAAAGCAGTGTTTACGTCCATAGTCTGTCGGATGGAATATATATCTAAACTATGACAAATTTTTCTCAACTGCATTAACTTTCCCTCTATCTTATATATTTTACATGGTTACCTATCATTCCATTAAATATGGAATACCGAAAGCCTGAAACTATGGGTAAAAGTGAGAGACAGGGTACGTCAATAAAATAAGTAGATTAACGCAAGAATGTAACTGTGACCTTAACTGGCATACACGGAATATATCAGGTATCCAGCTAATGAGCGCACATAACAAACAAATTCATCTAGTTGCCGTTATATCATGCAAATGTAAGCAATTTCGATGTTGTTGTTTAAGCCTATTTTCACTTGATAATTAATTTCACATTGTGATGATATTAATGTCCAGTTTGAAAATGAAACATCCCGTAACTCAGAGTCAGTGAAACATTTAAGCTGATCAGCTGTTAAATACGCTACATGTTCTTGTTTGAATGAAAGGCATCATTCCAAAGTTCAGCACATTAATAGACCGTAAAATTCAAATAACGATTCAACTTATACATAAGCAGTACTATGAAAAATGTATACAATACCCACGACAATTACTTACAATACGGGTATGTCGTCTGTGTATAACTTTCTCGGTGGAAATGTTGAATCCACATCATTATCCAGGCGAGTGCAACTACTTGTAGTTATAGTCGTTGAATTGTTTCCATTTTCAAGATCATGATATGCATTTGGGCTGATCTTGAAACGATGTTGTGTACCGTAAATTGTAAGCGTAGAACCATTAGGTGAAGTACAAGTAGAGCTTGAATTCTGTAAAATAAAATGATTATTTAAGATATTTAAAAGTGATTATCATGGCAACAGGATGGTTGAGATAGGGCATCACTGACATCTTTGTTATGGCTATTACTGTTGAGTCGTTGGAGGAAATAAATATTCATTTGAAAAGCGAATAACTCTTTTGTCTACTTCTATTACTCAAAACCTAAAAACTGATCATGCTTCTCTGCTTTACAATGCATCTTAACATTTTAAAATTGCTTAGCCTACACTTATGTGCTACCCTTACATGAGTGAATTACTTGATTAATTAGTCTTTCTCTTGTATTCGACCATTGAAGAAACGAAAACCGCCTCCTCTGCTAACTTATTCCAAGCATTAATTGTGGCATAATGAAAACCTAACTTAATTTAGCCACACAAAACTCTCACAGTATCACAATCACAGCTTTAAAGCTTATGTAGCCTTATTAAATAGGGAAAAGCTAACACTTAATTAAACCGTTAGTCAAATGCTTTCATGGATATTCTGCTTTTAATTGTATCACACGTACCTTCGTGTTTGGTTTTCATAAAAGTAATATGATTATTACTAAATTAACGCTCCTGAATATGTATAGAAATTCAGCATTTTCACAAATTCATCTGTAGATGAAGCTTTAATAACGCATTCTTGGAGATGTAGTTATGAAGAAATCAGCCTTATCGCAGATTGCAAATACAGTAGTCCTTGATTGGTGGTGACTAGCAATGGAGTGCAGGGCGCGCGCTTCATTCTTTTCGGAACTACTAGCCCCTGAATTGTTTCAGCAAACCAACCTACATTGCAGCTTCCTACATATACCAATCAGTTGGCATTTTATGAAGTTTGTACTCATTTCCTCTACATTCAGTGAAACATAAGGTGAACCTACTGGTTCACTCTCCATGGAAAATGTTACATAGACGGCTTATCATCTTGGCGAACTTTCTTTGTAACTAATTCAGAAGGCAATTATTGCGTTATAAGCATTTTTGATGCACACTAGTCTTGAAGTTGTATTAAGGTGATAACAATTTAAATGCTTAGAAGTATCCTTGACTTCTTTATTCTACTAAATGATTATTCTTCATCAGCCACCAATCCTCCAGATATAACTCGATCAACCGTAAGGATTATTCCGCACGAACACTTCACAAATGGGACTCAACTCACAAGAATTACTTTTATGCATGATAGCTAGTAAACCAGTTTAATGTATACAACTAAGCGTTACCGTGCTCGACTCACCCATCGAACAATTTTCGCTATTTCAAATCAATTGTATACAATCCTCACAAAAGTACAGCATAGTAAACAGATAGGTATATCTACAAAAGTTTGCTTGCATGTAGAAGCGAGCTTTAACTGAATTAAAAGATGATAAAAATAATGCGTATGTGCAACAAGTTATAGAGATAAAATACATATGTAATAAAATTACCATTTCAACTTTGAAATTTTTTAAGCAGCATAAATAAATGTCCAATGGGCTAAATCCATTTTATAGATAAACAAATCTGTACAAATTTAAAAGTCATCCTTAATTCAAGATACTCATCATTGTTATGCTCGTCTGTGAAGTCAAGCTCGAAAAGATATTGAGAACAGATTTAAAACTGTAATTTCACTTACCAAATTATTCATATTGTCCGCATTATTTGTACTATCTACAGTTGATAATTCATTTGTATTGTTACATGTGTTGTTTTTATGATTGGTAACGATTATGTTATTGTGATTATTATTAGTAGTAGTAGTGGAAGTAGTGTTAATAATATTATTGTTAGAAATATTACTGATAGTAGTGTTGTGATTGCGTAAATATTGGACATTCGATACATTTTTATAGTCATCCATACTGTCAGATATCATATCTACTGACTGACACGGAATCGAATCTGTGTCATTCATCAGTAATGTAACATTCATTGTCATCACCTCACTGATATTTCGCTTATTTATTCAGTGGAAAAAAGTTATTGAAATTTTATTTCTTCTTTATATTTTACCCCTAACAGATTACTAGTGATACACTGTTGATATAATAGTCACTAATAGTGTATATTATATCCACCTTTTTTAAAGTTAATATTGTCCTTTCTGTGTATAGATTAAATTACAACTGAGAAATAGTTCTATACAATGTGAAAATTTATTATCAACCACCATTAATAGTCCTAATCGTATTGGAAGAAATTAGTTGATATTCGTAGGAGGTGATGATGTATATATTGGAATGGACGAAGACGATGAGAAAGTCTCTCTCTCTTTCTCTCTATGTCTCTGTCTCTCACTTTATCTATGTCTCACTATGTTGTTATTCCTATACCTCTTAAAAACACACAATGTATTGTTTGGTTTATATTACATGACCTATGGACACGTTGACCAAAAAATTAAAACTGAAAAAATAAACTTTGAGAGGTAGAAAGACACAGGGGAACATGCAATTGGTAAGTGACGTTTTATTTTATAGGTGCATGCAAACATACAAACATAACGACACAGAAAAGAACTACTACTTGTGTACAAAGAGATGAATGAATAAATGATTTGCGGTTCTAGGGTGGTGTTAGTGAAGTACATGATACTACTAATACCTAGTGCTGTACAAAATGTATGGCTGATAATTCTTTATCATTATTGTGCACGTACGTACCTTGACACACGCGTTTGTCAATTGAAAAAAATAACAACATTAATACCACATGTGGATCAACGTATCTGCAAGCATTAAACACAAATGCAAACAAACAAATACGTGAATATCAAATATTGACACAAATATAGGTATACGATCTGAATCAAGTAACCGATCGCTAACCCCTTTGGGCAAATGAAATATTCATAAAGTTTGTGTCATGAACTTTTATGTATGTGTGCATATTCTGTAAGTGTGTCAGTCAGTTTATATGCATCACTGTTGGAGAGTGTACTGAGAACGGCAGAAAGAGAGATTGATTAGCAAATTACTCATCTTATTGTCCGGTTTGAATGGCAGGGTATATCATCACAATCAAAATCTCTATCAGTACTAAAAGCATCACCACGACACAAATGGAAGGCAGAAACAACAATAACAACAGTAGTAAAAAATCGATCTGATGACAAGCTAAATAAAAAAAAGAAACAGTAAACTCAAATCGCAGTGGGGTAGAACGCAAAAAGGTAGCTAGCAGTAGTAATAGGAGGTACGCTGATAATTTAGTGTGTACATGAAGGCAATTAGAAGGAAAATATCAACAGTAACAGCAGCAAATTCTGCACTACAGTGCACAATTTCACTCTACCAACTAAAAACTAATGCCTTCCCAAATACATGCATTAACACAAAATATGTACAAATAGTTTTATGGATACGCATTTGAGTCACTCGATAGCTAGTCACCTCTTCTTCTACATATATAAGTAGTCATTTGTATTATATTATCTTGAAAGCAGTTGATAATTTAAAAGATACTGGTAAGTCAATCTGGAAAAATGAAAGTAACATACAGTCATCATTTTTGATTAGATATATTGTGAACACTTGTTTCATCGTATTGAATGAGTTTATGAAGTTTTTTGCTCAGAATTTTCTTAGGATAGGTCTTAGGATTGAAATGGGTTTAAAGTCACTGGATTGCGTTGTATTTTTCTAATTAATGTAGTTGAAAAAAATAACAATGTTAATGACGGCGGACAGCTTGAACCTTGTGCTACCAAATTTATCCACCGAACATCAAATTCTTTCCTTTCAATTTGTTTGAATCATTTAAATATATCCTTTGAATATATCATGTACTCCTGCACGTTTTTAGACTGTTTTCAACTCTCTATTTCTCGAGTCAATAATAAAGCAGAGGAAAAATGTTACGTTATATGGAAATGAACTTTTTGATGCAAAAAAGTACATCATATTTCCATCCGTGAGATGCTTAACTTGAGTTGCAGATTTTTGTACCATCTGAAAGAACCATCACCACCAAAATTGCACCCGCATTTCTGTTGATTCCTCCCCCGGAACCGGAGGCCAATCTAGAACCAGCTGGCTATTTCAATTTATTGCATTGAATACTGTTATTATTGACATCATTCCGATGCAATAACCATTTAGTTTGAAATTGCTGTTCTGGGAGTGAGTTTGTTGAAAAACTACATGCCGTAATTCCATACTGTCATACATATTGTTTGGAATAAAGCGATTATTATTATTATTATTACTAAGATTAGAACCTTGGCACTAAGGTTGAGTTTATAATTCCATGTATATTTTTGCTTGTGGATTACTATGAAGGATTTCATTGCATGTACATGATCTCCCGTACCACATAAGTGACAAGCTACTGCGGTACTAAATGAGGATAGACCTTTGAGATACAGAGTTCGGTATGCGTTCGCCAATCCTGACAGACAACCGCCTCTCTGTTCTTCCTACGTACTTGCTACTGCATGTTCATGTGAATTGATAACTACAGTTGGAGCTAACGAAAGTTGGAACTTTGCCTGATTTGGACTATGTAATTACATATGTTGTTTCATACAATGAAACAAGTTTCTCATGTGGATATCAATCAGTGAGAGAGTATTATTTGGTGGATGAAGTTTCGAATAAAGTTCATTGTTCATAATCATGTCCAACGTCCCTTGATCTTCAACAAACAAAGTAACTTGAGACTATTCGGTTTGTCTAGAAATATTGATCAGTAAGTTAGCAGAGCACTTTTGAATCATAGTGAAGACCTGTTTTCTAGTTTCAGTCGACAGCTACTTGCTAGGATTAACATAAATGACTGATGATAGGTAAGTTGAGTGGTTTATTTTAACGGGAGTGGGATATTTTGACCAACTAATTTGGAATCTCTGATTTAAGGATTCTGTTTTATACATCAGATCAACAAGTCCATCCACACTTCAACGTTATGTGGACAGAGTTTTCCTTTTGAAAATTTAAAATAGTAGTTTCATGTCATCAGTCCAATCAGCGGCTAGAAATTGCAAGAAATAACGTAAAAACTATACCTATTGCAAGAGGAGTAGATACTGTGACCAAGTGCCCCAGTAGATGACGCTCTGGGGTTTGAAGAGATCAGTCTTGGGTTCCAGTCTTGGGGATAAGAGTATTACTCACTGGGAAGCGGATACATCCAACTGATAAGTCCCGAATGGAACGAAGCGTGCGTCCTATATATTCATCATTACCAACAAGTTAGGCTTTTTGATGGCGTGTATCGCGTAAATACACAGCATTTTTCAGACAAACTCAATCTTTTTAGTAAATCATGCAAATTAGAGACTAAAACGGAGTGTCCTTTCAGAACTCATTGAGATGTCCATTTGTTGCGAAAATTAATGAAAATAGTGCTGAAGTTCACTGAAGGATTTTCATCGCAAGTTTTACGATGATAGTACGGTGAAAACATCCATTCTTCCCTAAAAGTACTTGTACTTTACTGACCCTTAAAAGTCACACGCTGTCATATTTTGTACTCAATAAACAATTGTGCTCACTCTGATTTAACCTTTTAATTGTAGTCAACTCTCATGAGCTATCTTATTTGTAAAATATATATATATATAATGATTCCATATTGCTGCGAAACGTTGACAAGTACGAGTGAATCAGTAACAAGATATTAATGCGCTTCTGAATCACTGAGACTCATGGTCTAAACGATATCTCTGTATTTGTAGACTTACAGTATAGTTTATTATTTGTGCACCCATGTTAGTTCAGTATGAAAATAGTTTCATACATTAATTCGCCCTCATGGACTTGAATAACTCAATAAGAACATCATTTGCACGACAAGATGGTGTCATTTATTTCATAGGGTAGCTACATACAACCTGAATAAATAAGTAAATTATCATTATAGTGAATATTAACACACCTTAAATGGAGCCTTTTAAGATACTGGTCAATTCAATCGAGTTAAGTTAAGGCGAGGAATATTCACTAATGAGTGAGATAAGATTAGAGGTAAGTAGAAGGGGTTACGTAATCATGTGGAGATACTACGTTAACAAAATGATAGGTGAGTGAATAAAACTGTCATAATAATGACAAATACGATAATGAAACGATTATCAATATGAATAGGGATATAAATAAGCACAAAATGAGTGTATTAGAAATATTTTAGGAAAGATGAGAGGGTGAAAAGTCACTGATTTCCAGGGCAATAACAAATTGATAAATGTCTCTCTTTGAAGGTAAACTTCCGGTTGACGGCTTTGGCAATAAGAAGTAGGCGCGAGGTTTTTTCATTTGTCGACTACTATGAAAGATTTCATTGGATCTACTTGATATCCCGTACTACATAAGTGACAAGCTGTTGTACTGCTGGACAGGAATGAACCTCGGAAATGAAGACTCTTTGTAATATGCTCGGTAATTCTGGTAGACAACTGCTTATCTGTCCTTCCTACGTACTTGCTACCGCACGTACATTTGATGACGTACTTCATAATCCTTGAAGTAAAGACATTTATAACAAAAAGTGAGAATGGTAAGTGATAGACAAACTGCCTGTAGTTAACTAAGGAGTTTTAGATACAACCCTTTTCAAAAAAGCTATCTCTCTGAATTATTTTCATTTCAAAAAAACTATTCTAAAGTCATTCCTACATGAATAGTCCAAGTTCTTGATCTCTACAGTCAAAATTACATGTCAAAAGTTAGTGGAACCTACAGGCTAGATCTTCAGTAGTGGGTCTTCGCTTAAGCAGATGTCGAAAGATATCAAGTTAAAAACCATTCATCGCATCCTTCTTTTATTCTATGCACCATAGAACCTGAAAACATATGTATGCCATACCGTTCCTATTTTCCTTCAGTCGATATATTAAATTTTTCCATGTAGCTGGTGATCGCCTACGACGTGTTCACATCAGCCCTGATATGTTTTAGCCCATAATCGATGCCGTTACTCACCCTACACCAATCTGTAAGTGCTAGAAACTGAAAGCGAGCCAGAAGAATACAATGTTTGCTGAATACTACTTGGCAGAATAAAATGTTTAACAGTTGAAAAAGCGGTTTTAGAAACAGTTTATATAACATTTTTGCTCAGATAAAGCTGGAAAACAATACGTTACTTCAGTTGAGTAAATGTAAGTGGGATGAAGAGATATGTAAATGTACGAAGTCCTTGAAAATCTGGAGTACTTTCTGAGGGATTTGTAGTCTATTCAGGCGATATTTCAGAAGTTGTTGACTGGATGACATACCATAAAGACTCAAATGAATGTTATCCATCCTTAAGTAGCTTAGTGAATGAAATGTCGACGAATAAAAATGTGAAATTAACACACAAAATATTTTGTTGGAAAAAAGAGTTTTGATAACATGTAGAATTCAGATACTGGTATTGAATTTTGCATCTGAATGTAACTATTTTTATGATGGATGATGAATCCGGCAGAAAGTTGGCATCATACAAAGATCGAAAAGCAGTTCACTAGCCTCCGCTGACTGTTCTTCGTATCCATTCCCGTGAAATTATCTACTCTATAAAATAAACCAATTTTGAAAATCAAACAAACAATAAAGTCAAATCTACCGGATAGGCGGTTGTTGACAAAACTAAAAGAATCATCTCATAGAATTTTCAGAAGTTTACCTTTAATCTTTCCAGAAAGAGTAGGAAGCAATAAGTTTTAACAGTTCATAAATAAACTTTGAACTTCTGACGATTTCGTGCCATTTAAAGTGATATATTTCTTGTATAAGTTGTATTTTGCTAGTTACATCTCAGCAAAGTATGTTATAAAAAACACATTTCTGTTAATCGTATGACATAGTTTAATCCTCACTTGCACTAAGAGTTTTATTCATTGAGTAAATCATTGGACTTTATGATACAAGGCCACAGTAGTTTCACCCTGTTTATCATCTAACTAAAAACAAACAAAAAAGGAAATCCTTTTAAGTTATCTGTTTGTATTGCTGGTTACAGAATTAGCTACTCACTTTTACAGCTTCTGAAAGTTAATCAAATTGACAATGGTCTTTGTTGATAAGATACATAAGTTAGAGAACCCCCCCCCCCAAAAAAAAAAAAACACAGGGGATTCAGTGGATAATTACTTTATCTTATGTAAATGTGAATAAATTAAGTCACCACATATTAAGGGTGCTAAAATGTTTAAATGGTAATAGTAACTCTCACTGGGTTGCATGTACATCTAGCTTACTAGTTCCAGATACAGTGAAACCAGCAGCGTGGATTCCTCTACCAGCCATATTCAAGCAAATTACTTCACACTGAAACTTAGGATGACACTGAAACATCCTTTAAAGAATCGATATACCAACAGAAACCAATCAATTCAGCCCAGTGAAACAATCGAGTAGTATCAGTCAGTAAAAACTGATACTCGTTGTACAGAAGATAGCTGTTCTAACTCAGTAACGAAATAACTAACACTTCTATGCTCTAAGCGATGAGTTTTGGGCTTAAATCTCTACAGGAACATCACTCACTGGAATGTGGGCCCACTCACCTAATGAGTGATGAAAGAGATTAAACGGGCATCTTAGATCCAATTACTTGCCGTCATCAAGCAAATTGCTGAAAAGTATCAAAGTGTATTCCTTAGAGGATCTATGATTATTGTTTTCAGACTACTCTCATGACTATGCATATTTTATCTTGCAATTCTTGGAGCACTAACCATACGATTGTAAAACAACTTGGTAATAAGATAAGGAAAGGTTCTCAAATAAATTTCAGCGAAACATCAATAAGAAAACACCTTCATTATGTTTAAGCCCAGTATATTCTACTGTATTTGCAGCTATATGCATTGTGGGAAAAAAACTTAGCAATCTTTAGTAAGGTAATCATTCGTCATCAGCAATACTTCATGATTTGTGTGCTAATAAATACTTAGAAATACATACCTCAGAAGAAAAAGGTTGTGTCGTTTGGGAAAATAATATGTTATTGGGCAGCTTTTCAAAATATAAATCTTGTTAGACATTCGGTTAATTGAACAACTGTTTATTTGATTTCCAGACTCTGACTGATTTTAGAAAAAGTAAATATTGTATTAAAGTCCTAAGATTCCTTGGTAGTTTTTGGCATTAACCGATCAATGCTTACGAATAACTAACTCTGAAGGAATACCCTGCGCTATCCATAAAGGAAGTCGAAGAGGAAGTAAAGTAAAAAACCTGTCACATAAAACTGACTGGTGATTGTGACATATAACAAACTGTTTTCACTTGAAATATAGAGGCGGCTTCAATGAAGATAATATAGTAGTTATAAAATTCAGAGATTTGAAATCCTATCGCTGAAAACTTCAAGGATACTCAGTGATTGCTAGTTCATAGTAAGCGTGATGTGGTTATTTGACTCATTTAAAGTGTCTCTTTATATCCTTTTCGTCTCATTTGATATCCAATTTCAAACTTTGTCCAGCGATAATGACAGGGAGGTTGATAACAACCTACTTATTCCATTTGGAGGTTTGTAGGGATTCATTTATTGATCTCAGATTGGTATTCATCATGGACTGGGATCAATTGAAGAAATAGTGTTAACCTGGGAGCAGTGGATAGCTGTTTCATCCTAATATGGGACTTCTCAGCAGTGCGCACCTATGACCCTGTCTGAGAGGGGATCCAACCTAGGACCTTCAGGTTCCGCCACCAGTACGTCACCATAGAGCCTCTGAGTGGGGACCCAATGGTCAATATTTCCTACTTCTGTCGGTTCACGATATCACACGACACCGTGTTTCCAATGTTTCTCCAAATGATGTCAGTCCATGAAGAATACCAACTCGAAGACAACCTATCTGTTTAATTCACTTACCGATTTTCTAGCCTAAGTAATTATTTTTATTTGTCGTTGTTTACCTGTTAGTCATTGAAGTGAACGAGATTACTGAACAACATGAATCTGATACGTTTATAGCCCCATTTTTACCATAAAAAGATCTTAACAGGATAAATAGTATTATGGTCTTAATGTTTTCATTCACAGATGAATTTAACCCCACAAGACAATACACTTGACAATAGAGAGAATATTTTCAATTTATTAATTTTAGTAAATTATGTGCACTAAGATATTCATGTCTTGTTTGTTGTCAAAACTATTGTGTTTTTATTTTCGGTTTGCTTTCAATTTCCTTAGCCCTATTTTTCTGTTCTTTTTACTTCAATTTGACCTAATTAAAATGTCAGTAGACTATAATTTCGCTGTTTTGTATTATAAACAGAAGTCTAAGTATATTTCTCCCTTTATGTGAGCTTAATTATACGTTGGCTACACGCCAATTTCATTATTTCATGTAGAAATTTAACTTGTCAGATGGCATGTCAAATTTTGTTTCCAAAATGGTGAACTGATCTGAGTAGAAGAATATAAGGAGGTGGTTGAGAAGAAATACTTTTTCATTCAGTTCATCTCTCATCTAAAGTTTGTTTTACCTTTTGTATGATAGTATGACAGTTTAAGCCAAATAGTTTACAATTTTCGATCCCATTTTACTTATCCGTATCAAATCGTCACTTTCTTTCTTTGCAACATACATGTGTCATGAGTTAGTAATTTGAACCTTGAAAATAAACCCTTTCTCAATGAACTTGATGATCATTGCTTAATGAAGTGAAGTTTTTACTGAAATGGAAGTGAACATTCAGGTCTCACCAGAATTCGAAATTGCAACCTTGAAGTCAATAGCTTGGTGCTATGAGAGTCTATTGATGAACCGTTTTTCACAGAGGTTTTCATCTAGTAGTCTTGTTGATTAGTGATTTAAAACAGTCATTTGTTGTCAGAAAAATAAAGTTTTCATTTCAACGGCAGCTTAACAACCCACAAGTATCTGAAATAATTTCAACAACAGGTTTGAAAGCTCTTCTCATCATAAGTTATCAACAGCTAAAAAGACAAACGAATACCATTCAAAACTCGACAATAATCTTGTTTATGACTAGTGTAGTAATTATTATACAGGTAATTTTTGATATAATCCCAAAGAGTTTAGATAGTCAAAACAAGATTTTCCTCAAAGTTCCGCTATGTATGCCACAGCTTTTTCAGTGGAATATTTGGATTTTTTTCAGCATCAAAATATACACTTTCAAACGGTGTCCTCGGTGCTCAACGTCTTTAACACATTCCCAAAAACAATGGTCTGGAGGTTTATAAACTGATGTAGTAATGTTCATTTTTTTAAGATAACAAGTAATTAATTTGCCACCCAGTCTCAGCATCTTTTAATTTGAAAGCTGAAACTTTATGCTGACTTTTAACTTTATTCTGTTCAAAAACTATGTTCTTCCACTAAGACTTTTGGGAATTATGTTTTAAGAGGTAGCTACCCACCATCTACAGAGAGATATCCCTGCTGAGAATTTTACAGCCTGGATTGGCTTCAAGATGACTTGTATTACAAAATTATAATGCAAACGACTAACGGAAACAAGGAGTATTGTGTCCAAGTGGGTCACAATTTATATGTCATAAATTGGTAAATTTACAACAGGCTTATTGATCGCCTCTTGTATGACGACGTCTTTCGTTGCATGTAGTTTAGATTATTGTTATCAGATCTTCAAAACTCTAAAATCCTCATTCCACCGAATATGTTCTGTATGAACTTTTTTGGTATCAGGACTTTCTCTTTCTGGATAATATAGTGAGAATAATGAAAGTTCAACTAGTTTCGTTGCGTAAATTTCTTCGAAATATGATTTATGCATCTGTCTTGATAAGTCTTTCGTATTTCCTGAACAACAACAGTTTAGGCCACATACCGTCGAAAGACAAATTTGACATAAATCTTTAATCTACTCAACTCATTTTAGGTAAAATAAATTGATAAGCGTTCTAAAATATTGAAAATTAGATTTCCGCATTGAGTGAATCATTCTACTTTCGCAGAACACTTGAGTATTTAACTTTTACTCTTCTATCATTCCGACTATTTGACATAACCGTGGTTTGGCAGACTAGTACTTCTACTGGGTGACGATTGAAGGTGAAATGAAAATCTGGACAGCCTCCGGATTCGAACCAGCGACCACCGAGTTTTCGGCCCGATTCTCAACCAGTTAAGCTATGAGTTCTCACTGCTAACCAGATTTTTATTTCACTTCAGTCACCAAGGGTTTTGCTCTTTTCATTAGAATTGTGAGCTAAGAAAACGCTGTACAAGTTATTCACTTGATTCCCTTTCCGCATCGATATGAACGTCAGTCGGCTGAGTTTTCTCATACTCATTAGCTTAGTCAACAGGGTTTCCGTTAAAAAAGATCATCCTTTTGATACTATGGTTGTGATAACCTATAAAAAGGTGTCTCTAACTAACAATTTAACTGAAGAGAGGTGACAATAGTTGTACACTATTTGCAAACCGTACGCCGAACAAAAAAGTGGATTTCAAGAACTGTATGGAAAACCTGAATGATAGGCGTAGGTGATGTGTCGCCATAAGCTTGTTTTCTAGTGCATAGTAAGAAAGAAATTAGTCTTGCAAATTGCTCTAGGACTAATGAATTCACAAAATATAATTTTAACCATTGATTTTACGTTTATCATCCATATCACATGCGACATATCCACTTTAGTCAGTACCTTGGATATGAACAAGATAAATTAAGAAAGTTTTGACAAATACAGTCGCTGAGTGTCTACTATTAATTACTTAAGACATACGAGTAATAATCGCTCAAGAACAACCATTAATTATCATCCTCAGTCGTTGAGAAAGCTCTTTTCATAATTAGGTCCATATAATTCGATATCATGTTTGGAGGCTTCCCAGAATATGCATAGTGTGAGGAATACAAATGAATGACAGACCGAATCACTGCGCTTCTATATAGACCTTGCTTAAGTCAGTTATGCGCCATGGTTTTTATAGATATTTAAAACCAAATCGCTTACAGACAAACATCAGTGACAAGACAAAAAGTCAACTATGTTTAATAATCATATAAGGTGTAAACTTATCATAACGTCAATGTTTTTACAGTTGATCCTGGGTGACAGATATTTCAGGTCAATGTACGGCGAATGTCATCACCGCTTGTTTGAGTTAGTTGTGAAATGGTTTGTACGCAAAAATGTTGTTACATTAGATTATTTGTAGGTCTTTCTTTCATCAACAGTCAGAAACAAGAATAGGGGAAGTTTACGGACCGGTGAGCTTGTAGCGAATGATCTAGTCAAAGGATGGTCACAGATGCAACCCATTTCTTCTAAAAATGAAAGGAAGATAGGCGCTTAATCGCAACACAAGGTTCAGTAAACCTGATAAACTACACTAGTTGCTCTGCTAAACAGTAACATTCTGAAGTCAAAAGTGGAATAAAGCAGGACAGAAACCGATAATAATAAAATCAACCATTGAACAAAGATAGCAGTAGTTAGATGAAGTAAGGATTTATTATTGTAATGAAGATGGAGGAAACACATAAGGGTATTAGAACTAGAAAAATGGATGCCAATTTAAATCACCTACCACGCATACTTCAAATTAACATTATTATTAGTCCCCTGGGTACCTAGTAGAACAAAGGACTTCACTAGCACGTCTCCATTACACCCTCTTCTCTCAAATCTTTTCAACCTCGCTCCAAGTCTCTCCACAACCTCTCATTTCTTCCTCACACCATCTCCTCCATGTCACCCTCACCTCGGACGACCAACTCACCGTTTACCATCTGGCTTCCACTCCACGGTCTGGTCTGACACGTGATGTCCCCGAATGGTCTTCTCAGTGCATGCCCAATCCATCTCCACTCCCTTCTGCATATTTCTTCAGACATGGCTTCTTGCTTTATTGGTTCGTTGCCAGCCAGACAGCCAGCCAGTCAGCCAGCCAGCCAAAATTACTTGTTGCTTATTCTTATTATTGTTCTGGCCATCTGAACTTCAGTAACGAGCCAACGTAGGCAGTTGTTGATGAATGTCTGTAGTTTGTTGGAAATCCCTTTCGGAACGCACCACCAAGTCTCTCAACCATCACATAGAAGCACTGACTTCCTTGACTGAATTGGTGTTGAAAATTGGGATGTTGTTCACGTTTTCTACTGAGTGCAGTAGATCTCCTCAATGGTTTCAGATTAATGTAGGAAGGCCTGGCCTGTCTTGCTCTCTCCGATCCTGGCTGTTTTCACGTCCTCATCTGTGCCTGTGCCACCTGTGATTGAGACAGTGCTGCCTAGATAGGTGAAAGAGGTTATTTCCTTCAAGTTTCTCCCGTTGATGGTGAATGGTGCTTGTCGTTGGTGATGGTGATGGTGTTGGTGTTGGTGTTGGTGGTGTTGGTTGGGCATCTTCATCACATCTACCTCTGTCTTCTCTACATTCACTTGAAGTCCCGTCTGCCTTCGTTGCCGCGCCTCTTCTGTCAACTTCTTGCATTTCGCCCTTAGATATTCGAGTTTGTGCCACACTAGACACAAGTCATCATTGGCGGCGAAATCCAAATCTTCTAGGATCTTTTCCCCAGTCCAGCCAGCCTATCCCCCCCACCCGCTCTTCTCACTCCTCACAGTTGTCTGCTACATGATCCAGTCGACCACAATCAGGAGAGTGATTGGTGATAGTGGGTGGTAGCCTTGTTTCACTCTTGTCTTCACTTCGAAAGCATCACTGAGCTTCCCATTGTGAATTACTTGGCTGGCATATGGTGTCTTCCTTCCCTTCCTTCCACACCTACTGCAATAGTGGTGTGAGCATGTTCGCTGTTGTCTCTGCATCTGCTCTCAGTGCTTCTGTCAAGATTCCATCTGGTCCTGCTGCTTTCCCGCATTTCAGTAGCTTTATGGTGCTCAAGACTTCGACTTTCGTTGGAGGGTTTGTGTTCACTTGTGGTTCTGAGGCTGCTAATGGTATTTCTGGACGAAGTGCAGGTGGTGGTCGATTCAAGAGCTTTTTGAAGTGGTCGTTCCATTGTTTCTTTTGTTTCTCTCCTTTGGTAAATAGATTTCACTCATTATCTTTTATTGGTTTCATCTGCGTTGATCTCTTCATCCTTCAAATGAGATACCTAAATTCAAATGGACAGTCCAAACCAACATACTTCGTGCTTTGATACTATGTTTTGGTTTGCCCATCGTTGATGTTCCTTAGATCATCCTGCATCACATTAGTGTTAGGACAGACATTGTGTCAATATGCGTGTACTGCTTGGTGCATTTACCTTAATCAGTTAAAATCCCCTGTCTGCAGATGTGGTTTACAACCTTAAGTTAATGTTCCCTGGTTGAGTTTCATGCTTATTCGATATCATTCCTATCATGTGCAAGTTACATTTGAACTATAAACTGCCAAAACCTTCGGAAGTCTTTACGATAAGACAGACCGCTGAGCTGCTCAGTAAACTCATCCCATAAAGCGCAAGCCGACAGCTTTTGATACCACAAGAACTCTATCTGGGTTGTGAATCTTCTGGCTAATAAAACCGATACACATTTGCGACTTTCTAGGAATGTGAAATATTCGTCCTACTCCTTTACTTCTATGCTTATTATCGACTGGGCTGTCGAAAAAACTACTCCAGATGTAACATTTTGCGTTAAAGAAGTGGAAACCCGTCCATAGATTCTCAGACTGTTACTAGAAGTGGTCAGAAAACCTTAATGATGCCTATGTTTTCAGTTTACGAGTTTACGAAGAGGATATCGGTCCCCATAAATTAAGAGCGGGAAGGCGTTACATCTACAGTCACATCTATAATACCGTTGAATTAATCGGACAGTATGAACATTCTTGATGAATACCACATAATTTTGCCACCTGAAAGAGATGCTCACCCTGGACTCTTGTGGGACCACGGGTGGTCGAATGCAACACCATCAGTGAGGTGATACATATTTCATGTATATATTAAGGCGAACCCTTGATAGATGGAGTCAGATATAACCTAGAAGTAATAGACATAGTTTTGCGTTTTGTTAACTATTCAAATGTCCTAAGATTCTACGGAAGTTTGAGAACTAGCATACGTACCCATTACTGAGTTTGAATCCCATGTGATTTCTCGAGTTTTATTCCCCTCTGCGGAAGTTATGTATGATTATTAAATCATATAGTCTCAAAAGCTGTGGTGGCGAAAATGTTCGCTTGTAGATGTCATAGAGGATGTTTTTCACTACTTTACACTGAGATAATCAACAATTGGCATCAGTCACGATGAATCGCGTTTGTTCTCCACAACCCAATCATCCTCTTAGATTATTATGAACATTTTTTTGAATTGCAGAACATAAATACCACTAATAACTGCCTACCAAGATCCAGTATTATACCTGATCTCACATTACTTACAACCTTATAAACCTTGAAAATAGTAGTGGAACCCGTATCAATATCCCATTCAGGCTGTGACAAAATGATTAGTAAGTGAACAGCAGCTGAAAATCAACCTGATTGTTCTTTAAAGTTATCAGCCTATCACTTTAGATGGCTCTTTAGATGATGGGTGACTGAACCATGTTTTTCCAAAATACTTGCAAGTACAACATACCTTTCCAATACGAATGAGTTCTACATCTCTCTGACCTTCACTGACCACCAATGTTTGCAATCATTACATAAGATCCTTACACATTTGAGTTCATGGCACATCTTTTAACACTAGGAACCTGATGGAACAATTTTCATAAATTCACTCAATTAGTTCATATTTTGTTTGATTGGGTTAACACTTTCAGATTGATTTATACACTTAATATGCCTAAAATAAAACTCACTGAACTTTTCAATTTATCTGTACACTATATTTATTTCCTATGACCTAAGTAATAGACTTCATGTACGTTGACTGACTGATTGATTTGTGTGGTGAATAGAAAGTGCATCCCAAAATACCTGACGTACGCGAGGACAAATACTCAAAGATGACATGAGCGATGGTCGTGCTGGCATGAACTGACAGAACTTGGAAATACGGGCCACTGGATTGCGACCAAATGTCTCAATGGTACGTACTGGCCACAGAACCTGAGGGTCCTGCATTCGATCTCTGACAGGGTCATGGGTGAGCACACCTGAAGGGTCCCATACTGGGATGAAATAGCTGTTCAGTGCTCCCAGGCTTCCAGTGTTCAACCAATTGATGTCGGTCTATGATAAATACCAACTTGAAAGATCACTAAGTCCCACACAAACCCCCAAATTGAAAAAAAACTTCTGAATTTGTGTAATTAGTTCAGATGAATGACTGATTTACGCCCCCCCCCCCCAAAGGTATCTCAAATCTGTTTTCACCGTCTGTCAAAAACATAATTGACACAGTTTTATCCCAAATTTTTATCTCAGTAAAACAATTAATCATAAAATAGAAAAAGTTTATTCTCATTCAATAATTTATTGAATCACCTCTTCTATACTTCCACAATCACTACTGTAAACTTCATTACATTTAGCACTATGCTTAGTTTCTTTACAGGTGTTCATTTTTCAAATTCAATTATTGTAATAATTCTTGACGAATAATAATAATTATTGATACTGGGCTGTGATGGGATTCAAACCAGCGGTCTAAGGATTACCTCCCTGGTTTTCCAACAACTGAACTACGAGATCACATCAATCATCAGGGGTTTTGCCTGACTGTCATGTGAATTAGTAACGCGTTTACTGTCCGTTCATTGGATCCCCATCCGAATTTAAATTGAGTTGAATTAAAGAGGGGGAGTATCATATTGATCATCATTTTGACTATCTGAGATAGCCATGATTTTGCAGACTTGTATTATTTATGGCAGGCAGTGATTGAAAGGTGAAATTAAAAGCTACTAGTAACTAATACTACTAATAGTAATAGTAATAATAATAATAATATGAACACGTAGATTACAATCACTTCATATACATTTACTACAACCAGCCTTAAAAGCGAAGGAAAAAAGATTTTAAAAAATAATAATGAGAAATCTACACATATCTACTAGCATATTCAAAATATTGAAGGCGGGGGGATTTCTATCATCAGTTAAGATCACCTTACTCAATGTAGCCTAGTATGTATGTGTGTAAAATTTGCACTTGCTTGTCTTTCTTACAGGTATATTTGCATTTGTATATAACATATATCTGTTGATGTATCCATGTGCATACGCGTATTTGAATACAAGTGTATTGTATATTTAGGTAGACATAAAATCACTCAAATTTAGTGTGTTACTCAAGTTAGTACGTTCAGTACTCTGAGTATGACCATAAAACACATAGTTGGTTTGACTTGTTCTTTCTGTATATCTCCTTTTTATTCATATTAATTCCCATGTAGGAAGCTCACAGTTTATGTATTCACATATACGTATGCGTAGTAGGCATATGCAAAAAGAGCTTGGTTTTACTCAATACTTTGGCACAAAGCCAGTATTCTTTAGATTATTAAATTTTTTTCTTTTATGTCCACTTATACATAAAAGAGTGATGTGTTGATGTTGCTGATGCGTCTGGTGTCCGCACAGCTCAACAACTGATTGAAGAACAGATAAGCGATCAATCAACGCATATTGCCAAAGGATATATATATATATATATATATATATATATATATATATATATATATATATATTGGCTCAGTAACAAAAAAAACTGTAAATAGCAATTTAAGCAAAATAACAATAATAATGTAACAAAACCAGGATGAAAGATGAAAAGCAAATAATGAGACTGTTGTTTAAACATATTAAGATGTAGAATAATATAAACTTTGGAAATGATTATCATAACGCGCATGGGAATATTGTGTCTAAGATGAGTAACATTAGATTCACGTGAATTTATGTTCTCCTTTTGACAGTAATTAAATTATCAAGGGTAATCTACATTGTTCAACTTTATGTTTATGTCTGTATGAGAAAATTGAGTCCAGCCAAATTTGAATGAGTGTTCGTTAGCCGAGGGTAAGAAATATAGAAATCGGAAACTGTGGATCGACCCAGTAACCAAATGGTTAACGCGTTCGCCGGGAAACCTACAGGTCCTGGGTCCTATCTCTGGCAGGATCGTGGATATGTACTGCTGAGAAGTTCCATAACAAAATGAAACAACTTTCCTGTGCTTCCAAGTTTTCTATGATTCTTCAAATGATATCAGTCCGTGATGCATACTATCTTAAAAAAGACTTTGTTTGATGGCGTACATATTGTTTCGAAAGGTGAGTGGTTATGCATTGCATTCTTGAAAGAAATTTAGAAGCAACACTCACTAAATGAACAAAAATCTAACTCTAATCTCTAACTAGTTGATGTAGCACGACTAGTAAAGCATCATAAAAGTAAACTAGAAAGTACTGATTTGTCTGTAGCGATGAATCATGATATCTCTGAGTTCCATTTACCTGTAGTTCACTGAAAATAGATACTCTACCATACATATAAGTAGTTATTTCATAAGTGAATAGAATAAACTTGAACCCGTTTAAAGTCATCCATATAGTTGCTTGCCAAAAACATTCACTTTATTCTTGAAAAAGATCATTTATTAGTGTCACCGTATACTGAAAAGCGAAGTACCTCCGTCTGTTACAGTTACCAATCGATGTCATGTTAAAACGTCCCATTAGTTTCTTGGGTTTACGTCAGCATTTTTTTGCTATCACTACTGTATTTTTAATTTATATTAAGTGGAATAAAAATCTGGTCAGAAGTTGGGCCTCGAAGCTCATTTGGTAGAGTAACGGGCCGGAAACTTGGTGGTCGCTGGTTCGAATCCTGTCACCATCCAAATCTTCATTTCACTTTCAATCACCAGCTGCTAATTATCATTTGAATACCATCATGGCCACTAATCACATCACAAATATCTAGCGATTTCTAACTTTAATTACTGAACTAATCGCCCTGGTTAACATTACATCAACAGTAATATTATTGAATTTGTGTTTTGAGTTAAATAGTCAGACGATTGAATTTCATTCATACAAAATAATTTGCTGCTATCTTCTTTTAGTTATTCTCTGATTATAAATGCTTTGTGACTTTAAGGATGCATCAAAATTATCATAACATCTGGATAGTTATCATTTTATTGAGAGTGGCAAAAATGTCAAAATCACGGCGGACTAAAACTTTGAAATATAATAGCCACCAGAGTACTATATTGCTACAAAAACTAAGCTTCAATCTAATCACGCATAGATATATTGTGAAATAACTTTAGAAACAGTTAATTTATTCCTTTATTTACAAGTAACATCATTCTGCTTTCTTTATTAATGTTTAGCTTTCTGTAATTACAACCATTCATCATGAGATACGTGAAGGTGATCAACAGTAGGTGATGAATTCAGATAGTCTTCTTCATGGTGTACCTGAGAAAATCATCTTCACGCGGACAGTTCTTTTACAGAATTGAACAGTAGTTTGCAAATTTATGGTTATGTTATTTAACAGCTTCAGTTAAGCGTCTATAATTTAAGATGCTTCAATTTCCGCATCAAATGCTTTTCTGTAAGTTTTTCTTTAAGGCAATGAGAAACATGAGTGCCACTGTAATATCCGATACAAACATTTTCAGATTTTCAAGTTTATCTGTTAAATGATACAGGAAGTGCCCGAAATATATATAGTATATATATGTGTAAACAGCACAAAGCTGATTCGCATGTCTAATTCCCGGTTACGCAAATCATACCAAAGTCACTATGGTGACAAAAAATCATAAACTACAGTCTATAAAGGGCCACCTTATCAAACTCTTGAAGAAAGGAGACCTAAGTGTTTGCAAGAACTGGTGAGGAATCATGCTCCTGTTCACCCAGAGCAAACAAAATATAAAGCCGAATCATCCTGGAGAGAACAAACAGTGTTCTGGATTCAAAAATATGATCAGAACAGGCTGGCTGGCTGTACTCAGGAAGTACAAATCATGTGCGGAACAAATTGCAACATTACGATACGCATCATCATAGAACAGAGTATCGAATGGCATTCAACTCTCTACATCACCTCAACTTCATCAACTTTGAAAAGACCTTCGACAGCGTCAACCGACAAGTTACTCGACAAGCAGCTGATTCAACACTACAGTTTCGGTGCCACAAACCATTATCAACCTCATTCAACGACTATGTGAAGACACCACATGCCAGCCAAGTAATTCACAATGGGAAGCTCAGTGATGCTTTCGAAGTGAAGACAAGAGTGAAACAAGGCTGCCACCCACTATCACCAATCACTCTCCTGATTGTGGTCGACTGGATCATGTAGCAGACAACTGTGAGGAGTGAGAAGAGCGGGTGGGGGGGATAGGCTGGCTGGACTGGGGAAAAGATCCTAGAAGATTTGGATTTCGCCGCCAATGATGACTCGTGTCTAGTGTGGCACAAACTCGAAGATCTAAGGGCGAAATGCAAGAAGTTGACAGAAGAGGCGCGGCAACGAAGGCAGACGGGACTTCAAGTGAATGTAGAGAAGACAGAGGTAGATGTGATGAAGATGCCCAACCAACACCACCAACACCAACACCAACACCAACACCATCACCAACGACAAGCACCATTCACCATCAACGGGAGAAACTTGAAGGAAATAACCTCTTTCACCTATCTAGGCAGCACTGTCTCAATCACAGGTGGCACAGGCACAGATGAGGACGTGAAAACAGCCAGGATCGGAGAGAGCAAGACAGGCCAGGCCTTCCTACATTAATCTGAAACCATTGAGGAGATCTACTGCACTCAGTAGAAAACGTGAACAACATCCCGATTTTCAACACCAATTCAGTCAAGGAAGTCAGTGCTTCTATGTGATGGTTGAGAGACTTGGTGGTGCGCTTCGAAAGGGATTTCCAACAAACTACAGACATTCATCAACAACTGCCTACGTTGGCTCGTTACTGAAGTTCAGATGGCCAGAACAATAATAAGAATAAGCAACAAGTAATTTTGGCTGTCTGGCAACGAACCAACAAAGCAAGAAGCCATGTCTGAAGAAATATGCAGAAGGGAGTGGAGATGGATTGGGCATGCACTGAGAAGACCATTCGGGGACATCACGTGTCAGACCAGACCGTGGAGTGGAAGCCAGATGGTAAACGGTGAGTTGGTCGTCCGAGGTGAGGGTGACATGGAGGAGATGGTGTGAGGAAGAAATGAGAGGTTGTGGAGAGACTTGGAGCGAGGTTGAAAAGATTTGAGAGAAGAGGGTGTAATGGAGACGTGTTAGTGAAGTCCTATGTTCTACTAGGAACCCAAGGGAAAAATAGTAATGATTTAAAATAATAATAGTCTTTAAACCAACCTCTGCGTGTGAATTGATTATTGAGGGTAACACAACTTTTGTCAGAATTACAGTTTAACCTTATTTATAAGCTTCAAACATTCAAGAATTATTGCTGCTTGACTTCCCGTAAGTTACGTTGTATCTACTAAGACTAAATGCAGTCAAAAGTGATGAACTGCTGCACATCAACGTGTTTGTTTCACTGTTTCATCCATCCGCTTTCGTTACATAGGAAATATGTAGAAAATATGTCAATAACTTTTCGTTAAATATTTTCATATAGCGGATCATTTTAGCCTTAAAGATGAGTCAGTTTGATAATTAATGCATTTTACATTTTCATAGGTCTTTTATCACCTGTTAAAAATAAATAACGAACCAATAATTATCATGGGTAAATATCAACGATCAGAGTGTTTACTTGTAAGTTGGTATTCTGCATTTAACCGAAGGTAAACAAATAAAGTAATACAATACAACGCAATAAATAATAAAACAATGATACTATGACAAATGATAACAATATTCTGATTAAGAATGATAATTTTTTGATCTACTCCAAAGTTGACATCCTCGAGTGAATTTACTCACGGGGAGTATGCTTTCTTAAGGTAAAAAATCAGTTCAACTCTAAAAACAAAAATAATCATTTATTTATTCAGTGCTTATATTCAGTTGAATCAAGATATAGATTGTAAATGAAGACAAAAAGCGTAAAATCACAATAACTTTCTTTTTTAAAACGTATCCATTCTCTAGGGTCATTTATAATCAAATACCTTCAAAATCATATATAAATCACATATAAGTTGTGCTATCGATTTCATTAGATGGACGTTTGACCACTAAACATTAAGTTTAGTAGCAAACCCCAACGTACAACATATATGATGTTAAAGTTAATATTTGATTAGGATATATCAATAAATAAACAAACTTTAAAACACAGGTGTTTCCAGCTGAAATAAAAAGAACGGTGATTTTCAAAAGTTTTTCTTACTACTCTTTATCAGTCAGCTAGTTATTGTGATAAAGATATTCTCTTGTAATCTATATCAAACCAATTTATTTCATACATACCAAATGAAATATTTCTGTGGCCATGTGACACTCGTTCAACTGATTAGAAACCATCGTCTGAAGTTGTCATACTTTACAGTAATATACAAACAGCAGGTGGATAGAAAAAGTGTGATATCAAGGTAGACAAAGTTGTGTGAGGGAATAAAGAATTTGAAGACAGTAGTTGGTGAGAATATTAAAGCTTCAGAAAATATCAAGGAGTGAATAAATCTGCGCCATTTTGACCGATTTTCGGCCATGTCACCAAGAGTTCCTAACCGCTGATTCCTATCGTCTCGTGGGCCTCAGCCAGGCAGTCTGCGTCTCTGACTTTCTTTTCGACGCAGAAACTAATCAAGAAAGATAGTGAGTTATGTTTTGTTCACTTCAAACTGGGAGTGTGCTATTAAATACGGTGCTTCGTTTATTGTCCTTTCACAGTTCACCACATATAGACTAGATTTTTGTCCTTTAATTCAAGAAGTATACTTTGTACAGCAAAAGACCCATTTATCTTCTTACTAGTCATTGTACCGACTGATTTCTGCTACACAGCTCTGCTACCACTTTATTATATGCTGGCTTGATATCACACGTTGTATACCACTTGCTAAAATCGTAGTGAGATGCTGCTGCACTAAGGAATTTAACACCATCTAGTTTAATTTGAAACCAGTAAAGGACTATCGGTATCCAGCATGTTGCCGTGTGAGTTTTATCTAACGTAACTGACGTTAGTGGTCATTATCCTGTTTAAACAGTTTGTGAAATAATTTTGAGAGTAATTCTAATTATTGTCTTTATAAAGCTAACACGTCAACATACCGGATACCAGCACTGAAAACGGAAGTTTATTAAATTCCAAAGAATTATTTTAAGCATTTGTGATTGCTGAATTCTATTGCGATGAATATAGTCAATGAGTTTCAATTAATGACATCGGAATGCATCGTAAATAAATTAAAATTGGAGGTGAAAAATCCTCGTCCACAATTGAAAGGTTAGTCCTTATGATAAAGATCTGATGGTCCTAGGTTGAATCCCTAAAAAGATCATAGGTGTGGACTGTTGAGAAGTCTCATACTAGAAGAAAACAACTACTCGGTGATTTCAGGTCTTCAATGGTTTCGCGGATGATGCCATTTTTCTGAAGAATACTCCCCTGAAACACCACAACTCTTTGTAGGTGTACGATGTATTTTCATTAGTATTTGGCAATGTTTCTGAAAAAGATTGTAAGTATTTACAGTTCAGTAGACGGAATAATAGTAAATTTAGCATCACTTTAACTCATACTCATGAAACGTTATTGTTCAAAATCAGTTTGGCTTAAGTGTAACGTAACTAAAAACAGGTACGAAGTTATGGTCTATGGTTACCAGCTATCGTGCCTCAGTGATCTAGTGGTTAACGCTTTGACGTTCGAGTGTCAGTGGGGACAACATAGCTCACTATAGGCGCAGGTACATCCAGCTAATGAGTCCGAAATAAGATGAAACATGCATCTTGGATTCTACTGCTTATCATTAAGATAAAGGTACAAGGTCAGTGTGTCTGCGAAGGCTTTATGTCTAATCTGTCACCTAAGTATTTGTTATAGAGTTACCAAAAACTTTGAAAATAAACTGTTAGAAGAACTGCTTATGTAAATCGTTTTTTCTCAATTTCTAGTGCCCTTATGAATGTTAATGAGTTCCAGTAAGACTAAGAATAATAGATTTTTAAGTATAAGAAACTGTTTCACATCAGTCGTAAAGGTGATGTATAATGCAATTTGATGTTTGTCTTCTAAGCTGAAAAAAATTATAGTGACTATCACTCTCACATTAATTATTTTCTTGTTTGCAAGCGAATATACTGTGAAAAAACTTTCTATGAATATTGTGCACACTCAGTCAGTTTTACTTTCTTATATCAGATATTAGCGGCTTGTAGTAGTGGAACATAATCCTAAAGTCCAACTTATATATTCAGATGATATACAACAGCTCAAGAGTCTTTTACTTAAATTGCGAATTTATATAATCTATATTAGACATACAAACCATAAATACGCTTTTTAGTGATAAATGACCAAGACTATTCATTAGCTAACAGCCAACGAAATGTGTATTTTATAAATGAAACACTACTTACAACAGGGGGATCTGAGTAGTACAAATCTAACTCTGATTTTCTTAAATGGAGAGCAGTAGATTAGTTTCATTTTGTGAGTTGATACCGGCAAAAACGGCATAAAAAACCTCTTAGAACCCACTGTAGCTCAAATAGGTTGAATACATTCATTTATTAAGGCGTACAAAACAACCATAGAGTAAATAACCTAACTTATTTGTTACGCAATACTCAAGACATCAAGGTTGGAAAAACAACCAGCAAAAATGGCTCAAGCCAGAAGTACAAGTTAAATATAAACAGAGACGAATGAATACATCTCCCAGTTATTCGATATAAATAACTGGAATCCAAGTGGCATGTAGCTCTTAAATCCATGAGTATTTTCAACTTTCAGAAACGAAACAGGACTGCGTATTCATGTTTCAAACAAGAAAGATTGAACTATGTTACAAAAGATAATCCTCTAAATCTTAAAATCATGACATTTACTAAAGAATCGGCTGGAAAAATACCCTGCATAATTATTCAGATGAAATGGCCACTAGAAGTATTCTTAAATAGCAACAAAAATAAATTCAGGTATACCTCACATGTAAATTATGTATGTAGCTCAGCAGTTTTTTACAAACGCGATGGATACTGACTAAGTGGAATGGAAACACTGAGAAGCAGATACTCTATGATGTGGAAAAGTATCAAGATATCTTTCTTAAAAGAGACTAAAATCAAGCGAAAAGACTTCAGTGTTTGGAAAATATCAGTGCACATTACCCGAAGTCATATTAAATGTTGGAACACTTCATCACAAGTTAAGCAGCTCGGCATCAATTGACCATCATATACAACATTAGACTTGTGATCGCACAATGTAGAATAGAATAAGAGGGTATACTTCTCACCTTCTTGCTTCTAGGATATGCAAAAAGCAGGTACAGTATTCAACCAACTGTGATGTCACTACAGCACTAAGTGAATCAAGATTACCCATTATTTTGACTATAACGGCAAAATATCCTGAGTAAATATATTGGGAAAGTGGTGTGAAGAAAGACTCCTGTAATGTTTTTCCAGATAAGAATGTAACTACTTCATTGTTATCGGTTAACAAACACGAGGGTGGATTCCAACTAAAGTTTATTTTGACTGAAAACTGTTTGTGAACAGATAAGCTTTCTAATGACAAGGCTATGGTGAATCTGACGATACATTCCTGACAGGACTTGTGAATGAATTTAGTTTGTGAGCAACCATTTATCATGTTACCCACTTCTGTGTATCACTGATACGTTAAGTAGTTAAGAAGCTTGGACGCTTAGTACTAGCATTGATCGGATCCGGCAACGTGCTGCGTTCTCACGGCTATTTAGGGAGTAGCTTCCGACACCTTTAATTGCAACTATTAATGAATCCTTCCTATGTGTATGGGATTCCAAGTATGTTTAAAATGACAATCACACCTGATGGCTTAGAAGGATATATAAGTTCACTGTTTTCAACTATCATAACCTTTGTATGAGTAACAAACAATGACTATCACTTATGTTTGGAAATTCGATAACTACTTTCTGCCTTGTGTGAGGAGAGTGAAGTGAAAAAACAACACCTAAAAAATCAAAGTACTCCTGTTTTGTTAAGATAAATACTTCACAGGCACTAAAATATGGCTATCAGTCTCAACAAAAAACATCTGACAACACTGATAAGAAAATCTTCTAAAACACCGAAATATGCAAAAAATCCCCAGAGAATATAAGAAATTATCGAAGAGATCCATTTCTTATCCAATATATAAATTGTGGAAATACTTTACAGCATTATTTAACTTTTTACATGATAGTGCGAAATTACAGATTCAGTAATTGCTTTTGAATAATACAAGAATGGTGCCAGTATTTTCAAAGGATTTCATTGCGAAGGGTAAATCCGGATTTCTGAGGCCTTCAGATGTGATGCTAAGGAGCGTTTACTACAGATCCAAATTTTGAACTGATCACTTAAGAATCCGAGTATGAGCCTAGACAGATTGGAAAGACGGTATTTTATCATATGATAATGAAAAAAAAACTGGACAGAAACCAAGGTATTACAGTTTCCAGCAATAAAGTTCACTTACTTATAGACTATCCGACAAGTTACCTACCCGCAGCAGGAGAATTTCCAAAATTTTGAGACGACAAAGAATATTTGTAGCTCAGGAAGGTGATTTTTATGGTGTTCTCCAAACTGGATGATCGTGAAGCTTTCATTGTCATTCCAGACAACATCATCAGCACAAACTTCTTTCTCAAGCTGATCATGTCATCTAAAATGACAATGCAAGCTTCAGGATTAGGCTCTTCCGTCCAGAAGATTAACAACAGTTTATGAGTCCTATTATAAAGGCCTATAGGAAGGAGAAATAACTTGAAAGATGTACATCATTCACTGTTAAATACTAAGGAATCGAAAATTATATCGGTTACTTTATGATAACCGTTACCCGTGTATGATCCATTCCCAAAGGGATTAGTCGTACATTGATTAGCTTGGTGGCAAAGAAACCGACTTCATCATTAGGTGCCACTTTTTAATCACTGAAGAGTCAATAGTTTTCATATGGTTGCATTCGCGCCTTGCTGATGAGTCCCACAAAACATGAAACCTGAGTCCAAGGCTTCCTACTAACTGACTCCCAAAAGACAACACAAAGGAAATTATTATTAATTGTCCCTTGGGTTCCTAGTAGAACATAGGACTTCACTAACACGTCTCCATTACACCCCTCTTCTCTCAAATCTTTTCAACCTCGCTCCAAGTCTCTCCACAACCTCTCATTTCTTCCTCACACCATCTCCTCCATGTCACCCTCACCTCGGACGACCAACTCACCGTTTACCATCTGGCTTCCACTCCACGGTCTGGTCTGACACGTGATGTCCCCGAATGGTCTTCTCAGTGCATGCCCAATCCATCTCCACTCCCTTCTGCATATTTCTTCAGACATGGCTTCTTGCTTTGTTGGTTCGTTGCCAGACAGCCAAAATTTCTTGTTGCTTATTCTTATTATTGTTCTGGCCATCTGAACTTCAGTAACGAGCCAACGTAGGCAGTTGTTGATGAATGTCTGTAGTTTGTTGGAAATCCCTTTCGAAGCGCACCACCAAGTCTCTCAACCATCACATAGAAGCACTGACTTCCTTGACTGAATTGGTGTTGAAAATCGGGATGTTGTTCACGTTTTCTACTGAGTGCAGTAGATCTCCTCAATGGTTTCAGATTAATGTAGGAAGGCCTGGCCTGTCTTGCTCTCTCCGATCCTGGCTGTTTTCACGTCCTCATCTGTGCCTGTGCCACCTGTGATTGAGACAGTGCTGCCTAGATAGGTGAAAGAGGTTATTTCCTTCAAGTTTCTCCCGTTGATGGTGAATGGTGCTTGTCGTTGGTGATGGTGTTGGTGTTGGTGTTGGTGTTGGTGGTGTTGGTTGGGCATCTTCATCACATCTACCTCTGTCTTCTCTACATTCACTTGAAGTCCCGTCTGCCTTCGTTGCCGCGCCTCTTCTGTCAACTTCTTGCATTTCGCCCTTAGATCTTCGAGTTTGTGCCACACTAGACACGAGTCATCATTGGCGACGAAATCCAAATCTTCTAGGATCTTCTCCCCAGTCCAGCCAGCCTACCCCCCCCCCCCACCCGCTCTTCTCACTCCTCACAGTTGTCTGCTACATGATCCAGTCTACCACAATCAGGAGAGTGATTGGTGATAGTGGGTGGCAGCCTTGTTTCACTCCTGTCTTCACTTCGAAAGCATCACTGAGCTTCCCATTGTGAATTACTTGGCTGGCATGTGGTGTCTTCACATAGTTGTTGAATGAGGCAGAGAATACAAAGGGTATAACTGCTCAATATTCTTTTAGTTTCAGTGATTTTCTAGATGATGTCTCCTCACAAAGAAATGTTTTTATATGTTCAAATAGCAGGACATGCAGAAACAGAATGAGAGCTATAGACAGTCTTTGCGAAGGAATTTTCAGATCATTGATTTTATGCTTTACCAACTCAGGGAAAAAGTGTTCAAACAAAATCGTATTTTAAACACTGATTATCTTCAACTGTTTACGTCTCCTTATTATCAAGGTAGACTATTCACTAGAGCCTAGTTGAAGTGAATTACTTCATCAGTAAAATTACTTGTAAAAAACATGCGAAAAATCAATAAATCACTTTACCCTCATGCTCAACACATCTTAGGTAAACCAATAACATCAAACCACTTAGAAACAATGAATGATCAGACTCATTTCATATGAATATCCGTAAAAATGACAAGAACTGTGATAATTCAAGTCTATATAGCTTATAGATTTGAATAAAATCATAAATTCTGTTGTAAATGCACTTTTATTTAAGAAAATAAAATGATTAACTAGTTTTATTTCTATTTTGAAGGCATTATAGCTCTGCTTATCATCATCATCCCTATTATTGTCATGTGTTACTTGTCTCTTTCTCAGTATGCGATAGTAATATGTTAGTTGATAGATAGGCGTAAAAAGGATAACAAATTTGGCCAATGCATCCATCCTTCAATCAGGTTACTATGTGCATTGAACAAAACAAAACAAAAAATCACAGCAGTAATCGTCTGAAATGCGCGCACATGTTAAATTATTAATTTTTCTAAAGTAAAAACAAACACTCAAACAAAAAGGAAATAATTTAATAATTCTACTATTGTCAATGGAATACTTATAGACGGTTAATTTTGTTCCACTGTAGTCACTACTTATTATTTTGGCTTCTTATTTTATACTTCCAATTTCATTCTTTTTGACAATAAAATTTAGCTGGTATTGTTTTGTTTTTGTTCATGTTTTACAAAAAAAATTATTGGAAGTGAAAAACAGAATAATAATTTTATTGAAATCTCATTAAATTACTACCACTGTTAGTTATGATGATTATGCACGAATTGAGTCTTAGTGATTATCAGTGGGAGGTGATTTTTTTCCTAAGCATGAATTTATGCGGTATATGTACACATAAATGTATATAAGTGCAGGAAAAGCGTAAGAGAATGAAGCAAGGAGATAACTGATTAAGTTTACTAGGTTGTTTCTGGATGAGATGAAAAGGGTCAGAGAGAAATAGGAATAGAGTGAGTTAGAGTCAAGTGAAAACTTAAATTGAATATATTATCTTATATAAATCATATTAAAATAGATATGTAATAAAAACATATTTGTCATTGTTCAACTCAACATGAAAGTAAGTCAAATTAGCAGTCAACGATTGTCAAAACTGAAGTTAGATGAACTTGATAAGAAAATTAGATTTAAGGTCAATTTTAAGATATGAGATTATAGTTATTGGTATAAATAAACCGAAGATAAATGAACTGTTATTTATACACATAGATTTATGTTAATTATTTATGCTTTTGTTCATTGATATCAACGACGATCAAAGTATCTTTCATTGATCTATTTAGGTAGACGAAAATTTGAAGCGTATATCGTAGTGTGAAAAATTCCATTTTCAGTATGCTGACTGTTTCTCCAAGTGATATGACATCGAGTCTGTGTATAATCGGATCCTAAATTACAATGCTTGCATAATGCTGACTAGGTTAGGATAGGCTGGAGGAAGGATAAGGTTGAGCAATCTAAAACACTGTATCATTTCATGATGCCACACTTACTGACTACTGTTAAGAAAGCAGATTTTCTGACCGATGTAAACATGGCAACAAAAGCAGATGTTTACAAAGATGCTAGATGATACAGTTCACGGTCAGTCGTGGTTTTTCACATATATCCACGTCTTTTCTTCATATTAACACTTATTTTACACTACACAGTTTCTTCTAACCCCTCCTTTTTTCATCGACTAGTTGTTTACAACTTTTGATTACCGTATTTAATAGAAAAATAATCAATAAATCTTCCCAAAACTTACCAATTGAATCACTGTCCAGTGCTGAGTAGTGACTTGTTTTGAGACAAGATTTCCCAACTTTCTAATGAAACTGGTGGGACAAATCAATTCGGACGTAAAGACAATTATTTAACGATGACATTGGATGAAGATTTTGTGTTACATTGCAAAGTGAGAGAAATAAAAGAAGTTAAACCACTGAACTCCGACTCAGTGACTAAATGGTAACATCCTCTGCGTGAAACATGAGGGTTCTGCGTTCGCCCCTGGTGGGGTCACCAGTGAGCACTTCTGAGGAGTCCCACACCAGAACAGAACTGCCGTACGGTGTTGTCATGTCTTCAGTAGGTCTCCAACTGATGTCAGACCTTGACAGATACCAACTTAAAATATCTCCACCTCTTTCTTCTCATCACCTTATACCTTGGCTCACTGATATGAGGGGTAGACACTTGAACCGTCATGCAGTAAATCTAGGTTTCACACTGTTAATGCTTACGAATCTGTTTAGTGGTTTTTATAAAGCTAAAGTTGTCTCCAAGTATAGTTATACCTTAAAGATATTCCAACTTGTAGAAAACTTATCCCCTATCCGAGATTTTTTAAGGTTGAAACCACAGATGTAACACAGAGTCACTTCGAATAGGACTGGTTTAGGAAACAGAATGACCTTGAACTGAAACAGCCAGTGATTCAGAAACCATATTAGAAGTCTCTAAAAACGACGTGAAATAGAATCAAAGTAGCGAAAACTGTTACCAGGCTAAATAGACAGATAAATTAGTAAGTTAGATATTAAAGTATATATACTACAGCGCAAAAACAGAAAGATAAATAAATTGAGGCAGTCATTATGCAGGATATTCCAAATTCACACGTCAGACCTGAGTAGTGAGTGAGCCAATAAGTATGACCATGAGAATAAGGTTAAAGAGATGATTCGGTCCAATAAATGAGAGATAAGCCTGTTGTTACTCAATACTCATATTTCTCAAATTATAAGTTTGGAGGTTACGTCGAAAAACCTTCCCATGCACTGTTCTTCTCATTGAGTCTAGTAGGATAGGGCAGATGCTGAACTTAAGCTCATGTCAAATAATTTAGTTTTGCAAAGCTATAAGTTATTTTTTTAAATTTACAATGCACTTCAGTAGGTATGAATGTCGGATATTACACAGGTAAAAGAAACGCTTTATTGCCTTCCTTTTAGTAAAATCTGAAGATTTTAGAGCTTATTGTTATCGGTATCGGTAAGTAAATATTAGTTAGCGGTCAAGAAAAGTGTGAAAATATAGCGCTATATTTTCTAGCTATTTTTGAATGCATCAGTGCATTGGTTCATGATTGATACCGTCTACATAATGTCACTGTATTTTAAATAAAGTTAAATACTTGTTTCAACTGTCTGATAATGACCAGCGTCAAGCAATGTGAACACTGTAGCTATCTCACCCTGTTAAACAAGAAGTATTAAGTGACCAAAAGGCTGAACAATATGATATCTAGAGCCATCATATTTGTCTAGTGTTTTGATGATAGTCAGCAATGGGTTGCAAAATAACACCTCTAACATGCTTCTGACGCTCACTGGCAGGGTAAACATTACATTGGTGATGAACTGTTACTCTTTCTCATCTAGTGTAAATTCAAGACAAACCTATAGACTGATTTGTAGCTACCAATCGCATGTTAAATTGCACAGAAGTCATACGAGGTTGGTAATCTTCACCAACTGAGATGGCTCGAAATGTATTATACACGCCTAATCACAAACTGATCCAATACACAACAATATCGAAGGTAGAGTTAGCATGAAACAAATATAAAAATTGACTAGACTAAGATGTAACACCAGTCCATGAAGTCTTCCAGTGTTGATCTGACATAGGTAAAGCATGTAGACCATCTGGTTCAGGTTTTCGACACGATGTGAAATTTCGAGTATCCCCCAAACGTTGATTCATTTTTACCCTCCACTCTCACACATATCTTCACTCTAATATCATTATTTTTCTATCCACCATTTCTCAGCAAGCCACTGTGACGTGTGGCCACTTGAACTGGAGTACTTCTGTGTAAGGTTCTACGTTGATCTGTGTGTTTGGATGTACTTCTTCTGATCATTTGCTCGTGATGCACCGATTTTATTGTAGCTGTAATAATTCAAAGACGAAGCTGCTATCAGTGATGAATTAAGCGTGAAAGCTTTGTAATAGATTGATATCATTTAGCTTCGTTTGATCATGTTATCTCTGGCTATGTTTTATGATTCGTAGGTACACTGAAAAGGATAAACATCAGAGGGGCAAAAATGCTGCGTTTTATTCATATATTTCATCCAGCTTCAATTATTCTCCATCTCTGTTGTATAAATATTTTCAGTGGTTCAATTATTTGCTATTTACATGGTCTTAAGAACGAGACTAACTTCAAAGAACCACCTAAATCAAATACCATGTTGTTGAGCTTTTTACTTGACTTTGTTGTGCGAGTCCAGTTTCTTTTTCTAGTTTACTATAAACTCCTAACCTCACTACACAAGTTCTACTCTCGGGTTTTAATGGTCTTAAGTAGCACAAAGTTACTTAACCTTAACTTATTTTGTCTAACTTGTGAAATGATTTTACCATTTTCTCACCATTTGGTGACTCCATTCTCTTTTGTCATCTTTTTTTCATCGAAATTTGCAACAAAATTCGGTTGCACTTTTTGTTCTCATTGATATTTCTAAACACCGGTAATAATAGTATATCAGCAGTTTTTATACATTTTAACTTCAAAATTGTTTAACTTTCTAACATGATTAAAATCCTACAACGGACCCATAGCACTCTTCATATACTATATATATATATATATATATATATATATATATATATATATATATATATATATATATATGTTTAAGTGAAAACTGCTTTTGATTAGATCATTTCAAACAGGTTGATAGAACTAATCACTGACAGGGATCCTACATAGTGTTAATCCTGTAGTGCTGTCAAATATAAGTGTAACTCTTGGGCACTATGATAGATTGTAATTTCATTTGTCTGTTTTTTAGGTATGTCATACTTCGAAACAGTTGATACCCTCTTTAATACTTTGAAAACGGGAGTTTCAGTCAACTAACATTTGATGATTACAGTTCCCATAGATACGGCATCTCAATGACTTATGCTAAAATAAGACGATTAGAAAGAAATGTGAAGATAGACGATGAAATCGACTGAATTTTTGTCTCCGAAAGAAGTAAATTAACCCATCAATCCTTATTTATGTATCTTGGTACTTCCACTCACATACATAGTTTGTTAACAGCGCAGTGCAGCATTGTCGTCAGAAAAGTATAAGTAGCTACTGTTAAGCTTTATCACTTTTTAGCTGATAATTATTCCTTAGTTAGACACTGAATACAATAGAGAGGCAGTAACCTTGACTATTTTATCAGTAACTGTCTTAGTTATAACAGCAATAACACTATTAATAATAGTAATGGTGAAAGTATAAAGTACATTAGATGAAAACTATGACTATAATAGACAATACATTTGAATGACTTGGTATGAATAGTTACTGCGCTGACTCATTATATATATATATATATATATATATATATATATATATATATATATATATATATATATCATATTGCTCAGAAATACACTGTAGAGAACCGGATGATTGAATCTATGAATTGGTGAGTGAGCTAGTTAAATACGACTTCACACTGAAAGCAAACGATATAGAAGAAGAAAGGTGAGAAACAAAAACACTTTCTTTTGCAATTTAACTGTGTTTGCATACATTCGTTTGTGTGTATAAGACAGTGATAGAGAAAGTGAAGAAAGATAAACTTTATTCCAAAGTACAACATGTAAATACAACACCAGAATAACTATTATAAAATTTATTTTGAGGGTAATGGGGATTTTAATTTTGAGGAAGTATTCATCACGAACTGACGTCATTTGGAGAACTATTGAAAACCTAGGAGTACTAAACAGCTGTTTCGTCTTAGTGTGTGACTTCTCAGCAGTAAACACCTGCTACCTGGTTAGAGCCCGAACTCACTGCGAACACGTTAACCACTTAGTCACTGGGTCGGACTTCAGTAGTTCACAGTCCCCTACTTCTGTCATTTCGTGACATAGTGCGAGTGTCATCCGAGGTTTTCAGTTCGCATCCACTTTTCTTGATGCTGGTTGACCCCATGGGTCCCAGCTTCTGCTGAAGAGTTTTATACTACAACGAAACAACTACCTAGTGCCTCCATGCTTTCACTACTTCCGCAACTGATTTCAGTGCATGTTGAATACATCCTCGAAAATAAAATCCTCATAAACCTCAAATGACATGTTATCCTATGTTGCTTTAACTTTATTGAAGCACAGCAGCTGACTCGTCTGTTTTAACTCACAGAAATGGAATAAAGATTTCTGACCATTCCAATGCCTGATGCTGTCACAAATCCATGCCAATTAAAAACAAATACTGGCGATCACAGAGTGTGGAATGCTTAACTTGGTGGCATTTCGTTTCTCATCAAATATGATTATCTGTGACCACTAACAAGGCTAACTCGGTAACTGCTACTCTACTTCATGGGTATATTGGCCTTTGAAATATCTTAATACCTACCAGAAGTTTACAATTTACTGAACTCAAACTAAATTTTTGCAAAGTCAATTTAAAAATTCTCGGCATCAGTACCAAAGGCAGTTTGTGAATTCCATAGTCTTCCAAGTAATTCAACCTGCTTATTGGTTCATATTGAGTTCAAAATTCCATTACTTTAAAAAGGTATGTGAAAGATTATTGAAAATAAACAAACAGACAAATAACTTTCTTATTTACCTTGGTTTCTAGTACTCTGTTAGATGATTTTGGTCTATGCTGAAAGCTACAAACAAGGTTTAAAATGTTTTGAATGCAATACAGTAATGATAAGATATAAAACTGAAATGAAGGTTGAATGTAATGCTTTTATAATCTGCGAAGATGAAACATGTTGCGAATTTCATTCCCATTTGTTAATACTAACTGTTTTATTTCTCTACCTGATTTCTGTTTCATACCAAGTCATAGGAATGGATCCATGTATCACCGAGGTTATCAGTAACCAAAAGCAATCAGTGACGTTGAAATTAAAAATTTAGATTTCAGAACTGTGTAGTTCTAGAAAAGTTGCTTTACTGAACTCTCTAACAAAGGTCTCACCTTTTCCTAGGCCCTGAAGTGACTAGGCCTTCATCTTTACACCTCCTCTTCTGGAATATATCCAAAGCCATTTGAAATTCACGTTCCGAATTCGTGTTGATTAAAGGAGAAGTAACTTTACAAAACTGTAGAGTGAATGCAGTTTCCAATGAAATGAAGTGTTTAAGATCAAAAAATATTAATTTAGTTTCATGCAATTCTGCAAAGCAGTGTGATAACAGGTAGTGTCACTTTTCTGACTGTGCCCTAGACAAATTCGGGAATTAGAACCACTCGCTTGACATGCAATGTCATTTGATAAGTGGCGAAATATTGAGTTCAGTTTAATTCTTGATAACAAATGATGATTGGTATACTGAATCCATAGTGATAACTTACCCTTGCGAATAACTAAAAAATTCTGATATGAATCAAGATCGAAATCAAATGAGATACAATTTTACTAAATATCATTGGTTGTAAATGACAAAGTTAGACAAAATGACGAAATCTGTGTTTCAATCCGAAAAAAAGATCAATATAGGCAGATGAAAGAGATATGTAAAGAAACCTGCATAACCGTATTAGGAAGGAAGATGAAAGAAGACAAGGAATGGAATGGATCTCGACGGACACATGGAAGCTGATAGAGGAGAGGTAGATGGTGAAGCAGAAGATAAACCAGTGCAAGGATGGACGAAGAAAAGAGGAACTGAACACAATGTATAAAACACTACACTGGACAAAGAAGTGGAGAGGAGCGAACGGAAAGACAAAAGACACTTCTACGACACATTGGCAAGTGAAGCAGAACAGGCTGCAGGTAGGAGGAACAGAGACCTGACAACATTGTATCAAATAACCAGGTTGCTATCTGGGAAGAGATCAACACAGATGAAACCAAGAAAAGATGGTGAGTGAAATCTATTTACCAAAGGAGAGAAACAAAAGAAACAATGGAACGACCACTTCAAAAAGCTCTCGAATCGACCACCACCTGCACTTCGTCCGGAAATACCATTAGCAGCCTCAGAACCACAAGTGAACATAAACCCTCCAACGAAAGTCGAAGTCCTGAGCACCATAAAGCTACTGAAATGTAGGAAAGCATCAGGACCAGATGGAATCTTGACAGAAGCACTGAGAGCAGATGCAGAGACAAGTGCGGACATGCTCACATCACTACTGCAGAAGGTGTGGAAGGAAGGGAAGGTACCAGGCTATTGGAAGAAGGACTAACTTGTCAAACTCCCGAAGAAGAGAGACCTAAGTGTTTGCAGGAACTGGTGAGGAATCATGCTCCTGTTCACCCAGAGCAAACAAAATATAAAGCCGAATCATCCTGGAGGGACTAAACAATGTGCTAGATTCAAAAATATGATCGGAACAGGCTGGCTGGCTGTACTCAGGAAGTACAAATCATGTACGGAACAAATTGCAACACTACGATACGCATCATCATAGAACAGAGTATAGAGTGGCATTCAACTCTCTACATCACCTCAACTTCATCAACTTTGAAAAGACCTTCGACAGCGTCAACCGACAAGTTACTCGACAAGCAGCTGATTCAACACTACAGTTTCATTGCCACATATCATTATCAACCTCATTCAACATCTATATGAAGACACCACATGCCAGCCAAGTAATTCACAATGGAAAGCTCAGTGATGCTTTCGAAGTGAAGACAGGAGTGAAACAAGGCTACCATCCACTATCACCAATCACTCTCCTGATTGTGGTAGACTGGATCATGTAGCAGACAACTGTGAGGAGTGAGAAGAGCGGGTGGGGGGGGGGGGTAGGCTGGCTGGACTGGGGAGAAGATCCTAGAAGATTTGGATTTCGTCGCCAATGATGACTCGTGTCTAGTGTGGCACAAACTCGAAGATCTAAGGGCGAAATGCAAGAAGTTGACAGAAGAGGCGCGGCAACGAAGGCAGACGGGACTTCAAGTGAATGTAGAGAAGACAGAGGTAGATGTGATGAAGATGCCCAACCAACACCACCAACACCAACACCAACACCATCACCATCACCAACGACAAGCACCATTCACCATCAACGGGAGAAACTTGAAGGAAATAACCTCTTTCACCTATCTAGGCAGCACTGTCTCAATCACAGGTGGCACAGGCACAGATGAGGACGTGAAAACAGCCAGGATCGGAGAGAGCAAGACAGGCCAGGCCTTCCTACATTAATCTGAAACCATTGAGGAGATCTACTGCACTCAGTAGAAAACGTGAACAACATCCCGATTTTCAACACCAATTCAGTCAAGGAAGTCAGTGCTTCTATGTGATGGTTGAGAGACTTGGTGGTGCGCTTCGAAAGGGATTTCCAACAAACTACAGACATTCATCAACAACTGCCTACGTTGGCTCGTTACTGAAGTTCAGATGGCCAGAACAATAATAAGAATAAGCAACAAGAAATTTTGGCTGTCTGGCAACGAACCAACAAAGCAAGAAGCCATGTCTGAAGAAATATGCAGAAGGGAGTGGAGATGGATTGGGCATGCACTGAGAAGACCATTCGGGGACATCACGTGTCAGACCAGACCGTGGAGTGGAAGCCAGATGGTAAACGGTGAGTTGGTCGTCCGAGGTGAGGGTGACATGGAGGAGATGGTGTGAGGAAGAAATGAGAGGTTGTGGAGAGACTTGGAGTCAGGTTGAAACGATTTGAGAGAAGAGGGGTGTAATGGAGACGTGTTAGTGAATTGCTATATACTGCTAGGAACCCATGGGACAATTAATAATGATATGGCAGATAAAGCAACTCTCTCGTAGGAATGTAAACTATCAGTCCCTCACCTGAACAAACTCTGAACCTTTTTCTTATGGTTTCCTTCCAATATGAGAACCGTATTTTGTCTATTTTTGTTAATTAGTTCACCTCTCCCAATGCTGATGAATATAAAAAGCGGCAGTTTAAAATTCCAGTTAGTATCACACATCTACACAACCTTATTGATTCTGAAAAACGACCAGCTGCTTTGCAAGGCGTGAGGAGAGATACAAAAACTTCAGCTAGTCTGTCTAACTGCGGTTTTTGATTAGCTTGAATGGAGTATGATCACAGACGGAACTCAGTCTTTGATAATTTATTGCTATAGAATGTAGACATATGGAAGAAATATATATTTCAGTAGAAATTAAGTACATATCTGTTTAAGGTTCAGAAAACTACTTAACAAAAGTTTGCTTGAAATTAAACCCTTAACAAAGGACGGATTCTGCTAAACGTTTATGTGTCGTACACAAAAATACATGATAACGGTATATAGGTGAGGACTACTTGACCAGTCACGATTTGTACATGCAACAATCTTTCGTACTGGTTAGTAGAGAGATTAGAAAAGATTCGGAAAAGGTACCAATAAAATTATTTTGAAGACATTTCTAAAGTGGCTGCTACAAATACCAATTTTTAGTCATAAAATTCTATTTTGATCCACATGTGTCACAAACGTTGGGTAATTGCAGTCCATTTAAACGCAATATAGGATAAAAAGGTACATTCTAACTCCCTGAGAAAACTAAGTTTAAGCACGTTCACAATGGAATTAATTTCGTGAATGAAGTATTTCTGTACGCATCCCTCATTCTTGAGGAGCAAGCAAGAAAATATCAGTTGATCATTATAAAGTGATTTTCGGTGTTTACACCATGTCACTGGTTAACATGAACAGTGATCGCACTCAAACTCAGGAGTAACTATGACTTTCTGAACAGCATACATCCTCTCCAAACATATGTGCCATGATGTCAATATGAAGAAGCTTCACAAGGAGCAGCTAAGTGGTGCTGGATTAATGCTACTGACCCATGAAAACAGGGGTTTCTTGTTCTCCGGGGTAAGACTAGTTGCGTACCACATTAGCCTCCTCGAGGCCGCTCTGGATATCAGTCAACGCCCCGTTAAGTTGACGTATCGAAGACCACAACCTATGAGATCAATATATGCGAGATCAATAGCATGGGGCTTGCGAGAAAAAATTATTTCTTTGGCTGTCAGAGCCTTGGGACTAGGGAGACCGAAAGTAAAGATGAATCCAGTTTTCTAATCCCGGTGGTCATTGTTTTTGAGACAATCCCCGGAGATGGATGCAGTCTTACCATGCTAAGGCGAGTGATATTCAGTCCGGAACATCGGTGTCGTTACCCTATAGCCTTGAGTGCAACTTATTAGCCCAAGGAGAGCTGCTACTGTTAATCTGTCGGCATTATGGGTTCATGGACCAAGCCTCCTAAAAAACTTTTTCGGAAAGGTGACTTGCAGTCAAGTCTGCAATGACTGTAAAGACTTGAGTGAGACGCTTCCCACTTATGCCTAAACAGGGCGAGATAACCAGGACCAACAAACCGACTAGCCGATGAATGTAAATCCACTGAAGTTTGAGAGTTTGGAGGGTTCTGGAATAACACTGATCAGTTTGAAGAAGCTTAAAATAGAATGCTCCGTCAGGAGTGTTCGTTTTCATGAGAAGGCTTTGCTTGGATGTTTCATGATGGACTAGGGAGTCGACCCACCACAGGCCTAAAAACCGGCCTGGAATTAAGAGTTGAGTCAAAAACTGGAGTGAAACCACACACACACACAGAAAGATGGTCACACTATACTCTAAATTGGTCAAAACTAGAAAACGTGTATAAGTGGATTCCAACTCACTAGCCAAGTGAAAATGCGTTCACCTCAATACATGACTGCCCTAAGGTCACTCATGCATTGGGTCAGGGATACACACTGCGGAGTATTCGTAAACTAGAACAAGACAGACATTCAGTGACCCTTGGTTTTTATCAGTTCTTCAGCTGATTTCTATGCATAATCAAAACTTCTTTCTAATCAAAGGATTCCATACAAATCTCATAAGTGAATATACTAAAGTTGTTTTAAATAAGTTACCTTGAATCCAAATGAAATTGTAACAACACAGTTGATAGATTAGCCGGTGATTGACAAAATGTAAACTATCAATTAATCCATTATATGAAGTCACTGAAATGTTTATTTTTTGTTATATTATTAGCCGCCTCCATATGACGTAAGATGGAAAAGAAACTGGATACCATCATAAATAGAAATAATATAAACTAGACTGAGAGAGAAATTGATTAGATATTGATGTATAAAGAAGACTATCAACAGATTTTACCTATCATTCGTTTGTCATCGTGAGAATTAACGTGGAGTTATGACTAACTGAATTAAGCAGTTAACTTTTAACCAGTGGCTCCTGGGTTCGAACACTTCTCCCACCGAGGAATGTCCAGCCATGCCGTATCATTAGTCTCCACACAGTATGTGTGACTGATTATCTAATACATGAACGTGTACATAATTTGAGTTGCGTTAATCACAGGAGGTAAAACAACTACATTTCCCACAGTACAGTATAATTTTCATATATTCTAAGAAAACTTTTTGTAACTTTCTAAACAACTCCATTTAATCATAGGTAAGTAGACAAGACGATTGCAGTGAAGGAAAACTTTTCAACGAAATCATTCACTTACATGTACATTCATGAATACATAGTAGAAAGGAGAGAATATTACAGAGTAATTTCCTGTCGAAAATCAGTATAAATCGCATGACAGAGGAAAGTTACATGATGTCTATTTAAGCGTTTAAAATGGGGAAATAAAGAAAATGATAGGAAAACAGAAGTTACGGCATCACATGAAAATGATCTAGAATGGTCGATACTCTACGATGGCTATGACAAAGAAGGAGACTGTACATACTTCTTTTGAACGCTTAATGATGGTTTGAACTTTTGAATCGCTAATGCTCCAGCTATTTCGTGATGTCTTAACTCACTCCTTTCAAGTACCATGGTCATATTTTATCCAAAACATTGAAGGGCTCATCAAAAGTAGCCAAATGTCCTGAGTTTCTCAAGTGTTTTGTTACAGAGCTGAAGATGCATGTCCATTCTCCCCTTGTCAACCAAGTTAGGTAGTGGTAGCGAAGGAGTTGTATAAGCTGGTTCATGGTATGGCCCATGCACTCGGCTCTATAGGAGTAAATAAGTGAATATACACACACTAGTGTCATGAGTGCTTCAGCTTATTATTTGCGTACTAACGAATAAATTCCTGACAGCAGAATACGATTCTAAGACAGGCGATAAGGAATATTCTGTCTTTAGATCTTGATAGTAATTTTCTAAGTATATTTGCCGGATTATCTCCTTTGAATTCTAGGCTTAACAGTAAAATCTTTTATGGAGCAGTATGTACGCGTTCCGTGGCATTTTTTAGTTCTAGATTCCTATCCGCAGATTGCGCGATGGCTATCGTAGAAGCATCGATCATTCTAGATAATTCTCATATGCCATAACTATTTCCATTTTACAACCACTTCGTTTATTTTCCCATTTTAAACGCTTAAATAGATATTATGTAACTTTCCTCTGTCATGCGATTTATACTGATTTTCGACAGGAAATTACTCTGTAATATTCTATCCTTTCTACTATGTATTCATGAATGTACATGTAAGTGAATGATTTCGCTGAAAACTTTTTCTTCGTTGCAATCGTTTTCAGTGGTTTGCTGGTAAATTCTTAGATAGAATGCCTTCATCACGAGAAGCTTTTAGATGTAAATCCTCAAAAACCGAAAAGAAAGTGGTTCAGAGATAGAATTTTATAGTGTGTGTTATCACGGAGGAGATTGTTATTTATTGATTTTTTCTTTAAGAGCTGTGTTTCCCTCTGGTATGAATGTCCTCTGGTGTAGTTGGTTGATGGCAGATTGATTCAGTGATTAGATAATATCCCGCTTACACCAATTTGATTACATACTCTGCATTATGCATCGCGACTACCGGTAAATTGTGTTTATACTGCTTGAACGGTGTAGACTTATAGTACTTAAGTGAACAAGAGAGGTAAATTGAATTCTGAAAAGCCAACAAAACAGTTTCAACTTCCTTGTCTACCTTAACACTAGTATTCACTTAACAAATTTCACCTGCGTTCATGCAAATATTTAGTTTGTCAACTGTTTGGTGGTGTATATTTGCATAAAAACTTGCAACTAGCATAGAGTATTTATTTACGATACAAGTAATCAGAAGTTTTCAAAATAAAGCGGTTGTATCTGAAATTACCATGTTAATCGTTAAAAATACCTGAAGAGAAGCGATTAAAACATATAGTTATTTCACGATTTACCGAACTTCATTTGCACTATATATTACTGACTCATTAAGGTATTTAAGTAAAACCTTTGAAATTACCTACATACCTTACCTTGAAATTACTGGCACGGAACTTAATAATGTCTATTCTTAGTTTCCTGTCAATTCATAATTTGAAGCGTCTTTCTTCAGCCCACTTGACTAGTGCTTGTTTTACTAATCATTGTAGTGGTAAGTGGGATGAAAGACATAAAGAGAATTTAATCAGTGTCATATTCATCCATAAGCTCTTGTCATTACGATTAGCTCAGTTGGATGTCGATAGGTTGTGAATTCGTGTTCAATTTGTCTTCAATTTTTTTAAAGGTATCAATAATAAAGCTTCGTCTATCTCTTGTTGTCTACATCATCATACTTGTACAAGTAAATAACCCAAGTATACTCCGTTTCAGTTGTTTGACATAGGAAGCTTTTAGTAAAATAACAATACACAGTAACTTAGTGAGAGATAAATATGTTTGTATTTACGAAAAATTATCAAACCAGGTTGACAACTTGAAAGATATTCACCTTCAGACTAGAATCTCGTGGCTGGTTGGAACTCAAGCGAAAAATTCACCCGTGAATTTTGATGGTGCTGTCGCTAATTTAATACCTTACAGTCTATATGAAAATCTTCCTTAGTAATTCACGGAGCTAGGTGTAGTAAGATTTATAATGCGAGTCCATCCCACCGAAAGGACAATTCACAACAGGAGAGTTAAAGAGAAAAAAACAAATAACAAACATACAGGCAAACAAAAGCTATAGAAAACCATAGAGAACACACAAGCATAAATGTTGAGATTTAGTTGCAAACTCAGATTCAGAGTGGATTAATTTCTTTGTATTTTAACATATGTGGAACTGTAAATTATTTCTTTTGTCACTATGCTAGTCATTTTATCGTGCGTACTCCTTGCTCAGTGCAGTTAATAAAATCAAATTTTGATGTAAATCCATTTGTAAAACTTCAACGGAAAGGAATGGTAAATTTCATTATCTGTTACATTTTAAAGACAATATTAGGGGGAAATTCAGTGATTTCGTTTAAAGTATTACTCAAACAACACTGATAATACTTTTATCTAAATGTACTAATTATGGTTACAATTATGTTATCATTTTAACTATCTGAGATAGCCGTGGTATGGAAGACTAGTGTTTATATAGGAGATAGTCAAAATGATAGTCAATATGATGCTCCCACTCTCTAATTCAGTTAGATTTACATTGGGATGAGAAGTCTTAACTAGGTAGCCAGTGTGATTACGATCAAGCTGTAGTAACGCATCATTAATTCACATGATAGTCGGGTAAAACCTATGGTGACTGAAGTGAGGTAAAAACCTAGTCAGTAGTCAAACCTCGTAACTTATAATTTAGCCTTGAAATAAGAAACTTATTTAGAAAACAGGGTCTGATTCAGAATGAGGTAAAGCTTGTTTTGTAGGTTACCCCTTGTATTGATACTCGTATCATTTTAAAAACCATCACCTTAATGATACTCCTTAGGTAGTGTCTAGCAGTGGAATCCAAGAAGAACGTTTCTCCTGTTTAGAATTTTTAAACTGAATGTATCAGTGTTAAAGCACTTCCACTTAGACTCAAACTAAGCCGTAATAACTCAAAAGGCAGAAAAAAAACTACCAGTTCACCGAGGTGCAATAGGGATCCCGTGTTTGACAGTCTGAATATCTAACAACAGCATGAGATTTCTCTTTATTACTTCTGCAAAAACTGAAATGATCAGTCAGCATTAGCGTACAGGCTTCCGTAACGCAAGTCATTATATTGCACAATGAAGTATTTATCAGAAGTAGCCAGTATTCCAAACTATAGAGTCCATTTTATCTAACTTATGACTCACATCAGACCACTTTGCAAGGTTGATATTGCAAGACTTCAAGGCTGCAAAAATCTCAGCCATAACGCCTGAAGCGGTTTTATGTTTTGCTTCTCACGCTTGGGAAGTGCTATACATACGCACTTACTTTTCATTAAACTCCTGCTCTTCTAGTCCGGGTGGTCAGGTAGTATGATTACCCTTCATGCATTAAATGTGGTTCATAGCCTACTGTATCAAGGTGCATTTGATTGCTGAGTGCATTTCAATCATTTCACTTCACAAGGTGTTCAAACCTTAAACGTCAATCTTACTTATACTTTTCTTCACTTCCATTTGAGGAAGATGTTTATAGATTAGTTAAGTTAGTAATTTACACAGTCCATCACCAGGAATCTCTAAGCTACATGAAGTAATTCGTTTGGCAAAATAAAGTAAGTGCGATGCATAGAAAACCGGTTAAACAATACATTAAGATAAAGGTATCCTGAATTTTACCAGTATTCGAAGAAAATGATATTAATTTTAAAAATGTAGCTTCATTGAAAACGGAACACACAAAAATATGTGAGCTAAATGAATTCAAAGACCACCCTAATAACTATTAAAATACTTAATCAGGTTTACGGATTTCATCTGGGGAGGTATTAACACTTATTAAGCACCTTAATAGCTGTTTTTTTTCATTTTACTATTTCTAGATGTAAAATTTCCAGAGAATACAGTCACGTTATGAAGACAGTTTTCAGCACCAACTTGAAATTGATGGATATTGGAATTCCAGGACAAAGATCATTTTCTTTCTGATTTACATAATCCTTTCAAGTGATACCTATTTGTGGTAGGAATAAATTTTCCTAGCTAAATATCTCATTTAAATCATCAATGTAACCAACACTTATTTCAGTGCTTATGATTCATGACTAAATTCTAGTTCACGTGGATTTTTATTTACCATCATTGAGTGAGAACAGAAAATGGGGTAGGTGAAAAGTGCACTCAATTCTTTAGAACGAAAGTATCAATCAGTCGGTGTAATGACGTTCACTGAATGTCCAGTACCACCACCATTATTGTTATTGTAACCATATTGTCACGTTTGAACAAGTTTTCAAGGTTAGAAGAAAAGTTTATTCATTAGTGAACGTTTAATTTCACACCCATGTATATTGTAATCTTTTTTGATGCGTCTACGTATAAAAGGGTTTAAAAAAGCAGTTTATTACACAAGATTCATATATGTAGTGGAATAACCTATACTTTTATAGGGCAGAAGTTTATATATACTCTCTTGTTATTGTCCAATAGAGGGAACGATTAATGTCAGTTGAGATATTAGTAAAACTTCTGCAGAATTCAATTTGGAGGTATGTGGGGATTTATTGATTTCGGGTTCGTATTCATCATGGACTGATATTAGTTAGAGGAACATTAGAAACCTGGGAGCACCGGACAGCCGTTTCACCCTAGTATGGGACTCCTCAACAGTGCCCACGCATATGAACCACCGGATTCTGACCCAGTGGTTCAGTGGTAACGTGCTGGCCATAGAACCTGAAGGTCTTGAGTCCAATCCCTGGTGACTTCAAGGGTGCGCACTGCTGAGGAGTCTCATAGTGGGACGAAGCAGCTGTCCAGTGCTCCTAGGTTTCCGTTTCCACAGGATTAAAATGTTTTATTTTATTTTGGTATTATTCAAAAATTTTATAGCTAAGCAACACCTAGTTTCAAGTTATCTCATCTTGATTGTTGATCGAACTCTATCACTCAAATTAAGTGTTTTTACAGTGATCAGTTAGCATGACTAGTTTCGAAGACCAGACAATATACAGACCAGACAAATTAGCATCCAGCAGAACTAATCAGCGTACACTAATCGACATGAGTAGCTAGATGGCATGCTGGTCAATTAGCAGTTCTATGTGATAGCTAAAACAAGGTGCTCTAAACATCAGATAGGCATTCGACTCGTCCTATATCTTAATCTTAAAAGTTGTATCCGGATGAACTCAGTTCAAACAGCGTAGCTGCTAAAATCATGACAAAACTTAACAATTGGGTTACAAATAGTCACCGACTGAGTGTATTTCAAACATGTGCTTTGCTGAGAGTAACTATTTTGCAAAACCACTCAATCCACAGAAATAGGTTACTACCTACTAATCGGCTAGTTCAAATGATGATGATTTTCTATCCACGGCAGAATGCAACGTTTTCAGTTAACTTAAATACCTTCTGTCGTAGACTTGAAAACCGTATGAAACTAAGACGGGATGATTTAGTTCTAATGGACACATAGCTTTCTTTTACTAACTAGCTTTGATAATAGATGATGAAAAAAAGTTTTCTCTTTTCAATAATTTCAATAGGTCAGCATAGTTCAGTTCATTCAGAAGCTATAGTTGAGTCATCAGACCACTGAAGACAATGGAATTACTAAAGAGCAACTAAAAACACAAATAGACTTAAAAGTTGTTTCTTCCTAGTTTGGAAGTCCTCAATAGCCCTTCTGTTTTGTGAAAGAGAAGCAATACCACTTAAACACTGAGTTCTTCAGATATTTTACAAAAATATTTATTTTTGTTTGTTTTAAAATATTACACTGGGGTTACACAAGGAAAACACTTCATACATTGCAGTTTGACTTCTGAATAATTCTAAAAAACACCTTCTTGCTAATCAGTTCTATAAACTACATAACGCATAATATTTTTTTGGTTGTGGCTAACAGAGGGACCGAGGGCATGCGTTTCATCCTGTTTGGGACTCGTCATCCCGATGTAACCGCATCATAATGAGTGATATTTTTCCCACTGAGACTCGAACCTTGTATTCATCGCTTCAAAAGTCAAAGCGTTATTCCAGTCTCAGTGGGAATAACATCAATCACTGGAGTGCAGGTGCATTCAGCTGACGAGTCTCAAATAGGACAAAACGCACATCGTGGGTTCCTCTGCTAACCACCACCAAGTAAGTTCTGATAATAAATACTCAGGCAGTATCGAGGCATTCGGATAGGAGCCTATGTGCCAACAGAGATGAGACAGTTCGATCCAGTAAAACAAGGAAGAATTACAAGCATATCAACAAAAAGTGGCATTTAATGCATATTTAGGAATTAATTCATAACTCCAGTGTTGAATAAATACTCAACAGTGAAAGTGTACTTATTCCCGCAAATCTGTCCCGTCATTTAGAAATCAATGTAGGAGGTTTTCCCTTTATAACACCTAGGAGGTATTTAATACTGCTTCCTTCTCTAACCTTATGATGCTATACGGGTATTGGTAACAATAAATGTGGCAGAACGTTGCTATCTAAGTGAGGAAAAACTCAACAACATATCCACACTCATTCATTAGGACCTACTCTAACATGCTTCTTGAATCACAAAGAAACTATTATTTGATGAAACCATTAATTCTACGCTACATTTTGGTATATGAATATGATTTATTCATTGTTTTGCTATTAATATATGTACACCACATATTAGTAGGATAGTATATGATTTTTATAAAGCTTTTTATGCTCAAAACAAAATGGCATCGTTCTCTGTTTCACCTAACAATAAACCTCTTTCTTCCCCCTCTCTTTCTTGGTGTCTTCCGCTCAGTTCATGTCCCTTTATTATTAAGGTTATATTTTGATCTTCATGAAGCCCTGGTTTATAAACTGACTATTTAAATAATTTTGTTATTTACAATGATGATTAATTGAATTCTGTATATATGTATAATGATAGATAACATTTTTACAAGCAACTTAAAAGATGAAAGTAGAACCAGTGAGTAATAGTTGTCGAGTTTGACCTTAACTAATGGCGTACAATCCTATTGTTATTTTTAACATGGTAATGCATAAAAGTACATTGTAGTCCATAATATAAATGAGTAAAATGGTAACAACATTTTAACTATTTATTGTATAAGAACGGGCTGTCATCTTTCTCTTTTAATATTTATTGTACATAAGAGTGACAAATCTTTATTTACCTTTAACTGTGAGTTTCAGCAGTAGTTGTTTACTCAGTTTATTTAACCCTGTTCAGTAATTGCTTGTCAGCTGATACGAATTATTAATGGAGTGAGAGGAGTTTAATTCATGAAACTATATCAAACATCAGAGCAGCTGTTAAGAAACTCTGGAAACTAGTTACACATCATAGTTTACTGTCCATTATAGTTTTATATTTTGAACACCAAGTTTACATGTTCAGAAGTGCAGAAGTTAAAGTATTTTTCTTTATATGAAATCAAAGAACCGCTTAGAACAGAAAGTTCAAGTGAGATAAATAGTGTTAAGTTTACTGGCTGCCAATTCAAGTTTCCTACTCATTCAGTTTCCATATCAAAACAGTTATGAAATTTGCATACTGTCTGACAGTCGCTTTGCAGTCCCACCATGGCACGATGGTCGGTCTGAAAGTGACAAGACCAGAAATAACTGATGTTATTTTATAAATAATTTATACCATTGTGATAAGTAGTTAACGCTGTTATCATAATACTAGTCAGACAGGACAGCAAAGTAGTAATAATAAGGCATATCCTTCAGGTGACCGGCACTCTAAATATACTACCTGCTTATTAACTGAAGCAGATGTAAAGATAGGCAAGAAAGCAGATTCTGCTTTTCATAGAAATTTCTTCCCACCTTTTAGAAACAAATGTAACGATACTAGATCCAACTTTTCCTAAAGATCTGTGTACAGCAAGCCTTCTCTGATCTTCGATACCATAAATTAGTATGCCACATTCGTTTTCAGGGAGTTTCAGAAAGCTAGCTTCTATGGTCTCATAAGCTAGGAGGTGTAAACTACCAGTACACCTACACTGTTGCTCAAATCATTTCTGATTATCATCAATACACTTCTGTCAGAATATTCATACCTTTTTTTCTGCATGACCCATGATGACGACTAAAATGAACATAACAGCGCACATATTTGACTGAAGTCACACTTCGATCCACATGTTGAAGCATACAACACCTTGCCCTATGAAACCAAATCCGATTAGCTAAGATTTCGGCGTTCCTGGTTATAAATGTATATTGTGTTTGTGAGACAAATGTACCGAATTCAAGTGCGGTCATTCACTTGTTCTTATTTAGGCAGTGAAGTAAGGTATTAGCTACCTCCATCTTTTTTCAAATGGATGGTTTAATTAGAGCTCCAAAGAATCATTTTAATGTCATTATTTTCTGCAGCTTTTATCTGAACACCTACGAACAACAATTTTGAAGACAGTGGAAAATGAGTTCTACCAAATCTATGTAACGTTTCATAAAAGTCGAAACGCGTAGATATGATCCTCACAGAGGCTGACTTGAGCAATTAGATAGGCCTTCAAAGTTCTAGTGCATTAAAGTGATAATAGTGATCAACTGCTGAAACTGTTATTAAAAATCCCGTTTCACTTGATGGCAATGATAGTGAGACACAAATATGGATGCTCTTAACTAATGACCACCTGTTTTGACTAACCAGAGGATACAGAAGCCATATATTATCAGTTAACGTTAGCGAAACTAAGTGGAGGTGTCTGCATTATATAGAACATGTGTTTGAACAATCGTCTACCTAAACTTTGACAGAGGCAGCAAAACCATCAACAGAATATTTTTCTTTGAAATGAAAATATTACAACCGGATATAATTCAAAAGTGATTGAACTGTAAACAAAGCTTTACAATGTGACTCATCTCAATAAAACCTGAGACCACCTTCAGTTTACTGAAAAGTTACTTGATACACTGTGAATGACATTCTGAAATTATCCGAAAGGATCAAAGAACCTTGGCAGCAGTCCATGAATTGAATATTGAATAGATAAGCTTTCTCACACATTCTGGACACTTTAAGAACCAGCAACAGATTCAGATACCTAAGGACAAGAGACATGTAACGTTGAAAATTCTCACTAGAGTTGCGCAGTTTAATTTAGTCTTCATGTCTCATGCTTAGTTGGTAAGCCTAGATCCGCACTTAGGAGTTGATAGATAAATCGATTACTTACTGATGATTATCTGTATCAGTTGAGAAAAAAGTAAGCGGTAACAGTTGATGGAGATGGGAAAAGAGGACAAAGTGATAGAGATAGAGGCTGCAGGTGAAAACAGGTAAATGGAGATGTTTAGTAAATGCAGCAGGCAGCTAAATAAGGAATGAGAGAGATGAACAATTGATCCATTTACAGGAAGTCAGTAGGAATAATAAATAGAACACTTTAAAAGACAATCTAAATGGTCTTTAGCTACTCCTCATTTGTCCGTGATACTCTAGCAACCGAGTTGGCCTATTCGGATGAAGATTTTGAATCTTGCTATGTTTATGAAGGCTGCAAGTAACTTGAAAGAGCGAAAATCAGGATATCATAATAGTCTATCACTGGAAGTATGCACAGGCGGTGACATGAGTTAATTGATTTGTGTGACATAAGCGTTAGCTGAGGTGTCAGGAACAGGCATAAATTTCTGTAACGTTTTCGCAGTTAGGTGGTCTAGACCTCAAGAAATGGTTGAAATTCTCTTACGACAACCAAAACAGTCGGCATTTAACAGTTTCGAAAGCAAGATTAAGGGATGATGTTCGGAGAATAGGACACTTTTTGGGGCTATTCTTGAATATACTGATCACATTTTCACCTTGCATCAAATCTTGGATCAGTGACATACTTTCCGACACAAATATTAATTCTAAACCCGAAAGCCGTAATAACTTTGACAACCAAAATCCTCTGTGTAACTATTTCTTACTCACATATGGTGAGTAGCAAATGGATCACTTCACTGAAATCGCTGGACTATCGTACAAGAGCTCATAGTCGACTATCTTTTGAGGTGCTTGTTAGGAGTAACTCATATTGGGGATATCAAATGTTTTAATTTTTATTCGCTTTCATCAGATATTGCTCTATCATCTTTTTACTTTACAGAGAAATCCATTCTCACCAGAAAGAAGATAGCTGAACTAGCTTGTGCTGATAACAGATTGTTCTTAGATAAAGACGATGGCGAATAAAAAGAGGAGTGAAAATCTGAAAACATTTAGGATGGATTCCCCGCTTCCAAATAAAAAGCTATTAACTAGCTGATCGACTACTTTTTTCCAACTTACGCTAGTTGTGGCACTAGAGAGATATGTGAATATCTGTTAAGTGTACCACACACCAGAGTACTAAATCTTGCATAAATTTCGCAAAATAGTGTTGGTAAAGCTGGAGGTTTCATGAAGCTTTAATTGCTTGGCGATTGATGCCTTTGAAGCTCTGATTGCATGGAGTATAATTACAGGGTGTGATATGGATACCTCACTTGCAGCATTAGGTTAAAAGGGCAATCTAGTTGACTGGATTTGAACTCTCATCGGCTGAGATTGGGGACACATGCTTAAGCAACATCTAACATGATACTCCATGTTGGCTGAATTGTAAGTGAGCTTGCAGAATGTTAAGACAGCCTAACCCAAGATATGATATAGACCTATGAATTCGACGACTGCTGTTGTGGGCCGTATGAAGAAATATTAGTGTTCCGGTTACAGGTGGTGAGAAAGCTGAAAGTGAAAGCTAATGGTTCTAAATGCTACTGTTCAAGATGAATCAAAAGGGGTACAGAAGGTCAGCTTTTACTCATACTGTCAGAATTAACATCATAATCCAGTACAGCTGAAAAATCTAGTTAGATAAGATGTTAGACGCATAGGAAGATCTTCGCCAACGAGAAACAATTTTTAGAAGATTACCAATTCCAGATCTAGGTAAACTGAGCGACAGTTACGAGTTACTTATTCAAAAGATAGGTGGGAGAAAATCTTGGTGAGTGAAGTGAAATTTAATCTTGTTTGGGATGTGGGATGTGGCCAACCAGAAGATATCTTGGCTCGTAATCCAAATGTATGCTACAACCTAGGTTTCGGTCTCAACTCCTCTCATCATCAAAGTAAGAGTCAAACTTGGGCCCTACAATAGGGAATAATTACACAGTAGAAAGCTTTTGATCACAACAATGTGATTATGGACAGTAAATTTCGCTTGAAGCATCATCCACCAAATGATTCTGTGTCATCATTTGTTTAATCCCTATTCCTGGAAATCAAGACCACTGTGCTAATTAAGGTTAACTCAGATAGGCTGATGGACTATTTGTATGTGAAAGGCAATTTTAGGAGGGAAAAAATATTTACGAGCACATAGGTGAGTACACCAATTGATCACCAGTGGGTAACTGATATAGCTGTCGAATCTTTAGTGCTTAGAAGTGATCCAAGTCAATCGATCAAGTTATTGTATGTTACACTTAACAGCAGGAGTGATAAAGTGTCAATCATCCCACTGCTGGGGGTGGATAACGTATCACGAAGTCTAAATACAACTGAGCTTTATCGCTGAAAATTATGACACCTTGGTTTCTGTACAATTTTCTTGTTTTCGTCCTATGATAATATACAGTTTATCCAAGCCTTCTAGACTCACATATGGGCTACCTAATTTCTCACTTTAAGTTTTATACTGAGTGGAGCAGGTTTGAATCAATAGTGGTATACCAGTCTCATCATGATTTTAAATGCGCCCTGCCCACAGTACCATCAAGCATCAAACCTAGATTCAAGGCCTCCGAGCAACTGACCCCCATCACCTAATACCAAAGCTTAAGTGAGCTTTCACACCTTACCTTCATTATGATATCACGTAGTCAGAAATTTGATGACTGAGAGTTGCTTCTATCGACTAAAACAATGATTTTGAATAGTGTAAATTCTCAAATGATTTAATCACATACTCACTTGTAAAGACATTTTGCATAAAAATATGTGAAATAAACATGATAATAGTTTTTCAAACCGTCAAACATTAGCTTGGTTTGCTGCAGCTGAGTTGTTTATATAAGCCTCACGAAACCTGTTCATATTAAACACACCCGTGTATACTATCCTGCATTACTTATTTAGAGATGAATCAAGGCTAATCGACAATTCGCTACTTGAGTATCTGATTAGTTCGGGTTACTTAGCTTCATCAGAATTCTTTTTAAAAATAACCAAAAAAGTTATATCTGATGGTTCAAAATAGATGCGATTTTACGACCCGTGGACAGACACTTTATGCAGATGAAGAGCACTGAATTTCCTTTTCGGCAATACTCTAAGTCTTCTACTCTGTTTTTTAGGAAGCCTTATTATTTAGCTCACAACCAGCACTTTCATTCATATGCTTGTCTCTTTCTTGAGCTTCTTTTTATATACTGGTTGAACAGCTGAGCATTTCACTTCATGCGTGAAAACGCCTCTCACATTGTCAAATTCCTCACGTTTCTGCGATTACCTACGTCAGCTTGTGTACTGCAACACAATCGCTTTCTGTCTTTAGTAACAACCTAATACTATTTTTTGGCATTAAATCAATGATTCAACTCACCCTACTGATCGATAAAAGACTGTTGCTCCTTTCCAGTGACTATTAGTATGACTTTACAGCTTCAGGAAATTACATTACTGGAAAGGAAAGTTTGCTTTTTTGCGTTGTCTTTTCTGTACCACTTAACAAACATATCTCGTTATATCAAGTGGCTGATATTTTTCGAAAACAGTGTTACCAGTGAACAAATCTGATGGAAGAAGAACGTTAAACCGGCGGAAAGGCAGTGTCGAATGATTAACGTTTGATACGCCCTCTTGAAACTTGAATAATTTGTAACCCGTTTAATATTTATTATCGTGTGTACTATATTTCCTCTATAACATCGCTTTAATTTTACAATCCAGTCTTATTACTCGTAACTTGTAAGTAGTATGTTACTGTCAGTGTTCCTTGTGAGTAAAGTACTCAGTTGTTCATTTTTGATAAAGTAATAAGTAATCAGTTTCATATTGTCTTTTTCCTAAGAGGTGACCCAATCTTATGGATGTGGTCTGAAATGCGTTCAGTAAACTAACTGACTCACCATCACGGTGCCCTTTGACTGATGTTAGACAGTTGGAAGTAATGAGCAGAAATAAACTGGACATAGGTTTTGTGCTTGTTGACCCTCATCACCAAGGCTCATTTTCAACTTCCAGGAGACTGATGCCTTCTCATAGATCTAAGTGTTCTATCACTCAGCACACCAGGTAGAAAGATTACAACTAAGTTATTCCACCGGCAAATGAACTAATATGAAAGTGTGTGGTGACTGGTAGGTACTGTCCAACTGTAGATACTGATCGAATTCCATAACGATCATAACTTGTTTTTCGACAGCTAGTTTTTGTTCCGCAGCTGCTTTGACCGAGACTGAAAAACGTGCTTCCAGTCATACAACTAGAAACAACGAGAACACATCGATCAAGCAAGCTGAAAAAAAATGTATCATCAACTATTAGGAAAATATGTAGTTAATCCCTTAGGTTATTCATTTCAAAGTAGCGTCAAAAGTTAGTTACAACTTATTTATATCCAGCTGAAGTGGCCCAAACAGGACGAAATGCGCATCCTGGATTCCACTGATAGCCACCAAATGAATTATATCATACTTAAATTTCAACATTTCCTATTGACATTTAAATATGAATGTATTATGCATTATTAACTATCAATAATCAAGTTTAATGGTCTAAAGTTGTGCAATGTTTGAAGACAACATTAATATTGTAGTTTTTAGATTATACGTGGCTTTTTTTCTGAACACCGACTATTTACAGCAAATACTGACATAGGAATGATAAATTCCACTACCATTGGCCGACATAACCTGATTCAACTAATTCTTAGTTAAGTACAATTTTTCATTTCGTGTTAAATCAGCCAGGGCCTCTATAGAGCACTCCGTAATTCTTGAATTCAAGTGAGAAACGTTGCAGCTTTTTCTGCAAATCGATGATTGTGGTATATTATAAACTAATTCTAGGTGAGTTGGTAAAAAGCTTTCGGTACTTCTTAAGCGGTTACTTATTACCAAGAATAGACATTTTACTGTAATCAGTGATAACTTATCACTACACATGGAAATTCATCAACCACAAGCTTTCAGAACAAATAAATATGCTGAATTTGTATACATTCTAGGGAAATAAACATTTAATATTTCTGCAATTAATTTATATTTGGTAAAAAAAATGAATATTGTGATAACCTCATTGCTGTAAGAAGTAGAATTTTTCTACGATTTCCAGAATAAGATAGGATAAAATTCAAGTATTTTTCTTAATTAGATCAAGTAAAACTGATCAGATTCTATCAGAAAAAGAAAAAAATTACTGCATTGACAATTCGCTATGAAGAATGCATTCCTTAAAAAATGAGGAAGATAATTTTCATAAGACCTTGACAAAAAACATCAATAATGACACTGAATAAACAAATCAACAGTTGAAGTTCAATTATTTACTCTGTGTAATAAATTATCTTTTCGTAAAGCACAAAATAAACACATCTGTCAATATTTAACTAGAGAAATATGAACTAGTCAGGTATTCTTTTGAAGAATACTTAGAAGTTTTTTGAACTGACCATGAAATAAACTTTAAAATGTACGGTTTATCACATTAACTGGATGAATTTTGTTAGTCTAGATCAAAAATCAGAAAAATAATTAGTAAGGAAACAAGTTAGGTAATATATTAAAAGGGGAAGAAATATTCACTGAAGCAATAGCGGTTAGTGATTAAAGGAAACAAATAACATGTTAATTATCTAACTGGAAGGATATTTACTGAATGAAAACCATTGTCATCTTTTACTTCAAAGCGATAAATAAAACTTGTTGTTCAGATGATTTATTATGGTTAACAAGTTGAGCGATTCCACAGCAAATTTAGCTTTGTCCACTATTCAGTTACTTGGTAGCAAGGAACGTCATGTTGTCTCATCCTCAGTGTTCTCTAAACTTCACTGGTCACATCCTAAATACTCCCGTTGAACCACTTGTCTTAACTTGACAACAGACTTTATTTCATGAAGGGATGACTCATGTCAATTGATAGAAACCCTGGTTTAAGTTCTTAGCTCGTAGATACAGTTCAGTAAGACATAGCTGTAAACTTTAGTGGACTAATGTAGTATCAGAAATTTGAATCTAGATCAGTTAGCATCACAGTTAAAGACATCATAGGTCAGCATATTGAGGGTGGACTACACTGTCGTGGGGTTCGGACAGTTATATAACTGTTAAGGGAACTCAAGAGATGAGGTTCTTGTACATACAAGCCTTGGTGGCAAACAGTAACATGAAGTACCTATAGTGTCATTATAATGTTGATTTCATTGGAAAAGATGGATTGTTTAACAATTTAGTGCATACCTTTCCCCACCTATATACCACTAGATTGTAGATTGAACAAAAATGAACTGAAATGAAACCTCACAATTAGATAAACTTATTATTAGGAAAATTAGGTTATTTTGAAAAGTACCAGCTAGGCTACTGCAAATTTTATACATGCTAGATTCTCATGGTGTTTCGAAAATTGTAGCTGCTTGTTTAACTTTAGTTACTGTCCGAATAGAAACAAGGCAATTTTTAAGATTAGAGTTTCCAGTGCAACCAACTAACTGATGCACCAGTTGCTGAAAAAGTGAACCACAACAGCATACAGAAGGGTGATTTATTTCCATGAAAACAGAAATTTAAATTAGTATTGGTCCTATGAAACATCAAAACACATATAACCAAGACGATCTTTTACATAACTTAGTTAACCTATTGCTTGGATTAGATCATACAGGGAAACCTCTGAATTCAGTGGTCATTAAAACTAGTTGTTTGGTTTCTATATATTTTTTAGTTTTCAGTATAATTCGTTTCAGCAACGATTATTATTTGATGCAAGTGTCAAAAGCTAACAACGAAAGAAATGAATAGTTAAGGACATAGCATTTTGAAATAACGCATAATTGTGTCAGTTTGGATCACATAGAATATAACAACTCCATGATTGTATAGAATTCAGTACGGAAATTCGACCTAACAAACCGTGATTGCGGTCCCAAGTAGTAGATGATTATCTGAACTGAAACATTGTCACCTTAATTGTTTCTACAGGAAACAATAAAGTGAAGCGAATTAAAATACTACTCTATTAGATTTCTTAGTTTCCATGTTACGCACCCATAAAGTCACCTGGCCTGGCAATAAAAGTCCTACGTTAGGCAACCAAACAACAGAAGCATAACAAAATTCGCTTGATCATAGGTTAATGGAAGTGCTAGTCTCTTCAGTTCTTACACAACTTATCATGGAACCAATCCCATATGATTGTCAGCATGCTCAAACAGTTCCAGATTTAGTATTACTTCACACTAATGGTTTTAGGCTTCATCTGACACCTTGCATCCCTCAGTAAAAGTGATCATGCTGTGATTATTTTCAGATTCACAGCATTCGTCTTCTGCTAGGTTGCTAAGCCAGACAGACCCAATACATGGCATGACAACTGCTAAGTTGACAATCTTTCTGGACGATTTGACAGTCCATACACATAACCTAGTTGAGGCTGCATGACGTTCCTCAAAACATATACAAAAAAGAGTTATTCTAACGTTCACTCCATAAACTGTCCGTAGGCGACAAAAACACTGTACTACATGGATAAATTGCGAAGTCTGAAAATAACTGAAAAAAAATGAGAGGTGTTGGAGTCATGTCACAAATCTTGGTTGTCTAAAGGTGAATCAGGATTAAAAATATTATCATTATTATTAGCACTATTCGTCCTTTTGCGTTCTAGTGGGACATAGGGCTTCAGTATCACATCTCCATTTCACTCTGTTCTCTGTAGTATTTTAAACCTAGCTCAACGACTACCCACAAGCTTTCATTTCCTCCCCACACCATCTCCTCCAGATGACCCTCAGAACCCCAACTCGTCGTTTGCCATTTGCATTCCACTCGAGGGACTAACCTGGCCTGAATCGTTATGTCCCCGAACAGTCTTCTCAATATTTATCTAATCCAATCCAATCTGATCTAATCCATCTCCACTTTCTTCTGCATATCTGTTGGGCGATGGGTTCTTGCTTCATTGGTTCGTTGCCAGCCAGAGTGAGTTCCCTGTTGCTTACTCTTATTATTCTGGCCATCTGATCCGATCTTCAGTGTCAGTGTCAGTGTCTGTCGAGTGAGCGTAGACGACAGCTGATGATGTGATGTAGTATGTGTGTAGTTTGTTGGAAATGCTTTTCGTGACGCGCCGTCAAGTCTGTCAACCATCAGATGGAGGTACTGACTTACTTGACTGAATTAGTGTTGAGAATTGGGATGTTGTTCCCGTTTTATGCTGAGTGCAGTGCAGAGCAATGCAGTGCAGTGAGGTGGAGTAGATCTCCACACTGATTTGAGATTAATCAAGAGCTGTCTTGCTGTCTTTCTGATCCGGCAGCTTTGTAGTTCTCACAAGTGCCTGTGTCGCCCGTAGTTGGAACGATGCTGGCTGGTCAGGTAGGTAGGTAGGTAGGTAGGTAGGTGAAGGAGACAAGCTTAGTTACATTACTCCCGTTGATGGCGATTGATGCTTGTTGTTGTTGGTTAGGCATATTCATCATCTCTGTCTTCTCTATGTTCATCTGGAGGAAGTCCCATCTCCGCTGCCTCACCACTTCTGTCAGCTTGGTAATTTTCGCTTGTAGATCTTCGAGTTTGTGCGACAAGACATTAGACATACACAAATCATCATCGGCGGCGAAATCCAAATCTTCTTCTGGAGTCTTTTCATCGATCCAACTTATGCGCATTACAAATAAGCCCGAAATAAATGGATCTGTGCTATTCACCAGTTCCTTATATGCTTTGAAACTAGTCTCATTCAGGTTGCAGTGCATATCAAAAAGGATGGCTTTCTTATAGGAACCACAGGGATAAAACGTATCGTGGTATCACTACCCTTATCGAAGTAATAGAAAGTAACCAGTTAATTGAAGACGACAAAGAAAAAACAGGAACTATGCTTGGATATTTTGCCCAGGTTTTTACATTGTTACCTTCAATGCATACGAGTTCAGTAGCTGAAGCCTTGACATCCAACATAATAAACTTTGAGAAGATCAGTCTGAATGATGTATTTAGGACATTAATTACTCTGAATATCGAAAAATGTACGGGACTGAATGAATTCTACCCATGGCTTCTCAAACACTTTGTACCTGCGTCGGTGGACCATTGAATTTTATAATAAAAATGTCCCTCAGTGAAGTCACAATGTCATATGACTGGAAGGACTCCATAATTTCACCTTTACATATGACAGGCTCTAGATAATTCTCACGGAATTACAAACGAATAAGCTTGACTAATGCAGTAGAAAAAATCTTCGAAAGAGTAGCCAAGTAAGTCATTATGATCCACCTACAAAGAAATATTCCGTTGTCCTGTTTGCAACGTCATATTCGCAGAAGCTTATTTTGCTTCAAAAAATACCTTCAGTCATAAAAAGTTAGCTACGGTGCAAGGATAATTTGATACATAGAGATATCATTTTCATAACGTCGCCTAGTTTACTAGACCACTAGCTTACCATCAGGTCCCAAGCCCGGATAAACAGGAAAGGTTGATATATAGCTAGCAACCCTACCACGGAAAACTAATTCACTCGCTAAACAAACTTCAAAGCATGCAAAAAAATATTAAAAAGAAAAACAAACCTAATCCTCACTGAAATCAGGGAGACGAAATGACGTCGGTTGGTGAAAGCCTCCGGGAAGCCAGATGGCCGATGTATCTCATCTTCTCTCCGTTAAAGCAAAAGTAAACATAGGCACATAAAATGTCCACACCATGTTTCAACATGGCTGCCTGGCAAGGCTGCCCACATTCCAGAAGAGATGAAAAGTCATTGCATAGAAGTGCTAGGAATCACAGAGGAATCTGCAGATGGAATACAAGTGGACTCAACAAACTGTCAACTACAGAGTCAATAATCTACTCCCACATTCTCACACCAAAACGACAAACACCTGCACAGCACACTGAGTTCTCGAGTGGCTATCATGATGTCACCAACACCATCAAAGACTCTCTCTCATTCAGGGGAGCCAATCCCCTCCAACATCAGGATCACGATCATGACAACAAGACTCAACTCAAAAGGAAGGAAAGTCACAATCATACAATGCTACACTACTCTACACTACACTACACTATACACCGACAAATAATCCAAATCATCAAGAGAACAAGGAGGAATTCTACACACAACTACAATCAGTACTCAACAACACAACACACCACACCACACCACACCACACCACACCACACCACACCACACCACACCACACCACACCACACCACACCACACCACACCACACCACACCAGGTGGCAACATCAACATTCATTCTAATCCATGGGGTGACATGAATGCCAAACTGTGAGAGGACAACACACACGAAGACAACTCATCATGGGTAGAGAAGCACTCGGGGAAATGATGAACGAGAATGGGGAACTCTCTCTGCAGACTTCTGCACACTCAACGATTTGGTCATTGGAGGCAGGCACTGTGTTCAACCACAAGGATATTCACAAAGCGAGCGACATGGATTCGATTTCACCAGACACCAGGACACACTACACTAAAAATCAGGTCGACTTCATCTCAGTGTGAAGAAAGTGGAGATGGAGACGCAGCAGCCTACTGGACACAACATCAGATGAAGAATGGGGGGCAGATTTAGGTGGTTCACACCACTCACTATCTAGTCCAAGGAACCTACCTTCAAAATCAAGTTGAAAGCATTCAATTCAAGGAGGTTGGTGATGATAGACCACACTTCAAGTTTAAGTTCAACACCCAGAACAGGGGCTGCATTGAAGGATGAAACTACGAAGGATATCTTCACATCAGCCAGTCATCAGGACAACATGGGAGACATTGAGCATCATCCTCGAGGAAACCTGTGTGGAAGAACATTGGAACTCTTTGAAAGCTATGTGGAAAGAAACCTGCATAACCGTCTTAGGACGAAAGAAGAAAGAAGACAAGACAAGGAATGCCTCTTCACGGATACATGGAAGCTGATAGAGAAGCGAGTGGAAGATGGTGATAGTGACGACTAGATATATGCCAAGCATGTATCAGTCATCTCATTTGATGGGAGTTTACAATTTTACAGCCAAATTATGCTCCTCTACCTAGTAGTTTGTGTGTAACATCCTTTTCACCTTTTTACTGATAAGATGTTAGTAGGACAGAGAATACCCTTGTGAAACACACTAGGTGCTTAGTATGTAGTTAAATATTTTTTACCTCAAAAGTAGAATAAGGCAGTGAAAGTTAATCAAACCTTTTGCCCCTGTGCCGTAATTTCATTGGCTAAAATTTCCTTTAGACTGCTGCAAATTTCCAGATAAGGGAATGGCAATATATTCGACCACTTCACTCATTTTTGTCAGAGAGTTTATCGATGCAAATTGATCCTGAGTCAGTAGTTAGTATGTTGGAGGTGAGGAATAAATTGGAAGCATTCTTATACTATCCCTGAAAGTGTTTATAAGACGCTGTTTATTTTCCCTTTTCCTGACAGAGCTATAACATTCAAGTCGACTAGGAATTATTTGGTGAAGAGATGGCTAACTGAAAGAATCAACATAGAACCTTTAACACAGGAGCTTCGCCTCAAGTTGCCACACTTTACAGTAGTACTCAAAGAAGGAAAGTGATATCAAAGAAAACAAAGTAGTATGAGAAAAGCAACAATCTGAGGACTAAGGTTAGGGTGAATATTCAAACTTTAGAAGGCATGAATGAGTGAATACATCTGCACCACTGTGACCGGTTTTCGGCCTTGTCAGAAAGAGTCCTCAACCACTGATTACCTTCATCTTTAGAACCCCTAACTGGTTGTCAGTATCGCCCCACACGACTCAGGTCAATAACCAGAGACTTCATCGACTGATGCCACATATTACTCTGGCCGCCTTGAACCCCCTTCCAACCTAATCTAACTTCCCTAGCATGACACGTAGAGGTAGGCTATGGCTCGGCATGCGCAACACATGTCCAAGCCACCTTAGCTGACTAACTTTCAAAGCCCCATCAGTCAACTTGGCTGTCTTGCCTAGTGCCCTTCGCCTGACCTCAGCACTTCTCATATAGTGATTCCACCAAACGCGATCAATACTACTCAGAAACCTGTGATCAAAAACCTGTAACTGCTTCATATCTCTTACTTTCAACGGTATGTCTCATAGTTGTACAACAGGACATACAAACTCCTGAGCAGTGTACTCTTCTTTTGATAGATAGTCGAGTATCTCACTAGTCAGTGCCACAGGTGATGCAAGTTGGCCAATGCCAGACGGGTCTTCTGTATGCGAGCTGAGATTTTATCAGCAGCCAGCTCGTTCGAGCTGATGTGACTCGCCAAGTAAGTGAAGTAGTCGGCACTTTCCACCACTTTACTTCCTATCATTAAACTAGGAGTGGTCGCAAACCAGTCCTGCAGCATCATCTTACATTTGACAGGATTGAAACGCATGCCAAACATACTCAAACTTCTGCTCAATGCGTTTATGAGACCTCGTATTTTATAAGCATATTTAACCAGCAGAAGAATATCGTCTTCATAATCTAAGTCAACCAGTTGACCTCTAGGGAGTAGATCAACCCCTCTGAAGTCAGATGTACCTAAAGTTATGCTCATTAGTACGTATATGACAAACTTAAGCAAGAACGGTGACAGGAAACATCCCTAGCGGACACAACTATTTATCGTCAGTTATGATCAGTCCAAGTAACGAGCTTCGATAAGCATTATATACTAACTCGGTACTCCCTTCACGGTCAGACATTGCCAAAAGACCTCACGGCCGGCTGAGTCCAATCCCCCTCTACCCCCGCCTTCAGGTCAAGAAATATGGCAAGTGTTGGGCACTGGCAGGTAGGTATGCCTGTCAAACTATTTATCTCATTTTGTCACAATAAGTCCTCAATCCTTTCTTATGGCAATGTGGTCTGTGTCTGTCGTTGGTTTGAATCCGACGGAGGCCATGTGAGACAGCATCTCTCTTCGTGCCCAAATTTAGTGCTGGCGAGAAACAAGTGGTTGACAGGAGATTGCAAGAGACTATCATCGTTGTCGATTCATTGGTATGGGATTACATAGATATCCCTAAGATAACTTTCCGATTGTCTCAGGTTCCCTACTTAGCGTTGAAATCATCCGCTATCACGACTGCATCTGAATGTTTAACCTTCTGTAGCAAAATTAACAGCTTCTCACAGAACCCACCCTTTGCATCATACAAACTACAGTCGGTGGATGCGTAGGCGAAGATTACGAATAGGCATCGCCTAGTCTCACGATTCTTCCTATTCCTTAAAGATCCATTAAGTTAAACAGCACATAGACGGCTGTTGACTGGTATCCATTTGAGAAGCGCATTTTCTGCTTTACAACTCAGTGCTATGCCTACACTAGACAGTCTACGAGAGCTGGTCGTAGGGTCTCCGGATACTTGTAGGGTGCAGTCTGAAGATTCACTACTGTGGCCAGGTTAAGTCAGTTTAATAACTAGACTCAAATCCTGTTTATATGTCTCAGAGACAACATACACCTATGGCTAGAGATTCCAGAGTTCTGGCGAGCGATGCTTGCTATCTGATTTGGTATGGAGTTCGGACGTTGAAAACTTCTACATGAAATCGATAGCGGGGTCTTGGGAGACTAGAAATGAGGTTAATATGGCTTTGATCGGTGGCAATGTTTGTAGAGTGCGAGGTTGGGTAAGGTGTAAGAAGCCTAATACTAGTATCAAGAGGTGAAGGCAAAGGAGAAGATAGATATGAGGAGGATAGTTTATGCTTGATTGTCTTGTGTACTACTGGAAGGGTGTGGGTGGTTGTCATTTCCTGGCTGCCTACATCATGGAAGGCTATTTCTTTCTAAGGTGCCTGCAAGAAAAAAAGATTTATGTGACTCCGGAACTCACGGGACATCTGACCCCCCCTGTCATACACGGCCTTTTGTGGGATGTTGTTTTTGAAGTTTGGTTGTTCTAATGCCGGATAGAAAGGACCCATACTGCCGTCACCGAACACCCATGTGATACGGTGGAGTGTGTCACTTCGGGGCCGTTCTTTTCTACCTCCCTTCCTATTTAGAAGACATCACCAGCATGGCACTACTGATCACCATCCAAGGGAAACACCTTAGTAGAATAATTTACACTTAAATGATAACTGCCTTTTGTCTAACCACTATCCAGTGGACCTTTCTGGCATGGTAAAACCTCGAAGGAACAAGCATTCCAGCCACTACAGCTCGTTGGATCACTGGCATATACAAGCCTGACCACCATGTCAAAGTGAAAGCTATCAATTTAGTGGTAAACAGACTAAATCATAACCTCGCCTGGTTAACTAGTTTACTAGTTACTAGCCGGTCCTAAGCCCGGGTAAAGAGGGAAGGTTGGGCATAGGGCTAGCAACCCTACCCCGTAAAACAAATCTAACCGCTAAAGAAACTTCAAAGCACAAACAAAATATAAAAAATGAAAACAAACTTATACCCCGCTGGAATCGGAGAGGCGAAATGACGCCAGTTGGTGAAAGCCTTCGGGAAGCCAATTGGCCGATGTGTCTTCTCTCGATGAAAGCGAAAGTAAACGTGGGGACATGGAATGTCCGCACGATGTTTGAACCCAGTAAGGCAGCCCAGATTGCAAAGGAGATGAGAAGGTATAACATCGAAGTGCTTGGGATTTGCGAAAGCAGATGGAATGGGAGTGGACTCTCCAAACTGTCAACTGGAGAATCAATAATCTACTCCGGTCACCCAGACGCCAACCACGAGCACACTGAGGGAGTGGCTATCATGATGTCCTCAAGAGCATCGAAGGCTCTCATGCAGTGGGAACCAATCTCCTCCAGGATCATGACAGCAAGATTCAACTCAAAAGGAAGAAAGGTCACAATCATACAATGTTATGCACCTACAAATAATGCAGAGCAAGAGAAAAAGGAGGATTTCTACAGACAACTTCAATCAACACTGGACAAGACGTCAGTTGGCGATATCAAAATTCTAATGGGCGACATGAATGCCAAACTGGGAGGGGACAATACGGGAAGAGAACTAACCATGGGTCGAGAGGCGCTAGGTGAAATGAATGAGAATGGAGAATTGTTTGCAGAATTCTGTGCATTCAACGATTTGGTGATTGGAGGCAGTGTGTTCAGGCACAAGGATATCCACAAAGCGACATGGACTTCACCAGATGGACACACTAAAAATCAAATCGACTTTATCTCAATCTCAAGAAAATGGAGACGCAGTCTACTTAACACAAGGTCAAGAAGAGGAGCAGATGTAGGTTCAGACCACTATCTAGTGCAAGGAACCTTCCAAATCAAGTTAAAAGCCTTCAAGGAAGCTGGTGATAGACCTCAATTCAAGTACAACACTCGGAAACTGAAGGATGAAACTACAAAGGAGATCTTCAAAGCAGCCATCAAGACAAAATGGGAGACGTCGAGGGACATCCCTGAAGAAACCTGTGTGGAAGAACACTGGAAGTCTTTGAAAGCTGTGTGGAAAGAAACCTGCACAGCCGTATTAGGAAGGAAGAAGAAAGAAGACAAGGAATGGATCTCGACGGATACCTGGAAGCTGATAGAGGAGAGGAGGATGGTGAAGCAGAAGATAAACCAGTGCAAGGATGCTCAACGACAAGAGGAACTGAGCACAATGTATAAAACACTGGATAAAGAAGTGAAGAAGAGTGCACGCAAAGACAAAAGACACTTCTACGAAACACTGGCAAGTGAAGCAGAACAGGCTGCAGGTAAGAGAGACCTGACGACATTGTATCAAATAACCAGGTTGCTATCAGGGAAGAGACCAACACAGATGAAACCAATAAAAGATGAAGAAGGAAATTTAATTACAAAAGAAGAGAAACAGAGGAAACGATGGGCCGACCACTTCAAGAAGCTCTTGAATCGACCACCACCTGCACTTCGTCCAGAAATACCACCTGCAGCCGCTGAATTACAAGTGAACATAAATCCCCCAACGAAAATGGAAGTCCTGAACGCCATAAAGCTACTGAAAGGTGGGAAAGCAGCAGGACCAGATGGAATACCGCCAGAAGCACTGAGAACAGATGCAGAGACAACAGCGGCCATGCTCACACCACTATTGCAGAAGGTGTGGAAGGAAGAGAAGGTACCTGACGATTGGAAGAAGGGTTACCTTGTCAAACTGCCGAAGAAGGGAGACCTCAGTGCTTGCAAGAACTGGCGCGGAATCACTCTCCTGTCCACCCCAAGTAAAATATTAAGCCGCATCATCCTGGAGAGGCTTAAAGACGCACTGGATTCAAAACTGCGACCGGAACAGGCAGGCTTCAGGAAGTACAAATCATGTGCTGACCAAATTGCAACGCTTCGTATCATCATAGAACAGAGCGTAGAATGGCAATCAGCTCTATACCTCAACTTCATCGACTTTGAGAAGGCCTTTGACAGCGTCGACCGAGAAGTAATTTGGAAACTGCTTCAATACTACGGAGTACCGCAAACCTTTATCCGCCTCATTCAACAACTATATGAAGATGCCACATGCCAAGTAATCCACAATGGGAAGCTCAGTGATGCCTAGGAAGCACTGTTTCAACTACAGGCGGGACGGACGAGGACGTCAAAGTCAGAATCGGAAAAGCAAGACAGGCGTTCATTAGCCTGAAACCAGTGTGGAGATCTTCTGCACTCAGCATGCGGAACAAGATACGGATTTTCAACACCAACGTCAAGTCAGTGCTCTTGTATGGCTCAGAGACTTGGCGCGTCACGAAAGGTATTTCCAATAAACTACAGACATTCATCAACAACTGCTTACGCTCGTTGCTGAAGATCAGATGGCCAGAAAAAATAAGCAACAAGGAACTCTGGGAACGAAGCAACCAAGAACCTATCACGCAACAAATATGCAGGAAGAAGTGGAGATGGATTGGGCATGCACTGAGAAGGCCGACTGAGGACATCACGCGTCAGGCCCTCGAGTGGAATCCCTATGGGAAGCGACGAGTTGGACGTCCGAGGGTGACATGGAGGAGGTCATGCGAGGAGGAAATGAGAGCTTGTGGGCTGTCGTGGAACCAGGTTCAAAAGATCTCAGAGAACAGAGGTCACTGGAGGCGTGCTACTGAAGCCCTATGTTCCACTCGGAACCCAAGGGACTAATAATAATAATAATAGACTAAATCATATGGAATAAAAGTGGGAAAGCATAACTCCCATAAGAATTTCCGTTATATATCAGTCAGAATGAAGTGATCGAACATCGCTGACAGACATCTGTTAGCACAACCACCTCGCTGTAAGTCACCTTTAAGCCGTGACATGAGCGACAGCGTTTCCTTGGATAGCTTTCAGTAAGATTACATGCTACTCAGAGACCTCATTTGCATCACATACCGCAATACAAATTTCTCACTGATGAAATCAAATGTTGATTTCCTGTCAAGTACTAGAGTTTGGAGCCAGCTAGTATTTTTGTTATTCGGAACGTGGCAGGAACAATTATTCGACCGACGCATACACAAACAAGTCTGAAAACAATCTTTCAGATTTACTTTTTCTGTTTCACACAGTTATAGATTGCAAGATCATCAAAACTATCTTGGTTAGACTATCGGTATCGAAATAAAACATCTCGTTGCTTAATGATTGGTATCTTGCTCATTAAAAAATTCAATCTCACTTCAACTAAAGACCTAAACCTAGTTATAAATTAATGTCGTTATATGATGAAAAATATACTTGATAAGAAGGACCACAGGAATTCATTGTCGAATAGTTAGTTACCGATCTTTTATTAAAACCTCTTCATCTCCCTTTTTCTCTGGTACTTTCAAAGCCAGCCAGTTTTTTAGTATTTAGATTCTCCTGAAACAAACTCCGAACTCGATTTTTCGTGAACCATTCATTGGAGTAACAATGGTGAACAAACGGTCCAGGATAAGAGGATTAGGTCCCTTTTTAAGTTGCAAACTTGCATCGAATAACTCCCCTAGGTTTCACGCGTCCAAATAACGCCAAGAATAAAGTTAAAATAAGGCAGAAGAACCTTGATACATATAAGTTATGGTACTATCATACACCTCTATCTTTTTTACATGGTTAGCATTCATACCATTCTAGGCATCTACTGTTGAATACTTTGTATGAAATGATATAAAAATTGTCTTGATCATCGTATTACTCATTTCGTTCACTGACACTTCCTCCAGGTCCCCTTAATACTGAACCTTCTTTGTTGAATTCCTCTTTTTTTCTAATGTTGCAGTGATGCATTATGACTTGAACTGATGCACTACTATATATAGTTATTGGCTGTCCCGTTCCTGTATGTCTAGTATACTTTCCTGTTTCTACTGTTTATCCTCTTAAATCAGCTTTTCTCCTTGGTAATTTTTATATATATTTCTGCAAAAGAATGTAACGACTAAAAAGGCTTTCGTTTGCATCAGATCCTAACTAGACAATTTTTAACCTAAGTCTATTATTCCTGGACGCTGTCGATGACTGCTAGCCTCTATTCTCTTCTTGGTTTGCTCCCATGTGAGGCCCACTGTCTAAGCTGTTATTTATTTCAAGCTCGTTTGTAAAACTTGTAAATGACATTTTAGAAAAAACTATACTTCTACTTCCCTCAACCCGTTGAACCACAACATTACTTTTAAAGTGGTTGCATTGTGAATGTTCACCTTGATACTGGTACAAGGTATGATATCTGATCACCCGTTAAAATTATCCATTTATATCGGGGGCGCCTTCTTCTTTCCTTTACTTCGTACGTGATTCTTCAAACATTCCGTTCTTTCGTCCCGTTCAATTCGCACTCATTATTTCTTCACCTTAACTTCTATATTTAAGAGTATACTTCACTTTCAAAATATTTTATTACATAACATCTTTCCTTTAAGTGAATCTAATCATCTATATCCAGTTTCGGGTTCAATAAAAGCTGGTTTCTTCCAAAGATTGCCAAATGCAACTCAAAAATAAGTTTTCTTTTTATACTTCTTGATGATCTTTTCTGCAAAGGTGTTATAAATTAATTTCAAACTGGCGCTCATTATGAACTGACATTAATTGCAGAAACATTGAAAACCTGGAAGTACTGGACAGAGCACCCATAATGTTACAATTCGTTATTTATCATTGTTGATCGGTCTGAAAGGAACTAATAAGTCATTTTTAGCATTAAGCCTCCTACGGAATACCTCAATATACCCAGAAGTTTCACATACTATAATGGGGATGAATGGTGACTAAAAGTGGAATCCGAAACCTGTGTTCTTAGTATCAAAAATTAAATTACCAATTATGTAGAGGTATCTGCATAGGAGTATATATGCCAAGAGCCACCGGTCAATTCAGTGACAAATTAAACTACACCTGTTTCACAGAGAGTGGCTATCTTAACTTCGTAGCCTAATGGATAACTCCTTGGTGTTCAAAGTGGTGCATGTTGGATTTTAATCCCAGTGGGAAGGACAACGCCGAGAAGGGAGGCATCTACCTGACAAAACTTAAATTGAATGAAATGTGTATTCTGGATTTATCACCGGACACTATTCTTTCTTAATAATCATAAATTGTTTAGCATTCATCTTTGATTTTCCACCTCCTACCAGTGTCGTACTGAGTAATAATATATAAAGAAAATCTTTTTTCTATTCTGTATTTTGTAGCCAAGTCTAATATATTTCATCTAAAGAGGGGGGAGGGGGTACTCTCGTGTAATTCAACAGCGAATCAGTGTTACAACTATTGTTACGGAGACAACCCCCATCATCGAAAGAATGCTTGATATTTACCACGCATGACAAATGTGGACGAATTTTTAGTGAAATTTAACCTTTTTTAAAGAAAAGAAAAAACCCATTGTAAACAGAATTTCTTTTCACATGTTCCAACATGTTTTTCCTCAACACGAATATGTAGGTAAATTGCTCATAATGATTGACGGTTTTATTCAACAATCAGTTTTTAAGTTTACACAAGCACATCATCAATGTATATGTGTATACTTATCTATTTGAGTTTCTGTGTCCATGGTTGTACACCTTTCAGTAAGAAATCATTCTCAACTTTAAAAGTGTATTGTACTTCCCAGTATTCTTCATTTTATTTGTGTATTTATTACATGTGATTTTATTCTCTTTTTTAGTGAAAATGAGAAACTTGTTGAGAATACGTTTCATTTTATAGAGAAACCTAATTTTTAATTTGTCGACTTTTTATTTACCTTATCCATAATAATGATGGATGGTGGCTAGCAGTGGAATCTAGGATGCGCTTTTCGTCCTGTTTGGGACTCGTCATCATGATGCACCTGCCTCACGATGAGCGGTGTTATTCCCACTGAGATTCGAACCAGGGACTGATTGCTCCAAATAACAGAGCGTTATCCACTAGGCCATAGAGTCACTATAGCCACTTTTTGTGACAACAAACAACATCATGTAAACTATACCCGTCTCACAAGCAGATATGCCAACAGAGACCTATCGATTAGGTCCAGTCAATGACGGGATAATACATGTAACAGCTTATCCACGTTAGTTTTTAGTTTTTCACAAAGTCCTATTTGTAAGTGTTTATTAACTTTCTTCGTGTAATCACAGCTGTTTTATATCATTAATGAACTACCTTAATCTCATTTAGTCATTACTATATTCCTCAGTGTCTTATTTCTCTTGTTTTGTTCATTTTGACTTATTTTCTTCTGTCCTCTTAGTTTTATTGTACTTTGTACTCCAACTTCTTGAAAGGCTTCCTTATCTACTTAGCTTAGTGTTATTGGTAAAATCGTCACTATCCAATTGATTTACGGCTGCATTAATGTTCAGATTCAGATTTGTAGTTTGATGAGCTTATATTGATTCTTTCCCAGTAGATATCTATGCTTATTCAGTCATCTCTTGAATGAGTCACTTGATGAGGTGGACACCACTTCTTCTGAGAGTCAGTTCCATGAAGTGACCACCGGACTCGAAAATCAGTACTTCACAGAGACGTCGTTCATCCTTCGCTTTCGTACAGTTTAACTATGTGGTCTGAGGTGTTCCAACTAGTACAAAGGAAAAGAGAAAATAAATAAGGTCCGCAGTCATTTCTTAAAATTCTGCATAATGCGATTAGACTGAACAACCAACTGCAGTGAAAAGAAGAGGTTCAGCTTTTGAGGTCGTTCTTCGTAGGTCAAAACTGGTCATCGTACTGACCATACGAGTGACCATTCTCCAAACTCTTTCTAGGAGTTCAGAATCACATTTCAGACAAGAATTTGTCTGTTGGGCACAGGTTTCTAGTTTGGATCTAACTAAGGGTGTGCATGAGGCTATGAAAATATCACTAAAGTTATTAAAAGTTATATGTAATCCTCAAAGTTTTTTGGAACTCCGAACTGCAACCAATAAAAAATCGACTGATTTTTAAATCGTGACTTACAGTGACTGCATGGTCATTGTGGGTCACTATTGAGGGTAGAGGAGTAGAAAAAATATCGTAGGTGTTTCTGTACGCTTGCTGCATGCGCATACTAATGCACTTGGTGGGTTGATAGGCGTAAGATATTCATCTGACCAGGTTAACAAAATGTTTAGGTCTGTGTTGAGCGTTCATTCATCTTCATTATCCAAAGATTCCCAAAAGATTTTACATCATCTGCTTACAAAACTATGGAAGATTACCTCATTATTTGCGATTTCATTTATGTACACTAGAAGTAAGTATGAGACACAGGAATGTATACTGTGACGCCACCCAGTACAGATTTCCAAGAGCAGAATCAGGAACTGATCCTTACAATTTGTATCTTACCAATAAAGAATTCTGTTATCCATACAACAAGTTGTAAGTGACTTTGAAAATTTCGAGTTAAAACAGCAATCCCATATGAGGCAACATTCCGTACAACATAATGAAGTATATGGAAATGAAATCTATCAAAAAATATTATTATTTGTCTTTGGGTTCCTAATGGGACATACGGCTTCAGTATCACATCTCCATTTCACTCTGTTCTCTGTAGTATTTTAAACCTAGCTCAACGACTACCCACAAGCTTTCATTTCCTCCCCACACCATCTCCCCCAGATGACCCTCAGAACCCCAACTCATCGTTTGCCATTTGCATTCCACTCGAAGGACTAACCTGGCCTGAATCGTTATGTCCCCGAACAGTCTTCTCAATATTTATCTAATCCAATCCAATCCGATCTAATCCATCTCCACTTTCTTCTGCATATCTGTTGGGCGATGGGTTCTTGCTTCATTGGTTCGTTGCCAGCCAGAGTGAGTTCCCTGTTGCTTACTCTTATTATTCTGGCCATCTGATCCGATCTTCAGTGTCAGTGTCAGTGTCTGTCGAGTGAGCGTAGACGACAGCTGATGATGTGATGTAGTATGTGTGTAGTTTGTTGGAAATGCTTTTCGTGACGCGCCGTCAAGTCTGTCAACCATCAGATGGAGGTACTGACTTACTTGACTGAATTAGTGTTGAGAATTGGGATGTTGTTCCCGTTTTATGCTGAGTGCAGTGCAGAGCAATGCAGTGCAGTGAGGTGGAGTAGATCTCCACACTGATTTGAGATTAATCAAGAGCTGTCTTGCTGTCTTTCTGATCCGGCAGCTTTGTAGTTCTCACAAGTGCCTGTGTCGCCCGTAGTTGGAACGATGCTGGCTGGTCAGGTAGGTAGGTAGGTAGGTAGGTAGGTGAAGGAGACAAGCTTAGTTACATTACTCCCGTTGATGGCGATTGATGCTTGTTGTTGTTGGTTAGGCATATTCATCATCTCTGTCTTCTCTATGTTCATCTGGAGGAAGTCCCATCTCCGCTGCCTCACCACTTCTGTCAGCTTGGTAATTTTCGCTTGTAGATCTTCGAGTTTGTGCGACAAGACATTAGACATACACAAATCATCATCGGCGGTGAAATCCAAATCTTCTTCTGGAGTCTTTTCATCTGTCCAGTCAGCGTATGCCCCTCTTCTCACAGCTCCTCACAGTTTGCTGCATGATGCAGTCGGGTCGAGTCGAGTCTAGTCGAGTGTAGTTGACGACAATGAGGAAGATGATCGTTGATAGTGGGTGTCAGCCTTGTCTTACTCCGATCTACACTTCACTTCGAAGGCGTCACTGAGCTTGCCACTGTCAATCACTTGGCATGTGTCGTCGTCATCACCTAGCTGTTGACTGAGGTTGATAGAGGTTTGTGGCACTGAAGCCGTAGTGTTGAAGCAGCAGCTGCCTGTTAAATTACTTGTCGGTCGACTCTGTTGAAGACCATTTCCAAATCGATGAGTTTGGGTAAGGTAGAGACTTGACTGGCATTGTATGCTGTGTTCTATGATGATGTGTATCGTAGCGTTGGAGTTTGATCCACACATGATTTGTTCTTCCTGAAGTCAGTCAGTCAGTCAGTTAGTCAGCCTGTTGCTGTCATAATTTTGAGTGCAGAGTGTTGTATAGTCCTCCAGAATGATGCGGGATAATATTTTGCTTGTGGTGGACAGGTGTGGAACATGATTTCGTGGCAGTTCTTGTGAAGATTTGGGTCTCCCTTTTTTGGTAGTTTGAGAAGGTAGGCCTTCTTCCAATCAGTGGGCAGGTGCGTTTCCTTCCTTGCTTGCAAACCTTGTGGAATGGTGGTGTGAGTATGTCCGTTGTTGTCTGTGCGTCTGTTTCCAGTGGTTGTGTTCCATGTGGTTGTGCTGCTTCCCTGGCTTCGATTAACTTTGTGTCATTCATGACTTCCTTTTCTGCTTTTGTTGGAGGGTTTGTGTTCCCTGGTGTTCTGTGAGTGGGTTGTGGTGGTATTTCTTGTGGAGTTGCAGTTGGTTATGGTGGTGGTGTTTGTCAATTGAAGAGTTTTTCGAAGTGGTCAGCATATTGTCTCCTTTGTTTCTCCTCCTTGCTAACTAGGTTTCCTTCACTATCTTTCATTGGTTTCATCTGCGTTGATCTCTTCCCTCGTAGATAGTAACCTGGTTATTTGATATAACGTTGTCAGATCTCTCCTACCTCCTACCAGGAGCTTGTTCTGCCTCACTTGCAAGTGAGTCGTAGAAGTGTCTTTTGTGTTTCCGTCTACTGTTTTTCACTTTTTGTCCAGTGTAGTGTTCAATATGTTGTGCTCAGTTCTTTTGCTTGTTCATCCCTGCACTGCACTGATTCATCTTCTGCTTCACCACCACCCTCTTCCTCTCTCTCCTCTATCAGCTTCCATGTGTCTGTGGAGATCCATTCCTCGTCTTGTCTTGTTTCCTTCCACATCTCTTTGAGAGAGAGAGTTCCAGTGTTCTTCCACACAGGTTTCCTCGAGGATGATGCTCAATGTCTCCCATGTTGTCCTGATGACTGGCTGATGTGAAGATATCCTTCGTAGTTTCATCCTTCAATGCAGCCCCTGTTCTGGGTGTTGAACTTAAACTTGAAGTGTGGTCTATCATCACCAACCTCCTTGAATTGAATGCTTTCAACTTGATTTTGAAGGTAGGTTCCTTGGACTAGATAGTGAGTGGTGTGAACCACCTAAATCTGCCCCCCATTCTTCATCTGATGTTGTGTCCAGTAGGCTGCGTCTCCATCTCCACTTTCTTCACACTGAGATGAAGTCGACCTGATTTTTAGTGTAGTGTGTCCTGGTGTCTGGTGAAATCGAATCCATGTCGCTCGCTTTGTGAATATCCTTGTGGTTGAACACAGTGCCTGCCTCCAATGACCAGATGGTTGAGTGTGCAGAAGTCTGCAGAGAGAGTTCCCCATTCTCGTTCATCATTTCCCCGAGTGCTTCTCTACCCATGATGAGTTGTCTTCGTGTGTGTTGTCCTCTCACAGTTTGGCATTCATGTCAACCCACGGATTAGAATGAATGTTGATGTTGCCACCTGGTGTGGTGTGGTGTGGTGTGGTGTGGTGTGTTGTGTTGTTGAGTACTGATTGTAGTTGTGTGTAGAATTCCTCCTTGTTCTCTTGATGATTTGGATTATTTGTCGGTGTATAGTGTAGTGTAGTGTAGAGTAGTGTAGCATTGTATGATTGTGACTTTCCTTCCTTTTGAGTTGAGTCTTGTTGTCATGATCGTGATCCTGATGTTGGAGGGGATTGGCTCCCCCTGAATGAGAGAGAGTCTTTGATGGTGTTGGTGACATCATGATAGCCACTCGAGAACTCAGTGTGCTGTGCAGGTGTTTGTCGTTTTGGTGTGAGAATGTGGGAGTAGATTATTGACTCTGTAGTTGACAGTTTGTTGAGTCACTTGTATTCCATCTGCAGATTCCTCTGTGATTCCTAGCACTTCTATGCAATGACTTTTCATCTCTTCTGGAATGTGGGCAGCCTTGCCAGGCAGCCATGTTGAAACATGGTGTGGACATTTTATGTGCCTATGTTTACTTTTGCTTTAACGGAGAGAAGATGAGATACATCGGCCATCTGGCTTCCCGGAGGCTTTCACCAACCGACGTCATTTCGTCTCCCTGATTTCAGTGAGGATTAGGTTTGTTTTTCTTTTTAATATTTTTTTGCATGCTTTGAAGTTTGTTTAGCGAGTGAATTAGTTTTCCGTGGTAGGGTTGCTAGCTATATATCAACCTTTCCTGTTTATCCGGGCTTAGGACCAGCTAGTAACTAGTGAACTATTTGACCATGCAGGGTTATAGGACTGTATGGTATTGTCTAAATAGGAAGAGACAGCATTCCAAACCTAACAATCTTCAGCGAAAACTTTTCACTTGTGACTGCAGTAAAGTAAGTATTCTTCATGAGTAAAACACAGTCTGAATCAAATGAGATGTATGTAAAGCAATAAATACCAACAAGAAACATAGAATCTATGATTACCTTTTATTGCCTTCTGAGTGCATAAGTTCTATATGGAGTGGATAGTAAGTTCATTTATGCAGGACTCTTGTTTTAATGTTTGTGAAGGTGGTTTTTTCAGGAAGGATTTAATTGAAATTCAAAATGAATTCCTATACATGTTCATGTAGAAAAATGGAAGGAGTCAACTGGATACCGACCAACGATATTGCATGTTATGTTATTTAGCGAGGTGACAGAATAAACAAACTTTAAAATCTGAGCCAGTGTAGATTTTTAGCTCAAGATGAGAATGATAATTGTTTGATGTTCTCCAAGCTTTGAGATTTACCGTACTATGTTTCGTCACCAGACTAGGCGACTTCATGAGCATTCGCTTCATATGAAAAAACAGTTAAAAAGTTAAAACTGTCACATACTGCAATAAATGTTTCCTCCATGATGATAAACGGCTTCCAGACTTCATTCACTCTTCTGACATTGTAGCTATGATTAACCTAATCATCTTTTACTTCAAATGACCAAATCTTAGTAGAATCAAATATCTTTATTTGGTCTTAAGTATCTCTTCAAATTATACAGTTGTACACTTTTTCTGTCATCTTGAAAGCGTAAATGCGTGGGTGTTAGGATCATACTAAGGAAATTTTCATGACCCTTATTCTAATGACGTACAATACATATCTTATTTATTATAGTTCTAATGACAAGATTGTTTCATTATATTATCTGTCTTCACTATTTATTAATTAAACGTTTTGTATGAAAATAAAAACTCCTGGGTAAATTCACTGTCCAACTTTAATTTACTATTTGTACACTAACTGTCATCTATTCAACTGAGATCATCAACAAGAAGAAAGATATAGTTAAAACGAAGGTAATTAAGTTTCTCTTAATCCTAAATGAATAATATTAATTGAATATTGAGTGCAGTATAAAAATGAAACATACTAATGTTACTGTTGACAGGAAAGCATGCATACATGCCGGTATTTTGGATAGTTCATTCAACTTTCAAAAAACAGAGAAGTACTAACATGATCTTAGATGATGATGATGACGACGACAACCAAGTGTCACATTTGAAAGATTTTATTGAATGTACAAATTAAATTTACGGGAGACAGTTTTCACTTTGAATTGACGTCATTTGAAGAACTATTTATAACCTGAGATTAATGGTAAAGTTCTAATATAGGACATCTCAGTACTGCACACCACTACCACCCCATGAGGGACTAGTTCCAAAACCGTCAAGTCTCATGACGAATACTTTAGCACTCACCGATTTGGTTAGTGAGAAACGACTTCTCTACTCTTTTCAGTTCATGGATTAGTATAAATATTGGTGGTACACACTTCTCAGGAGTCCCAAACTACCAAAAAACAAGTCTTCATTACTCTCAGGTTTTAAAAGTTTCACCAACCAATGGCAATCCATTATATAAACTGTTATGACATCACTCAGTCTCCATGACCTACAGGAAACAAACATCATTTTTATGAACACAGGAAAATAAAAGGTGATAAAATGGATTTAAGAAGCCATTCTTGTTCATTTTAAAACTTATTATAACTGTGAGAATGACAGTAGTAGTAAGAGTAAACAATATTCACTTAGCAACTGGTAACCAGTGACCTACTGTATACTTTCAGACAGTTGTACACGTCAAATGAATTAGTATTCTAGTTGATTTTACTCTCTCACTTGTTGGTTATCATCAACAAATATAATGAAACTCTTTCTGCATCAAATTTTTTCAGAACCAGCTTACTTATAACGTCCAAATCCACCTTCAGCTAATCACTTAGATGAAAGAAAAGAACCAAATTCATCATTTGACTATTCATATTATAACTAAAAATATGAAAATAGCTTTGCTTATTTTAACTCCGAAATCGTCTGTATAAATTAGAAGCGTCAAACTTAAATTCTAAAAATACAGATTACGTCGAAAATCACACTGTAAAGTTTCTTGAATATATCTGTACCTACAAATACTAGTCTGTATATCTTCGACTCCCTCAGGAAATGAGGAAATCACAGTCTGGGTAACAAGGTGGCCTTACTCCCATATCTACCTCATTTGTCAAGGACACATAAGTGGATGAATAGCTTGGGAAACGTCAAACATTTCTCATACTAGTGATAATACAACAAAGAACTCAATTGACGAAGTTAGTAAACCCACTCAGCTGGTAGTGTCTACTTTATATTTCAAATATTTGCCCCATTTCTTTGACCTAAACGTCGTCTGACAACGGCAGGTAGCTTTTATCTCAGTTTATCACAAAATATGGGCTGTGGAATAGGGCATAAACAATTTTGTTTCCAATATCAATGAGATGATTCAAATAAGGCTTACATTGCATAAATGATATCATACAGAGCTCAACTAGTCACATAAGAAGTATTAGTTTCTCAATTATTGTACATAGAGTTTGCTTAGTAACCAAATGGTAATGTTTACTGAACCATTCAATGCTAAAAATACTAGAAATGTACAGTTTACACATTTCCGTGTAAAACTTTTTTCCTGGACCGTTTTAGCATACGGGTGCTTTTTGTTTGGAAGAAATACAAATACGACGCCATCACATAATATGAGGTCAAAAATCTGTCACCTAAATAAACTGAAACATCTTTCATTTATATAAAAATACGGGGTGAAAAACACTAATGATATCGATACTGTTCTATGCCTCAAAATCATGGTTAACGTTGACAAGAGTCAAAATATACTGAAAGTTGTGCAGTAACATGTAGCAGTGTCACTTAGAGGACAGGACTTGCATAGAATACGTAGTGATGCAGATGGCAATATCAAGAAATACGCAAACTGGCCTCCTGAATTCTTTTGCTAACGAACTACAGGAATTGTATGCTGTACTGTCATTCTCGTCACAAATAACTATGGTTTGGGTAATAAATGTTTAATATTGAATATTAGACAAAAGCTTCTGGTCAATTGAAATGCATTAATCAGTTCCAAATAATTTCAAAAGAAAACAATGATTTTGAAAAGGCATTAAGTAAAATCCCTTTTTCTTTCTTCTAGTGTAAATCTGATATCATGTGCATGACTACAAATGTTAATGGAAGCTAAAAAGATAACCTTCAGAATCCGCTTCATTGATTGTTTTGAGTAGGTTAGAAGAACGTTTATTGCAAAGCCAAACGTGCACAAAAATACTCAGTTATTTCAACACTAACCGGTTGTCTTGACAATCTCAAAGTATTGCAGAAGACTGGTATCACTGGCTTTTCCCAGTTTATTAAACCAGACAAAAAAGATTCGTGTAGTTTTCTGAAGACTTTTAAGAAATCTGACTGCTTTCGAATATTTCTGTGGCCTTTGGCTTATGAGAGAATCTCAAGAGTATCATTGAGCAACCTAACACTTACCCTCTAAAGACTGGACTACTGATATCCGAATGTGGTGAGATTCAAATGTACCTCCTGAACATAAAATTCGCTGCGATCTGTCCCACAACGCGGCTATATGATGGCGTTAAACTATTCCTGAGTGGCTTTCTCTTCTAGGGCCTAACAACATAGCTAATTTTTTTCCCATTAAAATATGTAATGACAGAATAAAGGAAATACCATGTTCTTGGTTTGAATTTTTATTATCTGTATATGAAGCTGTTCCTCTCCACCCCCATCCTTTATTAACAGGGCTTGCTTAAATGTGCTTAAAATCTTTCCCGCTCGATTACCCGTACATTACGTGTTATCATGTTCAAACAATTTTGCCAACAGTTTCACTTACTAGCTAGTTTTAGAATTATCATTAATTCCTTGTTTGAAGAAAATTTAGATGGCAGTATCTTGTAAAAATTAATGGAACGAAGATGTAAACAATAAATTATTAGACGACGTATTATTTGAGTTTTGCTAATGGTTAAATTTTTTACTGCATCACCTTTATTTGAATATAGGTACTCCAAACATCACTTAGTAAATTATTCTGCACCACTGTGTACAATATCAAATAAAAATATCTGTCAACTTTAAACCAAGATAATGCTCATGTTCTCCTCTTACATATTTGAGAAGTTACCTTCCTATTCTCTAAGACAAATATTTTTTGTGATTTCACTCCACCATCATAAGCATTTTATTTGAATATAAAGTTTAATGACAAAATTTTATAGTACTTTTTCGGAAGTAAGTAGTCTGACGATGAACTGAAATAATACTCGGAATATCGGACTGTCCAGTGCTCCCAGGTTTCCTTTGTTCCTCCAACTGATGTCAGTCTTCGATGAATAAACACCTTGAAAAAGTTATCCGCTAGGTGTGTATTCATTATCCAGTCAACTCAAACTTCTGGAAAAAAGTTATTCTTTTTCCTCCCGAAGTAAGGCACTAACATATCCTAGTCGTCGATCAGTACAAAGAACCCTTTTTGAAGATAGAATTTTGAGAACTGATACTAATCCGAAACTCACATCAGCTAACAATGAATGTAGAAAAGTTACTATTGATATGACCAGTGCACTCGACAACTTATGCAGTGTTCTCAGAGAGAAAATGGTATTCAAAGGCCTCAGATACACTTTGTCAAAGAGCATTGAGGAACACACCTTAGATTTATGGCTTCCTATCGACTAGTTTCAATGACCCGACTTGTCCAAGTAACCACAGATCATTCATCATGCAAGATCAACCAAATTTTCCACAACCACTTACTTCATATTTAAACCCTGACAGAAATTAAATCAATGGTTTTGTGTTGGAAAAAACTATCGAATTGTTTACCTCCAGTGACACTGAATTTAAGTACTGATTTGTATTACTGAAAAAAGATGCCAAAATGGCAAGAAAAATTTCTTCATTGGGTTGCTTCTTTTTCCTTTTTGTAGTAGAATGAGGTGCAAGACCACCCGACCTAGTCTTAGAGTTGCATTCTTGCCCTGATCGATGACCTGCTACCACCGTCGAGCACTAGAGACTACATTGGTCACGATCCAGTGATCGATTTGCACACAGAAAATACAAACGTTACTTATATGAGATCATATGGTGTATTTTTAGTTGATTGACTGTCACTTTTTAGCTAAAAGAGGTAGTAGTAATTAAGGAGCCGAAATCAGGCTATCAAGCACAGCAGAGATATCATTTCTTTAGTCCGCCTTCAATTTGCACACAGTAAGTCACTAGAATAAAAACAGCACACATTCTCTTCCTTCATATCCTTTTCATAACAGTTAGATCTGAGACAGAAAAGAAGAACCATCTCATGCCTCGAAAATGTTGAGACTTGAAAGTTTAGATTGGCTGGTTAGCATGTGAATTTTGACAGAAATTTTATAAGCTGATTTCACACTTTCCACATACACACACACTTTCCACAAATAGTGTGATAAGAAGAAATTAAAATGCCCAAACTCTTTACCGTGTTTATTTCAGCTTCATGATTACTCTGCCGCGATCCAATGACCTCTCAGAATATATCCCGCCGATGTTTTCATTGCTAATAATGCTAAAATGTGAAGTATTCTACTGTCTATAACTAAACCACTTTATTATTTAGTCTGAGAACCAACCGCGTTCAAACCAAGTTACTTGAATTTTACTGTCAGTGAATTATGGGTAGACGTATTCACTAGAGGAATTCAGCAGCATTTACGGCAAATTAACAATGATTATTTCAACGGCACACAGAGCAAAATGAGTGAACATTCCATTAGTAGATTTTCAGCTTCCTCATGCCATTCAGAATAACTCAGCATTAGATAAATAGTACAAGTTGGACTTGTTCCTAAAAGTACAAATACAAACCACTTGTACGGTACTCTCATAACTGCAAAGTCCTCTCGATAAACTTAGGCATTGGTCAAAGTGGTACGAAATCATGATGACCATTTATTTACATCACATGCATTAAGAAATGAAGTATTATCCTATTACAGTACTTATCTATATCTAACTCAAGTTTACTGCCTAGTTTGGGACTGCAAGTGGTAGGAAGACGTCAATAAATATTGGCTTGTTTTGTACGACAACCTTTTACTTCAGCGAGGGGATTTTCTTCTGTGAAAAGCATTTTGAAAATAAGTTATAGTCGGAAGACTTCATATTGTGTCTGAATAAGTCTTCAGAAGTATTTCCCACCTGATCATTAACGAAATAGGACATCTCTCTCACCAACTTGAGGTGTTGGTCATCTCAGCAAATATATCACATACATTGTTCCATCCAATAACTATATCCACACTGGTAATATGTCCTAGATTCTTGTGATACAGATTTATACTACTTAAAAGTAGCCAGTAACATAATTAGCCTACACAAAATTCTATCGTTAAAGACTATTGATTTAACATATTTAGATGTATTGGGGTTTAACGTAAGTTATAGTTACATCTAACTTTAAGTGGTGGGTAAAAATATACGATTTCACAGAAATTAAGATAGAATTAAAATGGAACAGTTTATTTGATGGTCAGGAATGAACAACTATCACTTAACACCTTATGGATAATCGATTTTCAGCAACTTTATTTGGAAAATCAATTCAAACACTGAAAAGCAGTTGCATAAGGAATAAAAATATGGTACGTTGATTGTTAGATCACAAAAATCCTGCTGTCATATTAAGTCTGTCACTTCACTACATATTCTTTAAACGCCTTTAAACCATATCCAGTTAGCTTACGTTCGGTTCACTCGTTTCATTGAAGTCTTCTTGATCCTTTTCATTCAAACACTGGTCAAATGAAAAAAATTAGTTTCAACTATCAATCAATCTGCATGTCTTGTCCTGTACAACCAACACACAACCGGCTAAGTATGAGTAGTCGTACGGATGTCTTCATAGTAAAACAGCAACAAACATTTCATGTTTATTAGATTTAACGTCAATATTTAATAGATACAGAACTTGGAATAGAATTTTGATTGAAGCAACTGATCAGCTTTTCAAATACAAATACATTTCTTGTAACTTGGATGGTTTATCAAGAAGTCATTGGTTTGAATTTGCTTTTCATGACGTACTGAAAACAGAAAGTACAGGATAGCTGTTTCATCCTAGTCAGAAACTTCTAAGTAATCCATATGACTTATTCATATAGCTCTTTCGTTTCAACATTTCTCAGGTTCTGTAACAAAGAATGTTTTGTTTCAAGTTATCAATGTTATCCATGTTTTTAATGAAACCATATTCAATATTAGGTTTAATGTAAATGAGAGTCGGAGAGTAACACACAGACCAACAGAAGTAAGACGTTTACGTTTCTGAATAAAATAGCTTTCTTCAATGGATGTCTTGATGAACAGCCTTTTAAAACTTACGGATAAGGTAAGTATGTTTCCAATCACTTAGTATAACTTAAATTTCGAGCTGGGTTAATTTATCTACTATTTATTTTCAAAAAATAATCAGTACAATCATGACGTGACACCTCTAAGAGCAAGGCATATCCAGTTGATGAATCTTAAATAGGATGAAAAGCGTGTTTTGAATTTTTTGCTAGCCACCATTAATATATAGACCGAAAATACCAACAATATCGAAGCAACCGCACAGCAGCCCATATCCCAATATTAGGCACTTAAAACTTCAGTTTTAATCTGGAATCTTAGATTTAAGAAATAAATGATGCTTTTAAAAAATACTGTATATCGTTTTATATTCTGAAATATGCCGAAATCTGACCATATTCTATTCGGCGTAGCTTGAAGTGAATAATGATTCTATTTCTTTTTGTGTCAAACCGACGAATAACAACGGTGATGCACACTCTACTGAAAAATTTGATTGTTGATATTTTTATTACCAGCTATTATATTGGGAGTTTATTTACTATCCAGTGTTTAGTGTGTACGGTTCACAAAAAACCATTCCAGAAATGCCAATAACAGATATACGGTCAACTAAACTATGTTGCTCATTCACAATCTCCCAGCCAGCTAACTAATGCATCTTGGCACCATCCATCAAATACACGATTCCTATCTTGCTACCATTTTGTGTTCTTTATTGGTCTTTCACTCGTGGGTATTCAACAAGTACTAAGGATTAATGGTTGGCCTCTGTGTCTGTCACAATTGCATGTGGACAAGTTTTAAAAGTCTTACATTAAACCAATAAAATGACATGCATATTTTGGAAGTGAACAGAGTGCCATAGATGACCGTTAATATTAAAATTTCATTCTGAACATATTATTCAGTGGTTTAAACAAATAAAATCCTTGAAAGTGTGATATCACCAAAACGAGGAAACTTCGAAATTACATCCCGGTGATTTAATCAATAAAACATACATGACATTCATGCAAAAATGTCGGTCAAATGAACTTAACAATCCAGATGTTGACAGTGAATTGTGATTTAGCTGACGTGAAATAACAGTTCAGAAACAAAACAATCATAGGATTAAACTAAGTAAGTATTTATGAATCTAACAGTTAGTAGAATTGGTAAGTTAAAATGAGTACATTCATTCGAAAGAAGCTTCTTGTGGAATCCATGACGCTCGATTTCACCTATCTGAGATAGGTTGGTTATACACATACACATGAATGTGCTACTCTCCCCATGACACTCAGAACTAGCACAAGTGCCAAATAAATCACACAGATAAATTCATGTAGCTAAATTTTGTTCCTTCTTTGGTTAGAATACTAAAACTCTGAATTAGTATAGCATGAGAACTGAGGAATACATCGCAGGAATTAATAAAGATACATTAAGTGGTACGGACTAGTGAAAGAAGTGTAACATTAAACAGATTATCAGATTTAAAACACATGGTCATGGTACCCAAAATTAATTACACGATGATTCCACTGCATGCCAGGAAAACTGTGAAGATAACGGCAATCGAAAAATCAGAGCCGTCAGACATCGTTACCCCAGAGGTTAAGTTTCAAAGGCGTAAATTAGAAATATCTATATCGAAAGGCTGTTACAGGCAAACTAACACCACAACGGTGACCTAGATTAGTGTATGCCACGCAGGCTTTCGGCAAATGAACAGAGGTCTACCCAGTCACATTCATGCAACTAACCAGATAAACGGACTTTTCGACTGCTTCCAAAGATGACTACAGACTCTTGCTAACTTCCTAAAAGTACTTTGAAAATACCACACCTACGGAAACTGATTCAGTGCGATTTGAGTAGCTTGTATATTGTCGCACGGTAAAAAAATATCATCCGCATACATCAAGTCAGAAAGTTTAACCAATAGGAGCGGATACACACAAACATAATGCATCTATCTCCGTAGGACCTATCTCAAAAATACCATGCATTGTAAAGTTAAAGAGGCATGCAGAGGTCGAGCATTTTGCACAACCCAGTCACTGCTTTCAATAATACTGACAAGCGGTAGAACACCTCCATTCTACTTGATAATTTACCGTATATCAACAGACTTTTCAAGCACACCACATACTAACACCCTATTCTAAAGTACAGTGAAGAGATGAAAAGCTATTGCATAGAAGTGCTAGGTATCACCGAGGAATCTGCAGATGGAATACAAGTGAACTCAACAAACTGTCAACTACAGAGTCAATAATCTACTCCCACATTCTCACACCAGAACGACAAACACCTGCACAGCACACTGAGTTCTCGAGTGGCTATCATGATGTCACCAACACCATCAAAGACTCTCTCTCATTCAGGGGGAGCCAATCCCCTCCAACATCAGGATCACGATCATGACAACAAGACTCAACTCAAAAGGAAGGAAAGTCACAATCATACAATGCTACACTACTCTACACTACACTACACTATACACCGACAAATAATCCAAATCATCAAGAGAACAAGGAGGAATTCTACACACAACTACAATCAGTACTCAACAACACAACACACCACACCACACCACACCAGGTGGCAACATCAACATTCATTCTAATCCATGGGTTGACATGAATGCCAAACTGTGAGAGGACAACACACACGAAGACAACTCATCATGGGTAGAGAAGCACTCGGGGAAATGATGAACGAGAATGGGGAACTCTCTCTGCAGACTTCTGCACACTCAACCATCTGGTCATTGGAGGCAGGCACTGTGTTCAAACACAAGGATATTCACAAGGCGAGCGACATGGATTCGATTTCACCAGACACCAGGACACACTACACTAAAAATCAGGTCGACTTCATCTCAGTGTGAAGAAAGTGGAGATGGAGACGCAGCCTGCTGGACAAAAGACCAGATCAAGAATGGGGAGCAGAAAGCAAAGTCATGAATGACACAAAGTTAATCGAAGCCAGGGAGGCAGCACAACCACTGGAAACAGACGCACAGACAACAACGGACATACTCACACCACCATTCCACAAGGTTTGCAAGCAAGGAAGGAAACGCACCTGCCCACTGATTGGAAGAAGGCCTACCTTCTCAAACTACCAAAAAAGGGAGACCCAAATCTTCACAAGAACTGCCACGAAATCATGTTCCACACCTGTCCACCACAAGCAAAATATTATCCCGCATCATTCTGGAGGACTATACAACACTCTGCACTCAAAATTATGACAGCAACAGGCTGACTAACTGACTGACTTCAGGAAGAACAAATCATGTGTGGATCAAACTCCAACGCTACGATACACATCATCATAGAACACAGCATACAATGCCAGTCAAGTCTCCACCTTACCCCAAACTCATCGATTTGGAAATGGTCTTCAACAGAGTCGACCGACAAGTAATTTAACAGGCAGCTGCTGCTTCAACACTACGGCTTCAGTGCCACAAACCTCTATCAACCTCAGTCAACAGCTAGGTGATGACGACGACACATGCCAAGTGATTGACAGTGGCAAGCTCAGTGACGCCTTCGAAGTGAAGTGTAGATCGGAGTAAGACAAGGCTGACACCCACTATCAACGATCATCTTCCTCATTGTCGTCAACTACACTCGACTAGACTCGACTCGACCCGACTGCATCATGCAGCAAACTGTGAGGAGCTGTGAGAAGACGGGCATACGCTGACTGGACAGATGAAAAGACTCCAGAAGAAGATTTGGATTTCACCGCCGATGATGATTTGTGTATGTCTAATGTCTTGTCGCACAAACTCGAAGATCTACAAGCGAAAACTAACAAGTTGACAGAAGTGGTGAGGCAGCGGAGATGGGACTTCCTTCAGATGAACGTAGAGAAGACAGGTGATGAAGACACCTCCCAACCGACAACAACAACCACAACGAGCACCAATAGCCATCAACCGGAGAAACATAAACAAAGTCACCTCTTTCACCTACTTACCCAGCCAACATCGTTTCAACTACAGGCGACACAGGCACAGATGAGGACATCAAAGCACCCAGGATCGCAAAGACAACAAGACAGCTCTTCATTGATCTCAAATCAGTGTGGAGATCTACTCCACCTCACTGCACTGCATTGCTCTGCACTGCACTCAGCATAAAACGGGAACAACATCCCAATTCTCAACACTAATTCAGTCAAGTAAGTCAGTACCTCCATCTGATGGTTGACAGACTTGACGGCGCGTCACGAAAAGCATTTCCAACAAACTACACACATACTACATCACATCATCAGCTGTCGTCTACGCTCACTCGACAGACACTGACACTGACACTGAAGATCGGATCAGATGGCCAGAATAATAAGAGTAAGCAACAGGGAACTCACTCTGGCTGGCAACGAACCAATGAAGCAAGAACCCATCGCCCAACAGATATGCAGAAGAAAGTGGAGATTGATCGGATCGGATTGGATAACCTTTGAGAAGACTATTCGGGGACATCACACGTCAGGCCAGTCCCTCGAGTAGAATGCAAAGGGGAAACGAGGAGTTGGGTTTCCGAGGGTGACATGGAGGAGATGGTGTGAGGAGGAAATGAAAGGTTGAGGGCAGTAGTGGAGCCATGTTTAAAATACTGCAGAGAACAGAGTGAAGTGAAGATGTGATACTGAAGCTCTATGTCCCACTAGGAAGCCACAGGAAAAATAATAATAAAAATCCAGAGGTAGCGACTTTTCTGAATACACCCACATCATAAGTAGGGAATAACAATATTGCTTTACAGAAAAAGGATACCAGTTAACATGTTGGTAACGACTGTGCCAGAAGTTCGTATTGGTTAGAAGCCTGTGATTTATATTATTTAACCTGTAGCTTAAAAATCCTCTTAAACGACTGTCTTTTGGACCTGGATATCAGGGCTACGTATTTCAGTCCCCAGCTACCACAACAATACTTGTTGAGTGAAATTGATCAGTTAACCGAGGTTACAAGTCTTGATTTCGTATATGTTTACATCAATGTGCACTTCTAGATTTAAGTGATTCTGTGAAGTAAATTATCTTGGACCCACTGTGTCGGTTTTGTTATAAAATGCTAGAGTACCTGTTTGGTTGAAATAGAGATTTTTAAAACATGTTGCTCTTTGAATAAATCTAAATAAGGCATTTAGAAGATGAATACTGTAAATTTATATCAACTAGTAGTTGTTTCTCTACAGTTGCATAACAACTGATATAGTTTACGAGACAAATGTTTCACTAATATTTTGCAGCTATATTGAATAAGAGGATATGTTGATAACCAATCATTATTATAGGTCCAATAGCCCATGTTAGACGAAGAGTTACATCCACTGCAAAAATAAACGGCATTGGATTCCTATGTATATTGAGAACACTTGAATTAACCATATGATCCAATGGAATCGGAACATTTTGAGACTTTATAAATGTAATGATGGCTAAAGTTAGCTGGATGTTTAATAGTTGGCAATGGGAGGTAGTGTTCTTAATGTTACGTAGTGAATAGTGGCATAGAAAGTGTATTCGACAGTCGATCGAAGAATTTGATCTATCGACTGCATAATCTGGTCATTCTTAAATAGGTAGATTAATGAAGACAAACCTTTTTGTCATAGTAATTTTCTATTGACATAAATTACATTTTCCCAGCTACCCACCATTCTGAGAAAGTGAATATATGCACAGCATTTCACTATTCAGTGTGACTAGCTCTTGAGAATAAACATCTGCTCTTCTCATTCAGATACAAATACAGTTAGCAGAAGCTCAAAAAAACTATCATAGAAACATCAATTCATCTGTAAACTTTGTTCTAGAACAGAAATTTAAAGTTATGAACGCAATATAATGGGTTCCTGAACACAAACAACCAGTAATAGTCAAAAAATACCTATATTTGTATATTCACTGGTAAAATCCACTACTTCACGTAACACAACATTTGTAAACAGAAACTTCACATCAAAAGAGCATACAACTTAATTTTTAATGTGTATTTGTAAAGAGTATTAACGATTTCAAATTCACTTTTAATAATGTAAGTTAACTGGATTGAGAATTTCTGTAAAGCACTTAGAGAATTTATAGTACCAAGAGTTTGAAATATCTAGGATGGGGGTCTCCAAAGTTGTGGGTTTACGGTAGACTATACAACTGCAGTGTATGAGTCGTAACCGGTTTAAAACGTTTATAAAGTACTTCATTTATAAATTCATGAATTAATAAGACTTGAAACGATTTACCTGGTTTTTAATACGCAGAACATTGGTCGGTACAGCTGTCCATTTAACTTTGGCTTGATACTTAGAGCAAGGGAGAAAGACTCACTAGCTGCATACAATCACTCCTCATGGACACCGGTCACATAATGGGCAAAAAACCCTTTTTGGTGACTCTCAAGATAGCTAACTATCCATCTCAGACAGCAAGAACCCCTCTGCTATTGCCATTCATACAATAAAGCTGGAACTTTGTGTGCATGGGTTCCATAGCTCTGCCATGACCCTTCATTTAACTTGGGATTACTTCCACTAGTTTTTTCAACTGATTCGCGATGACCCTTTTAGTGTTAACCATACACTCATTTTTAACTTGTATTTGAGCATAATGTTCACGAGTTTTTATTACGCTTTTGATTCTTTCAATTCACTTACTGTTCTAACTCTAATGAGTGATCTACGTCTCTTAATCTCCTTACCCATTAACTCTCCCATCTCTTGTAAAATTATTTGTTCCACAATTTCCAGTCTTAAAATTAATCAACTGTACACACAACTGAAGCTCCAAATTTTGATATCCACTTGAAACTTGAACAAAAGTAGGTATCTGTCCAGGTTTTCAATGTGTACAATTCTTTTCAAACAGAAATCTGGAAACGTAACAAAGCTTGTCCGTGGATACCGTCCACTAACAGTGTAGGAAATGACAAGACGGAGATGAAGGAAGGAATGTTTATTATTGACATCTTGTACAGTAGTCATCAAATATTGTGCACCTTCCACTAAGACAGTCATTTGTACAATGTGCTTCATTTCTTCTTCTGCTTCTAGCTTGATTTGCTCTTAATACGCCCACATTGTCTCTTGCGTTCCTCTAGGCAGAATCTTCACCCATTACTGGTAATTCCCTATGATTTCTGCCGCCCTCTCAACATACACTGCTTATAACCATTGTGATCAGCAGCGCCCACTACAACAGTACGAAGCCTAATGCCGAAACTTTACCCTAAAATAAACCAACACAAAATGACTGGAAAACGTAATGGGATTGGAAGAGGTATATAAGCTTCGATCTAGCAATCCCATTTCTGTGAAAGGGTTTTGAGACTAAAATGAATGTCTCAAAATATTTAGTGACAACTACTGACTTGTTAAAGATGAAAGTGATTTATAACTACAGAAATTCCGTTAAGCATACTGTTTTCACCATCGACATTTCCAGAAAACGAGAAATCGTGTATGACATATATGATACAATAATGTTTTGCAGTTTGAATAACCAACAATCGTTATGTTATCGCTAGGTGAGGTGAATGGTGAAACACTTAGTTTACTCTTTCAGATTGGGCATCGAAAGAATAAGGTTACAATGGTACGAAAATATGACAGAAATTCATCAAATAACGTAAAGCTACTGAAAGAGTGGTTAAAGAGTTGGGATTCAAATGATACCACTAACACTAGCTGAAATGCTCATTGACCAGTAACCCACCATAGTAGTATAAATTTTGTATTCCAATGTTCGTGATTAATAGGTACTATCAAATGCAAAACAGTGGACTTGCCGGCAAAACAAAGGTTAATCAACCTCAAGAAAATTATCTAAAGAGGTACTGTCAGTTTAAGACAAACTTTTATCCCGCAATACACCAAACTATATTTATCCAAGGTGAAGATTAGGTTAAAAAGAGAAGTATAAACTGTACAAAGTATCTTCACATAAAACAAATGTACTTGTCCCCCATATAATAAAACAAGACAATTATTGCAAAACAAAACAGTGAGTTTATCACTTTAATTATCACAACATAATAATGTGATCCTCTTACAAAATTAAACAGCCCCGAAAGAAACAGAACAGTGACAATGTGAGGAGTATCTTGAAGAAAATATACAAAGGAAATAATTGACTTCATCTTATACATAAACAGATCACCTTCATAGATGGAATAAAAATCACCAAAACAAATTTTCAGGCTTAGGAAGTTGAAAACAGAGAAGATATTTGACTAAACGATTTGTACTCAGCTCCACTATTGGACCATCACCATAACAATTCAGGTGACTAGAGAAGGTAGGCAAAACTCTGAAGCAGTCTCCAAAGAAATGTTCGAATAAAACAAAATATAATATAATAAATAGAAACAAAGCTATTAACAAGTATTTTATGGATGGTTTTCTGCTAATCCAGGCTACAAAATATGATGAACTCTCACATTCAATATCTGAAGGAGGTGAAGAGATAAGTGGAAAATACGAACATGAATTACTAGCCTCAGCAAGAAAACACTTGTCATCTATACACGGATCGTGACCATTAACATACATACCGTTGGATCTAATATCTTCCTGTGTAGTGAATGAATCATGTGAATAAATTAACTCCTGGTTACCAGCAGTAAGTGACACTTCTTTTGTCTTCAGTATAATTGAATTAGGCTGCGTCATCATTGCTGATTCCAAATCACGAATTGCACTTAAAATTTGTTGACGAAGTGAAGAAGATAATTGTATTAATTTGGTAATTGAACAATTTGGTATGTTTATTGTCGATGCTTCGCTGTTCACACTATATAGACTTTGGTCACAGTGTTGTGTGAAAATGTTGGAATGACAAGAAAATTTCAAGAAATCATCGAATAAGTAGCATGAACCCAAGTGCGACTGAATATTCCATAGGTTTTCATTCAAATTCTAGAGAATAGTATTTTTTTGAAGAAAAAGTTAATTAGCATTTCTACCGAAAACATACTGAATCTATGTAACAATGAAAATAATAACTCAATACTTTCCCGAACTAATGTGTAATTGCAAACATATCACTCTGGACATCTTTGCTACAGAATTCAATAAAGTAGTGTTACAGTAAAAACTAAGTACTATTGAACAGTTAACTGATTAACTTTCCCAATAATTCGCTAGTCAATAATTTTAGATAAATGTTCGCTAACAGAATGGAAATCACCAAGTGAAAAGTAATGTGAGGCCGAGCAATTCAACCCAGTATGGCGATTTGAAATTAAAAGTATCTATAAACAACAAGTGATATCCGTTGCATAAGAGGTGTCTTTCGTGCCCCAGTGGCCTAGTGAGTAGTGCTTTGGCATTTGAAGGGACAGGTAATGGGTTAGAGTCACGGTAGTAACAACATCACTCTTCGAGGTCCAGTTGATGAGTCCCAAATAGGACGAAACGCGTGTCCTCGATTTCACTGCAGCGTAATGTGTAGGACATTAAATTTGAGGATTTTCAGCTTTCCCAATTGCAGAATAAGGGAGGATATCTCCTTCATTATCAATTATGCTCCGTATTTGTAATCTATTAACCACGACCGGATAAATTGGTTGCTGAAAAAAAATCCGGTCTGAATGCACAAAATTGATTTATTATTCACACAAACTGAAACCAACGCTAGTCCTGGTGAAATTCCACTTTCCTTATAATAAGAGCTATGCATACAGATGGCAGTAGGATTTCCTCATCTATGCTATTATGAAATACTCTAAGTAAATACCAATGAAATAAGGTTACGAGAAATTGATCAGTAGTACAGCTGTATTGTTATCTACGTGTGACCGAATGAAAATGTGAACGTTTTCTAATTGATAATCAGGATTTCAGACGCTGAAAACAAACCATTTAATGAGCTTCTTAACCTCCATCATTACCATATAACTGACAAAATCAACGTAGAACATTCCACATAGGTGCATCAAGCTCAAGTTGCTACAATTTATAGAAGTACACAAAGAATACAGGTAGAAAACGAGTGATATCAAAGTAGACATAGTATGAGAGAATAAATAATCTGATTTCGTCTATGATCTAATAATAAATACCACTACACCACTATCTTATCTAACTTAAATCTTGGGTTACATTTCTATTTTACAATCCGCTACTTTTGTTACTCTCTTTATGATGCAAAAATGAGTTCCAAGTTAAATAAATAAACTACAAAACTACTTTTGATTAAAGTAACCAGGCAGCTGCAATTCTCTATAAACCCTAAAATCTGTTGTCTTCTTCAGTAGTAGCAATCATCGTTTGTGAGATATATCTGTTTGTCTACACTAATAACTGAAAATATTCACGACATCTAGAAAAGGTAGGGTTATTGATAAAAAAACAATAATAAAAGCAGAATTTAAAGTATATTGACTAAACTACTTACACGTAATTCTTCCAAAGTATTTAGTACTTGACTAGAAGATTGCGTTGAAGAGAAGGGAAGATATGAATGAATTTCATTTGAGCGATCCTTAATGTCATTGTCAGTATCGACAGCAGATGATGTGAACTTATGATAAGACTCTAAATACAGTTTGATTGTTTCATGCGCCCTTTGAATAGCCGTGTGCACACGTTGTTTCATTGCCAACAATGATAAATTGGCGTCGTGACTTTCACCAGCCAAGTGGTCAAACACTGACGTACGCCAATCTAAAATCCAAAACGCTATTGTATGTCTGCGACAAGAAAGAGGAAAAAATCACAAAAATGTAAATTTTATGGAATATATGCATGGAAAACTAGAAAAAGTGAATACTCTTCGAACGATCACTGTCGCTGGACCAATGATTCAGATTTTTTTGATTATCTTACTAATGGAATATGATCGAAATCTTGCTACATCGTCGTCAATAAAACTGACTGGATTATTAGAGTGGTTTTAAACTTGACACCAACGACTTAATAGATCAGATATTTTGCCACTTGTTAGAAAACGAAGAGCAGTTCAGTGAAGAGGCTCATTTAGGCGACTTCCTTCTTAACATTCATCATCATCATCAAGATGGTACATGACCGTATATCTCAATGAAGTCAGTTTGCTTTTGGATGCATCAATAAAATGCACATTAGTATTGGATTCATAAAGTAGCTATGTGCTGCTGTTTTCTGATGGCACTCTGACTGTCGATTCGCTAGTTAAATGAGGAATAAACATTGCACTTCACTAAGATAAACATACTAATTAGTCTATTGGATTTATATTCTTTAGATTAGCAAAATGAAAGATATGTAGTCCGTTAAAAGAGAACGTAGTGGCTTTCAATGATCAGACTTTTGGAATGCGTTTGTCGCCACATAAATGTAAATTGTTGCTCCAGAAATGGTGTACTTTGATGCCTTGTATCAGAAAAAGGAATGAAGCAGTTGAGTGCGTTGAACATTTCACTTACCTATGAAGGTGAATCAGAGCCGCTGCACCAGTGACAAACGAAATCTCAGCACCCATACAAAACGCTCGATTACATTTGACCAAATTACACCCTTCATAGCACCAACATGATATCCGACTACCTACAACGCGTCAAGTGTATTACATCGTATTTCGACCTGGCCTACTACGTGACTACACAACATGGACATTACAGGTGAGAAAGATGGAAAGGCTCCGATTTTCCTATCGCCATTATCTTCATAGCATAGGTCATGTGTGGTGGTGTCACCATGTCAATAACGCAGAAGTTAGGCGTAGAGTTTTACGCAAAGAGGGTTGAATCGGTTGATGAGGTTATAGACTTTCATCGGCTCAGTTAGCAGGAGTATGTGTAACTCATGGCTAGTTACCCTATATCCCATCGAAGTGTTAGATAAAGTAAGTCTAGGCTAGTTAAAAGTAAAAAGTGTTAAGAATACAAAGTAGCATCAGTTTATTAGGTCTGATTGTTGATGTGAGTCGTGTAGGGAAATATACACTTCCCGGTTCGGGTCCACATAACAAAAACCAGGTCTTAGTAACTCTAGGCAATGTAGTTCAGAATTGATCTAAATGGCACAGACTTATCCACATATTATGTTTGTCTTAATCGTCAAAGTGAATTTCAGTATTCCCTGCTTCTCCTTGTTATCTTTACGCGACTTTCTACTATTTTCGACTATCTTCTTTCCTATTGCCCTACTTTCGATCTTGATGTCTTCTACATTGATTTGTTGGCGACAAGTGTGACAACTACGCAGCTATTCCAGTTGTCATGTTGATATTGACTGATTGGTTGAAATTAATATGACAGACTGGTAGATAAATAGATATGGTGGTGCAGCGGGGTTTAGAAATAAATATTCTTCTGATCCTAGCTAGTTACTAACTTCTAATATATTCACATTCAATGTTATTTTGCACTGCTCTAACAAATAATTCAAGCATGGAGTATGAGACTGGTGTTTAAGTGAAAAATAAAAAGTCAGCTGAAATGCAATCGAATAAAATTATGCACTAAGTAACCGAGTATTTTAGTTTGAGTGCAAACCAAAATAACAATTCAGACTAAACATGGTTCGTAAAAATTGTATCTTAAATGTAGTCCGAAAACTAGACATTCATGTGTGTGCAGAGAAGATTATCAACTGCTTAGTGAGAAATATTCACAATGGTAATGAAAAGTCAGAATAAAATTGATTTTACGTGGTTCCTCTAAACTAGGTGAATAAGAACACTGATTAAAATCGAATGCACAAAAATTTATCATGATAATCACATACGTAATAATATAAGCCATCCGAGACATAAATAAAAACCATAATCCTTCTCATACGTCAGATAGAATATCTTAATCAATTTTGACTAAATGATTCAAGCAGTATGCAATGTGATTTCGTAATGCAAAGACTAGATTCGCGATAATGAAGGAAAATTAAAAAACGAAATCGAACTCATAAGAGTAAGTAGAGATTATGAAATAAGAGTGAGCGTGAGGCTTAAAATGACGTTTAACGTCTAGAAAAGGTTGGTAGGTTAACAAATACGCCACGATAGTAAAAGGACAAGCGCTAAGTGATGCTTGTGTCAACTATTCAAAAGAGGTGACATGGAACGTAAAACGTTTCCTATGCAATTCAGATCAACGCTAACGATAGTGTCAAGCGATGGTATGTCAGACTCTACAGAAGTTGAGAGCTTTATCCATACCACCAACAGTAGAAATGGATGGTAATGGAACATGAATATTTCCGTGTAGTGGAAACGACTGATAGAAAAACCCCAATTAGCTAGCAATTAGCGGTGTGATAACACCACCAAGTGAAATAGTTCACTAGCCGGCCCTAAGCCAAGATAAACAGGGAAGGTTGACATATCGCTAGCAACCCTACCACGGAAAACTAATTCACTCCCTAAACAAACTTCTAAGCACAAAAAAAGTATAACAAATAAAAACAATTATTCTTTGCTGGAATTGACGAGACGAAAAGACGCAAGTTGGTGAAAGACTTCAGAAAGCCAACTGGCAGACGCATCTTCCCTTCTCTCGATGAAAGCAAAAGTAAACATAGGCACATAAAATGTCCACACCATGTTTCAACATGGCTGCCTGGCAAGGCTGCCCACATTCCAGAAGAGATGAAAAGTTATTGCATAGAAGTGCTAGGAATCACCGAGGAATCTGCAGATGGAATGCAAGTGAACTCAACAAACTGTCAACTACAGAGTCAATAATCTACTCCCACATTCTCACACCAAAACGACAAACACCTGCACAGCACACTGAGTTCTCGAGTGGCTATCATGATGTCACCAACACCATCAAAGACTCTCTCTCATTCAGGGGGAGCCAATCCCCTCCAACATCAGGATCACGATCATGACAACAAGACTCAACTCAAAAGGAAGGAAAGTCACAATCATACAATGCTACACTACTCTACACTACACTACACTATACACCGACAAATAATCCAAATCATCAAGAGAACAAGGAGGAATTCTACACACAACTACAATCAGTACTCAACAACAAACCACACCACACCACACCACACCAGGTGGCAACATCAACATTCATTCTAATCCGTGGGGTGACATGAATGCCAAACTGTGAGAGGACAACACACACGAAGACAACTCATCATGGGTACAGAAGCACTCGGGGAAATGATGAACGAGAATGGGGAACTCTCTCTGCAGACTTCTGCACACTCAACCATCTGGTCATTGGAGGCAGGCACTGTGTTCAAACACAAGGATATTCACAAGGCGAGCGACATGGATTCGATTTCACCAGACACCAGGACACACTACACTAAAAATCAGGTCGACTTCATCTCAGTGTGAAGAAAGTGGAGATGGAGACGCAGCAGCCTACTGGACACAACATCAGATGAAGAATGGGGGGCAGATTTAGGTGGTTCACACCACTCACTATCTAGTCCAAGGAACCTACCTTCAAAATCAAGTTGAAAGCATTCAATTCAAGGAGGTTGGTGATGATAGACCACACTTCAAGTTTAAGTTCAACACCCAGAACAGGGGCTGCATTGAAGGATGAAACTACGAAGGATATCTTCACATCAGCCAGTCATCAGGACAACATGGGAGACATTGAGCATCATCCTCGAGGAAACCTGTGTGGAAGAACACTGGAACTCTCTCTCTCAAAGAGATGTGGAAGGAAACAAGACAAGACGAGGAATGGATCTCCACAGACACATGGAAGCTGATAGAGGAGAGAGAGGAAGAGGGTGGTGGTGAAGCAGAAGATGAATCAGTGCAGTGCAGGGATGAACAAGCAAAAGAACTGAGCACAACATATTGAACACTACACTGGACAAAAAGTGAAAAACAGTAGACGGAAACACAAAAGACACTTCTACGACTCACTTGCAAGTGAGGCAGAACAAGCTCCTGGTAGGAGGTAGGAGAGATCTGACAACGTTATATCAAATAACCAGGTTACTATCTACGAGGGAAGAGATCAACGCAGATGAAACCAATGAAAGATAGTGAAGGAAACCTAGTTAGCAAGGAGGAGAAACAAAGGAGACAATATGCTGACCACTTCGAAAAACTCTTCAATTGACAAACACCACCACCATAACCAACTGCAACTCCACAAGAAATACCACCAACAACCCACTCACAGAACAACCAGGGAACACAAACCCTCCAACAAAAGCAGAAACCGAAGTCATGAATGACACAAAGTTAATCGAAGCCAGGGAAGCAGCACAACCACTGGAAACAGACGCACAGACAACAACGGACATACTCACACCACCATTCCACAAGGTTTGCAAGCAAGGAAGGAAACGCACCTGCCCACTGATTGGAAGAAGGCCTACCTTCTCAAACTACCAAAAAAGGGAGACCCAAATCTTCACAAGAACTGCCACGAAATCATGTTCCACACCTGTCCACCACAAGCAAAATATTATCCCGCATCATTCTGGAGGACTATACAACACTCTGCACTCAAAATTATGACAGCAACAGGCTGACTAACTGACTGACTTCAGGAAGAACAAATCATGTGTGGATCAAACTCCAACGCTACGATACACATCATCATAGAACACAGCATACAATGCCAGTCAAGTCTCCACCTTACCCCAAACTCATCGATTTGGAAATGGTCTTCAACAGAGTCGACCGACAAGTAATTTAACAGGCAGCTGCTGCTTCAACACTACGGCTTCAGTGCCACAAACCTCTATCAACCTCAGTCAACAGCTAGGTGATGACGACGACACATGCCAAGTGATTGACAGTGGCAAGCTCAGTGACGCCTTCGAAGTGAAGTGTAGATCGGAGTAAGACAAGGCTGACACCCACTATCAACGATCATCTTCCTCATTGTCGTCAACTACACTCGACTAGACTCGACTCGACCCGACTGCATCATGCAGCAAACTGTGAGGAGCTGTGAGAAGACGGGCATACGCTGACTGGACAGATGAAAAGACTCCAGAAGAAGATTTGGATTTCACCGCCGATGATGATTTGTGTATGTCTAATGTCTTGTCGCACAAACTCGAAGATCTACAAGCGAAAACTAACAAGTTGACAGAAGTGGTGAGGCAGCGGAGATGGGACTTCCTTCAGATGAACGTAGAGAAGACAGGTGATGAAGACACCTCCCAACCGACAACAACAACCACAACGAGCACCAATAGCCATCAACCGGAGAAACATAAACAAAGTCACCTCTTTCACCTACTTACCCAGCCAACATCGTTTCAACTACAGGCGACACAGGCACAGATGAGGACATCAAAGCACCCAGGATCGCAAAGACAACAAGACAGCTCTTCATTGATCTCAAATCAGTGTGGAGATCTACTCCACCTCACTGCACTGCATTGCTCTGCACTGCACTCAGCATAAAACGGGAACAACATCCCAATTCTCAACACTAATTCAGTCAAGTAAGTCAGTACCTCCATCTGATGGTTGACAGACTTGACGGCGCGTCACGAAAAGCATTTCCAACAAACTACACACATACTACATCACATCATCAGCTGTCGTCTACGCTCACTCGACAGACACTGACACTGACACTGAAGATCGGATCAGATGGCCAGAATAATAAGAGTAAGCAACAGGGAACTCACTCTGGCTGGCAACGAACCAATGAAGCAAGAACCCATCGCCCAACAGATATGCAGAAGAAAGTGGAGATTGATCGGATCGGATTGGATAACCTTTGAGAAGACCATTCGGGGACATCACACGTCAGGCCAGTCCCTCGAGTAGAATGCAAAGCGGAAACGAATGAAATGGTAGCGTACTACTGAAGCCTATGTCCACTAGGAAGCCAAGGAAGAAATAATAATAAATAGCGAGTGTGATGATTGTATGAGTACACCTACCTCATAATAGCACATGTTGCACCAAAGGAAAATAAAGTGTTATAAAGATATGGAAGGAGTATTAATATTCATTGAGATGCTGACTGTCCAACTAATTCCTACTTGCGATGGAATTCGCATCCTGAATTCTGTTTCCAATCATAAGAAAACATTAACGTTATGCGAGCAATGACAACACTGATAAAGTCCGTTAGATCGACAACACAAGGAAAACCAATTGTTTTACAACATATTTCAAAATTACCTTGCTTTTAGAGCCGATAACCAATCATTAAATGTATCTAGAGCAACAGATAGAGAACTTTTTAATTGAGTCTTAGAGTTTGCTTCATCAGGTGACGGATAATCTATGAATATTTGAGAGCGTAATCTATCAACTGTATCCGTCCATTGAGTAAGACGCTTATCAAAATGCTATGCAAGCAAAAATAAAACGAAATATTAGTGTAAATACACTTTTTTAAGAACAAAATGTGGACAACAATTACATACATAAATTTGGGATAACTTGGACGAATGAAATAGGGTTAATCTTCTGTAATTTTGATACAGTATAGATTTTTATTATCATTATTATTGTTAAACACTTGTCAAATTAGTGTAGCTGATTAATGCAGAAAAGCAATGGTGAAAAACAAAATTAGCATTTTAGATCGTTATTGATCACCGAAATGGATTCATGATCACTTTAGCTCCGAATTTGGACAGGAAGTTAACACAATACATAACTTGATGTATCTATAAGTTTGGTATGAGTTTGCTTCAAATCGCATGACGAATGACTCCGGTTTATTTCACAGAAACCCTAGCCAAGTCTTCATAGTATCCATATACAATAATTACTGTCTCATGGAGTACATATTGCAGCAAATTATATACATATAAGCGTATAAGTTGCCCTTCCAAATACAAAACTCACAACCTGAAACCTCTGTAGAGGATATGATATCATTCACTGCTAAATAAGTCACAATAGGTCACACCTCTAAGCGCTATCATATCCGTACGAAGAAAATATGAGTTTCAAATCATGCATTTTACACCAACAATTATTTAATACACCAAATAATATAGCATCTATTTGATGTAAAACTAAAAAATATTTAGTCATTTTACTCAATATCTATTCTTCACTTGAGAACATTAAAAAAAAATACCATCAAAGAACCATGAATCGAATAATTCACATTTTCAATCGTACATCCGAAAGTATTTACATATACATTTGTACTAATTACAAGTGTTATTCAGGGTTCATGTCTTTATGCTCACGAAAAAACATACCAATCCGTAAAATTCATTTACAAAATAGATCTAACGCTCTGGTAAACAAACTAAGCAGATAGGGAATTTTACTTATGTTTTGTTAGAGGTCTTTCCAAAAAACTTAATACACAATTCCAACCACACTGTTTTCCTTTGAAAACTGAATTGAATGAGTGCTGACGGATCTGACACAATGTGTCCAATCACTTCACTACAATTACCGATAGAAGTATGAATGACTTAAACAGACTTTCTGTCAGTAGTTATTCCAATGTGTAGTTAGATAACTAGATAGTTCTAAGAAGTAAAAGAAATTTAATTCCACTGTTACTTCTACAAGTCACAAGTATTTCTGCCAACGTTCACTAAAGACTTTCTTTTCTCAATCAAATAAAATTAATATCATTCAAACATTTCAATAGTGCATAAAACATACAAACAACCTAATAAATTTGTACCTTCCTTCACTAATTAAATGTCATTTAATATGAAGAGGTACTGTACTGAAATGAGCGCCTATTTACAAAATAAGGGAATACCTGAAGATAACTTCTATCAATATCCAACTGTCGACGTTCATCTTCAAATTTTGATGAGCATTGACTTTCATATGTTTTGACAAATTTTGAATCCAGTAATCCAGTTACTGAACTTTCTTCTAAACGTGATAATAGTCCGATAAGTGGCAGAGCATCCGAACGTATTGATGCAAGGAGCGTGAATAAATCACTTTCACACATTGGTGAGCTATTAGGTGTACTACCTATTAAAGGGGATATAATTAATAAAATGGTTCTTCAGTCAACACGGATAAGCTTGAAATATATATATATATATATATATATATATATATATATATATATTACTAGGATAAACTGGAAGAGCAAACGATGGTACAACCGGCATAGCTACCTAGAGAAAAAGCATGAAATGAACTTCAGTGTATCACTTGTGAACTGCTTCTGACCAAGATCTATTTTAGTGGAACGAGTCGATACACTCGAGAGAGAAAGTTTAAAGAGAATTTGCTATTACTGAATTGTTCCTACACAGAGTGGTGATACTCCAAAGTTAACCATAAGATACAGAAAACAATAAGAACTTAACTTTCAACAACCGAGAATTCAGCTCTTATTCAACTTGATTTTAAGAGGCAAGATTAAAAAAAGGGGCACTAAAAACTTTCTAGTTGTTCTTAGGGCAGCTAGTATGGAGTGAAATTGAAAGAAGACACCTTATGATTTTCTAAGAATATTCTGAAAGAGCCCTACAATTCGGAAAAAATAAATCTCTTACACGCATAGTCACCAGACACTTACGCATACAGGAGTCTTTCAAAACAATCATTACACATATAACATCATGTTTACTCCGATTCTCAGAGGCCACTGCAATAACATATATCACGACCTGATTATTATGCTATGATTTGCAACAATACGACTGCTTTTGATTCAGAATTTAGTAGTACAAATAAATAGATAAGGACTTCACCAAATCTGAGTAACAACATCGAGATGAAAGTGCTCGGACAAATGGAATTCATTCCATCTACATCATAAGAACTGTATGTACAATACAACAGATTCGGCAGAATTATGATGACATGGGGGGTAAACGAAATGAATACCATATTATAAGATAATAGAAAAGCTAATTTGAGGCGAAAGTAGACAGTGGATTGGGGATAGATAAAAAAAGAGTAAACTTAGAAAAGTGCCAACAACTTAATTTAGTTGAGGAATTACAATATCCTCATTGTTCTTGAGACAGAAGAATAGCATGATCAACCATATAACACCGTCGTAATCGGGTACTGATTTCCCTGCCTCAATCTTTATCCTTATTTCCTCGTTAGTTTTTTACTTACAGTTAAATCCATTCTCCGACTTCTTGGTCTATGCCATCAACTACGTAGTACTTTACTCATAACTTCAAGTAGAATTCACCGTGTAGTTAACCTCTTCTTTTTCTTCAAAAACCTATCACATATCATGCACAAAACTTTCATCTGGTTCTTTTTCTCTTGTTTTGTCAGTTACATTTTCTTGATACATCATTGTACTATGCTTTGAACTCCTCGTTTGTAAGAATACTTAGAGTAGGTCACCTATCTACTCATTATTTTTTAGGCGAATATGCGGAGATTCTAATGTTGTCATTGTAAGAATATACTTTAGTATAATCCCAGCGTGCTTAGAAAGTCAACAACTATGGTTTGGATGTTTATGATTCTAGTTTTGGTTGAAAATACTAAGAAAGAAAAATAGCTAAATCCTGAATATACGCATAAAGCTGCACACGGTAGATGAAGAATTTCTAGCATATAGCTCTGCAAGTTAGGTAACAAGACCAGGTATAATTGATTGGTTGGTTTTACTACTCATGAAAAAATTGATTCCCATAATATAGTGAGCAAGATAATTGTACTGCATCCTAACAGATGTAAACTGACTGAGTGTGTGACGGGAACCAGTTGATTGGAAAACGAAAATCCTTAAACAAAATACCATAATGAATATTGCATTACAATAGTCACGACACTAGAAATATCTAAAAAGAGATGGTTCACATGAAAGTATGGTATTTCTTAGATAAACACCACTTTCATAAACTTTGAAGGATTCGTACTGCAAAAAGTTCCCAAGCAAGCATAATACCCCTGATAGAAACCTTAAATTACTTTTCTGGCTAAAGCTAGTACAGTCACATTATGGAAAATTGGGTAGATATTTCAGTTACTTATGAATATACACAGAGTATACAAAAAGTTAAGTACCATATAAACAACTTACTAGAAGTATCTATTGTTCTAAAGCATAAAGAATTCCGGTTGTATGGATGTGTTTCATGCTGCACAAAAAATCGAAATGAACAATTTTTGAAGACTTTGTGACAGCATATTACATAGTGAGTTAACAGTAAGTCACAAACATTTACAAGAATTAGCTTACACATTAAAATAGTAAGCAATATGAACAAATACAACTGAAATGAAGAGTTGAAAAGCACATAAAGTGAAAATCTGCTGTCGAGATCGAGAAAAGGGTGTGACTATTTCAGTGTCTCACTAAAAAACGCATATCTCTCATCTGGTAAAATGTAGTCACAACTCTTTTAAAAGAAAAGCGAAAAGAAGTGAGACAGCCACTCGATTTTCAGTGTCTAACCACACCAAATGCTGTTGCGTAGAGCTTTTCTGTCAAGATACACTGATGACTAGTAATCCAGATCTTATCTACGGAGAAGTAACTTCAGAAAATACTAAACCTATCAAGAGATCAATGTAGATATCGAAAGTAAAATATCAGCAGATACGAACTAGTGGCATCAACAACAACAACAAACTTTATAGAAATTATCAACAGACCATTTTCGGCGTGAATAAATTACACAACATAATAACCATTAAAATAAAAGTGTCAAAACACAACCTCGTTCCCTTAAGAAAACCGTTTCATAAGGAATTAAACTGATTGTTTTAATTGCTGCCACACGCCGAATTCAGAGCTGAATATACGACAAAGTAAGAAAAGTTCCCAGCTAATATACGCAACGTTAAATGGTTGGAAGAAATCGACAGGAAAGTTTATCTATAACCTTGAGGTGAACTTGCGTCCCGTCAGAGACGCGAACTCGCGTCCCTCAGTGCTATTTGGGTCATGACTGACGTCCTGTATGACCGCATGATATGCAAAAAATGATACATAGAATTCGTTCAGCCCTTAGAACTAAATAATATGAAATTACTTACTTTTCAGTGACCAATTACTGAACATGATTTATTTATAGAAAACTAAGTAACAGTAATAAACTAACTTCAGGTGAAACTGAATCAGGAGAAAAATACGAATTTAGAGCAGAGAAATCTATCTTAGTGTACATTGGTTCACATAGGTGAGTTTTAATACTCCGCTCTTTGGATTTGACCGGTACTGGAGAAAAGCAGTAGCTATTTGAACTAGTAGACAAATTAATGTTCATCTCAGAAATTTCAGTATGCACCGAAGGACGAGAATTTACCTAGGAATTAATCAAAAACATATATATCATGGAAAAAAATAAATTGCTCGATGAAAATCAACTCAAATTGTACAATAAACCTCCTTAGGTATTCACATTCCTTGGGTAGACGACTTTAGACCTAAGTTCAATATTTATTGGCACTCATTAGAGCTGTGCTTGCCTCTGAATACGGAGAAACTCAATTTACTTAAAAGGTTCAAAAATACATCACTCAGACAAATCAGGAAAGTACTTAGCAGGCTACATATTAAGGTGGATGGAACAAAGGAGTAGAAATAGACGAGACACAGTAGGAACACTAATTACTCACTCAAAAGCGTATTTAGTCAGCCTGAGTTTATCAAGATTTCATTCTTGGCAAGGTAATCTTACAGAGAATAAACTGAACATTGGTTTTGAATACTTATGTGGTTGCTATCTTAAGTACTGTAATACATAGTTCACACTATAAACGGCTTGGTCAATGAAATTAAAAAAAAATATGACTCAATGAACCATTCACGTTTTAAACGCAGCATGTTTTGTATTAATGATGGATGGGTGCTAGCAGGGGAATCCAGCAGGCGCGTTTCGTCTTATTTAGGACTCGTCAGCTGGGGGTACCTGCCTCTCAGTGAGTGATGTTGTTCCCACAAAGACTCAAACTTGGGACAGACAACTTTAAACACTAGAGCGTTATCCACTAAGTCACCGAGTCACGATAACCAGTTCTTGTGCGATGGGTACATGATGATGTCCCTCTTATTATCCTGTCGTTGAATGGATTAGATTGATCGGTCTCCAATGTGTTTGAATTCGAAAAAAGTAGGTTGAAAATGAAAGAACAGATCAGAAAAATAATAAAAACACCATAAAATTAAAAACTGGTTCAGAAACTGACTGTCATTTAACTTACTTCTGCATATAATTTTCGACATGGGTTGACCGCTTGATTGCGATGTCGAATCTGTGGTTCAATCAAGGCTTCCATCGCTTTAGCGGCAAGTGTTAGTGAGGAACAGTGGACACCAGATGAGACTTTTGTGTTGACTTCTGATCCATTTAATCCTTCAAGTGATTCTCTGCTTTTGAACGGTGATGAAGTGCAACAGCTATCTAAGGAACTAGGCTTTATACCTTAAACAGTGGAAAAACAAATAGTGTACTAAGGAGAAATGATTAGGAAAGGGAAACTTTAAGCACATAGCTTCATACTAGTGTCCCTTACTAAGTAACAAAATACAGTGTAACTTACCGACAAATTCCGAGTGATGAGACAAATAAAAGGTACTACTGGCAGTGGCGGGTGAAAAATGCCGAAGAAATGAAAAGGATAATAAGCCTATGTAACGGGACATTGAACAGGGATGGTGATAGCAGCATCACTGGCGGACGTCACTAGTTGTCGTCAATTTAGGTGACAATTCCAAAAGCCTTCACACGGCTGCAGAAGTTCGAGTAGAGAACTTTGATTAGCGTTACATACTATAGTGAGTGTTGCTGATTACAATGGATATAAATAGTATATGTTAAGAGGGCTGCAGAAATCATAGGGAATTACCAGTAATGGGTAAAGATTCTGCCCAGAGAAACACAAGAGACAATGTGGGCGTATTAAGAGCAAATCAAGCTAGAAGCAGAAGAAGAAATGAAGCACATTGTGCAAATGACTGTCTTAGTGGAAGGTGCACAATATTTGATGACTACTGTACAAGATGTCGATAATAAACACGCCTTCCTTCGTCTCTGCCTTCTCGTCTCCTTCAATTGGCGTCGCTGCCTGTGGACGTGAAGATTCCGCGGCCTGAAGTATTCGAGGATGGAGACTTCAACATCTTCCTCAGGGACTTTGAGTCCATCGCAGAGTTGGTGAGTGTCCGAGATCAAGGAGAGAAGGTTGTGTTGCTTGGCATGTTGCTGAAGGGTAGAACGAAAGCAGTATATGACGGCGTGGGACGTGGGGATGGGAAGGAGACTTGGCAGAGAATGGTTGAACGATTGGAGGCGGAGTTTGACAGCGCAGTGGACAATGAGCTGGCGACGCAGCAGTTCCGAAGCACCAAACTTGGAATAGACGAAGATCCGCTGGTGTTGGCTGTGATGTTGACAAAACCACTTGGATGAGCACTTCCCAATCTGGATGAGAACTCCCAGGAGCAGTCGCTGACAGAACAGTTCACCGAAAGTACCCCGAATGCCACCGCCCATCAGCTACGACTAGTGAACGCAGACTAACTAATGGCTATTAGTGAGATGGCCAAGGTCGCCAAACAGCCAGTGGGGTACAGCAGTAGTTGTGGTGGAGCCACCAGAGGTAAATAACTGGAAAAAACAAACCAACAACTTTCAGGAGGAGGCAGCTGCACTTCGAATGAGTATCAACAGATAGAGCGAATGCTTGCGGAAAACTGGGACACTAGCGAAGAAACTGTCCGGAGAGGGGAAAAAGAAAAAGTTTGGAACGATATAATATGGTACAACTTGCACTAAGACAGTCATTTGCACAATGTGCTTCATTTCTTCTTCTGCTTCTAGCTTGATTTGCTCTTAATACGCCCACATTGTCTCTTGTGTTTCTCTGGGCAGAATCTTTACCCATTACTGGTAATTCCCTATGATTTCTGCAGCCCTCTTAACATATACTATTTATATCCATTGTAATCAGCAACACCCACTACAATACTTGGTCACCATTTCTTTCAGTTAGAAACTGCAACAACACGTCACGGGCGACAGAATCAAATACTACATTTAGGTCGAGAAATATGGCAAGTGTTAGTCGTTGGTATGTGAGCCTGTGCTCCAGAACCTGTCGAAAGGTGAAAATCTGAACGATCCATCTTCAACCAGGTCTAAAACCTGCCCGTTCATCAAAATTACACACTCTCGCCGAGTTCGTTCCACGTAGTCATAGATGTGTCTGTGAGGGTTTCACTTTCTTCATTGATTTAACAAGGATCAGTCTCTCCGTAGAAGAGTGCACATATGTTATAGTCTTGTCGGGGGTAGATACTGATGAGATAAAGTATTCCGGATACTTCCAGTAACAATTTAAGAAGAGTTGGGATGCATTTGTCACCTCCTAAATGCAGATTGTTGCTTCAAGACTGATCCGTACTCATACTTTAGGTAACAACAGGGAATAAATCGGTTAAGCGCGCTGATCACTCCACTCACCTAGAAAGTTGAACCAACGCTGGTAGGTCAGTGACCAACACAATCTCGGTACGAATTCGAAAGGCTTGATGAGCATACGTCACTCCTGGTACCACTGAGATATTTATTTCCATATCACAGGTCCAGTCTACTGAGCGGTCAGGCATAGAGTCTTTGGTAGAAGAGATAAATCAGCTTTTGAGGTTGTCGATTTCCATAGACTCAAGTGACTAAGACATATGTTACACATCTCCAGTAGTCATTTACTATGTTGTGCAATGTTACCTGAAGTAGAGTTAGGTCGGGAAAAGAAAGAATGGCTACATTAAAAGTAGCGACAATTCATGGCGTATCTGATCCTTGATCCAAGTCGTATGTATGTAAGTATACCCTTCCAAGCTAGGATAAGAGGGATACCTGGAACCGACGGTTAGAAAAATCTACGTTCTATTTTCTAGATGCATCTGCACCTTATTTTTTATCTGAATCGTATCTTATTTGATCATTTGCTCTAATCACTTTTGTTATTGCGTGGCTTTCTATGGCTTTTATTATATTATTTCCATTTCTGTCTTTCACCTTGCTTCCTTGGTTCTTGATGTGCAGAAGTTAAGTTTAGCAACTTGGACCGTTACGCAACTAAACTAGATCTTATGTTGTTTTCAGCTGTGGCCCAATGCCTTAGGTAATTGACTTTCAACCAGTCGGTCGCTGGTTGGAATCCTGCTACACCTACCGAGGTTCGGGGTATAGGGAAAATCGAAATGTATTCAGAAACCACGTGCACGTTTCGTGAAGAAGGCGATGAGCCACATGTATTGTGTGGGGGGTTAATGATACTACCTAGATGCCCACACCTCAGTAGGTGGAGCGGGGGTCGAACATACGACCCAATGTTTGATAGCCAACTACCTAAGTCAGTCCGTTACAGGTCTGGTATCCATATAGTATTATTAACCCTCACACAGTAAGTGTGGATCATTGTCTACTGCATTGCTTGAGTATGTTTGTCTAATTGACTATAAAACCTGAGAATATGAAAAACAAAACCTTTTATGATTTCAACTTTCAAACTGTGAATAAACGCATAACTATACGAAAAAGAATGAACCAAAAACAAATGGAGTAAAACCAATGATACTTATGCCTTAAAACCAAAAGTAAACGCCACTATGCTGTAAATGCGATCAACAGTGAGTGACTTGGTTGGCTAGTACTAAATCTCGATCAGAAAACCTTGAAATTACTTCCAGACTACTTGCTTAGTCTACATTATATATTGTGGAAGCGTGTGGTGAGAAATTCACTGTCTGTTGCGAGTATTCCGAGGGAAAGAATATTCAAAAAGAGATTAAACGATAGTAAACTCGTGAATTCAACCACAATACACTTCCGATAGTCAGGTGAAACTCAGTTGAACATCAAAATGAATACTTAAGGGTCGATTAAATGAACTTGAAATGTGACCACTTACAAATACCCTCAATTATAAATTAACAAGTAATGTAAACTACCCAGTCGCTATGTAAGTAGATCTTTGCAATGATGCTAGACATTTGGTAATTGATTGATCTGAAAACCATAGAAGGTGGTGAAGCAATAAAAGTAATATCTTTGTTTAGAAGGCATAACTGACTGGAAATAAATATAACCCATAAAAATTGCATCAGATTTTAAGATGCGTGTGCAAATAATCTATACTTTCTAGATATCTAACCGCTGATAATCTAAACATGCACTAAAAAGGGAGGGTCAAAAAACAAATGAAAAGTATTCAATCAATAGCTACTAACCACGTATATCACCCAAATCATCCCACTCTAGTCCATCAACTGATATATCAGGATTGTCATCAGTCCCATGATTCATATCATTGTCAGTAAGATTGAAACACGAATTTTTCACTATTCTAGTATCAACAGCATAATCGCCGTCATGATCACTACTTTTAGGGTTATCCTCAGTAACGTATGGTGACGTGATATCAGGTGACTTCTGTGCATCAAGTGAATACGAATTCGACTCCAATTCTGTGGATGACAGTATTAATTCTGAAAAGGTAGTATCCTCAAGATCACCATTTACTGTTTTAGTTAGATTATTTATCTCTGAATTCGAATGATTATCAATACAAAATATCAAGGATGAAAGTGAATTTCTTCGGAACTTCTTAGAGTTGGGAGATTCAGCATGATATGTGCTAGAACATGAAGAGTTCGGCGGTCTCGAAATTCGGCTGTTAACAGGACTATGTAGTAAAGTGGCAACAGGCATCTTGAATATGTTAGTTTCACTCTTAGAAGTAGGTTGTTCTAACGATGGGCTACAACAGAAGACAAACAAAAAACAATTGATTAGCAGGTTCAAGTAGAAGAGATATTAAAATTTTTTTAAATGTTTCATTTTACTACAGAAAGAAAAACTATGAAACACTTTTTTATATTTGTATTCCCCATTGAATAGTGTGATCCACTCAATATCAAAGTATGTTCAAACCACCAGGTTCGGATACGATTAAAGATAAGGAAAATCAGACCAATTACGCAACAAACTCATACTCCTGAGAAACCAGTACAAGTTGCGAAACAACGCGGAGTAGATGGCTTAGAAACTATTTGTAATACTCAATGAACAGACTAAGATGACAGAAAGAGAACAGAATACGCATCTTTAAAAGTGAAACTCAATCGCCTCTTGCTACTGTTTCGTTGCCCGCTACCCAATTGGATACAGAATGGAAAATTAAAATAGGGTCTCCAATTCTGACAGAAGTTGGAAAGATCTGAAAAGAGGAAGAGAAGTAGTATCAGATGAACTAGTATCGGAGGTATTTAAGGACTGTGGTCGAAGATTATTGGTTAGGCTAACTGAAATGTTAGCTACCGTATAGTGAATTAGATATGATACCTTCTGATCGGTTTCAATCACCGATTGTTCCAGTCTGTAAAAAAGGTGATAAGTCTTCTTGGGATAACCATAGGGGAATCGGTCTGAAGAACATGGTGCCTAAGATTCTAGGTTTTATAATTATCAGACATTTAAGTGGAGCTCAGAAACAGTAAACCTGAGAAAACCAGCCAGGTTTTAGACCTGATCATGAGGGTACTGACTAGGCATTCACCGTCTGTGAGGTTCTAAAACACAAACACTTTCCGGCGCCTGACATTAGCTGCATTTCTCGACCTGAAGGTGGCATTAAACTTTTTCGACCGAAAGGTCTAATGGTAGTGTCTCCCACTCAAAGCGGCATCGAGTAAGTAGTAAGTACATCGCTATGTTGAAGGGTCTTTACTCAAACACCCATGTGTTGGAGCTTATGGTGAGTTGCGTATGTCGAGTGGTGTCCGCCAAGGATGTCTACTCTCTTTATTCCTATTCAACTCTATCAGGTATGTACTTATGGAGATTTCAATCTCACTATCTGATTTCGAAGGGATTGATTATGCCATACAAGAATTCATGGAGATCTACAGTCCTCCAAGGTGGAGACGCCAACAAGATGAATACCGTGATTGGCAACTTCAGCATGTTTCAGATACGTTTATCGCCACTAAATTGTTGCTCCAGGACTGGCGTACTTTGATGTCTTGCGTAATAAGAGGGAATAAAGTCAAGTGTACTGACCACTTCGTCTACCTGTGAATTCGAATCGGGGTCGCTGCACCAGTGACAAACGAAATCTCAGCACCCATACAAAACGCTCGATTACATTTGACCAAATTACACCCTTCATAGCACCAACATGATATCCGACTACCTACAACGCGTCAAGTGTATTACATCGTATTTCGACCTGGCCTACTACGTGACTACACAACATGGACATTACAGGTGAGAAAGATGGAAAGGCTCCGATTTTCCTATCGCCATTATCTTCATAGCATAGGTCATGTGTGGTGGTGTCACCACGTCAATAACGCAGAAGTCAGGCGTAGAGTTTCACGCAAAGGGGCTGAATCGGTTGACGAAGCTGTAGACCATCAATTCAGTTGGCTGAGACATGTGTTACGCACGTCCAGTCCCCATCTTTCTCATCCCAGCAAAATGTTAGCTGAAGTAGGTTCAGGTTGGTAAAATGCTAGAGAAGGTCAAACTAAAGGATGGCATCAGTTCATTAAGTCTTCGCCTATTGGCTTAAACCGTGTGCGGAAATGTAGACTTTTCAGTTGGAGTCTGTATGGCAACAGAAATTGGTGACTGTAGACTTTAGATGATATGTCTCAGAATCTATCTCAGTAGAGAAGATACGATGACAATGTTTTTATTTTAGTCACCACACCGGAATTTCGTTACTGTTTTATGCGCCATCTTTCTCGTTTTACGACTGCAACTTTTGAATACTTCCTTCCCTATTTCATCAACTTTCATTTTAGTGCCTTCTCGCTAGGTGTATTAAAGTGAGGTGATGCAACTTGAACACTTATCCAGAAGTGTGAAATCCCAAGTTGATATTATCTATCTACCCATCTATCAACTGCTTACGGCCACAGACCGACTAAAGTAGAATCTTGTACAGAAGCTCAAGCTGCTACGATTCGGATCAGCGCAAAAGAAGACAATGAACAGAAGTAAAATGAAATAGTCCACTAATACTGACCAGCATGAACAACTTAAGCCCTACAGCTTAGTTGATTCCATGTTACATAGATTACCCAAGTTACACAGAATGGATATTTCTCTTCGATCAATGGTAGATACAACCAGTTTTTCGTATTATTCAACTGCTAGATGGCACATAAATATCATCAAAAGAGTAATTAATACTCTCAAGAACTTTGATTTCATTGGATTAGTAAAAAATATTGATGTGTTCAAAGAAACAAATGGATCTCGGAATGTCACTTCTCTTTTCACAAGCATTCACCTAGTCGAAACTATTTGTCTGATACATGACTAAATTAATTTCGACTTATAATCAGATGTGTCAAATTCTCAAAAGGATTACTTTTCAGATGCATCTTCAATATCTAGCTCAAGTTAACACAAAATCTTATGTACAGAAGGATGGTGTAGCAATGGAGTCCCTTTATGAACCACTTCTAGTTGATTATTCCATGCTCTCATTTGAGAACCTCCGTAACACTTTTAATGTCGCTCATTCATAACGTGAAGCCACTTAAGAGTGAGTCAAATTCGATGCTCGCAGAAAACCAACGTAAACTGAAAAATGTATCAACCTCCAAAGCTGTACCCTCCTCATTAGCAAAAAGAACCTTATACTTTTGCTATGTTCAAGGATGCGGAGAATCTGCTCTGAAAATGTTATAATTTCAACGACTGAATAGACCTTAACCAAAGAAATCGATTCCTAAGACCTTGAGAACCCTGATCAGATTACCCGAACCGCCCTAATAACTGTCTGAAACTAAATAGCTTAATGTCACGTAAACCTGGTCATCCTTAGATTTCTTTCAAACCAAAGTGTTTCATGGAATAGCATAGATGTTTGTCAGGAATCGATTTCCATACATTAAAAACTTAGTACATATCCTTCTTTAGGGTTAAAAGTGAAACGTAAAACGCACTGCGTGGTTTTTAATTTAAACTCCAACCATAGAAAATAAAAAAATCATCAGTAAACTGCTAGATGCATAAACACAATAGTGATCATAACACTAACCGATAGATGGAATTTAAACTAGTAGACAACAATAACTTACAATCAGTTAAGTATATATAATCCCAACACGCAACGGCTAAATATTTTATGTCAAAACAAAAGACGTTTAGCAAAGAGTCACTCCTTTCAACGATATCTGTACAATCGCATATAAATATTCTGTTCATATTGCAAAATAAAAGGAATGTTTCATGAAATATTTTTAGATGAAATTCGGTTTTGATTGTAAATCAGAAGATCGGATAAAGAATTATATAATGTTCGAAATAGTAATGCGAAGAAAACTTATCAAAACTGAAGCAATAATTGGTTACTAAGCCAACTGGTGTAATATGGTTCAAGAGGCTGGTGAATGCAATTAAAAATCATAATTACAGGACGGGGGCTGAGAAAATGCAATGTGTGAGATGTGAAAGGAAAGATTTTGAGGGTAAACTGTTCTCATACTGGTTGCATTCAGTTCTCACTTTCCAAACGCATTTCCGAACATATACCAGCCTGGTGTCACAAAGGAGAGCACCTCAAAGCGCTATTTTAGAACATTCGATCGATTATAATCACCCGTGAATGCAGGAAACAACTTGTGTCATCCATAAAGTTTGCGCAAGCTTTATCAAAGGTGTACGCCTGGAACTTCTTTGAAACGCCAAAAGCCATGGTAATTAATATCATGAAGTCTGAACTCTATGCTAAAAAAAATAGTCCAGTTACTTCACTTACAACTGATATGACCTATAAGAACATTTTACCCTCAAAATATTTCGTTTTATATCTTCTTAAACATTGCATTCTCTCATCCCCTTTAATCATATTACACCAGTTGGCTTAGTAACCAATTATTGCTTCAGTTTTGATAAGTTTTCTTCGCATTACTATTTCGAACATTATATAATTCTTTATCCGATCTTCTGATTTACAATCAAAACCGAATTTCATCTAAAAATATTTCATGAAACATTCCTTTTATGTTGCAATATGAACAGAATATTTATATGCGATTGTACAGATATCGCTGAAAGGAGTGACTCTTTGCTAAACGTCCTTCGTTTTATGATTTAATGTGGATTTTTAAATTAATATTATCTAATGTGTCAAACGTTAGTCAAATTGTGTAAAACGGTGGTAGAGTTTTTCAGCAGGTAAGGCAGAAGGTTGAAACAGGTGATGTTACCATTTTCTTCATAATTTCATGTCTTTTTTGTTGACTCCCGATAAATTTACTATCTTTCAACCTTTAGAGTAACTAACATAGCTTTTACCTAAGAACCAGTCAAAATTTGCTTCCGACCACTTACATGCATGTAATATTTTGGAACTTTTGAACCTTTTTGAGTGCAGAACTATTAATGATTGACCAAGAGAAATATTTGAAAAGAGTGACAAATGTCATATACTGTAGAAAAATCCTTTATGTATCTTCATCCCAACCGTTATTTCACACTTCATCATTTGCTTTATCCCCTCCTGTGGTGACTTTCGATGACTTGATTTTACTGCTTTTAATTCATTGTCTCTTATCTTGTTGTTGTAAAGTGTAGTAACTTGGACCGCTAAGCAGTAATGTCACATATCCTATTTTGATACTGATCGACTGAAAACTGCAGTTCATACGTGGAAAGAAGAGTGGTACCGTGCATATTTTTTCGGTTATGCATCTGACGATGCTTACTTAATATGAACACAGAGAATTCGGTGCACATATAAAATGGTAACGTACCAATAAGTGACACAAAACAACTAATGAAAATGACACTACAATTACATTAGAAAAGGAATATATTAAAAAGAAGATACGATAAGCCTAGCGTATTTGTGATACGTTTCTTTAAACATAATTTAGTCTTTAGGACCAGTACAATACAAAAATCTCAGAATCAACTGACTTACAAAAAAGCTTTCAAGTTTAGTGACTTCAAATTCCTAGCATCTAATTCATATCAAATTTAATCAGAGAAATCCAGTGGAAATCTGGCTATGAACAGCTGCTGATTACGGTAAAATGAGATATGATGCAACGAGAAAAATAATCTATTTAGAATAAAACGTCTTACATGTCAAGGTTATATTTAATTATGCATGTGTGTGGGTGTCAAATTTATGATTAGACTGTTTTATGAAAGTTAAGCCAACCTCAATCGAAATAAACCTATGAATTAAATACATAGAAAGAATCAAAACAAATCTGCACAAAATACGACCAATTGCAACACAATATCTTATTTGTGTCTATACCCGAATAAAGTTAACTTCACACCGCTATCAAGTGTGACAGATATATGGGTTATACACTAAATGCATGAGGTATCCTACATTAGATCCGATATGACCAAAAATAATAAAGGTTTTGAATGATTCTCTAACTGATGTCAGTCCGTCCATGATGAATACAACCTTAAAATAACACTCACTAAGTCAGTTTTCTAGATTGAATAATATCAAAATTCATGTTCTCCTACATGAGTGTTGTAACAACTATGTTTTTCTAAGGAAACTAGAAGCTTTGTAGTGAAGATCTTTCTCTTTCTGCATTACTTCAGCCTAGCAAAAACGTTGACAGTCATCGGTTGCCGAAAAAACTTTGCACTTGGCAGATCCTCATAGCTGCGCTGCAAATTACTTATTCACGGAGTGCAACGAGTTGTGTGATGACAATCATACTCAGCACTGTGAATTGAAAACCCTGGAGCTAGGTCTAGTCATATTGAGACTCACCTGTAAAGTTTGTCTGCAACCATAGGGAAACAAAAATATTCTCATATAAACCAATGTATACTTGTTCATAACACGACGTAAGCCATCAATGAATTAGAATTAATCGATATGAGGTAAGTAGTTGAGGACACATAAAACAAATTTCACATTCTAAAAATTTAAATAATTAATTAATTAGTGTTATTGCTTGTATTATACCATCGTTGACTGGACCGAATTGACCGGCCTCTCTCTATTGGCATATGGGCTTCTGTGCGGATGCCTCGATATACCTGTGTTCAAGTTATAGTAAAGATGGATAGTGGCTAACAGTGGAACCCAGGATGCACATTTCGTCCTGTTTGAGACCCGTCAGCGGGATGTACCTGCCTCCCAGTGAGTGATGTTATTCCCACCGGGATTCGGACTCGGAAGAGATCGTTTCAAACGCCAGAGCGTTATCCACTACACCACCGAGCATCCTGGATTCCACTACTAGCTACTATCCATCTTTACTATAACTAGAACACAGGTATATCGAGGCATCTGCACAGGAGCCCATATGCCAATAGAGACCGACCAATTCGGTCAAATCAACGACGGTATAATACAAGCAATAATACTAAAACTGTACCCGTCGCACAATAAATAACTATCATGGCTTGGTGGTGTAGCGGATAACGCACTGGCGTTTAAAGCGATCTCTCCCGAGTCCGAATCCCAGTGAGAACGACATCACTCAATGGGAGGCAGGTACATCCCGCTGACGAGTCTCAAATAGGACGAAATGCGCATCCTGGATCCTACTGCTAGACACTATCCATCTTTAAACCAATTAATTGACTACAAAATAAACAACATACTATGACAGTAGTCCAGAGTTTCAGTCAATTTATAGACATCTAAACAAAGTTAGGATCCGATGGTTTAAAAAATTTGGTCATTGGGTAAACGATATTCATTATTCTGATATTTTTATTTACCAATGAATGTTCTAACTGACGTTTCGTCATTTAGTGCTAGCGATGATATGTTTATCAAAGCTTTAGAGTATGTAATTTTGCTTTACATTCATTGAGACATACAAATGCCAAAACAATGAACATCCTCTTTACTTTTTACTATAAACAAAGTGATTAGAGTGTGTTAAAAATAAAGTCTTGTAGTACCACAGTTGAATTCAGTAAGAACTGGCCTAGGTATCAGCATTTACATGATGACGAATTATAAACGTGTGGGGAGGGCTGAGTGCAGAAATCAATGTGCACTTATGATCAGATACAAAAATGAAACAATGAAATCCGAAAAATAGATAGGTTATCTACAAATAGTTGAGTGTGAAAAAGAAATCAACAAAAATTGGGAATTTTCGTGTTTTTATACTCGTCTAAACGATAGAAATTTTAATAGAACCAACTAAATAAGATGAAGTTTTGCGAGAGGATGGTTATTTACTAAAAAGTTTAATACGTACAAGTACTGGTTTTGTACGCCCTCACATATGTAGTCAGTTACTACTCATATCTTGTGCGCAGCTTTTTTTCCAGCTGGGTTTCAGTAGCGAGTTAACAGTTAAACAACACGATACAAATGCATCAGCTGAAAATTCCCAATGGCAAGGGGATAAACTGACCTTTGTTATACGTTATACCAGCAAATTTAGAAAAATAGAAAGTAGTGAATACATTCAGCGTGGTGTATACATAAATAATTTGAAACATTCCAGCTGCTGAAATGTAGCGAACAAAAAATACCTCTATCAGGAAAAAAAGTACTACTGTTCTGTCAGTGAAGTAGACAAACGTAGTTTACCATAAAGGTAAGTAAAAAATAGGGTGATTTTAAAGGCCACCCTAGCAACAATCGAAATGACCAATAAGCCTTCTCCGTTTCGGATGAAAAGGCAGATTTTCATAAAATACAGAAGTCTAATTGGTTATTTCAGTTGTTGCCAGGGTGACCTTTAAAGTCACTCAATAAATATGCCGAAAATGATATGTACCTACCATTCTGCTTGAATATCACAATCATTTGAATGCAGGCGTGAACAAAAAGGAGTAAGATCATGATAGCTGGATGCACGAGTTTTCAAACTACGCCGATCTAAATTATCGAAATAACCTAGTTTGAGACTAAAATCAAACATACAATGAAACTGACTCAACGGAGTCTTATAATGTTCTGTTTTTCTACTGTCATCATTGTTCTCGTTATGCTCCAGTCGAGATATGACTGATTTAATCGGTGTTCGATCAGAATTCTCATGATATAACTCAATGGATGAGTCATTTATCGCTTCTGAATCATTAGAATCTGAAAACGAGAAGACCAGAAGATAGATAACACTAATCAGTAGCTCGTTGTACTTTAGTTACAAAAAAGGTACATTTCAAACACGATTTGAATGAAACTAAATACAACCCAGTTTAAATATGACATTTTTGTTGAAAGTACCACCCTACGAGCTACATCTACTTTGGTGAACACTACTGACGCCATCTGACTACTTAAGCCTCACTAGGTGGGCCAAGGTCCACTAGATTATGAGTGCAAAATGTTTGAATCAATGGGTCGGAGTAATTTCATTAGCTTTGTGTCGTGTTGAGGGAATATAGGCAAATGTAAAGTGAGTCAGTATGTGAATAAAACTGCAATCAATTAAAAATTGATTGTCTGCATAATTAGAACACATTGGTCACTCTCAGAACGAAAGCACGTTGTAGGATTCATCTTATACAAGACTGATTGATTTTAATAAAAACTTGTGTAATAGCTAAAGTCGAATCAAATCGAAACTCAGTCACCAACTATGTGCACATTCGTGAGGTAGGCGATGAACTACACCCATTACGTGAGGCCTGATGATACCATTTGGCTGCCCAGACATCAATAACTCCAATGGGATTCGAAGCCTTGGCCCATTGGTTGAAAGTTGAGTGTCTAGACCAATGAGCCACAGTTCAGCAATGGTTGAAGTAGTAACTGTTTACAATACGATTACGGTTAGCATCAAATCACTCTGACTTCAACGTTTTTATCATCAAAAAGATGTTGAGTACTACGTACATCCCCTTCGAACAAACCAACAGCACCATTATTAAAACTAGTGTAAATTTCCTACTAGTCATTTAGTACTACTGATAGTAATACAACTCCGCAACCTGCTACACTTCTGTGTACTTCAATAATGTAAAAAGAGCGATGTTGTTCACATTCATCACAGGGAATAAATGCATAACACTTCTAGATACTAGGCAGAGAGTTATTTATGCGGTAGGTATTAGGTTACTACCACCATTTCACAGATTGCACTATTCACTGCTTCACATTCAAACCGCCATTAAAATGGTTTCTCAGGTTTAGCTTTCTTAGTTTTACGAACAAGTACTCTCGAGAAAAATAAAAGTTACAGAATGTTCCCTAGAAAGAGCAGGGGTTTATAATTATAAGGTTTAAACCAATGGCTGTCAAGTTAAACAATATCTATTAATGTTTACAGTTAATACTCGCTCAATTGGCTTACGTAGTTTTTAAAATAAATGTTTTCGAAAAAACTACGTATATTTAGATAATGCTTCAATGATGATGATGATGATCTCCGAAAAATCATTTATTGTGAACACTGGTGCAAACTGCAAAATTCGCGATTACCTCAGAGACAGCTCTTTTAATTACTAGTAACACGTTTGTCTATGTCAATAAATTGGATTCAGATTATCTAACATAGTGGGTTCTCTGGAATGAATTAGTTCAGGTACCCCGTTTGCCGAGCTTACAAGAAAACCAATCAAGTGGCTGTACATTATTCTGACTATTTCGATTTGGTTAGTGAGATTTACTACTGTTCAATTTAGGTTGCGCTCCATAGTAACACCTTCAGATCCCAAAACATGAACAGTTAACAGGAAAATAAATGTTTGTCTCACCTATATTACAAATCCATAAACATTCTGAAGACTGTGAACGACGTTTATCATATAAAGAACACGGGGAATTCGTACTTTGCAATTTTCTACAGAGAGATTCAAAAGCGACTTGCCCAGTACAAGGTGAATCCAATCTATTCGATAACTGTGATTTCAGAAAATAGTCATTATCACTTGCAAATCCGGATTCCGGACAACATAATGAGTAAATGCTGGATGCTGAATCACGCATGTGAATCTCTGAATTAATATTTTGCTGAAATTTACGTTTTACAACAAAAAACGTTATCCAAAAGCAAAAATAGATTAATTTTCATAACACCAATAGACAGAAAAGATTAGAAAAAGCTGCAAAATTCCGATTCAAATCATAAGAACAACGTTGTAAAATTGTCTACACAAAATGTCTATTATTCAATGAAAATGAAAACAATGTTTTGCAATTATCATTTCTAAAGTAGGATTGTCGCCCGTCCTAATGAGTTTGAGTATGAATGATCATTTTTACAGCCAGCCTAAATAATTAGTCTTCAGAGAGTTAAACTCATTATTTAACTTACCAGAGAATAAGTTGAGTCTAAGATGCCGTGTTTGTTGATTTATGATTAGCCTGAAGACCACAGTGCTACGAACATTCTGCCCTCTTCAAGAAAGAACAGATTTAAGGCTTCAGAATAATTCATGTTCAAGCTTTCTCGTATCAGCTAGGCTTTGGCGAAGACGACAGATATTCTAACGGTCACAACTCTCATACTTTAATTTGCACGTGAAGATTAGATCATTTAGTTTCAAAGGTATACACTTCGACTTGAATAATATAGTGTGGTGATGCAGAAACTTCTGACAAGTAACGGCAGAAGTTTGCGGTTACTTCCGAGACATTTATGACGTACGGGGAAATCACCGATTTCTTCGTTCGAAGACGGTTAAATGGCGAAACAGATCAACGTAGAACCTTGAATATAAGCGAATCAATTTAAATTGCTGCACCTCCTGACAACACAGGAGGACAATAACGAAAATAGAATGATATTAAAATAAAGTGATACCAGAAAAGACGGAAAAATAGTCAAAGACAATTTAAAATTCCCGAAGATTATCGACAGCGAAATTTCCGTAAGTGTACTCGACCTTGGACCTCGTCAGCAAACACTGATTCCCAACATGTCGACAGTCACAATGAGACAAAGTACAATCCCTATATGACTCAACAGCAAAAATCACACACCGCATATTAGTTTCATATCTTGGTCCGACTACACCTAATGTTCTTCCAAACTAATCCTACAGCCGTGCAGTAGAAACACATTAAGAATGACAGCACGGCATTTAATCAACAACAAAGGTAGCGCAAGTAAGCGACTACCAACTCGAACTTCCTGCGTTCAGGCTGAGACTGACTTGACAAACAGCTATCCCAGTTGATGAAGCCACCAAAATGAGTGAAGTAAAGCTAGTAAACACTCGGCGTCTTGTTCTAAACCTAGGAATTTGGGGACAACCGTCATGAAACATAATCTGAAACTTCACAGATGAGAAACATGTTTAAATGCTGGATGCGCATAGACGAATAGTAATGGAAAGTATCACTGTTAGGCATAACTGGTAGTCACCACTTCCTATAACATGTCCACCTGCTAATAATAATTGCCATTGCAATCTCTTTAACCCGCCGCTGTCCTAATCATAAACATGAGTGCGCAAGTCAAGTTAGTGGGACCGACTTCAGCACCACCACTGTCCAATAAACCTTTAGTTGCATAGAGATTCATTAAGCTGCCTGTCGTTGGTAACATCTCGGGTCTGTTTACACCATCTTGAGTCCCTAAACACTTGCCTCCACAAACCTGCCCTGTAGTCTACTATCTCATATAACTACTTTAAAACCGTGTCTCACTTTCAACCTTCAAACCTTGATGCAGATCCCACACCAGACAGGTTTGTTTATGACTCTGAAGGCCTGGCTATTATTGTGTCCAGTGCCTCAGATATCTAGATACAAGATCCCGGTAAACCTCTTCAAATAAATTCCTCATCTGTCAGCTCAAAAAGTGTATTTACAGGAGGCTTATCCGGTTATCCTGTCATACCAACAGCTGGTGTCAGCGTCGCACTAAGTTGTGGAATCAAACCTGCACCAGTCGTCTGTGTGCTGATAGGCTAGAAAGGTTGGAATGGAGTGAGCAGCAACTGGTGAGAGGAACGATGTCTCTTCGTCATCTCTGTGTTCCGACTGACTGCAGCCCAGATGTAGTTAAGGATGATTTCTACCATCAACTGAGTGACCTTCCATATCAGATACGCTTGACAGATATTGTAATGCTAGCAAAGGACTCGCACGAAAAGGGCAAGATGCCTAGGCTCCAAGGAAGGTTGTTCAGATGGACAATGGAGGTAAGTCAATCGCAGGTCAAGTAGTGAGAATCACCTACTCCAGCCTTGTTTGTGCAGATCACGACCTATTTCTAGCTAGCACAAACTCCTAGTACAGCTATCGTCGTTTTCCTACTTGCCGTCCTCCATCTTCCACTCAAGCTTCGAGTCGAATAGGTCATATTACAACCGGCTACTAGTGGTGTAGGTGCATTCAGGACTCCCACTACTTCCGAAACGTCAGTTTAGACACTAAACATTTTTAGTGTGCGTTAATTTCATCTAGCCTTTCAGTGTTCATAAAAATTGTCGTCCTAAAAGGTCAATGTAAGCAATTTTGTTGCTATCAGTACTGCAACTAAACACCAAACCGACCGATATCCCAGGTTAGTTGTCAGAACTTAAGAGTATAGATCACCATTGGTGGCACGCACAAGATGCAATCAAAAAAGTGAGTGAAGTTGTTTGTGGCTGAGAAGAATGTCACGACAGTAAACACTGAGTCCCCGTGAGGTCATTGCAACGTTTGACGCTTGTCGGTGTATTTCGGTGGCGAATGAGTATGCTTGCGCCCCTTACACAACAGATCAAACAATACAATCCATGTATATTGGTGGTGGTTATGCACAAATAAGATAGAAGTAATAGATGCATGTGATAATAGTTAGAAGCTGTTTTACATCTTTCAAGCCACCGGTGGTAAGAAACCTGGTGACAATTAAATTTTCTGTAAGATAGATGTCATCCCAATCAGTAACCTTGAGAGACATCTGAAAAGCTGTCCGAAGTACTTAAAAATGATATTTAGCTGGCTTAGTGCTCCAACAACTTTAATCTTTAGTATGCTTGTTTTTCTCAACTCTGGTCATCCCGAAAAGACAGATGTTCAAAATGAGCTCCAAATTCTTAAGTGACATAAGACACCCGACCCAAACAACTTATCCATGGCTCTTTTATGGATGGAGTTGAACGTATTAAGGCAGTCAACTAAAGTGTCTGACGACGTATAACTAACTGTTTCGTCGACCTGAAATAAATTCACCATTGTTCCCCATGTTTAAAAAGAGCCCTAATGGATATCTGCGACAACTATCAAAATAGTATTAGGCTGTTACCAGTAACACATAAAATACTGACCACTAACGTGTTTCGCAGCATTTGCAAAACGCATAAACACTGATTAACAAGAAGGTTATCGCTGCACTGACTTAGGAATTCATTATCCAATAGATGCTCGAACATGGACAGACTGCAGGCCAATGCTAGTATTTCCTGGTGTTGCGGCTACTTTCGGTTGGTCAAATCGGACTGTCCTTTAGAATTTTCTCTCCACCTATTACTTGGGTAAAGCATCACTTGTTCTGATTAGTTAAATCGGTGCGCAAAAGCATTTCTTGTCAGCAGAACAAGGGAAAAATAGTTGGTGTACAACGAATGATGAAAGGAACAATATGATAAAAACTTAGTTTCCCGGTAATCAGCTCACAGACTTCGCTATGTCAAATCAGAATACTGAGTGTTTAACAATTCAAATTAATAAACATTCATTTTTCTCCAGATAAGAAAATAAACTAGGGGAGACGATTAGAAACATCTGTCAACATTTACCACTGATAGGCAGTATATTAGGGAGGAATAAAATGCGATCTTACACTTTCTGGTGAAAACTCACTGACTGTCTAGTACACCTCGTCTTTGTTTAGTTATGGTTATGCAACCAAGGTCACATCTTCTGCATACAAGTGAGTTTATTTCATTATGGGATATACATAAAATTCTAACAGTTCCCCAATGCCTTCTGATTTGCATTCAGTTTGAACATAATCATCGCTAGAAAGTAGGAGTTAGTAGATGTCATAGTTATGTCCACTAAACATTAACTCAGTATTTTTGTACGAAAACTGTACACGACCATTACTAATGCTACTGAATTAGGCATGACACACAGCATCAGAGATGAACTCTCTTATGACTGCTTTGTTACATTTCAATATTTTGGTACAACTAAAATCAATTCTATGTATGCTGTAAACACAGACTAATTCAATATGTACCAGTGGAATTTTTATATAAGACCTCTACAAAGTGCCAAACCGTTTTACATTCTGAAAAAAAAACTTTTGGACACAGTCTACTGAAATTTTAAAAAAGCTTGTAAGAAAGATCACAAAGCTGTTTATTCACTTAGTGTGATAATAGAAATTCCAGCACTGTGGTGTAAGTTTAATCCAATAATACACCATTTCTATACATATATTACACAGTGAAGCAGTATTATGTACTGATGACCTTTCGAGTAGAATTTATTGCTCATAATCATATCGACGTATTCATACAACTTTCTGGTCCAGACAAGAACGTCATTAAGTACATAGTACTATTTCGCTGTGATGTTTACTCGATTATATCAGTAGTGAGGGGGTATTATGTTTGCCAAGTGAACTTTGAAAAAGGTTTGGTATAAAGAATTCTAAGGTAGTGGCGGTAACCTGTTTTAGTGAATAGGCTCACCAAGGAATTAGTGCCGAATACAGCCCGTTATATGGAAATTTTTCAAATGACCTCGTTTAGAGTCCTAACAGATGGTATCTAGAGGTGACTGTAATCAAATAGGGTAGAAACCAATGTCCAGCAAAAAAACCCTGAATGGAAACAAAAAGCTCTCCACCAACCAAAAATATTTCATATATATAAAAAACCTCGCCTAGTTAACTAGTTCACCAGTTACTAGCCGGTCCTAAGCCAAGATAAACAGGGAAGGTTGACATATCGCTAGCAACCCTACCACGGAAAACTAATTCACTCCCTAAACAAACTTCTAAGCACAAAAAAAGTATAACAAATAAAAACAATTATTCTTTGCTGGAATTGACGAGACGAAAAGACGCAAGTTGGTGAAAGACTTCAGAAAGCCAACTGGCAGACGCATCTTCCCTTCTCTCGATGAAAGCAAAAGTAAACATAGGCACATAAAATGTCCACACCATGTTTCAACATGGCTGCCTGGCAAGGCTGCCCACATTCCAGAAGAGATGAAAAGTTATTGCATAGAAGTGCTAGGTATCACCGAGGAATCTGCAGATGGAATACAAGTGGACTCAACAAACTGTCAACTACAGAGTCAATAATCTACTCCCACATTCTCACACCAAAACGACAAACACCTGCACAGCACACTGAGTTCTCGAGTGGCTATCATGATGTCACCAACACCATCAAAGACTCTCTCTCATTCAGGGGGAGCCAATCCCCTCCAACATCAGGATCACGATCATGACAGCAAGACTCAACTCAAAAGGAAGGAAAGTCACAATCATACAATGCTACACTACTCTACACTACACTATACACCGACAAATAATCCAAATCATCAAGAGAACAAGGAAGAATTCTACACACAACTACAATCAGTACTCAACAACAAACCACACCACACCACACCAGGTGGCAACATCAACATTCATTCTAATCCGTGGGGTGACATGAATGCCAAACTGTGAGAGGACAACACACACGAAGACAACTCATCATGGGTAGAGAAGCACTCGGGGAAATGATGAACGAGAATGGAGAACTCTCTCTGCAGAATTCTGCGCAGGTCATTGGAGGAAGGCACTGTGTTAAAACACAAGGATATTCACAAAGCGAGCGACATGGATTCGATTTCACCAGACACCAGGACACACTACACTAAAAATCAGGTCGACTTCATCTCAATGTGAAGAAAGTGGACACAACATCCGATCAAGAATGCCATAAAGTTGCTGAAATCCCGGAAAGCAACACGACCACATGGAATTTCTCCACAACCACTGGAAACAGACGCACAGACAACAACGGACATACTCACACCACCATTCCACAAGGTTTGCAAGCAAGGAAGGAAACGCACCTGCCCACTGATTGAAAGAAGGCCTACCTTCTCAAACTACCAAAAAAGGGAGACTCAAATCTTCACAAGAACTGCCACGAAATCATGTTCCACACCTGCACACCACAAGCAAAATATTATCCCGCATCATCCTGGAGAGACTATACAACACTCTGCACTCAAAATTATGACAGCAACAGGCTGACTGACTGACTGACTGACTGACTGACTTCAGGAAGAACAAATCATGTGTGGATCAAACTCCAACGCTACGATACACATCATCATAGAACACAGCATACAATGCCAGTCAAGTCTCTACCTTACCTCAAACTCATCGATTTGGAAATGGTCTTCAACAGAGTCGACCGACAAGTAATTTAACAGGCAGCTGCTGCTTCAACACTACGGCTTCAGTGCCACAAACCTCTATCAACCTCAGTCAACAGCTAGGTGATGACGACGACACATGCCAAGTGATTGACAGTGGCAAGCTCAGTGACGCCTTCGAAGTGAAGTGAAGATCAGAGTAAGACAAGGCTGACACCCACTATCAACGATCATCTTCCTCATTGTCGTCAACTACACTCGACTCGACTCGACCCGACTGCATCATGCAGCAAACTGTGAGGAGCTGTGAGAAGAGGGACATACGCTGACTGGACAGATGAAAAGACCCTACAACATTTGGATTTCGCCGCCGATGATGATTTGTGTATGTCTAATGTCTTGTCGCACAAACTCGAAGATCTACAAGCAAAAACTAACAAGCTGACAGAAGTGGTGAGGCAGTGGAGATGGGACTTCCTTCAGATGAACGTAGAGAAGACAGGTGGATGAAGACACCTCCCAACCGACAACAACAACCACAACAAGCACCAATAGCCGACAATGGGAGAAACCTAAACAAAATTGCCTCTTCCACCTACCTAGGCATTATCGCATCGTCCCAAATGCTGCCGGTACAGGCACAGATGAGGACGTCAAAGCAGCCAAGATCGGAAAAACAGGAAGACAGGCCTTCACTAACCTGAAACCAGTATGGAGATCTACTCCACTTAGCACAAAGAACAAGATACGGATTCTCAACACTGATATCAAGTCAGTGCTTCTATGTGATGGTTCAGAAACTTGGCGCATCACGAAAAGCCTTTTGCAACAAACTACACACATACATTACATCAACAGCTGCCGCCTACACTCACTCGAGACTGACACTGAAGATCAGATCAGATGACCGGAATAATAAGAATAAGCAACAGGGAACTCACTCTGGTTGGCAACGAACCAGCGAAGCAAGAACCCATCGCCCAAATAATAGGCAGAAGTGGAGATGGATTGAATTGGGCATACACTGAGAAGACCATTTGAGGACATCAGGCCAGTCCTCGAGTGGAACTCTAAGATGAAATAAGGAGTTGGGCGTCGGAGGGTGACATGGAGGAGACGGTGTGAGGAGGAAATGAAAGCTTCTGAGCAGTCGTGGAGTCAAATTCAAAAGACTGCAGAGAACAGAGTGAAATGGTGACGTGCTACTGAAGCCCTATGTTCCACCAGGAACCCAAAGGACAAATATATATATATATATATATATATATATATATATATATCTGATGACCTCATTGGTAGCGTAGAATATACTAACGTCCTAAAATATTTTGACACAATAAACAAGCAAATAGACACGAATTTAATGAGTTTTGCTGAAAGAGTACCTAGTAATTATCTTACTTACTGAGATAGAAGCAATTACTGGTTCTTTACCATGCGGTAATTCTTAATTGTAGATGATTAGTTGCGCAATAGTCACTTTACATCGTTTTCAGTTGTTTCGACAGATTAGTTCCTATGCATCGTATCACTTTCACGTGATAAAAATCATTTGAAACTTCTGTCCCGAGGGTGATTTGTCTTCATTCACCGTCTAATCAAACACTTCTCTAAACCACCTTTTCTATCTATAGAATATTCGTCGAATTTTCCGGTAAATACGTAACCTTACAAATAATTCTTGAAACTACAATTGTTATTCCCCATCAGTTTTCATTACAAAACCAGGATCCCTTCCTCCTGTTGAGTCAACAATATCCTCCTCTACAATCGACTAAAACACTTAAATAATAACATATTCAGACGCTATATACATTTCACGGTGTATCTGATGGGGATCAACTAATTAGAAGGATTCCATACTACTCTACAATAATCCTTGCTATTGATCTAATGAAACTCACTAAGAGAATGAGTTCGGAAAGAAAGCCATTTTTAAAAGCTGGTGCTTGCATGGTCGCGAATGCGTCATTTATCATTCCCTATTTTCACATATCAATTACTTGATGTTAAATAATACTTACAAAAATTCTAAATATTTAAAAGCAATAAAATAAGCTATTTACAAAGGACTTTGTATGACAACTTACATGTTCCGTAAGTGTCCTCCATAGCTTTGAGCCTAATCTCGGATAGGATACAGAATGATATATATCAGCAAATGGCAGTGAAGGAAACAAACCAGCTGAAAGTGAACACGACATTGATGACGGTTTGATTAGCAGATGATCACTGGTTGTTGAGTGGTCCAATCCAACTAGTGAGCGAGAATTTCGCACGCCTAAACTAGAACCAGATAACCCCTACAATAAAAAAAGGGTATAGACTTTAACGTTTATGACAATTAACATAACTATACCACTTAATAACGACTGATGTTTCACTCGTACTTGATTTACAGACAACTTTTAAATTTTAGTGTTTCATCTAGTCAATAAGCACTAATCACCTATGAAGTATGTTCTACTTTGTTTGCACCAGAGTGAAGTACCCGGGATGCCTAGTCCAAGAGTACAGATGTTCCCAACTCTCCTAATGAAAATAGGCGCGAATTTATATATATATATATATATATATATATATATATATATATATATATATATATCCAGCGTGAAACTTAGCAGCACATACTCTCAGGTGATGATTTCTTGAAAACTAAAAGCCGCAGATACTCACATTCGGTGAGTGAGTGGTCGACTTCTTTTCCACAAGCGTCTTTCAAAGATTCATTGTATATTACCCAAGTTGATTTATAGTCTGATATGTTTAGCATCTGCTTCCAACGACTAACAAATGATATATATTCCGAACACCCATGATCCTAAAGTTCACTTTGCACTACATTTATTAGAAATTGTAACGTTTTAATGAACTACTACTAGAGGGTGTTTCTTTGTGTTATGAGAATATGTGATATTTTCTGATGTACAATTTGTGCTTTGTCATTAGGTAATAATTTCAAAGCTGTTTCGATAACTGATGCTCTTGAGCTAATGATGGATTTCTGTTGATGCTGAAACTGAGGCCTTTTTGTAGTAATGAAACCTCATTTTCGGTTAGAATTTTATCCAGCATGTTCTATGTGGATTGAATCAAGAGTCCTCGTGTCATGTTTTGAAGCATATTTTAGATTATCTTGTTCCGCTGATTTGCATTCTTTTGGAAACATTGTGAAAAAAACAGATTACGAGCAGAATGAAAATCAAAACGTTTCCGAAGGTCCATACTATTTAAACGATGAAAATAAAACATCCGCGGAAATGAATGAAACGGAACTCAGCACAAATACACCATTTCAATAATGAAACTCACACTCGATAATTCCACCAGACTGAAACTCAAAAATAAGCCTTACATACCTTCAAGATTCTACAACCTACCTAAAATCCCCAAAACTTTCGTCCCATTCAGAGCGATCGTGGACTTTTCTCACACAATAACTTATAATCTCTCTAAACATGTGGCTTAGATGTCAAAACACCTCTAAACAAATTCAGAGCACACAATTAAGGACTAGGACTTTAAATTCATAATTCCAACATTAAAGTTGAGGCAGATGAAATTATGGTTACCTTTGAGATCTCAATTCACTATGTACTAGGATTCCAATTCAGGAAAGTCAAGACCTTATTTCTAACTTGTCAGATTCAGACACAAACCTGGCATAAATATGTCCACTCAATACCAGTGATATCGCGAAAGCCTTAGAATTTTGCTCAGAGAATAATTACTTCACATTCAAAAGAAAACTATGCAGGTAATCTAAGGGCATAGCTATGGGTTCACCCGTTTCGTCCATAGTAGCAAACATATTTCTGAGTAAATTTGAGGGGTGTTTAGCTAAAGTACGAAAGCCAAAAATTTAGTCAAAGCATTTTGATCACACATTAGTAGATTTAAAAAGTGGCATGTACAGTGTATTCTTAAATCAGTTGAATACTAAAATTCCCAATATAAATTTCAATTCAAAAAAAAGAAGCGGACAAGGGTGGATTACCCTTCCTTGACTGAGTAATTAAGCGGAAAGAAAATGGGCATCTAGGCATGACCACTTTCAGAAAAGCAACACATTTGAACTAATATTTAGATTTTAATTCAACACATCCCAATCAGTGCAAAGGTCTCGCTTTGTCGCCTCCAGTCTTTTAAGCAAGACACACGCTCAAATAACGGACGAAAATGAAAACTCGAATGAATTAAGGCATGTTAACAAGATCCTTAAAATGGACCATTATCCGGTGAAATTCATTCGTGAAATAGAAACTATCAAACTAGGTCAACCAAACACTCTTAAATCATAGGCCACAACAATATTCATTCCATACAGGTTACAGACGCTGGATGAGATTAAGAAAGCGGTCAAAAAGTGCAATATCAGTGCTACAGAACACACTTAACACACCTTAGATCAGCTTCCTCCATGCAAAGGACATTCCCAATCAAAGTGTGCTTTTGAAATAAAATGAGCAAACTGCGGTACACATAAGATGAACCTTACGTCAAACCAGAGTTATGAAAAATGAACACCAAAGAATTTCCCCATCTGACCCCCTAGAAATTTACCAGAGCTGAAAAAGCTTGGAAACACTTCAACCATAGCTCTATTCTCTATAATTTCAGGTTAGAAGGTTGACTTTGACTATATCGAAATTATGTACCAAAATTTCATAAGCCTTTTACCCGAATTTTCCCGTAGGAATATCTATTTTTCTTCGGTACAGTGCAGCATTTGGATACTTTGTGTACTTAATACATCCACAATAAAGGTCATAAACGTAAGCCGTTTAGGCAGTCCATAAATTTCAATAAATTCAAAACTAAATCATGCTATAAATAAATTTAGTGATAGGAGAAAAGCTAATGACTTACGCTTTCAAAAGAGCTTCGACGTCTGGATACAAATTTCCAATATTCACGTAGTTCTAGATGCATAATCCACAACGAACAACTTGTGTATGTTAATTCATCAGTATATTCAGTAAGTTTAAATAAGAATGGATCAAAGTTCTCATTTGAGTTTGAACATAATCTATTTTGAACAACTGATGCCTGAAGTTGTAAAATCAGATTGCTAGCAGCGGAAAGTGTTGATACAGCTCCTTTAAGAGATATATGTTCAGCCTACAAGAGTGATACATACAACTTGTTGAGTTTGACGTAAACATGCATAGAATTATTCTGAAAAAACTATGAAGACAATAAAAGATCTATATCATATTCGTTCTGTACGAAGAAAAGGCATCCAATGTTTACAAAGCCTTAAGGCGTTGCACCAAGAGGTCAGCTGAGTGGGCTACACATACACGATTTCTAGGGCATGAATTATACACCTTAAAACGATACATCTAATGTTAGAACGTTTATCTGATAGCAAACAGCAATAGAGTATGATTCAATGGATACCGTTTCAAGCACAATTAATTGTCCATAACTTACAAACTTTGTTTTACTGACAAGTCAAATTATAACATTAAATAGTTTACAATTTTTACGCATATTTTAATGGTTTGCTGAATGGCTGGAAAAACACAGGACTCATGAACTGATTCTTTCCTTTTATCCTGTAGCAAAATAGTCACTCAAAGTAGTGCTGATAGTTACTTTTTGTAGTGAATGTGTGACAGCAAAGATATAAGGTTTAAAGTATTGTAAATTTGTGACAGGCTTGACTGCTGAAGTCGATTTGGGGTACCTTCAATTCGATTCTTGTTGTTAGAAAAGTTAAATACCCATCAACAGAACACATATTAGGACAACCACCTCAAACAAAACGAGTCACCTCACCATGTATCTAAGATGTCTCATTAACTGTCAACTGGTTACTTCACCCTTTCGGTATCAGCGTGGCACACAAACTAAACAAATCCCTGAAAAGCATCTTTTGACAGCTGAGGGATCCATTCATCAAAGAGGACAAGACCAATACAATCAGACATAAGGTCAATACAGTACGTCGAATAACAACAGTCACTAAGATTTACATCTGATAAAAAATAAGAAAAGGTCATTCTCACCCACAAACAAATAAAACTCAATTTTGGCAAATATCCTCCATCGACATTTATGTAAATTGAAAATGCTTCATTGACATTTACCTCTCCAAAAAATTATCATTCTTATCTTGAATTTCAAATCTCTACTCTCCCGAGAAGTTAAATTGTCTGTCACTCACTAACTGCGGTTGGAGTGGCAAATGTGTAGGATAATAGTAAAATCAACCCGACTAGAGTAGGATCAAGGCAGCAAATGAGCGGTTAGTACTTTTATGACTGATAAACAGACATTTGCTGAATAATAGTACAATTGGAAGAAAATCATTATGTCCAGAAACTGATGAACACCCTGACTTTATGGTACTTATACACAGATAAGAAACGAAAATCCTAACAGCCCCAGTCTACATATTCAAAAACTATAGTAAACCCCTGTACAAAACTGATGAAAAAGTAATACACTGAATACACCCACACCACTAGTAGCCGGTTGTAATGTGACCTATTCGACTCGAAGCTTGAGTGGAAGATGGAGGACGGCAAGTAGGAAAACGACGATAGCTGTACTAGGAGTTTGTGCTAGCTAGAAATAGGTCGTGATCTGCACAAACAAGGCTGGAGTAGGTGATTCTCACTACTTGACCTGCGATTGACTTACCTCCATTGTCCATCTGAACAACCTTCCTTGGAGCCTAGGCATCTTGCCCTTTTCGTGCGAGTCCTTTGCTAGCATTACAATATCTGTCAAGCGTATCTGATATGGAAGGTCACTCAGTTGATGGTAGAAATCATCCTTAACTACATATGGGCTGCGGTCATTTTCGTGTTACGTGATACTTCTCGAAAGCCCAGACCAAAGCAGGTGTTTATCTTAAAGAAACGTACTCTAAGCGTTTGACTTGAAGTTTAGTTGAGAAGGCAATATAAAATGCTGCATTCATGTGGTTGTTGATGACCAAGGTACTTTTGTACGCCATACATCCGCTCTGGATTGTGGAGTCCATGTGACCAGTGATTTGGAATCAGGTCACCGTGTACACCAATAAGGGTGATAGCACCAGAAATTTATATATAACAATGAATAACTCACTAATAGAAAATATTATGTAAACTGACCTTTAGTGCCGCCATAGCCGAATTCATACCGCATGGTCCACCAACAGAGTTAATCAGCCCTTTTCGAAGGTGAAAAGTTTCTAGTTAAATAAATCATATAAAACGTAGATAAATATAGATATTTTGTCGACATTCATGAACTTAGTATCTGGCTCGCAAAATATCGGCGGTAATAAAAGAAACAAACTAAGTTTTTCTTAGTTTAGTCCTTTGAAGCAAGGCCTTTGTACAGATTTAAAAATGTTATGTCGTCCTTAACTAAACAAAAAAAGTAAATTTACTTAAACAGAGACATAGCTGAATGAACAACAAATCTATGTATATAAATACCCAGTTTTAGGAAGGTATAATATGACTGCACTTCTACTCCTTCAGTGTACTTAGCCCTCATTTATGATCGCCTTGTTAATTTACTGATATCAACAATCTGGTCTACGTCACTTGTTTACATTTTGAAAAACTAGTACCTTACCTGGGATCAACTATCTGAGTTTCACACAAATCAATACCCCATTTTGCAGATCTCTCCTAGAAGATATTAGTGATTTTATCATGTATAACAAAAGTCCACTGAATAGTAGAAAAGTTTACTGAGGGCAGTAAATATAGACTTTATTTTTTTTGTGTTTGCTGTTTGACAAGGTATTGGGAAGCACCAACTTTGTGTCATTTGTATGACATGTTTGTTCCAGCAAGTACCTACTAAACTACTACTTTTATTCCTCAATGTGTTTGACTGTGTTGTTGTAAGAACTCCATAAAGCGAGATGGTCAGTGCGTCCGATTAGATAATTGTACAGGAGGGTATCCTAGATTGTGATATTACTAACACTGAATATGTTAGATGTTTACACAACATTTCAGAAAGGTTAACAATCAATTCTAAAATTGTTTCCCAATAAGTCAAGGTCACGTGTTGGTAACCAATTAGAAATTTGACACACTGTCACCAGAAATCATCTTATGAGGCTGGTTAAAATGAAGTCCTGATAGTATTGCTGTAAACCATCTCTATTGACAATTATAGCGTGAATGAAGGCAAAGCATTCATCGAGTACGCAAAATATTAACTCCAGAAAATTTGATTCACTTTAGGACCTCTCAATATATCCAAGGCTCTATTAGGACCTTTTTATATCACTAATAAAACCTAGTTTGAAGCTAGATAGCAGAGCAAAAGGAAACCATAAGTAACGAAATTAACGCTAGTTGTGATTCTTAATATATTATTTTAAACGTACCAGATAAATGAAGTGACAAAGACAAAATTCAGAATATCTACGTTAAACAAAAACTAAGGTATGAATATCACAATATGCTTACGTCGTTTGATGGAGCGCAACTTAGCTTCAATCTCCTTCAGATCCAACTCGACATCTAAAAGTAGCATGTTATACAGTAAGAAAGTTTTCATCGTATGTCATATCACATAGCATCAAAATCACCAACCTTTAAGTGTACGTGCTGGGTCATGAAGGAAGCTCATTGGGAGTACTACGGTTGTAATATCATTCCACAAATTTTCAATCTCTTGAAGTCGATTATAGACGTCAAAATCATGAGAAACCTTCGCCGACTCGACAGACTGGATGACCAAAGGATTAGATCTCATGATGGTCATTTCCAAAAGTTTGTTGCCAAGAGAACGTAGACGACTGAGGTCAACATCTCGATTTTTGATGTACCCAAAGTAGTTCTGGGGAAAAAAGTTACCGACAATAACATCAGATCAGATATGATATATTTTTTACCAATGCCATTGGTTCACAATGCTTACTTGAGGTAACATCAAGAAGGAACTTAAAAGATAAATAGCTTCAACAATGCACATTATTCTCCGTTCCTTAAACGGATTACCAAGTGGTGGCAAGGAGACTGAAAACAAATATTACTAGCTTGTAATTAATAAACCCTAAGTTGATAACTCTGTAGCTAAGCGCAACAGAATCTAATTACTTACATGCAACAGGAATAATAGATATTTGTTGTTTTCATTATTCTTAAAGATAAATACTGTTCAGAAACTACCCAATCTGACGACAGAATAAAACAAGAAAACTACACACTGACAGAGCTAGAAAACGCAACATTGAGACTACAATAACCAAGAGTTCTTGGTGAATTTTGTGGACAAAACACTAACAAGTTTTCAGATTATGTTGATCATGATAGGCAAGTTTAAATATACAAAGGAAAAACAAAACACCATCAAACCACAAACAAAACCTCACCGACCTAAGATACCAAAATTAAAGATCCTTAGTAAGATAGGAGGAACAAAAACGTCATGAATCAACTCAGCGATCTTCAAATAAGAGACCAATTCCTACAAAGTTGAAGATAAACCCTTATCTTGATCAGTACGTTCACTACAAACTCCGAAAAGAAATGATGACATCAATAGCGCAAACCACTAGTTGTGGCGACATCAGATGGTAGCTATCTACAAGTCCTTATGCAAAAACGTTTCGTAACCCAACACGTACTTATAACATTTCCTTCACAAACAATTCAATTAGGACCAACGGAACCAAACATGATCTACAAGCCAAACACCATGGTCAAAGTCAGAAGACTGTTCCCATATATGGGTCTCAGAGACTGATGAAAAACAAATATTGAGACAACACACGTTACCCCCAGCCCGATATAACTCTAAAATACCAGCGCAAACTAACTCTGCTAGATCGTGATCAGAAAATACTCCAGCTGAAAAATAACCACGTACTTCTCATTTATATGCTTCACTTTCAAATAATCGAAAACGGTTTCGAATACTAATCTACTCGTCGCAATTAAGGCTAGATACTAGCCATTTTTGTCGGCTACGCATCATGTCATCATAATCATCATTATCAACATAGGACCAGGCATTACTGCGTAACGGTCCGAGTTGCCACACCTCACGTCAGCTCATCAAGTAAAAAGGTAGTGAGGTGAAGGATGAAGATAAGTGAATGCAGTCAAAAGAAATATAAAGTACGAGAAGAAAGGAAAGAGGAGTGACAAAATAGTGAGATTCGGTATAGCGTTGTTAAGATGAGGATAATGTGTGTATACATCTGCGCCACTGACTTCGGTTCTGAGCCATATCACCTAGGGTCTCCAACCACTGGTTCCTCTTGTCCCGTGGACCCCAACCACCTAGTCTGCATCGTCCTACATGGCTTAAACCAACAGTCAGAGACTTCATACATTGGTGCCATGTTTTAGTCTGGCCACCTCGGGCCTTTTTCCAGCCTGGACCCACCTCAGCCAACATTGTGTGACGAGGCAATCGGTGACTAGGCATACGTAGTACGTGTCCCAACCATCTCAGTCGATGAAGGTTCACAACCTCGTCGACTGACTTACCTCTTCTCCCTAAAACTCTACACCTAACTTCTGCATTACTCACATGGTGACACCACGGAATACGTCCTATACTACGAAGGCAACGGTGGTCAAACACCTGAAGCCTTTCATGTCTTCCACTTTCAATGGCCATGTTTCACAGCCATACAGTAGAACAGAGCGGACTGCTGTGCAGTACACGCGACCCTTAATAGACAAACGAATATCACGGCGGCGCCATAGGTGGCGCAAATTGGCAAAAGCCAATCGAGCCTTTTGTATCCGTGCAGAAATCTCATCGGCAACTAACCCACCAGTTGATCCTACTTCCCAGGTAAGTGAAGTGGTCAACACACTCAACCACTTCACTCTCTATTGTTAACCGCGGTACCGCTGAAGACCAGTCCTGGAGCAAAAATTTGCATTTGGGTGGTGAAAATCGCATCCCAAACATTCTCAAATTCCCACTCAAAGTGTTCAGAAGACTCTGCATCTTGTCAGCGTCTTCACCTAACAGGACTATGTCATCTGCATATTCTAGATCTAAGGAAAATTCACCTGTGATTCGGTCAACGTCTGTGTAATTAGGTGACGAGAGGGAAACCTCCATAAGAATATCTATGATAAAATTAAATAAGAATGGGGATAGTGGGCATCCTTGACGGACACCACTTGATGAGTATAGCTCCCTGGACAACTCACCATAGGCTCTAACATGCCCACAAGTGTTCGAGTAGAGAGCTTTCAATAAGGTGATGTACTTACTAGGCACGCCTTTCAGTGACAGACACTGCCATAAGACTTCTCGATCAACGGAGTCAAATGCCGCCTTCAGGTCGAGAAATACAGCTATTGTCGGGCGTCTGTAAGCATGCCTATGTTCCAGGACCTGGCGCAGTGTGAATATTTGGTCGATACATCCACGGCCAGGTCTAAAGCCTGCCTGGTTTTCTCGGGCTTGCTGTTCCCGAGCTCCACTCAGGCGTCGGAGAATTATAGAACTTAGGATCTTAGACACTATGTTTGTCAGGCTGATTCCTCTGTGGTTATCACAAGAGGACTTCTCGCCTTTCTTGAAGACTGGGATGATCAGTGACTTAGACCAGTCGGAGGGGATCGTATTTGATTCCCATATACTGGCTAACACTTCCGTTAGCCTGACTAAGAGAACTCTACCACCATTCTTGTATACCTCAGCAGGTAGTCCGTCTGGTCCTGCTGCCCTTCCCGTTTCAGGCTACCTACCGCTTTCTCAACTTCTTCTAGTGTTGGGGGGCCTGTCTCTATGTCCCATTCAGGGTCCGACTGGATAGCGGGCAGCGCAATGGTGGCTGGAGGCCAGTTAAACTGTTCCTCAAAGTGTTCTGCCCATCGTTCCAGTCGTCTTCCCTGCGAGTGAATCGCAGATCCGTCCTTCTCCGCTATAACCTCACTAACTGTTGTTGACCATTTCCCCCCAGTCTCCTTAATAAGTCTAAATAACTGTCTACTGTTACCGATCGCCGCTGCCTTTTCCATCTCTTTAGCCTTTGCTGCCCACCACTGTTCACGATCGTTGCGCAGACTTTTCGTCAGTCTATTTTTAAGTTGCGCTCGCTCTTCATTGTACTCAGAGCCTGCAGGGATGCATTCACGTGCATCCATTAGTTTGGAAGAAGCTGCTGATATCCACTGGCTCTTTTTAGCCATTATCTTGGAGTCGGCTACAGTCTCCAGTGCTGCTTTTACAGCAGACTGAAGATGGCACCAAGCTTCTTCTGGATGAGTGATACTCTTTTGTTCCGATAACTGCCTAGCCAACTTCTCACTGAACACGGCTTTGGTGTTTTCGTTGTCCAGCAGAACTCGTAGTGGTTTTGTTGCCAAATTTTTTCTACGTCCATTGAGACGCAGGCATATACGTGCTCGGACCAACGCATGATCGCTGTCCAAACACGTACTCCAGAAGGAGCGGCAGTCTTCCACCGATCCTCTCCAGCGATGACTAATAGCAATGTGGTCTATCTGTGTCCATCGCTGAGTCGAGCTCGGTGGACGCCAGGTCAGACAGTGCCTTTCTTTATGTCTGAAATTTGTGCTGGCTAAAAATAGGCGGTTATCTGAGCATAGTTGTAATAGGCGATCACCGTTATCTGTACGTTCAGCTGGGATTCCGAAAGTGCCACCTAAGTGCCTTTCTGCCTCACTCAGTCTACCCACCTGTGCGTTGAGGTCACCTGCAACAACCACTACGTCCGAACGTTTGGCTTTCGAGAGGAGGTTAGACAGTTTATGGTAGAACTCGTCCTTCACTTCATCCGAGCTACAGTCAGTGGGTGCGTAAGCAGAGATTACAAAGAGACAACGGCGAGTCTCACTATTCCTTTTAGTTCTCACTGTGCCGTTCAGCCTCATAGCGCAGAGGCGACTATCAACTGGGATCCAGTCTAGTAGTGAGTTTTCTGCCCTGGTGCTTAATGCTATACCTACACCTGCAAGACCACGAGAGCTAGCTATCGAATCTCCAGAAACTCGAAGGGTGAATTTTGCGGATTCACCAGATTGGTCAGGTGAATAACCACACTTGGGTCCTGTATGCGTGTCTCACAAACACAGCACACATCCATGCCTCGAGTTGCTAGAGTCTTTGCCAACGAAGCCTGTTGGCCAATTTGACGGAGGGTGCGGACATTGAAGGCTCCAATATGTAATTTGGAGCGTGGTTTAAGGAGACCAGGGATGCTGTTCTGTGGACTCAGATCGTTGTCGAAGGCTGCAGAGGTAGGAGAAATTGAAGATGATGCAGCATCATTAATTAAGAGACGTGAAGGAAGATTAGAAGGTAATGATGGAGGAGGAGGATAGCAGTCAGAAGAAACTTGGGTGCTGACAGAGTTGTGAGGGCGGTTGACACTTCCCGGCTGCCCACACCGTGGAAGGCTATTTCTTCTTAAGGTACCTGAAAGAGATTTGTGTGACCGCAGAGCCCATCGGACATCTGCTTGAGGCCTGTCACACCCAGCCTTTTGAGTATGATTATTTTGAACTTTTGTATTTTTGGGGCCGGATGGTCGAAAGGAAACGACAAGTGAACCAACACCGCCGACCCGGCGGTTGGGTCATTGTGATATGCCATCCCGACCACCACGTCAAGGTAGCAGCTATCGGTTGATCCACTCAACCAGCTGTTGATTCATAAATCTACCGGATAGTTTTCACAGTACTGGATTGAAGGTTAGTTTAGCAAATTGTCCGCTGGAGTTTCTGCCATCACCATCGTATGGTGAAATAGACAATAAAATGTACTTCATGCGTCCCGACCGATAGCTGCTACCTTGACGTGGTGGTCGGGCTTGCATATCACAATGACCCAACGAGCTATGCTGGTGGAACGCTTGTTCCCTCGAGGTCCTACCATACCAGAAAGGTCTGTTGGGTAGTGGTTAGACGAAAAGCAGTTACCGTTATAGTGTAAATTGCTACACTATGATGGGGGTCTGAGGGCGAAGTCGTACTGCTGCTAGCTGGATGGGGTGTGACAGCAGTAAGGTGTTTCCCTTGGATGACCAGCAGTGCCATGCTGATGCTGCCTTCTCAGTGGAAGGGGGGGTTAGAAAAGGTCGGCCCCAAAAATAACACACTCCACCACGCCCCACGGTCTGCCGGGCCGGCGGTGTTGGTTCACTTGTCGTTTCCTTTCGACCATCCGGCCCCAAAAATACAAAAGTTCAAAATAATCATACTCAAAAGGCTGGGTGTGACAGGCCTCAAGCAGATGTCCGATGGGCTCTGCGGTCACACAAATCTCTTTCAGGTACCTTAAGAAGAAATAGCCTTCCACGGTGTGGGCAGCCGGGAAGTGTCAACCGCCCTCACAACTCTGTCAGCACCCAAGTTTCTTCTGACTGCTATCCTCCTCCTCCATCATTACCTTCTAATCTTCCTTCACGTCTCTTAATTAATGATGCTGCATCATCTTCAATTTCTCCTACCTCTGCAGCCTTCGACAACGATCTGAGTCCACAGAACAGCATCCCTGGTCTCCTTAAACCACGCTCCAAATTACATATTGGAGCCTTCAATGTCCGCACCCTCCGTCAAATTGGCCAACAGGCTTCGTTGGCAAAGACTCTAGCAACTCGAGGCATGGATGTGTGCTGTGTTTGTGAGACACGCATACAGGACCCAAGTGTGGTTATTCACCTGACCAATCTGGTGAATCTGCAAAATTCACCCTTCGAGTTTCTGGAGATTCGATAGCTAGCTCTCGTGGTCTTGCAGGTGTAGGTATAGCATTAAGCACCAGGGCAGAAAACTCACTACTAGACTGGATCCCAGTTGATAGTCGCCTCTGCGCTATGAGGCTGAACGGCACAGTGAGAACTAAAAGGAATAGTGAGACTCGCCGTTGTCTCTTTGTAATCTCTGCTTACGCACCCACTGACTGTAGTTCGGATGAAGTGAAGGACGAGTTCTACCATAAACTGTCTAACCTCCTCTCGAAAGCCAAACGTTCGGACGTAGTGGTTGTTGCAGGTGACCTCAACGCACAGGTGGGTAGACTGAGTGAGGCAGAAAGGCACTTAGGTGGCACTTTCGGAATCCCAGCTGAACGTACAGATAACGGTGATCGCCTATTACAACTATGCTCAGATAACCGCCTATTTTTAGCCAGCACAAATTTCAGACATAAAGAAAGGCACTGTCTGACCTGGCGTCCACCGAGCTCGACTCAGCGATGGACACAGATAGACCACATTGCTATTAGTCATCGCTGGAGAGGATCGGTGGAAGACTGCCGCTCCTTCTGGAGTACGTGTTTGGACAGCGATCATGCGTTGGTCCGAGCACGTATATGCCTGCGTCTCAATGGACGTAGAAAAAATTTGGCAACAAAACCACTACGAGTTCTGCTGGACAACGAAAACACCAAAGCCGTGTTCAGTGAGAAGTTGGCTAGGCAGTTATCGGAACAAAAGACTGTCACTCATCCAGAAGAAGCTTGGTGCCATCTTCAGTCTACTGTAAAAGCAGCACTGGAGACTGTAGCCGACTCCAAGATAATGGCTAAAAAGAGCCAGTGGATATCAGCAGCTTCTTCCAAACTAATGGATGCACGTGAATGCATCCCTGCAGGCTCTGAGTACAATGAAGAGCGAGCGCAACTTAAAAATAACTGACGAAAAGTCTGCGCAACGATCGTGAACAGTGGTGGGCAGCAAAGGCTAAAGAGATGGAAAAGGCAGCGGCGATCGGTAACAGTAGACAGTTATTTAGACTTATTAAGGAGACTGGGGGGAAATGGTCAACAACAGTTAGTGAGGTTATAGCGGAGAAGGACGGATCGCGATTCACTCGCAGGGAAGGCGACTGGGACGATGGGCAGAACACTTTGAGGAACAGTTTAACTGGCCTCCAGCCACCATTGCGCTGCCCGCTATCCAGTCGGACCCTGAATGGGACATAGAGACAGGTCCCCCAACACTAGAAGAAGTTGAGAAAGCGGTAGGTAGCCTGAAACGGGAAGGGCAGCAGGACCAGACGGACTACCTGCTGAGGTATACAAGAATGGTGGTAGAGTTCTCTTAGTCAGGCTAACGGAAGTGTTAGCCAGTATATGGGAATCAAATACGATCCCCTCCGACTGGTCTAAGTCACTGATCATCCCAGTCTTCAAGAAAGGCGAGAAGTCCTCTTGTGATAACCACAGAGGAATCAGCCTGACAAACATAGTGTCTAAGATCCTAAGTTCTATAATTCTCCGACGCCTGAGTGGAGCTCGGGAACAGCAAGCCCGAGAAAACCAGGCAGGCTTTAGACCTGGCCGTGGATGTATCGACCAAATATTCACACTGCGCCAGGTCCTGGAACATAGGCATGCTTACAGACGCCCGACAATAGCTGTATTTCTCGACCTGAAGGCGGCATTTGACTCCGTTGATCGAGAAGTCTTATGGCAGTGTCTGTCACTGAAAGGCGTGCCTAGTAAGTACATCACCTTATTGAAAGCTCTCTACTCGAACACTTGTGGGCATGTTAGAGCCTATGGTGAGTTGTCCAGGGAGCTATACTCATCAAGTGGTGTCCGTCAAGGATGCCCACTATCCCCATTCTTATTTAATTTTATCATAGATATTCTTATGGAGGTTTCCCTCTCGTCACCTAATTACAAAGACGTTGACCGGATCACAGGTGAATTTTCCTTAGATCTAGAATATGCAGATGACATAGTCCTGTTAGGTGAAGACGCTGACAAGATGCAGAGTCTTCTGAACACTTTGAGTGGGAATTTGAGAATGTTTGGGATGCGATTTTCACCACCCAAATGCAAATTTTTGCTCCAGGACTGGTCTTCAGCGGTACCGCGGTTAACAATAGAGAGTGAAGTGGTTGAGTGTGTTGACCACTTCACTTACCTGGGAAGTAGGATCAACTGGTGGGTTAGTTGCCGATGAGATTTCTGCACGGATACAAAAGGCTCGATTGGCTTTTGCCAATTTGCGCCACCTATGGCGCCGCCGTGATATTCGTTTGTCTATTAAGGGTCGCGTGTACTGCACAGCAGTCCGCTCTGTTCTACTGTATGGCTGTGAAACATGGCCATTGAAAGTGGAAGACATGAAAAAGGGTTCAGGTGTTTGACCACCGTTGCCTTCGTAGTATAGGACGTATTCCGTGGTGTCACCATGTGAGTAATGCAGAAGTTAGGTGTAGAGTTTTAGGGAGAAGAGGTAAGTCAGTCGACGAGGTTGTGAACCTTCATCGACTGAGATGGTTGGGACACGTACTACGTATGCCTAGTCACCGATTGCCTCGTCACACAATGTTGGCTGAGGTGGGTTCAGGCTGGAAAAAGGCCCGAGGTGGCCAGACTAAAACATGGCACCAATGTATGAAGTCTCTGACTGTTGGTTTAAGCCATGTAGGACGATGCAGACTAGGTGGTTGGGGTCCACGGGACAAGAGGAACCAGTGGTTGGAGACCCTAGGTGATATGGCTCAGAACCGAAGTCAGTGGCGCAGATGTATACACACATTATCCTCATCTTAACAACGCTATACCGAATCTCACTATTTTGTCACTCCTCTTTCCTTTCTTCTCGTACTTTATATTTCTTTTGACTGCATTCACTTATCTTCATCCTTCACCTCACTACCTTTTTACTTGATGTGCTGATATGAGGTGTGGCAACTCGGACCGTTACGCAGTAATGCCTGGTCCTATGTTGATAATGATTGGTTGGTTGATTGAGTGGATGGACTGATTTAGTGAAAGTTGAATGACCAGATGGTAGTGACGCGATTCGACATGTAGTATAGCATCGAAGAAGGATACTAGAGGATTTGTGTTGTGGTCGATTTATGGCTATAAGACGGCATCAACTTAGTAACAAATAGCATTCGGGTTACGACTGCCCTCTAAAGTCAATAATTAATAACGGCGTTGAAGACTGTGGTAACTGGAATGATCAGAAAGATAAGGAAAATAAGTCTTCAAGCATGTCCGTAAAATATGGTGTGCTTTACTTCACCAACTTTTGAAGATTGGTAGGAGCCTTTACGTACACTCATCCGCAGTGATGAAAGACAGGAATGAATATGATTGTAACTTAACCCCGTAGTTGCTTATATACTGTATTAGGGGCTGAAAAAATCCTTTGAAAGCCTATGATCCTCCCCTGTTGCCCAAAGTGAAGCAGGTGGGGCGACTCTTGAATCTGAAACACTGCTTGAAAGTCATATGTTTATTTCAACGAGCCACAAAACCAAACGGAAAATTCACGTATATGAATAACAGTGGGTGCTGGTGGTATATACGTGAGTTCTAACTGTACTCAACACCCGAGAGATATCAAAATTGAAATGCACTCAGAAACCACGTGGACGTTCATGCAGTAAGCCACACTGCATGAGGGCAAATGATACTTCCTGGCTGCACACACCTCGGTAGGTGTAAAAGGGTTCGAAGGCGTGACTCACTAGCTGAAAGTCAGTTACCAAAGACAATGAGTTACTGCTCATTTATACCACTGTCATGACATCAGTCTGGCTCTGAATAATCGTATGCACAGTGCTTTAGGCGAACCTATTCTACACCCACTAGACTTGGTCTTTCGGAGTTGACTGTATATGACTACGTCTGATTACTAGTGCGTCAACAGAACTGCTAGCGTTTAGTGAAAACACCGTGCAATTGGCCTCCTGTCCATTGACAAGTATTTGAGCACGGTAGAGATAGTTAATCAATAAATGATATCACCTTTAATGGCTGTGTTACACATATACTCTTGCATCACTCATCGTCCACTAACCCTGAAACTAGTTTCGAAAAATCCGAGTATTAAGTAATGTTCTGAGATGAAAGAGTCGTGTTAGATTAGCATTTACTTGCCTACCGCTACCACTTGATAGGTAAGGTTCGAAAGGTTGTGCAACTCAGTGTTTATTATGTTGTATCTTCCTTGTGTCCAGCAGTATTCTTGAAACGTAGGACAAAGATAATGAATTCTACTCATCAAATACGTCTTATAGGACTGATTTCGGAATTCCTGTTTGCTTTTCTATTCCACCCGTCTTATTTTTATTTTTGTTTTCACTGTACTATTGCATAACTCGTTGAGACTCATTCTTTGATGCTTATGTTGGGCTGAAATTTCTGTTTAAAATGAAATCAGCATACACCAATTCAAGTAAACAACTTGGTATTGTATAATAAAAAATGTCAAAGTCTCATGGTACGTGAAAGGCATATAAACTCTTACTGGTGACTGACTAAACATGACAGAAAATGAAAGGAACCTGACTTACTAACCTTTATCCAGTCAATTAGGTAAACCGGACAAAGTGTGGGTAGATGTACTTGACTGCCCTCTTAAATTCTAAACTACTGAAAATTTTCTACGGGATATACTACTTTGCACTGTTTATTTCATTCATAAGTCACCAAATCGTAGTACACAATCTCAAATATTCTTAAAATACTTTTAATCTATTGTTTTGGGAGTTACCAATATAATGACTAGAACACATCTGAGTAGATAGCAGTGGAACCCTAATTTCACAGTAATACATCACATAACAATTACTCCAACAGTCAGCTCAAACTTCAGATTTCCATGTTGGCTGAATCAATTTCCACCACCACATGTAGGCCTGCTTTTTTATCCCCCCCCCCCCCAACTGTGTCCACAGACTAGGTGACAAACTGATATGATATTGCTCACGATACTGCTAACATTGATATTATTTAGATGCTTTAGTCACTTCATTTAAATACATTGCACAAGGGTCATAAGTTCGAAACATGCTCCGTCTACAAAGGTTTCGGTAGCATCATTATCCTACATGCAATAAATGTGCCTCATTGACTGCTGCACGGGTGCGCACGCGGTTCCCGAAGGGATTTCTACTTTTGAAATAATACACACCGAGAATTCCACATTGCATTAAGAATATTGTCAGGTCTGACGGTTGTCAAAAACACCAATCGTTACTGATATGCTATAGCACGTCTTGAACGGATACTAGTCGACAGCCATCTGAGCGCTGACCAACTGAATGGGTCTGTAAACACTAGGAAAGATTGTGACACTTGTCAATGCCTATTCACAGTCTCCGCCTCTGCCCCTCTCAACTGTAGTTCAGATGATACAAAGGACTGGTTCCGTCAAAAGCTGTCAATCTCGCTACATTAAGCGAAATGTACAGATGTAGTCATAGTAGCAGGTGACTATAATTCTCAAGTATGGGAGCTGAGCCAATAGAAAAGGCATCTCAGAGGGGGCTATCTTTGATATACCCTTGTTGATGAAACAACAGTGATATCTCACAATTTTGTTCCGATAATCACTTGTATCTGGCTGGTACTAACTTTTAAACATATTGAAAGACATTGTCTCATTTAGCATTCATTAACATCAAGCCAACGGTGGATATATTTAAACTATATCACTATAAGCCATCGGTGGATTGTCGATTTTGTTGGAGCACTTGCTTGTACCATGCCTTAGTGTGGATACATGCATTTGAGCTTTATTGGATTTTAGAAACAAACAGAGACGAAGCCTTTGTGTCTTGATTAGGAGATGAAAACGTCAGCTGTACATTTACGGAGATAACTAAGCAACTGTGAGAACAACGCGACAATTCTACCCTGCTGAAGCCTAGTGTAATATTCAGTCTGCTGTAAAAACAAAGATAAACGCAACTGGTAACTTATATCCATAGGTTAGCAAACGTCAATGAATTTTTGCAACCTCATCTAAACTGATTGATACCAGAAGACTCATTCCAGCTGGCTATGACGATAATGAGTAGCGAACTCAAACGTGAACTGACTAAAAGTCTTCGCAATGGCAGCAGGTAGTGGTGAACTGCGAAAGCGAGAGGTAAAAAAAACATTCGTAATGAGTAACCGACAGTCATTTAGTCTTATAAAAGGATTTCAAGCTCGTACTCCAAACCACCTAGTTCGACTTGGGCAAACAGTCAAAATCTTAAGACCTCATACAACAAATGTGGCTTATAGAAAATAAACATATGTACCAAGATGAGTAACATTTATATTTATTAGGGATACTGGCAAAAAGATAATGGTTAGGAAGATCACCGGGAAGGGTGGGTCCCTAAAAACCTCCTAGGATAGGTGGCTGGAAAGTTAGATAGAAAACTAGGGAGTTATTCAACTGACCTGCAGCCAGTAGAAAAACCCTCAGTACGGTAACGAATGTGCTATCCAGTGTGCGTGAATCACAGGTAGTCCAGTAGGACTAGCCCACATCGCTGAAAATTTTTTGGGAAAACCATAAGAGGATCAGTTTTCCTAAAATGGTATACAAGATACTGAAATCCACAGTTATTCGACGCCTAGCTGGAACTCAGAAAACCAGACACGCTTCAAACCTGGACGAGGGTGCATTGACCAAATAGTCAACCCACGACAGGTCCACTCACTTGGGGAGTTGCATCATCCTAAACGAGCTGGTCGCTGATGAAATCTTAGCTTAGATACAAAAGACCCGTTTGGCACTTGTCAGCCAGCATCACTGGTGAGATATACGACTATCTATCAAAGACGAGAATACTGTACTGAAGTCTGTTCTGTACTGTTATACGGCTAACATGGCTGTTAAAAGTAGATATGAAGCGGTTACATCACAGGTGTCTTCGTAGCATTGCTCACGTTTGAAATCACTGTGTGAGTAATGTTGACGTTAGGCAAAGGGTATAAGGCAATAAAGGCAGGTCGTTTAATGAGGTTGTGAATCTTCATCGACTGAAGTCGCTTGAACATGTGTCGAGCAATGGCGTAGATGAATTCATTCCTTAATATCTTTTAAACCCTGAATATTTGCACTAGACTTCATATTTAAGTTGTATTCTCTCACATAACTTCGTTTACTTCGATATCACTCTTATTCTATCCATCTGTTCTTTGTAAACTGTGAAGTGTGGCAACTTGAACCAATGCACCTGTATGTGAAGTTCTACGCTGATTTTTCCTTTCTGTCAACACTTGTAATAGTTCATGACCTAAAGGTACCATTCGACTCTGTCGAGCAAGAGGAATTGTGGCAATGGCTGACTGGTTTCCTTAAAACGACATGAATGAATTGTTGGAGACTTGGGGAAATAGCTCGCCTCAAATACGACGACACGGATGTATACACTCGCTAGCAATGCCTTGAACATCTTCACTAACCTTAATCTGTTACTGCTTCTCCTCTAATACATCTCTGTCTACCTGAATATCACTCTTTTTCCACATACTTCTTCCCTGTATGCTGCTGCGAAGTATGATAACTAGAACCGATGTACTTCGTTTACAGGTTCTACTTTGATTTGGCTGTTTCTATCTGCTACATCAGTGATATTATGGATTCAACCTAATACCCATGATTCATTGGTTCGTATAAACCATAAAAATGCAATGCAGTGAACAAAACGAGGACCCTAATTCCTATGAAGATAGGATGTCATAATAACGTTAGAAAAGCAGTCCTCAAAACCCGTTGTGATCACTGGGTAGGTATAGTTTTGTTTCTGGAAGTTCAGCTATACAGCAGACACCGCAATAACTTTAATTCATTGGGTTACATTCAAGACTTCAAGATACACAATATCCCTCCGGCGAAAATTCCCCGAAAAACCTACGCAGACTGGTGTGACAACCTAAAGGTTGTTAATGAACAACAGTGTGAAGACAACTACTTGCCAAGTTATGTTCTAGACAATAAAGACTTGGATAACGGCTCAGACATGCAGCTTGGATAGTGATTTTGTTCAGCTTCAGTGAACGCTTTGACAACACAAAAAAGTAATGACTAGTTTTCTTGTAACTAAAAATTTGAAGCACAGATGCACTTGGATTTCACTCTCAATTTTGGTCAACTAATTAATAAAAATTATTAATTATCTAAAAAGACAGATAAAATCAACGTAAAATCTCTCACAGAAGTGCATTCGCAGTCGATAGAATGACGATTCTTCGAACTCATGTGACCACCATGACACCCTTACCAACAAACTAGATTTTAAGGCCTCGTCTAAAACCTATAGTAAATAGCTATGAGTCGTGATTAGACGCTTAATCGTTAAAAAAAACCTGCTTCTTTAGATGGGCTAACCAGTGATGTGACAATGCATTCTCTTGTTTGACTAGTTCTGTCGAAAAAATCTTGTGTCGAGTGAATACGGATCTGGACGTGGTAGCTGGTTAAATGACTAGGCTAGTAAGGCAAGACAGAAATTGCTCATTACTACAAGTAGATTAACAACAGTAATCTGAGAGAAATGAACCCTAAGATCGCTTTCCAGCTCCTAATGAGGCTAAAGCGGTGACGCTGAAGTATCATTTATCTTTAAAAAAATTTGCTAGAAAGGACAATTTTTCATACAGATTATGGAACGTAAAGACAATATGCGTGGGATTATGTCTTTTTAGACGAAAAATATTATTCTGTAATAAACTTGTTCCCAAGAAAATATAGTTTAACAGAAAAAAGTCTTAATCATTTAAAATGGATTCAACATACCTGACTCATATAGGTTTCAGAACGGCTAAGACATACCAGATCTCTTTGGACAGCCAACGAACGGAGTCTTAATAACCATTTCTTTAGTTCTTCGTAACATAGACAGAACTGTGAGAATAATTTGGAGTATGCGCACAGAGGAGTTCCTTCAGAAAGTTGGACAGCAATTCTCTTCAGAGAATCATAAATAGGTAAAATTACTTTGGAAAATCAGAGTTACCTCACATTTAACATCCATCAAGGCATAGCATTCATCACGAAGATCAAAGAACGACTGTGTAAATAACAGCTGTTGTCCTTCAAGAGGGACACTAAGATCAAAGGTCATTGAAACGTGCCAGAGTATTCATCGACCACTAACATTAGGAAGCAATTTTTAAAAAGATTAGAAACATTTAGATAGTAGATGAATGCAGACACAGAAATAAAACATGAAACTAGGGGAACAATTAGCATAAAACACAGTTGTAATCACCCAGTCAAACCATATTGCGTAAATAATGCGGGCGAATGGGTAAATAGTAAGGTAAATGGCATCAGTATTAAGAGCGAGGCATAAATGATGGGAATTGTGTCCAAAAATTTCTCTGAGTCCCTGGAATAATGCGGATAATGCTGGAATAAGGCGGGGATTGTGCGTAAATAAAGCTGAATTTACGCATGTACGCTTAAATTATCCTGCAAGTGCGGAAATTATACGGGTAAGCCGTGAAAATCCACTTAAGTGTCACACCTCAGCATTTTAATCCATGTGTTGACCTGCATTATTTCCGCATTCGCACGCATTATTGCAGCATTCATGTTTCAGTGGGGAACTGGATATCTGGATACAAAAACAATAACTATACCACATTGACTATCAAAAAGGGAACTCTAAACCTGTTTATAATCAACGCCTACACATTGAATGAATTAACTGATGCAGTATGTAAACTCACCAAAACCAAATGATATCCAAACGACACAGGTCCAAAAACTTAAAGAAGGCGCGCATTAATGCCTTTTTGTGATTCCGCGTTCACCAAACATTCAAATAAACATCATTCATAATGTTTCCTTGTTTAGTATGTGTATGGTCAGAATTGTCACAAAATGATAAACGTTTATTTCAGATGACATCATACTGTGGAGAGCAGTTGATGGCAGTCATGAGCGAAAACAAATCCAAGATGACATTTGGCAACCGGGAGTAAATAACATCTTGTAAGTCAGTTGAAGGAAAAAGGGACCTTCCAACTACTGAAAGGCTAAGTATATATAAAGTGGCGACATCATCCCGAAGGCGACCTTGGCGAGAGAATTGGTCCACAATTTCTCCTCCGCAGTAGAAACTAGTATCACACGTCAAACTTCGTGCCGTAGAATTAGTGAACGACGGTTACTTAGTTATCACGTCTCTCTTATCAGAGTACGTTCTGGGCTTGGAATAGCCAAAATTCTCCTCCTGGTTCTGAAAAACCTGAAAGGATAGAGAAAATAGATTATTAATCAATCTGGTCTGAAGGTAGCATTACTGCACCTGATCTGAAGATGATGGAAGGCTTTTCAAGTACAGCCCAAAGGTACCGTAGGATTCAAGATCTCTATCCAACATCCTTTTAGAGGTATCAGGGGATGGGGCTGCAACGACCACTAAAGGAACGGAGTTCCACAGTTTACAAATCCTAACTGCAAGCGAGTTAGTATGGATCTTTGTATGTGTTCTCACCTGCTCTATTCCTTAATGGGTGACCCCTCAGGTAGCGTTTCAGACTAAAGCTATGAAAGGATCTGTTGGGATGAAGAGGATTATGGACGATGTGACGTCACATGATCATATCCTCTCTAATCCTCCTGTATTGTACTGGATGCAGCTTAAGAGCAACAAAGCGGTCTGGGTAAGGTTAGTACCGTAACCTAATCACATCCTTTGTAGCTGTTCTCAGCACCCATTCTAGGATGCCTATGTCCTTCCTCAAGTATGGGGACATCACAAGCGAACTTACCTCCAAATGATGTTGAACGTCCGGAGTTCACACTGTGGCGAAAAAGTAGTTAAACTCCCTAAAGTTAGCAGCAGAAACCCCAAGACTCCATTGACCTTGGCTGCAAGGTGATAGTGGCATGAAGCTCCCAGTGGGTGGCTTAATGTAACTCCTAGATACAGTTCTATGTTAGAGTGCCAGATATTTATTTCACCCAGAGAGTTAGAACTGGGGCCGCCTTTATATTCATCAACTAACATTGTCCGACACTTCTTCGAAATTAGTGGAAGCAGGTTTTCCTCAGTTCAATTTGGAATTATCGTAAGGTCCTGCTGGAAGACCGAAATATCCGTCGGCACCCCTATTTTTCCCCGAATATTCCGATCATCGACATATAATAGTGACCCTCCACTGATTCCTCAGAATCAACGACCGTTTGCGACGTATAAGTTTACGCTTGCTTAACTGAAGCAAGGAGGAGTGAAGCTTGTTGGCTCTTCTTAGAATCGGAGGAGTTTTACTATTTTTCATCCGAAGGACTGCGTCCTTCAACAGATCCCATCTGGCGTCCAGATCCAGAAGTTCATTGCAATTTAGGCAAGGGGAACCCTCTAGATCTTGCCGGACCTTTTCAAAATCAGTTCTTCTGTAACTCGTGACCAACAGCTGGTCAGGAGCAGACGGCTTAGATATAGAAATATTGAAGGAAACAACTGGATGTTCACTCAACCCAAGAGGAATGGAACTGGGTGGTTACCCCAGTGAACTGGTTTGTGAAAACTAAGCCAGTAGAGACGCTTTACCGTCAACCCCCCAGTGAATACACTGAGACATGTTCAGTCAAGGAGTTCTTCAGCAACAATTCCCGAGAGTCTTTCAAGGCGGCAGATGGACTTTCTGTGGCAGAGAGTCGAGGAAACTTAAAATCTTCCATAGTGAGGACCACATCTCCAGTGGATTGCCCAACATTTTATTTAATGTGGTAAGGGTTCCAGAAGGGTGGCATAGGACTCTAATCAAACACGGACCTCCACAGCACTTAACGCTACACCAGAGAACACCTTTACTGCCAACTCCAAGGGAGTGAATCTCATGGGCTTTCTGGTGAAGACAGGTGTAAAGAGCAACCCCACCTCCTGAACCCTCCGATCTATCCTTCCGGATTAAGACAAACTGACCTAAACGAGCTTTCCCATCTTTTATGTTCTCTGAGAGCCAGGTTTCGCAGAAATCTATTATGCTAGGGCCATCTTCATCAACTAATAACCATAAATCTTGCATCTTGAGGCGCAGGCCACGCGCATCACTATAGATGCACAGAAGTCCCAGAACCAGGTTGAGTTAAGGATGTGTTGCCAGCCTTTAGAGAGCCGGCTTTGACAAGTTTTTTAATAGAAGGACGGACCCAAGGGCTACTAGACCCACCAATCTGTTTGATTGAGAACTATGGCGGGATTCCTTGATCTGGGACCAGGTCGATAAGAACTGTTGCTCCTCGTCCAGCCGCTCGATCGTTAGATGTTTAGGATTTGTCCTGGTGCGAACTTGACACACGCAAAGACCAATCACTAATCATTCGGACTTCTTATATACCAACGAATAAGAGACCAAGAAAGAACGCGATAGCGTAGTCAGATGGAATATTATGTTTGGATGGTTGTGCCAAGATATCGATGCGTTCTAACTAACTGGCTAGAGAGTCGAATACGAGCAGTGCAACGTAACACGATAGCGTGCCAAATGGGGAGGATGCTTGACCGGGTGCCTTCAGCTTAGCGAGTCCAGCTAAGCTATCAAGGTCAGCATCAATGTCGAGTGTCGTCAAACCCTATGCAATTGATTTTGGGTAAGTGCGTGACGCTACAGATCACTCCCCCCTAGTGGGTTCGCGAGGACCCTAAAAACGATACCAGCCGGAAGTAAAAACCCAGTGGTTTCTCCACCGGTAAAACTCTTCCGATGGGCTCACTATGTGAAGTAGCCCCTGGTCGTCTGAGCTTATTCTAGGGTGTCGTGGCAATTAAATAAGAAAATACAATAAATCGAATTGGACGTCAATCGCGGTCCTCAGTTCATTTTGACGTTCCGCCCAGTGCTCGTTGCACCTGGAATATAAATAAAAGTCCTTAATACCACGAAAAACTTTTCGTAAAAATGGGAATTATTTATACATAGACACATCAAAAAATAAAAATTTACGCTTATTTTCACCGTTTACCTTTAAAAGTTTCGTTGCATGGCAATAAAAATTGAAGTAAAAAAGGAAAAGTGTACTAGGGTTTGCGCACTACCGGTAAATAAGAAAAATGGTGCCTCGGAAAAAATTTTGGCAGTAAAAAAATGTGGTTGGCACATTTTATTTCACACCGCTAAGTTGAATACGACTTCAAATACTCCGGGAACCTGACGGTTCGACCCGATCGTGTTTTCTGTTGCGCAGATGGTTGTTGTAACTATGCGTTACCAGGCGCATCGTCAAGAATTTCGATAATTGAGCTATCCATCGGTCGGCTGTAGCTAGCTGAAACGTCACTTATAATGGGGTTGCCTTCGAAACAAGCTGGCTTCAAACGGTCGATACTGACGGTATCTTCACTCCCGTCTCGCTCAATTATGTAGAATTTCTCGTGTCGCTTGATCACTTTGAATGCCGCTTTGTAGGGTGGTTCAAGTGGCCGACGAACGACGTCGTGGCGAATAAACACGTGTGATGTCTTTTGTAAACTGGGGTGAACGAAGACATCAGTCGTTTGAGGTCTAACCGGAGAAGGCCTAACTGAACGCATTGCGTTTGTAAGCCTAGTCACGTAAGATGCCCTGTCGGAAACATGTTTGAAAGTTGAAGGGGAAACAAACTCACCTGGTAGGCGAAGAGTGGTCCCATAGACGAGTTCTGCAGGGGTGCATCCAGCATCAACTTTCAACGCGTTACGAATACCTAGTAGGACTAGAGGCAGAGCCTCGGTCCACTGAGGTATGTTTGCAGCTGAAAGGGAAGCTTTCAGCTGTCGATGGAAACGCTCTACCATGCCATTTGCTTGTGGATGGTAGGCTGTCGTTCGGAACCGAGTGCAACCTAAAAGTGCCGTTAGAGCGTGAAATAATCCACACTCAAATTGGCGCCCACGGTCGGTTGTGACGTAAAATGGACATCCGAAGTTCGCGATCCATCTTTCGACGAAAACACGAGCAACTGTTTCAGCAGTAATATCCTTAATAGGTACTGCTTCCGGCCATCGTGTGAAACGATCAACACAGGTGAAAAGGTAGGTACATCCATTAGATTCTGGTAGGGGTCCTACAATATCTATATGGACGTGGTCGAAACGCATGTCTGGGGCTAGAAATGAGCCTAAAGGGCTTTTCGTGTGTCGCGTGACTTTACACTTTTGACAAGCTAAGCACGACTGAGCCCACTCCTTAACGTCTTTGTTCATCCCAGGCCAGCAGAAACGTTGTGCGATAAGCCTAATGGTGGCTCGTACACCTGGATGAGAGAGTTTGTGCAACGTATTGAAGACGTTGCGTCGACAACTCTTCGGAACTATTGGGCGTGGTTGACTAGCAGAGACATCGCACAAAATTGTATCCTTGTCTGATCCAACCGGACAAAGTCGCAGTTTGAGAGTTGTGGACGACAACTCATGATGCAGCTCAAGGTCTTCCTTTTGACGCCGAGCTAGTTCAACGAGATCAACGCCCTCGATATAGTTTATCGAAGCTATTCGAGATAGTGCGTCGGCTGCGGAGTTGTTTGCTCCAGAAATGTGGCGGATGTCTGACGTGAACTGGGAAATGTAATCCAGCTGTCGCGACTCACGAGGGGAGTATTTGTCAGACGCCGAGCTGAGGGAAAAGGTTAACGGTTTGTGGTCTGTGAAAATAATGAAATCACGACCTTCCACCGAATGTCGAAAATGGCGTACAGAACAGTACATGGCTAGGAGTTCCCTACCAAATGTACTGTATCTTGTTTCCGCGTCTTGCAGCCGCCTCGAGAAAAAGGCTAACGGTTGCCACTGGTTGTCAGTCAACTGTTGCAAAACTGCTCCAATTGCTGAATCAGATGCATCAACAGCAATACTCAAAGGAGCATTGGGGTTGTGATGCATGAGCATGGTTGCGTTCGAAATGGCTTCCTTGACTTTAGAAAAAGCAAGTCTAGCCGCGTTGTCCAGAGACACGAACTTCGCAGTTCCTCGAAGTAGATCTGTCAGTGGTCTCATGACAGAGGCACAGTTAGGGATAAACCTTCGGTAATAACTTACCAGGCCATTGAAAGTGCGGAGATGTTTCACAGTGGTCGGCTCTGGATAGTTTGTGATAGCCGCCACTTTATCTCTCAATGGGCGTATACCTTTGTTGTCAATGGTATGCCCAAGGAAGCTGAGTGATTCAACTCCTATTTCACACTTCTGTAAGTTGACTGTGATGCCATGTTTTTTAAGTCTTTCGAATGCGAGGTCCAAATGTTTGGGGTGAGTTTCCTTATCTGGACTCGCAATTAGACAGTCATCGATGTAGACATGAACAAAATTCAAACCACGGAAGACATCGTCCATAAAGCGTTGGAATGTTTGTGCTGCATTCCGAAGACCAAATGGCATGCGCAGGAATTCAAACAAACCAAAAGGAGTAATAATGGCTGTTTTCGCGATATCTTCTGCTGCCATAGGTATCTGGTTGTACGCTTTGACCAAGTCGATTTTGGAGAAAATGTTCATTCCTCATAAGGTTGCAGTCAGGTCGTAAACATGAGGTATCGCGTAGCAGTCCGGAGTTGTTTTGGCTCTAAGCCCTCGATAATCACCGGTTGGACGCCAGTCGTTGCTATCCTTTTGGGAACCATGTGCAGTGGTGATGCCCGAGGACTGTTTGACGGTTTGGTAATGCCCAGTTCAAGCATGTGGTCTAATTCACTTTTCGCCGTTTCGGGGGCTAAACGGCACGCTTCGAATGCCACAGGTGGACCTGTGGTTGTGACGTGATGCATAAAATTGCTGGTTATGCACGAAAGAGTGTGCTTCGGTTGTTGCAACTCTGGATATCTCTCCGAAGCTGCTTGGTAGGACGCGTCACCTGATTGTTTGGTTCTGACGATGGCTAAACTCGAACCTACATAGGTGGTGCCGCCAATAAATAACTTTGTGTTGTTATCTATCAGTCACCGACGGCGAGCATCTACGAGTGGATCATAATGGTTCAGCAAATCTATGCCAGTGATAAGCATAGAGACGTCTGCCAGGAGGAAAATCCAGTGAATAGGTTTGCGTAAACCTAAGTTTAGGTAAGCATACTGTCTCCCGAATGTCGCGATTGCCTTGCCGTTGGCTGCTTGAGGATTGAAGGATGGGTCATGCTGACGCTCCTCTATCGGTGCGGGAAGAACGCCAACTTCTGCGCCGGTGTTGACGGGGTAGCGAACTTTCGTTTTTATGTCGGTGACTTAGAGCAAACGGCTGTTTCCCCCGGCTACGGTTGCCGTGAACATGTGCTGGGGTGACCGTCCCCCCAATTTGTGTCCTTGTTAAAACTGCATGGTTTTCAACCTTTTCTGGCGTCGTCTCCGTAAGTATTGTGAAACCAGCACCATTCAGGGTTTTCCACCCCGTTAGGTTTAGTTTTAGGGCTACCACGCGATTTGCTGCGATGCACTAAGATGCGTTTCTGTGGAGTTCTACGTGAACTAGGACTTCGAGATCGTGGCAACCGTTTCACAGAGTTGCACAGCTTTGTCACCTCTGAATCCTGGCTCTCTGGTTTGTCGCAGGTAGAATACACGTTGGAGACTGATCTGCTAGAAATCTCCAGTATTTTTTCTGCCGAGGCTGCCAGGTCATCGAGTGGGACTGACTGCAGTGTCACCAACACGGTTTGCACCGGTTGTGGTAGTTTTGAGAGAAACAGTTCTCGGAAAAGGCCGTCGTCGAATGTTCGTGCTCCCATAACTTCTCGCATGCGTGCGAGGACTTCAGTAGCTGAGTGGCTGCATAGCTCGATGTTACGATGCAATTCATCTAGATGCTGGCGATCTGTTAGACCGCTTTTCTTCAAGGGTACGGCCTTAAGAAGTGCATAACGATCACTTACTTCAGGACTAAGCATGCGTGCCGTAGCACGTCTGTTTAATTCCCGGGTAGTGACCGTATGACAGCAAGAAATCGAGAATGAGGATCTGAGACGCCCTGCTCTCGAAAATCTGCCTGGGCATACAGAAACCGTTTCCGCATTGTCTTGCCAATATGGCACGACTTAGATCGTGTTCGTAGTCGGCTTAATACGAATAAGCTTGGTAGTGTGGTCGGACATGAAAAAGTGTAGTAAAAGGATACATAAATATCATCGAAATGAAAACAATAAACAAATATAAAATGGAACAAGCTCACCAATTCAATACTTGTTATTGGTCGGGATATGTTATCACGTCAGGCTCACCAATCTAAAATTCGTCTTGGTGCGAACTTGACACACTCAAAGACCAATCACTAATCATTCGGACTTCTTATATACCAACGAATAAGAGACCAAGAAAGAACGCGATAGCGTAGTCGGATGGAATAGTATGTTTGGATGGTTGTGCCAAGATATCGATGCGTTCTAACTAACTGGCTAGAGAGTCGAATACGAGCAGTGCAACGTAACACGATAGCGTGCCAAATGGGGAGGACGCTTGACCGGGTGCCTTCAGCTTAGCGAGTCCAGTTAAGCTATCAAGGTCAACATGAATGCCGAAAGTCGCCAAACCCTATGCAATTGATTTTGGGTAAGTGTGTGACGCTACAGATGTGTATTGGCCAATGGCAAGCGCTTGAACCGCCTCTCGGCCTGCCTTTGTCCACTGGGTTTGCAATCGCTTATCATCATCTCTCTGATGAATGCATCAGATTGATTATATTAGGATCCTAGCGTGGTTCTGACGATGTCCGGAGAGCCAAGGGTCACTTGGGGCTGCCTGAGAGTACGAACAGCCTCGAAAGACGCTTAATTTTTTCGACCCTCACACTGACTTGGGGCTTGCTGACTGAGTATCCACATTGATTTATGTCGTAGGTAAGTTCAGCAGTATCAGTACCCAAACATTGGGAATCCGGTGCATGATGGCTGAATACCATAGTTCTTGAGAGTGAATTTTCTTGCTATTGCAAGGAAGTTCCCTCACTGTTCAGGGTATGTCAGGCCTAGTCCTAACGTCAGACATTTGCGAAGAAGACCTTAATGTTCTCTCCATAAAACTATTTCTCATAGTTTTCACTACATTTAATAATTCCCATTATAACATCCACAACAAGGTATTCGGCGAACAGACTCTTTTCAACGAATTTATTTTCAAGCTGTACAATCGTATATATATGGCATTTTGAAAATATTATATCCTGTGAGGAAAACCAAACACTATATGGTGATGACAATAATAATAGAGCGGGTTATGACCTAGGCATTTATGCTTATAACAACAATTGAAGTGCGAATGATAACAAATGGATTATGTAATATATGGAATGGTACATAGAGAGTATATAACTCAGAAGAGGTGAAAAAACTGTGGAAAATGGTAAATCAGTTAATTATTATGTAATTGCACTAGACAAATTGGACAAGATGAAGTCGATGTTTTCTAAAAGGATTAGGGCAGTTAAGTGAAACAACTCCGGAAACTAGTTAAACTGAAGGCGATCATAATAACAATAATAGTGATAAAGGAAGGATACAAAGTTTAAATTAAAAAAGTGGGAGGGGGAGCTAATGGGGTGAAAAAATGTTATGGTAAAGGATGGTGGGGATTGGCAGATTTTGTCAGGTCCGTCATATTTACTGTTTTGCGGTTCGCAACTCCTTGAACAAAAATTTATCTGTCTTTCATTCGGTGCAATGACAGTTTCGAAGGACATCTGCGTGGTCTGTCGCGGGAATGTCAACTGCTTGGCTAGGGTGATGGTTGTGAGCTTTGCTCTCAATGAGCTCACTGCTACTGCGATCTTAGCTATTATGAAGCACTGCTTAATAGCCCTTCAGGTGGACGTTGGTAGTTTTGTCCAAGTTGTAGGTCCAAAGGTGAATACCAGGTGGGTCGGAAGCTGCTGAGAGAGAACTCTGATCACCTCACAGTTGACATCTGTAAGCAAGCCTGCTTCGGTCAAAAGAAGTTGCATGATTTCAAAAAGACCCCTAAAGTTAACAGCAAGGAAAGTTGCAAAATTACAGGTTGTTCTCCTGTTATAATCAATGTCAGTATCTCATACGTAAACGGAAGTTATGGACTGCCCCTGTGTCAGCATGCCTTTGGAGCAGGTCCCGTCAATGATCAATTGGAACCCTGCACCTGAAAAACACCGGAAGAGAGGTTCGAAGAAATGTAGGCAGATCACATCAGTTAAAAGTGAAACTTCAGGAAACGATCGCTAGCCCGACAAAGTAACGGCTGTTCGGCTTAACGAGAAGCCGGACCATAAATTGATCAGCCTCCTTCTTCTCAGTTGAAAAACGATCTGAGAAGAGCAGATCTGGGCCCACAACCCGTAAGGCATGGCTGATTCCATGTGCGTTTTATCATCAGCCTCGGTCAATCCTTGAAGCAACCCCCACAGCTAGCAGCTAAGGTCTCGCGAGTCGCTCCCAAATGACTAATCAGAAAGTGAAGCCTGTATTCACAGCGACTAAGTCCCAAAAGTTGGACTACAGCCTTAACACTGGACCGCTTATACCCTTTGACGTTAAGAAAAGTGGCCCTTCCCTACCGACTGATCGTGAAAAGCAAGATCCTGGCCAATGGAAGAATGTTTGTAAACCTCTAGGAACCTCACCCGACACTCCGTCTCTTCAACGCATACTGCTTGGCAAGTTCACTCCCAAGGGCCATCATAGTATCTCTTGATGGTACTCGTCACTCCAAACGCCTCCTTCTGAAAGGTCATCAGTTAGTGAAGCAGAAACTGTCTGACGATAGGACTAGGCCTGACATACCCTGAACAGTGAGGGAACTTCCTTGCAATAGCAAGAAAATTCACTCTCAAGAACTATGGTATTCAGCCATCATGCACCGGATTCCCAAATGTTTGGGTACTGATACTGCTGAACTTACCTACGACATAAATCAATGTGGATACTCAGTCAGCAAGCCCCAAGTCAGTGTGAGGGTCGAAAAAATTAAGCGTCTTTCGAGGCTGTTCGTACTCTCAGGCAGCCCCAAGTGACCCTTGGCTCTCCGGACATCGTCAGAACCACGCTAGGATCCTAATATAATCAATCTGATGCATTCATCAGAGAGATGATGATAAGCGATTGCAAACCCAGTGGACAAAGGCAGGCCGAGAGGCGGTTCAAGCGCTTGCCATTGGCCAATACACATCTGTAGCGTCACACACTACGCCAAAATCAATTGCATAGGGTTTGGCGACTTTCGGCATTCATGTTGACCTTGATAGCTTAACTGGACTCGCTAAGCTGAAGGCACCCGGTCAAGCGTCCTCCCCATTTGGCACGCTATCGTGTTACGTTGCACTGCTCGTATTCGACTCCCAAGCCAGTTAGCTGCAAGACAAACTACTTCACTGAACTTGCTGCTTCGATTCTGGCTAACTCTTTGTCTGTAGTTTGTGGAGATTTTAATTCATATGACGGCAGTTTCCGTGTATCATTAAGTTAGGAAAAAATGGCTGATTTTTCTTGACAACACACTAGATTTAGTATTTACAAATGTCTATGGTGTATTTGAAATCCGTAGACGAGTTCTGCTGCTGAATTCTGATAGCTGTATTGCACGTGTTTTTCCTAAAGTGTAAGACAAATTGCAAAAGAAGGTTTTCGGATACATTTACAAGAAAATCTGGTACAGATGCTATTCACGCAAGAATATACTACGTTTGAAAAGCATGCTTAAAGAAACGGATCGGGATATATTGGTTAGTGAAGTTTTAGACAGCACTATCATTAATGTCACAAGCCATCTCAGATTCTGTCTTGACATATGCTGTACTGTTGAAATAATCTACATAAGATTTGACAGAATTTCCTCTCCTCATCTCAAGAGTCTCTGGAGAGAAAAAGGAGGGTTGTAGGAGATGAGAGACCACCCTGGCATTAAAAGACTTAACTGCCTAATTAGGTCTGAAATACAACGTCTGAGAACCGTATACAACCAGAAGTTTTTGTCGTGTGAGAACTCTTCCAATACATGGGAATCATTCCAAGAGCTTACTGGTAGAAAACAGATAACACAAGAAGCTTGTTCGGATGTCCACGCATTAAAACACCCATTTATACGTCGGCAAGTTGATTTCATTCTTCCTAGTGCCCATAGTCAAATGGATAGCTGCTTTCCTGGATATAATACAAACGATATATTTAAATGTCTCAAGTCCATGAATCTGTCTCAAAACCTAGGTCCTGATGGTGTTTCTAGCATTATATTTAGAAATATGCAGATATTTTATGTCACCTTACAATTATCTTTAATGCATGGTTTTCCGAAAATACAATATCCGCTGGTTGGAAAGAGACTAAAGTTGTACCTATGTCTAAGTCATCTGGATCAGATGCTAAGTTTCAACACATTGCTGTAACTTCCCCTTTTTGAAGACAATGGCGAAATTACTTCTCCTTGTGCTTCAGTCTTCATTGCAAGCCTTCAAAAATCTGAAACAATTTGATTACAAACACAAGAGAAGGACTTTAGATTCTGGCACTGTCTTGTATCATAATATTGTTTCCAGTCTAGACAAAGGTGTTAAGTATGCTTGTTGTGCCTTCTTGGGTTACTCATCAGCCTTTGACTCTTTTCCTAGACCACTCGTGTTAAATAAGCTTGTTATAGCTCCTACTGAGCCACGGGTTACAAAATGACTATATTCTTATCTTTCTGAGAAGAAACAGTATACTGTCTTTGGAGGGAGGAGCTCCAATTCATTTCTCACAAGCTGGTGTACCTCAAGGTGCAGTACCTTCTCTGTTTCTGTTTTCGTTCTGTTTGTATGACTTACCTTATTCTGTTGAAACTGGTTTTGTCAGATATGTTGGTGACCTGACGATTTGTATCCCAGCTAGGTCTCACTTAGATTGCTCTAAATTAAATGGATTCTTGTCAGTGATTAACCAATGGTCTCAAGCTAAACGTTTCTGAATATTGGACTATTTAATTCAGCCTCAAGCCGCTTAACCCCAATGACTCCTGTTGTATTGATGGTACTCTTGCAGAAGTGACTCAAGCGTTAACTATCTCAGATCAAGTTTTACTTCTTATCTTTGCTGGTCGTCTCATATCTTGTTGACTTCCGAAAACATTTTTCGTCTAACGTATGACATAAAGAAATCGAGGCTCACTGGTATAACTCAACTTCTACTTTCACAATTCATTAATGCCTGTATTTTACCCATCCTTCTTCATTGTTTCGCGCTGATCTTTCCTGGTCTGCTGAAAAGGGACTATGTTACATTGCATAGGGCTCCGAGAGCCGTCAGTAGGGTGAGTGCTGTACATTTGGCTGAACTGATTGACACTGGTTCACAGGCGTTTAAATTCTAGCAGACGACTCGCTACAGTAATTTTGTCTGACACTGAGCATCCATTTCATTCACAGCTCTCTCCTTTTATCTTCTCAGGAAGCACAAGAAGAAATTACATAACACTGCGTGCTTATACAGCTAAGTACATTAATTGAACTGTGTCTTACCTAGCATGCATACTATGTGAGGAAAACCGTGTTACAACAGAACTGACTTATCAGCTTTGTAACAGTGAGTACTTTCATTTTAATAATATAATTCACAAAATAACATTTCCTTGTTAATAGTATTCTCTACATTACTTAAATCCTTATACTAACACTATTTGAAATGTTGTAAAGGAGTATAAATATACACATGTTTTGTTTGCATGCTGAGGATTCCAAATTTTACCAAAAGTTGTTTAGAGTAAAATGGTTATTATTATTATTAATTGGTACCTTTTGGTTATATCCTGGTCTAATGGCTAGTTTTTTGTGATGCACTTCGTGACCTCAACTAATTTAATCAGTGAAGGTTTTCATAGTATCTAAAGAGACACAACTAGCAAGACTATGTCAGATCACATCTTCGGTTGACAGGCATGACACGAATCCTGTGTAGAAGGTCCAGTAAAGTTCACTGGAAAATACCAAGTAGCCAGGTGTCGAAATGCACAACCAATGTCTCTGACAAATAAAACTTTTCATTCTCAAATGTTTGTGGAAACTAGGTGGCCTGAAAACACCGCATAAGATTGTTCATCAGGTGATTTATCCTAGCAGGAGAGCACTACCATCGCAGAAGAGATAGCCACAGAGATGATCACACGAAAGGGTTAATTTATTAGTTAAATAAGACTTCAAATTACTAACACCAAGCACTATGTAGGATGCTCTACCATGAAGAGCGGCAGTGAACCTATATTGGAGTCATTCGAAAATTTTTAATACAAATACCTAGCATGCATGGCCTATCACTAATATTGTTAGACAGCTCCCGACCCCACTAAAGGCACCACAGAACTTACGGAACAATATCTTACCCTTGGTCCAGTTTTGAATTTCCACCCATGCCTCCACTTTCGATACACAATCCCTTTTTTATCTTCCATATCACACATAATTTGCCTCTTTTCTGCTGCTTATTGCCTAGTTCATAATAACTTCCACAAATTTAGTTTCTCGTGCAGATGGGAACTAAATAAAAACCACCGAACTTTCCCAGCATCTGAGTAGGTCCTTTTTCACTGATCTGCAAACTATGAAGAGAAGCAGACCACAAACAATCGTATTCTCAAGAAATAAAGAAAGGGGGTGGGAAAAGACTCCTATACTAACAGGGCCAGACCAGACAAGAATACCCAAATGCAAGGCCTAAAAGCTATCAGATTGCTACAATATCCTGAATGGTGCTGGACGTCCTGCCGATTGTCCCATCCTGTTAAATGTAACGATTATCAACTGCTTTCTGCTGCAAAACTGATCAGAAAAGTAAAGAAATCCCGAGACCGGAGAGTGGCTGTTCGTTGACGTTCACAGTTAAGTCTCATCTGTGAATATCTGCTGGACTTGCCTAGCAGAAAATATCACAGCCATAAACTTGTGATGCTGTGAGTTTCTGGAGTTTCAACTGGCTTACGTCTGACTTCTAAAGTTATGATAAGGACTGGAAAATGCTGAAACAGACCTTTCAATATGCATCATAAAAAAGCAATAGTCTTTCCTCGCGATGATAAAAGCTGAGAATAAAACCCTTGGAAAAAACTAGATGACTGCCTTACACCTGGACTACCATACAAAATAACGAAGTAGGAGCAGTAGTTAACTCATATGGTGTTGTTTGAATGAACTGACTAGAGTTGGATCTGGTACTAAGCGAAATTTCATCTCATGGTTACTGAGAGAGTAGAAAACACTCCTCACTCAGCACACAAAGCGCAGTTACTGATCATTCAGATGATGAGGGTTCCGTAAGATACTCAAGCGTTGCGTGTGTTTTGATTTCACTTTTGTAGTGCATCCAGGAACGTTAGCCATTCATTTCATTTGACTGCATCCAGTTTACTTGCATAACCAAATTGAAGTTCTTGTTTCTGTTGGTGTCACCAGTGCATTCCTTTTTGGTCAGAAGCTGCAATAGCCGTTAAAATTGAAAAACAATTTTCAGAGTTCGATTATTATTTGAATATACATTCGTTGTTTGGGAACCAAGTGTCTTGGATAATTTCACTTTTGATTTTGGGAACTCTGGAAATTCAATTCTTCGTAACGCATTTGCAGTAGTACTGGACAAATAAAATACGGAAGTTCTTTGCCGACTATTTGCAACGATTTTCAAACGGTGTTTCCTGGAGAAGAATCTCTCTGAACGTTGCAAGTGAATGCAACCTGCACTTTTGTATAAAAACGGAAGCAGTCAGACTGATTTTGAATGCAGATTGATTTCACTAGTCCCCTATGTTGCTTGGATCAGTGAGAAGATGGAATAAGATTTGTAACAATATCATTTCCCAAAGAATTCAATATTATGTGACTCACAGAATAGCTTCAAACCCAGTCGGTCACAAAAAAGTTTAGTGATTGCACAACATAAGTGAACCAAATCAATCGAAGAAGAGTTTCACATTAATACTGTACCGACAGAATCCTTCAGTGACTTATCCGTGGCCTAAGTCTGCTGAAATCACAAGGCTCCAACGTAATAAGTCTCGTATTAGATAAATAAGAGAGTTATCAAAACGAAGGACTGTTTGTTCGAAGCTGGGTCAACAACTGTTTACTGCTTTATAGGAGCCCTGTTGTTGATTATTCGCCATTCGAATTTTTCACCAACGACACAAAGTTCTATTTTATACCCAGATACCAGACATTTCCAATTTTTGTAATATCTTGAACAATAACAGTGGGTCCACTGGCATAAAAAAAACTTGGAAACGTTTTCAGATGAATAGCGAAACGTGTACTCTTTACCAGTATGAATGAGCGCAAACCTGTACATTGAACTATTTGTGTTGACAGCGATCTGACAGCATCTTCTCTAGGAAAACCTATTGTGCCTCGGAATTTTCCACCTTCTGCATAGTCTATTTCAGCACCTAAAAACCTTGCGAAAACTCTGAAAAGGTGTAAAACCACCTCTGAAATCAACTTCCTAAAACTCAAAGAGGTGTTTATCGTTATTACATGCTTGTTTCATCACAAACTTCCCACTTCTTCGACTGTGTATGGAAGTCTCTTTGCTTTGAACTCATTGGTTACAGAAAGACCAGTCATCAATCACCTTTCTCAAACTTTTTAGCACAAATACAATATTTAAACGAGGTAGATTTCTCAATGTTGTATTTAATAAAACGGTTAATAAAAACTTTTCTTGCTCCATACCACCATCATATGTTCGTCTTGTTGTTGCCATATATGGTGGTGCAGTCCATGAGCTGCGATGGTTTGAGACAGTAAACGTAAAATGACTGAATCAAACTGAGCTCTTATCTGTTTATGTAGCTTAGCTTAAACTGAACATTATTGAGGGCAGCTTTCGCTGTGCTTATTATATCCTGAAGTGTGCTTCTATTCTACAGGTTATAAGGCTAGAACAATTTGACATTGTCAGTCATAAGAATCCTTCTCTCTTGTTAGTGGCATAATCAGTAAAGTAGTGTAGTTTGAACATCGTTCAACTCATAAGTTACTGGTCGGAGATTTCGAGGGAGCTGAATTATCTATTATGAAGTGTGCTTCAATTACTAATAGTTCATTCATGCAGCTAATATATGTATACAAGCTCTGTGAAAGTGTAGAAAAGCTTCACGATAAGAACCTTACAGATGAGCTTCAAGACTAGGTTCCCTTTTCAATCAGAGGAGCAAGGCGCTACGTTATCTAATAACCAATATTACCTTTGGATTGGATGATCATATTCTGCTTTTTTCAAATTGCATCTTCATGCAGTTTCAGGAGGAAAAAGCACTTTAAAATCAAAGTTATGATAAGAATGACTCATCCAGTTTTTTGAAAAGTTAGAAGTTTATTGACTGACTCTGTTGAGTTTTTGTCTAAAGCCAGCTACACACTGTGAGTTTATCAAGGCCGCTAAAATCCTAGTTATTGGTTAAAAAAAAACTATTTTTCGATACTGATGATCAATGCACCAGATAAGATTTGCGTCTAGCAGCTAGCGAAAACAAACTCATCCGTAGACGAAGTATCTCTCACATAGTCTTGCTAGTTGTGTCTCTTTAGATACTATGAAAACCTTCACTGATTAAATTAGTTGAGGTCACGAAGTGCATCACAAAAAACTAGCCATTAGACCAGGATATAACCAAAAGGTACCAATTAATAATAATAATAACCATTTTACTCTAAACAACTTTTGGTAAAATTTGGAATCCTCAGCATGCAAACAAAACATGTGTATATTTATACTCCTTTACAACATTTCAAATAGTGTTAGTATAAGGATTTAAGTAATGTAGAGAATACTATTAACAAGGAAATGTTATTTTGTGAATTATATTATTAAAATGAAAGTACTCACTGTTACAAAGCTGATAAGTCAGTTCTGTTGTAACACGGTTTTCCTCACATAGTATGCATGCTAGGTAAGACACAGTTCAATTAATGTACTTAGCTGTATAAGCACGCAGTGTTATGTAATTTCTTCTTGTGCTTCCTGAGAAGATAAAAGGAGAGAGCTGTGAATGAAATGGATGCTCAGTGTCAGACAAAATTACTGTAGCGAGTCGTCTGCTAGAATTTAAACGCCTGTGAACCAGTGTCAATCAGTTCAGCCAAATGTACAGCACTCACCCTACTGACGGCTCTCGGAGCCCTATGCAATGTAACATAGTCCCTTTTCAGCAGACCAGGAAAGATCAGCGCGAAACAATGAAGAAGGATGGGTAAAATACAGGCATTAATGAATTGTGAAAGTAGAAGTTGAGTTATACCAGTGAGCCTCGATTTCTTTATGTCATACGTTAGACGAAAAATGTTTTCGGAAGTCAACAAGATATGAGACGACCAGCAAAGATAAGAAGTAAAACTTGATCTGAGATAGTTAACGCTTGAGTCACTTCTGCAAGAGTACCATCAATACAACAGGAGTCATTGGGGTTAAGCGGCTTGAGGCTGAATTAAATAGTCCAATATTCAGAAACGTTTAGCTTGAGACCATTGGTTAATCACTGACAAGAATCCATTTAATTTAGAGCAATCTAAGTGAGACCTAGCTGGGATACAAATCGTCAGGTCACCAACATATCTGACAAAACCAGTTTCAACAGAATAAGGTAAGTCATACAAACAGAACGAAAACAGAAACAGAGAAGGTACTGCACCTTGAGGTACACCAGCTTGTGAGAAATGAATTGGAGCTCCTCCCTCCAAAGACAGTATACTGTTTCTTCTCAGAAAGATAAGAATATAGTCATTTTGTAACCCGTGGCTCAGTAGGAGCTATAACAAGCTTATTTAACACGAGTGGTCTAGGAAAAGAGTCAAAGGCTGATGAGTAACCCAAGAAGGCACAACAAGCATACTTAACACCTTTGTCTAGACTGGAAACAATATTATGATACAAGACAGTGCCAGAATCTAAAGTCCTTCTCTTGTGTTTGTAATCAAATTGTTTCAGATTTTTGAAGGCTTGCAATGAAGACTGAAGCACAAGGAGAAGTAATTTCGCCATTGTCTTCAAAAAGGGGAAGTTACAGCAATGTGTTGAAACTTAGCATCTGATCCAGATGACTTAGACATAGGTACAACTTTAGTCTCTTTCCAACCAGCGGATATTGTATTTTCGGAAAACCATGCATTAAAGATAATTGTAAGGTGACATAAAATATCTGCATATTTCTAAATATAATGCTAGAAACACCATCAGGACCTAGGTTTTGAGACAGATTCATGGACTTGAGACATTTAAATATATCGTTTGTATTATATCCAGGAAAGCAGCTATCCATTTGACTATGGGCACTAGGAAGAATGAAATCAACTTGCCGACGTATAAATGGGTGTTTTAATGCGTGGACATCCGAACAAGCTTCTTGTGTTATCTGTTTTCTACCAGTAAGCTCTTGGAATGATTCCCATGTATTGGAAGAGTTCTCACACGACAAAAACTTCTGGTTGTATACGGTTCTCAGACGTTGTATTTCAGACCTAATTAGGCAGTTAAGTCTTTTAATGCCAGGGTGGTCTCTCATCTCCTACAACCCTCCTTTTTCTCTCCAGAGACTCTTGAGATGAGGAGAGGAAATTCTGTCAAATCTTATGTAGATTATTTCAACAGTACAGCATATGTCAAGACAGAATCTGAGATGGCTTGTGACATTAATGATAGTGCTGTCTAAAACTTCACTAACCAATATATCCCGATCCGTTTCTTTAAGCATGCTTTTCAAACGTAGTATATTCTTGCGTGAATAGCATCTGTACCAGATTTTCTTGTAAATGTATCCGAAAACCTTCTTTTGCAATTTGTCTTACACTTTAGGAAAAACACGTGCAATACAGCTATCAGAATTCAGCAGCAGAACTCGTCTACGGATTTCAAATACACCATAGACATTTGTAAATACTAAATCTAGTGTGTTGTCAAGAAAAATCAGCCATTTTTTCCTAACTTAATGATACACGGAAACTGCCGTCATATGAATTAAAATCTCCACAAACTACAGACAAAGAGTTAGCCAGAATCGAAGCAGCAAGTTCAGTGAAGTAGTTTGGGAAAGTTGAGAAATCTGAGAAACTACAGTCATGTGTGACATAAATGTTTGTCTTGTATATATATTTGTATTTACTCAAATGTTTAGGACGAAACTTGATGGTAAAAGGGAACGGTTCTATTTAGTGACAGTGACTACACAAGTAAATCAAGAAAATATGACATATTAATTAATGAGTGGAGAGCAATCAATCTCATGTTGTCTAGTCCTGAGTACTAACCGAATTTTACCGATAATTTCGCAATGTGACCAACAAACTAGTAGGCTCACCACAGCACTGCAATTTGATGGATACTTGTTGATGGGTAGAAATGGGCGGAAAGCCGTGGAAGTAGGTTTCGTACCTGTTGGCACTCATCATCGAGGTGTGTCTGCAACCTCAAGGGAACTGATGTCCTGTCTGAGGTTCAAACCTCCATCCCCCACTGCTATAGTCAGTGACGTTAGTGTTGAGCTATTGGGGCTACGATTGACCTCCTGTGGGATTGAGTTACACGCACTGAATGGCAACTGGAGAGACACCAATCTCATTTTTTCTAGTCTTGAGTGATGACCAGATTCTATCGATCACTTTGCAATGTGGCCACCGAGATAGAATGTTCGGCATCGCGGTGCAAATACACCTTACTGAGGAGTGCCATTAAGCACGAACCTAGGTCCAGGGCTTCCTGTCAATTGCCCCCAACCAAATAACAAGAAGATATGAAAATGAAACAGAACTATTGAAGTGAAGAAAGGAAAGAGTTCACTATGTTTTTAAATCCACAACGTAGAACTAGGGGAATGGCAAAAGCAGTCAAAGAGGTTCTACAAACTACGTTAGGTATAAAGATTTCGTTTTTTGAAAGGTATGATAATCACTTTGGAATTGTTTATCAGGCAGAAAAACAAAACATGTATAAGATCAGGTGGAATACGAAACATAAGTGTATCTATTCAAGATCAGTGTCCATCAGGTGAGCAAGTATCGGAATTCTTGTTGTTTTTATTTATCTTTTACAAAAGCATCACAGCTGAATTCCAGTAATTCAATGGTGGGTTCGCCCAACTGTTACGTAGCCATTAACTTCTAGTTTCAATCCAAACCAATCTTACCGCAACTGTCGATCTGAACTAGAAAATAAATGCATACTTTCTACGTAAATTGCACCGAACAATAATTTGATAAATCATGCTAAAATTCTTTGCAAATAAGAGTAAACACTGATTGCATCTTAGGATTATTTTACAGCTTCTGAATATGATATAACCGAAAAAACGTGAACTTGTAAACTAAGTTTATATGTTCGAATTTTTTTAATCAAATAGGCAGTTATTTATACGCAAAGGGTGTACTAGAAAATACAACTGCTTCCAAATCATTAAACAGTTGGTCAAGGATAAGATGAAGGTCACAAGGAAGCCGATGAATTCTGAACAATGGATACAAGGTTGCAACCTTGTCCACTATAACAGACATAATCAACAAAGAAAGGAATATTATTCAGATAAGATATCATCTTTGCAAAGTCATTTTCGTGTAGACAAATCCTTTTTCTGACAAAATCTGCACATATTTCCAGTTAATATTTGAGTGAATTATGCAGTAACAAAATTCAACTAGCTAATATTAAAATATTTTTTTCTAAGAATTTAAGCATTAGAAAGGTTGGAATATCAAGATGCCACATTTCCAGACTACACTTCAAAAGTGGAGAATGTCAGAAAAATAGTTTGGATAAAATGCATATCAGTGTGTAATAAGATCAAGAAACTCATCATTACTATTCACAGTGTGATACATGACTGAATACGTTCAAGCACTGATAAAGTAATTTAATTAAAATAATAAGTAATAAATGAAAGTAACGCCTAATGTTTATGGATCATTTTTTGCACATGGTGCATCAAAACAGATAGAAAAGATACTAGTTGGGCCAGGGTATCCCAGCGAAACAAGAAGTCACAGGGTCCGGAAGCCTAGCTGTGGCTAAGAAAGGTGCAAACCTTTCGACACATTCAATGAGTGTAGATCGCTTTATCTGCTCTTTAAACATAATTTCTTCTATATGAGCTGGTAAATGTGGCAAAATCCTAGCAAATAATTTTAGTAGTTGAATATTTTGTGTTGCTCCAGGATGACTCAATATAGACTGAAGTAACGTTTGTCGTGATTCGACAGGTAAGTTTTCACTTAACTCATGCAAAATATCCTTCGGAATCTTTTTGCACAATTCATCGAAATCCAGAACAGCGTCATCTATGCATAAATCCTTAGTAATCCCATTATTTTTATGCTCCAAAGTGATTTCCTCACTATCGTAATCGCTACTACTACTGCAATGAGTCATACTGTTGTCGTTAACATTCTGAAGTGAAAAAATCATTCCATTTACAACTTCACTTGATAAAAATGTTGGAAATATATAAAGATGGATCTAAACGGAAAAATAAACAAAAAATAGTTTAAGGAAGCTGATTATTAAAGCAAACATCTAGTGATGTGAAAGTTAATACTAGATTCGAATATCTGAAGGATGTAGCACATTACTCTACAAACGAGTTAAAAGGCTAACAAGAATTTAGACGTAGCATGATATGTTTATAAATGGTAGAAAAATGGAATTTCAATGCCAAACCAACTCCAAGCACTCATCTAATGACTTCATTCAACTGTCAAAGAACTGTGAATTCCACTCGATCGCCTTTTTTAAACTAACTAGAATTAAAACTTCGAGTCAACGATAGATTTTGGTGTTTTCTACACTTCGAAATTTTTTCGTGGATGTTTCATCACCAGACTTGGTGACAACATCAGTACTAATTTCATAAAGAAATGAGGCATGTCTAAATTTAGCCCAACTGTTTAGGTAGTCTTGTTCTTAACCTTGAGTACTATTTACTTCTAAGTTGGGGAACAAATTTTTGTCATACATTGACCTCTTTGACCTTAAGGTCATACATAAAAGTGAAACATTCAAACATGCCTCAGTTTTTTCTGAAGTTAGTGCTAAGGATGTCACAACAAGTCTGATGTTGAAACGTTCACGAAAAAATTCCAAAGCTCGGAGAACACGAAACCAATGCCATTTTCAGACAGACACCAATCTTTCCCATCGTTTCAATTTTAAAACTATTCACAAAATATTTAAACTGCACCGAGATCTCAGATGCATAAGCAGTGTCTTAAGGTACTGGAAACTCTACAGCTATGAGAAATATTAACGTGGATTGAAAATTTTGTGGATATTGTCCGAACAATGTCCCTGATTTATAGAACACAGAGCAACAGCATCAACTGTTAAGTAATGACTGGACTCTATCGATTTATAATAAGCGACAATCCATCATTATACACAGCCAACCATAATCCTATCGCATTAAGCTTGGAAGCCATATAGGGAACTTAAGAGACAAAATTCGGTCAGTACTTAATTGTTTAAATACCAAGACATTGGTTACTAACTAGCAACCAAAGATTGTGTTTATTTGAGTCTAACATATGGTTAGCTGCAGTTCAAAATGTCCAACAAAACATCAGTTACTGAAACACCGTAAGTTCTTCAGAAGTTGCAGATACATCTTTCCGACAAGTACAAAACAAGTACTCAAACCAGGTTAAGAGCTTTTAGTCTATTGCTTTTAACCAACTAACATCAATTTATGGTATAGTAGTTTATCTAAGCCAACTGACTAGATTTGATTGTTGATCTGAAAACATTTAGATATGTGAGATGAATCTTATATGGTCTCTGCTTGATAAGCTTATTTATAAACCAAAGGAATGAAAATGAGGTGTTTACACTGATGGTTCATTTGTAAAAAACTCATATGATTCAAAAGTTCAATATAATCAGTAACCAATCAAGCAACGGAATAATTTTTACTTGTATTATGAGACGACGTCGAAGAAGCCAAGCAATCAAATTAATTTTTTGTGCTAACGGTAAATTTGTCCACGAGGTTTTCGAAGATCTGTTTCGAACAGCATTAGGACTATTCGCCAAATCTCCATCGAAATGAAGGTTATCAGAGACAGTGGTAGATGAATGGAAATGATCCCTTAGTATGAAACTTGTTGAAAATGATGTCAAAAGCTATAATGTACAAGTACACAAAAAAATATGTATAAGTTGACGTAGGAATTGGAACCTCAAAATAACGATAGAGAAAAACCTTAATTAGGCAGAAAACCTCATTAGGGTTTTTATTAAAAAAATAATGAAGTTGCTGATGTTATACTGATCTCGGTGATTAGCAGAGGAACCCAGGACGCACGTTTCGTCCTATTTGGGACTCGTCAGCTGGATGTACCTGCCCCTCATGAGTGATGTTGTTCCCATTGAGACCTGGGGCACGATAGCCACTCCAGTGGCTTGGTGGATAACGCTTTGGCATCTGAAGTGATGAGTACTGAGTTCAGGTCACAGCGGGAACAACATTACTCATGGGGGGCAGGTACATCCAGCTGATGAGTCTCAAATAGGATGAAACGCGCGTCCTGGGTTCCTCTACTAGTCAACAACATGAACATAACATCATGAATATCCGGCAGTATCGAGGCATCCGTATAAGAGCTCATCTGCCAATGGGGTTCGAGCGATTCGGCCCTGTATAACAAAGGGAAATTACTACAAAGCTACTAATATGTATTTATTTGAAGAATGTTTTGATAGGAAATTAATATCGACCAAACAATTACGAAGTATTAAATGCATACTTTTCAATGTCTTGAAACTTTCTAAAAGTATGTACTATTCACCTTTCCAGGAGTCAAACTTAGAACTCACAGTTTTTACACTATGCAAATGAGCTATTGGAATATCAAATTCGATTCTCTTCACTGACATTTCAACTACACATAGTGTGTGTTGCATTTTTTCATTATTGCATATTTTCAAGACATTAACAGTCAAAATATTTTTCTCAAGTTCGTAACAGTCATCCTCAACAAATTGAAGATAAGTATTATCAGAAAACCAGCACATTCTTATGGATACCTATATAATCATCCATCCTTAGAAAACGAAATTAATAGTTGCTCAAAATCTGATCAAAAAACCTGATTGTTTTGTTACAATGGAAAAGGATAAAAAGGAAGAATTAAAGTCCATTTGTTGTTCACTGGGAGCAAATAATCATCTGAAGGAATATGTAAGAACAATCTTCAGAAACGAAATTAAGAATTTTCTAAAACTATCTCTGAAGAACTGGACCAACACTGTGATAACCGCATATTGTAAGGAAACCTAAGAAGAAATAGGAAGTATTCTCAACAATACGACATAAGGGTCTATATTTTTAGGCAACTAAAACTCTATGTTTTGCGTTGATGAAGGTTAAAGACGAAGTACCAAACGAAAATCAGCGAAATTCCGTTTGTGAAATCAAAAGCGCCGACTGTAATGCAGTATATGTGGGAGAGAGAGCCAGTCAAATAAAATATGACAGTGAGGGAGCACAGACTATATCTAAAGCAGACTCTAGAAATTTCACCAGAAGTTAAGAAGCCGGAAGAAAGTTGGCACTTAAGATACATTCGATGGAAATGGGTCTTAAAACTGATCTTAAAGTAATCAAGGTTCCACAGAAGGGTTCTGGGGTTTTTCAGAAAAGATTGAAGCGGAGATCCTAACTATATGGTTAAATCCAAATTAGTTAGAACAGATGAAATGAGATACAGCAAGCTGCTTTTTGGCAATTATTAATTAGCAAATAGAAAGGGTAACTCTCTTGCATTTACATTCACCACCAGTCTCGTTCTTGTTATCTTTGCGGCAACGACAACACAGTCTGAATTGGTGCACTATTAATTATTATTAACATGACCATCAACCTCGCCTGGTTAACTAGTTCACTAGTTACTAGGCGGTCCTAAGCTCGGTGAAGAGGTTAGGTTGGGCATAGGGCTAGCAACCCTACCCCGTAAAACAAATCCAACCGCTAAAGAAACTTCAAAGCACAAACAAAATATAAAAAATAATGACAAACTTATTCCTCACTGGATTCGGAGAGGCGAAAGGACGCTGGTTGGTGAAAGACTTCGGGAAGCCAATTGGCCGATGTGTCTTCTCTCGATGAAAGCAAAAGTAAATGTGGGGACATGGAATGTCAGCACCATGTTTGAACCTGGCAAGGCTGCCCAGATTGCCAACGAGATGAGAAGGTATCGCATTGAAGTGCTTGGAATTTGCGAAAGTAGATGGAATGGAAATGGACTCTCCAAACTGTTAACTGGAGAGTCAATAATCTACTCCGGTCACCCAGACGACAACCACGAGCACACTGAGTTTTGGAGTGGCTATCATGATGTCCCCAACAGCATCGAAGGCTCTCATGCAATTGGCGATATCAAAAGCCTAATGGGCAACATGAATGCCAAACTGGGAGGGGACAACACAGGAAGAGAACTAACCATGGGTCGAGAAGCGCTCAGTGAGGTGATGAACGAGAATGGAGAATTGTTTGCAGAATTCTGTGCATTCAACGATTTGGTGATTGGAGGCACTACGTTCAAGCACAAGAATATCCACAAAGCCACATGGATTCCACCAGACACCAGGACGCACTAAAAATCAGATCGACTTTATCTCAATCTCAAGAAAGTGGAGATGCAGTCTACTTGACACAAGGTCAAGAAGAGGAGCAGACGTAGGCTCGGACCACTATCCAGTGCAAGGAACCTAACTTCCAAATCAAGTTAAAAGTCTTCAAGGAATCTGCTGATAGACCACAGTTGAAGTTCAACACCCGAAAACAGAAAAACGAAACTACAGAGGATATCTTCACGTCAGCCATCAAGACAAAATGGGAGATATAGAGGAACATCCCTGAAGAAACCTTTGTGGAAAGAAACCTGCATAACCGTATTAGGAAGGAAGAAGAAAGAAGATAAGGAGTGGATCTCAATGGACACATGGAAGCTGATAGAGGACGGAGAGCAGGATGGTGAAGCAGAAGATAAACCAGTGCAAGGATGCACAACAAGAGGAGGAACTGACTACAATGTATAAAACACTGGACAAAGAAGTGAAGACGAGTGCACGCAAAGACAAAAGACACTTCTACGAAACACTGGCAAGTGAAGCAGAACAGGCTGCAGGTAAGAGAGACCTGACAACATTGTATAAAATAACTAGGTTACTTACTATGCGGGAAGAGATCAACACAAATGAAACCAATAGATGGTGAAGGAAATTTAATTACGAAAGAAGAGAAACAAAAGAAACAATGGGCTGACCACTTCAAGAAGCTCTTGAATCGACCACCACCACCACCTGCACTTCGTCCAGAAATACCATCTACAGCCGCTGAACTACAAGTGAACACAAATCCTCCAACAAAAGTCGAAGTCCTGAACGCCATGAAGCTACTAAAGTGCAGGAAAGCAGCAGGATCAGATGGAATCCCGCCAGAAGCACTGAGAACAGACGCAGAGACAACAGCGGACATGCTCACACCATACCATTATTGCAGAAGGTGTGGAAGGAAGAGAAGGTACCTGGCCATTGATTGGAAGAAGGGACACCTTGTCAAACTGCCGAAGAAAGGAGACCTCAGTGTTTGCAAGAACTGGCGCGGAATCACTCGCCTGCCCACCCAAAACAAGCAAAATATTAAGCCGCATCATCCTGGAGAGGCTTAAAGATGCACTGGATACAAAACTACGACCGGAACAGGCAGGCTTCAGGAAGTACAAATCATGTGCAGACCAAACTTCAACGCTACACTACGCATCATCATAGAACAGAGCATAGAATGGCATTCAGTTATCTATCTCACCTCAACTTCATCGACTTTGAAAAGGCCTTTGACAGCGTCGACCGAGAGGTAATTTGGAAACTGCTCCAACACTACGGAATACCGCAAACCTTTATCCGCCTCATTCAACAACTATATGAAGATGCCACATGCCAAGTAGCTCACACTGGGAAGCTCAGTGATGCTTTTGAAGTGAAGACAGGAGTGAAACAAGGCTGCCTACTATCCCCCATGATATTCCTTATTGTGGTCGACTGGATCATGCAGCAAACAGTAGGCAGCGAGAAGAGGGGGATACACTGGACTGCGGAAAAGAACATAGAAGACTTGGATTTCGCCGATGACTTGTGCCTGATGTCACACAAACTTGAAGATCTACAGGCAAAAACTAACAAGTTGACAGAAGAGGCAGGGTATTGAAGACGGGACTTCAAGTGAATATAGAGAAGACAGAAGTGATGAAGATACTGCACCACCGCCAACAACAACAACAAACTCCAATCACCATCAGCGGGAGAAACTTAAAGGAAGTAACCTCCTTCACTTATCTAGGAAGCACTGTTTCAACTACAGGCGGGACGGACGAAGACGTCAAAGTCAGAATCGGAAAAGCAAGACAGGTGTTCATTAGCCTGAAACCAGTGTGGAGATATACTGCACTCACCATGTGGAACAACATCCGGATTTTCAAAACCAACGTCAAGTCAGTGCTTCTGTATGGTTCAGAGACTTGGCGCGTCACGAAAGGGATTTCCAATAAACTACAGACATTCATCAACAACTGCATACGCTCGCTACTGAAGATCAGATGGATTGCCAGAAAGAATAAGCAACAAGGAACTTTGGGCACGAACCATCCAAGAACCTATCAGTCAACAAATATGCAGGAGGAAGTGGAGATGGATTGGGCATACACTGAGAAGGCCGACTGGGGACATCATGTGTCAGGCGAGGTCGTCGAGTGGAACCCCGATGGGAAGCGACGAGTTGGGCGTCTGAGGTGAGGGTGACATGGAGGAGGTCGTGCGAGGAGGAAATGAGAGCTTATGAGCTGTCGTGGAGCCAGGTTCAAAAGATTTCAGAGAACAGAGCGCATTGGAGACGTGCTACTGAAGCCCTGTGTTCCATTAGGAACTCAAGAGACAAATAAGTAATATAATAATAAATCATGACCATCGTTATCAATATTCATTCCTATTTTATTCTGAAAACTCAATGACAAATTCGTCAGTTGTAATTCATCTTTATATACCAACAGAAGTGACATACATATCCATCTTATATGCTCTATTTTACACATAAAATTGCTGAGTAATTACGATATCATCTGTGACCGTTTTAGTCTCGTATTTGCAATGAAGGAGAATATGAGTGACAACACACACACACATACATGACAGCTACAAACATAAAACTTCACACCGAATGTTTGTAATCATGTCTCTTCACTCTTTTGTTTCTAACTTTTAACTCATCGACACCGATATTTAACAAGAATCAACAGCAATGAACTAACCTGAAATTAGCTATTTTGTTCGAATGGATTACCGTATGGTTAAAATGCTACGGATAAGTTACATTCTTAAGGAAAAATCCATCATGAATTGACATCACTTGAAGAAGCATTGAAAACCTGAAGGTACTGGATAGTTACTTTATTCTAGTACGGGATTCCTCAATAGTACGCAACCATGACCTTACCAGAGATCGTACAAGGAACCTTCAGGTTTCACGGCGAACGCGTCAACGATCCAGTCACTGGGTCAAGGTTCAATAATTCACAGTTTCCTACTTCTGACAATTCGCGATATAACGCAATTATTCACCAAAGTCTTTAGTTGGCATTCACTTTACTTTTGACTAGTCTACCTCACAGGTCACGGATTTTCATCAGAACTTCAGGATATCAATCTCGAGGCATGTCGCTAATGAGCACTGCACAATAATGTATTTCAAGGTTAATAGAAATTTTATTTTTAAGGTAGAATTCATCATAGAGTATGAAATTATAGTTTAGTGAGAAACCCTGACAAAATGAAATAATGATAACTTAAAAGTTTTTAATTTTCTCAGTAGTCATTATTATTTACCTCAGCGAAATTAACTTCTGGAAACGATGTTGCAAATTGTCCAATCAACTGAGGTGTGAACCAGGCTTTTGAATGAGGTGATAATACATATATATTGTTGGCTACAATTGGATAGACAATTAACGCATGACCACGATAAATTAACCATAAAGCCAGATTTAAACAATGCGTTTGAGAATGAATCCTTTCAGCTAAATTATATAAACTAGTTGTTGGAGACAAAGCGTTGATGAAGCTAATTCATAGGGTAAATAAAAGTGTATCAAATAGGGTTAGAACAATTAGAACGGAAATAATAATAACTTAGCAAAGAATTTCACAGACTATACACTTAGTGAATTATTCATTATACTCGAAGTATTATGGTGCTCTAATCTACAGTATTCACAAGATTCCACTCAACGCATAATGTGACGTATTTGTTGATACGAAAGCTAGAGTACTGCATCTAAATCTCTCCTACAAAATACCATGAATATGAATATTCGGGAAAAAAAATCACTAAAATCTTCTTTGTAGATGTACTATCACAGTTTTAAGAGTATCTTCATCTTGTTTTGATACCATTTAGCAGAAAATTTAACGACACTAACACCATACTATTAATGTAATGCATACACGTATAACTTGAAATAAATAAATTTAATCTGCAATAGTAAACAAATCTCTTCAGTTTCAGGCACACAGTCAAATTAAAACAGCAAAAACTACATGATTCAAATTTAAAAAAAGATTTATAACCTCGTTACCTATAAAGTCACAATAAAAAATCTTATTCAGCGAAGAATATTATCTATTGGTGTTTATTGATGCATAAGTTGTTGGAAAAGTAGCTTTAGAAAAACACCCGAATAGTGTTATACAAGCGTTTAAACTGTGATTAGTCAAAAACCTATTTCCATGTAAACATAGATTTAAAATATTACACACACACAACACAAAAAGTTGTATCTGATAAATAGGAAAGATTTTGTTGCTGTAAATTTCTCAGAAATAGGTTAAATTAATATAGCAGTATACAAAAACGTATTGGCAGATTGAATATGCTGGTAATTAAGGTAAGAGGTATTCTATATTTAGATAAATATTTTGTCATATGTACTTCGTATGAGGGTTCTAGCTGTCTGGTCGCTCTTTCCTGAATTTTTTCGGTTTACAGTCTACTACACTTACTTCCCCCGTTTCCAGGTTGGTTTGCTGGGGGCAGAAACACTGAGGTTAGTTCATCATCATTATCATTACCATAAAGAGAGAACAAGGCATAGTCGTCAAAGTTGCCACACCTCATATCAGTACATTAAGCAACAAGATGGAAAATAAATAAATAAAGGAGAATCGGTCAAAAGCAGAAAAAGCAGTAAAAGACAGTAAGGAGGAATAAGAAAGTAATGAATTCAGTATGACGATTAGGATGAGGATACATCCGCACCACTGATATTGATTCTCAGTTATTCCACCTAGGTTCACATGGACCTCAACAATGAAGTTTACATTTCAATAAACGGGTTAGACAAACAATCAAAGAAATCATGGACTGATGCTATGTTTTAGTTTTGATGCCGTAAACCTTTACCAGCCTTAACTTGCTTCAGTTAATACTATGCAACGAGGCAGAAGGTGACTAAGCAAAAGTAACATATCCCCCAGTCACCTGAGCCGAGAAGGTTCACAACCTCATCAGCTGACTTTCTTCTCCTCCCCGAAACTCTACCCCTAACTTCTGCATTACAGATGAGGTGACATCATTACACAACTTATGCCATGAAGGAAATGATGGTCAAACACCATAATCCTTCTCATATCCTCTGGGTTTAATAGCCATGTTTCATAGGTCTGCAGCAGAAAAGAGCAAGGTCCAGTGCAGTGAACTCGACCCTCAACAGACAATCGGATATCATGGTGGCGCCATAAGCATATCCATGCAGAGGACTTTTCAGGTTTTTTGATTTATCAGGGCTGATCTGACTTCCTAGGTGAGTGAAGTGGTCGGTGCAATCAATCATTTCAAGCTCCTAGTGTCAGACATGGTATCAGTGGAGAGAAGTCCTACAGCAACAATTTGCATTTGGGTGACGTGAAACGCATCCCATTACCATTCAAGTTGTCCGGAAGACTGCATCTTTTCAGTATTTCCACTTAACAGAAGTATATCATCTGCACACTTTAGATCTACTAAGGGTTATCCTGTGACATGATCAATCCCTATTAAGTCAGACAACAGGATTGCAATTTATGTAAGTACGTCTACAATAAAATTCAATGAAAATAGAGAGAGGAAACATCCTTGACGGACACAACTCTAACATGCCCACGCATGTTAAAGTACAGAGCCTTCGATAAAGTGGTGTACTTAGTCTTAAGTCCGGGCTGGTCAGAAACAAACGGTTGTCTTATCATAGTCGTAGCAAGCAATCACCATCATCTGTTCGTTCGATCAGGATTCTGAATGTACCATCTGAGTGCCTTTCTACCCTACTTAGTCCTACTCACTTATGCATTGAAATCCCCTGTTCCCCAAACAAGTCTGAACGTTTGGTTCTCAGTAGGAAGCTAAAGAGTTCTAAGCAGAAGTCATCCTTCATTTCATCTGAACTGCAGTCAGTGGGTGCTTAAGCAGAGTACAGAGAGACGACGACAAGTTTCACCATTCTCTTCATTGCTTACTGTGCCATTCAGTCGAGCAGTGAACTTCCTGTCTGAGCACTTAATGCTGTATCTACATTTGCAAGAAATAGAGAACTATCCATCAAATCTCTAAAAACTAAGAGAGTGAATTTTGCGGATTCACTAGGTTAACTACACTTGGGTTTTGTATGCGTGTCTCAGAGAAACAGTACACATCCATGACACGAGACAACAACCTTAGCTAGAGGATCTTTTTGCATGATTTGACAGAGGTTGCGAACATTGAAGGATCCAATATATACTTTGGAGTACGACTTCATGAGACTTAGGATCCTGTTTTATGAACTCGAAACGTTATTATGAGCTGCAGAGCCAGGATAAACTGAAGATTATGTAGGAACATTGACCGAGAAACGTAAAGGAAGATTAGAAGTTAGGGAAGTGGAAGATGGACAACAGTCTGAGGGAAATTGAGTGTTGACAGAGTTATGAGGGCGACTGACATTCTTCGACTGCCTACACCGTGGAAATTTAGTTCTTATTAAGGTACCTGAAAAAGAAGGGTTATTCGGTGACCGCAGAACTCAAGAGACAACTGCTTGAGGCCGGTCACTCACGGCCTGCTTAAGGGTTATAGATTTTAGTTTGCTGTCTACGAATCCGACTGTGAACCCATATAGCCGATAGACAGTGTACCACTCAATTAACTAAATTTCATTGGCGAACTATACTCTTCACCTGAGTTGAGAAAAGGGATACACTGTAGGAATGGAAAAAGTATAACGTTTCAAATGCTTTGAAAAAAGACCTATAAGCGAGTTTTTAAAATTTCAAATAAATATATATGGGCGTACAAAGCACTTTTATCATCCCCATGACTTACCAATAGCTTATTCATGTGCAAAAGTAAATTGGAAAAGTTCATTTCAACAAGGTTTACTTTGATTTTAAAGTAGAATACAATAAAAGAAAAAAATCCTTTGTAGGTAGCGATTACTTAAAGCCGAAAAATAACCAGCAATAAGTGGTGCATAAAACGTCTTGATTTATCATCGTGAAACTTCTCAGATATACTGATATATTGATCACACCACAGAAACTACATTCAAAATAACATAAATAGAGAGTTGTTACTCTCATCCTGAAAGATATCGCGATGAAAACAGGCAAGTTTAAATCCAAACAATAACCGCCAAAAGCGAAGTATATCTCAACGTTGTAAAAATCTGTTAAGTACTGCGTTTTTGGCATTTATTGAGTGAAACTATAAAATAAGCAAAGTCTAAACTGAATGACATGCCTTAATTAAGTTCGACAAATTATTTGATATTGGAATTCCGTCTTCCAATTAATAACTGGGATATGAGACGTGCCTGTCTACTGACTGTTCATTTCCACGTGCAATATTAGTTTCAGTGGGAGGTAGAAGTTGTGCAGAAACTGAGCCAAAAGGTAACTAAGGAATAGTTAAATGTAGGCAACACTGAAGCTAGATTCAGTCTCCTGAGATATCATAAAGTGGTGAGAAGAAAACACCATCAAAAAGCGTAATGAATTAAATGAATACACCATTGAAGCCAGGTTTTATTTTATTTCTGGTAGTATTCAGGAAAAAGCCATGGTGATTGAAGTGAAATAAAAATCCGGTCAGCAGTCAGACATCGTAGCTCAGTTGGTAGAGCAACTGACCGGAAACCAAGTTGTCGCTGGTTCGAATCCGACAGCGATCCGAATTTTCATTCCACCTTCAATCATCATCCAGTTATAAATTGTTAAATAGCTTAATGTTTATTTTTCAGACTTGCTATCTAACTTTCCCATATATCTGCTTCTAAGTACGTATTGATGAATGTGGCATTTCTGTTTTAAATACTTAAATGCTCTAGAAACCTTTTTTCCAGATTCATTGCTGCATCTATACGTAACGGCGTCAAATAAACCAATAAATCTTAGATACTGTCGATAACTGACCACTAATTGAAACAATATATCACTATATGAATGACAAAGTCAACAGTCTTCTACTGTTTATTTTAAGAATTCTGTCCTAGAAACAATTATCATCATAATGTATTACATTTATAATAATAATAATGTGTTATACGACGTAGAAGCAGATATCAAATACGCCCCAACTTATTGTACACATAATACACTGAATAAGATTAGATGCATAGAAGGGTGTTAAAAGCGTTTTTTATTTACAAAAGAAGTTTGCGTGCTCATATTGTAGAAATACAGTGGAAGGGAAGATAAAAGCAAATCTACACAAGTGAATTTCCACCTCTCCAATATAACCACATGGATAATCGAGAGAAACCACCCTAAATAGTTGATAAGCATGAACTGAAATTCTAGAGGAAAGAGGAATTGTCAAACAAATGTGGATAAAGAAAACGAACAAAGAAACACGTTCATCTTATGTATATATATATGGCGAAATTTTTGTTTCAAAAGTGACTCTCCTGCTTTGTCGAGTGGTTGAATTACTTCAGAAGTGAGAAGAAACAGCCTAAGGAATATATTGTCATTCTCAAATCAAAATGGACAATTTTCTTGACAACATAACTACTATCAGCACCAATGCAACAAGAGATCATGATGTTTGTTTGAAATATCATTTGCCTAATTTATTTGTTGCAATCTTTGGATTTCTCACAATTATATTTGGTACTGTTGGCAGCCTGTTAACATGGATTTACTTATTCATGTTTCGTAAAACTTCTAAAATGGTGAGTATTAGTACTACTAGAAGTACTATAACTAAAACTGCTACAACTAAAACGGTTACAACTAGAACTGATGTAACTAGAATGGATACAGCGAGTAATACCAGTGGTTCAAGTGCTGGTGGTAGTGATATCCAGCCAAAACAAGGCAATCTACGTGGATCAACTCAACTACTAATGGCAAGTTTAGCGTTTGTAGACCTTCTTGGACAAAATATCAGTTGTCTACGTTATACAATCCTAGCATTGAAACAATACGATTTAAGGTTGTTTTATACAGATATATTTTGTCGAATACAATTATTTGCTGAATATTGTTGTCAGGATGCTGCAGCTTGGTATATGTGCATACTGAATGGTGAGAGATTTTGGCTAATGGCCAAACCTACATCAATCTATAGTATGAATAAAAAGGAAATAAAACCAGCAGCACTGGCGATACTTATATGCTCTATAACTAATATTGGTAAAAATGCAGTTCTACTGGCAGGCAGCCAAGATGTCTGCAGTGAAGGCTATACAGACAAGATATTTTTTTTTGTCGATTTAGTTTATAAATGTATCATCCCGTTTATCATATTAATGACTACAAGTGTTGGTAATCTAGTATTAATGAATCGACAAATGGTAAAAATGCATGCTGAACACATGTCTATCGGCAAGGGATTATCGATAGTAAAAATGAGTCGCAAGAAAAAAGCAAAACTACCACCGACAACAGCTGCAATGTGGGAAGTAATATTCGCATGTCGTATGATGGTTTTATCAAGCATTATATTCATAATCGGTGCACTACCGATGAATTTATTCAAACTATTTAATTCTAATTTTAAAAATGTACTTACAGCACGTTATGTGTGTTCAGTTACAGATATTATATATAATTGTATCAATATACTCTTTTGGACATGTGTTGGTCTACGCTTCTATTTGTATATGTTCAGTTCACCAAGAGTACGTCATGATTTATTTTTAATTGGTCGAATGACACTAGTTAAACTGGATATATTAGAGCCCATAAGAAGGCGATCTGCAGCATCGAAGACAACTAAGAGTGTATCAGGGAATGATGTGAGCCAAAGTCAACCCATAGATAAAACATAATGTATTTATAACTAACCGAAGAGAAAACACTTAAAATAACATGAAATAAACATAACTTATTGAATTACTGATACAAAAAAGTGTATATCACATTCACAACTTTTCAATTTGAGTAACTACATTAAACATTGAACGAGATGAATGTTTGTTTTAAAATAGATTCTAGCGGGTTTTTTTGATAAACAATAGCAACTGCAATTAAAACAAAAACGTGAAACACAAAATCGAAGTGTCTTCAATGACACTCAACGCTAGAGTTACAAAAAGATGACGACGGATAACTTTACTCCGTATCATTGTAAGCTCAACATTTTACTTCATTACTTATTAACAAACTGTCATCATAAACACAATATGTTTGAACTCATATTACCGTAATCTGCATTTTTTATTGAGAAATTCGCCCAATGTTCAACTCCTTATCTGCATGCATATATATATATATATATATATATATATATATATATATATATATAAACTAGAATGAATAGTAATGAAAATTATTGGATTTCTTTGACAAAACCATGCAGCAATACAGGTTAATTATAGAATATCTCAAACATATAATTACTTAAGTAGTAGAATAGTTCAAGGAAAATGCTTTTATTAGTTCGAATCGCTTTTTGTCACATACATATATCGGTTTATGATTTTGGGGTCCTACTTTACTGACGGTAAAGTGTGCGACTTCATATCCTATTTTCAAGAATTCTTATACACAAATCTTGATGTGCTTTTCTTTTTATGAAAAGCACCATTTTAAGTTTTCATCTAGTGACGAAGTGTAATCTAATAATGTTCAAACTGAAGTGTGACATTCACTCGTGCTTTTCTTGTACTTCATTTATGTTAAATAAATAAATACGATTGGTAAACATGCAGTTTATTACATTCCTGATTAAAATTCAACTTTTAAATGCATTTACGATAGTTTGCATACATTAAATATTACAGCGGGAAACTGAATGTTTTTTTTAATTTTGTGACTACAAAATCTAGAGTGGTCCACTTGTACTAACTGAGTGTATCAAAAGAAAATTTTGTTAAATTAGGAGAATTATACACTAAGTGGAAGAGTAAAACGAAAATCTTACAATAATTGCAAGATTTGAATTCCTATCAGATTTAGGTTAAATCTTATTACAATCTGTATGGACAACAATTGGGCGAGAAAATGTTCAGTGACATAAATCAGTACTAATAAATGCATCCTGTGGATGAAACAGATTCGATCACTAGTCAGATATTATACAGAAACTGTGTTGCCTAGATGATGAACAGGAATCTATGAAAACAAAAAAAAAGATCACAAGCGTAAAAGAGTTAAAGACGATAGTGAATTGGATTTTATGTTACTATTATTGTGAGGATATTCTTTATCCTTGGACTGATTGTCTTAGAATGAAAGGCGTTATATATACACTCAATCCTAGTCACAAGTTTGTATCAATAAAATTTAAAACTGAGAGGGGACTTTCCCTTCACTATGTCAGACAGATAAAATCAACGTAGAACTTCGCATACAGGTGCAACGGTTCAAGTTGCCATAATTCACAGTAGTATACAAACAACAGATAGATAAAGAGTGACATCGAAATATGAAAAGGAGTGTGAGAGAACAAATAATTTGAAGATAAAGGTTAGTGCAAATATTCAAGCATTAAATGTCAAGGAATACATCTGCACCATTGTGACTCATTTCTAGCTGCCTCACAAAGAGTTCTCAACCACTCATTCCTTTCACCTTCAGGATCCCAACCAGATAGTTTACACCACAACCACCACCAACCCACCCCACGGCTCAGGTCAACACTAAGACACTTCATCGATTGGTGCCAGATCGTGATCTGGTCACCATGATCCCTCTTCAAACCTAATACAACTTCCCCTACAACGGCACTTCGAGGTAGGCGGCGGATCGGCATGCGCAACACATGTCCAAGCCATCTCACTCAATTAAGGTCTACAACCTCATCATTCGACTTGCTTGTCTTATCTAGTACCCTTCGCCTGACCTCAGCATTGCCCACACGGTGATTTCACTAAATGCGACCAGTGCTATGAAGAAACCTGTGATCAAAAACGTGTAACCGCCTCATGTCTTCTACCTTTAACAGCCATGTCTCACAGTCTTATAACAGAAGGAACTGGCGAGCAGTTTACTCGTCGTTTGACCTCTACTGAGTAGGGGACAAACTATTTTATTTATAGGAATAGAAACTGAGTGTAACGCAAATAAGCAACCATGTATATAGTCACATAAATGGTACTTATCACTAAGGTTCCCATTCAGTTACCAAATATTTGGGAGGTGAAGCAGGATTCAGACGTATAACTCACAAGAAGAAAGTTGAATAATTAGATTAGTGAACTACACAAAGCCCAAAAAAGCAGTCATATCATTAATAGTGATAACATGCAGTAAATCAGTTCGTTAACTACACAAATTACCCATAGCATACTTATTCAGTGTTGGATTAATGTCAGTGGGTAGATAATCCTTGAGTAAATCACTTTTACGTAGTAGTAATATTAGAGCATGATATGGTCGTATTTTATCCATTGCACGCCAAATAGCCATCGGTCGAACAGCTATCATACACTTGGAAATTCCACCAATATTGTTGTTGTTCAAACAGTAGGCTTTGTGTGGTAGACAAAAACAGACTGGATAAATTTTGTTAATCTTAAAAGAGAAAAGAAGAGAAGTGTGTGAATGCATAACTTAATATTCCTTTTTAACATCAACTATATTCGTATAACACTTGGAAAATTCATACTTTCAGTCTTTTTTCAGATAATTGTTGGTTAGAAGCAATTGAAATCACCATAGTCATTTCCCGAGACCATTTAATATACGAGCAAAAAGATGTTTTCTTTCATATGAAGCTTGCATATTCAGTGGTTGATGGTTAAACTAAGTGAATAACATATCTTGGATTATTGATTAAAACGATTTTGTGGCTGGTTGACATCTTCAGTCGACTTAAACTACTTAACTAGTTCATCAGTAAAAGACGTTTCTGTTATGTTATTCAAGGTCATAAAAATTAACTACAGGATTTTAAATTACAATTTAGTACAAATCAAGCACTAGTCCCATGTGAGAAGAATATACTAGTTTCTTTATATCTACTGTTTTAGAAAATTGAATCAATGATACAGAATAACCGGCTCTTTCCTACTATTTCCCTAGTGAAATTTGAGGTTGCTATGAATAAACTAGAAATATCATTATACTATGGTTTTGGACTACTAAGTTCAACGTAAGTTAACCCTCATTCAAAATAAAAATTTCTGAATCAAATCCATAAGTTACGCGTACATAAATGCATGGACAGAATTTTGATTTAAAATAACCTTCTTCCGACTTGCAGCTAAATAAATGTTAACTACTCCGATATCCTCTTCCGAATGTGTATGTGAGTATTTGGAAAGATATTCATAGTAATGGGGATAGCAGCAGATGCTCAAATAATCGGTAAAAAGTATGTACAGTTTCACCCATTAGGCTGTAAAATACGTCGGTATGACAGCTGGCAATATTATACAAGTCTTCAGATGTTTGTCAGTCAAGTGGGTTTTTGCACACAAACTTCATATTCAGTAGTTTGGTTTTTTAGGTAAATGTCAAGAGGAACTTCTCAAGCTTGCTTTCATACATTCATGATCGTTTTAGGCTAATGAGTAAGAATGAAATAAACTAAATGACTGGAACACATAAACCATTTATGTAATTAGTCTTATCATAGTCATTGTTGAACACTGATTTTATAACTTGGTTATTTAATCACCAACCGAATATAAAAAACCATGACCAAGCCGATCAATTTGATTATTCATGGTAGAGTATTATTGCGTAGCTCGACTCAAGAGCTTTTTATTAACACCTTAGTCAGTTCTCTACAACTAATGGTTCCGAAATGAATGAATTCTAGATGAAACTGATTATTGCTCGTTGTTCCACTATCTACAAATGGAGTAACCTTAAAAGTCACCCAAAAAACTGTCGACATAGCCAGCCGTTAGATTTCCCTATTTTACGAAAAAAAAACTATTTTTCTAACCGAAACAGAAAAATGACGGATCGTGGCTAGCAGTGGAATCCAGGATGTGCGTTTCGTCCTATTTGGGACTCATCAGCATCCGCACAAGATCCCATATGCCAATAGAGACTGATCAGTTCGGTCCAATCAACGACGGTATTATATAAAAACAATAATACTAAAAACTATACCCGTCGCACAAGAAGCGGCTATCGTGGCTCGGTGGTGTAGAGGATAACACTCTGGTGTTTGAAGCAACCACTCCCGAGTCCGAATTCCGCTGGGAACAATATCACTCACAGGGAAGCAGGTGCATCCAGCTGACAAGTCCCAAATAGGACGAAATGCGCATCCTTGGTTCCACTGCTAGCCGCGATCCATCATTACTACCATTAGAGCACCGGTAATATCAAGGCATCCGCACAGGATCCCATATGCCAATAGAGACCGATCAGTTCGATCCAATCAACGACGGTATGATATAAAAACAATTATACGAAACAGAAATACTTGGTTGCTAATATCAGTGGTTGCTGGGGTACCCTGCAGATTTACTCCTACCTATGAAACCAGTTATTTCCTTTTTAAGAATTACAGTGAGTTGTAAACATGTGATTCAGTTGTATATATGCATGACTCAGACCACAGACAAAAAAGCGTAGTGAGTAGTCAAACTGCTTTCTATCGTGTGAGGTCATGGAGGTGAGGCTAATCGTATGAATAATCAATCTATGGGTGAATCGTCAGTATGTTGCAGTAACAACAGACACATACTTCAGCCGTTAAATATATAGAGTGGATTTCACAAAAGATGATAAACCTTATACTTGTTGCACTAAATCTTATTCAGTCAAGTAAGAAACACGATAGACATCACCAAACAGAAGTAATAAATAAGGCTATAAACTGAAATGTTGATCACAGGTGCGTATATACTGTTAAAAGTGAACAACTTGGAAAATAAAAGTCAACATTTCAATCCAGAGAATTAATTAGCGTAAAATCTCAAAAGCATGAGCTAACTTCAAGATTAAATTTCTATCTGAAACTATAAAGTCTTAATTGATAATCCCATGAAAATTGGTTTACATTGGTGAGTAAGTCGAGTAAGTTAACCCAATGATCAGGCCTAGAGATTAGAGGTATTTTCTGTTGTTTTTTAACTGGATGGATAAAAGTAAACAAGGTTAGACGGAAAGCTTCATTGGAAATTTTAATTTAGCTAACTATCCTTGTCAGTAGGTTACGGTGAATATGTAGGCTGGATTAAAGTTAACAGGGCGTTTCAATTAATGCATATATTCTAAACAGAACTCAAAATTCACAGTACTTTTTGACACCTATTGCATAATAACCACTTGAAAAAGAATTAATTGATTGCACAATATACAGTCCCAAATGAAAATGGACAAAACATTTTGCAACCTGAAATCAAAATACAAACGTGGTTTCATATGTAAATTAAAATATTTAAATTATAGGATTCGATTTGGTTGATGTCACCAACAATATCAAGCGCTTGGGGTAAAAGCCGTCCAGCTAAAGATATACACCAACATCTTGCATGCATTATTTAAAACTATTCACAGGAATGAACAGTGCTTGCTAGCTGAATCTTTAAAATTTGATTATTGAGCAGCTTCTTCACTTGTTAGAAGTTCAACTCATGTGGAGTAAATGTACTGAAGCATTTCAGAAATCCAAACGATATACATTTCCACATTATAAATATTTGCTGTTTAGATCATCCTGATGTGACCAGTGTGCATTGCTCATTGATAAGAATGATTTCTAAATCCTCGTCACAATTACATTAAACATGATTAATGATGAAAATAACCACAGTATTCAAATGCATAGCAAAACAACCTTTTCAGTTGCCTTTTGGTTATGATTCGAAAAATGCTATGTGCTATGGCTGCTAACGATGTACGGATATCGAGTGCCAGCCACCAACGTTCAACAAATTCCTACTTGATTCCCGACCCGACTAATTAATGCAGAAGACACGATGAACGTGTAGAAAAGTGCATTGGAGTCGAAAGACTGAAGGCCCAAAACAAAGGAAAATATAGTTAATATGTAGATAGTTCTCTGTTTAAAATAATAATATTGATTGGCTGATCCACCGTGTCTGTCTAACTATAGAAGTTATAACATAAAGTACATTTTGATTATTCCCTCTCGAGACTAGTCATCTTTCTCTATCTCCATATCACCTCCCACTTCGAAAGAATGTTATTTGGGGTCAGACTGGGGCGCACTGTCTTTTTCCTTGCATCCATCTGACCGACGCAGAGAGAGTTTCTCCTTGTTTACTGGAGGACCAGTAGTCTTCTCGATATTCTTTCGGCGGGCAGGTGCATGAGCTTGAAAATTAGTTATCAAGCCAAGAGTTTTACTTGCCAAACGAGGATGAGATCTGCGGTGGCATCTAGAGGATGACCTTTGTACACGTCGTGCGTGTTGGCGGCAAAAACCGTCCTTATGGCCCCCAGCATTACAGTCCTGGTATCGATGTTGTTTAGGTGGACAACATTTGACGAAATACTAGGCATTACAATGCCAGCAAGGCGATGGGGGTGTCTTCTTTGACGGTCGGCTGGTATCACATGAGTTATTGGGCCAATGAACTGGGGAGATAAGGCCAGAGGATGTGCAGTCAGAGGTTGATGCAGAGGAATGAGATGTCTGGAGAACTGTATATACTTCAGAACCATCCTGGCGTCCGGACTAGGCTAAACTCATATCACGCTTCAGGTTACCCAGTCGTTGATATTCTGCAGACATGTCATCCAGTTTCTGGATTGTAGTACCGAAAGTGCGGTCACGTGGGTTCTGCGGCGAAATCATGTTGCAGTATTGGTCTAGCTCAGGTGGACCAAGCTTTCAAAGTAGCAAGCATACCTTTCAGGAATCATCTTGGCCAGCAAAATCAACTTTGAAATAGTCTTCGTAAGGCCTGAACCAAGCATCAAAAGTTTAATTAGCATCAGGATCGTAGTGAAATTCAGTGGTGCTATTGGAGATGCCATCAACTGGAGGAGGTATTAAAAATGGCGTAATAGGCGGGAATTCAGTACCAGAAATTTTGGATTGCGTAAGTATCTCGACAGTCCTCATTTGTTGTTCGAGGAAATTGTTCAACTTCGAAGAACCCATTTCCCAATATCCCATTTCCATCGCCACTGTTATGATTTCGAGAGTGCTATGTGCTACTTTTTTACATGACTTTGTTGCACTTCATAGACTTTGTCAACCAACCTCAGAAAAGTACACCTTTTCAGTACACTACTACTAAAGAGGCAATGCTCTACAGCATAATCATATTTCTTCACTTGTCTTTCATCGTCGCCATTAAGTGTAGTGATAAGCCTTTGTATGATTAGACCCTGTAAACAATATCAGGACAAAAACGTAGCCTATGTATGAAACAAGTAGTTTTTCTGAAGAAGTACTACTCATCAATAAATCAATTCATCAGGTGAAATGGTTAAGTTATGACAAGTTAAGCCAGTCAGCTTTCAAGCATTAACAAAAGGTTGTTAATTACTGAATTACAAATACATGGAGTTGTAAAAATGTCAACCTTTAGCCTTTACTAGAGTGACCTAATTTATCGAGTACCGAAAAAAAGACCTTAAGGTCATCTGTTGTACGAAATAAAGGTTTCGGTGTAAAAAGTAGCTGTTCACTCGTTCATCTAATGGACGTTAGTTTGTGATGAGAACTGCTAGAAATGTTTCTTTTAAAACGACGTTTCAATCTGATACTTTTTCTTTCAACAACACGATAAAACAAATCAATTTAAAATACAACTCTACTTAGATAACAGAAAGTTCTCAGGATTATTTTCATTAGCAGTTGTACTCGTGGGGATAGAGAAATCAGGCAGTGAGGCAGAACCACTCACAGGCCAACTGGCAATAAAGATTGATAACTTTAAACATGGTTCTGCTTTATCATTTGACATATCAATGGTATGGAGTACAATTACTAATGAAAATATTTTTGAGGAGTTTCTTTTATCCACTCTAACTCCATTGGATTGTAGACCATACTGAATCCAATTGTTATGCGATTCCATTTACCTTAACATTTACATGACCTGTTTTACAAATTGAATCAAGTATACATTTCAGTTCAGAGCACAGAGATGATATCTGAACTAATCGTTCCAACGGATTCATTGTGACTGTCTCATTCCACTTGTCATTAGAATCATTATCATTAATATGATTTGTAACAGCGTTTTCATTGGGTGGTTGATTAACACCAGCTTGAGGAGTTAATTGATTTTCATTAAAATTATGATCTACAGCAGGATTAGAGAGATTATTCTCTCGTTCAGAATTCACCACTTCAGACAGTTTCATATGACGCTTGTTCGGAAGGGATTGATTAAATCTCGGGGTGCTGAAGTTGTCTGATCCATATCTATTTGTGATGTGGTCCGTTGAAGTATTGGCATCGGCATAAGAGTATTTCTCTAGTGTGGAAGTGATTATATCTCTTTGATCTCTAAGATAATTGAACATTAATTCTGCACGTCGTATCTGAGAGCCAATCTGGAAAAATATTCAGATTTACGTGAAGATACTGACGGATTGAAAAATGCTAACAAACATTTTATAAACATGCTTGTAAACAATGCTCAAGGTTATATATCACACTGATCTGAATACAAATTAGCTTTATATAACGTGAAAAGGTTTGTTATAATTATTATTATCATTACGAATGCACTAATTCTACTTCCTGAAATGGTATTAATGCACCCACTCTTCCCATGTATCCCAAAAGTATGGTTGAACTCCTAGAAAAACGTTTATAACTGGATTTGAATTGGAGGTTCCTAAATTGTTGTAAGTCTTTCACTAAATGAGTTACAAAGCTAGTTACTGTAGGACTAAGAAACGAGTTAAACTTTAAGTAGGTTATTTCACTTTCCTTTAGGTAGTTGTACTTTAAACCTAAGTAATTAGGAAGGGGAATTATTCAGATACTAGCTCTAAATTAAAGATTTCCTAATAAAACTATAAACAGCTTAAAAGTCTGAACAACACCCCTGGTAACTCAATTTGACAAATATACCCTAGTGTTCGATGAGAAAGTTATCATTGATGAGATAAAGGACATCAGCAGCTAAGATAAGCAACTACTAACGGCATTCAAGGGTGGCCACCTAATTCAATGTAGTAACAAAAGTAGCAATAAGTGTATACGAACAAATCCTGTTTTCTTTAATCAATGATAGAATTGCATTTGTTTTCATAGGCAGTTGAGGTTGATCACCAGTCAGGTCCCTTGAATTTGGAAAAAACGCTGTTAGATACTTTCTCCTTTGCAACGACTTTATGAAGTCAGTCTGTGACGCAAATTACGTAGAAAACATACCAGAATGACAACCAAAACTTGGTTACCAGCAGATTTTCAGGGCTAATCAGGTTGAGAATGGAACCGCATATCCGAAACTTGCTAGTTCCCATACGGTTATAGTTCTTATTCAGTTTCGGTTGCTGTCTTGATGTGACAAAAAACTGTTTGACTCAAAAAGATAGTCATTATAACTTGATGTTGATTGAATACTATGCCATCTTGTTAACATTCAAAAATTTTGTCAAATTCAGTTATTAAATTTGCATATACATAATGACGGCTTTAACTTATTCCTTTTGTTTCCAGGTTGGTATACATAGTGAATTGACATCAGTCGGAGAAACACTGGAAATCTGAGAGCGTTGGACAACTGCTTCGTCCCAGTATGGGACTCCTCAACAGTGCGCACTCATGACCCCACGCCATCAGGGTTCGGACCCAGGACCTTCAGGTTCTGTGGCCAGCACGTTACCATTGAGCCACTGGGTAGGAGTCTAATGGTCCATATTTCCTACTTCTGCTAGTTCACGATACAGAGCCACCTCCATCTAACCCCATCGTTGAGTAACTGTCCTCATGTTCGACTTGGTTGACTCCACCGGTCACGACTTCTCATTAGGACTTCGGGAATCACCTCTCGAAGCGAGTCACCGATGAGCACTATTGGATTGCAACCGAATGGCTCAATGATAACGTGCTAGCCGCAGAATCTGAAATTCTTGGGTTGGTCTCTTAGCGGGGTCATAGGGGTGAATAGCTAGGGTGAAACGGCTGTTCAGTGCTCTCAGGCCTCCAATGTTCCTCCAACTGATGTCAGTTCATGATGAATACCAACCTGAAATCAATCAATAATTCCTCACAGGCCTCCAAGTTGAATTATCTCTTTTGTATTGATTTAATTGGCTGGGCTAACTACCCAATTACGATATGTGCTTTGGAAAATTATTCGACTAAATTGGCGAAACGACAACTAAATATAATGATCAAATACATATTTATCTCTCCCAAAGTTGAATAATAATGATAGTCTAATTACCATTATATCACTTACCAATCTGGATAATTCAGTAAGATAAGATAATACAGAAGGAGGAGCGGATGAATCCATGAGGAAACCAACAGTAAAGCTGATCATAGTAGTATGAACGGTTTTTCGAAGTGATTCATCATCACAACTCTTTGTAGTACAATCATTATTGTCTTCTCTTAGACCGACACCCTCAGTATCAGAAGGGGATAAGTTAAATGCAGCACCAACAAATATATTGTTTTCTAACTATCAAAAGTGACAATAAATAGGAAGTATAAGTACTGAAGATAAATTTTTGGATGATAAAACAACAGAAATTATAGCGACAAAAAAAATAAACGAAAGCAGGATGTAAACTCTGAAAATTATCCATAATCAGTACGGCATTGAATCATACTGATTTTTTTGGCTCAGTTGTTGGGATACATTATGGATTGCTCCAAACACGTGAAAGAATTTTTTTATTATATAGACTAAAATTTATTCTAGGTTGATATTCATAATAGACTGACATCAGTAGGATAAACATTGGAACCCTGAGAGCACTGGAAAGCTGTTTTATCCTAGTGTGGGACTTCTCAATAGTGCACATCCACAAGGGTTCGAACCCAGGACTTTTGGGTTTCGTGGCCAGCCCGTTAACATTGAGCCACTGGGTCGGAATCAAATGGTCCATATTTCTTATTTGTCAGTTTATGATATGGCGCCACTTCCATCAAATGTCCTTATGTTCGACTTGGTTGGGCTCCACTGGTCAACAATTGAAATTAATTTATCACCCGTTTACAGAAAAAAATTAGTTGAAATCTACTGGCACGAAAATTAGGTCCATGGCTTCCAGGCGATTGTCTCCAACCAACTCATTTCTGATGACTGCTTCTACATAAAAAACTTATCCACACCTAAGATTTCATGATCGTGTCTTACCTACTGAAGTTTTAGCAACCACCCATTCCTAGTAGTCGTCTGTGACTGATTCGTTACTGTTCAGACAAACATGTAATACATTCATAAGTTAGGTTCAGTCGAGTCATAAAAAATATCTGCATCTGTAACGATATTCCTACTGGTTATTGATATTCAATGCTACTCTGACTAATATTATATTTCTACTGGTTATCTTTTAAATGCAACTGAGTCCACGCTACTGTGAATATGTTACCGTAAATACAGGTATTTAAAACAGCACGATTGAGCTTGCGTGAACTGTTTGGTGTAACAGCTTTTTGAGAACTTCCTGAAACACACATATTGCAATTACAATTCTTTTCCTCCGTGTGTCAGTCTTAGTAACTAGTTATAAAGGATCCTAAATGCGAATAAATGAAATAATAGTTTAATTCAGAAAACAGCACACCCTCATGTAATAGGTGTGGCTTATGGCTTGTTACGAGCCCGTACACCATGACTACTAAGTTCTATCATATTTAGGATTATTATTATAATTAACTGTAAATATTACACACCCAGAATTTTCCTACATGTACCCAATGAGCTATTGCGGTTTTTGAGTGTGTGTGTGCATGTGTGAATTTCAAACCATACCGTTCATTCATTTTTAAAGAATCCATGTAATTCTGTACATCACTTCATTTCATTTGATTTTACATTGTGCACCATCTTCACTCCTTGGTTAGTCACTTTTATAGCTAATCGCAAAAGCATTTGGCTATGCGGGCAGTAATTCAATCACCTAATAATTATGAATTTATGCTAACTGTATATTGACTATCTTCATCACTTATCAGTGATAGGTGCGTATCTGTGAGCTAATGAGTTTATTATAAGCCACAATTCAACAGCTTATTCATAGTGCGTGTTTGATATAGGCTACATGAGAAAGATCTGAAACAACATATTTCTGCAACGAGTTTTAACCTTGTCAACTTCAGTTTTTCTTATCATAATACCTAGTTATAAATAAAATAGCTTAGGAGGTATATCACGATAATAGAGAGATAACAATCTAGTTTCAAACCTAGAATGATCCCTTGAACTCTCTTCTTTCATAAGTGCTAACAAGCAAGTGTCCAAATCTCACCCAAACAGCAACTAATCTATAGAAATGATGGATAGTGGCCAACAAGGAAACTCAGAAAGCCCGTCAACTGGATGTACCTACCTCCTGGTAAGCATTATTGTTCCCACCAAGACTCGAACCCAGAGTCGATCGCTTCAAACGACACAGAGTTATCTACTAGGCCACCGAGTCACGTCAGACATTTCTTGTGCAATGGATATAGTTTTCATGTTGTAGCTTTTATTATCCTATCATTGATTGGACCGAATTGATCGGTCTCTCTTGGCATGTGGGCTTTTGAGCGGACGCCTCGATATCGCCGTGGAGTCAGGGATCGGTCCCCGGGTTCGAGTCCTAGTGGGAACAACATCGCTCACTGGAAGGCAGGTACATCCAGCTGACGAGTCCCAAGTAGGACGGAACGCACGTCCTGAACTCCATTGCTACTATCCATCATTTCTGTAAAACTAAAACGAAAGGCAATATCGAGGCTTCCACGTAGGAGCCCCATAAGCCAATAGAAACCGGTCAATTTGATCCAACTAACGAGGGGGTAATACAAGCAACGACATAGCAACCAATGTAACCAAGTGAACGAATTCAAATTTCAATTCTTGACAACAATTTTCTGATATTTCTCCGTGAAACCATAAAAGGTTTTTCATCAACTAAGTAGTAAAAAGGTGATAATTTTCTTAACGTAAGTGAGCTTGTTATCGTAATTTAAAAGTTCATAAATATTTGGAAAACGAGTATACTGCAGGTAACATTGAATGAAAATGCATGGATATTGATAAAGATAATAGAATTACCTTAATATAGATTTTACGTTGAAGTGATTGAGTCTGCTGGTGTAAAAGACTTAGCAATACATTTGCTGGAATACCTTCTATATTTGAAATTCCTAGATTACCAATTAAAGGCGGTTCATTAGAAGACACTTGCAACGATGAATCAGTTGAATAAAGACTTCCAAGAACTATATTAGTATTCGATAAATTTGTGGTTACATTGCCGACTGGATTATTTGAAGACATTGAACTTGTATTACACAGGCTGGAGGTAATATTTGAACAGATAGTTGGACAATTATTCAGTGTACGATCAGTTGATGAACCCATGAAATTCGGTATAAGTCCACCAGTAATAGGACTATTTCCTAAACTGTTCTCATTACAAAACATTGTGCGTTCAGAGATTAACTAAAAAAAGGTAATTGCAGATATGGAAAGCATAAGGACGAATGAAGCTTAGTTATCAATGTAGTACATTTAAATCAGACAATAATGACATTAAGTTCAGAGCTCGAAAAATGAATTTACTGCGATTATAGAGGTAACAAGAGCGGCTTAACCGACAGAAGTTATTACACTGAATAGTACAAAACCTAATTCAATAGTAAGTGGGCTCATGTCTATCTGCTGACCTCACAATGAGGAACAAACTAGTAAAGTAAAAAAGGAAATGAGTGGATAAGGAACCAGGACGTTTAAAGAAGTTGTAATACAAATTAGTAGGAGGATGGTATGAATGCATCTGTATCATTTTGAGCAATAATTAGTTACAGTAGAACTTTGCCATTATTTAGAATATGAAAACCTGGCAGAATGAAGGCGAGTTCAACAAAATACGCTACACAACTATACACCATACTTATTGTTTGAGGGTTTGCTAAACTACCCAGTTGCCCAGGTCGAAGTCGATGGCATAGGGTGTTACCTCATGACTCATTGGTATGAAGTTAAATATTCCAGTCAATGAGCTACACCTACTCCATGCACAATAAAGCGATAATGTAGTGAAGAATATAAAAAGGTGTTTAATGTTCATACAATCGGATTAAGATACACTGGAGAGGCTTATTCAACCTTATTCTTACACGTCTGCTTTCGTTTTATCGCTACTTCCTCAAACTTTCCATTTTTGACAGTTTAATTGATAGGAGCTAACAGTGAAGTTCAAAGACGCGTTCAAAGTCAACGGCTTAAATAGTCAGTTGGACTACTTTACAAAATGTCCCTTTCTTATCTCAACATCTTTCAAGATTTCTCATTCGTATAGCATCCACCTAATAAACTATTTCGCTGACATCAAACTTCCTTCCAATGGTAGTTCGAACTATCTGAAAACGCTCTTAACTAATTCCACAAAAAGGTTTGTATATCAGTGGCACTTTTTGGCAGCCAATTTAGCGAAAGCAAGTGTTTAAATTACTTTGGGACGCAAAGATGTGGTTTTTAAAAATGTGTAGAAATGACTTCCGATATATGCAGTAATGGAATACATATTCGTGAATGCTTAGGGTTAACCTTACACCTCCAAAAATACTCAGAAAATTGACAATGAACTTATCTACTTATACACAATGTAAATAACTATACAACAGCATTAGCATTGGCACACAAACACACACACACAAGAAATAGAATGAAACAGAGCATTTTCATACTTCGCACTTATAACTAGTTGGTTGCGGAAAATAAAGCATGAATTCGCAATGGAGAATGTTTTCCCTATGGGGAAGAATGAAAACGTATAAAACTAAGATATTGTAGTAACTCTTAATTAAACTGCTACTAACAAACTGAGATAAATTAACCCTAAAAACTTCAAATTCTACGGTGACAATCATAAGGGTAACTCATATTTATTTAGTTATTGTATATGATTTCAATGAAAGTGTTATGTATTATTTCTAAAATTTATGAAGCGGTGTGTGATGCTGCATTATAAAAGTCATAAAATAATTGAAAAATATTTACAAATACATCATAATTCAAAAATAAATACAGAACTATAATTATTCACAGTCAGTTGTTCTCTGAGGGGATAACTCACTCTGAAAATTCGCACGTTGAGGCAAAAAAAAAGTATTAGCTACAGGATTATACTTACACTAAGTGCAAATGGATTTTCATTGTTATTATGACCTCGACTATTACTGGTATTTTTCGATTTGAAACCATGAATAGAGGATTCTGCGACGGGATTCGAAACAGATACAGTATTCCTAAAAGAAGATAAGCACCGAAGAAATAAAAAGGATACAAGTTCCAATACAATGAAAATGAAAAAAACTAGTGTCATGATCAAAAAAAGCAGATACAAAAATTATTACCATGTAACGACAAATATAAAATACCATCAAATAGTAATCTTATTGTGATTTAAAGTGGAAAATATAAGTATAAAATTTTGGCACTGTGGTAGAACGTAGTTCCATATTGGATTTGTTTATTCAATATATAACGCACAGTGATATACTATTATTTACTTGATGCTGTTTCCAGCATAAATAATTGCTCATAATCATGTCAGTGTAATCACACTCCTTTCAATATCTAATTTTTATAGTCCTATCACCTTATATTTGTTTTTATTGGTAGTAAAATTTTCCATATCTCTGGTATATGTGCTGCATCAAAGCTTCAGTAATCATCGATTCTACACTCAACACATGTAATAGGAATGATGCAACACATATACCAGAGATATGGAAAATTTTACTACCAATAAAAACAAATATAAGGTGATAGGACTATAAAAATTAGATATCGAAAGGAGTGTGATTACATTGACATGATTATGAGCAATTATTTATGCTGGAAACACCATCAAGTAAATAATACTGTATTACCGTGCGCTACCTATCGAATAAACAAATTCAATATAAAAATGGGAAAATTGAGAAAAAGATGATACATGATATAAGGATGACGGTTTGCACATTGAATTCAAAATAAAAATGAACGTTTTGTTCAACTAGTTTGAAGCGGAATTCAGCTATGAAAAACGAAGACTGTATATAGAATCTTCGCTATCTACCCTAAAGAAAGTAATATATGATAATTATTTGTAAAAATCATTTAAAGAGTTGAACAACCAAAACAACAGAACCATCAAAAAAGATCGATGATAGAGCACGATTACTGGCCGTCAAAACCTATTAAGCGTGTTTTTCCTTGGTTTTATAGAAAGCTGAAATTACACAAATCATATCCTGATTTATATCGAAACATACATTTTAAGGTTATTAACACGAACAAAAGAAACGCACTCACCCACGTTGTGAACATCCGTGCGATAAGTAATCAGCCACACCTATTGTGTGAGGGCTAGTGATACTACCTGGATGCTCAAACCTCCATAGGTGAATCCGGATTCGAACGCGTGACCCAAGGGTTGATAATCACCCCCCCCCCCAAACCACTGAGCCATAACTCCACGGTGATTAAAGCATGAACTAACGAACGTAATCTATGTGCACAGCCCAAACGACTAACAAAATTATATAATGAAGGACCAATACCTGTTTCAAAGAATCTAAGACACTGATTCCAACTAAACCATAATAGGTTGACGACACCATTTCTCAACTTTTTAACAGAAAACACGCAAAACTTAAGCGTTCATTAATAGTGACATTAAAAGACACACATTTTAAAACATATTTTTAGGTGAAAGAAACGTAGATAGGGTCATTTGCATCAATAATTATTAAAAACGAAGTAGAAAATATTCAGTATTCAACGAGAAACTTTTCCAAAACAATAAAAAGTTAGGAATCGGACAAAAACTAACAAGCTGAAACTCAATCATGTACAGGCGTATGAAACAGGCTATGAGCCGCAATTAGTTTGTGAAAATTTACAGCTAATACTCGGTCACCAATGTAGAAGTAGAAGGAGAGCAGTTTGAATCTGAAGCTTATTGTCTGGAAGTCAAAATCTAAAGACGACGGGCTACATCCGCATAACCACACAAAATTTTGATTTCCGAACTACAAAAATTAATACGGTTGAGTTGTATATAAGCATGAATACCCGGTAGTATCTAGGCATCCGCATAGGAGCCCATCTGCCAACAGAGGTCGAGCAATTCGGCCCTGTATAGCAACGGAAAATTACAAGCTTTTTTATCGATCCTCACCCACAAACCTATAAAGCCATTTCATAATACGCCAGCTTGAAGATACAATAGTGAAAAAGGTGGATTGTCTCAAGTTGCTACCCTCGTATTTCCCGCATTTACGAACACAGAATGAGAATTAAAGGATACTAGTTTTTGTCTCATTAACAATGAATGTTAAAATTTATGTATATGCATTCTAACAGATGATGTACAGATCATGAATGCAGAAAGCAATAAGAATGTAGGGAAATTTATTGAAAATATTCACTTAAAGCCATCAGCAGCGATTAAAATCGACGTAACACAACAGCCAACAGACAGAATTTTAACAAAGAATAGAAGAAATAACCAAAATCATTTCCCTGAAGCAGCTCGGACCAAACTTTCGTGAGAAACGCTGGAGTCATTTCATTTTAAACCTGCTGTGACTTGCACAAATACAGACTATATCTAATCGGTAGAGATGTCTGAATAATTGAACGTAATTACATTCAAATTCATTAGGATAAGTTGATCTGCTGCATGTCGAGGAACTGTAAAACTTTACTTCTTTCTAAAGTTATTTGACAAGGCAAGAAAAGATTTACTACCTAACTATTCAACTCACAGACTGAAATCCGAGCCGTGTTGGCGATCCGTCAAACTCAATTGATTTAATGACAGTTCTCACTAAATGAGAAGTGAAATCAGTTTCAGAAACACTGATGGTCAATAAGCAATTAACGGTTGAAATGAGACAGCTATTTAATGACCTCGGGTTTTTTAAGGTTTTTTAATCGATATAATCTCTTGATTGGAATTATTTTCACATCGAAGGCATCCTCCCAGCAAAATTATTAACCCAACACTATACTGAAAATGTCACATTCTATCTAAGGTATTTGAGTGAGATTTTAAACAAGTTAACAGATATTTTAGTGTTATTGCTTGTATTCCACTGCTAGCCACTGCCCATCATTACTAAACAAAGTTAACAGATAGTTTACTCATAGGATCAATCACCCAAACAAAAGTACTGCTCCATTATGAAATATAAACAGTGAACATTTCAAAATTACTTTGATACTGCAGATTCTTGACTATGAGAAGTGCTACCATTCGATGAATTATCCTCACCACATCCACCGTGATCTTTCTCTACAGTACTATTATTGTTATTTGTTTGTGAAGACTGCCAGAACAGCAGACGATCTCCACCAGATCCAGAGGAGGTTAAAAAAATTCCCCTTGGTAGAATTTCCTTTTCACTCCACTGAACTAAACTCGAGCTGACATCAGTCATTGAGAGTTAAATCTTCTTGTGTAGATAGGAGCTGCTGAAAGGAAAACAAAAGTATGACAAATAACCATAGATAATATGAGGGAATATTAAAGTTAGTTTATATTCATGAAGCAATCTGTTGCCTAGTTACATAATCCACACTACAGTTGATTATTGGACATTTTAATCCAGACATGAGGAACACATTTCAAGTTTTATAGAGCAAATACAATTAAAGTTCCACGACATCAATGTGCATAAGTACAATAATTTCATTATCATTTAGCCAAAATACGCGGAAGAAAGTTCAAACCATTGTGCATCTATTTCGCGTAATATTTTGATAGACCCAAGTTTCAATATATATGCATCCTTAATACGACAGACGTTTTGGATTAGCTTCGATGCAATCTGTAATCGTTAAAATACATCAAGGGAACCAACATTGAAAATTAGGGAGTATCGCGCAGCATTCATTTTGGGACCCTAAGACTTTTTTTTGATACGCTTGCGATGACTGTTTATCCAACACTGAAACATTTAAATAGACTTGATGGGATACCGAACGAAAAACAACATTATATATAGTCAACTAGACTGAATGAATTAAATAATCTCAGTTGCATAACGATTCAGTTCAAATGGAGTTCAATATGTTACTTAGACAGTCCTTTACAAAGCCTGTTACTCCGATTTTTAGAGTGATAATCTCGACAAAATGTTTGCATAGTGTTCTTAAATATGGTTACAGAAGTGGAGACATAATAGCAAGTCACTCCGCCACTTTAAAAGTCTTATTTTGAATAGAAGTTCAAAGAGTAAAATATAACTAAACATCTGGCCTGCTTTAAAAATGGAAGTGAAATATTGATCGCAATGATGAATGAACTCAGTGTTTCATAATTTTACGGTGTGGTAGTATTAAACAGCACTAGTTTGATCATAAGTTGTCGGTTAGTTATCAAGGCATCCGCCTACTGGATATTATTTACAGGAAAATTACATGCCGTACTATGCAAATTGTGAAAGTATAATAAATAGCTCATTAGTAAAAGATTTTTTTCTTTTGGGTGATGAGTGCCTTAATTATGAGTTAACTCTCCAGCAGAAGATTGAACACCAGGATTATCTTCAACACACTTCAAAGTACCATAGTTTAGATTTTCTATAAAAACAGTACCTTGAGAAAATTGATCGATAGCTTGGAAGTTCAGTGAAAAAAGGAACAAGGTGATGAGAGTAAACAACCGCCTACCTTTTTCAAATTAGTACACAGGTTACAAACACTTGCTCAATTTTTCCACCTTTCTGTCACATACGTAATATTCTGAAGAAACCTATATAGTAACACCGATGTAAACTTATCATATCGTCAGACTTTTCTACTTTAAATGTGTGGACATTGTTTTACTGTTAAATAATACGGTCGCATCTTAGTCATAGATTATAAACCTCGGCAGGTAATATATTTACAATGTTCTTTTGAAAAACTGGTAAGAGCTTTTGGTACTAACCATAACCTACGATCGCTTCAAAGAAATAGCCCAGATTTCGCAGAGGAATAGATGGATGAGTTCTGACGGAGGTAAAATACACAAGAAACCTCACAATGCCTCGGTAGCTAAAGCAATATACGCCAGTATGAGCTACTTCCAGAGTTACCTCGATGTTCAGAGGAAGCAAAACGTGTATGAGCGCAAAACTTAGTCTGCAATTGGGATATCTGGCATCTTACAGATGAGGATACTCTTCCATGATTCACTAACTTTGTCTCTGTAGTACTACTCGCATTTGACAGAAAAGCCATATGAGTAGTACTGAGATATACTTTGGTGTAAAACAGACTATTTCCAGCTCATGATGTTATCTTCCAACTCTGGGTTTGATGGCCCGACTACATCTTAGATGTACTTACACACTACTTACCAAAGCTAGGAAGGTAAAGAAGAGTTAAGTTTAAAAAATTGATTAGCGGATGAATGATATATGTGTTCCATAAGTGCATGCCAGTGCATTAAAGCCCTTCATAATGTAAGATACTATCATAAAAAGCTTAGAATCAAAATGAACTAAGATACTGCTGAAGTTTTCGATCTACAAAAGCAGTGATCTGAACACGAGATGGCTGTTTAATTCCTATTGGGAAAGAGTCATCAATAGTGTGCTTAAATTGACTCAGATGAAATAGCTAAATTTTATGAACTATGTCAACTATCGCTAGTCATGTAAGCTAACTGATGACCTACTTCTTCGTCAATGAGACAAATCTAACTATAATGCACTCATTTTATTCAACTTAAAGTCTTTTGCTAACCAGTGAGAGTTCAAATATAGTAAAAAAAAAAGGGTAACATTATTATTACCAAAGGCCACCTTCGCGAATATTTCACTTCAAAAAACAAAATATGAAACACGAAATTCCTAATCATTCATCATAACTTCGAATTAAATAACACCTTAAAGTAGTATGAATTTCGAAATTGTGTTACTTTATAGAATCTCTCGGAGCCACTCTCGAGAAACTGTAATACATATTACAATAGATTCTTAGACATTAAAGAGTATTATTTACTGGATGACATTTTGCGTAGAATTTATTACTTACAATCATATCAAAGTAAACCCAAAACTTTTGAATTTCAACTACATAATCTAACAACTCATTTTTCTTCTATTTTCAATGGTAGTAGAATTTCTGGAATGTCTGCAGTATATGATAGATTATTCCTGTTGCATGTTTTAGATGTTGACTCGATGGACAAAGATTCAGTAACCAGAACCTTTCTTCACCTCATTATGTTGAATCCTGAAATTATCATACTTCTGCCACTCTATAGTGTGACTATAAGTTAGTGCATGCAGAGCGACAGCTAAGCTCCTTCGAGATTACTTGTTGTAATAGGATCTGTGATTCTATATTGTGTTGAATTTTTGTTTTCGCAATCTTGAACGACTTCAGTCAGCTACTTTGACCTCATAATAATTATACTACCAATAGAGGCTGATAAATTCAATCCGGTATAGCAACGGGAAATTACAATTATCAATAGGTAATAATAATTGCATGGTATTTGATGGATCGAGTTATTTAGCTTAGTTGGGGTTACAGGATCTTTTAGCCTATAAGGTTTCTGTCTGAGTATATGGATTTAAATATGACGCTAATATCAGTATTACTAAAGATTCTACATAGATTTTCCGATATCCCTCCTTGATACGGTAACACCATACATTCGAATTCTGTCTCGGGCATGTTTCAACTACTCCTAATACCGTTATTTCAAATTTTTTTCCGATGAACTTTAGAATAAACTGAGGAGGGTAGTTATTTAGTGCTGATGTCTCTTTGGTACGTTTGGGTTTCTGAATCAGATTTCCAAATTTACTTATACATTTCACCAAGCCTACCTAGGCAGATGTAAATTGAGAGGACATAAAATCTAGGTATCCGTTAGAGTGTGTTGGTTTACTATAAACATTTGTACCCAAGTTATCATCTTACCATCGTTTGATTTTACAACCCAACACAGGTAATTTCCATTTTTGGAGATAATCAACATTAAGTCAGATGGTAACCAAAGTACCTGCAGTACCAGGAGATGCAGGTTCCGGTCTTGGAACGGAAATGAGGTTGGGCATACACCTTGCTGACGAGTGCCAACAAGCACTAAACTTCGGTATAACATTTTCACTCCCAAAATCCCATGTCCAGCACTTACTATTTTATGGTAAGACGGAACATCTCTCCAAAAAGTGCTCATACGCAGCCTCATGAATAGAAAAATTACCACTTTATGGTGAACAAACAGACAAATATTTTATGAAATGTGAGAAAACGAAATAAGATTTACTATTTATTCAGTGTACGTCATACAATGAAGAAAACAGGCCTCATGGTCGAAATCATAGTTACTGAAACATTATATGGGATTTATGAGGATTGTTCTATACCACGAGTGGGAACCAAGCGAATGTGAACATGGATAGCACCTCTGATTTTCGGTTCTTCTCTGACAAGTGCACGTTCATTTTCAACTTGAGATATAATCTAAAACAAAATTCAAACAAACAGTAATTATACTGAAATCTGCTTAATGATTGTTTACGTCCTACAATGTGTACTGAACAGTTAATGAGAAATGCAATCAAGCAAAAACGAAGTAGTTGTAATTATTTCCAAACAAAAACTCACATGTTTCTTAGTTGAACAGCTGCTTGTATATGTTGACATTTCAAGGTGTCCAGGATACATTCGATGGATTAAATGTAAGGCTAATTCAGCCGTCCTCGTAATTGCAAGAGGACCTATACCATGTATCCAGAAACCAGATGGTTTTGAGGGGCCACATTGTGATAAACTGTGATATTCGTGTAACAAACGATCCACATGACGACTTATGTATAGTGTTTGGCTCTAAAGAAAAAGTTATTTATATCTTTTAAAAAATACCGTAAATCCGGACTTTGTTGATATGAAAATATGCCGAAGCCCGGATGAAGACGTGTAAATGGAAGGAGTTTCGCCAATAGCAGCGTCTTTCGCCAGCAAGTCTGTAACTTCCCAAACTGATTCAGTTTCAGAACAGTCATTTTTCCTCATCCTCCTTATACTTTACCAGGCGGAATGTTAAATGATAATCGATCACCTAATTCACCCCAAGTAGATCGAAATTTCAAGAAAATAATTATCCAAGTGACAAAGGCAAATGTCCAAGATAATGCTCCGATTAAACTCAAGATGACGTCTATAAATAAACCATTTCAATGAAATATTTCATTACATTTCCTAACTAATCTAAACTCGGGATAAGATTGTGGAGAAGACAAATCTTTCAGAAAGCAAAACACGTTTATCCACCAAAGAAAAGGGAGAAACGGGATCCCAGCTAACAAGATAAGTATTCGAAAAGTGCACACGATAACTTACCAAAAAAATAAATGCGACTGAATTTAAGCTTTTCTTCACCAGAAAGTCGTCTTATGTCCATAAAAACCTGTAAATAGAAACAGAAAACATGCAGGAGAATAAAGAACATAAGTGTGCATAAAAACAGATCTATGCGTTCAGTGTTAGCTTGATGTATTTTACAAAGGTTGTTTCAATTGTCTTACTGTCTCAAGTAGCAACAACAGACAGAAATCATAGTAAGAGACGCAGACTGATCACCGTAGAGAAGCCTAGTTATTATTCCTTGCATACAAAAGCTCGATACATGGGAACCAAGATGGGCATCATACTAATATAATAACAATAGTACACCAGAGAATTGAAGAGGTACGAAAATAGGTCTTAAGTAAGTTTAATGGCTAATTTGCAAATTATTTACCAATTACATGGTCTGTGTTGACACTTTTCATGAATAAAGTTTTTCAGCTGCAAACCCAACAAACCAACCTGAATAACTTTCCACTACTCATTTTCCTCAGTGGTATGTTTTATCAGTTCATAATACTTTTGTGCCAGAATGCATCCATTGTGATCTTGACCGAGTGGTTTCCAAAGGCTAACAAAATCAACGTATAACCTGGCACACAGGTGCAACGGTTCAAGTTGCCACAATTCACAGTAGTATACAAACAACAGATAGATAAAGAGTGACATCGAAATATGAAAAGGAGTGTGAGAGAACAAATAATTTGAAGATAAAGGTTAGTGCAAATATTCAAGCATTAAATGTCAAGGAATACATCTGCACCATTGTGACTCATTTCTAGCTGCCTCACAAAGAGTTCTCAACCACTCATTCCTTTCACCTTCAGGATCCCAACCAGATAGTTTACACCACAACCACCACCAACCCACCCCACGGCTCAGGTCAACACTAAGACACTTCATCGATTGGTGCCAGATCGTGATCTGGTCACCATGATCCCTCTTCAAACCTAATACAACTTCCCCTACAACGGCACTTCGAGGTAGGCGGCGGATCGGCATGCGCAACACATGTCCAAGCCATCTCACTCAATTAAGGTCTACAACCTCATCATTCGACTTGCTTATCTTATCTAGTACCCTTCGCCTGACCTCAGCATTGCCCACACGGTGATTTCACTAAATGCGACCAGTGCTATGAAGAAACCTGTGATCAAAAACGTGTAACCGCCTCATGTCTTCTACCTTTAACAGCCATGTCTCACAGTCTTATAACAAGACAGAATGACCTGGCGCGCAGTATACTTGTCTTTTGATAGATACTCGGAAATCTCGCCAGACGGCGCCACGGATGACGTAAGCTAACAAATGCCAAACGGATCTTCTGTATCGAACCTGAAATTTTGTTGGCAACCAGCTCGTTTGGGCTGATGCAACTCCCCCAACCGAAGTGGTCGACACATTCCACTACTTTACTGCCTGCCGTGAAACTGGGAATGGTTGCAGATGAGTCCTGGAGCATCATCCCAATTTTGACAGGTTATGTTCATTACTACGTCTATAACGAAGTTAAATAGGAACGGTGACAGTGGGCATACCTGTCAGACACCACCTGTTGTCAATTCTCATAACAACTATCCATAAGTCTTTACACGGTTGCGTGAGTTCGAGTAGAGAGCTTTGATTAGCGTTACATACTTGCTCCGTACTTTTTTCAGTCAGATACTGCCACAACATATCATCATCAAGAACAACATAAGACCAGGCACTACTGTGTAACGGTCTAAGTTGCAACATCTCATTTCAGCACATCAAGTAACGAGGCAGTGAGATGGAAGATTCAGAAGGAAGAAAATTAGTCAAAGGAAGCAGAAAGTAGAAAAAAAGAGGAGGAGTGAGGAAATGATGAGATTTAGTATGGCGGTTAAGATGAGGATAATGTATGTATACATTTGCACCAGACATCGGTCCTGAGTCATATCACTTACAGTCTCCAACTACCGGCTTCTCTTATCCCGTGAACTTCAACCGGCTAGTATGCATCTTCCTACATGGCTAAAACCAACAGTCAAGTACTTAATCCATTGATGTTATGTTTTAGTCTAGCCGCCCTGAGCCTTTTTCCAGTCTGGACTTATTTTGGCCAACATTGTGCGACGAGGAAGACAGTGGCTAGGCATACGCAACATATGTCCAAGCCATCTCAGCTCGTGAAGAAGCACAACTCCATCAACTGTCTTACCTCTCCTCCTTATGACTCTACGTCTGACTTCTGAGTTACTCATGTGGTGTCACCAGGAAACACGGTCTATGCTAGGGAGGAAACGATGGTCAAATACCCGAAGTCTTCTCGTGTCTTCCACCTTTAATGCCCATGTTTGACAGCTATAGAGTAGAACAGAGCGAACTGCAGCACACTACACTAGACCATTAATAAACAGTCGGATATCGCGGCGGCACCACAGATGGCGTAAGTTGGCAAAAGCCAACAGGGCATTTTGTATCCGTGCTGAGATCTTGTCGGCCACTGACCCACTAGGGCTGATCCAACTTCCCAGGTAAGTGAGGCGTTCAACGTACTCAACCACTTTACTTTCCATTGTTAGTCGGGGCATCGTTGAAGACTAGTTTTGGAACAAAAAATTGCATTCGAGTGGCGAGAAATTCATCCCAAACATTCTCAAATTGCCACTCAAGGTGTCCAGAAGACTCTGCATCTTGTCAGCGTTTTCACGTAACAGGACTGTCATTTGAGTATTCTAGGTCAACCGGAAATTCTCATGTGATCAGGCTATTCCCTGTGTAGTCAGATGACGAGAGGGAGACCTCCATAAGAAAGTCTACGGTAAAGTTGAAAATTGAACATAACTCAACCGACATCTGACCATAGGCTCTGACACTCATAGGTGTTTGAATAAAGAACCTTCAATAAGGTAATTTACTTACTCAGTACCCCTTTCACTGAGAGAAATTCCCACTAAACTTCTCGATCGATGGAGTCGCATGCCGCCTTCAAGTCGAGAAATACAGCTATTGTCGGGTGTCAGTAAGCGTGCCCGTGCTCCAGAACCTGGCGAAGTGAGAATATTTGGTCGATACACGCAAGGCCAGGTCTGAAGTCTGTCTGGTGTTCTTGGGTTTGCTGTTTCCGAGCTCCACTCAGGCGTGTAGTGATTGAATGAGTCGTAGACCCATCCTTCTCCTCTATAGTTTCACTAACCGTTGACCTTTTCACCCGTTTCCTTAGTGTCTCAATAATTGTCTACTGTTACCTATCACCGCCGCTTTTTCTATATATTTAGCCTTCGCTGTCCACCACTGTTCGTAGTCACTGAGAAAACTTTCTGTTAGCCTACATTTGAGTTGCGTTCGCTCCTCATTGTACTCAGAGCCCGTAGGGGTGTATTCGCGTCCAGAAGAAGCTGCTGATATCCACCGGCTCTTTTTAGCCACTCTTTGAGATTCAGCTACGGTCTTCAAAGCTGTTTTTACAGAAGACTGGAGAGGGTACAAAGCTTCTGCAGGATGAGTGATATTGTTCTGTTCCGATAACTGCCTAGCCAGTTTCTCACTGAAAGCAGCCTTAGTGCTTTCATTGTCGAGCTGCACTCGTAACGGTCTTGCTATTAAAGTTTTTCTGCGTCCATTGAGATGCAGACATATGCGCGCTCTGACCAACGCGTGGTCGATATTCAAACACGTGCTTCAGGAGGAGCGGTAGTCTCCCATCAACCGTCTTCAGTGATGGATAAGTGCAATGTGGTCTATGTGTCCATTGCTGAGTTGAGCTCAGTGGGCGCCACGTCAGACAATGTCTTTCTTTATGACTGAAGTTTGTCCTAGCTAGAAATGAACGGTTATCTGAGTACAATTGCAGTAGGCGATCACTGTTATCTGTTCGTTCAGTCGGGATTCCTAGAGTACTACTTAAGTGCCTTTCTGTCTGACTCAGGCTTCCCATTCATGCATTGAAATCATTTGTAACAACAACCGCATCCAAGCGTCTGACTTTGAGTAGAAAGCTAGACAGTTTTCGGTACAACTAATCCTTCACTTCACACGAACTGCAGTCAGTCGCTGCGTAACCAGAAATTGCATAGAGACAACGGCGAGTTTTACTATTCCTTTTAGTTCTCACTGCGCCGTTCAGCCGGACAACGCATAGGCCACAGTGAACTGGGGTCCAGTCTAGTAGTGAGCTTTCTGAACTAGTGCTTAATGCTACCCCTACACCTGCAAGACCACGAGAACTAGCCATCGAATCTCCAGAAACTCGAAGGGTGAATTTTGAAGACTTACCATATCGATCAGGAGAGGTTAAGTGCATAACTGCGCTTGGATCTCACAAACACAGCACACATCCATGACCCGAGTCGCTAGAATTCTGGCCAATGAAGCTAGTTGGTTAATTTGACGGAGGCTGCGACATTGAATGCTCTAATGTGTAATTTGGAGCGTGGTTTAAGGAGACCTGTGATTCTGTTCTGTCGAAAGCTGCAGAGTAAGAAGAAATTAAAGATGATGTAGGATTGTTAACTGAGAGACGTAAAAGAAGATTAGAAGGTAAGGATGGGAGAGGTGGATAGCGGTTTGAGGGAACATGAACGCTGACAGTTATGAAAGTGGTCGACACTTCCCAACTGCCCACACTGTGGAGGGCGAGGTCTTAAGATAACTGAAAAAGGAGGGTCAGTGTATGAATGCAAAGCCCAGGGGACATCTGCTTGAGGCCGGTCAGGTACGGGCTTTTTGATGCCACGATAACTGGTCTGCATTATGGAAGATGTATTCAAACATACGTCCTGTGGTTCAGGATCACCGTTAACCACTGATGACTGATCTAAGCCACCATAATGCATCATTTTTTTGTTTAAGAGCATGTTAGGCTAAGGGTAATTGCTTTTCATCTAACCATTACCCAACAGACCTTTCTGATGTGGTAGGGCCTCAAACGAACAGTCGTTCTACCAGCATAGCTCTTTGGGTCACCGTGATGTACAAGCCCGACTACCACGTCAAGGTAGCAGCCCTCAGTCAGGAGTGAAGAAGTACGGCAAGAGTCGGCCACCGGTAGTTATACCTGGGTACCAGGACCTGTCAGAGGTTGAAAGTCTCATACATGTACTCTCGTCCAGATCTAAAACCTGCCTGGTTTTTTCGATTTCCTAGTTCTCGAGCACAAGTTAGGGATCAGATAACTATGGATCCAAGGATCTTGGACACAATATTAGTCAAACTAATTTCCCTGCGGTTTCTGCAAGAATACTTCTCTCCCTTCGTATAGACTTGGATGATAAGTGGAGTAAACCCATCTGACTCCACCATATCTGATTTCCACACACTACCTAGTACCTCCATGGCACTAACTAGCAGTTTCCTACCTTCATCCTTAAAAACTTAGGGTGGCAAACTGTCGGGTCCTGCTTCTTAGCATCGTTTCAGGTTCGATACAACCTTCTTAACTTCAGGGAGAGTTAGAGGATCGAAGTCTACCTCCCAACTAGGTTCAGGCTGTATGTTGGGCAACTGAAGCATTGCTGTGGGCCAGTTGAACTGTGCTGGAAAGTATTCTGCCAAAGGTTCTAGTCTCCTGTCTTTAGAGGGTATCAGCGTCCCACCCTTTTTGGTGATAGTTTCACTCACCATTGTCTTCTTCCTAGTGTCCTTAATTAGCCTAAATAGTTGCCGAGTGTTACCCGACGCTGGTGCCTTCTCCTTCTCACTTTTGTCACCCATTACTACTCGTGATCGACGCAAAGGCTCTCGTTCAACTTACGTTTAAGTTGCTTTTGCTCTTCATCGTGATCAGAGCCAGCTGGAATCAGTCCTCTTGTAGTAATCAGTTTGGATGACATCGCAGAAATCCAATGACGGTCGTTAACCTCCATGTATAGGTTATCAATTGCCGTTACTGCATTTCCTACAGCAGAATTAGTATCACGCAAGGTTTCCTCACGATGAGCATTGCTGTCGCGTTCAGATAAATGCTTAGCTAACTCCTCTGAATGAGTACTTGGCGTCCTAATCTATCAATCGAGAATAAATGGGCTTCACTGTCTCCCGTTTCCTGAGGTCAGTAAGGCGCAAACATACACGAACCCGTATTAGTGAGTGGTCGGAGTTCACACTAGTAATCCAGAAAGAGCGGCAATCCTCCGCAGATCCTCTCCAACGATGGCTAATAGCAATATGATCTATGTATCGTTAAATTCGGCGGACGCCATGTGATAGTGTCTCCTTATGCTTAAAGTTACTGTTGGCCAGGAAAAAATGATTGTCAAAACGGAATTGTAACAGACAATAACGGTCGTTGGTTCCTTATCATGGGATTCCGTAAATTGAGATGTATTCAGCAGACACAGCGTGGTACTGTGGGATTGTCTGTTTGAGAGAGGTGTCTCTGAGAATTTCATTGACATTTTGAAAGCCTTATGCCTTAACACCTCATGTAGAAACAGGGGTTATAGCTAATTCTCTTAACTGTTCTAACCCAATGGTGGGGTTGGGTAGTTACGATGAGTTAGGAGGACGCACAATAGCAATTAACGATTGAGAGTCAGGAGTTGAGACGATTCAGATCGAGTGATTGGCAGAGGGAAATCAGAAGACTGGTAATCGACTGAGTTTATAGTGTATCGAACGGAAAACGTTTATGAGTGGAAACGGACTCCATTTATAGAGTTTACAGTAACCTTGAAAGACAAGGAATAATCAGTAAATTTGGAGAGGCAGAAGCTAATAAGAACGCTGGCGGATTATATGAAGTGGTTCAAAATATACAAATGATAAGCGTAGGGAATAAGATATCCGGACTCGGTCAGATAGCTGAGAGCTTGAAACCAAATGTAAGAGTGGTCACTGAGATGTGGTTAGTTACAGATGTGAATATTTCTCCATATAGCCCAAGTTATGCACATATCAAGACGGAATGAGTCACAGTTCGTTAGGGTGATGGAGTAATCCAGTATATCTATGAGAACCTGCAGATACAGTCAACTGCTTTTGAGACGCATGGCAGTAGCATGCCTGAAGCTGTTAGTTGCAACGTCAGGTCTAAGTAAGGTGTGAAAACAGTAAGAGTAAATTACCATAATCGGAATCGACTTGTCGGCGACTTCCTGCCAAGGTATATTAGAAAGTAAGGTGATAAATCCCTGATTGTTAATTAGCAAGAGCTCACCATCACTGAGTTTAGCAGATGTTTTGATAACAATATTCTACTGATTACTTGCAGCACAATCCCATTCACAGTGTACTGTTCTATACGTTATGAGTCAACACATGAGCACTGGAATCAGATCTAGCTGACAGATAGTTGATCTATTACAGGCTCATGTTTTCTGCTAACAAGTCTGATGATATTGTTACTGATGTTCCTCTGGTAGAAAGTATTCAAGTCATAAAGGAGACAGTCCTCCAACTGTTGAGAAACTTAGAGAATAGAACCTCATCTAGACCAGATGAAGCACATCCTAGGATTATGTCGCTGTTGTTTTATGTCATTGATTCACTCTCATATGCTATGTAGCATGTCTTTCTTGCAAACAGTTTCACGTGGATTGGAAGTGTGCTGTATTTGGTCAAGTGTCCAAGGGGAGTAGACAAGTAGTCGCCTCCAACCAACCTGTTAGTCTTAGTAGTATCATGGTCAAGATAAGAGATGAAATGTGATACGGTATTAAACATCTTGGAAACACAATTTACTAGCACAGGAGTAACATGGTCTTCGGTTAGGATGCCCTTGTCTGAAAAACCTACTTTTGATGATAGAGCAGTGGGCTAAGGCTAGGGACAAGAAATTCGTTGTAAACGTGGTGTTTATTGAATTTATCAGGGCTTCTGATAAGGTATCACAAAGAGTCGATAAAGAAGCCGAAAAGTTCGGGTGTATCAATGGGGTTCAAGTTTCAATTATGGGATATTTAAACAGGACAAGGCAAATAGTAAGCGTGAATGGAATATTACTTAAATGATCAACTGTCAGTAGTGGGGTTCCTCAGGACAATCTTTGGACTGATACTCTTCCTTCTTGGCATTAATGTAATATCAAAGATGTTCAAGTCACAACTGATACCATTTTCTGAAGCAACCGAGATGTGGAAGATTATTCATGATGAGGATGATGACAGATCTCAACCTCAAGATCGCCTTGATTAGTTATTTCATAACGATGTAGCCTGGAGATCAATCCCAAGAAAAGTATGGTCACTCGGGGTGATTATAGCGGTAGGCAACTGACGACTGGCCAACCACCACCCCGAAATGTTGAACAAAAACACATGGGGTTATCTTAAAGCAACACCAAGGCAATTGCTCCTGCTGCTAAAGCGTTGCACATGCTTTGGTCGTCCCGCCCAACATTCAAATTCTTTAATTAAGCTATAATTAGGACTTTATAACCCACTTTTGTAAGGCTGGACTAGTCAATGCCTCAAAAAAGTTACCACTTAACAAGCTACAGGTTTTATCCCCCTTATGAGGAGCCATTAGCAAGGTTAAACCTTCCATCATCTTATCCAGGGAAACGAAGTTATTTCATTCGAGTCATTCGTACGCCAAATGGTGACTTGTGTAGTAATCTCTCTAATTTGTTAACCCTTATTAGGACTGATCACCAGCGAGGTCATCAGAAAATATCCAAAAGCCGCAGATGATTATATAATCACCTTCCGATAGAGTGCTAGTTCTGTTATAAGTAACTTCTGAGACTTATTACAGCAACCGGTAGTAGCAGCTGTTTTGATGAACACACTTAAAAGTAAAATATATTCCAAATGAATATTACAGGTTAGTAATCTACAATCCACATAACCAAAGACTTAAGAACTGAATAAAGCATAAAAAACTCATATACGTAATATAAAAATGTTAGCCCTACGAAGAGTTCTAAATAATTTACTGTTCGTGCATGAAACAGAGCAACAAACCATAAAAGACTACTTCGGACACCCTGATACGACCTTGAGTCAACGCGCACCCCTCTAAACCAACCGCCAAGTACTGCAGTTCAAACTTCGTGTTGTAGAACTAGTGTGCTGAGGTTCCTTGGGTTCTACATCTGTCTTATTGGAATACAATCTGAGTTTGGAATTGTCACGATTATCTTCCTGGTCCTGAAAAACCTGAAAGGATAGAGATACGATCAATTAAATAATCTGGTCTCAAGTTAGTATTACTGCATCTGATCTGGGGAGAGCTTCTCGAGTACATCCCACTGATACTGTAGGACTAGAGGTGTGCGTCTAGCCTCCTTTTAGAAGTATCAGGGGATGGGGCTGTAATAACTGCTGAAGGCAGGGAATTAAACAGTTTACAGACTCCAGCTGCAAATGAGTTAGCACGGATCTTTGTACGTGCTCTCTCATGCTCTATTCTTAACGGGTGACCCCTCACATCTCATTTCCGACGAAAGCTTACAAGGGATCTGTTAGGATGGAGAAGGTTATGGGCGAAGTGGTAAATCACGATCATATCCCCTCTGATCCTCCGGCACTGTACTGGGTGCAGCTGAAGAGCAACTAAGCGGTCTGGGTGCAGTTTGTGACGCAGCTCAATCACTTTCTTTGCAGCTCTTCTCTGTACTCGTTCTAGGATGGCTATGTCCTTTTTTGAGTATGGGGACACCACAAGCGAATTTTTTTAGACGAGGGCGAATGTACAGAGCATACACTGTGGTGAAAAGAGAGGGAGTTAGACACACTAAAGTTCGCGAGAGAAACCCCAGGATTCCATAAGCCCTATTGGCTGCAAGGCGACAGTGAAATGAGGCTCCTAGTGCGTCATTTAGTGTAACTCCCAGATCTTGTTCCATGTTAGAGTGACAGATGTTTATTTCACTAAGAGAGTAAGAACTGGGACTGCCTTTATGTTTGTCAACTATCATAATTCGACACTTCTTCGAGTTGACAAGAAGCAGGTTTTCTGTAGTCCAGTTATGGACTTTCACAAGGTTCTCCTGGAAGATTGAAATATCCGTTGCCTCCTGTATTTCCCGCTAAATCTTCGGATCATCGGTATATAATAATGTGAACTAAGGCCCCCTGGTAGGTCATTGATAGAAGCAAGAAATAGTATTGGGCCCAGCATAGAACCTTGAGACACACCACTCAGCATCTGGAACCAATTAGATAGAGGGGAGCCAACTGTAACTGACTGAATCCGGGCGTACAGATAATCTCTAAGCCAAATTAATAGTTTTCCGTGTACACCCATGAGCTGAAGTTTCTTACACAGGATATCATGATTTACCTTGTCAAAGGCCTTAGAAAAGTCAAGTAAACCAATGTGTATGGGCTTTTTCCTCCCCACAGAGAGTGTCCAGCTGTTCCAATCTATCAACAAGTTGGTGTTACATGACCTTCCTGGTAGAAAGCCATGTTGACAGTCGTTTACGATTGGTTTCTGAAGTAGGTGATCACAAAGTGAGTCACTTATGACTCCTCCCATGACCTTTGCAACTGAAGAGACCAATGAGATCGGTCTGTGGCTGCAGGCAAGTAGTCTTTTTCCACTCTTATAAACTGGGACGACAGCCATCCTTTTCCAATCAGGGGGTAACCTGTCTTCAAGAAACGAGCATTTGGAGAGGTTTGCTAGTGGGGCGCACAGAACTTCAGCACACTCTTTGGGTGCCCTTGGGTAAATCCCATCGATTCCCGGAGGCTTATTCGGGTTCAGTTTCTTTAACGCTTCCATAATTACAGAGGGTTTAAACTCTGTATGATTTTGTTCCTCTGTGATAAGGATATCCGACGGGGGCGGGGTTCTGCCTCCCAAATGACAGTTGTTTTGGAGTTCATCAGCTAGCGGGTTTGCAACTTCGGAGTTAGAATAGAGAATCTCTAAACTAATGGGGTCCCGTAAACTTAGTGAACTGTTACCCTTCTGTTTCATTCAACGAGTGCAGTATCCCATGATTCCCCTTCAGGGTTCTACAAAGTAGTGTCTGATGGTTTATTCTGTCACTTCTCATCATTACTGTAAATTTGTCACGGATATCTTTATAATTTAGCCGGTGAAAACGGCTACCAGTGCACCTCCACAGGTTCCAAGACGACCGTTTACGCCGTATTAGTTTGCTTGTGCTTGACTTAAGCCAGGGGGAGTAGAACTTGTTGGTTCTTTCTGGAATCAGAGGAGTGTTGTCTCTTATCGTCTGGAGGATTATATTCTTCCACAGAACCAATTTGGTATCAAGATCCAGTAGGTCATGGTAATTTAAGCGATCGGAACCTTCCAGATCTTCCCGAACCTCCTCAAGATCGGTCCTCTTGTAATTCCCAACAAGAGGCTGATCGGGAACAGGTGGCTTAGATACAAAAATATTGAAGGAGATAACTGAACGGTCACTCAGGCCAAGAGGGCTGAAAACATTCAAGTTGCTTACCCCAATGAGCTGATTTGTGAAAATGTAATCTAGTCAGTATGCCTTACCGGCAGGCTCCCGGCAGGCACACTGGAAAACGTGTTCCGTCAAGGAGTTTTCCGGTAACTATCCCCGAAGGTCTTTTACAGCAGTAGACGGACTTTCTGTGGTGGAGTTGAGGAAAGTTAAAATCTCCCATAACGAAGGCCCGTGGGAAGTTCAGTTCCAGGGCTCCTCTGATGGTCTGTATTAACATTTTATTTAACAAGGCATCAGCTGCAAGAAGGCGGTATAAAACCCCGACTAAACATGGACCTCCGCGGCACTTAATACTACACCGGAGGACACATCTAATGTCAATCCCATGGGAATGAATCTCATGGACTTTTGAGGAAGGGCAGGTGTAAAGAGCAACGCCATCTTCTGGACCCTCCGGTCTATCCTTTCGGATCAACAATAATAATGTTTGTTCCTGAATATACAGGCACACGCCATTTTCGCAGGTATGAATAAGTTTATATACAAATTACATTAACCTTCATGGAAGATAATCTGAATCCCTACCCGTTGTCACTATAAAATATAGGTGCTGCATGTTCATATAATAGAACATTCCAGTAGAATAGGTGTGCAGAAAATTTACAAGTAGGACAAGTGGAAGTATTGTCTTCGCATTAACAAAAGACCATTTTTGTATCTAGACACTACAGGTGTTACCTGGAGAAAAATAAAGCTTGAAGCTAATACTTCCATTGTAACAGTTTGCACTTTTTGCTTGAGATAATGATGAAAAGTTTATGAATTGTTTACATATTTTACTTCATTGACGACTCCAGGACTGAATAATTAATCTATGTTAACACCATTCCACGACAAAGACTCCTAATCTTGATGAATATTATGACTGAAAGTCAAATGTCTTCACTTTTCCAACTCCAGCATCCAGAAGCAGCAGACTTGTTTGAATGCACCAAATGGGCCTCCAGAACATCATGCCATTCGTTTTCACGGGTCGTGACAGCCTTGCAGTTGGTAAGTTTTGGACTTTTCTGTCCACTTTTATAATAAGTTGATCCTAGATTTTGACAATTATGAAGTTATAGTCTAGTGAACATTTTTATTTCTGCTTGTTGTAGTTAGGTAGTCTGAACCTGGTAAAGCTGGTTACCTTCCATGAAGGGTAGTTTCAGCCATGGTCTGTCCCTTAAGTAATTAATTCTCGATGGCAACAAGGCCAAAATTTAGACCTGAATTATTTTTCTACAACGAGAAAAAAACAGACAAAGCAGCAGGCGGAGAAAGCGAGAATTTCGACGAGGAGAGGCTCAGCTGTCCCAAACAAACTTCCTCGTCTTTTATGTTCCCTGACAGACGTGTTCCACATAATGCCATTATGCCAGGACTATCCTCATCCACTGATAGCCTTAACTCAGGTATCTTGGAGCCTAGGCCTCGTACGTTGTGGTAGGTACAGCGAATAAGAGTATGAGGGCCGGAGGCCCCAGATACCGGTCAAGAGTGAGTTGCCAGCCTTTAAATGGCCGGCTTTGACAAGTTTTTTGATAGGGTGGTGGAACCGAGGGCCACTGTATCCACTGATCCTTTTGACTGAGAACTTGTGCAGGGTTCTTCGATCTGAGACAAGGTCGGTTAAAACTCTTGCTCATCGTCTAACCGTTCTATCTTTAAATGTGGGTCGGCCAACGGTCAGCGCTTGAATCGCCTCTCAGTTTGCCTTCGTTCCCTGGGTCTGCACTTGCTTATCTTTGTTTCTCTAGGGGATGCATCAGATACGTCATACCAGAATTCCAAGGTAGTTCTAACCATGTCCGGAGAGTCAAGGGTTACTTGGAGTAGCCTGGGAGTACGTATAGTCGAGAGGTGAGCCGGTCTTGGAAGACGATTAATTCTTTCGGCCCCCACGTCGATTTGGAGCTTGCCGACAATGTGTCTCCACTGATTTATGTCGTGGACAAGTTCGGCAGTATCGGTACCCGAACATTCGGGAATCCCGTGTATAATTGCCGAGCAGCAAAATTCCTGAGAGTGAATCTTCTTGCTGTTGCGAAGAAGTTCTCGCACCGACCAGGGTCTACCAGGCCTAATCCTGGCGTCAGACAGTTTACATTTCACAAACTGATGACCTTTCAGAAGGATGCTTTTGAACTGACATGCACTATCAAGAGAAACTCTTTAAGGTCTAGGAGGGCCTTTGGGGGAGAACTTACTACGCGCTAGGCGTTGAAAAGATGGACTGCAGGGATAGGTATCTATGAGTTTGCGAATACTCTTCCATTGGCCAAGGTCATGTTCTTCACGACCAGTCAATAGGGAGGAACCACTTTCCTGAATGTTGAAGAGTATGAGCGATCTGAGATAAAGGTTGTGGTTTGTCTTTTGAAGTTTATTACAACCTGTGAATACAGACTCGGATTCTGTCTCACTAGCTCTAGGCCTATTTGATACTTACTCGAACAAAACTACCAATCGCCATCAGAAGGGCTACTAAGCAGTGCTTCATAATAACCAGATGGCTGGCTGGCACACAGGAGCAGTGGATCCATTAAGAGCAAAGCTCACAACCCATCGCCTTAGCTGGGAAGCTGATATTTCTGTGACAAACCATCCAGACATCCTTTGAAACTGTCATCAGACTGTATAAAGGGTACGAAAATGTTTGTTCAAGGATCTATGAACCTCAACACAGTAAATATAACGAACTAGTCAAAAGTTGTCAAACCTCACTGTCCTTTTTGAACACTTCAAGAATTTACCTATTGGTAGGAAGACTTATGTTGTTCACTGTAGTTTAGATCGCAGCAAAACATTTCGATCTGTTCAAGTAACGTGATGGGATACGGGACTTCACTGATTAGCAATATAAGGCTGTAACCCACTTCCAAATGAAGATGGCTATGTATTAGTTATGGAAGTCATCAGTCTAAAGAAACAAAACGGAAATCTGAAAGTGTATGCAGTGCATTTTCAATGTATAGATGTAAATTACTTATATTATGGGGATGAAATCACATATATGCGTTCGTTGCAGTTTGCCATTGAAACTAATATCAATAACTGGACACATTGTCTCAGCCCTTTCTGTTGAAGGCTCGTGAAGGCAGTCATGGTTATTTCTGCCGATGTTAGGCATTTATTAGGCGATGTAATTTGATATATACACTAATTAGGAGTTTTTAAACTCATGCTTCAAAACGTAGCCAATTGGATATCTTGCTTTTATGAATCTACTTCAAAAAGTTAACTCGTTCTAAGTAGTTCATGTGTAAGATCGAGCTAAATATATCTTATGCGACCTTAGGGTACAGTTTCATCCAGTATGTCAGCACAACACGATTTCGGCGAAGGCCTGTGCCTTCAATCCTGGCTGCCAGACAAATTATACCATAGTGCACTTCCTCCACACCAAAATCCACCAGATTTAGAATAAATAAGCATTTAAAATTCTTTAAATTACACGGATAGTGTGCTAAGGTGTCAGCGGTTGCCAGTAGTTTTAACGTTTCCACCCCAGATTAAACATTTACCTTGTCGCTCTTGTTAACGTTTTCGATTGCAAAATTTATTTTTTGGCGTGTCTTTTGTGCTCAGTTTTGCATGTAGGTAAGCAAGTGGTGCACATTGGTCTGTGTCAGATTGGTCATGTGTGGTGCAACTACCGCGAAGTGAAATTCTCAAGACATCGTGGTAAATTCGGAGATTCCAAGAATATCTGCCCATGGACATCGATCAAAGCATCTAGTGGTGCAAGAACTGGCATGGGTAAAGAGATGAAGAACCTCAAATTACGTTGGTGGTTCAAATGACACCTTTCACTAGGACTGAATATTTCGGATTCTATGGGGATTCTAAATACATTCTGAATGGTAAAAGCTACAAACTGCTCCCACCAAGACCCTCTATCAATATCCATATGCGGAGAGGCACGTAACTTTTTCCTTTAAATGGATTCACAACACGAATTGATGTGCACGATTACAGCTGGAGTCGGTGCCTTACTCACCTGTAGATGCCGATGGATTGGGCCTGAAGTGGCACGTCTCAATGGTTTGGCGACCCTCAGAAAAACGGTATATTGGTTGATGTTTACCGGTATACGTTTGAGAACAATTCGGTAGAAAACTCTTGACTTAGCTGTTTACATTCTATAAAATCTGGTGTAACCAGCACAAAGCTAGCGAAAGCATTTGCGACGGAAGGGAGAATGCACATGCATGAAAAGCTGCCCCACAAGACTGAAAGACACCTACGATGCCTTGACAGCTAGCCCTCACTCTTAAATATTTAATAATAACGATAACTTTATTCCAAACAATGTATGATGCAAATATGACACGTCACCGCAAAAGCACGTTTCAATACAATCCCAGTGTGTTCATATAATGAATCAACGGTTTTCTAAACTTCCTATTGCGTGCACTACAGCTTCTTCATTGGAATACTCTCCAGAGAAATATTATTCGGGTTTGCAAACCCCGGGATTTAATCAAGGCTTAATTTTGTAGTGAACCCATTAATATAAATATGAATATATAGATGTTTTATTCTCACACTGGTAACTCAACATGAGAGAAGTCAGCTTACAAGCATAATCACATTGAAATAAGTCGAAAAATAAACAAGACTTTACGAGTCTTGAATGGTATAGAGTGTATGTCATTAAACCCTATCAAAAACATCAGGGGATCCTGCTAGTTATGAAACAAACAAGAAAATATCATCTTTCAGCGTATTCGGAGCGTCAAAGTTCGGATAACAAGTATTCTTATCCTCATGAAATGGATTTAACATGAGAGGTGCCAGTTTACAGGCATTTTCGAGTAGATAATTCTTGAAAGCTTACAAAATGGTATTTGGTATTAAATAAATGACAAACGAAGTCATCGATGTGCATAACCTTATTAGCGGTTGCAGCAATTCGCAAGACGGGTGTGGATTTTCATTTCCTTTCACACAAACAGATTCCACTATTGGGAACAAAAGTGCGCAATGTTTGAAGTTTGCGCTGTAACCAGCCGACGTTGTAAGTCCACTTGAGTAGTTTGTTATTTAGCAATATAACTGTCTGTTCGTCGGAAAGCTCTTCATTATTCAGCCGTGCTAGCCACAAAGGACCCACCTATACGATCAGCAGTATCGGTAAAGTATCCACAGTTGTATAACCAAGGTGAGTGTCTAAGTCGATGCACTTCCAGGTCACCATGTTACGCTAAAAGGTAACGTAGATTAATTTCATCGGGAGTACTTGCAGTAGTGGATGGAAAGAGGCGTTGAAACGGTTAATAGTCCAAATGGTAGTATTTATTTGTAGACTTCGGGTATCTCTCGTATTTGCACAAGCCACATCACTTGAGAATTGCATTTGATGGATGGTAACTTCCATGCGAAAAGATCACTTGATACAGAGTACTAGAAAACATGCAGTGTGGAGCAACTGAAACTAAGTCCCGTTTCGAGCCAGTATGTAAAGTGGTCCCCGGTTTAATCATTTGTTCAGAATATTTATGCTGCCGTAACTGTTATGAAGGCCTAGACCGTGCGTCGCGGGAAGAATCATGACCAGCGGATGAGTGACTCGTGAAGATGGTCCAGGAACCGCAAAAGATCGGGAGCAGTCCAATAATCATTGGCGTCAAACAGTATGTATTATTTCCACTAAGTAGTTATGTTCAGATCGAAATTCAGCATCAATTGTCCTCATAGAGCTGTTGCTGCAAATGGAAAAAGAAAGTGGAAGCACGAACAGGTATGGAAGAGGGAATTACTGCGCTATCCAGTTTGGAGAAGAGAGAAGTCCCCATTCTTTTAGACCCATTCAAACCTTATGTACACTTTCATGTATGCACCTGGAGTCAACCACACGGTTTTTCCGTCATAAGGCTCTTAAGATTTTCTGTATTTGGGGTGTATCTCAGTGCCTTTGAGAGGAAAACAGTATTCATATTCTGTCATCGACCTCTTCTTCACGTCCGTAGCAACCGCGGACTGAATATTTGTCATTCTAACTATATATTTACTTGTCTAATGGCGCATGGTATCATGCTGCAGAGTGTGCCCAAAACATACGCAGAGCCATCAAGTGGCAGTTGTTGAACGGTGGCACCGGGGGCCATTTATGCTGCACCGAACTAAAACGGTGAAACACGAAATGCAACTCACAGTGGGGATAATTTTAGACTCAGCTAAATCCAGGCAGTCATACGAGTATTCAGACGGGCAGTGATCAAAAGCACACTGGAAATTACCTGAGAAAACACCATTTGCAGTTAATAACAATGTGAAAAGCTTAAAAGAAGACTGAAATCAATCTACGACGACGGCTACTTAATTCTCTTTGAACTTGTTCATCGTCATTCAGGAATTGAAACGTTTCTGACGAATTCTACCAAACACGGTTGGTGGTGAAGGATTCTGTGAATACACGCCTCTCATAAATCTTATCTTGCACACAGATGATAAGAAACGCTGCGTGCTTGCGAGGATACGCTTGCTAGTCACTACTTCCTTGGACAAGCTTAGGCATATTGGGAGGTAGTTCAGAAGTCATGCTTTTGAACCTGGATCTCAGAGCAGTAGAGAACCGCAGCAGCTCTGTTGGTGGACTGTAAAATTTCTTCATCTTGTTTTGCTACCTCATAGTTACTTAGAGGAATGAAGAAGTAGGAGGTTCATAAAGCCATGTTACGGAGCCTTAGAATGCACCTCAGACCGTTTAAGGTAAATCAGGCTTGATGATGTTCTTCGGTTGGTTTTCGTGATCGTGATTATGCAAATCGCGCAGATGGTGAACCACAGCTGTATGCAGGCCTGATTTCGAATTCGTTCATTTTAAGTTGCCGTCTGCGCATGAACGTACATGACTTCCGTTTGGTGGGGCATGACCAGGAAGTGAAACAGCCATGGTCTTATGGTCAGGAAATGTTCATATCAGTTCGTAGGGGGCAAGTAAGTGTAGTGCAAATGGTATTATTCTAAGACGCATGAATTCAAAATATGCTACCGGAATACATTACGCCGTTGCGCAGACTGAAGTCAACCGTATTGGGAATTTCAGTGGCAAACACAAAAGGTAGCCTCTTCCTGTTACCACTGAGAGGGAGGTTGCTCGGTGCATCGTTAAGCACAGGTTGACGTTCATGTGGTCAACTTAAGCTAGATATTAAGTATGATGTATTTATCACTGAATTCATTCAGGAATACAGCTCGGTTGATCTGGAGGTACAGACAGACTGACAAGCTTTATGTCACGGGAAATTGTGATTTGATGAAATCCAGTACACATATTGCATGAACTCCACGTCTGAGGGAGAAACTATGTACACACCGTCGGCAGATAATGACATGTTTACGAGGTACTGGTGGGTGAAGCCCTTACCCCCTTTTTGGCTTTCCCTCGTAGACGCCCACAGTGCAGCCAGTCGGTTATTTCGACCACAGTAGTCCCGTCTCGAGATCACAGTTTACCATGTATCCTGCACACTTAGCCACTGTGCGGCCAGCAGAAACAGTAGATGCAAGGCCAGTTTTCATCCCTACGTAAATGTGGGCATGCGGGATGTGAGTCACCGGTCTGTGTGGGAAGCCTACAGAGTCCAATATTTTCTCCGGACTTAATCGGTTGCTTAGATATGGCCACCAACTACATCGTGGATACTTATGTGATCGTTAGTCAGTGTGACGTTTCGCACAAATACAGATAACGTCTTTCCCACATTTTGTGCACATCTGCAAAAACTGACACACTGGAGGTATTTATTTGTGGCACCTCACAACAAGTGAGAAGAGAGATCAGAAATAACACTACTGGGGTTAGGTTAATGTAAGCCCAACAACATCCCCTGGATATGTCAGACTACTGACCATAATTGGTTCTTGTTAATACTTGTGACGGCAAAAAAATCTGAAGGTCCCTCCTGATCACGACTTTGACATTACCGACATTTATTTGGATATTTTTACCCTCATCATGGATATTGTGCCTCCGACCCTAAATCATGTAATACTACTGATCTGACTGTATTCTTTGAACTTACACCCATTACTAGTCTCTGTTTGACTAAAACTGATCATGAATGCTTCACTTTCCTATTGCGTGATGCCAGGCTGCCGACAATGTGACGTTGTTTTACTGCGCCGGACATTTTGTTTCGGTTCAGCTTACGGTTGTGCTGAGATCTGACTGCTTGTCTTTTGACCGGCTACTGGACACATTTGTTTATTGGCTTGATTCTGGTAGACAGAGTCTTGATCCCCATTTGTCCGGAATATTCTTCCTGATTCTGAAGTACTTAACAATTGTATTTATTTAACCAATTTTTTACTGTATAGTTCATATTTGTGGCCGAGAACTTTTGGACTGCACAGTTACCCGTCAGCTCTGCTGAGGTATTTTTATAGTTTTGACATAACTTGCTCCGATGGTGCCACAAATTTTGTTACCAATCCACCACTGATTTACTACAGGCCGTCTTTTTGATGTTGATGATCCAGCCTTTGATTGTGCGTCACTCGCCGGAGTTCAGAAACTATGCAACGGAAAGCAGGACCTTGTCAGGCTAGCTTAATTTCAACACAGCCTGGTAGTTTCCCGCGTTCGGGCCATAATATTTGAATTTTGGCTTTCACAGTGCTGCTGAATATTGGTTTGTAGGCACGGTCTTATAATTATGCCGTTTAAATTTTGTTGCTGGTACAGTAGTGATGATATGAAGCAGTTACCTCAGTGCGCAGATAGAAAGTAGTGCGTTGAGGTGTGAAACCAAACATTGGGTTCTAGTGAAAAGACACTCACCACAGTCTTCAGCAGTTATTCAGAAGTGACACGATAATCCTCTACCCCTAATTGCATCAACTTCAACCGTTCTTATCAGACCCTTGGTGGAAAATGGACAGTGAATGGCATCAACTTCGCGGTTCTTCTCTTACCGTGGGGGTGAGTTTGCTCGTTGCGGCTCTGGTAGTGCTTAACTAGTTAATTTCGTACAGCCTTAGAGATATTTTTGACGGGGATTGACGATTAAAACTGTCATCAGTGCGCATGTTGTACGAATCCTATGAACAAACTAGTAACTGAGTGTGACCGCATTGGTTGCTGATGTGTATATTAAATTCGCCTAACGCTGTGGGCAAGAGAGTTTACTGCTCACACCCGAGGCATTTGTTGAAACTCCAGACCAGTGAAAAGACTTCATATGGTTTGATCATCAGTTGTTTCAAAGATTGCTGGGTTGCACGTGGCTGAACAATGGTGGGGAGGTGATGACTGTAAAATTGGCACATAGTCCGCACAACTTATCAGAAGGGGTAAATTCAGGGTCAACGGCATGAAGTGAAACCTTGGCGAAGCAGGCGTAGTGGACCCACTTGTAATATATCCCGCTAATGCTGTCCACAGTTGTTTTCGGATATTGTGATGTTCAATTTTTGGACCCGATGTTAGGCTGATTTCAAATGCTTTCCGATTTTTGTCGTACGTATATTTACGGGTTTTCGAACGGCGTCATTATTGGTAAGCCCCACCTTTGTCTCATCAGGGGATGAAAGCAGGTTGTGAGTAATCTTTCCCTGACTGGAGATTTCACTGGGGATCTTGCAGTGAGGCTGCCTTACGTTCTACTCTGTAGTTTGTCGGTACTTTCTCAACAAAGTTGCAGTCACAAAACTGCGGTTAGTTGCATGAGGTTAGTAGCTCGACAAAGATTCATAACAATACCAAGTGCTAGCAATGAGTGGCTGCATAACACCTTGCTCAGGAAGCAGACCCAGAATGTAGAATTTCTGTGAAGTATACGAGGGCTTTGATGAACAGGAATCCGAAATAGTAGCGAGGAGTCTTGAAGCAAGCAAGATGTATTTATCCAATCCAAGTTGTAGGTGTGCTGGGTTTTCGAGCCAGGGGATAGCTGATTGCAGTCGGGAAATCAAGTGATGGGAGTCAGAACGATATCGTGTCAATATCGTTCGGGCACTAAAGTATTCACGCTTGTTTGGTCGCATTCGTTGACCTACCACAAACCCACTTTGGTAGCTCACGTCTGTTCACGCCTCCAGGACACCGTAGCTATGGGATCAGAAGTTCGGCATGAAATTGCGGTGACGTTGTTCTATGGACTATGCCGAGCGTTTATATGCTTATATTGTTGACTTTGCCGACAGTTCAGTAGGAGTTGTACCGGGAAGCCTCGTGATCCACTTCAACGTTCTTTGTGTTGCTCCGCGTCAAAAGCGTTCATTAGCGATTTTCTTAAGTCGCTGTCAGTTGGTGGAAAACCATGATTTCTTTGAAAACAAGGGATGTAAATACGGTTGTGTAGTTTGTAGATATGGCTGCCACCTTGACATTTGAGCACAGTCGCTTTTTGTTTTCGCAGATAAGAATGGCGAGCCGAGTGACATATGTTCACCTGTTGGCTTACCTTTTAGAGTAAACAGCGTCCAGTCTTGAGGGCCCCACGGGAGGGCGTTGAGTCTAAAATCTACTTAAGCGAACTTTAGAGGGCAGCACTCTAAGCCAACTATGAGACGATTTCACACAGTAATCATAGCACGCGTAAAACGTAGGCGACTGATACCCTACGGTTCGCTGCGGCTTAACGACCACTGGTTATAGTGACACCTAGATCTTCATAATAACAAACCGCAGGCATTAGAATGTGAATATTTGTGTACCGTATGAATCGTTGCAGCGCAAACGAATAACTAAACACGTGTTCGCGTTGATCTTTACTAGCCGTTTGCTTAAATATCCTACAAAGGAGTTAGCGCCTTTCCTCAGAAGCGGAGAGGGATTATCGGCTGTTCGTTATTTTCAACTGCCAGCGTGAAACAAAACGACTTACTGCGAATGGGTAAATGAATAACAGAGTCGAAAGCAAATCAGGCGCAGGCGTCTTACCATTGAAAAGGTCACACGTCGCTGCCTCCTATGTGAGTTTTACAAGATTCAGGATGATGTTACACACTCTGCCAAACAGTACATCACCTCTCCCCTTTTTTCACAAACGTTTTCGATTCCGAATCATCTACCGTATACTTGAATCTTTGGCGATAATCCTGATAGAAAAAGATATTAAACTCCGAGTTCGAAATAAAAACTCGCGTTAGCACGAGCAGTTTTCGCTCACTCTACTCAAACCACACATACGGTGGCCTGCTCAAAGTCCGGGCCACCAAATTCATCCGACTTGCATTTTTCATCAAGTTCTCCCCTATCGGTTTGTTTTAATCATCCAAGTATGTCCCTTGAACGTATCATGTACTCTGGCACATTTCTAAACCGTTTTTAACCCTCTGTTGTCACATTATGTGGAAATGATTTTCTCGGGTAACGGAAGTACATTATATTTCTACTCGCCAAATGCTTAGCTTGAGCTCCAGATTTTCTTCCCGTCTGAACGACTTGGCACCACCAAAATTACGCTTTCATTTCCACTGATTCTTCATCGTGGACCGGACACTCAGCCAGAACCAGCTAGCTGTTTCACATCATTGTTTTGAATACTATTAGCATCAACATCACGCATGTGCAATAACCGTTTTGGCTGAAAGTATTGTTCTAGGGGTGAATTTGTTGAAAAATTACATGTTGAGAATTCCATGCTGTCATACATATTGTTTGGAATAAAGCAATTATTATGATCAGGACGCCGGCTTAGTAACAATAAGTTTCATTTCCAAAATAAAATCAAGCCATTCTAGTAGGTAAGAGCGTGCAGAAATGTAGCTAATTAACATGGAATACATATTTTTGCTCATAGTTCCAACTGGATAAAATATGCATAGATTTCAAGTGTAACAGACCTTCTTATCCCGAATATTTGAGGTGAAAGAAATTCCTTTAGGAGACGGCATACTAGCTAACACGGAGTTTTAATGAATTCATCGCGGATAAAATGAGTATCTTGCGGCCTAGTGTGAAAAATGGAAGTAATTATCATGGGGTAAAAGTTGGTATGGTACAGTAAAGGTTACAACCGAGTGAAACGACTACAGAAGTTACGGTAACCTTATGCCCGAGAAAACAAAAGACTCCTACTCAGAAGCAGTCTAACAGCTCGAATGCGTGGGAAAATTATCGTGTACGACACCACCCGATGAGCAAAATGTGGTGATGTAAGAGGGCGATTTCTTAGGACATCTTTGAGAGTAATCACAGAGACCACTGGGCTAAAGATATTTGTAAGTAAGAAAAAGCTCTTGCGAGTGACGTTAAAATACTAGAAGGGGAGGGGATGTGCTTTGGTGGGTATCACCGTTCTCCGTTGATCGGTAATAATTGAAGAGTAAAATACAGTTTGCGCGATGGCTGGGTTCCCAGCAGCACAGAATATGTGACTTGGGAAACCAACCCTGACTGTGTGAACGTGGGTAAAACAGCCAGGATTTTCATATAAGACTTCACATGAAGAGATGTGGAGCCGAAAATGCAGGTTTTAGCGCCGTATATTGAACACCCCAAAATGTTATTAATAATGGTGTTAATTGCCACAGTTATTTCTGAGAAAAAAGTAAAACATTTGTTGTGCTGAATGTAGTGATGGCTTTCTACTTGTTTAGGGGGTAAGTGAGGCATGGGCCAGCCCCTACTCCTCCAGCTCAGACAGTATCTAGAGGCCAGACAGTCTCGCGCCAAGGTAAACAGAAGGGGGTTGCGGTTGAGAACACCGATGTCAACGGTATCCTAGCGAGGAATCCTAAGCCAATTCTGACCCTTCCGTCCATCCACAATCTGCGACACAGAATCTCCCCGCCCATCCCCCTCATCGCTAATGACACTAAAATTTGAAGGGTGGTAAACGAAGAGGCCGACTGTACAGCACTCCAAAACGACCCTCTGTAGCTTGAAATTTCGTTTTTAGAAGGCGGCTAGAGCTTCAACCCATAAAAGTGCGAGGTAGTTCACATCCGTACCTATGAAGCAGCTATGACTGAATTCCGACACAAGCTGAGTAACTGCGCTATCACCGAAGTATCCACAGAAGGAGATTTGGGGCCAAACGTCTTAGAAACGCAGAGCACTAGGTCTAATTTCAAAGAAGCGGCAGCCTGAGAGCACGCTACTCCACGCGTTTTGCCTAGAGAGCTTAGTGCGCCCACTCCTGAACTTGTTCTTGTTGTTTTAATTTCCCACCTATGGCTGTTCGTGGAAGCTTTCACGACAAAAGCACCATCAGCAGTCAAGAGAGACTCCAAAATCCTTGAGAAAATGAAGATTGATCCGCAACAAAATTGGCTGTAGGAGTAAGGGGAAAGGCATACCTTGAAATATTGAAACACCCGAATCTGTTCACCTCAGGGTATCACAGAACGAAAGGTAACCTAATTTATGGCCCACAAGATCATCCACCAGGCAAGTCACGCAAACTAACCAGCATAGTCTACAATACGGTGGTTATTAGGTGGAGCCCCACCAGGACAGCATATCAGAGGGCTAACACCAAGCTCACTTCCGACTTCTTAAGAGTATGCGCCCCACAGACTGCGTTACCCCAGGATGTAGTCACATCCCCCCAGGTGGATTCACTCAGACGATGGTTACATACATATTTCATCTAGTGTGACTTTCCACAGACGAAATCAGGGCATTACTGAACCCACCGACTCACCACTACCTCCTTCCTACCAACCACTCACTCCTCTCTTTGGCACACCTACATTGTCTGCTAACTCGTCTCTGGCAACCAGGCCCATACCGTCTATTTTGCCTTTCGAGTGGGTCCCACACACCTCTTCCTCCTACCTTTCTAATCCCATTCAGACACCTAGGCAGGTGGGCCCCTAATCCTCCCAACAACCCGTGGCTCCTTAGGTGCCTCAATCAACAAATCAGTTGTCGACCTACAAAAGCGTTCGTCTCACCGGAGCTAAAAGTGGGAAAGCAGAAGGGGTTTCCTCGCCCACTGGGCGGGGGGGGGGCAAACCACAAAACAATAGTCAGGCGTCAAGAACATGACGCCATTAGTAATGTCGGATGTTGGGTGAGCCCACTGCACTACTACGCCTGGCCTGTTTGCCAGAAAGCCACTAAGATTGATGTGGGTGATCTTGGGACAACTTAAGTGAGTTTTTACCTTTTCTACACGCAGGGCTCGGCACCATTTTTCTCTGCAACCTCATGGCATGAAGACGTTCATCTTGCTGCCCCCCTCATCAGCTGCCAGTCTGAGTTTCTGCCTCCTTCCTACCTTTTAGTTTTCGGTTCGCTCAGTGGCGGGAAGGCTTTTTTACGCACAAACTCCACAGTTTTGAAGCCCATGAACGTCCTTTTGAATAATAACCCCCCCACCCTAGACCAGCAAACGGCTCCGAGTAGTCCAAAAAGTTCCTTCCACAGATGCTGCCTGCATTTGCTCCGTCTTGTGGATATTGATTAGTGTGACCTCCGATCGAATCTTTGGAACAGGTGTTTCTACCAAAATTTGGGTTTCGCCGGAGTCATTTTTAAAACGCCTCACAGTACTAGGCTCCTATTTCATTCAGATAAGCTGAAGACTACCGGATGAACAGTGATTTTTGTTTGGTGCTTTTTGGGTTGGGTACGAACAGTTTACTCCCGAACTGTGACTGTCCTCCTGACATGCTGTTCTCATCTAATCTCTTGACATTCCTCAAATTCCTCGGGTATGGAATTTTGACCAACATCCTGCTCAACAACCCTTCACTTTTTATATTCAGAATGACACTATTCCTCTGTAAATGCATCATCACCAAAAGGGTTATGTACCGAGTGGGATCTTTGATCTAAATACCTTCCTAGGTCGCCTTAGCCATGATCCACCTATGCACTTTATGTCGGAAACTGACCCTTCCTTGTGACCAGTAATTTTCATGCTAAAAATTCTGGCTGTATAGTTAAGATAGGCTGAGGAAGATCATCTAAACTTGCGACCTATTCACAGTTAATACTGCGATTCTTTTGAAATCTGAGACTAACTGCGGCAACTAAAACTGTGCACAGCTTTCAGCTTTCAGACTCTTCAGACACCATAAAGTGCACAGAAACCGAAGTCTAAAAGTCACTCATTTGAAGTAGAATAAGTCGCATAAAAATTTATGCAATTATCGTTTTCATCGAAGCGAACTCAAAAAGAAACGAATATATTTCACTAACAGCCTGCTAAGCAAGTGACCCACAAGCGTGCCAGTACCCTGCTTACAATGTATGATCTCTACCCACCGCCACCTGTCGCATACATTTGTGTGACAATTTAGGTAATCTATCTGACAAAGACCTAGGTTGAGCTTGAAATATAAACAACCAAAACACAAATGCGACTTCAAAAGCAGTGACTTAACTAGGATAAAAAAACTTATGGACAATAAAGACGTGAACCGAAAGAAAAAGCTTAGTTATAAGCTAGATTGGTTATTGAGTACTGCAATAATAGATTTGATTTCCTAAAGTAAGAAGAGCCGTCTTTAATTCCTTTCCTAAGGCGGTCAATTCGGTTGATGTCTATTTAGGATGCAACTTTTTGGACGTAAAAAGGACTTAAAGTCTCAACTGAATGATATGGTCTCCGTTCTTAGAAGAGAAAAGTATCCTCTTCAGCGAGATATTCAAACTCACTTGAGACAGCAAAAGCAAATTGAAGTAGCAATCAAGAAGTGTGCTAAAGCATCGGATATAGCTTCTGCTAAAGTTTATGCAAAGGAATATGTTGCGTCGAAAAAAGCTGTTGCTCGATTGTACACTGCAATATCTCAAATCGACTGTGTGTCTATGGAACTGCGCCATCTTTCATCAATAAATAGGTTGACCGCTGGAATACAGAAGAGTAATACCGTAATGAAAGCCATGTCCTCATTGGTTAAGGTAGGTCTTACTGCATTTCTCCCACTTACGAACCTTTCTGGTTCATTATAACTGAGTTGAATTTTACTTCCGCTACGTGTAAATACGAAGTCATTCATGTAATAACATTTTAGTTGTGGTTATTATTTTCGAAAGTACAATGGAATATGCTTGTCGTTTTCTGTTAGGTTTTATAGTAAGTATCACTGAGTTTGATTTTTTTTCAACTTATGGATTTGTATCCGCTTGTTAGAATCTAGATGTTAGTCCTAGTGCACCCTTATGGGTATAAACACCTGTGAACAGGTGGTTGCCAGAATGCATTATTTATTATGGTTGAATGTACCTGTCAGTTGTCTCATAGCCCTCCATTTAAATAATCATGATGAATATGTCTTCTCTTGATATGTAGCAGTAAGTGTTTGCTCACGCAGTGTCAGTTCACTCAATACCACAATTTCGCTAACAAAGTAATGAAACCTCTTTTAGCTTAATTGTAACCAACTTGATTGCTGCTGAATATATACTTCGCTAGTTTGAAGTATATTTCACTGCTAGTTGTTTCTTTGGGGTTGAATTTCAGTTTGTAAAGTAGGAGCTGGTATTTTGTTTGCTATTTGGTTACCTACTGGTGTTTACTGATTCTAGGAGTAAGCACATAAATCCGTGGTTTTGAGATGTATTCACTCTGCAGTGATTTACTGACATGCTAGCTAATTCAAAGGTACATACTAAACAGGTAAGCTGAAGTGGAAAAATATCTTGTATGTAACTGGGAAAAATACCGTGGCAGGGTTTAGGCTAATGAGACACTATCTTTGACATAGAACTCTATTGAGAGGTCTCAGTGAACATCTGTAAGCGCGGTTTCTGGGACTATGTATATTACTCCCTTGGCTTAAATCTATAGCAATGATCATGTATTCAGACACAAGAAAAAGAGGACCAGGCATTACTACTGCTTAGCCGTCGAAGATTTTACATCTTATATCGGCACATCAAGCGAAAAAGCACAAAGACGAAAGTGAAAAAAAGAGGCGAAAGCAGTCAAAGTGGTAGAAAGTCATCAAAAAGGAGCAAGGAAGAATAAAAAAATACGTAAAATCAGCGTGACGATTTAGTTGATATGTGGATACATCTGCGCCACAGGTTGGTTCTCACCTGTGTCACCTCGAGTTTTCAACCGCTTGTTTCTGTGGTCACGTGGATCCAGACCGAAAAATCTACATTCCCCAACACGACTCGAACCAACTGTCAAAAACGTCATACACTGATGCCATGTTTGAGTCTGTCCGTCCCTAACATTTTTCATTGTGCAACAAGGCATATGGTGACTAAGCACCAGTAACATATGTCTCAATCTCCTGACCTGATGAGGGTTCATAACCTAACCAATTGACTGTCCTCTCCTCCCTAAAACCACACAACTGCATTACTGACACCATGACACCGCTACACGACCTATGCTATGAAGGTGGTGGTGTCCAAACACTTGAAACCTCATATTTTCTACGTTTTATGGTCATGTTTCACAGCCATGTAGTATAACAGAGCCAACCGCAGGACAGTAAAGTTGGTCCTTAATAGTCAATTAGAAATCATGGAGGCACCATAAGTGGTGTAAGTCAGTGAAAGCCAAAGGAGACTTTTGTATCCGTACAGATATTTCATAGGTCACTGACCCACCAATGCAGGGCTGATCCGACTCTCCAGGTATTTGAATTAGTCAATGTGCTCAACCATTTCACTTCCTATTGTTAGACAAGGCGTCACTGAAGCCAGTCATAAAGAAATAGTTTTCATCTAGGTGACGAGAAATGCATCTCAACCTTTTTCAAACTGTCACTCAATGTGTTTAGAAGACTTTATCCTGTCAGCATTTTCACCCAACAGGACTGTGGAGTTGTAGCTCACTGGTTTAGGGAGTTGACTGAACCAGGGGGTCATGGGTCCAAGTACCGCTCCACCTATCGAGGTTTGAGTAGCCGGGTAGTATCATTAGTCATCAGTTATTAGGTCTGGCTGTCTGCCTACTGCACGATTGTGCACAAAGTAGCTGAGTGATGTGAATTGAACTTAACACGACTACGTCATATGCCTACTTTAGATGTAATAATGATTATCCTTTGACTCCATTCAGCCCGGTAAAGTCAGACAAAGAGAGGAAGAACTCCATAAGTACTCTTATGGTAAAGTTGAATAAGAAAAGGGGGAGCTATCAAGCTTCATTGATGGACACCATTGGATGTGCATAACTTCCCTGTTAACTCACCACAGGTCCTAACACGCCGAGTGTTCCAACATGGAGCCTCCAACAAAATGATGTATTTACTTGGCACCCGCTTCAGGGAGAGAGTGTAGAAATACCTCTTGGTCGATGGAGTCAAATGTCACCTCTAGGTTGAGAAATACAGCTAATGTCAGGCGTTCCAGAACCTGGCGGAGTGGGAATATTTGGTTGTTGTACCCATGACCAGTTCTGAAATGTACCTGGTTTGCTTGGGTTTACGGCTCCCGCGCTCCACTCAGACGTTTAATAATAATTGAACCTAGAGTCTTAGACACAATGTTCGTCAGGCTGACTCTCTTGTGGCTGTTGCATGAAGACTACTGCCCTTGCTTAAAGATGCTCAATCAGTGATTAAAGCCAGTGAAAGGCGGTCATATCTGACTTCCATACGAAATTAAAACCTAGTCGAAGTAAACTCAGTAACCACATGCATATTCGTACAGCAGGCAATGAGCCACACCTATTGTGTGAGAGCTGATGATACAACCTGACTGCCCAAACCTGGGTAGGTGGGACGGGGTTCGAACCTGCGACCTGCTGAGTAAAAGTCATCTTCCTGGTCCAATATGCCAAGGCTCCACAATAATCAGCACTTCAGATAATCTGACCAATAATTCTCTGTTACTGTCCTTAAATCCCTTTGGGACCAGCCCATTTAGTCATCCTCCTCCTCCTCGTTTCAGGTTACCTACAGGTTCCTCAACTGCTGTATGTGTTTTGTGTCCTATCTCGACGTTCCACTAATGATCCAACTGAATATTGGGCAAAGAAATAGTAGCTAGAGGCTAGTTAAACTAATTCTCGAAGTGTTCTGATCACCGTCTCAGTCGTCTCCCTTGCAATTGGGCCCTAGACCCATCTTTCTTAGTCGTTTCGCTAACTGTTGTCCTTTTCGTCCAGTTTCTTTGATGTCTAAATATCTATCTACTGGTCTTTATCTCCGTTGCCTTTCCACCTCTTCAGCATTCGCTACCCACCACTGTTAGCGGTCACTGCGTGGACCTGTTTTCAGTCTACATTTGAGATGCTTCCGCTGCTCGCTTTACTCGAAGTCTGCAAGGATGTGTTTGCGTGCATCAGTTAGTTCAGGACCTGTTGAGACCCTTTGGCTCTTTTCCGCCACTGTCTGACAGTCTACTGCAGTCCCCAACGATATTTTTGCAGCAGATTGAAGGTGGTGCCAGGTTTCTATTGAATAAGTAATGTTTTATGTTGCGATGGCTTTCTAGCCAGTTTCTCACTGAGAGTGAACTTAGTACTCTCATTGGCCGTGTTGCTGTGGTTTTTCTACGCACATTTAGCTGCAGACATGCTTAAACTAACGCGTAATCACTGTTCGAATGCGTTCTCTACGAGAGGCGAAAATGTTCCACCGAGCCACTATGGCGGTGTGAAATTCGTGCTGGCCAGAAATAAATAGTTGTCTTAGCCTAGCTGTAGCAAGCTATCTCCATTATTTGTTCGTTCGGCTGGCATTCTGAAGTGCCTTTCTGCCTGACGTAGCCTACCAACTTGTGCATTAAAATCGCGCGCAACAATTACCATATTTGAGCACTTGGCATTTAATAAGGGGTTAGACAGTTTTCGGTAGAAATAATTCACTTCATCCGTGCTGCAGTCAGGGGGGTACTTGGGCAGAGATTACAGAGGGACAACGGCAAGTGTTCCTATTCCTTTCGATCCTCATTGTGCCGTGCAGTTGAGCAGCGCATATGCGACTGTTAACTGGTATCCAGTCGAATAGTGCACTTGATTCTATACCTACCTTTGCAAAACCGTGAGAACTAGCCAATTATTCTCCAGAAACTTGAAGAGTGAATTGCTACTGACTCATCGTTTTGACCGACTGCGAGTAATGTAATTAACCGCACTTTGGCCCTGTAGGCGTGTCTCAGAAACAGCACATCCAGGGCACAATAAACCAGTGTTGGCTAGCGAATCCTTCTAGATGACTTGCAGATGTTGCAGACATTGAAGGCTCAAATATGTAGTTTGAAGTATGGTTTCAGGCGACTATGGATGTTGGCCTGTGAACTCAGATAGTTTATGTGAGCTGTAGAGCTTTAAAAAACTGAGGATGATGTACGAATATTGACCGAGAAACGTGAAGAAAAATTAAAAGCGATGAAGGCGAAAGGGAACTTGAGTGCTGACAGAGTTGTGAGGGCAGCTGACATTCCGTGACTCCCCCAGACTAAGTGTATTTCTGCTTGAAATACCTACAAAAGAAGAGTTAGTGATTGACTGTAGAGCTCAAGGCACATCTGCTTAAGGCCGATCATACATGACCTTTTTAGAAGTTTGATAGATAAGATTTTTTGTGCAGGTGCGACCATAAAGCTATATCACCGGCACTGGTATGCTCCGAGGCAGATGGTAGTGTGCTATTTTTGGACCAACCTTTTTAATCCCCCTTCCCATAAGGAGAGCACCATCAGCGTAGCACTTCTGGTCATCCTGTCATACCCATCCAGCCAGCAACCCGACTTTGCTTATGAACCCCCATCATAGGGGAGGAGCTTACACGATAACGATAACTGCTTTTCGTCTTACAACTATTCGATAGGAGTTTCTGGTACTGTAGGATCTCAAGGGGACAAGCCTTTCATTAGTATAGCCCGATGGGTCATTGTTTTGCAAACCCGACCACCACATCAAGGTCGCAACTGCTGGTCAGTAAAAAGAATCTGATGGAACTATAATTTTGGAAACGAAAAGTGACTTTCAACTCGAGGTATGGGTGTGAGGTATCGTAACTTTTACCACCACGTCCTATGTTGTTGATGTCTGTCCGTTATTTTAAAGTTATTCATCTATCTATAGGTTTGGCATAACATGACTACAGAACCTAATAGAGGTTTACTCGAATGAAATTTTAAGTGAGTAGTAAAAATACTGCAAATGAATCTGATAAATGTGTCAATGTACTAGACTATAAACTGCACTTATTGTGCGATGGCTTCTGGCATTACTTTGTTTCTTAGACGGAAACAGGTGAAGTGGGATTTAAATCCAGGACCCACTCCTCGAAAGTCGAGTGCTTAAGCTAGCGAGCCACATTTCGAACGAATTTACATGCATTTTGTGTTAGTAGTGTGTCATAGAGTTGAAACTGGTTTCCAAACAGCTCTACAGTTTCCAATCAAAAACCACTAAACGAGGTTTAGTGAACATGCTGTAATCTCGGTACTTTGGAACTCCTTATTCGAATGAGAAGTAGTAAAAATAGGATGAAACCACCTTAAAACCGTCTTATTGTCTCATCCACGCCAAAACTGCTTTCAAAACCTCAATATAGTGTATATCAATAGTACTTATCACAACTGCCTTTCAGTTTTCAACCATTCTACTGACGTTTATGACAACGTGGGACTGTTGTGACAATGTCTATTAAGTTGGCTGGACAAGATCACATCTAGGAATACAGACCAAATAAAATTAATGGTTATACCTCGGACATGTTAAATGGATTGATCTCTTTACTTCTCACAACCAATTCCATCCCCAGTGAAGATACTGTAATGGCACGTTTCAGATATGTCTAAACCACTCCATTGAATTATTGAATCATAATGACATCTTTCAAGATCATATCAACGTGCATATCTTGGAATTAATAACATTTCTTTGCCACTAAATAGAATAAATCTTACGGAGTCTGCTGATTATGGAAGCAAAGATTTGTGGAATATCCTTATCCAAAACAGCCCAGTTTTCTGATATGAAGAGTAGGACTGACTGTACTGAAGCATTATATCCACAACATTTTACAGTCATATTCTTTTGGTATTAGCTCCAAAGGTATGAGAGAATGGCGTATGCCACCGTCAAAAGCCTCAAATTAGTTACTAAACCTGCGGATCTTTGCCTCATTGATCAAGGTCCGAATAAAGTGTGATATCAATCCTTAAATTATTTGACTTTTTATCTGAACCGTGTAGGTCGCAGTCGCTAAATTGATCGAGACCAGTGACTTCTGGTGATGTTGCTATAAACAGTTACAATTTTGCACTTGTATAGACGCTTTATCGTCTTCAAACTCCTGAACATCATTATTAACCCGCACTTATATATTCTGTCTTCTCTCATACACTTTTGTCGAATTTAATATCATCCTTTCCCATCAAATTCCTCCTTGCTAACTGTTGTGGATTGTGGAATATTAAACTGATAAGTATGTGCCACATTACACGTTAATTAACTAACTTGTTTCTGTTTCTGCCACCAGTGAAAATATACAGTTGAATGTACCCAACAAGTGCACTCTATACCTATCATACGTGCCCATTAGAGATGGAGAAAATGAGAAGGTTTCACATATTCGATCACGCTTTTTGCTGTCTTACCGGTTCTAAAGAACCACCACATGGAAGTTAGTTGTGAGGTCGTATGTATATCACTTGGTAAGCTTGCTAGTCTTTGTGGGTTCAAGTGGCTGGAACATGTGTTACACATACCTGATCACCGTTCATGTTGGTTCACAATGTTTACTGGAGTAGGACTAGGTTGGATGGAAAATAAGTGACCAGACCAAAACATACCAGTTAATAGGCATCTCGTTGTCAATCTGAACCTTTTAGGGGACTGTAGACTTCACGAGACAACAGAGAGTGTAGTCTGGAGAATCTAGGTGATACGGCTCAGGATCAATTGCAGTGATGTGGATGTATCTGCAGGTTATCTTCAAGTTAACTGTTGTATCAACTTTCGTTACTTGCATTACCCCCTCTACTTGTGACTAAGCGACTATTGACCACAATTTTTGTATTTCTCTCTCTGTTGTCTTGCTGCCATGTATCACGATGTGCAAATGTGGGTTATGGTAACCTGAACTATTACTCAGTAATTCCAGGGCCTGTGTTGCTGTTTCCTGCTTCTAGTTTTCTAACGTGTTCCTGTAGTTTGTTAACAGATGCTAAATTCGTGTGTTCTCTTTTCTGCTCCTGTGATCCATTTGCAAATAAATAAGTCATCAGCCGTATGTATCGAAATTTCAATTTAATCGTCATATCTTCATACCTTCAGATATGGTATTCATCCAGGAATATCTGAATAACAGTTACACCTTCATGGATTCCGATGTCAAAGAATTGAGTTTGACATTCAACAAACACATGCTCGCTCCTGCAGTAGGCAATGGACTACACCTATTGTTTGAGAACTAATGATACCACCTGGCCCTTCAGGTTATTATTATGACTGCAATTTCACTCAGCAACCATGTACGAGGATGTGCACTAGACAGTGAGCGACACCCAGTGTATGACAATCCATGTATCCTACCACCTGGCTGCCCAAACCCTGGTAATTGGAGTGGGTTTTGAACCTATGGTGTAACTAAAGAAATAACCACAGTTCCGCAATCCACTTTTTAGGGAGATCAAGCTGAAGTACAATCTGTTATTTGTGCATATCGTGATAGAGTCCAAAAATAGAATTTTAGGCATATTTATTATTCACAAGCTGTTGTTTCTCTCTTTTCATAGTTACCTGAACTCCAATCTACAATGCAAAATTTGAGTAAAGAAATGATGAAGGCTGGTATCCTAGAAGAAATGCTGGATGACACTATGGAATCGTCACTGGGTCATCCTGAAGAGATGGATGACTTAGCTGCTGCTGAAGTTGATAGAATCATATGGGATATAACAGCTGGACAGTTAGGTGAAGCACCTGAACCTGCCAATGATTCTTTGTCAGTTTCTGTACCTCAGAATGTCGTGCCGTCAACCACTCTGTTAGATAATGATGATACTGAGTTGGATATGGATGCACGATTGGCTACTCTTCGAAGTTAACAGTTTTGGGCGTCTCTCATCACCATATGGGCTTTCTAGTAATGCACTGACTTTAGTTTATTGCATACTGTACAGAATAAAAGTTACAAAACCGTAATGTTTAACTAATATTGCAAGCGATTATTATAACGTTATTCTGTTTATTCATCGGGATCTAAAACCGATATTAATATTTTTAAAAGTAAACTAATCTTTCTTATAATTAACTAAAATTGAAGAAACAGAAGGGTTTTATTCACGTGTGTATCTTAGATTTTACAGACCTTATCATTGTTGTGTGTCTACTGTCCTTGAAATGCTATAAAACTATGAATGTGCTTGTGAGGTCAGTTTCATTTTTTAATAACGATAATGATAATAATCATATGTGCACATAACTTGGTAAGCAATCACTTATATTTGATTTTAAATAATTAAGAAATATAGTGAATGCTCCCTTTTTTATTTTTATTTGTCTTTGTGATGCGTTTTCAGTCTGTTAAGTTTTCTAGTCAAGACAGATTTCTTATGAATGGTGAAATTTACTTCTGTAATATCGTACATTTGATTTCTCTCACTGGCTTATATAAAGCAAAAATGAAAAGCTACAAACATGCCATTGAAGTGAAAGTTCTAACTTAAATAAACATTGCTATACTTGAAATTGTATTAAGCTTTGATCATGAAGGAGCGAAATTGTTATGGGATGACTGTTTTAAGAGAGTTATCAAAATAGTACTATTTATGGGCATCCTTGTAAACAGCTGAACTGTTAGTTCTAGAATATCATAAGTTACAGGAACATCGGTGTAATAAGATATGAAGACGATCATTGAGTTCGACTGAATCACTTTTAGTCACAGTCAAAATAAAAATGATATTGGTCAGTGAAGTTATCTGAATGTCAGTCAAAGGCTAAGCAATTATTCCGTCTTTCTTACAGGTTATAAAATTCTAGTTATAATGGTCTATGTAACTAGCAGAGATGGATAAAACCAACGTAGAACCTCGCATAGAAGTGCATAGGTTCAAGTTGCCAAATTTCATAGCAGCATGTAAAGACCAAGTAGATATCAAAGAACTCATATCAAAAGTGTATGGGAGGAGAAGAAATTTATAAATGAAGGTTAGTGAAAACTTTCAAGCTTTAGAAGCCATCAAAAAAGGAATACATCTACCTCATTGTGACTGATTCTTATCTATGTCACCGAGGTTTTCCAATCATTAATTCCAATAATCTCAATGATCCAAATTAAGCAGTCTTCACTTCTTTACACGCGTAAGACCAAGAGTCAGAGACTTCATAGACTGGTACCATGTCTTTTTCTGGCCACCGTACGCCTTCTTCCAACCTAGTCCAATTTCTTCTAGCATCATCAAGACAGGTCGTGACTCGACATATGCAACAAATGTCTACGCCACCTCAGTCGCCTAAGGTTAAAGACCTCATCGACCGATTTGCTTTCCTTGCTTCGTACCCTTAGCCTAACCTCGACATTGCTAACATGATTCCATCATACGTGATCAATGCTACGAAGACATCTACCGTCAAAGACCTGTAACAGCTTCATATAATCTACTTTTAACGACCATTTCTTCCAACTGTATAACAGGACAAAATGGACTGCAGCGCAGTATACTCTTCCTTTGACATATAGACGTGTCTCACCAGGTGGTGCAGTTTGGCAAGCGTCAAACAAGCCCTTTGTATTGGTGCTGAGATTTCGTCAGCAACCAGCTTGTTGGAGCTGATGCAACTCCTCAAGTGAAGTGTCACCGTCTTCACCTAGCAGTGCAGTGTTATCTGCGTACTCCAAGTCAGTTAAATGCTCTCCAGGGAGTAGATCAGTTTCTTTAAAGTCACAAGGTTCATCAGTATGTCTATGACGAAATTAAACAGGAATGTTGGCAGTAGACGTCTCTGAGGGACATCACTAGTTGTCAATTCAGATAACAACTCTCCATACACTAACATGTCTGCGTGAGTTTGAGCAAGGCTTTGATTAGTGATTCACACGTGCTCGGTGCTCCTGTCACAGTCAGACACTCCCACAACACTCGGTCGACAGACGCCTTCAGGCCAAGAAATATGACAAATTTGGCCGCCGTTAAGTATAACTATGTTCCAGAACCTGCCAAAGAGTGAAAACATGATCTATGCACCCTCTTCCAGGTCTGAAACTGGACTGGTTTCCTTGTATTTGTCAGGCATCGGATAACTATGGACCCTGGGATCTTGGCCACGATATTATTTAAGCTGATCCCTTATATAACCTCGCCTGGTTAACTAGTTCACTAATTACTAGCCGGTCGTAAGCCAGGGTAAAGAGGGAAGGTCGGGCGTAGGGCTAGCAACCTTACCCCGTAAAACCAATCCAACCGCTAAAGAAACTTCAAAGCACAAACAAAATATAAAAAATAAAAACAAAATTATTCCTCGCTGGAATTGGAGAGGCGAAATGACGCCAGTTGGTGAAAGCCTTCAGAAAGTCAGTCGACCGATGTGTCTTCACTTCTCTCGATGAAAGCGAAAGTAAACATGGGGACATGGAATGTCTGCACCACGTTTGAACCTATATATGGTTGTCACAAGAAGACTTCTCTTTCTTCTTATAGACTGGAGTGATCAGTGGGACAGATCAGTCTAACAGGACTACATTTGATTCCCGTGCGTTAATATGTGAAGCCAAATACACAGAACCTCAAGTTTAAAGATTTTTATTTCGGCTTTACTTGTGTCTAGGATATCTCAAACTGACATAAACTTATTCATCCTTCGTTCAGTTTCCGAACACTGCTTGGTCTGTATTCACTATATTGACATGGTGCTTGTGCATGGCTGCATATCGATATGAAACTGTTGTCATTCTATCTGGTATGCTTCTTTTTTATATCCTACCATAGCGAGGTCATCTGGGGAGCAGTAGAGCATAAAGTGATGCAATCTGAGATGTAATGAAGTCTATCAAGACTACTCTCAATCGCCTACTTTGCAAATACAGTTGTTCATTATAGAATTTAGTAATATAATCTTAACGTGTTTAGAAAATCGGAACAGTTTTTCGGAGTGTTTCACTTGGTAAGCCACAGTCTTGTATCTTAATTTGCAAGGTTGAGGTAATCTCAACTGGGACGAAGTAATTCCAGGTCCTATTTTGATATTGACTGACTGACATGGCGCATAGTTAATTCAGCCCAAAACACCTCAGTCGATATTATTTACTAGAGTAGATCATAAATCCTAATGGGTTTACACCTGCATTAACTGTGCATTGTAGAAGCCTTGGTATTTCAGTAATGGTAATCAGAGGTTTTTAGAAACGTGATCAAGATAATGTTAGTAATAAATGCTTCATTGAGATTGCGAAAATGTAGCAAAATCGATCAGTAAAGGGAAATAAATCACAAAATGGAGTTAAAAATGTCAGTTTGAAAATTCTCTTTAAGTTACGGAAGAAGTATTTTAACAAAGAGAATAAAATTAGGAAATGTGGACCATTGGACTCCGACGCAGTGGCTCGATCGTAACGTACTGGCCATGGGACCTGAAGGTCCTGGGTTCGATCCCCGGTGGGGTCATGGGTGCGCACTTCTGGGAGTCCCCTGCTTAAACGAAACATCTGTTCAGCGTCCCCAGGTTTCCAATGTTCCTCAAACTGGTATCAGTCCATGAATCCCAACATATAAAGAGAATCGAAGCCATCCGTTCTTGGATAAGTTGGACACCGAATCCTCTATTATTAAGACTAGCTTAGAAACACAGTTGGATAAGAGTGAAGCATCCTACCTTGATTGTGTAGTCAGATGAAATATCGCTCCTTGAATGTTTTCAGGAAGGTGACATAACCTAACAGACGTTTTATTTTGTTACATTCCATCAGTCCGAAAGTCTTTGTTTTCTTTAGTCTTTCAAGGGTATGAACACTGATAACGGACAAAAATGAAGAAGCGACCAAATCAAGGAATGTAACGGAAGACCTCAAAGTCAATGTCTATTCAGTAAACTTCATCCACAGACTGGAAGATGGGATCGAAAAGGACTCAGAAATCATGAACTACAACAATACTCCTTTCATTCAGATGACATGCTTAGAATGAGATTAGAAGGGTGTCTAAAAAATGCAATATATTGTTTAAGAGAACATCAAACATACTGAAAATCATTTTATTCTATGTTGAGGATAAAATTCTCCAATATCGAAGTTCGTGCTGATAGTGTCTAGAAAGAAAATGATAGCTTCAGGATTAAACCGTCTAGTTCAGCGAACGCAACACAACCAGGATTCCTAATCCATCTTCTCAATATACGCAAAAAAAAAGTCTTGTGAAATCAAATTTTGAAAGAATAACCACCTAAGGCCTTGCGTCTGAACTCCTTGAAATTCATTAGAATTCAAAAGGCTTGGGAATCTCTCACTAGTAGCTATGCACGTCGTAATATCAGGTTGCAAGATCAACTTTGCCATTTTTTGAAGAGATTTTTAAAAATTTTAGGAACGATTCATAGCTGCGTCTCTTCACATAAAATGGAGTCCAAATTATCTAAACAAAAATGATGAAATAAAAGTTAGCTGGATATGGTTTCAACCTGCCAGCACAAATTGAGATAATCAGCACACGTGAGATAAGAAATATTATCACATACAGGCTTCAGTCCGTAGTTCCCTTATTTACCATATCTAACATGCTATATATATTGGCTACCATTTGACAACACAGATCTTTTTCCGAGTTATCAGATACAATTTTCGATATTGTGAATTCTGGTCCATCATTAATTTGGTAAAGCCATTACCACCGTTTCAATACGTCGGTAAGAACAACCTTGTTCTTCATTCATTGGGAAATACAACTTCGGAAATCACTAATTAACAAATTCCTTCCCACGAGTCCATTATGAAAACAGTTTGGGAAAAAATAAACCCTGTCTGTTTCCATCATAAAATGGACTAAATATTTTTGTTACTGAAGTGTAAATAGTAAAAAGCATATCTTTGTGAATCTGATATATACTAGCCTTAAAATAAGCGTGACAGAATTCTAATAACAGAAAGGGAGCTAAAATGAATGTCATATGATATATGTGTTAATAAGGAGTTCTAAATGGGGAATGCGCAGAGGAATTCGAATGAATGCAATGGAATAGTAATTCATGCTGAAAATTGTCAGGTAGCTGTGGTTGATCAACCAAATTACGATTATGAAGCACGTTCCATATAATGTGGTTTTGCACATGCTTCTAATTACAGTTAATGCAATACCATGGTTTCTTTAATGCGCAGTTAATGCAGGCAAAAACCCATTAGGATTCATGATGTACTTTAGGAAATAATATCAAATAAGGCGTTTCAGGCTGGATTTACTATGCACCTTGTCAGGTAGTTAATATCATCATATGAACTGAAAATACTGCGTAACATTTCAGGTTACCATAACCCACATTTGCGCATCGTGATACATGGCAGCAAGACAACAGAGAGAGAAATACAAAAATTGTGGTCAATAGTCGCTTAGTCACAAGTAGAGGGGGTAATGCAAGTAACGAAAGTTGATACAACAGTTAACTTGAAGATAACCTGCAGATACATCCACATCACTGCAATTGATCCTGAGCCGTATCACCTAGATTCTCCAGACTACACTCTCTGTTGTCTCGTGAAGTCTACAGTCCCCTAAAAGGTTCAGATTGACAACGAGATGCCTATTAACTGGTATGTTTTGGTCTGGTCACTTATTTTCCATCCAACCTAGTCCTACTCCAGTAAACATTGTGAACCAACATGAACGGTGATCAGGTATGTGTAACACATGTTCCAGCCACTTGAACCCACAAAGACTAGCAAGCTTACCAAGTGATATACATACGACCTCACAACTAACTTCCATGTGGTGGTTCTTTAGAACCGGTAAGACAGCAAAAAGCGTGATCGAATATATGAAGTCCTCTTATCTGCTGCATCTTCAATGGCTTTGTCTCACAACTATAGAGTAAGACGAAGCAAACTGTGATGTATTACTCTCGACACTTAGCAAGCAAACCGTATTATGAGTTGACGCAATAGGTGGCAAGAGTCAGTGAAGCCTTCTTTATCCGTTGAGTTTCCTTCTTTTAACTGTTCATCAGAACATTCCCTAATCCCTAGATTATTGAAATTTTCCTCTCGCTCAACTGTCATTTGTTTCAGCTGTCAGATAATGTATTAACGCCGACTGGTTCAGAAGCAGTAATTTCCATTTATGTGTTGAATAAGCATTCTAAATATATTCAAACCCTTGCTCGAATTTTTGGGAAGCTTCTAGATCTTTTCATAAAAGAACTATGTCACCTGCGCACTCTACAGCTATCAAGCGCCATCACGTAGAACTGTGATCAATTTTGAAAAATTCGAAGCAGTTCACCAACCTGCGTTGTACTGGCTTCGCTATGCACATCGTATTGCTTCAATATCATTATTATGCTATGTTGTTGTGAAATTTAGCAACTTCAACTGACTCACTTCTCCACAGGGTCTTACATTCTTTTGCCTTGATAAATCAATCAGAGTTGTTGTTCTCTGAAATATTCCACCAGATTTTTTTGAATGTCAACGAAACTAAACTTCACAGTACTTACTATTCACGTATCATCTAACTGTAATAGTGTACACACAATCAGTTGGGCATGGAAAAATTACCTTCACGTAAAACTGATTTACATGGCTTACTAGTCATTGGCTTTCCTTGCTCAACTATCCAGTTGACAAAAGACAAGGCAAACAGTTGTATAACTGTAATCACATCCATTTACAACACATGCACTTGTACATTTCATTCGTATGACTAAACATGTAGTAGATTGCAGCCGCCCAACACATTTGCTTTTGAAGATTCATGAGACATACTTTCGTTGTTGTTCGCTTCGTGGCTAGCAGTGGAATCCATGATGTACGTTTCATCCGATCTGGGAATTCTCGGCTGAACGTACCTGGACCCTAGCTTTCCGACTGAGACTCGAACCCAAATCCCATTGGTTCAAACGCCGGAGTGTTATCTAATAAGCTACTGAAGCATGAGAGGTACCTCTTGAGTAGCGGGCATCGGTTGTTACTTTTTGATAAGTGCAATTTCCCGTTGCTGTATCGGGTCGGATTGCTCGTACTCTATTGGCAGATAGTCTCCTAAGCAGATGCTTCAATACTATGCTTTAGTTCACTTCGTGGCTAACAGGGGAATACATGACACGCTTTTCATACTATTTAGGACTCGTTTGAAGCCATGGGCATTGGGTTCAAGTCTCAAGGGAAAAATTATCACTCGCAGGGGTGCGGACACATCCAGGCGGCAAGTGCCAACTAGGACGAAACGAGAGTCCTGAATTCTACTGTCAACCACTAAGTAAACTACAGCATAACCAATATCAAGGCATCCGCATAAGAGCCCATTTGATAATAGGGGTCGACCAGTTCAATCAAGTATAGCAATGAAAAATTATAACTATTGATCAACAAAAATATGTATTTTGAGGTTAAGGTGGGTTTTATTTTTGAAGTAGTATTCGTCACGGACTGGCATCAGTTGGAGAACCGTTGAAAACCTCAGAGCATTGAGCAGCTGTTTCGTCCTAATATAGAATTCCTCAGCAGCACACTCATTTTCTACTAAAGTATAGTTTCAGTCCTCACTAACCTCAAAATACATTACTGTGTAGTGCTCATTAGTGACTAGCTTCGAGATAGATGTCTTGAAGTTCCAGTGACAAGCTATGACCTGCGGGGTCAACTAGTCAGAAGTGAATCGGATGCCAAATGAAGACTGTGGCGGAGAGTCGCACTATCTCACGAAGAAATAGAAGTAGGAAACCGTGGACCATTGATCCCCGACCCAGTAACTGAATGGTTAACGCGCTCACCGTGAAATCTGAAGGTCCTGAGAACGGTCCCCAACCTGGTTGTGGCTGCTTACTGCTGAGGAGTCCCGCACTAGGACGAAATAACTGTTCGATGCTCCCAGGTTTTCAGTGGTTCTTCAGCTGATACCAGAACTTAAAAAGAAGAATATATTTCCGGTCAACTGATTGTTACTCTGGGTCACATAACAATGGTCAACTAAGCAAAGTGAGATCGATAAAAATGACTACAAAACAATTTTCTGAAACAATAGTTTGAAGTATTGCTTCTTTAGGACTTATGAAGCAACCTATTAATTTACATAATTATCTCGAATATTCGATATCCTTTCTTATTGTCTTACCAACAGTGTTATCTATTAATCTTTGCATACTATGTACAGCCAAATTTTAAGTATAAATGAGCAATGCATAGCATTATATTTGTTGTATTATAAAAACAATAAATTTGCCTGCAGACTTTAGGCTTGCATCTAAACATCTATTATGTTTTATATTAAATGTCAACATAAGACTATCTAGTGGATTGCTTTTAGTGAAACCATCATTTATACTAGCTCGACAATTACGGAGAACATTAAGATACCTACTAATAATAATTTGTTTAAAAAACCAGTACTTTTAATAGAAAATGTATGAAATAAACTTACTAGCTGAGTTTAACGTTGCTTATATATGTGTTGGTATATATACGCATCACATGAATCACATACAAAGTATTTCAATCAATAATCATAGTGATTAAGATTCATTTGTAAACCACGTGATAACGGAATTTGTTAGTTGTAAAAAAATTTTCTGTGACCACAGCAATAACCAGCAGTATTAGGATAACACAACCACTAATAGATGTGCTTACATTGCTAACTTTGTCAGCTTTCTCATCAACTCCTGTGAATAAAGACCACATAAATAAAAAAGAAAACGTATTTAGACAAAACTGAGACTTTCCCATTTTAAAACAAAGTCTGTTCTTCTGGTACTTACCAGAAAACGGTTGTTCCTTGTTGAAATATCCAGTATTTTTTTCTTAAGATGAAGTGAATAAGTGTGGTTCTGATAACTACATGCAGATCAATAATCTAGATTCTAGACCACCTTTTTGTGCGAATCAAAGGTGTACTTGATGACAGCACAAAGCCTCTGAACAGGCGAGACTTTTGTGGATACCCAACATCTCGATTGTAAGCGGAATTTTTGAATAATCTATCTGCAACCCAAAAGTTCTCACATTGAAATTTTAACTATAACTAACCAAGAATCCTGCTAATTCCTCAGTCGGGTACCTAGTATTCAGACAGATGCCTACGATCCCATAGGTTGATTGTGTAAAATAGAATAATTAACACTACATTCCTATTAATAAATATCTGTTTCTATATTCATAAATAAAATGACTTTGTTTGGGTTCACGTACAAGTCAAGTCTTAGAATTCATGTGAATACAAATTTAGAGTTTGTACGCTTTCCATGTAAATTCGGATGTCAAGCGAATCAACGTAGAATTTTGCACAGAAGCACATTGGTTCAATTCGCCATAGTTCACTGTAGCATGTAAAGAATAAGTGGATAGAAAAAGACTGATTTCAGAGTAGAGAAAGGTGTATAAGACAATAAACAATTCGCAGATAAAGGTTAGTGCAAATATTCAAGCTTTAGACGACGTCGAAGAGTGAGTACATCTGCAAAATTGTGACTGATTTTCAACCATATAGCCAAGAGTCCTCAGCCCCTGATTACTGTCGTCTCAGGGACCTGAACCAAGTAGTCTGCACCTCTCTACACGATTCAGACTAAAAGTCAGAGACTTCAACTGGTGCCGCTTCTTGATTTGCCTCCTCTAACCGTTCTTCTGAATCCCGGTAGGAACAACATCACTGACTAGGAAGCAGGTACATCCAGCTGACGAGTACCAAATAGGACGAAATGCGCATCTTGGATTCCACTGCTAGCCACTATCCACCATTACTAATCCAACTTTATCTAGCATCACACATTGAGGTAGATGGTGGCTCGACATGCGCAGTACATATGTCAGCCATTTCAGTCGATGAAGTTTCACAAACTCACCAATCGAATTGCCTTTCTTGCCTAGTACTCTTCACGAGACCTGGACATTGTTCACACAGTGATTCAACCAAAAGTGAGAAATGCTACGAAAACATCTGTGTTCGAAAACGTGTAACCGTTCTCCACTTTTAACGGCCATGTATTCACTTCTGTATAACAGAATATAACAAAATGCGGTGAAGTAAACTTTCCTTTGGGTAGATAGTCGGAAAATTTACCAGCACCATAGATAATGGGATTTGGCAAATGCCAAACGAGCCTTCTGTATCGGAACTGAGATTTCGTGGGAAACCAGCCCGTTTCCTAAGTAAGGGAAGTCGTCGAATTTACAAGTTCAAGGCGAAATTCTAATCTCATAAATCACCCCATCTGCGAGATTTGTAGATATTTTTAAAACTTTTTTCATCTAGCCCTTCTAGAAGACAGATGTACTGAAAGTGATAACTGCAGTAAGTTTCTAATGCAGTTAAAGTATTGGAAAGACAGGTACCAGTGGTCGAAAGATGCTTGATCTTGAACATGTCTAACTCTTCGTATGATTCTTGATTGAAATGACTAGTTCAGTTAGTAGAACCGCTAAACTATGATTCAGCAGATTTCAGCATAAACGAACTTTCCAAGTTTGTAAGTAGCGTTAAAAATATGAATTCCATTGCGCAAATTATGATTCTTTTTTCTCAATAAAACAACATTACTTACTGGTTTTCCTCTCCCACATATGACCATCCATGTAGCTAAACTAGAAATACGCTTAGTCAGAAAGAGTGAGAAATTTTCTGCTTAGATGTCAGACGAATGTTTATGCAAACAAAGGGTTTTCTCAAACTAATAAATCGGTCTTTATCGAACCTCATCATTGCCGGGAAATTTAAGAACAAATGAATATTTAGTATTACAATTAATCTCAGTTAATATTGCTAGTATACAAAACAATGCTTTTGTTTTCACCGAAAAAGTGTTGAATCCATTTGTTAGCAATCAGCCAACTGTCAAGATTACTTTTGAGAAGAGTAAATATACTATATGCGCCTCACTACAAGAATGCGCGGATTTGCCAAATATTCAGTTCGCAGAGAGAACTTGGCCCGTGAAGTACATCCATCTCCTTGATCTCACACTTCTGTTACTCAAAGGATAACTTCTCTATCATCTAAATTTTGAAATCAAACTTCAGATATTCCATTACAGGTATTTCTGAAAACTTCTCTGTGTGTGATATGGTTACTGAGTGAAAAAGTTGACGGCTGTTAGGGATTTTCGAGTAAGACGTCCAGGTTTTGAAGATGTGCCAAATAAGGCAAGTGTGTTCTATGTTACGTTTGTCGTGGCCACGTCTCCTCTAACATACAAAAGTCATTAGAAGGGATTTTAATTAAAAAAAAATTTAAGGCAAAAACAAGCGATCGCAATAATCCATGAAGATATTGACCTCTGGATTGACTGGTGTATTGAAGTGTTGTTTTCCTAACTGGAGTTACTAAGGTGTTAGGACCTAATGAGTCAAGACTTTTGGTAACGTGACTAGGAATTCATCACAGGGATGGAGATATATTTATCGTCAAGCACCTTTTTGTCTCTACTTCCATGCGTTTTTCTGTCTAAAACCCTGTCTTCCTACCAAAACTAGGGATTTTATATCCTAAGAACTTTGTGAAGGACTAACTTAGAAAATAATAAGTGCACAATGATCTGTCTATCATAAGGAATTTCAGAGTGGCCAAACTGCGTGGCGACTTCTCAGTTACATACTTCTTGGTGTTCCAAAAGAATAATGAGTAGATCGAACCACTTTAGTTAATTTAGTCTACAGTAGGATCTTCTTATTTCTCGTTGCGTAACCTCTTAACATCAGACATTTTCTTTTATTGTATATGCGGAATCTTTATTTTTGTATTTTTGTATGATTATAATTATTATTGTTATTTACATAAATTACAATTTTAATTTCCTTCTCTTGTCTCTCAAAACAGTTTTATTCTACACGGTTGATCCTTTATAGACACTATTCTTCCAACTCTAAGATCATCACAAAAAATGCCATCAGTATTTGTTTTAAAAAGGGAAAGACAGCTAAATTCTAAAAGGAACAGTCAGAAATCACAAATTTAGACATGAACTCCACTTGGGTCTGCAGACATGCTGTGATTTTCTTAATTTAGTTATCCAGTGTTAGCTTTGCTGGCTATGTAGCTGGTGGTATAAATAAGCAGTTTTTGAATAAAGCTTATGATCCTAAAATCCTTAGTGATTTTGTATGTTTCCCTTTCGATTGTCTTCAGCTGCTTCATTGGTGACAAGTAAACAGTTGAAAAGTATGTCATCAGTCTGTATGTGAATAGCACAGCCTTCAATTTCTATCGATTGTTCATTTCGCTTTTACGCAAACCACTGTCAACACTGGATCCATTTTATTGTATATTCCTCATTAAGTATTTGATCAAGTACCTTACAGTATGTGGCATTTTTAGATGCATGAAGATCGATAATGATCTAAAGCACTCTTACTTCTGTAGAGACTACACGAAATTATTTATAAACCACTTTAAAAAATAATGTTTCCTTTTTATCGCTTTTTAGACATTTTGTACATTCTTCCTAGTACTTTTAAAAACGAATGTTGTTTATCTGTACAACTTAAAAATTGGAATTTTGGTTGTGGCGGTATCACTTTGTTTTTGCTTTTAAAACCTAAAAATATAGTTTGCTTCTAACCACTCCGACTTTTGCCTCCGTCAACTACTGTCTGACTAGAATACTCATTGATTCTCCTTGGATTTTACAGCACCTCTCATGCTACTTTTGAATATCCCGACAGTCAAGCCAACCAACGTCGATTCTTGAGTGCTAACAGGTATTGCCTTGTGAACTAACATTGAAGTATATTAAATTATGGTGGAAAGTAACGGAGATATAACATTCCAGTAACAAATTATTATTCATAACACCGGTATTACTATTTGGCATTATAACGCATAACTTTTCATGTTTGTATATCATTGTATCCATTTTACTTGATTATAATTAACTTGATATTTTGGTTTACTTGATATTTATTTGCGTCTACTACACTTCTCAAGACAATTTATGCCTTGTTGTTCATGAATTAGGTCAAATTAACTAGTTCCCATGCCTATGTCATATTCCTACTTCATGACTGAAAGTATGAGGTAAAAGTCGATGATTCTAAGGCATATCTAAAACTCTGATAAAAGTAGTGCAACCTCGGAGATCTCCACCGAGTCTTGATCTAATAGGCTCGCCACCTCTTGGAAGCTGTTTGAGTTCTCTTAAGGGTTATAGATACGATCGATGGAGGAAAATAAGTGACTCCCATAGCATTTAGCTAGCACTATGGATTGGATAATGTGACACAAAATACTACAGACTAACTGATCACCGTGAATGATTTCCTAACAAGGACTCTTCGATTCTACTTCTAATCGTTCGGTCGTCAATGGGAATGCTACAATCCACTGGGATGGTATATCCATGTGAACAGTCTCGAATATGAAAAGTTATATTAATTGATAAAATATTTCAAGCACTTGATGCTAAAATACTTTTCATCGAACGAAAATGGAAGGACCTTGTTTAGAGGCAGGTCTCCATTATTAGGATCCTGGTAGCTGTCACGCTTATTTAAACAAACTGTATAGGTCTTTTCCACACTAAAATCAGAGACCAGAAACTTCGAAATGATTGTTTCTTATTATATACTATTCATTTCAATGTAATTAACGTCGAGCCAACATACTCCAAAATACTGACTTTTTTCTTCGGAGAACTGTACTGTCTAAACAATAATGTTTGGTCGGTATAAGAGTCAGGTCTGAATGGTTAACATAGGCTGCAAACTATAAAACAATTTTGAGGCAACAAATGAGTTGGAAAAAGGTTTTCATCAGAAACTGAAATAAGCTAAGGAACTAATAAAGATCCCGCAACATTGGATAGCAATTTCATTCAAGTCTTGATTTCTTAAGAAATGTATACCCACTACCCCAAGGATGTTCATACACAAAAAAATAACTAGGGTTCCCACTGGCACATTTCAGTCGGGATATCAAAGTATGTCGTCACAACGAGGATTCTTCAAAGTTGAAGTAGTGAAAAACCTGAAAGTAGAACAAAATGGCTAATAATTCATGTAGGGCTTATAGTGTTCAATTAGCTGGTGTAACTTGAAGTGAATTCCCAATTTCAGTTACCAAATTTACTCTACAACTGAGCCAGTAAAGATAGTCAGTATCCTAAGACAAAACAGATAAAACGAAACCTCCGATAGAAACTCACTACTTTGTGCAAAATGTGTACAGAAGGAGGATATAGTGTGAATGGTAAGTAAGTAAGAAACTTCATAAAGTACTAATGATTCCCTATTTTTAAGTGGCTTTCAATCCACAATGCAGTGAATGTTACATTATAGTTTGTGTGCAACAGACAAGTAACACATTAATGATGGATAGTCGCTAGCAGTGGAAACCAGGACGCACATTTCGTCCTATCTGGGACAAGTTAGCTGGATGTACCTGCCTCTCATAGAACGATTTTGTTCCCACTAGGACTGGAACTCGGTACCGACAGCTTCAAACGTTGTAGCGTTATCCACTGGACCATCCAGTCATGATAGGCATTTCTTGTGCGACTTGTATAGTTTTAATATTGTTCCTTGCATTATCCCTTTGTTGAGTGGACCGAATTGGTCGGTCTCTATTCTCATATGGGCTCCTGCGCCGATGCCTCTATATTGTCTGTGCTAGCCATTATCCATCATTAATCTGTAATTCAAACATAGGCAATATCGAAGCATCCGTGCAACAGCCCATATGTTAATAGAGACTGACCAAATCGATCCACTCAAAGACGGGATAATAAAAGCAACAAAATTAAGTAATAAATTTTTTGTATGAACACTGACGGAGTTATCATGGTTTGGAAAGAATTAAATTCTACAAAAAAACTTGCCTGTATTTGATTTTCAAATATTATATCTGGATAAATTTCGGTGCATGATAATATTACATACCGGGCTCCCATTTTAAAGTAAGGTCAGAATGATATGAACTTCATACTTGAAGGCTACCTAAGGCGTCATTCCTAGATCGATATTTAATAAGGCTACATCTACATGAAAGGCTTGCTGTGACTTTCAAAGAAAGAAACTCAAATACTTTAACGATGAAAACTAAAGTTCACTTTATGCCGCTCATTATGATCCATATGCTTTTCATCAATTCGGAGTTAACTGAATTAACAAACCTCCTATCAACAACATGTATTTGGCTATCTTATTTCAACCTATACCACAAATAAAACTGTTACCTTCAAGCCAGAAAATAACGGTTATCAATCTAAGAAAGTATCCATATCTAACTGCTAAACTATGTTTAGGCAACCCAACAACACTGAACTCATCAAACCCCGATATAAGGTTGATTTCATAATCAAGCTTTTCTCTTATTCAAGATCTAACGGTAAATATATACATATGTGTCTCTGAATCTCTGTAGGGATTCTTATTTATCCACCTGGCTTCTAAACTGTGGGACCAACCTATTGACAATAATCTCACCTCTTCAGCCTCCCCCATGCTGTTCTATTCCGCCTTCGCTCTTCACCACAATAATATCCCCAACACCACCATTTTCAACTTCGTCGGCTTCGAAATCCTTCAGGAAGCTGTTCACACCACATCCTCGAGCATCTAAGGCCATGACACCTTTATCTTGTCAGGAAGCAGTGAAACCGATTGGGAGTAAGGCCATAGTTGAGGACTTATGAGACTGTTTATTGGGAAATTACGCTGACTGTTATTAAGATATAAAAACATTACCTTGAACACAATTTATGTTAATAGTGTCTATATTCTACTTCTTAAACAACTTCTTAAAATAACGAGGAAGGCAAGGAGTTTGACAAGGTGAAAATTGTTGGCTGTTGTTATTTTTACTGTCTTAGATTATTACGCAACTACTTTACATTCTTGACTCCCTTGTTTTGCACTAGGTTAATGCTGCAGTTATACCCTATTGTTATATAATAGACTGTTATATGTTTATGACATCTATATAAATACGATTGTACAGCTCTAGAAAATGAAATTATTGAAAAAGATTTTCTTCACTGACATTCTCAGTGGTCTACATCTGTTATCAAGGCACAATATATGGCTTGAAACGTTTATGTGAAAGTGAGACTTGGCTACATCACTACCGAGGATACTCATTTAAGCACAATCAGTAGTGAATCGTGAGCTACCAGATACGATGATTGAAGAGAACAGTTAGGCAGGTTTAAGTGGTCAGGACTGGTTTTTCTTAAGAAAAAGCACAATCGTAAAATAACTTTCTCAACTATTTTTTCTCTTCTTTGAACAAAACTGAAGTGTTATAAAAAACTGAGAATCGTAATGCGATTTCACTCAAATAAAATAATGCATATGAATGAATCAGTAATGACCTTGTAAAAAAATTTATGGTACATGTGTATATCGTACCACAGTCAAACGAGAAACACGTTTTCCTGTTCAATGCCAAAGGATTTATGATTCGAGCGTAACTGCCATCAAAAGCTTAACTGGCATTGCCATCTGTAGTCAAAATTTGACTGATCTTATGTTTGTGATATTGTCCCTTAAATTCTCTTATTTTATTACCCTAACTAACCAGTAAGAAAAAATTGTTTTCAATTTTCACCAGGATTGTTTTTTATTCTCTGGTAATCTCAGTATGTTGTTTAACGAAATCATTCTCAATTATCATATTAACTTCGTGTATGTAGTCTTATTTTTTGGGTTCTGTGATCAGTAATACTTCTAATTTATTACGGGCTGAGTTTATTAAACCAAATAGTCTAAATAACGCGTTTCACTTAGCTGAAATATTATTTGCGGATCAAGGGAATAACAAACAATATCGCTAGACTAAGTGTAAGATAAATTTTGCAATAGAAACAAGACAGTGTTTTTGATAGGTTTGTCGAATTAGAAAAAATATGATGAACTTAAGGGAGATTTATCAAGGTATAAAGAGATAAATAAGTTATTGCTGATAATGTCACCAAGATTGGTGATGAAACGTCCAGGACAAAATACTCAACCTTAAAAAACACTGAACCGACATCAAGGTCACATTTTATTTTCCATCATGTTATGCATAATTTCAGTAGATCAACTGAAAAACAACCGAAGGTAATATAAAGTAAACAAATTTCAACTAGTGAAGTGATTTATTTCGAAATATAACCAAAACTAAAAACTATGATTGCGCTTATATCTTCATGTTTAACTTAATTCTACCACATTCACAACCAATACCTCCAGTAATACTTACTGCCTCCACAATGATTGGCTCAAAAAACTGCCCAGCTGATAGTAAGTAGGCTTTTTAAAACATGGAACCAACTTTATAAAATCTAAATTAAATATTTTGAATTATTCTTTTGAGATCTGTTTTAAGATGTCATTTAGACCGTTTTATCACACTCCCAATTTAATTTAGATCACCAATATCAATCCACTTTCTTGTTCATAGGTTTCAGGAAGTAAGCTTCAATAGTTTGAGAAACCTAGAGGTATTATTCTGTTACGCACTGAAAATGGAATCTGAGTAGTAGAAACAGCAAGAAGCAACTTAGACAAGCTAAGCTTTTTTTTACAAATATTTAAACTTACGTTATTTTATCAGTCAGCCATGGAGAAAAATTATAATCTGATAAACATGAGACCTTCTGTATCACATAGTAGAAGGCCGCATCTCGTTAGATGTTATTCACATAAATAGTTCAATGTCAATTGTATTGAAGAGAGATGAGCTACCATGGGAGCTGAAACTAATAATTTTTCAGAAGAATGTTTACTATCCATGTCCAAAACATGCTGAGATTGTACACCTGATGAGTCCATCTTCAAAATATGAAAAACGGCTATCAAAATCCTGTTTATTGAAGAAAAGATATTGTGGCGTGTACTACTTATGAGGAACAGATGTAAGTGGTACATAGCATAATATCTTTCGAGTCCACAAGTAGAGTTGTCATTCGATCGGTAGAGATTCTAATGGAGAAACTGAGAAAAATAGGAAAGAAATATAGAAGGCAAATGAAGGAACAGAATTTGAAGACCAACTTGTTTAAGAAGTAGAATATAGACACTATTTACATAAATTGTGTTCAAGGTAATGTTTTTATATCTTAATAACAGTCAGCGTAATTTCCCAACAAACAGTCTCATAAGTCCTCAACTATGGCCTTACTCCCAATCGGTTTCACTGCTTCCTGACAAGATAAAGGTGTCATGGCCTTAGATGCTCGAGGATGTGGTGTGAACAGCTTCCTGAAGGATTTCGAAGCCGACGAAGTTGAAAATGGTGGTGTTGGGGATATTATTGTGGTGAAGAGCGAAGGCGGAATAGAACAGCATGGGGGAGGCTGAAGAGGTGAGATTATTGTCAATAGGTTGGTCCCACAGTTTAGAAGCCAGGTGGATAAATAAGAATCCCTACAGAGATTCAGAGACACATATGTATATATTTACCGTTAGATCTTGAATAAGAGAAAAGCTTGATTATGAAATCAACCTTATATCGGGGTTTGATGAGTTCAGTGTTGTTGGGTTGCCTAAACATAGTTTAGCAGTTAGATATGGATACTTTCTTAGATTGATAACCGTTATTTTCTGGCTTGAAGGTAACAGTTTTATTTGTGGTATAGGTTGAAATAAGATAGCCAAATACATGTTGTTGATAGGAGGTTTGTTAATTCAGTTAACTCCGAATTGATGAAAAGCATATGGATCATAATGATCAACATAAAATGAACTTAACTGTTCTTCAATTTAAGCATTAAACCGAATAATTTAACAATATTATTTCGCACATTCATTTTATCAAATACTAAAATGTGTATGCAGATCTGAATAGGCATTAAACCTGAGGACTGATTTGGATTCATTTATTTGATATCGGTAGTACTCTCTGGCACAGTATTATAAGCTGATTAAGGTTTTCAGAACAGTTGACGTCTCAAAGTAGTTACGTAATCATATGTTGGAGTTGGTGTCATTATAAAATATGACTGAAGCAACTGAAAATCAAGTACTTTGATAGATGCATATGATAGGTATTTACTGTATTGTTCCTTTCTAAATCACGTGATTGTGTATCTGCGTAAATCAGTCTTATATTTTCTAATGGCTTACCAAATTTTGCAAAATCATTTTGGTCGGCATTGTAGATATCATTTGAAATGAACAGTGCATGTGAAAGTTCTTACTCAATCACTGAATTGTTTTGGCTTAGCTGATGATTCGTTGGACTGCACTAAAATAGTCCATGTTCCTGTGATGGATTATATTTTAGTCATCAATGTACTATATAAAAGCGTCTACATTGGGATTCCTACCACAATACAAATATCTGTTACATATGGTGCATGGATTATCATTTCAGTTGTAGGAGATTAACACACTGGTTAACTGTATCTTCTTGAGAGTGAGAGCCTAATATAAAATGATATTTTTCATCTTCTTGGAAATAGCAGGATTTCGTGAGTTGCAATCAGGCATGAATGCCGGTAATTTTACAGACAGTCTGATTAACTGCTGGAAAATCAATTAGACTTTTCCAAGGTAGTTTTCACCATGGATCGATATAAGTTGATAAACCATTAAAAACCTGGCAGCACTGGATAGCTGTTTCGTCCTGATATTAGAGTCTTCAGCAGTGAGAAATCCCGACCCCTCCAACGATCAAACACAGGACTTAAGGTCTCCCAGCAGGCAGGTTGCCATGGAGTCACCCGGTCGGACACTGGCAGTCTACTTTTTCAAATTCTCTCAATTAGTAACATTCTTTGAGATGGATTTCCTGAAGTTTTATAAGCCCTTGACCAATTGGATTAACTAAGCGGGGTCCGAGGACAAATACTCACCACTGGTAATGGATGATGGTTGAACCATAACGTGAGTCGACAAAGTCGAAGACATGAAACATTGGATTCGGATCCAGATGCTAAGCGGTAACCTGTTCAGAATGAGAGCTGTGAGTACAAGATTTGATCCCTGGTGAAATAGTGGGTGCACACTGCTGAAGACCCCCATACTAACACAAAACAGCTTTCTAGTGCTTCCAGTTTCTCAAAGATTCTACAAGGGATGTCAGTCTGTGATGAATATCCCCTTGAAATCAATCAATCTTCACAAGCCTCCAGATAGATTTTTTTTAATTTCGAATGGAAATATGTCTTGCAATCAAACTAAAAAACACAACCAGTCATTTTATCGGCTGGCGGATTTGTAAGGAACCAATCCCTAAGACAAACTAACTTTTAATATGCACATATTATCACTGTAACTTTAAGCCTTGTCGTGCCCTTTTTAAGGTTTACTTTACCGTCTCCGCCCCAGAAACAGTTGAAATAACCAATTAAACTTCTGTATTTTATGGAAACCCCCCTTTCCAGATGAAATAAAGAAACCTAATTGGTTATTTTGATCGTTGCTAGGGTGGCCTTTAAATTCGCCGCTTTTTGACGCATGGATGCTACTTATTTCTGACGCGGTTTAAGATACTAAACTCTGATTGGTTCATTTTGCACTCATGATATCCTGTTTTGTTTTTCCTGGCGAAGACCATCTAAGGGTAAATAAATGACTAAATTTTCAGCTATAAGGATTCATCCGGTTGAAGTAAATATACTTTCAATCCCATTGTCTTCTGGTGTCAGCTGAGAAGTCATTGTTCTGTCGTTAGTCGTATCAGGTCGAAGCATGATAGTATTAACCTTTAAAATAAGTGACTAACTTCTATCCTGAAAAATACTGTAACATCTAGTGGGAATTCTTTATTTCGTCTGGATATGTAGTCTTCCGTTAAAGAGCGAAAAATAATTGGTCATTGCAGTATTATAAACATCCAGATCATAGTTGTTGCAAATGTCATAAAAGGAGTTGAGCGCCGAGTTTGATTGAATCATTAGTATAATCCGAGCATGTTTAGAAACTCAAAACAAGATATTTCTGAACGTTTCCCTGTGTAAGCCACTGCTACTCCAACAGAATATGAAGAAGTTGTGGCTCACACAGCGAAACGTTCAGAAATATATGTTTTGATGTTTTAAACACTTTGGGACTACATCAAAATATATTCTTATAATGGTTATTACAGTAGTTACTAGAGTGGCCTTTAGAGCTATCTTTCAAGATAGCTCATGAATTCAGTGACTGAATATCTAAAAGGCTGTTGAGATAACCAATTGCTTTCCCTCATTTTATAAAAAGTCACTTTCCCGCCAAAATAAAGAAACCTGATTGGTTATTCCAGTCGTTGCTACAGTGATCTTTAGAGTCACTCCAGAAAAAGATCTTGCAATGGTTTGATGTGCCAACGTGTAAATTTAACTAGGTTTGTATTAATCTTTTTTTTACTATCAATGAATCAATTTTGTTTGTATGCTCAGTAAAGTTCATACCAGGTGTCCGATACATTTGACAGTCGAATGCATCATAACAATCTTATTGATTGTCCTTCTTATATGCTAATGCGACCAGCATTGCAGTTTTATTGGCTATTCTTGAGGTGACTATAGTGGTGCAGTGGCCTAGTGGATAACGCCTTAGCGTCTGAAGCGATAGGTATGAGGTTTGATTCTTAGTGGAAAGGATATCATTCACTGGGGTGCGGGTTCATCCGACTGACCAGTCCTAAATGGGACAGAATCCGTGTCCTGAATTCCTCTGCTAGCCATAACCAAGTAAATTACTAATTTTGTGTATGTTACTGTGATTAATATTGGACCTTTGTAAATATGCATATATGAGTACTTACTATAGTATGATTGATATTATCTGGATTGTAATAATTGGTTGATTAATGCCTGGATTTCTGAATTAAATGATAACACAGTCTTATGACTTCTCTTCTGCTTGATTGGATCTAACAGTTAAAGTTTCAGTTATTAGGAATTGTAAATTCTAGCGACACTTCATTATTATGTATTTTAGGAGCTGTACAATAGTATATAAAGGAAATTATGTAATTAGTTTTTAGACGTAAAAAATGTTAACCTACAGATATGTTTTAACTTCTTTCTGGTTATCGATTAACATTGAAAACACTGTCAGTAATTCTTAAGAGTTTTTCTTTTCATTAAAAACGGCCCTCAGTTAGTGTTGAGTCCAACGAATAGTGCACTTACTATTACACCTTCACTATTCACATGTTCTTTCTTGATAGAAAAGAAACAACGATCATGGTAATTTTTTCGGGTAAATAAGTATAAAGGCCACCCTAATAACTGCGGAAATAACCAATCAGGTTTCGATATTCCATCTAGAAAGGTGGTTTTTCGTAAAATAGAGAAGTCTAACTGGTTATCTTAGCAGTTGCTCCGGTGCCCTTTAAAGTTTTATTTTCTTCATATACTTGTATGTTTTATGTGAACTTCCTTTTTATGTGGTATTCTTCACGTTTATTTTCTCAATAAGAGACAGTTGTCGGGATAGTTTCTTGTGGTTAGAACTAAAATCAGGATAATTATACACTTCTGAATATATTATATTCTATTTGAAGGTTTGTGGGGATTTATTTATTAGTTTCAGGTTGGTATACATCACAGACTGCAACCAGTTGGAAAAAAATTGGAAACTTGGGAGCATTGGACAGCTGTTTCGTCCTAGTATGGGACTCGAACTGAGGACCTTCGGGTTCCGCGGATAATACGTTACCATTGAGTCACAAACCTCCAAGTTTAACTACTCACTAGTGCTCAATGGTGCTTTGCTTCGAGACGTGGTTCCCGAAGTTTTAATCAGAAGTCTTGACCCCTAGCAATAATCTCTGTTCATAAAAATGCAGCGGAGAAAAGTTAAATTAAATAAAAATATGATTTAACGGTAATGTGTAGTAGCAGACCCGTGCGCCTGCGCTCAGCTAACTTACAACCGATGTTGAATTCTAATGGTCGACTGAGAGGAGACTTAAATTTCATACTTGATGGAAGTCATCAGCAGAACATTTTTGTAATCTTGCCTAAACTTGTTACTGAATAACTTAGTTTTAGGATTTCTGGTTCGTTTTCGAACCACTGAAAGGATTCAGTCTCCCACGAAGTTGCAGATTTATTGATGAGTATCCGAAATTAAGAAATCAAAATGTGGTTCTTTTGCCTGGTCGACTTAACATTTGACACTAAAGTACGGCGCACCAAAGCATAAAAATCGCTTATATTAGTGACTACATAATAAACTTGATCGGTGAACTTTGATCAATGTTGAAAGCTTAACAGACAGCTAGATCGATTACAATTTGGTGATGACAACTTTTGGCATCTTTCTTTTCCAGACGGTATGACTAATTTGTTTTCGAATGGTTGATACATATCAGACTGACAAAGTAATTTAACACTGGGAATTATTTATTACTTCAGTTTATCTGGATATCTTTTTACGGTTTAAAAAAATATGAGTATCACGTTAGAACAGGGATAGATTATTTAGAGATTATTGAAAGTATAGGAATATGTACCTAGATATACATCAGTCAGTTTGTGTAAATAATATATAAACCGAAATGTAACACTATTTTATCGTTTTTAAAACCTCCATCTAGGCTGCACATTTCTAAGGTTTTCTTTATTTGATTAACAAATTTGAAGGATTGTGTTCCGAAACAGACATTGGCAAACGAAACTGAAGAAGTTCTAGTGTCATGTAATCAAATACAGTAATACTAATTAAGACCATCAAATCTTCTCCACAACAAAACTTAGGATTTGAAATGGTACAGAGAAAGGTCTAAAGAAATAACTTTGAAATTATAGTGGAATAAAGAAAATTTATTGGAAAATAAAGGTCATAAACAAGGGGTTTGTATAAAACCTTCTACTGAGATGATGAATGATTATTCGAAACCCATCAGCTTAGGTAGGTCGCTTGCTATTAAGAAATACTTCTTAGGTATTCTTACTATACATTACGTAGTGATACGGATTTATGACGTCATGATAAAATATACTACTAATCATGGTTTTAAGTTAGTCAGGATTTAAAATTCATGGACTTTCTAACTGCGACTGACACCTACTAAAAAAGCGGCTAACATAACTCAGTAGCTTCGTAGATACGGCTTGATGACTGGCAGCAAGCACGCAATCTAGACCCAGGGTTACTTGCCGATTGTATCGAACCAACTAACATCCATCAAAGTTCACCACGATGGTGAGCCTCCTAACACGGTGACCACATTGCGAAATGACGAATAGAATTCGGTCAGAACTCAGGACTGGTTGCTCCCCAGTGACCAATTAATGTACAGAATTGGTGAGTGTTAGGGCTGTTATCTTCAAAGAAACGCCAACACAGAAGATGTATACTCCTTTCTGACAAGTAATAGTCCCAACGGAACACATACACACTAGAAATGATCAAATGTGCCACTTAGCAATCCTTAAAAAGATTTCATTATACCAACCCAGCGACAGAGATGTGAAAACAGGACAGGAATACCTAATCAGACTACTTGGCGAAATTCAGTTAACTTTTTGCCCACAATTTAGTACTATTCTATAGTCCACCTAAGGGAGCTTCATAATGATTCTACAGTAACTTGTGTAACAGCCTTGTTTGCAAAGTGGCTGCATCCATTGATGATTGTACGTTCTCGTGCATCCACTTAACCAGTCCCGTATACGGCGAAACTGTTGCTATGGATTTTACTGCTAGCCATCACCAATCTAAGTAATTACCCCTTAATGACGGCCATTTTTGAGTATAACTGTATTCTGTGCATAAAATCACTTGGTTCATTTGCGAAACTTTAAATCACTAAAATATAAGGATGAGTCTCAACATATGGTCCGTATGCCGTATCAGAAACCACTCAAACTCCGAACTGACCAATCAACATGAAGTAAAGCGAGGTCTTGATGATATTCAGATACAAAAGGATGGGAAAAATGTTTTGATGTGATAAGTTTATATACTAATGTATCAATCAGTCAGAGGTGAAATTCTCAATGATCCTGAAACAACTCATAGAACTACGGTTCTGGGTGAAGATAGGTATCAGAAATTCAATCATACTTCACCTCTACAGTTTTCACATTTAAAGATTAAATTTATTAACGAACGTGAGAGGTGGCAGTACGATCACAAATATCCTTACTTGTAGAATATTTTTTTATGAACAGTCGTGAAAGTGTAGCTCTTAGAATATGCAACCCTACCCTCAAGGTATAGCTTGAATATTGTAGCGGCAAATAATAGCATAGAGTCTAACGAGATTTAACATTTTTGCTGACCTTCATAGTTTCAAAGGACTGGTTAAGCTAAATGCATGCACTCAGGCATCCACCCCATTTGGCATGTTGTCGTGTTACGTTGCGTCGTTTATACACGATCTTCTAATCAGTGACGATGGGATTTGTTTCACTTTTAAATCAGAAGAAAGAAAAGCAGAATCAGCTATGGTAGATTTCAAAATCAAACGGAAGCAAGACAAAGGTTTCGATATCAGTGTTTGCAGAAATCCATCATATTCTAAAGGATATCTAAACTTTGAGTCAACTCATCCCATAAAAGTACTCGCAAGTTCAGTTAAATGTCTAAGTGGGACTTTCAGCAAGGCTAAGATTAGGGTGGCACTGAAACCTAGAAATCTTATCAGAGACCAATTTTACCAGCACAAAGATTCTACTGCTCCAGTCACATAAAATCATTCAATTAACTAAATATCATGCAAAAACTGTGAGGTCAAGCACATGGGTCAAGCCAGCAGATCAGAGTCAGTCAGGTTAAGGATCCAGCAAATCCTATGTACACGATAGCACACAATAGAGTGGGAAAGTGTAACGTTCCTAGAAGCTAATATGGTTTGGTGAATGGGGAGACTGATCTCTGAATATTTTTTTATCAAATTACCACCTAATGTGTGCAACAAGAGTGATTCAACACCAATTTCAGATATGTAAGAAATTCTACTGGCGATAGAATCAAAGAAGGTAAAGCAAGGGGACCATAAAGACCAAAGCATAAAGTTGCGTAATCACCTTGGTGTAATTATGAGGAATAAATTGTGTCTGAAATGTCATCCAGTAATTAGTACTGTATCACTATGTCCTAGGTAAGCTAATAAACGAATCTAATATGGAATTACACCCTACCACAATGCTTAAGTTTTATATTTACAGGAATATCTGTGGGGTATTTATGTATTGAATGATAAACCAGGGCTGCAATCGATAGGTATTCTAGTGATCCGTTTTATATGTACTCTGTAGCATTAAGAAAGTGGGTCACGGGTAGTTTTTATCCTAGTCTCCTACTTTTCACCAACTTCATATCAAAAATAAATTAAATCAACTGAAAGATCCAATAAAAAAAATTAGACAACAGGAATGTTGCGTACAAAATATCTCGTGCCAATTCCCCAGTAAACTACGTAGGTCAAAGGTCGAGATCACTCAAAATCAGACTGAATGAACATAGACGATTAACTAAAGGTCAACCCAGAAGGATACAAAAATATAAAAATTCGAAAGGAGTTCATGGATAGCAGCACATGAGTGGGATGAAAAATGTACTATTGATCGGGACAATGTTTACATCTTCAAAATAACAATGTTAACATCTCCAAAATAAAAATGGAAATATTGTTGTCTGAATCCATGTTCAGACAAGTCACGACTAACATATGTAGTAGTGATGACTCAGCACAATTGTCAACAACATGGTACATTATACCAGAGAAAAATAATTACAAAGCTACGAAATAAAATCACTATATATGTATCAATTCTAACTGTAAATGTGTGAACAAATAATTCTAAAAATTGGTGTAATAACGGGCAGTAATTTTGCTCGAAATATTACCAAAACTAAATGAAAATGTGTGTAAACATTCATTATAAATATAATTATGATAAATCCTCATGGATATAATTATGACCGTTCATCCTCTGAAAATGATTTCTCTCAAATGATTATATGGTGGGGTTTTTCACAACAGACAATAGGAAAAAGAAAATATCCCGTACTTAAATCTGGTTTAGTGGATACGGGTTGTTCACCTAAGGCAAATGGAAAATCTTGTTCTGAAACCGCTGGTGTACATGGAATGCAGAAAAAAGTAATGGTGTGAGGGTCTACTTTGTTCACTGGCAACCTTAATTAAGGGGCAGATGATGCAACTCCACTACCTTGTAGAATATACTTTAAATCAAGGGTTTGTATAGTAGTCCCTTAAAACACCCACTTGCTGTCAACTGGGCATTCAGATATTGTCTCAACCTTCACACAGCAAGACATCGCAATCCATGAACTATATTATCCAGACGATTTTTACTGTCTTAATGTTAACTGTGCTATTTGTCATTTTTACTTTCATCTTCACTGTTACCTCACTAAACCAATCGTTGCTGCTTGAAATTCTGGAGTCTTTATTCTTTTAAGCCGCTTAGGGGTTTTTTCAGCGAAGCTGTCCTCTAGCATAGTATCTGATTCCATTGTTCTGAATCCAAGTTAACTGTTTTTGTCAACGGCCTTCAACCTTCACATTTTAATGCAATTTAGATCAGAGACAGATACTGGGGAGCTTTACAGCTGATGTTTACTGAGACCCACAAACACCATCTCAGTGAAGTGCTTCGAATAACTATCCCACCTGTCAGCTCAGAAATTGTGCTCAATGTCCATTCAATGTTTGGCATTCACACGGCATTGGCATCCAATCTTGCTGTGGTAGATGCCACTCAAACTCTCCGAACCGAAGTTGCTCTAGTCACTGCAGTCTCATTAACATCTATCTGTGTTGTCAGTTATAGTCGATAGCAACCTATATGGGAAAGGATATCTCTTCCTACCTACTAACATATTGCAGATAAAGATGAGTTTCACATAGATCACACACTGTTTAAGTAAAGACCGCAAGGTTTGTTGCTCAGAAAATGCAAGTAAGACAGAAGCGCCGGCTGCATGTGACAACAGTCGGTAGCTGTTACAGTCCATTTGAATAACTGACAACAAGAAACCTTAAGTCAATGAGTCGGTCTGTGACGCCAACAGTATACGGTTCAGGAGCTTTTCAAGAAGCTTGAGAAACTGAATGGAACACTTGGAAAAGCAGTTTAGCTTCAATGATCTAATGTCAAATACATTGTGCTCAGATATCGGTCAACACTGATCCACTGAAAGAGATATAGACTCAGAATATACTCCAAGTACTAGTGCTACATAGGGTATCCGGCTCAGATAAATAAATTATTAAGATGGGGGAACTGACTAAGTTGTTCTAGAACATATGGTGTTCCAAGATTGTGCCGTAAGGCTTAAAAAGTGCGTTTAAAAATGTGCTCCCTACCTGTTACCAGCTGTGTTCAAATTACTGATTAGTGTCCCAGTTCATAGGTTTTGAGAAACGCAGGAAAATTTGATTCTGGAAGAGACGGGCTGAGTTTGTTTCTGGTCACGGATCATGTGTTCACCCTTTGTCAGATACTTACACACCACTGAGCTTATTGCAGACGAATAGTCGTTGTCCTTCTTTATATCATAGCTGCCTTCTATTTATTTGGCAAGGTTGTTTTCTGAAATTGTCTTTTAATGACAGAATCCCTGAAAGGCTCATTAACATCTGGAACGTGGCATAGAGAAACAACTTAGATGCAGTGAAAGCATTAAATTAACCTTTCTACTGTTCCAAACTAGCAGCGAAGTTAGAGAGCTGACTGACTTTTGTATTCATTTTTATATTTGCAGTGGATAGCATTCTTGAGATTATTTTCATGGGTTTGAGTGATCATGTGTATTTATTACCGTAAGAATTACTTTTTGATTCTGAGTATATGGGGAAAGTCTTTTCTGTGTGAGACAAAATATAAGCTACTCAAATCGCCATCTGCAAGTGCAAGTGATCTGTAATAGCTTGATCGTACGATGAATGTTGGGGAATAACCGTTAAAGAAGTTTGTGTAGTTGCGTAATTGCTGATGTGGCTGATGAGATTTCCGCTTGTATATCGAAGGCCTGAGTGACACACGTCAGTCTGATGGCACCTTTGTGATATTAGGTTAGCTGTAAAGGACCAAGTATATTTATCAACGTAAATAGTTTTGCTATAACCTCTCCGGACCACGGATGTTCGACAAATCTGTATGTCTGATAACTTATCCCTGAAGGATATTTTTTACAACTAGCGGAATAAACATGTAATTCTCTTATCTGATGATGTATATTGCCAAGACAGAATGTAATTTATTGAGCAGTTATTTAGAAACAAGGTTTGGTGGGTGAGACATATGCTACGAATGTTGTCTCAGTGGCTTGCTTACTGTTCACCGTTTATTGACTCAGACTGCTTGTAAGAAGCAGACAAGTGGTAAATATGGCTTCATGATGTCAAAAGTAACACACTTAATAAAAATAATTTTGATGATTACATATTATGAAACCCACTTTCTGGTCACTGCTGTTCTTGCCCTACCCTTTTTGTATTTAGTTGCACAGTCTTGATAAATCACTCAGTTTAGCACCACTCTTGGCGTCCATTTTGTAACGAATTTGTGTTTAACACATAAAGTGAAGCAAAATTATTCAGATGTTGAGTTGAGCACGAAATATCACCAAGGTCAATGTGCTTCAACATAGGTTCATACCAAAAGGTAAACTGGTGCAAACGCTGTGGGGAATAGTTTGGTTCAGCATTCAGGTATTCCTTCAGAATGCAATGTTACTTTTACGGACCTCTGGAGCGGAACCACATGTTACGGATAATGAAAGCTAAGAAAATTTGAGTGACTTCCTCTCAACATGTCTATTTCATTTTTTAGTATAAGTGACACTTCCAAGCTTTATGCATTTCCCTAACATATCTTAAAAAACACTTTTTTACAAGTTTACCCTAAAGTGCCGAGCAATCAGTAACACCATAGGTAGACTGTGGCTGGATGAAAGAAAAGGATTCAAGCAGGTAGGAAACATAAGAAATTATTTTACGTGATGCTGATTCATTTCAGCCATGTAGTTTTGTCACTGTTAACAAAGATTTTAAGTAATATGATATGAATTGTGAAAAATGTTGTCACTAGGCGCCAATTCTAACAATCTCTAGCACAAAAAACAAAATTTAGGAAGCCTTACTGGATGAAGGCTTTTTATTGGCATTATTTTGGAGAACTAACATGCAACTAGTTTCTGATTACTTATTTTGGGTTCATAACTGTCGTCAGTGAGATTTAGAAAAAGCTTAAATTAATGTCCTATCGGATTCGTAAGATGGATACAAAGAATTACATTTAGTGTACTAAGTTTCTGAAAGGCAAAAATTATTACCCTCATCTAGTGATCAGAATAACATTAGTGAAGGAGAGAAATTCCCATTTCAAGGTAAATCTTTACGACTATGATGTACTTTGAAGACATTGCCTCCAGTGATTGACAGAAGCAGAGTTACGATACAGTAAAAAAGAATAAGTACTAACTGTGTCAGGCACATTAGCTAGACAGAATAGGTTATTGATAGCATGCCAGAGAAAAGCAATGCAGGTAGGGGGTAACCAGAATCACAAACCAGTTGATTTATCAGATTCACCATAGTGAAACAGCATTGCTCTCTGGATAATGTTTCGGGCATGGTTCATTACACATAGTCATATCAAGGTAACTCCACTGATTTGAGAAATGGCTTGTATAGTTTCGATACACACTCTCTCCTTTTTCGTGATATGGGAATTAGAATTCTCCATGTACCTCGAACAGAAACTAAGTATTTGCCGTCGCATACATTTGTTATGGATTCAATAAACAAAGACTCGATTATTGATCTCTCTCTTTCGAACTCAGTCAACTCATTCTATCGTGTATTAATTATTGGGAGCATAGCTACAACCGAGCTTGCCTCCAGATGATTTATTATCTCACTGAAGTCTATCATCCTTGATCTAGACAAGCTTTTTGGATCGAAAAACTTAATCACCCCGGCTAACTACACTGACCTATGCATTTGACCTCTCAACCATTCATTGTAAGGGCTTTGGTGAACTAAATTATTTCGCCTAATTGAGTCAGTGAAATCTTTTCATCTACAGATCTTATTGGCCAGTGAGTTCCTAGGTCTAAATGTCACTCTAATCCCAACCTTATTGAGAATTCCGCGTTATGCTTCTCAGGTGTCTCCTTTGTATGGTAACACCGTAGAGGTTTTGAGTTGTTTCTTCGCTGTATTGCCTTTATTATTGGTGATATTATTGGTTGATTATGTGTTACCACTGCTGTTTGTGTTTTCCTAACACTTTCTTATCATTTCACCACTAGGAAAGGAAACTGGAGTAGGTAATTATCGAGGAATGTGGTGTCCTCAATATTTTTGACTGATTGTCTCAGATTTTCTGTCTTACTAGCACGCTTTTTGTTCTGTTTCCTACACACTAGCGAGTCCACGACAGCTAGCCACTGGGTCTCCAGATACTCTTAAGGTGAATTTCGAAGATTCCCTACTATGGCCAGGTGAGATAAATTTAATGATCACATGCGAGTCCTTCATACGTGTCTCAAAGATGCGTCAAATATCCATGTCTTGAGATTCCAGAGTTGTGGCGAGTAATGCCTACTGTCCGATTTAGCATGGAGTCCGGAATTTGAAGGTCCCAATATGAAATGGATGGTGGAGTCTTGGGAGACTAAGAATGAGGTTTCGATGGCCTTGATCGCCTGAAATGGTCGCAGAGTAAGAAAGAGTCTGTGGAAGTTGTAAGAGGCTTAATATTGTTATCAGGAGATGAAGGCAAAGGACGGGGCAGATTTGAGTAGGATAGGTTATGTTTGTTTGGGTCTTTTTTACTACTGGAAGCGACTGTCTACGCCGCGGGAAGCTATTTCTTCTCAAGGTACCTGAAAGAGGAAAAGATTTATGTAACGGTAGCGCCCATGGGACATCTGCTTGAGGCCTTTCACACAGCCTTCTAAGGTTTGTTGGTATGAGATTTGATTGTTCTTACACCGGATAGAGAAAACCCATATCTTCGACATGAGATGACCGTAGAGCAGGGAGGAGCGGGCCAACCTTTTCTAACCACCACCTTTTCATATGGAAGGCACCGTGAACATTGTACTGCTGGTCATCCAAGGGGAGCAGTTTACTGCTGTCACACCCAATCCAGCCAGTACAACTACTTAGCCGGCGGACTCCCATCATGGTGTAGCAATTTGCAGTAATTGCTTTTCGTTTTGCAACTATCCAATAAATCTTCCTAGCATGGTAAGTCCTCGGGAGAGAAAGGGTCGCAACCAGTTTAGCTTTTTGGGTAGTTGAGATTTACTAGCCCGATCGTCACATCAAACTGGCATCTGTCAGTCGAGCCACCAATAGTGTGGGTGTACTCAGGACTGCTGCTCCTTCTGCTGCCTGAACTCTGATCACACATTATTATTATTATTATTATTATTATTATTATTATTATTATTATTATTATTATTATTATTATAAGTCCCTTGGGTTCCTAATGGAACATAGGGCTTCACTAGCACGCCTCCAGTGACCTCTGTTCTCTGAGATCTTTTGAACCTGGTTCCACGACAGCCCATAAGCTCTCATTTCCTCCTCGCACGACCTCCTCCATGTCACCTTCGGACGTCCAACTCGTCGCTTCCCATGGGGATTCCACTCGAGCATCTGGCCTGACGCGTGATGTCCTCAGTCGGCCTTCTCAGTGTATGCCCAATCCATCTCCACTCCCTCCTGCATATTTGTTGCGTGATAGGTTCTTGGTTGGTTCGTTCCCAGAGCACCTTGTTGCTTATTCTTTTTGGCAATCCATCTGATCTTCAGTAGCGGGCGTAAGGAGTTGTTGATGAATGTCTGTAGTTTATTGGAAATACCTTTCGTGACGCGCCAAGTCTCTGAGCCATACAAAAGCACTGACTTGACGTTGGTGCTGAAAATTTACATCTTGTTCCACATGATGAGTGCAGAAGATCTCCACACTGGTTTCAGGCTAATGAACACCTGTCTTGCTTTTCCGATTCTGACTTTGACGTCCTCGTCCGTCCCGCCTGTAGTTGAAACAGTACTGCCCAGATAGGTGGAGGCTACTTCCTTTAAGTTTCTCCCGTTGACGGTGACTGGAGTTTGTTGTTGGTGGTGGTGGTGAGGTATCTTCATCACCTCTGTCTTCTCTATATTCACTTGAAGTCCCGTCTTCAATACCCTGCCTCTTCTGTCAACTTGTTAGTTTTTGCCTGTAGATCTTCAAGTTTATGTGACATTAGGCATAAGTCATCGGTTAAATCCAAGTCTTCTAGGTTCTTTTCCGCAGTTCAGTGTATCCCCCTCTTCTCACAGCTCCCCACTGTTTGCTTCATGATCCAGTCCACCACAATCAGGAATATCATGGGGGATAGTAAGCAGCCTTGTTTCACTCCTGTCTTCACTTCACTTCAAAGGCATCACTGAGCTTCCCATTGTGGATTACTTGGCATGCGGCATCTTCATATAGTTGTTGAATGAGGCGGATAAAGGTTTGCGGTACTCCGTAGTATTGAAGCAGTCGACGCTGTCAAAGGCCTTCTCAAAGTCGATGAAGTTGAGGCAGAGAGTTGACTGCCATTCTATTCTCTCTTCCATGATGATGCGAAGCGTTGCAATTTGGTCGGCACATGATTTGTACTTCCTGAAGCCTGCCTGTTCCGGTCGTAGATTCAAATCCAGTGCATCCCTTAGCCTCTCCAGGATGATGCGGCTTAATATTTTGCTTGTTTTGGGTGGACAGGAGAGTGATTCCTCGCCAGTTCTTGCAAACACTGAGGTCTCCCTTCTTCGGCAGTTTGACAAGGTAACCCTTCTTCCAATCAATAGGCAGGTACCTTCTCTTCCTTCCACACCTTCTGCAATAATGGTGTGGTGTGAGCATGTCTGCTGTTGTCTCTGTGTCTGTTTTCAGTGCTTCTGGCGGTATTCCATCTGGTCCTGCTGCTTTCCCGCATTTCAGTAGCTTTATGGCGTTCAGGACTTCCATTTTCGTTGGGGGATTAATGTTCACTTGTAGTTCAGCGGCTGCAGGTGGTATTTCTGGACGAAGTGCAGGTGGTGGTCGATTCAAGAGCTTCTTGAAGTGGTCGGCCCATCGTTTCCTCTGTTTCTCTTCTTTTGTAATTAAATTTCCTTCTTCATCTTTTATTGGTTTCATCTGTGTTGGTCTATTCCCTGATAGCAACCTGGTTATTTGATACAATGTCGTCAGGTCTCTCTTACCTGCAGCCTGTTCTGCTTCACTTGCCAGTGTTTCGTAGAAGTGTCGTTTGTCTTTCCGTGCACTCTTCTTCACTTCTTTGTCCAGTGTTTTATACATTGTGCTCAGTTCCTCCTGTCGTTGAGCATCCTTGCACTGGTTTATCTTCTGCTGCACCATCCTCCTCTCCTCTATCAGCTTCCAGGTATGCGTCGAGATCCATTCCTTGTCTTCTTTCTTCTTCCTTCCTAATACTGTTGTGCAGGTTTCTTTCCACATAGCTTTCAAAGACTTCCAGTGTTCTTCTACACAGGTTTCTTCAGAGATGTCCCTCGATGTCTTCCATTTTGTCTTGATGGCTGCTTTGAAGATCTCCTTTGTAGTTTCATCCTTCAGTTTCCGAGTGTTGTACTTGAATTGAGGTCTATCACCAGCTTCCTTGAAGGCTTTTAACTTGATTTCGAAGGTTCCTTGCACTAGATAGTGAGTGGTGTGAACCTACATCTGCTCCTCTTCTTGACCTTGTGTTAAGTAGACTGCGTCTCCATTTTCTTGAGATTGAGATAAAGTCGATTTGATTTTTAGTGTGTCCTGGTGTCTGGTGAAATCCATGTCGCTTTGTGGATATCTTTGTGCCTGAACACACTGCCTCCAATCACCAAATCGTTGAATGCACAGAATTCTGCAAACAATTCTCCATTCTCATTCATTTCACCTAGTGCCTCTCGACCCATGGTTAGTTCTCTTCCCGTGTTGTCCCCTCCCAGTTTGGCATTCATGTCGCCCATTAGAATTTTGATATCGCCAACTGACGTCTTGTCCAGTGTAGATTGAAGTTGTCTGTAGAATTCCTCCTTCTTCTCTTGCTCTGCATTATTTGTAGGTGCATAACATTGTATGATTGTGAACTTCCTTCCTTTAAGTTGAACCTTGCTGTCATGATCCTGGAGGAGATTGGTTCCCACTACATGAGAGCCTTCGATGGTATTGGGGACATCATGATAGCCACTCCATAACTCAGTGTGCTGGTGGTTGTCGTCTGGGTGACAGGAGCAGATTATCGATTCTCCAGTTAACAGTTTGGAGAGTCCACTCCCATTCCATCTGCTTTCGCAAATCACAAGCACTTCGATGTGATACCTTCTCATCTCCTTTGCAATCTGGGCTGCCTTACTGGGTTCAAACATGGTGCGGACATTCCATGTCCCCACGTTTACTTTCGCTTTCATCGAGAGAGAGAAGACACATTGGCCAATTGGCTTCCCGAAGGCTTTCACCAACCGGCGTCCTTTCGCCTCTCCGAATCCAGTGAGGAATAAGTTTGTCATTATTTTTTATATTTTGTTTGTGCTTTGAAGTTTCTTTAGCGGTTGGATTTGTTTTACGGGGTAGGGTTGCTAGCCCTATGCCCAACCTTCCCTCTTTATCCGGACTTACGACCGGCTAGTAACTAGTGAACTAGTTAACCAGGGGAGGTTGATCACACACTAGTGTATGCTAAATTTATCTTGCATTTCGGTAGTCATCATATGTTTCGTCCTGAAACGGGTCGACGTAGGGAAACTGGTTGCAGCTAAATGTCAAACCCTCCTAGATTCGGTGGTAGCTGTTGGACGTTGAGAAAGTATACACGGGGATCGACTACGCTTATAAAATGTCGTGAAAGTAAAGCAGCGTGTGGTGTTAATTGTTTTGTTATCAAACACTGACTTTACGTGAAATGCTTGCAAATTATTGATAATCGTCAAAGAGTTCCGACAGGGAGCGAGTAAAGTGGTATGTGTATGTGAATATCATACACGACAGATCGAGCAGCGTTCGCTAAAGAACTGTGTGATCTGGTGGTCAGGATAGGTGATATGGAAACAGCAGTTGCGTCTGACAATGATGGGGGACTGTTCCAACTCATCCTAGCCAGCGACATCAAGGAGACGCATGGTATCAGTGAGACACTCTGTGAAGTACATGGTTCGATGATTCACGACGTTTTTAGACGCCAGTTACGTTTAGGTTAGGACTTCCAGTATCATCGATCTGAATGTTGTGTGCTTCGCAGTCACTTAATGCCGATTTACCTAGTGAATGGGAGGTTGTGTAGGAACTCGAAGTTGTAAAGTGAGTGCCATACGGTATCGGACTCAAGCAACCTACACCGCGCCGTTTTCTAACATGGAGTTGAGACTGTATTCAGGGAACTGACTACATTGTTTGTGAAGGTGTTGCGGTGTGCTAAGTGCTGCGTGCCTCTGGAATGAGGCCATTACTGTATGCATCTGTGGAAAGGGGTTTATGTAATGCTTGTGGTAATCATCAAAGTATAGATTTGTTACTTGTAGCGTCTAAAGTGTTGGGTGCTGCCGTGCTTCGTAGACTGTGTGAAGCGTGTATAGGACTGATGTGCGATGAGCAGACAGAGGTTCTTTCAATTCGTGGACATAACGATCATATGTTCACCCCCACTCCCCACCCCCACCTGATGCTCAAACACTGTCAAGCGAATTTCAGGCAAACAATCGTTGTATTTCTCGACGTTAGGACTGCCATTGAGTTGTGTTGTTGAACAGAGTTGTACTCTTGAGTTGTGTGTTTGAGGGGTTGTGGGTGAGAAGTTTGTTGACGTTTTGAGAACTCTATAATTCAACACTGCATGCAGTGAGGGCTTACAGTTATCTGTGTACGTAGTTGCAAACCGATGGAGGTGTTAGATAGGACTATTCAATTTTGTCTTTCTTTTGTGTATATAAAATGTAGCTTTATTACTTTCCAATCCTCTGTTCCAACGGCACTACTGGTTTTGAAATATCCGAATTGCGATTTTGGTCATTCGTGCTGCTTTTTTATGTTTATCTGATGACCAGGGGTTCCGTATTCAACCCCATTCTTCTGCATACCAGTTGCTTGGTTTTATCGAGGTGACATATCCACGTGGGGTTCGTTATTTTTCGGTCTGGATAAGTGCTCCGAACATTATCCAGTAAGAAATACTGTATCATGGTTCTGTATGAAATAAACATATTCAGTGTGGAAGGTTTTCTAAACACCAATTAGTGTATGAAGCTGTATTCAGTGCAAACTGCGAACTTGTGCTCAGTTATTTGCTAACATTTATTGAGAAGATAGTCGGTCCTCTTTGATATGATTTTAATGTTGGTTAAAGTATTTCTATGGCGTCTAGATTTTGCTTAACTGCTGTTATTTAACAACCTCATTGCATCTCCCCTTCTGCACAAACTTCTACGTCTGACTTCCATGCTTCTAACGTGGTAGCATCCTGATCTGTTACGAAGGCAAGTGACCAAACATATGAAGCTCTCTCACGTCCTCCACTTTAAACGGCATTATCTCATAGGAGAGTGAACTGGTGAGGAGTACAGCTAATTCTAGTTATGTTATCGGATACCAAGCCAGTGCAATAAGTGGTATAAGTTGGAGGAAGTGAAGCGAATCTTTTTTTATTCATACGGAGATTTTACGAATCACTACCCACTAGGGTCAGTCCGACTTCCCAGGTAAGTGAAGTGGTCAATAAGCTCATTCCATGTCGTTAAACAAGGCGCCACCAGTCTTGGAGCAACGACTTAGATTTTGGTAGTGAGAAACAGAGCGCAACCATTCTCAAATTGCCCTCAAGGTGTCCATTAGATTCTGCATCTTCGTCTAACAACAGTATATCATTTGCTTACTCTAAGTCTACTGAGTCTTGTGCGATCAGGTCAATTTCTGTCGATTCGGAAGATGAGTGAGACTGTCATAAGTACGTCTATGGTAACGAACAAGAATAGCGAGAGTAGATATCTTTGATGGACACCAATCGACGTACCCAACTCACCATAATCTCATACTCATCCAAGAGTGTTCGAATAGAATCTTCAACAGGATGATATACTTACTCAGAACTTCTTTCAGAGAGACACTGTCATGAGGTCTTTCCGTCGAAAGCTGTCATGTACTCGTAACTGTGCTTGTGTTTTAAAACCCGGAGGAAGTTAGATTTCTGTTCTACACACCTATGACTAGGTTTGGAACTCCCCTGGTTTTCTCAGGTTTGTTGTTTTTGAACTTCACCTAAACTTATGATTACAGAACCTAAAATCTTAGACACTGTTCATCAGGCTGATTCTTCTATGACTGTCACATGAAAATTTCTCTTCTGATTCTCAAACACTTCAGTTAAGGAACGCTTGTCAGAAATTTACGTTCATTTAGATTAGAAAAACCAAATATAATGACTGCTCAAGGTGATGTCATCAATTAACATTCAACTATTTATACGGATGGAACATAGTTAAATCCCTATAGCAAACTATGTACCTATGAATTCTGACTGTAAGCCAGTATATGTAGATAAAGAAAAACTGTGTACTGTAAGTTTGCAAAGACACACTTCAGAATGCGGTCATACTTCAGGATTATTATTTAAGTGATGATGCAACAAATATGTAAGAGTGAACGAAGTATTCTGTATGAAACTCACACTAGGCTTGTCAAACATTACACACATTTGTATACTAATCTAGGTGATATCATCATATTACTAATTGTTGATATACTTGTTTTGCTGGATCTAAGCGTTCGACCACTATTGGCATATGGGCTCCTATTCGGATGCCTCGATATTGTCTGAATATCTATTATGATAATTTACTTGGTTGTGATCAGAAGAGGAATCCAGGATGCGTTTTTCGTCTTATTTGGAACTCGTTAGCTGGATATACCTTCACCCCAATGAGTGAAGTTGTTCCCACTGAGACTCAAACCTCGTACCCATCGCTTCAAACACCAGAGCGTTATCCACTAGTCTCAGTAGGCACATCACTTACTGGAGTACAGGTATATCCAGCTAACGAGACCCAAATTGAACGAACAGTGCGTCCTGGATTACTCTGCTAGCCACAACATAAGTAAATTATCATGATATAATCATATTCTAGAACAACCTTACTCGTCTCACAACCTTTTTCCATCGACAATCCAATTTATCCCATTTTATTTTAAACGGACATCATTTTAGTAAGATGGCTAGTGGGATCAAGTTTTGGAGATGACACACTATTTGTAATAAACCGAATGCTTTCAATAAACGTAAGTGAATGCTTAGTTTGTTTTAGAATGATATGCAGAAGATAATATTAGTCAAAATGTGAATATGAATATCTATACAAAGTTGAACACATGAATTTGTACGAATTCTTTTCAGACATGATATAGTAATGCTGTAGTATACTGAAATTCAATAGTAAACATAATGTCAAATATGAAAAAAACTGAATGAAATTCAATTCAATCATAGGTTGTATGATATAAAGTTATTTAGAAGTAGTATAGTCACAATACGAGACGTTTTATAAAAGAGATCCGACTCGTAAAGATGAATATGATAAGAAAACTGAAATAGTAATGACATTAATAACTACATGACTGATGCAAAGAATGCCCATAGCAAAACAGAAAACACTAAAGAAGAAAAAAAAACTCAATGTTTCAAAAATAGTAGTCTTTTTACTGCTGCTACTAAATTTTCGAATTCCTAATAAGACTGAAAAGATTTTTTTGCATGACAATAAAGAATATCGGACAGTTTAGAAAAGTGGGATCTTTGAAAAGTATGAAGATAAGAGGAGTACATTAACACCTGGTGAATATTATTAGTATTATAGAACAGTACATGATCACAGGAGGGCTATTGCACCTAAAAGAGAAAGTAAACACAGAACTGTTGAGGGGAGGAAAAATTAATCAGGGTGTTATCAGTGTTATTGAGAAAGTAACAAGCAGAAAAGAGAAAATACATTTACATAACTATATACAAGTAAAAATTGTTGGCAATTTATCATAAATTATTTATATCTGAAGTATCAACAGTTGTAACTTCTGATCCTATAAGGTAATGATTCATCTGTTCTGGTTTCTGTGTCATCTGTGCAGGTTGTGGATGACCTTCTGCCTTTACTCTTGTTAAATCAGGTCGAACAGCATTCAAGCATTCCCAGCTGATATCTAGCGATGATCGACGTCCACGCATCCATGCCACATATTCTTCTAATTTATCACTGCCAATAGCAGTTGTTGCATTATCTTGAGGAAATCAATCAAAACAAGGGGTTTATTAAGAGATGAATAGAATGTGTTGGAAAAAAGACACTGGTCATGGATTATATTTAGTACTACCATAAAAAACTAAAACTGTCTATCAAAAGTTTATCAGATTACATCAAAGATATGGCTACTAGAATGTTATCAAGAAAACAATGCAAAATTGACAAAACTTCCATCTAAATTTACACTTGAGAGAGCTTAATGATACACTGTAAAGGCTATAAAAATAATAACAATGGTGATAGTAACGATAAGAAGACATGTTGACAATAATTGATCACCTCAAAAACATAATCATTTTCCTAACCTAAAAAGCCATCTCATATCACATCTCAGCCACCTTGTGCACATTCTTGCAGAAGGCGATGAGCTTTGCCTTTTGTATGAAGGCTAACTATACTACTTGGCTGCTCGAACTTCAGTAGGTGGAGTGGGGTCCGAACAAGTGACCCACTGAGCCACAGGATTCGAGCTAGGGGGTGGTCGCTTCAAACACCAGAGCGTTATCCACTAGGTCATCGAGTCTCAAAATAGTATCAATAACCAGTAAGAATAAAAATTAATTGATATCATGCGCTATTTAGCTGGTCAGAAATTATCGAATACTGGTAGATCAAGGCATAAGTGGAAAGCACAATCCTATAGATGCGCAATGATGATTTCCTTATTATAAAGTAAGATGAAAAGAATCACTATACTTTCAACATTATTCCTTTAATATTTTTTGGTAGGCGATTATAGGTGTTCTGAAGCAAGACATTGCATGTGAATAGAGTGAAAATGTTTAGAGTATCAGTTTGCTGGATAGTTGGAGAAAAAAACCTACTATAATTTGCTGAATAGCTGGAAAGACCCACTATAGAAACGGAGTTACAGTAGAGAAAATCGCAGCATACCAGTGAGAAGTGCACATCAAACTTGGAACCTTTAAAACACCAATTTCTTAAGATGAAAAGTATGACAGGATTCAGCTGGATGCAAACTGTAAACTACATGTATCTCAGCCGATTGCAGAAAATTAACGATTTGAAGTCAAAAAATGTCTTCATTTTCTATTCACATACATGTGTTTACACAGTGGTAAAAACATACCCTCATGTATCTAAATAACCTAACATCATCCAGCCACAGAGATTAGTGTCTGAGTATATTACTAATAAAAGAAGTGCATAGTAAACGAGAAAAAAATGCAGAAAACGGTGCTTACCATGATGAACAGAATTAACATGACGATAAAAATCCCAACGACGAACGAAACCCTTATGACATACATTGCACTCATACGGCTTTTTGTCTGAAATGAAAGAAAAAACCTAACGTTAACATTACCATTTTAAATACTACTAAGTAGCAACAAAAAAGATCATAAATAACACAGAAGTGTTCACTATCAGTGATTACGTACCGAATGGAAAATGAAAATTATGACCTTTTTCAGAGTATAGTTAAAAGGTCTTCCTTTCATAAATACATTAATATCTTACGACTTAGGACACAGGTAATCATATTATCTAGGGCTAGAAGCAGAAAGTTTGCGCTAACCCTCCTCGGAACCTAGGCAATTCGAATGTACCTTATTGCACAATATAGCCTGATTTTTTGATCCGTCTGCCTGATACTTACGAATTTAGTTTTACTGGAAATATTTCGTTCAGTGATCTATTCCTTCGTCCAGTACTCTCAAGTTTTCAATGTTCCTTTAACTGATGTTAGTCTATGATGAACTCCAACCTGAAATCACTTTATAAATCTCCACAAACCTTTAGACTGAAAAGTATAAACTCTTGTAACTGTTTACTCCTATGATAATTCACGTGGTTGTGATCAGAAGAGGAATCCAGGATGCGTTTTTCGTCTTATTTGGAACTCGTTAGCTGGATATACCTTCACCCCAATGAGTGAAGTTGTTCCCACTGAGACTCAAACCTCGTACCCATCGCTTCAAACACCAGAGCGTTATCCACTAGTCTCAGTAGGCACATCACTTACTGGAGTGCAGGTACATCCAGCTGACGAGACGAAACACACATCCTGGATTTCTCTGTTAGACACAACCAACCATATTATCGTAATCAACCTTCATGCTGTATCGGGGCATCCGCATAGGAGCCCATATGCCAATAGAGGTCGAACAATTAGATCCAGTATAATAACGGAGAATTATGAGCACATCAATAAGTAGAAAGTTTACGTCTATATTTTAAAATTTCATTGTTGAGAGGAATACAGGTAAAATTTTATCTCAGCATAACTACGCATATTCTCAGTTAAAAAAAACCTATAAAACGTCGAGTGGCAAATTTCTGAATGAGAATAAACATGAATCATACATCAAATAGATTACTTTTAATCACGTCTTTAATGAATATGCAGACGAGTATACTTCAGAAAATGCAGATCCGTGTAGGAGTATAATTTTTACTTGAGCGAATACTTACGAGTTACATACAAATGCAGCTATTTAGATCTGCATGAGAAGTCTCCCATTTCAACAAATGAAACGGAGAAATCTTTGGATTTTTTGGTTTAAAAATAAATAATCCACGTTTTATTAAAGTTAGATGGCCTTGGAAGATGTAGCTAGTTTCCATTAATCTTGATGGCTGTGAAGTGATTAACCATTAAATATAGGAAAACACAACCGCTTCAGAACTAAATGAATAGTAATAATTATAGTAAGAATACCACAAAAGGACTTGAAAAGTAACGATGAAACACAAGAAATTTATTTTGCAAATCAGACGTTCAGCAAGATACTCAAGAATTACCTGTATGTACTTGTATTATGTGAGCTTGTAGACTTTGACGTCGAGGATACACTTTTGAGCAGGTTGCACACTGATATTCTTTCGATGGTCTTGAAGGTGATGCAGTTGAAGAAGCTATAAAAGAGTGGGAAAGAATTTTCTTTCTATTAAAACGTATGATATGAACGAATAACAAGTTTATGAAAGTTGTACAAATACAGTTTTAAAAACTAATAGACCATATCTGAAAGATGATTTAAAATCTGGTTAATTAGGTAAACACATAAAGCAATTTAAATGGCATTTGTTTGATATCGGTTGATTTTGATATTTTCACAAACAAAATCCAATGAGAACGAATGTAATGCGAATTGATAAGTGAACAAAGCAATACAAAATGATTCGAGTAGGACTAATTGAAAAACAGCAGACAAAGATTCTACCACTTATATTAACTGTATTCTAGACAGTGCTACACACACGAAAACGAAAGGAAAACCTGACATTTAAAACCTTTTTTTATAAAGAAACAAAAGTATCCTAATGCAAAGATTGATTTTATCAACAAATAAAAGTAGGTAAATTTACCAGAAACAGCAATCTGCGTTTGATTTAGAGTGATCGGTTTCACAGGAATATGACTCACGCCGAATGGAGAGGTGATGAATGTGGCCGAGGTTGTAGCACAATTGGGACGAAATAGTGAATTAGTACTTGTTGGAAGAACTGTTGTGTGTGGATTCATAGTAATCGTATTTGCAAAAGGAGTGGCTTGTTGTGGTTGAAAGAAAAATGCTGGCATAGGCATATTTACTCCAGGAGCGACCATCATCACTTGTGTGCCAGAAGGCATTGCATTTTGAACAGAACCAGGTGTTGCAATTATGGTGCCCATAGCTAAGATTGATTAAAGAAATAATAAACAATTCGTTCAGGATAATGGGAATTCAATGCGCTTCACAAAAACATGAGTCACTCAACCCTGTACATCGATTATAGCGAGAAATTGATATAAAAACATTATTGAGACTATGCTAAAGGCGAAAATAAAAATCTAGGCGACAGCATGATTAGAAAAAGCGGCCTCCGGATCCCGTCACCTCAGAACAGTTTAACTGTCGCATGAATAGTAAATAGAGCAGATGAATTAGGCATAAATAATATCGTTTTATTTATACCATTCAGTCAACTAACGTACTGCAAATGAAATTTGTTACTTATTCCAGTCTATCTAATTCTTGGAAACAGGATTAAAACTTATCATTCAAAAGGCTATCGCAAACTGATTCATGTGAAGTTCAAAGTCTTTTGAACATCTTTAGTGACAAAGATAGGATATTTGAGTTGGGGGGAAGGTCCTCGTGTGACAGTCAATTTATATCTAGTAGGCACCAGTATCAACCTCGCCTGGTTAACTAGTTTACTAGTTACTAGCCGGTCCTAAGCCCGGGTAAAGAGGGAAGGTTGGGCATAGGGCTAGCAACCCTACCCCGTAAAACAAATCTAACCGCTAAAGAAACTTCAAAGCACAAACAAAATATAAAAAATGAAAACAAACTTATTCCCCGCTGGAATCGGAGAGGCGAAATGACGCCAGTTGGTGAAAGCCTTCGGGAAGCCAATTGGCCGATGTGTCTTCTCTCGATGAAAGCGAAAGTAAACGTGGGGACATGGAATGTCCGCACGATGTTTGAACCCAGTAAGGCAGCCCAGATTGCAAAGGAGATGAGAAGGTATAACATCGAAGTGCTTGGGATTTGCGAAAGCAGATGGAATGGGAGTGGACTCTCCAAACTGTCAACTGGAGAATCAATAATCTACTCCGGTCACCCAGACGCCAACCACGAGCACACTGAGGGAGTGGCTATCATGATGTCCTCAAGAGCATCGAAGGCTCTCATGCAGTGGGAACCAATCTCCTCCAGGATCATGTCAGCAAGATTCAACTCAAAAGGAAGAAAGGTCACAATCATACAATGTTATGCACCTACAAATAATGCAGAGCAAGAGAAAAAGGAGGAATTCTACAGACAACTTCAATCAACACTGGACAAGACGTCAGTTGGCGATATCAAAATTCTAATGGGCGACATGAATGCCAAACTGGGAGGGGACAACACGGGAAGAGAACTAACCATGGGTCGAGAGGCGCTAGGTGAAATGAATGAGAATGGAGAATTGTTTGCAGAATTCTGTGCATTCAACGATTTGGTGATTGGAGGCAGTGTGTTCAGGCACAAGGATATCCACAAAGCGACATGGATTTCACCAGATGGACACACTAAAAATCAAATCGACTTTATCTCAATCTCAAGAAAATGGAGACGCAGTCTACTTAACACAAGGTCAAGAAGAGGAGCAGATGTAGGTTCAGACCACTATCTAGTGCAAGGAACCTTCGAAATCAAGTTAAAAGCCTTCAAGGAAGCTGGTGATAGACCTCAATTCAAGTACAACACTCGGAAACTGAAGGATGAAACTACAAAGGAGATCTTCAAAGCAGCCATCAAGACAAAATGGGAGACGTCGAGGGACATCCCTGAAGAAACCTGTGTAGAAGAACACTGGAAGTCTTTGAAAGCTATGTGGAAAGAAACCTGCACAACAGTATTAGGAAGGAAGAAGAAAGAAGACAAGGAATGGATCTCGACGGATACCTGGAAGCTGATAGAGGAGAGGAGGATGGTGAAGCAGAAGATAAACCAGTGCAAGGATGCTCAACGACAAGAGGAACTGAGCACAATGTATAAAACACTGGATAAAGAAGTGAAGAAGAGTGCACGCAAAGACAAACGACACTTCTACGAAACACTGGCAAGTGAAGCAGAACAGGCTGCAGGTAAGAGAGACCTGACGACATTGTATCAAATAACCAGGTTGCTATCAGGGAAGAGACCAACACAGATGAAACCAATAAAAGATGAAGAAGGAAATTTAATTACAAAAGAAGAGAAACAGAGGAAACGATGGGCCGACCACTTCAAGAAGCTCTTGAATCGACCACCACCTGCACTTCGTCCAGAAATACCACCTGCAGCCGCTGAATTACAAGTGAACATAAATCCCCCAACGAAAATGGAAGTCCTGAACGCCATAAAGCTACTGAAATGCGGGAAAGCAGCAGGACCAGATGGAATACCGCCAGAAGCACTGAGAACAGATGCAGAGACAACAGCGGACATGCTCACACCACTATTGCAGAAGGTGTGGAGGGAAGAGAAGGTACCTGACGATTGGAAGAAGGGTTACCTTGTCAAACTGCCGAAGAAGGGAGACCTCAGTGCTTGCAAGAACTGGCGAGGAATCACTCTCCTATCCACCCCAAGTAAAATATTAAGCCGCATCATCCTGGAGAGGCTTAAAGACGCACTGGATTCAAAACTGCGACCGGAACAGGCAGGCTTCAGGAAGTACAAATCATGTGCTGACCAAATTGCAACGCTTCGTATCATCATAGAACAGAGCGTAGAATGGCAATCAGCTCTATACCTCAACTTCATCGACTTTGAGAAGGCCTTTGACAGCGTCGACCGAGAAGTAATTTGGAAACTGCTTCAATACTACGGAGTACCGCAAACCTTTATCCGCCTCATTCAACAACTATATGAAGATGCCACATGCCAAGTAATCCACAATGGGAAGCTCAGTGATGCCTTTGAAGTGAAGACAGGAGTGAAACAAGGTTGCCTACTATCCCCCATGATATTCCTAATTGTGGTGGACTGGATCATGCAGCAAACAGTAGGCAGCGAGAAGAGGGGGATACACTGGACGACGGAAAAGAACCTAGAAGACTTGGATTTCGCCGATGACTTATGCCTAATGTCACATAAACTTGAAGATCTGCAGGCAAAAACTAACAAGTTGACAGAGGAGGCAGCTAAGACGGGACTTCAGGTGAATATAGAGAAGACAGAAGTGATGAAGATACCGCACCACCACCATCAACAACAACAACAAACTCCAATCACCGTCAACGGTAGAAACTTGAAGGAAGTAACCTCCTTCACTTATCTAGGAAGCACTGTTTCAACTACAGGCGGGACGGACGAGGACGTCAAAGTCAGAATCGGAAAAGCAAGACAGGCATTCATTAGCCTGAAACCAGTGTGGAGATCTTCTGCACTCAGCATGCGGAACAAGATACGGATTTTCAACACCAACGTCAAGTCAGTGCTCTTGTATGGCTCAGAGACTTGGCGCGTCACGAAAGGCATTTCCAATAAACTACAGACATTCATCAACAACTGCTTACGCTCGCTGCTGAAGATCAGATGGCCAGAAAAAATAAGCAACAAGGAACTCTGGGAACGAACCAACCAAGAACCTATCACGCAACAAATATGCAGGAAGAAGTGGAGATGGATTGGGCATACACTGAGAAGGCCGACTGAGGACATCACGCGTCAGGCCAGATGCTCGAGTGGAATCCCCATGGGAAGCGACGAGTTGGACGTCCGAGGGTGACATGGAGGAGGTCGTGCGAGGAGGAAATGAGAGCTTCTGGGCTGTCGTGGAACCAGGTTCAAAAGATCTCAGAGAACAGAGGTCACTGGAGGCGTGCTACTGAAGCCCTATGTTCCACTAGGAACCCAAGGGACTAATAATAATAATAATAAGGCACCAGTATCAGACTTCACAATAAAGTGTGAGATGCTGAACATTACTGTATTCACTTGGGCAGTTAATAGGTTGCAAACACTGAAATTACCCAATGCATTGAAAATCCATCTGATTTCAACGAATGATTTACTGCACCAGGTTGATTTTTGAGTAACTATTACAGCTAAGTCTGGCCCCTATTCTTACCGTATTCAATGCTTATACTTATCTTGACCCTGTTTGGTAGATCAGTAACTGAATTTTGTCAAAAAAACTAGACTAATTTCTATTCCGAAACAATCACACTATTTGTGATGGAAGACACCTTTGTGTCTGTTGACAGCCAATTTTACTACTCAATAAGGCTACTAATCCTACTGTGTGGGTAAAACATGGCCGGTAAAGATGGAGAACTTGTGAATACTGTTGATCACTGGTCAACGTTGTCCTCGTAGCATTCAGAGAGAAATCCATGAGGTTTCAGCAAATGACGTGTGGCGTCAATGTGATTTTTGGGTGCCTATTAAACAGTTGGTCAGTGTTTTCTTCGTTGCCTGGTATGATTGTGGCAGAATCAGTATGTGATCGATGCAGAGGTTAGATTTATTGTGTCTAGTAAGCGAGAAAAAAACAAACCTTCACTGACTAGTGAGGTAGTTGAGAGAAATGACATACTAAGCTACCACATGTAACAAAGCACGGAGTAAAATGGAGTACAGCTAGGTCGGAAGAAGCTGAGAGTATTCATATCAAGACATATCATCAATTTATGATACTACTCACTGTTAGTCTCGTGTCAAGGAAGTGTATACTCTATGGTTGGGAGTAGTGGATAAGACAAGAGAAACTGATAACTGAAGACGTTAAGTGATATTGTTGATAACTGATCATAATGATGCAGATGCATTTAACCTTAACTTTATCTAAGGAGAATGGTACATATCGTTGCCGCACAAACGAACTCCTTCTTCTGCCTTACAGCTTTTAAACGTGCTAACACTGTCTACACTTTACCATCTTCTTTTGGTGATTTCACGCTTTGGTGTGTCGAATCGGGAAGTGATAATTTGAATCGATACATAGTCATTGTGACAAGTGCTAACAAGCACGAGACCTAGGTCGAGGACTTCATGCCGATTACTTCCAATCAACTAATATCTACCAATGTGCACCGAGATGCTGAGCCTCCTATCTTGATGGCCACATTGCAAATATGATCGATAGGATTCGGTCTACATTCAGGACTAGACATCAAATTAGTTGCTCTTTTGTGACCGACCAACGGATGTAACGCAGTTCTACAGAAGGTCAATCGTGGCCCGAATAGCTCAGTGGTAAATTTGCTGACTACAACACTGGGTAGTGTGGGTTCGAACCTCAGGTGGGACATCAGTTCCGTCGAATTTGCAGATACGCCCTATTAACGAGTACCAACAAGCCGGAAACGTATGTCTAGGGCTTCCTGCTGATTGCCTCCTACCAACATCGTGAGTCATGCATTGTCCACACTTACCTGTCTATCTTTTATGTAAGTGAACACACAGACCTTTTAAAACAGAAAATGAGATGAGTACGGATACGAAAATATTAAGATAAACTGTGAACTACATCTAATAGATGAAAGAAAAATATCACCGGTTGCCTAGACTAAAAAAGAGTTAATGTGCTTAAACCAACAGCCTAGAACAGAAAGAATGCAAAATGAATGAAAAACTAGTGAACTGGACAATCGAATGAAGGCATTACTCACTTAACATTGCAGTACACAAACAGATGGCGGGAAAGCTTTTGAAAATGCATGAAAACTTACATCTAATGTAAGATTACTTACAATTACTGACAACTTACGTAAATTAACTGGTTGAGAATGAGGCTGCGTCTGCAGCACTGTGAGTTGTTGTTGTTGCTGCTGATGATGAATTAGTTGATGTTGTTGCTGTTGTTGTTGTTGTTCCTGTTGATGTTGAAGCATATCTTGCAGCGCCTGTTGCTCTTGTTGTGTTTGTAATGTTTGATGTTGCTGTTGAGTTTGTTGTTGTGTCTGTTGACGTGGGACCATAAAGGATATTGGAAATGGAGTTTCTATAATCATGATCATAACATGAAATAAAAGTGAAAATACATTTTAATGCACTTGACCAAACATTTTTAAAAATCAGCTTATGGTCAGATTAGTGATCGTGCTAGTAAGGAGTTTCAGGTTGAAGTTTACTCCAATAAACTACACTATGTGCGCCTACACAAAACGCGACCAATACTTAAAACTCCATAGGTGACGATACAGTGCCTAGATAACTGAAATAAAATACAAACAATTAACTACAGACTATTCACATACATTTTTACTAGTGTATGTCCACCAGATACTAGACTATGAAAGACTACACTTTGTAGCTGACAGTGTTTCTATTTTGCTGTAAATAATAGTAGAATAGCTTGTGGTGATCACAGAAGTAAACCACATGTGATACTTTTTTGAGCATAAGTAAAAAAAAAACCATACCCATTGTAGATGTCATCGATAATTGGTTATCTATCAAGTAAACACAGGTACCCATTGAAAATCGATATCAACAACGAAGTGAATAATCTTGTGAAACAGCAAGTACACAAGTGAAGAGATTAAAAATACAGATTAGTAATAACCAATTCTCATATGATATGAAACACGGTGGTGGAAAATTCAAATGAAGCCAAATTTACAAACTGTTCAGAACGTCAATTAAAAAGGTATATAACGGAGTAACACTCACTTTTATGCACAGAAGCCACATGACGCTCAAAGTACCATTTTTGTGGAAATCCTTTGTTACATAGCGGACACATGTAAGGTTTTGAATCTATAAGTCAATAAATAGATGTCACTGATATATTAGAAAAATAATCAATCTTAACGACGAATCTTATTTTAAAATGAAACCATAGAGCTGATCACAGAAAATACACAAGATGGAATGATATTTAAAAAAGAACTCTCATCATCGTCTACGAAAACATGGAACAGTGACTTGAACTGACACTTCAGAAAAGGGTGAAACAATGAAAAATTAATTTTGGAAATTACTACTTTCTATATAGCTTTGAGTGGGTTTTTTTAATAATTTAAGGAAAACACTACTTTTCAAAAATGAAAAATAAATTTTCTGGGCGACTTTAAGTGCAACCCTGGCAACTGCCGTAATAGCCAATCAGGTTCCGGTATTTTGGATAAAAATGTAGTTTTTCATAAACTATAAAAGCATAATTGGTTGTCTCAGCAGTTGCTAGAGTGGCCTTTAAAGTTGTTCTTGCATTTTCCACCCACTTTAAGCACCCATGAACTCATTGTTAGTTTTCTTCCGATAAAATAATACAATGTACTAAAAGAATGTCATATAGCACAATTGCGAAGGGTATGCTTTAAATAATTCATTATACATATGTAAATCGATCTATCCAACGATTTATCACCGGTAGACTAAAACTTGCACCTGATACCATCATCTCTTTATGGTTTTACGACGGTGGTTCAAAACAGAAATGAACTGTTTCCTTCATACAGAATAACAATGAAAAGTATTCACCGTTCATTTTTCGGTGTTCTCCATGCAACACTTGTTAATACAGACAGAACCCAGTATGTTGACTGCGGAGATATACATTTTTAATGAGCATAAAAATTTTCACCTACCTACATCCGTGATTTGTGTATGTCAAGACAAATAAAAACAGAATCAATCTTCATATAATATATTACTGGTTGACATGAGTAGTCCTAGGGCACTCGCACCCAATCAGCAGCGCTCGCTAGCTAGATCAAGGTGATCGGTGTCAGTGGCCTAGAACTACTCATTTCAGTTAGTAGCATATTACGTGCGGCTTCATGCTCGCAATCTTGACACCAATTGTAATGTCGAGCAAATCATATTATCTGATCTGAATATTTTAGTTTCTATGAAAAGCTATGGTGAGATTTCGCATAACGGACTGTGAATTTTCGCAAACACTTAATTTGATTCTAGAAACAAACTTGATAAGAAAACTTGAGGTAATTCCTGTTGATGACTGATGTACTTCACACAGAATCGACTTCAGCATTATTTCGTTTTAAGATATGATATCATAACTAAAATCCCAAACACAGCTTCACAGAATAAGGCAGACTAAAAGAATTTAATTGTAGAAAGTTGGTTACAAAATTGACAAAAATTTGCAGTTCACAATAGGGAAGTTGGAAAAATTAATACAAAAATAGGGGCCGCCGTAAAAAAATACTTGACAGTAAAAAAAGAAAGAAATGGAGATATTTAATACCCACATTTTGATGTAGACAAATGTGGATGAACCTGCAGTATTTATTTTTACTTAACGTCTTCAGTTATCGACTTCTTTTGTCGTACTCACCAACCCTAACCACAATGTATCCACTTCCTTAGACACTTGAGACTAACAGTGAGCGGCATAATAAACTGATGACATATCAATGAAGGTTCACTTGTCTAGCCTACTTAACACACAGCCTCTGCATCGATCACATACTGATTCTGCCACAATCATACCAGGCAACGAAGAAAACACTGACCAACTGTCTAATAGGCACCCAAAAATCACATTGACGCCACACGTCATTTGCTGAAACCTCATGGATTTCTCTCTGAATGCTACGAGGACAACGTTGACCAGTGATCAACAGTATTCACAAGTTCTCCATCTTTACCGGCCATGTTTTACCCACACAGTAGGATTAGTAGCCTTATTGAGTAGTAAAATTGGCTGTCAACAGACACAAAGGTGTCTTCCATCACAAATAGTGTGATTGTTTCGGAATAGAAATTAGTCTAGTTTTTTTTGACAAAATTCAGTTACTGATCAACTAAATAGGGTCAAGATAGCTCCTAACATATGCAGTAAAAATAGGAAGATTCAGAAAATATTGTTTCTGTGAAGCTATGAGATTACTAGTCTTAGCATCGAAACAGAAGCCACTGACTATTGAGTTCACATTATACTCCATGATGGTGATCAGAAATCAGAGACATGCAATGATCAAATACAAATGATAATTCCAACGAAAAATAAATAACAATCTCACCTCGATGCACTGAATTCGAGTGTCTTAATAGGTCACACTTCCGAGCGAATTCTTTTAGGCAATCATCACACTGATGCGGTCGAAGACCTAAATGACCACACAAAGAATAAGGCAGTAACTATAGCATGTTGAGAAATTCAGCGCAAAAAATGATCAAAGGAAAAAGCCCACTAAACTGTAAAAAACGTCCCAGTGTTCAGTACTTTACAACTTGGTTCAAATGTTGAACATAAAGATAAAATTCAGTCGTTTCTAAGGACTGAATATATTACAGCTTGGGATACGATGGTTGGTGACATTACTGCTACTAATAGACCTCCCGCCATACAGTCTAGAAACGAAATAACTAAGGAACAGACTGAAGTTCACATTTTTAAGTACCTCCACCACAACATTTAGGTGAGAAATATAAATTGCTGAAATGAAAACTATGGGAATACTTCATGTTTTCGATTAACGATGCTTTACTTATTTGTTTGAGTGAGACTGACTAACTGACTTCAGCACGTTTTACCTTACCAACATGAATGGCTATCGGACATATTTTCATCCTCATTTCGTTCCATAAAAATATTTCCAGTATAATGAGCTGTTGTTTGTACACAAAGCGCTCGACACATGACGTAACATAGTTTGCTTATTATTTGTCTGTATACTTATAGCTTATTGGTAAAGGTACCCAACTTTCATCCACTGCCTGGTAGGTTGAAAATCCATATCACTTATCAAGGTTTAGGAAACCACACACAACACGTCTGGTTCACTGTGCACACGGTGGCTTATTTACATCAGAGATCCTAATACTTTGCCTGTAGTTGGTTATTTTAGGTAGTGAAAGTAATACCTGAAATGTTGCGGCATATTAGATGGTTTCAGAAATTATATCTGGTGAAATCATAAAATTCTAGCATCAACAGCAAGCTTCGCGAGTTTTTAGAATCCTACTAAGGAAATTAAGAGACTAGAACCTTAATGAATATGAAATGTGTAGATTAGTTGACATAAAAGATCCCAAATTAACAACTTTACCACTGCCTTTTATGATGCTATTTTCACATTCCAAATCCAGATTAATTCTCAGATGCCTGAATATCCTCAGTGTTCAAATGATGATCAACTGAAGGCAGAATAAGAAGCTTATTTTAGATAGTCCGAAACACCGAAGAACAGATTGGGCATATTCATATCAGAAATAAACTGGAGTATAATATGCTATAAAAGTTTGCTGGCTGTTAAAATCAGAAAACCTAACTGATTAGTTAAGTTAATAGAGTATTAATTATACACTTTTTAAAACGCATCTCCAATGATGAATAGTAATTTCAAGAAATGAGGTTATGAGAAGTGGCTATCGTGGACATCAACGTTTTTAAGCCATTGGTCGATGAGGCAAAAATCCTAATTGTGGGGTTAGTATTAATGCGACTGGATAATTTCACACTTTGTGGAGGTAATCAAGATAAGTAATATTATCTCCGATCTAGGACATTATATGTATGAAAACTGTACATATATGATGTATCTTTGTCAAATAAAGTCATTCTTGCAGCCATAGGTCAATCTTCGTCTTCTGATACTTCCGTAACTCGTTGGACGGTCGTTATTGTATATTTAGTTCAAGTGTCACATTGAGTTCAGTATCGCTATTACATCAGCGTTTTATTACACTACATCACTTCACAGGGATTGATATATCTGCATCATTCACATCGATTTTGCAGTAAATTCTTAACTTCCTCGACCAGCGATTTCGACTATAGTATGAACACTATTTCTGTAACACGTTTAAGAGATGGGAAGATAATAGTTCATCTCCTATCACAAAAATCACACGGAAAAATAGAGCAAGACAATCATAAATAAATGAATGCTTAGTGAACAAAAAAGACGAAAAATATGATAATGCAGTGATACAAGATGAAACACCAACTAATCTCTGTCTCAGGGAAGTATAAGTTATTCTCGACATGATGTAGGATTTGAAAGTGAGGTTCAAAATGATTAACCGTAATACGACATGAAACTCACCTTTATGTAATGCATTTATATGCATTTGAAGATTTTTCTTCTCCGTAAACTGTTTTTGACATAGGTTGCAATGGAAATCTTTTTTTTCTGTCATAGAAAATAACAAATTGCAGAGATTTTTGACGCATTGAAAAAGTGGTTTGGTTAACTAGCTACTATGAATCATTTTCAAGAAAGTGAATAAGTTTTTAGTGTAAAATACATCGAGAAATTTACTGATTTTTGTCATTAGACAAGACTTTTTGAGTCAGAATTATATGCAACAGAAGTTAGAGCATCCAACTTGATAAAGAAAAACCACGCAATACTGACGAATGATGAAATGCACTCAGCCACCTTGTGCATATCCGTGCAGTAGGCAATGAACCACACCTATTGTGTGAGGGCTACGGATACTAACAGGCTGTCCGAACCTCGATAGGTGGAGCAGGGTTTGAACCCGTAACCCAATGGTTGATAATCATCCCTAAGTTAATGAACCATAGCTCCACATAAAATACAATACTGAGAAAGGAATCATCATTTTAGTTGAAACATGGTGACTAACTTATTTATATGACTCAGTCCTATGACGTAAATAAAGTACGATTAAACACGGTAGTGTAAAATACAGAGTCGAACTTTAAAGAAAACACATAATTCGCATATGTCAGTTTGAAGAGCATAACTAAGGCATGAAATAGTTTACAATGTTTTGTGTCAACTGATTGCAGATCCATCCAAAAAAGAATTCTACACTGAATTGTGAAATTTCCACCTATTGTTGAATGTTACAAGAAAATTTCCATTATACGATACAGGTGTATGAATTCCCAAGAAGTTCAAATAGAAAAAACAGAAATATAATATTAGCACTGATAGAGTAACTTCACTTGACAATTTATACGAAGTTTAATACATTTTAGATGCTCAGTTTCGGCTGAACAATGAACCTTATTGATAGATTGGTGGAGTGGAGATGGGAAGCCTACTCAGTCCAATATGTGCCGATATATTCGTGCCAAACATAGAAGTGAACGCAATGAAATCCGCTATTGATAAGAGTACAATACACACGAAATATGAAGGCGACATAATTTTGATCTGAGGGGATATGAATTACACATCACAACTGTTCAAAACACTGATTAACGGGTATCTAAACATTCCCATTCGATCAATCGCGGCCCGAATAGCTTTATTGGGACGCTTCTGACTACACTACTGAGTCTCCGAGCCGACATGAGTTCCCTTGAGGTTGCAGATACGCTCTGTTGACTAGCGCCAACAACCATTAAACCTAGGTCTCAGGGTTTCTGGTAATAGCCCCTAACCACCTAACACGAGTTAGAACGTTGCTTAACAGAGTTAAAAACCGTTGATCAGAAGATAAAACAGACGATGGGTTAGTTTTCCTTGAGACATATCAATCAGACAAATGTTATTAGAAAAATTTTATCGAGGAGTATTTAAAATCACTTGCTGAAAGAAAGAATTTAGTCATTGCTGACAAAAAAAGTTTTTATTCAGTTGGTGCATAAGGGAGATGTTTCAGAATAGATTAACAGAAGGTCAAGGTCCTCCTCTGACCAGAACTTTTCCTGTCACAAAAACAGGTCCCTCGGTGTATCACTAGCTGGACAATACGTCAGTCAAAAATGAAAGAGAACCAAACGTCATCTACAACTGTAGCTACGGATTCATACCTCCTTTCGAAGGCAAGTACAGTTAACAGAACAGAAAGATGAGCTTCTGTTCGTTTTCCTGAATATTTTTCAAAGAGCGAGATTGAATACTTTATAATCACTGACAAATTCAGACGCAAATCACTTAGTCAACTCAAGATACTGTAGATTTATCCATAGCCTTTAAAATAATAAATTATCGAAATAAAGTCCCATGCTACTCCACTTTGCGAAACCAGCAGAAATTCACGCCTAAAATATGACCCCTACGTTTAAAGAGAGACAGTGTTACCTTGATAACTGGGTTTGTCCCAGCTCATGTTTTCATATCCATCCCTTTTGTTTTTATCTGTTTTGCAAATCTTACGTAATTTAAGATCCATCCATCTGATAAATCTATTATTGTGATTATCTCATGATTTTTATTTCTTATACCATCTGTTGGAACTACAGGGTCTTCCTATCAAATTTTGATAAATAATCAGACTTCATGGCTATCAGTCACACGCCTAACATTCGTGAGTTATTTTTTGCCATCGTATCTATATTTCATACTGTAGCTTGGATTAATTCTGTAACTGCCTTAGGCCCTTTAAGGCTGAGGAGCTGTGAAATAACTAAATGAGTTAAGGTATTTTAAAGAAATTGAATATTTTCATTAGTTATGTGCGTCAGCCTGTACTCAACTCAGGGTCATTTGAAACTAAGTTACTCATTGAAATAACTTCAACTAAACTAACTAGAATGAAACCCAAAGAATTGGTTATGTCAGTGTAAAACCAATTAAGTCAATTTACGAAGGTTATCCGAATTAAATAACAGCAACACTTCCAGGCGACATGCTACATTTACCTACCAGTGGTGAATAAAGCTGTTAAAATAATACATTTACATTCAGTATGTTGAACTTACCTGCATGAACTGATTTCATATGTCTGCGCATAACGGATCGTTTAGAGAAAGCCTTCTGACAAATGGTGCATGTCACATCACGAATATCTATCAGAAGTGAAACAAAAAGTGATCAGACTGATGGTACATGAAGATAATTGAGTGAAAAATTTTAGTACCTTGTGCAACAAATAAATAACATACAAATAAACATAGCAAAGGTTTGTGTTCTCAGTTATGAGCCGCACTCATTATGTGAGGGCCTATGATAGCCGGCCAGTTGTCTAGGTCAAAGTGAATGGAATATGGATCAAGCTCAAAACTCAGGGCTTAAAAGTCAAAGCTTGCACCAATAAGCAACATCTTCAAAATTGAAAGGTGAAAATGAACTATTAGGTTTACCGCTTAACTTAGGAAAAGAATAGCGAATCAAGTAGTAGAATACTAACCACAGATTACTGTGCATGTTTACTCAAGTTGAATGCAGTAACTGGTTCCGATTATAATTCATAACACTGTAAAAGACAGGCGGAGGCAGATGATCACTAAACTTTAGATCCAGCCATCTGAAAAGAATAAAATGTAATCAAAACGAAAAATCTACCACAGTCACCGTTTTATTTATTACCATGTTTGTCGTAATGCATAATTAGTAGATATCTAAATTGTTAAGCGACTTTGCATTATCTCATATGTAGATGATTTATTGATTAACTGTGTTTCATTTCGAGATTGTGCACGATGTAGGCCGAATAACAAAAATGAGGATTCATTTGTCTACGATTTAAAGTCAAATTACGAAAAACTTTTTTGTGGAGTAAACTGGAACTAGTGAGACTATTTTGGGTAAGAACGATAGATTGAGAATGATTCTTTTTACACACCTTTACAAGAAAGTGTGGTTGCATATCCAGTCAGTGGAAAATTATTGCAATAAAATGAAGGGGGATTTTACGTTCATCAATGAACTTTAAGATCGATTACTGTAGTGAACATAAAATACAGTTTTCTTTGAGCTGTTGAATGCGAAATCGATGGATAATACTACTTTGAGAGAGTAGAGATCTGTGTCGGCACGTGTGTCACTGTTTAAATACCTAGAAAGAAAGTAAACAAACTAATGTAATCTAAAATTACATTTTACCAAAGTGCTTTAGTCCTATATTTACATTTATGGAGTCGAATGAAATTTAAGTATGCTACTGATTAACTGAACGACAAAATCAAAGTAGAACCTCGCACACAGGCGCATCGGTTCAACTTGCCACACTTCACAGTAGTACACAACGAACAGGTGGATACAAAAAGACTGACATCAAAGTAGACAAAGTTGAGTGAGAGGATAAACAATCTGGAAATGAGGGTTAGCGCAAATATTCATGCTTTAGAAGACGTCAAAGAGTGAGTACATCTGCGAAATTATGACCAACTTCAAGCCATGTCACCAACAGTCAGTCTTCAACCATTGATTCATTTCGTCTCAAGGACCCCAACTATGCAGTCTATATCTCCCAACACAACTCAGACCAACAGTAAGAAACTTCATTGACTAGCGCCAGGTCTTGGTGTAGCCATCTTGAACCCTTTTCCAACCTAATCCAGCTTCTCCCAGCATGATACGTCAAAGTAAACGGTGGCTCGGCATGTATAGTACATGTCCAGGCTATCTCAGTCGACTTGCCTATCTTGCCTAGTACCCTACCCTACACTTGATTTCAACATTGCTTACACGATGATTCCACCAAATACGAGCAATGCTACGAGGACACCTGTGATCCAAACTCAGTAATCCCTTCATATTTTTTAAACGGCCATGAATGAATGAATCAGAATGAGAACTGGAGTGCAATATACTCGTCCTTTGATAGGCAGTCGGATATCTCGTCAGTCGGCTCCACAGGTGACGCAAGTTGGCAGATGCCAAACGGACCTTCTGTATCCGAGCTGAGATTTTTAAAACTGTAATTTAGAAATGAGGGTTTTTATAATTTAAACATGTACTCACTGTAAATCCGTAATCAGTTTTAATCTACGGTATCGCCATTTACAAGTACACACTAAAATACCACACTAAAGCCCGAATGCATTTGTCTCACCGTAAAATTGAAACAAATGAACTAATTTACACGTCAATGTTAACAAAAGTACCAAAGCAATAATACTAATGCACATAAAACTGTGATATATATGAAATTCATCAAGTAAACCACAATTAATTGATATATTTGTTCTGTACATTGATTGGTCACTGGAGAATATAAACAATTTCATGTTGTATGTTTTTAAGTGCTGAACCTAGGTTTAAGGCTTCCTGACGATTGCGTCCATCTAACTACTATATTTTTCCTGCATAGATCACTAGTTGTTGGTATTCAAAGTGACTATTTCCCGAATACATCTCTCCAACAAGGAACACCTACTATAAGGGGAACATTACATTGCACATCTACATATACACAAGAGAAGACACCATCCACCAGTAAAACAAAGAAAATGAAACTATTAACATAAACCACCAGAGTTAGTAAACACTTAAACGACTTTAAGAAACTAAGGATCATCCAGCTATCGCTCTGAACAGAACACATTTTCTATATTAAACCCACTTTTTATCAGTTTACTGAACGCTTACTGCCACACATTTACAAACATCTTTAGAATAAGTCTTCAGGGGTGTTAGAATAAATCTGACAAGTATATTTTTATGAGATTCTCATGCGGTGAAACAGATAGATATACATCCTGGAATCTTGACTTCAAAGTAAACCGGTTAGAGTTTGCAAACTTTGCAAGAGATTGTATATTCACATTAGCAATATTTTCCTAACATTCAACCTAGTTTCATTCGAATGATAAGAGTTTTGGAGGCGCTAAATCTGAGCCACCTATTTTTACCCATTCACATATCTTCAGTTTATCCACAGAAATCAATAAAAAGGGGGAACTAACAGTTAGTTTAAAAACTGAATCTATAAAAATGTTTTCACAGTAGTTTTCCCATTTTCAAATATAAGAGTAAAACATGATGGATCTTAAAAATGAAAAAGCAGGAAGGAAGGACCAGGTCAAACGGTAAACACCTTGTTCTTAATAATCCAATCCTAACCAAATGATTGCACAGCTGTGATAAGCAATACTTATTATGTTTGTAATCATTGACAAATGCATACTGTTAAGACTCAATGTCTTTTTTTAAATCAGTAGGAAAATACATGATTCTGTCAGATCCACTCAAAAGGCAACATTCTCTACGAGTTCAGCGTTTGTCATAGTGAATATTTAGCAACGAATGAAAAATACAAATCAACTTAGTTTTTGACACCACAAAATTACAACAATAGTACAATTGAAAGAAAATCAAATAATATACGACCGCTACAATTACTTGAGGCTATGTAAGGTAACCACTCCTCATTGGCTAGCTAATATAGTGAATACATCAATAATGATGAAAATCTGTACGGGAAGTGCCGTCGACCTACCACTTGCCGATTATGCAATAAACTACACTAGAAAGATAAAGTATTTTAATACTATATGAGCTCAAAGTCTTAAACATTTGGTTATATGGACACTTATAGACTGGTTGTCTAACAGTTACTGTTTGAGTAATGAGGTACTGTTAGAAGGGGAGAATCAATCAAGAAATACGGTTTTAAACTTGGTAAGGTAATTCAGTACATGCTTAAGAAGTATTGATCACACTTGCTGAAAATACAGCAAATGAAATTTACTCATTGCAAATGAGAAGTTGGTGAAACACTTAGTATCAAGACGACACATTTTTGTTTACTATGAAAAGATTCTGAAATCTTAGTAGGAGGAAATAAGAAAAGCCTAGAAAACAGATAAGTTATTACAAGAATGAGAACAGAGATATCACCTAAATGCGAGAAAATAATCAACTCACTTTCATGAACACTTTTCACATGAGCTTTCAGAAGGAAACCTTTAGTATAAGTTTTGCCGCAAAAGTTACACTGAAAACGACGTAAACCTGAAATGTACGGTATATATACAATAAGAAGTTTATTTTAGAATAGATTTGCTTCAGGTGAATTGATTTATGAAGAATACTAAGTTTGATGATTTCATGAAAATGGAAGGAGTTAACGAGTAAACTACCGTATTTCACTAATTAAGTTTTGACTTCACAAAAGAAAGATGCTTCCTTCCTATTCGATATAGCCTATGGTTTTTGTTAAATAATCTAACTGTATTTCAACAACTATGTGCACTAGACAATGAGCCACACTTATTAAATTAGGACCAATGATACTCTATGGCTGTTCAAACCTTGGTGGGAAGTGCAAGATTCCAACCCGTTACCCACCGGTTAAGAGCTATCTAGACCAACAGATCAAAACTACACTAATATGGACAAGTAGCTTGTCGGCTAACGCACTCCATTTTCTGTTGGTGGGTCCCAGATTCAATATCACTTACATCGATCTGCACCAACACGTAGTATCAGAAGTCCTGACACAAGTGTGGTTCATAATGTAAAGTGGATAAAGTACACTTTTTTGAAATGCCAACTTATGGTTGTAAGTCTATAGTCTCAGTCAAGAAAGTTTTATTTACCGTCTGTACGTAGCAGATGGTTCATAACACAAATTTAAAAGGGCATGAGGGAATATTCAGTGTCTATCAATGAACCGCTGGGTATGACGGCTCTTGTGGTGAAGTGGAAAAATCTTGATCCAAAACAATTGAAACACATGGACCTCAGAACCGAGAACAACGAGTGGAGTATGAGACTACTACGGTTAATACCGAACGTAGGAATACAGCTCTTGACCTTCATCCACTGTCCTAGGGAACAAACTAAATTAAAGGTTTGACCAGTTCTTCAAGACAATCATCGGCTTCTGTCTTAGCATTTAGATAGTATTCCAACCCTTATAAAGACTACTATATAGCAAAGTAATTATCATTACCTTAGAATTCAATAATTTTAGTCCCACTTCTGTGGAAAAAGGTGCAATTCTCTTAGTTCTGGAGACAAAAATAAAGCACTGTGTTTCACATCAGTTGCTTGGAATTCTCATCTACTAGTACCATTACACAGAAATAGCTCTACGACAGAATGGTAGCGTCAGTCTTATAACATGTCATTAATTTCAATGTCCTGAAGATAAAATGCAGTCTGTACACACTAGACTGTAAATCAATTGGATTAAATTCATATCAAATAAGTCTACGGTATTCAGTACAAAATTTCACCGTTTCAAAATAATCCTAAAGTGAATCGTACCAGATGGAAACCATATCTTATGCTGCAACCTAGTTAACAGAGACCAGATATGACTTAAAATTGGTGTAGTGAAATCAACTGACAATTAGTGGAACTAAAGTACATATATGCAGGCATCTATAGAAGACGAAATTAATCTTAACTAACTCAAAAATAAATACCAAGATTAGTGCTATGATAACAATGGTCTAAAAAAGGTAGGTTAAACTGAGATTCACATTGAGAGTAAAAACTCCAGGTAGAATAAAATGTATATACAATGTTAGTAGAGTGTTAAGTGTCACTAGCAAGAAAGACAGCGAAAGAAAGAGTACTATACACACTGACTTTAGTATACTGAGCCTGACTCTCCGAACACAACAGCTTTTGTTACTACTGTAGGACTGGGATACAAGGCTGTTAATTAGAAATGATAGGTATACTAATAATGGCTATATTATTATTATTAGTCCCTTGGGTTCCTAGTGGAACATAGGGCTTCAGTAGCACGCCTCCAGTGACCTCTGTTCTCTGAGATCTTTTGAACCTGGTTCCACGACAGCCCAGAAGCTCTCATTTCCTCCTCGCACGACCTCCTCCATGTCACCCTCGGACGTCCAACTCGTCGCTTCCCATGGGGATTCCACTCGAGGGCCTGACGCGTGATGTCCTCAGTCGGCCTTCTCAGTGCATGCCCAATCCATCTCCACTTCTTCCTGCATATTTGTTGCGTGATAGGTTCTTGGTTGGTTCGTTCCCAGAGTTCCTTGTTGCTTATTTTTTCTGGCCATCTGATCTTCAGCAGCGAGCGTAAGCAGTTGTTGATGAATGTCTGTAGTTTATTGGAAATACCTTTCGTGACGCGCCAAGTCTCTGAGCCATACAAGAGCACTGACTTGACGTTGGTGTTGAAAATCCGTATCTTGTTCCGCATGCTGAGTGCAGAAGATCTCCACACTGGTTTCAGGCTAATGAATGCCTGTCTTGCTTTTCCGATTCTGACTTTGACGTCCTCGTCCGTCCCGCCTGTAGTTGAAACAGTGCTTCCTAGATAAGTGAAGGAGGTTACTTCCTTCAAGTTTCTCCCGTTGACGGTGATTGGAGTTTGTTGTTGTTGTTGTTGATGTGGTGGTGGTGCGGTATCTTCATCACTTCTGTCTTCTCTATATTCACCTGAAGTCCCGTCTTAGCTGCCTCCTCTGTCAACTTGTTAGTTTTTGCCTGCAGATCTTCAAGTTTATGTGACATTAGGCATAAGTCATCGGCGAAATCCAAGTCTTCTAGGTTCTTTTCCGTCGTCCAGTGTATCCCCCTCTTCTCGCTGCCTACTGTTTGCTGCATGATCCAGTCCACCACAATCAAGAATATCATGGGGGATAGTAGGCAACCTTGTTTCACTCCTGTCTTCACTTCAAAGGCATCACTGAGCTTCCCATTGTGGATTACTTGGCATGTGGCATCTTCATATAGTTGTTGAATGAGGCGGATAAAGGTTTGCGGTACTCCGTAGTATTGAAGCAGTTTCCAAATTACTTCTCGGTCGACGCTGTCAAAGGCCTTCTCAAAGTCGATGAAGTTGAGGTATAGAGCTGATTGCCATTCTACGCTCTGTTCTATGATGATACGAAGCGTTGCAATTTGGTCAGCACATGATTTGTACTTCCTGAAGCCTGCCTGTTCCGGTCGCAGTTTTGAATCCAGTGCGTCTTTAAGCCTCTCCAGGATGATGCGGCTTAATATTTTACTTGGGGTGGATAGGAGAGTGATTCCTCGCCAGTTCTTGCAAGCACTGAGGTCTCCCTTCTTCGGCAGTTTGACAAGGTAACCCTTCTTCCAATCGTCAGGTACCTTCTCTTCCCTCCACACCTTCTGCAATAGTGGTGTGAGCATGTCCGCTGTTGTCTCTGCATCTGTTCTCAGTGCTTCTGGCGGTATTCCATCTGGTCCTGCTGCTTTCCCGCATTTCAGTAGCTTTATGGCGTTCAGGACTTCCATTTTCGTTGGGGGATTAATGTTCACTTGTAATTCAGCGGCTGCAGGTGGTATTTCTGGACGAAGTGCAGGTGGTGGTCGATTCAAGAGCTTCTTGAAGTGGTCGGCCCATCGTTTCCTCTGTTTCTCTTCTTTTGTAATTAAATTTCCTTCTTCATCTTTTATTGGTTTCATCTGTGTTGGTCTCTTCCCTGATAGCAACCTGGTTATTTGATACAATGTCGTCAGGTCTCTCTTACCTGCAGCCTGTTCTGCTTCACTTGCCAGTGTTTCGTAGAAGTGTCGTTTGTCTTTGCGTGCACTCTTCTTCACTTCTTTGTCCAGTGTTTTATACATTGTGCTCAGTTCCTCTTGTCGTTGAGCATCCTTGCACTGGTTTATCTTCTGCTTCACCATCCTCCTCTCCTCTATCAGCTTCCAGGTATCCGTCGAGATCCATTCCTTGTCTTCTTTCTTCTTCCTTCCTAATACTGTTGTGCAGGTTTCTTTCCACATAGCTTTCAAAGACTTCCAGTGTTCTTCTACACAGGTTTCTTCAGGGATGTTCCTCGATGTCTCCCATTTTGTCTTGATGGCTGCCTTGAAGATCTCCTTTGTAGTTTCATCCTTCAGTTTCCGAGTGTTGTACTTGAATTGAGGTCTATCACCAGCTTCCTTGAAGGCTTTTAACTTGATTTCGAAGGTTCCTTGCACTAGATAGTGAGTGGTCTGAACCTACATCTGCTCCTCTTCTTGACCTTGTGTTAAGTAGACTGCGTCTCCATTTTCTTGAGATTGAGATAAAGTCGATTTGATTTTTAGTGTGTCCATCTGGTGAAATCCATGTCGCTTTGTGGATATCTTTGTGCCTGAACACACTGCCTCCAATCACCAAATCGTTGAATGCGCAGAATTCTGCAAACAATTCTCCATTCTCATTCATTTCACCTAGTGCCTCTCGACCCATGGTTAGTTCTCTTCCCGTGTTGTCCCCTCCCAGTTTGGCATTCATGTCGCCCATTAGAATTTTGATATCGCCAACTGACGTCTTGTCCAGTGTTGATTGAAGTTGTCTGTAGAATTCCTCCTTTTTCTCTTGCTCTGCATTATTTGTAGGTGCATAACATTGTATGATTGTGACCTTTCTTCCTTTTGAGTTGAATCTTGCTGTCATGATCCTGGAGGAGATTGGTTCCCACTGCATGAGAGCCTTCGATGCTCTTGAGGACATCATGATAGCCACTCCCTCAGTGTGCTCGTGGTTGGCGTCTGGGTGACCGGAGTAGATTATTGATTCTCCAGTTGACAGTTTGGAGAGTCCACTCCCATTCCATCTGCTTTCGCAAATCCCAAGCACTTCGATGTTATACCTTCTCATCTCCCTTGCAATCTGGGCTGCCTTACTGGGTTCAAACATCGTGCGGACATTCCATGTCCCCACGTTTACTTTCGCTTTCATCGAGAGAAGACACATCGGCCAATTGGCTTCCCGAAGGCTTTCACCAACTGGCGTCATTTCGCCTCTCCGATTCCAGCGGGGAATAAGTTTGTTTTCATTTTTTATATTTTGTTTGTGCTTTGAAGTTTCTTTAGCGGTTAGATAATGGCTACAACACTGTAATATGAAAGTAATTTCCTTCCCAACCCAAAGTATCAATCTAAAACGAATCTTACTAGACGATCACTACTTTGAGTAACAGGGAGAGTGATGTACTGCATATCTTATTTGAAGGTAGTCATGATAAGTCACTTAGTTTTTTAGTTGCTTCACATAAGATGCAGATTATATCCTAAACTGAAAATCGGTCGATCAAAATCCACTTAGAAACCCTATGCACATTTGTCCAGTAAGCAATTAGCCACACTTATTGTGTTAGGGATATTGATGACACTACCTGCTTGCTCAAAACCTCGGTAAGTAGAGAGGGGCTCGGACCCATGACCTACTGGTTTAAAGTAAGCTCCCTCAACCAATGAGTCACCAAAGTTAATTAAATCATTGTCATAAATGTGTCCTTTACGAATAGAAAGTTACCTGCCAAATGTCATGTGGAGGTTAGTAAAATTAGCTAGTTATCAAGACCAAAGAAGCAAGCAGCATGGGTGTAAACCCATGAACCACCATTTGAGATTCGGCTGTGGTATTTATCCACGTTTATTTTGTTTAAAAACAGAAATCTGGTACTAAGAAATGCAAAGAACTATATCACCTGTTGACTGTCTGAACTATGGGCCACAATCCCACTATCATCTGTTATTAGCATTGTAAAAGGTGTGCTCAAAAAAGTATACTCAAAAGATTTTTGCATAAAGAAACGATGATGAAAATAAAATAATGTATGAACAGTAATCATACATATATTAAAAGCAATGGATAAAATATATACGATATGTAATAAATTTCCGAAAAGTGAAAACATTCTAGTCAAGACATTGATGAAAACAATCTCAACAACAATAATCATAAATTTGTCTATTCAATTGAATTCCAAGGAGAAACAATCAATAAAATCAATAGTGCAAGTTATTCATAGACAGATAGGGTGTGAGAGAGATAGAAATGAATTGAAACGTAAAATAATTGGATAATTTGAGATAGAAAAGAAGAGTGTGAGATATTTATAAGGAAGAGATAATACAGATGACTACAATACCAACACTAAAAAGATCGATTTCTAAGTTATTTTGGTTGATTTATTAGAAGTGCCATTCGGAAATTTCGAGAAGAAATAGATGAAGACAATTGGTGAGAACTCTTCACAAAACACATTGTAAGCAGTATGATTTGATGGGAGGAAAAGACTAAAAGTTAATATTAATTCCGAAATACTTTCAAATAGCTAATTAAATGGAAACCAGGAAGGAGTGTAATCTAAGATGTTATACCCTAGCTACGGAGAATATCAGTCATCGACTAGATTTTGTGTAGATAAATTTTACTACATACTACTACCATATACCTTGCTTGTGAATGGCAAGGCTGAAAAGAGCATAATCTAAAGATGTTCGAAAAGCACCTGTATAACCGAGAAATTCACAAATTAGATTACATGTGTTACAAATTGTTTCAATTCTTATCAGTTAGGCAAATTAAGAATTATGCAGGAGAACCAAAATGACTCATTTCCCGTAAAATGATTTGGTTAACCAGCCAAAAGGTTTTTTTTTTAGATGATAAGAATGATTTCCCAGAAGTTACAAAAAGTATATTCGACTTCACAAACTGATTAGTTAGGAGGTTGTCTATTATGGAAAGTTAGATAATCCCTTACTTAAATAATACCTAACTGAATACAGCTTTCGGGTGCAAAAACAAGACACCAAGTTTACAGTTTTCAACTGACAACCAAAGGTTGAAATTTTAAGATTTAGAGAGCTGGTATTCCACAAAGTTATTAAGAACAAGATTATAGAGTAAACGTGACAAGTAGACATTTTCGTTTAAATAACAGCAGTTAAGCAAAATCTAGACGCCATAGAAATACTTTAACCAACATTAAAATCATATCAAAGAGGACCGACTATCTTCTCAATAAATGTTAGCAAATAACTGAGCACAAGTTCGCAGTTTGCACTGAATACAGCTTCATACACTAATTGGTGTTTAGAAAACCTTCCACACTGAATATGTTTATTTCATACAGAACCATGATACAGTATTTCTTACTGGATAATGTTCGGAGCACTTATCCAGACCGAAAAATAACGAACCCCACGTGGATATGTCACCTCGATAAAACCAAGCAACTGGTATGCAGAAGAATGGGGTTGAATACGGAACCCCTGGTCATCAGATAAACATAAAAAAGCAGCACGAATGACCAAAATCGCAATTCGGATATTTCAAAACCAGTAGTGCCGTTGGAACAGAGGATTGGAAAGTAATAAAGCTACATTTTATATACACAAAAGAAAGACAAAATTGAATAGTCCTATCTAACACCTCCATCGGTTTGCAACTACGTACACAGATAACTGTAAGCCCTCACTGCATGCAGTGTTGAATTATAGAGTTCTCAAAACGTCAACAAACTTCTCACCCACAACCCCCTCAAACACACAACTCAAGAGTACAACTCTGTTCAACAACACAACTCAATGGCAGTCCTAACGTCGAGAAATACAACGATTGTTTGCCTGAAATTCGCTTGACAGTGTTTGAGCATCAGGTGGGGGTGGGGAGTGGGGGTGAACATATGATCGTTATGTCCACGAATTGAAAGAACCTCTGTCTGCTCATCGCACATCAGTCCTATACACGCTTCACACAGTCTACGAAGCACGGCAGCACCCAACACTTTAGACGCTACAAGTAACAAATCTATACTTTGATGATTACCACAAGCATTACATAAACCCCTTTCCACAGATGCATACAGTAATGGCCTCATTCCAGAGGCACGCAGCACTTAGCACACCGCAACACCTTCACAAACAATGTAGTCAGTTCCCTGAATACAGTCTCAACTCCATGTTAGAAAACGGCGCGGTGTAGGTTGCTTGAGTCCGATACCGTATGGCACTCACTTTACAACTTCGAGTTCCTACACAACCTCCCATTCACTAGGTAAATCGGCATTAAGTGACTGCGAAGCACACAACATTCAGATCGATGATACTGGAAGTCCTAACCTAAACGTAACTGGCGTCTAAAAACGTCGTGAATCATCGAACCATGTACTTCACAGAGTGTCTCACTGATACCATGCGTCTCCTTGATGTCGCTGGCTAGGATGAGTTGGAACAGTCCCCCATCATTGTCAGACGCAACTGCTGTTTCCATATCACCTATCCTGACCACCAGATCACACAGTTCTTTAGCGAACGCTGCTCGATCTGTCGTGTATGATATTCACATACACATACCACTTTACTCGCTCCCTGTCGGAACTCTTTGACGATTATCAATAATTTGCAAGCATTTCACGTAAAGTCAGTGTTTGATAACAAAACAATTAACACCACACGCTGCTTTACTTTCACGACATTTTATAAGCGTAGTCGATCCCCGTGTATACTTTCTCAACGTCCAACAGCTACCACCGAATCTAGGAGGGTTTGACATTTAGCTGCAACCAGTTTCCCTACGTCGACCCGTTTCAGGACGAAACATATGATGACTACCGAAATGCAAGATAAATTTAGCACACACTAATGTGTGATCAGAGTTCAGGCAGCAGAAGGAGCGGCAGTCCTGAGTACACCCACACTATTGGTGGCTCGACTGACAGATGCCAGTTTGATGTGACGATCGGGCTAGTAAATCTCAACTACCCAAAAAGCTAAACTGGTTGCGACCCTTTCTCTCCCGAGGACTTACCATGCTAGGAAGATTTATTGGATAGTTGCAAAACGAAAAGCAATTACTGCAAATTGCTACACCATGATGGGAGTCCGCCGGCTAAGTAGTTGTACTGGCTGGATTGGGTGTGACAGCAGTAAACTGCTCCCCTTGGATGACCAGCAGTACAATGTTCACGGTGCCTTCCATATGAAAAGGTGGTGGTTAGAAAAGGTTGGCCCGCTCCTCCCTGCTCTACGGTCATCTCATGTCGAAGATATGGGTTTTCTCTATCCGGTGTAAGAACAATCAAATCTCATACCAACAAACCTTAGAAGGCTGTGTGAAAGGCCTCAAGCAGATGTCCCATGGGCGCTACCGTTACATAAATCTTTTCCTCTTTCAGGTACCTTGAGAAGAAATAGCTTCCCGCGGCGTAGACAGTCGCTTCCAGTAGTAAAAAAGACCCAAACAAACATAACCTATCCTACTCAAATCTGCCCCGTCCTTTGCCTTCATCTCCTGATAACAATATTAAGCCTCTTACAACTTCCACAGACTCTTTCTTACTCTGCGACCATTTCAGGCGATCAAGGCCATCGAAACCTCATTCTTAGTCTCCCAAGACTCCACCATCCATTTCATATTGGGACCTTCAAATTCCGGACTCCATGCTAAATCGGACAGTAGGCATTACTCGCCACAACTCTGGAATCTCAAGACATGGATATTTGACGCATCTTTGAGACACGTATGAAGGACTCGCATGTGATCATTAAATTTATCTCACCTGGCCATAGTAGGGAATCTTCGAAATTCACCTTAAGAGTATCTGGAGACCCAGTGGCTAGCTGTCGTGGACTCGCTAGTGTGTAGGAAACAGAACAAAAAGCGTGCTAGTAAGACAGAAAATCTGAGACAATCAGTCAAAAATATTGAGGACACCACATTCCTCGATAATTACCTACTCCAGTTTCCTTTCCTAGTGGTGAAATGATAAGAAAGTGTTAGGAAAACACAAACAGCAGTGGTAACACATAATCAACCAATAATATCACCAATAATAAAGGCAATACAGCGAAGAAACAACTCAAAACCTCTACGGTGTTACCATACAAAGGAGACACCTGAGAAGCATAACGCGGAATTCTCAATAAGGTTGGGATTAGAGTGACATTTAGACCTAGGAACTCACTGGCCAATAAGATCTGTAGATGAAAAGATTTCACTGACTCAATTAGGCGAAATAATTTAGTTCACCAAAGCCCTTACAATGAATGGTTGAGAGGTCAAATGCATAGGTCAGTGTAGTTAGCCGGGGTGATTAAGTTTTTCGATCCAAAAAGCTTGTCTAGATCAAGGATGATAGACTTCAGTGAGATAATAAATCATCTGGAGGCAAGCTCGGTTGTAGCTATGCTCCCAATAATTAATACACGATAGAATGAGTTGACTGAGTTCGAAAGAGAGAGATCAATAATCGAGTCTTTGTTTATTGAATCCATAACAAATGTATGCGACGGCAAATACTTAGTTTCTGTTCGAGGTACATGGAGAATTCTAATTCCCATATCACGAAAAAGGAGAGAGTGTGTATCGAAACTATACAAGCCATTTCTCAAATCAGTGGAGTTACCTTGATATGACTATGTGTAATGAACCATGCCCGAAACATTATCCAGAGAGCAATGCTGTTTCACTATGGTGAATCTGATAAACTAAATAAAATGGAAAATCATTTGCTACTTTCAAACTTTCGTTAGGAAAAAAGATAAGCACAACAACAATAATATGCTTATTATTAGCAGATCGGCATCTCATGAAACGAACACTCAACTTTGGTAAAAGCTGGTTGGTCTACATAAAAGCTACTAAAAACAGTGCTGATACACTAAGTGGGATAAAATATCAATTTAATAGAACTTGGTGGTGATTCCAACAGCTCTGTTTAGCTATACACATGTTACAGGAAGGAGAGTACTAATACTGATAACAGACAATAACCTGTGCGGAAGTAAGGTACTAGTTAGGTGAACACAGTCTTTTAAAAACTGAAAAATACAATGAGTAGAGATGTACTATCGCAATACTGCCGAAAAATACGTAACGGAGTGCAAACTTTGGCAATAATGAGTAGTAAATTATGAATATAAGCTCAAAATGTAAAAAGCATACGAACTAAATTTAAATATTAGTGTTTACCGCCAACATTGACAATAAATAATACAGGAAAAACTTTATCATTCTTTAGAAAAATTTCACCAATTATATTGCTGTGAGATATTAATAGTTTTAGTGAAAGTAACTAGTTACGTAACATAAGGTGGATGGTCTTTAGATGATCACACTAAACACGTGAACGCATTTCAAGTTACGCAGGATGAGCAGCCAGGATGAATGTAATTAACCATGCACTTGGTCTAAATACATGAAAAACACATGAGTTGAGTTACTGCGCTACGATATACGCCAGTAAGCGCTGTTAATGCAGTATGTAACTAAGAGTGAAATACCTAGTCTCAGAAAGCTATTAGAAATACTAAGTGATAGTTTCACATACATATTTTCCTTTATCAATATTGTTTGTCTTTGATCTTTTAAGTGACTATCGTTTTTCATTCCATTGCGTAAAATTTGCCGACGTTACACTACAGGTGAGAAAGTTTGAGATTCTATGTACCTTGAAGTGTCACACCAGCTGCTTGTAAATAAATATCACAACGTAATTTACCGTGATTAATAAATATGAGAATAACTGAGACGTAATGTATAAGAAATATAAGATAAGCACCCCTAATCGTCTACACACATCTCAGTGAATTATTCCCGAACTATGAACAAATTTTACGTGAACGATGTTTGCGTCACAAACTAACATTAGTTGCCAAACGAGTGAGCACCAATCGATATCAGAGAGTCTTGTGTTTGATCATGTGTAGGATTCGAATTGCAAACTAAATAAAAACAACTGATCAAAGCGACTTGGCTTTAAATGTCTTTTCTCATGATTTAAGTTTATGATGTAGAAAATGCCATCAAACTGTTAAAATGTGCATTATTTGTCATTTAAATATTCACACAAACCACTTAGTTAAGCAATCTCTACATATCAGATACCCCAAGAATAATCTCATTCAGTGAGACTGAACATTCAAAACTTAATGAAAAATAACTACTCACCTCGATGAGCGACATCCAAATGAAGTTGAAGGTTGGATTCCGAAAAGCAGTTCTTGTGACAATAATTACATTCAAAATGACCACCAGAAATAGATTCCGATCCCTAAAACAGACACAAGTTAGATATGAAGATTAGTACATAGTAAAATATTGGCCATAAATTCGAAATACATGACTCCTTGTACCGTAGTGCTAGTTCATTGTAGTAATGAATATGGATATATTGCCAAATTAACAACTTCCCTCACATGCCTAAAGTGAACTCTGATATCCAAAACAAAAATAGACCAATTTATATTCAAAGACTGTTATTTTTTGGGTCCGTATATGCTTCTATTAGTTTCTCAGATGAATTGCTACCAGTTCTGCTATCATCCTCTAGAAAATCTCAGTAACTGGTTACTTAAGCAAGCAGGCCTTATGTTGTACACAAATCTGATTACGGACTTTCTTCTGAAGTTCAGGTTACAGAAATAGAAATGCAAAGGTGGAAAATCTAAACAAACGATCTGTAGGTCGATTGGATACTCATATAAATTGGATGTTAGAATTCATGATTGCTTTGTCATTCGAATCTATTGTGAAAGAAATGAACGATTTCTTCTCAAATCATCTAGAAAATTTTATACTTAGTCTTCATCACTTAGTGAGATGGTATTCTACATAGTCAATATCAACCAGAGGCCCTCAGTGTTACTTAACAATTTCTGAGAAGTCTAATATAAACAGTGCGTCTACGGTACGGACGGTGATAACAGACAACTTTAGCGGACCACTAGTTGACGTCATCTCAGTTGATACTGATATACAAACCATGACGTAGTTGAGAAAGTTCCAGTAAACAAACCTTTGATAGTGTAGTAATGTTGTCTGGTATTTCCATTAGAGTTAGTTACTTCCACATAATAAATCACACCTCAATGACTTAAGATACCATCCATCATGCGACAATCAAAGTTGTTACGAATAGTGAAGATTCATCAAAATACTTCGAAAAGTGTACAAAATTTTCTAGGTTCGAATGACAGGGATGCGTAGCATGTTCGAAAAATCAAATATGATAAAATACAGCACTGAAATACAAATTACTTGAGAATTATTGCTAAATATCATGTATGAGTACTTAGGATTTCGTGAAAACTAGTACCATACCAGTCATTTAACTCGGTTTCGTTTTGCAGCAATTTTCTTCCTGTTGGTTTTGACGGTGGTATGTCATAATGACGCTTTGGCTTGTAGTAGAATTTAAATGATGACATAACAACAAAAGAGATGCAATCTGATCTACGTAGGTAGGCGATAGAACATACTGATGAATTATCAAGTCTGTTTCTATTAACAATACCCGATTTAGCTTTAACTGACGAGCACCAACTATCATATTGGTGTAATAAGAGGTACATCTCTCGATCGTGTAGGAGAAGGTATGTAAAATGCGGAAACAATACGAAGGAGACAAAAAAACAATGTACAGCGGATCAGTGGCAAACGGTCAATAAACTACACAGACATGAATTCACCATATTGAATATAATTATCCATTACTATCGCAATAAGATGGAGAAATGAAAACATTTCATATATGATTATAATAAGCTGAATTCCAGTCTTTTTCTAATAACGTCAATGTCATATACTGCAATCTCTTTGTACCTAATGCTGGTATGATAAGTGACAAGTTTCAGTCAAACTTCACATACCTTCAGTTCATTAGGTACTTCCGATGTAATTGGATTTTCCTGACTGATAACAACGGAACAAACTTGTTGGACGTATGAGTCTGTTCCTTGATTTTCGTGAGCATTAGAGATGTCCAAGTTCATGAGGACGTCACCACCTAATTTAAATAAAACAATATAAGCAGTAGTACAATATTTCGATGATAAAATAAATAGTAAAACAATGTACGGTAAATACAATTCATCTTCTGATACAAGTTGTTTTTAGAATACTTCACACAGATTCATAACTATCTGAATCCCAACCGAACCACCCAGAAACGCACTCTCTTCATGAATGCAAAATCTAACCAGCTGCCGCCAACGAAAAAAGCGGGCAGAAAAGTCGTGGCTTTCAGAAAGATGAAGACTTATCTGACTAACCATTCTCCACATATACGGACACAAAGAAATAACATTAAAACGTGATAAACATGCACAAGAGTGTGAATCATAGGTTGCCAAAGAGAACTTGAAAACAGTGATTATTTTTACTGAAAGTACAAACGTGATACAGCATGGACATCAAGAAGTGCAGCATAAACAATGGCTGAGATGGCAAACCAGCGTATATTTGGAAATTCGTCCTTCGATAGTGCATTTTCTCAAACAAAATCTTACAGAATAACAATCTCAAAAACTTCACTGTTTAGTTCATGTATGATTAACTGCTGTATTAACCGAATATGCCATGTGTTGAAAGTTTTTGATAATGAAAAATCATATAAATCAGTTTAGATACCAAACTAACAGTTTTAAATACTAAAGCCTTGAAAAAAAAGTTCAAATTTTTTAAAACCAGTGCAGAGTTCAAACTGAAACACTGAAAAAGGGTTGTATAAGAATAGGATTTACTAATCCTTTTAGGTATATGCGCAACAAATGACAAACGATGGAAGGAGTATTATTTCTTATTGTTAACTTCAAGTGTTAAATGAAATTCCTTTCTTCGGTAAAGTATATGATAATGGTAGACAAAGATGAAAAACAACGTAAGACCTAGAAATGTATAAATGTTAACTGAAATCTTAACGTTATTGGTAAAAAAAATATTGATAATGCAGAAAAGTGTTTTGAAGGATGACTGAAACGACAGAGAAAATTAGGTGATACTACACCAATAGTGATACAAAGGCAACGATAGTCTAACATCTGCAACCTCGTATTATGCACCTTTAATCGCCATATTTCAGTCACAAAGAGAGTGAACTGCTGAGCAATTTGACGTTTAGCAGGCAATCCGCTTTTGCTGGCACAAGTGGCATAGGCCAGTAAAAGCCGAGTCTTTTGTTTTTGCAGCGATTGCGACTGCCATCAAAAAAAGTAGGACTGACCAAGCTTTCCAGGTAATTTACAGTGGTTAACACACGAATATGTTAAAGTAGACGAAATTGACAGACTAAAAAATGAGCTGTTACTTTAATTCTTATTGTTAGATAAGATAAACCAGTTCCAGGACTGGTCTGCAACTACTCGCAGTTTAAGAATAAGAAGTGAAGTGATGGAATGTATCGACCACTTCACTTACTTGAGAAGTCGCACCGGCTCGAAGGAGCCGGTTACTGACGAAATCTCAGCTCAAATAAAACATGCCCATTTGGTATCTGCCATCGCATCATCTCTGACGTCAACTGGTAAGGTATCTAACCACCTATTAAAAGACATGTACGCTGCGTTGCAGTCAGCTCCATCACGTTGTACCCCCGTACGACATGGCCAATGAAAGTAAAATATATGAAGAGACTACAGCTTTTTGACCACAAGTGTTTTAGTAGCATCACTCGTGCATGATGGAAACACCATGTTAGCAACATAGAGGTTAAGCGAGGGCACGCGATAAAACAAGCACATCGGTTAATGAAGTTGGCTTGGCTTGAACAAGTATTGTGAATGTCGAACCCCCACCTACCTCAGCATGCAGTGCTATAAGTCGAATTAGGGTGGAAGAATGCTCACAGTGGTCAGACCGAGACGTGATGGCAATCCATGAAGTCTAAATAGTTGATCTGAGTTGTGTACGGAGATGCAGATTACTTGGCTGAGGTTCTCGAGATGATGAGTCAGTAGTTGAGGGATCTCGATGACAGACAAGAATCGGTCGCTATGGTGCATATGTATTCATTTTTAGTGCATTCTAAAGCTTGAATATTTCCGCTTACCTTGAATTCCAAATTCCTTCTCCTCTCAGACACCTTTATCTACTTCAGTATCAGTCTATTTCCATTCACTTTTTCTTTCTATACTGTTTTGAAATGTGGCTACTTGAACCGATGCACTTATATGCGAGGGTTTACATTGATTTTTTCCATCTGACAGATAAGGTATCAACACAAACTGGTTTATTGGGAAGTGGCCTTAGAAAGGTTAAACCAGGATGTGTAGCAAACAAGATGAGCACAAATTCGTGTAGTACACCATCAGTTGCACTTAAATTACGAAGGCTTGCGATAATAACTGGCGGTTTATGCTGAAGGAGTTGGAGTGAATTCTGAATCCGTGACCCAGTGACTGATACTTGAATGTCAGTGTCAATCAGCCACACCCTTAGTGACCCAAAACATAGTACTCATTAAAGAAAATACTGACTATTGTAACTGTCGAGATTTCTAACCGCATATCAGAAGCCAGAGAGATAAACGTTGGTGTATGGTACCTTTGGTGCCACCTAACATTAATTTTGCTTTAAAAATTTGGTTGGACAGTTGGTCAGTACGAATTCTGCTGTGTGTTCGATCCCCCTTGTTTCCGTCGCCCGTATGCGGTAGTAACAAATTGCAAGTAATTTTGAGGTGAGGTAGCGTGTTTGGGTGTGACGAAGATCATCATTCATTGGGCGAAGTTATCTTTGACATGTTACGAAGGATGTCCCAGTGGCTCCTGTCCCGCTCATTGTTTATTTGTACTGGAAATGGATGGAAGAGGCGGAAAAGAGGCTAGTGTATGAGGTGGCGGCATGAGATGAAGGTTACTTGTATTGGGTTAACATTTGTGGGTGTCTCACTTTTCCCAGTACGATGGTATCTGAGGAATCATGCAACTACGGCTTGAGATGACAGAGGACATGGCTCAGAATCAAAACCGAGAGTGGCCATGCCGCAGCTTTCTTTAACCTCTAGACTTTCTCGCTTCCTTATCTCTACATCACTCTTACGTCTTAGGAACGTCCGTACATTGTTATTTATAGCGCATCTCAATTTTTTTATGCTGCACCAAGTACTTGTTTTAAACTGAAATAATTGGATTGCAGTAAGCAGCCTGACTTGATGTTTCGATGCATGTGAAACCAATGTCTGCAAACAAGACTATGCCTTTTAAAATTTTTTGCCTTGGTACAAAATCACCAGTTGCTTGTTTTTATGTAAATAGTGAATACCGTTCGATAAATATCCATCTCCCACCCTCAACTGCCGCATGTCGTTCTTTTCTAGTTGATTCCTGCTTAGCGATAGCTATTTTTAATTTTCCGCTTTCTTTTCTTAGTTTTTCTCATCTTACTGATATGTGATGTGGAAACTTGAACCACTAAATCTTGTGCAACATTTCACTTTGTTTCTGTCCACAAAAGATATGTTCTTTTTGGCTTTTCATATCCATCAGTTTGGAAGTTACGTGACTTATGAGCATCTGTACTGTTGTAAATTACCTTGTTAGGTGTGCTTATTTTTTGGAGATAATATACCATACTTTAACATGCTATTAGTGGTTTTATAAAGTCATTAGTGTTAAAACAGAACTGTTCTTTCCCAACCACGGGAAAGTAAAAAGAAATCAACTCTATCTTCAATGACTCATATATTATACACCTCAGGAGTCCTTAAATAGACTCTTAAACTACTTTATTCGTAAGTCATTCTGAGATACACTACTAAAAGCCAGTACATGCAGTTCAGTTATCTTAAAATAAAGTAAAAACTCAGATTTGCTGCAACCACTCATTTATCTTTTTATCCATCCAGGTGGTTATTAGCAACTCAGTTTTACGAACCACCTATCGTACATTCTTTTCTTTGGGCTTCCTCAAGAATACTTCGACTGAATTTATATGCAATCTAACAAATGAGTTGACGAAATCACAGGGACTAAGCCCATTGTGAAGACAGTAAGTCCGGGAATTAACATTTTTCTGCATTAGTACGAGATAAATAACGCTTCTAGCATCAGTTGGGAAATGTTTAGGGCAACAAACCAACAGCACAAGTTTTTGTCGGTTGGGATTTTATTTTGTGATGGATATATCAGAAAGGTTGCATTTTCACCGTAGAAAAGCAGATTACATTATCCAAGTAACCCGCTGTCCAAACAAAACTAATAATAGGTTTCTAAGTAGAACTTCGAACGCAGTGAAAGAACGTCATTCGCTACTATGGTAAACCGCATCCCTGTCACCACTGTTGAGATTTGCGGTGGTGCCACGGTGTTTGAAAATAGATTTTGTAAAATTCAGCCGTTTTCTTGATTAGTATATGAAATTAAGTGGCTCCCTAACAGAAGACTTACTTCTGCTGAGCCGTCACACGCAAATTTCAGTATAACTGTTCCTTCGGTGGATGACATTGCTAACAACACGGAATTTCACTACGATTCAGACGCAAATGTTGCTTTTAACATGTGGTTCAGGCGACAGGGGTTTTAAATACGATTTTACTGACAGGGATGATACTTGGAAGATATGTTTGCTTCTCCTAAATCTCGGTTCAATGAAACTTGACAAATACTATAAGATTTTGCCACAGAAACTAAACGAAAGAACATTCGATGCCACGGTTAAAACACTAAGACAGCACTTCGTAGGTCACTCCTTGCTTTTTATCATGATATCGTTGTCTTATAATGGTGATGAACGAAAACCATTATCTCCTAAAGCGTGTCTGCACTGAGAATATGAACGATTTCAACCGAAGATTAATTCAGATCCCTTATCCTGGTACGTAGTCTGAAATCGCCAAAATCCGCTGTCATCAGAATCCGACTGCTGAACCGTTTAGATCAAGACCCAATGATACTGACCAACATATCTACATAGTATTGACCCCTAGTAAATATTCAACTCGACACAGTTCAAAGTGGAGCTAAGGGTGGCTCTGCAGTAAATACCGTTTGCCGACAACAGACCACGCAGATGGTGATAGAACACTTCCTGGTTTACCTCACGATGTGTAAACGTATTCCAGGAACTCTAATAGAACGCCGATGAAGACGCCACTTTCACCTTGCTGGAATTGTGGCGCATGGCATTTCACTCTATCTTGCCCTTTTAAATAGCGTAGATGTCGTGGATCACAAAAATATACAACCAGTAGCACCAGCAATGCATGTTGAGATTCGCTTCGAAACAGCGGCAAAGGTTAGATTCACAACCGATCAGGAAATCTATTAATCTGGTAGCCACCTTCCGAATGGAAGCATTAGTTAAAAGAAAATTTATTGATGTCCATAAAAAGTTATCTAATGAGTTTATAATTAAATAAGGTGTCATTAGGATTTTGATGCAGATGTCGACCGATACTGGGCGGCCGCCCATTCAGAAAATATTATGATCAGTTATAGGCGCGTAGGGTGTTCGTTGATAACGGACAGGACAGCTACAGTGTCATATTTCTTCTCGCGACAAGTATATCGACGGTGAGTGCTATTTAACCGATGCAGACCTTAATCTTCTCGGTCACGACTGGTTAGAAAGCCTAGCTTTCGCAGACATACTATTAAGCGTCCTATGTAATCAAACAAACTTCGCCACCGCACGAAGTAGTCTAACAGTTCCAAAATATCTTTAAATCTGGTGTTGGATGTTATACAACAGCAAAAGTCATTTAGTGACTACGATCTCCCGAAATGACTGGTGCCATATGCTTCGCTATCACAAGTAGAAGCTGTCTCGGAAAACAATGTGTGTTAATACTTGTATCTTATTCATCATGGGCAACCAATATAGTATTAATGAAGAAATTGAACGGCTTTATTCGAATTCGCACTTACTTTTCGATCGGACTTAACGAGACCTCAAAATCGCATCACTATCCGCCCCTGGTGCCCAATGATAACTATCCTGAACAGAGAAACTTGTTTCATAAAACTTGATCTATCGGACGCTTACTTAAAGGTGAAAATTACACAGAAATACAGTGAGATATTAACTACAGACACCTAACGTAGGCTGTTCCAGCATAACAGACTACAACTTGGTATTAAAACGGCACAGGCGATCCTCCAAGAGATTATTCATAACACCCTCTCAGGATGGAATTGGAAGGAATGGATTCCGGTTACGTGCCGAAAATGTCAGTTGTTCCTGCACTATGTAGAGTACCTCAAATTTATCTTCTATGCATTTGGCAGTCGTGCGAAAGCCGATAATCTCCATGCTATACAACAGGTGCTTGAACTAAAGAATGTATTTTCATTAAGATCATATCTGAGGTTTGTCAGTTATTACTCAGCGTTCCTATCGTCAATGCACTCCGTTAGATTGAATGGAGGAATGTAAAGTCGCTTTTCGAAAATTAAAAACCATATTAACATACGGTCTCTCATTGACCAATTATGGTCCTAACCTACTTATCGCTGTTGTCACTGATGCTGTTACTTACGGAGTTAGTGCAGTCATACGTGTGTTCCCTGGTGGCAAAGAAAGAGCAGTCATACATGCATTTCGAACACAGGCACCTGTAGACTGAAAATAAAGTCAAGTAGAAGAGGTCCTAGGGCTTGTCTTCGTTGTATTCTGCTTCCACAAGCTAAGCTACGGTTGGAGACTACCCTCCTAACAGACCACAAAGCCTTGACATTCCTGAATTTTCAGTAAACCGACTACAACGATAAGCGCTAATACTGTTAAGACGACTTCGAGATTCAATACCGTCATATCGACGAGCTCGGTGAAGCGAATGCACTTTCACGGCTGATAAGTGATTACTCAACATCCAACGAAGATGCGATTATTGTGAGAGTAACGATGAAGATGATGCAGTTCACTCTTACTGAAACAGTGGAAGCTCATCCAGCAATGCTAGCAGATGTTCAAGCAGCTACCAAGAGAGATAACACATTCTAACGTGCCATTGAATTTGTTAGCCATAAGTGATCAAGCAGATCGCCAAACGGTGACCTACAACAGCTATTCTGTCGAAGACAGTCTCTATGTGTAGTAGATGACTGCCCCATGCTCGAAGATCGCGTCATAAGCCCATCCCTACAGCCACTGTTGAGATTTGTGGATACGGTTAACTAGAGACGCATAATTTATATACAGAGTGATATGATAATCTTCGATTGAAGTAAACTCCATTCAGTCTAATACTGTTTTCTTCTCTGAGTCGGCGACTACCATATCGCTTATTCGTTATCCAGATTATACGTCCCCAGTTAACCGCATCCTCAAATCTAAGCAATTATCCTACATTAACATCCAGAAAGTGTCACTGAATGTGTTTGTTTGGTTGACTTCTTTCTAGCCGCTAGTCTTTATCTCCGTCATAAAATCAAGTAAACACGTGGGATAAGTTCTCACTCTCCAACAAATAACAGCCATGCGCAGACAAATACATGTAAATACGAAAACATGAATGGGCACTTTTGAGCAGAATGACATAAATCGAAATGGCTGAATCAATAAATTGGAAATAGCTAGAAACAAACTAACCTTGATTTTGTCCAGTAAACAAAGTTTGGTACACGCTGTTTGGGGCAAGAGTCGTCATGAGCTGTGTGAAAAGTAAAGCAATTGTCAGACCGGCAACACAGGTGATGAACTATGGTAAACCAACATGAGAAAACTTTCGAAGAAAGACACCATGATAGGTTTTATACTAAGAAACTAGTTTCAAAATAACCCGACATAGTTTCAACTAAGATAAAGTGTGAAAGTTCGGTAATGACGCCAGATTCCACTTTCGATGAACCGTTGGAAATACTGTGCACAACATTCTACGAATCAACGAAGTAGAACTACAACGACTTCATTACATATTTCCACATTTGACTCCGAAGAGGTGATTAACAGATACTTAGTGCTAAAAACAGTCTAATTTGTAACCGTGATAACTTAGACACTCGGTGAAAGTTTACGCACACGACTATGAGTTATATTGTGAGTTTGTTATGGTACTCGGCTACTCGCAAAGAAGTGAGTGGAATGAGATCTGAACCCAAGGTCTATTGCTGAAAATTTTAGAGCCTAAGCCAATGAATTACAGCACGACCCGTAAAACCCAATACTTATCTATAGGTTTGAATATAAAGCAATGAGACAACGATCTTTAGGGTGAATGACACTATCTACCTGCCGAGGCCTTAATAAGTTCAACAGAATTCGAATTTGTCCAGACCGATAAGTCACAGCTCAACTTATCTTTCAGAGTAAATCATCACCAAAATCAACAAAGAACCAGGCATTACAGAGTAACGGTTCAAGTTGCCACACCTCATATCAGCACATGAAGTAACAAAGCAATGAAAAGGAAGATGAAAGGAAAGCCAGTCAACAGAAATAGAAAGTAGTGAGAAGAGGAAGGGATGAGAAAATGATGAGATTAAGCATAGCGGTTAAGATGATGACTTGTGTATACATCTGCGCCACCGACATCGGTTCTGAGCCATGTGACTTGCAGTCTCCAACCACTGGTTTCTGTTACCACAAAGACCCCAACCAGCCAGTCTGCATCGCCCTACACGGCTCAAACAAACAGTCAAGGACTTCATGTCTTGATGCCATGTTTAGTCTGGCTGCCCCAAGTTTCTTACCAGCTTGGGTCTACTTCGATCAACATTGTGGGATGAAGCAGATAGTAGTTAGGCATAAGCATCACTTGTCCCAGTCATCTCAGTCGATGAGGGTTCACAGCCTCATCAACCGACTTCTCTCGAGAACTCTACGCCTGACTTCTACATTACAGAGGCGGTGACACCACTACAAAGGCTATGCTACGAAGAAAATGATGCTTAAACATCCGAAGCCTTCATATATTTCCTGCGTTTAATGGACATATTTCATAGCCATAGCAGAACAGACAGAAATGCAATGCTGTACACTTGATCCCCGATAGGCAATCGGATATCACGCTGGGGCTATAACTGGCGTAAGTCGACGAAAGACAATAGAGCCTTTTGTATCCCAGCAGAAATTTCGTTGGTGACTGAGTTACTGGGCCTGATGCAATTAAGTAGACAAGTGAAGTGGTCGGTCAACCATTTCACTCCACACTATCAGACAGGGCGCGACTGAAGATCAATCCTGAAGCAACAATCCGCATTTGGGTGGCGCGGAGGGCACCCAATACATTCTCAAATCGACAATCAAGGTGCCTATAAGATTCTTTATCTTTTCATGGTCTTCATCTAACAGGACTGTCATCTACTTACCCTACATTTACCAAAAATTCTCCTGTGATAAGACGAAGAAAACCCTTCGTAGATCTACAGTACAGTGAAGTCTTATCAAATCAAAACAGTCGGATACTCATGGACCAAGTTAGAAGTTACACTGACCTCTTGAAAATGTGACTACGCTTTATTAGCAAAATCTCAACTAAAGAAGTTTTGTTTTGGAACCCAGGAAATACTACTCATTTATGGAACAGCTAATCCTCCTAGCCACGATTAACAGCTTACCTTCTCCGCCTATTTTCGTTTGTTCCCTGTACATTGCTCTTCTTCTCACCAGTATTAATCTCCTTACATTCTACCCAACCCATACTTCTGAGGGGATTGATAACGATTCAGACTCAGAAACAGTATCCTTGATTGCTTGAAACTGAAGTGCGATTACATGTTGGATTTTCGTTTTTGTTTGCCAGAATCAGATAGTGCAACCGCTTTTTGCTGCTGATTACTACAATGTTTTAGGTGACAAGGGCATGTCATTTATGAAACGTGTGGTTATTGAATTTTGTGTACGAATACTAGTCTGTGCGACCTAACCAACGTCAAGAGAACTGGTGAGTTAGGGTGATGACATACTGATATCTTGGAGGTTGTGGAAGGTAGAAAACTTAAGAAAATATAAAGTGCACGGTATTTACTAATGGGTCCTACCAGAAGCGAATACCGAGTGCCAATGTGAACTCAAGGATTCAATAGGTGACTTTTCAGAAAGGTGTGAAAACTTACGGCCTGACAACCACTGGTTTCCAGTTTGTTCTAACATGTTTCTACGACTAGTAAAGTCACCGTACTGTAGACAAATAGATTTAGACTCTAAACCATTTGTGATGAAAGGTTAGACCTTGTGGAAATACGCCTGTTGTGATTAGCTGCAAAGAGTGCTCATACACTCAAAGAATAGGACACGACGGGAGGAATAAGGATCATCTTGATATATATCGAATAGGTATAAGTAACAAAAAGAAAACTTCCCGCGATGGCAAGGAATTAGGAAATCTCAAACTTAATTCGAGGTACGCTTTGTGAAGCTAGCAAGATTTTTGGATGACCAGCTGGTCATAATCAATCAAAAAAGCCGACATAAACCGTAGTTAATGAAAACTAATGGAACTATTAGGCATTCTGTACTTATTCAATGGTGGTAATATAACAACACCTAAGCAAATATCATTAAGTATTAAGTAGCTGGGAATGGGTAGATAAAACACTAGCATCTTAGTATTTATATCAATAAAAACAGTAGAAGATACGGTTATATTCAACAATCTAAGTGAAAACAAAGCAGACATCAACTGTACTTAATTATTGATTACCAGAACCGCCCGACTTGAAATCTGCGCCTTATATGGTTATTAAAACCCCTCCATAGAAGTGCATTCACTGAGTTACTATAGTTTGGAAGATCACGCCGTTTCAAGTCATATTTCATCTTCAGTGTACACTTATAAGGTAAAGGCTTTTATATTCTTTTGCTATAAGTTCGGACTGACGGAGAACACTGTCCGGTATAATCTAACATACGACAACCAACTAATCCAATACTGATAGTGCGAGCATACGAAACTGATAAGTTTGATCACTCGCGTCCGGTTATTTGGGCTTGCCTCGTGTTACTCTTTTCCCCCGTGCAGTGGACGAGGAAATCTCTTCTACTTTCCTGCTTTTAGCTCCGTTGAGGTAACGGCTTTGTGGGTTACTAATTGCACTTTGTGGAGTGAATAGGGAACCAAGGGTTGCCACGAATATTGGAGGTCTCTTGTGACTCCTGCTTTTAAAGATGACCGGATGGGAACAGCAAAATAGTGGGGAAAGGTGTATGGGACTTATCCGAAAGGTAAAAGTAGATGGTATGGGTCCAGTTGCTAGAGAGAAGTTAGTTGATAATGCAGATGTATCAGCAAGATGGATAGTGAGAGGTAAGTGTCAGGGAAGCAGTGGTAGGCAGTGAAGTCAGTGATGTTCTACGTACGTCCATGGCAAACCATCTACCTAGCCGTCTTTTGAACGAGTCTACGGGGGGGGGCTGTGACTACATCCTGTGGTGAGTCACATGCCCTTAGGAAGAGGACATTATACCTGATTCTGGTGTTAGTTCTCTGATGTTCCGTCCTGATCTGGTTCCCTTGTGATGACCGCCATGTTTTAGGTGAGGTTCGTCTGCTCACGTGGCCTGCCTGATGGATGGTTTTGAAGGCCACAATAAGGTAACCCGCTTTTTCTGCGAAGGCCCAAAGTAAACAGATTTAGGTGTTTCAGTTTTTCGGGGTATACCTTCACCCTTAGTCCCACAACTGATTTTGTTGTAAAGCTTTGTATTTTTCAAAGAGGTTGGTGTCTCTCTTCAGTGCTCGGGGAGCAAGTCTACTAAACGCCCCTGGGTAAGGCCGTATGCATGGCTTGAAAGCAGCACAGAACACTTTCAGATGTGAGAGCGCCAGGCAGTCTAAGCAGAAAATGCAAGGCGGCGTGTGCTTGGGCCGTCATTTCTTTTTAGTGGTGTTACTCAACTTGTAATGACATTCAGCCGTCACTGTTTCAAAGGTACGGATGTGAATTACTTTGCACCTATGTAGGTTGAAGTTTAAGCCGTTTACTGACAACTAACTCTAAGTTGCTCCAGGCCATTTTGGAATGCTGTGCAGCCGGTCTCCCCGTCTACTACACTCCAGTTTTCAATGTCATCAATGAAGAGGAGGGTGGGTGAAGAGATCGTTAACGAACAGAAGGGACAGTAGTGGCTTCGGGACTTCTCCTTAGGATGCTGTTGACATCGATGGTCTCCACTTAGACCATATCCGGTTAACCCTTGAGCAGAACTTTCCGCCTTCCAGATACGCCCTGAACTAAGAGAGTGGATGCTTGCTTCTACCGGCTGATACGATCTTGTGAAGGAGTACTACGGGCGGAACTAGACCCAGTCCTAGGTTTCGATACCGCTCTCTTAATGTGAGTAGGGTTATCATCTTTGTGGCATATCACATCCCTGCTGGTTCTTGTGAACCGCACAGATTGGTGGTGTGGTACACCTTGATGTGAATCGCTGTATTTTCTAATTTCCGTATTGGTTGCCCATCTCTGAGGTCGTTGAAGGACAATGGTACCTATCTCAGGACACCTAACACACGGAACATGGAAGCCGTGAGCCAGTTTAAGCACCCTGGTATTGTTATCCTGATGAGATCTCGGTAAGACCAAACGTCTCCCCTTCGGATGATTAGAAATCTACAGAGGCATCAAGAAGCACAGTGGAACCCATCCCTATTTCCATCTCGGTTACAAAACTGGACACCTGGATTCCTCTTAAGAGGTATGTGGTGTTGCCATCACCTTTGCCCACTAGAACTATTTTACACTAACTGACTTTGGGCGAGTACAAACTCTTTGAGGGTCGGTCAAGGTTTTCCGTGTCTTTCTGCAGGATAATTGAGTCCCAGGTTGCTTTGGGATCCGCACATAACCAGCATATGTTGGTGAATGAGTGATAAAAGAAACTGGTATACCACCAAGAAATACTTTGAGTAACAGGATAAAGAGTATTTGACTTTGAGGAACCATACAAGACACTGATGCCACGACTCAGTGATGACTCAACCCTCACACTCAGTGATTTATCTTATAATAGTAGCGTATCCACTTTGACATACTTCTCGCTATACTCATAGCCTGGGGCTTTTGAGACATGAGGCTCCGGTTGTTCCTGTAGTAAGTTCTCGGGAAATCTACCGGTGGAATATGCACATAAAGTGTGCGTTGAATCGACTTGGTGCAGGTTGCTTTTGCCATAGACTGGTGCTACATAGTCTAGTCGGGATGAACCCACTGTGCCGGTCAAACGAAATTGAATTCTGCAGCGGATGAATTTGAGTGGGCTCGTTTTTCGCCCCATTCGAGAACTTTAAAGTCGACAAGACTGAGGAAATCAGTCTGTGTCTTGGAACTCAGTATTGGCTTCCACTCATTTTGACAGCCGTGATAAATGTCCCATTCTGGTCCAATGGCGGCCTCTTGTCAAGGTAGAAAAGTTTGAAAATTATTCCTAAGTGGCTGCTTGGTACTCCTGCGCACTCTTTCAGGACTGACGGCCGAACTTCATTCGATTTAGGGGACTCATGCGGTCTCGTACGCTGAAAAAGCTTCCCAAACCCAGCTTTCCAGTTCAGAACTGTTTAACATAGGTCCCGTAATCCAATCGCTCCTGGCCTTTTCAGGGTGGGCCGAAACTCTTGCCAGTATATCAGCTACCTTGGTATATGACGTGTGCATAACTAAGCTCCATGAATCATGCATGATAAGCAGAAATTCTTTCTGTGTCTCACAAAATGTTCTTTATGCCCTGTTAGCAATAAGTTCCTAGTTCCTGACCGATTTCACCAGTGTATCGGTTCTGCAGTAGCTTAATTTTATGATATTTCAATTCCGAAACAAGGATGAACTGTTTTTGTGAGCAGGCGTGTGTGTACGACAAAGGAGACCCAGCACAAATATAGTGCCAGCTTAGCAATCCCCTAACGAACAGAAGCAGCATTTACACGGTCCTGAATCGAAATGAAACAAGTATCGCCACTGATATTAGTTCTTAAGAACTAATGCTGAGCCGAATTCTGAGGAAAAGAACAAATAAAACCAAAATGGCCCTTAATATTTAAACAAAACGAAATCAACTAAACAACAGACTGATGTGTGAAATTCAAGACCTGAGACTGAGTAAGATAAATGGTAATTTTAGAAATAAAAGCTGCAAACTGCCACATTGGCTGTACAATTTACCCAGGCTACGGGTTTCGCAAAATAAGGGTCTTACCACACAGAAAGTTAACTAAATGTTTTACCACCGTCAAGCTTACAACAAAAATGAGAGTGAGAGAGTGCTTTATTGATCAATTTGAGTTCACAGGGATGCAGCACGACTTGCAGTGCTCAGAGGGTGAGGCGTAGCCCTCACGCTTGTTGACACCTCGCTACATGAAGCAAAAATAAAGTTCGGTAAACACTTCTATTTCCTGTCCACCGGGTTGGAAGGTAACAAAGAGTACCATCGTCACTTCACCCGGTCTAAGAGCAGCACATGTAGAGGAAAGTGGACAAAGAAGGTAGGTTGACGACAACCAATGTGAATTAAACACTTCTGATAATAGTTGACTAAGTTGAAGTTTTCTGTATCATTTACCTAAACGTCAAGGTGGATAGTGGCTAGCAGTTGAATCCAGGGACCAGAGACCAGTCAGCTGGACTCACCTGCCTCTCAGTGAGTGATGTCGTTCCCACCGGGATTCGGATTCCGGGGCGGTAGCATCAAACGCCGGAGCGTTATTCACCAAACCACCATAGCCATAGTTTTGGTATTATACCGCAGCTCATTGAACCGAAATGATTGGTCTGCCGACAAGCCTCGAAGGAGATGGAATGCGCATCTTGAATTCCACCGCTAGCCACCATCCATTTTTACTATAATTAGAACGCAGGCAATATCGAGGCATCCGCACAGGAGCCCATATGCCAGTAGAGATGGACAAAATCGGTCCAGTCAGTGACAGTGTGATACGTGCGACTATTCATTATTATTATCATAATTTGTCCTTTGGGGCCCTAGCGGAATAAGGGGCCTCAGTAGCACGCCGCCATTTCACTCACTCCTCCGCAGTGTTCCCCACATGGCTCCACGGCTGCCCACAAGCCTTCATTTCTCCCTCACACCATCCCCCTCTTGTCACTCTCAGACGCCCAACTCGTCGTTTCCCATGCGAGTTTCACTCGAGGGTGTGGCCTGATGCGTGACGTCCCCAAACCGCCTCCTCAGTGTGTGCCCAATCCAATCCATCCCCACTTTCTTCCACATACTTATTGGGTGATAGGTTCCTGGTTGGTTGGTTCGTTGACAACCAGAGTGGGTTTCCTGCTGCTTATTCTCAATATTCTGGCCATCTGATCTGGTCTTCAGTGTCAGTCTCGAGTGGGCGTAGGCGGCAGCTGTTGGTGTGATGTATATGTGTAGTTTGTTGGAAATGCTTTTCGTGACGCCCCAAGTCTCCCAACGGTCACATGGAAGCACCGGTTTACTTAACTGAATCGGAGTTAGGAATCCGGATGTTGCTCAAACTTTATACTGAGCGCAGTGCAGTGCAGAGGAGTAGATCTCTACACTGATTTGAGATTAGTGAAGGGCTGTCTTGCTGTTATTCTGATCCTGGCTGCGTTGACGTCCTCATCTGTGCTTGCGTCACCTGCAGTTGAAATGATACTGATCTGCCTAATTAGGTGAAGGAGACTACTTCCTTTAGGCTTCTCCTGTTGATGGTGATTGGCGCTTGTTTTTGTTGGTTGGGCATCTTCGTCACCTCTGTCTTCTCCTCATTCTCCTAAAGTCCTATCTTCGCTTTCTCTCCTGTCAACTCGTGGGTTTACTTCTGCTAATCTTCCAGTCTTTGCCCCAAGACAGCAGGCATAAATCATCATTGGTGGTGAAATCCAAATCTTTTAGGGTCTTTTGTGGGTCCAACGTACGCCCCACTTCTCCCTCTTCACTGTTTGTCGCATGATCCAGTCCAGTCCACCATAGTCGGGAAGGTCGTCTGTGACAGTAGGCAGCATTACTCCTGCCTTCACTTCAAAGGCGTTACTGAACCTTCTATCGTGACTCGATTGGCATCATCATCAGCATCAGATAGCTGTTAAATGAGGTTGATAAAGATTCGTGCCACTAAAACCATCGTGTTGTGGCAGTTGCAAAATCACTTTCCCGTTGACGCTATTGAAGGTTTTTTCAAAGTCGATGAAGTCGAGGCGGAGAGTTAACTGATATGCTATGCTCTGTTCTATGTTGATGCATGACGTTTCAATTTGATCGAAACATGATTTGTTTTTCCTGGAGCCAAACGGCCTGTTTTGGCTGTAGTTTTCAATGCAGAGCACCGTTTAGTCTCTGCAGGATGATGCAGCATCATATTTTGCTTGGGGCGGACAGGGACAATAACATGATTCAGTGCCAGTTCTTGCAAACACTCAGGTCCTCCTGATCTGGCAGTTTGGTGAGTAACCCCTTCTTCCAATCGGCGAGTGTCTTTCCTTCTTTCAAGACCTCCCGCAGTTGTAGTGTGAGCATGTCCGCTGTCGTCCCTGCGTCTGATTTCCATGCTTCTGGAGGAATTCCGTCTAGTCCTGCCGCCTTCTTGGTCCTCGGCAACTTCATGCCGTACAGGACTTCACTTCTGCTTTTGTCAGAGGGCTTGTGTTCACTGGCAACTCAGTGGTTTCTGGTGGTATTTCTGGAAGAGTTGCTGGTGGTGGTCGATTCAAGAATTTTTTGGGATGGTCAGACCATCGTTTCCTTTGTTTCTCCTCTTTGGTAACTGGGTTTCCCTCACTATCTTACATTGGTCTCATCTGCGTTGATCAATTCCCAGATAGTAGCCTGGTTTTTCGATTTGATGTTGTCATGTCTCTGTCTCTCCTACCTGTAGCTTGTTCTGCTTCACTTGCCAGTGTGTCGTAGAAATGTCTCCTGTCTTTCCGCGCACTCTTCTTCACTTTTGTCTAGTGTAGTGTTTTATACTTTGTACTCAGTCCCTCTTTTCGTTGGTCACCCCTGCACCGCACTGGTTCATCGTCTTCCTTTCACTGCTCCATCAGCTTCCAAGTGTCCGTCAGGATCCACTCCTTGTCTTGTCCCCTTTCCCTTCCTAGTAAGGCCATGAAGGTTTCCCTCCACACCTCTTTCAAAGAGTCCCGGTGTTCTTTCACACAAGTTTCCTCTGAGACGTCGCCTAATGTCTACCATTTTTTCCTGATGTCTGACGGACGTGAAGATGCTCGTCGTAGTTTCGTCCTCCAGTTTCTACTCTGGGTGTTAAATCCGAACTGTGGTCCACCATCAACCTCTTTCAAGGCTTTCCACTTGATCTTGAAGGCAGGTTCCTTGCATTAGATGGTGAGTGGTATGAATCTACGGCTACTCCCCTTCTTGGTTTTCTCTCTGGTAGGCTGCGTCTCCACTTTCTTCAATCACCAAATCGTTGAGTGCACAGTAACCTGCCAACAGTTTTCCACTCCCGTTCCTCATTTCACCGTGTGTCTCTCGGCTCCGGCTGATAAGTCTCAGACAGAAGGAAACATGTGTCCTAAATTCTACTGCTAGTCATCAGGAAGACTAGAACCAATTTCCTACATCTACTCTGTGTTCTATTAGGTCAGAGATTTATGGGAGTCAGAGGATGCAAGAAGTTTCAGAGAGACCCAAACCATGGAGTCATTCGATCAGGTGAAGTAGATTCTCTGGGATCTGATTGTACAACAGTAGTAGGGAGTTGCCAAACGCACACAGGACAGGAGCACAAGCCGACCACTAGTTCCTCACAGACATTGAATACTCAGGGGCTGAAGACCAACAAGGGACATGGTGTATCGTGAAATAGAAATGCGGAGTAACAGAAAACCGTTCCCTTGTTTGTAGGTGTTCAAGTATGTACATTCAGCTTGGCAGGTCAGTTAAAACTATACAGGGTTAGCGTCGATGCCAAATATGTTTGGGCTCCAAGTTATAGAGTTGAGCGGGAAATTTAACTCTATGGGAGAACCTGTTTGCTTAACCTCTTGTCGACGGTCGGAATAAGTACTTACCTGTCCCACACAGGTTGTGGGGAAGAAACCTGGTGACTGATTGTCCGTTTTCAAGTGTTCACCGGTATATATTGAAGGGAAATCGAGTGGAGTGAGTGACAGGACTTTGGCCATCATGAAGAGACTGGACTTTGTGGTTCGGGTTTACCTAGCTACAGGAAGACCTAGGGATGAGCCATATCCTTAACAAAAAATGGAGTTCCCATCGTAATCTTCAGAGACTCTGTCGTTTATTCGGACAGTGAAAGCTCTCGGTTTAGGTCATTTTCTTAATGCTATACTTGGGAGTGTTTAGTCCACCAATGCTCGAATATTTTCCAAAAGATTTCGAAATAACACGATATGTTTCCATTGCCTGTAAATTGTTGGCTTGTTGGATTTACTAGAGACCACTGAAAACAAACATCACAGAAGTATTTTTGCCGCATGCCAAGTGAGATATAGCGCACGCATATAATTCTCTTGTTTTAATCTTCGATCTGACAATCAAACAATGAATTTTCCCTTGCAAAACCGTCGTTTGGCAATATACACCTGTTTTGGGTCCTTGCATCAAACAAGCATAGTGTTTTCAACTTGTACCTCGAGCAGGCTCTATACTGAATTATTCAAAATTTAGATACCAATTTCGCCGAAAGAGAGATTTGTTAGCCGATAGCTGAAGCGAAAAACCCATCCCGTGCTGCTGTGGGATGAAATCCTTTCCTAATGTTTTCCAAATCGTGAATGACTATTGGTTTTTCTACAGTGCCGTTGGAAGCAAAAGCCAAATCTTGAATCTTGTATTGTGGGTGTCGATGCTTTTAGCATTTTTCTAACATTTGGGCGACATTTGAACTTTTTACCTGAGTTCCAAGTCTCATTTTAAGTAGTAGCATACTATTTGTGCAGGTTCTACAGACTGTATGAAAAAGAGGTTGTTTTAAGGAGAAAGCTGCTGAAACTAGTCCCAGTCAGGATTCCACACATATTACACAGTGTCTGGAAACTCCTACCTATGATTGATGACAAACTGAGCTTCCCATCTTTTGCAATTACTTAGCTAAATAAATATATCAAGTCACTTTCCATGCCTTTTCATAATAATACGGGATTTTATTTACTTTTGTCTTTCAATAGCAAAATTTTGTTCAGTTACTTTGTTTAGTTGCATACTCCCATACAATGAAGAAGCGGCTATTTCAATCCCTACTGACGTAAGGCCAAGTGTATATTACACAAGTATTATCGGTGGACCTAGACTTCGTTGAAATATACAATGGGTGGACTTCTTTCGAGTTTTTTAGTAAATTGTTAGGCAAAAAGGATGTTCGTATTCTGATGGTTGGATTAGATGCTGCTGGGAAGACAACCATTCTCTACAAGCTTAAGCTTGGGGAGGTGGTGACAACGATTCCAACTATCGGCTTTAATGTTGAGGCAGTGGAGTACAAAAATATCAGTTTCACAGTTTGGGATGTTGGTGGTCAAGATAAGATCCGTCCTCTATGGAGACATTACTTCCAAAACACACAGGGTATGCTCACATTTTGTGGATTATTGTCAATCTTAAGGTCTCATATTTGTTGTTGATAGTAATGATAGCGAGCGTATAGGGGAAGCTAGGCAAGAGCTGAATCGTATGTTGAATGAAGATGAATTACGTGATGCTTTGCTTCTGGTCTTTGCAAACAAACAGGTATTGTGAAGTCTTTTGATTTAACCATTGTTTAAGGACCTTCCACAGGCACTATCTGTTGCTGAGATAACCGATAAACTGGGTCTTCATTCACTTCGTAACCGCACATGGTACATACAAGCAACATGTGCGACAACTGGTTGTGGTCTGTATGAGGGTTTGGATTGGCTCAGTCAAACTCTGAGCTGCAAGAATTAATTGTTCTTTGTATTCTAATCCAAAGTGCTGTGAAGCGACGGCGAATGGCTCTTTTCATATTTGATTTCATGTCATATTTGGTACTGTTATGGCCCATCACGAATTTTTTCTGTACATCTACTGGGTAAATTAACTCGATTTCTGCAGTAATACAGGTGGATCTCGGCCCTTTCGTCGTTTGCATTTTCTTTTTTTTTTCCATTGTTTATGTTTTGATGTAAAAGCCCGACAGAAACTCAAAGGATGTTATTAAAGTTGGGCTGTCTTTCGATATGATTGTGTACATGCTTAATAAAGTTTCATTCCTTTCTAGGTTTCATTATTAAAGCTCCGTGATTTTTGCTTACCAGAATACTCTCTGAGAATGGAACTTTTGGCTATCCTGCATGGGAAGTGTTTCGAATAAGTGGTTTAGTGTTAAGGTTAGATAGTTTTCGGAGCACACCTTGTAAGCTTTCATCAGTGGATCGGAAATAGGTTCCTAATCACTTCTGCTCATTTGCTAAGTTTTCCTCCTGTTTCAAGCGTAATATCCGCACCGTTTCGCAGGCATTCCCAATCGATTTGTATTTTTAGCTTGTAACGCTTGCGAACGGCGATTTCACCTTTAATCCTTAGATGAACTCATAGGTTGTGGAAAATTCTGGTGTCGAAATGTGGTCAAGATTTTAAAGAGTGTGATACAGTCGCGGTAACTTCCATTTAAGTTTTCGATCAAATTAACAAAGGTTATCTAACCAGCAGGATATTAGTGACTTAATTCACCCTGCTTTCAAAAATTAGGTCTTTTTCTACTAAACGAGTGGGATGATGACCAGTCTTAGACGACGGTCCTAGAAAGTTCTTCCTGAGTTATGTAGAAGGTAAAACCACTTACAGATCCATTTGCTGTAAGCTCGGATTCATCTGATGTGTACTATTATTAAAATTTATTTCTTTCACAAATGAGGGTTTCGGGTTTGAAATGTATGCGTAATACATTCTGCACTTTTAGGGCCATGCATTATTGCAGCAGCTGGAGCTGTTCATTACAACACAGTTTCTGGACCACTCAGCTGTGGTGATACTTAAAATATATACTTCAGCCCCATAAGGTAAAAATGGTCTTATTTCAAACTCTTCAATTAGCATATTATTGAAAGGAAGTTCAAGCGAATTAAGTAAGCCTTTGTGGTTGAATTTGTTAAAATCCCCAATACAAGTGAAATCAGCAGGAATAGGAATATACTGAAACGAAAAAAGAAGGTAGCAAGTCACTGAAGATCAGTAGTGAGGGAGGTGTTCCGAGTCGTACTTGATGGCAACTTAGTACATAAGTCTGGGACATGGCAATTCGCTTGTCGTTCGTCACCGGGTAGTAGTGCATGATTAGTTTGTCTGACATGTTCTCTGTAAAACCTCTGGAAGTGTTTTAATACGGCATTCTTGCATGCTGGTATACCACATGAAGGAATACAATCGTTCTCGAATTCAAAACGTTTTTCAGATGCTGCAGTAATTCATAGAACAGGTTGATCTTCCTACCCAATCTGGTACGGTTATGTCCTACAGCAACTACTTGATTGGTTGGTGGGACAATTCTTTGTGAGTTGTCTTCGAAGCGTTTTAAAACATCTAATTCAGTGCTACGAGAGCTTAAGTGTTGGATACCAAACCAAGTCGCCTTGCTCGTTAACGAGAACCAATTGAAAGTCAGTATTTGGGTTAAAAGGAGTATGGCAGTAACCATACCGCTTGGCGGACGGGTGAATACAACAATAGGTGTATTGCTTCTAAGGTCTTCTCTTCGAACATCAGCTGTATATCTAGTGGAAGACATTTAGCCTACTTGCTGAATAGCTGATCTGATGCTTACGTTGCTTTACTGACAAAACTTAGGATTTTGAAAGGTAAATCTATCGAAATCGTAAGGTACAGACGTCCTTATTTGTAAACAAGTTGTTGCACACTTGATGTATTTAAGGTTCACTGTTGTTTTATTCTGCGAATTGACACATGTTCGTTACTTTATAGCACGTTAAACACCTAGTATACTATCATTTCGTTTTGCTAAGTTCTGGGTGACCGATAAACCGTTTTTGTGAATACTGTTGGTAGTAAACACTGGTCATCTAAGTTGACGTTTTTTTCTTATAAATTGTAATTATTGGTCTTCATCGTGATTCTAAGTGGAACAACCCAGAGGTGTGAAAATCGATACAGTAGATATCTGATTATGTGGTTTTTCCTAATCAAGTTTAGTGGTAGGATAAATAGACAGGAAAACACCAGCTACAAGACCATTTCGAACGCTGCTCAATGGTGAGAATGTTAAGACTGCTTTCAACGAGGGAGGGGACAGAACAACGTAAAGAATCCTGGCGCCATATCCAGTCTACTACAAAAACCCTGGGGCAGAGTTGGCGAACCTCAGGAGATTCTTCGGAGTTAGTGGATGCATATTTGCAAATTCCCAGCGCAAGCATTGGCGGTGGCAGACAGAGAAAATGTACACAATCACGAGCAGTGATGGGCAGCCAAAGCTGAGATGAGGAAGGCAAAGGCGATTGGCTACAGTAGACAGTTATGTAGACATGTTAGGGAAAAAGGGGCAAGAACTCAATGGTTGTTGTGGCTACAGCAGAAAAGGGCGGGTTCGCGATTTGCATGCAGGTAAGACGACTGAAACAATAGGTGGAATAGTTCGACTGACCTCCAGCTACTATGCTTTTGCCGCCATGCAGTTGGTTCCTAAATGAAACCTTAGGGTAGGCTGCGAAAGAAGTTGAAAAAGTTGTAGGTAACATGAAACGAGGAAGGATAGATGGACCAGTACCACATCAATTTAAGGACATGTGGTCAATTATTATTGGCTGGATTATCCGAAGTGTTAGGTGGCTCATGAGAATCAGACAATCCTTTCTGATTGGCCTCAGTCACCGACTGTCTAAGTCTTCAGAGTAGGGGAGTCCTTCCGTAAGATCCACAGGCCCAAGGTTACATAATCAATAGATGCCCAAGTGGAGCTCAGAAACAGCGATCCGAGAAAACCAGACAGGTATTAGACCTGACCATGATTGCATCGATCAGATATCCACCCTCCGCCAAGTTCTGGAACCCAAGCACACACCGACGTTTGACACTGCATTTTTCAGCCGAAATCGGCATTCGATCCCGTCGACTAAGAGGTATTACGGTGGTCTCCCTTAAAAGGTTGCCAAGTAAGTACTTTATTCATTGAAGGCTCTATGTTCGAACACGAGCGCGTTGAAGTCTATGGTAAGCTGTATGTGTTGAATGGTGTCCGTCAAAGGCGTCTACTCTCTGTACTCTTATTTATTTATTTGAATATGGAGGTATCCCTCTCATCTGACTATGCACGAATTGAAATCCAGTATCTTCATTCTCGCTTAGTTTTATCGAAAACTTGCTTATGTAGATATCTTTCTCGCCTGACTTCACAGGAGACTCTTTAGTAGTTCTAAAGTACGCAGATGACGTGGTCCTGATAGAGAAAAGGGGTGTCACAAAAGCCTGTTTACGGGGCCTGAGGGTGGTTATTCACTTGACGATCCTGTAAAATCCGCTGCACATGTGACTGAAGATTCAATGACTAGCTTTTGTGGGCTTGCAGGTGTAGGCATAGTATCAAGTTGGAGCAGAAAGCGCACTTCTCGAATGAATAACAGCAGCTGTCGGAATGAAGGGATCTGTAAGGACTAGGAATGGTTGCAACACTTGTGTATGCCTATTTATCCACCGACAGCAGCTCGAGTGATGCAAAGGATGAATTCTACCAAAAGTTGTCAATTTTGTCACATAAAGTGGAATGTTCAGGTATAACCATAGTAGCAGGCGGTTTTAACGCTCAAGTAGAGAAGCTGAGTCAATCGGGAAGGTATTTGTGGAATCCTGTGCCAACGGGAATCATCTGTTGCAATTTTGTTCCGAAAATCACTTCTTTCTGGCCAGCACTAATTTCAAGCCTGAGGGACACTGTCTCACGTGGCGTCCACCAACATCGAACCAACGATGGACACCGATAGGTCGTAGTATCGCTATAAGCAATCGTAGGAGATGATGGGTGGGAGATTGTCGCTCTTTCTGAAGTACTAGTCTGGACTCCGGGTACGTGTATATCTGCGCCTTACTGGTCGCAAAAAAACAGCAGCTAAGCCAGTGTGTGCTCTTTTGGAAGATGGGGATGTCAAATGCTTATTCAGAGAGGGAATGGCTAGGTATTTATCTGAACGTGATAGCGATTCCTATCCTGATGAGACCTAGTGTGGTATGCAGTCTGTTGTAAAAACAGCCAGCAACCTGCATGCAAAGGTTAGTAAACGTCATCCGGACCGGTTGGTACCAGAAGACTCATTCCAGCTGGCTCTGAACGCATTGAAGAGCGAAAACAGCTTAAACGTAAACTGACCAACAGTCTTCGCAATGATCGCGAGCAGTGTTGGGTGGCGAAAACGTGAGAGATGCGCAAGGCATCAGCATTAGGTAACACTCGGTAGTTACTTAGTTTTATTTAGGATACTGGCACGAAGATAATGATAAGTGAAGCCGTTGCCTAAAAGTATAGGGTAATGGTAGCCTCTCAGGACAGGCGGGCAGAACACTTTGAAGGCCAGTTCAACTGGTCCACAGAAATGTTTCAGTTGCTCAGCATCCAGCCTGAACCTGAATGGGATGTAGGTTTAGGTCCTCAAAGTTGAGAAGGCCGTTTCAAGCCTGAAACGATGCAAAGCAGCAGGGCTTGACAGTTTGCTACTGTAGGCTTTTAAGGATCGAGGTAGGGAATTACTGATTAGTGTAAAGGAGTGGAACCAAAGGTAGTCCCGTCTGACTGCTGTACTTCCCTGATCATTCCACTCTATAAGGAAGAAAGTCACCTTGTGACAACTATAGAGGAATCAGTTTTGCTAACATCATATGTAAGATCTTGGGGTCCATAGTTTAACAGCGCATAACTGGAGCTCAAGAAAACCAGGCGGGTTTCAAAAGTGGGGGAGGGCATATTGGTCAGCTTTTTACCCTGCGACAGATTCCGGAACATGCATACTTACCGGCAACCGACACTTGCCATATTTATTGACTTGAAGATGGCATTTGACTCCGTCGATCGTGAAATGTGAAGGAAATACCGAGCGATTATGTAGCGCTAGTCAAAGCCCTTTATTAGGATTCACGCAACCCTGTAAGGCCTATGAAGATTTGTTATGAGAATTGACGACAGCCAGTGGTATACACCAAGGATCCCCGCTGTCACCGTTCCTTTTCAACTTCGTTATAAATTTATTGATAAGAGTATGAATTCGAAGACTGTTGGTTGGTGAAAATGCGTAACAAACCTCCAGGTAGAATTAGTCTGGCGCTCATTGGTGACTAGCTTCGAGAGGTGATCCCTGAAGTCCCAATGAGAAGTGACCAGTGGAGTCAACCAAGTCGAACATGAGGACAGTTACTCAACGATGACATTGGATGTAGGTCGCGCTCCATCATGAACTGACAGAAGTAGGAAATGTGAACCATTGGATCCCGACCCAGTGGTTCAATAGTAACGTGCTAGCCACAGAACCTGAAGGTCATGGGTGTACACTGCTGAATCCCATACTAGGACGAAACGGCCGTCCAGTTCTCTCAGGTTTCCAATGTTCTCCCAACTGATATCAGTCCATGACGAATTCCAACTCAAAAAAGCAATTAATAAACCTCTAGGTAGAAAATGCTTAAGGTGTTAAAGGGTGAATACACCTGTGTAACTGTGACCGATATTCAGCTATGTCACGAATATTCCTCAACCGCTTGTTCCTATCGTCTATAGGACCCTAGCCAGGTAGTCTGCACCGCCCTACGCGGCTCAGACCAACAGTCAGGGACTTCGTGGATTGGTGCCACTTCTTGGTCTGACCACTGGACCTACTTACCACCTAATCCAATTTCTCCTAGAATTGCACATCGAGTTAAGCAGTGGTTCGGTATCTGCGACACATATCCAAGCCATCTCACTGACTGCAGGTTCACAACATCATCGACCGAATTGCTTGTGCCCTTCACCTAACCTCTACATTGCTAACATGGTGATCCCACCATAAGTGAACGATGCTACAAAGACACTTGTGGTCAAAAAGCAATGGTCTCTTCAGACCTACTTTCAATAGCCATTTCGTATAACCGTACAGCGGGACGGAGCTGACTGCAGCGCAGTGTACTTGTCCTTTTATAGGGAGGTTAGTTATCTCGCCGATGCCGGAGATGACACAGGTCTGCTAATGTCGAGCAGGTCGTATGGATCCAAGTTCGTTAGGGCTGGATGACAACGAAATGAGAAACATATTGTACTGAACAATGAGGTCACCAACTGTTAATTAGAGTTAGAACTCAACAGATCGATTTCAGCTAATAACACACCTTGTCATAGAAGTGCTTATGCTGGTATCTGTCTCCTCATCTGGTATCACACAAAGTGACCTTGTCACAAGAGACTCATTAGTCGACCTAGGGTATGCAAACGACATGTTGGACGAAGATGATGACAGGATGCAGGCTTCTGCATGCCTCGCATGGCATTTAGAGAATACTTTGGGTGGATTTCTAAGGACCGAAATGCTACTCCAGGAATAGTTTGCCTAGGACTCTCGTCTAACATTAGGGAGTGAAGTTGTGGAGCGTAGTGACTACGCCTACTTGAGAAGTCGAGTAGGTTCAGGTGGGTCAGTGGTCGACAAGATCTCTCCATGAGTACTGTATGCAGCCCTGTCTTTTGCCACCTCATGCCATGCTGCGGGCACGACAACCCATTAAAGGCTAACTGCACTGGACAGCAGTCTGCTCTGTTCTCCTACAAGGCTGCGAAGAATGACCAACAAAAGTAGAGGATATAAAGGAAGCTTCAGGTGTCCGACCACTTTTGCGTCGTGAAACCAAAACTTCAGTAATGCAGAAGTCAAAGCGTAGGGTTTCAGTCAACGGGGTAATTCAGTTGTGAACCTTCATCGACTGAGGCAAAAGTTACGCATGCCCAGTCGTCCAACATTAGCTGAAGTAGGTTTAAGCTGGAAAAAGTTAGAGACGGTCATGCCATGAGTTTATGAAATTGCTCACTGTTGGTCTAAGCAGTGTAGGGAGAGCCGAATTTCCTGGTTGCAGTCCGCGTGACAACAGAAACCAGTGGTTGGAGACTCTCGGCAATATTCTTCAGAATCGACCTCAGTGGCACAGATACATTCACATGTTATCTTCATCTTAATCGTCAAGTCGAGTTTCGTTACTGTTTTGTTCTTTCAACTTTACGATTTCTTACTAATTTTGATTACTTTTTTCCTTATTTCTGTATATTTCATCTTGGTCCCTTCTCCCTCTATGTGTTTATATGAGGTGTGATAACTTTGACCGTCACACAGTAATACAAACTTCCATGTTAGTGTTTAGTGTGTGGTTGGATGTAAGGTGTAACGATTTTTCGATGACTCGAAACATTTAGTCCCTTTGATGAATTTGAATAATGTGACAAGAAAACGGAGGTTATATGGGGAATGTGATGTGTTCGCTCAATACATTTCGAACAATCTGGTCACACTTTTATTTATCAAGGGATTTTATATGAAGGATGAAAATAGGGTGGGGCAAGCTATGTAAATTAAGATAATACAAGATTTGGAAAATATAGGAGTGATAAGGAAGAATAATACATTTTCACACCTCCCTTGGGATGAAAATAAAATAAAGGCTACCAAGATAAGGACAAATTGTTTTTGAATACACAAAGAAGGGCTGAACCGTTGTACGACTAAGGCTTCAGTAGACCCAATTATACGGTCTTGGCGACTCCCATACAGTGGTCCAAAGGCTGTTTTGGGATCAATCCTGTGACCGGTTGCTATAGTGTGTATGTCTGCTCCTGTATTTATCGTATTGTGTGAATGTAATTGTTATTCCAACCATTTAGGGATATACTCCACCATCCTTGACGACTTCATAGTTAAATTACCCTTCCCAATGTATGCGTCATCGCACACGCGTAAATTGGTATACACAGCGGGATGTGACGTACTCATTCATGAAGTGATGAGGTCTATTTTGAAGCATAGGTCTCGTTTTCCCTAGAATACTGAGCTTGTCTGCATAGTATGTTTATTTAATGACTGAACTGAGCTTTCGTCTTAAGATCATGCTGCTTGATTCCCTCTTATGCAGTAGCGTGATGTACATGTCCTTCTTCGGGACAGAATACTGATAAGTTCGCACCGTTGAGATGCTTTTATAACGACTGGTAAACTTCAGAGGATATGCGTTTCCCATGAGTGTCTCTGTAAAGAGTTTGATTTCTTCTTCCAATGTATCTGTTATGCAGATGCGTTGAGTCCTTATGAATAATCATTTTACTAAACCTCGTTTGTACTGTATTAGATAGAAACTATGAAAGGGTTCTGTCCGTTCCACATAGGTTTTCTATACACCGACCTTTTTATCCACCCATCTTCCCTTCTAGTTAATAACACGTCAAGAAAAGGCCGCTGATTATTATTTTCTGCTTCACATGATAAGCTAATGTGGCTTGTATGGTGTTAAGTCGATTTAGAAGACTTTTAGCATCCTCATGTTTGTTACATATAACTAAGATATCACTAACCTATCTCCTATACAGAGGAATTTTGTTGATTTTATCCTCAGTCATAAGTTCTACATGTGACATATAGACATCAGCTAACAACAGTCCTAAAGGACTACCTATGGCGACAACATCAACTTGTCGAAAATGTTTACCTTCGAAAGTGAAGCTTATCGGCGTACAGTAGTAATGCCTCTTTCAAATATTTTGAAGGGATGGGGAATGAAGGAATATTCAAGCATATATAATTACAAAGAATATCAACAGTTTTGGTTAGAAGCTTTTGGTGAGTAAAGACTTTAAATCAAAAGAATACATTGTCTTGTCTTTAATATTAATGTCATTTATGTAGTCAATAAATTCAAAATTATCTCCTGGTGCAAACCTACATAATTGGTTCCTGACTGTACTTAGCATTTGTGCCGGGCATTTTGCCAATTTATGCGTTGGGGCGCGACACGTCGGTAGTATTGGACGTAATGGGGTATTCGCTTTATGTATCTTGGGTAAACTATATAAATTTAGGTGTTCACATTAGACGGGTTTTAACGAGTGGAATTTCTTTTTGGTAATCACATTCATGTTGAGGAGTTTAATAAACGTGCAGTTAATTTTCTTTCTAATTTTCTGATGTCTTTTGTCGTATGGTCCCACATGAATTTTTTCCTTTCATTGAGAATTTATAGAAATTTGTCTTTATATTCCTGCATATTCATAATAATTAGGCTAGTTGCCTTGTCAGGTTTAATAATGACTATATCATTTCTATTCCGTAGTCCTTTCAATGCACTAGAATACTGAGATGTCAGGATTTCTCTGTTTGGAACCAGAGCTACCGATATCATGCGGGATATCGACAAATTTGGCTTTCAGCCAGCTTTGATTATCAGACGAAGTTGGAACAAGTGAACTTAGTTGATCAAAAAGATAATCAAACTGAGTACCAATCGTCAATTTAGAAATTTTTGTATGTGGGACATCAATACCTTTAATGATACATACTGGAGTTAGTTCATTGAATGAATTACCAAATTCTAGCAAGTGACCAGAAAGAACCAGGCACAAAACTGAAGTTTACAAGTCTAGACACTCAGTTTTTCATTCGGGTTTTGCGCCTGTAAACACACTGCAACAACCGAGAATATATAAAACCTGCTTCTCTAGTCAGACCGTTCTTGAGTGATTATGTATTCACAACTCCTGCCAAAGAAGTTTTGATTTACTACTTCCACGTGGTAAAGGTTCTCTCATAAGAAGGAAATACGAAAGCGAATTTTCGGCGCTTATTTCTTCAGTTTGACGGTTACAAAGTGTTCACGTAGAAGTCGAAAAACCCTGATATCAAACCAATGATACCCACAAGCTGCACGATCTAGACAGAACGAGTGGCGTACTTCAGTAGTCTACAAAGATGAGACTGTAGCTCTGGCTCCACTCTCTTGTGGACTGGTTTTCATGTCCAACTTTTAGGGAGTGGTTTTCTAAAAAACCACTTGCTGTGGTCTGGGAGCCCGTAAAGCTTTCCATCTCCATCAAAATTACTATACAACACTGTAATGAAAACTATAAAGCTTCCCACATACATCGTTCTCTACCAACGAGGTTTACATCTCAAAAGATGTACTGGTTTTACTGTTCTCATAGTTCTTATGTGTTGTTTTATTTATTAAGACGACCTTCATTTTCGTTTTACTTAGTTTCCCGCCACTGCTAGAACTTCAACATTACCTGCGACGTTTTTAATCACTAAGCGGTGATTTTGTGCAGCAAGTCCTAGTGCTCATGTTGTATGAAGATTGCGTCATAAGCGAAGAACTGTATTCTGGAATAGTGTTTACAGTTCGAGTACAATAAAGCATATTCAGACATCTGACCAACATAAACCCCGATGATTATACACAAACATAAGCGATAGAAAGATTACTGACAGGTAATCTTTGAAGTTACTGAATTTTAAAAAATATTATATTCAAAACAGAATTTTCAGCATTGTAAAGTAAGTGTCGGAAGTACATAAAAGTTTGATACATTAGCGGTGTGTTGTGGTGTGATAAAGATCAGTTAAAAGGGATAAAGAACGATAAATGCGGTTAACTAGGGGTTTTGGACAGAACGCAATCCCTTTACTTTTATCCAGAATTTCAAGACACTTGGCAATTTGGCGCAGCATTTCTTCCAATGGTTTTAGTGGCCATGAATTTGATAAGATTGCAGTCATCATAGAATGGTTAGATCTGTCAGCAATCTCGTTTTCATCACTAATTTTCCGTAGGTAATGAACTAAGTATGACAGACAAATGGTTTCAGGAGATACCAACCAATCAACAAATAAGTAGGACGAAAAGCCAATAGATTTGGACAGACAGGCAAACAACCAATGAGCATTCGGTATTGGATTGACACTGTTCTTCTGATGTGACCTATGGGATGAAGATTTAGAAGAGTAATACGTATATACGCAAACAAGTTGAGTAGCACGCATTTTTACATTTTGGGGAAGTCGCTGTTTCAAAGTGAGCCGGCTGCAGAATACACCAAACTTATCTTGATGGAAAGGAACTTTCATGAAGTTGTATTTGTCCAATCCTATGATTTACTGTTATTCCTTTTCGAGCAGCGGGAAGATTGTGCAAAAAATGTGAATAAATATCGTAAAGCACAATTAATTTATATTTACATGCCTATGCGTCACGTGGGTCTGTGGTTCATTGATTTAGATGGTCAACTCAGCCATCGAGTAGCATGTTCGCGAACCCCACTCTACCTATGAAGTTGTGGATAGACAAACAGCATCACTGACCCTCATATGATACGTGTGACTCTTAACCTTTAGCATGAGCATGTACATAGTTGCTGAGTTAGATTATATTTCACAGACTACGTGATAGCAATCAAATTTTTTATGTAAAACAAACAATGTGAGCGAAGAAATATTTCTTTTCAATTAGTTCCTTATCAATGGCTCTACACTAATATAGCATTTTCAAACGTAAAATTACATACCAATCTAGTGGTGAGAGTTGTTCAGGTAATTAAGACAGTTAGCTAAAACAAAGATTAATTATCGTAGAAAGATTTTGCGAACAGGTTCTTACATAATTGATATTTTATATAATGATAACTAAAGAGCAAAAATGAACTGTTACGTAAAATGGTAAATTGTTGACGGTAATTAGAGACAGTAGGGGGAGAGAAAGATGATTAAGTCTGTAATAATAATAATAATAATAATAATAATGGAGCTATTGAAATACTAGTTATAGTGAATTGTGTGGTGGATGAAATGAAGAGTCTTGTTGTAATAAATGAGCTATACAGATGGCCAAGGCAAAGAAAGAGGCTGTACGAATCTCTTCTGAACACACAGACTTGGCTTGTGTAGGTGGATTCCTATGGCTTCTGCTGTATGTAAAAGACGGACTCGTAGAGGATGGGTGAGGTGAGAAGGAATGTGATAAATAACTTTAAAGGCATTATGAATGTTAACTCGGTGGCCGGTGTCAATCAGATGAGAGAGTATTGAGCTTCGTGTCAGTCTGGTTTCCCCCTTACTTAGCCATGAAGGATGATGCTCGGCGATTCGACGACGGACTTGCCTAACTGTACGTCCAATGTAACTAGCTCCACAGGAGCAGTTGAACTGGTAAATGCACATAGAAGAGGAGAAGTCAGGGAGTCTGTCTTTAGTTCGTGTGGTCATCATCGGCCGGCTGTAGAAAACACAACATAACTTGGCGGCATTAAATGATCTTCTTATGGCATTTCTTAAGCGTTGTGTCACAATTTCGCTGATGATGTCACCTCGAAATTGTAGTCTTAGAAACAATGGTTTCTTGGAGACTGTAGGCATTCTGGTTTTCATATTGGATGTGTTCATATTTTTAGCCAGGAACGTTTCTGGATATCCATTACTACTGAGTAGATCGTGGATAATTTGAAGCTCTTCGTCAAAACTATCATCTGAACAGATGAGTCTCGCCCGATGGACCAAACATTTAACGAGATTTCGTTTATATTGCAAGGGGACGAAACTCAAGAAGTGGGTGTATTGACCTGTTGACGTTGGTTTCCGATACACACTTCTTTTTATAGTTCCATCCACCTTCCTTGTCAATCGGACATCTAAGAAGGTGATGCTGCCGTCATTTTCTGTTTCAATAGTGAAGGTTATTGCTGGATGGACGCCATTGAATTCATCCAGTATGATCCTTGCATCGTCCTCATTATTCACAATCAAGAATGTATCATCTACATAACGGCAATAAAATTCTAACCCGCTTATGATGCTTTCCAGAGGGCCATTTTCTAATTTTGCTAAGAAGAAGTCCGCTAAGATTGGGCCTAGTGGTGACCCCATAGCGACACCGTCTGACTGTCTATAGAATTCCTTATTGAAGAGAAAGTGTACATTCATTGTACATCGTAAGAGAAGCTCTTTCAAGGTGGATGCCGTAATTCCAATTTCTATGTTTCTCTTTTCCAGTTCGCTACATATGAAGTCCACTGTTTCCATCAGAGGGACATTTGTGAATAGGGATGATACGTCTAGGGATATCATCGACTTATTATTCACATTCAAATCTCTTATTTTATCGATAAAGTGAAAAGTATCTTTGACGCTATGCTTTACAACCTCCTTATGCAATGGTTTCAAGAGTTGTACTAGCCATTTCGCCGTCGCATGGTATGGAGAGTTTGACATGTCGAGAATCGGTCGGAGTGGTAATCCATTCTTATGCACCTTTGGTAAACCATACAACCTCGGTGTTACTGTGCCAGTAGGTCTGAGTGTTTCATACTCATTTTGTGAAATGAAGCCTTGCTGCTTCAGCTTTTTAAGGATTCGGATAATTGCCTCTCCGTCTTCTCTGTCATGTCAGTATTGGTTGGTAGTTTCTGAAATTTACTGTCATCACTGAGAAGTCTGTTCATTTTATCTAGGTATTCGGCTTTGTTCATAATAACCACCCCTGAGCCTTTATCCGGCCTGGTGATCAGCAGATCCTCATTCATTCGGAGTTTACGTAAGGCTTCTCTATGTTTTCTAGTCAAGATGCTTCTAGCATCTGTTGCTACAAATTTATGAATAGTAAACAGAATGCTAGAAGCATCTTGACTAGAAAACATAGAGAAGCCTTACGTAAACTCCGAATGAATGAGGATCTGCTGATCACCAGGCCGGATAAAGGCTCAGGGGTGGTTATTATGAACAAAGCCGAATACCTAGATAAAATGAACAGACTTCTCAGTGATGACAGTAAATTTCAGAAACTACCAACCAATACTGACATGACAGAGAAGACGGAGAGGCAATTATCCGAATCCTTAAAAAGCTGAAGCAGCAAGGCTTCATTTCACAAAATGAGTATGAAACACTCAGACCTACTGGCACAGTAACACCGAGGTTGTATGGTTTACCAAAGGTGCATAAGAATGGATTACCACTCCGACCGATTCTCGACATGTCAAACTCTCCATACCATGCGACGGCGAAATGGCTAGTACAACTCTTGAAACCATTGCATAAGGAGGTTGTAAAGCATAGCGTCAAAGATACTTTTCACTTTATCGATAAAATAAGAGATTTGAATGTGAATAATAAGTCGATGATATCCCTAGACGTATCATCCCTATTCACAAATGTCCCTCTGATGGAAACAGTGGACTTCATATGTAGCGAACTGGAAAAGAGAAACATAGAAATTGGAATTACGGCATCCACCTTGAAAGAGCTTCTCTTACGATGTACAATGAATGTACACTTTCTCTTCAATAAGGAATTCTATAGACAGTCAGACGGTGTCGCTATGGGGTCACCACTAGGCCCAATCTTAGCGGACTTCTTCTTAGCAAAATTAGAAAATGGCCCTCTGGAAAGCATCATAAGCGGGTTAGAATTTTATTGCCGTTATGTAGATGATACATTCTTGATTGTGAATAATGAGGACGATGCAAGGATCATACTGGATGAATTCAATGGCGTCCATCCAGCAATAACCTTCACTATTGAAACAGAAAATGACGGCAGCATCACCTTCTTAGATGTCCGATTGACAAGGAAGGTGGATGGAACTATAAAAAGAAGTGTGTATCGGAAACCAACGTCAACAGGTCAATACACCCACTTCTTGAGTTTCGTCCCCTTGCAATATAAACGAAATCTCGTTAAATGTTTGGTCCATCGGGCGAGACTCATCTGTTCAGATGATAGTTTTGACGAAGAGCTTCAAATTATCCACGATCTACTCAGTAGTAATGGATATCCAGAAACGTTCCTGGCTAAAAATATGAACACATCCAATATGAAAACCAGAATGCCTACAGTCTCCAAGAAACCATTGTTTCTAAGACTACAATTTCGAGGTGACATCATCAGCGAAATTGTGACACAACGCTTAAGAAATGCCATAAGAAGATCATTTAATGCCGCCAAGTTATGTTGTGTTTTCTACAGCCGGCCGATGATGACCACACGAACTAAAGACAGACTCCCTGACTTCTCCTCTTCTATGTGCATTTACCAGTTCAACTGCTCCTGTGGAGCTAGTTACATTGGACGTACAGTTAGGCAAGTCCGTCGTCGAATCGCCGAGCATCATCCTTCATGGCTAAGTAAGGGGGAAACCAGACTGACACGAAGCTCAATACTCTCTCATCTGATTGACACCGGCCACCGAGTTAACATTCATAATGCCTTTAAAGTTATTTATCACATTCCTTCTCACCTCACCCATCCTCTACGAGTCCGTCTTTTACATACAGCAGAAGCCATAGGAATCCACCTACACAAGCCAAGTCTGTGTGTTCAGAAGAGATTCGTACAGCCTCTTTCTTTGCCTTGGCCATCTGTATAGCTCATTTATTACAACAAGACTCTTCATTTCATCCACCACACAATTCACTATAACTAGTATTTCAATAGCTCCATTATTATTATTATTATTATTATTATTATTATTATTATTATTATTATTATTATTATTACAGACTTAATCATCTTTCTCTCCCCCTACTGTCTCTAATTACCGTCAACAATTTACCATTTTACGTAACAGTTCATTTTTGCTCTTTAGTTATCATTATATAAAATATCAATTATGTAAGAACCTGTTCGCAAAATCTTTCTACGATAATTAATCTTTGCTTTAGTTAACTGTCTTAATTACCTGACCAATTATCACCTTCTTGAAACTTTGAGATTGATAACCTTTCACTGAACAACTCTCACCACTAGATTGGTATGTAATTTTACGTTTGAAAATGCTATATTAGTGTAGAGCCATTGATGAGGAACTAATTGAAAAGAAATATTTCTTCGCTCACATTGTTTGTTTTACTAAATGTCTAAATGGGAATTTTTGCATTACTGAAATTTTTTATGGTCAATTTGGTTTTTTTTTTTCGTATTTCCAAGTTGCTTCTGTCTGCTTGTCAGAGGATAAGCATATAATATGATCCACTGTCTAAAAATTTATGAGCAGTAGCTGTTAAAAGTAGTAGATGTGAACTACTTATTCAAACGATAAAACTTTCCCACAATTTACAAGGTGAAGTGGAACAATAGAGTAGTAAGTCTGCATGTTATATGCATGTGCTTGCTTTATTAAAGTTTATAAATGATCTATGCTTACGTTACTAAAAGTGTAGTAGCGAAAGACTGTATGCACGAAGAACACTCAAAATCTGTTATTCGTGTAGGTTGTTTTGTGTAGTGTAAATCCTTAAAGAAAACATGTTTTACTGTGTCATGTACAATATTATTTAAGCACTCCCTCAACATCGTAACACAACAGGTCCATAAAAACCACTGTAATACAAATACTTGCGAAAAATTATTAGGTTCAAGTTGGTACTCATCCTCAATTACCACTAAATTGGTTGGATTAATGAGTCACAGCGCAATGTGAAGTTACGCACTGGCGATCGAGATGACTTGGATATATGCTTCACACGTTGAGCCATCGCCTACTTCGACGCACCATGTTACCCGGATTAGGTTTGAAGAAGACTACGGGTAGCCAGGCAAAGACTAAGCACCGCTCCTGAATATCGGTTTGATTCCTGTAGACTGTTTGCTAAGCGTCCTCTAGAGTATCAGTATTAGTAGTTGGAGACTAGGTGTGGGTGCAGCTACTCTTCATCATTTTCGAAATTATGAGTGTTATACTAGTCTTCATTTATTTATTCCCTCTCCTCTTATATACTTTTGTACCCAACACCATTCTTCTATCCACTTTCTTTGTATCCCTGTGAAGTTTGGCAACCAAATACGTATATATCCTTCTTAATGAATTATTGTATAAGTCTACTTGTTTCTACCAAATTTCAGTATGTAAATATAAGTATGTGTAGGTTGCAATTTATTATGGAATGACATCAGTTGGAGAAACATTGGACAGCTAATTCGTCCTAGTATGGGGCTTCTCAGCAGTGCATACACATGACCCCCTAGGGATCGAACCCAGGACCTTCAGATTCCTAGGCCAGCACGTTACCACTGAGGTCCTTCCTACCATGCAAAAGAACTGAATTACCACTATGTATCGGCACAAAGTTGAGTAAGACTAATGTATCTTGCTTAGTTCAAAGATGTCATGTTCCTGTGTTACACATCAAAGGTTCAAATTACTACAGTTTCTTAAACGTGGTAATATAAAATTCAGATTTTAAGATTTAAACTAGTAGCCAAACTTTTATGTATTTCTCATAACACATGAATCAATTACGTTATTTCTAACAATTTGTTAAAATTTACATCCTTTGATTGAGTAATATTTAGCCTTGGTAAAACAGAATGCCAAAACTAGAATGACCTGAAGAAAGAAATCAAAAAGCTTACTCAACAGATGTAATGCGATTTTCAATTTGAATCCAAAGATCTAGAGCACGAAAAAGTTGTACATCATCCCCAGAAAACAAAGAGATGACTGAATTTTCATAAACATGATCTATATTCGATTCGCATAGCTCCATATTTAATATTAACTTATAAATGGAGTTTAGTAAAGACCAAAATTGTGCATCATTCGGATCTGCAATCAGATAAATTTATATTTATGTAGTTTCATCCATTGAAGAAGCTTAAGATACACTATTTTCAATGTTATGTCGCCAGGTAAAATAATCCAAAATATAAGGGACAAGAATGTGTCTACGAGATGAAAGCTTCCCACCTAACCATACACATTCCTGAAATGCCGTAATCGTTTTCTGACAAAAATCACCGGGATTTATTTAACAGTCTGTAACAGTTAGCAGATTCAGTTGGTTTTCCCAATTTGTATTTGTTCATACCTTAAAATACTTGAACGACATATCCTTCAAAAGGAATGATATAGAATATGCTGTATTCTGTTTCAATTTTTACATTTCCTAGTCTTTTCATTCGCGCACTCTATGTGTTTGCGTAGTGCATGCTCAAAATACGTGAAATAAAGCTATAAAATATTTTGCTTTGAGATTATTTCTCATCATAAATCACAACTGACACTCCTGCAACAACCTTTTGTTACTTTACGAGAATCTTACTGCATATTTTCAGTGTACTAACAATATATGAAAGGGCTACATCACTGACTGAAATACTGATAAGAAAAACTGATAAAATGGAGAATTTTGTGCTGAGAAAAGATAGTCCCCCTTTCAAGAATAATCTGAAACCCAATCACTAGAAAAAATAATGCAGTACTTGTTTACACTGTATTACTCCATTTCGTCTACCAATAAAACTGCATCAGCATTTACTACGATACAGATACAGCCTTAATGGTGTGTAACAGCAAGGTGTGGAAGCGTAAAACATTTCCAACACGCTGTAAAATCAATCCAAAGGTGTAAAAAGTTTTCCTAGGTATGTAAAAGACTCGCTAAAAGCTGCTATTTAGATAAATGAGATACAGACACTTGACATTCGATATGCAAACAACAGAAGCGATTTCTTGATTCCAGGCTGATACTCGCCACGGAATGACCCTCAGTTAGAAAAACACTGAAAACCTGGGTGCATTGGATAGCTGTCTCGTCCTAGTATGGGACTTCGCAGCAGAGCGCACCCATAACTCTGCCCGAGATAAAACTCAGGATTTTCGGTTTCCGCGGACCGCACGTTACCCCTGAGTCTCCGCATCAGAATCCAACAGTCCACATTTCCTACTACTGTCTGTTCACGACATAGCGCGACCTCTATCCAATGCTGTTGTTTGGTAATAGTTCTTGTGTTCGACTTGGTTGGCCCCAGCGGTCACGACTTCTCATTAGAACTTTGGGAATCTCATCTCGAATCAAGTCACTAATGAGCACTAGAGAGTAGTTTAATTTGAAGAAGCAATTCCTGTCGACTAGAAATCTAATCACTCTACAATGTGCAAAAAAGGTGACAAAAACTGTTATAACCAAACTGTGCCAAATTCAAACTCCTAGAGTATATATATACTATTTGGAGGCGTTTGATCCAAAGCACAATTTGTACGTACTGACTGAATATTATCTCTCTAAACTTTAGGACTATCAGAGTGTAGTATATTTTATCAACTTTTCACATCTATCATGAAACGACAGCTATAATGCGCAACAGATTCGAGAATGGAAATGGAGTTCAACAAGCTTGACGTTTAGAATTTATATTGTTAACTTATTTTAGAATCGACAATGAATGGCATCAAGTTAAATGATGTTGGAAAAGAAACAGATTCCACGTTTCACTTCATGGATTTTAGTTGTAATAAGGAAACTTAGTTAACCGACACAACAAAGTGAAGTTAGTAGCTTCTTGAAGATAATTTGCAGTGAAGCTGTGTTCATCAAGATGTGGAATACTTTAGCCACACCCAATTTAATAACGCACTCACGAACACCAAACGGCAATCAAACGTCATGATGTCAGCTTATTGACTTTCCTGCATACAGACAACCGTGGCTACAGATTCGATCAGATAATTTTCTGTATAGTTCAACAAGCGAGTTTAAGATACGAAAATAAATTCTTAGAGGTATGGTATTGAGACGGTAATTAATAGATCTGCGTAGCAGACAGCAACCAATTAGGATCATATTTGCAAGAATAGAGACAAAGCGAGAATAGATATCAACAGTGACGGTGGGGACGAACAATACAACCTCTAATCATGTTCAAATTGAACACAGCTCGAGAGATTCAATAGAAACTATAAATCAAAGAATCTAGACCGACTAAATGCTTTCAAAACGTCGGAATTAATTAATGTAAGGAGGAAAACCCATGACAATCCGTCTCTAAAGCAAAGCACATCAGCGACAATTATTCAACAACAGGGCTACAAGTAATCAAGACACTTCTATTCAATGACATCAAGATAATTGATCATTCGCGAGTAAAAGAGATGACAACATTCAAGTCAAAAAGACAAGTCAACCAACCTAGAGAAATGATCAAACTCAAACCGACGACTAAGTAAAATCAACTACTATGAATAGTTGAGAAATCTCATTCTTCATCAGTTTTCAAATTCCATTGAAGATGATAACCAGAATGTTATTGATGGCTTTGTCTCAAATAATGGCGGATTGAAAGATACATTTGCTAGAAGCTTTTTCCACTAAGATACCACACAACCTCGATAAACATAAAAGGCATAACTTTAGATGTCATAATAATGAACAACTATATAATGGAAATGAATATAAACATTTTTTGAATAGAAAATTAAACCAGCTTACCTAATTTTAGACTATTCTCAAGACCACAGAGAATTATGATACGGAGAGATAAGGCAGGATCTGGTTGAAATAAGGATGCCTCATCGAAACCATCAGTTTGTTGAGCTTTCATTGTATAGATTAAATAACTGGTTAGATTGGTGTGAGACTCTTTGGAACAAGGGTTTGATGAACATGGACACAATAATTCATATACAAGTGTGTCTAGGGTAGGAGACAAACTATTGATTGTCAGATGCTCTGATTTATTTACGAGTTTATACACAGTACGTAAACTACGTACAAGATGATTAGGCCAGAGTGATGAGGGTACCTCAACAGGACACTTGGAATATATTCTGAAATGTCCCACTAAACAGACATATAGAACATCAACCAGGGTCTAACAGAACAAAAAGAAATAGATAGTACACACATATCTAGAAAGTCAAACAGCAAAAACTTAAGTCTCAGAGAATGAACTCTCAATAAAAAAATCGTTTACTTGAAGAAAAAAAATACAGCTAATCAATAAATCTATTACTTGAATGAATAAAAAAATGTTTTATTGAGACAAAATAACAATTTCTCATCTGAGAATCAATGCAAGAAAGTTTACTTGGAACTGATTGGAAGACAAGTTTTCCAGTAATATCTGGACATATCACTTTTAACATATCAGTTCATATTCACTCCATCCTCTCCTTTGCGAATTAATGCATCATGTTGTTAACTTTTAAAAATATGTTAACTCATAGTATAGTATGCGAACCCTTTACATAACTACTAAGGTGTACATTGTCAAGTGGCTAGAAAATACAAAGTAACTCGTGTCAGAGAATTGTGAATCGATGTTACAACGAAATGAATATAAGACAAGCTTTTCGACTTCTAACTCATTGTATAGTTCTGCTCAAAAGCTATTTATCGACTACTTATTCAATTCCGTACGATTTATGATTGAGAGATCATTGCGTGTTAAGTGAAATAAATTATTGCATATTACCCTATTTTCCAAGCATGAAATCAGTCATTTTATTTTCATGAATTAAAACTTGCGTTGTGGACGATTGACAGTAACAACCATATCAGCAATTACAGAAACGACTAATTGGATCTCTATATTTCGGTTTGAAAGGTAGCTTTGGCATAAAATACAGACATCTAACTGGTTATTTCAGTGGTTTTAGTGACGTTAAGAGTCACTTTCCTGGACGGGTGATTTAGTTTTACATTTAGGTAAGGACAGTGAACTAATTTTTGTCATTGGGGAAGAAAGACTGTAAATATTTCGCCGTCTTTTGTTCACTTGGTAACTCATGTGAATAGATAAAGCGTGGGCGACTTTGAAGGTCACCCGAGCAATTATGGAAATAAATTAGGTTTCTTCATTTTGGTAGGAAAGGCAGATTTCCATAAAATGAAGAAATGTAATTGGTTATCTCAGCAGTTGCTAGGATGACCTTTAAATTCGCTCAAGAATAAACTTATATGGCTGAGAGGCTTGAAATGACACCCTAGCAACTGCTGAGATAACCAATTAGGCCTCGACAGTCTATGTAAAACTACTTTTCTAGCCAGAATACCGAAACCCGATTTGTTAGTTGTTAGGTTGGCCTTTCAAGTCGACCTTATATCCATTCTACAAAAAAAGCGGTGGATGAAATTAGGATTCACGGTTAAGCCCTCGATCCGAACAGCACCCTACAATCGGACAAAAAAGTACGGTAAAGAACCTCAGAATACCGTCTAACTGATCCCAATCCAGCTACCAATATATCGGACAGAAGACAAATCGGAAGCAGCCTCAATGCGCCTATTGTAGTAGCTCAGAGACGACAGGGAATAAAGCGATATATGTATGTATTTTTCTGAAGTGACTTCTCAGGTTGACTGTTCAGCGAGTTTCAAGATGCGAATTCGGAATTTAGCAGACATTCGGGTTTTCTAAAACGGCGTGATTAATAAATATTAGGTTTTCCAGACTTTTGGGATCGAATCTTCAGAAAATAGTCCTATCGTCCAACAAATGAGATGAACGTATTATGAAAGACCTGTCTACCAAATGACAGTGGAACTCATTCGATGTACCCTAATTGCTAGCGAAAAATCAAAAGCCTACACACACTAACTATTGATCATTTATTGTATGATGATTTACCAAACAATTTTTGACACAAATAAATGGTTTACTAACAAGTACTTATTTAACCGCCCCTTGGTAGTTGTTTATATTGATTTTCTTTTAAATTCGAGCAGATTATACAAATCATTATATGTGTTTTACACGGACTTTTAACTACCTGTTATGCTTTTCTGAAATTCAGTAATATACCCTGACTGAACTCAGATTAACTTTAAATTTGTCATTACTCCAAGTGTAAAGATTTCGTATCTTTAGAAAAAGAGAGAATAGTGTTTATTGCAATGTTACTCAGTCGATAAATTGGGACGATGCTTGTGAAATACGTAGTGGACTACAAATGATATAAATACTAAAGTTAGAAAAGCTTTTTTGAAATTTGACCTGAGAACACTCAAAAACATGTAAATAACAACTGGAAAGATATCTTTTTGACTAGACACAATTTCTAAAAATTTACTTTCCGTTTGCGTGCGTGAATAATAAACTGTAGACAATGTACTGAAACAAGAAAGTTAACCTGTTTCTGCATAGTTAACGGAATATTGCTTTTAATTCCGTTAGTTACTAGAGTAGCTGATTTAATCGTACACTATCCTTTGTGTTATTATTATTTGTCCTTTGAGTTCCTAGTAGAACATAGGGCTTCAGTAGCACATCTCCACTGCACTCTATTCTCTGAAGTCTTTTCAACCTGGCTCCACGTCTCTTCAGAAGCTTTCATTTCTTCCTTACATGGTCTCCTCCATGTCACCATTGCCTCGGATGCCCAACTCGTCATTTCCTGTTTGCATTCCACTGGAGGACCTGGCGTGTGATGTCCCCAGTCAGCTTTTTCAGTGTATGCCCAATCCATCTACACTTTCTTCTTCTGCATATTTGTCGGGCAATAGGTTCTTGGTTGGTTCGTTGCCAGACCAGAGTTCCTCGTTGCTTATTCTTTCTGGCCATCTGATCTTCAGTATCGAGCGACCATAGGCGGCAGCTGTTGATGAATGTCTGCAGTTTGTTGGAAATGCTTTCCGAGACGTGCCAAGTTTCTGAACCATATAGAAGCACTGACTTCACTGAATTAGCGTTGAAAATCCGGATCTTGTTCTTTATGCTGAGTGCAGAAGATCTCCACACTGATTTCAGGTTAATGAAGGTTTGTCTCGCTTTTTCAATCCTGGCTGCTTTGACGTCCTCATCTCCGTCACCGGTAGTTGAAACGATGATGCCTTGCTTAGGTAGGTGAAAGAGACTACTTCATTTAGGTTTCTCCCGTTAATGGTTATCGGTGCTTGTTGTTATTGGTTGGGTATCTTCAATATCTCTGTCTTCTCTACGTTCACTTGAAGTTCCGTTTTCGCTGTCCTGCCTCTTCTATTAACTTGTTGGTTTTGCCTGTAGATCTTCGAGTTTGTGCGGTATTAGACACAAATCATCATTGGCGAAATTCAAATCTTCTAGGCTCTTTTTATCGTTCCAGCGCATGCCCGTCTTCTCGCTCCTCATGGTTCGCTGCATGATCAAGTCGACCACAATCAGGAAGATCATTTATGATAGTAGGAAGCCTTGTCTTACTTCTGTCTTCACTTCAAAGGCATCCTCTGTGTTAATGTCACCGTAATTAGGATAATGTTTTATTAATGAACAGAAGCATAATCTAGCTGCTCAACTAATGTAAATGAATGATTGAATTCAGCATCGGATGCCTAAGCAAAAGATGACAAACTGAACAACTTTTCTGAAGTTCTCATTATAAAGATACAAAACAAAACGACTTCACTGATGCTGGAATCGAACAATAAAACTTTTTGTTCTTATCAACCGCTTACAATCTAAACGAAGTTCATTATTAGGCTTTACAATTTTCGCGTACTTTACTTGTTTTGATACACGAATGCTTGTAGGTGTTGAGCATAAACTGACACCAGGCAGACAGACAAAATCAACGTAGAACCTCATCTCGTACACGAGTGCATCAGTTCAAGTTGCCGCAATTCACAGTAGTATACAAAGAACAAGTGAATATAAAAAGAATAATATCAAAGTAGATAAAGTTGTGTGAGAGAATAAACAGTTTGAAGATAATGGTTAATGCAAATATTCAAGCTTTATAAGACGTCAAACAGTTTTGTTAATGTGTTTTCAATTCATAAAACATTCCCCTTGTCAAATTAATTGGGAGTGTGTAAATACATTTTTCCGGATTAATTGTGGTCTTTTTTTATGTGTAAGAAGTTGACAAGAGTTGCCACAATAAAATGATATCTTGCAGTTGTATTCCAGCCGCTCTTTATGCTTTGTCGAGATTTATAGCATCAGGTAGTGATTAATGTGAATGGATAAGAGCAGTTCTTTTAAATCAAAGCGGATTCGATCCCAAAGAGTTAACCAGATTAAAAATGACTGCCTGTCTATGATGCTTTAATAAATGATAGAATTTAATAAGCTGGCAATCAACCATCCACTGAGAAACTATATATATATATATATATATATATATATATATATATATATATATATATATATATATATATATATATATATATATACGCTATGTACATTATGACGGTGACTGCTTTGCTTTACCGCTATACAACACCTTTTTGGCATTTAAGGACCTCAAGAAACAGTTTTTAAAATAGACATAGCTTGTTGAGTCCTTGCGATATGCATTTTAGACCATCATGCCAAGGTAGTGACTTTCGATTAGGCTTATCCACAAGGTCATGCAATCAAGGATAAGCGAAACGAGAAGTGGTTAATCGAACTAAAACCTTGTTATCACACTCCTGAATCAGCGGAACAGTAGTCGGAAGATAATATGGTAAATTGAAGTATGCCTTCCCTAGGGTCTTTTAGCTTTTATGGAGAGAAGTAACATCCAAGTGGTTTCAACATCGGTTCTTTAGAAGGCTATTTATGTTACTTTATTTTAGTGATCCCTAGTAGAACTACAACAAGAAAACGAGTGAAAAAAGACTGATTCAGTCAAACTATCAAGCCACTGATTTTCCTTCACATTCGTGTGGAAGAGCGTAGGCTACTTAGTTGGGAATCTCGAGATGTTAAAAATTACTGATTAGAAGACAATGCTTGTGATATACAGATGCATCCACTTCTTATCATCAAAATAATGGATGCTGTGTTAGTTTTCAAGACTTGCTCTCTTTTCTTTTATCTTGCCTGTTTATTTGAGTATCTTTTTAGCTTCCCTGATTTCCTTTTTGTGCTGTTATGTGTGAGAAATTGAAACATTCCACTAAAGTGCAGTTTTACGTCAGTCTATATTCCGTTTATTCATGTTAAAAGTAAACGGTCATTTTAATAATTTACCCCTTAGAGTTTATTAGATTTCGGCTACATAGTATTTTCAGTTATTATTGACAGTTACTTTGAAGTTTGTGTTTTTCTGACTTTAGATCTGTTTATATATTGAAAACAGCTAACAGATTTCAAACAATCTGTAGAAACTAGTTCCTGCCATTTTAAAAATTATTCGCAATATCGAACTGAAAACACTTTTTTTAAAGTACGCACTATCGAGTGAATAAGGTGAAATAATATCACAAATCTATCAATTCCTAATGTTCAATTGGTCGACTTATTGATGAGAGTCTATGAACATAAAGTGAATTCATCATATTGTTTTTGTCCATTTCGCCTTTTTAATTTATTCAAGTCTACATAAAAGTAGACTGAATGCAGTAACAATCTACTACTAACACATCGATGTATTATACAAAGTTAATATTGATTGATTAGTTACGGTGAATCATGCCAATTTATGACGTGGATTAGACACATAGACAATATTTAGTTTACTGGTAGCAGTATTTCTGATTGGTTATCAAGGTCCTTTTGCATGTCTCATTTACTACACTAGTGGTATGATGACAAACAAACATATATCTCATTTATTAAATGCATAACGTAAATGTTCTAGATAGAGGTTCAATATATCTGCAGTGATAAAAATAACTAAGAATTGTACAAAAAACAGATATTCATCTGTTTGCTCTAATCAGAATCAATCTGTTATTGGCTAAATTGATTGCATAGGTTGATGTTTATTCACTAAGCTGACTTGTAAAATTAATATGCTTTGGACTGATTTTATTCAGTGTAAACAAATTCAGCTTACACTAAGCAATACTTTTCATGCACTAACTACATCCGACAGATATTTAGGTGCCTCCTGACAAGTACTGTACAAATCTTTATGTGGATATCAATAGTGTATATCACTTTTGGAGAAGTTCGGCTGTGACTAGGCAGTCAGGTGAATATTACTAAAGTAAGTGGTCACAGATTTAAACGACCAGGTATTTCTACTGGGTGATGATTGAAAGTAAAATGGAAATCTGGACCGCGGCAGGATTCGAACCAGCGACCAACGGGTTTCCTGCCCGGTGATCAACCAACTGAGCTACGAAACCCTACTACTGACTAGATTATTATTTCGCACCAATCACTGCCATGTGAATTTGTGATACGTTACTATTGCTTGATTGTACTCACACTGGGTGCCCAGTCAAGACTACCTCAGTCAGAATGACTTGGTATTTTGTCAAAGTCTTTCACATCTGGCGGTAGTGAAGTGTATAAATGTGTGGTTATCCCGTTATACAGCTGTGGGATATGATTATTGAGTCTTACTGTTAGCTTTGATCATACTGCTGAGTAGAATCCATGCGAAAATAGGAAAACTTAAGTAAAATGTCCGAAACTTGGTCATAATGATTCGAATGCAAACCATCCACATATTTTCTTTAGTCTTTAAAAAACTGCCAATGACTTGTAGGCTAATTTCAGTAAAGTTTGAAGATTTTATTTCCTGATCAATTTTGATACTTATACTGTTTCATTATGAGAAATTTTATGAACCCAATATATCAAGTTTCAGCAGTTAGTTAGAGCAAACCTTCCGTAATGACGGCAATTGACAGTGAGCATTAGGGAAATTATTCACCTTTTTAAAGCAACTGTAGCTAATACGCTGTAATAAGTGTAGGAAAAATGAAGTATAAAAGATGATAACATATTATTGAAATACCCACAAACCGAGCTGTAGGCAAACTATTATTCATTCACAATCTAAAATCTTTTGACACTCTTAAATGACTTACATAACAACAATCTCCTTAATTACTGAAATTCTTATTTACTGCTATTAAATGAAATTTAAGGAGATGTAAAGAGAAAAATTCATTTGAAAAGTTGTTTTCAAAATGTGAGTAGGATACTTACAGTAAATATTGGAGCGTGTTTACTTTCCATTGTGTTACTGTTAACTTTTACGTGCGCCTTTAGTGCAGTTCTCCAAAGACGAAAAGTATCAAAAAGAAAAACCTCCTGATCATTATTTGCAATGCCATTTTGATGGTTCATCTAAAAGATAAAATATACGAATGCAATATTGTATCTACGAGGAATAGTATCACTGATTGAAAAAAACAAAGGATCAGTCAGTCAATTAGCATCATCATCATGGGGCTTGATATTATTATCTAACGGTCCAAGCTGCCACACCTCAATATCACCATATTAAGGTAGAAGGCAGCAAGACAAAAGAGAGAGAAATAAGGAAGAAAGTAGCCTAAAGTGGTAAAAAAAAAGTTGTGAGAAGAGAACAAGAAGCGATGAAACAGTAAAAGAATTCAGTATCAGGATTAACAGTAAGATAATTCGTGGATGCCTTTCAGCCAATGAGATCAAGTCTCACATATATCTCCTAGAGTCTCCAACTGTCAATTTCAATTGTCACGTGGAGTTCAAAAGTGAAGTCTACATTCCTCTAAACCGCTCAGACCGACCTTGTGAACTCATGTCATTTTGTAATTTGGTCACCTTCACCCTTCTTCTAGCCTAGGTTTACTTCAGCGATGAGACAGACGGTGATAAGGCATGCACAACATGTGTTCCAGTCATCTGAGTCAATGAAGATTCACAACCTCATCAACTGATTTGCCTCTTTAACTGAAACTCAACGCCTTGCTTTTGAGTTACTGACGTGTTGGTTCCACGACGCATGGGCTGTGCTACAAAAGCAAAGGTAACCGAATACCTGAAGCCTGTTTAGAAAATACTTAGAGTTCCATTGAGAAACAAGAGTAAATAATTTGTTCAACCTGTTTCACTCTACAAACGTATCAAGACAGATGACTTCATCTATCTTCTGGTGAAATCTGTAGAATTGCAGAAAATAAACCTAAGCTTGCGAGAGCTTTCACGTGAACTCGAAGTTCAAACAAATAATTGGTAGTGAAGTAATCTGAAAATCTTACTTGAAATAAAACTAATCATCATTTGAATCTAATCTGAATTTTTAATGCTGAATACTGAAATGGTTTGTGAGAAAAACGGCAGAAACAGTAAATCAGTGAACGGAGATGGAAAAGAGCACTATTAGATAGAATGATGAGTCCTCTTCAAGTTTTCAAAACCGATAGTGTTGATTTATCTTAAAAATATACCCGATTAGAAAGAAATAGTTTTGAACAACTATGAGGAAAAATAGAAAACCTTTCGGTTTACAGAAACTGTAATACTGATTACTATGGTACATATAAACAATCTACATAGAAATATTCCTCTATTCCCCTAACACGAAAAAAAACCACAAAAAGCGCAGAAGGGATAAGAAATGTGCACGTGTCCACCGATGTATACCTTATATTAGGTAATGTAGGTTAACTAACAACTAGTAAACTAGATTTAGAAAAGTAATAACAGTAAGAATTATTTATAATTTAAATTTCAGACGAATTAACCCTTAGTTTGAGAGATAACTAATGTACGAAAATAAACCTATTATGTGTAACTGACAAATGGTCTAGGGAAAAGAGGTATTTACCCACCGTTACCCTTCACAGCATCTGCTGTGTGATTGACCAGTGTAAAGTTTAAACGTAGAGTACTAGACGAAAGGGGTAAATTGGTTGCTGTGGTAATGGAAAAAAAAAGTACCTCAAAAACCAGCTACAAGTTCGTGCACTAGGCAGTGAACTCGTCGACTGTGTATAGACTAATAAAACCACCTGAATTTCTAAATTTAGATAACTGGGGCAGAGTTAGGACCAGTAGTTAATGAGGATATAAGACTTTGTGAACTGGAAGAATTTGAACTCGTCTCGGATGCACAGGCAATACCTTTCTCAGAACGAATAGTAGGAAGGAAAAAGCCTAGAGATAATTTTTTAGATAACACCTATCTTTGCTGTCTCTGACTGTTGATCTGAACCACGTACGTTAATGGAGGTCGGTATAACAACTGAAATGGATTATTGATGACAAAAAAGACTCAAAATTGGTCATCATGAAACAGGTGGACTCATCTTCTAGATCTTGGTCTTTCTATAATGATGTATTTATTCCTTTTGTGATTACCTTGTCTTGCCTAGTTTCCTTTTTCCTGCTACTGATATGATTATCTTCGTCTTTTTTCTGATCTTTTACCTCCTCCATCTACATTGAGGTTACTTGTAGAAACTGTGTGGTGACATGCTTGTTCTCATTATGCCAACTTCTGTCAAACATAATCATGAAAAATATGCGCGAAGTGAAAAATGAATTTATGCTGACCAGTACTGTTGTAACAGAAGTCGCTTTCATGAATAAAGATAACACCGGCATCAAAGTTGAAGTTGAATGGCTAAAATGGAAAGTCCTAATGAAACTCAGAGTTAGTTCTTAAGCTTTTAAGCGCGTTCAAATGATTCGCTTCATATGGGACACTTTTCTGTACCACTCCGCAACCTATACCAATCTTTAAATTAGTAACCTCACAAACAAACTGGACTGTTCCATACTACATTTCTTTCCCCAAAAAAGTCAATTAGCCAATGGATAGATTTATTCAAATGACATTTTTAACTTAAGACAATCACTTCATTAATAATTGATCTATTCAAACTACATTCTTAGTGGTTATCTACAGAAATGCTATAAATACCATGTTGTAGCAGCTAAGGAGTTAATTGATCTTCTGTCATTATCTGTTTTTAGTTATGATTGGATAAGGGGTGTAATCCACTACCGCTGAAGTATTATCATAGTCCATAATATACACTACTATCATACTAGTGAATAATAATGCTGTATTGTGTAAGAAGGTTTATATCAAATACATATTCTTCTAGGCAGAATGGCTAAATGTTTCAATTATTCTGTCGCAAAGAGTCAACTTGGTTGCAGGGCATATTCTGATCAGCGCGATGTTCAGCTTTTCCAGTTACACTGAATTGCTATTCTTTTCCACTATTCATTTTCACAGTTATGTAGTCGCATAATACGAAAAAATGATTTCGAGACGCTGAGATGATGACAGAAACTTTGAAAATGTTTAGAAACCAAATATTTGTTAGACCTGAAGACAGACAATTCCTACAACCATTCAGAAAGAATAATATTATGATAAAATTTCACGATTCTGCGTAGGTTCCAACTAGAAGCTTCATATTTAGTATATCATAATAGAAGTTAAGTTAGTTCTGATGTCATGAACAATCCAAGGTAATGCTGATTACTGTTTTCAAAAACTTCTGATACTTGACCTTGGACGAAAAGAGTATGTCACTACTCTTCATTGAGATGACTAACAAATAATACAGCATATAGGTTATCTTAGAAAGTGGGAATATGAGTTTCAAAGTGTTCACGATCACAACTACTGCAGGTGGATAAACGAACCTGACTTGTCTGTATAATGCTTTACTAACTGAATTTATGATTTTAAGTGGTAAACTCAAATTTTATCCTCCAAAGCTGATCGATTTATTGTCAAATAAAAAACATTTGAAGTGCACGAAAGTACAAATATTATTGATGCTCATCTATGGTCTAATTATAATTCATATAATTCCATGTTAATTAATTTGTTGGATATACCAATGCTGTTTCATTGTGTGTAGTATTCAACAAACCCCTTATCGTGAAGTCATACAATTCATATGTACTTACAATATATTCAATAAGTTTCTTGATCAACGTTCCCCAATTATTCCACACTTCTTCAAGGTGGTGAAGTAGCAACGAAGTTAATGAAGAGTCCCTTAGTAAATCTGAAATAAGTCCAACAGCACTACATATGCAACTGATTGGAAATGTTATTACATTTCTAGACACTTCGTCCAAAAGCTTCTCCAGAATACATTCAATCTTGAGGAATAATTCAATACAAAAGGTTTTCTGAAATAAAAGTTAGTTCCAAATCGGTAATTAATCGACTTACCTTAAAAATGCAAAACTTAAGGGAGTCTTGTGAACTTCCATCATTTATCATACCATCATCTGATTCTCCTTCAACAGATTTCCCTGAAGTGAGCAGAGCTTTGAAAAAATAATAAGCTACTATTTCATGATGATTCACGGAAGTGATGTGAGATGGTGAAATAAGATGACTAAGAGTTACACGGATCACATTGGTGAACTCAGTCTCTGTAAATTCCTTTAAAAGTAATGAGTACTCTTCATTTTCAGATATACTGTAGAAGGATTTACACGAAGCTAGAAAATCCTGCCAACATCTCAGTAACCTCGAGGTAAAAGTATCGCTACCAGTGGAATAATTGCTACTCATTGAGAAATTGTGCACAAACGGTAAACTCATCTACTGAAGTATACAGTTCATGACATGAATCTGAAAACGTGAATTAAGATTGAAAATTATTCAATGCATTTAAGTTAAAGGTAGCAAAATTTCTCCTATCGCTAGGTTCACCAAAAATAAGATTGATTAACCTACTTCGACTAGCCCTTTCATAAAATGTTATATTTTTGATACAATTAAGTAACCTTACTGGTAATCAACAGATGGGCAAGATACATATACAAAAATATCAGGTGGTAATTGACAATCAATGGTATATGTGATATCACTGAAATGTTTCGGTGTTTTGCAAGGAACGAAAATTCGACATATACTTGCAATTTATCCCAGTTTATCTATCATCAGACACAACTGGTGGAGATAAATAATATAGAAAAGTGATATGTTTACGTGTCTTTGAAGTATTTCTAGCATGTGAAACCTGCGAATGAGTAACAGTAAGGTTATACACAGTATTATCTGACTGGGGGTTGCAGCGATGATATGGTGATCGGGTTCACAGTTCTTAGTGATTCAAAGAGCTACACTAATTGGAACGGTTGTCTTTTGAGGCCGTAAAACACAAGAAAGGTCTTTTGGAAGGGAGTAGGACTAAATAGCGGTTACTGTTACAATGTGAATAACTAATGCCAAGGTAAGGGGTCCGAAAGAGAATATGTACTGTTGACTGGATGGAATGCAGCAGGAGTCAAGTCTTTCGGGTGACAGGTGTATGGTGTATTCGCAAGATGTCAAACAGGACCTAAGTATGGTTACTCACTTGATCTAACCTCACCACAGTAAACCTGAAAAATTCAGTATTCGAGCTTCTGAAAGCTTCATGACTAGTTCTTGTAGGTGTAAGTATAACGTTAAGTCTTACAGCAGAACGCACATCTCTCAAATGGAGCACAGACAAGTTTTCTGTGCACTCTGACTGAATTAAGTAGTAAGGAGACCAATACCTTCCACCGTCTGTTTGAAATCTCTGCATTAGCATTTATGGGACTGGAGTTTTGAAAAAAATGAAAGGTTTCATGGGAAGCTTTGCAGCTCCTAATAAAAGTTGAGATGTGGCCTTCGTAGCAGGGGATTTCAATGCACAATTAGTAGGTCAAATTTATGTAGACGTTACTTTATGAATCCCACTCGAGTGAACGGATAGTGACGACAGCTTGTTACAACTGTGTTAAAACGAAAAGCTATTGTTGACTAGCACGAATTTCAGACAGACATTGCCTGATGCGGCATTAACCGATTTCCATTCCCTGGTGGACACGGATATGCCAAATCACTACCAATTAAAGCTGGAGAATTGACACTCGGTCTGAAACATAAGCCTGGACGCTGATCCCAGTACGCATATATCTAAATGAATCGTAAGAGTCCAAACTCGATGATCAGCTTAATTTCCAAGAGGAACCGGCAGGACAGTTATCAGAACGTGACATCAATCCTTCTTAAGAAGCCTAGTACTATTTACAGCCTCATGGAAAAGGTAGCATTAAAAAACTAACGAATCCTCAGGGAAAGGCCAGGAAAAGTTATGAAGATTTCAGAACTAGCTATGGATGTATCAACCACATCTTAGAACACAGAGACAGTCACCAGTGGGTAACCTATGAAGCCCTCCAGTCTTTAGCCCTCACTATCAGCTTCCTCATGTTTGCAGAAATACCCTGCTGACGAGTGCCAAAAAGCAAGAAACCCAGGTCTAGGGCTTCCTGCCGATTATTTCCCACTATCGAACACAGAGAGACTTTTTTCCTTCAACTCTGGTCAAGACAACTTGTAGCAGCACTTGACACTGTAAGGGGTACTGGATAGATTACTTTGCTGAAAACTTTATCGGGACGGCTGGCTATCACATTGGTTGTTTACGTCGAAAGATATCTGTCACGATTATAACTTACTAAAAACCTGCTTGTAGAAACCTCTTTATCTGACTTTGCAGGGGTTGATCTTGCAAAAACCTCTGAAGTTGGCCTACATTGCAAAAACGGCAGTGGTGTTAAGTGAAAACCCAGAGATGCAAACTATGCTGGACACTTTGAGTGACAATTTAAGAATGAACATAATGCGTTTACTATCTACTGAATGAGCATTGTTTTTACAGATCAATCTGCGTCAATGAATTATGTGACAATAGGGAAAGAAGTGGTTGAATGAATTGATCCCTTCACTTGTTTGGAAAGTCAGAACAGTCCTGATGTGTCAGTGACCAACGAAATCTTGGCATGGATACATAAAGCTTAAACAGTTTCACCAACTTATATGGCCGGTGAGATATCCGACTTCCTGAGGGTCCAGTTTAGTGCGAAAAATTTGCGAATACTTTTTAACTAGCTTTCGACAGAATGAGTCTGACGAGTGTCAAGTTGCAAGAAGTTTGCACAGATGTGATGTTTGTTAAAGGTATTTTCTCCGAAGCCTAAAGTAGGTTTACCTGCCTTCATTTAGTATTTTTGGGTACAGCTGATGCTCATTCATGCTTTCCGCAGGTTCTGCATCTAGTCTTGAATCTGTTCCGCTTTGGTATTTAGTTGCAATACGCGGAACATCCAGTTTGTCAACGAAGACCTAATGAGGACGATGATTTCAACAAACACCGAAATGAGGGGTGAGCTCAGCACCTGTCATATGTAAGATGATGATTCAGATCTGGTCTGCAACTACTCCTAGTTTAAGGATTGGGAGTGAAGTGGTGAAATGTGTCGACTACTTCACTTAATTGGGGAGCTGCATCAGTCCAAACGGGTTGGTTGCTGATGAAATCTCAGCTCGGAAACAGAAGGTCCGTATGGCATTTGCCAAGTTTGAGTCATTTATGACGCAGACTTGCGAGATATCCGACTATCTATCAGAGGACGAGTATGCTGAACTGTAGTTTGTTCTGTCCCGTTATATGGCTGAGATATGACCGTTAAGGAAGAAAACATGAAGCGATTACAGAGTTTTGATCATAGAAGACTTCGCATCATTGCTCGCGTTTGGTGGAATCACCGTATAAACCATGTCGAGGTCAAGCGAAAGGTACTAGGCAAGATAGGCAAGTTGATTGATGAAGTTGTGATCCTTTACCGACTGAAATAGCTTGAATATGCACTGCGCACACCTCGACGTGCCAGGTTGGAAGAGGGTTTATTATGGCCAGACCAAGACATGGCACCAGTCAACGAATCCCATTTCAGTCTGTTTATTGGAAATGTCACGTTTGATATGAATATGGATAATAAATTACGTCTGAAACGTCATCCAGTAAATGATACTGTTTCACTGTATAACGTTTCCAATAAACAGACTAAAATTAAATTACAATCCACCTCAGTGCCCAAGTTTTACTACTATATCAACCAGTCACTGAAGTTTCTGACTGTTGATCTGAGTTGTGTGTGGAGATGTAGACTGTCTGGTTGGGGACCCCGAGACGGAAGGAATTAGTGGTTGAGGACTTTTGGTGACATGGCTGAAAATTGGTCACAGTGGCCCAGAGGTATTCACTTCTTGACATCTTCTAAAGCTCGAATACTTGTACTAACTTTTATCTTCGGATTGTTTATTCTGTCACGAAATTTTGTCTCCTTTAATATCATTCCCTCCGTATCCACCTGTTTTGTGTACTACTGTGAAGTGTGATAAAATGAGTCGATGCACCTATGTACAAGGTTTTACGTTGATTTTGTCAGTCGGTCAGGGTCCAAATGGGTGCTTCAGCAGGAGCAGTAGTCCTGAACAAACGTCATCGGGAGTTAATCGGAATGTGATTTATTTGAGTCTAGGCCTGGGTGGCAAATGGAGGACACCAGTTAGCATGACAAGGATGGTTGTTTCGGAAGTTAGCACTGGCTAGATGTCGGTTATGACCTACACCGACTAATCTCCACTGGTCACCTGATGTATTTCTTTTCCGAGTTTCGCCCATCTAACTAGCATTACAATATCTGTCCAGCACGTGTGGTAGAGGTTACTGAGTTAGTGGCAGAACTAATCCTTAACTGAAATGGGGCTACAGTCCGTCAGAAAATAGGCACAGGTATGGTTTCTTTTAGCAATTAACTCTTACTCAAAACGAACATGCGAGCCTAACAGTATGGACATCTTTTAATGGATATCCAGATGACCAGTGCAGCTTCGGATCTATCACTTGGCATAACACCAACTCCGAAGAGGCCGGATACCAATACCATAGGGTTCTCAGATAAGCGTATGGTAAACACTTTTTGATCTGATAGATGGAGGGGTGATTCTAGACACCACTAGAATCTTGTACGCGAGTCTTAGACACACCATACATCAAAAGCAGGGCTTTTTATGATTCTAGTCAAACCTACCTGTTGTTCGATCTGCATCACGGTCCGAACTTTGAAGGCGACTAGCTTAAATGGTACGTGTAGCATCAGAAGAATTAAGTCATGTGTCACACTGAAGCACAGATGCGCGGAAGTAACTGTTTGGTGACTCAGGATGGTACAGACTGACTAGCATTTTCATGAAAAGCAAGGAGCTGAGTGAAACAATAATTTACAAAGAAAGGACTGAGAAGAATGCAGGAAAAACAATATAGTTCATATAGAAAAAGACTAAAATATATTAAATTGAATGAGATTAGAAAGTATGCAGCATAGTAAATTCAAATTCTTATAGGAAGGATTCGGTGAGCAGTCTGAAGTCTTTGTTACAAATGTAGTTTCACGATTTTGTGTGAGCTGTGACACTGCAAAGAAGCCTAGAACGAAACTGTTTCATAGTGATGGATGGCAGTTTAGAAGCTCCAAGTAAAATTTCTATGTTCCAAAACAGTTGTAAACATCTGTGCGAGATGAGCTTCAAAATGTATTTTTAACCTAAAATTTCTGTAATACATTTATCACACACAGCATCATAAAGCTGTTTTACTTGGGGAGTGTCTGGAATATGAACTAACTTCTATTATCTTTTCATTTTGTGGTATCAGACAGCGAATTCGATGATTCATCTACGGTTGGGAATGTTTCCTTCCTTTGGAAATTGTCAATGGAATTAACTGCTATCAAACACGTATATAGCTGCTGGAAGGAGCATCTTATGGTTTAAAGTAAAGCTTTTTGGTCCTGCCTAGTCTTCTTACACGGAGACTATAGACATGGTCATTGCTTTACCAGATAACCACAGTTTGGGTAGAGCTGATTCGTCAGCCTCGTGCTGCTTGAGCTATACGATCACTTCCATTAATGTGTGTGGGATACTGGGCGAAGCTTATGTTATCTTCATGTAATATTGTCTAATACTTAGGAGGAAGATCGACTAATACCGAATAGCTTCATGTACAGGGGCCAAACCCCTCTATCCAGGGAATTATCGGCTGCTCATTCAGGACAACGGTGTATTACAACCGCATCTCGTGCCCCACATTTCAACTGACAATATATCAAATCAAAAAATCCGGTCTTATGGGTGTAGTGCACTTTGTAGTGTGCTCACCGCCGTATATTACTCATATACGACTCAATTAAGGCTGAAATAGTTCTACAAGTCCGTGCCATTTAATATCACCTAACAAATTCACTGTAATAGGAAACAAAAAGATGATCTTACATTCAATGGTCACATATTACTGACTACTTAATGACCATTACTAATCGTAAATCACCAGTCAAATTATTTCTTCCATATTATTTTGAGTTCCTTTTTCTAACATGAATGAGATTTATCAATCACTCTGATGGTCAAAGTCTAGCTTTCAAGGATAATTAAATTAACCAATTATTGCAACTCAAGGCCGTAAGTACTATTATTTGGCTGTGAGTCGCAGAATGTTAGGGCTTAAGGTACTGCCCGATTTTCCAAGACAAAGCAGTTAAAGAGGGAAATGAGTTCAAGACTGCTTCAAAGACAAAAGCCTAAGTTAGTGAGGCGCATTTCCGATAGTCATAACTACGGTGCATTAAGCCATTTATCACTTCACTACCGCGTATCACTTCTCGGAATAACTCAAAAACAAACATTCAGTAAACCTCAAACCACCAGAGGAATATCACCTCCATAGCATTTACAATATCTACTATTTACACCTAGTTGCTTAAAGTCCTAGCACACGTAGGATTCCATTGAAAAGTCGACTCAGTTCGAGTACCATCTATGATATTTGCATAATGAGTAAACTGTCAAAGATAAACGATGAGGATATGCATATATCGAAGATAGGGAAAATGTATCCAGTTATCAATGGAGCGAAATGCAGGGAGAATGTCTTAATTAAGCAGCCTTTCAGTGTTTTAACCCAGCTGCAAAACATTTCAGATCCACCATAAAAAATTTAAGCATGTTTTGGGACTTTCAGGGGAAATGTTTAAGTAGTTTTGTATATCCCGAAAAACACCCAAGTCCACTTAATAAGGCGAGTTGTGTGATGATTCTAAAGTGAAAAGTGATAAAAAGAATGCATTAAAGAAATTCTTTAGAACTTACATGAGATTTCCAGGATAGGTGTGTTACTTTTTGCCAGAATTTTCGGAGTTCACCTTCAAAGTTTGCAGGCCATGGCCAGATAAAATAATGATTTTCCTGACAAACTCGTCTTCTATGATGAGTTAAAATTGAGCATTATAGTCGAAAGTGACTCCATTTTAGTTGATATATTGGATATACTACATACATACAGTATAATTTACAAATTCACGCTTAAGAGACAATTCAATGTCTATAGTCATATCAAGATACTTTCAGTATGTGATATATTACTGAGTCGAATAAGATGGAGCTTGTCCTTGACAGTTCTCGATGATAAGTCCATTGTAAATCCGTGATTATTCAAAATTCACAAAAAGGTGCTCATGTAAAGCTTTATTTTAGCACTTTCTTGATTACAAAACCAGAAAAAAATATATCCTTCGACAATATGGTCGTGTTAATTTTTGGATTATTGACGTATCTACTTGCAACTTATGAGTAGTACAATTATTTTGCTCCTCAACGTTGGGCATTAAATGGGAAAGGTGGCTTGATAACTACTACCTTTTGTTTTAATCTTAACTCCAAAGTAAAAATTGGCACAGCAGCTTAAAACATCCTAGGAGAATGAGTGTTCGCAATGACTCACCTACTGAAAATTTTTACCGCATACTGATAGAATGAAGTGCAAGGCGAAAACAGTTTCCCTTAGTCAATAAGTTGCTTCTTTATTTCAACCTTTCCCTTCATTCTATCAATATCGTTTGGTCCACGAGAACTCGATGACTGCTAGGTATGTAAACCTCGATTTATTTAAACACGGTGTTCAGAAAAGGTGTAAAAATAGGGAACTAAAGGAATCGAAATCAACTAACGTCCTAGTGGCCTTAAAGTGCCAACCAGATAGCAGATGAACTAACCAAACGATGCACTACCTGAACAGTGATGTCATTAATACCTGCATATCCACCCACAAAAGTGAATAGCATCAAAAGCTACACAAGTGACTACCAAAATGACAAATTAGATCAGCTCAAAAATATTTTCTGGTAAAATATAAAAAAACTCTGACATTTGTGAAATACCCACTCAAAAGCGAGTGGGTCACTTTCTTGTCTTTGGCGGGACACATTAGGAAGTTAGTGATGACTATTCTATAAATAAAATAATGTAACTTCTGTTGATTTTATCTTTCGTGACAAAATGCGAGCTGCATCTACGACTACGGAAATACGATCAGATCTACTGAGAATTAGCAGAGAGATCAAAAAGTAAAGGTTAGCCGGAAGCGCCTAGAAAATGGATTTGGAAAGCGCAAAGTTAGCTATCGAGGTCTGCTTATTAAGAATCGTGTCACGAAACAGTAAAACCCCAGGAAGACAGTTTTCTTAAGTGTGTGTAGAAGTTTTTTTGGTTTTATGAAGCAAAAGCGAATCCCAATTTGATTAAACACGTATTTTCATGCACAGGGGGTTAGAATTATCGCTTAGCATTTGGTGGAAAAATCATCGGTAAACCAACCATGTTTTAGTCTCTGCTTGCTCAACTTCAAGCGATAAAAATGCACAAAAATTCTGATAGACTTGATAATCGGCGCAAAACTACCATACAAAACTTAATCTCTTCCCATTTGTGCTAGAGCACACCAGAATAATGCCAGGCAAAAATTTACTGGCTTGACAGTGCTGTTTGAGGTCACTAAGAGAATTCCTTAAGCTCAGTAGGATTTTTCTAATCCATCCACTTATTGTAGACAGGGGTGATGTGACTCCAGACACCAATCCCCGTTATATGAAGGAAGAAGCTGTGTTTGTTGATAATCTTCAATTAATCCATAATACATGTGGATTACGTCTGCACTCCATGCAACAATTTTACTAGATTGTGTTCTCATACACGCGAGTCACCATGATGCTTCTATCGAGACTTTATTTGGCGATACTACCTTGGATAAGCACAATAAATGCACAAAAATGCTTCCTTGAGTTACCTTCTATAAGTATTCAGTATTTAATAGTAGTTATTTCATGTACTTAGAAGCATACAGTCTAAACAATCTGAGTTGATACGATATTTTCTGCGCATATCGCCCTAGCTAACTATCATTTGGCTTCGTCGCAATGCTTTTGGAAAGAATCCCATGAAAAATTAGGATGTCAATCGGCTCCCAATCAGTGAATGCTTCAGCAATGTAAATACGTATAAAAGCAAAAGTAACGTTTCACTTGCATTACGCGCGCCCAGTCTGAAGGCTAGTGCTTCCCGTTACGCATTGTACATTGTAGTTAACTACTTACGGTATATTCTTTTCATATTTAGTGCCAGTGGAAAGATTTTATGGCGCCTTTTTAACGTTCAAGTCATTAAAAAGACGACACTTCACGCCATACGTAAGATTTATGCCTTCTTTCTACAAAATCGACTTGATATTCTGCTGGCATTCCAACCTATTCTCTTTCGCTTGAGCACCGAGTCTATCAGTTCAAACAAATGGCCAAGTCCCACTACCGAGATTTATTTGGTATGATTATATGCCCGGAAATCTGCGCGTGCTTCTATTTTCAAGGATAAATTATTGTCACTCTTTACGTTGAAAGCTGAAACCGGTAGGCGAGGAGTTTTGTTCGCAATGCCTCTTCAGAATCAGACGGTTAAACTTGTGGTCTTGCGTTTTCCGGTAAAGGAGTGCTTTTGTTTATTGGGGCACCAACTATTCGATGCCTAAAAGAGATCCTATTTTCTTTTTAGTAACACCGACTCTCAGTTGTCAGAGGCTCCGAAACTTGGCGAGCTTGGTAAGGATATCTCTGTCTGACTATTCATTTCCACCAGGCTGTTGCATAACACTCTAAAATTTGTCTTACAATAGGGAACGGTGTCCTAATCACATCTATATGTTAAGACGTCATCACCGAATAGGGTTCTAACTTACTAGTGTCAGGGATGGCTAGTCCCCAAAATAACTAACTTATAACATGTTTATATCATCATTGTAAGGTTTACGCCTTATTATCGCGCTTTTTTGTGCGCCATGTTATGTTTCCTAATTTTACCACATTTTAGGATACCAAACGCTGACTGGTCCACTTTACACTTTGAATATGAGATTTTGTTTTCTCTGGCCAAGGCCAATTTAAGGTGTATAAATGACTCACTTTTCAGTTAAACTTTCGATCACATCGTCTTCTTCTGGTGTCAGCCAAATATCGGGACGATATGTCATTGTTCTGTCGTTAGTCGCATTCGTTTCGGAGCGTTGCATCGTTATCTATAGACTGGGATCGCAACAAGGCGACGGGGATGGGATCAAAAAGGGACTCTTTGAAGTTGGACAGATTTCTGGAATAACAGACGAAGATTATCGAGTTGTTAACTCAGTCCAGAATTTCTTCACCTGAGTCAACGAATTCTATGCCTGCTATATCGGTCTCTTCAGTAGACGGAACTGCAGCCAGTACCACAGAATTTCATTATGATCTCGATGCTAACGTGACTTTCGGTACTCGGTTCTGAAGATATGAAGACCACTTCAGAGTTGATTTCGCTGGTCTAGATGGTTCGTGCAAAGTTCATCTCCTCCTTCAAAAGCTTGGTCCATCCGAATTAGATCAGTATTGCAATGTAATACTACCACAGAACCCAAGAGACCGCTCGATCCATGCCATAATACAGACCCTGAGGCAACATTTTAGCGATCATTCGCCTCTTTTCAGTGCCAGATATTGTTGTCCTAGACTGGTCATGAACGAGACCATGTTGGTATCGTTAATCGCGAGTGCGAAAAATTCAAGTTGAGGTCCATCACCGATGGCCAATTCAAATCTTTGATACTCATATGCAGCCTTCAATCTCCCAAGTTCGAGGATATTAGAATGAGACTGCTAAATCGGTTGGAGCAAGAACTAACACTGACGTTGAATATTGCTGCTAAATATCAACGATTGGTGAACATGCAACGGGATACAAGTTTAGTCCAATCTGGACGCCAGGGTGATCACGAAGTGCGTAAGGTTCGCCAGACATCTAATTCCCCTGCACCCTTTTCCGGTCAAAAGACTCCTGGTTTCGCCATCCCAACAGCGCATACAATACCAAAACAAGCACGAAGAATACCCCTCCGTCCCCCTGCTGGCATTGTGGCGCATGGCATCTCGTTAAATCTTGTCCTTATGAGCGGAACAAATGCAGGGAGTGTAATACCGTGGAACACAAGGATGGTTTTCGCAAGGAGCAACCACCACGGAGAACGGGCAGGTCACCATTCAGCCACCGTCGAGGATCAAAATCTCGACCAGTCGGCAAATCTCTTGGTCTTACCGCTGCTTTTCAAGCACTTGCACTGGCATGGAGAAAATATATCACCGTCCAGACAAATGAGCATTTGGTACCACTACAAATCGACACAGCTTGGGATACTACGTTTATTTCCAAGAAGCTATGGTGGAAGATTGGCCGACCTCCTGTCCAGAAGATTGTACAAACTCCTATTAGCAAATGCAGTGGCCGATTACCACCAATGGATCAGTCGTCATGTACTGCATCTTGTCACGATACTTCGATAAATGGAATCTGTTATCTAACTGACGCTGAGTTGAACCTCCTGGGCCTCGATTGGTTTGAAAATCTTGGTCTTCCGAATATGGCCCTATGTGCTGTTTGCAGTTAGATCAAGCGTCCGCTGACAATCGCTGATTTAAGCCAAAGTTGTCCAAATGCATTGAAACCTGGTCTCGGTCGCTGCACAGTATCTCAAGCTGAGTTTGGATCAGCTTCCGGTCTATAACGAAGAATAAAAGTGAAAGAGAGATGTGGGGTGTTGAAGACATTTTAAAGATTTGCAAGGGCGCACGATGCATTCGTAGGACATATTTAAGTGGCTAAAACAAACTGAAAGAAAAAAAATTTGAAGTGTTGTCCGATAGAGATTTTTGGTGACCCAAGGTTCAGGCAGACCACCGCAAAATACAAGTACTGAGTGGAAGGTAGTGACAGAATTCCCGATAGTTTGCTACTGGCGTTTCTTCTCCAGACGGCCGCAGATAGTTTCCACCTCATACTTTGTTGACTTTTATTTCAGTGGTCGTTGCACTTGGAATCGAAATTAGAAACTTGTGGTACCGTGATGAGTAATTATCAGGGAGAAGTGACGAAAATCGGTCTGCCACCGGAAGAAAAGAACAGTGAAAGAAACTAACATCAGTTTGAAAAGTTGATACAAAGAGTATGAGGGAAATAACCGAACCTTTGAACATCCATCATCACCAACGATGTTTTCAGGAAAAGCCTTTTGCGTTGTAGCGGACGCTGACTAGTCAGGTGCGTTTGAAGTTGTTACTAGGATTCGGTAATTTACTATGAAAGTGTGGTGATGACCCTAGGTCCTCAGCTGAACCCTCAGTTCTTGGAAATTGAGTTCTTCCTACGGAGAATTTACTCAAAGGGAGTGCGATACGCTTACCTCGCGATTACTTTGGGAGACAAGCTGGTTTTAAGTGGCTGATAGTGACGATGTCTTCGTTTCCATTTCTGTTCACCGACTAGCAATCTTTTTTTCACAAGAGAACTTTGAAGGGTGGGTAGTAGGATTAGTCAAGCAGTTGCAAGTTGTAATCCTGACTTTCGAAAACGAGAGGTGTTTCCTGTAAAATATGATGGGAAGAATCATCGTTAATTTTTCGCTGGGACGGACCGCAACCCTTCGAAAGTTCTGCACTTTCAGCCTCGTGATTCAGGCATTCAGGTCGGATCTTAGACGCAAGTGCTTCGTAGTTATGGGGCAATTTCCTGATGAGTTCTACTGGAGAACATTCGGAACATTTTAGACGCATCTTGAACACCTAGCAGGACTTAGGTGGTGTTTCCATCCACTGGGGAGTTTATGGTTGAAAGCACGATCGTTGGTTGGCGGATGACCTGTTCCATCGTACAGTTTACTTGGGTCAAGAAACTGTTCTTTATAAAAGCAAGTGCAACGTTAAGGCTCCGTTAGGGTCTGAAGAAGCCCACCCTAGAGTTGACGCCCACTACTGGTCGGCATAGAAGGTGAACATCTGAAGTTCGCTATCAGTCGTTTGACAAAATTATGCCTGGAAGTGATATCATCATTGTGTACTAATTCGAGGCATAATGTGGTACAACACACTCAGGTAAAGAGATGAATAGTAGCGATCTCACAGTGTCGAAATGAAGATGAGCAAGGCATGCGTCCGAAGCTGAGACAGACCCTGTAGGATTGCTGGCGTGTCAAATAATTTGGCTCTTTTTGCAGGCTATGCATGGTTGAGCTCATGCCTAGGTATTCTCATTTATCTTAGGTCAAGGAAATCTATGTGCAGGGAAGTTGGTGGTGGTTTGTATACATGAATGAGGTGGCTTGTGTAGCTCACTGAAGGCATTATATCAGACATTTTTCTGGCGTTGTCGGATATAGTCGACCAGCTGACAGATCTCACAGAATTGTATCTTTATTTGAATCTAGGGTTCGCTGTTGTACTTTGAAAGTCATGAACGACAGCTCATGATTCAAATGAGGACCTAAATTCCAAAGACAGGCCATTTCTGAAAGGTTAATACGACTGGTACATTTCGATGAAGATATTGTGGACGTTGCACTGGATATGGAGTTGTTTGTCTGGCATGAACGAGGGATATTCAGGGTGATCTGAGAGACTTTCAGCTGTCTTGGCTCACACAGAGGGTACATGTCTGGGATTAGACCACGATAAAACGTAGGCTGTATTTGATGTGCGAAATCATAGCCTTCAATGAAACGCTAAGTGTGGTTCAGGTTTAGTGAGCAGCCAGGATTTCCCCACCAACCTAAACTTGTTTCCACCTCTCACCTTCACCATGAGATAAGTCTAATGCCTGCCGCCGACCGTTAATCACCTATTGCTAGGGTGCATGGACCAAAACGTCCGGTGTGTCAGCGATGAAATTCGCAGACGTTTTCGAGCCATCGTTTGCCGACATGACTGTACCCTCGACCGCTTGCTTAGCCCAGCAGAATACGAGTTTAACCACGGTGTCCAAACGCAATTAATTTTCATTCCTTTGAAGAAGATCAACGAGGTGCCTCATGAGAGGGGTGCAGTTACGAACAAATCTGTAACAGTCTAGGTCGTTAAAAGTGCAAAAAAGCGTCACGGTGATCAGTTTAATTCAGCGGTATTTCTGACGGAGTTTATTGATCAGACTGATATGTGAGGCCTGTGAACGCCTACCGCTGTACCGCACATTTTAAGCCTGTCGAACGTTAGGTCAGAGTACTTAAAATATACTCCCATATATCTGCCCTGAATGAGGCGGTTCCCACTGTAGACGTGGATACCAGTCCAAATCACTTACAGCGTAATTCATGCAGCGTTGCAGTCTGCCGGTCAATCAGTTCACCGTGGACATGAGACACCACACCATTGTTCAGGTTGCCACGACAAACATCAACACGTCAAAGTGGAAGGCTGTGATTTGAAGAAGTAATCATGGAAGTGGTAGAAAGTTATAGGAGGAGGGGAAGAAGGGGTAAGGAATCACAAAATGCCATACTACCATTTACATGAAGATAGTGTATAGAGACATCCACTGCCGTTGTCCTACAATCCAAATTGAGCAAGCACCTTACTACTTACAAGCCAATCAGGATGGCGTCTCGTGACCATAATAAGGTCATTTCCCGCCGTCTTAGTAGGTCATGTTGGACGATTAGTTTCGTGCTGACGAGGTTTTTGATCTATAAAGGTTGTAGGCGTAGTTGACGTTCTCGTGTTACGTATTTTACCCGGTTATGTTCCGTTTATGACGATATCTTCGTTAGTTACCTGTTTCGTTAACTGCTTTTAGTGTTTTGCGATGTTTGGGGACACAGGTCAGTTACAAGAGTATTTTTTTAATATTTGTTTACTGAAACTCTTTTTTCAAGTTATGTTAATGGTTTGACGTAAATTTATCCGGGCTTTGTTGTTCTTGTTGCGCTAGAAGTTGGTTAAACCACTAAAAAAGCCGCGATGCTGCCTGCGCTGCCCTGATCCCCAAATTACTGAAACATTTACAGCCTTTATCTGGTTGTTGAAGAAGTTGGCGCGAATGTCGGCACTTTCCATTGCTGTTTATTATCCAGCCGAAAGTCTGCGGAGAAGAATGCCCTACCTATTCGTTTTCACAACCTTATAGAGTCGCAACAAGCTTCTACGAACAGTGCCAGCCTGGCTAGACCAATATATGTGGATATTTCCTCGGCATTTGAGCGGGTAATGCGACTCAGACATTTGAGTGTCTGCAGTCAGGTAGAAGAGGCGACAAATACCCTTCAGAAAGTGTGCTACGAAGTCACTCAACTCTTTGTTTAGATGGCGAATACGCATTACGTCAAGGGATGCAATCCTTACAAGGGAGATGCTGATTTAACGTACCACTATGTTGCATTGGCATGCACCTTCGCTAACAGGAAGAAGTCAGAAGATACTCAACAGCGAATTAGGGGGTAATCTAAGAATTTGTCAAGGGTAACGTTTTAGATCGAAGTATACTGGTCGCCAGTTTAGAACTCGGACACATTTTGAGTTAAATCGTTTCACCTTTCCAGGTTCCAAGATGGTGCGCAACCATCCGTGCTATATGAATTATCTTGTGAAAGACTCTTGGTGCAGATGCCTGACAGAGGACGAGTTGAAGGTTGTTAAGCCAATGCTGACTGTGGGGTCTGAACCGGATCGCCTTATGCAGTGAGTGAAAGAAGTCGTGTCGAAAGACGCAACTTACGACCACTTGAAGAATATTCGGAGGAGAATTATACCAAGTAATTTATTTCCTGAAGAAATTTGTTCTGCAGGTTATGGATCTCAGACAGTAGTATTTGATCAATTGAGGAGTATTGGTCTGCTGCTAACCCAGAGTTATGATGAGCATCAGCAGGTGGTTCGAGTATGCTTCAGCAGCATCGATCGAACAGCCACCTACCTGCAGTTGCCCGAGGTTGTATGCTTTGACTCAACCTATAATACGGACAAGGGGAAGTAAGTCTGTTGTTATAGAGAACTAGCAGCAGGCGTAGCCATAAATTGTTTCAACAATTTTGGCAACAGTCGCCCAGTTGTGTTTGGGTGGACAAGGGGAGAACGAAGGGTAGATGTGATATGGACGTTTGACGCCCCAAAGCGGATAACGGGTGAGACGTCGTTCACACGAATGTTTGTCGTTGACTGCGCTAGGACAATAAAGGAGGCTGTTGGGACTGTCTTCCCGAACATGAATGTAGCCCTGTGTGCATTCCACGTGTGCAGAGCGACTCGCGAAAAGGTAAGCATTTGAAATAAGTGTTTATATGCACTTAACCTGCAGACACAGAATCCAATACTCAAACAATATCTGTGCAGGCCAGTTCGAGTGGAATCTACCAGCAGGTAAGACACCAACAGTATACTGACGTCCAATACAGGCTTTATGCATATAACCGCAATTGGGAGTTCTTGTGTGATTACACCCACAAATCAAATACATCTCTTCCTAAATCTCTTTTCAGATGGGGTTCTGCCGACTCCATATCATGAGGAACTCCTTGTGTTATCATATAAATACTTCGAAAGCTAACTTCTCCACTCTCACACATCAACTTTTTCGGCTTCCTTTATTCCAAATGCCCAATGTCCGGATGAATTCTCAGTTGCCCCTCGCCATTTGGTAACTGAGACGCTAACAAGAGATCCACTGCATCCCTTTGCAATTCTTCATTGAGCTGGGGTGTTCAGATAACACAGACAATATTTTCCAGCAGCTTACATACAATAATTCCATCCCGGAGCACAAGCGCTCCGATGTATACACAATCTCACCCAGGCGTGAATAAAAATATAGACGGTGGATTATCGCAGACTGCTCGCCGTAAGTCTGCATCATCGACAACAAGACTACCCATAACATAAAAAGGCAAATATGAATACATATGTGTACATTGGCACACCAAAGGCTGGTGATAACCTAACATCTTCCCTCAAACTCCCAACCACATTTTCACTGCAAGAGAAGCGTGTTAGGTGTTAACAACGAAATATTTTACAGAGTGCGCCTTATCATAATTCCACATTATGAATGATAACTTACCTAAACACAACGACAGTGCCACAAACAATTACTACAAGTCAGCTTGCAGACCGCAGACTGGCACTGACATGCCCAATGTAACGCAGTCAGACAACTCGACATGCTGCATGGCAAATCTAACAGCTGAGTTAAGAAAACCACCCCAAGTGGGGACATTAAGTGAAATTACTGCGAAACAATCTCGTCTCATAGACTGTTTGAACGAAATATTGACCACTTATGTCAGCTGCGTCACACGTGACAACATTTTGTTCACCTGTACCGGAGACATCCATGTAGTCGAGATTGATTCTCCACCATATCATCTGGGGTCTCCAGTTGTCGATTTTCATTTCCGCATGATTTGACTGGATTTCATCAAGGTCTTTGATATCGTTTCTTATGCTGAATAGTAAGGCTGAGCATCAGCGGCCCAGTGTAGTCCCGATTCGGGGACTAATTAGATGGTGGACAGTTCTGCAGAGTGTCCACGCGCCTCTGCCAGCTTGGAAAGAATCGCCTAGAATTTCAGAAGGAGCGACTATGGTTCCGCTGCGTTATGACTTTTTATGAATGGCATTCCACAGAGTCTTACCTCCTCGATTATCCTTTATGCTGACGACGCTAAGTTATGGACAGTTGTGACACCCGCAGGAGAATTGGAGGCACTAAAAGGAGAACTCGGAATGCTGAAGAGTGGGCAATAATGAAGAACTGGTACTTAACCTTGATGTGTGCCAAAACACGTTTCTCCGCACCCCCGACTTGCACAAAGCATCCTACTCCCATGGTGGTCCACCACCACAGATAAAGACTTTGGACGAGCTCTGGCCCAATGGTTCCAATTATCCAGGACACACCTCCAGAACTTATATACTGCTACACTTCATGCGTAAACAGCTATCATCCCAACACAGTTACCTCCATACCGGTACCCTTTGATTGCTACCATTACCATTAGCTCTACTCAACCTCATACTTCCCCACTAGGTGGCTTACCTCTCAAGTTGCAACACAATTACTAATATCATCACAGCTTTCATTCAGACTGTCCCCTTTATAATTGTACCCTCTCCAACCCCTCGCTCCGACTCTATGATATTGAATAATTATTGAGTCATTGTTTGTAGCGGCCAGAATCCAATAACCTTGACCTGAACGCGGGAAATAACTAGATGTTGCCAACTGACGGTAACCAGCAGATGGTGGTAACATAATGCATTCCTCTACAGCTTCCCTGGCCTTGCCTTTACAGTAATGTAACAAGTATAACAGCCTCTGCCCACCATCATCAACTTTAGAGACAACGTAGTGCTCAAACTGCCTCATAAACTTCCAGCGTTTGGCTGGATGCCCGTCAAAGCTGCCTAATTCTACCTTCGGCAACTCATGGCCGACACTGATACAAGACAAAGTAGCGACAACCCCTTTGTTTTCTGCGCTGCTCACTCGGCTAGTCATTTTAGGATCAAGCCTGCTATGAGAGTCAAAAACCACGACAAACTGATTTGTGACACTTTATATCATCATCCAAAGAAAAGGTACCACCTAAACCCCCATTCACACCTGGTAATTTTAGTTCTTTGTGCAGACGCTACCTTTCTTGTCTTTGTTTAGCCTTTAATTCAAGAAGCTCTAACTCTTGCCTTTCATCCGACTGTCGTACCTTCAAGTGAGCAGAGGTCCTACTACAGCTAGTCTTACTATAGTCAATAACTGTACCATTATCAGAGCCACGGCATGAAATAACATCAAGAGGGACTTGCTTGGTATCTGAGGTTGAATTCATCGACATGTCTCATTCTCCGTCCGGGATTGACTCAAGGAACACCTTGCGCTGTCCAGGTACAGCAGTGACGTGTTGTTGGGTACTGCAGCGGCCAGAATCCAATAATCTTGACCTGGACGCGGGAAATAACTAGATGTTGCCAACTGACGTGAATCTGACTGGTTCCTGCGTTCTACCGTATAGCTTCAGAACTTCCGCATGTGACGCACAGTCAAAGGTTGGGTCAAAATATCAAAACACGGTTTGTAGTAATTCAGTAGTAGATTCTTAAAAAATCTGTGGTACGATCAAAGCAACAATAAGTTATATCAAAATTACAAAAATGCCTGAACAGTGCCGTTGGATAACTATACAGTCCAAAACGTTCTCGGGTGCAAACACGTACTATACGGTAAAAACTGGTTAAACAAATACAACTGTTAGATGCCTGACAGTCAATAAGAATATTCCCGACGAAAGGGATCAAAACTCTGTCTACCAGAATCAAATCAACAAATAAACGTTTCCAGTAGACAGTCAAAAGACAAACAGTCGAATCACAGCACAACCGTAAGTTGGACCACAACAAAATGTCGGGCGCAGTAAAACAACATCACCTTGTCAACAGTCCAGCGTCACATAATAGGAAAGTGAAACATTCATGGTAAGTCTCAATCATACAAAGGCAAATACTGAGTAAAAGGTCGAAGAAGACAGTCAAACAACCAAATAACATTACACCGGCTAGGGTCAAAGGTACACTATCCATAACGAGGGTAAAAATACTAAAATAAATGTCGATACAATCAAATAGGGTAATCGGGAGGGATTTTCGGATCAGATTTCCTTTACACTGTTTTCTTCCCTGTCTCCCCTGACTCATCTTGATTCTTCCTTCCTTCTCGTTTTACCTTCTGTACCTTGTGTACTCCCCAAACGTTTCCTTTTCTCTTCTTAGTTGGCGTTTCATCATCGCTATCTTCTTTCATAATAATTCGCTACGGCTGTCTGGTGACATGACACTTGAGGAACCCATTTGCAACTCAGTTCCAGGAGAGATCATTAACCGCTCTATGAATTTAGCTAACACCCAACCACATGTTGGGCTTACCAGCGCTACAGTAGGCAAGCGAGTAGATCTACTGGATCGGAACGAGCTAAAAATCCTGAATAATTCCACAGGATTTAGAAAAGAGCACGAAGAAATCAACCGGCCTATACAAGCCCCTGAAACAGATTTATCAGTGTTTATACAGTCCACATAGGCATCTGCATATTGCCTCATCTTAATGAAGTTGTAGGGGTGCGTGTTACAATTCTGTAACCTATGATCAACCCTACTTAACTTGATGTGCTCTAGTACTTGCTTAACCAGTACTTTATCTAACGTGTAAGTACTGATAACAAAACACAAATCAAAAGAACTGACACGGAATATATTTGAAGGAGCGATGTATTTAATTAAAGTAAATGTAATAATAATGAATGGGGAAAAGTTTAATTAACTTATCTGGCTTGTAAGGCAGAATTAGGGACTCGGAGTACGTGCGTGGTAACCAGCACAATGGAGCGCAAAATGGCGTCCAAGCCTGCTCAGATGCATGCTCGTTAAAACAAAACTAAAAACGCTCTAAGCATCCGGAGGAAAGCTAGAGATTTATTTAGTTAATTTAATTTAATCTATTTATTTTAGCCCTAGTTATATTTTGGTGCCAGGAAGGTGCACTACAAAGTCATTATAACACAGTTATAGGATTATTAAAGTCAACTTGTTGGTGGACTTAGAGACAGGTGAGAAAGGTTAGTAAAAACTATGCCAAAGTTTTCCTAAAAGAGGAATATGCTCTAAACCAGACTCACAATTATTTTGCAGTCACAAAAACCATGATAACTTGGAATAAATCCTGCATTCTCAAACAGAAGTCAGTAAGATTTGCTGTAAAACTGGATGTATGAATGAGAAAGTCTTCGGTTTTCCTATATGGTTTGCCAAACACTAACTGAACCTCATTGAGTGGTTTCGTTCCAAATAGAGAAAAATACATAAGAAGAAAGATATCTTTGTGTGAAATGGTTACGCAGCATAATTCAGTATCCTGTACAGTCTGATTTTCCACATAAGTTCAGTTTTCTTCATGAATTCTTATATTTCACTGAAGATTCTAGTACAGAAGATTAGTGAAGTCAAATTTCACACCAATTCACTGTCAAGCTTCGAGCAAGTATTTAAATATGTTTTACGTTGAGATCAGTAAGGTGGATAATTTCATTTTAAAACAGCGTTAAACATCAAGCTTGTGAATAGTCAGACACTATCGAGACATCCGCATAGCTCATATACCAACAGAAGTTGATCGATTCTATCCAAAATGACAATTGGAAACTACAAGTAACAATAAATAGCCTTGAAAATGATATCCCAAAAGTGAGACGAATAATACTTTTTTCATCAACATTTTTTCAGCTTCTGAATATTCAAAACACATCTACCTTTAAGGCAACTTAGATCCGGAAAAACCAAGTAGCAGAATAAATAGAACACTGTAGTTTCTGTTGTGAATGTTTAAAGCCCTAACAATTTGCTTAGGAAAAGATGAGAAAGTAAAAAAAATTCAAGCAAAGGGTAAGTTCTAGTATCAGATTAGTGTCTGTAACTATAGTAAGTATTTTAAACAGTTGTCCCTGATCTTTTTATGATGGAGAAATAATTAGTGGTTATTCAGTCTATAGTGTTTAAGTAATTATTTATGTTAAAAAGGTGGGTGGATAAGAGCATTTGTTACTTGACTCCGTCGCTGTAGTGATTGCCTGCTTACAAAAGTCTGTTATCATTCAATATGCAAATCAAATATCACAAAGTGTTGACATCTTAGCAACGCATAACTTTCTCCTTCACAAATGCATCAATAACAGCTCACATTGATTTCTTTAAACCTTTTCATTTTGTTAGCTTGAGTGCAAAGATAATTTAGTGGGAATTCTTTTTTAATCCATCTAGGAATTTCTACATCTAGACGTTGTATAACTCAGTGTTTTGCGTAAATTTTTCTTTTATATCAAGAGACGGAAGAGATTTTTAAGAGACAGTACTGTTCATGATTGAAACAAACTTTGGAAAAGAGGACATTAAGTGTTTAACAGAGAATGTGTGAAGCTTAGATGAACTGACCATTCAGATAATTAAAAGACTAACATAATCTTCGCAGCAATGCTCATAAGGGATAGTGACTGATATGAGGTTAAGCATGATAACAGTTTCGTGAAACTCATTTATGTTTTGTGCTACAATGGCAAGTTAAATGGTAGTCTATCGATTTTTATTGAAATGAATCAGCCCACTTGCGAAATAAAATGAAAATTCACCTTTGAGTCCGCTTGTTTAAATGATGAAAATCTTTAGAAACTCAACATAAACAAATATTAAGAGGCAAAATTAAGAAGACATGGACTTCACAATCTTAGTGGTGAACATAGTGTCTGCATCCAAAATATGTCTGCATTATATGATTTTTCTGAAACAAACTGGCATGTCGAATCGGTCGCTGAAGTAAATAAGAGGTGTTAAGTGGACGTGAACTATGTTGTGATTTCTATACCATCTTATCCCACAACTTCATAGTTGTACGCTACAGTCACTCGCTCTCTGTTGTCTCATGAAAAATACTTCATCTTTCTTCTTTGCTATTATCTCAACTCTAAATTTGACTGCATCAGACAGCAATCGATGAATGAGATATCGGATGAAATCACAATAGAGTGCTCCACAAGATTCCATTATTTTGGACCAAATAAGACGAGAATGGAAGGTTTGACGTATTATTTAAATCAGTCTAATTTATGCCTACACTTTCCATTTGATATATGGATATAACTCAAAATGAAGTAGCCCCCAGATCTTGAAAAGGAGAGTAAATATGGTTTATGATGTTTAACATTGTAGTTATGCTTATACGTGTAAAAATACAGCAAAATTTCTAAATGATGATAAGAGAAGCCATGTATTTTCAGGTGTATACCGACATTACTCTACTTTTATCAGTAGTTATGATTTCAACCCATGAATACCAGGTGACTTTTTTCATGGTGTGGCTGAAAGATACTTATAATACAAGATCTGATTGGAGACTGAATAGAAATCAGCAATCACCTACGCAACATCTCAAAATCTAGGGGTAGGTCCTGGTTTAAAATCAATGCAATTAGTTTCAGATACCACGAAGTACAAGCACACATGTGCTGAAAATCTTTCTACACTTCCTGTTCAGTTAGTTTTCAATAAGAAATTAATCCCTGATAACTCTCATTTCAAAAGTAAAAATAACTGACATTCTACACAAATGTGCCTTTCATCATACTTCTCACTAACTCTTAACAACGTAACTGCTGTGGCAAAATGGGATCTTCTTTCAGTAGAAATCTGTACCTGTCTGTTTACATATTGGTAATCCTTGAATGAGTTATTTTCATACTATTTTCAGTAATTTTCTGTTTAATATTCACTCTTCCGTAAAGAATTTTCAATCAGTAGTTCCAATTAACTGTAGTAAGACAAATATTCAAAGATTCTCGAATCGCTTCAATAATAAGTGAGATTTGATCAACAAACAGTTTATTCACTTGAGGTTACTTTGATGATAAAACCGTTCCTTAATTTTAACGCATGGTTGAAACTTTTCTTAAGAATACCATTCAGACAAGCGGGTGATTTGTAGGGAATTGATTGCTTGGAATACAGTTTCTGTAGTGAACTTATATTACGCACAGAAACAATGAAATCCAGAGACTGAAGGATAGATTGATAGTCTATGGGTCTTGATATGATTATATACAGTAAACTGTACTCTAAGCATGATTCAGTTATTGTTATTGTTCTACTGTATGCTAAATCAAGTAAACGTGAAATTATAGCCTTTCATCAATGAACACTCTTGATTACATTTGTCATTCAGCCTAGAACCTTAAGGTTTCAGGTCAGGTAAGTTACTGTTGAGTTAATGAGGTAGCATCCCCCAAACATTTATAGCTCAGGATCTTACATTCGGCGAATGTGAAAATTTTGAAGAAGTAAATAACCTCTCAGCTATTTAGTAAGATTATGTTAATCAGTGGTGGACGTATCATAATTTGCTGTGTATGAAAATGTTTGTTACTGTGTAAAGCTACTCATGAGTAGTTAATATTTATTAAGAATTTATTTTGATTTGTCAGTAATAAACGGTTGCATTCTAATACATTTAAGGTAATGTATAATAAACCATACCTTTTTGTCATGATGTAGTGATTTCGTGCATACTTTAATATGATAATGCATCCCGGTCACATGATTCCCATGAAGTGGCGATGAATTAGCTGTCTCCGAATGTAGTAAATTAGATGTTATTTATTTCTTATCCACGGCTGATTTTCAGAAACTACAGTATACATCTGTTCAATATTAGTAAGTTCAAGAAATACATTTGAATCCCCACATTCTCATCATGTTTGTAAGGAATCGGACAGCTTATCTATGTTTTATGTCTTTGTCACCACTTCTGTCGTCCCCAGTTGTCACTTGTTATAACTACTTGATATAGCCTGATTTACGTATATGTGGACGCTTGAACTATGATCTTCAGACTCTACCCTTAATGCTCGCTCAATTCTTCCGTAATGGTGTATTTAAAACATCAACGGCAACGTCAGTTAATATATACAGAATACAATGGTTTATATGTATTTACACTGGCTTAGGCTTTTTTCAGACTTACTAGATTGAAATTCTAATGGGTTTTCATCTCCTCAACCAACGTGATACCTACAGGTTGATTCACGTGTTTTCCCTCGAAACTTCAAAGCAAAGCAATCGGTCGGAAAAGGCTTCTTATGAAGATTTCGTTAATCTTTCTGAACACTATATTGCCTCCCCCTACAAATAGAGATTGATGGTACAGTGATGTCTTCTAATTGACTAGTAACTTTTCTCTGAATCGTGATGAATTATTCCTTACTACTGTTTTGCTATATCTGCCCTGTGGCGTAGTCTGAAGTAACTGAATTACAATTGGAAACGACGAGAATGATTTGCTGACACTTTGGAAAAAGGTATTTGATGAACCTTCTCCTCCCCGCTTGAAAAAAATGGAAGTATAAGTATTTGCAAAAACACTTTATTTTTAGATATGGAATTTCAATAGTGTACGGCCCTGATTTCACAAAAAAGCTTCAAGGCCATGCCAACTAATCATGTGCATTTAACCGTTACCATAGCATTTCTGACATTGGAATTCTGACACAAATTTGCCAACTTCAATAAACGAAATTCACTTAGGCTTTTTGAGCAGGTAGTACTGTCATACTCTTTGGTTTTGTTCGCCAGGAAGTCTTAGATTTCCAGGTCATAGCCTGGGTTCTTATGTTCACTTCCGGTAAGAGTAACTTAAGTTTAGCTGGTCTGAATGATAAGGTATTCTGCTATGCAATGGATTGCCAAAGTGAGCGCCACAGCATACTACCCCGGTGACTTGCTTTTGACCACCTGATGCACTGTAAGTGACGTGTAAACTTGTGTGGATTCGGGGTTTTCTAGCTACTTGCTGGTTACAGAATGTGATGTCTGGAGTGTAGCTGGCTTCCAGACGATCCTGGTATCCATTTTCTCCTATGGACATAAATTGTTTTTGATATAGTAAACTACCGTCATGCAGAGTAACTATCTCATTTGATGTGTGTGCAGAGGCTTCGAACCCTTTTGGGTATCTGTGTAACCGTTGACGTTGGTGATCGAGCTTGAACTGGTACTCCTTGGTAACTTCTTGTGGACATTCATTGTGAGGTATGATTTTGGAAAAGCCAGGTGGCAATAAACATCGTATATCTCTTTGTAAATCTTCTGCAAGTACTTCTTGGTTTTCATCAACATGAACTGATCGAGTGTGTGCATCATTTATTATCTCCTGATGGGTAACAGAATGTATGAAACTTTCAAAGTGAATAAAAACAATTTCCAAGACTAAATGTTTTGCTTGTTATTTATGGGTAGTTTACAAATAGTGTGAAGTCTTGCACGTAGATTTCATTCAAGTAAGGAAAACCTTTTGCCATCCTCTAATTTGTCCTGACAATACGGATACCTTAAGTAGCCAATATCTTATATTTACGAAAGCAAATTATTAAATTCTCACCTTAGTTTTGCTTTCTTATGCGGACTGTTGTATATACACATTTTCAGTAAGCACATCGTAGCAACTAACATGAAAAACTAACTTTTGTTTGAGAAGTTTGGACCAGTTACATGTTAGGAATGCGACTGAAACAATTTTGAAGGGGTGTGCTAAAATCATAGTACAATCTACCATGTCTAGTGCTTATGATTGTTGAGTCATCGCAGGGTAACTTTCCTATGAACTTCCTTTTTTGATCAACCACGGGTTGAGAAACATGAGTAGAAATTTTGGTCTAATTAAATAATAATATTTTCTGGCCGAACTCACCATAAACAACTGAAGACATATTTGACAAAAGCAGTAATGGTTTTTAGCGACTGACTGATTTTCAAAAGTACTTTTCATCACAAACTAACATCATTTGAAAAACGACTGAAAATCTGGGAGAACTGGGCAGCTGTTTTTTATCCTAGTTTGAGACTCTTCATCAGCGCACACCCCCAAACACTCAAGATGTCAAACCGAAGAATATCCCCTATTGAATTACTATCATATGCTTATTAGTGCCGTCCTTCGAAATGCACTTCTTGAAGGTCTAATGAGAAGCTGTTGCCTGATGCATCAACAGAATCAGGAATTAAGTAAGTGCCCACTGATGATAGTGAATGATGACTGTGGTATATCACGAAATGACAGAAGCAGAGAAAGTGTACTGTTGTATTCTAATGCACTGAGTGGATGGTAACAAGTTCACTGTGAGACTTGATGGTTCATGACTAGAAACCTCGTGGAGTCTATAGTGCAGTTTACTGAGAAATTCTGAACTGGAACAGAATAGTTGTCAAGTGATTCAGTAGGTTTAACTGATGTCAATCCATATTGAAATCTGTTTTGAAAAGTGCTGCATTCAGAACAAATACTTGTCGAGATATATGGTAAAAAGTGGAATTACTAATTTTTATATATGGTAGTATGTCTTTAGCGCTGCAAAATGAAATGGTTCAGTCTTTACGAACAAATTTCTTTTTAGATGAGTCGCTTCTTCAGAATCTGCAGGGAAATGGGCTTGATATGTTTCTAACTGCTCCGCTATGCGATATAGATTTGAAACTTCAATACTGTAGGGGCTTCTGTGAGGTAGAAAATATGCACCTTGGTCTAATCGCTTCAAACCATTGATTTCGAATTAATGGAGCGTAACATGAAAATATTTCGATTGTAATATAAAGATGACATACAAACAGTTCATCGAAGTCTAATAAAGAACAAAACTGTATGAAAACTGGCATGCTTCATAATATTCTTTATTATTTAACGAGACGTTCAACCTAATATTTTAACTTTGGTGGAATCGAAGAACCATATAACATTAAACTGCAGGGGGGATAATTGAGGGTAAAATGAAAACTTAGACCACGGCATGATTCAAACCAGCTACCTCCTAGCTGTAGTTTTGGCGCCGTACCATCTGGGCTATGAGACGCATCTGCTGATCAAATTTTGATTTCATTTCAATCACCGAGGGTGTTGCCTGATTGTTATATGAATTCTTTATGCGTAACCATCGCTTGATCAAATTCACATTGGCTACCCAGTCCGAACTTCTTATCCCAATCCAAATTTATTTGGATTACAGACTAGGGCATTATATTGATTATCGGTTTGACTATCTGAGCTAGTCATGGTTCAGAAGACTCATATTGATGCTATGTGATGATTGAAGGTGAAATGAAAATCTGGAATGTGGCAGGGTTCAAACCGGCTGAGCCATGAGACCCGACTGCTAACTACATTTTTATTTTACTTCAGTCAGTGTTAGTGCGATCAGCTGACAGCAACACGTCACGAATTCAAATGGCAGTCAAGGAGAACCCTCAGTGATTTCAGTGGAATTAAGATCTGATCAGCAGCCGGATCCTGTAACTCAGCTGGTAGAACAGCAGACGGGAAACCCGGTGGTCGCTGGTTAGAATTCTGCTGCGGCTCAAATTTCCCTTTCCCTTTCAATCATCACCTAGTATCAATACCAGTTTGCCAAACCACGGCCATCCTAGATTTTCGAACTAGTACCATTAAAAGCTTAGGCTGCATATAAACACATCTGTAAGATGACAACATGTGGTTTTAGTAAACTCTATCACTGGATACTGCTATTTGTTTCACACTTAATGGTCAATATTTCACACTGACACTTGGTTGAACCACACACTTGTTTGAAGAAAACAAACAACCTTGACAAATTTTATGATATTATGTTCTTAGCTAAAACAAGTTTATTTGTCAGCGAAGTAATAGAATAGAAATTAAAAAAACAATAATATATTAGAGAATATTTATTCAACTTACCAATAATAATAACATGAAGTTGCATTAACAAAATAAGTGTTTTAAAAATTCTTTTCTGTTATCTAAAGTAAACAAACCGACCAATAGTATACACGCAGTGTTTGCTTGTGTATGTTCTGAGGCGACAGGCCTTAACCACTACTCAGTAGTATCGGTAACAACAGTTACGTTTAGACTGAAATATGAGATGAAATAAATTATCAAAGTTGTTTCAATGGAAAAATAATACTGCAGTAAATCATCTGTTTTAGGTGAAATTGTTTGTTTAAACAAATTTAAAGTAGTTAGTGCTTTTTTCAGAGCTGTTTGTTTTGGGATTCGAGATCGTTTACAAAATAAAGTGTTCTCGTATTGTCTTACATCCAAATAATTCTGTTTTGTGCAGAATGATTACCTTGCTGAGCAATATATCGACAGCCTATCAACTGAGAAATTGGCTGTATCCACCTCTTCTACTCATAAATACGAGTGTTAACAACACATATACATTAGTCTAACCATCAACTATGTATATGTATAACCTACTAAGATGCTCATCACCATAGTGCTTTCCAATGTACAATGCAAAGCCTATCCCGAATACAAGTAAGAGGAAAGATTTCGATAAGTAAAATGAATTGAAGCTCTGTCAACACTGACAAAAATATCACAACGTTCATTACAGTTTCCACTAGCAAATATTATCTCCATCGACATTCTAGTGTGAATTATGCCTGTCTTCTATATCTCTACCAGATATTCACTACCTTCCTACAATCCACAAACCCCACCGCATGAACGATTCCACCTCTTCTCTCTTCCAAATTCTACTTATTCACTACTGAAATGCATTCTTATAAGCAGCACTCATCATATTAACACAACATCAGATTTCAATTCCATTTCGCATATCCAACAATTCTCTCCATAAAAATGTGACCACTTCCTCCTCAAATCCAATCCATCTATTTGCAGTTTACAGTTGATTTTAAACTGAATTTCAAGATTTAAAGAATGCGCGTACCACTACACTCTTTGTCGTGTGAAACGCATCAACTCCGTCAATAGTTTCCTGTTATTCTTGGTGTGTGTAATCAAGTGAGGTGTTCTAATTAGCCTCAGAGTGATTAAATTACCTCCTTCTATAATTCGATGTCGAGTTCTTGTACTCAGATTCTGCATAATAAATCACAGATAATCTGAAGAGGTTGTTTAGTGCATTACATTAGTTTAGAATGACTATCAGTCAACAAGGATAATGCGTTCTGTGTCTTTCATACAAGAATTGCTGAGAATATCATATAGACTGTTTCAAAGATGCAGTCCGTTGGTAGTAAGGGAATGTGTTTCATCGCTCTTCTGAAACCCTGATGTCTGGTCACAGTCTGTCAGTTTTGTGAAGATTCAACTGAGTATTGATGCTTCGATCACTTGGAAAATATGTGATAAAAAATGTTTGGATGAAGATTATTAGAAGATACTAATTGTTAGTGTCTTCTTACTGGATTGTTAGCCACACTTTTGTTCAGCTACATGGTAAAACAGTGAAATCATTTTCTTTAACGTAGGTAGATTATTTTCCGTATTCTGTCGTCATTTTGGTCAAAATCATCAATGTGAATCAGTCTGTTGCTTCGAAAATGTTTATCTTTCAAGTCATACATGAATCTAAATTCAATTGGGGTTTATTTAAACAAATTAGTCATCGGATGATATTCGATGCAACTTTTTGGTACTAAGTGAGGACCGATTGCTGAATTCATAGATAATAATAAGCCACGCGACAATGGACTGTGGTGCATTTTATTTGTTCCCCGAAACTGACGTCTATGAATTGATTTACCTATTAGTGATTCAATTAGTCATCAGTCGTCAACAGGGAGCCCGGTTTTGCTGGATAACGGTTTAAGTTGACATAGTTTACTTCAAGATACACAATAACGGGGAAAGGAGTGAAAAATAATATCACAAAAAATAGTCAGAAACTATGAGACAAAAAAGCGCAACAGGCTGGTTGGTTCCAATCTTGCCGCATCCCAGATTTTTATTTCGTTTATTGAATGAAATAACCGCTGCCGTCAACTTTCAGCCATACCCTATACAGTCTCCAACCACTAATTTCAGATTTTGGAGAACCTCACTCTGGAATTTTACATTTTTATACATGACTCAGACCAAAAACCAGCAATTTCATGGACTGATATCATGGCTTCACCTGTCCTTTCTTAGCTATTTTGTAACCTAACTCTACCTCAGCTAATACAGAATGCTAAGATGGATGGTTACTCAGCATGCGTAACACTACTCAGCCGTCTCTTTCAAAGAAGGTTCATAACCTTATCAATTGATTTACCTCTTTTCCTTATAAATCTACGTTTAACCTCTGTATTATACACGAAGTGGTTACTAAGCTCACTGAAGTACCCAAAAGGTAACTGTGATCGAATGCCTGAAGTATCGTAACGTTCTTTACATTTATTAGTCATATTTCCGTTTTAATTCATTCGTCTTACTTTTTGTGCATAGTTCCAAATTCATTAGGAGTATAATAAGAAAAGGGGAACTATTTAAGAAATGTAAGTTTCCTAAGCAATGGCTGACGCATCTTAAGGAGAAGAGGTATTCGAGTGAAGAGATCGACAAATATTTACTCCATTTTCATATTTCTGAGCACTTTCATCATTAATACCCCTTCTGTGAAACTTTTTTAACCCTAAATTATTATTTTACTGATCACGGTTACTTACTTCTTTCGAGGTAACATAATATAATCACGACTTACTGAGGTTGGAGTATGATCGCTTTTTGTTATTACTACCTATCTGACTCTACTTGCAAATAGAATAATCTCCGCCAGTACAAAATTTAGCATTTTTCTATCTTTGCTGTACAGATAGATGAGAGAGCATAGATAATGTTTGTATGTTTTGGGAGTTAAAACACCAAGGTAAACTATTTTGCGCTCCTCCAAGGTGTCCCCTGGAAGTTTAAAACATTAATCAGCAAATTGAAGTTAATTGTGATCTAGAAGATAATACAGATTAGTTAGTGTCGACTAAATAAAGACTCAAAGTATGGCTTTAGGTACCAGATAAAATTTCCAGCAAATATCCAAGTAGGATGAAGTAAACATCGTATATTTCTTTGCTAACCACATTTGGATGATGTCAAGCAAGAAATCTGTTCAGAGAATATCGAACACAACTTACACGATTTTAACAAGCTCTTTCATCATAAACAAACTTCAAAAATTCCTTAGATATGTTTGGTAATTTTGTTTGTGTCTGCACAGGTTCCTTGTCCTCAACATTTGATAGCTTCTGTATCAATAGAGTTTGTACCATTACCATAAAATCCTTTATAAGCATAATAATTTTACGCCATACATATATTAGCAAGTGAGTGTGACCAGGCCCCTCCCTTTAGGGGGTTAAAACTTGCCGGTGTATTCATAAGGTAGAAATAGTCATCCTCAAAAATATGTTTTTCTTGAATTTAACTTCAATCTTTTCACACCTATTAATTTATGAACTATAATTAAATTAATTAAATAAATTTTGGTGACCTTAAGAGGGAAAGTGATAATTACCTGCTTCTACTTAACTGTTCAGCTTATGGGAGTTCATTTCAACTGGATGGGGATAGAAAGCCATTTATGATATATGCCATAATATCTCACGATTCTCTGGAGGAATAAATATCACATTTGTATGACAGTAACCTGGTAATCATTATGGTGGACATCTGTTGTGTCATACCCCTAAATAACTATGCTTCCCGTAAGTCAGAAAACAAAGTTTATTTAACAGCGTAATAAGAAGATGGAGACTACCTGAAACATCTGACGTATTATCCCAATACATTACGCTGTTCAAATTTATCTAGAGGACTAATTCTTTGAAGTTTACTTTACGTAGGTAGTACTACCTGTATGAACAACTTTTTCATGGTCTCATCCACAAACCTTCTTCGTTCAAAAGAAAGAATCAGGTAGACGTGAATATTTTTATAGCGGAACATTTGGACCTATTTACCTGTAGGTGATGTGTTGTTTATAACAGTCAGAGAATTCAGGGTGTAAATCTACATCAACTTCTAGCTTGAAAAAATAAATATGTCCTGTATTATCAAATTTTCACTGATTATCCAGTTGCTGTTTTCTTTCAGTGAAAATTATCTTCTGATTTACAGTAACTTTCCGGTCCTTCAAAGTTGGCATATTTTAACTACATGTGATTTACCTGTTTAATATCCTATTTTCTGTTGCTGATGAGTTTATTTCCCTTTCAGACGAGTTCAACAATCTAAAGATTGTCATGACATCTGTTATAGGATATTTATACCCAGAAGGTATTTACTGGTTTTCAGAAAATTCATACCTAATTATATCCGTCTCTGTAAGGCATTTAAAAAGGGCAAAAAATAGATGTTAGCATTGACGTTTAAAGTGCATTACAAATACATTCCGAGTGATATTTGTATATCTGAAACAAGCAGAAAACGTATAGAAAGTAGGATTTACTCAGTTCATAAATTTCAGTAGAACTCATCAGCTGAATGCTCTAAACACCTGATGTAGTGTAAAGTGAGATATGGTCAGAACTAGGACAAAGAATAATTTTGGAGAAGTAGAAAAGAGGAGACTGACTAACTGGCTCATTCCTGATCAATTAAATGATATTTTTCGATATGATTTTCTAAATATGGTTAAAACTTCCATAAAGCACAAAAGCGCGATCTGAAATATTGGGTTTCAAATTTTGTATCCCATTAAAGAAAGTAGATCAAATTGAGATGAATTAGATCAGTTTGTCAATCTTAATGCTGCTTTGAGTGAAAATGAAGCCTCGATTAAGCAAAAAATGCTTGATATTGCAATCAATTCCAAATTATGCCTCCTAATCAAAAGTCACTTACTTCATCTCTATATGAGCTTCGGGAAAACAGGAGTCTTTTTCTTCTAGATTCCTTTGAAGGAAATTGTTTAACTCTCTTGAAAAAAGAGGGTTATGTGAAAAAGATCCACAGTATACTATCGGATAAAATTTGAACATAGTTGAAAAGATCAAACTTCATCAAGTGGAGTAAAAATAGAATAACAATTAAGATAACTCCTCAAAGAAAAATAAATCTATGTAAACACATTTAGATGCATCAAACCAATAAGTTAACAAATCCTAGTTATATGGTCGAGTCAAAATACACAAACCAAAAGCACTTTTAAGAACATTGCAGTCAGTGATCATACGAAATGCTTGAGCCTTTGCACAAATGCTTTGGAATTCATACCTTGCCTGACTGCTAAGAGTTTTTCCGAAATTTCACTGATTTAAATGGAACGGGTAAGCATTTTGCATTATTTGACACAGTTCTTCTCTTCATTTATGTATCAGTTATCAAAAACATTGACTTCATACGTAGAGAGATTTATGAGATACCTGTTTCATCAACAGAAATGACGAAATTGTAACTTCTTTTTTTTACTAAGAATAACCAGTTTCAATTTAATGGCAAGTTACATTCGTCAAATCGACGATGTTGCAGTAATAAGTCTTTTGGATCCTTTGTTCACTGACCTGTTTTTTCCACGTCTAGATTCCTGTTGCCTCAGACTGTACATGCAACAGAAGTATTATTATCAGCAATAGATAGATAATATTTTTAGTGGATTTAAAAGTAGACTGAAGGCGGAAACAGTGTTAAACAGAACTCAGAACATGCTATCCAAGTATCAGTTTTAGATTTAGGAGTGAAGAAAATGATACAATCAGCTTCTAAGGTATTTTTCTTGTGAAAAGAAATTGATGGATCTGTAGATAGGTTTATATACAGTTGGAACAGTACTTACACTTAGAAAACTTTGTTCCAATCCAATACAAAAGGAATTTAGTTGGAACTCTGCTTCATAGATTTGAGAATATTTGTTCTGATAACTTGATCGAATATGAAACAGACTTTTAAAGAAATCTGATCGAAAAGGGTGTCCTAAAAAGTTTATCAACAAACACACCGAAAATTTTGACGAAAAACAAACTTTCTTTACTACTTCAAACAAGTTAGTATATATCAATCTTCCATTTAAAAGATATACAAGACATAATCAGAAGCTCTACACAACCATAGGAGGACATTACTATTTTGTAAAACTAATATTTATCAGCACCATGTAGTGGGTACTACGACATTTTAGGAAAAACAAAGCCCCTATCCTCAACATATAACTGCGTACATCAATCCGAATGTTTATGGAAGTAAATACATAGGTCTTACGGAAATTCGGCTGTCTGAACGTGTAATTAAACACTTGTCTAAACGGTAAGATCATTCCAGCTACTACTAGACTTTAGGAATGGAATCAACTCTATTCAGTTGGTTACAGTGGTCAGCAGACAACGGAATTCGAACTATTTGCAACTGCAGATGCCTGTGATATTCGGTTTCACAAATCAACTCTTCGTGTACATACCATACCTTGATGGCTCAGATTCGGTATTATATTTCATCCTAGTTAGGGAATGCTTGGTAGTACATACAAACGATCCCTGCATTCTCCAGCTTCTGTCAATCTACAATATAGAGCGATCATAATCCAAGTATTTTTTTCTCATTACCGAAATGGTCGATCTCACAGGTTACGGTTTCCTGGTAGAACTGAGAAATGCACCTCGAACCAAGTCACTAATAAGGAATGCACAGGAGTAGTTAATCAGAATCTCGAAATTATGTAAATTCGAAGACTTGGTTGGGTACTAAGTGTAATGAAATGCAAGCTGCAATGTAACTGTAAGTCTCATAGTGGCCCCACCTAATAATATAACCCAGTTGAAACTAATGGGTTTTAGCTAGCAGTTAAGTCTAGCGTGTCAGTAGGTAAATATCATGGGGTGTTAAACTAGAGGTTCCTAGTCTAAAATACACTACCAGTCATGCCCCTCCTCAACTTTCATAAGAATTTCTAGTTATTTATTTTTTTTCATTTAACAGTGAAAACCTTTTTAAAGAAAATTTTCAGATCAAATTTAATAAATACTTGTTAGTTAATTAATAACCTTTTGAACTCGTTACGGACCACACTCATGTTGTCCCCTAATTAGGCTGTGTAAATGTTTTGTCACAGATATCTTGGTGCACTCATACACACACACACACAGACACACAAAGACACCTATATTATTAGAAAGTTAAATCACTCGTCTCGAAGGGAATTAAATTTACTTTTTGTTCAACTAACAACTAATTTAGTTTAATAACAAGATAAACAGAGGCAAATATAAATTTAATGAAATATTCACCTTATGAATTGAAAAACCTCTTTATTTTGTCATTTTATGAGTGAGAATAAAATAACAACAAATAATCATTCCAGTATTTGAGGGTAAATAAAGTTAACAATGTTCACCGTACGAATACACATTGTTTTTCACCACTTTTCCTCTTAACCTTATTTAATATTTTAGGATAGAATGAAAATTAATAACAAACCGAAGATGAAAGTTTAGACTTATCTAACTCCTTTTTTTTTATCAAGTTTTTAAATTTCATAATTGCTAGTGAAAAAGCCATGAAGTTATTGGTGAAAATTAAGATTAAAGAACTAGATTTTGGAACTGAAGAAATAGGCGAGTATTCCCAGTATTTTGTAAAGGTAAATATGTTTATGACTGGGGTTGAAAAGAAGATCAAAGTTACAAAAAGGTTCGAACGAGCAACATTCATGTAAGTTGTTAAGTACACTGACAGCTAATTTACTACAACGAATGAACGCCCCATTTTCCTTCTTTTGCACCAGTCATTTCTTCTTCATACTGTGTATAGTGAAATTGTTTAATGTTTGAAGGAATTTCGAAAAGCAGTTGGAATTGATTAAATCATGATATGTAGTTGTTGCACAGTTTTCTTTGAAACCTTGATATATGAAATATTATTGGGTTCTTGCTTGCTTAGTTAGAAGCTGTGTATCACATTAAGAAACTTTCAAGTATGGAACTTCAGTTGCTCCCTCTTCTTATTGAGATAAGGCTGAATATTATGCAGTTATAGGCTAAGATTCTGTTTCAAATTAGGTTGTGAGCAGAAGGATTCAAACAAAACTCACCTCATTTCTTTTTCTGCTAATTTCTAAACATTTATAAGGTATCAAAGTTGTAAGTTTGGTAAACAGTATTTCCTTCCTCATCAATACACTTAAAAGACAGTCAACTTATAGGTATTATTTATAGAAAGGATGGCTCAAATCCTTTCCCTTCCATCAATAACTGTAGAAGATCCCTCCATTTATTTCCTGAGCATTGTAATTTACATATCAGAAGACATGAGGTGGTATTCATCTGAAAAGTATCCACTTAGAAAAGCTTTTTAAACTATTGCATTTGACTTGCAATTTCGAATATTTCTGTAAATAGTTAGTTTGGGAGTATTAGGCATTATTGGATAAAACGACGTTATTCAACGTGAATTATTGTCAGTACACTGGTGAAAAATAGGTCTTTTCACCATTAGCTTCTCAAACGATAATCACTCCCTGAGAGATCCATCAATTTTCCTTACAGTATATCGAAAATGTCACCCTTATAAGCTAAAAAGATACGTGGAATGCCTTTTTAAACTAAAATAATATCCTACTACATAAACTCCATAATATTTAGATTTCGATTGAGAAGTCTTGCTGAAAGGTGTAACAACTTCATTTTCTTGAGCAGCTACTCTTCACAGATAAAATAATCAGAGAGAAAATCTTAGTGATTATGTCACCACACCCGACTACTTGTAACTCCGGTGTAATGGCTTCAAGGGATAAAATACTCATCACATTATATATTTCTAGACTTGGTTTTACGAGGTCACCGTGAAACTGTCTTCTTCAAAGTGAGTTGTAAACTACTTTTGGTTTCTGACCATTTATGTTCTAACAGTATTGATCTTACTTAGTGATGCAATGGTTTTGAGTGAGGTTACTGTTAACCATGAGATTTTAATGAATGCGAATTTTCAAACTGGTGAGACAGCTGCTATGCATCTCGTCACAGGTGGGTGCTACATCAATATAAAAAAGGAGTTAAGGCAATATGTTAGAGTATAATTCTGTTAAAGTCCCTGTTTTATATGTATCACACAGTGAAACAACATCATTTACTGTGATACCTATAAGAAGAGCACTATAATGAAGTGAAGATCTACTGCACTCAGTATATGGCATGAACAACATCCGGATTTTCAACACTAATTCAGTCAAGTAAATCAGTGCTTCCATGTGATTTTATGGTTGAGAGATTTGGTGGCGCGTCACGAAAACCATTTCCAACAAACTACACACATTAAACACATCAACAGATGCCGCCTACACGCACTCGAGACTAACACTGAAGATCAGATCAGAAGGCCAGAATAATAAGAATAAGCAAGAAGGAACTCACTCTGACTGGCAACGAACCAACGAAGCAGGAACCCATCACCCAACAAATATGCAGGAGAGGAATGTGGAGATGGATTGGATTGGACATACATTGAGAAGACCGATCGAGGACATCACATGTCAGGCCACACCCTCTAGTGGAGCTCGCATGGGAAACGATGAGTTGGTCGTTCGAGGTGAGGGTGACATGTAGGAGATGGTGTGAGGAATAAATGGAAGGTTGTGGGCAGATGTGGAGGCATGTTGGAAAGAGTGTAGCGAACAGAGTGGAGTGGAGACGTGTTATTGAATCCCTATGTTCCACTAGGAACCCAAGATACAAATAATAATGATAATGAAGTTGCTAAGTTTTCATATGACAAGAGCAAAAGCATATATTTTCAAAGTAATGTGGATGATGAATTTTTTCGACAAGTTATTTCCACAAACTGATTGAGCATACCATGGATTACTTCAAAATATTTTGTCACTGATATTTGCGAATTACTTGGTGATTACATATTGTTTTTGAAGTCATACGAATTTTTTATAAACTATGCGCTGTGAGAAATTTCAGTGTTGAGGCTTACGCATCCTATCGTTATGAACTATTATGTAAGCCATTTATGATAATTTCATGAGCGTTTTTCGTAAAAAGTATACATGGACTTGTGTGTGTATTCTGATGCTAAAAATTTCGAACAAGTTCTGTAGAGGGCAAACTGGGCAGAAACTTCATTTTAAAATAATGATGTACATGCTGTTTTCCGTCAGTATGAATACTTTTTGTGGAAAAAGAATGTGTGTAATACTTCTGCGTAAGTAGAAGCGATTTCAGGCTTTTTTCCGAGCTGATGACAAAATAAGCGACTTTAATATATTGTAGATATCAAGAAGTATCCCTTTTTGCCTCTTTCACACTTGGGGAGAAACTAAAAGAATTTTACATTCTCAAAACTAATCAAACACAAAATGAAGAAAATAGACTCCACTGAATTCATTGGTTTTAGCGTAATTCCTCAGTTGAATACTCTGCGAATGTGGTGATTCACATTACTGTTTACAAAATGAAGGTTTTGAACGAAGCATAGAAACACAATAATTCGGTATAGTAATTCAAGTAAAGGTGTGAAAGATTGTATGTTTAATATGATGGTGATAATTGAACAGATTAAGGGTAAATTATATCACTAAGATTAAATTAGATATCGGTAATGAAATGGCTTGGTAACAATATAACGTGGAGGTGAAATCAATTTAGACAGTGGTAATAATAACAGACGTTCTTTGAACGAGCTAGAATATAATGAAATGTAAAAGACAAAGAATAAGGCAGTACAAACATAAGAATGATCATAGTTCTAAAAATGGAAGATTCAGCTTAAGCGTCATTTTGTTCCTTGTACTTAAATTTATATTCTACACTCGAATTACGCAGACTTAGAGTAAAGGTGAGTGAAGCATCTTCAGTGGATAGGAGTAATACAGTGAACTTTTCTCGAAGATAGAAGAGCATTCGTTACGACAGATATTTCCTGATACTGAACTGTAAACAGAATGTTCTTACAGAATATCTCGAGTGATTGAACTTGTAAAAATATCTAAATGTTGTAGTAAAAGTGATTGACAAAACAAAAAGATTGATAAGCACCACTGTTCCCATACATTAGCTGGCTTATATGATACTTAAAATGTCCCAATGGTTTCAGTTGTTGGTAAAGTCCTCTGAAGGTGTTAACAGCTTTTGACCGATTTATGTGGTACACTTTCCGAAATCGAAATGAGGATTTCTGAAATATGCGGTCAGCTATTTCAAAATGAGGATGGATTCCTCATATGTTATGAAATGATAGTCTTTGTGTATTTTTTTGACTGACACTGAATATCAACCTAGTGGTTTGATGTTAACGTGTTCACTATGAAGTCTAAAGGTCAGAAGCAAAACCTTACCTAGGTATGGAAGCTAAGGAGAAACACCCCCTCTAGCGTTACTTAGTTTCAGTGACTTTTTTCAAGAGTACCCAGTAGTGGATAAAACCATCTTGGAAGTTAAAATTTTGCACGCGTTTTGTAATTCTAAAACATCTTCATCATCGTCAGTGATTCCATCTGCAGTATAGCTCACTGTTTTTTTTTGCAGTTATATGTATCGACAAGCATCACTACATACAACATTAAAGCACTTATATGTGTATTGGTGATAGCGCTGACCACTAATAATCATAGTTACAGTTGTAAGCTACAAAAGTAATCTACGTTGTCTTTGTTGTTGCTTAGAGTATAAAAGAAACAAACAGTTTACTGTCAGTCATATCCTCAATGAACTCTGATTTCATCACAAGATAACTTGTTCACTTCTGGATTACTGATATGCTAAATTAGGTTAGTTAACCTCACAGCATGATTTCCACTGAATTTCAAAGACATTCACACAGTTGGATGTGATCATCCTTCCAGATGTATCATGTAAGTTCAAACAGTAGTTCACTTTATAAACAGCCTGTCAAATCTAAGAAAACATGACGTGAAGATATATTTATGGTCTATATGAAGGTTTTGTAAACTTCCGAAAATATTTAAATACATTATTTGGCTTTTTGAATGTTGAAATAAACTACATGAATTGCTTTTTCAGTAGTGATAGACATGCCTATCGGATCAGAAATGGTGATCAAAATCATTCAGCCATATTTCACACATGAAAGCAAAACTCAGTGAAATGATACTAAGGTGTATTTTTTTGGTGTTAGACGTTAGTCATAAGGAAGCCATAGACTTAAGTTTCATTCATACTGGGACTCATAGGTAAGAAGTACCATTAACCTTGGAAAAATCATATTCTTTGGGGCAATTAACCGACATTACTGAGTACGTAATTCAAAGGTAGTAATAATCTCTCACTTTTGTCTAGTAAAGGCCACTTGGTAACACATATACTAATTATGTCCCACTGTTGTTGAATACAGCATGAAGAATTCTTAGAAAGTCTAAAATAAAGCTTGCAAGAAGTAACTCTTTACTGTGTATTAAAGGCTATTCTTATAATTTTTATATTCCGAAGAGAGGACGCACTACAAGGTAGTACTGCTTGAGTGAATGTTCGGTGGTAATTTTTATCCATTTCCACCAGTTTTTCCATTTAAAGACTCCAAAAAGTTAAAAGGTATTATAGTGACCAGAATGGCTGTTAACACTTCTGGAATATGATGCTGAATCCAACCAAGTCATATTTCTATATGCTGTGTGTCAGTAACTTATTTAATTACACTTCTCATGAAACATCCTATCTTTTAAGCACCAACTTTTACAGTTCAAAATGTGAAATAAGAATAGCAGATAGTTTTTAGTACTTTGTCGTGTATTTTGACAGTTCCGTGATTTTATGAATTAGTGAAAGGGAATTTAATTTCCTACATATCTTTTTTCCAGAAAATAACACTCGTATTTATCAGTGTGACTGTTTGAGATCGACGTTGATTGATTAACATGTTAATACGTGTGTGTTCATATGTTAATATGTGTGTTATTGATACCAGGTGATGACTGAAGGTGAAATGGAAATTCGCTTCCGAGTAACCAGCCCAAGGCTGTATTTGAGCGACCTCTCCTTTTTGTATTATAGCTTTTGATGACGTGTTATTGTATTATTTCCCACTTCTTTGCCTATCATCCTGTATCTTGATGTAAAGTATGTCAACTTCAACCATTATGCAGTAGCTGCAGGCTCCATGTTGATAAGTGATGGTTAGTTGAGTCACCACTAGGTTAATCAAGTCATAGACGTCAACTTTTATGAACAAATAAAATGCACCACAACGGAATGCAGCATAGCTTAGTGGTTAATTATATCCAACCTTGCATTATATGTACGTATATAACATCATTTCTTCTTATTTGCTGCAAACTCAAGGGCAGCTCACATAATTAACAACTGCTTCACACTAGGCATTAGATAGTTGCAATGAATATCATCCTATGACCATTTTGTTTAGAAAAACCCAATGAAATTCAGGTTCTTGTATGACTAGTAGGCCAGAGATCCCTGAAGCAACCAACCGGTTGACTTTGGTGATTTTGTCCAGAATTACAAACGAATGCAGACGATTGGACTGTCCATATGAAGGTAGGTAACATTACTGATTTTCACCACATAATTTAACAAAATTGTGACTAACAACCCAGTAAGAAGACACTAACAATTAGTATCTTCTAATAATCTTCATCCAAACATTTTTTATCACATATTTTCCAAGTGATCGAAGCATCAATACTCAGTTGAATCTTCACAAAACTGACAGACTGTGACCAGACATCAGGGTTTCAGAAGAGCGATGAAACACATTCCCTTACTACCAACGGACTGCATCTTTGAAACAGTCTATATGATATTCTCAGCAATTCTTGTATGAAAGACACAGAACGCATTGTCCTTGTTGACTGATAGTCATTCTAAACTAATGTAATGCACTAAACAACCTCTTCAGATTATCTGTGATTTATTATGCAGAATCTGAGTACAAGAACTCGACATCGAATTATAGAAGGAGGTAATTTAATCACTCTGAGGCTGATTACAGCACCCCACTTGATTACACACACCAAGAATAACAGGAAACTATTGATGGAGTTGATGCGCTTCACACGACAAAGAGTGTAGTGGTACGCACATTCTTTAAATCTTGAAATTCAGTTTAAAATCAACTGTAAACTGCAAATAGATGGATTGGATTTGAGGAGGAAGTGGTCACATTTTTATGGAGAGAATTGTTGGATATGCGAAATGGAACTGAAATCTGATGTTGTGTTAATATGATGAGTGCTGCTTATAAGAATGCATTTCAGTAGTGAATAAGTAGAATTTGGAAGAGAGAAGAGGTGGAATCGTTCATGCGGTGGGGTTTGTGGATTGTAGGAAGGTAGTGAATATCTGGTAGAGATATAGAAGACAGGCATAATTCACACTAGAATGTCGATGGAGATAATATTTGCTAGTGGAAACTGTAATGAACGTTGTGATATTTTTGTCAGTGTTGACAGAGCTTCAATTCATTTTACTTATCGAAATCTTTCCTCTTACTTGTATTCGGGATAGGCTTTGCATTGTACATTGGAAAGCACTATGGTGATGAGCATCTTAGTAGGTTATACATATACATAGTTGATGGTTAGACTAATGTATATGTGTTGTTAACACTCGTATTTATGAGTAGAAGAGGTGGATACAGCCAATTTCTCAGTTGATAGGCTGTCGATATATTGTTCAGCAAGGCAATCATTCTGTTCGAGACATTTAGGCATTTTATTGTTTCGTAGATATATATTTGTGTAAAACCCCGACCAGTCAGCGGCATCAGATTTTAAATGTTCACTTCTGAAGTGTTATTAATGATAGCCATTTTCAAAACCACCAACTAGATTTAGTGTCCTTTTACACAAGTGATGAATAACTTAGAGATGATAATGATAGTAATGATAATAATATTCAAACAGTTTTTAAGATGCGAAAGTTTCCATTTCAACATCAACCATTACTTGGGGTGTATATTACAAGTCTGCCAGACTACAGCCATCCCAGTTATTTTCACCAATAATCAGTGAAATAAATAAGTTCAATGTCCCATACTGTCATAACGTCAGAAATGTTATGAGGTTGTCATCTGATAGGTGCAAATATTGTCGATAACTTTCAGGTCACCTAGTATTCTCATGCGCCTCAGAGATATTATTATTATTATTCACCACTGGGTTCTTAGTGGAACATAGGGATTCAATAACACGTCTCCACTCCACTCTGTTCGCTACACTCTTTCCAACATGCCTCCACATCTGCCCACAACCTTCCATTTATTCCTCACACCATCTCCTACATGTCACCCTCACCTCGAACGACCAACTCATCGTTTCCCATGCGAGCTCCACTAGAGGGTGTGGCCTGACATGTGATGTCCTCGATCGGTCTTCTCAATGTATGTCCAATCCAATCCATCTCCACATTCCTCTCCTGCATATTTGTTGGGTGATGGGTTCCTGCTTCGTTGGTTCGTTGCCAGTCAGAGTGAGTTCCTTCTTGCTTATTCTTATTATTCTGGCCTTCTGATCTGATCTTCAGTGTTAGTCTCGAGTGCGTGTAGGCGGCATCTGTTGATGTGTTTAATGTGTGTAGTTTGTTGGAAATGGTTTTCGTGACGCGCCACCAAATCTCTCAACCATAAAATCACATGGAAGCACTGATTTACTTGACTGAATTAGTGTTGAAAATCCGGATGTTGTTCACGTCGTATACTGAGTGCAGTAGATGTCCACACTGATTTCAGATTGATGCAGGAAGGGCCGTCTTGCTTTGGCGATCCTGACTTTGACATGCTCATCTGTGACTGTGCCATCTGTAGTTGAAACGATGCTGCCTTGCCTGGGTAGGTGTAGGTGAAAGAGACTACTTCCTCCAGGTTTTCGCCGTTGATGGTGATTGGAGTTTGCTGTTGTTGTTGTTCTGGCTGTTGTTGTTGTTTCGGTATCTTCACTACATCTGTCTTCTCTATATTCACTTAATACGTCATGCCATTACACGGGCTTTCATCTCTATTCTAAGATCTTACTTAATATATAAGTTCATGGAGTCAAAAATTATTTTTCGACATTTTATGAACATTCTAAGTGGGAATTTGTATCGAAAGGTTGTTGTGTGATCATGAGGCGAGGAGTATATGCACTAATAAAGTGGTTGTAATCGCCGTTAAAGTGAGTGTTTTACCTTTGTTTAATAGCGTATTTTATGTTGGTTAGTGAAAAGGATAGAAGGGAAGTGTGAGAATTAGGTTTACCGCCTAAATTTCGTAAATTATTGAAGCTTATCTTTACTACTTAGAGGTTCTATATCTCCTCTTTTGTTTAAAAGTCAAATGTATTGGCAGTGAGTTTCTTAAACTGCTAAGGTATGGACGAATGAAGGAGGCTCAGCAAGGCTCTAGGGAATCTAATAAAATAGACTAGTGAATTAAATCATATACAGTCCACTGATATTTAATAACTCATTATAGGATAAATGTATAGACATTTTAGTAGGATAGTATATGATCGAAAAAGTTGAAGGTGAGCGTGCATGCTTCTCATCAAAAATCAACGTTGATGACGTCCTTCTCGTTACTGTCTGGATAGTAAATGGGTGAGCGGCCCAATCCTGACACTGTACCTAAGTGGCAAGGTTTTCGTGGTCAAATATACAGACCCAGGGTTCGATTCCATATCAGGTTGGAGATTAACTAGGAATTCTAAGCTATACAGAGGTAGTTGAATACCCCGTCATTTATCTTCATTGACTTTGAAGCTGTCTCAGTTCGTGACAAAGCTATCTTCAAGCGAAATGAAATGATAGAAGAGCTAAATAAATTATGAGAATAGGTACCATCGTTTTCAAAAGCTAAAGTCCTGTTGACTTTATTTGCAAAATGATTATTCCAGTCCGCTTGATGTCTTTCATCTGACTTTATTTGGAAGAGTATTTGATAATTAACTTTTGAAATATTTCAGTGTATGTTACCATTTAGGTTTTTGAGGTCATAGGTTAGTGAAAAAGCACAGCTAATTAGAAATTCATTTTGCCCTGAAGGTTATGACAGCTAGAAATTTAGGTAATATATCCCTTTGATGTAAAAAGTAGGACTGAACAAAACGGTGAAACTAGATATAAGCGAATAAACACAGAGGTAGAAAGGGAGAGATAGGGCTTGTTTTCACTGAATAGATATGTAAATATGCACACACATGATTGGATTCACTTGAAGTAAACGTGACGATAATTAATCCCGCATCTGCAGTAATTCACGTCTGACTGAAGAACTGTTTATGTTGTCAGGCTAAAATATGCGGAAGAAAAATAATAGTATTTATTTCTTACAAAGGGTATCACGCAAAGTGCAAATTATACCTTGTTTATTGTATGTTTATTTCAGCCATTAATACATATTGTTGTGAAATTTTCACTGAGAAATATAAACAGCTTCGATCACCTAATTGTTGTGTCACCAAGGTTTTTGGTATCATTTATTTATAATCACTCATTATAATCTCTTGCAGCAATCATTTAAAAACCAACCACATCGATCTGTGGCTTTCGATGGCTACACTAGGTCTAACTAGTCACCTTGCAGTTGGATTCCTGTCCTGAGCTCATGTTCGTCAGTAGGATATCAGGATCTAAAACAACAACATAGTCTTCGAATACTGGGATGACTTTCGTCTGGATAAGAGAACTCAAAGAACCAAGGTTTCAAATTAATCATATGCTTCGGCAGTAAAGTAGAAATTTCACAAATGTAGGTCTTACAAAGTTGATGAATTTTTTAAGGTCACCTCATTTAATCTGAATGGAGTTTCTATTGCGAAACCGTTTAAGACTATATAAAAATAGCTTAAAACCAGGTTACTGGGAACAAATATTTCATCTTCCCGAATGAAGAAGTTATACAGGTCTGATTGCTTCTCAGTGCTTACTCATCTAATCTCATTTCAGTTTGAAAATAATCTGCAAATTGAATCTATTACTTTTAAGATTTAAACAAAGCTAAGATTAATCTTAGCAGTTTGATGACTTTCAGGTTATAATCAGATGGTCAGGAAAGTAAATAGTAAGTTAAGTTGCAATCTATAGAGCTGGTTCATACAGTAACCAGTGAATATCAACTAAAAACGGAGTTTTCATGATGCAGATGTTAATTAAGTAGTTAGATAGTGATATGTAAGAGTAATTAGTTAGTGATCGACATTGATGTCTAGTTTTTAACGCGTATGCTGAAGGACGAAAAAAACTCTAGACTTGAGATAAAGCCCATAGAAGTTATTTGTATCAGAACATCCACTGTGACTAAAACTACACAAAGCAGATAATGGAAACAGTGATACTCGCTGATAACACTGTTCCCATACTGATGAATTTGACAGCCTACATACTGTTAAACTGAAAGGCAAATAACTATACAGAGAATTAACAGCAGTAAAAAAATTTGAGCCAGTATATTGCGATTCAGTGGCTGATTGGCTTGCCGTGAAACTTGAAGGTTCTTAGTTTGATTCTTGGTGGTGCCGTGGGTACGGACTACTGGGGAATTCCAGACTCGGACAAAACAGCTATCTAGTGCATCCTGGTTCTCCAATTGATGTTAGGCCTTGATGAATGCTTCCTCAAAATAGATCAAATCCCCACAAACCCCACACTCTGAATCTATAATACTCGTTGGTAACACTGTTTCTGAATTGATGAACTTAACAGCTTAAATGGAGTAATGAAAGGAAGACGCTGAGATGAGACTTATTCACTTTTCCAAAGTCCTTACAGTACAAAGAACAATAATTCATTGTGAAGAAGGAATTTCTTCCTTATAAGAATATATACAAATATATTTAAGAAAGCAAAAATAAAACGGTTTCCCAGCTCATGCTCTGGTTCTTGTTTTGTTAAAATTTATAAAAGGAGTCAACAAACTGGAAATACTTTTAATACTTAAAAAATGTAAAACTGAACGTGTTTTGAAGGATAACGAGAGTGATTTAGTTGGTCTTTCAATGTCCAATAGATTGGTGCATTGAGTCACCTACGTTAGTTGATTTTATTTCATTGTCTATAGTTATCTCAAGATCTTGATAGACCTATAGACAGTAAATTATGTTCGAAACGTAATCCAGTAAACAAAACTGATCCACTTTGCGACACTTCTAAAAAATCAACTAAAATGGGATTACGAACTACAACAGTGCCACAGTTTTACTCTCATTTGATTGAATCAGCTACCTTTCAAGATGTTCGAATGAAAAACTGTAACAACGAAAAGAAAGATAGGATATTATCTTTTCATTGTGTTCCTAGTGGAACATAAGGATTCAATAACACGTCTCCACTCCACTCTGTTCGCTACACTCTTTCCAACATGCCTCCACATCTGCCCACAACCTTCCATTTATTCCTCACACCATCTCCTACATGTCACCCTCACCTCGAACGACCAACTCATCGTTTCCCATGCGAGCTCCACTAGAGGGTGTGGCCTGACATGTGATGTCCTCGATCGGTCTTCTCAATGTATGTCCAATCCAATCCATCTCCACATTCCTCTCCTGCATATTTGTTGGGTGATGGGTTCCTGCTTCGTTGGTTCGTTGCCAGTCAGAGTGAGTTCCTTCTTGCTTATTCTTATTATTCTGGCCTTCTGATCTGATCTTCAGTGTTAGTCTCGAGTGCGTGTAGGCGGCATCTGTTGATGTGTTTAATGTGTGTAGTTTGTTGGAAATGGTTTTCGTGACGCGCCACCAAATCTCTCAACCATAAAATCACATGGAAGCACTGATTTACTTGACTGAATTAGTGTTGAAAATCCGGATGTTGTTCACGTCGTATACTGAGTGCAGTAGATGTCCACACTGATTTCAGATTGATGCAGGAAGGGCCGTCTTGCTTTGGCGATCCTGACTTTGACATGCTCATCTGTGACTGTGCCATCTGTAGTTGAAACGATGCTGCCTTGCCTGGGTAGGTGTAGGTGAAAGAGACTACTTCCTCCAGGTTTTCGCCGTTGATGGTGATTGGAGTTTGCTGTTGTTCTTGTTTCGGTATCTTCATCACCTCTGTCTTCTCTTCACTTGAAGTCCCATAAACACTGCCCTGCCTCTTCTGCCAACTTGTTGGTTTTGCCTGTAGATCTTCGAGTTTGTGCCACTAGACATCAGGCATATATCATCCTCGGCGAATTTCAAATCTACTAGGGTCTTTCATCGGTCCAACCAGCTTATGCACATCTTTTCACAGCTCCTCTTGGATGGTTGCATGATCCAGTCGACCACGATCAGGAAGATCATCGGTAGGAGAAGGCAACTTTGTCTTACTCCCATCTTCACTTCCAAGGCATCACTGAGCTTTCCATTGTGAATCACTCGGCATGTAACGTCTTCATGTAGCTGTTGAATGAGGTTGATAAGGGTGTGTGGCATTCCGTAGCCTTGGAGCAGCTGCTTGCCAAATTACTTCTCGGTAGATGCTGTCGACGGCATTTTCAAAATCTGTGAAGCTGAGGTGAGGTATAGAGTTGACTGCCACTCTATGCTCTATTCTATGATGATGCGTAGCGTAGCGTGGTGATTTGATTCGCACATGATTTGTACTTACTGAATCCAGCCTGTTCCGGTCGCAGTTTTGAATCCGGCTCATCCTTTAGTCTCTCTATGATGATGCGGCTTAATATTTTGCTTGGGGTGGACAGAAGCATGATTCCTTGCCAATTCTTGCAAAGAATTAGGTCGCCCTTCTTCGGGAGTTTGACAAGGTAATCCTTCTTCCAATCGTCAGGTACCTTCACTTCCTTCCAAACCTGCTGGAGTATTGGTGTGAGCATGTCCGATGTTGTCCCTGCATCTGTTTTCAGTGCTTCTGGTGGAGTTCCATCTGGTCCTCCTGCTTTCCCGCATTCCAGCAACTTTATGGCGTTCAGGACTTCACTTCTGCTTTTTTCGGAGGGCTTGTGTTCACTTGTAGCTCTGAGGCTGCAAATGGTATTTCTGAACGACTTGCAGGTGGTGGTCGATTCAAGAGCTTTTTGAAGTGGTCAGTCCATCGTTTCCTTTGTTTCTCCTCTTTGCTAACTAGCTTTCCTTCACTATCTTTCATTGGTTTCGTCTGTGTTGATTTCTTCCCAGATAGCAACCTGGTTATTCGATACAAAATTGTCATGTCTCTCCTACCAACAGCCTGTTCTGCTTCACTTGCCAGTATGTCGTGGAAGTGTGTTCTGTCTTTGCGCGCACTCTTCTTCACTTCTTCTTCCGGTGTAGTGTTTTATAGGTTGGGTTCAGTTCCTCTTTTCGTTGTTCATCCTTGCACTGGTCTATCTTCTGCTTCACCATCCTCCTCTCTTCTATCAGCTTCCATGTGTACGTCGAGATCCATTCCTTGTCTTGCCTTTTCTTTCTTCTTCCTTTCTAATACGGTTGTGCAGGTTTCTTTCCACATAGTTTTCAAAGAGTTCCAGTGTTCATCCACACAGGTTTCTTCAGGGGTGTTGCTCGATATCTCCCATTTTGTCTTGATGGCTGCCGTGAAGATTTCCTTTGTAGTTTCGTCCTTCAGTGGAGTTTCTGTTCTGGGTGTTGAACTTGGACTGTGGTCTACTACTCTAATATAAAAAAGTTGTTAGTCTAGATTCATTGACTCCAACACTAAAGAAAAGCTACAAATACAAGCGTTATCGGAATTCTTAAAGGAATCCCACTATATGGACTTGGAATTGAAAAGTCATATTGCAGATGAAATCCTCAAGTATTGCCAACCAAGAACTGTGAGTAAGACATTTTATGCTGTTTGTCTGAGAGCCGAATTCTTCAGTAGATGGCTAACCCATCAGTGCATTTATCATGGAATACGTTTCTGGCCATGTCAGTGTGCATCTATCAGTTAACTCATTCCTGTGGAGCTACGTGCACTGTTCGTCAACGTATTTTGAGAAGCTGTCTAGTTTGGTTGCCCGGGGAGAGAACAAATATCAGAAGTCTTAGTCTTGGACACTACATCGTCTTGAGACATCTAACCCTTGCAATAATTCATAGAATGCCTCCCTAAAGGTCTTCAACTGTACCGCTTTTACTCACCCGAATCATCAACAAGTCACCAATTTAAACCCGCTTCTTTTCTTCAAAAATAATACGTCCACTCATTAGCCTTACCATGATCGGAATAGTAATTTTCTTCTCTCTTTAGAATATTTTTATTCTACTCTGGGACATTTCAGTAGTAAGGCATCTCAACTAACTAATAATGGACTGTTAGTGGTCGTCTTCAATGATTATATATAAGATTATACAGTTTTTTAGTGAATAAAATCGTCAGAAATAAAATCCTCTCAAATTTTGTGGTTTTCAAAGCGTAAAAGCGGTTTTTCACGAAGCCTTTATTTAAATGAATAAACATACATAAAATTCAGAGGCATATTTTGTCTATTCGGTGGGATTACATAAATCTACAGTGATCAAAACTATTTTGATTCTGGAAGAAACCAAACGAATTCGAGAGAATTTTCACAATATCTACATACCACTGATAAGTAGTAAAGCATTTCGAGAGCATAAGTTTGTAAAGTGAGTGGCTTTTTACTCTGATTACAGAAAATGATTTACTCATTTACTTCTTCGCCCTCTTTTTTTTCAGCTCATTTAACTCCATCTAGGAGGTGAAAAATCTGTAGCCAAGACTGGATGTCACTTGCAAAATGGTGGAAATCCTCATAATCATGAATTAACGTTTTTTGTTATGGGCTAGGGGTCTCACTTTGTGCCTATTTCATTTTTTTGATACTGACTCCTCTTTATGACCAAAGAATCGAAATTGTGAAACTCTAATGGTAATACATTCGATATGTAATTAGAGAAGTTGGATGTTATGAAAAATGCTCAATAATACCATTCAATCACAATAAATATCTGTCACTTATTGGCTAGAGGAAAAAAGACTCTTTTGAGTTATGAGCCTTTTTTCAGTTCAAAAAAACTATTGCAGATCTATGTTTCAGTGAATTTCAGCTCAATGGTTATCCGCTTATCGTTTAAAACCCAGCTTCAGGGTACAGTGATATTGATTATCTTAGGGCACACATATGTATACTTGTATGTTTACATATCATCTTTCATTACATGAATATATTTTACTTAAGTTGACTGTAGAAAGAGACTGGTCATTAATGTCCTGAAATTTCCCAAGCAGAAATAACAATCCATAAGGAAGTTTAGTCCTCTTTGTACGAAAGGTGATTGTCTTTCTCAAAACCATATGATTATTACTTAGTTTCGAACATTATAAGTGCTGAATTTGTCACAGTGTGAAAATAATCTAACGTAAAGGTACAATATGTTGACGATTTCTAGATGGTTATCTCTACTTGTGATGAATTTGAATATTACAGTCAAATAATATTTCCTAGTCAGTGCTCTATGCAGACTGACATTAGTTGGAAGGTCATCGAAGACACTAGTGTGGGACATCTCAGCGGTACACACCAAATACCGAGCCAGGGGTCGAACTCCAGACCTTCAGATTTCACGGCGAATGCATTAACCATTCAACCACAATGGGACCATTCTCCAAGATGACCCTACAAGTTACGGCTCATTAAGACTTTTGGATATCCATCTCCAAGCATCTTACTAATGAACACAATACAGTATTCCAGTCTGAAGTTTACGGAAGCATTATTTTTAAGGTAATATTCATATAATTTGCTTTCAAACAATAAGGTTAAGGGAATTTGTGTGACAGCAAAAAGAATGGAAGGAAATTTCTCCTAACATGTACATACAATTGTCAGTCGGTTAGCAGACGGATAAACATAAAATGAAACTGTGCACCTGCACTTAGTTAATCTGCGTAATATAATGATGGTCTGACTATTTAAGTATTGCAACAAAATGTCTTGAACGGACTGATTCAGTTACAAGAGTCAGTGACCACGCCTTCACTACTGCAATATACTAGACAGTAATGTACGTGTCACATATGTTATAAAAACTAGTGCACCAAACACTTTCATTATGGTAAACACTTCAAAATTGTGGGGAAATGAAATCAAGAAACAAACAAACAAGCTCGATTGTAACTTTCTCTTCATTCATATGTTTATCATCCTCCTTTCCCTTTTTTGACGTTATATGTGCTTTCCGTTCTTTCACTTGTATGTTGATGACATGTAGCTCAAACTTTTTTCACCATTTTCCTTATTGCTGTTATGAATTTTAAACAAACAACAAATTACAGCACCCACCAGACATGTAAATCTGATAAAATTATGTGCCAACCGATTGACTTGATGCAAAAGGAAATAAAATGCATAATTCTTAAACTGCTTATGGGATAGCAGAAATATTTTCTGTGGACTACTTCAGTGCAAAAACTATCTTCTGACTCAACAGGAACCTTAAAGTTTACAATCCAAGAGTTAGCTTTCTTAGTCAATGAGATTACTGTTCATCTGGATCTGATAAAATCAAATGTTTTTTTAGCTATGTCTGTAAACAAACAGTTTGGTGAATGAATTTCACATTTTCTGAATAGGGAGAACATTAGTTTCCGATATTATACTTTCACATAATTAAATTAAATCTCTAATGAGTTCGTAGGCAAAGTCAAATGCTAAATTCTAAATGATGACAGACGGTCGGCACGTTGAGTCCCAAAGTAAAAAATCACTACAGTTATAGAAATCTTGAAGCTATGACCAAGATTTGCGTCTACTTTCTAAAAAGGTCTCGGTTTTTCGGTTTTTATAATTAACGAACATCTATCCTGTCCTAACCCCGCCTTGTTAACTGGTCCGCTAGTTACTAGCCGTTTTAAGCCCGGATAAAGAGGGAAGGTTAATCCCAGGGCTATCAACCCTACCCCGGAATACCAATCCAATCGCTGAAGAAACTTTGAAGTACACAACAACAAAAATAATAAAAATAAACTAATTACTCACTGGAACCAGAGACGAAATGATGCAAGTTGGTGAAAGCCTTTGAGAAGCCAATTGGCCGATGTGGCCTCTCTCTATCTCTCTCTCTCTCTCTCTCTCTCTGTCTCTCTCGATGAGAGCGAAAGTAAGCATGGGCACATGGAATGTCTGCACAGTGTTTGAAGCTGGCTGGTAAGCTTGTCCAAATTACAAAAGAGATGAGAAGGTATAACATGGAAGTGCCGTGCTGGGAATCTGCGAAAGCAGATGGGATGGAAGTGGACCCTCCAAACTGTCAACTCGAGAGTCAATAATCTACTCCGATATTGTCACCCAGACGACAACTACGACCACACTGACTTTTGGAGTGGCCATCATCATGTCCCCAACACCATCGAAGGCTCTCTCTCATGCAGTGGGAACCATTTTCCTCCTCCAGGATCAGAATCATGACAGCAAGATTGGACTCAAAAAGAGGGAAAGTGGCAATCATACAGTGCTACGCTACGCTACTCTACGGACCTACAAATAATGCAGATGAAGAGAAGAGTGAGGAATTCTACAGACAACTGCAATTATTACTGGACAAGAACTTACCCCAGATGGCGACAGTGACATCAAAATTGATTCTAATGGTTGAGGTGACATGAATATCGAAGTGGGAGCAGAGAACACAAGACGAGAACTGATGATGGGTCGAGAAGCACTTGGTGGAATGAACGAGAATGGAGAACTGTTTGCAAACTTCTGCAGATTCAACGATTTGGTGATTGGAAACAGTGTGAACAAGAACAAGGATATTCACAAGACAGCGACTTGGATTAAATTTCATCAGACATCAAGACAAACTACACCAACAATCAGACAGACTTCATGTCTGTGTGAAGAAAGTGGAGACGCAACCACCCTACTGGACACAAGATCAGATCACGAAGAAGAGCAGATGTAGGCTCATATCACTCACCATCTAGTGCAAGAAACCTACCTTCAAAATCAAGTTGAAAGCATTCAGAGAAGTAGGTGATAGACCAGAGTTCAAGTTCAACACCCAGAACAGAAACTCCACTGAAGGACGAAACTACAAAGGAAATCTTCACGGCAGCCATCAAGACAAAATGGGAGATATCGAGCAACACCCCTGAAGAAACCTGTGTGGATGAACACTGGAACTCTTTGAAAACTATGTGGAAAGAAACCTGCACAACCGTATTAGAAAGGAAGAAGAAAGAAAAGGCAAGACAAGGAATGGATCTCGACGTACACATGGAAGCTGATAGAAGAGAGGAGGATGGTGAAGCAGAAGATAGACCAGTGCAAGGATGAACAACGAAAAGAGGAACTGAACCCAACCTATAAAACACTACACCGGAAGAAGAAGTGAAGAAGAGTGCGCGCAAAGACAGAACACACTTCCACGACATACTGGCAAGTGAAGCAGAACAGGCTGTTGGTAGGAGAGACATGACAATTTTGTATCGAATAACCAGGTTGCTATCTGGGAAGAAATCAACACAGACGAAACCAATGAAAGATAGTGAAGGAAAGCTAGTTAGCAAAGAGGAGAAACAAAGGAAACGATGGACTGACCACTTCAAAAAGCTCTTGAATCGACCACCACCTGCAAGTCGTTCAGAAATACCATTTGCAGCCTCAGAGCTACAAGTGAACACAAGCCCTCCGAAAAAAGCAGAAGTGAAGTCCTGAACGCCATAAAGTTGCTGGAATGCGGGAAAGCAGGAGGACCAGATGGAACTCCACCAGAAGCACTGAAAACAGATGCAGGGACAACATCGGACATGCTCACACCAATACTCCAGCAGGTTTGGAAGGAAGTGAAGGTACCTGACGATTGGAAGAAGGATTACCTTGTCAAACTCCCGAAGAAGGGCGACCTAATTCTTTGCAAGAATTGGCAAGGAATCATGCTTCTGTCCACCCCAAGCAAAATATTAAGCCGCATCATCATAGAGAGACTAAAGGATGAGCCGGATTCAAAACTGCGACCGGAACAGGCTGGATTCAGTAAGTACAAATCATGTGCGAATCAAATCACCACGCTACGCTACGCATCATCATAGAATAGAGCATAGAGTGGCAGTCAACTCTATACCTCACCTCAGCTTCACAGATTTTGAAAATGCCGTCGACAGCATCTACCGAGAAGTAATTTGGCAAGCAGCTGCTCCAAGGCTACGGAATGCCACACACCCTTATCAACCTCATTCAACAGCTACATGAAGACGTTACATGCCGAGTGATTCACAATGGAAAGCTCAGTGACGCCTTGGAAGTGAAGATGGGAGTAAGACAAAGTTGCCTTCTCCTACCGATGATCTTCCTGATCGTGGTCGACTGGATCATGCAACCATCCAAGAGGAGCTGTGAAAAGATGTGCATAAGCTGGTTGGACCGATGAAAGACCCTAGTAGATTTGAAATTCGCCGAGGATGATATATGCCTGATGTCTAGTGGCACAAACTCGAAGATCTACAGGCAAAACCAACAAGTTGGCAGAAGAGGCAGGGCAGTGTTTATGGGACTTCAAGTGAAGAGAAGACAGAGGTGATGAAGATACCGAAACAAGAACAACAGCAAACTCCAATCACCATCAACGGCGAAAACCTGGAGGAAGTAGTCTCTTTCACCTACACCTACCCAGGCAAGGCAGCATCGTTTCAACTACAGATGGCACAGTCACAGATGAGCATGTCAAAGTCAGGATCGCCAAAGCAAGACGGCCCTTCCTGCATCAATCTGAAATCAGTGTGGACATCTACTGCACTCAGTATACGACGTGAACAACATCCGGATTTTCAACACTAACTTCAAGTTAGTGCTTCTGTATGTTTGAGATACTTGGCGCTTTACAAAGGCATTTCCAACAAACTACAGGCCTTCATCCACAACTGTCTACGCAAGGGCCTTAGGTGGAACCCAGATTGGAACTGAGAGGTTTTAGGCTGTCGTGGAGCCAGGTCCAAAAGTTTTCAGAGAACAGAGCGCGTTGTAGACGTGCTACTGAAGCTGTTTGTTCCATTAGGAGCCCAAGGGACAAATAAATCAATCGATCAAGCAATAATAATAATAACAGAAATCTTAGCTCCCTATTCAATGTATCTCTTCAGAACAGATTTTCGGAACCCATGAATATAACGAATGCACAAGATTCTGTTTGCCAATGAAAAAAATCTAGCTCTGGAAGTTGAAAAACTCTTCGTTTCATTTTGTTTTCGTATAGTAATCTCTGGATAGAATTATTCAACCACCTTGTTATTAGCACATTTAAGAATGGGAATATCGAATTTCTTTCTTACTCCAAAGTGGATTTTACAAATGAATGAGTAGCACTGAAACCGCTAAGGAGGTTGTTTAAGTCGAATTCTTCACCACACGATAAAAATGTTATCGATTTATCTTTTGTGAAGGAATATTTGGCCGAAAGTTGAATTAGGATACTATTTCTAAGACAATGGATGAAACAACTGGCTAGAAGAAGATCTTTGCTACACCATCATTCTTTGTATATAATTCTTCGTTGAACTTGAAGTGAATGTTAAACATGCATCTGATAATCGGTTCTTTCAAGTATATGACTGGTAATGTCCAAGTCAGAACTTCCATACAGCCTCCTCAAAACTCTATAGGCCTTCGCCTATACATACCCGAATTATTGACAAGTCAGCACTTTAAACCTGCTCCTTTTTTCCAAAACATTGCATGCACTCATCAGCCTTACTACGATCAGAGTAATAATTTCCTTCTACTGTGGAACATTGGAGTAAACATGTGTCTCTAGTGACTTACTATAGACTGTTACTCATATTCAATGATTATTAATACGATTATACAGTTTTAGTGAGTGAAATCGTCAGAAAGAACACGTTCTTTTCTATTACGTTTTTGTTTTATTAATTAATGGATAATTTCCATTCGTTAATTGCATTATCCCGATATGTTAATTTCAAGAATTTATTGTTTTGAATGTTTTTAAGGTGTATACGATGCATATCAGAAAACCTACTGCTTATTACTGGATTCATTTATGATGAATTTATTACATTTACCCAAAATAATTGCAAAATTTTGAGGGGTTGTGGAGATTTGGAATTATTTCAAGTTGTTATTCATCGAAGACTGACATCAGTTGGAGGAACAAAGGAAACCTGGGAGCACTGGACAGCTGTTTCGTCCTAGTATGGGACTCCTCAGCAGTGCGCACCCACGACCCCACCAGCAGGGATCGAACCCGCGACCTTCAGGTTCCGCGACCAGCGCGTTACCGTTGAGCCACTGGGTCAGAATCCAATGCTCCATATTTCCAACTTCTGTTAGCTCACGATATAGCGCAGACTGCCACCCAATGTCATTGTTGAGTATTTGTCCTCACGGCCATCAGGCTTTGACTCCACCGGTCACGACTTGTCATTGGAACTTCGGGAATACTTCTCGAAGCTAGTCACCAACGAGCACTAGTTCAATTAAATTTTGAGGGGTTGTGGAGATTTGGGATAGTCCTTTGTTCCTCCAACTGATGTCAGTCTTCGATGAATAACAACTTGAAATTGCAAAATTACTTTTGCTGACCAACGTGAAGTTTTTTCTACCCTGATTAATATTCTGGTTGTAAAAGCCTGAGGCTATGGTGTCTCTATTAGACTGTCAGATGACTGAATAGGATAATATCTTTTGATCTTAACGTTTATATTCTTTAGATGTAAACAAGAGCGGGAGAGAAAACACACTTATCCACTGTAACCGTAAATATTTCGTGTGCTCGATTTTTTCAATGCATGACGAAAAGAATTATAATGTCTCTGACACTAAACAGGCAGAATGAAATGTCTTCGATTCTAACAGTTACTAATTCACATGGAAGAATTCTTTAGAAGTGTAATAAATCACACCAGCATGAATATTATTATTGGTTAAGTGCCACTGTGTACAACCAGAATATCCACAAAATGACATATATGAAACAAAAGTACACACCTCAATTGTTAATTAATAGGTTATTTCAGTTGATTAAATTCCTTTTGCAGCTGTGAATAAAATGGTTCACATTACATAAAAGATTTGATTACCTCTGCCATTTAGAGGTGAAGGTTCTTATACCCCAAGGTAAAGAGTAATAAATTGGAGAAGACAGGAGTTTAGGAACGAAATAGGACCTGTCAGTACTGAATAAATAAGTGGCATTTTCATGGGAGATATATCATTTATCACATTCGCATTAACACTAATCAGGTAATGATATGTAAAAAATAATAATTTCTAAGGAATTCTATACGGTGAGTTTATGATTCCTCATTGGTTAGAATATATATTCTATCACAAATCACACAAGATAAATGGAACATAGTCAGCACTTAACAATTGTATTTTACCAAATCCAAGCTCATCAATTGTGTACATGTCAAACGCTTCACACCAGGTGAATGGAAAGAAGTTTACTTTTGATAAAGTCTGGAATAAGCAGTTTCATCTTCGGAAAAAGTTATGCCTTTTTGTTTTTGGGCAATTTAGGCAGATCATTATGCAGTAGACCAGCCATTCTGGTTTCTCATTTGTAATCAAGGTTATGTATAAAAGTGTTCTATTATTCTTGTCTTGAAAGCATTTTTATGGTGGAATGCAAAATGAAGTCTTGATTATTAGTGGTTTCAGTAATCTTTGAGCGGGACTATCGGATCCCCACGGGAGTAATGTGATCCGAAATAATACTGGGTTATCCCATATTTATCTTGCGGAGTAGTTTTATTATTACAAATTGACTTCATTTTCACATAACTTATATGAAAGTTCTTTTAGTAAACGATGACGAAAAATGTTTAAAGCTATATTGTTCACGCTAACAAGTAAACACACGTGCATGAATTAATTACTGTTCACCTTGTTGATTTTACGGAGTTTTATAGACTTTTTCAATGAACTGGTGAACAAGGTAGCAATTTTCCTTCATTCTTTCCCTTTCTCAATGGGTGGTTCAGTCAGCTGTAAAACTTTCCTTCAAAAGCAAATACATGTATTGTAATTAAAGAAGAATGCAGATGTGATGACCATTTTGTGAATGAGCCTATTCATGTTCGCAAAACTAAAAATTTTGTCAACTGACTGAGGTGAATAGTGTTCAAAATACAACGATCCAGTCTAGACATAATCTGAATACTTGGGATGTTTTTTGTTTGAATGAAATGGGATAAGTTTTTCTTTCTAGAAAGAAAATATACCAAGAAATCCTTGTATAGTGGTTAATTTTATGTAGCTCATGGTTTATATTGAGTTAGTAGCCCTCAGAGTACATGTATATGGTTGCGTCTATTGAAGTGTGAAGCCTGATGCCTCATGCAGCATCAGTTACGCCTCCATCTTATAGTTGTCGAGTGAACACTTGGAATACTAGCCTAATTAAATGCTTGTTGATAAAAACGATGTTGACATCTGAACATGTATAGACAGTCATGACTTAGGTTGATAAAATGCAACTTCCTGATATCGACATTTGAATTAGAGGTTTTCGCTTTACTATCCTAAATACTGAGGTGTGAGATTCAACCACCAAAACTTAAGCCAAAGAGGATCGTGTAGGAACTCATCAAAAAAGCCTCTGCCTGATGGCAGTAATCCGGAACTAAGGTACTATATCGTAGATCTACGAACTTTCTTTTTTCAGAAAATATGAGATGCACATATATTGCACACAGGATACAAAGAGATGTGATGTGATTTGTTATGATTAGTTCTAAATAGGACAAAATACCTTTCTTGGATTCCAATGCTAGCCCCCTTCGAGCAAGTTAGTTGTTAGGATATTAAAATGTTTGCGAAAATGGGATTGATTATTCGTTTAAAGACGTCTTTACTGTCTAATAACATCCCATTAACTAAATCAGTGCATCGTTGTCGTCCCATGTAACCAACACATGATGACCTAGAAGAATGAAATCAACGTATCTGTAAAAGGAGAAATTAATAACCACGTACTTAAGTGTAAATTGACTAGACAGTTCCCAGACACATGATACGGACAGCAAAAGTCATCAGTCTATTTCCTTTTTCTAGTGGACTAAACACAGAATGTCTAGAAATGCATTTTTTAATTCCCTGTTTTCTCCTAGTTACTACCATATGTGATTCTCTAAAGTACTAATTATCATTTATTTCTAGTTTCTTTTAAAAAAAAATGTCTGGATCATCTTCGTCTTGGAAATTTACACTTCACAGAAATTATTCAAAATGAATCTCATGATACAAAAAAATTTCTGTTACTTTTTAATTTTTCAAAAATGAATGATTAGCATTTAAGTGCAGTTTTTATGAAGGACAATTCCATTCATACTGAATCATAGAAATGTAACAATAAGATTATCACCACGACATAAAGAAATACAAGTGCTAATAAATTGAAAAGTTGAAAATGTTCAATGGACTATACATGCGTTTATCTTGGATCCAAAATCTAAACATGCTTCATCCAATAAATAAAAGGGCCTAAAATGTTGACTACTCAGAACTTTTAATAAGGTATATTTGAGTTTGCAGTAAGTTGCTAATGGGTGATGAAGATGGATATATACGTGAATCACCGACATATTAGTCTTCAAGTTCTAAGTACTCATAGAAGTCTACTGACCAAGCTGATAAAATGGATACTAAGTTACTAAGTGTAATGGCACTACAGTGGATTGAGTTCGGTATTAGATGTTTGCGTTTAGCTGATGTTGGTGTTGTCTCCATGCCAGACTAATTAAACAGAGTTCAAGCTAATTTTTTAACATGTCACGTTTTGATTAGTACCATTAAACTCATTTCTCCCTCTTTTATCTTTAAATAACTTATGAATTTGTTGTATAACCTGAAGAATCACTGACTTTCCCAAAGGGAACAACAGGAAATTATTCTGAGTTACCGGATGAATTTTTCAAGAAGGGATTCTGGTCAAGAAAAAAATTAGCAAATATTAGAAAGCAATTTGCAGAATTCACTTGAAGCATATCTTGACCAAATAATTTATTCGGAGTTTTAACAGTGAAAATGATTTAAGATTTCAAAGAATATGACATATAATGAATCAATTATCCTGGTTACTTATTAGGCCCTCAAATTAGACTGTTTAAACAACATATTCGGTAGAATTCATCTGTACTTTCAAAATCATCGCACTTAACTTCTCTTGCCCGGTTATCTATGGAAAGAGATCAAAAGAACTTGAAAACTGATTACAAACACCAAATGCATTGAAAAATCATGATTTGCTTTAGCGATGAAATATTACTTGATTCAAATAACTAAAACCTTGGATAAACTAAAAAGATGTAGAACAGGATGATTGTAACGGGTATAAATAGCCTCTTAACTAATATATTTACTGCTCCTTTGGATGATTTTTTTGTTTGGAGTTTTCCTTATGAACTACCATCCATTTACATGACCAACGAAAACGAAAGATTCCCATGTCATGAACTAAGCGCAATTGGGAAATGTGAGTCATTGGATTATCACTTAGTGGCTGGACCGTAGTGTTCACCATAAAAATTCCAGGTCCCGAACCAGTATTTTAATGAAAATTGAAAGTATCATAGCAGTCCCTCTAACCCTATCCATATCGGTAATATTTTCTCAAGACAGCTATGTCAAGTTCAGAATAAATGGGAGAAACGGAGTAATACTGCTGGAAAATATTATGAAGTTTCGGTTAGGACAGAAACAGGAGAACTATTATTAAGGTACTGGAAAGTCAGAAAATGGTTGATGTAGTGAAAAATCTAGACAAATCATTATGCATAAATGGAGAGATCAGATCAGATAAAACTTTTAAATGCCAATTTTAAGCAAGATATTGGTAAACAATAAAAAAATAATAAGTTCACTGTCCTAAGAAGTTTGATCGCCTAAAAAGAGCATACTCAATGACTGAAGATGAGATCGTTCAAAATCATGGGAAAGCTTATATGAAAATTTTCAAGTAAATTCAACCATCGACACGATCCATTTTCTTCTGTTTTTTATATGCATTAAATCAGGACTGAATAAAAAAAACGTAAACGGGATACATTCTCTTTGACCATAACCGCTACATAGTTATATCAAAAGTGTGTAGCCACATTTCTATGCATGTTGCTCTTACGACACAATCGGCAACATAACCGGAACTGCACTCCTTTTCAGTATAATTAATTGCGTTTTACTCATTTATATTCCTTGATAAGTTTAAACAAGTTGGAGGAAAAACTAAACATTCTTGAGAAGTATCTTAGATAAGATGGATATCCTAAGAGGTTTATTAGGTGTTATGGGAAAGGAAAGATGGGGAGGAATAAGTATCTAACTGATAAAAGGAAGTTTTTTATTCACCTTACATTCAAGGCAGATGCAATATCCTAAAGAATAGGCACAAAAATCAGAGAAGCATTAAAAAGAAGCTTTCATGAGACCAAACTTGTATTAGTATGCGGCACCGCATGCTGACTGGATAAATACTCTGCTCATGTCGTCTTCAAATGTATTTATGAATTAACACGTACTTGTGGTAGCAATTACACTAGAAGGATTGAAAAGAGGGCATTGATTCGGTTCGCCGAACATATACCCAAGAATCTGTGCCTGAAAGATTCTAACTAGTGCAGTTGCCAGACATCGCATAGGTGGAGGACATCACAGTGGAACCTTGAGTACTTTTAAAATAATAGACGTACAAAAATGACTGGATTACTACGCTTAGTGGAAGCGGCTGTTTAAAAACGCCTTCAACCTGACCTTTGCATAGAGGAGAAGAATTGTGTGATCAGTCTCTCATTTTCATAGAGACTATCATATGCTCTTATTTCATTTTAACTACATAACTCTTTACTTTACTCGCCTACTATTTTCTAGCATTGATTGTTCCTTTCTCACATTTCTGACTCTTCTGTACAATTAATTATCTTAGATTTTATATATATAATCAATGATGTTGCTATGCTACTTAAGACTATTTTCTAATTTTAAATTGTGCTGATAACCATTGTACTTTTAGATTGCATGCAGCTGGGGGAGTATTATTGAAATAAAATAATATCATTTTATCCCGCAAATCTTGACGTTCTTGCTTTGTCCAAATTAACTCAGTATGACCTATATATTTCAATTCAACAAACTGTTGTAATTAAACAGAACTAGCGGTCGTGATGTAAGCTATTAGAATAAAGCAAGACAGCATTTTGTACAGAAAATACTACTGGCTGACATGAATAGTTTGGACTAGCCATATACATGAGTAGGGCTCGCTAGTCAAATCATAGTGATCCAAACAATGGACGGCCGCTTCGTTCATTTAGAGCTGAGTTTATCAGCGGTATACGAGATTTATTCACCCAAGTTCACTTTGATCTGCTTATAGAGCACTGCTGATCAAGATGGGTTGCTTACAACTGTTCATGTTAGTCAGTAGTATATTTCTTACAGCTTCTATGCTGATAATCTCGACTAAATTTGTATTATTGAGTAGATCAAATTGTGAGACCTGAAGGATTCACAATAAAATTGAATAATTGGGTCTTATCTCATTATACCATTCTCACTACCGCATGTACAATTTGCAAAGATCAAATTCGATCCCAGTGCTGTACTTCGCTGAAAGTTTTGTCACTAAAAATTCAGGTAAAATTCAACCGTAGACTGACTGTTAACTGGAGTAACCAGTTTTGCGTTGTCTAGTCATATCGATCATTTTGCCATCTCGTCAATAACTCCGATACTCACTACAGTGTGGCAATAAGGACTAGATGACATGAAATCGGTTATTCCCTAGTGAACAATCAGTGTGTCTAACCAAGTCCAGTTGTGGCTTGATTAGCTCGCTAGTAATGTTTTTGAATGGCGTATATTAGACTCTCTAGGTTTGGGGTCTCCTTGGGTTGTCTCCAACCAACTAACATAATTCAACCATTCTCAAATACAGATTTGATTTTTTACTTGTGAAAGTTGTGAGAGTAAAGTATTAACAAATTTATAATATATTATGAGCCAAAAATGTCTAGAAACATACTTCAGACAAAACCTAGATAACAGTCCTCTCACTAAGAAAAATGTATATCACTTTGTAAGTAACGATTAGTCGCTAATGTATGTCAAATGACTACCTGGACCTCGTAGCTTAGTTGGTAGAACACCGGACCGTGACCCGGAGGTCACTGGTTTGAATCCCGTAGCGACCAAGATTTTCATTTCATTTCAGTCACCACTTGTTCCAGGCTACGACAATCTCAGATAAGTGGACTGAAAATGAGCAACAACCAAGTTTAAGGAACTCTAGGTTTAAAGCTTTTCTTTGTTAAAGATAATAGACATTCTACACCTACAACCGTCTTTGATTTCAAGCTAAACCTATGCTTAAATTCCAAACTGGACAGTTTCGTCTGGTTTTAGTAGACAACAGTTCCAAGCTTTTACAGACTCACATCACCAAGTAATTTTGCTCACACTAGTGAAGTAGTCATTCAGTGCTAAGATCACCTCGACTTAACTAGTCATTCGCATTCGTGGTCTTCAACTGCTGATATCAGCCAGTAGTATTTTTCATATAGCTTTCATACTTGAGGTTTTGGTGCCATTAATGATATTGAGTAAGTCGCACATCTTAGTTTGGATGCTTCGGCTCCGAAAACAAAACATAATGGGGCTTCATATTTGCTTGCACTTATTTTTGCCTCTTTTTCCTCGAACTGGGTATTTCTCAATGAAGTCATTTTATTCCTGGGAGTGCCACCACCAATGCACTTATAAACTTCAACGTAGTATTCATCACGAACTAATATCAGTTAAAGAACTATTGAAAAATTTGGAGCACTGGACAGCTGTTTTGTCGTAGTGGAAACTTCTCAGTAGTACACGCCCACTACTCCACTGGAAATCAACACCCGAAACCGTGAGGTTTGGCAACCAGCGCACTACTATCTATCCACTGATTCGGAATTCATTAGTTCACATTTGTCTGTCCCTATCAGCTTACCTTATAGCGTAAGCAGACAAGTGTAAAGCCAAATACTCGCTGATGGTTCTGGATGACAGTTATAGTATTCTGAGAATCAACAGAAGTAGAAATATTTTAACCATCAGACTTTGGCCTAGTGGATAAATGTTAACGTCCTTGCTGAGGATTCTGACCGTCCTGAGTTCAATTCCTGACCAATTCGTGGGTGCAAACTGCTGAGAAGTCCCACAATAAGATGAAAAACCCTGTCTAGTACTCCTATGCTTTCATCAATTTGTGATGAATACTTTTCTGAATTTGATCAGTCCTAAGAAACCTCCAAATTCAAATGATATAAGTTCCAATAGTATTATATTACTGAAGTACATTCCTCATAGTTTTAACAGTCTGACATTCCAACATTTGAGAATTGAAGCGAGATCGTAATGAATACTATTCACCCTACACTCTGATTTCACAAATCATCAAGTTTGAACTTGGTTTGGACACTTACATGGTACAATTTCTAACTTAAACATGGATTACTACTAGCTGTCGAAAACAAAGCTCCCTTTATCAGTAGTTAAGTGATAAATTAACTATTATTGTTATTGTAAACAACTGAACTACTTGTATTTTTAAGTGGAAAGCTGCAATAGGTCGATAAGTTTGCTAACTATACAGGTTATTCTACAAAAATCAAAATTGTATACTAGGAACATGGGTGGTAGAACAGTATTAAAGCTAATTTTGTACAATTGATAGGAATTAAAGTATACATTTGTATGTCCCCCTTTTTGTTTGTATTCATTTGTCTTAAACTAAATACTTTTACACAAAAGATCATGTTCATATATCAATTGTGATGATTGACAAAATGTCTGTCCACATCCAATGCTTACAATGCAAATTCAATTATACCTGTTTTCTTGTTTTATTTCACTCACAAAGCACACTCATAAGCGAACAGTTTGTTACCAAGTGGAATTCTTTATGTTTTTGTGTACTAAACTGTAAGTTGATCTGCATATGTGTGCGTGTGTAGAGAAGGAGGAAGGGATCAGACTCAGTTATTAGTATCCGATGTGACTTTTGTGGTATTGGCATATGGCCAGAAATAAAGTTTTCATTTGCCCTGTTAGTATCATGAAAACAACGATTGTCGTTGACCTTAAACAGTCTATTCTTAACTTTGTATCTTTTTCTACAAACAGAGAAAACCTATTTAACTATGTGCATAAAGCCACAAACAGTATCATGTCAACAGGACATATGACCCAGTTTGAATCCTTGGTGTAACAATTTATCAGCAAGAGATAAACAGACTTTTGCAACAACCTGTCATAATCACAAACAATAGACTTTAATGACATATTTACCAAAAATTTGATGGTTTACTACATGAGAGAAAAGTGAGCTTTCTGTCTCTAAATATCCACCTATTTCAACTGCTGCTACTAATGGTTACATTTTTTAGAAGGTCATTTCATTAATTTCGCTAAATTGTTTTATTCCTCGTTTGTCGTCATGCTATTTTTAAATGTATTCTTACATCTTCAATAGGCCCGAAGGGAAACGGCCTATCTACGTTTCATGCTACTCGATGCTGAGCAGCAGCTTTCTGGAAAACTGGAGACAACCACTGAGGTATTCAGATCACCACCGACCTTTTGATTATGAACTTGGTCAGTGTTCACTCATATCAGTTTCATCTGTTTAACTTCATTCTATTCTACATAAAACCTTACAAATAAATTCAACTAAGGGATGCTATCAAGCGTAAACTTACTCATTATTTGATTTTCTAGACTTTCTTCAGTTTTGCGACCATAAGACCGGCTTCCAGTAAAGTGCATTTACATTAAAATACTCTCCATAACAGGTCATGCATTCTTACCAGCGGTAAAGGTCTCAAAGCCCCTGGTGTCCACCCTTACCTTCTAAACAGGTAAGGCATCGAGCTCTTAGCTTAGGTCATCCCCACCAATACTAGCAGTATCTCACACTCATCGCTCAACTAATGCATGACTCCAATGGCCAGCATCTGATTCAACAGACTCTCAACACGGTCTGCTTCTTTGGGCCTCAGATCTGTAGTCCGAGTTCTGTCCGAGTTGAACGCCTTTCTATACATACCAAAGAGGGAAGCTCTAACTTCTCTGCTCTCTATAGGTTTTCTCAGACGTCACTTTTTGGATGATCTAGGTTTAAATCATCTTTTGTCCGGTACACTTTCCTTGGTGAAGACATCACCCTAGGAGTCTTCCTGATAAGGGGATTAGGCCTTGGTAGTCCCACCTGCAGTCCCCTGGAAGGGAATCTCTTGCGGTTTCCCTTTCAGACTTCTCACTTCTTCTTTGAACATCATAAATGAGTTGTCTGAAAGCCTTTATGGTAGAGATGCCACTGCTTAGCAGTAGTCTTCACTTGTGAAGTTTAATTTTACGAGTAATAGAAAAGATGTGACTTACCAGCTTGTTGAAGCTTACATGAGCCGCTCCCATTGAGATGTCGACCGACAGGAGTTGTGCAGTTATCGATTCAATTTTCTTGTTACTGGTACAATTCTCTTTGATGCAGAGTAAAAGTGTTTTTTCGCCACTCGTTTTAGGCAGAATAAGATTCTTCTTGCATTGGTAACACTCAGCATGTGAAGTCAAACTGTTTTCTTAGGTGATTAATTGGGTCAAGTTTGGAGTGTCGAAGTCATAGCTTGATTGCCCCAGCCGTCCGTTGTGGAAACCACCCATGTTGTTGGTGGTAAAGGTCTTTCTTCTTTTATCTGGACCAGAGTTCCAAAGCCACAACTACAATACAACTATCAGCGGGTGACCAAATCACCATCATAGGGGCCATTCTACTGAGCTCGTTCAGATATGCCCGCTTCTAGAGTTACCTTAGATCGTTTGCTCAGGACGAAAGTCTGATGTCAGTATCTACAGAGTTAATTAGCTGATTTGTCTGGATGCACCGACATCACGTGAGTGCACACAGGTTTTCGGCTATCATGGTGGTAGCCAGCATCGATATTTCCATCTGAGGACTTATTTGTGGATGTTAGGTAAGGTTTTTTCAGTTCGTGTGGAAAACGTGATCTATATATGCGGCATATAAACACACAAAAGATTATAAGAACGAGTAAATCTATACCTACGTATACTCATATAGATATGTATACACATACATAGACGCATGCATATACACGTATATAACATACTATTTTATATATATATATATATATATATATATATATATATATATATATATATATATATATATGCAGATCTCATGATTTCCGTGTATGCATGTACGCATGAATGCTATAGAATGGGATATAAGATCTAAGCCTAGCAGGAAGAGGAAATGAATGAGGATCGAGTCTTCATATCATCACGTCAAGTAGGGTAGGAGTCAATGCCTCACATGTTAATAGCTGCTTGACCAATTTTTCCTCGTGACAGAAAATGGTGTCGTCTACGGACATATAGTACCATCACACTCATCCTCAATTAGGTGTTGTCCCGAACCCTACACTTTGAGATCCCGAGAACAGTTTGTAGTTATCGCTTGGTCATTACGCGAGACTTAGCGAGCCTAGCCGAACATGTGATCCAGTTTGGAAACAAGAAGGAAAACGTAAGCTACGTGTAGGGTAGAAAAGGGATCACCCAAGATTAGACAGGATACAGATCTAAGAGCGTTCACTCCTAATCTCAGTCATAATCGAAGAGATAGGCCTATTGAATGACCTGAAATCCACTGTTGGTCGTAATTAGATCCATTCGTCATCTAGATAGTATATTTTCTATCCTTCTCCATCCAAATAAATTTTTCCAGATAAAATATGAGGGTTTGTGGGGATTTATTTATTGGTTTCAGCTTGGTATTTGCATCCTACGTAATACCTGACTAACCTGGAAGACATCAGCTGGAGAACCACAGGAAACTAGGGTAACTGGACAGCTCTTTTGTTCTAGCATGGGACTCCTCAGTGATGAGCATCCATGACCCCACCAGGGACCGAATCCAGGACCCTTATGTCCCGCTGCCAGCATGTTACTGTTGAGCTAGTGTGTTGGGATCGAATGGTTCACATTTCCTACTTCTGTCGGTTCACGATATGGCGCGATCCCCATCCAATGCGGATTTGTTTCAAGATGAGATTCCTGAAATTCCAATAAGATGTTGCGACCAGTGGAACCGACCAAGTTGGACATGATGACAGTTATCCAAAGATGGATGTTGACTTAGTGGCCCAAGAGTAAAGTGCTGGCAGCAAAACCTGAAGGTCCTGGACTCGACCCTTGGTGTAGAGGGGTTATAGGGACACACTGCGAAGCAGTTTTATACTAGAACAAAAGAACTGTCCAGTGCTGCCATGTTTCCGATGGCTTTCCAAGTGATGTATTTCAGATTAGTCTAGTGTTTACATAGGATGCAGGTTTTGTGAAAAAATTTCAAATTTTTATCTTCGTTTTATTGACATTCTGTGTATTGAAAGTCTAACTATTTCTCATAGAATTCGTAATTCTATATGTCAAACCGGATGATTAAAGAGAGTTGTGCTGAAAAAAGTAGTAAGTACCAAATTCACATTACATTAGGGTTTTACTTCCGATTTGCGTCAAGACTGTCTTCATATGAACTGGAACAAAACCTCAGTAAATATTCACCAGTCAGCTGCTCATCTAGTATGAGTAAACAGAACAAAATATATCCTTAGAAGTAACAAATGTATGCTGTAACTACCAAATAAAGACAATTGATAAATACGCTTAATGAGGTGAAGTTTTGAATGCAAACAATGTAGAAGTCACCCTGCAAACTGCTTACTTGCCTGCAGAAATCACTCTTTTCACCCGCGTAGATCAACAACTTATAGATCCCATAAAAAATGATATCTCACACCAGTAGCTTAGTAGGCAACTAGCTGTTTGTTGGCGTGACAGGTTCCAGATCTAAGTCTCATTTGCAACAGCAACGCAGATGCAGGCTCATCTAACAGGTGATGCTCATATCGAATGAAACATCTTGGATTATGGTGTTTGTGAATAATGAGTAAAAAATGAACACTAGACATAAAATTTGTCAAGTAACTATTCACTGCATCACTGAATTCAAAGTGAAGACAAGAAAGTAAAGTAAATTTCTTCTAGGTGGGTTTTTGATGCAAAGTTGTGACCACTGCAGTCAACCAAGTCAGGAAAGAGTACGGATATCTACAGATTGGACCTCTGTCTTATAATTCAGTATTAAGAGCACTAGTCTGTTAATGCCAAGGCAACTGGTTTGAATCCCGGTGCAACTCTAGCTTCCCTTCCTGCATCAATCATCGTGCCTTAAGTTGGGAAAAAGTTTGCTAACTAAGGCCATAGGACAATCTAATCAACAATTAGTATAACTTTGAGCCAACATTAGGACTGTTGTTAACTTATTCAGGACTTACTATGCAATGTCAATACCACATTCAAAATAGTTGGAGGTCAAGTAAATTGATGTAGTTGTTTTTTTCTACACCTTAGACTGCATTGATGCCCAAGTCCTAGCATTTACTTAAAACTACCCGAAACCGTAACACCGATTACAAATCATGTTAAACATTGGTTTACTAAACTTGATTACCATGTCAAATTTCGATTTGTAATGATTTAATGCACAATATCATTATCCTTATTCATTTCCTGTTTTATACGCCTCTAAAATATACGTCCCACTTACTATTCATGTGTTGATCGCCTTATTTTTGTATGTTTTTTGGTTAAAAAATCAACCTTGTATATCATTTTTAATTAGTTAGGATAAATGTTTAAAAAAACATGAAGCTATTGTATGCATGACGAAACATAAATGCAATCATGGTGATGATGCAATGATATTTAGGTATAATAGGAAATGAAACTATTGATCAGTGAAATTGAAACCTCAACTAGGAAAGAGGATCATTTTTTGCGTTAGGGAGTGGTGGGGTAGTTAAGAGACGAACCTATGAAAATTTGTAAGGTGTTCAATGGAAAATATAGGTGCTGAATTGAGAGAAATGGATAAACAAATGAATTCTTAGGTGATAAAAAAAATTATTCAACTAACGAACCGGAAAATAGGAAGAATTATCCATGAAAAATAATTGACCTGTATGGGGTTGAAATAATCATGCACGCAACAGTTCAACAAGATTTAAAATAATAGATTGATCAATTACCTTGAATAGGGATGGTAATCATAAAATGTCTAGCTTATCAAATGAAATCTCACTGTTTTAAGACTTTATGTTTGACTTAATTTTGTCTCTTAGTCAAACAAGATTACGTAAGTATGCTACTGATTAAACTGTCAGTAGCACATTAGTCGTAAAATATCTTAAGATCATGTAAAATCCTATGTTATGTACAACTGACTTTGATGAATAGCTGCAGAGTAATTAGCGCTACTAATTAACTGGGTCAAGGTGATTTTAACGCCATAACATACTTTCGATCTTTCGAAAACCGAGTCGATCCTTTCGAATAAACTTAATTCTGGCTGGTGATGTCAATGAACTCCGAAATCCCTAAGAAAATTTTTACTCAACGCTCACATGTGGTTCAGCTCGTTGATATACTCTTCAAGAGTTCATTGACTATGTTCATATCTGCTTGCCATCGTGAATGGTTTCTAACCACTTACATTTTTCAGTAGTGTATTTCATTGATTCATGACACTTTGATGTTAAGAATCACATTTGGTGATCATTGATTAGATAGTTTCCAATAGAAATGCTATTGACACTACAGTCAGACAGTTGAAAAATCACTACTAACTATTTGCAAACAATGTGAAACAGTTAGTCCCTTTTATAAATTTCGATAGCGTAATTAGGAGACGAAGTTTATCTGAGCGATGTGATGTATTTGCACAATACATTTCGAACAATCTGATCATATTTGCAAATAAATCATATTTTTCAGAGATTTCGGTTCTCCCAAGTCAGCCATCCAGATTCTGCTGACCCGAATAACTCGGCTGTGTGAAGTGGATTTGTATGGTTGCGACACTGATGAGCTTGGCTATGAAGGAGCAAAAACGGTCTTTTGCTGTTTAGATAACGAAGAAACTGGTCAGTGAAATTTACATATCAGTATGAGTGGTTTTTAACTGATCATATCGTTCACCAGTGCACATAGTTATTTAGGCTTGTTTGATACTTTCGTTCTCTTGATTATTTTATCATTTCATTGAAATATGTCACATCCTAAATTGGTTCAAATCTACTTCATGTAGTAACTTCCCTATCGAAATGATAAACATGTTTATTCATGGAAAATGTAGGCAAACCACTGGTAATTACGTTTCGTGTTATTAAAGAGAGTCTAGTGAAGTTGAGTGACATTACGGTATCTGCAGTGGTTTAACAGAAAATAAAAATAGATAGATAGTGGATTTCTTAGGGCAATATAAAACTAACAGTTGAAGATGGACTGTATTACAACAGTCTCTAGGTATCATAAACAAGTTTGATCATTTTGAATAAATTGTCGCATACTTGAAAATATTCTATGTAAGATAGTTACACATTAATCTCGGTCGAATGAACTCTTACCAACACTCCAAATATTTTGAGACATCTGTAGGAATAGATTACAAAACACCCTAAGGGAAATTATTTGGATGAAGTGACTAAGATTAGAAAGGTGGTATATTTGGTCAATTATTCTGGATTTATAGACCATAAATATCTTGTGACACCGGATATTGTCAAACAGCTGTCATTTATGTTCAATAAAATATGAGGCTGTGACAGTCGGGATCATAATATGTTGAAGATAACATCCTGGACTTAGGTAGTAGATAGTGTTTACTTAAATCATGAACGAAAAATTATTATATTGGTGTTGTAGAAACTTCTTGCTGATGAATATTAACAAGCATCAAGACCATAACCGTTTGTTGATATACTTGTAATTCTCCGTCGTTATGCTGAATCGAATTGTTCGACCTCCAGTGGCATGTGGGCTCCTATGCGTATGCTTCGATGTTGTCTGGATATTTACTATGGTAATTTACTTGGTCGTGACTGGCAGATGAATCCAGTATAACAACGGAGAATTACAAGCATATCAACAAATAGTTATAACTAATACCTGTTGTACAAGAGGTGGCAATCGTGCCCCAGTGGCCTAGTAAATAAAGCTTTGGGGCTTGAAGTGATGGGTACGAGGTTAGAATCTCATTGGGAACAACATCATTCACTGTGGCGCAGGTACACCTAGTTGACAAGTCCCGAATAAGACGAAACGCCCGTCCTGGATTCCTTTTCTAATCACCAAGTAAATTAAACTTAAGACCGTTTCGACGATTACAACAACCATAACAGTTCAAAGCAATGCTAGGCTGCTTTGGGTAGTATCCTCAAAAGAATTTCTAATAGACAAAATCCGGCTAACAATGAGGACAAGAGTTTTAGTTAGTAACTGACGGTCAAGTCATATGCATCGTACAATTACCGTCATGTGGTGAATAGTGAAAGTCTTCCAGTTGATAACGGATACCTGAAATAATACATAAATATTTAACCCCAATGAGCCTAATAAATGGTCTTGGAGTAAGTTCCATATCAGTCCTGTTTAATGCAGTTTGTAAGTTACTCGGATGATTAACTTCTCACCAGTCTCAATTCGTTTGTTAGTCAGAGACAAAGTATTACACTATCGTGATGTTTTTGCTCAGGACCTTGCGCAATATTACTCCTTTCTTCTAAACTCATAAATCTTTCTTCTACAAAGTGTATCAACTGTAGAATTTTCAAAGAAAAAATCCATTTTTCTGATACATTCATTAAAAATCATTATAGTTACATTCAAAAACCGCTACAATTCTTCATGAGATTAAGATAAACTCATTGAACAGTTGACCTAGTTAAAGACGATTCAACATCTGATATATATAACCTTAAACCACAGTTGTTCGACATTTTACTGAGACTGAAGATTTTTCAAAATAGTTGCTAACCCTCACTGTCTGACTATTTTTATCTACCTTTAACCTTGGAAAGTGTCACCGAAAAATACTGACAAATTTACTAAATATCTATGTGTATGTTGCATGCAAAACCATGCTAGAAATGGTCAGTTGTTCTGTTTTCTGTCACTACTCCTGTTTAACTGTCTTACTGTTGTTATCATTTCTTACAAGAATAGATTATAGCCTGAGTGAATTAATTTATTTCGTCAACACAGATAAACAACTGTCTGAATACGATCAAGAAAGTATTTAATGTAAAGATTATATCTAAGCTTAGATCCGGTTTATGCTAGCTGAATTCATCTTTATTTCATTACTGCCAACCACCTACATGTATGTGTGTGTGTGTGCACGTACATTGATGTACTAACCGTGATCGCTTATATATCGTACTTTTATCTTCACTAGGCTATAACGGTCAGAAAAAGCAGTCGCGCACTCTGTATGGAACACAATGACATGTACACACGACTGTTTATTTTTATGTTTACTTACATATGGAGTTTTTCAAAGAAATACTCTTATGCATATAAAAATAAGACAGAAAAAAGCGGAATAACTTCGCTAAATGAATGTTTTTACTCATAAAATGTTGACCGTTGATCAGTTCACTTTTTAAAAAAGAATATTTGCCTTTCTAACTTCTTGCTACAGTCTCCTAAAAAATTATTTACTATTATTATTCGCCTAACTTATAAATCAGTGAAAAGGATTTATCATTTGGCAAATTCTTTCAAAAATTGTAAAATTGAAGTTTCATTGTAAGTAAAAGGAAAATGAATCAGTTAGCTATTCCCAAAGTGAAATTCGACTGACCTTCGAACTGAATGATCGGTGCAATCGTTTATAGTCATATCAATTTACTAAAGATTTCGAAGTAATCGGATTTCATGGGAATGATTATCTAGATTGAAAGAAAACTTGGGTTACATAAAGATTAGGTCAGTCGATTTATGGGAAATTATGAACCTGAAGTTGCATCTGCGCTGCGATTATATAAGTTCTAACTGAACAATTTGTCCCTGGTCAAATAAGACCAGTAAAGTAACAAATTTATTTCATGAGTTCAGCAAAGTAACGACTGCTGGTTATACCTATAAAAATTGTCAGGTTAACTGTTAATGACCCGAAAAATAAATGGTTTCGATCAAATTTTGATAACTATCAAGATTATCCTATATTGTTACTTGCACTATCACGTCGTACTACCCATCACAAAAGAAGGGACTATTGTTACTCGGTGGCCTAGTGGATAACACTTTGGAGTTTGAAGTGGTCCGTCCTGGGTTAAAGTCTTTGAGGCAACAACATCGCTCACTGGAAGGCAGGTACATCCAGCTGACGAGTTCCAAATAGAAAGAGACGTGCCTCTTGGATTCCACTACTAACTACTATCCATTAGTGATATGTTAATAGTATCGACTACCTTTAAGTGAAAATTATGCAATAGTTTTGAAAGAAAGCCTCACAAACGGTTAAATGCTTATAAGCAGTCAGTAGGTAAAATTACGATGGCATATACGGTTATCTTTCAGGCCAGTTTCATTTCAAACGACCAATGAAATTCAGTCAGTACTAGAGAACATGAAATTAGTTACTCTGCAGTGACTATATCTAATCCAATCTTACAGGAGGTTGATCGAGGCCGGGATAGCTCAGTGGAAATTTCGCTAATTGGGTGACGCGGGTTCGGATCTCAGATGGGATATCAATTCTCTAAAGGTTGCAGATATGCACTACTGATTAGTGCCAGCAAACCCAAAACTTAGACCGATGCTTCCTGTTGATTGCCTCCAACCAACTAGCATCTATTAAAGTAAACCGTGACACTGACTCTTTAGTACAACTTCCTGATACCAAAATGCAGCTAGGGTCAAAATAAACAGATTAAATTGGACTAAATAAACTTCTAGCTCGCTTAAGGTGTTTCAAGTTTTGTTTTAACGAGCATGCATCCGAGCAGGCTTTGAAGCAATTCTGTACTCCGTTTGTGCTGGTTAACACACGTCCTCAGAGTCCCTATCTCAGGCATATTAGCCAGCTAAGTTGGATAAACATTTTTCCTAATGATCACTCCCACATTTATTCGATTTAAACATATTGTTCTTAATCCTGAATACCAGTCCTTTTGATTTGGGCTTCGTTACCAGCACTTTTACGTTAAGTAAGGTACTGATTAATCAGGCAGTAGAGCACGTAGAACCTCACCTAGTTAACTATACACTAGTTACTAGCCCTTTTAAGCCCGGATAAAGAGGGTACGTTAAGCCTAGGGCTATCAACCCTACCCCGGAATACCAATCCAATCGCTGAAGAAACTTTGAAGTACACAACAACAAAAATAATAAAAATAAACTAATTACTCACTAGAACCAGAGACGAAATGATGCAAGTTGGTGAAAGCCTTTGAGAAGCCAATTGGCCGATGTGGCCTCTCTCTATCTCTCTCTGTCTCTCTCGATGAGAGCGAAAGTAAGCATGGGCACATGGAATGTCTGCACAGTGTTTGAAGCTGGCTGGTAAGCTTGTCCAAATTACAAAAGAGATGAGAAGGTATAGCATGGAAGTGCCAGGCTAGGAATCTGTGAAAGCAGATGGAATGGAAGTGGACCCTCCAAACTGTCAACTCGAGAGTCAATAATCTACTCCGATATTGTCACCCAGACGACAACTACGACCACACTGACTTTTGGAGTGGCCATCATCATGTCCCCAACACCATCGAAGGCTCTCTCTCATGCAGTGGGAACCATTTTCCTCCTCCAGGATCAGAATCATGACAGCAAGATTGGACTCAAAAAGAGGGAAAGTGGCAATCATACAGTGCTACGTTACGCTACTCTACGGACCTACAAATAATGCAGATGAAGAGAAGAGTGAGGAGTTCTACAGACAACTGCAATTATTACTGGACAAGAACTTACCCCAGATGGCGACAGTGACATCAAAATTGATTCTAATGGTTGGGGTGACATGAATATCGAAGTGGGAGCAGAGAACACAAGACGATAACTGATGATGGGTCGAGAAGCACTTGGTGGAATGAACGAGAATGGAGAACTGTTTGCAAACTTCTGCAGATTCAACGATTTTGTGATTGTAATAATAATAATAATAATGAAAGAGTACATCGGACTAAGTAGGGTTGGCTAAGCATTACCTAATAGTAACATAATCAGTCCCTCTACAAGTCTCCTAGCTTGACGGCCACATTACAAAATAGTCGATAGATTCCGGTCAGCATTGAGGACTCTCTAGTTGCCAATGAATAAGTTTCATTTGGGTTTTGTTCACAAATCCTTACATTCTAGTCTAGGCTGGAAATTTTCTGTTTATTTACAGCGATACCATACGAATTCAAACCATATTATGGAGATCACATTAAAGCAGCTGAGTATTTAGAATTATAACCGGGTCAGGAATAGAGAATAGAACTATGATATTACGAAACTTTCACTTGACAGTTGATTGGTGAAGTTTATATCCCTCACTTGGTTCATTGTGATCCTCCCAAACTGATTAGAAAAGTAATAGACAGTTGCAAACGTTACCAAAACTTTCACGTGTTGATTACCCGATTATGATCGTATCAACTATCTTCATCTTCTGACACTTTAAACTTACATGACCCTCAACTTGTTCCATTTCATATGGTGAAGTGTTGTTTTTTGAAAATAGAAAAAAGTTCACATTCATTTACTATTTATCATTTCCGGTCTAAATATAAGAACCCAGGGCTAAGGAGTATTATATATAGACAAATAAGGTAAGTAGAAAATGCAGGCGCTCTCGTCATTGTTTTCATTTTGAAACACCTGAGTTTTCTTGACATAAATTCCACTGTATCTGATAACAATCAAGTTAAGGATTTGTAATGATAGAAAGTAAATCCAAGTAAGACCAAAATGTCGTACAGGAGAGATGATTGCTGTAGCGAATGTCTTCATCATGACTATCTCAATATTTCCAATGTTTGGTAAACTATCTGTTCTGTGAAATTATACTCATCAGTTTAGCACAGCAATTCGTTCAAAGGAGTTTCTGCAAAAATGTTACTTCAGAATATGTAATAAATACTGCTAAGGGAGATTGTAATACATATTTTATATTTAGACGTAGTATTCATGATGGACTGACATCATCTGAGGAACTACTGAGAATCTGGACAGCACTGGACAGCCGTTTCGTCCTAGTATGGACTCCTCAGCAGTACACACCCACGACCCGGCCAGGGATCAAACTTAGGACCTTCAGGTTTCACGGCTAACGCGTTAACCATTTAGCCACTAAGTCGATTTTCAGTAGTTCACGATTCGCAAGTTCTATCAGTTCACATATAGCGCGACTATCATCCATGTTCTTCAGTTAACATCCGCTTCACTTCCGACTGGTCGGCCCCGCAGGTCACGGCTTCTCATTATAGCTTCATGATATCCATCTTGAAGCAAGTCACTAATGATCACTATGCAGTAATGCATTTTTGAGATGATATCGTGAATTGATAGAAGTTGGAAATCGTGGACCACTGAAAAGCGGTCCAGTAGCTAAATGGTTAACGCGTTCGCCGTGAAACCTGAAGGTGCTGAGTTCGACCGCTAGCCGGGTCGTGGGTGCGTACTGCTGAGGAGTCCCATACTAGGACGAAACGGCTGTCCAGTGCTGTCCAGATTTTTAATCGTTCCCCAACTGATATCAGTTCATGATGAGTACTACCTCTAAATTAAAAAAACCCATTTATTTCAAAGATACACTACATATTTTATATGTCACAGCATAATGGAAGATCACTAACCATGTCTTCAAAATAAAATTTAAGTGATAACGTATGGTTAGTTAGAGTCAGTAGTGAATCGTAAACATGGTCGCTTGCATTCACTAGTCAGGCATCTAAACAACCTCTAAATAACTTGTGTATATCTAGAGGTTTGAAGTGATGTCTCGCAGAGTCGTAGTCAGAGATGTTACCGTCCAATCATTCAGTTCTTAACTGGCCTCATTTGTGACGGGGACAGGTAGATTTGCGTCATGACTAACAAGCTCTGTCACAGAGCATTTCAACTGAATATATAACATTAGGGTCTTTATGGATGTTTCCACTACTTCCATTATCGAAATGGTGTTTTGTATTTCAGTTGACAAGTCATATAAATTAGTTCAATTATTTGTGCTTTGCTAAATGTTTCAATACATGGGAATAAATACACCTAGAAAAGTTCTTAAAAATCTAGGTAACGTCAGATAAGTTCAAATCAAATTATGGTAGTATTAACTTAATTAAGCACATGTTACCCAACTGACATAAAGTTCATTTCCGTATTGACGCAACTAACCAGGTGTGTGAGTAAAAGGCACATCCCGTAATTTTCGTACATTATGAAGTTGTTCATAGTTGCGTCATCCCACAAGTTAAATGTTCATATATGTGGAATTGAAGTGGGAGTGATGTCATTTCATTTAGATCAATAATTCCATTGTTATTTGTGAAATGTATCACCACCTCTACCCCTTTGATATCGTGAATTCATTAGCATAATAAATAGTTTTGTTGCACACATCCTTACAAATATTGTTAATCAACTAGTGTATTATCGTTTTTATTCATCGGATTACGTAATGTTGTGGTAATTTCTTCCCAATATTTTTTCCTTAGAATGATAACTATTTTTCATTTATGGAATTAATTAACTAGTATACGAAATAAAAAAATTTAGTTTGGGTATGAGTCATTAGAAATTACTTCAAACGTACATTAATCATATGAATGGCCACCATAACTCACTGGTTACTGAGTAATGTTTGGAAAAACTTAGGGCATTGATCTGATGAATCCTAATGAAGAGTCCAATATACATGAAAGTTACACTGTTCCACCCACCAAAGCAGTGAGAATATGTTATTTGATGAGAATGATGAAGACGCTCAATCTAATCGACAAGGCAGTGATGAAAGGAAATACACATTGCATCGATAGATTACACAATAAAAGCATAGGAATTCATCAATCAGAATGGGATAAGTACAGTTTCAAATGCTTAAGATACCAATAAGTTATAACAATCTCTTGATGAGATAAGAGAAGAAACTCATTTAAGTCTTTAAGTCTTAACAATTGAATTACTTTTGTTTAGAGAGGCTAAATTACATATATTCCTTTTTTATAATTAATTTACTTAGCTAATGTTTGCATGTAACTAGAAGGTGACCACAGCTCACTTAATTTCACCTATCGAATCTCTCTCATTTAAACACAAGTTATGCATATCAGTTACTATGTCATTAACGAGTTAGTTACAATTACAATACCGGAGTTTAAAGACAATTACTATGTTTAATTAGTGAAGAACACTCACTATTTACATTCTCTGAATCAACACGGCTTTCAGATTGATTACTTCTACCCTGTATTACGTAATTAGCCTAGTTGCGGGGTGACTGAATGTTCGCATTGACGATCAGTTATACTGAATTTCGCACCCCTCTAAGAGACTGTTTGTGAACTTCAAAACAAAGTCAAGGATGATCTTTAAAAGTGAGGAGGAAGATTTGTTCAGGTTTACAGAATAACTGACAATAAATGAACCTGAGTTATTTATGATATGAGATACTTATAGGTAGCGGATTGAAAAGTTCACTTTTTGCGCGCGCTGTTAGAAAAAGGGGAGTGACTTTTTGCGATTACACATCAAAGGCTGTTGTTTTTTGCTCTAATCGGAATATTATTCAATTAAAGTGAGACAGGAACTTTTACTGGTTGAATTTCTGTAGTTTCTACCAAAAGTGTTGTAAAAATGCTTGCGGTAGGGCGGGGTGCCACTTCACAGTGGCCTCTGGTATACAGTGTAGCGAAGGTAAGGGTTGGCTCCACGATAATTGCACAAGCCTCACACCCTCAGCATATAAAAGGTACAGCGACTCAGAAAGTGTCCGGCTTTGTGCATCGTGTTGCTCGAATATTCGCACTCTGGTAGAAGCAAAAACACTTCTAAATACAGTAAGTAAGAAACCGTCGTCGAAAGCCAAAGCCGATACCTGTAACAGTGATAACGAAACAGCATCCATTGACACATAGATCGCTGTGCAAAATTTTAAGAACGTCCCACGACGAGCTGTACGTTGGGCGCGTAGACTACTTACTAGGTTTGCTGATAGCGGCTTAGTAAAATCTACACCAAGCAGGATGAAGCGAGTATTTTCTGGTTCTCGCAATCCCAGAGCTGGCAGACCCAATCTGAAAACTGCTGATCGTAAGACTAAGTCTACTTCGGATGAAATAAACAGGAGTGAAGCGCTCTCAGTTCCAAAGACGGAACCATGCAGGCCGCAGGTCATGCCCAGTTCGGCGACCCGGTCACTGAAAAGAACCAGGCAGAATAGGCTACAAGTCAGTTCTCGGCGTCAAGGTCACTGGACTAGGCTTCAGTAAACCTTGCATACCCGACTCTAAAAAATGACAAGTAACTAAGTCTAAACGGCATGCTGAGAAGCCAGTAACGGTCACCGAACCAGCTATCATCACTCCACAGAGCAAAGAAAAAGTAGAGTTCCGTGACAGGTCCGTAATCTTCCACAGAGTGGAAGAAAGTGGAGACCCAGAACCACGTAAACGTTTCGAACATGACGTTGGCAAGGTATAAAGTTTGGTAAACCAGCTTTTACCAGAAAACATGCCGGAGTTACCCTACTCAAGATATGTAGGGTAGGAAAACAGGAGACAGTCTTTACTTAAAGTAAGTTTCGGCTACTTATAGTCGTGTTCAAGTCAGCAGATGAGAGGAATCAGATTCTGAAGAATGCTCACAGACTTCAAGGATATACAGTGTTCCTGCGAAAGGTTCTGGCTCTTGCTGATCGACTCAAGAAACGAGAATCAGAAGCAGAACTAAAATTCACATTAGCAGCTGGAGAGCATAATCTGAAAGTAGTGGGTTTTCGTGTAGTGAGGTTTCGGCAATAAATGATGCTAAAGCCTCTATGGATAGGACGGAAACCCATTTAAGTAGTTTCGTTGTCTTGTAAACAAACGCACGTAGTTTCTTAAACAGGTGGACTGAGCTTATTGATGTGATAGGCAACGAAAGCCCTGATATCATTGGAGTTTCAGAAACTTGGCTCTCATCTTGGATCAGTGACTATGAAACACACTTACGAGGATTCGTCCCTTCTAGAAGTGACGGGTTAGGATGCAAAGGTGGTGTCAGCCTTTACGTTAAGAATACCTTAACTGTAAAAGCCATAGAAACAGTTGCACATGAGTGTGGGTCATGTGAAATTCTGCTCTATCGAGTAAAATGCAAGAGGCAAGATGTTAACGTAATGGTAATATATCAAAGCCCTGAATGTGAGGCAGCAGACTTCCTCCTGAATAAGCCGACCCTCCGGATAGATAAATGCTGATGTCTGGTTGCAGGAGACTTCAACGCACCATCAGTTGACTGCGATAGACTAACAACAGAAGCACCAGGTAATTCGTTCTGCCACAGGTTAGTAGAAACATCAATTTCCTTGGCCCTCATATAGCACATTAGGACACCAACCAGCTATGATCATCAGCATGATGTATCAGTTCTAGACTTAGTATTCTCAAATACAGACGACGTATGCTTCATCTGGGACCCACCACCCCTTGATAAAAGTGACCACACTGTGATCATCTTCAGATTCACAGCAGACGTCTTGTACCAGTCCGATTCCCCAGCTAGACCCAACATATAGAAACTATTTGGCTGGCACCCTCTTCGGAGGACTGGAAAGTCAACCCAGAAGCCTCAAATGAAGGTGCGTGGTGCTCCTTCGAACAGTTATATGCACGAGTGACCCAACCCTTCATTCCGGGGACGGAAACACCTTCCTCCGTGGATAAACCACGAAATCCGAATCTTGCTACGACGTAAAAAAAGTGTTGGAGTTTCTCCACCCATCTCGGCACACCCGAAGTGGCAAAGCTTTACAAAGAGGCCCGCAATAAATGTATCGCTGCCATCCGCCGGTCTCGAATATGCTTTGAAACACGTCTTTCCCAGGCTGCATTGTAACACTTGAAGAGGTTATTTTCCTATATGAACTACAGAAGTAAGATGTCTCGTGGTATACCTGCCCTAGTCATAGGGACAGAAACTGACTGTTTGATCAAGGACGATAAGGAAAAAGCAGAAGCCATGGCTGGATATTTTGCTGAGGTCTTCACACAGGAATCCAACGGTAGAAACACTGACATCCAATGGAATAAATTCTGTGGATATAGGTCGCAATGATGCATTTCGGATATTAGTTGATCTTGACGTGGAAAAATCAACGGGGCCAGATGAATCGGCACCCGAGGCTTCTCAGAGAGCTGGCGCTCTACGTAGGCAGCATATTGACTGCTATATTCAGACTGTCTCTCAGTGAAGGCATATTGTTGGAAGGATGCCATAGTAACGCCCATTCACAAGGCAGGTTCTAGGCGGCTCCCATCAAGTTACGGATCGATAAGTTTGAATACTACTGTAGTAAAAATCCTATAAAGCGTAATCAAGAAAGCCATCACAGTCCATTTGGGGATGAATGCTTTACTGTCTCGCTGGCAGCATGGCTTTCGTAGAAAATTTCTCATGCTTAACGAACCTCTTTACGGTCAGAGAAAATTGGGTTAGGTCTAAAGACGATAGAATACCTGTAGGTGTCATTTTCATCGACTTTAGCAAGGCAATTGATAAAGTACCTCATTCCAGGCTGCTCAGGAAACTGGAAATTTTTGGAATCGCTGGCAGCCTGCTTGCACGTATAAGAGGGTTTCTCGTTGGTAGGAGACAAAGAGTAAGGATTATTTCTTCCCTCTCCTCTTAAAAGTCGGAAGAGAGTGGAATGCCGCAAGGCACAGTCCTAGGTTCCCTGCTGTTTCTCCCATACGTAATTGAGCTGCCAAATATCTCGAAATCCCCTATGGTTGTCTACGCTGATGTTGTAGAGATCTGGCAGGAAATTAGGAACGATGAGGATATAAGTGCTCTTCAGACAGACCTGAACAGCTTGCTTACCTAGTCAGAGAAGTGGGTGATACCTATTAATGCAGGTAAATGTGGGACTTCTTTACCATCAGTACTGACCCACAATGACCTAGGGGTCACGGTGAGTTATGACTTGAAAACCATGGCTCTCTGTCGATTGGTAACAGATCGGAGTTTTAGGACTCTCTGGGCATTATGTAGATCGTTTACGAAAATAAGTGGTGACATCTTCATCATCTTATACACATCCTTAGTTAGGTCTAAATTAGAAAGCTGTACACTGGTCAACTGATACCCATCGTACAAGAGGTGACTATCGTGCCTCAGTCGCCCAGTGGATAAGGCTTAGGAGTTTAAAGCGATGAGCAGTAGGTTCAAGCATTAATAGGAGCACCATCACTCACCACGGCACAGGTACATCCGGTTGACGAGTCCTGGATAAGACGCGAAGCGTGTTCTGGATTCTACTACCAGCCGCCACCAAGTAAATTATAACAATGAATATTAAGACAGTTACAACAGTAGCCTTCCCTGTAGCCAAGACTATATGACTTGTAGACACTTTCATTTTAGCTAAGATGGAAATCCTGAACAAAGCAATAAAATATGTATGTGTCTGTGTCAATATTTGCCGAAGACGATAACCAAATGACATTTTTTCTAAACTTCTTGAATAGAATTGTATTCATTTAGCATAGTATGCATTTATCTCTCACTTACATACCTTTCAATAGGGCGCAAAACTTTGATGGTGTTGTATTCCCTGAGCTGGATAGTTTAGTTGTGAAGCTTTTATTCTTAGTCTAGACAACATCATCAGTATAAACTTCAGAAAAGTGGAAAATATTCAGAAGAGATCGTCCGCGTCAAACTGCTCTTCGCCACAAAAAATGTTGAGTAGAATGCCTGTAAAATGAGTAGCAATAATCTAACATCTTTCAAAAGCACTAGAATTGAAGAATTTTTCCTACTTGACTGAAGTATTCGATGATTTGAGTAATCGGTATTGGCGTATATGTCAGTTTATTCCACTATATGTCCAGAGTACAGAAATTCCATGAAGTGATCAGGATATTTTTTAATTTTTCAATTTAAAGAAGTTTCCTGTTTACTGTTCTTTTCCACGTATTCAATAGTGTCTACTACTTCACCAAAAGAAAAACTAGAAAATTACTATTTTTGTCGCTAGAATTATCCTTTCTTCACTGTCATCAAGTTATGTTGAGATGCATCTCAAAAAGGTAGCCTGTCTTTTTAGCCATAAGTCAGTAGAGGTTATAACTTTCCTTTTCGACCACACTCAAGTTTACTTGTAATCGTTTTTAGACCTATTTAAACGAGGAAAACAGATAGATTCATTTTTTTTCACATTATGCCGCAAATTACTTTAGTAATCGTAATCAAAGATACTACAAAGGACACATTCTGTTTTAAAAACCAGACTTATTCCTTACTACAGTCATAACTTATTTATAATATCGCTTTCGACATAATCTTACAGGGACTTTCAACTAGGTACCGATACACTTGCGATAGAAGACTGATTTTATCGCAACTGACATCGGGTTTATTCAACTTTTATTAACGATGAGGATTATCTGACTACTCTTCTATCACCTAAAGACTGCCGTTTTGTAGTGCGAAGAAATACACTGGCAGCTTAACAGAATATTTGTAATATTACTTTGGGGTAACTCTTCAGACAGTTCTGAGGCCGAATAATATTTAATTTGTCAGTGTTTGAAAATCAAACAGGGTTGTATTTTCCAAGAAGCCATTCAAAAGTCCATGCTATGAGTAGCTACTGGAACGCGATATAAAGACCTTTTATTCTTGTTAAGATGCAAATGACCCACTGGAAATCTCAAATGACATCACATTACTGTGCGCAGTCAAGATATACTTGAGTTATTCCCAATACAGCTGACTCTTCTATTTCAACTAAACTGGGCTGTTAATACATGAATGTTATCAGATGAAGGTGACTTAAATTACCATTTTTGAGAAAGTAAGAAAGTCTCGGAAGATAATAATACTATTTTTTGAATAGGAAAGAAAATATTTACAAAGGTTTACAAACATTCACATATCTATGTGTGTTTGTTTACATAAATCTCATAGATGAATCAAATGGAAAATTTTCTCAATAATATGCATGATTACATTTATTGTAAGTGCATAAAGGTAGGTGGTGAATCAAAGAAATGTAACAAAATCCACTCATTTTTACTCTGTTTCTTCCTTTAGAATTTTTAGACCTGTTTTAAAGACGAATAATGTTGCTGTGCACCTAAATACTGAGACAACAGTCATATAATGAGGATAAGTTCATATCTTTCACAGATATCTTTTAAGGAATGAAATGAAAAATATGATCATAGGACGGATTTCAGTGACTCTAACGAAAATGACAGCGCAAAATAATAATAAATCTTGTTGTGACAGTCTCTATTGTTAAAATCTACACTCTGCATTTTAACCTATTTGGGGCAGCGTTAACCGTCAAGAAACGGATACGTCCAAGTGACTAGTTTCAACTACGATAAAACACATGTTCTGCATTCAACTGCTGACTACTACTCATTACTTTCGAAAGGAGGCCAACGGTAATGTCAAGATGTATAAAGACCTTGAATTTTAGTTCGGCATGCCGATTCAATCCAAAAAGCAACAAAGGGAAACTATAAGTCCTGCTACGAAACTGTCACTTGCTTCAAGTTGACGCACTGAAAACTTTGATCGGTGATCAAATTTATCTTCTTGACGGGCTTTTAAGTTATTCAGCTTGGAAAATCATTATCCGGTGGGTACGTGTCCTCTAGTTTTCTGAACTCTCAGCTAATTCTCGCCCATGACTCATATTAATACTAATCTGATGACTGCAAAGCCTTTTAGCAAGGATTTTCGTAACTGTATCATTTCCAAATTCTTTATGTGAGGTATCCAAATAACTCTTCACGAAGTATGTAACATAATTTTCTCTTATAAGAGAATTTCCGAAAATTCTAGCCGAATTTACAATGCTTCTGCTCATGACAGACTAGTTCAGTGTGTCCAACTTCCTCAATTTTTATCATGAATAATCCCAACCTAAAGTAGTCAGATTTCGTGTGCCAGTTTCTAGGCAACAAACAACTTTTTCTACGTCAGAGATAAAAAACTATCACTCAGAAACGGAAACAGCACAGAAATATACTGTGCGATGGTTGAAGGTGAAATGAAAACCTGGGATGTGGCAGGATTCGAACCAGTGATCACCTGGTCACCGGCCTCGAGCTTTACCAACTAATCTGCAAGAGCTGGCTAATGACCGGATTTTTATTTCACTTCAGTCACCGCTATCTCAGATAGTCAAACTGGAAATTAATATTGTGCTTCTCCTCTCCAATTCAATTATATTCGGATTGGAACGAGAAGTCTGAACTGGATAGCCAGTTTGAATACGATCAAGCGATAGTAACGCATCAAAAATTTAAATGGTAGTTAGGTAAAAAATCTTCGTAACATAAATGAAACAAGAATTTGGTTTCATCCAAGTCTTTAGTTCAGTTGGTAGAAAACTGGATCGATAACCTGGTGGTCCCTGGTAGTGAAGTGGTTTAGGGAAATGACTACCAAGCACTGGGTTACGGGTTTGAAACCCGCCTAACTACCGAGGTTTGGTCAGTCCGAAAGTACTGATAGCCCTTACACAATAGGTGTAGCTCACTGCCTACTGCACGGATGTGAACAGTTTAGCCGAACGGGTTTCGTTCTTTTCGTTTCGGTTACTGATTCGAACCATCGACGGCCCTAATTTCCATTTCACCTTAAATCACTACCCAGTGTCTGCCAAGCCATGGCTATCTCAGATAGTCAAACTGATAATGTAGAAATATGTTGCTTTTCACTAAATTAGTTAGTTGTGTAGTTGTGAAGCAGGCTTGTGAATGAAAATGAGTATATTGGTTGGCTGAAGTTCTTCAATCCTTGATATTTCATCAATAGGTTAGACAGCTTCAATTGTATTTACTTCGCATTGGATAGTTGCAAACTCAGAAATTTAAGCGGCTGAAATCTGTACTGACCTAAGGATTATACACACTGTTTCCAGGTTTCCTACCAAATTTGTCAATTTTTTGGTTAATACTAACTTTCTTCAACGCTTTCTTGCCAATCAATGTTATGAAATAGTTAATATTACAGAAAAGGTCAAATGAAGTTCAGTTTCGAAATTCAACAGACACCAGTAAACTGAAGCATCTAAAAGCAGATGATAATGAAGGAAAGACATGCATAGTTTGCTAAGTAACTAGCGTTACCTGTTTGTTGATAACATAACACGTTACACAACAAGAGATGATCTCTTACTAGCATAGAGATTGTTTTCATTTATCCCATGGCACTACAGTATAAGATAAATGAAGAGAGTTTTGTTCACATTTTGGGATTCTAATTATCTCACTCTCTTCAATCTTAACAGTTAGATTAGATAATGACATGGTTACTGACTTTTTTAGGTTTTAGCGTACTTAGGCTACGAAACATTAGCTTGAGTAAATAGAGGTCATTTTGTAATTGAGATAAAAAGAGAAGAGATTAGGTTACGCAATCAGCATTTTTTTCGTCAGCCCGACAGAGATAAAAATAAAATTGAAAGGAGTAATTTTATTTGTTTACGGGCATGCTTATTCACCGATGATTTTTTAACCCTAGAAACAAACTTTTGTTTAGTATTATTAACTGACTGTCCTCTTAATTATCAATAATGATGTAAATTCACTTAACATTGATTAAAGAATATGAGATTTGTTCAGCTTATTGATAGTAATGAATGCGAATGTTTTCAACGAGCTTTAACATCTTGAGACTGTACACCAACTGATGTCCTATTCACTGAACTTGACAGGGATTTCAAAGATCATTTGAGGTTTGTTTAGAAGGACTGACTGATATAATTTTCAATTTTGTCCCTGCGTAAAACTAACTCGTGTCCTTAATGAAGCATGAATTTCGTTGACATTCTAAGATCGCCTTAGTGGCGAACAGCAAAAAGCGAAAAACCTAGATTTATGCTTCCTAATAGAAACAATTCCAACATTTCAGAATCGAATAAAAATGATCACAAAACTGTGCTGCTTAGCCCACTTTATAATTCTGCAGTCTAACAGAATAAATTTTCAATTTGGAGGTTTGTGGGTATTTATTGATTTCAGGTTAGTATTCTTCATGGACTGACATTCGATGGAGGAACATTGGAAACCTAGGAGGGCTGGACAGCTGTTTTGTCCTAGGAAATATAGACCATTGGATTCTAACTCGGTGGTAGAATCGTAAAGTGCTGGCCACAGAACCGGAAGGCCCTGCATTCGATCACTGGTGGGGTCAAGGGTGCGCACCGTTGAGGAGTTTCACACTATGACGAAACATCTATCTACTGCTCCCAGGTTTCTAATGTTCTTCCAACTGATTTTAGTTCACGATGAATGCGAACATGAAACTTTTAATGATGAAGAATATTACAGTTATTATAAAGTAATGAGCATTCAGTTGATAACAGTAAAAGATTTCACGCTAAACATAGCTCTTCTTCTAAAGTACGTTTAAATACAATCTCAGCGTGTTCAGAAAATATAAACAAGGTTTTCCCGATCTTTCACCACTAATTAACATCTACTGAGGTGTAACTAGACATAAGGGAGTACCAGACCACTGTTTCATCCTAGGTTAGAGGTCCTTGGTAGAGCGTATTCACAATGCCATAAGGTCTCAAGCACAACTCTAAGCACTTTGTCATCCATCCACCGGGTTGGTGTCGATCGGTTCAATTTTTCCCACTTTAGCAAATTCACAGTGTGACCTGAACACCATCCAATATCATCAGCGGGTCTCTGTTCTCACTTTCGATTTGGTTGAGGAAATCCATCGGAATGCACTGTGAATATAAACTATTTTAGTTATCCATCGAACGTTCGTTGACTGTAACCAATAATTATTCTATAAAATCATTTAGAAAACGTAGTATATATATATATATATATATATATATATATATGTTTCACATGAAAAATGAACAAAGCTCTTCGTGGCTTGTTCAAAAAAGTAAACTCTTCGTTGTTATTTATACAGATAAAGTACCGAACTGACAATCTAGAAACCACCGGTTTGAATCTTGATGTGACTGAGCTTCTCTATCAGTTTCACTTATAACCCCTTTATTACAGACTAGGCTTATAATACCTGATCTCACTAACTAGGACAGGAAAGCTTGAAACCAGGTTACAAATAAGCTTTTTGTTTTGAAGATATAAATCGAGACCCTGGAAATCTTTGATGAAGAATTCTGTGCATAGTTGAAATAAACTGTGTATTTTGTTTGTTCATAATATAAATCCCGACCTCAGAGTGGCCATTTCTTTATTCACAAGTTCATATTAAAGATTACTGAGTGAAAATCTCTTTTATGCATGCCAAATGATTAGAGAGAATGTTAATTATCAATCAGAGAAGAATTCTACAAAGGTACTGTTCGCTATTGCGATGATTCAAAGACAATACACGCTTCTAAAGTTTTATCATACCGTAAAATGACGTAGCTACAACGCACTTATTTGCTGGTTTCACTCAAAAATACTCGTAAATATTACCGTAATCTAGATCACGAAGAATGAATGTATATGTATTCACTCAGATCATGTTCACTGAATGGGAGATTAAATACATGCATCTGAGGTCATATAATATGCATTCACTTTAAGTGAATATGGCTGATAACCTTTACTTAGACTCAGCATATTTACTTTTAAAATATAACAGCAGGCTTATCAATGAATCTATGGGTCACAAATATTAAAATCAGTTACCCAGGCAACACAATCCCTAATTAGTTTACCATTCCTGTATATTGCCTTCATGTCATATATATAAACAGATTGATTCTCTAAAATATTTTAACAGATGGTAGTGTACATTCGTCGCTAGGTATACAAAGTCTGAGAGGAATAATTATTCATTTTCCTAGTCATGATCGGGCGACTATATATATATATATATATATATATATATATATATATATATATATATATATATATATATATATATATATATATATATATATATATAACCTGATGAAAAGGCATTAATCACTTTCTTGAATAAATAGTATTCAACATGTGTACATTTTCTAAGACTTATCCAAAAGCGGATAATATTTGTTGCTACTGTTTTGATTGAATATGATTGATTATCTGCTAAATATTTTTTAGATAAAGGGAAAAAAACATTTCATGGAAAGATATCCGGAAGGAATTGAGTGTATAGTTTTGACTATGGGTATTTTTCATCTCTAAGACAATAGAAATTATTTCATTCATCATCCTACTAATTTCACTTTTCTTTTTGTAGCAGGAAAAAGCGCAATTCTGCTATTGGCTTCATCAGTTTTTTCTTAGAAATGGTAAACGGCGTATCTATATTGGTGAACTGCTGACATGAAGTAGGTATTGCTTTTTATTTCTTCAGTGAAGTTCACATATCTTGAATTATTGAGTAGTTCAGGTTGTTATTCATAACAGAGTGATATCATTTAGAGAACAATAGAAAAGCTGGACATACTGGACAGCCGCTTCGTCCTGGCAAAGAATTCCTTAGCTGTGCAAATTCATGACCTTCTCAGAGATCGTACCCAGGACCTTCATTGCCAGTAACTTACCCCTGAGCAGCTGGATAGGGGTTCAATGGTTCAAATTTTTATATTTGTGTCAATCCACGATATAACACAACCCCTATCCAGTGCCGTCGCTGAGTAACTGTCCTCACTTAGGAATTGGTTTTTCCCACCGGAGCAAGTAACTAATAAGCACTACACAGTAATTCAGTATTTATGAAATAACCAACCATTAAGCTGAGTCATATACACCTCCATAAAGCAATTCTTCCGAAGCACAGTACTCATTTGGTCATACTGAAATTAGTTTTTTTCCGTTCTGCTTTTGCTGGCAAAATGATGATGAATGATTTATTTCTTGCAGTTGGATACTGCATTGTGAGTTACTTTATTCACAGTTCACATTTTCTTGTGTGAAGCAAACTCTGTTAACCTTGGAAATGAAATCAAGTAACTGAAGCCAGTGACAATGAATATCCAAACATACTGTACAATTTGTAAATAATACGTCAAACCTTTCGAAGGAATTTTTTGAAGCTAATCAACTGAAGTAGAAAAATATGACAACCGCTTAATCATCAGACGTTACAAGGATTAATGTGATAAGTCTTCAGCCAAACATTTAGGTATGATCAACCGAAATTCTTGTAACTAGAGAAACAGGAAATTCATTTCGCATCTTAAATTCAAACCAGCCTCAACCGACTTTAAGGCCGGTAAAGTTAACTTCAGTAGTAATAACATTACCTTTATTCAAGCTATGAAGCCCCGAATGATACATGGTACGAGTGGATGACATCTGTGTCGGCCAACGGATGGTGATCGATTCAACTGTTTGTCCCCATGTATTGAGTGTTGATAAGAGTTGACATGACAGAAATATGATTCCGTCATCAAATTAATTGTCATGACACTGATATATTTTGCCTTAAGTTAAAGAAACCGTACAGTAAGCATGCGTTTAACAAAGCTATATGAGTTCATAAATTTTTTTGAAAAATAAAACTTCTGTGAAACATTCAGAGGGTCTCATATGAAGATTGTCTAATGATTGCAGGCTAATTACATTCGGTCACCAATATATAGCTATTTTAACTCAGTAAGTCTGAAGTATTAATCATTACTTGGACATTATTGAATTTTCTGTAAATTCATTTGATGAAAATATACACCAAGCACAAAAATGTGTGTCGAATGATCGACTAAATCAAGGGAGAGTAGTGACTTATAAGTATCACATTAATGGTTTCTTATCATCTTCCTGTAGTAAAAACTTGTAGGTGTGGCTTTTTATGAATTTAAAATAACAGGAATATTATGAAGAGACAACTCCTTCGAACGCTCTTAAATCCAGTTACTTAAAATAAAATCAGGAGAAAGTTGTACACACACTGCTATGCAGAAATATTTGTATATCGAAATAACAGTTGATCAACTTCTTAACGTCATCTTTTATTATATCAGTAAGTCAAGCATAATATCATTCGAGACTGTAGTAATGAAATAATATCCAGTATTTGTAAGCATCTAACTCCAATGTATAGTTTAATACTTATTCATTTAAGTAAACAGATTTTACGTCTAAGTGTGCAGTGTTTTGTGCGAACAGAAATGGTTTTACCAACACCTATAATAGTCAGGAGATTAAAGGTAACCTTTTTGGAACCGTAACGACTCTATTATGTAATCAGACTTTCAGAAATGATTTAATTAGAGGAAGACGAATTCCATTTTGAATCTACACTTTTTTCAATTGTTCGATTACTTTTGGTACTGATAACCAACAAAAATGGTTATACTTTTTATCGGTTTGAGAGTAAACATCTGTCTGTTGTTTGATTCTGTTGTCAGTCAGTTGTCGTAAAATATAAGGGCAGTTTTAAATCACAGGATCATCGAATATTTATTGTATTTTGTAGCTTATTTTGTTCTGTCATATCAGAAGAACAGACAAGCAAGAGAGGGAGAGAAAGAGAGGAGCAGAAGGATATCGAGAACATACGGCATCGGTTACCTCGTGTTATTACGTAATCTCTGTATTCATTTTCGAAGGTAATACCAACTACGAAGTTTTATCTGACCCATGAATGTTTTGGATATGATGTTTTTCAATAATCTCTCAGCAGGAAATAAAACTGTATACATCACCAAACAAAACTTTGCCATTGATCTGTCAAAAGCTGACTTTGAAGTGATAGGTACAACTATCAATATTTATGTCATGATGTTTTTTTAAAAGAATGGAATGCTGAAAAACAAGGAACCAGCTGTCCAGCGCCTACAGTATTTTAATGGTTATAGTTCATGGTACAAATTATCCCTGATCATCAAACTATCAGATCATATAGCTGTGATAAAACTTCATGAATAAATTATTGTTCCAATGAGTGAAATTCTTTCAACAAAAGTGAAATAGTCACAGTCATATTACTTATGATACTCGTATTCAGTGAATTTTCTATGTATAGGAATGTGATTTGGTGGGTCAAAGTTAAAAATCCCTTCATGAAATAGTTCTAGGTTTATAACTCCACTTTGGGCATAGTGTAAACCAACCGAACACCGATGTAGTGGGCTCTACTGGTCAGGATGGATATAAGTAGTATGTGTTGGGAGGGTGGCAGAAATCATAGGCATTTACCAGCAACTGGTAAACTTTCGGCCAAAAGAAACGCAAGAGACAATGTGGGCGTATTAGGAGTACATCGAGATAGAAGCAGAAGAGGAAATGAAAGACATTGTGTAAGTGACCATTTTAGTGGAAAGTGTACAATACTTGATGACTGCTGACCAAGATGTCAATAATAAACATTCCTTCCTGCGTCTCAGTCTTGTCGTTTCCTACATCGATACTTCATTATGGATATCAGTTGTTTGGCGGTAATTGGCAGGGAGTCCTGGATCTAGGTTTTGTGCTCGCTGGCAAAAAGGCGTATTTGTCTACAGCAGGTCAGTCGTAGTCCAAATAGCTCTGTGGTAATGTCACTGACTGCAGCACTGAGTGACGTGGGTTCGGACAACATGCAGAACATCATTTCCGTAGAGGTTGCAGATACACCTTGCTGACGAGTGCCAGTAACCACGAAATCCAAGTCCAGAACTTCCTGCGGGCTGCCTCAAACTAACCAACATATATCAGTGAGCACCGTGATAGTGAGCCTCCTAGCTTGGTGACCACAAGGCAAAAAAATGATCGATTGAATTCAGTCACCACTCAGGACTACACAACATGACATCGGTTGTTCTCTAGTGGTCAATCAATTTAAACATTTCATTATTTCAGACAGTCAAGAGAATACCACAGATTCATGTACTGGATTACTGGAAATTATGAGATACTCGTAGAAGTTAACTGACGGAAGCGTTATCAAATAAAAGAATTACCCCAAGATGGTTTAACTTTACAGGGTATTTCGTTAAATCAAATGCCTTTACGAACGTGTTCAAATAATTATTCTTTACAATGTTGACAGTCAGTTTATGTTACAAAGGATACAAGAACAACTTTTCACTTTTTTTACCGACTTATTTTGCATTAAGCGCTAGAGAAAAATCTTACTGACTTAAATCTATCCTTGCTTGGATTTTAACTGTAGTTGCAGGCTTGTTTTAAAACTGCATTGAAAATTGGTCGTTAGCATCATCTAGAATTTATATCGAATAACACGAGCTATATGTAATAGGTACATTTCTAAAAGTATACATATAATGGTAACACGTATATTTCTATAAAATCTTTCGTTATAAACTAGTGTTATTGATGGGTACGGAGCACAGAGGAATCTTTTGCCAATCAGTGCGTATTCACTATCGTTCATTTTTACATGGACAGCCTTAAAAATAAATCAGCTGTTCAAAGAACGAAATTCCACCAACTTGGATTCGTTTTTTACGCTGGATTATGTTAAGGTCAAATATTTTGCATAATCAGTGCATGCTTAAATTCTTTTGACTATCAGATTATACCTGTTACACTGTTCATACACTCGTGAAATCCAACCTGACAACTAAGAGAAACTCTTTATTTAGTTCGTTCCACTTCTCGCACAATCATTCATGTTCTCGATCATTAAAAAATATGCAGTTAAACTTATGCATAGACTTTGATCAGGGTAATTTAATGAGGTTCAAAATAGGTCGAAGCTTATCTACCTGATTCCCATGACAACTACGTAATCAATTCTCAAATAAAATTGTGGAGCATAATTTTTTGAAAAGTATTTTGCCATCCATCTGTTCGTGTAATCATAAACACGATTTGAGACAGGTATGTATGAGGGTGTAGACTATGAAAGGTGGTGTAGGTTAGTTCTTCATGACCTTTTTCACACACACACACACCTCTACATGTTTCTCAGTCCTCTAGCAAACAAGGCGGAGAGCGAGAGAGAACAAGAACGACAATTGAACGAAAAATCACGATTTGGAGATTAGTCGAACAAAATTGTCTTGGTTGAAGGTAGGATTAAGTGTAAGTTTTTTATCCAGCTATGAATTTCATAACCACATTGGAAACACACTTTTGTTCATCTGTGTGTGAATGTGATATATATCTACCATAAGGTGATAATTGGGATTAAAAATTACAATCATTGCTGATGAAAAGCATAGAAACTCTCTTTGTCTTTCTTTCTGAGCAATATGCCTTCATTGTTGTACGATCATTAACGGTTGCATAAAACAAGTGCTGGCATTTGTATTTTGCGATACTATATGACCTTTGAACTCAACTGGTGATTAATTGAAAGTAAAATCATGAATTCTTACTCAATAACTTAGCTAAATTGCGCAAATTCAGCTGATGAACTTGAGTTAGTCTGAAACTAAGTGACCCACCAGTTAAACTAGTAAATTTTATCATTTGGTAACGGCAAAGTAATTGTAATTACTTTGTTTGTTTATCATTTCTGAGCTAAGTTCATAAATTACTGTAGGTACCACGTTAACTGAATTCGCTGCACACTCTACTGATTTTTGATATCGGATGATAAGAAGTAGGTTATCATTCGTACTGCCTCAGCATGAAGACTAGGAAAAAACAGAACCAGTTGTTGTAACTAATAGACCTGTTTTTTCGTCGGGTGTTGATATTTGGGGGTGGGTTGTACGAAACTGAAGTTCTTGTCTAATAGGTATATCCAGAGTGCCTGTCTTAAATGTCAGGATCTGTGGCTCATTGGTTTGCGGAGATAAATATCAACCTGTGGGTCACAGGATCTAACTCCGCTCCATCCGTCGAGGTTTGGGCAACTAGGTAACATCATTAGACCCCACACAATAAGTGTGACTCACTGTCTACTGCACAGACGTGAGCAAGGTAGCTGAGTGCGTTTGATTTCTTTGGCCTTCAATTTCAACCTTTTTTGAAAATCGCGAAAGCATAAATATGCACACATAGTCAAAGTCCTCTGTTGAAGGGCGTATATAAGCAATAGATTGCAGCTAATTTTAAATGCTGACCTATCATTCAGTTTTCTATGAAATTGTCAGAGTGGATGAAAGTCTATCACATGGCAGTCTCTGCTGAAGACATTTTCCTCTACTTCATTCAGTTAGTCAATTAATGATCGAAAAATTACCGTACTACTGGTAGGTTCGACTTTGAATTTAATGAGTAGATATAATTCCCATGACATTTCATAGGCAACTGGATAATAAATACCTATAGACATTCAGTGAATTTAAAACCTTTGAAATTACTTACAGTGTATAGCGAAGTTATATCATGTAGCAAAGTCACCATAATGTACACTTTGGTTAAGATGAGTAGAAATGCAACAGTGTACCTTATTTCATTTTATGGACTTAGAATGACTTAAATGCTCCATTTTCAAACCAAAGAATTCACATGTGCATCCTTTTTATGCTTTTCCACCCCAAAATTGCCCTGAACTTGACCTCGTGTTATTGAAAATAGTATATTAAATTGGGAGATTTGAGGGGATTTATTTATTGATTTCAGGTTGGCACTCATCATGAATTGACTTCAGTTGAAGAAACATCGAGAACCAGAGAGCACTGGACAACCGCTTCTTCCTAGTATGGGGCCCCTAAGCTGTGCGCACCCCTGACTCCATACACTAGGACTCAAACCTAAGACCTTCAAGTTTCGCAGCCAGCACGTTGCCATTAAGCCACTAGGTTGGGTTCATATTTCCTACTTCTGTCAGTTTACGGTGTATCGCGACCTCCATCCACTAACAGAAATAGGAAATATAGACCACTTGAATCGGACTCAGTGTCTCAGTTGTAACACGCTGGATGCAGAACCTAAAGGTTTTGGGTTCTACCCCTCGATGGCGGGGTGATGGGTACGTACTGCTGGGGAGTCCCATACTAGGATGAGACAACTGCTCAGTGCTCTCAGGTTTTCAATGTTCCTCCAAGTGATGTCAGGCCATGATAAATACCAACTTGAAAACAACAAAGTATGTCACACTAACAGTTAAGGAATGAATATTACCAACCATACATTTGTACAGTTAACAAATAAAAAACAAAAACACAAACAAGTATGTGGATCTGTGAAATGGAATATAAAGAAACCTATGAAATTAAATTATAATGAAAGTATTAATTGTGTACGTAACTTTGGAGTTGACAAACATGACTGAACAAGCTTTTCTGTGTACATGTGAACAACAGAGATCAACCATGTGTACACAAATAGACACATGACCAATGTAACGAAGAGCAAATAACATTATACCTTCTTATTAAGCTTTTATCTCATTCAAATTGGTAATTAAGTAAAGATAATTACGATTAATGACATGAACCATATGGACATAATAAAGCAATATGGAAACATTTCTAATGATTTTATCATTGCTGAATTTGTTGCCACTTCAAATAAAGAATTACATAGGGTAAAAAAGGTGTTTTGATGAGTTATAGAAGAACTGGTTTTCCATAAAAAGGAAATAAATCTATACAAATGTGTATTAAAAGATAAATAACTAGTGAATAGTTACATTTCTCAGTTGTAGGAACTGAGAGAATTTATCGTCAACGCATTACAATTCAGATACCATGGAGATATATACATATACATTGTTATATTGAGTCACTTGATAGAATTGCATGAATAGCTGACGTTACTGTAAAATTACTAGGTTGTTCCATCAGTATATATTGTATATTTGGAATTTTTCAAAAGCGAATTTGAAACGTAAGGAAGAAAATTTTTAAAATACATTTAATTCTCTTTGAAATTTATGATAAAATGTTTCTTTTTCCAGCCTACGTTCATATGCACAAGACACTTAACATTTAATCAGACTTATGCACAAATACTGAGAGTCTAGTCAATAGATTTTTATTTTCAAGAGAATTTGATAGGTTATTAGTGACTGACTTTGAGATAACTTCCTTTGTTACATATTAGGAACCATTATCTCGGAGACCACTAGACTATTTAAAAGATAAGAACGAACCTAGCACCAAGGGATAACAGCTATGACTGAACTTTTGTCAGTGTTATTAAATAAAATAATCTACTGCTTACTTTTTGGGAGTCTTATATACTTTTCAGTTGAAATTGGCTGAAAACAAGAAACTGGAATATTGTACTTAATTAATCCAAGTCATTTTATTTGTCAGGGCTATTCAGTAATTTTTATCCTCTAGAATCAATCTAAGTCTAAACATATATCGATATGAAAAATTTAACCGTTACAATGACCAGTTGGTAATCTTAGTCAAACATAAATGTATCGGAGAAAGTTCACAAGAAAGGTAAAGATTACGGATAACTAATAATTATCTTCCTGAGGCCGAATCAACTATATCAACTCAAACATCATCAGTATCCATATAATATATACTATATATTATACTGCTAAACAGGCATCGTTTCAAGTTTTAGGACTGCTCGTTTGGGGGTAAAATATGAAAACTATTTTTTCAGTATATTACTGCTTGAAAATTTTGACACCACTTGCTACAATTTTCAACCTTATTCACCAAAAGTTTGTAGGCGAGGTTTGATTTTATTGCAAGAAAACCTGTCTTGTTGCTTGACTTGTATCGGAAATATTCCTAGAATCAATTTCGGTCAGTCATACCAATTTAACCTTGAAAAGACATCAATTATAATTATTAATCCTATTGCACTTTTACGTCATAAGATATAATTAAAAACTTAACAATATTATTTTACGCATGAAAGAAGATTTTAGATTTATTATACTTAAAGTAGCCTATGATACCACTAGTCCAAAGTATAACAGAGTTCATTTGGGTAGTGGAAAATGAGCAGATGTTGTGTAGAAACTAAAAATGACAATAGCTACGCTGTTCTGGCCGGCAAAAACGAAACATTAAGTTTTGCATAATTTTTAGAGTGATCAAAGAATGATCACATTTTCAGCCTTTGTCGCTGACATACATTCGTGTCTAATTGATTAATGACTAGGTGACGTCTATATTAATTTACATTAATTTTTATAGTCACTCAATATTTCAGCTTACTGTTTAACCTTTTGTGGTATTTAGATGTTCACTTGGTGATTGAGTATACCCTATTCAATTATCTATCAAAGTTTACGAAAAAAATAAATGAAGATAAGGAATGCAGTTGATGACGAATTTTTTGAAAGGTTCATATGTCATGAAGTCGACAGATTTTATTGAAGTACAAAAAGGACTACATAAAGAAACAAAAACAAAAGCCCATTTTCCCTGCAGGATAATGCTTTGTCATCCAGTGACAAATTTAACACTTCTTATTTTATCGATCTTAATTAACTAAAGGTAAATTGTAACTGAAGTATCAGGGAGTGCTTTTTATAACTCAGTAGCCTAGTGGATAGTTCTGTAGCGTTTGAAGCGATGGGGACCGAGTTCAAGTCTCAGTGGGAACACCGTCATTCAGTGAGGTGTACGTCCATTCGCCTGACGAGTTTTGAATAGAACGAAACACGATTGCTGGGTTCTGTTGTTAGCCACTACCTATCCGAAATATCTAAACTTTAGACAAAGATTTCAAAATAAGTAGGGATACTTCTTCTAATTCACTTAGTATTTATACCTTAGTGCAACTGCTAGCTCACTGCAGTGATCAGGATGTGTCCTGCAACAAAACTATCTTTCAAGGTAATCAAATCTCCTTTGTCCCGATGCCGCATTTGAGCACCTGTGTTCAAAAGAAATCTATCATCAATCCTAAACTACCCTTAGAGCCTAATTTCTTAACCTCCCACTTATTTGATTATATCCTGTCATTAAATTTTCAATTAGCCTTAAACCTCAGTCTTAATCAGCTGAGTTCTACTCATTACGTTCTGTTTCATTTTGTCTTCTCATTAATACCAACTTATTGACTTACTGACTGAAATAGTTTCTTGTTCTTAATTATACTGTATCGATGTTCCTGCTCCCACCTAAATTTTATGAGAACTTTCGTTCTAATAAGATTTATATTTAAGACATCATTACATGACTTTATTTAAATTCGCGGAGTTCCTTTACTTCATTATGTCGTTGTGCCATTTCGAATGATTTCATTGAAATATTGCAAATATCCTAAATTGTAGATAGCTTACGAGAATCACTGGAAACGCAAAATGGATCTATATTATTCTGCTCCAGTATCTGTTCTTCCTCTTTTAAAGTTGATAAATGGAAATATGTGTGAGGATTTTAAACATAATGTAGTGGGAGAAACTGAACATTTCGGATAAGCGATAATTTTATTCCGTAACAACCAAGGATAATAATTGCGCTTTTCTTAGACACCATTTTGAAGGACACATATTATATATTCTCTGCCACGTCCTGTTTTCTAAATTTTTCAATTCTCTGAGTAGATTTCAACAAACTATACAGACAGAAGAATGGTATCAGCAATCCTTATACGACCATTTAATATTAAAGTCATAAGTAGTAAATATATGTATCTGATGATAAATTCCCAATGACTGATGTATCTAGTACACATGATCATAACAACATAACTCAGAAACCCATGTACTGACTGAAGATTTTGGCTAGGCTATATCAACTTAACTTATTTTTCATATCTTGTTTGTGATATATACGGCCCAGTGTATGCGGTTTCGATTATCACTTAAAGAGGCTGAGCTGGAGTGTGAATAAGCTGGAAAAATAATTGGTTGTTTCGTTCTTAAAATAAATAAACACCGTTACACTAACAATGACCCTGGGCTACACCAAGTAGAGTGACAAATTTGGGTGACTTACAACTGTTTATAATTTGGTCAGTATTTTGTACTAGTCTTCACCAACAATAAGGTCAGAGATTATGGTATTTAGTGTTAACTAAGTGTTTCTTGAGATATTTTATTCAAATCTCATTTGAGTAGTTTATAATCTTCCGCCTGCGGTGCATTGTTAGTTAGTTTAACCTAGATTTAAGGCTCTAAATGACTGAAAACTTTATGCATTCTTCACGACGTACGTGTGTTGTTGGATGAACTAACATTTGAGTATAAATAAGCTTTTGTTAAGTGATTCACTTTTCTTGAGACTATTCCTTAGGTATCAGACTGCTTTCTAATAACTATTCTTGATTGAACAGACTAAGTTGCAGTATCAACGTTTCGGCAACAAATTAAATTAGGCCTGTATTTAATTCGTTCTAAGATAAGCATTATCTGGCTGATAAAATCTAATATGCTGAGGTGATAACACATTAGACAAATCTGGTAGCCTTGGAATAAATGGATAAGGGTAGCAAAAGCTCCTAATTTACTATGTATGTCACACCCACACAATATCTAATTACTGTTATCTAACTTGTAAGTTAAAAACATTTTTGCCTCTACATTTACTTGTCTGCTGGTTTGCCTAAAAAAAGTTAAGCAACGTAATATCTTTAAAAAAATACATTCATCATCTACGCTCGAATAACAAGTAAAATGCTAAAGCCAGGGTTCCTTAAATTAGAAAACAAACATTTGTTGCCTGCTTAACTGATTTTCTCCCAGATTTAGCTTTAACTGAATAAGCAAGGATTACATAGTCGTGTATATTTTCAAGATTTTCATTGTCTGTCCAACATGTTGGCAATCTTGTTTGTAGTAAGAAAGGTCAAATGATGTATTACATAACAATCAGTGTTTTGCACTGTCACGTGTCATTGTTATTCAATAGGCGAAAACAAGCTAATCAACTCATATAGATGTCTACATGGGTGTGCACCAATCGGTTACGTAATTTGTCATTAGGGAATAATTGGAGACGTTTTTATTTATCAATAATTACTTTGAATTATAAACTGGTCATGACAAGATGTTGTTGAAGTCAATTAAAATGAAGTTTATCATAAATGGAAGTTAGATAAGCTTTTAGTGAAATTACAATGAATTTCCTCGATGATAATTTATCAAGTTCCGTAGATATATCTTAATTAACCAGACTGTTAGACTAAACTGACTATTAAATTTAACTGTTGGAGAACAACGTTAAAAATGTATCCCATTTACTTTTATCCTAATCGTTTAGTGTGATAGGAAATGAATTGATTGTTGTCGGTTTAGTGGATCTACAAAGCTAGGCGAGCATTCTCAACGCTGAGTAAATTAAAATTCACATATCGAAATTCACTGGATGTTTATATTTTACGATGACATTCTATGGTAACCTTGTCTCAAAGTACTGCAGATCACACCTCTAGATAGTGATCTTGAAGAAGTCGTTTACCGAGTCTGTCAATAGCGATTCTAGGAGTACTGAAGGGGGCATGAAATAATATTCTTCTTGGTTACTTTACTAATAAATGCATTTAGTGAACATTCAGAAAACTCATTAACGTAGTTTGTTTTCATAATTATACGACAACTGTCTGCTTACCAGTTAGTGTCAGAATTCCCTATTCATTGAAACGGAATTCTGCTGGCTACTGGAACACAAAGGTCAAAAAAATAGTACCCATAGGACTTGCTAAGTAACCCTAAGTGACTGGTCAATAAGGTACTGGTAAGATAGTAAACATGTATCTTTTATGAACAAAGAGCCAACTCTTTAAATAGTAATGCTTTTTATTTATGAAGCACTATTATAATAACAATCTCTAAGTAGGTCGACAGGATTTGACGTGCTCTGGAAATTATCGAAATCTTTGGCTGAGTGCATTAAGTCCTGTCAACGTAAGAGGCAAATTGAAATATTCTCTGAGAGGAATTCATTTCATTTGAGGTTGCAGCTGACAAGGGTCAACAAGCATAAAACTTAGATCTAGAGCTGCCAACCAATTGCCTCTAATCATCTGTAACCTGAAAAAATCCAATATCAACAAATAATTACAGGGTGAGATGACTTTCACTTATCAGTGTAACAAATACGCATAAATCGAAAATGAATCTTCAATTTCAATTCATTCAGTGGTTATCATTCTGTTTATCAGCATACGACTATCTTGAAAGAATGAGATTGAAATACCTTCAAATAGATCATCATGTCATACCTCACTAAGTAATAGCTGACAGTGGGTTCAAAACAAAACATCGGCAGTTTCGTAATAAATACAACTTTATAAATAACCATTATATGTACATGTAAAAATAAAAATGAATATTCTGTAAATTATCTATAGAATAAATAAAAATAATGTTCTCAAACTCTGATTTATACAGAAAATAATAAAATAGTACAACTTGACATCTGTGCATGTAATTAACAATCTTGTTTGAAAGAAAGTATGATTAAATGAATCTCGTTAAAATCTTTATACAAATCTATAATAGATGGAGGAGTGAATATTGTCAAAGGTATCAGTCAATAGTTCAAAGGCAATAATAAAATATATGCATCTTTACAAGTAGAAATCAGACAAATTAAGAAAGACTCAGTTTGATTGGGCATTTTTGTGAAAACTTGAAATCGGAATGATGGCAGGATTTAATTTTAAATTCAACAAGTTCGCAACCCCGTATAAGATTTCTAACCTCTTCCACATCTAAATTAGCACATGGCATACCCTGAACTTCTAAAATTCTGTCACCAACATGAAATACATCCCATAGTTTAGCAGCACACCGAACACTTCCCAGTCGACTAACGTAAATGCCTAAAATGCAAAGGATAAATAATTCAGATATATTAGATTTTTAATAATGACTTGATTAAGTCAACAGAATGTCAGCACTAGTCTTAGCTGACCTTAGAAAATTAAACAGAAAAGATCTCAGCTTTGAATGTTGATTAAATTAATACTTCACATTATTGTGCCTATAACAAAAACGAATACAACTGAATGTATCCACTACTATTTACAAAAACCTTCGAAATGGGCTCTCTTGAAACCAACTTAGATAAACGTGAGGCTTGAATCAATATCTACGTTCTTTATAATTTAGTTATCTGATAATGAAACTATGTTCAGTGAGTTGTATCATATAAATATTAATTACCTTTCGAATCACGAGCAATGAAAAATCCAAACTGTCCATTTGTTGATGAACGCCGTAATAAAATTTGAACTGAACCATCAGGATTTTTTCGGATAACTTCACAGGTAAGCTTGTAGGAGGCGTCTGTTTGTACATTGGTGTCTGACTTCATATTCGCAACAAGTGGATCATTTTTATCGGGAGTCTGTGAAGGTGATTTCAAATCATGACAAGCTTTTCTTATTTCACTTGGTGTAGATGAATTTTTATTTAATCGGTCTGCACTAATTGCTCTCCTTAGATTACCGAATTTTTTTCGTAAATTTTGAAGTACTTGAGTTGTACCAGATGTTCGAAGTCCGATTCTGTAATTTATCGAGTAAACAAAACATGGATGAGTGAGCAGCTAATTGTCTGTAATTAGTTCAAATTATGTTGATCAATAACTTTAAAAAATGACCTGAATTTATAACATTCCTAATCCTTTATTTACATTACTGAATTAACCTGGTAATATTTTTGTTACTACGTCAGTTGACATAAAAATAATCCTTTTTTCAATGTAGATCATGATAAACTAAGAGATTAAAAATAGTAGGTTTTCATACTGTGATTTATATTTTGCATTGAAGGTTATATCTGGTAAGAAACCGAAGCTTAACTAGTTTAATTCTGCGACACATGGATTTAGAATAGACAGTAGAACCTAACTGCAACAACATTGGTAAATGAATGCATAAACAAATAACTCACCCAGTATGTCGCCTTTCTTTTGGTTTTCCACTCTGCGAAACCACTGAAGTGAAAAGAAAGCAACAAATTAAGACATGAAGACAATAATAGACTACTTTTTTTCAGAAATCAACGCTTGATAGCCACATAAAAGTAAAGTATTTATGAAACTTACTACTCAAGTCAGTGGGAGATGTTTGTGTTTCTGCGGTACGCGATAAACTGGCTCGAGAGTGAACATTTCTTTCCCATGGTAATGATACAGATGAATAACGAATTGGTAACTGAAGGGGAAATCCACTTGGCATTGGGACTGGACAAATAGGCGATAGATTTTTCCTTGAATTTTCAGGAGAGGCTTGTATATTTTTGGGGAAAACAAAATCCCCTGCACTCTTTCTCAGACAATATCTAGGATGTGTCTTCACTTCGGCACCCATGGCCATGAAAATTGCGTCACTGTCGTTTCCTAACCGAACAGACTTATAACTGTCAGTGTAGCGAGGCTGCTTTGGTTCTGTGATGACCTGACAAGTACTAAGGTGACGTTTACGTGTTGTATTAGCGATTGGAGATAAAGACTCCAGAGAGGTACTTCCATTTACAGAAGTGTTCAGTGATGAGTCAAAGGTGGTTTCAAAAGCTTTAGTGGGACTCTTTTCGTGAAAGGAAAGTTTGGAAGCACCGGTTCGAATGGGAAAGTGTCGACGGATGTCTGACTTGGAAGTGTTAACGTTCTGCTTATCAGATCGATACGATGATGACCGTAAAGGCATTGGTAGGACGTCATATCTTGATTGAGAAGTCTTTGTCAGTGACAGTCTCCCTGATGATACACGAAGTACTGGTGTTGATACATTATTGTCCATTGTTAAACTGAAAATTTTTAGAAAAAAGGAGACAATATGAATATTTTTATACCCTTGATGTCATTGATAAGTTGAATGAAAAGAAGACGTCAGCCAATCAAAAGACTTCTAACTACGTTGCGTAACAGTGGGTTGGACATTCACATATCATTCCTAAAGTTACATGCGCAGCACAAATGTAAGTAGACGACATATCTCCTATAATGATCAATTTAGTGTGAAAGTAGACTAAACCGAATGTTTTGTGAAATATGTAATTACATAATTTGTAGTGTTACGCAACTAACTGAAAATTCCAATCAGAATTTTCTCCCCCCTCCAAAAGTAGAATATATAGACATGCAGTCATGCACTTTGATTCAAATTTATGTTAGATGAAACAGGATCTTTGGATTCAATGACGAATTTTACTGATGCCAGTGTACCTTGTGGTAAATTCGCGGTTTTCTATATCCCACAACTATCCTACCGAACAACTTTTGTAAGATATGAAGATACGCACTTCAGCATACTTGTTTATTCATAATACTGGGTACCTGTATCTAACCTGGTCATCTAGATGTTAATTGCTTTTGTCATAACAACAGATGATTAATCATTGTACAAAAGTGCCAAAAACATTTGTATTCAGGTGCTTACAGTCTTCTTGATAGATGAATACAATACTTCGTGGTTTTTGCATGAGGTTGCTGGTGTTTGCTAATGAGCCTCAGGAGATTAGCCTTCTCATTTTACCATAACTCTCCAGTCAGTGTCTATTTGATAAGCATTTGACACCACTGACAAATAAGTATTATGACAACCGGTATTTTGAAATGTCTCATTGTGGTTTGACATCAGGTCATCCAATTCAATAGTAGTTTCAGCTATTGGTGATGAGCTTTGAAACTGCTCTATATTTGCATAACGGCTCTCATCTTTATCACAAAGTAAAATAGCATATGTATATAAATAATTGAATTATACCCAAGTAGTTTGAATGATCCCACTGTATAACATCTGAATCTGGAATATATATTGAGGCTTTCGAATATAATAAGCATTAAAAGTAGGTATACAAAACTACAAAATCTGAACCTAATTAACAGATAAAACTTTTATGCGCTTTCGACACTCCTTCAGATTATTGTTTGAATTTGGTGGTTCTACTTATTTTTAATATAAGTAGTACATAGTAATGTGTAAAAGTTTCTACAAACGAAAAGAAGTGGCCGCATTACCTTCGGTTGATGTGATGAACTGTATGATATTCTATCTCTATGCACTCCATTATGAGACAATGCACTGAGCAATGAATCACATGACACCAAAAAGGATGGTAGGTAGATACCTGATTTACAGGTAAGAAGCTAGTAGCTAACCTAATGCGACACATTTCTTTCATGTCCATACTAAACGCTCTTGAAAATTTTTCTGCAGATGTGATTGATGTACAGAAGTAAATTAAATACCAACAATAAAATATGAGTGTGAAATCCAGCTTCATACATCAGAATCAGTAATTAAATATGAAAGAACTATATTAAATATTTTCTGGTTTGGAAGATCAAGACTTCAGTAATATGTTCACATCTCACTTGTCACAAAAGACTTGAATTGTTTTTACAGGCATCGATAAAAATATTCCAGAAAAGTGAATTCGACTGATCAACTTACTGCGTTCCATTTCCATAATCTATTTCGCTATCTGTCTTCTCCTTATTATCAACCAACTCTGGATATTTCACTGTTTGACATGATGTAGCAGTGGGTAGAATATTCGAGATAGCCCGTAATGGTCCACGATTTTGCCGTTTATTCTTTTGCATAACTCCTCTATTTGAAGTTATAAGATCTACAGTCCAGTAATCCTCAAGTATAATTATCCCTTAATGAATTCCTTTCTGTCAATGTTTTCTGCTTTTAAAGCGTTGCAAATCCAACTGTTAGCTTAGTGTTACAAAATTAACCAATGAAAATTAGATTTCAGGACAAAATTGTTTTGCTTAAATTTTATTGGCTGGCACGCGTTCAGTCTTCCACGATATCAGGCTTGTGGCTGACTTGCTCACTTTGACTGCTTGTAGACAAATTTTCTTCATCCTATAGTGTTACCTAAAATAAACTGAGAGTAACTTAATGTAGTCGTATTTCGTGACTAATTCTAACGTAGCAACTAGACAAGGAATGTAAGTAGGGAAAAGAAATGAGATTAAATTTCTAAAAATATATATATAAGTAAATTTTATAAAATAGTTTCATATTATCCTTTCGACAGTTTCTGCTTTCATCGATATTCGTTTCATATGATTATTGGAAATAAAGATTTGAAATGAAGATAATTGAAATGTGAATTAAGGGTTATGCAGTATAGATAGTTTACAAATAAAGTATTCATTTTACACAAGAACGGTAAGTGAAAGCAAACAAAAACTTAGATATAGGCTGCACATGAAGAGGTGACATTTTGGTTACCAGTTCAACAAGTTGCTGGCTAAAATTTTTAGAGTAACGAGAGTTGACCAAGTTACAATCTTACTTTTAAAATGGTAGCACATAAGAATATCGATTCTAAAAGAATCCTGAGTTATATAGTAATCTGCTTTGTGGTGGCAAGTAGTGGAATCCAGGACGCGCATTTTGACATTTTTGGGACTCGTCAGCTGGATGCACCTGTAGATATGGCCTACAGGATAATGCTCTGGCGTTTGAAATGATTGGTGCTTGGTCCGAGTCTCAGTGGGAACAACATTACTGACAAGGGTGCACGTCTATCCAGCTGACGATACTCGAATAGGACGAAAAGCGCCTGCTGGACTCCACTGGTAGTGACAAGCAAGTAAACCATAACATAATTAATAACAATGCATTGTCGAGGTGTCTGCTTAGGAACTCATATAACAAAAGAAATGAGTAAGTTAGATCCGGAATAACAACAGTGTTAATAAATAAATGGTGTGATAACCTATAAAGAACTACAACAGCTATTGCTCAGATGAGATCATGATCATACTCTTTAAAAATCTTAACTGATCATTACCACGACATAGTGACAAGTTCAATCAAGCCACTCCTGCGCACTTAAATACTATGCATTGTATCGTGATTCACTAAATAATAAATGCTGAAACACTTCGTACTGCTATAGAATGCAAACTAAATTCAAACACTTGAGGTGTCCATAGGTTATAAAGCAAATGACCGAAAATTTACTGATATTTTCAACCAGCCTATTCACTATCAAGATTTGCAACATGTTATTCAATGTTACGAAGTTCAAAAGTTGTGCTTTTAGAGAAGAAGATTACAGGGGATGGTCACGCTTTATCGTGAACTGACAAAGTTGGAAATATGGACCGCTTGAATCCAAATCAGTGGGGCAGTGGTAACGTGCTTGGCTCGGAATCTAAAAGTTTTGGTCTTGAACTCTGATGGAGAGGGGTCACGGATGTGCACTGCTGAGAAGTCCCATACTAGGATGAAACGGCTGTTAAATGCTCTCAGGTACCCAGTGTTCCTCCAACTGATGTCAGTCCATCACGAATATCAACTTGTAATCAACAAATCCCCACAAACCCCAAACTGGAAGATAGAGGAAGGTTACATTATAGTCGGCAAAATTTTTAGACTAGCTAAATTTTTTTAACAAATACATCAGATTGCTTCTTTTTAACTTGTTTCAATCGTTCAAATGTCAATAAATAATAATGTGTAGTCTCACTCCTTTTTGCAATGTTTTCAATCTATAGTTTTTCAAGTTACCAGTAAAATTAAGTGAAAACATCACGGTAGACAGTGACGTACTGTGAACAGCACAACAATGCATCCCGTAATTATTACCACAAACTGTTAATTTTCATGCTGGCCGAACGAACTTTCATCAATTCATTAACACATGCCTTCGGTTTGTCTCCCTTGTACAGCAACGTAAACGATAACTCAACAACAGCTAGTCATTACATCATATTACTTACAATACTGTTACTATTAACGTTATTTGGAATCTACATTCCTTCTATTTAAAAATAGTTTATAAGGGGTGAGTTTGCTGAGATATTACGTAGTGAGAATTCAATGCTTTATCAAGAATACTTTCTGAAATAAAACGGTTGCCGCAAAAATTGAAAAATTCGTGAGGACAAATACTCAACGATGACATTGGGTGGCGGTTTGCGCTATATCGTGAGCTAACAGAAGTTGGAAATATGGAGCATTGGATTCTGACCCAGTGGCTCAATGGTAACGCGCTGGTCGCGGAACCTGAAGGTCGCGGGTTCGATCCCTGCTGGTGGGGTCGTGGGTGCGCACTGCTGAGGAGTCCCATACTAGGACGAAACAGCTGTCCAGTGCTCCCAGGTTTCCTTTGTTCCTCCAACTGATGTCAGTCTTCGATGAATAACAACTTGAAATATTTCCAAATCTCCACAACCCCCTCAAAATTTAATTGAAAAGACATTCATTAGCAAACAAGACTTTTCTAGTAACTCTATATTGTAGCTGAACAGTTATAGAGTAGTTTAATAACATCATGAATAGTCCCGGCAAGGATCAAAGGTTAACGCCAGTCAGTAACAAAACATACTGAACTGGGAATCGGAAGATAATATGCAGTATGGCTGAAAGTGACCACCTTTCCACAGTACATATTATTGGTATACCATAGAAGGATATTTTTCATTTTAAAGCAACTCTCATTTTAAAATATGCATTGCAGTTTCGAAAACCGCTTTATTCAACAACAAAAATTGCACGTGGATTCAGTTTGGATAGCAAAAGTTTATTGTAGGCCTATTCATTTAAAAATAACCAGAAAAAGTTTAAATTTATTTTTTCTGAAGGCTAAGTCGCTTTGTATATAGTTTGTACACGTAAACATAGGCACCTCGATTCATAAATATTTAATCAGTTCAGTGTGTGCAGGTATGCATAGTCAAACAAAGACCAGTTTTACAAATAAGACCAAACCTAGTCTGATACCTGACTCCCCACTAGTTCAAACTAGTGATCCCAAATGGTAAGGAAAAGTGTGCTATAGTTGGATGTTAACTTAATATATGCATGACTAATGACTTACACATATGTATACCAACACGCGAATGCTTTGATGGATCAGATCAGACGCGTGCAAATTGTGCACGTAGTAGTGATTGAATTATACGCTTTCGTATGTGAAGTATTAGTGCACGTATGCACTATCAAACTGAAAGATCTGTGTATGTTTATTTCAGGTCAAAGAGATTTACATTTCTCTTTATAAAAGAAATATTGTGCATTCATACAAGCCATGTGTTTTAAAAAGTGTAGGGTAGATGGGGAGGTGGAGGCAGATTTATGATTTACACTTAAGTTAATTCATAATCTAAACAAACTCTGGATCAATCACGAATGGACATAATGAATAAGTAAATTCACTTTCTTATAAGGGAATAAGATAAACAATTCTAAATCAACTGTTAACAGAATGTAAAGAAAGAAATCGCTGACCGTTCATTTAGACCTTTGTCTGTCAGATGGAATGCAAGACAGTGATGCCTCACGAATGTTATGCTAATGAGAAAACGTCTAGCCAATAGATAAGACCCTGGTATTACTTGTCAGCATGAACTAACATGTAGGGATAGTACCTATAGACTGGTGGCTGCATCAACAAAATAAGTGACTTTCAGAAGTGTATGTTCATCCTAAGGAAAAATTACACCTGGAATCAAATTTAATTCGAACCTTTTTCAACAGTCGACCCATACTCATTCGATACTAGGTGATGATTGAAGGTGAAATGAAAATCCGAGCCACTACGGGACTCGAACCAGCTCCCTCCGAGATGCTGACCTGGCGCTCTACCGATTGAGCTGCGAGACCTAACAGCTGACCAGATCTTAATTTCACTTTAATCCTCAGGGTTTTGCCTTACTGTTGCGTAAATCCATGAAGCAGTACTATCCGTCCCGAGTCGGTTACCCAGAGGTGACTGGTTCGAATCCTGTCACAACCCAGATTTTCATTCCACTTCCAATCATAGCCCAGTATCAAAACAAGTGCACCAGACTACGACTATCTAATGTGGTCAAACTGACGATACAGATGACTGATAGAGATGGTTGGAGGGTGTCATCAAGAAACCACGGAAATCTGCTTTTGCTTGTTGGTGCTCATCAGCAAGGTGTTTTGTCGACCACATTAGAGACTGGATAACGTGAAAATGGTCACTATGCAGTGACCAATCAAAATATACCGTTCTATCCTACAGGAGTTTATTCTCAGCCCAAACAGCTCAGTGGGGACATTTCTGACTGGAACACCGAATGACGTGGGATCAAATCTAAGTTTTTTAGAAGTTTTAAATGTACTTTACTGACAAATACCAACAAGTACGAAACTTCAACACAGCTTCGTGTGAATTGCTTGAAGTTACCTAACATGTTGAACTTATCAATATTTGTGAAGTGTTTGACGTTGAACTAGTAGTTTCTCGAAGTATATGTTCTGTAACTTAAAATGAGTTCTCATATAAAATACTTCTGAAAATTAAATGATGGTAGATTGAAGTTGAGCAACGTAGTTGATTTCATACTGACCAACAAGAAGCTTCCTATAGGTATTAAGTTTATCATACTATCGCCGTATATGACGGTCCATCATAGCGTTTTGTTGACCTTCGTCACGTCAAACAGTGGTTTATTTATTTATCGATCTGTAATGGAGATCAGGCAAGCTTCTTATGCATAAACAATAATCTTTTTAGAAGTATTATTCATTGTAGACTTACATCAGTTGGGGAACCATTCAAAAATCTGGGAGCACTGGGCAGCTGTTTCGTCCTAGTGTGGGACTCCATGAAACCTGAAGGCCCTGGATTCGATCCCCAGCCGTGTCGTGGGTACGTACTGCTAAAGAGTCCTATACTAGGACGAAACAGTTGTCTAGTGCTCCCAGATTTTCAGTGGTTCCTCAAATGATGTCAGTCCATCATGAATACTACTTTTGAATTAAAAATCCCCATTCATCTCAAAAATAATATTTTTATCATTTCAACTCTTTCATGTATGAAGCTGAATATGTAGATCACAGATACCGTAGGAAGTTAATTGTTAATGTTTAACTGGTGGAATCTATTCCACCAGTTAAGAGACTCTACAGTTGAATTCATTCACATTTCTGGTAATTTTGTCGCTACTGTGATTTCAAAGTAACGCTACTTTAAACAGACGCCAAACTATCAGCCAGTAAGTTAAGGCTTTAACATCTTGTTGAATTGATTTCGATTGTTTCAAGAGCCTAAGATTTATTCTTTCGTGGTTTACACAGACAAATCCACGAGCATTTACTAATAAATTAGCTCCTTAAGTGTTATTTGCAAAACTTAAAAATGTCCTCCCAAAAAAGCCTTCGACTTTGTAAAATTTAAGCATTTTATAACAGAATTATTCAGGTCAAACAATTCTGAGACAATCTTAAATCTGTCAAGAACGTTTAAGTTAACCAAATATAAAAGATACTGGCATGTTTTGAAATATCCAATTTTTTCGTCAAGTGGGCAACATTCAAGTACAATGCACCCAAGTTCAACTCTAGCACTTCTTTGTCGAATGCTGAGATAAAAAAAACACTCAACATAATCTGTAGTACGTTTAAGTCGTGCACAATTTTAAACAAGGCATGTTAGGGTATTCAACCGTGAAATACAGCGAACTATAAACACAGAGCGAATTTTAAGTTAGCAATTTAAATACATTTCATCGAACAATTAGAAAGATGTTTAGTTTGTATAAAGAGTGACGATAAACACTGCTGATAGGAAATCATTCATTCCCTACAGAAAATAACAAATAGCTCATTGTTAAATCAGGCACCTTGATTCTTATCCCAGAACTAGTCAAAAGTGAATATTACATGTTTCATTGCCCAGGTAAACAACTTTTTAACAGTAAAGGAAATCACTGATGTTTTCAGTTGAACAACAAACGAATGCCAATTATTTTGATCTTTTAAAGAGAGGGCTTACTCTAGATTTAAACATATTCCATCATGAGTTTCATAAGACTGACCAAAACCAATTATTTCCAAGGCTGGGGAAATTAAAAAGTAGGGAAAATGCTTGCTAAGTCTATCGTTTTAACAAACTTTCGAGTTTCGTAAAGTGTTTCACAAAGCAGTCTTAGTGTTTCATATGTCAAGAGGACACTTGAATAATGATACCAGAGCTTTTGCTCTATTGCTGAAGAAACTAGCATCAAAGTAGTTCAGTTAGCCACGTATACGTCTAAGGAGTTATAGCGGTTAAAAGTAAATCGCCTGGTTGCATACTTCAACCTATTTATGCCAAATATATGACCTGTAATGCATACCGTAAATTCTCGTGAATAAAATGAAATAAATGGAAATTTCTTTTGTGAATAAAGGTAACCTGTTTGTCTATCTGAGATACAAATAAATGAAAATAATGCAGCAAAAGTCATCAAAAGATATAAGACAAATTAAATGGTAGCTTGAACAGATCACTGGTTCAGTAACCTGGAGGTCACTGGTCCAAATTTTCATTTCACCTTTAATCATCACCCAGTATCAATAAAGATAATGACTGAAGTTGAAGTATAACCTGAGTTAGAATAAGATCTAAGCCATCGATATTTTACTATCATGCTGCCAAATCTAGGCACTGATCAGGTTGGTAAACTACATGGTCTGTTAATCTTATCTTTATTTTTTTTTTCAGGAATATAAGCCAAATCAAAAGGCCAGGGTACAAAAGACATTAATTTGCAATTTTAGGTGTTGTAAAGGTGATGCTTTTGACTCTTGAATTAAGTTAAAACTGCTATCATAACTGTCTTCTTCTGGTACTTACATAAACGTTCTGAAGTTTATCACTTTTGTGTTTATGAAAACAAAAAGATGATGAGTAGACTTTGCGCATAAATATAAGATTTATAAATTACTGAACAATTTATTCACTTCTTAAAACGATAATTTTTTATACCTCATTGTCTAACTACCAAACTTTGTGAATAATTTTGGGAATAATTACAGTATTTAATAAGTTGAGATGATGTTTTAGTGAAATACTTCAAAAGGTTATCAATAATTATACGTTAGTCCTGCTTTTTATTCCCACTTATTAAACTTTCCCTAAATTAGTTGAATCAATTAAAATAAAATAATAATTATGCACTTGAGTAAACGATGAACAAGTGAAGACTAATTAAATTATATATAGTTTTAATATCGATGTGAATCACTTGTGTTAAGGAAATTATTGCGCAATACAATTTGGACTTATAAACACATTGAGTAATTATTGGTATTTGTCTTGAAGGAAGAAACGGATGGAAATAGCTAGTTCTGAAAGGATTTTTTGTGAAATCCAGTCAGTTGAAGAGCCATTAGATTTCGAAGAATGCTGAACAAATGATCCAAACCAATCCCGAACTCTGGAATAACCATTCTCGACCTAAAGAGGCACGTTTTGTTTCTGAAAGAAAACTATCAGGTATTAGAGTATGAAGAAGCAGTTAGGGTTACTACTACGAAAAGTAGCGCAGAAACGTCACCGAGCATTTACAGTTTATAATCTGAAACATGTACAAAATAGCTAGAAATCCAAAAATGATAAATTTAAAGTCGACTTTTTTTTAGAAGAGAAACATATTGAAAACCGAATATGTCAACTGATGTCTTCACAAGGTAACGTCTTTCTAAGTTTAAGCTTTTTAATGGCAATATATCTCGCAGTACGTACCATGAAGTAGTCTATAAATCGTGTCTAAAAACATATCTGTTGTGACTTTCTCAGATGATTACTAGAAGTCTTGTCATCACTATAAAATGTGGTTGATGTAGGGGATATATAACACCAGTTTCCTTGTAAAGGGTATTCACACTCACCAACAGCTTGGTTCACTTCAAAGAATAAGTTGATTTATCTGAAGTAAAGTTTGTACAGCAAACGGTATGAGGAAATTGGTCAAATAAAACTGTAATAGCTGCAAATGAAGATTGTTCAGTTCCTACCTGCCTGCCTCAAACACAAATAAACATTCAGCCAACAATATACCTGTTCAAATGAATAATACTCTGTATCTTCCTAATGGAATCATTCCATTCAAACGTATTACTGATGTCGATTTATTTATATTTTTGGCGCTTCTGTCGATTTCTGCCTTTAGGGGAAGTATATGGGAATAAGTCAGATGCTGAAAATGATTCTATTTGTATATTGAAAATAATTACAATGAAGCTTTTATTTTACTTTTTCGTTATTAACCCCGAAGGTTTCCGGTTGTTTTCCTAATGACTTTCCTTTTGTTTAATGTTCCTATCTTTTACTTTTCAAAAGGTTTAGACATATGGAAGTCACTGGCTGATATTTTGAATATGAATAAAAAAAGACGATCATTCAGTACATAATCCATAGATTTTTAAAATAATATGCATAACATCTGGTTAATGGAGGTTGGATTTGAAGTTCAGTTAAAACTTAAATCTTGATAGAATTCAAACCAGTGGTCTTTGTTTTACCTCCCCAGTGATCACCCAGCTTACATCAAACATGTTTAATCATCGGCTATTAATGTGGCTACAACCATCAAGTCTTGAGCCTGAATGTGAAGTGGATGAGAAAGACGCAGATATTTATACTTTATCGCAGTCATTAACCAATTTGTAGAATATCAGACATTCATGTCGTCACAGTCCGAAACTATTTCAGAGTAAAGAGGCAATATTTCTCCAACAACCACGTTCATAATCTTCATAACATTTGCATAGATATCAGTTCTGAAATTTAAACAAAACTGGTTCGATTTTCCAGCGCTTTCATATCATAATGATTAAAACATTTCGAATTCATCAGAATACTTTGACTGACTAAAGCGAAAAGAACAAAGTAGGCAACTTTTATATTACTGATGGATGGTGGCTGGCAGTGGAATCTAAGATGCATGTTTCGTCCATTTTGAGATTCATCAGGATTATATGCCTACTTCCAGTAAGACTCGAACGTGCGACCGATTGCTTCGAACCCTAGAGTGTTATCTGCTAGGCCACAGAGCCACAATCGACACTTACTGTGTGACGACTATAACTTTTATGGTATTGCTTGTATTATCCCGTCGTTATTTGGACCCAATTGACCGGTCTCTATTGACATATGGGTTTCTGAGCGAATGCCTCAGTGTCACCTGCCATTTCAATTTTGTAGTGAAGTTGTTTAGTGGCTAGGAGTGGAATCCAGCACCCGCGTTTCATCCTATTTGGGACTCTTCGACTGGATAATACAAACAGCATCATAAGGTGAACAACCGTCCGTAAAGTAACTTGCAGAGATACTCAATTTCATTTTGAGATGACCCATGAACTACTGTTGGAAAGTGATATCGGGAATAGCTGGGACTAAATGCTATCTTTGAAAATGTCATACAGTATATATGATTTAAACAGTGCTGGTCTATGTCGTAGTCTTATGAAACACGTTCACTTAGGAATGGTAACCAGTGTAGTGATAAAATAAAAGTTTTGAAGAACTAATAAATCCTTTGAAAATACTGAAATTCACAATGTTTTTATGGGGCCTTTTATTAAATTGACTCAACTATGAAGGATAACCAACTCAAGTTTAGCCTTTCTTGCTAACTAAATTCTATCGACCATTTTGCTCAGTATTTATCAAGCTAAAAAACTCAGCATCACTTTAAAAATTGATTGGTGATAGTTAGTTGGAGGCAAATGACAAAAGACCCTGGACCTAGGTTCTTTGCTCTCTGGAACTTGTTAACAGGGCATATAAGCAGCCTTAAGGGAATTAATGTCCTTTTAGAAACCCGCACTCGGGTCACCGATTGCTGCAGTCATAGGTGTTACAATTGAGTTATTTGAGTCAAGATTGGCATCCTACAAGACAGGAATAGCTACAGTGATTGGTCACCAGCAAGAAATCAATTTCATATTGTCTTGTCCTGAGTGATAATCCAATTCGATCGACTATTTTTGCAATGTAATCGTCGTCGTGGTGTACATTGACTGATATTGTATCATTGGAGGCAATTAGCAGGAAGTCATAGACCTAGGTTACGTGTTTGTTGTCCCTTCAAGGCTGCAGATATGCCATGTTGAGGCACACCGACAAGCTTCAAACCTGAGTTCCTGGCTTTCTTCCGATTGCCTCCAACTATTTAAAACAGCTGTTTACCACTACTTATTCGCATATGATACAGTTGAATCACTTGTGGTGCACGTGACTATGCTATTCGTCAAAACTTTAATTATAATTTGAAAAAATGATTCTAGCCTACTATTTTTATTTTTATTTCATGCCATGGTTCCTGAACTGATAGCTTATAACTCGCAAATTGCGTACACATCTGCGATTACGTATTTAAGCACGCCAACACGACTTGTTACTGTGGTAACACAAATTAAAAAAATTTTGGTGTTAAGCTTAAGTAGTATGGTAGTAATAACAATATAGTGAGTAATATGATTAACACCGGAAAAGACATTCTGAACAGATTATACATTGCTTGAAATGATCGAGTTTTCAAGTGTTTACATTAAATAACCTCTGTATGCATATGGGCAAGTTATGTTATCTGACGGTATATTAAATGGACTACGTCAGCACTTCATGTTTGCATGTTAAATAAACAGCACCTTAAGATAACACGTGATGAATTACTATAGTTACTAGATAAATAATATGAGTTAAAATTTATTTATTCAACTGGATGGGTAAATGGTTGTTTAGAGGATTGACTACGTGATTACGATAAATTTGAGTCTCTTTCCAATAAAAAGGTTGAAACAAACTTAATTTATCGATGAATGAATACTTCTAACCTAAAAGCCTGTGTAAATTTGTAAACGGAATTAAACGTACTATAACATCGAAGAGAATGGAAATATGTTGTTGCATTTAGTGAGCATGGACATATGAATACAATGAGAGGTAACTCTTGAAAAACACAATATCAGGTCGTGATGAAATAAATAGAAGTCACTAGTCTCCTAATCCTTCAAGGAAACCGCTTATTTGTGGAGACCGACTTATCAGCCAATATCGAATAAAAATGATACACATATTAACAACTTGACAAGCTAAGGTCAGATGGAAGAATAAGAAGAAATGACGCTTCTTTTAAACACTGCTGTCAATTTATAACAAAAGATTCTAACATAGTGAAGTGATTAGACAGTGTTCTTCATTAAGACTGCTAACACATGAAAATCTCGCTTCAATTAATTATTGAAGTGTGTATCAACAGTTGGTTGTTAAGATTATACAGTGAAATTTAACTTCATCAGAAGGGAAATAGTCATCTTATAATGCTAGCCAATTTACGAACAACAGAGAAGCAAAAGGACCTAATCGTGCGTGAATAAAAAGTTTAAAAAAATACGGATATGTACATATTAAGACGAACTATAAAAGTGTGAACATTCCATCCTTTTTCGATTATTCAACAACTAATGTTTGATTTGTCTTCTTGAAGATTAGGAATTAAACTAATTCAAGAATGAAGTAACCTCTTAAATTTAAAAACAACGAGGACAAAAATGAGAAGTAAACAAAGAAGTGTTTAAAGTTAAACCAGATCTTTTGACACGCGATCTGAACTGAGTCTTTACTTCGTCGACTTACTTCTGGAAAGTATGAAGAAAGAATAGTGATCTGTCAAGTTGAACACTGACCTGTTTTTATATATCCTTCCCATAGTCTACTTTATCTCCCATCCTTTGATGAAGTAATCAGGTAAATAATCAAATAATGACGTGGTACATGGATTTTTCCAAAGAAGAAAAATATATTAGTCTCACTAGTTAAGCAACTATACGAAGTTACACTTATTGAATTAAACACTAGTTACTAGAAAAATGACTGAACTGAAAATTAATTAATGGTTAGACTGCATCATCAATCGAGTAAAATTTTCTACTTTTTGAGAAAGCAAGTGAATGTTGTACTGTCCAATAGGAATTTTAATCTTGATATCGTAGGATTATTTGTCATGATTTAAAAGTCACATTGTAATATGTTTGTACGTTGTTCGGTTTCTTACCATTGAATCTACTTAGAAGAAATTAAGCATCAAATCAACAATTTTCATACCACAACTGTATAACGGAAGACTATGAAGACAGTCGTCTGTTGTAATTCCATTGATTCCTTCAGTGAAACAGTTTTATTGATGTCTTCATACACTGGTAGATATATCATTTAAAAGACCTCAGAATCTGGTTAAAAACTGTTGGTAAATATGTCCATCTGCCTGATTCAGCTGTCTTCACTGATAAAGCAGGACATAGTGAAAATTTTCGATTGGTATCAGAATTCTTATAATGCTTCAAAAGACCACTCAACCCACGTAAACGAAGTATGTAATTGAGTCAAAGAAGACTTCATTTTGTGCTGAAATACTACTATCCTTAGAAATGAAGGGTACCAGTCTGTAGGGCAATCTTTCATTGCAAACTTTGTATAATGAAGTCATAACTAAAATAATAAAAAGGTATCCTAAATTTTGTGAAATCTGACTACATAGTTGGTTGTATTAATCAGCTACTGTTACACTTTCATCGATAAAAAATAATGTGAAAATGTGACTGTTAGTTAGAAAATCAAAATGACAGAATCTCGTTCTCTCATTTGTTCTGTGTATAACTAAAGCATGTTTTTACTGATACTAACGGCCAGGATTAATGAGAAAAGATGATGGAACTAAATGAATTCTGCAGTCACTTTGGCTTGTCAGATATATAGAAGTGAAAAATATGAATGTCTTTTCATGATGAATCTTTCAAAGTATAAATGCATCAGTTAATTCCTCTATCTCATATATATGTCGCTGGTAGATATTAAGACTTCTTATTACAAAAATCTTTTGAGAATAATATGTAAGACAATAAGATGAAAGAATAAAACAGTAAATAAAGCTGCAGGAAAACAACAACTCACCAAGGCAATGCAATATGAACCACAAACTCATTTCGTACACATAAGTTTGGTTTCAGTCGACGGATTGCTGCTGTTTATGTAGAATGTAGCAGTCTACTATTCTTTTATCTATCGATCATGTTTCAGTCGACGTTATGACCTGCATTGAGGATGTGTTTGCCAATGGTGCTGCTTGGTTGCTTTCCACCTCTCAGTGACAGGCTTTTCAGTACATGTTCCGAAATTCTTTTAGTAAGGGCCCTCTCCAATATTCAAACAGACATGTTACTGCAAGCACAGATGAATCAATAAATACGATTGGAAGTAGCATGAGGAGGTCTCATATCTAAATTAATTTCTCTGATCATATTCTTCTTGTTACAGACAACTGTTAGTTTCGCAGCTGTATTAGTTAGTGCGATTCATGCATTTTGTCAACTCATTTCATCGCTTTTGAATGGTAGTCTAATGAACACGTTCTATTTTGGCCACAGTTGTATCATTCAATTTCTAGTTTTTACGTTTAAAGTGTTTATTGATGAAGTTTATGGGTTATCCTTCATCTAACAAAGATTTTGTATACTATTAAGTTCATTTTTGATGACATCCTTGGAACGTATTCCCAAGCATTATTTATTTCCCTGTCATTTTTGATTCACTTTAATCCATTATATATTAACTACATTTGTTAGTCCTATCCTTTTCCATTCATTTACCATCAATTCATACACTTTGCTCACCACCTTTGTTGTTCTCCCTCTTTCACAAAAATCTTTGTAGAAAACTATTATCGGTGACGTTGGAATATCCTTATCCTGTATAGTTAGAGTGAGACAGTGGCTACCCATTAGTTGCTGTATTTCTAACATGCCTTCTAGAAATTTGCTATTTTTACTGTACTAAAGCAGGAGTCCGTAACTAGTGAATATCAAAATATCGAAAGTTCCCTATACCTAATTAATTAGATTTGAGATTTAAAACAAATTATACTTGTACTTGTGCATGTGAGTTTTGTATGACCTTTCCTTAATCATTATCAAGGCTAACTATGAAATTCAATGTAAATATGAACAGCAAATACACTGGTGATTAATCAAATAGGCTGATTTATTCTTCAAGTGTACACATGTATACATAAATGTATTTATAAACAAGTATGTACACTCTTGATAATTCCGCAACAAATAGTGAGAATGTTTTAGGCTTCACTAAGATAAAGGATGTAAGGAAAGAAAAAATGCACTGTAAACAGACAAAATTTATACATGTGCCGGCTTGTTTAAATTATAAGCAGAAGAGTGAAATGAGAAAAACAAAACAAATAAACCAAAGGACTGATCTACGTTTAGGAATTGAAGAGAACGTGAATATAATCTACTGTATTTGAACTAAGATTCATGTGGAAACATGTTGAAGATCAGATTTCTTCATATACTTTTTACATATCTCTCTCTTCACTTCATGAATACACATACTTGTTTACATTTTATAAACAAGGTGCTGGATCCTTATAACCTGGACTTATGATGTAGAGTATTTTTGATTTTACTAATAATATACTATATAGTACAGTGTAGAAATACGCACATAAATTTATTTACTATTCTCCTATTTCATACATAGTGATGAATAATTATCAAGAATACAGTTATTGACGGATAGGAAGGATTTCTTGATTGTCAGACTCATGAAGACTTCTTGTATTTTAAAGTACAATCAAATAATAGTGTTTGGAGAAGTAATTGAAATGATTCTACTGATCCACTCCACATGGAAGTGAAGCTTGAATGTCATCTGCTTGGGAATTATCACATAGTTCTCTATGGAGTAGTTTTCCTCTAACGGATCTTGTTTTCGTTAATATTGCTCATGGAAAGAAACTTAAAGCAAATATTATGCAAAGATACCTAGAATAATTGTTGTGAAGTAGGCTAACATTTACCGGTAAGCATTTTAAACAGAAGGTTAAGATCTGAGTGATTAATTTTTAAATCATGAATTTCATGCACAGATGTATTTAAACTATAGGATTGGAGTGTCAGTGAAATTTTTTCCAATGAAATTACTGAATTGTTTACTCACTTAACTAATAAAGGATAAATATGTGACTGTTCGCTTCATATATCCTGTTTCCTAGACAAATTTCTTAACAATTCAAACGGAACGAGGCTGGATAGTGAAAAATCAACTGGTTGATTAATATTTAAACTTCCTAAGAGGCTATCTTTCGTGTCATATCATAACTCAATGTTGTTATCTATCACTAGTATAACCATATTTTGACGCGTGACCACAACTGGATTTCCTTAATCTACTTGTCTGTCAACAGTACAATGATAATAAATTGAAGTGACCATTTGATAATTCTCAAATTTTCATCTCTCCCTCTCTACTTTCCATAATGAATGATGAATATATGAACTGTAATATCGAACTGTGTTAAGCTATAAAGGTATGAAGTCTCATTTATCAATGTTAAGCTGATAAGTTAACTTTTAAAATATTTAGAATATTTAGATAACAAATTAACATATTTACTGATAACAGTGTGCAAGATGTGTGTATACACATCGAAACTTTATTAATTATTTATAAAGCTGCTTTGTATGAGTCATTTTCAATGGATAGCCAAGAATTTAAGAAGGGAAACAGAAACTGATTAGTAAACTAAATGGTTCATGACCATCGTTATTAATTGATGACAAACTAAAGATTACGTAATATGGCAGATTTCAAGGTAAAATAAAAAAGTCCCAATTTCTTTATTCGCTTCCGGTATCCGAGTTGTTTGAATTTAAAAGAAAGATTGCATTATTATTTTATTATTATTAGTCCCTTGGGTTCCTAGTGGAACATAGGGCTTCAGTAGCACGCCTCCAGTGACCTCTGTTCACTGAGATCTTTTGAACCTGGTCCCACGACAGCCCATAACCTCTCATTTCCTCCTCGCACGACCTCCTCCATGTCACCCTCATCTCGGACACCCAACTCGTCGCTTCCCATGGGGATTCCACTCGAGCAACTGGCCTGACGCGTGATGTCCTCAGTCGGCCTTCTCAGTGCATGGCCAATCCATCTCCACTTCTTCCTGCATATTTGTTGCGTGATAGGTTCTTGGTTGGTTCGTTCCCAGAGTTCCTTGCTGCTTATTCTTTCTGGCCATCTGATCTTCAGTAGCGAGCGTAAGCAGTTGTTGATGAATGTCTGTAGTTTATTGGAAATGCCTTTCGTGACGCGCCAAGTCTCTGAGCCATACAAGAGCACTGACTTGACGTTGGTGTTGAAAATTTACATCTTGTTCCACATGCCGAGTGCAGTATATCTCCACACTGGTTTCAGGCTAATGAACGCCTGTCTTGCTTTTCCGATCCTGGCTGGCTTTGACATCCTCGTCCGTCCCGCCTGTAGTTGAAACAGTGCTTCCTAGATAAGTGAAGGAGGTTACTTCCTTTAAGTTTCTCCCGTTGACGGTGATTGGAGTTTGTTGTTGTTGTTGTTGATGGTGGTGGTGCGGTATCTTCATCACTTGTGTCTTCTCTATATTCACCTGAAGTCCCGTCTTCGCTGCCCTGCCTCTTCTATCAACTTGTTAGTTTTTGCCTGCAGATCTTCAAGTTTATGTGACATCAGGCACAAGTCATCGGCGAAATCCAAGTCTTCTAGGTTCTTTTCCGCAGTCCAGAGTTTTGTTTTGTCGACAAGTTTTAATGAAAAAGCCAAGAAACTTTTTAGCTACGATCTCTTAGCTTTATCACTTAGATGACACTCATTCTTATAATCAAACGCTTACAATAATAAATGTGAATGAACGGCCACAGAGAAAAGAGGCAAGATCTGTCCAATACTCTTAGATCTCTCAGTTGTTTTCCAAACGTTTATAGTCTTTAATAAAAGCCATCTATTAAATTAACTCACCTTGTCTTGTCTGCTGTAATTCACAAAGCTTTCGCATACTATATTAACTGGTCACTGGAGGGTAACCAACTACATGTTGTCTAGTCCAATGTGCTGATCGAATTCCATTGATAATTTTGTAGTGTTCACCAGGCTGAGACCCACCACCGCGATGCATTGAGAGAGATTTTAGTTGGATGAAGTCAATTAGCAGGAATCCTTGTTTGACCTAAGTTTTGTACTTTTGGCACTCATTAGCAAGGTGTGTCTGAAACCTCTAGGGAAGTGATATCGCCTGTGAGAAACAAACCCGTTAGAGTTGCAGTCACAGACTTTACCACTGAGCTATTTTGGCCGTAAGTGACCTCCTGTAGGACTTGATTATTTACACTGGACGGTTGCTAGGGGGGGAGGCGAGGGGTAACCAAGTATACACCATCTAGTCCTAAGTTCTGATCTGACTGCAGAACTGAGCGACGTGGGTTTGAATAACAGGCGGGACATCAGTCCCATAAATACGTCTTGCCGACTAGTGCTGAAAAGCCCAAAACCTAGGTTCCGGTAGAGCATCCTACCGATTACCTCCATTCAACTAACATTCATTTTACATGGTAATTTTACAGTCATTTTCGACTAGATACCTTAAAACAAAAGTAGTGTTTTATCCGAATTTTCGTTTATGTGTGTGGTGATGTAAATAATTAGCTTAGCAACTTTTTGTCCACCCTCAGTATTCTGTCCAATATGTTGGATATCGTTCATCTTATTTATGAAGAGAAAGTGAAGATTCAGTCATTAATCAGAATGGTTAGTAAATGAATTTGAAAATTTGTTTACCAAAAAATACAACAATAAACTATTGTTAGGCGCATTGTAAATAAAAAATCATCGACTTAATTTTGTTGTACACCTTTGACAATGCATTCTTTTTACTTCTTTAACTTAACTTGTTCAGTATATTTTTATGTCAAACAGTCTTTAGGTGTCACGCTGACACATTCATCACCTCATCCATTCACTTTGTTTGATCGAATTCAACGACAGACAGCCTTAGCAACTGACTTTATATGTGTGTATGCTTGAGACGAAAATACTTGAGTAGACAGGGCAATGGTGGCAGTTATTTTTGGCTATTTGCCAAAAAATCCCAATAGCTTTTAATGAGACGGAAAATTTTATTCCATGTAGGTAAAGTTACTGTAATATGCGCCAATCAAATTGTTGATCTATATGGATTGCACTAACTAATTTTAAACTAGACTAATTCTTTGTGTTGTTACTTTTATTATCCCGTCGCACTAGAAGTGGCTGTCATGACTCAGTAATCTAGTGGATAACGCTCTGAGATCTGAAGTGACTAAGCCCTAGTAACAATCTTAGTCGGAACAACATGACTTACAGAGAGGTAGGTACATCCAAGTGGCGAGTCCTAGATAGGATGAAAATCGCATCCTGGATTCCCCTGCTATCCACTATCCATCAGTAAAATAAAATCAAGTATTTAAGCTATTTAACGTAAAATTCAAATTGGCATAGGAGGTTAGAGTGGAATCAGGTGACGTTCATATTAATTTAAGTTAATCGCAGGGATCATTACCAAGTGCATATTAGCCCACTTGCTTGAAACGAACCATAAGATGGATATGAATAAACTGTCCATCATTCTGTACCGGGTTACTATCATCTTGCCGAAACGTACCTGGCTCCGAATCCTTTAGACTGCAGAAGCAGTAGGAATTAGGATCAAACAACTGGAGTTATGGGTTTGAAAGAAGCAACTGTTGCCGCTACAATTACCGTGGCGCATAAATTCATTCAACTCCTACCCCAAGAAATCTAGTTTTTTAATTCCATACTGTAGATACCCCCTCATCCCTAAAATTTGAAATATTTTCAACAGATTCTCTTAACCTATTCTATTCCCCAAGCTGTTATTCTTCAAATTATCTTATTTTATTTCATAGAGCTCACACAAACACCTTTTTGTTTCATTAAACTATCATACAATGGTGTTACATAAGCCACATATGCGTTTAGATAGTCAATTATTTTGAACTGAGTTCCAGTAACTATTGATTCTGTTATTAACGTTCTGAGATGACTTCCTCAGTTGTGTAATATTATTAACAAACTAATAAGCGGAATCTCTATTTTGTTGATGTGTAATTCCCCGATATGTACATGTAACTCTAAAACTTGAAGAAGGAGTTATCGAAAGGAATATTCTCTGTTCACTTTTAAGTTAGTAAATACATCTAATTTTGCTATCCCTGTTGATCGTAACTGAAATATTGTTGTTAAGGTGGATTTGTTCAAATGTCACCGATGTGCGCTTTGAGGTATAAAATACTGTTATTCATTCTATCGTGAATTATTTGCTTTAAACTGAAATCCCAAATGTAATACACTGGAAAATCATTACTTCATATTCAAAGGACACATTTCATAATTGTTTCACGTCAACTTCAAGTTTATCACACTAACGGTGATGGCTTCTAATACCATTTGATAACGCATTCATATCCTTCTATTCAGTAGTTTGAACATGAATTCCCTTGGTACTTTATCTTTGAGATTCTCATTCTGTTTGACTGGAGTTTCAGGAGCAAACGTCTTCATACTATTCTTTGTTCCCATCTGAAAAGCATCGAATCAAAATTTGCATACATAATTACTAACACTTGGACAGGGTATTTTAAGGTCAAAGGATTAAGAAAATAGATCTGAATATTTTCTCAAATTTAGCTGAGAGGCAGTGGGATGTAGTTTTGTGAAATAATCAGGTTAGGAAAAATCCTTTACCATTGTTGTTGTGATACAAGTCAATGAAAGAAGAGAGTAATGTTTTGAAAAAATTAACTTAAACAACAGTAATAAAAGCTTTCAGTGGAAACAGGTAATTTTGAACTTGGATTACTTGCTCGTTGTCTTCCTTTATTAATTATCATTTTGATTAATTGAGATGGCCATAGTTTGGTAGAATACTACTGATACTACTGGTGATGATTGGAGGTAAAATGAAAATTTAGACCACGACGGGATTCGAACCAGCGGCCATAGGGTTTCCGGCTCGCTGATATACCAACTAAGCTATAAGATCCGATGGCTGACCAATTTTTCATTTTATTCCAATCACCAAGCGTTTTACCGGAACGCCATGTGAACTCGTAACACTTTAGTACTATCAGTTTGTACCTACACTGGCTGCCCAGTTGCTTAGCAGATAACGCTCGGGTGTTTGGAGCAATAGGTATGAAGTTTGAGTCTCAGTAAGAACAGCATTACTTACTGGGGCACAGGCACATCCAGCTGATGGGTCCTAAATAGGACAAAACGCACGTCCCGGATTCCACTACTAGACACCAACACGATTACAAATGCAAGAAATGACTGTCCAGTGCTTCCAATGAAGTAGTTTCGATGTTTAGCAACCAGCAATTTACACCAGTATGATTTTTATTTCAAAAAAAATTTCTTCCGAAAATACGTGTTTGTATAGTGTCTTGGACGATTTCTGGACTTTTCACACAGTCAAAATATACTATGCGAAACTGAACGAAACATTTCATTTATATCGCTTCAGCCAGCAATTCGTCTTGTGCAATATACATATCTTTCTGTTTACTTGTGTTTGAACATTACTGAGTTAACAAACAGTTTCTAGTGTCACAGACATTAGACTAACATCAGTAAGTCCACGAAAATGAGTAAAATGTGGTGAACATGTCCCAGACTGCGGTTAATATAAACCAAATGTTCTTCTTTCAACGGTTCTATCAGCCATATATTAAACTTTTGACTAGTGAGGGGCTGTTAGGTAGTTTCTGAAAACGTTTATTTCCCTTATTTGGGCTCATAAAATGAACTATTAGAAAAATGATACGTGAACCGTCATAATCAAAAAGTTAGAGTTATAAATGTAATCCAGAAAAGTTTTGAATTGAGAAAACTATAAATAATTCATGCATAAAGCAAATAGGGGAGTGGCTAGTGAAGTATTATTTATTTACTTAACTCAAAATATTAACTACGAATTATATTTAGAGATGTTATGTCGTTGTTTAACTATCGTATAATTAGTTGACTTGTTGCGATGATTCTATCACCCAGTCTAAATGGTACTCGCTTCAAAAAAACAACACGGAAGTAATGGAATCTGCTGAATTCAGTTATGCGAACCACCCACAGAGCTGACTAACTCTTCTCGAGTAAGAAATTGGGAGTGGTAACTCTGTAATTTGGTGACCATTTAAACAAATAGCAACTGAAAAGTGATGACTGAGACGACTTTCTTTTACAGTATCAAAGAATAATTTATTCAAAATGTTGCTAACGCCATGTGACGTTTACTTTCACGGTACAGTAATCAGGTAAACTTTTCTTTCAGAAATCTCACTAATTTTATTATGATATCTACTTCTAAAACTGATTTTATTATGGCTCTCCAAATGCGCAGGAGTAAGGGTTATTGTAAGTACCAACAGACAAATATGTAGAAATCGATCACATGAGCAAATGAATAGCCTGGTTAGAAATCCGTAGTATATTTAGAACGTATGAAATTTTAGACTCAGTCTCTTTACTAACTGGCACTCAACAGACTAAATTTAATACAGATAGCTAGTCGCTGGTTGGAATCCCACCGCTTCCCTAATTTTCATTTCACCTTCAATCACCACCTAGTTTGAGTACTAGTCTGGTAAACCACGGTTGTCTCAGAAAGTCAAAATGATAATAAATTCATACGTTTCTATTATTGACTGCCAAAATCATTATATTAACCATCTTACTATCACTCTAACAAGACGTTCCTCTTTCGTGATGACAAAACAATAATGTACAGCATTAAAGTACAGCTTAAATGTACCATTTCTAGTTTTAGCAGTAGATAATAGAGGTTAGGCTTTCAAGGGGTCGTGCTTTTCCTCAGTATTGCTGATGACTGTCGTAGATTAAAAAAGCTCTACGTCATATATGGTTAAATAGTCTATGACTACCCACATCAATCAACAATGATTACTAGCCTGAAAGAAATAATCTAAACAGTAAACTGTTTTTCCCCTCATTCATGATACAAGGTTGAGAAAACGGTAGCTGGACTGAATCTGTGCAAAAAACCGACACATTTAAACCATCCTAGTTTTGGCTAGCTGGTTCAGAGGACTGGTGACACTTAAAATCAAGGATTTTCCCAAATTATTCATAACAAGTCGTCAATTTTGTATTCAACGCACTTTTAGTTTGGTTGTGAGACTTTGCATCCAGCAATAGTATTGACTTTAGTAATCGAGATCCAACTTTACACAATGGTTTCACACTCCATATTATGTCATTCTACGCTGACGTTTGTTTATTCACATTTCTTCATCAAACTACTAAGCTGAAATGAAGAACAACGCGAAAGACATTTGTGTAACTTATTTAAACACTCTACTTCCTGAATTAAAATGCTTAAATTGTACAGTTTAGAGGATTATAAGTGATAACATTCGTACATGAAACAGACTAATTCACTTTGTGTACGTCAGGAAGCGTATTTAGTAAACTGTTCAAAAATGAAGTGTATTTGCAAAACCCTAATAATATAGGAAAGTGAATATCAGACTTTTGGTGACCTCGTTGGAACTACTTCCCCTGAAAGTAAATGCTGTGAAAGTTATCGGACATTTTTACTGACAAACATAGTTACCGATTACTCTATCTCTCTCTTTTTCACTGTTTCTATAACTTTCTAAAGCAGTTTTTCAGTCACAACTGAAGTATCAGTATGACTGTCTGAGATAGCTTTGGTATATTACACTTGTATTATTGATACTGGGTGATGATTGGAAGTGAAATGAAGATCTGGGTCACATCAGGGTTCGAACCAGAGACTTCCAGGCAACTGATTCGGAAGGTATAGTAACGCGTCATGAGTCCACGTAGTAGTTGAGCAAACCCTTGGTGACAGAAGTGAAATTAGGTCTCGCAGCTTAGTTAGTGGAATATCAAGCCAGAAACTCAGAGGTCGCTGGTTCGAATCCTACCGCATCTGAGGTTTCCACTTCACCTTCCGTCATCACCCAGTATCAACAGTTAGAGTAAACAAATATTTTAACACTACTAATAACAACATGGTGTACATTTGTTGACAGATTTCCAATTCAAAATACATGTATATATGTATCGTTGTTACTTTCAAGCTAGTGGAAGCCATATTATAGCAAACCAAATAAATATTCCTTTTTGTAAACAGTTTCTTCGAATAAATTGGAACAACATAACTAGAAAATGTTGAGAGCTTGTTGTAAATTTAGTTGCCATAACAATCTGATCAAATTTATATGCGTGCGATACTCATATTTTTCATTCCTTACCCGCCTCTTTCCCCACCCACTACCATCACCACCACCTCAATTGCCTTTGTGTCCCATGGGGTAACAACAGCCAACAGGATCATTTCTGAAGCGTGCTTATCGGATTTATAGTTTTCAAAAATAGACATGCAATAAAAACTTCAATTAAGGGTATATACCAGATCAAGTGCTGGTTGCCAAATGACCCTAGTTGAACCAATCGAAATAACAAGCAAACGAACAACGCGAAGGAGAACAGTGAAACTAGTAAGAGAGAAACGATTGAAATGGAAAAAATATGGGAGAGGTTTTTAGATGATAGGTTAGTTATTAATGTGGGACGAGGGGATCACAAATAATAACTGTGACTGTATAACAGACTGAAGTGAATTGAAGATTTTTATTTCTAATTGCGGTGAATAACAGATTTCGATGATTAGTAAAATATTTAGTGTAACTATCGCAATATCGTTATAATATTATGAACACAGCTGTTCATATATTTCCTCATAATAACTGTAAGGTTATGTAAGATAAAATGATAGTAGTCAAGTGAAGTTGATTACATTTTGAACAGGCAAGTAATTCACAAGCTTTATTTGTGAGAACAAAGCATGATTTAAAATAATGTGTTAAGCTTTGGTCTTATATATGTAACCGTTTAGATTGATAGATAGTAATAATTACGTATCACCTATGCCAACCAAAATCATTCATAGACCGTTAACAAGGGGAACATAGATGCCTTATGTGACTGTGCTCATTACCGATTCATCGCGAGAACAAGAGTGGTTACAAACACCTGTTAACAAAGTGATGACATACAAGGTAGCTGGACAGAAGTTTATCGCCGATGACTGGATGGAAACTGTTTTCTGCATTGTGTAGGTTTATACATCCGATAATATATACACTGAACGGCGATGTTCTTCGACGGAAATGTCGACGGATAGTAAGGAACAATTAAAAGGGATAAGAGTGAAAGAGATTTTAGAGGGTATATAAGAACTGGAAAAATGAAACGTTAAGTCTGCTTACTATATAGAGCGAGAAAAGCAACAGGAAAAGTCTTTTATAAGTGAGACAGGTATCACATATGTAAAAACCTGATAGAAGTAAGCCATAATCACTTCAATGAATTGTCTGGTAAGATTTTTGCTCATGAAAGCGGCTGTGAAATATGAGTTAAAACATATATGAAATAAATTCTGGATTGGAAGGTAATCTGTTGATAGATACACATAACTAGTATTAGTCAACCTTTATTCTACTAGACTTAAATTATTTTTATTCATATACTTGAGATCATACTTCTATGGTAGTGACTTACTAACATTGTCTTATTGGGTACTGGATAATGCAGGCAATCAGTAGAAAGTTTTTTGAATTTATGAGTTATCCTCATACTTAGTAAAAGGGAGGTTAGAGCCAGTTGTTGAGTCTATGGAGTGTCAGCTAATTCCTCTAGTTCAAATTGTAAAACTTATTTAAAATAAGGCACCATATGTACTGAAATCCAGTAAAGAGAATTCCCCAGACACATTCATCACTAGTAATCACCTACATTTATCCTGATTGCTAATTGTACTCATTTTTGTATATTGCGTATGAATGAGGGAAAATTCATAGCATACACATTTTAATATGAACTTTTTCCGGTTATCAACATAGTATACACGTGATGTGTTACTATGGCGGTTATAATATGTTTACTCTATGAAGGTGAGTTAGTATAAATTTCACAGAAAAATGATTTCCCTTGATAGTTCATGTTACTGTTGCCTCAACCATCCTGGTGATGTTCGATCGTTATTAGGATATGAGATTTATATCACCAACCGGTTAACAATAAAAAAAGCAGTGAATGAGGAGAGAAAAGAAAGATGAATGAAGCAGCCAAATAGGACTGAAGATTTATTTGTAATCAAAATTCACTTTCAATCACTGCAGAAAAAAATTTCTTTCATTTATGACATAATGGGTATAGAAAGAGGATTTTAAAAATAACCCGCATTAGTTTACTACTCATCTCCACAAATCGTAAACATTTGCTTTATTGTTATTCTAATGATGGTAAGCAGCTACCTCATATACAGGAAATTACGGAATTGAGTAAAAAGCATGGTTACTAAGCTTTCAAAATATAGAGGAAAGTAAACCGAAAGGTTTAAGTGATCAAGAGAGTAGGAAACAGAAATGGAGTAGAGGCGGGGGTGGAAGTTTCATATAGTCAATGGATTAAATTCGCCTGTTGGATGAACCTTTGATCAAAGAAAACAAACAAATGACTACAGAGAATTTACAACAGGTTTACACAGTCAGTTTTGGCTGTATAACCAGTCATTAGCGAAGTGGTCACTAAGTGACAATCTGAAAGCTTATACTTTTTCACTTATCCTATTACTAATGTATTTAGATGTCACTGTGTTACGATGTAGAATTGTGAGAATAACGATAATACTTAATGATTGATAGTCGTGGGTTGAGACGGTTCTTTAAGGGTGATTTGCAACAGAAAGCAAAAGACTGGTAACCAACTGAATATATGGTATCTCGGACTGAAAACCTTTATCAGAAAAAAGGGAACACTATATATAGTAATTAAAATAACCCTGGAAGACAAGGGATAATAATTACATTAAAAAAGGCATGAGCCAATCAAAACACTGGGGGGTTATGTGAAGTGCAACCCACGTGGGGTAAAAAGTGTACTATCAAATACGGTTCAAAAGTATCAAGGGTGTGTATGGAATATAACGGGTATAGGCATAACACACTGAAATCATGAAATAGTCCCCAGTCATTGAAATTTTGAGATATGAAGAAAAACGGGAAATATCAGATAATTACTACCTGAAACCAATAGTATAATCTTTAAACATGTCGATTTGACTCTCAGGGTGGTGAGTGAGAACTGGTGAGGAGTCATAAATCGGGATGAATCAGTACTCCATTGCCTCAGGCTTTTAATGGCTTCCCAATTTACGTTATTCCGTGATGAAAGTTACTTCATATAAAAAGTCGCTACGAATTAACACTTAAATGACCATTCGGTGGTCATAGATGACTTGCTACAAGATGGATTTCTCAATATTTGAGTGCGAAATCGTGATGCATGGGACTAGTCAAGTAGAGTATCAGAACATATATTGTCAATGGCATTGAATGATGACTATGTTTTACCGTAATCTCACAGAAGTGGGTAATAGTGAACCAGTGACTAGACAGTGACGACCATGGGGTCGATCCCACGTGGTGTTGCGAGTGAGCAATCTTGAGGACTATTACAATGGGGAGGGGAACAGCTGTAAGATGCTCCCAAGTTTCCGACGATTCTTCAACTGATATCTGGTTATTTTCACATAAATTAAGCAGTTTTCCTTCGATTGCAATAATTTTCTTAGTATCACTTCCTATCATGATTTATTATTGTAATAGAATTAATTATATGGCACTTACAATAACCATATTATAAAAGTCGAACTGATCACACTACTCCTATCATGATTTCGGACAAAAGTATTGACTAACTCTGTATCATTAGTCTCTTATAAGATCTATACAGTTTTTCAGTGAGGTTATAATAACAGATCAGGTTGCGTAGCCAAACAAATGCAATAAAATTCTAACAAAATATTGAGTGAATAAAACAGTAAAAACTGTAACTACTCAGATTGGGTTGCACAACATACAGCCGAAAAGTCAGACATATGGTTATAGTGATTTTTAACACCATTTCGGTAGCAAATGATATTTCTGTACGAAGACTGAAGAAGCAGTAAAGTGACAAGATGCATATTATGGCTTCTGCGGTTTTACGTGTCCTTCGACCTACGGTAGCAGACGGACTTATTGTCTTGTGCCTCAGTAGCCTAGCCTATAACGTTTTGGCATTTGAAGCGATGGATCCTGGATTCGAGTCTCAATGGAAACAATACAACTCACTGGGATGCAGGTATATTCAGCTAAAAAGTTTCAAATAGGATGGATCGCATGTTCTGGATTCCACTTATAGCCATCAGCGTGTTTCACACCAAAATGTATGGCGTTTCTGTCGATTGAGAAAATAGTGTCATGTCTTATTGTTTGATTTTTATTAGATGTAGGAGTGATTTTAAGTAAACCAATGCTCAATGTAATAGTAAGTGATTTCCAGGAATTCAAACATTAAATATTCATATCAAGAATTCAGGCTAATATTCTTTTTTCATTTGAATAAAGAAATATACACAAGATCCCTCTCATATTATTGTTATTATTACTTACTATTTAACATGGCAACCTCGCCTGGTTAACTAGTTTACTAGTTACTAGCCGGTCCTAAGCCCGGGTATACAGGGAAGGTTGGGCATAGGGCTAGCAACCCTACCCCGGAAAACAAATCTAACCGCTAAAGAAACTTCAAAGCACAAACAAAATATAAAAAATGAAAACAAAATTATTCCCCGCTGGAATCGGAGAGGCGAAATGACGCCAGTTGGTGAAAGCCTTCGGGAAGCCAATTGGCCGATGTGTCTTCTCTCGATGAAAGCGAAAGTAAACGTGGGGACATGGAATGTCCGCACCATGTTTGAACCCAGTAAGGCAGCCCAGATTGCAAAGGAGATGAGAAGGTATCACATCGAAGTGCTTGGGATTTGCGAAAGCAGATGGAATGGGAGTGGACTCTCCAAACTGTTAACTGGAGAATCAATAATCTACTCCGATATTGTCACCCAGACGCCAACCACGAGCACACTGAGGGAGTGGCTATCATGATGTCCTCAAGAGCATCGAAGGCTCTCATGCAGTGGGAACCAATCTCCTCCAGGATCCGGATCATGACAGCAAGATTCAACTCAAAAGGAAGAAAGGTCACAATCATACAATGTTACGCACCTACAAATAATGCAGAGCAAGAGAAAAAGGAGGATTTCTACAGACAACTTCAATCAACACTGGACAAGACGTCAGTTGGCGATATCAAAATTCTGATGGGCGACATGAATGCCAAACTGGGAGGGGACAACACAGGAAGAGAACTAACCATGGGTCGAGAGGCGCTAGGTGAAATGAATGAGAATGGAGAATTGTTTGCAGAATTCTGCGCATTCAACGATTTGATGATTGGAGGCAGTGTGTTCAGGCACAAAGATATCCACAAAGCGACATGGATTTCACCAGACACCAGGACACACTAAAAATCAAATCGACTTTATCTCAATCTCAAGAAAATGGAGACGCAGTCTACTTAACACAAGGTCAAGAAGAGGAGCAGATGTAGGTTCAGACCACTCACTGTCTAGTGCAAGCAACCTAACTTCCAAATCAAGTTAAAAGCCTTCAAGGAAGCTGGTGATAGACCTCAATTCAAGTACAACACTCGGAAACTGAAGGATGAAACTACAAAGGAGATCTTCAAGGCAGCCATCAAGACAAAATGGGAGATATCGAGGAACATCCCTGAAGAAACCCGTGTGGAAGAACACTGGAAGTCTTTGAAAGCTATGTGGAAAGAAACCTGCACAACAGTATTAGGAAGGAAGAAGAAAGAAGACAAGGAATGGATCTCGACGGATACCTGGAAGCTGATAGAGGAGAGGAGGATGGTGAAACAGAAGATAAACCAGTGCAAGGATGCTCAACGACAAGAGGAACTGAGCACAATGTATAAAACACTGAACAAAGAAGTAAAGAAGAGTGCACGCAAAGACAAAAGACACTTCTACGAAAGACTGGCAATTGAAGCAGAACAGGCTGCAGGTAAGAGAGACCTGACGACATTGTATCAAATAACCAGGTTGCTATCAGGGAAGAGACCAACACAGATGAAACCAATAAAAGATGAAGAAGGAAATTTAATTACGAAAGAAGAGAAACAGAGGAAACGATGGGCCGACCACTTCAAGAAGCTCTTGAATCGACCACCACCTGCACTTCGTCCAGAAATACCACCTGCAGCCGCTGAATTACAAGTGAACATTAATCCCCCAACGAAAATGGAAGTCCTGAACGCCATAAAGCTACTGAAATGCGGGAAAGCAGCAGGACCAGATGGAATACCGCCAGAAGCACTGAGAACAGATGCAGAGACAACAGCGGACATGCTCATACCACTATTGCAGAAGGTGTGGAAGGAAGAGAAGGTACCTGACGATTGGAAGAAGGGTTACCTTGTCAAACTGCCGAAGAAAGGAGACCTCAGTGCTTGCAAGAACTGGCGTGGAATCACTCTCCTGTCCACCCAATGCAAGCAAAATATTAAGCCGCATCATCCTGGAGAGGCTTAAAGATGCACTGGATTCAAAACTACGACCGGAACAGGCAGGCTTCAGGAAGTACAAATCATGTGCAGACCAAATTGCAACGCTTCGCATCATCATAGAACAGAGCATAGAATGGCAATCAGCTCTCTACCTCAACTTCATCGACTTTGAGAAGGCCTTTGACAGCGTCGACCGAGAAGTAATTTGGAAACTGCTTCAATACTACGGAGTACCGCAAACCTTTATCCGCCTCATTCAACAACTATATGAAGATGCCACATGCCAGCCAAGTAATCCACAATGGGAAGCTCAGTGATGCCTTTGAAGTGAAGATGGGAGTGAAACAAGGTTGCCTACTATCCCCTATGATATTCCTTATTGTGGTGGACTGGATCATGCAGCAAACAGTGGGGAGCGAGAAGAGGGGGATACGCTGGCTGGACTGCGGAAAAGAACCTAGAAGATTTGGATTTCGCCGATGACTTATGCCTAATGTCACATAAACTTGAAGATCTGCAGGCAAAAACTAACAAGTTGACAGAAGAGGCAGCGAAGACGGGACTTCAGGTGAATATAGAGAAGACAGAAGTGATGAAGATACCGCACCGCCACCACCACCATCAACAACAACAACAACAAACTCCAATCACCGTCAACGGGAGAAACTTGAAGGAAGTAACCTCCTTCACTTATCTAGGAAGCACTGTTTCAACTACAGGCGGGACGGACGAGGACGTCAAAGTCAGAATCGGAAAAGCAAGACAGGCGTTCATTAGCCTGAAACCAGTGTGGAGATCTTCTGCACTCAGCATGCGGAACAAGATACGGATTTTCAACACCAACGTCAAGTCAGTGCTCTTGTATGGCTCAGAGACTTGGCGCGTCACGAAAGGTATTTCCAATAAACTACAGACATTCATCAACAACTGCTTACGCTCGCTGCTGAAGATCAGATGGCCAGAAAAAATAAGCAACAAGGAACTCTGGGAACGAACCAACCAAGAACCTATCACGCAACAAATATGCAGGAAGAAGTGGAGATGGATTGGCCATGCACTGAGAAGGCCGACTGAGGACATCACGCGTCAGGCCCTCGAGTGGAATCCCCATGGGAAGCGACGAGTTGGACGTCCGAGGGTGACATGGAGGAGGTCGTGCGAGGAGGAAATGAGAGCTTATGGGCTGTCGTGGGACCAGGTTCAAAAGATCTCAGAGAACAGAGGTCACTGGAGGCGTGCTACTGAAGCCCTATGTTCCACTAGGAACCCAAGGGACTTATAATAATAATAATAATAAATTTAACATGGCATTTCGAAGTAAAGCAGATAAATGACTTATTCAGTGTTCTGGACGAATGTTCAATTGAAATTGCTGTGTCAATGAACTATCAGAATGTACAGTATGAAAATATGAAGTCTTTGATTAAGAAATCGTCCAATTCTTATTAACACCTACTCAAAGCGTAATGTATTAAATTTTGTACTCATCAGCTTTTCACTATTATTCTGCTCAATTACTCGTTTATCTGAATGACATGAATAAACATGTTAACATGTTGAGTTATTCTACTAAACTTCCACAAATACGTAGCCATAGACGCACAATAAAATGATCTGAGGTCGTTTACCTCTCACACGTACCAAACAGAGTTCTTCTGAAATGCACATGAAAACAAAACGAGAAATTTATAAGACCTAGTATCTGAACACAAGCGCGTGCGCATACATATACGCACTACACTAAGACTAAGCGGAAACATGCAAACGCTCAAACAAGTGCATATGAAAGGCAAAAATGTTTACAACTAATTAATTCATGTTTCATTCACAACAGGTTGTGAAATGAACAACGTTGATGTTGATTTATTTGATGTTACCACTGTTATCATCATTGGTAGTATTGTTGTTGTCCTTTTTATGATGGCTAAGATCATTATGCAGACCCCCCAAGTCAATACTGCTAGAATAAGTATAAACAAAAAAGATCGTTACTTAAGTGAATAATAAAGTTTATGATTGTTATCATAGCATGATATTAGTTGTTGTTGCTATAGCCTTATTTGACACAAGTGTGCGTATGTTGTGCACTTTTTGTATGTCACATCAGCAACAGATTTATGCTTAAAGTCCTTATGACCTTGGCAACGAATGACCTTTGTCACAATTCAATTTACAAAACCTTTATTAATCATTTAAAACAGATGGTTATTAAAGTGATACAAACAAAGTCTTTGCTACAGAAATAACCATACCCTTAAATAATGACTAAGCGACCTGATTATCAATTCTCAAGGCAATGACAGTTGAAGTTTAAATGGAGTTTTATTCAGAATCAGACATTCGGATGACTGACCAAGCTACTAGACAGTTGGTATGATGCAAAATAATCCTTTCCTAAGCGTCGAAGGTTTAACATCAGTTCAGTTTGCCAATTCAACCGATCGACTACTAAAGGAAGATTGGGAAGTCACTGTATTGAGTCAAAGTACAAAATGGGTTTCAGTCAATCCCTCTGAATGAAACTTTATTCCTGTGATGGATCATGGTAACCTTTTAATATCTCTTAACTAACCTAAATAATTGGATAACAGATGGACCACCGCTCTACCCATTTTCATCGTTATAGTAAGAGTCTTTAATGACGCTTGTGGATGAAAAATGTTTCAGCACTCTTATAAAATTAGCTGTATCCAGTACTAAAAATCAGTTATCACCAATAAGATGAATATATATTAAGGGTTGATTATTGAGATATGCATAACACAGCTGTTTAAGGCAGTGTGATGCATTGCGGGCATGGATCCTTGTAACGAATCACATCTGGGAAAACCACTTATTCAGTAACATTTCAGTAGTTATAGTGTTCTTGGATGTATGAATTTTTGTTATTTGTAAATTAGTGAAGACATTATTATTAGAAGGTATTACATAAACTATAGTTAAGCCATGAAATAACAATATATCTCAAAGGAAGTTAGGACTTTAATATGAAAAAGCATAGCTACTTATTCTACTGCTTATGGAAATGGAAGAAGAACGAGTAGCACTAATTAGCTTCAAGTGGCAGATTTGCTTTCTATAAAGAAGGGGAGTATTTAGCTATTTGCCATCGGACATAAAATCATGCTGAACTCCAGACATCAAGCAATATGTTAAGTGTCCGCTTCACCGATCAGTGAATTTTTTAGTTCGTATCATAAATGACGTTGTAACGCTATTTTTCTTAATTCATAAATTCCATTTTCTTGGTGATTTTATATACTGTAACAGTAAAAATATTTGCTGACTGAAATGAGCATATTTTATCTCGCGGTATCTCGTCAGTTGCAATGCTAGAATGAATCACTGAAAGTGACAATCATCGAATATAATTAACGTACATATTGGGAGAGGGATGTACAAAAATTAAGAATAAAAACAAAACATTGAGTGAGGGTAATACAGAGAACAAATCAATATAAAAAATTACTCCCGTTTGTATATGATCAGTTAGAAAAAGGAGGTATCACAAAAGTGCACCAGAAGAAAGTTATAAACACTAATGAGATATTTAGTGACTTTAATGTTGAAAAAGTATCAGATTAACGGCTATAAGAAGCCGGAAAAACGAGATTAGAAACTTGCTGCTATCAAAAGTATGTAGGGGCAAGAGTAAGTAAAAGTCAATTACAGTTTCTTAACACTTACGAACGTCAAATTTAACATGTTTAGTTAGAAGAGCTCAAAATACGAGAGTATTTACCAGCTTTACTCAGAAAGGGCAAAGTAAAAGCGGTGGAAAATCCAGTGCTAGCGCACCTACTAGACACATCGCATCACATAGATGCTAATAAAACTTTTACTTTCACTCATCGTGTTCGAGAAACGACGCCTCCTCAACAATAAGTTTGATCAAACCTGAATTCTGCATTCAGAAAGAACATGTCAAAGCGTTACTCCTCCCTTGGCCTTCAGTAAACTAAAGGTCACTCCTATCTTCTTTATTTGTTATCTTTTTGTTCATTATCATATCATTCATGTGCATATGTATTATCCCACTACTGACGGACTAAAAAGGAAAACTGATTTCCTTACAATCCTTAAATCTCACTCCATTTTGAAAGTGCATGTACCACAAACATGGCTTGATTTCACGCTGTACAAATGTATTTTATAATTGTAGAATCTGAAGAGAATTTATTGAAAAGAAAATTCTTTGTTCAAATTTTAGCTTTTTATCAATGTTATGAGAATCTTGAGTTGTTTGAAAAAGGTAGTACACTTAACTTTGTTTCCTTATTATAAGTTTGGGATACATCTTTCTGACGGAATTTTTTCAAATCTGATATTCATATTCATAATCATCTCAACAACTGGTCAATATGCTTAGACAGAATGAATAGCCACCGATTAATGAATTTCAAACTCCAGTTTTACATAGAATCTCATTGCGAATAAACGGGTAGATTTATGTAACCTACTTCGCTAAATGCATTCCAATATAGTTTCCTTAGTGTTAGTTAAGCTTCAAAATAAAGATAATGCTTAGTCGTGGATAAGTTGATGACAGATTGATTTGACTCTATAGTTATTGAGCAGCGAGTAATAACTCCTTACTTGTTTCTTTTTACTCACAGCGCTAGAGGAGTACAAAGGTTGTTGGCTTCTTACAGAATCTACATTCACTATGGAAAACGACGGTATTTCTGCAATGTTTAAAACCCCATCCAATCCAAGTACGTAAATCACTCGTCTACATGACAAAAAGTTAAATGCCATAGTGGAATAAGCATTCAGTGACTCACTATTTAGATATGTAAACTCAGGTTCATGGACACTTGTTAGACGTGAAAATTACGAATACAATTATCAAGGTATTTGGTGCAATGTAAATCAAAAGTCACCAACCCAAAATATACTTCACTATGTCCCACGAGAACCACACCACACCATGTCACATTTACTTCACGTATCACTAACTTGAAATTTCGTGCCATATTCTTCAACTCACTTTGAGTGGACATCCATAATTAGCACGTATCATAACGATTTGTATACTGTTGAAGATGTGACAGAAAAAACACATTTTGATGTGTGCATGTGTGTGTGCGTGAGTGTGTGTGTGTGTATGCCGATTCACCTATTTCTGTGAATACCATTTCTGTCGGTGGTTAGTACTAGAATGAATAGTAACATTTTATATTTGTGCAAACAACTTCTATTTGTTATTTTAGTGTGTTTTGTTTATTTATACTTGTATAATTATCATGGTGTTGAACATGTATTTCGATGTACAGTTGATTTTCCCCTACGGGATGTTTGTAATGATGAGAATAATTAACACTTCAGTATACTATATCTTATAGGAATTCACGAACTAATATAAACGAGAGGTTAGTCACAGAATAAACATTTTTAAATCGACATACATCATGTTTGTATGTATAAGTGGACATAGTCAACAGATATCAAGAGGAACAGAATAAAAAGTAACTAAGGTTCGTGTGTAGTGTTATCAGTGACGTATTGTTGATTTGCACTTTTTCATGTTTAAGATATCAGTCCTTCTCTTTACTTCCTGATGAATGATATGGTAAGCTACCTCCATCTAAAAAACTATGAAAGAGTGCACTTTTTAACCGTATTGCTTTTTCCTGTTTCATCGAAAAAGCTAATTAATGGTAATTAATGTATTATGCACTGTGTGGTCAAAGAAAAATCCCAAAATTATTATTCTTGTTGTCTTTAGGAAAGGTGCTAAAACTGTAGGTTCACAGGTGATAAACAGTAATACCCACCGATTTCACGAAGTACAGTGTTACTACATGGTAATTAATACTTGAAAAATGCAACCAGTTGTATTCTGCTATAACCTGTTTAGGATAAATTCAGCAATGGATGATGAGGAGTGTTTTAAGAACCATACTTCTGAAAATACTGACTTACTGCTTCTTCGGTGTTAGGCAACTGAACAGTCCGACTACTTATGTCTTCTGGTTGATCCTAAAGTTTCCAAACAGAGTTGAAGTTTCATACTTAAAAAATTCTAATGTGATATATTTTCTACTATAAGGCGGTAGTTAACCTCTATAAAATAACATGAAGATAATGAGTTGTGATAAACATTTGTACAGCTATTTCGTCATTGTAGCACGACCTCAACCTCGTTTATATCAGTTCCTGCTAAGTCATCTTATTAATCATGCTTTTAGAATTCGAGTGTGAACCAACTGTTTTTTTATCACGTTGAATGTAAAGATAACCCTGAATGACCGTTAGGCATTCATATATATTAGGAAATATAAGCAAAACTGAATAATGTTAGATGCTGTGAGTCATTCGGCAGAAAGTATAGGACTCAAAATTTGTTCTTGTAAGTAATCATCGACAAGATGGATTTGTAATCAAATGAGGTTATTACTGGACGTCGGATGGTTTGAAAAACTCGTTTGATTGAGCTGAATCAGATCAGGTACACCGCTGATGAAGTTGGTCTCAAAGAGAGAAACCGCCGACCGGTGTTTAGATTAGATTGATCTGGCTAATGAGCGTTACTGTTCGGTATGAGTGTTCTACAGCTATCCATATGACTCATGAGTATGTTTCTTAAAGGTGCTACTACTAAGAATATTTTGTGCCCCAAGTGATTTCAACCTTTATTACTCACTGTCAGAATCAGAGACTTTATCAATGGGGTATTCACATTATTAATGGTCTCTTGTAAGGCTGAATTATGTACGAGAATGGGTCATAAGATATCAACCTAAGTGAATCAAGTTCTTGGTCTAGTGATTGCTTAACCAGGTTATACGACATTGCGGCGCAATACATTTTAGTATTGTATGTCAAAGGTCGATTGGCAGGAATTGCTGGACCAATAGAACGATATAGCAGTAAGTCTTCAAGATAAACTATTATCTATTTCTTTAAAAATAGATAGCCAAAAGTCCTCAATGATACTTTGAAAAGTGGCGATATATGAAGTCACTGCGAATAGCCAATATTTCTTTGAAGTTCTATGATAAAAAAATCTGTTGGCTACTTCCATCTGCAGTGATTTCCAGTGTGAAGATTCTGTCTTTTTTACAGTGTTTTTCAAAATGAAATTATTTTTAGTGTACTAAATGTATACAGTTTGAAAACAACAGAATGGAATTACACAATTTGATTCTGATGGTACTGATGGCTGTTTGTTATCCATAAAATATCCTCATATGCTTTTTTTTGCTTTATCAAGAGGATCCTTTTCTTCAAGACGTTGGTTAGTTGGCAATCATTTGGATATTTTGTATCAGAAAATTTGAATGGATTGTAATGTCACTGAATGCGCACCTTTTCAAACTAGTTTCGTTTAGAGGAATGATTAAAAAAAAACATTTTTCAACCAAGGCAAATAGTAATTATTAAGTTATTTTATTATTAATAACAACTGTCCATTTGGCTTTATATAATTAACGTCTAGTATTAGTAAATAATCCAATTCCATTAGCGGGGAAGATGGTGTAGGTAAAATGATACATTTTACTAGAGAGTAATTCAATTTTGATATGATAACCTATGTATATATTCGAAAGCATATCTTTTTGTTCACTTATAGGTTGAACTTTTGTTGTCTTGCAAACTGACAGCGCAGCTTTAGTCAACTCCTTGTACTTTATTTCCAAGTGAATTGTAAATGTTTTTTATAGACTGAAATTAGTCAGTGGTCAGTAATTTTGATATCAACTCAGAATATCGACAGAAACCAAAAATAAATTAAATATAATCAACTAAGTTAGTGGAGAATTAATTAATTTGTAAAGAAATCTAGCAGTAAAATCTGTTTTTTTTCTTGGCAGTTAATAGTTTCTATATTCTAGTTTTCCAAGTCAAGTCTAGTTCCTCGTTTAAATGGTTTACTTTACTGGTCACTTTGACTTGCGCTATTCTTTATAGATTCTTGTAGTTACAAGTATCGAATAACATCGTGCAAGAAGTGACTATAGTACCCCCAGAGACCTAGTGGATAACACTCTGGCGTTTGAAACGATGAGTATTGGGTTCGAGTTTCAATGAGAAAAACCCCCCTCACTGAGGTGTAGGCACATCCAGCTTAGGACTATCAAATAGGATGAAAAGCGCATCCTGGGTTCCACTGTTAACCATGAAGCATAACGCACTACACTTTCCTTGCTTGTAACTTTTATTTAAGTTCAAAAAAGAATACAGACTTTAAACTTTCATAGAACGACAGAAGTAAAGGATTAAAAACATTTCTGATTCTTTCCATAATAACTGCTTTGTTCTTTAGCACATTTAAAAAGTGAATTTTTTCCTTACACCATGTACCACTGAAAGCTGATGAAAACTGTCGTTCATCTCGAATATGAGAAAGATCAGCTCATTTCCAGTTTATTTCAAAAGCAGATGTATTTATAATAACCTCGTATTGATACACATTCACTGGTCCTGAAAAAAGAAATTATGAAATCTTGATTTTCTAAAATCCTCCTATGAAATTTTAAATCAGTACTATTTTACTGGACATTTGTTACGCAAGAACTCGACCAAAGGTTGTACTTGTCTTCCATTCGGTACAATCAATTTCAAGATTCATGAAATAAAGCTATTACTTCCACATTGGTGATCTAAAATACGAAATATATTATAATTTTCTTGGTTGTGGCTAGCAGAAGAATCCAGGACGCGCGTTTCTTCCTACTTTGGAACTCGTCAGTTGCATGTACCTGCACCTGAACCTCAGTGAGTGATGTTGTTCCCACTGAAACTTGAACCTCGTACCCATGAGCTTACCCAAACAGTTCAAATTAAACAAAATTTGAAAGTAAATTCAACCCGGTTCTGATAGCCACAAACAAGCTAATTGTCATAATTACCATTCAGGCAATATCGAGGCATCCGCATAAAGGTCCATATCCCAATAGATATCAAACAATTCGATCCAATAAAACAACGGAGAATAACTAGTACATCAACGAAATATATTAATTTGGAGGTTTGTGGAGATTTATTTGTTGATTTCAGGTTGGTATTCACCACGGACCGACATTAGTTGGAGATGACATTCCTGAAGTTTTAATGAGACATCGGGACTGGAGGAGCCAATCAAGTCGGACATGAGGAAAATTACCCAATTATGACATTGGATGGAGGTTGTGCTACATCATTCACTGGTAGGAATAGGAAATATGGACTACTGGATTCCAACCCAGTGGCTGAGTGGTAACGTTTTGACTACGAAAACTGAGGGTCCTGGCTGTGATCCCTGGTACGGTCATTAGTGTGCGTTGCTGAGGTGTTCCATACTAGGGCGAAACAGCTGTCCAGTGCTCCCAGGCTAATAATGGTTCTCCAACTAATGTCAGCCCTTGATGAATTATAACCCGAAGCAAGATATATCGCTAGTAACAGATAGTGAATGAAGAACAAGTAAAGATTAGCTACTGATTAGTGCATTTAGACTTTCCAACATCAGGTTCATTATATGACATTTATATCAATCAGGAATACGCGTAACTAAACAATCGTTGACGATGCGAATGACTATGGATAAGTTATCGTTACTACTGTTAAAACTAAGCAGGTATTCTGTAGTATTATGAAATGAGGACTGGTAAATTAGGTCGTTAACTAGTTTTCATAGGGAATTTCTGTTCTGTGTTAGTTGGTTATGAGGTATAGAGTAGTGGTTTGCAAGAAACATATGAACTAAGTTGTCTGCATTATTAGCTAAACGTTCAGTACCAAACTTACATTAATTTATGATTTCTTTAGAAACTTGACTTTATTCCGTAATATATATGTGTTTGTCAATGGTAATTTGATATGTAAAATGGAGAAATGCAACTGACAGTTTATAAACAATAATCTAACTTACTATTGTTTACATGAGTTCAGCATGTATTATATTATAATCTGTAGTAAATTTCGAAAATTAATTTTAGAAATACATTTTGTATAACTAGAAAAATAGCTAACCAAAATATTCTTCATCCTTATCCTTCATTGACAGTAGAACTAGAAGACGGCCTCCTTGAACTTTGGATTAACAAAAAGATTTCACCCAATATATTCCATCAAATTCTCCCGTTTCAGTTTGTTTTAATCTTTTCAATATATCTTCTAGATGTATTGTGTACTGTCTCACCTTCTTAAAATATTTTCAAACTGTCATTTTTCAAGCTGGAATGATACAAAAAAAACGTTACAGTGGATGGAAATGGACACATAAATGCTCAAAAGTACAGCTCAGTGCTATTCCTAGGATACGTTTATGAAAATGCAGATTTCTGCTTTGACTGAATGAAATACCACCACCATAATTATACTTGATTTTGTATTCATTCACAAGTTCAAACCAGTCGTTAATGTAATACCAGCTACCCGTTTCACAATAGAGCCTTTTATACTGATATTATTAATACGATTCAGATGAAGTAATTATTTACTGTATTGGGAGCGCATTTGTTGAAATACTTCCTACTGAAAATTTCGTAATGTATCGCTTATGGTGTTTGGAGGAAAGAGATTATTATTAGTAGTAGTATTCAAAAAGTAATTCATCCTAATGAAACTACTTACTTTTCGGTCTGAGACAAATGAAAACATTCAGAAAGACTCGTTGGATCCATAGTTTATGCCGTCAGTGCTTAACAGGAACAAGAAAACAAGATATTCCGCTGCTACAAGTGGAATATTATTGAATTGTATTGAAAGCAATGAATTCTACGCTTCAAAAGCAATGTTTGTTTGTCCAGTTAGGAGAAAAGTAATCGTATAACGTGAGCTGCGTTTATATTCAAGCTAACTGTACTCAATCAAGGACTTCGGAAAAAAGTTATCACTGTTATTTGGCTGGAGGTAATCGTTAGAGTCCCCTTGACTTAGATTTCATGCTCATTCGCACTCATCAGCAAGGTGTTTCTTTAACATCAAGGGAACTGATTTATTATCTTAATTCTGAACCCAAGTCACCCGGTGCTGGAGCTAGGGACGCTACTACTGAGCTATTTGGGCCACGATTGACCTCCTATAGGACTGGATTAGATACAGCGATTGCTTACTCTCTAATGTTCATTCAATGAGAGTTACATATATCTATTGAATGAAACAAAAACTAAAGCCTTTTGATGCAGGAAAAGACGACAGACCTTTTTAAATTTACCTTGGATGCCTTATAAAAGGAAGTCCTAAGATGATGACAACTCACTGAAATTGCATTCACTTTGAAGGTTTATGGGAACTTCATCGACTTCAAGTTGGTATTCACCACGGACTGACATCAGATAGAGAACCACTGAGAACCTAGGAACATCGGACAGCTATTTCCTCCTAGAATGAGACTCCTCAGTAGTATGCATCCACGACTCCATCCAGGAGACAACTCAGAACCTTCAGGTTTTGTGGCAACTACATTGCCACTGAACCACTGGGGCAAAGTCTATTGTTCCATATTTTCTACTCCCATCAGTTCGCGATACAGCGCAACCTTTATCCACTGTCGTGGATGAGTGCTTGTTCTATCCCTGGCTGGTTCATGGTTTCAGACTGCAGATGAGGCCCTTACTAAGAAGAAACAGCTTTTTAGTACTCTCAGGTTTTCACTGGTTTTCCAAATTATGTGAGGCCGAAATGAATACTAACTTGAAACTGTATTTTATGAAGACTAACACAATATATGTGAACTCAGCGTTTCAGTTAAATTGTTCAGAGAATTACCGAGATAAGTCAACTTGAGATGATTTATTCTCAGTTACTTTTTGTAATCTCTCAAATTTTCAATTTCAGAACTATAGTGTAGAATCGATCAAAAGAAGGTGTTATGTGAAGTCTATGTAGCAACTACCCAGTGTTTACTAACTTTTATTAATTAGCAAAGATAAATTTCACTCATTTCCTAGGAAATCATTATTTCATAAAGTAAGACTTTCCTGTTTGTTAATTACCATGCTCATTTAACAGACAAAATACAGGCTGGAAAATGAAAATTAGCCAAGCAAAGAAAATAAAGAAAAATAAACTGGTTAGACAGGTGTTGAAATCAATCCAATTGTAATGTTATCACCACACATACATCTTCAGTGAATTCCGGTTGAAATTGTTTTTTATGACTTTAGAAGCTAAGACTTACTAGATGGTTATTTCTTTTGACATGCTTCATTTACCCGGTTATGTCAAAAATGTGTGTCATTCGGAAATCATTCCACCCACATTACTACATAAAGCAGAAGAGCGAAAATTTCCATACACTGCACGAAAATGTCATCAATTTAGTTTCTATGTGAATGAACGTTGTAATACAAATAAATCTCAGAATAAACTCAAAATCCTACCCAAAAGATGAATCACAGACGAAATAAATAATGAAACGTTAAAGGAATCTGATTTCCATTTTTTGGCGACAGAGTTCTTAGGGGAACAGTGAAAGAGGCAGCAACATTTTCTGAAATATAGATTCATATTATACTTGCAAGTGGCTTACATCATAAATCGTTATCAATCAAACATTCAGTGATAAATAAGAAAAAATTGTCAAGTCATTTGATTTATCTTCGAAGATCGAGTCCATAATCAACTTGGCAGGTTCACTCATGCAGTAGTAGGAACTTTCTTCCGAGTGATAGTTCAATATCAGTCAATGCATGACTTGCAGAAACTCATCTGAAATATCCTGCCTGGTAATGACACTCAAGAGAAAACAAATTACCTTTTGTAACCAAAGTAGTTTCAATAGAACTTCAAGAAGATCTTCTTTCTACAGAGGAAAAAACTGTACCTAATTGATTTAGGATTTCAGTCAGTTCCTTGACTACTATCAGCTCGGATCTAGTACATTTGGATAAATACATTTAAAAATGAATATCTTTCGTCGTTTCATCCAACTGACTCTGGAATTATGAACATTGAATTCTATAGATATTACTCCTACAAAACTGTTATTGAAAGGCAGTAACACTCATAGGCTATCCACTTATCTAAGCTTAATTATACACCATGATTAACAGCTTTCGTCGCGATTACGTCTTCTGATAAACTATTAGACAGCGTTGTACAGGTAAGTGTTTGGCGGTCACATGAGAGTCGTCAAGAATATATCTTCCTCAGAAGTAAAACGCCATTCACTTAGATGCCAACTAAACACTCAACCCCACCTTACAACTAGACCAGATCTAGGTTTTAGATATCTGCTTCAAATTTAATCAGCAGCAACAGTATTTTATGTAAATTTGCACGCGTGATTTCTACAGTTTTTCAAGTCGCAGTTTCATGAAAGAATTTCAAGAACTCTTATGGTTCAGCACTGTCTAGTTTTTTAAGTAGTTTCTTCAACTAAGGTTGCTCTGTGATATAAAACACATTCAGATTAGTATTTACTTGAAATTAAGATGTTATAATAATTGTATCGTTGATAGACTGTCTCTAAGTTGAGGTATACAGATGTTTGAAGTAAACTAAGAAGCTTGAGATTTTAGTAACTGTTTCTGCCTTCATGGTAAAAACTTCCTTCTAATGTATCAAGAATGTTGTATCCACTAATTTGAAATAGCTAGGGAGGCTGCTTTATGGTTTACTTTCAAAAGAATTTTTACAAAAGCTAGAATAATCTTCATTATTGTTTATTTGACTTAATGCAGGTTTTTTAAATAAATGAAAGTGTAGAGACTGAAGTAAATATTCCTTCCTCAAAGGTAATTAGAATTCGCTTATCAGTTAATCCTTTTGACATACATGCTTACAGGTATTCATAAATCGTATTAAAAAGTAATAAAATTCTTCTGTTGGGTGTATACATAGTTAAAATGTTCTCACAATCTGCATTAAATACCAATAAATCTGTGTATAGACATTTTTTTAGTTTTTTGTACGAAACTGTTGATAAAGCGTAATAGTTAGTAGTATTAACGACCACAGTAATTTTCTGTCTACCAGCAATACTTAATAAATCTCACATTTTCCCCTCATTTTCTTTTAACACGGTGAATCACAACGCAAGGTGAAGAATTTTATGTCTACTAAATATCAAATATACTGAAATATATGCATAAATGGATTCAAATTATAGATAAGCTAAAATTATCATACGATTTAATTTATTTCCATTTGTTGATGTTTGCCCTCACCAGTTCAAGCTGGGAAATTATCTTTTGTGAATTAAAGGTGAGAAGAACTATGCATTCTTCACTTTTTCGATTACATTTATATACGTCAAGAAATGCAAAGAAATTTATTTATTCCATTTATCTTACTTGACATTCTCAGTGAATGTTCTGCAGATAATATGTACACTAGGGGGAGAATGTTCTAACCAAAGCCTTTCATCCAAATAGGTAGCCAGACATCTTTGTATGTTCAGGCTTCATACTGAAATGTACGAATCCAAAAGTTTATTCAAAGCTAAATGGTATCTTAATTATCTTTTAATGGGGAAGGATTACTTTAGAGAAGACATAAGGGTTACTAGAGCAGAAAAATGTTACTGGCTGTTAATCTGAGCAATGTAAGAAGTTGTAAGCTTCCTCACTGGAATGAAGATGTGAGTCAAAGTAGACGACTGAATTCTTTACTTCATGGTTCTCAGGATTGGTCTCATTAATGCATAGCAATCAACACTGCATCCCCATTTACATTTTAGAAATATGATAATCATGTTTTGTCATGAAGCTACTTTTAAACAGATAGTGATGTAGTTAGTATCCTTTCACTGTGCATTTATCTATTACCGATCAGGGTGATTCTCTGAGGTGGTCAGTGATAATGTGAACATGGATATGTTATCTGTCCGGTTGACTACCATGGTCCAGTGTTCATTTCATACAGCCCATTTATAAGTAAAGTGGTTTGTATAAAAATTTTGCGAACCAGCTCAAAAAGTTATTAGAATTTACACTGAAGACTAACATTTTAGGATACAAACTGAAAATTGTAACAAACAATAGTTAGCCATTATCAAAAACCAAAAAGCACATTTTTAAAGTTTAACTGCTTTAAATGGATTCAAAAAAGTGTGAATTTAAGCGACGGTGAAATCTACTTAAATAACATCAAAAGATGTGTGTCTGTAGTTTATTAACTGAAGAGATCGGTTTTATAACAATGTAGCCTTGGTTTGCATCTCACTTCACCTATTTCAAACTGGGCAACTCGGTAACATCATAAGCCCTTACGTAACAGATAAAGCTCATAGCTTGGTAAATAAATATGTTCCTGGTTTACTTGCCTTGTCTTTAGTAATAACGAACAACCGACTACAGATTTTAGTAGAAATCAAAGTATTGTGAGGAATATGGTATTCATCAGACAGGTATTATTTTAAAGCTAAAATTAACAAATGAACAAATGCAAGGAACATAAAAACTTGCCGTTTTCAGTATATTTTTAAAATCAATTTACAGTATGGTAATTACCGACATTTTTTTCCAGTATTTCACAGTACAATACTATAAAGTGGATTCGATAAGACTGATCAGTTATTTCTGAACTCACGATCACTTTATTTTTCATGAACTACAGTTCATACCACATAATGTGATTGAACTTATTGTAAAATAGTACTCCGACGATTGTTGACAGATAAATTTTAATACAAACAAAATAATTCAATCTGGAGGTCTTTGGAGATTTACTGGTTGGTTTTAGGTTGGGATACATCATGAATTGATATCAGTTAGAAGGACACTGGAAGCCTGGGAGCACTCGACAGCTGTTTCCGCCTAGTATAGGACTCCTTAGCAGTGAGCACCCAGGACTCCATCCTCCAGGGATTGAACGCAGAACCTCTAGGTTCCGCAATCAGCACGTTATCATTGAGCCACTGAGTCGAATTCAATGGTCTATATTTACAAGGACAAAACAGCTGTCAAATGCTCCCAGGTCATCAATGTTCCTCCAACTGATGTCAATACATGATAAATTCTTACCTGAAACCAACAAAAATTAGAACTGATGAATGTTAGTGGTCAGTTACATAAAACAAATTTCGATATTAATCGATTAAAGTGTCATCTCATCTGAAACAGTCAGCTTAAACTTACTGATAGTATATATGTTTAGAGAGCTATGCTTTATTCTCTTCGATAGTTTCCTATGTGGGTGAATTGTAATAAACTCTGAAAGTCGTTTCTGAACTGATTACGCCTAAACTTATCGAAATCAGATACAGTTTGCTTATGTGGCAGTTTTTTGATGACTTCCTACATTGATTAGTATCCCTTCTCTCTTTTTACAGTATGCACTTACCGTACATAATATCCTGTCTTACTTTTACTATTGACTTTATCATACCAGGTGTGAGTAAATAGTTCTACATACACCATATAACTAATTTTTATTAGAGTAAAATAAGTAGGAGGGATATTATTCCGGATCTTGACTACGACAACCCAACGCATCGAAAACACGCATACCCCTGAATCATGACACGAGTTAAGTCAACGGAAATCATTTAGTTAATAAATCACAGTAGATACAGTGCATGATCCATTTTACCAGAATTCCAAGTTATCATTATTAGCTTATTTTCCTTTTCGAAGGGTTAATCATATCAAACGAGCAAATGGCTTCGTGATCGTATTTACGTATACTGACTGGTACGTGAAAAATTGGCTTTTTACATCATCCACTTTCTTCACTTATTGATATAGTAGACTAAGATTATTTTATTCCAAGTTGAATTTGTTCGGAAAAAATCACTGAGTTCAGCCAACTACTTATGAGTAGCATACATGAAGCCTAAAGGAGTTGACTACTGAGATCATGTTTTGGTATTCCACCAATCTGAAAACTGTCAGATGAATGTGCTCAAATTGAAGCAAATTTTCATGTTCATTCTAAGAGTCAGAATTCATACGTAACGTCTCAAGCATTTAGACAGTGTTAACTACACCGATGAGTTACTAATACCACCCAGTGCTGATTGCCTATTGAATACTTCTCAACTTTGCAGTCTCCTGGTATTAGATTATCCCATTTGTAAATCATTTTCTCCTGAAGTGAGGGTTCCGTATATGTGAACTGCCTTGAACTGCATGGGTTTCATATCTGGTAGTGTTTAGAAGTGCAATACATCCACCATTAATATGAAATATACCTAATGACATAATTGGTAATATTCATTGTCGAACAACGAAGAAAATGTAATTTAGGATCAGTATTTGCTAAAGTATCAATCATTACACTTAATAGTAAACGTAAGTCTGAGAACTCTTTAGATGGTAGTCGTTAAAATGAATTTGGTTAATACGATAAGTTATATATTACTCCTGACAGTTTCTGATTTTTTAGTGAGTTACTGTCCCAACGGCCGGGATGAGTCGCTCTGAATGTTGTGTCAAATTCATCTACACACTGGATTATGTGAAGAATATGAGTACAAAACGAAATTATTCTGCTTATTCAGTCTTTGCTTGAAATGCAAACGTCTCATGTCATAAGACCTTTTGAAAAATTCCCCTTTTTGTGGTCAAATAGTTCATCATTTTTAATAGATTCAGTGCACTGACCGGCCACTGAAGGGAAGTCAGTTTCATGTTGTCCAGTTCTCAGTGCTGATCACATTCTAGGAGGCTCATTGTCACAGCCTAGTATCTCTGAACAACTAACTGTGTCATATCCTGACTTTTTTCTATCTGCATGACAAATGAGTCACACATAATAAAGAATTTTAGTAGCAGACGACAGTAATTTATACAAACCTTACTCCATTTTGAATTTCTATGTTACGCGATAATTTTTTGTAAAAAACACCTCTCACCTGTTATTAAGTTCTAATTAGCAAAACGTCTATCCCGAAGTTAATCATTTATATATAAGTAATAATGAGAATTCTGAAAAATTAATTCAACAAGTTTTGAAGACAACATAGTTCATTTTTTGAAAGGTCAGTGTACTTTTTCTTCGGAAACGTGATTCTCAATGTTTTCAAAGAGAAAAACCTAATTTAGACAAAAGAAATCATTAGTTAAATTTTCAGCTTAAATCGAAATGCTTTGTGAAAAGAAACACAATTTAGAAACTAATATGATCAACTGATGTGGTCATTTAGGCACTTTTAGTTAACATATCATCAAAAATTTTCACTTCCTTAAAGTGATACTTGGAGTTTGTCTCATAGTCCATGTTTTCAGATTCATGCAAGTGTCAGCATGACTTTTACTCTGAAGTAATTTATTACAACACTGTACCATTCAGCTATGAAGTTTTACATTGATTTCCTTCGTCAATCAGTACATTGGAAGTGCAAGTGGTGGGTTTTTGTATTAACACTAAGGTGGAATAGCTGGCTAGAATTAAATTAGCTCGAATAATCTAATATCCTTAATTTGGTCAATACACGTAGACCACTGATGCAGTGGGTTTCCAGAATTCGGTGAGTGACTTTCATGAATTACTAAAAATATTTATTACCTGTTTAAGTTACATAAAAACAGGCATTTTTATACATGTCATGGAATAACACTGAATCTCGTCAGCACTTTTACAAGATACATTAAAGAGTTATTAGTGAACCTGTCAGTATTGAGAACGATGAACTCTGATGAAGATGCATCCCTTTGAATAAATTCAGCGGATGAAGTAAGACTGTGTTCTTTCATCAAACCAAAAAGTTATTTTCACACATTTTACTAGTACTGGTCCCTTTTCAATCTCAGATAACCACTTTATAAATTGTACATCACATTATTATGAAGAAAGAATACAGTGGAAACCAAGTTTCTTTTTGTTTAGTCCCCAGGTTTTCATTAGAGTAGAGAGTATACTTTAGCAAATAAGCTGCTTAAAGAAATAATATCAAATTTTACATTGGCTGAAGTAACTAAGGGCAGTATTGCCCTTTTCGTCCGGGTGTTTGCTTTTAAAGTTTCACAAACATTTCCAAGCGATAAAAGAAAAAGCTTGCCACTTGTTGTCTAGCATTTTAGATATTTGTTATTTCGTCAAACTTTTACTGAAGAAACCTCCCATATGCAATTTATCCAGGAAGATTCACTTAAAAGAATAAACAAAACTGGACATGATTTGCAGAATTGCCACTTACTGTCTTATCGTTAAGTTAAATCTACATGCATCTTCATTTACATATTATTACTATACTGAATAGATTTATCTTTCAGGGCATTAATCTTTTGTGTAGGTACTTGATACACTGTACTATAGGATTACGAATAGCAATATTAATTCCAGCATACTTCATTTTTTATAGGGAGAGCTAAACTAAGTAATAATAATAATAACTTATTAGTAATATTGTTTGAATGAGATAAAAGATACTTGATGTTGACGGATTTATTAACCTAAGCACCAATTAAATTAATATTTCCTATACATACATATGTTGCACACAAAACTTGTCCCTATTTGAAACCTAAACATGTAGATAGGTGTGCAATCAAATTTTCACTCAGTGAAAAAGTCCAGCTTTTTCTATTTTAGGAAATAATATTTTATGTGATATACTACTTCCGATATATATATATATATATATATATATATATATATATATATATATATATATATATATCGGATCATCCATACTTAACTTTTTATAACAACCTTACACTCACCTATCGAACGTTAGAAGCATGAGAGCAGCATAACTGCCTGTTATGAATTTGCCGGGAGTAAGTTTAACTGGAATTCGACAACTTGAATGAGGCCTGGACACGAAATGCACCTGACTAGTGGACGTATCATGGTTATGCCTAGTAAGTCTTCATTTCCACCTTCAGAACGCCCATTCGCTTGTGCCTTTAGCCGCTTTTGGAAGGAATTATATAGGTTTCTACTGACCTTTGATTTTGACCAATGTTTTTCTGAAAAGGAATGACGAGAAGCTGAATTCTGCAATTTGCTAACTTGAAAGGATCATATGTCCTGTTTCATAAGCGCAATCCATGGTTATAGCTAGCAGATGGACACAAGTAGGAAAATTTAAACCAATGGATTCCAACACTGTGGTCCAGTGGTAATGTGCTTGTGGTGAGACCTAACGGACCTGAGCTCAGTCCCGCACGAAGTTGAGGGTGAGCATGACTGGGGAGTTTTAGCTTGGGATGAAAGAACCGTTCAGTGCTAGCAGATTGTCAATCTATCTCCGACTTATGTCAGTGCATAATAAAAGCCGTTTTGAAATAAATGAATCTGCAAACCACCAACTTTATTTACTAATTTTTTTCTGTTCCATTTTCATTATCGGTGTAGGATTTGTCTATTATAACCGTCATTACACCCACAGATCTCAGTCACACGGAAACTAAGCTGCTAACATGTTTATGCAAGGTGTGGAAATTTTCGTCTTTCTGTTATGTACTATGATGTGGGTGAAATGATTTCCGAGTGACATACGCTTTTGGCACAAGTGAGTAAATGAGGCGTGTCAAAAACTCGAATTAATATCTATATAGTATGCCTACTATTCAGATGAAAATTTTTCACTGAAATCTATCCGAGATCTGAATACTGATAATTGAACAAGTAAACATATTTCGATGTATGTCTAATTCGTTAGCTGATTTTATATTTATTTTATTTCAACCCACATAATTCTCATTGTATAGTTTCAGTCTGCGTTAGTTGACGTGGTGATTAGTAGTTGAAGAAAATTGTTAAAATAACATCAATTTCACTGGAGATCGGTGAAATTTATTTTGTTCCCTTAAAGGTAGATATTTTTCAGTCGATTGTATTGTGGGCTTGCTTAATTTTAGAACAGTTCTTATTATGAATCGATATGATTTTGTGAATAATGAAAAACTGAAGATAATAAATGGTTGATTCGAAGATAGGTCACGATATGATAATTTGAAACAATTTAGCTGAGATTTCAAAGTTAAATTATGTCAAGAAATCAAAATGAAAGGGAAAGTATTGTGCTTTATGGAATAACTGGTTTTTACAACGAAGAAGAAGAGTGAGTTTTAATATATAATGTATTTTATCACACTAGTTATCTTGAACACCACAAAATAAACAAGTTACTGCTGTTTATTGACAGGCCATCATTTTACTCAGCGAAAGTACACTAACCTTTTATTTTGGCATCCATTTCATATCACTCCAACTGACTTCTATGAATTTGAAAGTTTTAAACGTAACTTCTGTTTTATGTGTCTCTGGCTAAGGATGTGGAAAGCCCTCAGAGATTGATGAGTGTTGATGGTGGTAAAACTCATGCTCATAATGTCTTGTAGATTGTTACTGAGTATCTTATACCAGATAATGACTATAACATTTAAACCATCAAGCATTACACCTCTTCTCAGTATTAACTAAAGGATCATGGAATAAAAAATCACTAGGTACTTAGATGTGTTGTAAGGTGCTTCAAACTTGAATCCAGAGTTAGAAATCTTGAACATGGCAGCGTATAAAAATATCATTTTCAGAGTGCAGTTTCGGAATCGCCAGTTTATTTACTGAGTTTTGTGTAGGTTTTTGAACATTTGATATTTCATAAATCTAGTTCAGTTGCCTGTTTATCTAAGGTATCATCAGAGCAAAACGTTTTGTACTAGAAGTCAAGCATTCCACCAGATATCATTCTTATTGAAAGGGTACGGTATAAAAGTGATGAAAGAAAATGTTAGTCAGCTGGATGGATGACACTTTTATCGTTATGAAAACTTCAGATTTGTAGGAAGGCTGTTCTTGATAGGCTCGATAACGCAATTCGATAATCTCGTTTACTATAGAAGAAGCATGAAATGTCAGTATCTCAATTTTAGATGTCATACTGGCTAAAGGTTAATATTGAGCATTGAAACGGAGTATAAAAGGAAAAGCAAGATCGATAAGTTATTGTACTTATTTCTTTGGTGACGTATCTGTTTATTCTCAAGGCACTAAAGCGTAGCTGAATGTTATACATGTTATACTGAGAGTTGTAAAACACATAAGGGATACGGAATAAGTCTGCTACTCAGTTGTTTTGTATTTTACATGAAAAGTGATTGGAGATGATTTGCTACAGAGACAAAGTTTCTCAAGTACGATCAGTAATTTATGCTACTCCGCACAAAATAATTCGGTTAATGACGTTGTACACAACCAAGCTTAGTTATTTACCAATTGAATGAGGAATAGATGCTGTGGAAATATTTACGCCATTCAGAACAAATTTATGTTAGTTTTTAGACCTTAAAAACCTTCACAATTTCTAGAAGCCAGTGTTAAAAGGTTACTTTACTTATCGTTACTCAATGCTTCTAGTTAAAATGTCAATTGCTGAAAAACTTCCCTGGATATTATTAAGTGACTGAGGTGTTTCATGGGTTCAGGTCCAGAATAACATGCCAAAAGCTGAACATCCGACGCATCAAACTGTAGAAGTATATGCAGATTATTATTAAATTTTTTAAATTATTTCTTGCGAGCTAAAACTAGCATTTACATTGGAGATAAAGTGATAAAGTGAGATTCTATGGTACTTCGTATTTAAAACTTAATAAAAGAAATAAGGTGGAATTACTTTAAGCATTGATTTGATCTTCACAGCTTCATGTTTTTTTAATAATATTTTGTAGTAAATTGGATCAAAATGCCTGTTGAAAATAGTCGGGTTATAACCATGCCTTTTAGATGTAAGAAAGTGCATGACACTGGTTTAACTTACAAACATTCGGAAACTTCGTCTTTAATCCTACATCATCTTACGCCCGTGTATATGAGAAAAGATGAAACTTCTGAATGTATTTCAATATCCAGCCGTCTAAATATAACTTTCCTGTTGTAAATCGATTCAGAATCTTGTAATTTCGCTTCCCAGCAGCCTACCAATACACAATTTATCCTAAACTATATAGATTTATCGTGTTGTTGAAAAACAAATGTATTCACTTCAGGTTGGCATTCATCATAGACTGACATCAGTCGGAAAAACATTTGAAACCTGGGAGCAGTGGGCATCTGTTTCCTCCTAGTATAGGATTCCTACGTAGTGGACACCCAGGACTCTCAGGCTCCAGGCAAGCACGTTACCACTGAACCACTATATAGGATTCCAGTGGTCCATATTTTCTACTTGTGTCAGTTAAAAATATAGAGGGGTTACCATGCAATGTCAGTCCATAATGAATACCAACCTGAAATCAATAAATAAATCCCCACAAACCTTAAAATTAAACAAATGTATCTTAAAATGTCACACTACAGAAGTCATTAATCATTTCTGACATGGTGACTGTTTTCTTCATGGGTTCTCTTGCAGGAAAAGAAACCGTTTCAAGTTCACTTTGTTAATACAAAGATCAGTATGTTATCTATCACTTTATTTAATGTGGTAGATAGATAACCCTTCAATATATAATGGATTAAGTATGTAGGGAATATTCTAGTCACCTGAGTTCTAACTGTAAATGCAATTAGAAAGTATGGTGAAAACGCTCAGTTAGTGTATGCGGAACTTTACAGTTTTCAGGGAAGAGATATTTACACTTCAAAGTGTCCCTCTTAACCTCATGAGCATTCATCAGTAGAATTCATGGAGTCGGAGCGATGTTTTGTAAAATACAACATTCCACTTGATATTATTTTCACTCACAGCAGCAAGAGTAATAATGTTCGTACAACTGCATTATCAGGGTGTTTATAATCGATGTTGAAAGAATGAAGCTTTTCCTAAATGTATCCGTCGCACTTGTTCAACAAAGATTCCATTCCATAACATTTAATAAAAATACAAACAGTCAGTGTCTTACAATGTATAATGTACATAATTATACACAGAGAACAAATAAAAATATTCATTGGAGCATTTGAATCATACAGAATATTTTTACTGACAAAAATGTACAGTATCCGAATGCTAAATGACGAGTTGTTCAATTATATACTACTAGCTAAATGTGTGAAACTATTAGGACCATCAGTTTATCACTTACGAAACCACTGTATGCATTCATAAAGTCGTTAAAACCAGTCAACTGCGAACAACGATTTTGTGAGTTTAGCCGATGAAGAGCACACCTCAGAAGAAAGCTAAGCATATACAGTATAAATCAAGAAAAAAATTTACGGAATCATGTGTATTTTAGTGTGATATCTCTATATTTTTTCATAAATTCACTTTATTTCAAAACTGTCTCGTTTCAAATTGTGCAGTAATATGCAAACATGCTACACTGGGAGCGCATACAGAAATGACGGATGACTTAATGTTGTTTCACTTCTGCGCATATAGCTTCTCACTCCCATTCTTCAAGCATAGTTTGGTGATTATGCACATGAACGATGCCTTGTAGTGAAACGAAGAACTAGTTGGCAACGAGATTAGAACCAATAGCCATCGGATTTAGGTCAAGTGTTTTACAAACAAAGTTGACTAGATCTCGATTCCTCCTATTCACAGCTCTTTGTCCTGCCGTAATATGAATCAGTGATCCTGTCCAAAAGGGGCTGGGTTGGTAGAAACAAGGGATTTTATAACTAATTTTGGCTATTGTGAGTAGGCTTGGTTGTCTGATTGGTTTACATTATTTGGAGTGATTAATTATGTTTACATTTCAGTTAGTTTGATTGGTAATCATCATTTTCGTCGTATACCCGTATTACCAACTTAGTTCCTCAAAAGTTGTTTCCTCGAATTTTTATGAACAGGAATCTATACCTATACTATAGAAAGTTCATAATATTTTAGTATTTTTCTCCGGCTATGTATTTTCGATTCATTCTTATTTCTTTTCCTAATATTTAAAGTTTCCACTTTGTTTAAATAGGTGATAGAATCTAAAAGTATTAAATTGAGGTACGGTATTCGAGATCGTCGAACTTCAAGACAAACACATTATTCATGAGAAACTGCATTAGAGTTGTCTAACTTTAGTGTAAATATGATATGTCTCAACAGTCCCAGGAGCTTTTTCAATAGATGTTTGTTAAACAGTTAAATTGCAAACGGTTTAATTAAACAGTTTGCGACGATGTTCAAAATAACCAACAAGTAAAAATCAGCTACAATTGCCTATCATCGAATCGAAAATGTAGAAGCCAACTACGAATGACTTTATTAACAGAGGTACAATAGAATACAACTCATTTGAGCTCGAGATAACAATTAATATTCATGCCATTAGGCTGATTGTGGCTTTGAATGAGTGCTAACTTTTCTTTTAAGGTTCAGTTTACTTGAATAACTTGGTAACTTACAACATATAAGTCATTTCATAAAAAGTCAACTAAATGCTGAGAGAAACAAGTAGACTTGAAACTTACTTTTTCAGTACTGGTATAATATAATGCACACTCGGGAAAAGGTTTTAATGTTTCTTCATCTATTCTTTCGCCAATTTAAAAAACACTCCATTCTCAATAAACATACACTAGATGATTAATTAGTCTGCCAAGATTTTTAGTTGCGTTCAACCTAAGCTAAAGTGATTTTCTTGAAATTCCGATTTGATGAAGTCGATTAAAAGGAACAATGTATATTCAATGAATATATTTTTTAGAAGTGAGGAGGAAAAGTAGCACACTGAACGACCAAATAGTAATAGGTATAACGACTTGAAACAGTACTATTCCACCTATTTAATCACAAAAAGAATGTAAAAGATAAGTAGCTCCGATATGTTGAGAATTTTCATGAAATATAGTTTTAAACTACTCAACCATTTACACCTTGACACAAAGGTAAATATTGCAAATGCCTACTTCAAAACTACAACTGAAAGTGGAGTAACATAAAGTGTCAGTCATTATTATTATTATTCAAAGGATCTCAGACGACTGACTGAGGACAAAAACGAACTGTACGTCGAAATACATGTTCAACACCATGATAATTATACAAGTATAAATAAACAAAACACACTAAAATAACAAATAGAAGTTGTTTGCACAAATATAAAATGTTACTATTCATTCTAGTACTAACCACCGACAGAAATGGTATTCACAGAAATAAGTGAATCGGCATACACACACACACACTCACGCACACACACATGCACACATCAAAATGTGTTTTTTCTGTCACATCTTCAACAGTATACAAAATCGTTATGATACGTGCTAATTATGGATGTCCACTCAAAGTGAGTTGAAGAATATGGCACGAAATTTCAAGTTAGTGATACGTGAAGTAAATGTGACATGGTGTGGTGTGGTTCTCGTGGGACATAGTGAAGTATATTTTGGGTTGGTGACTTTTGATTTACATTGCACCAAATACCTTGATAATTGTCTTCGTAATTTCCAGACCTAACAGGTGTACTTGGAACTCACCTTACAAAAAATAGTTTTTAGCGAGTGATTCACTGCACTGTTCATTAATTAGTGTTTTTTCCAGCTCAGAATTCAATTCTTTGTCGTGTATACAAATGACTTGCATCTCAGTGGGTCAATAGAAATTTCGAAAATGTTTAATGGTGTTATCAGAAGACAAATTTCGTCTGATGTATTTACTCACCATGTCTCGAACAATTTAACCACATATTTACTTGTCAAGTCGGTCTGTATATAAAACCGAAGGATGGGAGGCAGATTGAACGACTCAGGATAATAGGGGATGAAGATTAGTAAAGTTGAAAACAAAAGGGAAAAGACACTTAATCCTAATATTGGTAAAATTTCTTTTCTTACGAAAATTAGGATCAGTTATGACAGGAAGTAGGAAATGTATTGCCCCAATACATCACATTGTTTATATATATATATATATATATATATATATATATATATATATATATATATATATATATATATATATAATCTAATTACACTATCTTAATTCATAAAAGGGAGCAACCGTTTTAAAATTTCAAAAAGTGTTACTCAGTTGAAGAAAGATTATCTTTTTGATTGAGATTGCATGCATGACTCTCACTTTTCAATTTATAACTATCTAAATTACCTTCTCCCATACACTCTTCAGTCACTCTTTGGCAAACGGTGCATTTCTCAAGGTTTAAGAGCTGACAGTGGTTTTCCAACCAAGTACTTAATATGGTTAGTGCACTTAAAGAATGTAATATTGTAATGCGTTTTACTTCATGGTGGTAGTTAGTCAATAGAATTTCATGAATTGGTAACCAGTTCACATTTACAGTCCAGTATTACAGACAGGCAATTATGAATTGAGTAACTTAGTAGTATGGCCTTTGAGACAAAATTAAAACTTCCGAGAAACAAAAGTTTTTCAAAGTTTGTAAATATGCCTTATCGGTGAATGCCAACAAATTTCGAAATTAGTTTGAAGATGTTTTACCCTTTAACCTGAAACATCCCTTAGAATTACTCTATAACTAACAGATATTATTCATTCCACATCCACTAGTCATTGAACTAGGTCTGTTTACTCAGCAGTTGCACATAATATTTCCCATACATCCTTATCGTTCTGTGTTTCAGGATAATTCCAGCCATCCGCATTTAATTGAACAAATTCAGTGTAAGAGTGCAAGACTTTTGAGGATCGTAAAAAATACATATGGTCAAGACTGAAACCAGAAGAAATGCCTAATCATGGCTGAATACAAAGGATCACCTTTCAGGTTGTTATTCTGATGTTTTGGAACCCGGAGAACTAAACTATTGTACAAATAGGAGGAAGCTGGAGAAGTTGTATTAGATCATGAGGAAACGATAGCTGATTTAGAAGTTATCCTTCATTTTGCTGAAGAGGTGAACTGATAGGAAGCTATTATTCTGGAATCGACTTTTGTCAAAATTTTTATTTGCATTAATCGTTCCTACTAAAATGTCAGATTTTGATAGTCTAGTGAGCAATTATACATATAATGTCCATTGCTGCAGAGATTTTGCCTGCTTTAATAACCATCTGTTTTATGTGATTAATTATATTTATTTAAATTAAATCAAAATAAAAGGTCATTTGTTACCAAGGTTGAAAAGCCGATAAGCAAAAGTCTGTTGCTGGTATGAAATATAAGAAGTGCACAGTCTACAATTACTACATACCTGTATCAAACAAATGACCAAACCTTTAGTTCCAGCAATAGCAACAATGAATAACACCCGGTGGAAAAATCATAAAATCTATTATTCATATGATTAATATCAGCTTCATTTGTACTTATTCCAGTATCATTAAGTTGCTGATCTGTATACTGATCTTGCGAACAACACAAAATGCGAACATCAACAACCTTGACAACGACTTATAATAAAACAATATCCAGAACAGACACTAATAATCTACTAACTTGTTTTTTTGTAAAACAAAACATGCGTCCATCATTTACAAACATTTTGGCTATTGGTTTGTACTTATTTGAGTGTTTGTATATCCTTACTTTGTGTTGTGTTCATTTAGTTACTAGGTTCCATAAATTATATGTCAACGGGTAAAATGTTAGGACACAGCGACTATATTGAATATGTTAATCTAGGTAGCTCATGTATGGAACAAGGTATGGAAATATGAGTTTGGATCATCTTCATATGTGCGCACTGACTTCAAATTAAAGTAGCACAACCCATAAATCTTAACATGTTTATTCATGCCATAGAGATGAATTCAACAACTGAAATATAATAGATGTAAAATGTTCATGAATTAAAAGCATAATACATCTGGCTTTTAGCCAATGTAAATAAATTAACAAAGATCAAATGAACTTAATACTTTTTTATTCAAGGACATTTATTTGTCGTTTTTCTGCATTGCTTCAATAATTGCTAGGATACAGAAGCAAGAAAGCTCCACCATCTAAGATAATCTCCACATACCTCTGCATGCAGATACTAGATGTATTAGATTCTCATCAGACCGTGTATATTCATATGCACTGCCAAATGGATAAAACTATCTTGACTTGGCTGCATAACTTAACAGTAAGGTAAATGAAACCAGAGCAGATATTCTTGAATGAAAATTTATGTAAAAGGCACTCATTTTCAATGAACATTTTCGTATACTCAAACAAGCTATATACTATATACCAAGTGAAGTGAACTCAGAAACTCCGAATATACCACTTTAATTAAAATCAATATACCTACATTAAAAAGGGTCATACAGACAATGCGTGTATGTAATCCAAATACTGAATGGTTGCTATAGAAGTGGGAAGTGTATCACATTTCGTCCATTTAAGCTGTACTTAATTTTCAAAGTCCAGTATGATTATCATCAATCACGTAACCAATGTGTATGCTATCCCAAGCACTTATCTGATGCCTGCAAGATAACTAGATTTCACTGCTTATCATCAGCATTCTACTCAGCTACTTTAATCAGAAATCTCAAAAGAAATGCACCTGTTTACGATTCCACTAGTTCCTCCATTTTTAGAAATATTACTGCTCCAGATATTACTAATTTCGAATAAAACGCAGTCATAGTAAAGGTGGATAGTAGCTAGCAGTAGAATCTAGGACGCGCGTTCCATCCTACTTAGGAATTGTTGGGTGGATGAACCTGACCCGTTTAGTGAGGGATATAGTTTCCACTAAGACTCCAACCCAAGACTCATCGCTTCACACGTTTCAAATACAGACAACATCCCAAAAACTATTCCCGTCGCACAAGAAGTCGCTATCCTGGCCTAGTGAATAACGCTCTGGTGTTTGAAGCTATCGGTTCTGAGTTCCAGTCTTAATGAAAAAACACAGCTCACTGGGAGGCAGATACATCCATCCCAAATAGGATGAAGCACAGGTCCTGAATTCCACTGCTAACCACTATCCATCGTTAATATCAAAATTGAAAATTCAGGCAGTCTTTTGGCATCCACTTAGGAGCTCATACACTAATAGTTAACGATCAATTCGGTCCAACCAGTAACGGGATAATATATGTAACATCATAAAGACTCAGTTATTACGAAAGAACACCACTGGTGACTTCAACCTAACGACTAACTGGTTTGCCTTCCAAGAACATATTAAAAAGTACTACAGTAGGCATGAAAAGTTTATATTTTGCATTCTCAGCCTGTTTCCCATATATATCGTCACTTCGTATTTGAACTCGAAAGGCGCTGTTCAAAATATTTTTTAAGAAATCTTCCGTGCTGCCTAATATATGCTAATCCCAAGACGTTCACTATTTCCGGTGACATTCAACATACCATGATATAAGGACGTGAAATATAATTATAGGATAAAACAGTTAGTTGCCGTTCTTACCTTCATTATCACTTACCTATAAAAAAATGGACTCAAGTTACCTATTTCCCATCCCTTTCTGTAGTTATTTGGACTGACCATGAAAAAACACATCATCGTCGCTACTCTTTTGAGATCTTTCCTCCCTTCTTTAATTTAAATCGCCGTTGAAGCACCTTTTCCTTACACAATTTGTACATAATATACTTGATACCAGTCCTCTAGTCCCATTTATAGGGTAAGAAAGTGTCATTCGAAGAATAAAAATGATACAAAAAATCTCTATATTTTATTTCAGGGTAGATCTCACAATGGATTGACATCAACTAGAGAACCAGTGAAAAGCAAAGAGCACCGGAAAACTGCACCATACCAGTTTGAAGCTTAAATAGAGTACGTAACCCCTAAGAGGTCAAGCCTAGGCCCATTGGGTCTAATGGTAAACGCACTGTTATTCAGTCACTGTGGTACAATCAAATGGTTCTCATTTTTCCACTCTTGTTAATATTTGATTTATTACAGCCATCTTGCAATATAACCGACGGGTACATTTTCTCCTACTCAACTTGATCACCACCTTATATGATGATGTGACTTTCGTGGGCTTGATTCGTCAATGTTTTTCCAACTGACGTCAGTTCATGGTAATAACCACACTAACCAAACACTTGGCTATTTTGTGAATATGAATAAAAAACAATCAAGATGTTTCTTTTCTTTAAGTACTTACTGTAAACAAATATAACTTTACTGTATCATAACAGAAGAATTTTTTTTGCTACACTGATAAGTGTCCGGTTAAAATGAAAGTAAAAGACTGAGTCATTTCTACATTAGAATTTTCTTCTTTTCTCTGCTCTTCTGTAACTTCTTTCGTAGTATGAATTTCATTATGTTAACACCAGCAGGAGGTTGGTAAAAATTTCACTAATCAACAAGGGAAATAAATTTCCTGTTGGAGTGATTAGTTGAAGTATTGTAAAACAGTTGTGAAGACTATGATTATATATTTTTCGACCATCTTAGCAACAATTCACGTGCAGACTGTATTGACGATGAAGAAATTATGTTGGAAACATATTCCTGAGGTTTCTAACACACCGAAATATACTGTCTGTTTATAAATTGTTGGAATTACTAATTAACACTGGAAAGTAAGAATTAAGAGATAACGTCATGCACACAACACGTCATTGTTAGACAGTATAACGTAAATAAAAGCCCTTAAGCTGTCATATATAAAATGTTGTTGACTATTATGTTAGGTAACACAAAATCATAGTTACATAATAATTCCACTTGGAGATTTATTGGTTTTCCCTTCAAATATCAGAGCAAACCTATTTAATCATAGGAGAGGAGAGAAAAGACGATTGCAGTAAAGAAAAATTCTTTTCGATTAAATCATTCTGTTAGCTGTGAATACATAATAGACCTCAAATTGGTATTCATTCCGAAATGACGTCAGTTGGAAAACCACTGAAAACCTGGGAGCATTAGACAGCTGTTTCCCCGTAGTATGGGATCCCTCAGCAGCGTGCACCCTTGATCCCACCAGGGAGGCAACTGAGAACCTTTAGATTTCTCTGCGAGTACTTTAATATTGAGCCACTGGGTCACAATTCAATAAAGCACGGTTTTCTTATTCTGTCAATGTTGTGATATAGCGTGACCTTCATGCACTGCCATCGTTGAGTATTTGTCCTCACATTCAATTTGGCTTTTCCCGCTAGTCACGACTTCTCATTGGGACTTCAGGAAATCTCATTTGGAAGCAGATCAGTAATGAGCACTGGACAGTGGTTCAGTTTAGAGATTTGTGGGGATTTGTTGACTTCAACTAGTTATTCATCATGGACAGAAGGAATACAATTACGCATAGTTTTTAGTTCAAAGTAAGTAAATATGGACTACACTATGAGTTTTGGTGGGATAAAATCGAAATTGCAGTCGTAAAAAGTGTAGCCTCCTCAGTGAACTTATGTCACATCTATCACGTAAAAGCTCATTAGTTGTAATTAAGATCTAGTCTGCAAACTAGTGGCTAGACATTATGTGATCGTTTTATTAGTCCACAGATATAGATTCAGCAGAATCTGGAGATTTTTACTGAAGCGGTAAATTGCCTTGTTTGACTTGTCATTTGCTACTGTGTGCTGAGTGTCTAAAAGCTGATATTTCCGTAATTTGTCACCCAGTGACCTATCTGAGTACGTTAGAGAATGTTACAAAGTAGAAGAATACGTTGAACTGAATATAGCTCATCTTCTGAAACGGCAAAAATACTGTCAGAGTTGGTATTTAAGCGGAATTATGCTTTGCCTAAAAATAAATTTAAGATTTGTATGAACTTTCTTTTACATTCAATGGTCTACAAAATTTAGACAATTAATACAGGTTCAGAAACTGAATGTTGATGCTATCTATGCTAAAGAGAATAGAGTAGAGGATATAGTAGAGTCGAACAGGTTGTTTTCTTCAACAGTGTCCTAATTTGTGTAGTACTGAAGTATTCCCTAAATGTACTTCAGGTTATTTTTATTGAACTTGGTTGTGCCATTGAAGAGTTTAAAGAATTCGTACAAATTCTTATTTGGATTTTTAAATGAGGTACCATCATTTTATTTTTATTTTTATTCATGAACGATCGAACGAAAGTGATTTGAAAGTGTAGAAATATTCAATTTGGCTTAACATCATGTATGATTTGAATACTAACTAATTTTTTGACTGAAGTCATCAAAAGCTTATGAATAGTGATGATTTGCGCATTAGCATGTCATGTACTGTATTCTTTATCAGACAAAACTCATAACCTTAAGAATTATAAACTATCCTGGGTGGTGGTTGAACAGAGGAGTACTTGATCAACGACAGATCATTCTCTTTTAGTGTCTGTAAAGAAGTGTTATCAAAAACTGGGGAGTAAGTTTGACCAACAACTCTAAATTATACACAGGATCTAAGAAAGTTTTAAATTTCGAGAAATCTTGATAAGAAGATAGTATTAGAAGGGTCTATATTGAGGTAGCTCATACTCAAGTTATTTACAAAACTAAGGCTTAAAATATGGATAGTACTGCTACAGGACTGCTTTGTTAAAGTATAACGAGTCACTGCTAGGAACATCAAATTACGTACATAGTGTATTTTATTCCAGTGGTGACCAACCACCAGCTAATCATGGGTCGTCTTCCCTTGCAGTCATAGTAGAATCCATTATTGAAGACCTCATTAAAAAGATTAATATGTTACTCGTCAAGTGGTTTACTTTTGGCAAATGTAGATTTCTCAGTACTTAAACAATCACTCAGCAAGCGACCGTGCTGAGTATCGTAAGGTTAGTTGCAGTCTAGAACTACAAAATCCTCTAAATTATCTCCACGTTTCATTATGAGCAGTAAATTAAATTGTGAAAAGACTACTTATGGCAAAATTATTCATCATTTGGTTCTTTCCGGGATTTTACTTTTCTTTGTTTTTATGAATTTAAAGCAAGTTAGCTCAACAAACTAACAAAAAACTGAATGCAAATAATAGAACAAAAATGAAAATCCTTATGGGCGGTTAAACGAGGTGAGAAAAGCATCATAGGAGAACCAGTCATTGTGTGAGATTGTGAAGAAACTATAAATAAGATTATCATGTAATATATCATGATACTGATATATATGGAAAGTGACGGCTGTACAAAACCTTCGATCCTACTATCATTGTTGCTCGATTCGTGATAACAAATCAACAACAACAGAGAAACGATAGAAGCCTCATTAGAAGGTTCATGTATGTGAAAAACGCTGCAGTATTTTTGTACTTACTCGCGGGAGTGTAGGTTCTACCTTGTGTAGGTGTCTGGGTTCCTTAATATCAAGCATTTATCGAACCACATATTTCACGTAAAGTTATATGACTGTCTGGAAAATTCTCAACCGATTTGACTAGTTCTAGATGTATTAAGCGATTTCTGGTTTCCCTTGGCATTCAAAGGGTAGATACTGAGTTTCTTAATATCATGCAATGCAGGAAATGAATATAAACTAAGCTCGCTGAATTTCAACCTATTTAGGACTGCTGAGAATATATCACTAGGATATTTGACGATTAACCACCACTCTTGTAAGAGCAAAAGATAAGTTTTGCATCTTCTTGAGGCTAAGCAACGCAGTGAAGCCAAATAGACTCGAATTATTATCCTCTCTATTGCCTACTGTAAATATATTTTTGTTTTATATTTCATACTCATTTAATATAGCGATGGTGGTTAAAATTCCTTCTCAAAAATTTCTCATCATATCTTGTATGTGATTGATGCGAAGGCTAATAATTCAGCTTTCTTACTTGCACATCTCTTCAATTGGCTCATTGTGTGGTGATATATTTACAGAATGTTGTGTGAATCATTCCGAACTTGGTCAACTAACTTTGCACTCATTTACTCTAGAACTCAAACAGCGATTTTAACATTTCTAAGTTGTTGTAATATCCATGTAAACTATACTGTCCTGCACGAAAATGTAGGTGTCTTATGAAGAATTTTGAATGATTCAATCAGTTTTCTAGTTGCACAGTTGAAGACGTTAATCCAGGTAACATCCAATTTTTCCAGGAATATGGTATAGTATCTCGGTTCGTAGCAGTTCCTATTGTGTACATGATATGGTTATTTTTGCTGACTTTTTCTCAGTTTCTGTGATGGTGAGAGATAGAGAAAGCATTCATGTGATTTTCATCAAAACAAAGTGTAATGATGTTATCATAATAACCGAAGCTACATCATTATTGTGTTGTTGCTGATAATTTCTCGTCGATGATTGGAACTCATTGCTCCCTCTCCACTGCCTGTATTTCAGCTAGATAGTAATAACGGATAGTGGCTAGCGGTGGGACCCAGGATACGCCTTTCAAATTAAAATTTACAGGTAGTATCGAGACATGCGTACAGAAGCCCATATGCTAAGAAAGACCGATCAATTCAGTCCAACGAACGATGAAAAATCACAAGCAATAACATAAAAACTACACTCGTCCCACAAAGAGTGGCCATCGTGACTCAGTGACTTAGTGGAAACCATCAGTCCTAGGTTCGAGTCCTCAAAGGGACAATATCACTCACTGGGAGGCAAATATATCTAACTGACGATTCCCAAATACTTGGTCCTACAACCACTACCAGTCATTAATACATCAAGATTCCCTGCATTTGAGAGAATACAGAGATATTCAAAACTGTTATTATACATACCCAGTGGAATATTTTAACGGTCAATTATGCCAGATAAGTTATTGATGCACTCACACTTCACACTAAAATATTTTTTTGATAGCTTTTGAATGAATATTAAGAATATAAAAAGAATTTATTGCATGTGCATATGTTTTCTTAAACAATAAGGATTTTATGGAGAAGTTGGACATGCATTTCTATAGACTTGTGAATTAGACTTCATTTTCCATGTTCTCATATCCACTAAACTGAATAGTTTACCTGAGAGACTATGCTTTTGCTTACCCACAGATTTCATGTTACTTTCGTTCTAAACTCCAAGTTAACAAACATTTCAACATTTAAAGTATCTCACCAATACTGATCATAGTAATAATAGATACAATTCATTTGCTAGTTGAATTAAAATTCATGTAACGAATATTGAAAACAAAGCATAATGTTTAACAGACAAAATAATAATTATTTATATCTGAAACCGATTATATAGATTAAATTAAAACATGTTTAGACATTGTTGAGATCTTGTTTTAAATTTAGTTGCTATAGTGATTCAATTACAAATGTGTGTGTGATCCTAGTGTTTTCTCTCTTTGTGATCTTTAATTTTCCTTCCCTCTTGTCCCTCCCCTACCCATATGACAACACTAACAATAACATCAGTAATAAAGTTTGTTCATCAAGTATGATTATCGGATCTTTAATTCATGTACAAGACATGTAATTATCACAATTTGAGGGCAATATCATATCAAGTGTTGAATGTCAAATGACTCTATATGAACCAATTGAAATACCAAACAAGTGTATATATATATTTGGATTTTAAAATGAAAAGTTGGTTACAGGAATGAAAAAGTCAAGAAATGATTTTTGATAGTTTTAATGGATGAATAAAAGTTTTAAGAATGTAACTTATGTTTTCATATCTAATCGAGGTGAATTACAGACGAGCAATTTAGATATTTACGATTACCGCACAAGAAGTTATAGTGGTGTGTCAGAAAGGCATAAAAGGTAAAACAGATGGTTGTAGATTTTCGTCTGTACTAACTTCAAGGTGAAGTGAATACATTTTGATACATGAATCGTACCGGTTACATTTTGAATGATTTTATAATTCAGTTTTTAGATTGAAATTCATCATGAACTGACATCAGTTGGGGGAGCACTGGAAATCTGGGAGCACTTGACAGCTGTTTCGTCCTAGTAGGGGACTCCACCAGGGATCGAATCCAGGACCTTTCTGTTCTGTGGCCTGCACGTTACCACTGAGCCACTGGGTTGAGATCCAATGGTTCACATTTCTTACTTCTATCAGTTCACGACATAACGTGGCCATCACCCAATGTCATCGTTGAGTATTTGTCCTGACGCCCCAGGTTTCCAATGTTCCTCTAACTGATGTCAGTGCATTATCAGTTCCAACGTAAAATCAATTAGTAAATCTCCACAAAATTCCAAAGAGAATTCAGTTTTTAATAAGATAAGAAATCATATGAAAGAATTTGATCAAATAATTTCACGTAAGGGGAAGAAAAATGAGGAGTAATCATTTATCTCCAAATATACAAGGAGGGTATAGCAAAAATCGACTGTAGGAAGTGCTGCATAAAGTGATCATTAAACTCTCTTAATGTACCCATTTAATCAAGCTAAGATGCCTAAAATCTTAGGATCTTTGGATTATGTTCCCTATATTTATTGCACAACAAGCTTAATGATACCACGTTATTCATGAAATTCCCAGCTTCTTATTAAAATTGTTTTGTATATAGGGTGAAATTGAGGTAGGACTAGCTATCCAAGTTTTACTTTATTATAAAATACTGTTTTGGAAAAGTATTTCCGATTTTGTACTTAAGATTAATTCACCTTATATTGATCTAGGTGACTTACAGAGGAGTCCAAGATGCGCATTCTCTCCTATTTAGGACTCGTCAGCTGGTCGTTCTTGGACTCCAGTGAGTGGTGTTGTTCCCACTGAAGCTCGAATCCAGTACCCTTCGCTTCAAACCCCAGAGTGTTATCCACTAAGTCTCTGGGGCACGATTTTCACCTCTTGTGCATCAAGTATTAGTTGTTGTAATGATACTTGTAATTTCCCGTTGCTATATAGGGCCGAACTGCTCAACTTCTGCTAGTCACCAAGATCAATATAACACCATGAATATCCGAGAGTATCCAGGCATCTGCATAGGAGCCCACCTGTTGACAGAGGCCAGGCAATTTTACCCTGTATAGCAACAGGAAATTACAAGTAGCATAACATTAATTAACTTTATCTCCAATTTCTAAGGGTTGTACATCCAAGTGTTTGTAGATGAGATGACAAACATTTTCTGTTAAGTAAGCTATTACAGACTGGGAGGAAGAGCTGCTCTCTCATTGGCAAGTTCATTCTGAATAATAATTAAAATAAGTTAACGTTTGTCGGTTCAGTCTACACAAGATAGAAGAATGTATGTCCAAATATAATTACATTACAAAATCTTTGCAAAGGTAATAGTTAAATAATATAGAAAAACTTATGAGTCAACTCATTTTTGATAAAGTTCCCCTTAATTTTGTGCTGTATTCTTCTAGATAGTTGTTTTGGTTAATCGTCCCCTAAGATCATCATGTTAGGAGAACACCGCTGATTATCAGAACTAGATCTCACACAAGTGATAAACCTGGATTTCACAGATACGAGTATAGAACGTATATTTAAAAAGATCTCATTAAAAATAGTGTACTTTATACCAGTCAGGTTTTAATAAAGTCTTAAAGGTAGTTATGTGTCAAGAATGAATCTCTTTTTTATAATTTAATGGCAAAATACTAGATGGTCAGATAGAATTCCCGTTTTGCAATCATTAGGATGAGTAAAGAGAGAAAACTGAATTTTAGTGAAGCAATTTCTAATACATTCATTGTGGTAATAACACATTAAATTTGGTATTTTCATTAACAAATTGGTATACAGTAAGATTGTGATTGAATTTTGGGAAATCAGAGATATTTACTACTGGCTTTAATGTTAGAGTTTTGCCCCGGACACACTGAACTTAATGCAAGTGTAAGTGAAATTTACTTAACCACAACTACATATAGTGAATTAAGTAGGATGATGAGAGGAGAGAACTGAACTTGAACATTTGAGCGGATACAAATTTGATGATATTCAAACACCATCAGCAAATAAATTAGAATTTTTTCACTTTAATTCATATTTCATTTTGTGTAGAATCATGCAGGAAAATTTAGAACAGTAAGTAAATATTGGGCACAGTCAGTGTATTTATCATTTTGTGAAGGACGTATCTCAATGAACTAAATAAAAGCCGAGTATAAACAATGCACCCAAAATTTCGTTTCCTTTATTTGCTTCTGTGGTAATTTCGATACCTATATCACATTGATTATCCTCAAAGAAAAGAAATAAAAAGATTAATTGATGACTATTCTTGCTTGACTGAGTGAAATATTTAAGAATCCTAATCTTAAGTTCTCCCCACCATTCATCTTTATTCAACACAGACAATCTTATTTCTTGATTAAATCAACTTTATTTTTTTTGGTTATATTGTACCTAAGCAGACTGATGAACTGTCAGTTAAGTGTCTCAATAAATGTAGCCGCATAATGAATATCACTTTGAGTCACATTAAGATTATTGTCAGTTAGCTAAAACGAAAATATTTATCCGTTTAATGTCGTACGCAGACATGCTCACACACAGATACACACACAAGTTATTAAAACTGCTTATTACCAGGTTCGAAAAAATAATAGGTATCTGATGCCATAGTAAACTTTAAAACACATTGTACAGTCTAGATATTAATAGTTGGCTACGCAGCTATGAAAAGTATAAAGAGTGGATATACTTAAGTTCTCAGCCTGACTAGGATTCTAGTGACTACTTTCCATGCACATATAGGATGCATGAAACAACGAGACATAACTATATGTCTAACTCAAATCTTCATCAGTACTTCAGTCAATGTGCCTATTTAGATATACATCAATCAATCCATGATGTCCAGTCATATCATAAAAGACTTAAGAATACTTTTCACTAGTTATTCTTAGTCTGTTACTGGGACTATATCACTGTAAATACACTGATTTATTAGTGTGAGATTGAAGACTGACAACTGACCAACAAAATTAAGGTAGAACCTTGCACACAGGTGTGTCTGCTCAAAGTGGATAGAAAAAGAGTGATTTTAAAGTACATAAAGCGGTGTCAGAGAACAGACAATCTGAATCTAAAGTTTAAAGCCAACATTCAAGCTTCAGATATCAAGGAGTAAATACGTCTGCGCCTGAGATTGAAGAAGATTATTACTGCTTGTGAACCGTTTGGTTAAACTGATGGGAGTTCTCAAAATGCACTTAAGCGTGATCCATTGCTATTCTCCTTGCATCATTTAGAATTACTAGTTCTAGTGAATACCAATTGCAGATACTTCACTCATAATTTGACTTAAGAGACAGTACAGAAGCCTACATTTTGCAATAAGTTATTATCTACAAAGTATTCATAATGCATACCGTACATATTAGATTCATTTGATATAGACAAATCTAATACGGAATTACTCTACCACAGTGCCCAAGCTTTACACTTGTATATAACAATCTTTGTATGCAGTTCTGGAGACTGGTGTAGATATCGTAATATCAATTAAATTAATTTGCGATGTATGTGTGATACCTTCAAACTATTTGACGTATCAAATGGTAAAACAGTCTAGTGAGAAACAATAATTTAGCCTTTTAAGCTTGGAGTAAGAACATCCTAGCTTATTTCTGCAGAATGAAGACGTGACGTCTACTCTCAGCTCAAAAGAAAGTCTGTCGAAAGTCTCAGATGTCGTATTCATGATACAGTAAAAATCATTTTAGGGAAGTTAACTCTGAAGTATCTAAAAGCAAAGATTTTTCTTACTCGAAATTTCTCTATAACGTAAATTTAGAACTCAGTAAGTTTGTCATTTCTAAATCACTGAATTTCACTCTAATATCTGTCAGTTTTCATCTTGAATCAACTGGTAATTCGTAATCAAACACCACTTTTTGTAAGTCTCAGTTTCACATCATTTCCTCTTAAAAAGACTTGGAAGTCATTACTTCATCAAGGTTAGTCATTAGCGCAAATGCAATTATTACCAGTAAAAACAGTTTAGACTAAACACCAATAGTGTTTGTCGAACCTTTAAAAACTAAAAAAGGCCACCGTGAACTGAAAGAAGTAAGAAATGTGGACCATTGGAATATGACTAAGTGGCTCAATGGTAATGTGCCGACTGTGGAACCTGAAGGTCTTGGGTTCGAAGCCTGACGAGGCGGGCCATGAGTGCGCACTGCTGAGAAGTCCATTACTAGGAGGAAACAGCTGTCCAATGCTTCTAAGTTTCCAAAGTTCTTCCAACTGATATCAGTTCATGGTGAATTCCAACCTGAAATGCTATTTGGTTACTTTTTGTCCATGGCACATACAACCAGCTAATGTTTCTAACTTTTATTCCTTATAAGTGCACTGTTGGCTCTTTCCATATCATATCTAGTTTAAAAACTCTCAAAAAACCGAACTTATGCTTTCCATTGTCAATTACATATTAAATAAACAAAACGGATTATACTGATGGATTGTAAGAACAAAACTTGCGCTAAAAATGTCTTTTTGTATGTAAACTGTGAAACGCTTAAAAGTTAGCTTTATGTGTCTCACTATTCGACATTTCTAATAATTTCAGTATATGATCGAAATTTGCTAATGCACAGACAAATATACTATCTGCTGTAGAACTTCGTGGATTATAGTTACGATTTTTCTCAGACTTCTCCTAGACTTCACAAAATAATCAAATTTCAAAGTGAAGATTTTATAGTATTTTGTCTTCCATATAAATAACATTATCTCCAACTGTTCTCAGTGTCTTTTATAAATGTTAAGTAATATGAACGCATAAAATCTATGAAAAACAAATTTAGTCTCATTGTAATGTTGATTCATTCGAAAAGATTTTTCTAGGAATTCATTGAAAGTCCATTTCTAACTTTTATGAGGCTCATTATAGAAATGTGAGAAAATGTAGTCCTAATCTGAAATCACCTTTTAAGAATCCTGTTACTATCAGAGGTGTAAAATGGGAGGGGAGGAACAATGAAAACAAATGTCTCAGAAAGAAGGAATAAAATTATACTAAGCCTCAATGAAAACTCGTGTCCTTGCTGAATTTCGATAACCATAGTAAAATCTGGTAAGTGAAACTGCCGTTGATTAATATTTTCAAAACAGAATTTGTTTTGTGGAGTAGAAGTGAGAACCAGTCAGTAACCATGCCATGGTTCAGTAGACTCCACTAATCCATAGATTATTCGAATACATTTCTTAGAAATCAAGATTTTGTTCCTACTTCAGACATCAAATCATTTTAACTAGTGTCATTAACATTGTTACACAAAATAATAAAAATAGTAATAAATATACGATGACTTTTTAAACCATTTTATATGCTTAAATAATAACCTACAAACAAGGTCATTTATTGTACCTCTTGAGCATATATTTAGTCTTGGATAAAATCAGAATAAATCATTTGAAGAAGCTGTGGCCTAACCAATAAAACTAAAAGAATTAAATTCCCATGGTCTTTTGGAATTAAAAAAATATTAAAAATGAAAAAATATCTTTGTAATGCTAGATGTAAACAAAAATTTTCTGTTATTTAAAGCTTTCCGTATTCCTGTTGCCACTGAGTGTAATAAGCAATTCTCAAGGAATGGTTTATTTTCAAATTGTTTCCGTCACGGATTAACGCCATTTGGAGTACAATTGAATGGAGTACCTAAGGGTAATGAGCTACTATTTTACGTTTGTTTGGGACTTCTAAGCAAGTGCCCACCCTAAAAATCCCGAGTGTTGGAGTTCACTTCCATGAATTATCACGGTAAACACGTTATCATTCAACCAGTTTATTGGAATCCAGTGGTCCACTTTTTCATATTTTGTCACTTTGTTTTGAGGTAATTAACTTCAACTAATCAAATTTGAACTTAGGTAATAATGATGATTAAAACGTAGACGGACAAACATTTATTTGATCAGCTAAATAAACAATTTTAACTGACTTCATATTTTCCGTTCTGCAGGTCTTCCGTATCAGATCACTTGCATGATGATGAAAAAAGTTACAGATGTCATACAGAAAGTTAGTACAACGTTATCAACACGATAAGTTCTTATCAAGGAATTTCAGTCTTCAGCATTTAATTTGTGAACTAAAATAAGTTTATGTTACACAGTAACTTCCAAATTCCACTGTTTATTGTTTCTTATCTTCTACAATGATGGACTACAAAACGGGTTGGGAATACATAAGAAGGCATGACAATTCATAAAGTCATTTCATTTGACAATCATCATTCGGTTGACAAATCAATAGACAGGAGGAATTCACATTTGGTCACGCATAACGTATGACCGTACAGTTTTTGGATATATGTATGATCTTCACTGAAATGTGATATGACACGAAGCGTATACTCCGCAAAAGTACATATATTTATCATCTAATGACTCTTATCAGATAATACGAGTTGATTCATCCTGGTTGTGTAGCGCTATCTGACCTGAGTTGACTCAATAAATCCAAACCGAATTCAAGAGCTAGTTTAGGCATTATAGCTGACTGAATCTTATCCATTAGGACAACAGTAGGACAAGGCATTCAGTGATCCTGATGAATAAAACCACTGTGCTATTCTACATTCATCCATTTAATAATTCTAAGATCAGTTTTTCAAAAAACCAACATTTGTTACAATACCACATAAAAATTGGTATTACTACATGAAGTATGGATAAAAATTTATGGAACCCATTATTACTTATGGTAAAATCAGACGATTAATAACCAGGTACCTCAACCTATTCGGCAGCATGATCACAGGGAATAAAATCTTACGTCGCCTTTAAGTGTTATTAGTAACGTGATCGACGATGTGTATTTTTATACATTTTTCGTCTGTTTATCAAATCCACCGCACAATAAAAGAGGATTGTTAATCGAAAAGAGATGTTGTTGACACATACCAGGTTAACCTTATAACTTTAGGACACGGTTCAACTATACTCGATCATAACATTCATTTTTCACACATATGAGTGCATTCTGACTCTGACGACATTCGCCAACTTGACCTTTTGGAGTTACCTGTGAGATACGAAATTGAAGGTTTTATCAACTAGTTTGAGAAATAATTATGTCCCCTATCTTTGAAAATTGCACTTAATTTCAGTATGCTTTGTTTGCCTGTCTTATATTTATAGATTTGAGTCGGTTGGTCTCACAAGACTTTTATCTGGAATATCAAGATAAAACTTTTTTTCAGTGTGAGTTATGCTATCCGTGACAAACAGAAGAATAACACAGCGTAGTCAGTGATAACACTAAGACAATTATGTAAGTTATTTGCCAAAATAAAATAGTTTTGTTCCGTAAAAACTAATGCCAAATATAAAAACCGAACTAACTCAGGCAAGTTTACTCTAGAACAAAAATCACCTCTTACAGTTCATGTTCCTGAAAAGCATCAACTGTCAATTTCTAATGGCCTGAGAACTTTTTAAAATAATCAGCCATCTTCCTTTTCATCTGTTCGATTGCTTTGTTCTTCTCTGTACTCACCAGCCTTGTCTGTTTGAAACAATTTAATATTCCTTTTATATATTCAACATGTGCTAAATGTTTGTCCATCAAAAGCAGCATATCTTATCTTAAAAATCGTCGCTGTTCTTGGTATAGATAATGATTAGAAAGTAGGTTCGAACTATTACTTCTCGTTGTGTCAGATGATCGAAATATTCAGCAAGAAATTCACATATCTGCAGTATACGACGTTGTGCATTCATATTTTTCAGTGGAGTTCCTGATCACGAAAAGTGGAAAACCAATCTTCTGAGGAGTTATCAATTCCATTTCAGGAGATTAGACAAAGTAACTTAGTTCTATAGTTAGGGACTTCAATCCATGGAAGGATAGACATAAACAAATAGGGAAGCATCCATGTGATACTTCTGAAGCGGCTCCTTAAGGAATATCTAATAATTATATCTCAAGGAAATCCTGCAATGCCCATCTACTTTTAACTACTGGAATCATTCAGAAAAAGTTGACAAATGACTAAACTAGGGGGCCGTTAACTATGAATGAGTAGTGAATAGTTGTAAATGACGTGGGTACTAAACACTGTTTTAGTGGTGTAGTGTATAATTAAAAAAACTACGGGTTCATTTATTAGGAAGTGAGCAATATGTGCTGTAAGAGTACTTTGTCGCTAATTTGTTACCTAAACCTATTTAAAAGGAATGTACTTGAAAACTGTAAACCTTTGGATGGAGAAGCAAACCCAATGAACCGTAGCTCCACAGTTGGGTGTACGGATTGGTATACTAACAACCCAATCAGATTGTAAGTCCACATTTCTTTTGTAAACGCTTTGTTAACAGTTTTGTAAAAGGAAAGCAGCTTAGAAATTTGACAATGAAACTTATCCTGACCATGTTTTGTCCAATCGATAGCATTTTCAGTAGGAAAAGTAGTAGATATAATCAGTAAGCCCATTGCAAGAAGATGAAACATCAAAGAAATAGACGTATGTCTTGCCAGCAAGCAACAACTCAAGACATATTCCACTTGCCTCAAGATTCAATAGTAGTCACTGAAATGAATGGAAGCAGATACTGTTTTTAAACTACATAGCCTGTAATAAAGTTGGTCAGTGACAATAATCTTCAGCTATTACAGACTTGGGAATACGATATTTTGCAGAAGTACTGTGAAGATATACAAAAATCAATGATAAACCTTCATAGAGGAATACTGAAATTATATGCCGAATATTTTTCAGCAGTTGTTGAGTCAATATTCATTGTTATGTTATTAGTCTGTCAGCAAGATCCAGTTCACCAGGTCTTCACCTTAGGTTAATTTAAGAACCCTGTCACAAGTCTCATGTAGAGAAAAATGATAATACTCGGCGAGTTGTTTTCTCAGAGTTCCTTTACCCTGGTTGTACTGACAGCTGAGTTGGCAGATTAAAACGTTGTCTGTTAGTAATCATGTCTTCCATTTATGTTTTTGGTTTGCGAGAAGTGATATAGTTGTAACTTGATTCTAGTATTTAGAGAACTCTAGAGGCCTATACAGGTTCCAGATCATGTAAAGCTATGTGATAATGTGGTACTCAACCCGTAAACACAATACAGTAACGTTCAAAATATAAGGTAGCAAGATTTAAAGTTCTTTTTGAATGAATAGTTCGATACCTGAGGATGAGGTTATAAAACAGTTTATCAGCAGCCTGGTTAGACCTTCGGTTAAAAGAGCCTATGGAATATATAATCCACCAAATAAATCATTGCAATTATTTGATCCATCCATTTATCTCTTCGAGTCGTACAATAAACAGTCATGCACTTTTAAAAGGTTTAAGAACTGTAGTTAAGCAAGTTAACATTCAATTTTTTTAGAACATTACGGTAGATGGTAATGGACTCCTCAATGTGTAACAATGTGTCCTCTTAATATTCCTAAAATGGTTGGGGCAAGCTGCAGGTAATCATGAAGGCTGAATGAGCCATTGTAAAGAAACCTATACACGGTTTTCTATTCGTCCCTCCTCCCTTTCAGAATAAGCGGTAAGCTAACAACAGCTGATTGTTACTATTATTGCTCATTATACTGACGTGCTATAACAATTTTATTTGAAAACACTGTGACAGAGATAAACTTGTTGAAACAACAAGTGGTGAAAACTACCGTTTGGAATAAAGTCATTATTATTAATTATATTATGATTACTAAGACCATTTACAATCTAACACGAATAATTTGTTTATGATTCCCATTCATCTTGACCAAAATTTTACTTCAGTCACTGTGACTGATATCATTTCATTTTGGGACACAATGAACATTTCTGAGGAGTATGAATGAAACCCCGCACGGTGACTGGGATGCGTTTTGCTGCATCAGTTAAAATCAGATAATTATTGAATGCATTGCTTTCACTAGCTTAAAGGATGTACAGAGTACTTCAACTACTCAAGTGTAAGAGAAGTTTCCAGATTAACAGTCAAAATGAACCCTGTATCTCTCAAAGTTTGTTACCTTGATTATTTCTTGACCCAAGAACGAACTGTTCGCTACACTACCCTTTATCTTCAATCTCAATTTCTTACAGCTAACAAATTTGCAACTTACTTTTACTAAAATGTAATGGAACAGAGTGCGGAAAATTTCAGCCTGTGCACGTGGCGATGCTACTTATGTTGTTTAAGTAGCCTAAGTTAGTTTTAAATAAATGTTCTAGATAAAAATAATATATTAAGAATGCAGACAAAGTTAGTGACTATACATTTTAACAAGTACAGGTGTACAGGGAGAAACAAACTTCAAAAAGCTAGAGATCACGAACTATTTGAGGAGAAAGCCTATTCAATATGTTTCTTCGTGTTAACAGGAAGGTTTGGTGGTTCGGCATCTATATTTGTTTTGTTATATCTAAAGCAAAATAAGGAGTAGACTGATCCACCTTAAGACTCCAAGTACATATTAAGTCCACATTTTCCAATGATTTCCTGGTTTAAAACAAATGGATGTAGCATCAAAATAAATAAGTGCTATATGCAAACTTCTCTGTGGTTTATAGACCCTCTAGATTCTGAGGAATATACTGTGACTTCACGGAAATGAATTTGGACTCCCGATCTTTAAACAATAGCACTCATTTAGTGCTAAATTCAAAGCACTTGATTCCCATCTGCTTCAGCTCAGAATTTGTCACAGAGGTTTTACACTTGAAATGTAAATATTCATCGACATGACAAGAAGATCCAAATTGTTTGAATCATACATCTGCACGTGAGAGATAATTTACGTCTTCTGAGTGTTTTATAAAAACTTATAAAGGGAACTGATTGTTGTGAATATTTACCTTGCATGGAGTTGATAACCTTTGGAAATTTAAAAAGAAGGATATCTTACATTCAGATGAGTTTAGCAATTGTACACTTACATCTGTATACATCATTAGGGTAAAAGTAGTTTCGGAGCTTCAGTTCATATATATAGACTTAAAATGTGTACTGTCTGCAGTAAGGAAAAACAGTAGACAAATACAAAAGCTACAAAACAGTCATTTAGTTTGTATTAAAATTGTTATTGGTATGTACGCATCCATGTGTGTGTGTGTTTGTCAATATTCTATCTTGATCCTATAAACTTAGTCACAATCAATTTCTTATCAACTAGACACTACGTTGTAAAGTACAGTGTAAATAAAAGCAAATTTTTAAAAAATGCAAAATGAACGGAAGTGTTGCACAAACAGATTCTAACAGCTATCATGTTGTTACTTGAATCGTGAGTAATTTTTTTCCACGGTATACAGAAACTTCAGCGAACATATAAACAACTGGATCCATAATGTCTTCAATTCTCTGCATGTTTTTGATTCCTTCGCCTTAACTCTTCAACTGTAATAAGAGCAAACTAGAATATGTGCAATTCATATTTACGCATACCCTTTTAGCTCTTCTATGCATATATGAGTCTAATGAATCTTGGTACACTTCCGGTTGTTGTCACGGGCATATCCTAGACTTTACTTTAACATGTATCTATGTCTATGCACATAACAAAAGTTCATCATCATTCCTATTAGAAAACCTGTAAGAAAGAAAAGACCAATTTTTCTAAACAATGATTACTTTAGCATTAAGTTATTTACTGAGTTAAGCTTTCTCAGTGCATTGGCGTTGTAACTGGTGGAGTTGATAGCGGGAATTGCAAGAAATCTCGACTGCTATGATATTCGAATCAGTTTCTTCCACGTATCCGACCATATGCTCAATCGAGCAAACCTGCAAACCCAATTAGTATGTTGGTCTCCGTTTCACTTCAGTAACGACGACTTTCATTTAGCTGTCTCGGGAATAGTAGCTAGTACATCTACAAATGAATAATGGTGAACACTTTTTCAGACCGTAACTGGCCAAAACCCTCAGTAAGTCAAAAGAAATTGCTGGTTTCACCTATTTAAGAGAATTACCATGATCTTATCCAGACGATTCAAATAAAACAAAATTTGAAAGTAAATTCAACCTGGTTCTGCTAGCTACAACCAAACAACTTATCATAATTAACATTCAGGCAAAATCAAGGCATCCGCAAAGAAGCCCATATGTCAATAGACATTGAACAATTCGATCCAATAAAACAACAGAGAATTACAAGTGTCAGTAAGTAGTAATAAATTCAACTCACTTCAGAAAGACTGAAGTTTAAGTTGTTCCAAAGGTATGTGAAAATTTCATCGTATAGGTACCGTAGGATTTATTTCAACCGAAGTGATAAATTGACTGATACTGCTTGGGAAATTTATTGATACATACTTTTTTTCAATTTAGCAAGCAAAATGTATTCTGAAATTTTCTACACATATTGCATTTTTGATGTGGTTATCTTGTATTATGCTGAATGTGTGGAAGGTATTTGCGAAAAATCAGTGATAGAAAGTCTGTAAAGGCGAGCGCAATCAACAGTATCAACAATGCCTTAAACAGCGTAGCTGTTCAGTCCTCCAGGGAAATTATTAACCGATTTCCATACATCAATGTAGTCGCCTGCTAGCCACCTCGAAATGAATAACATCAAAAGGAAAATTGAGACAAAAATGAGGTGTCCGTTTATGTAGCCTATATGACAAGAATTACTGATCAACTCGGTTCATTACAGCAGTCCACAAAAAACTAAAAGCATTGGTAAATAACATGTTAGAAAAGTTCTTAAATTCATTACTTTACTTATAGTTTGTCATAAAAGGTAGTAAGTAAATTTAATTCAGTCCATACGCTTTCATATCAGTCTTGCTTGGTCAAAATATGTTAGAAAACAAGTGCGTGGTGGCATATTCATCACCTATAGAGGTGATATACGGAATTCAGTTAGTGCGACACATTAATACAACTCAGTAAGTGAAAGAAAAGCAGTGACTTATTAGCATTTCCTTTTTAAGGATATAGGAATGAAACTTGGGAGTTTGCTCGTTAAGTTGTGACAAACAAACTGCTCAGTGTTGCACTTAAGTAAAAGAAATCCACTTGGATGACTATGCTATTCAGGAACTGTTTAATTATTAGCTAATTGTTTCCTGATTGTAAATAACATGAGATTAAATTAATCTGACTTTACTTTAGCACTTTATTTACTAAGACTGATGTCCTTCATTTTTGAATTTTCTTCTTTCCCAGTCTTTTACTCGATCATCAAGTTAGTTAATTAGTCAATCAAAAGAGGTGGGAAATAATAAACAATACTGAGCAGATGAATTAAGAAATTAGTGTTTTGAATGTATTAAAACAGCAGCTATTTTAATCTTCTCTTCTCGTCAGCATGATTGAAAAATCTGAAATGAGCAACAGACAATTGATTTCAGCTATGACACTTGCCAGTCAGTCTCTCTGTTGTAACAACATCATCATTTTTCAGTTTGTTGTCAGATTGATTTTCACACTCCAAAGGATACAAAAAGCTTCTGAAGTATGCAAAAGAGATGAAATATTCACATCAATGTAATTCCTTCTCACACGTCAGCCAGTTAGACATATATATATATATATATATATATATATATATATATATATATATATATATATATTCCATTCACATCATACTTAAATCTCTTTTTCATGAGTGATTAGACTTTCTTGTTTTTCTTTTGTTCGCAGGTTGAATGACATTATATATTCCCAAGCTTTTCTCAGTTATTCTGACGAGCAAAGTTTTCCAATGTTATTAAAGTAATATTTGAACAGCACAACGGATTTAGAACACTAGTACTTTTAGTTGTTATTGTGAATAATATCAATAAAAGTGTTTCTTTCTTATTTGTCCCCATCATTTGGTGTTCCATTATAAGCCTAGCATTGTGTGTCTGAAATCAAATAAAGGAATATCATCCAAAGGTACCTCGGATGTTGTCAGGTGTAATTATTTTACATCATATAAGTATGCTTCCCCGTTTCAACAAATATTATCTCTTGATGCCAGTGATGGAGAAAAGTCATAAAAGTTATATTGGGATGGCAATTTACTTCTAACTGTTGATAACGGGAAGTATTTTATTCATCAGATCGAAGTGACTTAGTAAGATAAGTGAACATTCGTGTGATGTGTACCGTCTGCTTCCAGTCATCAGTTACTTATAGGCACAATATCAGCTTGATGAAAGTAGAAATTTGACCGGGGCAGCGAAGTTAGAACAGGTGTCAGTATCAAATCCCTTAGCTTACTGAATTTACCCAAATCAAGTGGAAAACAATGGAGTTTCTGACTTCAACGGATATGTAAGATGGAGCCAATAGCCGGAAAAAAATATTTAATACCTCAAAATATGAGTGCTTAGTAGAATTCCCTAATACTTCTTACTGCTCTAAATTACTGTAGACTTTGTCTTGTAATTACTTTTGCTGTATTTTTCGTTGTTTGTTGATTCTTTAATGAACCTTCTGGGAGACATTTCACACAAAAATCATAAGTTTATCTTTTTGCTGAATACTTAATGAGAGAAGTTACGAACCCAGCTGAATGATATTTTCATATTTTCCTTGATTTAGAGTGGAATTTCATGTCAAATTCCGTTTTTTGGTACCATATTTCAAACAGTCTCTAGGATTGGTACTAAGTTTGAAAACACCATGCTTAAATTCTATATTTAAGCAATATTGGTAAACATATTTGCGATGATTTTATTTCTGAAACACTGTACTTCGAGAAATCAAATTCACCTCTATATCTGGATTGATTAAAATTTATCACTCTTATCTAGTCTGTTACTCAAACAATCACCCACTCACTTGGTTTAATGGGTAAATGTTTTTTGTATCCATTTTGATTTATGAAATGAGTTTTGATAAAGTAATGGTTGTTTAAAAGCTACATACAGACAATGACGTAATTCACCTTGAAAACTGCAAAATTACGTCACTTGCCCATATATATATATATATATATATATATATATATATATATATGAACAGAGATTAGGAAATAAAATAACCCAAATCAAAGTTCAAATACTGATGGTGGTCAAAAGTGTTAAAGGTAGTTCCAGATCCTGAATTATTTGCGCATGAAATGATGATATTCCTTTTTTCCAAGGATTAATCTCAACTGAGAAAGCATTGGAAAACTAGGCAGCAACGAACAGCTTTTAGTCACAGTTTGTAACTACTTGGTATTGGTTTGCTCTGAATAAATAGGAGACCAGATACTAAGGTTTCAGGTCTTTTTTCATGTTGGCTGGGGTTAAAATATGTCTGAAATTAACTATAACTTAAAAATAAATATTACTGGATTGCAAGCCTTTGAACAGTAACATGCTTACCGGATTCACTGACGTATGTAAGTTATTGGATTTCCCGGAAACTACCTTTGATTGCATGTGCCTAACCGTGAAATTGTTTTCTTATTGTCGTATAACTTAATCACACAAGTGTAAAGCTATCCACATTTTATTAGGGATTAAACTAAGCAGATGGTTTTTAACTGTGTAGTCTATCGATACTCGTGTTGAAAAGTATTCCTAGTTATGAGCTCGGTGATATTATTTTTCTTTGAATGACTTCATTACAATTGTTTAGAGATAAAGAACTGATGTGTATCAAACGAATTTCAGACAATATTATCCATACTGCAAATGATCATTTATACAATACCTATAAATATTTATATATTTGTAGACAGACAGATAAAATCAACGTAGAACCTAGCACATAAGTGCATCGGTTCAAGTTACCACACTTAACGGTAGTATACAAATAAGAAGTGGATAGAAAATTGTTATCAAAATACACAGAGTTGTGTTGGAGAACAAACGATTTGACAATAAAGGTTAGTGCGAAAATCTAAGCTCTACAAGACACCAAACAATGGAAACATCTGCACTATTATCAGCGATTTTCGACCATTTCACCAAGAGTCTTCAGCCACTGATCACATTCGCCTCGGGGACCCCAGCCATGCAGTTTACATCTCCCCACAAGGTTCAGACCAACAATCAGGTATTTCATCGAATGGCGCCACGTCTTCGTCTGATCACCCTGAACCCTCTTCCAACCTGATCCAACTCCCTCCCTTAGGATGGTACATTTAGGTAGGTGGTGGCTTGGCATGCGGAGTATATGTCCAAGCCATCTCGGCCAATAAAGCTTCACAACCTGATCAACCTACTTGCCTGTCTTACGTAGGACTGTTCGCCTGACTTCAACATTGCTCATGCGATGATTCCACCAAACGGGATTAATGCTGTCAGGACACCTGTAATCAAAGCCCCGTTGCGGAAGGGTCTCACAGCCGTGTAGCAGGACAGAATGACATGCAGTGTATCACACTTGTCTTTCGATAGATGGTCGATATATATGTTCAGCTGATAAGTCCTTAGTATGATGAAATGAACGTCTTGAATTCTGGTGCCAGCGATCACCAAGGAGGTAACAGCTTTAATGGATTTACAAATAACTAGATGGCAGGTGTTGGAAAAATTTTGCAAGATCTTCCTGAGAAATGTGATTAAATTATTACAACTGTGTTATTATATACCTCTTTAATCATAATAACTTCATTTTAGCTTCCTGATATCTTTAAGTCTGACTGAAAATTACCTATCTTATTACAATAGAAAAGTAATTTATCTACGAAATTTTTTTGGTAGTTTGCTCATTAGTTCACCTAATCTAAATCAACATCTTTGTATACAATAATGTAGTTCTTTACCTCTCTCTTTATTCAAATGTATTACCTATATGGGTGCGATTTCTGACCTGAACTAAACAATTAGATCGTGAGGTTGATAAGAAATACACCTCATGCAGAAACTTGAAAAACGTCATGTAATGTTCAAGATGCATACACGTCTGTTTTAATCCATCAAGTGTATCAGAGTGTGACATCTATTTCAATCACTACCTATGCCTACATTAAGAATATATTATTCTATGGCACAATTTTGCTCTAAGGATAAGTATTTTCAACCAGTAGGAATGAATGATTCGGACTAGATCCATTTTTCATGCCTAAGTTAAATTAGTCTTCATTAAAAACTGCCTGACTGTAAAATCGATTAGAGATGTGTACGTATGCCAACTTAACACAGAAAAGGACTAGGTTATGTGAAACTTTCAGGAATTTTTTTCAGTTTTCGGCAAAAATACATCAGACCCTACTTCTTATGCCATATGCTGCTTAGTGGCATAAGTTTTCAAGCAAGAGTGAAACTTTGAAAATTTCCTCATCTCATAAAAGTTGGGCGTTTTTAATATTTTTGATGTAGTAGCAGTAGCGAGGTAACCCCATGGGAGCCAATCTACCAACAGACGATAACTGTTACCCGCTGCACAAGAGATGACTCTCGTGCCTGAGCAGCCTGATGGAAAATACTTTGGGGGTTGAAGCAATGAGTACTGGGTCACTGGGAACAACACTCACTGGGGTGCATGTGGGTCCAACTGACGAGTCGTAAGTCGGACAAAATACACGTCCTGGCTTCCACTCCAGCTCATCAAGATGAATAAAATAGGATTTAATGAGATAAACTGTCCCCTGGTTGAAGAGATCTGGAAGATTCGAAAGCTACTTCAGATGAATAATTTAAGAAAGGCTTCAAAGAAAAACGTCTATACGTATGTATCTTCTTGAAGTATAATTAACCCATTTCGCAGCTTAAAATAGTTTTATTACACTTAAATCTTCCCTACAAACGACTTATTTTGAATAAACAGTATCAGTTTATCTATCCCATATGAAAATAAACTGTAAATATTATGCTACTCATGACCAGAAACTTAAAAAGAAAAAGATATACATTTAGGTACGATTCTATCTTCTCAGGATTGCTTTAGCGACTCCTATTCAGTTACACTGGGGATACTGTTCTTTAAGTTGGATATTTAGTGTTAAAAGTCATATTTATTGCACCCTATCACCAGTGAGTTGGCCTACATTAAATGCTTAGTAAAAATGCTGAGTGATTTGTAAGAGTTTATTGTAGTCTACTGTTGATAAACTAAGATTAGGCAGGCAGCTGCAATTGCAACTGTATTTTATATACCAGTTTCCTTCATAACAGTATTGGTAATGATTTTGGAAGAGATCCATTATTTACTGGAGGAATAATGGCGATATTAGGTTAGCTGGGGTTAGTGGTAATACAGATTTGATATGAGAAAAGAATATTTGATTTTTCTGGATTTTTGAAACAGATTTCCTATTTTAGCCATTCAAGAAGAAGTAACACTACTTCTTGTAAGGTGATTACACTTTTCTGAGTGGTGAAACCTAGATTGAGAACCTTATCTGTAGTAGATCTAACCTTGCGCACACTAATCATCGGGTTTTCCAGTTAAATGAATTAATTATATGTACACTTCACTATTGCTGATATTTTTTCTGTTAATGAAAAGTTATTTACAAATTAACGGATGAACAGATTTAATTGTATTTTAAAGTTTTATTTGTCACTGAAATAGCGTTTAAACAATAATAATAAACGGTACATTTCTACTAAATTCTACATTTTGAATGAATGAGGCTTTACCTTTTGCAAAACAGTTTACCAAATATTTTACGTCTTAAACTGTCAGATTAAACAATATGCACTTGGTATTTTCTCAAGGAAAGAAGAGAAAGTACTAAGTACATGAACTATGAAGTTATTCTATTGCAGTGACTGGCGAAATTTATATCCTTCGCAAATACTAGCATTTAGTGCCTATTTATCACCTTACGTATATTAGGGGTTTACTGAGAAATTCGCCAGTGATGAACCATTAACGACTGAAATATATTTATTCCGAATCTCATTAATTCCAACTGAATTCAATTCACATGCACATTTGGAAGAAAGTACGCAAGAATAACAAAGAGGAGGATACCTACCAGGACTGTCTAGTACATGTTTAAAAGTCTACATCTCAGAGGTCCATTTTCATTCAGCAATGCAATAGATCGTCACCTACGTGATAAGAAACACCAAGTAGACATGTTGAATTCCTTCACAGTAGTCAAAAGACAAAAATCCACTCACTTAACCCGATTTGTTGAAGTTTTAACTGTCCGATGAGTTCAACGTGAACTGTGTTCAAAAGGAAACACTTACTAGTTTCTTATTTCTTTGATAATTAGTGACCTTTCATCCTCTCACCTTTCCCAAAAATAGCTTTTAATTCCTTTATTTTATGCTTATTCCCATTCATATTCATATCGCTTATCGTTTCATTATTACCGTATATGTAATTATTATGATAATTTTATCTCACCCACTTCTTTTGTTAAGACAAAATTTTCACAGGATTATGCAACCACCTTTACTTATTTCCAATCTTATTTAGCTCATTTGGAAACATTCTTCAACCTACTTTATGCAACATGTATATAGTTTATGTGGTTTTAGTACTTAGGCCCCCTTCCTATTTCGAATTGTAATATATTTCTAATATCCAAAACATAAAATGGTATCAAATGGTATCTACATAAGGTATGTTAGTATCCTTCATAGTGATGATTTACTTATTTGTTTAGGTTGTATGTATTTGACGAAAGTCCTATGAAATAAATTGGTGTCATTATATCATCTGAACCGTGTTTTGACTGCCTTATTGAGAAACGTACTCATTTCCCGCGAAAAAAGTTTGGAGAACCATTGAAAACATAGGAGCATTGAATACCTGTTTCTTCCTAGTGTGGGACCGCTCAACAGTGCGCACCCATGAACTACCAGGGACCTTCAGGTTCAATGGTGACCGCTATCTCACCGAGCTACTGAGTTTAGGTGTGTAATGTAAGTGGAAAGTTATTCAGGCAGTATTCAATTAGGATAGCCAGTAGTAATCGCATTCAGTTAGTGATTATTGTACGAGAGCTGCAATAGTATAACGTGAAATGATAGGAATCAGAAGTAACTTAACCCAGTTTTACCAAAACTTAATTTGCCATAGCATCATTGATCGATGTGTCAACTTTATAGTTGGTGAAACATTGGTTGAGAACAGTCTTCGACATAGTTTCTAGTAAACTTTACCATCTTTCTTTAGATTTATTTGAAACTATGATATATCACATAATGGTATAGTATTATTAGACCGGTCATCACTATTATCTTTTATTATTTACTCTATTTCAGGACTTCAAACTACAAACAAACAAAACTCCTCATTGCTGGTTTTCTATTTACTCTCATAATCTATTTATCGTCTACTTGGTTGTTAGTTAACAGAATTCTGATAGTTAGGAGACCGTAACTTGAAACCAGTACTGACACTTCTCAATAAATAGATGTTTCAAATATTGAAACAATATGAATGTATGAAGTCTGTTATTTTCATATCCAACAAATGATAAGTTCAAAATAGATTTTCTCCCTCGAATCCAGTTTTTTAATCCTTAATTAAATGATTCAGGTTGTGAGACTGATTCCTGCCAGAGAGTATCATTGGTTTTTACGAAAGAGATGCAGTTCGACGTACATACCTAAAATTGATTTCTGGTTAGCACCATTTGCTACTTAATCATGATTTTTCTTTCTTAGCGTAATAAACTTTGCTCATAAACGGCCGACGTGAAGTTCATCATTAAGGTATGGTTTGTAGTTTTTTTTCTCATCTGGCGGGACTTCAACTAGCTTTAAAAGTAGTTCAGTAACTCCTTTAATAATAACTTATTTCGATTTATCATTCTGTTCTACATATAACTTTTGTAAAGTCAGTTAAATATTTAGTTTTAAATCAAACTTGAAAATTTCCCACTGTATAAAACGAATACCACCTTTTAAAAAAGCGTATTTTATCTTCATGTATATAGCTGTAAGTTACATCTAACAACACACTACTTACACGAAAGTACTCCACAGGAACTTCATACATTATATGTAAACTGTTAGGAAATTATTTACATCATGTATCGTACCAAATCACCAGCTTTGACAATTTGCATTATAGCTGAAATCTAAGAAACGACAATCTTTAGCTTATATCATTACTTTCAACCAAATTACAAGGTGAATTCATTACTGAAATAAACTAGCTTACAATATTGAAACCATACTAATTTAGATTCACTATGAAAATCAACCATATACAATTCCTATGCGCATTAATAATTTGTTGATAAAATCCTGTCTGACTTCAGGTTTGGATAATAAAAGTAAAAGTAGAATTGTGGAATGGGCAAAGCATTTCAGTCAAACTGATCACTTATGACAGACGACCTTTACCAATATTAACCTGGACAAATGTTTGCTGTAAAATGATTGCATCACTATAAAACTATTTATTGTAATCCTAGCCTGTTCAAAAAACTTGAACAGGATACCCTAGTATTGACAGGAAGAATCTTTACTTGACTTTCTAAACAAACTTGGATTATTTGAAGAGCGACTGGAAGCCTAGAAACATCAGGCAGCTGTTTCATTCTAGTATAGGACTCCTCAGCAGTGTACATCCTTGACCCCATCACATCAGGGCTCGAACCCACGACCTTTGGGTCCCATGGTCACCTCGTTACCATTGAGGTACTGGGTTGGAATCCAGCGGTTCATATTTCTTGCTCCTTTCAAGTCTGACCCAGTAGCTTAATGGTAACGTGGTGGGCACGGAACCCTAAGGTCTTGAGTTCGATCCCTTGCAGGGCTTGGTCATGGATGTGCACTGCTGAGAAGTCATGTACCAGGACAAAAGAGCTATCACGTGCCCCAGGATTTTCAATATCTCTCTAACCGATGTCAGTTCATGGTGAATCCCAACTTGAAATCAATTAAGAAATCTCCACAAACCTCCAGATTGAAACTTAGGTTAGTACTTTTATAATGATTCAACCAGTTGTGTCGCTCAACTTCTTCTACAACATTCGTACCACTTGTGATCTGGATATTTATAGTAGTTAGGTTTAACATCTTAATCTTTTGTCCGGTGCCAAGTTAGGACCTTCAGAAAACGGATTGCGGACTCACGGTTTAACTGTAAAGCTAAGCTGGGGACACTGGGTATTAGTTACATTTCAGTCAGCAATTATTTTGGTTAGGATTCATTTGGATAAGGAATTTGTCATCTATTCATAAGGCTAGTTGTATCAGATCATCTGAAGGACATTTCACTGATAAACCGGAAGTCGGTAGTTCTAATCCATGCAAAAAATATCATTTATTTAGCCTCACTCATCATACCTTAATGGTAGCAAACTATACCAACTACAGTTATTCTAGGTGCCCTAAATAACTGAATATAACTGTCCACACATCCGTGAGCATGTTTCAGCCTTTTCTAAAACAATAGACTTTACGTGATTAACTATATGTGTTTAAATTAAACTCAGTAAAGGTCACTTGTTACCAAGGTCATGAAAACACTAAGCATGTATCTGTTGCTGACATGAGATACAGAAAGTTCACAGTTTACTCCCGTTACCAAGTTGTACCCATATCAAATGAATGGCTAAACTGGATAACAGCAACAGAAACACTGACATTAAAAAAACATAACCCAATGGAAAAAATCATGGAACTAATTCACGTGATTATTATCTTTTTCCATTTTCGTTTGTACTTAGTTTCAGCATCAGTTTACATGATGACCTCACTGATAGCAGGGAAAACATGAACACCATCAGCCGTGACGATGATGAATACAAGAAAGTCATCAAATTAGACGACAAACAAATTGATTTTAGAAAAAAGCTTGTTTTTCAAAGATATTAACGTGGTCTGTTCGACCTTTAATTCTCACTTATTTGACTTGTGGCATGTACCTTGAATTACTGAGCGTGCTTATTGCGCTTTCAGATTAGAAAAGTTACTTACCAATTTCAGCATGTGTCGATTTCTAAGAAATAAAAACCGCATTTATATCTGGCATATGAATTTTGTAGATTACATGTAACTGAGATTAGTGCTTTACCTCAGTGTGTCAGGGATAAAATTTATTTCTAAAAATTTCGCATTAAATATTAAATGCTATTTATCAACCGGGATACAGAATGCTTGGTTGTTCCCATATGGGACTTGTCAGTGAAACATATATTTGCATTCCAGAGAACAAGTGCGTTCTTATTGAGGCTCGAATCCCAACCTGTTGCTTTAAATGCTACGCTACTAAGTCATAAAAGACAACTCCCACTTAACAAGCATCAGTTGGCACCTAGTGCTACCTGTGATTTTCTGTTGTTTGATTTACTGAGACAAAGTGATGATTTTCTATATGCATATGGGCTCCTTCAAAACCTGTCTAAATATTCTGCTGAATTTCAGCTGTTTCTGATATTCACCAAAAACTTTAGCGTTTAATTTGACTGAAGACAGACAATTCCAAAGATCTAAACAAGAACCGTATTAACGTTCCGTTACACCGTTCGATTGATAAAGTAGATTGAAGTAATTCCATTTTAATATGTCAAATATACCTATGAGGATATTAAAGAAGAAGTATTGCAGCTGAGTCTCTTTTCGGCGATTTCATTCTCAAAGCTGTACAATCGCAAATTAACACATTTTCTCCAGTGTAAAGATTTGATAGTTAAAAACGGTTTGCCGAGCATGACAACGCAAATAGTGTTAATAAATGAGCTGTCATTAAAATAAGTAGTGAATATCGATCAAAATAAGTTTGAATAAGAAGTTTCGTGACATAATGACAAATGGTATTGATCACAATTCAGTTTCCAGTTATGTTGTCATATCCTAAAACTTTTTATTCAAACTAATTTTGATCGATATTCACTACTTATTTTAATGACAGCTCATTTATTGGCACTATTTGTGTTGTCATGCTTGACAATCCTTATGATAATTTGGTTGGTTGTGGCTAGCAGAAGGATCCAGGATGCTTGTTTTCTCGTATTAGGGACTCGTCAGCTGGATTTACCTGCACCAGAGTGACGTTGTTCCCACTGAGACTGGAACCTCGTACCCATCGCTTCAGACGCCAGAGCGTTATCCACTACACCGCCGAGCCACGATAGCCACTTCTTGTACAACGGGTAGTAGTTATTACTATTTATTGACCTACTTATTATTCTTCGTTTTTGGTTGTGTTGGGTCGAATTGTCCGACCTCTATTGGCATATTAAATCCTTATACTAGAAAAATGTATAGATTTGCGATTGTACAGGTTTGAAAACGAAATCGCCGAAAAGCGACTTCGCTGAAACACTTCTTTGAAATTCCATTTTGGTATGTACCTTAGAATTGTCACACAGCGAAACAACATTATTTTGCTGGATAAGGTTTCTGATTTGATATAAGTATGGGACAATAAATTATGTTTGAAGCGTTGTCCAGTAAACAATACTATTTTACTTTGTCGCTTCCAATAAACAGACTAAAACAGAATTGCAAACAACCACGATGCCCATGTTTTACTCCTTTGTTGAATAGAAGTAACTCTGTTACAGAAGCTTTGATAAGCATACTCAAATATTCATAAAAATTTTGTCTTTATTATTTAAGACTATAAGATTAGTGCCCCCTTCGTCTCCAGTGTGACAGACAGTATAAATTAATCTTACATTTGTATTGGATTTTAGAAGCTATCAACATATTTTAAGGAGTACCGTGTCATGGTAGTTGATTATTCTTGATGAAAAGACAACTGCCACGTGACAGATGTTAATAAATATTTTCCTTGGTCCATCATAGAAACTATTGAAATTAACATTCACAAAGAATATTTACTTCATTTTATTAAAATGGTTTCAGTTTTTATGTCGAGCATTTGTACTTCTACGTTTAAGTAGTATTTCTGTTATGGATTTTGTATGAGATACTTTTCAAGTGATAAAGTTTGATGAGAAAATATCTGAAGTTTCATAAATACATAGCGCAGTCAGGATACCACTTGCAGGATAAGATGACACCATATCATTTTATAGGACTTTTGTTCGCTGCATAAAACTTAAGTAGGTAATCACTAAATCGAATGTTAACATGTTTTACATGGATCGTTTTCGGATATCGGTTGGTGTTTCAAAGATCAGAAAAACATTGAAGTTTAGGATACAAAGGAGGTATGCACTCAGCGCTTAGTCTTTATGAAACTAGCCGGTCAGCTCTTGGACGCCATTTATTTAAATTGGGTCTATATTCTTGTTTTGATACTTGTGGTTTCCTGTTGCTGTACAGGGTCGAATTGCCCAACCTCTATTGGCAAGTATCAAAACAACAACTGGTACCTACTGCATAAGAGGTGACTACTGTGCCCCAGTGGCTTAGTTAATAACGCTTTGGTATTTGAGGAAGTGGGTACTGCATTTGAGTCTTAGTGAACACAACACTACTCACTGCGGTGCAGGTACATCTAGTTTTCCAGTCCCAAACAGAACGAAACGCGCTTCCTGGATTCTACTGCAAGTCACTAAGATTAATAAAAATCTATATTCGTTACAGTGACTACTTACTTGTTTATTCAGGTTGTATGCAGTCAACGTAAATCCCACGGAATAAAATGACGTGATCTTATTCAGCAAATGATTTGCTTATCGCGTTATTTAACAATATCTGGAGTTTAAAGCAACTGGTCCCTTTGATAAATTTAAACAGCGTAATGAGAAGACGAAGATTATCTGAAACATGTGATGTATTAGCGCTATACATTTCAAACAATCTAATCACACATGGACTTGTCGAACTGTTTATGTAAAAATTTACGAAAAAGGTCAATGAAGTTGATAGGAAACATAGGAATAGAAAGGGAGAGAAAAAGAAAAAATTTACTCTTGGTATGAAAATTAAAATCAATACTACCAAGGTAGGTTCGACGTGAGTACAAATTGTTTTTGTATACATAAAGGGGGTTTAAATTTATGGATGGCAAGAGCTTCAGTAAATTTAAGCACTCGGCTCTGACCACTTTTATGTAGTACTTTAAAGGCTGTTTTCATGTCTATCCTATGGTTAGTTTCTGGTATATGTTTAGCCGTAGACGAAGATGGATGCTTGTTACCTGCACTTATCGGATCTGTTGAGGTCAGTTGCTTTTGTAGCCACTTAGTAGCCTTGGTAGTATTGATTTTAATTTTCATACCAAGAGTAAATTTTTTCTTTTTCTCTCCCTTTCTATTCCTATGTTTCCTATCAACTTCATTGACCTTTTTCGTAAATTTTTACATAAACAGTTCGACAAGTCCATGTGTGATTAGATTGTTTGAAATGTATAGCGCTAATACATTACATGTTTCAGATAATCTTCGTCTTCTCACTACGCTGTTTAAACATCTGGAGTGTTATTATACGTTAATCTGCCTACAGTTAGTGACCGGTGTCACTACAACCTTATACTTCGCTAAAATAAAGTAAGAAATAATTTTTAGCCGTTTCATTTCGTCGACACATCATACATTTCCAAAATTAAGAAACAGAACGCTACATTAAAAGTGAAAATGGATGTCACTTATTTTAGCTGCCTAGCCGTTTAACATAGAGAATAAAGATATCTGAAATATATAATGAATTAATTTCACTCTTGTGTGGCTAACCGATGCAATAGAACAAAAATGTAGCTGACTGATAATAGAGTTTAAAGTATTTTGTTAACTAGACAATTTTTTGATATATATATCCTGAAACACGCAGAGAAAAACTGAAGAATACAAAAAAATTACTTTTTTCTACATGCTGTCGACTGCAAACAGTCGAAAACTGTTGAAATTATCAAAAGTAGTAGTTGCGCAAGATGCGCTAAATAAATGAGACCAACGAAAATTCAGCATACATGATTAGCCAAAAAGTGATAATCCTGAGTCCTAGTCAAAGTTGACGGCAATCTATATCTCAAATAATGTAGTATTCATCAGTGACTAGTTTCAAGAGGAGATTCCCGAAGTTCGAGTGAGAAGTAGGGAGCGGTACGGCCAACCAAGTCGGATTTGAGGACAGTTGCTCAATGATGGCATTGGATGTAGGTTACGTTATATCTGGAACTGACAGAAGTAGGAAATATGGATCACTGGACTCCGATACAGTGGCTCAATGGTAACGTGCTGGCCACGGAACCTGAAGGTCATGGGTTTGGTTCCTAGCGTAGCTGGGTCATGGGTGCGGACTACTGAGGAGTTTCATACTAGGACGGAAAAGCTTTCCAGTGCTTTTATGTCTCCAATGTTCATCTAAGTAATATCAGTGCATGATGAATACCTACTAAAAATCAATAAACCCCCACTAACCCCTAAATTAAGTTTACTTATTAACAAGCTCTAATGCAGCTATACAAGGAAGAAACAAGCAAATCTAAATATCATATTATGAATTAAAAACTTTTGATGGAATGTAGTGAATATCGTTCACAAGACTGAGAGAACATTAAAAGCAATGGTTCCCTTACCCCCGGCCTTCTTAAGTTCTTCAATGTTTGTCGACCTCAAAATCAGCATTATCTCAAGAATGTACGAATTTCATCATCAAATGAACGTAGTTCATGAGCTCATGATTATATTAATGGTTCGTCTCGAGAAAAAACAGATCATTGTATAACCAGATCTACATTCCTTTCCCCTGCCTATCTGTTCTCTCGAATCCCATATCTACTTTATGGCTCAAATTAATCCTTTGATTATATAACCTTTGCACTACCCACTGTTTCTTTTTCCTTCACTTTTCTCTCGAAAATTTAAATTTTACTTGTCCCCCAAAGTAGTCGAAAAAATGACTCAGTAACTATGCTTTTTACACAATTAATTTTCATTCTGTAAGATAGATGCTTATTACCATTAGAATAACAATAGAGGAAATGTTTGAGGCAGCTTGCTATGAATCGTAAACTAATGTGGGTTATTTTTGTGTTTTTCATACCCATTTTGTCATATATTGAAGGAATTTCTTTCTCCCCTGATTGAAAGTAAATTTTGACCAGGAAGTAAGTAAAAACTCCATTTGGCCATCTTATTTCTTCTCCTCTTCCCTCCCCATGCATCCAGCTGTTTTTCTTTGTTGGTCAGTTAGTGATATAAATCTCATATCCTGGATCAGGTTTAAATCAGTGGGATCAGTGGGACCAAGTGATGCCGTCAATCAACATGGGAAATAAGTTTTTGTATGGAAGATTTACGTGGAATATAATAACCAAACATTGTAGATAACAAAACCATACAGAGTACAACCCATATAGTGACCATACGCATACACGAAACTGAAAAAAATTAGACTTATGTCATGAACTTTCTGTATCATGCGCAAAACAGACAGGACCATAATAGTCAAGATAAATAGAGAAGGAATATTGCAAACGAAATTTATAACAGTCATCTAGCAAGGTTATTCTAGCCTCCCCTTGGTCCATCTTAATGCTAAAGAAATGTTATCTCAGTTATCCAGTTTGGTATGCATTTACATGCTCTCCTGATCTTGATGTTCACCGAGAAACACTTGCCTTTCGAGAGCACCTCCCAGTATGGCTGAGAAAACAGCATAAACTCAATCTACCAACATATAGTTGACTACGACCATGCAGTTCCCAAACCATCAGCTGACATTATTTACGAGGATGAATCAAACTTATCGAAGAGTTCACATATACACCAACTTTTTTCACAGAAACGTTGGCAGTAAACAATCTTAAACCAGAACTATATGTGCAGAAACAGTTTGTACGGTCCGTTTAGCCACCCTAGACCTAGCTTACCATTTTGACCACATGTTTCATACAGTTTATCTTCAATTTTATTCTACTTCAATCCATTTTATTCTGTTATAACCTTTTTACGTTTCTTGATGGATATCCTTTCATTTCACTCTGTCTAACTATTATTCCAATCCGTTGTTCCACATAGTCTTCACTCAACGACTTTTGAATGACACCATACTATAGTCATTCACACATTTGCCTCCGATCATGCGTATCTGATTTTAAGTCCCCTACACTTTTCCATTTGATTTGATGATTCATGAAATATTATCCCCACTACACCTTACGACTCTACGTATTTTAAAATGAAACACAAACGAATTTGTTACTACCGATCTCAAATTATATACAGATAGGATTGTAAAGCTTTGGAAATGAAATCATTAGAAAGATAATCACCCTTTAACTGTGAATCTTTTAATTCGACAGTAGACGTAGGCCACCGTTTAGGAACATAATGAAATGATTTCATATTCAGAAACAAATTTATGTAGATGCTAGATGTAGTAAACAAGAAATAATTGCAGTTCATTATGAATAAGACATTTTAAAAGATCAAGTAACATTTACACTGTCAAAATGTTTTGACAAACGCGATTGTATAACCGCCTTAGTGACGATTGACGTCTGATGAGATAAACACAGACAAATCAATAAATGTATCATTTTGCTTAGATAGTCTTTGTTGAACTCTATGCAACTCTGTTTTTCTTTGATCATTAAATACAATGTGGGCCACATTTTTTATTCGAATTTAGAAATCTAGTGCAATTTTCTCAGTGCACACTGCGGGTTTGTCGTTATTTACACTCTAAACTTCCAAGTTTTCTCTCTAGATAAAAAATAGTTCTCTATGAAGTTGAAATCACCTCTTCTTAAGTATACATAGAATTCTTAGCTGCACCAGAATGGTATACTCATTTCTCAGACAGCTTTTATCAACCAGACAGATAAAACGAACTGCGAATCAGTAAGCAGCTTTTACTGATTACTTGACTTAACAATTGACGGTTTTAACCGTTACCTAGCTACAAGGCTTTTCATCACCACTGTTTGACCTTTGATCTATTAGGTAGATATTCCCATTATAAACCGAAGTAAAATTAGCATTATGGTGTGTTATCGAGCTGATTAGTTAAAAGTAATGATAACTAAACTGAAAATAATACGTAATTATGCAACTCAATTATTCAGCACAAGATCTGTCAACGATTTTTAATATTCAACATCTATGTCATTCTGAATGCAGTTTATGTGATTTCATTTCTAGATGCTTACTGACTACTTTGCTAGTAAAATATACCCTACACTTTTTTTCTTTTCCAGGCAAAGCAAGAAAAGAAGCGTTGTACATATCGGCGCACCAGTTTACAATTATGTCGATCACCCTGAGGAGTAGTGACTACCAGTTCAAAATATTTCATTTAACAAGATACATTGAAATGAAACACCTTATGCCATAGGAAAGGGGTGTTGTTATACACTATCTGATAAATTGTGAACAAAATATCTTTTCGAAGTGAAGCGGTACCCAACTAACTTTAGCTTTTTAATCGTCTTTGAACTGTAATATAAAAGAGAATACATAAAAGTGAAAAAAATCTTTAAGCTTTTCTTGAAGAAATGTTCAACTATATTACATTGTAGTTGGATGAGAGTGGATACAGTCAAGGCATTAAGTACCGCCACAACAGTTCTACTGTCACAGAAAATGTTCACTGAATGTCAAATGTTGTTCTTTAGGGACTCAAGAATCCCAATAAACAAAGGCAGATCCAATTTACAAGTGAAAATATCTTCGGCTTCTAAAAAACAGCCGAAATATTCTAGTAATCAAGAATTAATTTTGTATTGATACAACCATTCAATCCCGCAACAAAAGTAGGAGTCCTGAACGCCATAAAGCTACTGAAATGTGGGAAAGCAGCAGGACCAGATGGAATACCGCCAGAAGCACTGAAAACAGATGCAGAGACAACAGCAGACATGCTCACACCACTATTGCAGAAGGTGTGGAAAGAAGGGAAGGTACCTGGCGATTGTCAAACTGCTGAAGAAGGGAGACCTCAGTGTTTGCAAGAACTAGCACGGAATCACTCTCCTGTCCACCCAATGCAAGCAAAATATTAAGCCACATCATCCTGGAAAGGCTAAATGATGCACTGGATTCGAAACTACGACCGGAACAGGCAGGCTGGATTCAGGAAGTACAAATCATGTGCAGACCAAATTGCAACGCTACACTACGCATCATCATAGAACAGAGCATAGAATGGCAATCAGCTCTCTACCTCAACTTCATCGACTTTGAGAAGGCCTTTGACAGCGTCGACCGAGAAGTAATTTGGAAACTGCTTCAATACTACGGAGTACCGCAAACCTTTATCCGCCTCATTCAACAACTATATGAAGATGCCACATGCCAAGTAATTCACAATGGGAAGCTCAGTGATGATTAGGAAGTGAAGACAGGAGTGAAACAAGGTTGCCTACTATCCCCCATGATATTCCTTATTGTGGTGGACTGGATCATGCAGCAAACAGTAGGCAGCGAGAAGAGGGGGATACACTGGACGACGGAAAAGAACCTAGAATATTTGGATTTCGCCGATGACTTGTGCCTGATGTCACATAAACTTGAAGATCTGCAGGCAAAAACTAACAAGTTGGCAGAAGTGGCAGCGAAGACGGGACTTCAAGTGAATATAGAGAAGATAGAGGTGATGAAGATACCGTACCAACAACTCCAACAACAACAACAAACTCCAATCACCATCAACGGGAGAAACTTAAAGGAAGTAACCTCCTTCACTTATCTAGGAAGCACTGTTTCAACCACAGACGGGACGGACGAGGATGTCAAAGTCAGAATCGGAAACGCAAGACAGGCGTTCATTAGCCTGAAACCAGTGTGGAGATCTTCTGCACTCAGCATGTGGAACAAGATACGGATTTTCAACACCAAAGTCAGTCAGGTCAGTGCTTCTGTTTGGCTCAGAGACTTGGCGCGTCACGAAAGGTATTTCCAATAAACTACAGACATTCATCAACAACTGCTTACGCTAACTACTGAAGATCAGATGGACTGCCAGAAAGAATAAGCAACAAGGAGCTCTAGGGACGAACGAACCAAGAACCTATCACCCAACAAATATGCTGAAGGAAGTGGAAATGGATTGGGCATACACTGAGAAGGCCTACTGGGGACATCACACGTCAGGCCCTCGAGTGGAACCCCCATGGGAAGCGACGAGTTGGACATCCGAGGGTGACATGGGGGAGATCGTGCTAGGAGGAAATGAGAGCTTCTAGGCTGTCGTGGAGCCAGGTTCAAAAGATTTCGGAGAACAGAGTTCACTGGAGACGTGCTACTGAAGCCCTATGTTCCATTAGGAACCCAAGGGACAAATAAATATAAAAGTAATAAATGATACAACCATTCGGTTTTTCAAAAGACACCTATGTAACAGTAACGGAACGCTGGAAAACTGGGAGCAGTGGAAAGCTGTTTCGTCCTAGTATGGAACTCCTAACCACTACGCATCTATGATCCCACCACACTAGGGATCGAATCCAGGACCTAGAAGTCCCATACTAGGAGGAAACAGCTGTCCAGTGCTCCCAGGTTTCCAGTGTTCATCTAACTGATGTTAGTTCATGATGAATTCCAACCTAAACTCAATAAATCCCCTGAAACCCCCCTAAGTGAATTAATCTAGCTTCGAGAGGTGATTTCTGAACTTCCAGTGAGAATTCGTGACCGGTGGGGCGAACCTGGTGGATATCAGGACAAATATTCAACGATGACATTGGGTGATGGTCACTCCATGTCAGGAACTGGTAGAAGTAGGAGATGCGGACTACTGAATTCTGACACAATGACTCAATGGTAACGTGTTGGCCACGGAACCTGAAGGTCCTGGATTCGATCCCTAGTGTGATGGGATCATAGATGCTTAGTGGTTAGGAGTTCCATACTAGGACGAAACAGCTTTCCACTGCTCCCAGGTTTCCAATCTTCCTCCAACTAATGTCAGTCCATTATGAATAAACACCAACTTGAAATAAATAAATCCCCACACACCCTCAAACTGAAGTAACGGAAAAGACTGTTATAAACATTCATCGAATAGGGAAATAGAATAAATTACTGAAACATTTTCATACATAAATGTAGACGCTTGTTTGCCAGTTATTACCTTTTCTACTGCAACCCACTATCAACTTCATGAATACTTCGAGTGCTGACACGGTCATCATAAATTACCTCGTAAACTTCAAAATCAAAATTTGACTTGATAGAGTTGAATAAGTTGAGCGTTGGGTAAATGGATTAAGAAGGAAGCATGTTTGTAAAATCCCAACGAAGTAGGAAAATACATTTTAGAGAATAAGACATGTGCAAGTTAAGCAGTAAATGGACCATTTACTATTTAACTTGTCTTATTCTCTGAAGAAGCGATTTCCGCGATGTCGCAAAACGTCAGAAATTTATGTTTCCACTTCACTGGGATTGTACAAATACATTTCATTTAAATTACCTTGTTTGGTAGACCAACTTTTACGTAATAATGGGAATCATTGACTCTTGACCTCATTCACATCATGAACTAAGTTTTTAGTCAAACTCAGTTATAATCCATTAACATTACGACATATAAATTATACTGTATTACGACTGTAAATATGATCATTTTTGTGTTTGATAGACGATTGGCTAGATTAAATTGGAACAAGAAGTTTGTCGTAAACCTGTTTTAATTGTAGTTACCATAACAACCTGATTATATATACATAGATACACATAGATATATGTATGTTTTCGGTTCCCTAACCATTGTAAACTTCTTCCTTTCAGTCCCCCTGTCTTTTCTGATACAATGACAACGATAACATCAACTAGAAGGAGACTACTGCACCATGATCCTTATTTATTCGATTTCACCTATCTTTGTAAAAGGTATGTAATTAAAACCTTAATTGTGAAGGCTGATGTCACTAATTGTTAGTGAGCATAATCGAACTGATCAAAATAAGTCACGAATGGATAAATATACAAAGATCTCTCTGAAACAAGTTAATAAAATATTTTCAACCTATATAACTATTGAAAAAGGGAAGAGTGGACTTCTGTAGTTAAATGTTATTAGTAAGAGACATGTAGAAGAACAGCAAAAGTGATCTCTTGGTTCATTGTTCAGTGAAGTTAATTTACGAGTGACAGCTGATATATTCCTTTCGAATCTAAGTGAATGACAACAGACTCTGATGCTTTTTGACATAAGCAATAAAATAGTTGAAGTCAGTATATAAAACTTAACACAGCTGTACAGAAATTTCAAAATATTAAGTTAATGATTTAGTTAAGTAAATTTAGACAAGTTCAAATTTTGAGAGATAAATAAATAAGGTAACGTTTTAGAAAAGACCTATAGTTTATCATTTACGTGACGACATTTATAGCTCAATGTAAGAGAATTCGATGAGCTATACACACAAATTTTGAGTGACAATCGCAGCAGTTTAATCCGATGTAGAATAGACATATCTGATTGATGTGGATAAGTAGGGAGAAGTATGCATGGCCATTAGTGTGTAGACATTGTTATGTTAATTAAACACTTGAGTAATTGTTTTTGTTAGTTTGGAGTGTACATTTATTCATTCCAGAGATTTCAATCACTGAAACCACTAGATTCTGGCCAGATACTTCAGTGGACAATGAATATCCAAACAGTGAGCATTATGTTCGCCGTAATGCATTTTTGATGCTATCACTTTTTCAAGGTAGGATAAAAACTTTATATTTTATGACGACTTATTTAAGTAAAGAAAGAAGCTTGTCACTTAGATAATAAAATAAATCAGTTTCATATTAGATTTGTTTATTTGATATAAAGCGCACAGTGATACAGTATTATTTACTTGATTACGTTTCGAGCATAAATTATTGCTCATAATCATATCAATTTGAAGGTTTTTAAGGAGGGCAACTGACTGATTTCAAAGGAGTTTTCATCACTAATCAACATCGGCCGGAGGAATATCCAGTATATGGGAGCCTAGTTTCATTGTTTACTGGATAAATCTAAAGTCATTTCTTTCATACTTTGATTAATTGCGCTTTGAGGAGCTTTCAAACAGTCTTGTTAAAATAAATATTAAACCAATTAGTTAATTATTTATTCAAAATGTTATTTTTATTAACTGTATCTGTCCACTTAGTTAACCATGAAAATAACATTCGCTTCATTTGTTCACCTAGTCAAGATGAAGTTCACCAGTACACATAGGTTCATGGACTCATCATCTATGAGTAGCATCTCATGTAGTGAAGCTCAATTTTTTTTACTAACCACAACAATATTAAATATCTACATTGAATAGTTTTTATGTAAACCCTAATCAGAAATAACTGAAAACAGTTAGCTGCTTCTATTTTATTGTCCAATTTTCGTAGTAAATATCTAGATTACACTTTTTCGAGTATACGACTTAATAAACAATTACTTTAATTCGTTGATGAGATTCTGTCAATAGGTTAGCAGAATATGCGAATTCAGTACCAGTGGTGTCAAATACAATCATACTAATGACAGTGAAGTGTGAAACCTTTATGTAACTATGTTCGATATAATATGGGACAAACTAGTTATAAAATTCTATGTCGTAATCATATGCATAGTCTAACCTTATTTTATATAGATTAGTACGGGAAAATATGGCAAAACAGCTAGTCTTAGTAAAAACCAATGGTCACCGTTTACTCACTGGTATGACTGCTGGATATAATAGTAATTTACTATACCGAATCAAATCTTAGAAGCAGCCCAGTTTCACAGCCTTGCTTAAAGTGGAAGAAATTGGCAGCTTTGAGGTCATTGGTCAAAATTCAGCTGTAGTTAAGGCTTCATACCTCTCATCAAGTAGCTGTGTGAAATCATCAGATCTAATTCACAATGTATATTTTTTTGTGATTTATTTTTACTGTAAATAGACAATATTCAATATACAACACTTCATCTTTGTTAAAAACGATGAGGTGAAAATGGTGATACCGTTTCATATAGCAGGAGAAAGATTTTATAGAAGCTAAAGTTGCATCAGTAACAATGCAAATGAATAATAAGTAGTTCTCCTCAGAGTTTTGTAAGTGCTCGTTCCTAGTGAACAAACTAATAATCCTAGTTCTTACCAAGAGAACTTATTTCACTGTGGATTATAATCAAAGATATGCATGTTGTTCTGTTTCAAATAAATCAAGTGGTCTCGCACGCGTGTTGCAGTCCCTTCCCGATCACTTACGGTGTTTCAATAACAACATTTACCAGTTGTATGCATGGTTAAGGGAGCAGAAGTGATTGCATAAGTTTTTTAACTGCAACGAATATTAGTCATTCTGGTCTGAAATGTAAACAACGAATACAGAATGATGCTAATTAAATTCTTATACATTTTGCGAAAGGAAAAATGCTGCAGGTTGCGGCTAAATAAGAAGTGTTAACCAATCAGAAAACGGTGGAAATACAAAAACTTTTGTAAGTAGCCTTTCTTTCTCGTTGATCTTGAGTAATGAAATGGAATGTCACCTGATTTATAAGGCTTCCTTTCGAAGGTTACAATCTTTATAAACCTTGAGGTACTAAGTCTAAAAAGTGGTTCTCATGTTCATTAATGCATATTATTTTCTCAAGATTTACATAAAACACCCAGGACTAATAGTGAATTTCACCTTGCTAATAACCAGAATCTTGATACACAGTTTCTTTAAGTGAAATGTCCCTCCTGATTTAGTGCATTATCAAACTGTAGTCACGAACTCATTCAAGTGTGTACCTGTTTTTGTGTTTTTCTTTGCAATAACTTGAAGTGAAAGAGGTACATTGAACTTTGTAGATATGGTGGTTTTTTCTAAGGAGAATACTGTCACACAGATGAGGGTTAGAAAAGCCCATTGCTCCTCTATAAATGTTTTCATATGGTGTAGCCTTTGCTAGGGGAATTGTGTTCACAGTCTTCACGTGGCATGATTTTTTCACAAAATTAACAGCATGAAAGTGTATGTTCTGCACTTAGAGATGGAAAGCGCTGAGCGCATGAGTACATTCAACATTAGCACCCCTTTTTGAGCACCAATGAGAACCATGGTTACGCTATAGCTCGCGCCCAGTTCATCACACCTTTTTGTCATCATCCAAATAATCATTCTAAATGAACCCATGTAAGCAGATTGATGGCGTTTAATATTAAATTTAGATATTATATCAAGCTAGGGTCCAAATGAACCGTTGAGCTTCCAGAAAGCAGATGAAATTAGGTTTCCCTTAGAAAATACCTTGAAATTGGTGAGTAACACTGCTTGCAGCTTCAAATAACGTTTCACTGGTTAAAGATTGGTCTACATGGATTATTTGTGACTTCTTCAGCCTCTTCTTCATTCCCCTGGATGTGGAGTATAATTTTATGCGTAAGTCCTCATTGTAATAGACTACTCAGCACTAACATGACCATGAAGCGAAGTTTTCAGGACATATGGAAGAGATAAAAGCAGTGGCAGTATCTAGCAGTAAATGGACACTTTTCCAGACTGTTACCGCTAATGGAAGGAAAAAGCTTATTGTTATCGAAATAGTCCTTGAAGTAGTTAGTATGCCAATGAGTGACTCTCAGAGAAACCATAAGGGCTGAACTGAGCACTTTTAAAGGCAATTAAACTAACCTAATGTAACAGCATATTTACTCTGTCTTTTTAATGCTCCATATTCGGTTGTTACTAACCCCCCTAAGGAAGCTGATTTGTAGAATGAAAGTCATAAGCATCTGAGCCAACCGACTTATCCGCAGCCATTTTAAAATAAGATATAAAATTGTAGTCAGGGAACTGACAGGATTGTTCGATAAGGGTTGATGAATGACAGTGCTTGGTCACTTTGGAATGAGGCTTCATCTATCCAGTCTTCGAAATGGACTACTTAATATACGGGACAATCATCGAGTTATCAGCCTGCTACCAAGGTCATCCAAAAATATAGGTTTCTGTCATACTTTGCAGGCTTCGCAAATCTAATTAAAACTGGTTCGTGAGGTGTAGTCTGAGTTCCATGCAGCGTTCCTGCGTTTCTCCCGTATCAGATGTTTCATTACCACCACATTCATTGCAGGTCAGAAATCGATGTTTGTAACATCAGGTCTACCTTCGACTCATTGAAAATGACTTTGTCCTGGAGCTGTTGAATATATAGCGGATATCTCTAGGATCTTTAGGAACATTTTGAAACTTGCATACAGAAACAATACAAGTAGACTGGTGTAATACAACCACTTCCCTCTGTTGTCCCAAACTTGTAATGACGATAGGCATTGCTTTTCGATTTCACCATCCCTTTTTAAATTTATCACCTATGATATTCTGCAGACAGCAGTGAAAACAATGTTTGATGGTTTAGGTTTGATACTAGGAGAAAGCCATTTCGACTCTATCTGTTTTAACAATGTATTCTCACTGTACAACAAAAACAGTTTACTCAAGTCGTATCTGGTCAGATTTCATAGTTATGACATGTACTTTGCACCAAAAAAGTGCTAAGCAATTTTACAATTTTGGTAAGAATCTGTACCTGCATTTATTATTGCAGGTGAACAATTGGGAGTAGTCGAAAAGTTCATCGATCTGAGCAGTTGTGTGTGTGCGTGTGTTGATGGAGAAGAGACCGGTCTAATTTCTACTCATGCATTGTCATTCATAGAGGCATACATCAAGCTGCGACACTTAGGCTGCCCCATGAATAAGTTTAACTACAAGCGTTGGATGTTAAATGCACAAGTACTATCAGTTCTCCTTTACACCTCCAGAACTTGGCTTCTGTAAAACGAGGATTTCTGACGACTTTATATTTCCGAAAGTAGTTTCCTCAGGAAGACTGCTTGTATCCGATAAAACCCCTGCTCAATAAATTCTGAGGTCCGGCAAAGGATTTTGAATCATGATGAAGATTGCTGTTTATCAAATGAATGCATCTTAAAACATCATTTTCGATAGCTTGGAAGTTTGATACGTACATAATCCCAATGAATTCCATATGTTTCCCCATTTGCTAGCCCGAAATCCCGATGAACGAATCGTCGGAGTGATAAGTTTTTGGAGTGGTACTGTGAAAAATGAACGGGAAATGAGTTGGGGTTGAATTTTTTTATGCATTGAGATCGGTGAGATGAGGTCCAAGGCACTAAACAGCTGAGTAATTCAAATGTTATTTCGGAGTGAAAAAGTAATGACCTTAATGCAACTTCCTTGTTTCCTCAGTTATCACGCAGTAATAAGAAAGTAATAACCTTTTCTCTAAATTTATCTTGTACGCCTGTACTTTCTTAGCTTCTTTTATCCTTTTGTTCCCCTTTATATCTCTTTTATGTTTTCTTAAAGTTGTTAAGTTATTTTTGTAGTATATTTCACGGTGCCCATTATATACGAATTTTACTTTTCAAACCACAACAATAAATAAGCTCCCATGATATGTAAATTTCCGTTTATTTTTTAACGAAATCAAGAAAACTAGGTAATGTAGAACTTATAAAAACTGCATACTCATGTTTGTATTTATTGCCTCTAAGTAAATGGATGTCCATGTACAATGAAGATAAAAATATGCAAATGAGGTCATTCAGAATCAACTGATAACTAACACAAACAGCCATCAGGACAATTGACAATAAACAGTCGTTGACTGCAGACTAAGTGATAACCGCGCGTTCATCTTCTGGTTTGCGTATGCGGTATTATCTGTGAGAGCTTAAATATATTCTGTGTCATATATACAAAGGGAAAGTATCCTACACCTTGTAAACATTGTATATATTTACAAAACCAAAGAAAAGTAGGTTGAGAAATACAAGGAAAAATGTGTCAAGAAATTATGATTTTGAGTGTGTTCTTATACAATTTATCGATTATTTTAGCTCATGTTAGGTATCTAGGATACGGGTATGCCTGGAAATATGCATTCAGGATCAAACAGTAGTAAATAGGTCTTTATAGTAGTTATATTTCGTTTTTATTTGATAGAACTACCCGCTATATTTCGTGTCGACTAGCACCCACCACCAAACTTTTGCAAACTCTTCTGACAGTCTCATGCGCAACAACGTACCTAGAAGTTAGACGAAAACCTAAACACAACTAGTCATTATAAGACAACATACATGCAGGAGTTCCACAACTTTCATCATCCATCTATCCCTTTATTTTCCGTCTGTCACATATAGAAAACCTAACTTTTCGCAGTTTGCTGAATCAGTCACACTTGAGGCTCAGACTTGAACTTCATATTGAGAAAGATGCAGTTATCAGTCATGCTTTAACTTAGCAACTTAAATTCCAAAATTTTCGTTTATAAAATCTAATAGTTTCATAACCCACTGTTTTCAGTTTCACCTTCAATCTATCGCAAAACCTACTATGACTTTCTGAGTTATGTTCATCTTGTAAGAGAAAAACTTGAGCACTGTGGTAAAGTATAATTCCATATTAGATTGTTTGTTCGATATATCGCACAGTGACAGTTTAATTAACTGGATGAAATGTAGACTGGTGAAGATAGTAAGCTAAAAAGACTTTGAACTTCTGGTTGAGGCATCCAATAAAGCAAAGGCAACTGCTTTCGAGAAATCCAGGAAGACTCAAATTAAAAAGTTCAACGAAATAATGGAAAATAAATTCCCTACAAAGAAGAATGAAGCCATAAATGAGACACCACCAATAATCAATCGAACAAAGTGGATAATCACTCTCTTAACTAAAGAATTAAGCCCAAATGAAGTAAACGTTCTCGAGAAGGGACTAAACTTCGACGTAGCAGTAGCTTAACTCAAACCAGATGTTTTTTACCCATAACAGAAGTAGCATCAAGCTCAATGGATAAGACAACTGCTGATCAAGTACGTGCGCTGACATTAAAATACCAAAAGAAAGAGAGGAAGGACTTAAGGAAAACAAGAATATTGACACTGAGAAACTTAAAAAATGACAACAGTGTAGTAATTGCCAAATCTTAAGAATGAAAGTCTACAGTAGTTATGGACAAAGCGGATTACTTGAAAAATGTCAATGACCTTATTGAAACAGGACCATATGGGGAAGTGAAAAAACAAAAACCCCTTCCAAACTTCTGCTATGTAATCCAAAGTGTTTGATCTGACACTATAGACGTATCATTGATACTCAGTGACGACTGAAGATGAGATTGAAAACTGGGTTGGAGTAAAATTCCAACCAGCAACCTACGGGTTACTATCCCGATGCTCTACCGGCTAAGCTGTGAAACCCAGCTTCTAACCAAATATTAATTTCACTCCAGCCACCAAGGGTTGACTGTATGTAAATGTAGTAATAGTGAGCATTTTTAACAGTATCAAATTTCAACAATTTTGATCAGCCTACATCTTTGTTATCCTCTATGTCAGTCATCCCATTCTTGCCAAGTCTATCAAAGTGTGCTGTATATTTTGCTTTTTTTGCCATAAATATTGTATTCTATAGGCTTTAAAGCCCATGAGGAAGATCCACGAAATGCATGCATGCTTGTTCAGGTGATATTGTTATTCTTAATTTATTCATTTTCAGTTACCCCTTATCTTTCCCAACGCCTTCTACAAGGGATGTTCAGTGTTTTCTTGCTTTAAGTACCATCCGGACAGTGAAGAAGGAATGATAAAATTAAATGACAGTCGTAAACGAAAGCAGTTGGTATCTTTAAAGCAACTCAGCAAAAGTATAATTCTCAGTAGTAAATGAAGGAAAGTTGTGATAAATAGTTTGCACAACAAAGTATGACTAATTGTTTTCTAAAACAAATCTTTCCGCACCAGTGATTATGTCATCTGGGAATTGATGAATCCTTAGTTAATTATTCCTTTTCAACAGTCAGTATCAGTTAGTTAATTTGACTGTAAATTAGTTAGTTATTTAACTACTTATTTTAATACGTTTTCTTATTTGAAGACTTGCTCCACCCTATATTTGTTTAACTTAACTGTCTAGGTGGTTAGACAATTCATCAAACAGGATAAAAAACACGAGATCTGGGTGAATGAATTAGGAAATTAGTTATTTCACACTGCTAACGAAACAATTCATTTTCTTGTGTTGACGATATAAGAAGGAATTTGAGAATAAACGAATGGAGCTGTGATAGCCTATCAAAAACCTGATTCCACTTGTTACATTTTGCTTTTACTGTCACTCATGATAGTCAAAAGTGACAACTCTACTCATCTTCCATTCCATTCAATATTCAGTTCTCAAAATGAAAGGAATGTTGAAGTACGGAGTAGAGATGAATAACTTGTTTTTTCGCATGCATCAGTCGAATATACACATGATTCTCATCTTATTCAAAATTGTTACTTACAAATGAGTTTGATCTTAGTTCGTTCTTGCAATATCATTCTGACTGACTGAAATTAAAAATTTTTCGGTCTTCTGACAAAAAGGTGAATTTTTGTGAATTGCAATAATCAGTTGGAATTACTTTTGCCTGCTACGTTTTTATAACATAACTGGTTCATAAATATGTTTAACGGTAGGGAAAATTCTATTATCCGTAATTCTCTATTGGTCTTTACCTAAGCTGAACCATGTGACTGATAAGCAGCACAAAATATGGAATGTCAAATTAAAATCCGAAGAATGAAATAGTGATTTCCAGACCCATGTTTGAATAGGGCCTTAAGGATCGAGTACAGTACACTTTAGAACAATGTCACAGACTCAGATGGTAGATGACGTGTTATGTATAAATGTTTTTCATTGGAATTGTATTCTAAGAACAGTTTGTATTTCAAGCAAGCATTTGTCAATGAGTGACACTAATCGAAGAACCAGTTGAAACCTGAGACCTCTGAACAGCAATTCCGTCGAAGTATGAAACTCCTCAGCAGTACACGCCCACATTATGACGAAACGGTCTTCAACAGTTCTCCAACTGTGATGTCAATCCGTGGTGAAACTACCACTCAAACCAGTCAGTCCTCACAAACCTGCAAATTAGTTTGTATTTATTTGGGGACTTCAGTATAGTCAGTGCAGACATTTAGTTCAAGAGTCTATTTAAGAAACCTGAATCAGTTCGTGACTTTCTGTATCTGTGGACTGTAATATTTCGGATACTCTCCAGACGTTTTACCTATTTGCACATGAGATGGCAGCTTGAGTACGAAATACTTGAGGAGGTCTTGTGTAGAATACAAGACCACAAGAAATTAATTTTTGCAAATGTTGAGCTAAGCCATGCAGAAGCCACATAACTTTCTGTCTGCAGTATTTTTAGCTAAAGAAGTTAAAGTTTGTAGACTACTTATATATGAAGTAAAATGGAAACAGTATGCATCTCTTCCTCTAAACCACTTCCCGATTACATGTAAATCTATTATGCATTTTTCTTGTTTTTCTTTTCGCTCCTTCATGTTCAGTCACAACACTTTCAAGCGATACGAATGCTTTCGCAGAACTGTTGTTTACTGGCTTCTACGCTATTCCGTTCAATCATTTTGGACTTCTAATCTAATCGTTTCGCCATGACTACTGATTTCATTGAGCGATCTCAAACCACACATTGAAAGGTAGTGAAATTTTTTTGTCTCATCAGTAGTTATATCACACTATCAAATAAAAATATTCCAAGTTACATAAACCTTCAAAGAAGCACCAGAGTAAGCATTTTTTTACCTCAACGATAACTGCTTCCCATGATCTGACAGGTTACGCTAAGCCCGTCGAATAACAGGAGGTTAATTGTTTTTCGTTTCATGTGTCACGATTAATATTACCGGTGGTCGGTCAGTCCGTTATTCAGTCACAGTCAGCGAAACTCCCAACAACATATCAAGATACAAGGCAACAAGATGAAAGACAAATATATGAAAATACCACCATGGAAAGTCACCGAACGAATATGAGTTAAAGCAAATAACGAAATACGATATAATGTTTATTGGGAGGAAGATAAGGCCTGGATGCATCTGCATCAATGGAATCGGTCACAAATCGGATCACATGGAGTCTTGACTCATCGGTTTATGCCGTTTTGTATACCCTAATCTAGAAGCTTATACCTCCATCTAAGTCTTAGATTAACACTCAAATATCTCTTAGTATTTACTGACACTAGTAACTTCCCTTTGTTATTCCGGATCAAACTGATGGATCTCTGTTGGCACATGGGCTTCTATGTAGGTACCTAGATATTGCCCAGTTATTCATTATCGTGTTGTCCCCTTGGTGGTGGCTAGCACTGGAACCCAGGATTTGCGTTTCATCCTATTTGAGACTCGCCAGTTTGATGTATTTGCAACCCGGTAAAAGATGGTGTTCCTACCAAGACACGAGCCTTCTACCCACCTCTTCAAACAACAAAGCATCATCCACCAAGCCACTGAGGTACAAGCTGAAGATTTGACGTTTTGGTCTGACCACCTTTAACTTCTTAAAAATATAAACCCACTCTGGCAAACACCGCACTTCGATGCAATGATTTGCTTCGGGGTGGTGGGAGGTGCCTCACAAGGATTTTCAAGTTATCACTCAATGTATCCAGAATACTCTGTATCTTGTCAGTCCCATTCACCTAATAGGACTGTCATCCGATATTATTGTTTCAGCAGTCTAAATTGAACACTCAAGAATGCAATCTCATTCACTTTTATTTCAGTAGGATGTCTTGTTAAACTATAATTCGAATAATCCTAGTGATAGGTAGTTAGTTTTATAATATCAGGGTTGAATTCAGCAAGACTAGGTTTATTTTCATTGTTGTATACGAAAAGAAATTCAAGTTTATTAGTTTCATCTAGTAGCTTCCTCAATGAATCTTTTACTCATCTGCTTATACAAGTAAATGTTGTTGTGTTAACTAGCTGTAAGCATCTCCTGTCTATACTAATTCATCATTTAGATAATGGTTATACACCATACACACACATACAGACATGAAAAAACACTACGAACACTGACGCAATTTACTACATGATAATATCATTTGCCTATTGATCTACAAAAGTTACTGAATAAAAACGCATTAGAACTTCATCAGTTTAGTGTTTACGTAACCATTCTATATATTTAAGGTGTTAGTCAGACTATTCATTCATACTGAAAATGACTGATTTTTCCGTTACCACGGTAATTAACAATGTGAGTGGATGTTCAGAGATAAGCGCAAATTTTTATACTACTTTCGAATAGCTAATCGGAAATCATGATTTGCAAAAGAACTGGTTGACTCTGAAGAAAAGTATGTTCACATGTATCTTAAATTAATAAATTCTGTCGCGTACAGCTTTTCACTACACAAAGGAGTAAATCAGTATCATCCAGAATGTTGGATAACCTGTCGACTAATCAGCCATTTCAGTGAAATATCCGTTCGAAACCTTCATGTATCCATGATACAGTCTGTATTTAAGATATTTTATGTAGGATCACGAGTCAACTCTGTTAGATCTTGTTTGTCACCTCATAATAAAATTATATTTCAATGGTCAATTTGTTTGCCGTAATCTTGAGAATATGAATTTGATTATGTACAAGCAATGAGTAGAACTTATTTTTCTGTTCCCTAATGTAAATCTTGGAATCGATAAATATAAATAGTGTAGGAAAAGAAATTTAGTACCTTTGAACCTATTACATGAAATGAAAATTGCATAAATAGCTGTTGTCTTCAAGACTTTTTGAACAGCTAGAGAGGAATTAGTTTCAGTGTCTACTGCGTTGGAACAGTTTCCATTTTAAGATGGAATTAATTTTTAAAAAGTTGTGTAAGTAGTAATAGTGACTTTAATCAACTATATTACTTGACAACTTCGTGTAGAACATTAATTACTGTCGTATCGATTATGGTCAATTTATAGTCAAAAATGGTACTTCTTAAGATCAAACCACCAAATACATTTTCATATTTCCATATATCAACTTTTTATTCTGTGAATTTTAGATTCGTTTCTATTTAGGCTTCCCATCATTCAAATCTACAACTACTCATGTAACCATCATAAGTTGAAAAATATTCAGCACTCAGGACTAAACAACATGAAATTGGTTGCTTCTCAGTGACAAATCAATATAACTAACTCAGTCCTACAGGAAGTTATTCCCGGTCCGAATAGCCTAGTGATAACGTCACTGACTAAGATAGTGGGTGACGCGGGTTCGAATCTCAAGCGGAACATCAGTTCCACTGAGACTGCAGACAAGTCTTGCTAACAAGTGACAACAAGCATGCAACCTAGGTCCAGGGTTTCCTGCTGATTGCCTCCAATAAATTAGCATCCAGTCTTTGTATAATATTAAGTGATATTAACTTCTTAATATGACTAAATATTTAAGTCCATAAATTGAAAAGTTGAAACGGTTTCGTAAGTGAAATATTTATGATCTATTTCCGAAATTTAGAATGATCTTAATCTGGAAGTAATTGCTGTTTTGTTACAGATTAGGACTATTCAGTTGTATGGATTCATGACTCTATGGAGAATTGAGTCCACAACAATCAAGTCTCCCTGAGAGCACGACATCATCTACTCACTGGATTGGAATCCAGTGGTTGACATTTTTCTACTACTGACAGAAGTAGTTTTATAATGGTTCTTCAAATATTATCAAAACCGCAATGAAATCATCTGACATCCATAAACCATCAACTAAGTTAGCTTATTTCTTGACTGACGTCGAAATTTATTTCCCGTGTCGCAAATGCCTATCACTATGAACTAAAATATCCAACCCATCGTTGTTAGGAATGTCCTGGAAAAATTTACGATCTAAGTCTGAGTTAATCATTATATAAGTAAGTTTTAATATAATCCAGGCGTCTTTCAAAAATCAGAAGAATATGCAACAGAAATTAACTTATTATCGTTTCGCAGTTCACGCATACACTTATTGTACTGGATGGGTACTTATGGTAAGCAGTACCGATGTCAGCATCAGATTTGGCGGTGATTTTGGATTCAGAGTAAACGTCCAACAGAGAGAAGACGTAATTCATTAATTAACTCCTCATCAGTGACTCTACAATAATATTAGGCATTTCACAAATACAAAATAAAATATCAGAAAAAAGGTGGTAAGTTAGTCAATAACACATTAGTACTTTCGAAGGGTGAGAGTTCATCAATGAAACTGCAACAGTACCTAAGGTATACGACAAATACGCAATAAATTAGTTAAACTTGAAAACAACAAAGTTAAAAATATGATGATACCAGTAGAAATAGTAGTAATAATCCCAAATGTTTACGCAGTGACTAATTGGACAGCGTGTACATAGCATAGGAAGTTATGCAGAATGCCGAAACAAATAAAAAGAATGTCCGACGGCAATCCGATGGCTAACGTCGTGAGTAAAAACCGAACATGTAAGGTTAGCATGATATTACAAGGAATTCGATAAATAGCTCCGAAGCTATTATATTTAAAATTAATAGGGTGACTAGTACGAACCAGATAGGACAGTATGCAGATTTGTACAGATATTGTCCAACTTCCACATAACCATGACAGATGTTCGGCTATTCAACGAAAAATTTGCCTTATCATAAGATAAGTGCAAATGGATCTGAAGGAACAGCTGAACTAGCAAATGCATACAGAAAACGTGAAGTCAGCAATGGTCAGCTGCAGAAATGCAGCATAAGTTTCGAACATAAAGTGATCTCATAGCATTCATTTGACAATAGACCTGAATTGTATTCTTAACAACAGTGATTTCTCGGAGGCTGTTGGCACTTTGATTTTCATATTAAAAGTACTCGTTTGTCTAGACAAGGACTTTGCGAGATATTCATTACTATCAAGTAGATCACGGACAATCTTAAACTCTCTATAGAAAGTGTTGGCTGAACAAATAACTCATATCCGACGAGTCAAACATTCAACTAAATTTCGTTTTTATGACAAGGATATAAAACCCGAAAAATGAGTATACTAAGTAGATGATGCTATTATTGTCATTATTATTATTTGTCCCTTGGATTCCTAGTGAAACATGGGGATTCAGTAGCACGTCTCCACTTCACTTACTTCTCTACAGTCTTTCCAACATGTCTCCATCACTGCCCACAAGCTTTCATTTCTTCCTCACACCATCTCCTACATGTCACCCTCGCCTCGGACGACCAACTCGTCGTTTCCCATACGAGTTCCACTCGAGTGTGTGGCCTGACGCGTGATGTTGTCAGTCGGTCTTCTCAGTGTATGCCCAATCCAATCCATCTACATATTCGTTGGGTGATGGGTTCTTGCTTCGTTGGTTCGTTGTCAGTCAGAGCGAGTTCCTTGTTGCTTATTCTTTCTTACTATTCTGGCCTTGTGATCTGATCTTCAGTGTCAGTCTCGAGTGAGTGTAGGCGGCAGCTGTTGATGTGTTGAATGTGTGTAGTTTGTTGGAAATGGTTTTCGTGACGCGCCACCAAATCTGTCAACCATCCATCACATGGAAGCACTGACTTACTTGACTGAATTAGTGTTGAAAATCGGGATGTTGTTCACTCCATATACTGAGTGCAGTAGATGTCCACACTGATTTCAGATTAATGCAGGAAGGCCTGTCTTGCTTTGGCGATCCCCATTTTGACATCCTCATCTGTGCCTGTGGCATCTGTAGTTGAGATGATGCTGTCTTGCCTGGGTAGGTGTAGGTGAAAGAGACTACTTCCTTCAGGTTTTCTCCGTTGATGGTGATTGATGCTTGTTGTTGTTGGTGGTGATGGTGGTTGGGTGTTTTCATCACCTCTGTCTTCTCCACGTTCATCTGAAGGAGGTCCTGTCTTAGCTGCCCTGCCCCTTCTGTCAACTTGTTAGTTTTCGCCTATAGATCTTCGAGTTTGTGCCACAACACACTAGACATACATAACTCATCATCGGCGATGAAGTCCAAATCTTCTTCTGGTGTCTTTTCATCGGTCCAGCCAACGTATGCCCCTCTTCTCGCTCCTCATGGTTTACTGCATGATCCAGTTCAGTTCAGTTCAGTCCAGTAGAGTCGACCCCATTCAGGAAGATCATGGGTGATAGTAGGTGGCAACCTTGTCTTACTCCTGTCTTCACCTCCACTTCAAAGGCGCCACTGAGCTTTCTATTGTGAATTACTTGGCATGTAGCATCACACAGAATAAGGCTGCTGTTGAATGCGTTTGATAGAGGTTTGTGGCACTAAAACTGTAGTATTGATGTAGCTGCCTACCAAATTACTTCTCGGTCGACGCTGTCGAAGGTTTTTTCAAGGTCGATGAAGTTGAGGTGAGGTAGAGGGTTGACTGGCATTCTATACTCTGTTCTACGATGATGCGTATCGTGGCGTTGCAGTTTGGTCTGCACATGATTTGTTCTTCCTGAAGGCAGCCTGCTCCGGTCGTAATCCAGCGCATTTTCTAGTGTCTCCAGTCTCTGGTTCATAACCTCTGGAAATTTATTCTGTAGAAAACCAGAAGAACTTTGTACATCACTTTAGTTTTTTCTCATCGCTGAAATTAATAAGTTGTAAGAGGCAGTAAAGTTTTCGTAACCGTGAAGATGTGAACGGAAGCACTACGACATTTCTGTAAGATACATTTAGGAACATGAAGAAACGTGTACTAGGGCAAGAACATATCACGAGTTCTGAATTCTGTCATGTAGGTTTGTCAGAATAATTTTAATTCAAAGTGATCAAGGTCAGAAACATCGAATCATTGGAAACCAGTACTCTTCCGTTTTGTGCGGGACGATTTCAAACTGTGGCTGTTAGTTCCTATCTAAATACTGACTTCGTAAGGCCAGTGGCTAACAGTATTTGACAGAAGAACGTTTAAGGTAGCATTTATCACGGATTAACATCAGTTGGATAACCACTGAAAACTTGGGAGCATTTGACACCTGTGTCGTCCTAGCATAGAATTCCTCAGCAGTACACACACGTGAACCGGCCAAGAGTCGAACCTAGGACCTACTGGACTTCACGTCAAACGCGTTAACCATTTAACTGCTGAATATTCGTCGAGGGGTCTATAGTTTCCTACTTCTGTCGATTTCAAAAGAACTTTCAATTTAGTAGGGTGAAATTTCCCAATATATAACAAAATGATGACACTCCTTTAATCGCTCTTGAATTGACAGTCAATCAGAAGACATTAGGAGGTATTGGCTCGTGACTTGAATAGCATTTTCAAATGTACACGTGGTGCTTAAAGTAGTGTACGACAGAAATAATCACAAAGGTATGAAATTTTTTATAACATCCAGTCTGTGCAAACTATATATATATATATATATATATATATATATATATATATATATATATATATATATATATATATATATATATATATATATATATATATATATATATATATATATATATATATATATATATATATATATACAAGTCAGATCAGTTCACTGGGGTAGGCATACATCTCCAGATGAATGCACTACTAAACAAAGATCTGTTTTATGAATGATGCCTAACCTAGTCTGATATTAGACTTCCTAATGTTTAAGGTGATGATACTTGAAATAAGTGTGCCATGTTTTTTTCGTGAATGACTAACCTACAGGCCTGGTGATTTATTATTTCTGATGCGTGTGCATCATACACTCAGGTCAGACTGAATCTTTCAACTATATTTAGGAAATTTTAGTGCCTAAAATATCAACCTGATGATCAAACTTTGTTTATTTCAGGTCATATTTTTCTTAGACGAACAAAATGTCTTCAAAGATTAAAATGAAAATTATAGGGAGAAGCTACATTGGATAAACTCAAATCAGCTAAATAGATATGTCCATTTTATGTGGGAATACGATAAATACTTCTAGATTAAATTGCCGAATGTGGTAGTTTCTTTAGTGTAATTTTCACTATTCTAGTTTGCATAAACCTTTGTTGCCAGGATGCCGTTCTAGATCAATCTACTGCATCAGTAAAAGTCACAACAGGTGATAGCTGCACTCAATCTAAAATGCTGATAACACCAAATAAGTAACCCACAAAAGTATATATATATATATATATATATATATATATATATATATATATATATATATATATATATATATATAGGAGTGGTTGATGAATAAATGGTTCTTGGATAAACAAAATAGGGATATAGAATTTAGCCATCATTATTCGTCGTCTAATCTTTTCTGTATGTTTCACTTAGTCTCCTTTTTATAAGCGTTAAAGAACTCCTTAGACTCATGTCATTTTGTTGCTAATATTCAATGCGTCATCTTTTGATGATCGAGACGTTTTGTAGATAGTGTTATAGTAAAATGGCAAATACGATAACCGCTGAGAATCTGGCAGATTTTGAGACTGTTGTTTTTGTGGAACCCATTTATCGTAGGTTATCATGACTTATCTTGAGGTCAAACACTACTCTTCAGTATAATTGTTTTTATATCATATCGTCGTTGATTGGACAGAATTGATCGGTCTCTATTGGCACATGGGCTCCTGTGCGGATGCCTCGAGATTGCCTGCGTTCTAATTGTGTTAATGATGGATCGTGGGGACAACATCTTTCACTGGGAAGCAGGTACATCCAGCTGACGAGTCCTAAATAGGACGAAATGCGCATCCTGGATTTCACTGCTAGCTACGATCCATCAATGACATACTGCTCTTTGTTTCTAAGAACTGAATTTAATCTCAGTTGTGAAAATTTTCAGATTTATTAATCTGACTGTGCAGTCGAAATTTCGTATGCTATATATTTAGATAAGAAATACTTTTCTGTTCATGTATGACATCCATAAAATGTCATTAACCCACACCACATTTAAAACTCATTATCTACTTTCTTTTCTTCGTATGTTGTTCGTATATGTTGAATATTATGTTGTTCGTTGTGAAGTACACTATTACAAATTCTCTTAGCTGTGTAATAGAGCGTTTACAGCGAACTCATGAATGAACAAACCGTTATAGCAATAATAATAATAATATTCACTTTATTCCAAACGATTATTGGTACAATTTGGAATTCTCATTATAATCTATTGGAACAACAACAATGTACATGTATATACATTTCGAATTGTGTTGTTATAAAAATTTATGTAATGTAAAAAGTATTAGTGGAGAGAATATTTTACAATGTTAATTAAAGAGATTGTCAGCTTTTAAAAGGTTGATACGTGAATTCTGTTCTAACACATTTTTCCTCACATAATATGCTTGCTAGGTAAGGTACAGTAAAATTCTTGTACTTAGTTGTACAAGCGTACAGTGTGATGTAATTTCTTCTTGTCCTCCCTGAGAAGATACAATGAGAGAACTGTGAATGAAGTGGATGCTCATTATCAGTTAAAATTACTCCCGCTAGCTGCTTGTAGGAATTTATCTATCAACTACAGTGTTACTCAGGAAATGAAAGAAATCATAACCTCAAGTAAAGAATCGCTGTATTTTGAAATATTCGGTTGTTGGAAGAATGGTATTGAGCCTAATGTTCTCACCTTACATCAACAAAAGTGGTTGTTGAGTCATTCTGGCTGTCAACTTCTAAACATTTCAACACTTCTTTTCGATCGCATTTTTAAAATTTCCTTAGGTAGGTTGAAATACAAAGAATAGCAGGGCAAGGAACTCACTCTGACTGACAACGAACCAACGAAGCAAGAACCCATCGCCCAACGAATATGTAGATGGATTGGATTGGGCATACACTGAGAAGACCGACTGACAACATCACGCGTCAGGCCACACACTCGAGTGGAACTCGTATGGGAAACGACGAGTTGATCGTCCGAGGCGAGGGTGACATGTAGGAGATGGTGTGAGGAAGAAATGAAAGCTTGTGGGCAGTGATGGAGACATGTTGGAAAGACTGTAGAGAAGTAAGTGAAGTGGAGACGTGCTACTGAATCCCCATGTTTCACTAGGAATCCAAGGGACAAATAATAATAATGACAATAATAGCATCATCTACTTAGTATACTCATTTTTCGGGTTTTATATCCTTGTCATAAAAACGAAATTTAGTTGAATGTTTGACTCGTCGGATATGAGTTATTTGTTCAGCCAACACTTTCTATAGAGAGTTTAAGATTGTCCGTGATCTACTTGATAGTAATGAATATCTCGCAAAGTCCTTGTCTAGACAAACGAGTACTTTTAATATGAAAATCAAAGTGCCAACAGCCTCCGAGAAATCACTGTTGTTAAGAATACAATTCAGGTCTATTGTCAAATGAATGCTATGAGATCACTTTATGTTCGAAACTTATGCTGCATTTCTGCAGCTGACCATTGCTGACTTCACGTTTTCTGTATGCATTTGCTAGTTCAGCTGTTCCTTCAGATCCATTTGCACTTATCTTATGATAAGGCAAATTTTTCGTTGAATAGCCGAACATCTGTCATGGTTATGTGGAAGTTGGACAATATCTGTACAAATCTGCGTACTGTCCTATCTGGTTCGTACTAGTCACCCTGTTGATATAAAAATGTTACCTTCAGAGGTTGAACAGTTGGGACCTGTGTAATGTCGGGAGGTTGCAAGTTTGATTACAGCAAAGTAAGAGATTTAATTGCTACGAGGGACATTTCTTTGGCTAATAATCGTAAAGCACTATTCAGAATTAATTCCTAAAATAATGAGTAGTTTCCGTAATCAATTTTAACGTTACCTAACTTGAAGTCTAAGCTCTAAGAACATTAGGTGTTCCATAGTCATATACAAATCTTCATATAAATGATAGTGACGGAATAGAAGGAGTCAAATCAGAGTCTCACTCTAGGATGCAATATAAGGTGTTCAAATCACATTTGTATGTTTTCTAAAGCATAACATCTTCAAGAAATGATATTTAGGTTTGGAAGCGAAATATAAAGAACTAGGCAACGAATTATTTCGATACTGGATACTAATTCTTGTACATCAATATGATTGGCAAGTCTATGGTCGATAGAGTTTAATCAAAACTGTTTATATGCCCGAAAGAGAAATGCTAGCAACCGAACAACTTGGTTTAAGGGAAAAAAAACTTCCGAGGTTATTTCTGCAAGCTAAATTTTATTTCTTCACGTAGTCCGAAAAGTACTGCTCAGAAGCTATTTCATACGTGCATAAGGAACAACGGAACTCACCAACCGTAGAAAGTCTCTCAGAAAGTGATGAAAGTACCATTGGAAGAAAAAAATGGCATTATTTGATAAAGGTTGGCTAATACAACACCGCAAATAGTTGGGAATCTAATCAATTAAATCAGTGACCTTCAGATATATAAAAAATGGTTGCTAACACTCTTCATAGCAGTATAACGAAGTATCTACGTGAAACTATTTATAGTTACGTTATATTGTAGACTAAATATTAAAATTTAATTTTTAATGACTAAGACTTTACTAACTACTTTAGGCACTCATAAGTAGCAAGATTACAAAGAGAGAACCAGCAACTTTCAATTAAATGTTGATCATTAAGAACATTGGGTTTATTCAGATTCACCGTTTGACATACAGTCAAAGCGAAATAATGATTCAGCTTCACCAGTGAAAGAGGTATCATAAATAACAAGTAGCTGATCTGGAATTTATTACTGATAGTTTTCATTTTTTAAATTTCTTTTCAATATCTACATGGATTGGCACATGTTTCACATCAAATACAGTATATCACAACCTAGTTATGGATACATGTATAGAAATAATATGTAGGGGAGCATTACACATTCAAACAGATGAGTCAAAATATTTAACACATACTCCTAGCCCAAAGTAAAGTCGATAGAATGCCACTATAACGAAGGCTGAACAAATTCCTATCTGACAATCGAAGGTGGGTATTAGACAAGTAAATAACTTAGGGTATTTGGAACATAAATCTGTTAAGACAAAATAGGTATTGCCAAGATAATTGTTTAAAATTCGCTTAAACATGTGCTCAATAAATAACTTCGTTTCCCTTGAGTAAAAGAGAGGTAAGTGAAAATAAATGAAGTTTATTTATGATAGGTATACCCTTAAGAGATATGGATTTTTAGTTTTGTTTGAGTTACATGTTTTCTACCCTTCTTCGGCGTTACGAAACTCTTTGTACTTTTATTACTATAACACACATTCCTGTCTAAAAGATAGCTACTGAATAATGCCTACTTAGATGTTTCGTGTATCAACTAAACTAAATTAATGGAAAATTTAAACATTCTTAAATACTGAATCTTAGTATCAACCAGTCTGACAAAAACTGACGATTGACATAGTCCCTTAAAATAAGTGAAGAATGTACCAGTGAAGACTACATGTGAATAATGTCAAAAACTGCTAGTTCATTTACTGTATTCAGAGCACCTTTATACGAATAGTGGAACTTTTGTGGCTTACAGGTATGTTTTTCACCTTTTCATGTTGCATAAACTATCAGTATGAAATTTATAGATAACTAAACCAATTTAGAATTTAATACTTATTGATACTTGTAATTCTCCGTTGTTATGCTGAATCGAATTGATCTATCTCTGTTGTCATATAAGCTCATATGAGGATGCCGCGATATTCCTTGAATATTTATTGTAATAACTGGCTTGGTTGTGACTATCAGTGGCGTATAAGACGAGAGTTTCGTCCCATCCACTTGACCGGTCCCAAATAGGACGAAATGCGTATCCTGGAATCCAGTGCTAACCACAACCAAGTCAATTATAACAAGTTAGCATTCCGTTTAAAAAATTTCGTCATTGAGTAAGTGAAAATCATCATTTTAGGAAAATTATTACATGCACACGACTAAATGGCATTTACTTGATAACTGCTACTAACAAGTATACAATTAGCAAATGCCGTTTGTAACGCTTCTAGACTAGTGGACGGAAGTCATTATTTCTCTTCGACTGCAGGCTGTGTTAACGAAACCGACTTAATCCAAGAAACAACGTTCGCTACTAATTAGTCTATACACAGTCTTGCTACTCATGAGTAGCTAAAAACAATTTGTGAAATATTTGTTGGTGAAAATTGGCTTTTTCTCACAGTTGAGAAATTTGTCTAGTTTCGAATATTACTAACTGGACTGCTGTCTTTGACTGTCGTGCTCAGAGTCATATACTACAGCTAAAAGTAGTCCAGCAAATGACAACTATTCCAGTTGCAAATACCATTTAAGTGTACTCTTCTCTATAACCGTGAATATTTGTATTCACGTGGTAAATAAAGTTATAAGCACCTTCCGAAAGCGAGAAAACACACCAGCGCTAAAAATAGGATCGGTCAATTGATCACTTTATTTCCCCCAGGGTAATATGGAACCCTACCTTTTATTAAATCACATGTAGGGGAGGGGAGAAGGGGACGAACAGGAGTAAAAAGTGCAGAAATGATATGGAAGTACAATGTACACCGTAACAGTAAGTCGTGAATAATTGTGAGCTGCACATCCCTGATTTCCTCGACTTCGGAACAAACAAACACTTAAAGGAGTATGGGAAATCGACAAATAGAGTAAAATATAATATGATGCATTTGCTCACAATTTTACCGAATAGTTCTACAGCCAACATACTAGGATCCACTTTGTCTCTAGATTGGCATGGAGACACCTATTACACCTTGAAATGCATTTTAGGAAACCACCAACTAGATAATGAAAGACTTCTTTTGAACAATTTCCTGTACTTCAACTAACCAAAAACTATCTGGCATTTCACTAATGACACGAATTCCGCACGAAACGATGGAATTATTTCGCCACTAACATGCTTAGATTCATACAAGTAACAATAACAAACACCTTATTCCAGACACTAATTTTTAATTTGGGGGTTTGTGGAGACTTAGTGATTTTTCAAGTTGGTATTCATTGTGGACTGATATCAGTTGGAAGAATATTGGAAACCTGGAAGCACTAGACATCTCATCCTAGTATGAGACTCCTCAGCAGTGTACACCCATGATCCCGACATGCTAGGGATCGAACAAAGGCCTTCAGGTTTCGTGGTCACCACGTTACCACTGACCCACTGATTCGGGATCTAGTGGTCCACATTTCCAACCTCTGTCACTTCACGATCATCACCTTAGCGGAATCAAAGGTACGCACTGTTGAGGAGTCCTATACTAGGATGAAACAGCTGTCAAGTGTACCCAGGTTTTCAATGTTTCTCAAATTGATGTCAATCCATGTGATGAATACAAGTAATTTTTAACTCAGTGCGATAATTCAACAAATTTATCCCTTGTACAGTACTTTCAAAGTAAATAACTATCGCAGTTAAATAATGTTAATAATAACAGTATGATAGACAATAATACACAACGTCATCTTGTTTGTAGATATGTTGTTGCGAATAGAAAAACACATGTAGGTTTGGTGGTGGATTACTATTCAGCCAGGATAATAGTTTGCAGTTCCTACTAACTATCCGTATAATAGTTATGTAATGAACTGTTGAAAACTGAAAAGTCCATTGCCATCTACCGTATTATTTTTTGGTGATTTCGTTTGTAATTTGTGTGATAATAAGTTGGAGACATTTTAAGAATGTACGAGAGTATGTTTAACGATTTCTTGACGTTTAAATAATTAAAACAAGTACAAAATGAGTGATTTGATGTAATATATACAAAGGAATATTTTCAGTAGCCCAAAATCTTAAGCAGTCCACCAATTTTCACCCTCGGCTCTCATTATTTAACTGCTAGTAAGAAATAAGATAAGGATAAATAAGTTTTTCGCTTCTTAAAATAGTGTCGTAAAAGAAAATCAGGAGTGCATTTAAACCTCAGTCAAATATTCTCAGTATGTACTTGCATCCTCTAAGAATGTTCCATTCTTTTATGGATAAAATATACTGAGAAGTGAAGCTAAGGCATGGTTAACATTTAGTCAGTATGCTCAGTCAGCAGAGAAACAAGTCCATGACCAATTGATTAGAATCCTGCTACAATCCATACTTTTCTGCTTGAACATCAATCCCAATTCCCATAAGCACATAATTTTTAATAAACAAAGCACATGTTAAAAAAATATTGCATTTTTCCAGAAATATAAGAAATTATAATTTTTAAAATATGATTCATCCAACCATCAGACGTTTACGACCACGAAGTCGAACTTCTTCTAATCTGTCTAAAATTTCCTTTACTTCATTTTCTCGTGTATCCAAATTGTTGCCTGACTTTTTATTAACAGATAGTTTAGAGTCTGTTTGTTGTTCATCTAACCGTTCTAAAACATAATTCTCGCGGTAAGAATTCATGATTAAATTAAGTAAACATTCCGGTGTATTTAAGTCAGGGTAATTCGAAACAGCTTTTAACAGAGCTTTATGATCTAGACCACAAGTTAAAGCTCTTTCAAACACATACAAATCCACAGCTTTATCCTCTGCTAAACGCTGTGATGTTAATCCAGACGAAGCGCTTGAAAGTCCAAAGTCGATAGGGACTACTCGAAAAGTTGTCTGTTTATTGCAATCATCTTTCTGAAACGATGAAAACAGTGAAAGGCTATACAATTTAAAAGTAAATAACAACTGGCGTGAAATAAATGGTCAAGTATTCAAAAAGTCCCCCAAAATATTCATTAATTAAATCATAAAAATCCGAAAATTAGCGGCGCAGTTTGCATCTAAATTAGTTAACTGTGGTGCCCAAGCACGATTACCGTTAAAAAACATCTAGTTAGCTCAACAGGTTACTGAAACACCTACTTAAACAAGAAAACTATGAAGCAGTACACTAAGCAAAAGATCAATAGTAAACCGAAGATTCGTCAGTATGTGAAACAATTATCTCTGTACTTTCTGCAATATTTTGTAAAAAGTAGTTCATTTTTAGGGACACGTGGAGATTAAAAGATAGTAAGAATTAAAGTAGGTACTCACCACGTATTGATACCAGTTGGAGAAGCATGAAAACCCTGGGAGCAATGGACATCTGTTTCGTCCTAGTAAGGGACTTCTAAACAGTGCGTGCCTGTGACCCTCCAGGGAACGGACAAAGGACCTTTAGATTTCGCAGCGAGCACGTTGTCATTTAGCTATTCAGCCTGAATCCAGTGCTTCAAATTTCCCTATTTCTGTCACTTCGCGATACAGAGTTATTGTTGAGCATTTCTCCTCACATTCGACTTCGTTTCCCTTATTGGTTACTACTTCTCATTAGAACTTCGGAGCAATGTAGACCATTGCGTTCCGACCCAGTGGCTCAAAAGTGAAGTGCTCGCCGCGAAACCTGAGGGTTCTACGTTCGAGTCATAGGTGGGTATTGCTGACGAGTTCGATTTCAAGAAGAAACAACTGTCCAGTACTCCTAGGCTTTCGATGTTTCTCCAACAGATGTCAGTCGGTGAAGAATACCAACTTCAAATCAATAAATCCTCACTAGTCTCTAAACTAATTTAAAAACTAGTGAGTCAGATAAAAACTTAGATATTTCAAAAGCAACTCTACAGAAAATAATGCAAAAACTACCTGCTGAACAAGAATATTAGCCATAGTCAAATCACCATGAATTATGTGATTAGAATGTAGCTGAGCAAGCAACCGGCCTAGTGCTTTTGCTAAGTTTTGAAGCTGTAAAACTATTTCTGCCTGAAGATCCTTGTTCGACGATTCTGTTTCAACCGCTCGAGAGGAGAAAATTTTAAACCATTCTTGAAGTGTGATAGCATTTGGACCAATTTCACCCAGCCAAATTCGGCGACGTCTGATATCAACTAGGAGGATGGGAGGAACATCTATCCCTACTTCTCTGCAACGTAACAACTGTCGGACTTCAGCTCGCATTCTTTGCATTGAAAGGGTTGAATCGAGGGTACTATGGCGGTACCTTTTTACAAACCTCTCCTTCACAATACATGGAAAGGTATAGGATGAACGAAACAGTTCGGTGCGATAGACTCGGGCTTCTGCTCCTTGATAGATTAGAGTTTCTGGTCCTAAGACGTTTGGTATGGCATCAACTTGGTTATTTCGAAACACCTCTGATTCAGACATAGATAATCTGCAGAAAAAATTAAGGAAGATTAAATGTGTTGAGTAAAACCTTTCGAAACACTCATTTTTATTGTGGGTTCAGTCGAAACTTGCATTGAAAAACTATTAATAAATACTTTTGAAGATTATCAAAACCTAGAAATAATCAGAATTAAAATAGTGTGTAAACTACTGAATTATTCACCCTAACTACTGCAATTAACAGTTAACGCACACATTAAGAACAACTGGATATTCCAAACCCATACCTTCGAATTATGCCACGTGAAACGGTGAAACACCAAATAATGTGAGACTGATTATCTCCATTTTTTAAAAAGACTTGATACAGCTTATCCGATTAACCAGCCAAGAAATTACTGAGCTATACCGGAGACGGGTTAATATGACTAACCACAATTAAAATTGTTCATTGCAGGAACTTGGTTCTATTGTTTGTAATATGCTGGTAAGTGCTCGACAGAGACTGTATCCACTGGCTCTAGTGAAGCTAAATATTTTACGACAGGAAGAGATAGGTAATCATAAAATAAATAGACCTTTACTAAACCTACTTTTAGTAAAAAAGCGTAAAGTTTACTTTAGTGTACATTTAGATATTGGCTAGAGTTGTTCTTCGCTTAAGAACTTCTACAGTAAGACGAATACAAACACAGCAAGACAATTATATACCCATGCGTAAATCAAAGTTGTAAACCATATCTCCAGAAGTTACTTCTTCAAAGAAATTGGCGCATGCGTGTCATACTCATGTGTGTCAGAGTAAAGGATAACAAATTTGTTTGTGTATATGTTACATTGTTATGATGAAAGGAACTGCGAAGTGCAAAGGTATCAGGCAGGATAACAATGCAAGAGCTATCAGAAATGCTTGCCAACTAATTGAAAGTACCGATATGCAAATAGCACGCCAAGTGATCCATAATGGTAGCTCAGTGACGCCTTTGAAGTGGAGGTGAAGACAGGAGTAAGACAAGGTTGCCACCTACTATCACCCATGATCTTCCTGAATGGGGTCGACTCTACTGGACTGAACTGAACTGAACTGGATCATGCAGTAAACCATGAGGAGCGAGAAGAGGGGCATACGTTGGCTGGACCGATGAAAAGACACCAGAAGGAGATTTGGATTTCGTCGCCGATGATGAGTTATGTTTGTCTAGTGTGTTGTGGCACAAACTCGAAGATCTATAGGCGAAAACTAACAAGTTGACAGAAGGGGCAGGGCAGCTAAGACAGGACCTCCTTCAGATGAACGTGGAGAAGACAGAGGTGATGAAAACACCCAACCACCATCACCACCAACAACAACAAGCATCAATCACCATCAACGGAGAAAACCTGAAGGAAGTAGTCTCTTTCACCTACACCTACCCAGGCAAGACAACATCATCTCAACTACAGATGCCACAGGCACAGATGAGGATGTCAAAATGGGGATCGCCAAAGCAAGACAGGCCTTCCTGCATTAATCTGAAATCAGTGTGGACATCTACTGCACTCAGTATATGGAGTGAACAACATCCCGATTTTCAACACTAATTCAGTCAAGTAAGTCAGTGCTTCCATGTGATGGATGGTTGACAGATTTGGTGGCGCGTCACGAAAACCATTTCCAACAAACTACACACATTCAACACATCAACAGCTGCCGCCTACACTCACTCGAGACTGACACTGAAGATCAGATCACAAGGCCAGAATAGTAAGAAAGAATAAGCAACAAGGAACTCACTCTGACTGGCAACGAATCAACGAAGCAAGAACCCATCGCCCAACGAATATGTAGATGGATTAGATTGGGCATACACTGAGAAGACCGACTGACAACATCACGCGTCAGGCCACACACTCGAGTGGAACTCGTATGGGAAACGACGAGTTGGTCGTCCGAGGCAAGGGTGACATGTAGGAGATGGTGTGAGGAAGAAATGAAAGCTTGTGGGCAGTGATGGAGCCATGTTGGAAAGACTGTAGAGAAGTGAGTGAAGTGGAGACGTGCTACTGAAGCCCCGTGTTCCACTAGGAATCCAAGGGACAAATAATAATAATGAAAAAAGCTTTCACTTATACATAAAAATATAGAACTGGAATAACAATTGGTGACAGTAAATAACAATCTAAGAATGCTACAAATCATCCATGTTCTCAGTAATCAAACCAGCCTGACTGATCAAAAGAACTATATTTGACGGTTGGAATCTAAACTGCCTAGGAAAAGAATTTAAACCAGGCTACACAAATATGACCGAGCTATGTATGGATACTAAACGTGAAGGTGTGTTGAACTTGAATAAAGGAAGCGTACATGACACGAAACCGTCTATAGTTGTGTGCTCAGTCAAACACTTTTCTCTTTACCCCTTGCTTTTGCAGTATTGCTGCACAAATTTTATCAGATTAACACTATTGTGCAGACATTGATAGATATGTTGAAATTCTTCTTGGAGTTTTTCTGGGCATCACAACCTCTCTTCCCGCTGGTACAACTTAATCAATAGACGGAAGACTTCACGCTTACGTCGAATTGCCGAAGTTGTAACTGTCCGACGAGTTCAACGTGAACTACTCTAAAGGTGACACCAGTTTCTTATTTCTTCAGTAATTAGTAACTTCTCATTCTCCCACCTTTTCCAGAATATTTTGTAATGACTTTATTTTATGCTTATCCCCATCCATATTCACATCGCTTATCGTTTCATTATTACCGTATATGTAATTATTACGATAATTTTATCTCACCCACTTCTTTTGTTAAGATAACATTTTCACATGATTACGCAACCGTCCCCACTTATTTCCAATCTTATCTCACTCATCTGTGAACATTCTTCACCCTTGCTTGTATCTAGTTTGGTTTAATTTATTAGTTGAAACCTCTTTGAATTCTTGATTGTAATGTTTGTCTGGTCTTCAAAACATCAACTGATATCTTAACGTACGTTAGTGATTATTTACGTATGCAGTTGACGAAGACCCAATTAAATATATCGATGTCGTCCTATTCTTCACATAGTGTGATTTCTGTCTAAACTTTAAGCCAGGTCTTTAAGGATCGGATTTTATCTATGCGTTAATTTCAAACGGTAGCTGTGACAGCTTACAAGATGGCTTTGTTCAAGGTTCGTAGAGCGAATAATGCAAGGGAGACACGGTATCAAATGTTAATTGCGCTTCCCTACTAGCCATGAAGAAGCAATTTACGACAAAATGAATCTCTATGCAACATCAAGACACTCATACAAGAGGAGTCTGCGTGTCAGAATAGATGGATTGACTCGACCCAGTATAACAACTGGATATCACAAGTGTGAATAAATGACGATTGGTACTCGTTGCACAAGGAGTAGCTCTCATGACTTTCAAGCCTAGTGGATAACCCTCTGGTCTACAAAGCGATAAGTTTTATTGAGGACAATCCTTCGCTAGGATGCAATCATCTCAAGTTGAAGAGTCCGGAGCAGATCAAAACACAGGTCCTAAATCCCAGTGCTAATCATCACCAAACAAGTTACAGCAAAATCCTTATTCACATGTATTCTTCTAAGCCACGGTAGATTTTTTGCTGGTTATCCCGATGAAAAACTATATTATATACTGCAAAAACGTGAACAGTCTCGACTTCAAAAACAATGCAAATTTAAGTGGTTCCTAAAGTAAACGCAAGTCCTAGAGGTCATCGGTGACTCGCTACGAAAGGTGATTCTTGAAGTTGTAGTGAGAAGTCGTGACCGATGAGGCCAACCAAATCGGATATGAGCACAGATACTCAACGACGGCATTGGTTGGAGGCTGCGTTATATCGTGAACTGACAGAAGTAGGAAATATGGACCATCATCAACACAGGACTAGGCATTACTGCGTAACGGTCCAAGTTGCCACAACTCATATCAGTACATCAAGTAGAAAGGCACTGAGGTCAAAGATGAAGATAAAATAATTCAGTCACAAGAAATACTAAGTACGAAAAGAGAGGAAGGAAGAATGACAAAATGGTGAGATTCAGTATAGCGTCGTCAAGATGAGGATAATGTGTGTATACATCTGCAACACTGACATCGGTTCTCAACCATATCACCTAGAGTCCCCAACCACTGGTTCCTCTTGTACCACCGACCCCAACCACCTAGTTTACATCACCTCACACGCTTCACACCAACAGTCAGAGACTTCATACATTGGTGCCATGTTCTAGTCTGGCCACCTCAGGCCTTTCTTCAACCTGGATCTACTTCGACCAATATTGTGTGACGAGGCAATCGGCGACTAGGCATACGTGACACGTGTCGGAGCCAACCATCTCAGCCGATGAAGGTTCACAAACTCGTCAACTGATTTACCTCTTCTCCATAAAACTCTGCGTCTGACTTATGCTTTACTCACGTGGTGACACCACGCAGTACGACCTATACTACGAGGAAAACGGTGTCCAAACACTTGAAGCCAGCCTTCTCATGTCTTCCACCTTCAATGGCCATGTCTCACAGCCACACAGTAGAACAGATCGGACTGCTGTACAGGTGCAGTACACGCCACCCTTAATAGAAAATCGGATATAACGGCGGCGCCACAGGTGGCATGAGTTGGCGAAAGACAGCCGAACCTTTTGTATTCATGCAGAGATCTCATCGGCAACTAACCCACTAGGGTAGAGCTGATCCTACTTCGACACACCCAACCACTACACTCTCTGCTGTTTGTCGTGGCACCGTTGAACACCGATCCTGGAGCAACAATTGCATTTGGGTGTTGAAAACCGCATCCCAAACATTCTCAAATTCCCACTCAAAGTGTTCAGAAGACTCTGAATCTTGTCAGCCTCTTCACCTAACAGGACTATGTCATCTGCATATTCTAGATCTAACGAAAATTCACCTGTGATTGGGTCAACCTCTGTGTAGTCAGGTGACGAGAGGGAAACCTCCATAAGCATATCTGTGATAAAATTAAATAAGAATGGAGATAGTGGGCATCCTTGACGGATACCACTCGATGAGTGTAGCTCCCTAGACAACTCGTCATAGGCTCTAACATGCCCACTAGTGTTCGAGTAGAAAGCTTCCAATAAGGTGATGTATTTACTCGGCACGCCTTTCACTGACAAACATTGCCATAAGACTTCTCGATCAATGGAGTCAAATGCCGACTTCAAGTCCAGAAATACAGCTATTGTCGGGCGTCGGTAAGCGTGCCTATGTTCCAAGACCTGGCGCAGTGTGAATATTTGGTCGATACATCCACGGCCAGGTCTAAAGCCTGTCTGGTTTTCTAGCGCTTGCTGTTCCCGAGCTCCACTCAGACGTCGAAGAATTATAGAACCTAGGATTTTGGATACTATGTTCGTCAGGCTGATTCCTCTGTGGTTATTACAAGAGGACCTCTTGCCTTTCTTGGAGACTGGGATAATCAGTGATTTAGACCAGTTGGAGGGGATCATATTTGATTTCCATATACTGGTTAACACTTCCGTTAACTTGACTAAGAGGAAATATGGATCATTGGATTCGGACCCAGTGGCTTAATGGTAACATGCTGGCAACGGGACATGAAGGTCGTGGATTCGATCTCTGGTGGGGTTATGAGTGCACATTGCTCAGGAGTCTCATATTAGGACGAAAGAGCTATCCAGTGCTCCCAGATTACTAGTTTTTCTCCACCTGATATCAATAAATAAATCCCTAAAAACCTCCAAACTGAAAGTTGTTTACACAAAGGTATTCATTCAGTTAACCGACCGACAGATATTATTCATCACTTTATGCGGAATTTGTATGAAAGTACCTTTATGCACTATTACTTCGTGTATATTAGACTTACCATAAGGAATATTATGTAGATCACATGCAATAATCAACAATAGATAAGAAGTCAATAGATATGCTTTCGATATGAAGGATATATTTCCTGCTACAAGGACAGTACAACTCGTGAAATTAAAATGAACGAAAGTAAAACAATAAATGTCCATAGATATGATATGGTTATAGTTAGAGTGATAAACTGAAAAACTCTCAGATGCAAAGTGCATTACATAAAATTCGGAAGCAGAATTGTTTGCATCAAGCAACTTTACCAATCTAGAGCCTTCAAAAATTCCTCTTCTGTGATTTGCAAACACTTTGAAGCTTCGATTAACATCTGTTAGAACAAGGTAGAAATAACAAAAAAAGATGAAAATGACTATTAGAAAAGTTTCAACCTAGTTTTTATAACCATCTTGAACAGAATTACGTATTAAGAAACCCACTCGTGGTGTGGGTTAATTGGCTTAGGGACTCGATGTTTAAGCATTGAGTCCTGCTCCGAGCACATCGTAAAAACGAGCCGTAGGACGATATTGTCCATAGCTTAGTAAACTTTGAAAGTCAGATGAAAACTGAGATAACGCTAAATGTAACTAAGGTCGGTACATACCTTTTTTGCTTTTGCAATATGAAGATGACCTTATCTACAAAATCATACGAAACTTACACAAATTTATGATTTCTAACAGTTTACCACCATGAGTTAGTGTATCAACACTGTTTTGTTTAACTTGAAAACATCTTCATTGATGATACAAAGCAAACAACTTAAACAGAGATTTGACTAACTATGACTTCAGTATATCACTGCGCATTAATACGACATAGCCTGCAGGATTAAAACTACAATACTTAGAAACATGATGTATGATGTGCAGCACATGTGACTATGATCGAATATGTAGCTAGGAATTAAGAACTAATCAAGAAACCTACCATTCAAGAGAAATACTATAGGTTAACAAGTAGCTTTTACTTTTCTCAAAATCTACATAGCATAAAAACGGTCAATATTTTGGATTAACACGGCAGTAGATTTACGCCGATGACTTCTACAAGCTAAGTAAGTAATGAGAACGTCAGTCCTCTGCATCTTCAAGAGCATTCATTTTAGCTTCTGAGTCAGAACTTTCACTTCATTCTTGATATTAGTTGATTATGATGTAAATGACACAAACAGAAGTTGGCTTTGTTTTAGGTTAGCTGAACATCTAAGAGTGCTGATTCATGAGGGTTTCTGGTTGTAATGTTACGCAGCTTACGATTTAACGGACACAAAACACTTTACCGTTGGCTGCTCGAGTGCAACAAAACACCCTACTACAATTGTCACACGCAGTTTTTATTTTCATCTAGTGCATAATGAAGCCGACAGATCTAACAGTAATCGGAAACTACTTGTGAAATATAACAAGTGAGAGATTCACATTTTCCATGCTCTTTGAAGTGAATCAGTGAGTGTTAAGAAGTCATGAAGAGTTCGAAAAATCCTGTTCGTCGACATATACTCCTTAAAGCCTAATGCAACCCTCTTTGCTATTATCATGATGTACCGCAACATATGTGGCCATCGCTCATTTGCACTTCTCACTTGCTTGATATATGACTTTGAACCTGTTTCGACTCGGGGATGTACTTACGACGCTTGATAAAACCAAGTTCCTAGCATTCATCAATTTAGGACAACAATAATCTTGGTCGATGAAGTGCGAGATGAAAGGGAAATGAACAAAAAGATAAGTCAACCTGAAAACTTGCACACAAAGGCATTATTTAGAGTAGTCACACTTCATAACAGTATGCAAGGAAGAAGGGAACAGAAAAAGAATGACATTAATGTAGGTGAACGTGTATGAAAGCAAAGAAGGATAAGTTGAGTGAAAAATGTTCACGATTGTGAAGAAGAAGTATAATGTATAAATCGACAACATTGTAACAGATCTTCATTCATATCACTGGATGTACTCCAATCATCCATTACTACCATCTCAATAATCCTGACCACGCAGTTTACATCTTTCTACGTGGCTCAGACTGATAGTCAGAGACTGCATCAGCTGGTGTCATTTCCTGGTTTGGCCCTGCCTCAGTCTTCTCATAACCCAATCCCACTTCGAGGTATTAGGTGGTCCATCATGCGCAACACACCTCCAAATCAACTAGGGCGGTGACGGTCTACAGCTTTATGTAAGACCTTAAGCCTAATCTCAACATTAATTACGTTGTGATTCTAAAAGAATAGGTTAGAATAAGCTATGGTTTGGTGCTCACTAACACAGTCGAATGTGATACTATTTTAACTCAATGTGACATTGAAAATAGCAGTTCAAGAAGTTAGCATCCATGGAGAAATCGTAGCGTAAGACACCAGACAACACACAGCGAGATTTAAAATTAAGACAGTTGGAGACCCTGTTATAGTCTCAATTTACAAGTAATACAACCATCAAGGTAAACTAAAAGGTAACTGCAACTTCCTTAATTTTATCTTTAGATGAATGCCTGAAACTTCATAATAATCACTACCATCAATTATAATCTGTGTGTGAATATAACTTATAGTGTGGTCACAATATTCTATGTAGTCACCTTCATGTTATCACTAATATATTAGAAGTGCGCCAGTAAAGTATTTATGCAATACTTTGGTTGTCATGAGTCTTTCTTGCATGCTTACCTTTTGCCTGCGTAATACATCAATCAGCTTCATTTGCTTTTTGAATGCTCCAATTAACTCAGACTTTTGTTTTTCCAATCGTCTATTTTCAGCCATTAAATTATCAACATTATGACGCAAGGATTCTACACTTTCACGTGTCGATGAACGAACCTTCTCTAATTCAACTTTGTAACGATCTGATTCCTCTGTTGCACGGTTGAGACGTGTCGTCAGCGTTTTAATTTCAGCGGCTTGTTGATCCAAACTACGTTTAACTGAATCGTAGTCCTGCGAAAGAATGATAAAAGCCAGTCAATTACACATCGAATGTAGTGGAAAGGCTTGATGATGAGTATATCATAAATAACTGGAACATATCTATTTTTAAACTGCTATAACAAAACCTAACTAAGTAGATGTAAGTGTTGCGGTATAATTCATCAGCTTAAGAAATTGACTTCCTGTCAAATGGTTATGGGTTCGGAAATTCCTCCACCTACACACAATAAGTGTAGCTCATAGTCGAGAACATAATCATATGCAGGCGAGTGAGTGGCCCTATTATTTTTTTTCCAAAGCACAAATAACTAGTCGCAATGTATTCGAAAGACTACTTACTCTACTGATATTTCCCCTCATGTTTCTGCTTTGAATATACATCCACTATCTGGCCTCATTATGATTTGTAGTAGGATTACTTTGCCTGCTTAATGCACCACGTTTATTCTTGTACGACTGTTCCAGATCATCGTGAGGGTTGAGTAAACTTTCAACGTCAATTTTAAATACGCACTACATCATGACTATGCAGAAGACAATTCATCATCAGGATAAAAATAACTCACTAACTGGAATATTACACAACAAAAGATTTGTGAACAAGACTAGGAGTTCTAGCTCTAGTCTAAAGGTTCTAGACAAGTGAAACCACTGATGAACCCTTCAGTCAAAACTATTGATCTGGAAGTAGAGTGGTATGAGATCAATCTTCCACACAAAGGCATCTGCGGATTTAACGGGCGTATGACAGAACTGAAAACGTCCAGGGAAATAAATAAGAAAGCTACATTTCAGTCGAGAAATAATGGCTACATTAAGTCCACTGTTTTGTAACAACACAGAAAGTCATGCTACGAAAGGTCTCGGTTATTTACAAGCTACTTATAAGTAGTTAAACAGTTCAAAATTAAACTAATTTTGTTATCTATTCAAGAAATTTCTGAACTAGTTGAAGCGTTAACAACATAGAATATCTTTTTAACTGCGGAACATTCTATGAATATTTCCAACCTTTTTATAATTAGTCTTTTCAGTTTCTAGAGTATTACAGTGGGTTCGCGTTTCACCTAAACTCTTCTTCATTTTCTCTAACTGACTTGAATGTGAAGATGTAACCCGGTGCAAACGATTACGTTCTTCTTCCAGTTCTTGAATACGGTTTTTCATTCTAACTGTTTCTTCACTCTGAAAAGAATAATAATGGGGACCTATGAACTTCATGAGAAAGAAATTAAATGAAAATTACAGTTTAAATTCTCATAACGTTTTAGCAAGACTTTATATTGTACTAGCACACTAAAATTTTCGACCCAACAGAAACGTAGGATTTAAGTGAATACACAGTTACTTGTCGCAGTATGCAAAGAACATCTTGACAATATACAGGGAAATAATCACTACTGTTAGTTAGATGGGTACGATCGGCAGAGAGCGCTAGACCTAGGTTTCGTGCTTTCCTGCAGTTGTCAACAAGATGTATCTGTAAACTCTACGGAACTGATGTCCTACATAGGACTCAAACCCAGCGTCACCCAGTGATGCAGTCAGACACGTTACCGCTGAGCTATTCGGGTGGCGACTGGGCTCCTGTAGAACTGGATTAGGCATATTGATTGGTTACTGGAGAGTAACCCCAACCCCATTTCTTTCAGTCTTAAGTGCTGATCATAACAAAAACACTTCTATCCTTGAGTTTTTCTGAAAGAAGAGCTATGGAATACACACTACTGAATTATACATAATGAAGAAGAAATCCACGAATAATTGGGTCTTGACAGTAAGGCTATCGGTCTAAACACTACCTGGTTAGTGAAGCAGCAAGTTTACCAATAAGTACAGTTATGGAAATTAGGCTCATCAGCCTGATTGTTTTACAAAAGAAGATTATAAACCTACTAAGACATCGATCATCTAGATCACACAACGTTACAGTTTCGTCAGTTTCGAAATTTATCGTAGATTATGCTGATTGGGAAGCAGTAGGAAGATTTGAGCTTAACTCCATCTAATGACTGAAAGGTAAATGTATAATTCAGTCGTGGCGAAAAGTAGGGTGGACTAGTATGCAGTACTATAGCAGCTTTCTTACTAATACGCTAATATACAAAAACTACAGGCAGTTGAAGAATATCAACTGGTGGATTTGAACTCGGAAGTTAAATGGTAACGTGCTATCCATGAAATCTCAATAACCTAGATTGGATCTCTAGAGGAATCTACAATGTATATAGCCAAACAGTTCCAAATGCAGCAAATCAACCATCCAATGTGCTACTGAATTTCATCCGTACTTGAAGTGCCGTTAGTTTATAGTGATGCCTATTTTCATACTAAAACTGCAATGTTTGCATTTCTACACGCTAAATGAGTAAGAATACATCTGCGGAAACGGTAATATGGAAGATCGAAGTCTCTATGGTCACCAAACTGCTTAATGGAATATGTTAATATTCTTGTTCTGAAAATCCATTGGATCGATTGTTTGAATACACGGAAATAAAGTTACCAAGACAAGAGGTTACTTACAGGTGATTTTGAATTTCATTTACGAGGAAAAGTATGTCTACTCATTATTCCTACAACTATTTGACAAACTTATTCAACGAGTAGTCCGATAACAAATGATACAAACAAATATAGCATCATCATTATCAACATAGGACCAGGCATTACTGCGTAACGGTCCGAGTTGCCACACCTCATATCAGCACATCAAGTAAAAAGGTAGTGAGGTGAAGGATGAAGATAAGTGAATGCAGTCAAAAGAAATATAAAGTATGAGAAGAAAGGAAAGAGGAGTGACAAAATAGTGAGATTCGGTATAGCGTTGTTAAGATGAGGATAATGTGTGTATACATCTGCGCCACTGACTTCGGTTCTGAGCCATATCACCTAGGGTCTCCAACCACTGGTTCCTCTTGTCCCGTGGACCCCAACCACCTAGTCTGCATCGTCCTACATGGCTTAAACCAACAGTCAGAGACTTCATACATTGGTGCCATGTTTTAGTCTGGCCACCTCGGGCCTTTTTCCAGCCTGAACCCACCTCAGCCAACATTGTGTGACGAGGCAATCGGTGACTAGGCATACGTAGTACGTGTCCCAACCATCTCAGTCGATGAAGGTTCACAACCTCGTCGACTGACTTACCTCTTCTCCCTAAAACTCTACACCTAACTTCTGCATTACTCACATGGTGACACCACGGAATACGTCCTATACTACGAAGGCAACGGTGGTCAAATACCTGTAACCTTCTCATGTCTTCCACTTTCAATGGCCATGTTTCACAGCCATACAGTAGAACAGAGCGGACTGCTGTGCAGTACACGCGACCCTTAATAGACAAACGAATATCACGGCGGCGCCATAGGTGGCGCAAATTGGCAAAAGCCAATCGAGCCTTTTGTATCCGTGCAGAAATCTCATCGGCAACTAACCCACCGAGTTGATCCTACTTCCCAGGTAAGTGAAGTGGTCAACACACTCAACCACTTCACTCTCTATTGTTAACCGCGGTACCGCTGAAGACCAGTCCTGGAGCAAAAATTTGCATTTGGGTGGTGAAAATCGCATCCCAAACATTCTCAAATTCCCACTCAAAGTGTTCAGAAGACTCTGCATCTTGTCAGCGTCTTCACCTAACAGGACTATGTCATCTGCATATTCTAGATCTAAGGAAAATTCACCTGTGGTCCGGTCAACGTCTTTGTAATTAGGTGACGAGAGGGAAACCTCCATAAGAATATCTATGATAAAATTAAATAAGAATGGGGATAGTGGGCATCCTTGACGGACACCACTTGATGAGTATAGCTCCCTGGACAACTCACCATAGGCTCTAACATGCCCACAAGTGTTCGAGTAGAGAGCTTTCAATAAGGTGATGTACTTACTAGGCACGCCTTTCAGTGACAGACACTGCCATAAGACTTCTCGATCAACGGAGTCAAATGCCGCCTTCAGGTCGAGAAATACAGCTATTGTCGGGCGTCTGTAAGCATGCCTATGTTCCAGGACCTGGCGCAGTGTGAATATTTGGTCGATACATCCACGGCCAGGTCTAAAGCCTGCCTGGTTTTCTCGGGCTTGCTGTTCCCGAGCTCCACTCAGGCGTCGGAGAATTATAGAACTTAGGATCTTAGACACTATGTTTGTCAGGCTGATTCCTCTGTGGTTATCACAAGAGGACTTCTCGCCTTTCTTGAAGACTGGGATGATGAGTGACTTAGACCAGTCGGAGGGGATCGTATTTGATTCCCATATACTGGCTAACACTTCCGTTAGCCTGACTAAGAGAACTCTACCACCATTCTTGTATACCTCAGCAGGTAGTCCGTCTGGTCCTGCTGCCCTTCCCGTTTCAGGCTACCTACCGCTTTCTCAACTTCTTCTAGTGTTGGGGGACCTGTCTCTATGTCCCATTCAGGGTCCGACTGGATAGCGGGCAGCGCAATGGTGGCTGGAGGCCAGTTAAACTGTTCCTCAAAGTGTTCTGCCCATCGTCCCAGTCGCCTTCCCTGCGAGTGAATCGCCGATCCGTCCTTCTCCGCTATAACCTCACTAACTGTTGTTGACCATTTCCCCCCAGTCTCCTTAATAAGTCTAAATAACTGTCTACTGTTACCGATCGCCGCTGCCTTTTCCATCTCTTTAGCCTTTGCTGCCCACCACTGTTCACGATCGTTGCGCAGACTTTTCGTCAGTTTATTTTTAAGTTGCGCTCGCTCTTCATTGTACTCAGAGCCTGCAGGGATGCATTCACGTGCATCCATTAGTTTGGAAGAAGCTGCTGATATCCACTGGCTCTTTTTAGCCATTATCTTGGAGTCGGCTACAGTCTCCAGTGCTGCTTTTACAGTAGACTGAAGATGGCACCAAGCTTCTTCTGGATGAGTGACAGTCTTTTGTTCCGATAACTGCCTAGCCAACTTCTCACTGAACACGGCTTTGGTGTTTTCGTTGTCCAGCAGAACTCGTAGTGGTTTTGTTGCCAAATTTTTTCTACGTCCATTGAGACGCAGGCATATACGTGCTCGGACCAACGCATGATCGCTGTCCAAACACGTACTCCAGAAGGAGCGGCAGTCTTCCACCGATCCTCTCCAGCGATGACTAATAGCAATGTGGTCTATCTGTGTCCATCGCTGAGTCGAGCTCGGTGGACGCCAGGTCAGACAGTGCCTTTCTTTATGTCTGAAATTTGTGCTGGCTAAAAATAGGCGGTTATCTGAGCATAGTTGTAATAGGCGATCACCGTTATCTGTACGTTCAGCTGGGATTCCGAAAGTGCCACCTAAGTGCCTTTCTGCCTCACTCAGTCTACCCACCTGTGCGTTGAGGTCACCTGCAACAACCACTACGTCCGAACGTTTGGCTTTCGAGAGGAGGTTAGACAGTTTATGGTAGAACTCGTCCTTCACTTCATCCGAACTACAGTCAGTGGGTGCGTAAGCAGAGATTACAAAGAGACAACGGCGAGTCTCACTATTCCTTTTAGTTCTCACTGTGCCGTTCAGCCTCATAGCGCAGAGGCGACTATCAACTGGGATCCAGTCTAGTAGTGAGTTTTCTGCCCTGGTGCTTAATGCTATACCTACACCTGCAAGACCACGAGAGCTAGCTATCGAATCTCCAGAAACTCGAAGGGTGAATTTTGCAGATTCACCAGATTGGTCAGGAGAGGTCAGGTGAATAACCACACTTGGGTCCTGTATGCGTGTCTCACAAACACAGCACACATCCATGCCTCGAGTTGCTAGAGTCTTTGCCAACGAAGCCTGTTGGCCAATTTGACGGAGGGTGCGGACATTGAAGGCTCCAATATGTAATTTGGAGCGTGGTTTAAGGAGACCAGGGACACTGTTCTGTGGACTCAGATCGTTGTCGAAGGCTGCAGAGGTAGGAGAAATTGAAGATGATGCAGCATCATTAATTAAGAGACGTGAAGGAAGATTAGAAGGTAATGATGGAGGAGGAGGATAGCAGTCAGAAGAAACTTGGGTGCTGACAGAGTTGTGAGGGCGGTTGACACTTCCCGGCTGCCCACACCGTGGAAGGCTATTTCTTCTTAAGGTACCTGAAAGAGATTTGTGTGACCGCAGAGCCCATCGGACATCTGCTTGAGGCCTGTCACACCCAGCCTTTTGAGTATGATTATTTTGAATTTTTGTATTTTTGGGGCCGGATGAGCGAAAGGAAACGACAAGTGAACCAACACCGCCGGCCCGGCAGACCGTGGGGCGTGGTGGAGTGTGTTATTTTTGGGGCCGACCTTTTCTAACCCCCCCTTCCACTGAGAAGGCAGCATCAGCTTGGCACTGCTGGTCATCCAAGGGAAACACCTTACTGCTGTCACACCCCATCCAGCTAGCAGCAGTACGACTTCGCCCTCAGACCCCCATCATAGTATAGCAATTTACACTATGACGGTAACTGCTTTTCGTCTAACCACTACCCAACAGACCTTTCTGGTATGGTAGGACCTCGAGGGAACAAGCGTTCCACCAGCATAGCTCGTTGGGTCATTGTGATATGCAAGCCCGACCACCACGTCAAGGTAGCAGCTATCGGTCGGGAAACAAATATAGCACACAAACCGGAATTTCACATAGGTTTACGTTCACCCACACTATACACTAAGACTACAATTTAAACAATAGTTTATTTCAGTACAGGCACATGGTAAATTTAGCACTGACACCCTATTTTTGGGGAATTATTAGCAAGTGATAATTACTAAAAACGTAAACAGAGGAAAAATGGTCAACAACTGACTTGATGATTTATTTGTGAATTGAGCTTTTGATTTTCTTCCATTAACACACGAACTTTCGCTTTCAAATATCGGTTTTGAGCATTCAAACTTAGACCTGCAGCAGGTTCTGGAAGAATATTTCCGTCGTTTATTTCATCTTTATTATGCTAAGGAAAATGGTTAAAAACAATAAGGCATAGTTCGGCAGTAAGTAGAGAAATTAAATGTCTAACAAGTACAAGACAACCTATGAAACCCGAAGAACCAAGGCATTTTTATCAACTAAATTCATTACGCTACATCCGACTCTATCGGGACCGATCTCTGAACTTAGTATATCAATTATACCCTAGTTTCAAAATCAAAAAGACATGCAAAGTATTACCCAGATTTAGAAAAATTGTCCTTAAAATCTGGTAATATTTGAATGAACAGGCGAAGGGTTGATTTGGACAAAGTTCATCATAAAAATGCATCCACTTAAACTGAGTCTAAAACGAACAGGTAAAACACTGAGCAGAAGAAGGTAGAAAACTACACAAGAAACAAATCAACACAAGTGGGGTAAAAATACCAACAAAGGTGGATAAACAGATTTTAACTCTGTATATATTGACTGATCTTTAGAGAGCAACCAATTCCATGTCGTCTGGTCCCTAGTGCTGACCAAGTTTTATCCATCGGTAGGAAACCCTGGGTCTAGTGTTTGTGCTTGCTGGACACTCACCAGCAAGGGAAGTATGCAGCCCCGAGTCTCCGAGTTAGATGACCACATTGCAAAGTGATAGGTGGAATTCGACCAGTACTTAGAACTAAACAAAATGAGATTGGATACGCTTCAGCGAAGGAATCAATATATCAGAGTGAGTCCAACAGGAGGTCGATTGGGGGCTAGAATACCTTAGTGGTAACGTTCCTGACTGCATAACTGGGTGATCCGAGTTTGAATCTAAAGGTAAAATTAGCCTCCTCAAGGTTGTTGACAGGGGGCACTGCACTCTGCCGATTGCATGCAACCAAATAACAGATACTAACTCTGCTTGAGAAGTTTACTGCGTAACTCTTCGAATAAAAATCCAATCATTCAGGATGAAAAACACAAAGTTAGTGATGTAGAATCATGTGCCTATTGGTAATGGTATTTACAGTGATTAGGAATATCAGGGGTAGTGATACCTTGAGTATTTAATGAGTTACTGACACTGCGACTCAAATTTGACCCAAAGTGATCAGACAGCTACCTAGAAAAGTAATGTCGAAAAGGTAAAGTCACTATGTGATCTAATCAATTTTGAACATGTGAAGCGCTGAATATAAAAATGAAGATATATGCTGACACGAAATCATTAGTTTCGAACAAGAGGATCAGAAAAACCAAATGCGATGATGCAGTTACATTTAGTCTTGAGATGTTTCCATAAGTCAAGCATGACGACTTGCAATTTTAGCCTAATATTACCATTTTCCAGAAATTAACATACTTACAGGGTGTTTCAAAGTAGTTCTCTGAAAGCTAAAAGGAAAATTACAGCATTTGTTAGATTAACAAAACAACTTAATATCTTTCAGTAGACAATTGCGTTCAAGAGTCGGAATTCTATAGTAAATGACAGATGATAACATGAATCAATATGTTGTCATTTAGATGACTGAACATGTATACGTACAGATAATATAGTACAAGTCAACAACCGGTAAACACTAGTATAAATGCATATAATGGAAGTCAATAGTAACTGCTCAATTCTGGAGTCAAATTTCCGTTATTTAAAAGAAACCTACGACATTTGCAACAGATTGCAATGCAATAAATGTGTTGAAGTCTGTAGGTAAATTGCACTGTCAACGTGTACAAACAGTCCAAAGTAGATATTTTAGTTTTTTAAGCTAAATTACAACTGATTACTATCTAACAACCACCGTGAATAATGTAACTTCCAGCAATAGATAAAGACGCTCAATCTCCAGTGACTGAATCATAGGTCCAATTACAACAACATCTACTTACACTACACACACCAACCCTCATACAATAAATGTAAGTCTATATTTGGGTTGCCATATCCATACGCTCTCAATTATATCTAAAGAGTAGTTGGCAATGAGTAGTTAGCTGTCAAGCTTATGAAAAGTCAATAATACCGACAGACACCTGTAGTGGAAAGATTGCACCAGAAGTGATATCATAAAAGAGTCAAAGCAGGATGAAAATGATCATTTTTAGTGACACGAATTAAAAAACAAATATACAAAGAGAATGGAGAATGAACGTGAACAGTTAACATTCATTTTCTTCAGTTACATCTAATTCTTGTTCAACCGACATTTGTAAGTGAATGTCTAGTCAGATAGCGAGGATCAACAAATGAACAAATGAGAAGAAATATGCAAGAGTAGGTAGTCGTCTAGATTTATTGGGACAACCGTGAGAAAGTCAATTATAAGCAAAACCTGACAAAATTCAGTCAATAGGGGGACGGATAGGACGGTGTGTAAAACACTAAGAAACAATCCAACTGGTCTCTCGTTGTTCACAGACAAGCAGGCAGATCAACAAAGAGCAGTGTACAGAAGTATGATATCTAAAGTTACCATACCTTTCACAGAAAAAATAAACAAACTAAAATTATATAGTGGATGAATAAATGCAAATTGATAAAGTGTTTCAAGTTTGAAAATGATAAGGAGTACATCTGTGCCACTTTCATAAAAAGTCTAAACGCTGATTTCAAACGTCTCTATGAGGCCCCACAGGCAATTAGCATACCTTTGACAAAAAACCAGATATTTCACAGATTGGTGACTGATGAAATAGCAGCGTGGATGAAACAATCAATCAATCAATATCAACATAGGACTAGTCATTACTGCGTAACGGTCCAAGTTGCCACAACTCATATCAGTACATCAAGTAGAAAGGCACTGAGGTCAAAGATGAAGATAAAATAATTCAGTCACAAGAAATACTAAGTACGAAAAGAGAGGAAGGAAGAATGACAAAATGGTGAGATTCAGTATAGCGTCGTCAAGATGAGGATAATGTGTGTATACATCTGCAACACTGACATCGGTTCTCAACCATATCACCTAGAGTCCCCAACCACTGGTTCCTCTTGTACCACCGACCCCAACCACCTAGTTTACATCACCTCATACGCTTCACACCAACAGTCAGAGACTTCATACATTGGTGCCATGTTCTAGTCTGGCCACCTCAGGCCTTTCTTCAACCTGGATCTACTTCGACCAATATTGTGTGACGAGGCAATCGGCGACTAGGCATACGTGACACGTGTCGGAGCCAACCATCTCAGCCGATGAAGGTTCACAAACTCGTCAACTGATTTACCTCTTCTCCATAAAACTCTGCGTCTGACTTATGCTTTACTCACGTGGTGACACCACGCAGTACGACCTATACTACGAGGAAAACGGTGTCCAAACACTTGAAGCCAGCCTTCTCATGTCTTCCACCTTCAATGGCCATGTCTCACAGCCACACAGTAGAACAGATCGGACTGCTGTACAGGTGCAGTACACGCCACCCTTAATAGACAATCGGATATAACGGCGGCGCCATAGGTGGCGAAAATTGGCAATAGCCAATCGAGCCTTTTGTATCCGTGCAGAGATCTCATCGGCAACTAACCCACTACAATTGGTTCTACTTCCCAGGTAAGTGAAGTGGTTAAGTGTGTCGACACACTCTCTGTTGTTAGCCCCCGTACTGCTGAAGACCAGTCATGGAGCAAAAATTTGCATTTGGGTAGTGAAAACCGCATCCCAAACATTCTCAAATTCCCACTCAAAGTGTTCAGAAGACTCTGAATCTTGTCAGCCTCTTCACCTAACAGGACTATGTCATCTGCATATTCTAGATCTAACGAAAATTCACCTGTGATTGGGTCAACCTCTGTGTAGTCAGGTGACGAGAGGGAAACCTCCATAAGCATATCTGTGATAAAATTAAATAAGAATGGAGATAGTGGGCATCCTTGACGGATACCACTCGATGAGTGTAGCTCCCTAGACAACTCGTCATAGGCTCTAACATGCCCACTAGTGTTCGAGTAGAAAGCTTCCAATAAGGTGATGTATTTACTCGGCACGCCTTTCACTGACAAACATTGCCATAAGACTTCTCGATCAATGGAGTCAAATGCCGACTTCAAGTCCAGAAATACAGCTATTGTCGGGCGTCGGTAAGCGTGCCTATGTTCCAGGACCTGGCGCAGTGTGAATATTTGGTCGATACATCCACGGCCGGGTCTAAAGCCTGTCTGGTTTTCTCGGGCTTGCTTTTCCCAAGCTCCACTCAGACGTCGGAGAATTATAGAACCTAGGATTTTGGATACTATATTCGTCAGGCTGACTCCTCTATGGTTATCACAAGAGGACTTCTCGTCTTTCTTGGAGACTGGGACAATCAGTGATTTAGACCAGTCGGAGGGGATCGTATTTGATTCCCATATACTGGTTAACACTTCCGTTAGCCTGACTAAGAGCACTCTACCACCATTCTTGTATACCTCAGCCGTTAGTCCGTCTAGTCCTGCTGCCCTTCCTCGTTTCAGGTTACCTACCACTTTCTCAACTTCTAGTGTTGGGGGACCTATCTTTATGTCCCATTCAGGATCTGGCTGGATAGCGGGCAATGCAATGGTGGCTGGAGGCCAGTCAAACTGCTCCTCAAAGTGTTCTGCCCATCGAGTGAATCGCAGACCCGTCCTTCTCCGCTATAGCCTCACTAACCGCAGTTGACCTTTTCCCCCAGTCTCCTTAATAAGTCTAAATAACTGTCTACTATTACCGATCGCCGCTGTCTTTTACATCTCTTTAGCCTTCACTGCCCACCACTGTTCGCGATCGTTGCGCAGACTTTTCATCAGTCTACTTTTAAGTTGCGCTCGCTCTTCATTGTACTCAGAGCCTGCAGGGATGCATTCACGTGCATCCATTAGTTCGGAAGAAGCTGCTGATATCCACTGGCTCCTTTCAGTCACTATTTTGGAGTCGGCTATGGTCTTCGACTCTGCTTTTACAGCAGACTGGAGATGTACCAAGCTACTTCTGGATGGGTGACAGTCTTTTGTTCCGATGACTGCCTAGCCAACTTCTCACTGAACACGGTTTTGGTGTTTCCGTTTTCCAGCAGCACTCGTAGTGGTTTTGTTGCCAAATTTTTTCTACGTCCATTGAGACGCAGGCATATACGTGCTCGGACCAACGCATGGTCGCTATCCAAACACGTACTCCAGAAAGAGAGGCAGTCTTCCACCGATCCTCTCCAGCGATGACTAATAGCAATGTGGTCTATCTGTGTCCATCGCTGAGTTGAGCTCGGTAGACGCCAGGTCAGATAGTGCCTTTCTTTATGTCTGGAATTGGTGCTGGCTAAAAATAGGCCGTTATCTGAGCACAGTTGTAATAGGCGACCACCGTTATCTGTTCGTTCAGCTGGGATTCCGAAAGTGCTACCTAAGTGCCTTTCTGCCTCACTCAGTCTACCCACCTATCTATTGAAGTCACATGCAACAACCACCACGTCCGAACGTTTGGCTTCCGAGAGGAGGTTAGACAGTTTACGGTAGAACTCGTCCTTCACTTCATCCGAACTGCAGTCAGTGGGTGCGGAAGCACAGATTACAAAGAGACAACGGCGAGTTTACCTATTCGTTTTAGTTCTTACTGTGCCGTTCAGCCTCATAACGCAGAGACGACTATCAACTGGGATCCAGTCTAGTAGTGAGTTTTCTGCCCTAGTGCTTAATGCTATGTATACACCTCGAATCTCCAGAAACTCAAAGGGTGAATTTCGCAGATTCACTAGATTAACCAGGATAGGTCAGGTGAATAACCGCACTTGGGTCCTGTATGCGAGTTTCACAAACACAGCACACATCCATGCCTCGAGTTGCTAGATTCTTTGCCGACGAAGCCTGTTGACCAACTTGACAGAGGATGCGGACATTTAAAGCTCCAATGTGTAATTTCGAGCGTGGTTTAAGGAGACCAGGGATGCTGCTCTGTGGACTCAGATTGTTGTCGAAGGCTGCAGAGTTAGGAGAAATTGAAGATGATGTAGTATCGCTAGTTGAAAGATATGAAGGAAGATTAGAAGGTAATGATGGGGGAGGTGGATAGCAGTCTGAGGAAACTTGAGTGCTGACAGAGTTGTGAGGGCGGTTGAAAGTTCTCGGCTGCTCAAGGTACCTGAAAGAGATTTGTGTGACCACAGAACCCATTGGACATCTGCTTGAGGCCTGTCACACAGCCTTTTGTGCATGGTTGTTTTGGGGCAGGATGGTCGAAAGGAAACGACAAATCAACCAACACCGTCGGCCCGGCAGACCGTGGGGTGTGGTGGAGTGTGTTATTTTGGGGGCCGACCTTTTCTAAACCCCCCCTCCCACTGATGAGGCAGCATTAGCATGGCACTTCTGGTCATCCAAGGGAAACACCTTACTGATGTCACACCCCATCCAGCTAGCAGCAGTACGACTTCGCCCTCAGACCCCCATCATAGTGTAGCAATTTACACTACCACGGTAACTGCTTTTCGTCTAACCACTACCCAACAGACCTTTCTGGTATGGTAGGACCTCGAGGGAACAAGCATTCCACCAGCATAGCTCGTTGGGTCATTGTGATATGCAATCCCGATCACCACGTCAAGGTAGCAGCTATCGGTCGGTCGGTGGATGAAACGTCCACACATGACATCCAATGAATTAATTAATTAATTAATTAAGTCGTAAGGAATATGAAATTTTCATTATAGATTACTTAAAGAATCATTCAGGTATGGTGATCTATGATAACTAACAGTTGAAGACCACAAGAAAAATGTTTTCATGATAATCGACCAATTACCTTGACCAATAAGGTTTCTGCTCAGATAATGTTTCGATGTCTCACGAATTTTTAGGAATGGTCGACGATAACAAGACAGATTTCAAACCTTGTCATAATAACATAGTTCAAATACTCACTCACCCGATTAATAGCTGTTACACTGACGTGGTAGTCTGTCTTGCATATCACAATGAACCATCGAGCTACACTGGCTCGAACCTTCGTTCCCTCAAGGTCCCATCATGCTAGAAAGAACTGTTGGATAGTGGTAAGAAGAAAAGCAGTTACCTTATCAGTGCAAATTGCTGCGCTGTCCCAGGGTGAAGTCGTACTGCAGGCATGATGGGGTGTGAAAGCAGCAAAAGTGTTTCCTGTGGATGACCAGCAACACCATGCTAATACTGCTTCCCTGCTGCGAAGTAGGTGTTAGAAAAGGTCGACCCTAAAAATACCACACTCCTCCTTAAACCACGGTCTTCCGGTGGCAGCCGCGTGGATTCTCTCTATCCGGCGTTAGAACAATCAAATCTCATATCAACAGTCCCCAAAAGGCTGTCTGTGATAAGCCTCAAGAAGATTTCCCATGGCTCCTGGGATCACACAAATCTTTTTCTCTTTTAAGTACCTTGCAGAAATTACTTTCCACCGTGTGGACAGCCTGGAAGTGTCAACCGTCGCATGTTTCCAGTAGTATAAAGTTCCAAATAGACATAACATGTCCTCCTCGACGCTGTTTCCTCCTTTGTCGTCACATTCTAACACTAATATTTAAACTTCTTACAACTTTATAAAACTCTCACCCCCCAGCCATTCCCGACGGTCAAAGCTATCAAAACCGAATTCTCAGTCTCCCAAGACCCCGCAATATATTTCGTATTAGGGCTTTCAACGTCAAAACTCTGTACCAAATCGGACAGTAGGCATCACTCGCCAAAAATTTGGAATTTCAAGTCATGGTTATATGCTGTTTTTGAGACACATATACAGGAACTGAGTGTGATTATTAAACTGACTTTACCTGGCCATTATAGCGAACCTTCAAAATTCACCCTACGAGTATCCGGAGACCCTACGGTTAGCTCCCGTGAACTTGCTGGTGTAAGCACATTGAGTTGTAGAATAAAAAGAGCACTTTTCGACCGGATTCTAGTCAACGATTATCTGTGTTGTTCCACTGGATGCATATGTAAAAGCTAGGAAAGATCGGGAGACCAGTCGATAGCTACCCTTAATCTCTGCCTATGCAATTCACCAACTGCACTTCGGATGATGCAAAGGACGGATTTCTGTAAGAAGCTGTCAATTTCGCCACAGAAAACACACCGTTCAGATATAGTCATAATAGTAACCGAATTTAACCCTCAAGTAGGGAAGATGAGCTAAGTGAAAAGGCGTCTTGGAGATATCTACGAAATCCCATGCCAACAAACCAATAACAGTCACCGTCTCTAAAAATTTCCATCTGACAATCAATTGTTTCTAATCAGCACCAACTTAGAGCATAAGGAGAGACGCTGTTTAACTCGGCTTCCAGCAATATCACGCCAACGATGGATAGACACAGATCATATTTTCACAGGCCATCGTTGCAGAGAACCAGTTGAGGACAGTCGCTTCTTCGGTAGTATCTACTTTGAATCCGATCACACGTTACTACGAGTACATGTGTTTCTGCACCTGAATAAATACACGAAACAGGAAGCAGTGAAGCCAACACCACCCGATGTTTTTAGAGATTGATGTAGGAAATCGTTGATTAGAATGACGAAGATACTAAGTAGTATAGGGAAATCAGAGATAGTACTTTTAGACTAGTCTACTTCTGTGATCATCCCTGTCGACAGAAAGGGAGAGAAGTCTTCCTGTGAAAACCATAAGGGAATTAGTTTGACCATATTGTTTTCAAGATCCTAGGATCCATAGTTGTCCGACACCTAACTGGAGCTCAGGATCAGCAAACTCAGGAAAACTAGATAGGTTTCACGCCTAGACGAGGTTGTATCGATCAAATATTTACCCATCAATAGGTCCCGGAACACAGGCGGCTAACATGTCATATTTCTAGGTCTGAAGGCGGCATTTAATTGTCAACTGTGGGGTTTCGCGGCAGTCTGACTGTGAGTATTCAACGATAACCAAAGCCTTCTACTCGAACTGATATAGTTGTGTTAGGGCTTACGGAAATTCGACATTTGACTTGACGACAACCAGGTGTCCGCCAGAAATGCCCACTGTCACCGTTCACGTTTAATTTCATTATAGATATAATGAAGTATATAACCTTAGGTACGTCTGACTTTACAGGGACTGATCTACTCCATGGAGGTCATCCGGTTGACCTGGAGTGCGCAGACGACATTGTCCTGCTTGGTGAAGACGCTGACAAAATACAGATTCTTCTGAACACCTTTAGCAGAAATCTGAGTATGCCTGGCATGCGTTTCGCACCTGTCAAGTGTAAGATGATGCTTCAGGACTATTAGTTAGGACTATTAGTTTAAGGATAGGGAATGATGTGACGGGATGGGTCTATCACTTCACCTACTTGGGGAGTTGCATTAGCCCGGACGGGTTGATTGCTGACGAAGTCTCAGCTCGGATATAAAGGCCCGTTTGGCATTTGCCAACTCGCATCATCTCTGGCACCAGTTGGCGAGATATCCGACTAAAGGATGGGTATATTGCGCTGTAGTCCGTTCTGCCCTGTTATACGGCTGACACATGGCCGCTAAAACCAGAAGATATGAAGCGGTTGCAAGTTTTGACCACAGGTATCTTCGTAACACTGCTCACGTATGGCGGAATTACCATGTCAGTAATGTCGAGGTCAGGCCAAAGCTACTAGGCAAGGAAGGCAAGTCAGTCAATGACATTGCGAAACTTTAACGTCTACCTCAAAGTGCGATGCTGAGACAAGTCGGATCAGGTTGGAAGACGGCTCAAGGTGGCCAGACCAGAGTGAGGCACCGATCCATAAAGTCTCTGACTGCTGGTGTGAGTAGAGTGGGGAGGTGCAGAATGCCTGGCTGGGGTCCACAAGAATATTGGAATGAGTGATTGAGGACTCCTGGCGAAATGGACGAAAACTGGTCACAGTGGCCCAGGTGTATTCACCCTTTGGTGACTTCTGAAGCTTAAATATTTTGACTAACCTTAATCTTTAAATTCCCCGCATGCACCTTCGTCTACTTCAATGTCTTTCCTATTCACTTGTTCTTTGTATAATATTGCGAAGCGTGATTTTGTATGTCACCCACCCCCAGCGGTTAGATTCTGGAAAGCTTGTACATCTACCGGCACCCAACGCCAGCCAATTTCCGACCTGCAGTGAGAACTTGGCTTCGATGACTTTCAGCTCTTGTGAAGAGCTTTATACGATTTCAAGTGAGTAGCAACTCTATACCTTTTTTAAAGACTACTCAAACACTGTTGCGTCACATAGCTTGCGTAAGACTGTTTTATGATGTGGCATTGTCCAGAATTGTTCGTTAGGGATATTTACTACACTTCCGCACTTCGTCAGCGTTATCACCTGACAGGACCATATTGTTTGTGTACTACAAGTCAACTAAGTGCCCTCCTCAGAATAAGTCAATCCCCGTAAAGTCGGACGTATCTAAGGTCATGTCCATTGGCACATTTATAACAAAGTGAAAGAGGAACGGTCATACTGGGTATTCCAAGAGCGTACTCCATGTTGTTGTCGCTTCAGACGACAACTCTCAATGGGCTCTTATGCGATAACGTGAATTCGAGCAGAGAATTTTGGTTGGCAATAAATATCTGCTAGGTGTACCTTTCACTGTCAGACACTATCACATCTCTCCATTGATGGGATCAAGAAAGATGGATAGTGTCAGGCTGCTGTAGGTATACCTGTGCTTCAAAATTCATCGAAGAGCGAAGATCTAATCAAAACAACCTCGTCCAGGTCGGAGACCCTCCTGTTTTCCTCCAGTGTGTTGTTCACAAACTCTAGTTAGACGTCGTTAACTATCGATCACATAACATTGGACACAGTTTAGTCAGGCTGATTCTACTGTGGTTGTCACTCAAGACGTTTTGTGTTTTATAAACTGGAATGATTAGTGACACAGATAAGTCTGCTACCTTGATGTAGTGGTTTGGCTTGTATATCACGATGACCGAACGAGCTATGTTGATGGAAGGATTGTTCGCTCGAGGTCCTACCATACTACAAAGGTCTGTTGGATAATGATTAGACAAGAGGCAGTTACCCCCACCCTTAACATGTTCTTAAACAATAAAGTGACGCGTTATGATACTTAGATCAGTTATCAGTGGTGATCCAACACAACAGGTATATCCGACCACACCCCATAATACAGGCCAATCTTTGTGGCATCAAAAAGGCCGTACGTGGCGTCTAGCAGATGTCGCCTTGACTCTGCGATCACGCACTAATCCTTCTTTTTCAGGTTCTTTAAGAAGACTTAGCCTTTCACGGTGTAGGCAGCTGGGAAGTTTCAACCGCTCTCACAACTCTGACAGAGCTCAAATTCCCTCAGACCATTATCCACCTCTTTCAGCCTTCAATAGGTTGATGTACTTACTAGGCACGCCTTTTACTGACAGACATTGCCATAAGACTTCTTGATCAACGGAGTCGAATACCGCCTTCGGGTCGAGAAATACAACTATTGTCGGGCGTTGGTAAGAGTGTCTGTGTCCCAAAATCTGGCGAAGTGTGAATATTTGGTCGATACACCCGTGACCGGGTCTAAAGCCTGCCTGCAACTGTGCTTAGATAGCCATTTATTTCTAGCTACCACAAGCTTCAGACATAAAGAAAAACATTGTCTGACGTTGCGTCCACTGAGCTCAACTCAGCGATGAACACAGAGAGACCACATTATACTTAGCCATCGCTGGAGAGGGTCAGTGGGAGATTGCCACTCCTTCTGGAGTACGTGTTTGGATAGCAACCACGTATTGGTCCAAGCACACGTATGTCTGCATCTCAATGGACGTAGGAAAACTTTAGCAACGAGACCATTACGAGTGCAGCTCGAAAATGAGAGCACTAAGACCCTTTTCAGTGAGAAACTGGCTAGACAGTTATTGGAACACAACAATATCACTCATCCAGCAGAAGCTTGGTGCCATCTCCAGTCTGCTGTAAAAACAGCGTCGAAAACCGTAGCCAACCCCGAAAGAGTGGTTAAAAAGAGCCAATGCATATCACCAGCTTCTTCTGATTCAATGGGTGGACGCGAATGTACCCCTTCAGGCTCTGAGTACAATAAGGAGTGAACGCAACTCAAAAGTAAACTGACAAAAAGTCTACGCAATGACAGTGAACAGTGGTGGGCAGCGAAGCCTAAAAATATGGAAAAGGCACCGGCGACAGGCAACAGCAGACGATTATTTAGATTTATCAAGGAAGCCCGCGATAAAAGGTCAACGGTTGGTGAAACTATAACAGAGAAGGATGGGCCTGCGATTCACTTACAAGGGAGACGACTGGGACGATGGCCAGGACACTTCAACTGGCCACCGGCTGCTATTACTTTCTCCACTATCCAAGAAAGCAGTAGGTAACTTGAAACGAAGAACGGTAGCAGATCCAGACGGGTTAGTTCCTGAGGTACATAAGGACGGTGGTAGAATGATTTTAGTCAAGTTAACTCAAGTTTAACTAGTATATGAGAGTCAAATATGATCCTCTCTGATTGGTCTCAACCACTGATTATCCAAGTCTTCAAGAAAGTCGAGAAGTCTTTTTGGGACAACCACAGGGGAATTAGCCTGGGGAACATAGTGTCTAAGATTCTAGGTTCTATAATCATTAGATGCCTGAGTGGAGCTAGGAGATAGTAATCCCGGAAAAACCAGGCAGGCTTTAGACCTGGCCGTGAGTGTATCGACCGAATATTCACAATCCGCCAAGTTCCGAAACACAGATACGTTTACCGACCCCCGACAATAGCTGTTTTTCTCGACCTGTAGGCAGCATTCAACTTCAACGATCGAGAAGTCTTATGGCAGTGTCTCTCACTGAAGGCCCTTTACTAGAACACATGTGGGCGTTAGAACCTATGGTGAGATATCGGGTGAGTTGTGTACGTCGAGTGGTGTCCGTCAAGGGTGCCCACTTCCTTCATTCTTGTTCAATTTTATCATAGATATTCTTATGGAGGTCTCCCTCAAGTCATTTGATTACACAGGGATTGACCTAATCACAAGAGAATTTTTGGTAGACCGAGAATACCCAGATGAAATAGTCCTGTTAGGTGAAGACGCTGACAAGATGTAGAGCCTTCCGGGCACCTAGAGTGTCAATTTGAGAATGTTTGGGATGCGTTTCGCACCTAAACGCAAATTGTTGCTACAAGACTGGCCTTCAACGGGACCCCGACTAACGATAGAGTGTGAAGTAGTTGAGCGCAGAGAATACTTCACTTTCCTAGGAAGTCGGATCAGCCCTGGTGGCTCAGTGGTCGACGAAATCTTTGTACGGATACAAAAGGCTCGGTTGGCTTTTGTCAGTTTACGCCACCTGTGGCACCGCCGCGATATCCGATTGTCTATTAAGAGTCAAGTGCAATGTGTTGCAGTCCGCTCTGTTCTACTGCACGGCTGCGAAACACGGTCACTAAAGGTAGAAGACATGAGAAGGCTTCAGGTGTTTCGTGGAGTCCACATGAGTAACTCAGAAGCCAGACGTAGATTTTTAAAGAGGACAGGTAAGACAGTTAATGCGATTGTGAGCCTTCAACGATTGAGATGTCTGGGACATGTGTAACGTTTGCCTAATCCCCGTCTGCGTCGTCACACAATGTTGGCCGAAGTAGGTTCAGGCTGGAATAAAGGTCGGGGCGGCAAGACTAAAATATGGCACCAGTGCATGAATTCCTTGACTGTTCGTTCGAACCATGTAGAGCGATGCAGACTAGCCGGTTGGGGTAGGCGGGACAACAGAGACCAGTAGTAGGAGACTCTAGGTGATATGGCTCAGAATCGATATTAGTGGCGCAGATCCATACACACATTACTCTCATCCTAACCGCTATACTTAATCTCATTATCTCCTAATTCTTCCTTCTTCTTTTTTACTACTTTCCACTTCTATTTCCTGAAGCGAAATTTCCTTACTTCTTCATCTTCCATTTTATTGCCTTGTTACTTGATGTGCTGATGGGTGTGGCAACCTGGACGGTCACGCAGTAATGCCTGGTCCAATACTGATCTTGATGATGATGACTTCTGATTCCAATGTACTAGGTAGGGCCTCTGTTACTTAAATTTCTAACTCTCTACCTCCATCCTCAAAAACTTCTGGTCGCAAAACGTCAGGTTTTGCTGCTTTGCATCGTTTCAAGTTTGTAACAATCCTCCCAACTTTGAGATTTGGAGGGCCGACATCTACGTCCCATGCAACTTTCGGCTGGATGCCGGGTAAGCGAAGCGTTGCACTCAACATTTTAACTAACTGTTTTGGGAAGTTATGAGGGATCCATCCTTTTAGGTGATGATCTCTCAAGTAAGTTTAAACACATGCCGAGCTTTATGTAATGTTGATGCTTCTTCAATCTTCCACTTTCACCACTGCTCGATGTTTACGTCCAAGCAGTTCTCACTTACATGGTAGTCAAAACCAGCTGGAATGAGTCTACGTAAATCTACTGCCTTTTATTAGCTTCTGAATGTATGTTACTAACTGTCTACCGTTGTTTCCACAAAAGATTGGTTATCTCTCCAAGATTCGTCCGGATGTCAGTTGCTGCTAAATTCAGACAACTTCCTGACCATATCCTTTAAGTATACACTTGGAATTATAATCGATTCCAGCAGTCTTCAATGAAACCTATTTTTTGTATCTATTAGGGTGCAAAAACATACATCCTTGAACTAACGCATGATAAGAACCCAAGGTGATACAAAAACACCAAGAGTCTTCTGCTAACCTTAACCAAAGATATTTCATGAATGGATCACCAATTTGCAACTAACGTTGACTAAATCTCGGAGGAATTTGGAGGTGCAACTTTGACCTTTAATCCTTACCATAGGGTAAATTACCTATAACGGTAACTGCTTTTAGTTTGACTACTATCCAATGGAAATTTGACATGGTAGATCCTCAATTAACAACGTGGTAGCTAGTGATCATGAAGTGTAAATTACTTAGCCACCCAATGTAATACAGCAATCTTTGACGCAGCATTTTAACCACACCGAAACGCACCAATATACGCACCGTACAATAGTAAACATATTTAATACCGTATAAATCATTTTGACTAAGGGAAAACTCAGGAATAAAGTTTCACTGTTATTCCGACCAAAGTCAGTTATAAGTTACTCCTTATTTTCTAAGCTACTCAAGAAACTGCGGCAACAAGTTCATGAAAGGATGCCTATGCAAAGAAGAAAAAGAGCACTTAATATTCTATCTTCGACGTAGTATTTAACGTGTAATAGTACGTCTAGAACCTACTTTACACCGAATTCGCATATTCTTTGCTAAACTGTCTTAGATAACTCAGGTGATAAATGAATCGTTCAAGTTATGTCTGATTACTCCAGCAAAAAATAGCAGGTATATAACCAAAAACCTTTTAATAACACGACATTTGTAGCGAAATTTTCCACCTTAAAGTTACAATTTTCTCACTAACCCATCAGTAGATACCTAATGAAAATTTGCATATATATATATATATATATATATATATATATATATATATATATATATATAAACAGTACTGTTTCAAACCCGTTTCACCTGGTTGTTTTAACTGACACGACGAGGATACACTTGGAAATGAATTCCATAAAATGTTTACACATTATAAACAGAAACAAATACCAAACCACACTCAGTAGGCAAATTGAGCACTAACCTCATCACGATTTTCAAATTCAGTGACATATACTTCCTTGTCACAGGAGTCAGATGTCTGCTTAGGGGAATCAACTGTTTCAGTCAAGGAACTTAAGCAAAATTATGATCTTTCAAATTACCTGCAACAAGGTGGACTATTATTTTGGGATTCGCGAAAATCATCATCCGCAGGTTTGCCACCATAGGTCTAACCCACCATAGATTGTATATTTCAAACTAATTACATACCAACATTTCCTCCACTTCCTTCAATAGATTCATAGTTTTCGCCTCCAACTGCGAGTTGATATATCTTGAAAATAATAAAAGAAGAATGCATACCTGTATTTGCATTCTCTTTCGACATCTGCGTCGCCTCGTGGGAAATCCATCTAATGATAAAGTAGTCTTGTAATTGGCGGCGTCGCGAAGGTCAATTAAAAATACTGTATTAGGGCGTATTCAAAAACATACGGAATGCCGTTCCTACGTTTAACATGGAAAAACCCGTTCTTTAAATGGGACGAAATCACTCAGCCTCTTCTTGAAAAAAATTGCTGATAGACTTACGTTCTCCATAGTGCTGCAATAAGAAACTGCCATATCCAATATCTGTTTAACGAGATTGTGTAAACCAGTTGATTTCTTCTAGGTCTTGCGGGACGGTTCCAGGTCTTAAGCAGATTCTGATGCATTGGATTCAGCCAATTGTCTGCCATACCTCTGATATGCAGAACAGGAGTGTGTTGGTTAGTTTGACAGTTCATTTCTTCAGGTGGCGGGTCGCCAGGCCGCTCCTCAAACTGGCCTAAAGAGCGAGTCAGGCATAGTGAAGATATAACCTGGGAAGACAACTGAATGTGAGTATATTCAAAGAAAAGTGAACTGATGGAGTAGTCTACTTAAGCCTAAGTAAGACGAGATATGTAGAACTAAGGTGGGTGAGGCTAATGCATAGCCTGTGAGTGGGATGAAAAAAGCCCAAATGACTGCAGTAAGAAGAAAACTGGTGTATGGGGCAACGTGGTTGGAATAGTGTAACAGCAGCTGGTTTCTTCAGTCTGGTTTGCACTCCAATTAGATGAGCGTAAACCATGGGTCTCGGAATAACTACCTAGGCTTTTCTTGAGACTTTCTACAGGTGGGGTAGAGACCACCTCTGCCGGTAATGCATTTCAGTGCCCGCAGACTTAAGTGAAGAAGTGCGGATCAGGAGTGCGGAAAAACATGGGCCATAATTTATCCAAATCGTTATTTTTCACCCGCCCCTTTAGCGTTTCGAGGTCGTTCTGTATTGAATTCGACTCCATTTCGCACGTTACTACCCCCCATAACTTGCTGGCATAGAGGCGAAAGGTCATTCGTGAACAGTGGGAATGACAACGGACCCATGACTATCCCTTGTAAGACACTGGACGATGATGTTCTGCAAGTTGAATAGACCCTGTTGACTTTCGTGCAGAACTCCTTATCGTCTAAACAGTCCTGTAGCCACGATAGCACTTGGCCGCTGATGCCCAACCCAGCTACTTTGTGTAATAGGATGGTGTGCGAGACAGTGTCAAGGCTTCGGCAAAACCAAGAAATTGAGTGGACCGGGGCCTTGGGGCCCCAGCGTGCTGTCCAGTGTTCATGGACCGTCAGGAGGTTGGAGGTGCAGGACCTACTCTTCCGGAAGCTGTGTTGAGCATCACCGAGTATTTGCCTTGTATAGAGATACTCCTTGATTAGGTCGTCTGTCACGCTTTCCATGGCTCTTGATATTACTGACAAAAGTACTGTAGGTCTGTAGCAGCCTGGATTCTGCCTGCATCCTCAACCGAAGACACGAGGGACGATGGCGCGTTTCCACCCGCAGGGGTCTTTGTTCGCCTAAGGAGTGTTAGAAGAGACCGCAGAGTGGGCCGCTTGGAGTACTGGCACATTCTGTGAACACAGATGGGTGAATTTTGTCGCATTATAGGGCTTTTTCACGCTTAGCTTTGATAGCTTATCGAAAAAACAGCACGAGCTATCTGCACTTCGTGTAACTCTGCTGAGCCGTATAACGTTGAGGGCTGTTCGAACTAGAGTCAGGATTGCTCTCATGATGAAATATCGGGCCTTGTGTCGAGGGTGGTGCTCAACATTTCGGCGGTCTCCTGTCCGGAGGGGTTTTCTCCGTTCTGATCTTTGATGACGCATGCTCCTTGGCTAGTCGATTTTCTCTTCACTATAGGTTTTCGGGATATACCCCAGGCTTTTTGATGAGGTTGGACTCGAATAACCTCCTGTCTCCCCGCACTCGGATGCTGCATCGGTTTCATACGGCTGTGTCTGCATCATGATATCCTCTTCTCTGGAGAGCCTCCACTTATGCCGTGCTCTCCTCTTGACTTCCAAGGGGTGCTCAGGGCCTCGTTTTAGCTATGAGGTCCACTTCCTGGGCGTCGTCACCACCAAAGGGACGTTTTCAGAAGCCGCTGCCCCAGTGATGTCTCTCACAATTTCTCAGCACTGGTCAACCAATTGGGGGCGCCAACCTGCTGGCCACGGAGTTCTCGATACGCATTGGCCCATTCCTTCGTATTTTGCCCCGTTGTAGCAGAGGTGGGGGCGAGGTCTCTTCCAAGATAACTGTTCGCTGATCACTAGGTCGAACACTACCATAGCATGATTGCTGCTTCCAGGAGGGGTTTGGCCTGGATGTTTTCAGGTAGTAGATGATCACTAGTCAGTAGGTGATCCAGTTTAGATGGTTTACCGTCCGACCCCAGTGAGTATCGTCGCTAACTTCTTCATGCGGCCTAGCCATCCGGATGACAGTTGGCAAGTTGTGATCGAACTTCCTGCTCGGAGCCGTCCTGCTTTCCTCTGGTCTGAGTTTGAGGTGTCGAAGTCGCCGGTTGTTACGACGTGGTCATACCTCAGTCGACATTGTGGATATCGCCTGGAGCAACTTTTGGTTGTGTTCCACGTTACCATTAGGGGACCTATAGACTCCTCCAACCAGGTGCTTGGTGCGTCTAGCCGTGAGGTGGTACTAGATTCAGCCTGGGAGCTGTGTCAATATTTTGCTCACTTCTGAACCAACTGTTCACGTGCACTGAAACCCCCTCCCCGTCACTACTGAACAAATCATGCCACGTATGCTAACTTCGGTGTCGTTAATGTCCGGCGGCAACTATTTTTCTGTCAGGATAATTATTTTCGGAACAAGATAGGAACGGGGGACCGGAGCTCTGGTGTTTGACTTCGGAATCCTCTCGCGCTACTGTAAAAACACCTGGAAGTGTTTCTAGTGACGTGAGATGTCTCCAGAATAGATTTGGATGTGGTGGAGGTTTTGAGTGAATAGGCAGTTCCAACGGAACCGGCCCAATCGAGCTTTCCCCAGGTTAACTAGTGCGGTAGGTGCCCGGTAGAGGTTGCCGGCCTAAATCTTAGCTGTTGCGTCTAGTTCTTGAGGGTTGGTTCTTGCTATTTGGTTTCGCTGCTGTTGGGGGAAAAGAGGCTTCTTCCTTACCGCTTTTAGCCCCCGTGTAAAGAGTATATACTGTCACTTTGTATTTCCAAACTTTGGATTGAGTTGGTCAGGAAGCTATGCATGTCTGAGAAGATTGGAGGTCTCTCGTGATACCCATCTGTGTAGGTGCCTGGATAAGAATCGTAAGATAGAAAAGGTGTGTGGAATGGTCATAAAAATAAAATTATAAAGCGTAGGTTTGGCTATGTGAGGGAGTCACAAGAAAAAGTGGGCTTGTCAAAACAAAGGGGCGGTAAGTAGCATGTGAGTAGAGAGCGATACTGGGCTGGTGAGATTACTGGTGTCCTGAGCGCCTAAATGGTAAGCCATACGAACTACTGTAACTGTTAAGCCTTCTTTGAGGGGGTCCACCACAATGCTGTAGCTACGCGCCAAGGCGCTCCCAAAGGAACACAAGCCTGGCCTGAGTCTTTTACAGGCGAATTAATCGGTTGTTCTGATAAGTTCTCTCGCTGCGACTCCCACGCTAAAGGTAAGATTAGCCTGTTCACGCAACTTGCCCACTGATGATCCTGCGGGCCATCACAAGGCCACCCCTCCTTCTGTGATGGCGCAAAGCCGGTTTAGCGCATCGGGATGTCAGGATGTGTCTTCCCTCTTTGTTCGGCGCTCGCATTTTTTGTGAATCTTTTACTCCCTCGGAGAAACCGCGGCCTTTCGTGAGTTCTGGAACTGCCACCGTATCCAGTACCCACAAATTCAACCACACATGGGATTCGAGCTTTCTGAGCACAAGCCGTAACTTGGCATTCTCTCTGATCGTCATCCCTATATGATGAGAAGCGTTGATTTCAGTGTCGGGGAAGTCGGCCACACACCCTCTTCCATGGACACTTTGGTAATGTTGCGGTTGCTCGATCTGTATTCGTACTCGATCATCCTTACCTCGTAAGTCTTGATGTGTATTACTTCACACCTTCTGGCCCTGGTCCCAAGCGACATTCTGACTACCAGAACTGTAGTCACCGCTGTTCGTTTTCCAGTGCTCTGTAGCTAGCCTGTCCAACTTCTCTTCACCCGAAACACCACGAAAGCTTCGGTGTCGGCAGAGAGGGAGGTAGGTGGGAAAGATATCTGCGGAAGTCGGTGATGAATACTGAGGGCAGAAATGGTCCTGGGATTGCTCCCCGAGATATTTTCAGTGTTAACGGCCCCCACTTGGACCGTATTTTGTTTACTCGTGTGGAGCCGTCAGCCCTCTAAATACGGTTCGAAACCAAACAGCAGGGGTTCGTTTACCCCTGTTGACGCGATCGTTTGGGTCTACATTTTGTGCGGGACACCGTCAAATTCTCCTAACATTTCGAGGGAGATGGCCTATGTTGACTTTCTGATATCCCTGGGGAGGGGGCGGTCACCCCAAGCAATAAGTAACGTATCAACGATTACTCGAAACATATGATGAACAGTATGAATGTTGCATTTTCTGTTGAGGAACTCCTGGATCTTATCTGCTGTCGGGATTTCCGACACGTTGGACAGCATGGGTGGCAAAGTGATCGGTTTAAGGGAACCAAGACATTTTCTGTCTCTTCATCAGAAAATGAGTTAAAAGATGGCGCGCTTCCATCCTTTAGGGTGCCCCATCGACTCCACTGCGCGCTTATAGAGTCCAAAGACTGGTTTCTTGAGGGTTTCAGAGCAGTTCTTCAGGCCATCGATCTTAGGTTGTCACACTCAGGAGACATTTTGGACGGAGCCGGGATTGTTTCCGTGATACATTTGTCTGAGCGATGAGGATATGGCGACGGTTTTGCGTCGACTTGGTGCTAAATCTACTAGGCTGCACTTAAAATCTTAAGGTCAAAACTCCAGCTATTTTTGAGCTGCCCAGTACATCTCCTTTGGGGTCTGCTGTCAGACCAACTCATTTGCTATTTGATTTCATTTCCGACACGAAGGGATACAAGTTCTCAAGTCACTCTGTAACCATCTCATCCGATTTGCCCGACGACTAAACCTGTCAGGCAGCCATTTTTGTTTGGATTCGCCTTTCTATCCCTCTCTTCAGTAAAGGGTTCTAATGAAGGGCTTATGTGCCACTTCTGGGACGCTATGTTGGTTGGTTCAGAGGGTTATCTGCCTCGTCTGTGTCCCCTGTTAGTCTGCTGTGAGGTGATTCCGGTCTTCGAACCACGATGCACCCGTGAGGTAACCTCTCATGGTCTCATGATTGGCCTTACAGTGACAGTGAAAGGTGTTCAGTGTCCCCGGCCATTCAGTCTCTTGAGTTCCTGTGGTGAAGTTAGTTAATAATAATGAATAAGTTTCCATACAAATTACATTAAAAAATCAAAACGCGCAACATTTCCTCTCCAAGGATCTTCAGTTTCTTTCCACAGCCATTAGCATCCACTAACATCTATCACGTCAGACAGACGGACACAAGCATACATATATCCCTAGGTGGTTCCCGGGGCCTGCACCAGTACGCCTTAGAACCCCTGCTTTAGCTTCACCATGACCCCCAGGACTTACGGCAGTATGCCCGGGGTTCCTCTACCGACTACCTTTCACCCAACGCCTCCAGTGGGCTCCTTACGAATGTCTCTAGCGAGCCTTTCCTTCACTTTTCTCAGTACTACTTTTCTAACCAACCCAGCTTCACTGCACGTCACTTGCTATGCCAGTCCTAAAAGCCATATGTTTGTACCTCCAACGTCCGACACTGTCATAACCAGGCCATTTATTCGGATATTCCACTCAGAATTCTTCTAGTTATGCCGTTGTGGTAACAGCGAAACATACTCCTTGGACCAACGTTTCCAAAATATTTCTGAGAGATATTTAGCTTGTCGTCGTCCCCCAGGAAATCTGTCACCTCCGTATGTCCCCCCCAAACCCCTCTAAGTTGTCCCTCAACATCAGTAGCTTTGCTGAAGTTTAGGCCGTTAGGTCTTCAACCCCGAATACAGGTGGAACCAATGAACAGTTACTGATTTTACGAACCGTGCTTTCCCACGACCCGCCTCAGCGGCTTGCCGTTAGGTGAGCCATCGGTTGGAGCTAGATTATCCACATAGAAACTTTCATCAACGACCTCTTTGGTTTCATCATGCTCTCCATACAGGTGGTGTCTATGGTCTTCTTGAGCGCACAGGCCGCGCAGAAAGGCGACAAGACAAGGCAAATTAGTGGATAGCCAACTGACATTCAGCAGCCTCTAGGTGCATGTTACCACGCTTTCACGACAAGAAACGGAATGCTGGTCCGTCAGGTTCCGGAATCCTGACTTGCGATAACATTTCTTTTACGCTGGATTCACCAGCGATGACCCTAACTCCATATCTCGAAAGCACTCAGAAAAGACCGCCAACTTCTTCACATCTCTCGAGTAGATTGGCATCCTTTGCCAATCGTTTCCCTAAACACCCAAGTCTAGGCTTAGCCACTTGTAATTGCCCGGTAGACTAGGTTTGTCAAATCGACAAAGAAGCCCAACCTTAAAATGTCCATCGACTAACGTGGAGGAACTACTGGCAGTTCCAGCTGCCTTGGGGGAAAGCATTACACCAGAACTGCTAATATCTTTGAACTCATGATCATACAACCTCTCTAGACCATCCAACACATTACAGTTATTCGAACGCTGGCCAGAGGCAACTCTACGTGAGGACTTATCTTGCTTCGGTCCAAATACAACCCAGCTTAAATGGGTTTTCATTCCAGACGGCTGTTCTCTATTTTCAAAATGCTGCTCCAGGGCCCGAGGAGCATACGGAACATCACATCCGACTAGGATTCCATCAGCATCACCGAGTAATCAAGGTAACTCCATGCCTCTCAAATGGCTCCAGACATTAATCTACCACTCAGACAGAGTGTACACGCCCGATATTGGTAAGTGACTGACGGAGTAAGCCCTTTGTATCTTCATTGAGCCCAGTCCAACCAACAAGCAGGGTTCCACACCCGCTTCCAGGCATTTGCGCTGGGAAGCCCCACTCACTCTGACCACACTCATGAAGGACGTCCTACCAGTAAGACCTAGATCCTCGACAATGTGTTTGAATACCAGTGACGTGTCCGATCCAACAAAGCATAGGCCTTTTTCCTTTCTTTGGACGCGTCAGTCTCACTGGAACAAGTCGAAAGCTTGCCCTAGGAGATCTTATTTCCCTTGCCAAGTGAGTTATTGGTACAGTTACTTTGGCTACATAGTCTGTCACATGCAGCGAGGAGTTATGGCTCACTTTGCAGCCCTTGAACTCACACTTAAGTCCGAAATAGTAGAACGCAGTTACGTGACCCCTTTTTAGACAACTGTAGCAGACACCAGGTTGTTTGACCGCTGAACTTTTGGTCAATCGGCATTTTAAGTGGCCTCGGACATCCAGGTAGGCATTGGGAGTCATGACGTAAGATGTAACTGGTAGTGCGTATGGTCGTATCACCTGCCAAATGATTGGTACCTCCCACCAAATTGTAGTGCGACATATTCACAAATTGTGGTCCAGAAATCTCCATCCTACTGTCTCCCGAACTGCGTCTTTTCAACAAGCCGTTTATTGACCGAGCTACTCTAGGTCTCTCCTCAACGATGCAAACCAAGTCCTCAAATTCGGGCCCCCTCTCGGTGACCAAAATCCTGACTGTCACTTCAGCCCATCCACCTTGTAAATCTGTAGATAACCACCTGGCACTGGCCCCCAGTTTGACAGGCAAATTCAAGTCTGCAAGGCAGCTTGTCTGTGGCAGTGTTGTTTGTAGGTTTCGAAACTCTACAGAGAACTCTTTCATAACCACGTCGGTACTCTCCACCGAGTTTCCACTTCTAACCAAGTCGTCATTAGGTCATTTGCTCCTGTCCAAACAAATCACGAAGGATTCCTCTAACTCCAGCATGTCAGCAGGCAGTGAGATACATGCCTTCCCTTCACAGAAGTGTGAGAGATCAGTCATTATCTGACCTCTATCAGTAAGCTTAGTCTTTATCATAGTTCTAGAATGACTCAAGCAACGGTTACTGACCGGGCTGACCATCAAAGTACATGAGTTCTGTTTTAGGCAAAGAGATGTTGTTCACAATCAAAGCTAAGCAACTCAAACCCGACGTGAAGTTATTTTGCCTGTCACTGGGTTAAGGTAATCTAACAGCATTCTCAGCCCTGGAATAACTGCCTGTCTTGTCCTCAACTCCTAATGCATCATAAGATGGTACAATGACTGATCCTAATTCCTTTTCCAGCCTTTCCTCATCCGACAAAGGTTCAGGTGCCTATTGATTGATGCAGTTAGGCTTGCTACACGAACCATACATACTGATACCACCGCCATCCATTTTATCTCCTTTATCATGGCACAAAGCACTAGAAAATTCCAAATTACTATCCATAGGTGAGGTTTTCCCCCTACATTTGGATCCTGTATTATAACCCCGATCAGAAGTGTTATTTTGGCGATCAGAATAGATATTTAGAGGAGCAGAATGTCCTAAATGTTGATACTCACTTTCAAAGGGGAATGATCCAAGTTGTCAACCATGGGAGCGCAGCCGAACCGAAGAACTTCTGTAACGGCAAATCCACCGAGTAGCACGTAACGAAGAAACGAATTTCCAGAGTTCTCAAACCCAAAGCGAGACCAACCAAATCCAAAACACTTGGTTGCCAAACAATGAATGTCTGTTCAAACGGTGAGTGGATTGTATGAAAATTGTTCTTTACAACAGAATATGTGTTCAAAACTTGGTTACAAACCTTCGACTTTGTCGGCTACTTCAGTTTTCATCCAAAACGATGTACAATGGTGATTTAGGATTTGTCCTGGTGCGAACTTGACAGACGCAAAGACCAATCGCTAATTATTCGGACTTCTTATATACCCACGAATACGAGACCAAGGAAGAACACGATAGCGTAGTCGGATGGAATAGTATATTTGGATGGTTGTGCCAAAATACCGATGCGTTCCAACTAACTGGCTAGAGTCGAATACGAGCAGTGCAACGTAACACGTCAGCATGCCAAATGGCGAGGATGCTTGACCGGGTGCCTTCAGCTTAGCGAGTCCAGTTAAACTATGAAGGTCAGCATCAATGTCGAAAGTCGTCAAACCCTAGGCTTTTGATTTTGAGGAAGTGTGTGACGCTACAGTGACTCCGATGGAAAAAAGAGGTTAAGAATGGTTACAAAAGCAGACTGAATGAAGTCGAACAAAACGAGAGGTCAATGTTTTTGAATACACTACAAGAACAAAATCAAAACACATGTGACAACTGACACTATACAACAAATAGTACATTGAGACTGCGGTAGAACCAGCTGAGAGCTGATGTGTCCATTGATTAAGTATGTTGACCGAGGAGCATACTTCACCACTGCAGACCTCAAACTGCCCCTTAATATGTTTTACTACAACTATAAAACCTGTCTTGGTACCATTCTTCCATCAAAAGGTTTGAAAAAATGCCTCCAGACGATAAGCCATATATATATATATATCCCAGTGCTCGTCGAAATTTACTCAAGCTCTCGATGATATACTACTGACGTCATGATTTTGATGCACTTCTGTCGATTCTCGATATTCTTAACTCTGTCTCTCATAACCACGAAATGCAGATGAAGAGTGAAGAGAGTAGCACGCTAGCTAGCTCATTTCTTGAGAATTTTCAGCCAGATTAATTTTCCCATCTTGTAGATTCTAGTGATACAGTCTTCATAGTAAGATGTTATGAGGTATATTAAGCATTTCCAAGAAGTTATCTTATTGGACCAAACTTCATTATCCCTTGTTTAAAGTCATGTATGGTCTACCCTTGAGTAAATAGCTGGTTGACCCTGGTCTTCCTGTGGCTCAACAAGTCGAGTTTGTACTATTGTATTTGAGCATATATTAATCAAAGGTAAAGAAACTTGGGGTACTAACTTATACAGACCAGAATGCCCGTAGAACTGTTCGCAGGTTTCTTTTGGAATTAAAATTTTCAGAACATTTCAGTTTACCGATCGGTTACACGACTATTTCGAAATTGTAGTATAAACACATGTTTATTATCTCAGTTGAATTAGGAAATGTGTTGAGCTTCGCTGACTTGCCGAGGGGTTTTAATTTCTCCACAGTACTGTTGGAGAGTATATTAAGCTGGTACTGTTGAAGTATTTGTTAAAATGAGGAATCAGTTTTTGCATGATAGCTTTTCGCTAATGATCGAGTTTGTAAAACTTGCCATGAGATTTTATATCTTGAGGGCGAATGAATTGGGAATAGAGAGCTCGACTTAAATTGTCCGTCAATGGGTTGTCTATTCTTATAAGCTTTCCATAATAATGGTAAACAATAACCTTATTGGGTTAAACACCTTAACGTTTTCTATTGATTGAGATTTCATTTTAAGGCATAGAAAAGCAAAAAGATAGGGACTTTTTTCAACACGCTCTGGATATAAGACACAGTCATTGGATTTCTTATGTTTTATTTGTTACCAATAAGGAAACTACAAGAGCAAAGTCCTAGCTTTTTAACCCAATTTTTAAGTCCTCATGGCTTGTCCTGATTATTTTTAAAACCTAAGCTGCTAACTCTAGATAAACGTAATGGTTTCACCTCTTTGGTTACTTAGTCCTCACTATTTACCGAAAACAAACTTTTCCCATGAAGAATAGTGAATCTTTATACTAAGCCACTTATTCTTTGAGTATAGTATACTAATACGTGTATATCTGTGTAGAAGAATGCAAACTTCCCTGGTTGGCTTCTGTACGACACCCGAAACCACTGGTAAAAAGACTAGGTGAAAAGGCTCAAAGTCGGTCAGATTATCATAGATGGATTCACACGTTGTCTTCACGTTAATCACCATATTGGACATCACTATATTTTCATCGCTTTTTACTCTACTTTCTACTACTTTCCATTACTTTTCTCCGTATTTCTCTATCTTCTATGTCGCTGCCTTCTATACTGAAGTACTGAAGTGAGGTGTAGCAACTTGGATTACTATGGAGTGATGCTAGGTCCTAAGTTGATGCTGACTGACTTAGTCCACGATAAGTGTGTCTTCTATGCCGCATATGCTCAAATGTCCCGATATTTGTTTTTCTCTGTAGTATTCTGATATGCTTGAGACTTGAGATTTCTAACAATGTGCTATGCATTATCTACTCGATAGCTTATTGAACAGTGTATATATTGAAAGCAATGTGCTTTGTTCCAGTTTATGGTAATGAAAAATCTGTTGCAGCTGGAGAGAGTCATTTTAAGTGTCTCGAGCAAGTTATGAAAATCACAGGTTGCTTAACTTCTATACTAGCCATTAGTACCAATGATTATTTTATAGTGATACTTCTCATTTCTTTTAATATTCTCTTCAGTTTCGTATGTTAGTTCATCCACCATATTTATTGTTTTTTTTTGGCAGGAATAACAGTGTGTTCTAGATGAGTGTTCCAAACGATATTGCATTGTATGATTTGTCGGTCAAAGCAGGTGTTTCTATGGACAACAAAGTTTTCAGGTATAAACTGTCTTTTGATTCGGTTGTTTATTTGATTTGGTTGTAATAAAATATTTCTCATAGGACTGAGAAAAATTCAATAATGAAAAACGCCACTAATAAACACACCTCGCTTAACCAACTGAGTTCACAAATTTAGTACGTTTTTGGTTTTAAAGATGAGCTGGCATGCTGAACTTCTCAAAGAATCTTTGAAAACCTTTAGGGAGTCTTTTTGTCTTCTTAGGTATTAATTAATCATTTTTCACAACAGCTTTCAGTCACTGAAGTATTGCATATAATAGACCATTGATTTTTCATATTGTGACACGCAGTCTTCAAAATCAGAAACTGCCACCTACACTGCAGTAAGTAACTGCATTGTTTTGGAATTTCGTCTATTGTATTCGGTATAATTATCACTGCGTTGATGCGAATACTTGAATCCAAATATGCTTTTATTCAGTTAGTGGGAGCAATGAACACAAACGTTTTAGTACCTAGTAACAACAACACTAAGTCGGACATATAATTTAGTTACCACTGTGGTTTTTTATGCGATGAAATAACAGTAACAGCATTCTGTTTAACAAGCAAAAATATTTATGGACGTGTTCGGAACTGTGTTATACTTCGCCACACATACATGAAAACTGACTCAACGACCGATATTTTAATATAACAATAGAGTCTTCATCTTAGGTTGTTGTTGAAAAGTCTAGTTGGTGGACCGTTCACTTGGGCACTTTACTTCCAGGCAATAAACCCAGAGCTCGAATTAACCATCTACTGTTGACCCGGGTAATTGGGTGGTATTATAAGCTGTTACATTGTGTCATATGTAGTGTAGTGTGCTTATTTGCACTGAGTCGTGACTTGCATTACAATATCTGTTGCAAATTAAATTCTTTGCCTTAAAATTGATTATAATGCGTGCTATGAACGAAAGCCAATCCTACTCCCCCAGTTACCTGACAGAAACGAAGTCGTGAATTAATGGGTCCACTATTTAGGTTAAAAACAGGTCTGCAAGCCTGAAGGCATGCATCCGATTATGGTATGAAAAATCTGGGATACAGTAAAATACTGAATTTCGCTGCATGAAATGAAATGAGCGTTTTTAGGACATACGAGAGCTAATTGAGATTTTGAATAGTATCTGATAATAGCCTGATCAGGTGAGTTATATAATATTTCGGTTCCCATTAGGGTAGTTAGGATGCAACAACAGATGTTAACCCAGTACAATTAACCGTTTCAAAGACTTACAACCTCTCGTCTTTTACGTAGTCATAGTATCATATTGTAGTACATGAAATAAAAACCATTTGAACGGCTACCGAAGCTTGTGTTGTGGAATAAGTTCTGCATTAAATCTTGGTTTTAATAAGTATACATATATTTGTCAAAGATGAATAGGATGCAGAATATGCAATTTATAATCATAAGAAAATGGTGCCCAACATCTTTTTTTTGTTGGAAAACGGCAGTTGAAATCTATACGAAGCTTTATCTCGTCTCATCTGGTTGATATTTGTATCAAAGGGTGCAAAGTGAAAGAGTTCAAAGTAATTTATCTAAGTTTCCCATTGGGATTCAAACTCATCTCTTACATACTGCTGCAACTATAAGAATTTGAAAAAGCAGTTATAACCTTTGCATGCAGAAGGAATTTGCATCACTGTTTGATGACGATCTTTTCCAAAAAATAACGGTCTATTTTCTTCTTTGAGATGCGGCATATTTCAATTTTTAAGTTCTCCAGATTCTTGGTTATGTTTACCTACTGCCTTGTCTACATCAAGGCCCACACAATAAAGGAAATCTAAGTGACATGTGAACCTCGCCTGGTTAACTAGTTTACTAGTTACTAGCCGGTCCTAAGCCCGGGTAAAGAGGGAAGGTTGGGCATAGGGCTAGCAACCCTACCCCGTAAAACAAATCTAACCGCTAAAGAAACTTCAAAGCACAAACAAAATATAAAAAATGAAAACAAACTTATTCCCCGCTGGAATCGGAGAGGCGAAATGACGCCAGTTGGTGAAAGCCTTCGGGAAGCCAATTGGCCGATGTGTCTTCTCTCGATGAAAGCGAAAGTAAACGTGGGGACATGGAATGTCCGCACGATGTTTGAACCCAGTAAGGCAGCCCAGATTGCAAGGGAGATGAGAAGGTATAACATCGAAGTGCTTGGGATTTGCGAAAGCAGATGGAATGGGAGTGGACTCTCCAAACTGTCAACTGGAGAATCAATAATCTACTCCGGTCACCCAGACGCCAACCACGAGCACACTGAGGGAGTGGCTATCATGATGTCCTCAAGAGCATCGAAGGCTCTCATGCAGTGGGAACCAATCTCCTCCAGGATCATGACAGCAAGATTCAACTCAAAAGGAAGAAAGGTCACAATCATACAATGTTATGCACCTACAAATAATGCAGAGCAAGAGAAAAAGGAGGATTTCTACAGACAACTTCAATCAACACTGGACAAGACGTCAGTTGGCGATATCAAAATTCTGATGGGCGACATGAATGCCAAACTGGGAGGGGACAACACGGGAAGAGAACTAACCATGGGTCGAGAGGCACTAGGTGAAATGAATGAGAATGGAGAATTGTTTGCAGAATTCTGCGCATTCAACGATTTGGTGATTGGAGGCAGTGTGTTCAGGCACAAAGATATCCACAAAGCGACATGGATTTCACCAGATGGACACACTAAAAATCAAATCGACTTTATCTCAATCTCAAGAAAATGGAGACGCAGTCTACTTAACACGAGGTCAAGAAGAGGAGCAGATGTAGGTTCAGACCACTACCTAGTGCAAGGAACCTTCCAAATCAAGTTAAAAGCCTTCAAGGAAGCTGGTGATAGACCTCAATTCAAGTACAACACTCGGAAACTGAAGGATGAAACTACAAAGGAGATCTTCAAGGCAGCCATCAAGACAAAATGGGAGACATCGAGCAACATCCCTGAAGAAACCTGTGTGGAAGAACATTGGAAGTCTTTGAAAGCTATGTGGAAAGAAACCTGCACAACAGTATTAGGAAGGAAGAAGGTGGAAGACAAGGAATGGATCTCGACGGATACCTGGAAGCTGATAGAGGAGAGGAGGATGGTGAAGCGGAAGATAAACCAGTGCAAGGATGCTCAACGACAAGAGGAACTGAGCACAATGTATAAAACACTGGACAAAGAAGTGAAGAAGAGTGCACGCAACGACAAAAGACACTTCTACGAAACACTGGCAAGTGAAGCAGAACAGGCTGCAGGTAAGAGAGACCTGACGACATTGTATCAAATAACCAGGTTGCTGTCAGGGAAGAGACCAACACAGATGAAACCAATAAAAGATGAAGAAGGAAATTTAATTACAAAAGAAGAGAAACAGAGGAAACGATGGGCCGACCACTTCAAGAAGCTCTTGAATCGACCACCACCTGCACTTCGTCCAGAAATACCACCTGCAGCCGCTGAACTACAAGTGAACATAAATCCCCCAACGAAAATGGAAGTCCTGAACGCCATAAAGCTACTGAAATGTGGGAAAGCAGCAGGACCAGATGGAATACCGCCAGAAGCACTGAAAACAGATGCAGAGACAACAGCGGCCATGCTCACACCACTATTGCAGAAGGTGTGGAAGGAAGAGAAGGTACCTGACGATTGGAAGAAGGGTTACCTTGTCAAACTGCCGAAGAAGGGAGACCTCAGTGCTTGCAAGAACTGGCGCGGAATCACTCTCCTGTCCACCCCAAGTAAAATATTAAGCCGCATCATCCTGGAGAGGCTAAGGGATGCACTGGATTCAAAACTACGACCGGAACAGGCAGGCTTCAGGAAGTACAAATCATGTGCAGACCAAATTGCAACGCTTCGCATCATCATAGAACAGAGCATAGAATGGCAATCACCTCTCCACCTCAACTTCATCGACTTTGAGAAGGCCTTTGACAGCGTCGACCGAGAGGTAATTTGGAAGCTGCTTCATTACTACGGAGTGCCGCAAACCTTTATCCGCCTCATTCAACAACTATATGAAGATGCCACATGCCAAGTAATCCACAATGGGAAGCTCAGTGATGCCTTTGAAGTGAAGACAGGAGTGAAACAAGGTTGCCTACTATCCCCCATGATATTCCTTATTGTGGTGGACTGGATCATGCAGCAAACAGTAGGCAGCGAGAAGAGGGGGATACACTGGACGACGGAAAAGAACCTAGAAGACTTGGATTTCGCCGATGACTTATGCCTAATGTCACATAAACTTGAAGATCTGCAGGCAAAAACTAACAAGTTGATAGAAGAGGCAGCGAAGACGGGACTTCAGGTGAATATAGAGAAGACAGAAGTGATGAAGATACCGCACCACCACCATCAACAACAACAAACTCCAATCACTGTCAACGGGAGAAACTTAAAGGAAGTAACCTCCTTCACTTATCTAGGAAGCACTGTTTCAACTACAGGCGGGACGGACGAGGACGTCAAAGTCAGAATCGGAAAAGCAAGACAGGCATTCATTAGCCTGAAACCAGTGTGGAGATCTTCTGCACTCAGCATGCGGAACAAGATACGGATTTTCAACACCAACGTCAAGTCAGTGCTCTTGTATGGCTCAGAGACTTGGCGCGTCACGAAAGGTATTTCCAATAAACTACAGACATTCATCAACAACTGCTTACGCTCGCTGCTGAAGATCAGATGGCCAGAAAAAATAAGCAACAAGGAACTCTGGGAACGAACCAACCAAGAACCTATCACGCAACAAATATGCAGGAAGAAGTGGAGATGGATTGGCCATGCACTGAGAAGGCCGACTGAGGACATCACGCGTCAGGCCCTCGAGTGGAATCCCCATGGGAAGCGACGAGTTGGACGTCCAAGGGTGACATGGAGGAGGTCGTGCGAGGAGGAAATGAGAGCTTCTGGGCTGTCGTGGGACCAGGTTCAAAAGATCTCAGAGAACAGAGGTCACTGGAGGCGTGCTACTGAAGCCCTATGTTCCACTAGGAACCCAAGGGACTAATAATAATAATAATAATAAAAGTGACATGTGCGTTTTCACAACATACTTTTTGTGTGTCGTACTGAACAGAAGCTTCAGCATAACGATTATTCAGAAAATAAAAAGACCGAAACTAGCTGGAAGGTGTATCAGTGTTGTGAAGCCAATCTAAATAAGGCTTGAAAGTAGGAGTATTACAAACTACATGGGAATTAGTCTATAAAATGTTGTTGGCCTACAAATCATGAACATTTTTTGACTATAAAATGCCGAGTGTAAATTTGGGGTGTTTGTGAGCCGTATTTAATCTTACACTTTGTATTGGTAACTTTTGGTGAGATCTGCGTTACTTTCTGAAACAAGTAGTTACATTAAGAGGCCCCCCTTCAGGCATTTGGTACGAAGTTTAAAGTGAAAAGCAGTAAAGGGACATATGGAGTTACACTCCTATGGTTTCGCAGTCAAAAATATGCCATTTAATGTAAGCTATTTGTTTCTTTAAAATTATGCATCTCATACTTGTAACAGTGGTTTGCAAGTGTTTTTTAAGACTACCTTAGACTGACCGCTCGTATTCACCGGTTCTCTCTCAAATGTCATGCATCCAAACTACGTCTTCGTTTGCGTGGGAGCCACCCTCACTCTAAGAAACAGTGATCACAACTTGCTTGAATTAGGTTATAAACATGCATCGAAGCATTTAAAAACAGAAAATAATGAATAGTGCGCTAAAAGCTTAAAAGAGTCTAGTAAAAAAGATCAAGGTATCGAACATGGAAAGTAATTGAATAAAATAATAGGAAGATGCTGGAAAGAAAGAGTTCAAATTTCTATAATAGTGATGTATAGTGGTTAGCAGTGGAATCCAGGATGCACGATCAGATTTTGATGTGTGGTTAAGCATGAGAATACGTATTTCACAGATTTTTCCCATTGGTAATAGGTTTAGCATGATGGAAAATAGATTGTTTGTTACGATATGCATCCGACTATCACGAGTGATGTAATTTATTCAAAAAGTAAATGATCTATGCTATATTGCTCACTTAGTCTTTTTTTAAAACGAGTTGATAAGTATCGTCTTTGTTAGTATGCATTTTCAGCAATTTCTTGTTAGTAATATTTCAGCATAGGCACTTGATAGAATTTGACAACGATAGTGATCGTAAAAACAAAATTATGCAAGTTCAGACGTATTGTTTGTAGTTCTTCATCGTTCCCTATAAAGAGCCGGAAGGTGGAAAATTATTTTAACAAGTGGACAGTACGACAAGCTGTATAGCTGGGGGTGGGGTAACAATAAGGGTTTTTTGGTGAGACACAACTGTTCTTTGTGTACTGACCGAGCACTTTTCTCGAAATTGTTGTCATCGTAACAGCTTCTATGTGTTTATTTTTGTAACTGACGTCATAGAAAGTATACTACCAGAGAAAACACTCCTGTCGTAGAGTTGAGTCACGAGTAATATAATTTTGATGATCATAAGTGTTTATAAAAGATGTTTTCAAAAAAGACATATTGCTTAAGCTATGCTTTCCCAGTTATCACAATGAAAGTATAAACCACCTAATTGTGTCATGTAATAAGATCGTGTACCAAGTATTCTACTATCTTGATTTAATGCATTTAAATGATAGTATTTAAAAGCCTGTGCTTTGAACTTTTAACCATTTGATTTGGAGGTCTGTGGGTATTTATTTATTGATTTGAGGTGGGTATTCATCATGGACTGACATCCGTTGGGGAAACATTGCAAACCATAGAGCACTGGACAGCTCTTTCGCCCTAGTACGGGACTCAGCAGTGCCCACTGATGACCCCTCTAGGGATCGAACCCATGGCCTTCAGATTCCACAGGCATGATGTTACCATTGAGTCACTGGGTCGGAATCCAATGGTCTACATCTTTCTACTTCTATCAGTTCATGGTATAGCCTGATCTCCGGTAAATGTCGTCGTTATGTAACTGTTCTCACATCCAGCTTGGTTGACCCCACCAATCACAATTTCTCACTTAGTTGTAAAATCGAACGCCAGTTCACCTATTTCTCATTCTGGATAGTCAGATGAATAAAACAATGAAATAACCTAAAACTACACACAAAAGTGAATCTGCACGTTATTATTATTATTATTATTATTACTATTATTATTAGTCCTTTGGGTTCCTAATGGAACATAGGGCTTCAGTAGCACGTCTCCAGTGAACTCTGTTCTCCGAAATCTTTTGAACCTGACTCCACGATAGCCCAGAAGCTCTCATTTCCTCCTCGCACGATCTCCCCCATGTCACCCTCGGATGTCCAACTCGTCGCTTCCCATGGGGGTTCCACTCGAGGGCCTGACGTGTGATGTCCCCAGTAGGCCTCCTCAGTGTATGCCCAATCCATTTCCACTTCCTTCAGCATATTTGTTGGGTGATAGGTTCTTGGTTCGTTCGTCCCTAGAGCTCGTTGTTGCTTATTCTTTGTGGCAATCCATCTGATCTTCAGTATTGAGCTAGCGTAGGCAGTTGTTGATGAATGTCTGTAGTTTATTGGAAATGCCTTTAGTAACGCGCCAAGTCTCTGAACCATACAGGAGCACTGACTTGACGTTGGTGTTAAAAATCCGGATCTTGTTCCACATGCTAGGTGCAGAAGATCTCCACACTGGTTTCAGGCTAATGAACGCCTGTCTTGCTTTTCCGATTCTGGCTGACTTTGACATCCTCGTCTGTGCCGCCTGTAGTCGAAACAGTGCTGCCTGCCTAGATAAGTGAAGGAGGTTACTTCCTTTAAGTTTCTCCCGTTGATGGTTGGAGTTTGTTGTTGGAGTTGTTGGTTGGGTATCTTCATCACCTCTGTCTCCTCTATATTCACTTGAAGTCCCTTCTACGCTGCTTCTTCTGCCAATTTGTTAGTTTTCGCCTGTAGATCTTCAAGTTTGTGTGACATCATAGTAGTTAGTATCCTCCTATACCATATGTAAACAAGTTTTACGTTAGTAAAACTGATTATTCCTTCTGTGTTACCATAATAGTTATATAATTTACTTTCTATCCACCATTATTTTTTTCATCAGGAAGATATACGAGCTGATTTCCCTTGGTTGTAGTCCAGATGTCATTTTTTCTATGCTGAAATACCTTGCATCAGTTCATTTAAACGTTTCCAGTGATCCAGTTGATTATAATTCTACCTATACGCCGACCATCGACAGAAGTAATGAATATCAATATCATCAGATGAGTGCATTAAAATGTAATGATAACACATTGGTATCAAGTCGGAATTTAGAATCACAACAAACTATTCTCACCAATTCCAGTGATTGCGATCTGCCTTTTAATCAACAAAACTGTGAAACATTTACCATTTTATCAAACAAATCAAGAGGCCTACCACCATATACATCAAATTATAACCCACAATAGCCTTGGATGAAACTAATATTTCACTTGCCGTGTAGTCTTTTATACTTCACGCATTGTGTATATACATAAGTGATAGAATGCGTTTTTGAAGAAAGATGCTTTCATATCACATTTGAAACGTTTACTGTCGTTTATTTCACCACAGCTTCATATATTCTAATTTAAAGATGGCAACATATATATTATTACAAAAAAAATAGGATTCTTTTTCAGTATAATGTTGTAAATTGTATCATTACCTTGAATGAAGAGAGAAGCTGTTTATTCATACTTTATCCTTCCTCATATTTTTGTTTTTTGGTTGAAGAAAATACATTTAAGCAAATAATAAGTGATTCAAAGGTATCTGTTGAGCATTTCACGTTGATATGCCTTTTCTCTTTTGATTTGTGTTGTTTCACGTCGTTAGAGAAACATGAAATGAATTTCCTGATTGATTTTTACTAGTAGTGTTGTCATTTGCCCTTGTATCAAGATGATATTCGTTTTCTAAATAAATATAAAATGCATTGGTGTGATTAAAGTTCACTTATCCTTATCATTGACAAATAAGTTTTCTGAAATAATTATTATTCAGGCAATAAAAATCTGTAGCAAATTGTTTCAAATATTACTAATTAGTTACCTCTATATTGTCAACTCACCAAAGTTACCGACTACTGTTACGAATTGTGTCCGGGTTCACGGGGCACTAGAAATAAGTGACTACCGATCATAAATGATATGGCTAAAGATGGGTCACAGGCAACAGTTTAGAATCTTGGACAAGAATTCACTTGTTTGCGTTGCCACAATGGACACCAGCTTTGAACGAGGAAATCAAATGAAATAAAAAGATAGTGATTTAAACTATGAGGACTATGGTGGAAGTTAAGTTTAAAGTGATAAGATACACAAACTCTAAAAGTATAAACCCGTTTTCGGTTTCGAAAAATTCTGAACCGTCCTACTTGAAACCTATAACCCTTGAATGCAAGGACCTTGTAGATATGAGTCACATAGTGTTTACATGCAGATGTGGCTTAAACCGAAAATGCAACCTTTACTGGCATTTTTCCAGCCTCTCTATGTCCGGAAACTCAGTAACTGACTTATACTTACTGTCTGAAACTACATCTAACCCCAACACATCACTTGTTGCTTCGTCGGTGCACATGAGATGCTTCAAAGATACCTGTGATCATGTGGGCTTACTTTGTTTTCTTTTGAACCACAATCATCCCTTTCATAATTTATCTCTCATTCATTCATTCATTTGTTTGTGTTTTTAAATTTTAGTATGTTCCTCCATTTTATTAGGAATCAATCTCTTCACTTGCCGTATTACTTGTCCTGCTTTTAATAGCACCATCTTACTGTTCATTATGCGCTTCAACTTTCTAAATATCGAGTAATCCTATGGGAGATCGATAATCAGTTATCGACTTCTAACTTAAATTAACTTATTGAAATGTTATACTAGATGTATCTTAGAAATTAGATACTACAAGTTCAACATTAAGTATAGTTGCTTATCGGTGAAGTAAGATTGTGACGTGTACAAATAAGGCACCAACAAAAAGGTGGAAACGAAAACGATTTGAGGTAGTGCAAATTAATTGAAAACAAAAAATAAAATAAGGGGAATAAGAGATATTCCAAACACGATCTGTAACATTAATATGTAGTGATTGAAGTCAGCATGCCACATCAGTATGCTGACAGGAAGTAGTCAGAGATAAGAAGAAAATTGGGATATTCCACAGTTGCCACTCTCATTCTCATGCACTGGGTAATGAGCCACACTTTTATGTAGACTAAAGATACTACTTATCTGCCCAGGCCTCAGTAGCTGGGGCGAGATTCTGACGGGTTATGCATTTTTTGAAAGTTAACTACCTAGACCAATGAGCGACAACTGCACAAATTGAGCAAGAAAAAACAGCTAGAGGGGATAAGGATATGAAGCAAACAAAGGTATGTGGTGTTATATATTGGAATAAGATAAAGTGTAGGGACACCTGATATGTTACGATCTACTATGAGCTATGCTATATAGGACTTGACACCGGTTTCGATTATACTGCGGACTGGAACCAGGAAGCGTACATGACTGATATCACGAGTCTAGGACTTTATGGATTAACATGAAATCTTCGTTTGGTCACTCTTAGCTTTTCCCGATTTAGTCCTATTTCAGTCATCAAGGTAGGCGATGGTCTAGCATATCCCAACTATCTCAAACGATTCAAGCTCGCATCCTCCTTTGCTGTCCACGAGCTATACTATTAAGATGATAATGGTCAAATATCAGAGATTCTCACAGTTCTCCCATCCTTACCGGACATATTTCACAATCGGTATACTCGAGTCTAATAGACATTCGAATATCTCACCGGCGCTATGAGTAACATAATTTGGTGAAAGTGAGTCGAACATTTAGTATCCATTCCAAGACTTTATCGGCCACTGACTTGAACTGATTCCTCTCAAGCGAGTAAAGTGGCTAACAGGCTCAGCCACTAACTATCCTTACTATGAGAAGGAAGTAGTCTAGTGCTGAAGCAGCAGTTTATCTTCAGGAAGTTAGAATCACCTCGCAAACTTCTCATTATCGCCGTTTTCACCTAAAACAACTATGTTGCCCACACACTCAAAGTTGACTAGATTGATGAGGAAGTCAGTTCTTGTAGAGCTAAATGAGGAGAGCGATGCTTGTTAGTATATCTATGATAAAACTGAGAATCAATCGAGAAATTGGACACCTTGGATAGATAATATTCTGTCAGAATCTCACTCGTTTCAAGGAGTATTCGGGCATAGAACTCAGTAATGTAGTGTACTTGTCAGATATCATAAAACTTAACATGGAGCAAAAGATATCCAAAATTCAAACGAAGTTTAAGTCTGGAGGCATCTGAGAAAGTCCTAAGAAGACGTCCCTATCAATTTGTTTATTAATTAATTTAAGCCAGCTAGTGGATTTCCTAAACACTCGGTAAACTTCCTGCAGCCGCTAAAGCTAAAAACTTTATCAGTACGAATTTAAGTAGTATTGTGGTGTGGAATTTCATAAAGACACTAGTATCAGACCAATTAGATTATCATGTTAACCAAAAGGAGTCGTGGTCTCTTCAAGCGAAATTCAAGTATAATTCACTGATATCTTATGGGCTGATCATAAAGGTTCAGTGTATATGCCTTAATTTGGCTAACTTTTTCCTAGTTAGTAGGCATTTTCCTTTGTAAACGTGATCAATAATTCTAGCGATATTATCAATGATACACAAGATATGTCTAGTATATTGAAACAACCAATGATAACATACTGTAAACCAGAAGGTTCTGCATAACCCACGATCCCATATTGAATCCGTTATTTGATATCACATGATGCAAATCGTTAACTGATTTCAAATGTTAGTGAATACGTCTTGGGATTACTAGTAAGCCAACTGTATGTATTCTACAATTCAGTAGAATTTGACGTATTAAACTAATTATTTGTATATCAGAATGGTTGATAACAAATTGTCCATTGACTTCAACTATTTGATGATCTGGTTGAAGACCAGCCTTTTTAGCCGATGAATTAACTGCTACAGCTGTAATACATCCATTATATATCTGAAAGCCTAAGTCACAATAACTATTCAAGGCATTGCTTTCCTGTCTACACATGGTTAACTCATCGATAACTGGACATGAACCAACGTTGATGATAAAGTATTTTAAGAAAGGACAAGGTCTTGTTCGAAGGTGAAATACATCGTTCGGTTGGGCAAATCGTGCAGCAGTTGACAGGTTCGTTTATTTCTTTTAATACACAGTGTTTTAATTCCAAAATTTGATCACCATAGTGTACATTTGGACGTATCATACATTTACTATAGTCCATGTATGTAACATAGCACTTTTTATTTGGAAAAATATTAACTAGAATTCCACTGCAGTTTTGTTTTCGATAAACATTTTCTTCTCGATAAACTCTAAAGTTCAAATCTTGTGGAAAAACGTGATGTAGCTGACTGAGAAATAATGAACACCATTTTTTATGAAGTCCCATATCTGCAAGGTAGCCATGAACTATTGTTAATGGTAAGCGATTAATGCGTATTTTCGGCGTTCTTCGACTAGACAATGAGAGTGCTTGAAGTGAATAACTATTTACAATGACAGGATCTCGAGGAGTTAAACTAAGTTGTGCGCCTGAAAAGCATACTTGACGTTTTCCAAATGGATCAGAAGGACCTCCACTGTTTAACCTAGTTGAATAACCTGGCAGTTCCCCACTCCATATTCTATGCACTACTTCTTCAATCGTTATGTCTGTTTAGTTATCTGATTTCATGTTACTTTTTCAAATTTTGACTCAGAATCACAGGCGTATATTCCCTTTTCAAATTGCATACCCAATCTAATCCATGTGCCATGAACAGGACAAATAACAGGAAACTCGTTACAGTTAGGTGGATCTGGCTATTCAAGTACACAGTTTGCTGTCACACAATCAATTGGGTTATAATGTTTATGCCAACTGGGGAGTAATGTATTCTGACTCATAAAGCGTTGATAATTCACAATTCTGCCAAAACCGTAATTAGGAAAATCCAACTAATGGAATAGGCTGATCAACGTCTAAGGTTTATTTATTTCGATTTCGTTTTATTATTGATTTACTAGGTTTAAAACGAATTTCCTAAACGCCTTTATTTATTGAAACAACTAAAGAATATTTCATAGTACAGTGAGAAACTAAACAAGGTGGTCTGCAGATTTCACAAGCCATGTCAAAATGACATTGACACTCAACGGTGTTTTCTCATATTCGATGTTGAGCTCATGAGCAATATATCTAGACGAATTCAATAAATGCAACCGAATTATTGACAAACTTAACTTATCAGTGAAATGTGAGGATCAACTTGATCTGTTTTTATCTATTCATGTTGTTCATCAATATACTTTATCAGTTTATCACATTAATGTATCACAGATCATATCTATGACTTTCATTAGTCAGTTTTCAACGAGAATTGTGTTGACAATACAGTTAAGCAGTAGAAAAACTACGTAGCTGTAAAAAAAGATTTCAGCGTGGAATGGTAGTTCGCAAAATATTTATGCTTTATAGAGTTTGGTAAAAATTTAAAAAACACAATCTATTTTTCAGTATGAGATTTGTTTATTTGATATACAGCACCCACAGTGATACATTATTATTTACTTGATGACGTTTCAAGCATAAATTATTGCCCATAATCACACCAATGAGATCACACTCCTTCCAACAATCTATTTTTATAGTCCTGTTACGTCATATTCTTTGTTTTTGTTGATAGTAAAGCTTTCCATATCTGTGATGCAGGTGTTGCATCTCTCCTATTACATGTGTTGGGTGTTGATTCGATGAACAGAGATTCAGTAACCAATCTCTCTCTCTCCCCTAGTTATGCTAGAATTAATTAATAATTAATTATGTGTATGAATGCCGTGGGCTTAACTGCACAAAAATTGTCTCCTATGCTTGGGAAGGGTGATGGCTGCAGTAATGTTCCCCGACTGTGCACACAGAAGCCAGGTAAAGAGAAAGTACTTCGATATTGTCAACAACCTTTTGAGGTCTTACCAGGTAAGCATGTAAGAAGGCTACGTATGTGTTCCTGAGGTAGTCCTGAAAGACATGAAAGCCAAAGTGAATATAGTTTAGGGTGACTACCAGACCGGTTTCTACGACTACTTTATGAATCTTTTTACCGTGCCTCCATCATACAGCTGTTAAAATTCTGATGAATACACTGGGTTAATGTTGTGTTCTGCGGTGACGTTGCGAGGGCTACACCTACGAACTGATATTCTTTCGACATCGCGTGTGTTTCCACAAAACAAAAAGATCGATGGCAAGTTGAACTTGTCATCAAAAAATTGGGATTTTGTGCATATGTAACCGGTACAAGTCGTTCAAATCCTCCTGACTGTATGTATGCAAATACAACACACAATCAATTCGGTTTATATTATTCTATCGACAACCTCACCTGGTTAAATAGTACACTAGTTACTAGCCTGCCAAGCCCGGATAAAGAGGGAAGGTTAGGCATAGAACTAGAAAACCTACCCCGTAAAATCAATTCAGTCGCTAAGGCAACAATCAAAGTACAAAGAAAATATTAAAAAATAAAAACAAACTTATTCTTCGCTGGAATCGGAGAGAGGGAATGAAGCCGGTTGGTGAAAGACTTCGGGAAGCCAATTGGCTGATGTGCCCTCTCTCTCTCTCTCGATGAAAGCGAATCCAAAAGGATTTTTATTGGTTACTTTTCGTCTTTAAACTTTAAAGCTTAGTTGTACTTCTGTAGAAAACCAGAAAACTTGGAGCTTATTTGGTTTCATTAAATTGGTTGGTGCTTTAAAACTCTGTTAAATCGAATACCACAGAATTTCACTGTTTATACGGCTACCTATGCTAAATAAATCAAAGATAATGATTGCATCATGAGGCGACTTAGTTTATTTTAGCAGTCTTTAAAATTGTTTCAGTAGTATCGACTAGGTCAAAATGTCACTACAGGCTTATTGCTTGGTTTAGTTTTTGGATGGCAGGCTGACACAAAAGAAGTAAGTAGTAAAAGAAAATCACTCATATTATTCCAAACAATACTCGTGTAATCTAATGTAGAAATATAAAACACAGACGTATAATAATTCTAAAGGTAGAACTCCGTATTAATTTCAAGTTGGTACTCATCTTGAACTGATATCATTTGGCGAAACATTGGAAACCTGGGAGCGCTAGACAGCCGTTTCATCCTAGTATGGGACTCCTCAGAAGTTCGCACCCATGACCTTCAGGTTTCACGGGTTACTCTCCGTTGACCAATCAGTTTAAAGTGGTAATGTACTATATGCAGCTTTCAAAGCCATAGAGAAGTGACCATTCGTATTACTGAAAATTTTGAAATAAAGAAGTGATAACTAATACGCCACTTCTATGTTTTCACTAATCTTCTACAGATTATACTTAATATAAACGGTTGTATTCAACGCTTACTTTGTGATTGGATATTTATTTTATTGTTTGCTCACTGAGTTGTCTGTTGCTGACAAACATTTTGGTTGTACTGTTAAAATTTGAATTTGTTGCTAATACACCATCCGAAATCTTCCTATACGCCGTTTTGATTTAATGTTGTCGGATATTGGTAAATCACGACATCGTGTGCATTAGAGGAACGTGTACGTCGTTGTAGTCAGATCCGGGTTGACTACAGATTTACTGGTCAGTCACATTCCTTGTGAATCACATCATTTCGAAATTGATAGTAGTGTAATGCTTTTTAACAAAGCAACCTGATAGTACATTTGGTGACTGGAACGAGTTTGAAACCTGGCTAGTAGTTCTTTCATGTAGCTCAACTGGTGAGGCGCTAGGCTGGTGACGCTAAGGAAGATGATTGGAATTTAGCCACGACTCCACCTTATCTTCAACCATCGTCACTATATGCAGTTATGTATTTATGAAATTCACATCATTTTGTAAAAATGATCAAGTGAAAACTTGAAAAAAAGGTGAGGTTATTTAAATCTTACCAAATAACATGCTAAATAAAAACAGAAGTGTAGGGTCGAATCGATTTCCGCTCTTACCCAAATCAATCCCGTCACATCACTCATAAGCTTGTCCTTAAATAAGGGAAACAGCTGTCTGGTGGTACTGATCTGGCCAACGAGTACTCCTGATCGGCATGAGTGGTTTGCAACTAATTGGGGCATAACTCACAACTTCTATACTCATAGTTTTGGTATCATCTGTGGTGTTAAGCAGGTCAGATACTCTGGTCTGAACACAACTGAGTTTCACGCACTTGTTTAGTCCGCATCACATATTTTGGTTTGTAAGCACATGATTCGAATAGAACACAAGTATTAACATGGGATAAAAAAGTATACCAGCTCCAATTACTGAAAATTCAAATTGTTATGCTCTTTAGATGATTTTAAGAAAATATTAAACAATCGCAGTTTTATTACACTACATTTTGAGTTGATTCTTGTTTGTCATTTGTTTCCATAAAATCGGTTGACTCAGTTGAACAATATCCATAGAACTATGGACATTATTGTGTCTCCAATTATCATCTGATATCTAACACCTTTCTGTAAAACTGCTAATATATGACCAAGACAGCTGCCAAAAGTATGGTAACTTGAACTGGTGCACTATCGGCCACATTTTTGCAGCCTGTCAACAATGGTATCCACCAAATTCCAATCTGTACGAAAAGATGGAACCGGTCATTTGGCGTTTACAACAAAACATCAACCGACGCCTATGAATATTCCATTAACACTGACGGCAGCACAGGCGCGCTTACCGACGCCCTATAATAGCTGTATTTCTCGACCTGAAGGTGGCATTCGACTCCGTTGATCCAGAAGTCTTATTGGCAATGTCTGTCAGTGCCGAGTAAGTACATTACCTTATTGAAGGTCCTTTACTGGAACACATGTAGGCGTTAGAGCTTATGGTGAGATATCGGGTAAGTTGTGTACGTCAAGTGGTGTCCGTCAAGACTGCACACTTCCTTCATTCTTTTTCACTTTTATCATAGATATTCTTATGGAGGTCTCCCTCACGTCATTTGACCACACAGACGTTGATCTAATCGCAGGAGAATTTTCGTTAGACCTAGAATATGCAAATGACATATTCCTGTCAGGTAAAGACGCAGACAAGATGCAAAGTATTCTGAACACTTTGATTATGTTTGGGATGCGTTTCTCATCACCTAAGTGCAAACTGTTGCTCCAGGATTGGTGTTCTACGGTGCCACGGCTAACAATAGAGAGTGTAATGGTTGGGTGTGTCGACCACTTATCTGGGAAATAAGATCAGCCATGGTACGTTGGTCAGTGGCCGATGAAATCTCTGCATGAATACAAAAGGTTCGGCTGTCTTTCGCCAACTTACACCACCTGTGGCGCTGCAGTGATATCCGATTGTCTATTAAGGGTGGCGTGTACTGCACCTGTACAGCAGTCCGGTCTGTTCTACTGTGTGGCTGTGAAACATGGTCATTGAAGGTGGAAGACATGAGAAGGCTGGCTTCAGGTGTTTGACCACCGTTTTCTTCGTAGTATAGGCCGTATTCTGTGGTGTCATGATGTGAATAACACAGACGTCAGGTGTAGAGTTTTAGGGAGGAGAGGTAAATCAGTTGACGAGTTTGTGAACCTTCATCGGCTGAGATGGTTGGCTCCGACACGTGTCACGTATGCCTAGTCACCGATTGCCTTGTCACACAATGTTGGCTGAGGTGGGTCCAGGCTGGAAAAAGGCCCGAGGTGGCCAGACTAAAACATGGCACCAATGTATGAAGTCTCTGACTGTTGGTTTGAATCGTGTGGGGTGGTGTAAACTAGGTGGTTGGGGTCGGTGGTACAAGAGGAACCAGTGGTTGGGGACTCTAGGTGATATGGTTGAGAACCGATGTCAGTGTTGCAGATGTATACACACATTATCCTCATCTTGACGACGCTATACTGAATCTCACCATTTTGTCATTCTTCCTTCCTCTCTTTTCGTACTTAGTATTTCTTGTGACTGAGTTATTTTATCTTCATCTTTGACCTCAGTGCCTTTCTACTTGATGTGCTGATATGAGGTGTGGCATTTCTGACCGTTACGCAGTAATGCCTAGTCCTATGTTGATAGATGATGATGATAAATACTGACGGCATTCATCCTGTGGTTCCAACAGGTATGGTTATCAACAGTTCAAAACTATGTGATATTGCCATTTCCACATGTCAATGATAAAATCCTGCATCGTAGGAGTGATAACCAATTGGCAAGCGGATAACTTACTGATGCTGCCACAAGTGTTTTATGAGTTGCCCGACTGGTTATCGAAAGACTAAGAGATATTATTTTACGCATCTCAAACTAGAAGTATCAAAGATATTGTGGTTTCTGCTCAAGGATATCATTCCGCCTAAGAGACTAAGTACTGAAAAACTGTTGAAACTTTACGAAGGGAATAGTGTTAATGAAGAAGACAGCAAGACTCACTCTTAGATGGTTGACTACAACAAATAGGAATAAGAATGGACAAACAGAAGATCGTCAAAATTCACTTATTTTTGTTGATCCAAGTAATGGCCCAATGTATGTTCTCACCGAACAGTCAAAATCATAGTGAAATGTCTTTATAAACAGTAGAGCTTTTTTCTACGAGTTTTGTAGTTACAGACAACACATTTCACTTCAAAAAATCGGAAACATGATTTGTTAGAAAACGATAAGTACGCCCACCTAAAAAAACGCAACAATCAAACTGGAAAACATACACCTATATTCAGTAATCTATTGGGTGTATCTACAAAGTCACCTAATTCTTTTGAGTCTGCTGGAGTCAATCAATAACAAAAAAACAAATGGTTATCATTAACACAACTTCGATAACAAGAAACCAAATGCCATTTTCATATTCTAAAAGAGAGGATATTTGTTACATAACACAAGCAAGCACAATTGACATTAACCTGATGGTGAAAAGCTTGAATTATAAACTTCCACAAATATATGAATCAACATAACTTAAAGTTAAATACCTAATTATCCCATTCTTGTCTCATTAATATAGGAGTAAAACTTGGGCACTGTGGTCAACTGTAATTCCACTTTAGTCTGTTTATTAGAAATGTCACACAGTGGAACAGTATCATTCACTGGATAACGTTTCGAATACAATTTATTGTCCATATTCATATCAGGTGACTCCACAACTTCGAGACAGTTTGTATATTCCTAATTTTCTCTCCTTCTCTGTAATGACGAGGGTAGTAGAATTTTCCATATATCTGGGATAGGCGCAGAATCATTTCGATTGCATGTATTTGGTGTTGATTCGATAAACGAAGATTCGGTTATCAATCTCTTCCTCCACCCAAATAAGTTAGTTTTCAACACTGTCGTCCTATCCCACCCTACTGTGTGTAATTGCGTGCAGTGCTATAGCCGAGCTTTTCTCTAAATTTCTTATCTTATTAGGATCTACTAATCTCGATTTAGCTAAGTTTTCCTACACTATTATTCTAATCAACCCAGGTCGACTACTTTGACCTATGTATTTGACTTCGCAATCATTGCAAGGGATTTGGTAAACAAGATTATTTTACTGAATTGCATCTATAGGATCTTTTAACCTACAAAGCTTGTTTCTAAGCGAGTTTGTTGGTTTGAATACCACTTTAATCCCAGCCTTATTGGGAATTCTTCGTAATGCTTCCTTGTAGGGTAACACAGCAGAGGCTTTGAATTCTCTCTCAATCCTGTTACCATTAGCAGTAGAATTATTATTAATAACACCTGTATTACTGCTACTACTACTGATCATATTTTTCTTTCAAATTCTTATGAATTTATTTATCAATTTTGGTATGTAGTGGGATCACTAATATCCCCTATCGTCGCAGACATATTTATAAATGGTTGGGAACAGATAGCCCTTCAAACATTCAGTCCTACTCCAAAGATATGGTTCCGATACATAGATGATACGTTCACAGTACTGAAATCGGAACATATCAATAGGTTCTTGGCACATAAATTCAATAGTGAATACAATCCAACTTACCTAATACTTAGAAAATAGAGGTGAGCTAGCAATGTTGGATTGCAAGATTAAACGAAAACAAGACGGAAGTTTAAAGACCAGTGTCGATAGGAAACCTACCCTCTTGAATCGCTACTTAGACTTCGAATCCTCTCAGTTAAAGTAGGCTTAGTTAAATGCCTAAGTGATAGGCCGAAAAAGCTCACTAGCAAACCGGAAAATCTATCGCAAGAAATTAGACACATCAAGAGTACTTTGCGTCTCAATAATTACCCAACCAAATTGATAAATAAATTCATAAGAATTTGAAAGAAAAATATGATCAGTAGTAGTAGCAGTAATACAGGTGTTATTAATAATAATTCTACTGCTAATGGTAACAGGATTGAGAGAGAATTCAAAGCCTCTGCTGTGTTACCCTACAAGGAAGCATTACGAAGAATTCCCAATAAGGCTGGGATTAAAGTGGTATTCAAACCAACAAACTCGCTTAGAAACAAGCTTTGTAGGTTAAAAGATCCTATAGATGCAATTCAGTAAAATAATCTTGTTTACCAAATCCCTTGCAATGATTGCGAAGTCAAATACATAGGTCAAAGTAGTCGACCTGGGTTGATTAGAATAATAGTGTAGGAAAACTTAGCTAAATCGAGATTAGTAGATCCTAATAAGATAAGAAATTTAGAGAAAAGCTCGGCTATAGCACTGCACGCAATTACACACAGTAGGGTGGGATAGGACGACAGTGTTGAAAACTAACTTATTTGGGTGGAGGAAGAGATTGATAACCGAATCTTCGTTTATCGAATCAACACCAAATACATGCAATCGAAATGATTCTGCGCCTATCCCAGATATATGGAAAATTCTACTACCCTCGTCATTACAGAGAAGGAGAGAAAATTAGGAATATACAAACTGTCTCGAAGTTGTGGAGTCACCTGATATGAATATGGACAATAAATTGTATTCGAAACGTTATCCAGTGAATGATACTGTTCCACTGTGTGACATTTCTCATAAACAGACCATTTTTGTCTCGTTTATTCTAATTTTTCCATTCTTTACCTGTTGTGATGCTTGGAACGATGGTAAGAGAAACTAAGGCGCCTTTGTGTTGGTTTCTATGTTCATCTAGGGCATACGATTAGGTAGGTACGTGTTCGGATAAGAGAGTATTTGCCAGCTCGGTTCGGAAAGGGTGAAGAGATCAGTCTTAGTGCACCTAGTAGACACAGAATACTATATAAATGGTAATAACGATTTCGATGTCACTCATCGTATTCCATAAACGATGAGACATGTAGCTCACCAATGTCTGCACAACTTAGAGGAGCCTGTTGCAATAAGATTTATCAAACCTGAACTCTGAATTCAGAAAGAACATGTCGAAGTGTTACTTCTCCGTTAGCCTTCATTAAACTTAAGGCTACTCCTACCTTTTTATTCACTATCACATCATTCATCTTCATATGTATCAGCCCAATATTGAAAAATTTAAAGAGAAAAACAGATTTCCTCACAATCGCCAAATCTCACTGTATTTTGAAAATGTATAAGCCCCAAACATAGCTTGATTTCACGCTGTACGATTCCATTTTATAATTGTAGAACTTGAAGAGAATTTATTGAAAAGAATATTTATTTAGTTATCATCAACCAGTACAAATAGCTGAATATAGTTTATGATAATTTCTAATACATTTTAACATAATACCATTTATTCAGTAAAAACGCAAGTAAGTTTCGCACAAGAATGATAACAAGGCAATAAAAGTCTTTTAATTGAAATTAAGTGCTTTTTTGTATCATTACAGTCTCCTCTACATTTGAAAATGTATAAGCTTGTTCATCCCTCTTATAAATATATTCACTAAGCGTCACCTTCACCGGAGAAATATTTTTTTAATAGACCTGAACACCCGACAATTACCTTTTGCGCCTCCTGAGTTCTATTTTTTTCCTAATTCTATGCCTGCCAGTTAGTGTTAAGATTCTTAGTTAACCTATTTTTGTTGACAGTCTTCACGTGTCACATATTCTGTACTTTTTAATCCCTTTTAAAATTTTCTACTGGTGTTTCCACAAGAGATCGTATAAGTTGAGGTACTGTCACCAGTTTCGAGTTCATTTTTTGATAGCTAGGAAACCAGTTTTCTTCGCAACATCTCTGGCTCTTCTATTTTCTTATTTTATACCATAAAACTTGCTCACGATGTTCTTTTTAGCTCCTCTAGACAGATTAAGAATAGGGATGATCGAAATCTAAAAATGTAGGGCAGAGCAAAGATTATGTATCCATTTCGGTGTTGATCAATGCTACTTTTATAAGTTCTCTACTAGTTCGACTTCAGAGGCCATGAAAAAGAAAACCTTGTAGCTAGAGCTTTCAGCAATCAAGAGGAGTGTGATTTTACAACCTGAATAAAGTGAAAAATTATTTTTGATTCGAATACACTTTCAATGTGTTAAACGTTAACTATCAGTCAGTAAATTCAATATTACGAGAAGCGCTTCTTTAATGCCAAAATGTTATTTATAAGAGCATTCTTAAAAACTTTTGTCAACCTGCATTCATCATTCAGAGTGCCCAAATAAAGTTTACTTTTGAAGGATAAACGCATATTTTGTCTCAGCTATGTTACAATATCAATTAAGAATATTAAACCTGTTTTTCCCTTCATTTAACGGCCTTCTCCGATGGTTTATATGTACCGTAAGTATATATCGTACACATATGGTATGATCACTTTGTTAGACTTATAGATGATTCCAATCAATTCAGAGGATTTAAAGAGCTGCGCAAATTAAGACATATACCTAGCAAATTACTGCCACTTAAAGATAAGAAATTTCCTGTTAGGAATTAACTGACTAATGTCCAACAAATATGAACATCCCAAATTACTTAAAGTTATGTACTCAGTTTTCACAGGCCGTTTTCAATTTCACCAGTGATATCAAGTTTCTAAGCACCTATATATAAAGAGAGTGCTCCCGAGAATGAAATATGGGTATTAACTATCTGGACAAAATAAACAAGAACTCCTACGAGTAGTTGTTTACGGTTACATAATCCTGCTACTGATTAGGTAAAAGATAGAATTTCGGACGGATTGCAATAGTCATTTTCGATTCTACTTGTTATACTAACGTTAATTTCTTCTTCTATTGTCTGTACCATTGTAGAGAGCTTAGAAGTGACGCCAACTAATAGTTTTGATAAACTATGGGCTGTCTCATGTTCATCAGTAACCTATTCAATAAGAATTCCACTCTTTATGATTTGTTTGATGAATGAGTTGTGTGTAGCTTATGTAAACCAAGTTTTACAGAGTAGACGTGAGAAAGAGACAGAAAGTGATTGTCGACAAAACATGAAACACTATGGAGACTAGTGAATGATATTTCACACTGTATCGTCAAATAAAGAATACTAGATTATACCTTCATAACACAGTTTTCAAGCTACGTTTATTGGGAAACTGTACTGACTAGCTAATGAGTATCTTGATTTTGTTTAGTGGTTGAGAAAATGTGCTTGAAATTTAATACACCTTTATATAATTTATCCAAGTGATGCGAATTCCTATGATCACAGTATACATACTTTTGGTTCAATAAAGTCATTAAAATGTTATCGAAATTAGAAACCGTAAAGAAATTACACAAATAACAAATATTAAAAATGTACACGTTCTTAAAAGCATTTTCAAAGGCAATTAATTCGGTTCTTCATCAAAACATCGAGTAAATAAGCGGTTTTTGAAGGTATATAAATTTAGTGAATCACTGACTATTCACATAATTTATTGTACATTGCTCTATGAACATGGCACATTATTTTTCAATGCAAGAGTAGACAGCACGAATTAAAGAATTCAGAATAGGATCACTAATAATCGATCGTCCATGAGCATGATTTGTGACATAAGCCCAGGTTAATTGCTTCTTTGGATCAATGAAAACTCCTTGACCGAGAATATCATCCCACATTCCGAACATTAAGGTGTCCTGTACAAAAGGAAGCATTTATGCACTTGAGAAATATATCATAAAACAGAGTTATTAATTACTTACGTAAACTGTTAAATATACATAGAAATTAGTGATTGAAAAAGCAACGAGAAGGGGGGGGGGATAGATAATCTTTTGTCTGGATGCTTGTAAACAGTATTAAATTTTATTATTTTATTAAATTAGTCTCATCTGCATGATAAAGACGGAATGCTGAGGTATTTACAAAAGAAAAAGTCATGTGGAAAGTTTATATGCAAACTTCACGAATCAAAATGGTATATTAATAGTTTTGTGAGAATGCGTTATAAATGTATCTTTAGTGAGTTAGCCAACTAGTTGACATGTAAAATACTCTCCACAAAAATGCAGAACTGCTCATATAAGCATCTTAATAGCATTGCCATTGGCAACACGAAATAGAAATGACACAACGTAGGAGACTGCACAGAGTTTGGAGTACTATTTCACTAATTTTGAACTACTCATTGGGTATAGTAATGGTAACATCATGCAGACATTTTCTCAAGCAACGTAATAAGGCATTTGGTTAGGTATACAAAGTCGCACAAATAATTTGCATAATGGTCAAGTATATCTAAGAGATGGCTTTAAAAATCTCTAGCAAGTGTAATTAAATGAAGCAGCTAAACAGCTTGCACAAAGACTTCTGCTCTCTTACAAAGGTCAATCTTTAAAAGCCCCAATGAAAACAGATAGAAGATTGTAACACCTACACAATCCTATCTGGGCAACACTGTTTATGTTGTTGACATTAAATCAGCCTTCTCAGTAATTGATAAGGTAACACAACCATATAACACAAGTGGTACGGATTTTTTTCTACAAGGAGCTGAGGTCATCAAAATAATGAAACCACAGTTATGCATTGCGAAAAAGTTGGAACAAAATCTTGTTCTTTCATGACCGTCCTTAGAATTGACATCATTCAGTTACAAATCGCCACAATGAATTGCGTATGATTATATGAACTCTTCTCCATGTATATGCGATCTTATGAATGTTTATGTGTAGAAATATTTTTTTCCTGCTTCCACCAACTCTTCACGAATCACCATTCACTTGTTTTAAATGAATGGTTGTTGTACGCGCTAAACCTTCTACCCATGACTACGAGAACATATTTAAAATAAACCGATAAGAATTTATCATCAAAAATTGACCAAATGTTCTGTCAACTATCACTTTTCAAACTCATGCAATCAATTTATGTGTATATGTTGTAAAATATCATATTTAAAGGTTGAGTTTGACGAGAATTTAACAAAAATACGTATTTGCTCAGATTCTCATCGTTCCAGTAATATAATGAAGACGATAAATACCAGCTTTAAAAAAAAAAAGAACTAGTACTCATTGGTGACTAGCTTCGAGAGGTGATTCCCGAAGTTCCAGTGAGAAGTCGTGACCAGTAGGGCGAACCTGGTGGCCGTGAGGACAAATACTCAACGATGACATTGGGTTATGGTCGCGTTATGTCATGAACTGACAGAAGTTGGAAATATGGACCATTGGATTCCGACCCAGGGGCTTAATGTCAGCGTGCTGGTCACGGAACATGAAGGTCGCGAGTTCGACCCCTGGTGGGGTCGTGGGTGCGCACTGCTGATGAGTCCCATATTAGGATGAAACAGCTGTCCAGTGCTCCCAGGTTTCCAATGTTCTTCCAATTGATGTCGGTCCACGATGAATACCAACTTAAGAAAAAATTGTATGAAACTGATTATTAAGATTAAAACAGTAACCCGGGTTGTGGTATGATTCAAAACAGCAATATGCAAATTACCAACTCAGTACCCTTGTTGATGTTTTAAAATATTCACATTTCTTTATTTGATGTTGACACTATAAATGCGTGTCTATTCGTTTGTACCGTATTTTACTGATACCTGACTTGTGGCGTTTCTCGATTTGAACAGTGTTATGAATATATACTCCATTATCTTCACCTACCTCTTGTGTCTTTACTTTGTCTGACACTGGTAGATCAATAGCGTTAAAAGGGCTAAGGTTACGTGAAGGTGAGCTTCAGCTTGCATACACATTATTGGAGTCAAGTGAACATATGAACAAATGAACAGATAAATCCTAAGATGGATTGCTGACCGAATGATAACTGATGTAGCTTTTAAGCCTAAAATGCTCAAAATCAATCGAATTTCACAGTAATTATTTTATTTAATGTAACTCAATGATCTGATACAGGCTCACATACTAGGCTGTGTTGCATTTAATATGTGACGACTTATAAGACTAACCAACTCTCTAGATTGAAGTAGGTAGAGTGGGGTTCGACCTTATGCTGTATCTCCATAATTCCGTAGATCAAGCTTGCAATGTCGCTCTTAAACTAGATGGTAAGGCACTAAGACGTGTCGTTTATTGCTGTGAGTGAGTCGGTGGAGATCCTTGCAGGGCTTTGAAGACAAACCTTCCTAAATAAAGTGTAATGTTGATTTATCCAGTTAATCTTTAAATTTACTATTTCCAATGTATTATTTATTCGAATAATTCCTATAATTTATACGCAGCCTCATTAGATAGTGCTTCCAGGAGACAATTTCTAACATGTCTAGGTTCCCAGTCAAAAATTCCACTCTACAAGTTATTAACTTATGGGAATGGTTTTACTATACTAAAGTTTCCTCCCTTCGACCCTTATTCGAAACAGCACTTTGAGAAGAAGCAATTAGGAGCTCACCAAGCATAATACATTTCAACCACCGATATCACCCTAAATTCAAACTTATCAACTGAATTGCCTATTCAATTCGAAGCAAGCCACTTCGGTGACTACGTCATAAACAGCTAACACTTCAGAGAAACCCCTGACCTATTACTACGAATCTGCAAACATTTTTCAAAGGTGCATAATATGAGAGATTGAAATACTACATTATATGCATTTCGGTATCTTGACACTGTCGGAAGCATCCCCAATTGCTTATTGACAGTTAAGCTTCCCATATTTTCCAAGTAGATGGTATCTAATAAAACAAGATCGGCTTCATCCAGCATTACGTGTTGCAATGTTTACGATAACATTGGATATAATTGCTGAAAATAAACACATTTGGAGAACAGTGACTGCTATGAGTAGAAAAGATTAATTGAAAACGCCCAGAAAAGTTAAAGTTGAGCACCACTCAGAACTGATGTATGCATAATTTTTCTGAAAGTGACGCCATCTTTGTTCAGTTAGAAACGATTTTAGCTGAGGTGACATTTCTATCGTGACTACACGAGAGTATTTATCATCAAGACTGGTCCTAAAAAACAACATACGGTATGTAAACTTTAAGAAATACCCCAGTCGACTTGAGTAATTCTAAGTTTTTCACTCCACCACTTCTGAAGACAATCAGGACTTGTAGCGTTGTTCAGGTTTGCTACACAAAACAACTCCAGTAGGAGTTAGAAGGTTAATATCACCACAGTATTCCAGTTGGATGGTGAGTAGTTGAAAGGGTGAACTCTCCGTTAAACACTAAAGCCATGCAACTTAGAAGTCTATCACTAATTCATCTGTCAAGAGTGACCATCGAATTTTCCAATATTTTTCAACACCAAAGATTATGTATCAGTACTGGGTATTCTTTTTAATGCTCTCTCTCTCTCTCCGTATATATATATATATATATATATATATATATATATATATATATATATATATATATATATATATATATATATATATATATATATATATATATATATATATAACCAAATTTGTCAAAGCGTGGAGATGGATCTCAGAATTCGCATCAGAATTATCAATAAAATAAATAGTACCTGTGGTGAGTTGGTGATCATGAAGCCTGCAGAAGTCAATTTCAAATCTCGGTGGAGAACTGGATCGTAAGAAGAAGTATTTAGAACTTGTAGCATCCATTCTCGTACTGGTTTCTTAAAAGCAAAAGGACGATTGTGAGGTGAGGTTTTATCCTCCGAGTTTTCCAGAAGAGTGAACAGACGAGCTAAATTGCGTGCATTCGTGAAAAGATGTGTTGAGGCCAGCGGAACTTCAAGCAAATCAGGATTCCAATTATAGTAGATCTACACAAGAATTCAAGTAGAACAATTACGAATAATCGGATAGTGTGTTGCACAAAAGAAAGAGCTAGGCTGCAAATAAACAGGACGAAAACTAAGTGAAAAGAGCACAAACAAAATAAGAGCCAACTTGTCAGAACAAACGGATCAATTCGGTCTTGAAACTTAATGACAGGAAGTTCCAAACTCTTATAACAACTAGCAGTTGAAGAATAAGTGATCACACTGACTCAGTAGCCTAATAACGCCTTGACATAATAAGGCGTTGGGACCAGTATTCATTTTTCAGTAGGAGCACAAACGCTAAGACGCCCAGTACACATATATGACAAGTACTAAACAGAAAGAAATACGAGCTCTGAATTTCACTGTTAGGTAACTGAATAATATATAGGAGAGTGACAGTGTTTGACATTCAAGGAGCCAAGAAAGTTAAATGTAACAGTGCACTAACACTGATTTGTTTTAGTCACGTCACCTAGGTTTCTTAACAACCGATACGACTCATGATGTCTACAAAATTCAAACTAGCAGTTAATAACTTCATGTTTCGGTTTGGTTCACCTAAACTCCATGTCACTGATTCTCCCCGAATTAACTTTAAAGTAGCATTATATGTAAGATAGGAATCTGACCTGATGGTGATAAGAATAACTGGATGTAGACGAAAGTTATTATTGGGACAATGACGAGGTAAAAGTCATGTTTCTATCAGTCACCGATTAACAGCACAGAGATTATGTGATAACAATAGGGTATCTAGCCATTTATAATGGAATATTTTAATCAGTTGTACATTCTACACTTTGAGTCATTTACTGAAGTTCAGAAATGTTGGTGTACCCACCAATCATTACCGTAATTCCATACACTGATTCAAGTCAACCCAAAACATCCTAGTACGCTTCAGAAAGTAATAAATTAAACTATGAATTGACCAGACCTTTTGAACAAATCACGATTCTTACATGTAGGATAATCTTTGTGAATGAGCTGTCAACAGCCTAGAGATCGTCAGGGTGACCTTTGGGAGTGACTTTAAAGGCTACCCTAACATCTACTGAAATGGCAAATTAATTATCCATATTTTGGGTAAGAAGGTAGTTTTTAGTGAAATAGAAGAACCTACTTTGCTATTTCAATAGCTGCTGGGGTGATCTTTAAAGTACTCGGCCTATACGGTGACTCGTAATTTTATAGGCCATCCTAGAAATTGCCGAAATAACCACTTAGTTTTTCCTACTTTGGCTGTAAAATATAGTTTTTTTCATGCATATTTCGGTGGTAGTTAGAGTGGGCGTTCAAGTCACTCGATTAAATCTCATATATATATGCATGCCTTGTCACATACACGATAATTTGCACACACGATGAGTTACACGATATCCCCTCACCCACCACACTTCGCACAATAGAAAGAAGTATGACGCTTACTTCCCCCATATTTTCGCAAACTGATTCATCCATAAATACAACGGAATTTCATGTTAATGACGGGGTGACTCGGAAGGCCACTCTAGCAACGATTGAAATAGCCAATTAGGTTCCTTTTTGTTCGAAAGATAGATTTTAATAAAGAAGTCAAACTGGTTGTTTCAGTTGTCGCGATACAGCCTTTAGAGTCACTCCTAGACCATAAGTTATGGAAATGAAAAGACTGACTTCATGCATAGAAAACTGAATAATACACAATGACTCACTGCTCAAAATGCAATTATTATAGGACCATAAGTCGTACAGAAGTGAGTTAGGGGTCAAACAAAAGCTCTTAAGTCGAACCATACAATTATGCTGTCAATTAAGTCTTCAGTAAAATATCTTATAAATTAAAATAATACGAACAGTCACACTTATCTGAGATTCATGACTTCCCGTCTTTGACCAGCACAACATACAAGTTGTACTTGTTTGAAATGAGCAGATTATAAGCTTCGAATGCACCATAAGGCATGCAGTCTTAGCACCTTTTTTAAATGTTTCGTCAAAATATTAGCTAACGAAAGGTTACGTTCGTGTGATCACGGAAATTACAACTATACAGCGTGCCTGTAAAATAGCACTTATCAAAATTTCCCTACAAGGTTTTGAAGTTTCTCCTATCTGTGTTTGAGATAACAGATATTATTTTAGGCTAGAATGAAAGAAAACAGTATACTTCGTACTTTTGTGGACCATATGTATAAAAATAGTTTAGTTGTGCTAGAGATTTTTAGCTTAAGATGACGATCAATAAAGTCTGAATTAAATGGTCGATTATCTCACATCTCACTTTTTCAAAATTGGAAGTTCTCATACACCAGACTGTAGATGGAAATCAAGCTGATAAGTTGGCTATGGACAGAAATGCATTTGGTTAGTGGATGAATTATTTGTAATATTGGATAAAAGAGACTTTTTAATCCAATTATCATATTTTTGAATAGTCTGTAACTCTCATTACACAAATAAACTGGATCCATCTTAATGCGCATAGTGATAATCCTTAAGCATGAACGATACACCCCTAAAAGTTATTTAATTCACAATCATGCCCACTGGACTGTATTTTTATGGTATTCTAGTCAAAAGTATGTTCATAATTATCTGAAGGGGCTGATATGAGTGCCAATGAATGTGTAATGCTTTTTTACTGACAAATACTGTTCCTGTATGAATCTGTGGAAATGGAAAGCACTTGATTTAGCAAAACTGTTAGCAATTTATACGAGTGGTTAGACTTCGCATTCTTGTTCGGTATAAGATACTACAGTTTACAAAATGGTTTGAAGTGATTATATCGATTCATGAGAAGCATTTATTGCATACTGTTCATTCGGGCAACCTCCCCGTTATTACTTATCAGACGAAAGTATCTAAAGCTCTAAAGGTATTTATGTTCCCACGTATATTTGAACAAGTAACCAATAGTGCTGAAATCAGAAACTTTCTTAATAAGCTACTGAAAGTCACAAATAGTCTCCTTTCCCCATGGGACTATATTCAAACTTTAATGCCAAGTGGCTCCTAAAATCTGTTATTTTCCCTCTAAACGGTTTTGAGTAACAGCAACTAATCTCCAATTTTATATTAGTTCCTTATGTAGGCTACATAGGCCTCCATATTTATACAAAAAATCCAGACATCTGAACCATTTGTTTGTGAGACAATTGGTAATTTTACAGTCAACGTAAAGACATAAGTTACTACCGTATAACTAAACTTTTCGCGATTACCAGACCACAGCAACGTAAGGTAATCAGTTAGAATGAAACCTTTGTCACTTTTTTTAGTTCTTTTAAAAATCGACATATGAATTAATGCAACATAAAGCTGTTTGTACACTGAAAAGTAGCTAGAATGAAATTCGTAATAACAACCCACTCAAAACTAAAGATAACCACCCACCTCATAATCACTAAACACATTTAATGCCATATTTCTCTCCTTTGAATAAGGGAGCCACTTAGAAGTAACTAGGTTTGTCCAAGCATATTTAAAATCTAAGTACAAAGCAGCATACAATACACTGTTAGCGCTAGCGTGATAAGTTCTAGCAGCACGATAAAGTTGAGTACGTGGAATCCCGATAAGCATATCTAAACCTGAAGAGAAATATGGTAAGAATAGTTGAGGAGAGCCATTAGGAGATAAACATCTTTAAAACCAAAACTCTGAATAAGAGAAATAAATCACGTCAAAATATACACAAACATAATTATTACTTAGCATGATGAACAGAAAGTTGTTGTCAATACTTACCAAGAGGCCATGCAATTTCTTCCATAAAATAACGAGCTAAGGTTCGCCTTTTTTGATCGATTCTGCGTACAATTGCATCAGATAGTAAGGCCAATGAGTGTAAGTGAAACATTTGAGTTTCTTCAAGGAGGTTAAAAATACTGACTAGGCTTACTTGGTATGGCAGGTGGTATCTGATTGATAATATCATGTAATGCATTTCTGTGATCATCTCGCCACTTAGCTAAAGATAAATTACCCATAAAATATGGAAATCCGGACTTTTAATATTAGCAAGCTTGACATAATACCTGGTGTGTGAGTAAGTCTGATACTGTGATATTCGGAACCAAAAACTGTGGAAGATAGTGCTGAATAGAAGATTCAATACTCAACAATCCACTACAAAAAAAGTGAGAAACACAGTGCCCCTACTCTTGATACAACTTGGCAAACGTGAATGGCACAACAACCATAGAAACAGTAAACAACTGACTTATAGTTGACGGCAACCATGGCAACTGGAAGCGTTTATCCACATATCCTCCGACAATATCGACAACATGTTCTCCATGATAATAAACAGAAAAGGAAGATCCAAGTTCTTTGTTTTTCTGTATTTGATTTCTGGAATATACAAACGCCCCTTCCACTTACTTATAAACATGAACTGCATGTTTGAACGGTTCAGAACTTGATCCATGCATGTTTGGTTGAAGATAATATACAAATGAATATAAATATCCAAGCGTAAGGTATGTCATCCCCAAAACAATCGCAAATCGGACTGAGAACAGCATCTGACACACGAAAAATACCATAAGACAGTTAACATAAGAAACGTAATGAAGTGTAGGCAAATGAATTTTAAATCAGAAGTACTTGGAAGATTTTAATAAATTTTGCACATAACAATTACAAAATCCAAAACAGAATTCTTGAAAAAGAACCAGTTAACTTGTGGCAATAATCTTTCTCTTTCCTGAAAAAACAACATATCGTAATCTCCGCTTCAATGCACTTAAACCCTATGGCACATCTAGGAAGCAGCTATAAATAACCTCTATCAAAAGCAATAACAAGTGGACATGATGTTATACTATCGATACAAAAAAATGAGGAATATACAAACTTATACGAAACTAAACTGCAGGTTACCACACTTGTGAACATGTGAGAAATCAAGAATAAATCTCAGAAGGAAGCAGAACTGCATGAGTAGAGTAACCGTAATAAAGTATACAATATGTACATGGCAGAGGTTTTTAGCTCAGAAAGATGATTTTCGTATGGCTAAATCTCTGAGTTACATCGTCTAGTTAGGAAACAGAGATAATTTCTCTAGATAACAAAAGCTTCAGAGAGAACAATATAGAAAAAAAACCATATAGAGTAGAAGATTTAACATATAAAGAACATAAAAGGAGAGGGAACAAATGAGGTGATGCAGAATACGCTGAAAATATTATGAATTTACTAGGTAAACAAAGAGAACAGTTTAGGCCATCATATCACAGACAGTTATCCCTGACCTGTAGTATTGAAGTCACGGTATAAAATATGTAAGTAAATAGATCATTAGTTGAAGCAAATATTTATGGAGAGTTTGGAACAATTGATCTCCGAAGCACTCAGAACTACTTTAAAAGCTTGGGGAACGAACATACGCAAGCTGCATACCAGCATTGAAGTTAAAATATATTCACAGGTTTTTCACATGTAAAACGAAAAGTAGGTGGGGTAGAAATTGGCTATGCTAGATCATAAAACAAAATGTGATTTAGGTATCGGTGTCAACAAGAAATAAACACATCCATATAGACTTTAAGTCATCTCCATTCGGTTAAGGTTGGTTCAGTATAATGTTTCAGTAACTGAGGGTGGATCATAAAATAAAAATTACTGAATAAACCTCATTGATCAACATCTATGGTCTGCCATTTATTCATTACTTTGCAAAGATTCATAGAAAGATAAGGTAGTTACACGAGTGACGACAGCAACACAACTACGCTATGGTGAGGGTCCTAGGGTGAAGTAATAGTTCCGGTTGGATGCAGTTTGAGAGCAGCAAGCTATTTCCAACGGATGACCAGCAGTATTATGCTGATGCTGCCTTTTCGGTGGGAAGGGAGCCTTAGAAAAAAAGATGCTCACCAAAACAGCACAATTCGCTGTGCCCTACAGTTATCCGGTGCCGGCGGTATGAGTTTTTCTTATCCAGTGTTGAGACAGCCAAAACGCAAATCAACAATTTCCAAAAGGCTGTGACAGGCCACAAGTAGATATCCCATGGAGTCGGCGGTCACAAGTATTTTTCTGTTTCAGGTAACTTTCAGAAACAACTTCCACAGTGTAGGAAGCCGGGGAAAAGGCAACTGTCCGCGTGCCTCCAGTAGAATACAAAATCCAATCAAAAATAAAACATCCTCCTTAACTGTCGCCTCCTTCAATTTAACCTCCTGATGCCAATATTAAGCCTCTTACAACTTCCACAACCTCGCACTCAGAGTCCACTGCCAACAGTCGAAACCACTAAAACCTCATTACTAGTCTCCCAAGACCCTGCCATCGATTTCATGTGGGAGCTTTCAACACACTGACCCTATGCCAAATCGGACAGCAGGAATCGCTTACCAGAAATCTGGAGTCATGGATTCATGGTGTTTCTGAGACACGTGTAAAAGACCCCACTGTGATCACTAACTTGACCTTACCTGGATATTGTGGCAAGTCTTCAAACTGCCTTACGAGTATCCTGAGACTCAGTGCATATTTCTTGTGGGCTCACTAGTGTAGGCGTAGCATGAAGTTATAGAGCAGAAAACATACTTCTCGACTGGATACTAGTCAACAGCTGTCTATGTGCTGTTCGACTAAATGGATCTGTAAAAACGAAATGTCGGGAGACTATCTGATGTATATTTGTAGTCTCCGCCTACGCACCCACCGACTGCGGTTCAGATGACACACAGTAAGACTTCTATAAGAAGCTGGCAATTTTGCTACAGAAGGTTAAACGTTCAGATAGTCATACTAGAGCATGACTTTAACGCTAAGTTAAGAAGCTGAGTAAATCGAAAATTCATCTTGGAGGTATCTACAGAATCCTATGCCAACGAATCGACAACGGTGATCGTCTCTTGCAATTTTGTTCTGACAACCACTTGCTTCTCGCTAGCACTAACTTCAACCATAAGGAGAAACACTGTTTTACATGGCGTCCGCCAACATCAAACCAATGATGGACACAGATAGATCACATTGCTGTAAGCCACCGTTGGAGTGGATTGGCGGAAGATTGCCGCTCTTCCTGAAGTATCTGTTTGGACCCCGACCACACGCTAGTACGGGCACCTATGTGTCTGCACCTCACTGGTCGCAGAAAACAGGAGGTAGTTTAGCGTGTTTACGCTCAAACACAAAATACGTACTTAGGGAGGAGATAGCTAGGCATTTATCTGAACGTGACAGCAATGCTCATCCTGAGGAAATATGGTGTGATATTCAGTCTGCTGTTTAAACACGTAAATATATTTGGTAACCTACATCCTAAGGTTAGCGAACATCACTGGAATTCCGCAACGTCATCTGAACTGATTGATGTGAGAAGACTCACTTCAGCTCAGTCTGACCACAACAAAAAGCAACAGTAACTTACGGGTAAACTGATCAAAAGTTTTCACAACGACCGCTAGCAGTGGTGGATGACAGAAACGAGGTAGATGGGAAAGGTATTAACTTTAGGTTACACTCGGCAAATATTTAGGCTTGGTAAGGATACCTGTAGGAAGAAAATGACGGTGAGTGAAACCAACGAAAAGGATGGAACTCAGATAATCTCCCAGGACAGTAGGTCGCCTGGGATCTTCTAAACGCGTTGAGCGGAAATTTGAGTATGTTTGGCATGCGTATCACTTGTCAAGTGTAAGATGATTCCTCAGGACTGGTCTGCAACTGCTCCCAGTTTATGGACAGGGAGTGGTGGGGGAATGCGTCGACCACTTCACTCATTCGGGGAGTTGCATAAGCACCAACGGGTTTGTTCCTGACAAAATCTCAGCTCGGATACAGAAGGCCTGCTTACCACTTGGCAACTTGCATCATCTCTTGGACCGACTGGCAAGATATCCGACTACCCACTAAATAACGTGTATGCTGGGGTGCAGTCTGTTTTGTCCTGTTATGCGGGTGAGAGGAATTACAGTTAAAAGTATAAGAAATGAAGCAGATGTAAGTTTTTGATAATTGGTGTCTTCGTAGCATTGCTCGCGTATGCTGGAATCCCCATGTCACCAATGTACAAGTCAGGCGAAAAGAACAAGGCAAGGAGAACAAGTCAGTTAAAGAAGTTAACTTTTAGCAACTGTAGTGGCTGCGACGTGTTGCGCTTGATAAGAAACCACCTACCTTGACGTGCCATACTAGAAGTCAAATTAGGTTGAGAGAAGGTTCAGGATGACCAGACCTAGATTTGCCATCAACCAACAGTTTCTGTTGATCTGAGCCACGTAGAGAGATGTAGACCACCTGGTTGGGTTCTAGGAGACGATATGAATCAGTGCTTGAGGACTCTTGGTGATACGGCTGAAAGTGGGTCACAGTGGGGTAGATGTATCCACTCGTTGATATCTAAAACTTGAATGTTTGCACTAGCCTTTATCTTCAAGCTGCTTATTCTCTCACAGAACTTTGTTTACTTTGATAATCACTTTTATCTACCCACTTTTTCTTTGTATACTACTGTGAAGTGTGGCAAGTTGAACCTATGTACTTGTGTGCGACGTTCTACGTTGATTTTGTAGTCTTGTTGTGGATTCGAAAATTGTAAAGTGTGGCCATATTCTGAAAGTATATCAAACGTCTTACATAGAATTCTTAACAAGGATAGGATTAGGGTAGAACTTAAACCAGCAAAATCACCCAAGGACCAAATTTATTGTCTCAAGAATACCACTAGTTTTATGAATTTGCATAATTTAATACACCAAATCCCTAGTAACGGCATTGAGATCAAGGTGAATAAGTTAAAATGAGCAGGTTGAGATCAGTCATGTTGTAAGTGTACAAGAGTGCAGTTATATGGGAAACAGGTCATCGTAAGCTAAGTAACACAAAAGACTAGATATTATGCATACAAGGACTACCACACATTAGGGTAAGTTTCCCAGAGACAAACATAGGTAGGTGGAGCCATAAAGGGTTGATGAAAAAGTACTTTCCAGGCTGGTATTCCTCATGAACTGACATCAGTTGGAAGAACATAGGAAACCTGGGGAGCACTGGATAGCTGTTTGGTCCCAATGTGGGACTTCTCAGCAGTACCTACCCATGACTCCGCCAGGGATCATGAATTCATTATCTAATACATGCACAGCGAAAAATTCAACGTCTATTTCAAACCTTTTTTGGGAAAAACAATGAAAAATTGAAATGTACTCAGTAACTACGTGCACTCGTATGCGGTAAACAGTGAGTCACACCAATTATGTAAGGGCTAATGACACTACCTGACTAGTTAGACTTCAGTAAGTGGAGGAGGGTTCGAACCTGTGACCCACCAATTGCAAATAAACCACCTAGACCAGTGAATTCCAGCTCCGAATATTTTGTAAGTTTAACTTAAGCTAAGACTGAAATCATAAGAGGCGACATGATCATTGAAATGAATCCAAACAATATGCTATCACTTTGATGCAGCTACAAATAACAAATTGTTCATGGGGTAAATTCGGTGAATTATTACTACTGAATGCTGTATTAAATAAATCAAAATAAAACTATAGTGCAGAGCCTAATCTGAAATGATACTTCAGATTAGTTGATCTTAAGTCGGTGAATTTTTATAGCTTCATTAATTAGTCAGTCATTATCAGAAGACCTCACATTAATGCGTAAATGTCCGATTTTCTACACAGAACATCACGCCGAGATTTAGGTAAACAAAAAAACGCAAATTACGTAACCTACAGTTGTGGAAAACTAAGAGAAAAGGAGGGGGGTATTTCAGACAATGAGGTGTGAAAGGTTAAGATAAGATATGGATGCATTTGCACAACTACGTTGAGCTCTGAGGCACATTACTTAGAGTATCCAGAAACCAGTCTCAGCTGTTTCGTGGACCTTAACCAAGCAAAATTTATTACCTTATGCTTCTCAAACTGTGTGCGAAACTTCGTGGACTGGCGCCACGTCTTGGTTTATCCATCCTGATAGAACTGACACGTGCGATAAGATCTATGAGCACGCACGTACATACATGTTCAGTGTGAAATTCCCACATATGACACAACATACTATTTGTTTGTCATCTTTCTCAACAACTTGACGCCATAGGATCGTCCATGAAGCAGTATATATATATATATATATATATATATATATATATATATATATATATATATATATATAATATTGCGCATATATGTCCTCATACTACGAACTTCAGCTTGCAAATACTTTGACAATACTACCGACACTTAGTAGCGAAATGTTAGTAAAATCAGCCTTCTTTCGCTTTTCATTCATTAGGAAATAGTTACTATACTAATGAGAATTAGAAATGATTTTTTTTTCAATAGTTCGACAAATATACCAGTTGAATTCGCTAAAAGGTAGTTGATAACCAAATGCCTAGGCAAGGTTGTGAAGGCCTGAATAACTGCTCTTTTTTCATGACCGACGGTTTAAACTTACTAGGCAATATATCAAACAACAGCGACAACGGTTCTGAAATTATTTATATCTGCCAGTGATAACAATCTGAGCGAAGTAAAAAACGCATCAAATCTGCTGATTTTGTCAAAGCTAAGGTTCTGAATCGTTTGTGTAACAACTCGTTTCTCTAGCACTATTGATTATAAGCTCTAAACACACTCAAGGATAGTACTAAGGACCAGGTAGTATTTCACCAACGAAAAACAAGAATTTACAGTTAGTCAAGACACCTTCACCCATTATCGCAAAACTCTGAATTTTTAGTTAGGGAATGATGTTGGTATATCATGACGTAGAACAATGGTTCTCTGTGGTAATAAAAGGCTGATTATAAACAGCCCGTTCGCGGAAAGTTATTCTACAGATAAATTCATATGTCGTTTATCGTATTCGAGTAGTTGAGAGTAAATTCTATTGCGTCAACGAATTACATTAGTTATATACATTTTCGCAACTAGCGACGGAGTCCAGATCGTGCGTTACGTTCTATTTGGGACTCATCAGCTGGATGCACCCGCATCCCAGTGGGTGACGTTGCTTCTACTAACACTCGAACCCAATGCCCATCTGTCAACAGAGGTAGAGCAATCTGGCCCTATATAGTAACGGCAAATGAAAAGTATCAAACCAACAACCGAAACAGGTTGCATGAGATGTGGCTATCGTGCCCCAGTATCCAGGGGATAACACGCGTTTGAAAAGATGACTACTGGCTTCAAGTCTCAGCGGGGACAACATCACCCACTGAGGTGCAGGTGAGTCTAGTTGACGAGTCCCAAACAGAAAGAAATGAAATGTTCGCTGCTAATCACCAAGATGAATATAACTTCATGAGGATCCAGCAGTATCAAACCATCCAGCGGTCTATCTGAAAACATAGGTCCAGTAATTCGGCCAGATAGAGCAACAGAAAATGACAGGTATCAAAGCAAAATACATTTGTCATTCACTAAGAAGTTTTTCGAAGAAAAACAATAAGCCCACGTTGTCCTTCAATCCCTTACCTTGAGCATAGGTCAAACAGGGGACCATTAATTGTGCCTGCTTAGTCTCCGCGCACAACTTCAACATCCAATATCTTCCCGCCCGTTCGTGTACACCAACTGATTTTTGCGCTGGTTTATAGATCTAGCAGAACGGTCTCAGGTATTTGAGGGATTCCGTCGCACTATGTCTACTCACTCACTTGTTATAGCTCCCGTACGCCCCCCCCCCCGGGCGGTTGGGTGTCCAAAATCAAATAGCGATGGTGTGGGCGTAGGAAACTGTTCCAACATGTCTGATTCTTGGGATTCGGCTGTAGTTGTTCGGTTCTCCCCTTCAGTGCGCAAGGAAATATCTTCTGCCTTCACACTATTACCTACGGTTAGATGGATGTATTTTATGGAGATTGCATGAAATTATTTATAGAACATTTGACTTAAAAACAATATCTCCTTTTATTTATTCTTTCAAAGATTTTATACACTTCTCCTAATGCCTGTCAAAAGGAATGTTGCTAATCTGTGCAACCTGAATTGGGATTTTGGTTGTGACTCTATCGCTGTAGTTCTGTTTTTCAAAACCTGAATATGTTTGTGTATCACTGTATCTGTTTCAGTTAGTTATAGTAAACTTGATAGTTTGCTTAGCTTGACATCCCTTTGGAACAACCACATTTTGTGGGTTTTGATGATACTAATCATGTCTCCATTACAGAAGCTATTTCGGGAATACTGTAAGGAATTTTCAGCATGTTGGACAGAAATAGTGTATATGTACACATAATAAAATGAAATAAATATGAATTACATATAAAAGATTGGATTAGTTACTCTACCTACAACTTTCTTGAAAATGCAGAGTTAACTTAGATGAAGAACCACATTAGCTGTTGGATTCATGATACGTAAATAACTGCGATCCCCGCACTCATTAATTAGTTTGCTCTCAAAAACGGAGCCCGACTACTCAGTTTATTTGTACTGCCTTCTTCATTGAGCACGAGACGGGTTAAATACGTTATTACGGAGTTTCCTGATTTAGTAATACGTGCATAAAGTCTTATATACTTGCGCCGGGTCTTCAGTGTGACTGACAGGCAGAGGGCTTTGGGTTAGGAGGATGCTGAGCATTTGGGAAACTTGCTCCTGCCGGATATTTATATGAGTTATTATATTTGTCCACAGCTGTTTTAATTAGATTTTGAGATACACCACTAGTTCTGCTGACAACCTTCAAAGTTCAACGCAATATAGGATATTTCTCCAGCAACTCCGGAAAGAATGACCAGGAATAATAGAGGAGAGCAGAAAAAATGCAGGGGTTTCTTAAACAAAAGGGGAGGCCGAGTTGTACTAGGTACTGGTGGCTCCCTGATACAGAAAGTTGCCCGACATGTTATTTTCGAAACTATGAGATATAAGACGACCAGGAAGGGTCCAAAGACAAACTTGACGAGATGAATCCCGCTTATGACATTCTTCGATGCACAACCACCTACGAACGGGAATCATGAGACGTAGGCAGTTTACATAGGTGACGTTCACATCTGAAACTAAAATTTACCGTCCGACATTTTGAAGAATTAAGAGTAATACCATTCACAGAGGAGCACCAACTAGGAGTGGATAGAAAATCATTCCGTTTCTGTAAAGTCTGTTAAAGAGAGGGCAGATGTAAAAACTGTCAGTTCATCAGTATATTTGACGAAATTGATACCAGCTAAAGACTCCAAGCCATGCAGCAAGAAACAGAGAAGACAGAGGGAAAGAACGCTGCCTTTGGGAACACCAGTCACAGTAAGCAATGAGATGAGGCCTTTCCCTTTTTGAGCAGTATATCGCTTCCTTCCAGAGAAATAGGAATGCAGCCGACCTAATATCCACAACTCAACATTTGTCTCCTCTGGCTTGTCCAGAAAAAGAGATCTCGTGACAAAATCATAGGCAGAAGTGTAGTTTGAAAGGGTATGCCTGACATATAGGGCACTTCTATCAGGATCGTAAGGAATATTCCGATGTTAATGCGAAGACAATAGTTCCACTTGTACAACCCGTAAATGTCTGAGTACTTATCCTCCTGGGGTGTTTCAATATATAAACTTGCGGCGCTTATATCTTCTAGTGACAGTATAGTCGGAGATTGGGATTACATGTGATAAAGATATATGTAATTTATATAGTAACTTATTCATATCTGTAAAGATGGTGTGCGCCCGTATATTCAGGAACAAACATTACTATTATTACGTTATTATTATGTGAGGCATTGGTGGCATCCAGAGCGCTACTTTTGCTTTTATAGGCACAGTGATTAGGATCTCCAAGAACCTTTAATGAGAGTTCGAGCACAGGTATTAACAGCCTCTTCACTATTTTCAAGAACGGACAGATAACCGCAAACGCTTGGGATTTTGGACATGCACTAAGAGTAACCAACTTAGGTACGAGGACTATCTTAATGTCTTCCCAGACAGCTGGAATGGCGTTTCGTGAAAATGATCTATTAAATGTGATAGTTCGCAGACGGCATAAAGTATCAGCACACTTTGTGTATATGAAGCTTCGCACACCTTCTGTACCTGAACTATGTGGGGGGGGGGGTTCAGAGATTTGAGGCATCCAAAAACACCTTTCCAGATGAATTTTGGGAATTTATTCGTGGAAAATGGGTGGAAAGACTGGGCTGGGACAGTTAGGCTGGGGTACAGGCGATTTGTTCAGAGCACGGACGCAAACAGCTGCTTCTTCACCAAGGCAATGGCCTCCAGAGACGTCTTTAAAAGGTTTCCACATGCGGGAAGAGCCTTTGCCAGATACAAGTTTCCGATAATATGACAGACAGACGTTTAATTTCCAACCTATTTAAAAAGTCCAACCAATCAGCGCTAAAAATTACTCTTACTTTTCGCTTTTAAGACCCTTAAGCTCAAGAGATATGAGATCGAAGAGTAGAAAATATTTTTCACTGGGGAAGTAGGTATCCGGACAGGATGTTGCATCGTGCGTATCATCGTTCAAAACATCACCGTTAAATATATTCCAGTCGACATAGAAATGCACTAGTGGGTATGGATGGACGTAGCTACACCACCGCTTTTAGCAGAGCTGGATAGTTCCAGACGGAAAATATTAAAACCATTAAAAGAAATCAAATTATCATGGTAAAGATTATGTAACCAGGTTTCTTGCAACGTAGTTACTTCGGCTCTACGGTCACTTTGGAGGGCAGAAGAGAATTCCCAGACCCTCCGAGCGAGGACCTTCAGTTCGTATCCATAATTTGGTGATCATAATTTGCATTTTTTGATAGTCAGGGAACTATGGGTTGCCGGGGGCATTAAGCGTCTTTCGTAACTCCTGCCTGTATCGGTTACAGAACAGGAACTTCAGAATACTGAGAAGTGGTATATCTGGCCACGCCCATTCCATTAGAACCAACTGAATAGCCGTGATGTTTGCGATTTCACGCAACACTTCACAGTTTATCACCACTCCGATACCTCATGTTGAGAGGAGCACCTACGAGTGCCTTCACAGTATTCCGAGAGGTTATGATGTCGGAAGTACAGTTTTTTCTGTTCCCGACCGGCTTCGAAAGTAATAATCTTGATAGCGACTTGGTCATCGCGGGCTATGAGCGACGTCAAAATCAGTACAGATACTATGTGACTGTTCAGCGAGGACAAGGAAAACAGAGTCAGACAAGGTGGTAGTATTCACGCTTGACCGTTTTAAGTGTGAACGAGCTACTAAAACTGTGCTGTCGAAGCTCTCAGACTTCATCTGGTGCCACCGGATCGGTGAACACATTGAATACTTGGTGAAGGATATCTGCCCCACCCCTTACCATCAGAATGTAACAGGATCGACGTCTCCAGGTAATATCCTCCTTGGCGACTATGGAGTGTGACCAGATCATCACGGCAATGAGATTTGATGCCCTACATCTGAACCTTGGGCAGGATACGGCAACCTCAGGTAGAATGTTCAGCTGGGGCATAATCACCACCATCCGAGAGGCTGAGCCGAAAGGAAATATCGACAACGACGTTCGTTGTAGGACGCGGATTAAAGCATCCCAGTTGGACTGTCTGTTTACCATTATCCACCCGGTATCAGAAAGCACTATGATTCAAACCTCACCCGTCAGCCTAGACGACGGTATAGTAGTGTTTGATATGATAACCAGCGAACGGTGATAATGGGGGATTACACTGCTGTAGCTGCTAAATCAAGTCAGGCTGTGTGGCAATGAACCAACATCCGTCGACAGCATCATGACCCCCAAGAATGGGGTACGTGATCGACTAACTACCACTGGGACCATTGCTGGACATCATCGGGAGGACTATCCCTGAGAACATCTAAGTAGTTACAATGACACCTACAAATTGCGTCTGATGGCCCAAATGAGGTAGTAGGCGTCTCTTGAAAGCCAATAAAAAGTGTGGTCGGGTGGAAGACCTCCGGAAAAGCGTCAGATCATAGTGTGTGCATATCTCTAGGGGATCGAAGCGGTATCAAAGTGAGGTGGGGTTGGAAGGAGTTCCAGACAGACCGTGACCAGGAGCTTGAGGTGAATCCTGAGAACCAATATCAATTCATGGTTGAGAAAAAATCTACTGATCCCGGAACACGAGTTATGGAAATTCCAAACAGCTAGGATCAATATGGGCCGAAGACTACCTAGACTTTTGCACCACTTTTGACACAACTGAACTTTCCACCACCCAGCCGAAATCACCAGCTGCCTGGACAACTTTCAATACAACCCGGTGTGAAAACCTAGCGCAGTCCTGTAAAAGCTCTGAGCAGGAAAATCAGTGGGATGTGACGACATTCGGCCGTCTGTGTTGAAACGATGTGTGGTTGCTTCATGTGGCTTGCTCCGCAATCTGCTTCAACACTGCTTAGATCAACTCGTGTTCCCATGGTAGCGGAAACTTGCCATTTTCTCTCTCATCTTCAAAGGAGGAGGCAAGCAGAACCCGAAATGCCACCACTCTGCAGCACCTCCATTGGTGCCTTCAGAAGCGGTGGGGAGCCTTGTGGGCCAGCACGTCGGAGAATACTTGAATAAAGAAGAAGCACTGAGTTATACTCAAAGAGAGGGTCCCGTGCCACCGACCTTCTAGCAGCCGGTGTTAACTGGAAGGCGTTCTGTGACCTTCAAGTCCCAATCCGTGTGATCTTCCCGGATTTTTGTGAGACCCATGACGCTGTCTCCACGCCGTTCTCAAACGCAAAACAGCTAGGTTAGGTATCAGGGGTCGAGTGCTCTTCTGGCCGCAGGACTGTGGAAATGGTAGAGAAGTCTGTGCAAAAGTCGATCACTTTGGAGAATAACATCATTTAGTACGCCCCTAAGGGTGATTCTGGACTTACTGGTTTACGTTTTTCGTGAGTGTCTTCCCACTGAGTCTCAGCTCCCCGATTCTACCTTACGCGGAGGTGTTAGACTATGGAGGGGTGTGACATCCTAAACAGCTTCAAGTGGACTGTATAGTAACTTCAGATTGCTTACGAGTAGGTGGATGACGGCATGAATGCCGAGCCGTGTTTCTGTACACTTCTGGCTCGTAAACAGCATTTTATCCCGTTTCGTGCGCATCTTTCCCGCACTACCGCGGAGAATAACATGAAACTGATATGCTAATTGGCAAGCCAGAACCCAGTTTCAACTACCCATGAGACGCCTTCGGAGGATGCGCAGTACTGCACTTCATGCGCTGACAACTGTATGCCCTCGAACTGCAAGTCCTTCCGAAGCTCTACAAGACCCGAGCGCAACCTTACGTGGAAGTTAATAATGACACTGCACCCGTCACACTTGAAAAGACATCTAAACCTCCAGTAAAAAGTACAGAGGTGCGGATCGTAGGGTGTTGTGAGGTTGACTGAAGGGTCCAGGCCTTTATTATCTTTGCTACCTTAGATTTCGTGGCGACTTGATATCGGCCAACAGGATAAAAAGAAATTCAAGTTAGCCGGGGAATGAAAACCCACTGAACGGTCACTGTGGTGATCCTCCTGGTAACCGAGGAGATTCGTACATCAAAGGACGAAAACCTGTGTGCGTTCACTCGTATTCTCATTCGTCAAGTTTCTAGCAGCAGGAATACATTACCTGCCGATATTCCTAGCGCTCCACCAGTCGTCGGTTTCAAGCAGAGGTTGAACAGCCGCGCAGCTACTTGTTGCTTGCGCCAGCCCAGCCGAGATGCGGACTGGGTCGATGCAGTCAACTGGTCCCATGTCATACGAGTGCTCGGTTTGAAAAAAGGAGTGACTTATTATGCTCAGTCAGATTCACGGCATTTTTTGTGTTTTCAAAGCAAAGGCTTTTGCATATTTACTCTAATCAGAGTATCATTCGGTTGAAGTGCTACAGGAACTTTTACTGGATGAACCTCTGTAGTTTCTGCTACGTGGTGAGCCAAAAGTGTCGTAAAAATCCATATGGTAGGGCCGGGGTGACACCTCAGAGTGGCCTCTGGTGTGCAGTGTAGCGAGTATTTGAGTTGGTTCCACGATAACCGTACAAGCCTTGCACCCTCGGAATATAAGAGGTGTGGCGAAGCAAGGAGTGCCCGGCTTTGCATATTGTGCTGCTCGGTTGTTCGCGCTCTGATAGAAGAGATACAGGCACTCCTAGATACGATAACTAAGAAACTGGCGCCAAAAGCCAAACTCGATAACCGCGATAGTGATAACGACACGGCATCCACTGACACACAGATTGGTGTGCAAAATTTTAAGAACGACCTACGACAAGCTGTAAGTCGGACTTGAAAACTACCCACTAGCTTTGCCGACAGTGACTTGGAAAAAGCTATGCAAAGCGGGGTGAAGTGAGTATCTTCTAGTTCTCGCTTCCTCACAGCTGGCAACCCCAGTCTGAAAATTGCCGACCGTAAGACTAGGTCCACTTCAGATGAAAGAAACAGGAATGAAAAGCTCTCAGGGCCGACGACGGAACCATGCAGGCCGCAGGTCATGCCCAGTTCGGCCACCCGGTCGCTGAAAAGAACTAGGCGGAATGGGCTACAAGTCAGTTCTCAGCGTCAGGGTCACTGGACTAGGCATCAGTAAACCTTGCATACCCAATTCCGAAAATGGCAAGTGACTAAGTCTAAACGGCTTGCTGAGAAGCCAGTAAAGGTCACCGAACCAGCTATCACCACTCCACAGAGCAAAGAAAAAGTGGAGATCCTTGACAGGTCCGTAATCTTCCACAGAGTGAAAGAATGTGGAGACTCAGGACCACGTAAACGTTTCGAACATGACGTTGGCAAGGTATAAAGTTTGGTAAACCAGCTTTTACCGGAAAACACGCCGGAGTTACCCTACTCAAGATATGTAGGGTAGGAAAACAGGAGACAGTCTTTACTTAAAATAAATTTCGGCTACTTATAGTCGTGTTCAAGTCAGCAGATGAGAGGAATCAGATCCTGAAGAATGCTCACCGACTTCAAGGATCTACAGTGTTCCTGCCAAAGGATCTGGCTCTTGCTGATCGACTCAAGAAACGAGAGTTAGAAGCAGAATTAAAATTCACATTAGCAGCTGGAGAGCATTATCTGAAAGTAGTGGGTTTTCATGTAGTGAGGTTTCGGCAGTAAATGAGGCTGAAGCCCCTATGGATAGGACGGAAACCCATTTAAGTAGTTTCGTTGTCTTGTACACAAACGCACGTAGTTTCTTAAACAGGTGGACTGAGCTTATTGATGTGATAGGCAACGAAAGCCCTGATATCATTGGAGTTTCGGAAACTTGGCTGTCATCTTGGATCAGTGACTATGAAACACACTTACGAGGATTCGTCCCTTCTAGAAGTGACGGGTTAGGACGTAAAGGTGGTGTCGCTAGCCTTTACGTTAAGAATACCTTAACTGTAAAAGCCATAAAAACAGTTGCACATGAGTGTGGGACATGTGAAATTCCGCTCTATCGAGTAAAATGCAAGAGGCAAGATGTTAATGTAATGGTAATATATCAAAGCCCTGAATGTGAGGCAGCAGACTTCCTCCTGAATAGGCTGACCCTCTGGACAAATAAATGCCGATGTCTGGTTGTAGGAGACTTCAACGCACCATCAGTTGACTGTGATAGACTAACAACAGAAGCACTATGTAATTCGCTCGACCATAGGTTAGTAGAAACATCAATTTCCTTGGGCCTCATATAGCACATTAGGACACCAACCAGCTATGATCATCAGACTGCTGTATCAGTTCTAGACTTAGTGTTCTCACATACAGATGATGTATGCTTCATCTGGGACATATCACCCCTTGATAAAAGTGACCATACTGTGATCATCTTCAGATTCACAGCAGACGTCTTGTACCAGTCCGATGCCCCAGCTAGACCCAACATATGGAAAGAGAATATGGAAACTATTTGGCTGGCACCCTCTTCGGAAGACTGGACAGTCAACCCAGAAGCCTCAAATGAAGGTGCATGCTGCTCCTTCGAACAGTTATATGCACGAGTGACCCAATCCTTCATTCCGGGGACGGAAACACCTTCCTCCGTGGATAAACCACGAAATCCGAATCTTGCTACGACGTAAAAAAAGTGTTAGAGTTTCTCCACCCACCTCGGCACACCCGAAGTGGCAAAGCATTACAAAGAAGCCCGCAATAAATGTATCGCTGCCATCCGCCAGTCTCGAATATGCTTTGAAACACGTCTTTCCCAGGCTGCATTGTAACACTTGAAGAGGTTATTTTCCTATATGAACTACAGAAGTAAGATGTCTCGTGGTATACCTGCCCTAGTCATAGGGACAGAAACTGGCTGTTTGATCAAGGACGATAAGGAAAAAGCAGAGGCCATGGGTAGAAGTTTGCTGGGGTCTTCACACAGGGATATTCCGTAGACACTTATTCCACAGTGGAGGCTTTGACGTCCAACGGAATAAATTCTGTGGATATCGGTCGCAATGATGCATTTCGGATATTAGGTAATGTTGACGTGGAAAAATCAGCGGGATCAGACGAGCTGCACCCAAAGCTTCTCAGAGATCTGGCTCTCTATGTAGCCGGCACACTGACTACCATATTCAGACTGTCTCTCAGTGAAGGCATACTCACCCATGGCTGGAAGGATGCTATAGTAACACCCATTCACAAGGCAGGTTCTAGGCGGCTCCCATCAAGTTACGGATCGATAAGTTTGAATACTACTGTAGTAAAAGTCCCAGAAAGCGTAATCAAGAAAGCCATCACAATCCACTTGGGGATGAACACTTTGCTGTCTCGCTTGCAGCATGGCTTTCGTAGAAATTTTTCTTCCAACACGAACCTCCTTACGGTCAGAGAAAGTTGGGTTAGGTCTAAAGATGATAGGATACCTGTAGGTGCCATTTTCATCGACTTTAGCAAGGCAATTGATAAAGTACCTCATTCCAGGCTGCTCAGGAAACTGGAAAGTTTTGGAATTGCTGGCAGCCTGCTTGCACGGATAAGAGGGTTCGTCGTTGGTAGGAGACAAAGAATAAGGATCAGTTCCTCCTTGTCCTCTTAAGAGTCGTAAAAGAGTGGAATGCCGCAAGACAGTTCCAGGTTCTCTGCTGTTTCTCCCATACGTAAATGAGCCGCAAAATATTACGAAATCTTCTTTGGTTCTCTATGCCTATGGCATAAAAGTCTGGAGGGAAATTAGGAACGATGGGGATATGCATGCGCTTAAGATAGACCAGGACAGCTTGTTTACCTGGTCAGAGAAGTGGCTGACGCCTACCAGTGCGGGTAAATGTATGAGCATGCACTTGGGACACAGACACAGCAACACCCACGATATTGATGGGACTCCATTACCGTCAGCGCTGACCCACAGTGACCTGGGAGTCACAGTGAATTTTGACCTAAACACCGCTGTCGATTGGTGGAGTTTTGGGACTCTTTGGGTATTGCGCAGAACGTTTACGAAAATAAGTGGTGACATGTCTGCCATCTTATACACATCCTTAGCTGGGCCTAAATTAGAAGGCTGTACGCTGTTGGCTATTCCTTATCTGGAACGCGACGTAGAACCTTCAGAAGTTCAGAGGGCAAACACTCGTATGATCCCTGCGATGCAAGGCCCACGTATGAAGATCGGCTTAAGGAGCTGGACCTCTTCTGTGTGTACTATTACAGAAAGAGGGAGACCCAATCATGCTTTACAGTATTCTAAGAAGCGACTTTGGACCTGGCCTATCTTCTCTTTTCCTTCCTACTAAGTCAGAACACCTCAGAGGACATAGTATGAGGCTACAAAAGGAATGAACGAACGTAGTATCCCCACAGTGTTGGTCCTCGCATCGAGTAATCAACGCCTGGAACGGACTCCCAGAGGAAGCTGTGGTAGCATCATCGACTGAGTCGTTCAACATGGGATTGGACAAGCACAAAAGTCTATTGTAAACGGATTATTATAGGCTCATAGTCTTTTATCCTTACCTAACAAAAATTCGACTTTAGATAGATCCGGCCCCTTACTCAATCCTTTGTATTCCCACCGTCATCGTGAACTTGCCTTACGCTTTCCTATTGAAGGTCTCACCTTCAGTAACCTTGCCACCACCTATATCATTACTGTCTTTTTTCGCATTATCTATTCTATAACCTTTCCTACTCTTTCCCTCTTAATTTTATACTTTCACCCTATTTATTAAAGTTCTACTTAATACAGTCTTATTTCCTACCTTCCATGAATCTGCCTAACTTTCTACTCTCTCCTCATCATGCTTCTTTCCAGACTATTTTTCACCTTATCTCTCTTTTTTAGCTCGATATCTCATTGCCCCTACCTTCCTTTTACAGCTGCCCCGAACAATTATCTGGTGACATGACAATTGAGGAACGCATGTGCACCACAATACTTGGACAGTTCATACGACCTCTGAACATTTAAGTAATACCCAACCGCCTGCTGAAGGCAGTAGGACCATGAGAGATGAGTGGGTAGATCCACTGCATCAGAATCCACTAAAGACTTGGAACCCTTCTGCAAAACCTAAAAGCGAGCGTGAAATAAATAATTGGTTTATAAGCTCGTAGGAAGATACTAGTTATTAGTTGCTGAAATCACGTGTTACCGCAGTAGTATTATACAATGAAGTCAGAGGGATTAGATCCCAGTGAATGAACTTCTGAACACATCTCTATTTTAAGCAATTGGACATCTGATCATCATTTAAAGTCCGAAAATGTTACACTTTTAAAAACACAGCTCGTTTTCGCTCATGACCTGTAATTATAATTCTTATTGTAAATTGTGGGATGTTATTATGCTGCTGGCTATGGAGATCTGCATTATTTGTAGTTCCTCTTTTAAATATTTGACTACGAGGCAACAGTTGTTGAACCTTCGATGCATAACTGATCTGGACATAAACGTGCTTAACTTTAATCTATATTGCATTATTTTTGTAATTTTAACATTCATATTCAGTGCATGCGTGTGTTTTATAAAAATGAGACACTTGTCTAAAGATAGATACCAGATTAATACACTTGAAGTATCCCCAAAATACTTCTGTAATCATCGTAATTTCGTTTATTCACCGGAGCGACGCAGACTGAACACAAAGACCGATATTTTACTCAAAAAAATTCACAACTTTATTTCATTTCATGATGCATTCCACTTTTCCCTACATCTGGTCAGTGCTTTAGTTTTAATGTTACCATTACCGATATCTACTGGAGAACAGTTGAGACTTGGATTGCTTGCTCCACGTAAGTTTAATTCAGTGAGTTTTACCAAGAAATTTTCAGCAGTAAAATCTTCAATAGTCTGTGATCTAAAACTTACATAAAGGAATAGTTTTGAGTTGATCAAATTCTCAGTTATAAGTTTATCGTGGTTATTGTGAGTTATCACTACCTATAGGCCTTCGTCAGCGTCGACCTGGAAGTAATTTGGCAACTGTTTCAACACTGCGGAATACCACAAACCTTTATCAACCCCATTCAACAACTATATGACGACGCCATATGCCAAGTGATTCACAGCAGAAAGCTCAGTGACACCTCTGAAGTTAAGACAGGAGTACGACAAGGCTGCCGCCTACCATCACCGATCATCTTCCTGATCGTAGTTGACTGAATCATGCAACAAACAGTGAGGGGCAGGAAGATGGGCATGTGCTGTTTGACAGATGAAAAGACCCCAGAATATTCCGATTTCGCCGATGATTTATGTCTAGTGTCACACAAACTCGAAGATCTAAAGGCAAAACCAACAAGTTGACAGAAGAAGTGGGGCAGCGAAGACGGGATTTTAAGTAAATGTAGAGAAGACAGAGGTGATGAAGATACCCAACCAACAACAACAAGCCGCAGTCCCTATCAACGGGGTAAACTTAAAGGGAGTAGCCTCTTTCACCCATCCAGGCAGCATCGTTTCAATTACAGGCGGCACAGACGAAGACGTCAAAGCCAGGATCAGAAGAGCAAGACAAGTGTTCATTAACCTGAAACCTGTGTAGACGTCTTCTTCACTCAGCATAAAGCGCGAACAAGATCCGCATTTTCAACACCAATGTCAGTGCTTCTTTATGGTTGAGAATCTTGCCCCGTCACGAAAAGCATTTCCATTAAACTACAGACATTCATCAACAGCTGCCTCCCACGCTGGCTCGATGCTGAAAACGAGATGGCCAGAAAGAATAAACACCAAGGAATTCCGGCCTAGCAATAAACCAATCAAGAACCCATCACCCAACGAATATGTAGAAGAAAGTGGAGATGGACTGGATTGAGCCTACACTGAGCAGACCGATTGGGGACATCATGCGACAGGCCCTGAAGTGGAATTTAAATGGAAAACGACGAGTTGGGAGGCCGAGGGTGACATGGAGGAGGTCATGTGAGGAAGAGAAGAAAGTTTCTAAGCAGTCATGGAGTCAGGTTGAAAAGACTGCAGAAAAATGAGTGCAATAGAGACGTGCTACTGAAGCCCTATGTTTCACTATGAACCCAAGAGATAAACAATAAATAAATAGACCAAGTCAAGTCTGAAAAGAGTTCCCGACCTTACTATCCGATTTCATGAAATAATTTGCTCCGTGGCATCACTGATTCATCCCTATCACTAGAAACGATGCTCAAAAGTCAGTTATTTCTAGTGGTATTATTTAGGAGGTTGCCGAGAATTTTCATGGATTTAAAATCTTTCAGACAAGAACTAGGAAATTATCATTTTCAAGTGAATGGGACTTTTGAAGGCAAATCATCGTCAATTCACCTGGACATTAAAATAGTGGTCGATTTTTGGAAAAGACTGTGCTGAAATATGTTATCCGCAATATTAACAAAACTATTAGTTGGGAATTACCGTATGATTATTTAGCCAGCGACATAAGAATGCTGGATAAGAAAGTTTTGCATCTCATAATCAGTGTTTATGAAAATGTCTGTTTTGTATATGAAACGCTGGTCTTCAGATATACAATCTTATATGGTCCTAAGAGATCTCCACACTCATTCTTACTTTCCTATGTATGGGAAATCAGTATATGATACCTCTGTGGCATGCAATGTGGATCAATACTGACTCATGCTTTAAAACTTTGAGCAATGCACTTTTTCTGTTCTGATATAAGATAAATTTTTATTGTCTAAGTTGTTTTGAGTAATTCTGTAACCTTATTGTGCCACCATTCACATTGATACCAAAGAATAATTGTTACTTCGAAGATAAGACCCAGCCTTTATTTGAATGGTTTGTAAAATTATTTTACCGAATAATTAATGACATTGCATCTTGAAGTGTAGATAACAATCAAGGCATCTTGGCGCAACAGATTTCTGTAATCGGTTATGCCCTTTACTTATGCCACGGTGCAGAAGGTTTTTTCCGCCATGTTTGAATTGAAACCAAATATGCCAGACCTAATTAATGCTTTCACTAACGTATAAGAGGAAGTCCTTGTGAATCACATCTAAGACTATATGATAAATGCAATTAAAACTAATTCTTAAAATTGTAGTTGCATTAACTTGCGATAAAAAATGGTAATTACACGATGGTTACCCTACGCATCAGTGGTATGAAGGAATTTCATTATGACTTTTCAACTTTCATCTCTGTGATCCCAATAAACTCAAGTTCGTTGAACACCTTATATTCACACTACGCTTTAGGTTGTGTCCATCAGTGCTATCAAATATGCATGCGAGATAATTGTTAAATGTGTGTCACGAGTGACTCTATTTGCATTATGTTGTGAAGTGGCTGAAGATCTGATGTTCACCCGTGCCAAATAGTCTTCTAAGAAGTATGAGGTTTATTTTCAACTTAGTATTATGATTTGGAACGGTTCTCTTGATACAAAACAACTTATATCTATATAATTGGCCTATAAAATGTTTGGTTTATTGTGTGATACCAATAAGTTTAAAAAGAAATGCAATAAGACATTCCAAGAGCAATATCTTGCAAAACTCTCCAAACAACATTTTGCAGTAACAATTGGTAACCGTATTAGATGATGACGTTTATGTAAATGAGAACCAATTCTGCAGAGAAACAATTTTAGGCCCTCTAGCGCTGCATTCAAAATTGGAAAAAATACCTAAATAAGCAAGTAGGATTTCGTTTTTAATGGTGACCATGAGGTGAGTATTAATAAGCTCACGAGATAAAGAGATACTCACTGAAGTTCTTCAGACTATGTAAGAACACTAAAAATAGAAAGACTGGGATGAGCACGAAAGATAGCAAAACCACTTGAAAAGCTCCGATTGACTAAAAACGTTCATGATACGTTACTGTCTCATTGATTGAGTTCATATCTAGGAGCTTTCCTAACCTAGTTTTTATATTTACCTAAAATAGCTACAGAATATTGAATAACGTCCCTTAGGAACTGATAGCATTAGTGCTAGTTGATAAGGATTATAAATTTTTGCGGTAAAGCGACAAATTCTCTGGTGCATTGGGATAAATAGATGTAGTTCAGGATAACCAGTATTAAAGAATGCGGTTGTGGAAATAAAGCATCTACAAACTGCATAAATTAACCGAAGACATCCTTAATAGTGTGATTAGCAGCTACATTCTAGAATGCAAAACCAGCCGAAATGGGAGTTTCACGCTACATCACGAACTAGAGAGTCTAACACACTAGTATATAAAAAAAGTCAACTCCTAAAATCCTTGATTAATACAGATAAAATATATTTTCAGGCTGAGAAGTACTCAGCATTTGTACAAACTAGAAAGCAAAAACTCGACTGCCCTATGCAGTAGTAAAAGTGGGTTGAATAATATCGTTGTGTCCAGCTGCATAGATGAAGTTGGCCTTTTATATTATGCACTTCGTATTCTAAGCTTCCTAGAATACACGAAACATGCTGCTTTGTTCACAAACCTCAGAGCATTTCGGAATTAGAAGAGAGCAGTTCTGGACACAAAATTCGAAGTGCTGAAGTCGATCTATGTCGATAAACTACTCTTCCTCCGGATGTTAATTCATGAAACTTCCTACCGGTGAAACAGTTTGGCTACCACTTAGTAAACAGTGTTGTAATGACCTATAACTTAATAGTTACCAGCGAAATTAGTAGGCTTTAATCATCAAATACTTGTAATGAAATCATTTCGTCTCTTTCGATGGCGTTATAATAAACGTGTATATTCTGAGATGCAGAAGGTCTTCATAGATAATTCTTACGTGTTGAGCTTTTCTGGTAATGACGATATGCTTCTCATTTTACAGAGGATATGTGAACCAAGTGCTAATTTTACCAAAACTGTCAACAGTAAAAATACATTTAGCAGTAAAATGAACTTCAAACTGGACTTTATAGTAAGTTAGAACTGATCAGCTAGCCAATTTCAATGAAAACAGAAAGGGGTACCTTGGATTGGAACTACGACTGATGTCCGAAAGCTGTGCGGCCAGCATTTAAGATGAGGGGGGTTGGTGAGTTTACTAGTGAAGTAACCAACCGACAAAAAGTGTCATCAACTGGTGTGAGTTCCAAGTTTGAGGAGTTATCAACAAAAATACATGGTACCGATGGAGTAAGGTATATGACATTAACGTGACAAGCTCAGCCACTGGTTAATGAATCTTCTGTTGCAGCTGACTGAAAATAGATGCTAAATAGCCGTTGTTATTTATGAGTCTTTACTTATACTTTAATATTGTACTAAAGTGCATAGTTGAAGTAACAAAATGGTCCTTTAGCAGGCATCTTAGCGATCAAAGTCTTTACGCTGCTGAAACATGCCAGTGACAGTGTGATGTGCAGCCTGAGGGAACACATCAACCTTTTTTGATTCTTTCTTGTTTTTCTGTAGAATTCCAAATACCCTACCATAGGTGTTTTGGGATGACTTTTCCCATTTCCAGTCGCCTCATGATCACTTGAAGTTTTCAGTTTTACGAAGTGGTCATTTGGATGCCGTCATGTCCATAAAGATATAGCTAGCGGTACTTTCTTTTGACTATAAGTCTGCAATATAAACATAAACGAAATATTCTGGTCAATAAAATATGCTGATATGCACTTTTTTTTAAAAGATCAGAACCGTTGTTTCGCCCTCTTCAGAACGATTTCATCATAGTTTGTGATCTTGAAATTTTTAAACAGAAGCCCTGTTCTCACAGCAATCCAATAATTTAGAAAAGACTAGTCCTACAGAAGTTTTAAAATGAACTGTGAAAATTGTACACAGTTAGCAAATTGAAAACATCCGGTGACTGGGTGTATCTTACCATCTAGAAGCAATGTATTGCAATCCACGACTTTGAGTGTTTCATAGGGTGGACATTTTGTGTTGTCTGCTTCGACGACAAAGTACAATCTTAAAGATAAGGGTGATTGTCTGATCATACACATCTGGTATATTCTAATGGGACCTGCTTCTGAATTGAGCGCAAAGTGATTTTATGTTTAACTTCCTTTTTTTGAGCAAGATATCTCGTCATAGTCCAGTGGACTACGTTTATTGTATTTCTTTCGATCAGTTGGGAGATCACAGAGTAGTATATCAAACAAAGATACAACCCAAGACTAAAGATTAACAGAGAATGCGGAAACTTCTCACACCAAGAAAGCATATGAAGTTTTAAACCTTTAAGTTCTGCTTTACCTGTACTTCCTTAAATGATATGAAACACTATTATTAGCTTTGGCTAAGAGCTTATATCGGCTTTTTGAACCCAAATGGGTCAACATTTCGTATCTCAAATCAGTGTTGTATTGATAATAAGGTATTTTTTAAGTTGTCCCTTTAGTAAATATGGCCTTACATTTGTTCTCTCTACTACACTAGCGGAAGTCAACTTCACAAAAAAGGATAGGATTTTCCAGCCGAGCAGCATGCTTTTATTCCAGGAAAGACAAAACCTGGAGTTTAAAGGGTTAGAAAGAAAATAATAGCGCTGAAAGATTAATCTTTGCACGAAATAATTCTCACAATTGAATCAGATGTGAACATAATACATGAATCTTCCTTTTTAGGATCAATAGATTAGCTACTAATTGTGAAATATCTTTGAACCAGTCTGCTGTTGAACTTTTTAAGTACTAAGTTAATTCTGAGACTTAAATATTAAGAAGTAGTATTCATCATGGACTGATAACAGTTGGGGAACCATTGGAAATCTAGGAGCACTGGACAGCTGTTTCGTCCTAGTGTGGGACTTCTCAGCAGTACGCACCCACGACCCGGCTAGGGATCGAACCCAGGACCTTCAGGTTTTACGGCGAACGCGTTAACCATTCAACCACTGGGTCTGTTTCCGGTGGTTCACAATTCAAAAATTCATTACTGTATAGCACTCATCAATGACTTGCATCCGGATGGATGTCACGAAGCCATAATGAGAAGCCATTAGCTTCGGGGTCAACCAGTTGGAAGTGAAGCGGATGTCAACTGAAGATTTTGGGTGACAGTTGCGCTATATCGTGAAGTGACAGAAGGTGGAAATCGTGGCTGAACGATTAATGCGTTCACCGTGAAACCTTAAGTCCTGGGTTCAATCCCTAGCCGGGTCATGGGTACGTACTGCTGAAGAGTCCCATACTAGGACGAAACAGCTGTCCAGTGCTCCCAGGTTTCCAATGGTTCCCCAACTGATGTCAGTCCATGATGAATACTACTTCTAAATTAAAATCCCCATTCATCTCAAAAATACATTACTTAAATATTAATTTTTTACCCAATTTATCTTAAAATTCATTCTCAGAGTAAACATAAGGTATTCAAAGTAAGATCCGAGATTAATGGACTTCTTGTTGCATTCAGAATTCCTGTGAAAATTTCGGCAGTGACAAACCGGAGTTGCATAATCCATCTTTTTTTCCACTCTTCGTTTTTGTAAGAATAACGAGCAACAGTGTACGCTAGGCACCTAATGCAAGTCATGGGTTACTTTCAGCTACAACTGAAGTATTCAGGTAATATAAAAATGTAGACTAATTTGAAGCTCATATAACTGGGTGGGTTGAACTGTTTATGTAACATTTTGAATGAACTCAAAGCGCAAAATATTACTGTCCACCCTACTTATGATGCTTTTTTCTGTTTTTTTCTACAGATGCTTTGTGGCAAACAGACCTCAGTTTTATTTTTCCTCCACGTTCACTGTCTACACGACTAAATGCTCTTGGTGTTGATGAAGAAAGACTAATGATAAACTCTGAACCATTAATGTCATCAATTCTGGCCCTGCAACCACCTGCAGTTGGTGGATTGGGTCAGTGGCCTGAAACAAATTTTCAACTTGAGTTAGCAAGCACTTTTCATTGGTCGAAGAATGGATACATTTTAGTACAAAAACCTAATATGATTGCACATTATACTAACTTCATTATTCAGTCAACTTCCATAGAACTAGTGAATTTTTTAATTGCTGGTTTATTCTTCGCTATTCAACTTTCAGTGGTGTTCTGGAGGATTTCTCCAGCATACACGTGTATTTCCTGTATACTCATTGCTCTAGTTATAATTCAAACCACCATTGAATATTCAGCTGTGAGTGTGATTGTCAAAATTTCAATCTCTCTTGGGCACAACCGTGTTTACGAACAAAAAGAAAATATCAGTTTGTCCTTCTCATTAGCAGAATTAAGGGATAGTTTTAACTTTTTCTCATCACCTGTATACTTTTCGCCATGGTTTATAGTACTGTCAGCTACGTTAGCATTTTTGCTAACATATATGTATCTCAGTACACTATACACTTTTGGAATTGCATGTTCAAATGAGTTCAATGAGTGCATTCAAAACATCAAACAAAAAAAGATATTCGCCATCTCTTCCAATCTTGGTTTACACAGTATGCGTCACATAAATACTTTTCCTTACTTTGATGAGACCTTAAAAACTTCAGAAACTCATCAAGAAGTGGGACCTGTTTTCTGCACCAGTCAAAATATAAAAGCAATCAGTATGCCAATAAAGCCTTTTAGGATTTCTTTAAGTGCAATATTTTTCTTGTTGACAAGCGTGATACTCCGAATTCCTATCTACTATGATTTAATGAATATATACTGGGACAATGGTGATTCTCTCTGTCTGACATCAACTATACTTACAATAGCTAACCTTATTCTAGGACTGTTAATATGGTCTTTTCTTCCTATTAAAATGAGGTGGTTATTTGAACACCACAATACAAAGACATCTTCAATTTCTCACGTTGCTTACAATCCAGTCACCCTTAATTGTCAATCCTATGAGCATGATACCGAAGCCTCATCAAGAGATAGAATAAGAAGTCTTCATACTATGAATGGAAATGTGACCAGAAATACTCAAATGCATCTAGAATCGAATATTCTTTTCGAAACTCAAGAAAACAAAACTGCTTCAGATTATTACTGTAGAAATGAATTAAATCAGGACAGCTTACCTCAAAGATTAGAAGAAAAGCTTTCACATATTATTTGCCCATTAACTGATTGCATAACTAGTGTCCAATCCATTTTACCCTATGAGAAGGAGAAATGTGGTAAATACAGATGTCCAGCAAAAACCCACCGTCAAACATACTCATCAGAATTTAATAACTATATTACCGATTCCCATAGGGTCATTGAAAATCCAGAAGCTGAGGACTCACTGAAAAATTCAAAAATACTTCAGAACAAAGCTCTTAGAGAGCAAGTATCACAAGTTGATGATAATATGACACATGGTTCCACGATATATACCTCATATAACAAAACACCGCTTACTACAAAACCATATGAAGCAACTGTCTCTGCCTACAAGCAGACTTCAAAAACAAATATTGCTGATTCCACCAAAGATATAAGTATGTTTTACGTCAATAATGATACAGAGTACAGACTATGTGGTTGTAACTGCCTGAAAGAAAATGAAACTCGAAAAATGCATGTAAAATGCTTCAAAAATGAAACTTCTTCAAAACTGAAAAAGCATGAATTAAAGGTAAGTTGTTCAGAAAAGTGGCAGAGGAATGATACTGAGGAACACTACTCTTCTGCTTACAGTAAAGGCCAACAGAATTATTATTTTGACGATAAAATATCAAAAAGGCAAAAGACTTCAATCAAGAACAGTTTGTATTGTGGTCACTTTAAGCAAGAACCTACGAAACAAAATATGGAACCCTCTTTGTCTTGTGACTCGAATAGTAAAGTGAATTTAGAAAGATTTCGCAATGCTTCCATAACTCTATACTGTAATCGCTTTAATGCTCCAAAGTCAAAAAATTGATGAGAACGACTGCTGACTGAGGAAGCCTTCTTTAATATATTTTCTATCATCATTGTAATTGATTTCTGACTACCATTCAACAGAAAAGTTAGTAATAAACCCAAATGAGTTTAAAGGCAAATAACAATCTGAAATATAAATGACGTTTCATCTGTTTATAATGTATGGTTTTCATACAAATACTTAATAAGTTACATTCGTAAATAAGTATCATTACAGAGTTGCCATCTTTCCGATATGCATTTAGTTCAGTTGTGCACTTCATATGTCAGTGTTATTCTGTAAAACATTTTTCATAGAATTCCTCATTTTGTTTTTCTTTTCTTTCGTTAACATTCAAAAGACTTGAGTTTGCTGTTTAAACGTAGAACCGTCATATTTATGATTACCTACTGTTTGTTTACACATTAAACACAAATGATGAGACAGCAGAGTCGTTAAGAAATCATGAAAACTTATGTGTAGTCCTTATATGAATTACATTTATACGACGGAGAATATTTGTAGCTCAGAAGGATAATTTCGATGGTACTATATTCTCTAAGCTGGATGGTTTAATCGTATCTCTGAACTGGGTGGTTTAATCATGAAGCTCTCATTGTCATTCTGAGCAACATCAGCAGAAACTTCTTTCAGGGGAATAATTATCACTACTGATGGGTGTAATGAAAGGCTGAAAAAGGTGTTTCGAATGGTGTGATGACTTCCTGTTCAGCTTCTGTTAATCAATGACATCTAATAACAAAAACTTCAGTAGTCTGGAGAAGCAGTCAAGTAAATTTTAACTAATCAAGAAGACTATCCTCTAGTACTGTCTGTTGTCATGCTCACAATGTGAGCCTTAATACTATAACACTAAACCTAGTTTATTTATCATTTTTCTAATCACTACCATTGTGATAATTATTTGTGGTCTTTATTCAATTTTACTACCGACTTGTATAGGTTGGTGTTTTTTTCAACTGACAACATAATAAACCTTCAAATATTAAACGTGACTGAAATCTATCAATATAAGTCGTATATTTTCCCCGCCTGTTTTCTTAAGTTTTTAAATCTACACTGAAGCATTTAATCCTTGAGTGAATAAGTAAGATACTTTACCAGCTCCCAGGTAATGCAACTCAGACATTAATATAATGAAAATCTGTTTTCTAAACAGTTCAATGTAATAGTTTAGTCACAAATTTCAGCTACATGCAAAGGATTTTAACCCTTTTTGAATAGTCGTCTGACTGAATTTGTGAATTTCATTTTACGAAACTTCAATCCAGAAAGCAAATGATCCCGCAATATACATCACACATTTTGGGTACACTTTTACATGCATTTATTATTGTTTTAAACTAAATTCATAGTGGAAATGCTAGCTGTAGGTGACCAAGTTATTCATTTGAGACTAATTGGCAGAGAATATTCACAACCCAACGAGATGGATATAAAGGCAGTCTAGTGTTGGCTATACTTAAAATTTAGTCATGTATGTTTCATTGACAAGTTGATTGACTCTATCTGAACTCGATGAACAAGTAATCGAAGCGAGAATCTTTTATTTTTGAAATATCAGTTTCGTGTAAATTGAGGCAATCTTGTATGCTGATAGCATGTTATAACCATACATTTTTTTACACCCATTTCACAATGTACTAGGGGGAGTGCCTGCAGTCAGTAAATACTCACCATTTTAGGCTCACACTAATGAATTTTTTAAAAGCTGAAGCACGCGTTTTTGAAAACCCAACTTTGTGGTTAATTTTATTGAATTAACAATATATTAGCCGGTCAGTTTTTTCAAAGTTTGATAACTCACACTTAAGTATCAAATTGAGTGATTATATGAGTTTACACTTCTGCGAATACTTTGTTTGAATTCTTGTGGAACCGGAGTCAATGAGATATTAGATTATTATTTACCGATCCGTTTAACCACAATCTTGTCGAGTCTTGTTTTAGAGAAGGCTTACTGATGTGAATATATATCTGTGACTACCAAACTGATTCTAGATTATCATTATTACTATGTTGTTGCTATTATTTTTTGAAAATCTCAGAACACTATGAATAGCTTAAAAGTGAGCGACACAAAATAAAATAACAGCATTGTGAAGATAATTATGCTAGGATTAGGCAATGACCGAAGAATTACGTGAAGGGAAGTAGTTACAGAAGATACTATCAAAAAGCATTTATTTATCTAAAATCATTTACATTTGTCAAAGATGCAACTATGCCACAGCATGATTACTACTGGTTTGCCTTCTGAACAGTGTCTGATAATCTCTCGAGTCACTGAGTTGCATTATCTTTAGGACCACAAAAATGGAGTCCTATAGTACTAGCTTGTAGGGATGCGTGTTACAATTCCGTAACGTTTGATCAACCCTACTTAATTTGATGTGCTCTAGTACCTGCTTAACCAGTACTTTACCTAACGTGTAAGTACTGGTAACAAAACACAAATCAAAAGAACTGATACGCAATGTATTTAAAGGAGCTATGTATTTAAGGTAAATGTTATAATAATGAATGAGGGAAAAGTTTAATCAACTTATCTGGCTTGTAAGGCTGAACTAGGGACTCGGAGTACGTGCGTGGTGATCAGCACAATGGAGCGCAAAAATGGCGTCCAAGCCTGCTCGGATGCATGCTCGTTAAAACAAAACTTAAAACACCCTAAGCATCCGGAGGCAAGCTAGAGATTTATTTAGTTAATTTAATTTAAACTATTTATTTTAGCCCTAGTTATATTTTGGTGCCAGGAAGGTGCACTACAGGTTATCCCCCTCCTAGAAGGTTGTTGGGATACCGGCAACCTTCGATCCTAGGAGGCGACTGCGAGGCGGACACGCAACACCTTTCCATATTGGTGATGGAGTAGGTGACGTGTGGGTCTCCGAAGCTAGTGCAACTATGCACACCTACGAGGTAAGATAACTTTGCGTCTAGACGCAACCCTTCTCGCAGTGGTGGAAGGTGACCCAAAGCCTCCGTCTACTTTTCCCTATTGCTTCTTAATCTACCGGGGAGTGTACAGGGGGAAATTGGTACAAAGAGAACCGAAGAACGATCCAAGTAGCATCGTCAGCGGCCAATTGTATCCAATTTTCAACGCATTTTCTAGGTTCTGCAAGAAGAAAGAAATGGGACATTAGAGTGCTAAGAAAAGAAAAACCAAACAATTCGAAGTGGGAGGAGTACAGAAAAAAAATAATAACCAACCAAAAAAAGTTTTCGGAATTTAAATTGTATTTTTGGTTTTTCTTTTTTTTTTTTGAAAAAAAACTGTTTGCAAAGTAGTAAACAAGACTTTTGAAAACTTTAGGTATGAAAACGCATTGAAAGTGTATGCCACGACAAAGTAGTTGAAACTCCGAATTCACCAAGTGTGAAGTTGCTCTGGGGCTAATTAACGAACTCGGCGTATCGCTTGGGCCAATGTACACGCCTCCCAGCACGTGTAGAGGGTACTGGATCAGTGTTACTAGACGTGGCTCTTTTAGAAGGTTCAGGATACGCGCGACTAAACGAGTCTGTTTGGGAGTCCGGCGGCAAGGGTTTTTCTAGTTGTGTCGGTGTAGAGGAAGGCGGGTCGTCCTCTATATAAGCTGCCTTCAAACGATCGACACTTATAGAATCCTGCCGTCCAGATCTGTCAATGACGAAAAACTTTTCTTTCCTACTGAGAACCTTGAAGGGTCCGTCGTATGGTGGCTGTAAGGGCTTACGTACACCGTCACAACGCACAAAGACGTGAGTGCAATCTTGGAGTCTTTTATCCAGCTGCACCCGTCTACACTGTATCCGTGTGGATGAGGGTTGGAGGCGACGCATGTGTAACTTAAGAGTTTGAGCATAGCCATGGATATCGGTAGGAGTTGGGTCACTGCAGTCTGAAGCGACCATCTCACCCGGCAAACGTAAGTTACTACCGTAAACTAACTCAGCAGGTGTACACTGTATATCAGTCTTGAGTGTAGAACGGATGCTGAGAAGAACCAACGGCAGAGACTCAGTCCATTTCATATTGTCGACTGCCATTAGTGCGCTCTTAAGGTGTCGGTGGAATCGCTCCACCAAACCATTGGAAGCTGGATGATATGCGGTAGTGCGGATGCGTTTGCATCCCAACAGATTCATCAGCTTCTGGAAGGTAGCGGATTCGAACTGTTGGCCTCTGTCGGTTGTCACGGTGGAAGGGCATCCAAACTGTGAAACCCATCCTTCGACGAAAACCCGACTTACTGTTTCGGCAGTAATGTTAGACAGTGGGATGGCTAACGGCCAGCGAGTAAACCTATCGACACATGTCAGTAGGTAACTATATCCATTGGAGGGTGGAAGTGGGCCGACAATGTCTAAGTGGACATGAGCGAATCGTGAGTCAGGTTTGGCGAAAGTTCCAAGTGGTGGGATGTTGTGACGATTCACCTTGGAACGTTGGCACTGAATACATGACCGTGTCCAGTTTCGAACATCACGGTTAATACCAGGCCAAACAAACCTAGCAGATATGAGCTTGTCAGTGGCGCGGATGCCAGGATGTGAAAGATTGTGCAAAGCATCAAAAACATGCTTACGCAAGGGTAAAGGAACAACCGGTCTGGGTGTGCCTGTGGAGGTGTCGCACAATATTGACACTTCACTGTTCAGGAGCGGTAACGCTGTATCTTCAGAGAGGATGAGTGTTGAAGTTTTTCAATCTCCTCGTCTGAATCCTGAAGTTCGGCAATCTTCCGTAAGTCGACTGCTCGAGGCAAAGTAGTGGTGCAAACGCGAGACAGTGCGTCCGCGACAGGGTTATTCACACCAGAAATATGACGGATGTCCGACGTGAATTGCGAAATATAATCTAGGTGACGTAATTCACGCGGTGAATATCTGTCAGTAGTGGTGTGTAAGGCATACGTCAGAGGTTTATGGTCGGTAAAGATGATGAAGTCACGACCTTCCACAAAATGACGAAAATGTTTCACTGAGGCATATATGGCGAGCAGTTCCCTGCCGAAAGTGCTGTACCGCATTTCGCAGGTGGATAACTTCCGGGAGAAGAATGCAACTGGGATCCAAGTGTGATCCGAAAGTTGTTGCAACACAGCTCCAATGGCCGTGTTAGAGGCGTCAACCGCAATGCTAAGAGGTAGGTTTACGTCTTGATGCACCAGCATCGTGGCGTCTGCTATTGCGGTTTTGATCTTGCGAAATGCTTCTAGTGCCTCAGGAGTCAAGCTGAAAGTTTTACATTTACTTTTCAGCAGGTCGGTCAGTGCAGTCAAAATGTGTGCACATTGGGGAACGAAGCGACGATAATAGCTCACCATACCCAGAAACACACGCAGAGCTTTAAGTGACGCTGGGACTGGGAAGTCTTGGATCGCCTGTACCTTTTCAGGTAGTGGGCGAATGCCTTGCTCGTCGATAACGTGTCCCAAAAATTTTAGTGAACGAACGCCAATTGGCATTTGGCCAGGTTGACTGTCATCGAATGCTCTGACAGTCTGGCGAAAACCTGTTTCAAGTGGTTAAAATGAGTGTCTTCGTCTGGACTAGCGATTAGTATATCGTCTAGGTAGGCATAGGCGAAATCGAGTCCACGTAAAACATCGTGAATAAAACGTTGGAAGGTTTGTGCTGCATTGCGAAGACCAAAAGGCATACGGAGGAACTCAAAAAGACCAAACGGTGTAATGACGGCTGTCTTGGGAACATCATCAGGATGAACCGGGATCTGATGATATGCACGCGTCAAGTCAAGCTTACTGAAGATAACCGAGCCTTTTAAAGATGCAGTCAAGTCGTGAATGTGAGGGACTGGGTAACGATCTGGAATCGTTTTAGCGTTGAGCCTTCGGTAGTCACCACAAGGCCTCCAGTCCATGCCATTGTTCTTGGGTACCACATGCAAGGGTGAAGACCATGGACTGTTGGATGGTCTGATTATTCCCATTTCAAGCATGTGTTCGAACTCGGCTTTTACAGCACGCAGTTTCTCCGGGGATAATCGCCGTGGTTTCGCAAACACTGGCGGGCCAGTCGTCGTTATGTGATGAGAAACGTTCGAAGTCACACAAGGGACACAACGACTTGGCTTAAAGACATCCGGAAAGGACTGAATGATAGACGCGTAGGGACTAGAAGCGTCCGTCGTGCAGTACACGGGACTGAGGGGCGGCGTCTTTGTGACTATACCGGAAACAGAGAGTGTTGTGGTAGAATCTATCAACTTATGCTTGCCAGCATCTACCAGCAGCTGATAGTGCTGCAAGAGATCCATACCAATAATGCCGGTGGTCACATCTGCCACTATGAAAACCCAACGAAAGGGACGACGCAATCCAAGGTTGAGATCGAGGAATCTCCGACCATAGGTTGTGATGGGCGAACCGTTGGCGGCACGAAGTTGCAGAGACATTGGCCGCAGACGCTCTTCCTTCGTAGGTGGGATGACGCTAGCTTCTGCCCCAGTGTCAACTAGGAAGCGTATCCCAGAATGTCGATCAGTGACGAAGAAGAGGCGACATGGAAGTGGCTCGCCAGCGACGTTAGTCGCCGTCACGTGCTGGCTCACACGTTTCCCGCCTGGTTAGCCTCGAAGGTGCAAGGTCGAGTGCACCTTTTGGCATTGGCACCATAACGTTTATGGTACCAGCACAACCTGGGTTGGGATTGTCGCGATTTGGAACGTCTGCTACCGGTACGGGAGGCAGACCTGTTGCGCGAGCGAGACGTGCGACCTTTGTAAGAACTACCAGACCGCATTTCGTTCCTGATGCTGCACAACTCTCATACAATTTCGAGATGTGAGCTATAACATCGAAACTTGTTGGCTCAACAGCCGAGGGAGGATTTTTTGACGAATCCGTGGCAGTAGACAGTGCAGCTGAGATACTAGTGTTGGGTTTCGTAGCATCCACAGCTCTGTCAGCCGCTTCCGCCAGCTCTATTAAGGGACACTTATGGAAGGGTGCGAGGATCCCTTGAACCGACTGTGGTAACCTCTGTAACCACAGTTGCTTGAGAAATGCTTCATCAATGTTGAAGTCAGCAATCAGCTGCTTCATCTGACGAAGCAGTTGCGTCGGCTTGCGATCACCCAGATGCACATCCCTGAAAAGTTCTTGCACTTTCTGCTGGTCAGTAAGTGCAACACGTTTGATGAGGGCGGTTTTGAGGCGATCGTAAAGATTCGGTGCTGGGTCATCTAGCACATCTGAGACGTCTTCGATCACATTTTCCGGTAAGCTGACGATGACTAAGTTGGACTTAGTTTCTTGTGATTGAATGTGTCTCAAGGCAAACTGAGCTTCCACATGGGAGAACCATGCAGATGGTCTGTGGGCCCAGAAGGTGGGAAGCTGGAGGGTTACGGCCATCTGCGCAGTCGAGTCGTTATCCGCCATTGATCAGGGAATTAACGAGGCACGATAGTGATAATAAAAAAAATTACAATGCAAAAATAACCAATGAGGAGTGCAATAATATAAAAAAAACGCTAGACGTGCCAAAAACAAAAATAGGCCAGACAAATCAACGCAAGAGAACAAAGGTACTAGACAAAATAAGAAGTGATACTCGGGCTCACCAATTTTGTAGGGATGCGTGTTACAATTCCGTAACGTTTGATCAACCCTACTTAATTTGATGTGCTCTAGTACCTGCTTAACCAGTACTTTACCTAACGTGTAAGTACTGGTAACAAAACACAAATCAAAAGAACTGATACGCAATGTATTTAAAGGAGCTATGTATTTAAGGTAAATGTTATAATAATGAATGAGGGAAAAGTTTAATCAACTTATCTGGCTTGTAAGGCTGAACTAGGGACTCGGAGTACGTGCGTGGTGATCAGCACAATGGAGCGCAAAAATGGCGTCCAAGCCTGCTCGGATGCATGCTCGTTAAAACAAAACTTAAAACACCCTAAGCATCCGGAGGCAAGCTAGAGATTTATTTAGTTAATTTAATTTAAACTATTTATTTTAGCCCTAGTTATATTTTGGTGCCAGGAAGGTGCACTACAAGCTGATGGTTACTTACCATTTCTATCTTGAATATTACGGTTTCATGTGGTAAACTCTTCAGTTACTAGAATGAATTACTAGTTTGAAAAATAGTGAACATCATGCCAACCAGCGGGTTAGTACCTATCATTTGCAACCAAGTTACAGGAGCTGGTTGTTCTAGTTGAGTTTACTTATTAAATGATAATCTTCTTCTTCACAAAACCTCTACGTTTTTAATATGATGTTACCACTGCAGCTGAATCGACCTGAAAGAGACATCAGTGGTCAAACAAAGAGCTATCAAATATCTCAGGATCATAAAGTTTAACTCTCCCAAACATAAAGTATCATTGTCTGCATATAAACATTGTATGCCTGATTTTTGACGGTCATTCTGACTTAGTAACATCACCAAAGGTGATATAAACTCATGTACTTCACGGTGCCTTTCGGTGTGCAACTGAAAACTTTATTTGTTACGCACACCCACGAGTATTTACAGTGCTTTTTGACTTACTGTTTGTGTTAGTCATGAAAGTAATTCATTCAGTATTGCATGAATATTCTAGAGTTAGAGAAAAACCCTATGATATTATTATGTTAAATTACTGCCGTATGGAAATGTTTTGCTGCTAAGAGAATTACTTCTGTTAATTATTGCTATATTGTATATCAGTTTGTTTCACTAATCATAAAGCCATTTCCTTTCTACCTTTTTGTCTTTACTCTGAAAAACGCCACATATTTCTATTCACTTACACTTCTAACCGAACAGTATACATAACTGTCTATAAGTGATAGAAATGATGTGATCGCAGATGTGAGTATGGCTAATAGCAGCTAAAGAGATATGAGTTGATTTTTACACAACTTGGTAGCACATTTATTTTGTAAAGGGATTAACTTGAGTTCCACAAAACTACTCTCTGGATTCATGAACATAACATTCATTATCTATTCTAAATGACATAAATGGTGCTCCATGTGTTATTAATGTTGTGACTCTAATTTGATTCATATAAAAAATATTATTCTTCACTACAAAATACAATGTTTGATGGTTAGTTAACCTCATTGTTAATATGACTTACTTGAATATTATTTATTAGTTCTCATCAGATTTAATCTGATTTTCGTTTCATCATATCCACACACCTGCATATTTACTGATGCCTTTCAGGTGTTCCATTGTAAGTATATTATAATAGCAGATGTGAAAGAGTTATTGAAGGAGTAGCTGAAACTGTGTTGTTCTTAACTAATGAGTGAGTACAACGTCATATAAGTAAATTAGATGGGAGATGTAGAGGTATTGAGATAGAGAAATTATCTTTCACAAACATCCATGCACAGACTGATTGTTTCTTCACTAATGACAATAATAACGGCAAATATGCGGCATAATTAGAAAGAATGTAATCATTAATTTGTGGCAAATAGTTTTGTCGCCTTTAACCTAATTTTTTCTCGCGGCCATGCAATCATTTTCCTATTTCTTGTAGATCCAATGATGTGTGAAGTGTGTATTGAAGAAGTATTGAGTAGTGTGAAAATGTTTACAATGCATGAAAAGTTCTGAATTGATATCCCCTATTTGTTAGCATTCAGTAACAATAAATATCTTTACATAAGTGAAATTTATGCACTTTTGCGAATTTTCGATGCTGTTTTTTCTGCCACAAAGACTATTATGCTGATTATTCCAGGAAGCGAATGATGCTGCTGAAGACGGCATTATGTTGGTTTGCAGAAAGAAAAAAATGAGATGATTTAGCCTTGAACTATCAAAATATGATCGTTAAAAATACGAGTATTTAGAAAACACTAATAATGATATGAAGATTAAGTTCACCATAAACCTGAATACCTGCCAACCATCCCACCGGTTTGCCACCAAGCTCGTATGTTCAGACATCACGAACTGTGAGTTGATTGGGGGATAATATGTTAATCTTTTAATTATGTTTTAGAAAACGTGACAAGCAAAGTGAGCTGATTTCAAAACTCAGTTATGTATTAATTGATCCGTACTCAATATTGACTGGAACTAGTTCTCCGAAATGACATAGGGAGAACAGGAATTATAACAGTAGTGCGCATATTTCAACCAGCACCAAAAGCACGTCAAATAATGAGTCCCCCGAGCAGTTCATCAGTTAGTTTCTAGATTGCAGGAAATGATGAAAATCCTGTGTCTATCAATGAGACAAATACAGTTTATTCTAGTTCAAATTCTGGCGTTATTACGCCAGTCCTCTAGTCTCTTGAGGACGCAGAAATTATCACAATAATTACTGAAAATATTGCAAGCATCCCTGATATGAGTGATAAATAATCATGCCATTGATGAAGAGTCACGTGAAAATGAAATGCAACACAGAGTGGATGGAGAAATCACTGAGGAATACTCCTATACATAGACAGAATTAAGAAACAACTAGTACGAAGTCTCAGCGTGCTTCCTGCATACCTAATCTGTCGACAGTATCTGAGATAGTAATAGTCTGGCAGACTACTGTTAATGATGGTGATTTAGGTTGAAATGAAAACCTGATAAGCTGCAGGCTTCGAAACAGTGGCTTCTGAGTTACTCCCGCGCCTCTCAACCTACTAAATTACAAGACGTAGTTGCTGACGTCATCTTTACTGGTTTCAATTCTGCTGTGACCTAAATTTTCATTTTAAATTCATTCATCAACAAGTATTATTATGCTGTTATTGAGATAATGATGCAATATGGTTTGTTCTGCTGTCGTATCCGACAAAGCGAAGTCCTAGGTTCTAGAAGCTATATCTTTGTCTTCATCAATGATAAGAAATAATGATGGAAAAAAATTTCGGTAATGATGTGCTTTTAAATATGCTTGAGACACAGAATTTAACGTAAAACTATACACAAATGGGAGGCAAGTTACTAGTGAGAATGACTTTGGCAATTATTATTATTTATCCTTTGAGTTCCTAGTGGAACACAGGGCTTCAGTAGCACATCTCCATCCCACTCTCTTCTCTGCAGTCTTTTCAACCTGTCTCAACGACTGCCAACAAGCTTTCATTTCTTCCTCACATGATCTCCATATCAATTAGGCTGACAAAACGAATTTTGTTAAAAGTGAACTTATGGGGAACTATAGATACACTTGTTCACCGTGGGAGTCAAAATTTTTCCCTGAAAACTAGCATAAAATATACCAATGCTTTGTTATTGTCACCACAGCATTATGTTTGATGAAGCAGGAAAGTAGAGCAATACACCCAGAGATACAGTTGATTAGTCAGTATTTTGAAGCCTTTATAACTGCTTATTGGATTCCTTGCTTTTTCTTACAACAAATAATTTAACAAGAAGCATAAAAAATATTTTTTAGGAGATTCAACTGATGCCAAACAGATTTAAGATAGCTTTGAAAACACGCAATGGATAGCTGATATATAATTATGTCAAGCATTTTATGGGTAATTACTACCGGTAACATATTTTTGTACTTCAGCATAGGTCTACTACTTGAGGTACAGTGTAATCTAGTACATTATGAATGGATGAATACTTCCGTTTTTATGATACTTCGATTGGAGCTGTAAGAAAGCCTAGGCGTTGGAAGGTTTTTAACTGAGTATCCATGAGGAATTTACCAAACTTTAGTTCCGTTCAACTTTTGTGTCAATAAGTGGTAACTGTCTCAGAGATATCCTATGAACTGTTTATACATTTTATCTGCGTTAAAAATTCAATACTTCTATGTTGTTTTTTAAAATTTCTCAAATAAATTGCAAGTACACGGGGTTTAGTCACATGATTACACAATAACAACAGGTGGATCAAAGTAAGACGTCGCACAGAAATGGATGATTTCAAGTTGACAAACGTGGCGTTAGTACACTGAGAAGTCAGTAAGAGAGATACGACCCAAGTTAACGCCGACGTTCGCAATCTCTACACGTCACATCAGCACAGTCCATATAGTGATTTCGTGTGCTAAAATTCCTCTAAAACACACTACTTTATTACACTTCTGCAACTTTTTCAAATATTGAATGTATGAAAGCTTTTCTTTAGAGGTGTATATCACAAAGGTTAAACTATCCATAGTGGGCATTTAAATATTTCTCCTGTTTACATGTAACGTCTTCTGAATGATGATTGTGTGAGGCTTTACAATTCACTTAGTTATTTGGATTTTTGCTATTCCCGATTTACTGAACAAACTTGCGTGTATACAGACATGTCTAGGAGTAATAAAATATAGTTAGTAGGTGATAGAAAACACGTGTCATTCGCAATTTATCTGGGAGGTTATGTATTTCGTCAACACTTTTACTTTACGAAGTTGTCTGCTGCGTATTCGAAATCGACCAGATACTTCTAGCGAGATTATCAATTTCGCAAGATGGGGAGGAAGAAATATGTTGTATAAAGGAGAGAATATTTAAAAAAGTCCCCCAGAAAGTGACAAGTGGACATCATAAAATAAAGAAACTATTTCTGGATACATCAAGACCATAAGCAAATACACTTACCTACTAAAATAGAGGTAAATAAAAGAAATTTAAATACCCATTAAAGAAACCAAGCAGTCTAATGAGATGGACTACTATTATAAATGCGTATGTAGGGAAGGTAGGCCTAGTGAAACAATAAAAGTAGATAGTTAAAAACATGCACATGCTTTTTACCTTCATATGAACCTTGAGTGTTTTATTGCCTTGGTCTCTTTTTTCATCCTTTCGTTTCGTAGCTTTTTGGACTCACTCATATTATTATTTTCCTTTAGTTCTCTCTAATCTTGTTCAAATTGAATTCAATTTGCTCATGTGAAACAAAGTACCATGAAGCAACATGCAATGAAGCCTGTACCGATTTCCTTTCAATTAAAACCTATAGGTCTCATGAATTACTGTTAAATAGAGCAGAATTTCGTTCTTAGTATTTTAATCATTCCATTCAGTATTTACGTTATGATATGACTCTAGTTGCTTAGACGGTTGTAGTGAAACACTTTTCCACAATATTTATATGTATTTTATTGTGGGATGATATGAGGTAAAACAGTGTGTCACTTAGTTGTATTCATCTTGGTGACTTTCAATAGAATTCCAGATACTGTTTTGTTCTGTCTTAAACTCGTCAGCCGAATGTTCTTGTACCCCAATGAGTGATGTTGTTCCCACTCAGACTCGAACCCAGGATGAATTGCGAAAGTGTTACCCCCTAGGCTACTGAAGGATGAGAGTAACTCGGCGTGGTGTAGGAACGGGAAATTACGAGTGCCAATGAATAGTGTACTGTTCAGTTGTTTAGAAAAAGTAGATTAGAATGCAGGTTATCTAAGGTGTTGGTCTAACTAAATTTTTATTTCAGATGAAAAACAACCGTATGTTGTCTAGCCTTACGTAAGTATTACTATATTTTCGTTATTAAATACTATTCATATACCCAAATAGTTAGCTTTATATCATTTGGTCATTCAGATATACAGTGAGAATGAAATCTATCATTTCTCGTCTTAGTACTTCAAAAGAAGCTTGATTCGTATCCTTTTGGAATGTTTTCTTGGGCGTTCCTCAGTCAGATTAATTTACCTTCCTATTGATGATTTCTTGGTAAAAAGGGGAAATCACTTTATGGTATTATTAGTCCAATATCTCTGAATACCGTTTCTGTGTGATTCTGAACTAATCTCTGATTTCAATAAACATATAGAGAGATTTTGGGATAAATAATGCGTGTTTTAACCATAGTCAGAATGAGAAGTTGTCTTTCTAAAAACCAAGCACGGTGATGATAAAATATGGATGAATATTTGTGTATACAACAAGTATACGACCTTCAAAATCTACCGAATCACCTTATATCAAACTGCATAAGAAAGGTAGAATTCAGAATTCTATAAAAAATGCTTTTATAAAAGAAAGGACAAATGTTTTGGTGTTCAGTCGTAACAGACATTGTACATGAGGTTTCGCTTCACACCATAATGAGGTGTACTTTAACTATGAATGGATATGGGAACCAGGTAGTGAGAAAGGATAGAAATTGAAACGTCTGTACACGAATATAGTGTAGGTTTGGGTGATTTATAGCAGTTACGTATTTTTTCAAGCAGAATGACTTATTCCTATCGATACTACCAATTTGAGATGAACTACATAATACAGAACAAAACAGGAACTTCCATCGTGAATAGACAAGAGCAGAAGCATGGAACCTTATGCAAAGGTTTCCATGTCGAAGTTGCTAGACTTAATTGCAGAAAAAATAAATAAAAGAACGAGGAAGACATTAGTGTAAATAGGGAAAACCTAGTTTGTTCGCAGTAGTTACAGAGCAAGAAAACATTTAGGAATCACATGAAAACAACACTGGATACATGCATTAGTGAACAATGCAATAAAAGTATCCAACCATCCGGTAATGTTGCTTTGTTTATTAAATTTTCTTCATAATCCAACATACTAGGCAAATCATTTTCTAGACTCATGAATGAATATTAACTATATTTATGGTATATTTAACCATTCATGAAGAGTTTCTCCCTGAGACCGAATTCTGTCTTCTATGTATGTTCAACAAATCATTATCGATGTCAGAACATGGTGGATAATCACAGAGGAATCGTATGGTCATAACCATACAATTATGAAAAAGAAATTCACAAAAAAACATGAATTTTGAACCAAGTGTTTTGTTAACATTGTCATATTATCATAGGATTCATTTAACTCACAAAGTCTGTTTGAGTAAAGGTATGCATACCTAAATAATATTTTGATGACAGGTTAGTAGTTAATCTATTTACTGGAATTAGCGCAGAGTAAAGCAATTGCGGAAAAGAAATAAATAGTTTTGTTTGCTTCGAAAATTAAATATTTTTGTCCATAATTTCATTTGCATTGTACATATTTCCGAAGATCTGTTAAAACTCATTGTTTGTTATATATTAATATGTTTTCTACTAAGATAAATACTTTGGTCGTTAACGCGGAAATATACGACACTTCCATGGAAAATGACTGCTGATTGATTGTTTTAAAAGCAGGAAAGATCAATATTCCTTCCAAAGTTACAACAATCAACTCAAGTATCAGTATTGTACAAGGAATTGGGGACTATTTTAAGATTCCAGATATATGGTTGGGGAAAATTCGCGGTCCATCGAATTAAGATGGCATGTTTCAGCATCCTAGTATTTTTGTTTCTCATTTTTAATACACTTTACTTTATTACTACTGTGGATTGCAAGCTCTTTTCTTACAAATAAGTGATATTGGGTGTTTGATAGGAATTTGATGAGCCTGTTACCATGTTATAATTACTGTACAGTCTACACGTTACTTTACCGTTTGGTTGTATTCGTTGAGGTTCCATAATACAAGTGACTCAACTGATTACTCCGAGTTCTATTTTCGGTGAACTATTTCCGTTTGCATTCGATCCGCGTCTGTGAAGTAAAACACGACTAAGCATTAGAATTATTTACGATTGTTGTGCATGACAGATGGAGCTAAGACTTCCTTAAAAATCTCGACTTTTTAGTGATTAAATAAGTGACAGAAAAGTAATAATATAAGGACTGGATCGAAATAGGCAAACCAACTTTCGCCTACTAACTGTAGTATTTTTTGCTACGAGTACTTGAGCCATATATTACAATGAATGCCTGATATCTGTGAGAATTTCTGCAGAGTTTAATTTTCTGTTTTTTTTTCACTTCAATAAAAAAGTAATTTTTAACTGATTTTTGACATTTACAATGACCTATGCATGAGGAAATCCTCTGTTTCATCACATTAGTTGCGCGATACAGATTTACTATGCAGTACAAGAGACTTTATTAAATCGTTTATTCTTACTAGTAACTAATCCGTTATTACTATAAAACTGGTTGGATTAATTATTCAACTCAATATTCATTCTTATAAGTATACCATTTTTGTTAGATTCTACAGTATGCTTTCCACTATAAAGTAAACAAAACTAGTCAACCAACGAAATTTGAATGCTTTGACTCAGTGGTGTTATTGTCGCTTTAGCATAGCTCATGTATAAGAGTTACTGAATTCAACAGAAAAAATAATTTCGAAGAATAAATTTGAACAGATCGAAGGCTTTGGATAGCAGACAGAATATAATATTAAGTATTATCGGATGGGATACAAAAGAAATGAAAATCATTTCCGCATATGGAAAGCAAATTTAATTGCTTTACAGCCAAGATGTTAATAAACTATCGAGACTTATCTTCATACAACTCATGCAAGTTTTTTCAAAAATGCCTGAAATACAATTTTCTGTTCCTTAAAAGATAAAACAGGCCAGTAAAGAAATTGAACGTTTACTGTATTGCTGCACTTCACTGCATCAGTTCAATGATTCATAAATGTTTCTTGATAAATTTGACATGAGCTGATTGCAAGGTACCAGTTAAAACGCTTCCAGGCACCTAATTTGAAAACTTCTGTCTTCTGAATAACTAAATTGAAAAAGATTATTCGTAAATATCAGATGATATTACTTGTATTTATGGACTATCTGTGGCTTCTTCGTAATATAATTAATGCGGATTGAAGTAACCTAAACAGAGGGGTAACTGTTTCAAAGATATAGTTTTTCTTTTTTCGTATGTCCTTACACACAAGCAGCTGATTTCTCTTTTTACAAATCTTGTCAAAAGGTTGCCTAGATCAAAAAGCGAACTTAATATTCTTTTTGGTCGGGAAAAATCCAAAATCATAGTTTCATATTAAAATCCCATCTCTTGACAAACTACACGTACGAATTCCACATTGGTTTGTTTATTTAATATAACACACAGTGATACTGCACTATTTACTGGATGACGTTTCCGACATAATTTATTACTCATAATCATATCATGGAAGGAACAGATCCCAGATACATCTTCATAGGTTGAATAAAATAAATAATCTTCTATGGGGATGTGTAAATTCCATCATTTATTCAGCATCTATTTGCCATGTGATTAAATTAGCAAGTTATAACAGTATTCCTGATTCAGTTCTCACCAAGTATTCAAATAAATGTGCTAGTTAACCCAGTTATCACTCTTCAACTAGCCATTTTTGTATCCACTACCAGTGTACTTTTCTAAATACCTGTGTTTATGTACTTTTTACGTAGCTGTTTGAAGTGCTAGAATTGTTTGGGTGTTGGATGCATTCTCTTGTAGGAGTTTCTCGATTACATATGAATAAAAGTCTACAATGACAATTTTTGTTCTTCCGAATTTCATGAATTCATGTTAGTACCACATGCAAATAATGGTGCATATTCTCATTCTGAAAACAATACATTTCTAGAAAATAGCGTTGCAGTGAATTTAAAGAAAATGTGATTACATAAACAATTAATTCTTATGAATCTAAACTGCTACAATTCGACCAAGTGAAACATTTTGTTTCTTTTTAGCATTAATCTTATGAACTTGCTAATTCTCACGGTCCAACAGTAACCGTTCATGTGATTGTTCATTGGGTTTGATGGCCGATAATCCTCATCTATGTTACTAGCTGATGAATCCATTACATAAAATTTATTGTGTTGTAGAATGAAGCATCGGTTATGCAATCTCTTCACACATTCCTTTCACCGTACTTGTCTGTGGACAATAAAACACTGCAAATGAACCTAATTTATGTAACACTTCATGAACAGTCTGCAATTAGATATCACACTTTAAAAAGTTTCAAGTGAAACTTTTATTTTCTAACAGAAATTTGGATGTTTGCACCATCTCTATAGAAGAACGAATCAATATATTCAGAAACTCATTGAAGTTGAACATTTTACTTTTAACGGTCACTTCTCATTAATCTCCAATACAACTACTTTCGCTAGAATAAGATGTTCATTAAATTAACATAATAAATTGACGAGACTTTTCATACAACGTATAGACTACTTGAGAACCACTTCAAAAGCCAAGACTGAAATAAAGTGAGAGAGCTCACTTCTAAAACATGGTTAATTTGCCACCGTTGACAGACCAGAACAACTGGGAAATCCACGATTCATCTAGGTGACTCGAAGTGGAATTCAGGACGCGCGTTCCGTCCTACTTGGGATTCGTCAACTAGATGTATCTGTACCCCAGTAAGTTATGGTGCTGCCACCGAGACTCAAACAAATTACCCATCGCCTCAAACGCAAAAGCGTTATTCACTAAGGCACGAGAGCCACCTCTCGTGCAGCAGGTATCATTTGTTTTTGTTTGGTGCCCTCATGATTCGGTGGATAACGCTTCGGAGTTTGAAGTGATGGACGCTGCGTTCGAATCCCGGTGGGAGCACCATCACTCAATGGGGTACAGGTACCTCCCAAACAGGATGAAACGCGCATCCTGGACAATACTGCGAGCCAGAACCGCCTCATAAGATCTCATATTGGTAACTGAATGTTACAAGATTGCATCCAATGAATAAGTCTAATAGGTAGACCGGTGGCGCAAGCCCTATAAGAAAAGCCTTCAAGGTGACCATTCAGTTCGATTTGTGCATTCAGATAGCATAAAAACCCACGTTATGTTTAACGATAGATAAAATCAATATCCAAAAAACCAAGAGTACTAGATGCTAACTCTTTAGATGGTGCTTTTTAGTTAAGGAAAAATATTGATTTTGGGGATGTTATCAAGGTTGGTTGATTATGTAAATAACTCCATGAACAAACACCATCTCATCCTTCCCGTAGTCTGAGCTTAATCAAGATATTGTCCACAGTTGTATCTTGAATAAGCTAAGGGAGTTGAAATTAGGATTGCAACTTGTCTCTTTATGTGATCGACTTTTAACCAATAGGCTGTGTTTGGGTCGCTCTTCATCTACTGAGGTCTAGACAACCGGTTAGTATCACCAGCTTGCATTATATATATGTGGCTTATCCCTATGCGCACATTACCGCCCATATTTTCTGGGTTAGGTTTCACAGCCGCATTGAATCAAACACTTCACACTACAAATCCCGTTACTAATTATTAATAACGTATAACATCATGACAGAGTTATGTAATGGAAGCATCCTGAGCCTGTCATATTCACTCAAGACTCCAAACGTAGTCTACAAAAGTTATAGAGTAAGTACTTTATTGAAAGTGGAAATGATACGAAATAACCAGGATAACTGTTACAAAGAAGGATATATTCTAGTTGCGCTTCTAAGTCAAACAAATAAAATGTACGAACTAAAAAATAAACATTACTTGGAACTCGATTTTACTTTTTTCAACAAAAACAGTTGATCAAAAAAGCCTTCATATTAACCATGGACTCCAAATCCACTAGCCGGTCATCAAATAGATCAGTTGTCAGTAAAATATTTGTAAATACTGAGCAAGATTCAAGGCATAAAGAGTCACTAGAGAGTTTCAAGAGCGTATTATGTACTTTGAAACCTCGCCTGGTTAACTAGTTCACCAGTTACTAGCTGGTCCTAAGCCCGGGTAAACAGGGAAGGTTGGACATAGGGCTAACAACTCTAACCCGTAAAACAAATCTAACAGCTAAAGAAACTTCAAAGCACAAACAAAATATAAAAATAAAAACAAAATAATTCCTCACTGGAATCGGACAGGCAAAATGACGCCACTTGGTGAAAGCCTTCGGGAAGCCGATTGGCCGATGTGTCTTCTCTTGATGAAAGCGAAAGTAAACGTGGGGACATGGAATGTCTCACCATGTTTGAACCCAGCAAACGAGATGAGAAGGTATCACATTGAAGTGCTTAGAATTTGCGGAAGTAGATGGAATGGGAGTGGACTCTCCAAACTGTCAACTGGAGAGGGTCAATAATCTACTCCGACATTGTCACCCAGACGACAACCACGAGCACACTGAGGAAGTGGCTATCATGATGTCCTCAAGAGCATCGAAAGCTCTCATGCAGTGGGAACCAATCTCCTCCAGGATCCGGATCATGACAGCAAGATTCAACTCAAAAGGAAGAAAGGTCACAATCATACAATGCTATGCACCTACAAATAATGCAGAGCAAGAGAAAAAGGAGGAATTCTACAGACAACTACAATCAACACTGGACAAGACCTCAGTTGGCGATATCAAAATTCTAGTGGGCAACATGAATGCCAAACTGGGAGGGGACAACACAAGAAGAGAACTAACCATGGGCAGAGAAGCGCTTGGTGAAATGAACGAAAATGGAGAACTGTTTGCAGAATTCTGTGCATCCAACGATTTGGTCATTGGAAGCACTGTGTACAAGCACAAGGATATCCACAAAGCTACATGGATTTCACCAGACACCAGGACACACTACACAAAAAATCAGATCGACTTTATCTCAATCTCAAGAAAGTGGAGATGCAGCCTACTGGACACAAGGTCAAAAAGAGGAGCAGATGTAGGTCCAAACCACTCACTATCTGGTGCAAGGAACCTTCCAAATCAAGTTAAAAGCCTTCAAGGAAGCTGGTGATAGACCTCAATTCAGGTACCACACTCGGAAACTGAAGGATGGAACTACAAAGAAAATCTTCACGGCAGCCATCAAGACAAAATGGGAGATATCGAGGAACATCCCTGAAGAAACCTGTATGGAAGAACACTGGGAGTCTTCGAAAGAGATGTGGAAAGAAACCTGCACAACCGTATTAGGAAGGAAGAAGAAAAAAGATAAGGAATGGATCTCGATGGACACATAGAAGCTGATAGAGCAGGGAGAGGAGGATGGTGAAGCAGAAGATAAACCAGTGCAAGGATGCACAACGAGAAGCGGGACTGAGTACAATGTATAAAACACTACAGTGGACAAAGAAGTGAAGAAGAGTGCACGCAAAGACGAAAGACACTCATATGAAGTACTGGCAAGTGAAGCAGAACAGGCTGCAGGTAGGAGAGATCTGACAACATTGTATCAAATAACCAGGTTATTATCTGAGAAGAGATCAACGCAGACGAAACCAATAAAAGATGATGACGGAAATTCAATTATCAAAGGAGAGAAACAAAGGAAACAATGGGCTGACCACTTCAAAAAACTCTTGAATCGACCACCACCTGCAGCCCAGCCACAGAACTACCAGTGAACACAAATCCTCCAACAAAGTGGAAGTCCTGAACGCCATAAAGCTACCGAAATGCGGGAAAGCAACAGGACCAGATGGAATCCCGCCAGAAGCACTGAAAACAGACGCAGAGACAAAAGCGGACATGTTGACACCACTACTCCAGAAGGTCTGGAAGGAAGGGAAGGTACCTGCCCATTGATTGGAAGAAGGGCTACCTTGTCAAAACCCCGAAGAAGGGAGACCTCAGTGCTTGCAAGAACCAGCGCGGAATCACTCTCCTGTCCACCCCAAGCAAAATATTTAGCGCATCATCCTGGAGAAGCTAAAGGATGCACTGGATTCAAAACTACGACCAGAACAGGCAGGCTTCAGGAATTACAAATCATGTGCGGACCAAATTGCAACGCTTGGCATCATCATGGAACAGAGTATAGAATGGCAGTCAACTCTACACCTCAACTTTATCTACTTTGAGGCCTTTGAAATCGTCGACCGAGAGGTAATTCGGAAACTGCTTCAATACTACGGAATACCGCAAACTTTTATCAGCCTCATTCAACAACTATATGAAGACGCCATATGTCAAGTAATTCACAATGGGAAGCTCAGCTCAGTGATGCTTTTGAAGTGAAGACAGGAGTGAAACAAGGTTGCCTACTATCTCCCATGATATTCCTGATTGTGGTCGACTGGATCATGCAGCAGACAGTGGGGAGCGAGAAGAGGGGGATACACTGGCTGGACTGCGGAAAAGAACCTAGAAGACTTGGATTTAACCGATGACTTGTATCTGATGTCACACAAACTTGAAGATCTACAGGCGAAAACTAACAAGTTGACAGAAGAGGCAGCGAATTCGGGACTTCAAGTGAATATAGAGAAGATAGAGGTGATGAAGATACCGTACCAACAACTCCAACAACAACAAACTCCAATCACCATCAACGGGAGAAACCTAAAGGAAGTAGCCTCCTTTACCTATCTAGGCAGCACTGTTTCAACTACAGGTGGCACAGACGATGTCAAAGTCAGAATCGGAAAAGCAAGGCAGGCGTTCATTAGCCTGAAACCAGTGTGGAGATCTTCTGTACTCAGCATGTGGAACAACATCCGGATTTTAAACACCAACGTCAAGTCAGTGCTCCTGTATGGTTCAGAGACTTGGCGCGTTACGAAAGGCATTTCCAATAAACTACAGACATTCATCAACAACTGCCTACGCTAGCTCAATACTGAAGATCAGATGGCCAGAAAGAATAAGCAACAAGGAACTCTGGTTGTCAACGAACCAACCAAGAACCTATCACCCAACAAATATGCACTGGAAGGAAGTGGAGATGTATTGGGCATACACTGAGAAAGTCGACTGGGGACATCACACGTCAGGCCCTCGAGTGGAACCCAGATGGGAAACGACGAGTTGGCCATCCGAGAGTGACATGGAGGAGATCGTGCGAGGAGGAAATGAGAGCTTGTGGGCTGTCGTGGAGCCAGGTTCAAAAGATTGCAGAGAATAGAGTGGAGTAGAGACGTGCTACTGAAGCCCTATGTTCCATTAGGAACCCAAGGGACAAATAATAATGATTATTATTATGTACTTTGATCAATGCAGGAACAAAGACATTTGCAGGATAAAGACTTGAAATCCTTGGAATCATAATAACAGATCCTAGTTAAAACTACCGTAATCTATACGTGATAAGATAGCAAATTCCGGAGCTGTGAAGTGGAGGGGAAGGGAAACAAACAAATACCAGTATAAAAGAAGAAGTTACGTAATTATATGAAAAACTGGAAAATCGTTGAGTGATTAACAGCCAGTAAGCAACTTACGAGATGATGCAATAAAAAAGGAAGACTATATACATACACATGCGAAAAATTATGTACATTAACCAAGGTAAAGAAAGGTTGATTACAGTGTCTTTCTGAGTATATAGGTCAGGTTGAATATGTTTAATAGTGAGAGCCTCCGCAAATCATAATCAGTATGATGTCCTATGCTTCTAGCCTAAATGAAATTTCAGAAAGACAGATAACCTGAAAGTTTCTACTCCAACTGAACATTCAAAAACATCTGTTTGAAAGAGAATGGTGTGATCAGCAACTGCTAATCTTGAAATTTCGATTGAGGAGCATCACACCATCTACATCGACTAGTACTCTCCAGTGAACCGATTTTAAGAGGCTTTACACAACAATCAACTGTTACGTAGGTGGTTATGAATGACAGTTATTTCTTAGAAACTGAGGCGATGAAAATGAAAACTTATCTAAAACAACTGGGCATGTTCACTAAACTTGTTCTAAAACTCGACTAACCTAAGAATTGACTTTCAGCAGCTACCTAGAAGATATTACTGCACTTGAGGCTACCGTAAATTCTTAATCTGTCCGGCCGATTAGGAACAACTCTGAGAAATCGAGATTTGAGTCACGAAGTTGGGAGAACTCGCATAAGGATTTCAGTGAACAATGTCCAACAAAAAACCAGACATTGCGTAATGTGTATTTCAAGAGTTTATGGAAAAAAAATGTAAATGTTTAAAAAAAAGTGGAAATCACCGGAAAACTCAAAATAAGTGATAACAACAAGCAATAAGTCACTAGCAAGAACTGAAAATATATTACATCTGTGGACTCACTATTTCTAGTTAAAGGAAGGAACATTATAAGGCTTATCATGACTGATTATTCATTCAAATTAGTATAACTAAGAGAAATGAAGAGAACTACAATGGTACTGGTAAAAAACTAAAAGATAGCAGGTACAAACAATGCTAGAATATAAGGAGCATATCACATTTTTATAATTCCCAGTATGACAAGTGGATCTATATAGTTTGTTAAAATTATATCAGTCTATAATATACACCCCGTCTGCATTGCATACACTGATCAGTTAACGTATAAATTTGTCAGCAGTGTAATTCCATAAAATGCTTTTATGTCCTTATTTAAATTTACTGATACTCCTCTAATTTGACTCTCTAGGTAGCATAACAGGTTATAAAGTGGTCAATAACTAGGTACACGTAACATGCTCTAGTTACCACAGACAATATTTCACAACCTTGTGAGCTGACTTTAATTACTCAGTATTATGAGAGTAACGTCAACCCCGCTTACCTCATGATTCTAAGATACATGAGGAATGGTGGAAATACACTGATAACAAACTGAAAGTAGCCTCCAAAGAACATGGTCGCAGTTGATGATACATCTCTTCTAAATGTTGATCTAAGCCATGTAAGTAGATGATATCTTATATTGATGAACCACTGTGCCAGCCTGTACGTTGATAAGTTTGTCTTCCAGCTTCCCACAAACCAACAACGCTAATAATTACTTTCTATAGACGCAGGTCTATAGTTGTACATTATGCTAAAATCAAGGACGCTTAATTATCTTCTTTCTGATACAAGAGATGTTAGCAAGCACCAAACAAAAATTCCGTATTGGGATTTAGTCTTCATCAGATGCTGATGATGGCAAACGGTAAGTATGGAAACTCACTTGTTAAACCTATTTATAAATGACAACCAATCCTAAAGCTATGTTTTGTACTTAGATGGAATCACGCATCATTCTGACAAAGCTTATGTTCAAAGGACTGCAATTCGCCAACCAGAAATAGTTCTTTTGAGCAATACTTCACTACTTTTGAACACTACATTGGTTCAATCCCATCATTCTGTTGAACGTGGTTAAGTGACAGAATTTGTTACTCATAATGAACGTTTGCTAGTAGTCGAAAGTCATGTACATTCAGGAATCTGTTGGACTGTCAATAGCAAGCATGGAATAGATATTTACTACAAAAATGCTGAAAGACACACGTACATCATTCTGCTGCTCTTATTATGTTTATGCACTTCTTGCCTTGTCACTGAACTGTATAAAATTCCTTATCCTGTTGTGACATTATGATTGAGAATGTCATTCGTGACGATACAGATAAATCTATCATTCAGGTTAACATGGATACACAATTCTGATGATCCAATAGTACACACCTGTAAATTTATTTCAGCTACATTGCAAGTCGACCAGAGCAGCCATGATCATAGTCCACTCATCGGTTAGTCTATAGCAATACCGAACCCGACATTACTGTAGAACAGTTAAGTTAGTTAAGACTGGATCAGTGCATTCAGACATTAGGCACCAAGATCAAGGACAAGAGAAAGGCAATGCGAAATTAGAATCTATGGAAAGCCACTAGACGGAAAGAAAGCGAACAACGAAACGGGGTACGATAGTTGGGATTAGAATGATGCGTAAATAAATATGCACCTCTTTGATCGGTTCAAAAACCAATCACGAGAGCTGATTAAGCTAATTATGTAGATCAAGTGGCCAGTACACCCGACTACCACACCTATTATCGGCCAGGTTATTACTGAAGCCCAGTCATAAAAAAGAAATCTGCACTTCTCAAATTGTCATCCACTGACTAGATGACTCTATGTAATATCAGCTTCTTAACCTTAGAGAACTACGTTGTCTGTGTATTCGAAATCGATTGACCAATTACGAGAGAAATGTCTGTATAGTCAAAGAGAGAGATGTTCATTATAAAACCAATGAAAAAAGTTAAATTAAGATGCGATGAATGGATACCAGTAACAGACACCACTCAACGTAAATACTTCACAGTAAGCTCTGCTTAGAGTACAGGTGTTGGGTTATAGAAGCTTCAGTAAAGTGTAGTTGTCAAATATCCTTTTCATTGAGACATCGCCAACAGAACTCTTCACAGACTGAGTCAAATGCAATCCCCAACTTCCAAAATAAGATAAGCACCATATTGCAGTATGCACGCCTGTTTCTACAGCGACAGACCTAAGGTAGATATGTCATCGATGTCTATTCAGGATCAGGTCTGGAACCCATCTCATTTTTTTCGGTTTGCTATTCATGAATCCCAATTACGCGTCAGTTAGTCACACGGGTTACAAATATGCTAATCTATCACATTTTAATTCCTTTCTCGAAGAGTGGGATAATAAACGACTGATATCAGTCAGAGATGATGCTAACCGAAGCCTGACTTAGCTAACCACATGAGTAAAATAGACAAGCAATGGTTGCTATGCTGAAATACATTTAGTCCAGTCCTATTGCCACCCACCAAGCTTCCTGAGACTCATCAAACTTATTGAGACGTACAGTTACTCCCTATGAAAACCTTAACATGGATCCTAGTAATACTTGATTGTTTCGCTTTTCACTACTTAACCTGTGATTGCTCCATTTGCTATTTCATCTGATACGATTGGCAAGCAACGGGTCTCTCTTGTTGTGGTGGACTCCCCAACCCAACTGTGGCTATTAAACTCTTCTTCGAACCTTATGTGGTCACATCTACAGTTAGACAGAGACGGTGGATCAGTCAACCAAAACCATTATCTTAAATAGCGGATTATCTACTAATTAGGTATATTTTTTTTGTTTTGGGACTCCGATCTTTCGACCCCGATACACGTCCATCGTATCTTCTCCATTAGTTAGTTTGGTTGGGAATCAACTAAAAATTCGCTGGACGTTGGTGGCTGACACTAGACTTCCGTGCGACACCAGCGGCTTTGGCAGTTTCTAAAACATGATATCATATCAAGTGTGATCGAGAATGGTGACACTGAAACAAACGCGTCATTCTTTGAGTCGCACTGTGTTCACACATGAGTTTGCCCAATGCATTTCTCATTCATCCAATAGCTCGTAGTCATCTATTCCATCAGTTTTCTTATCGTTATACGTTGAAACACCTTTGACTATAGAGCCAGACCGAGTGAGGTTTTTAGTACGTCACTGTGGACGCAACTAAATAAATTCAAGTGGCTTGTACTATATTAGCACAACTCTAACGGTGTTGCTGTTATGAGCCCAAGAGCGAGCCAGTAAGTTGGTGTGAGCTTCCTTCTTGTGCCCCTAGATGTATACAGCTGAGGACCCGGTATATACACTCAATGAAGAGTCATGAAGTCTATCCGATGCACCGAGCAACTGTCATTGGATTAATTCGATGGCATTTAGCTAGTGGCCCCGAACCACCTTTTTTATAATCTATAGTTATATGTAGCGACATGCACGACACATGAAGAACTTGACAAGCTGTCAGTTATGCTCAGTTGTAAGCCAGTGAGCCCACACCTCGGATCAAGAACAAGGAGATCGGTGCCGCAAATATGTATTGAACTAAAGTGATCAACGCTTTCGTCGCATTTCAACAGTGTTGATACGTTTCCAGTTGGCACGTCTAGAACCACCAATTGTTTTGTGGAACTTATGTCCTTTACCAAGTCCTCTGGACTTGTAACCGGCTGATGTCAATCCACGCATTTCTCTGTGTTTTTGATGGGCCTTACAAATCCATCGAACTTCAGGATCTCGTCTGATGGCCTTGTGGAACGGATCTACACAAATGACTTCGTAGAATTTAAATGTGCTATCTTCGCCAACCCAGTAGGAATTCAGAACTCTGAGTGACCCACACTTACGACCTACACGTTCCTAAGAAACGGTTTAAAGTGACAATCGAAATTACCTCGGCAACAGCTTGGATTGAGCGCTGATTTTTCAGTTGATTTACACCCTCATTAGTTGGTTTACCGCAGGGTTGTCCTTTCGGGACTTGACGCTTCCTCCCACCACGACGTATGCGTATGCGATAGATCACAAAACCTTGTTTAGCCTTGTAACCAAGTCTTCTGGCTCTATCAGGCCGTGATGGTCGAGTTAGTCGGACGATTGCATGAGTTTGACGATACTCCCAGCATCTCATGCGCTGTATGTAACGCATGACATCCGACTGCTTACGACGATATAGCTCTTGCATGAATTTGTAAGCACCCATTTTTGCTATAGCTGTAGGACATATTAAAGAATAAACTAACCACACCAAGAAACTCACAAAGTCACGCCCGGACACACTTCAGTAACCGCCCCAAGCAAATTACTCCAATCCAAGAAGTAAAACAAAAATCATTGAAAGTTGCAGTGTCGAAATGTTAATTGCCTTGAGACTTTCTGATTCCAGTCAACGAGAAAATCTAATGGACATTATTCTCCATATATGCACAAATATATTTTAAGATGGGGGAGTCGCCTTCGGGATTCAGCTATTGAAAAACCTTTAGTGACTAGAAAACTTGAGGACGACCAGTCAGGATGCTGATGCTGTGGTTAAAACTGTTCCTTGAGTATGTCTGAAACGTTGCCAACCCTGTACATACATGTTGAATTATGTTCAGTTTCGGGTTACTTTTAGAGATTTAGATAGATTACGGGAAGTCTTAGTTGTGAATGTTGATTATTTCCACTAAAAATTTGCACAGTGTAGAAAAAAACATTTTATCAGGAAAATATTTTTATGAATTTCTGCACATAATGGTGTTATTAAGCTTTGGAACGCTCAACACACCAACAGCGAGTTCGATCACATGCCTGAGGTAGGCATTATCAAACCGCTGAACAGTCCCTGAGTATCACCATAGCACATGGTTCCCAAAAAGGATGGCAACGATCGGCTTCCGACCGGTGCTTACCAACGGCTTAACGCCAAAGCAACATCGGACCGCTAGCTGGTACCTCATATCTACGACTTGATTACGACTCTACGGAGAATGAACATACTCTTCAAAATCCACCCCGTCTAAGCGTACAATCAGATACCTAAGACAGACGAAGATATCACAAAAACGGCTACTACTACTCTATTCTGACCGTTTAAATTCCTACGCCTGCCTTGTGATCTTCGGAATGCAGCACAAACATTCCAGCGCTTTATGAATGACAACTTCCGTGGTTTGGATTGCGTCACTGTCTACATCGATGACTTTTATTGGAAGTCCAAGTAGGGAAGATCACCTTGAACATCTCGACCTCGCATGCGACGTAGTGAGAAAGTATTGCACCACAGTCAACATACAGAAATGTGAAGCACAAGCTGAATCGGTCAGCTTCCTTGCGTGCTCTATTTACAGCAAAGGTGTACGCCCATTGACACATCAAGTGGTGGCAATCATGAACCAGCCAATGCCGACCACCGTAAATCAGTTTCACACTTTGAATGACCTTACTAGTTGTCACCGAAAGTTTATGTCCAATTGTGCCTCTGTTATAAGAACACTCACGGATCCACTTCGAGACACTACCAGGAGCATGCTTTCGGGCAACGTGGCTAGACTGCTTTCTCTGAGGTTGAGGCACCTCAGACACACCCGTGTTTGGGCGTCACGTTCTCGATGCCCCTTTGAGTATTCCCATCGATTCACTGACTCAGCAATTGGGGCAGTTTCGCAACAGGTGACTGACGACCAACGGCAGACCTGAGCCGTTTTCTCGAGGAGGCTGCAGAAAGCAGAAATGAGGGGGCTTCCTGGGATTCCTACTGGAACATGGGGCTTCAGTAGCATGCCTTCATTCAGCTCTGTTCTCTGCAGTCCTCTTAACTTGGCTCTACCACCGCCCATAAGCTTTCATTTGTTCCTCATATGATCTCCATGTCATCCTCGGCCTCCCAACTCGTCGTTTCTCACTTGATTCCCACTTGAGGTCCTGCCACATGATGTCCCTAATAGGTCTTCTCAGTGTAGGCTCAATCCAGTCTATCTCCACCTTCTTCTACATATTTGTTGGGCGATAGGTTCTTGATTAGCTTATTGCCAGGCCAGCATTCCTTGTTGTCCGTTCTTTCTGGCCATCTAATCTTCAGTATCAAGCGGGCGTAGGAGGTAGCTGTTGATGAATGTCTGTAGTTTAATGGAAATGCTTTTCATGACGCTCCGAGTTTCTGAGACACTTAGAAGCACTTACTTGACTGGCACTGGTGTTGAAAATGCGGATCTTGTTCACGCTTTATGCCGAGTGAAGTCGATCTTCTCACCGATTTCAGATTATTGAATGCCTGTCTTGCTTTTCCGATCCTGGTTTTGAAATCCTCCTCTGTGTCTGTGCCGCCTGTGGTTGAAACGATGCTGCATATTTAGGTGAAAAAGACAACTTCCCTTAGGTTTCTCCCGTGGATGGAGATTGGTTGGGTATCATCATCACCTCCGTCTTCTCTACGTTCACTCGAGGTCCCGTCTTCCTTCGCAGTGGGAACCAATCTCCTCCAGGATCCGGATCATGACAGCAAGATTCAACTCAAAAGGAAGAAAGGTCACAATCATACAATGCTATGCACCTACAAATAATGCAGAGCAAGAGAAAAAGGAGGAATTCTACAGACAACTACAATCAACACTGGACAAGACCTCAGTTGGCGATATCAAAATTCTAGTGGGCAACATGAATGCCAAACTGGGAGGGGACAACACAAGAAGAGAACTAACCATGGGCAGAGAAGCGCTTGGTGAAATGAACGAAAATGGAGAACTGTTTGCAGAATTCTGTGCATCCAACGATTTGGTCATTGGAAGCACTGTGTACAAGCACAAGGATATCCACAAAGCTACATGGATTTCACCAGACACCAGGACACACTACACAAAAAATCAGATCGACTTTATCTCAATCTCAAGAAAGTGGAGATGCAGCCTACTGGACACAAGGTCAAAAAGAGGAGCAGATGTAGGTTCAAACCACTCACTATCTGGTGCAAGGAACCTTCCAAATCAAGTTAAAAGCCTTCAAGGAAGCTGGTGATAGACCTCAATTCAGGTACCACACTCGGAAACTGAAGGATGGAACTACAAAGAAAATCTTCACGGCAGCCATCAAGACAAAATGGGAGATATCGAGGAACATCCCTGAAGAAACCTGTATGGAAGAACACTGGGAGTCTTCGAAAGAGATGTGGAAAGAAACCTGCACAACCGTATTAGGAAGGAAGAAGAAAAAAGATAAGGAATGGATCTCGATGGACACATAGAAGCTGATAGAGCAGGGAGAGGAGGATGGTGAAGCAGAAGATAAACCAGTGCAAGGATGCACAACGAGAAGCGGGACTGAGTACAATGTATAAAACACTACAGTGGACAAAGAAGTGAAGAAGAGTGCACGCAAAGACGAAAGACACTCATATGAAGTACTGGCAAGTGAAGCAGAACAGGCTGCAGGTAGGAGAGATCTGACAACATTGTATCAAATAACCAGGTTATTATCTGAGAAGAGATCAACGCAGACGAAACCAATAAAAGATGATGACGGAAATTCAATTATCAAAGGAGAGAAACAAAGGAAACAATGGGCTGACCACTTCAAAAAACTCTTGAATCGACCACCACCTGCAGCCCAGCCACAGAACTACCAGTGAACACAAATCCTCCAACAAAGTGGAAGTCCTGAACGCCATAAAGCTACCGAAATGCGGGAAAGCAACAGGACCAGATGGAATCCCGCCAGAAGCACTGAAAACAGACGCAGAGACAAAAGCGGACATGTTGACACCACTACTCCAGAAGGTCTGGAAGGAAGGGAAGGTACCTGCCCATTGATTGGAAGAAGGGCTACCTTGTCAAAACCCCGAAGAAGGGAGACCTCAGTGCTTGCAAGAACCAGCGCGGAATCACTCTCCTGTCCACCCCAAGCAAAATATTTAGCGCATCATCCTGGAGAAGCTAAAGGATGCACTGGATTCAAAACTACGACCAGAACAGGCAGGCTTCAGGAATTACAAATCATGTGCGGACCAAATTGCAACGCTTGGCATCATCATGGAACAGAGTATAGAATGGCAGTCAACTCTACACCTCAACTTTATCTACTTTGAGGCCTTTGAAATCGTCGACCGAGAGGTAATTCGGAAACTGCTTCAATACTACGGAATACCGCAAACTTTTATCAGCCTCATTCAACAACTATATGAAGACGCCATATGTCAAGTAATTCACAATGGGAAGCTCAGCTCAGTGATGCTTTTGAAGTGAAGACAGGAGTGAGACAAGGTTGCCTACTATCTCCCATGATATTCCTGATTGTGGTCGACTGGATCATGCAGCAGACAGTGGGGAGCGAGAAGAGGGGGATACACTGGCTGGACTGCGGAAAAGAACCTAGAAGACTTGGATCTAACCGATGACTTGTATCTGATGTCACACAAACTTGAAGATCTACAGGCGAAAACTAACAAGTTGACAGAAGAGGCAGCGAATTCGGGACTTCAAGTGAATATAGAGAAGATAGAGGTGATGAAGATACCGTACCAACAACTCCAACAACAACAAACTCCAATCACCATCAACGGGAGAAACCTAAAGGAAGTAGCCTCCTTTACCTATCTAGGCAGCACTGTTTCAACTACAGGTGGCACAGACGATGTCAAAGTCAGAATCGGAAAAGCAAGGCAGGCGTTCATTAGCCTGAAACCAGTGTGGAGATCTTCTGTACTCAGCATGTGGAACAACATCCGGATTTTAAACACCAACGTCAAGTCAGTGCTCCTGTATGGTTCAGAGACTTGGCGCGTTACGAAAGGCATTTCCAATAAACTACAGACATTCATCAACAACTGCCTACGCTAGCTCAATACTGAAGATCAGATGGCCAGAAAGAATAAGCAACAAGGAACTCTGGTTGTCAACGAACCAACCAAGAACCTATCACCCAACAAATATGCACTGGAAGGAAGTGGAGATGTATTGGGCATACACTGAGAAAGTCGACTGGGGACATCACACGTCAGGCCCTCGAGTGGAACCCAGATGGGAAACGACGAGTTGGCCATCCGAGAGTGACATGGAGGAGATCGTGCGAGGAGGAAATGAGAGCTTGTGGGCTGTCGTGGAGCCAGGTTCAAAAGATTGCAGAGAATAGAGTGGAGTAGAGACGTGCTACTGAAGCCCTATGTTCCATTAGGAACCCAAGGGACAAATAATAATGATTATTATTATGTACTTTGATCAATGCAGGAACAAAGACATTTGCAGGATAAAGACTTGAAATCCTTGGAATCATAATAACAGATCCTAGTTAAAACTACCGTAATCTATACGTGATAAGATAGCAAATTCCGGAGCTGTGAAGTGGAGGGGAAGGGAAACAAACAAATACCAGTATAAAAGAAGAAGTTACGTAATTATATGAAAAACTGGAAAATCGTTGAGTGATTAACAGCCAGTAAGCAACTTACGAGATGATGCAATAAAAAAGGAAGACTATATACATACACATGCGAAAAATTATGTACATTAACCAAGGTAAAGAAAGGTTGATTACAGTGTCTTTCTGAGTATATAGGTCAGGTTGAATATGTTTAATAGTGAGAGCCTCCGCAAATCATAATCAGTATGATGTCCTATGCTTCTAGCCTAAATGAAATTTCAGAAAGACAGATAACCTGAAAGTTTCTACTCCAACTGAACATTCAAAAACATCTGTTTGAAAGAGAATGGTGTGATCAGCAACTGCTAATCTTGAAATTTCGATTGAGGAGCATCACACCATCTACATCGACTAGTACTCTCCAGTGAACCGATTTTAAGAGGCTTTACACAACAATCAACTGTTACGTAGGTGGTTATGAATGACAGTTATTTCTTAGAAACTGAGGCGATGAAAATGAAAACTTATCTAAAACAACTGGGCATGTTCACTAAACTTGTTCTAAAACTCGACTAACCTAAGAATTGACTTTCAGCAGCTACCTAGAAGATATTACTGCACTTGAGGCTACCGTAAATTCTTAATCTGTCCGGCCGATTAGGAACAACTCTGAGAAATCGAGATTTGAGTCACGAAGTTGGGAGAACTCGCATAAGGATTTCAGTGAACAATGTCCAACAAAAAACCAGACATTGCGTAATGTGTATTTCAAGAGTTTATGGAAAAAAAATGTAAATGTTTAAAAAAAAGTGGAAATCACCGGAAAACTCAAAATAAGTGATAACAACAAGCAATAAGTCACTAGCAAGAACTGAAAATATATTACATCTGTGGACTCACTATTTCTAGTTAAAGGAAGGAACATTATAAGGCTTATCATGACTGATTATTCATTCAAATTAGTATAACTAAGAGAAATGAAGAGAACTACAATGGTACTGGTAAAAAACTAAAAGATAGCAGGTACAAACAATGCTAGAATATAAGGAGCATATCACATTTTTATAATTCCCAGTATGACAAGTGGATCTATATAGTTTGTTAAAATTATATCAGTCTATAATATACACCCCGTCTGCATTGCATACACTGATCAGTTAACGTATAAATTTGTCAGCAGTGTAATTCCATAAAATGCTTTTATGTCCTTATTTAAATTTACTGATACTCCTCTAATTTGACTCTCTAGGTAGCATAACAGGTTATAAAGTGGTCAATAACTAGGTACACGTAACATGCTCTAGTTACCACAGACAATATTTCACAACCTTGTGAGCTGACTTTAATTACTCAGTATTATGAGAGTAACGTCAACCCCGCTTACCTCATGATTCTAAGATACATGAGGAATGGTGGAAATACACTGATAACAAACTGAAAGTAGCCTCCAAAGAACATGGTCGCAGTTGATGATACATCTCTTCTAAATGTTGATCTAAGCCATGTAAGTAGATGATATCTTATATTGATGAACCACTGTGCCAGCCTGTACGTTGATAAGTTTGTCTTCCAGCTTCCCACAAACCAACAACGCTAATAATTACTTTCTATAGACGCAGGTCTATAGTTGTACATTATGCTAAAATCAAGGACGCTTAATTATCTTCTTTCTGATACAAGAGATGTTAGCAAGCACCAAACAAAAATTCCGTATTGGGATTTAGTCTTCATCAGATGCTGATGATGGCAAACGGTAAGTATGGAAACTCACTTGTTAAACCTATTTATAAATGACAACCAATCCTAAAGCTATGTTTTGTACTTAGATGGAATCACGCATCATTCTGACAAAGCTTATGTTCAAAGGACTGCAATTCGCCAACCAGAAATAGTTCTTTTGAGCAATACTTCACTACTTTTGAACACTACATTGGTTCAATCCCATCATTCTGTTGAACGTGGTTAAGTGACAGAATTTGTTACTCATAATGAACGTTTGCTAGTAGTCGAAAGTCATGTACATTCAGGAATCTGTTGGACTGTCAATAGCAAGCATGGAATAGATATTTACTACAAAAATGCTGAAAGACACACGTACATCATTCTGCTGCTCTTATTATGTTTATGCACTTCTTGCCTTGTCACTGAACTGTATAAAATTCCTTATCCTGTTGTGACATTATGATTGAGAATGTCATTCGTGACGATACAGATAAATCTATCATTCAGGTTAACATGGATACACAATTCTGATGATCCAATAGTACACACCTGTAAATTTATTTCAGCTACATTGCAAGTCGACCAGAGCAGCCATGATCATAGTCCACTCATCGGTTAGTCTATAGCAATACCGAACCCGACATTACTGTAGAACAGTTAAGTTAGTTAAGACTGGATCAGTGCATTCAGACATTAGGCACCAAGATCAAGGACAAGAGAAAGGCAATGCGAAATTAGAATCTATGGAAAGCCACTAGACGGAAAGAAAGCGAACAACGAAACGGGGTACGATAGTTGGGATTAGAATGATGCGTAAATAAATATGCACCTCTTTGATCGGTTCAAAAACCAATCACGAGAGCTGATTAAGCTAATTATGTAGATCAAGTGGCCAGTACACCCGACTACCACACCTATTATCGGCCAGGTTATTACTGAAGCCCAGTCATAAAAAAGAAATCTGCACTTCTCAAATTGTCATCCACTGACTAGATGACTCTATGTAATATCAGCTTCTTAACCTTAGAGAACTACGTTGTCTGTGTATTCGAAATCGATTGACCAATTACGAGAGAAATGTCTGTATAGTCAAAGAGAGAGATGTTCATTATAAAACCAATGAAAAAAGTTAAATTAAGATGCGATGAATGGATACCAGTAACAGACACCACTCAACGTAAATACTTCACAGTAAGCTCTGCTTAGAGTACAGGTGTTGGGTTATAGAAGCTTCAGTAAAGTGTAGTTGTCAAATATCCTTTTCATTGAGACATCGCCAACAGAACTCTTCACAGACTGAGTCAAATGCAATCCCCAACTTCCAAAATAAGATAAGCACCATATTGCAGTATGCACGCCTGTTTCTACAGCGACAGACCTAAGGTAGATATGTCATCGATGTCTATTCAGGATCAGGTCTGGAACCCATCTCATTTTTTTCGGTTTGCTATTCATGAATCCCAATTACGCGTCAGTTAGTCACACGGGTTACAAATATGCTAATCTATCACATTTTAATTCCTTTCTCGAAGAGTGGGATAATAAACGACTGATATCAGTCAGAGATGATGCTAACCGAAGCCTGACTTAGCTAACCACATGAGTAAAATAGACAAGCAATGGTTGCTATGCTGAAATACATTTAGTCCAGTCCTATTGCCACCCACCAAGCTTCCTGAGACTCATCAAACTTATTGAGACGTACAGTTACTCCCTATGAAAACCTTAACATGGATCCTAGTAATACTTGATTGTTTCGCTTTTCACTACTTAACCTGTGATTGCTCCATTTGCTATTTCATCTGATACGATTGGCAAGCAACGGGTCTCTCTTGTTGTGGTGGACTCCCCAACCCAACTGTGGCTATTAAACTCTTCTTCGAACCTTATGTGGTCACATCTACAGTTAGACAGAGACGGTGGATCAGTCAACCAAAACCATTATCTTAAATAGCGGATTATCTACTAATTAGGTATATTTTTTTTGTTTTGGGACTCCGATCTTTCGACCCCGATACACGTCCATCGTATCTTCTCCATTAGTTAGTTTGGTTGGGAATCAACTAAAAATTCGCTGGACGTTGGTGGCTGACACTAGACTTCCGTGCGACACCAGCGGCTTTGGCAGTTTCTAAAACATGATATCATATCAAGTGTGATCGAGAATGGTGACACTGAAACAAACGCGTCATTCTTTGAGTCGCACTGTGTTCACACATGAGTTTGCCCAATGCATTTCTCATTCATCCAATAGCTCGTAGTCATCTATTCCATCAGTTTTCTTATCGTTATACGTTGAAACACCTTTGACTATAGAGCCAGACCGAGTGAGGTTTTTAGTACGTCACTGTGGACGCAACTAAATAAATTCAAGTGGCTTGTACTATATTAGCACAACTCTAACGGTGTTGCTGTTATGAGCCCAAGAGCGAGCCAGTAAGTTGGTGTGAGCTTCCTTCTTGTGCCCCTAGATGTATACAGCTGAGGACCCGGTATATACACTCAACGAAGAGTCATGAAGTCTATCCGATGCACCGAGCAACTGTCATTGGATTAATTCGATGGCATTTAGCTAGTGGCCCCGAACCACCTTTTTTATAATCTATAGTTATATGTAGCGACATGCACGACACATGAAGAACTTGACAAGCTGTCAGTTATGCTCAGTTGTAAGCCAGTGAGCCCACACCTCGGATCAAGAACAAGGAGATCGGTGCCGCAAATATGTATTGAACTAAAGTGATCAACGCTTTCGTCGCATTTCAACAGTGTTGATACGTTTCCAGTTGGCACGTCTAGAACCACCAATTGTTTTGTGGAACTTATGTCCTTTACCAAGTCCTCTGGACTTGTAACCGGCTGATGTCAATCCACGCATTTCTCTGTGTTTTTGATGGGCCTTACAAATCCATCGAACTTCAGGATCTCGTCTGATGGCCTTGTGGAACGGATCTACACAAATGACTTCGTAGAATTTAAATGTGCTATCTTCGCCAACCCAGTAGGAATTCAGAACTCTGAGTGACCCACACTTACGACCTACACGTTCCTAAGAAACGGTTTAAAGTGACAATCGAAATTACCTCGGCAACAGCTTGGATTGAGCGCTGATTTTTCAGTTGATTTACACCCTCATTAGTTGGTTTACCGCAGGGTTGTCCTTTCGGGACTTGACGCTTCCTCCCACCACGACGTATGCGTATGCGATAGATCACAAAACCTTGTTTAGCCTTGTAACCAAGTCTTCTGGCTCTATCAGGCCGTGATGGTCGAGTTAGTCGGACGATTGCATGAGTTTGACGATACTCCCAGCATCTCATGCGCTGTATGTAACGCATGACATCCGACTGCTTACGACGATATAGCTCTTGCATGAATTTGTAAGCACCCATTTTTGCTATAGCTGTAGGACATATTAAAGAATAAACTAACCACACCAAGAAACTCACAAAGTCACGCCCGGACACACTTCAGTAACCGCCCCAAGCAAATTACTCCAATCCAAGAAGTAAAACAAAAATCATTGAAAGTTGCAGTGTCGAAATGTTAATTGCCTTGAGACTTTCTGATTCCAGTCAACGAGAAAATCTAATGGACATTATTCTCCATATATGCACAAATATATTTTAAGATGGGGGAGTCGCCTTCGGGATTCAGCTATTGAAAAACCTTTAGTGACTAGAAAACTTGAGGACGACCAGTCAGGATGCTGATGCTGTGGTTAAAACTGTTCCTTGAGTATGTCTGAAACGTTGCCAACCCTGTACATACATGTTGAATTATGTTCAGTTTCGGGTTACTTTTAGAGATTTAGATAGATTACGGGAAGTCTTAGTTGTGAATGTTGATTATTTCCACTAAAAATTTGCACAGTGTAGAAAAAAACATTTTATCAGGAAAATATTTTTATGAATTTCTGCACATAATGGTGTTATTAAGCTTTGGAACGCTCAACACACCAACAGCGAGTTCGATCACATGCCTGAGGTAGGCATTATCAAACCGCTGAACAGTCCCTGAGTATCACCATAGCACATGGTTCCCAAAAAGGATGGCAACGATCGGCTTCCGACCGGTGCTTACCAACGGCTTAACGCCAAAGCAACATCGGACCGCTAGCTGGTACCTCATATCTACGACTTGATTACGACTCTACGGAGAATGAACATACTCTTCAAAATCCACCCCGTCTAAGCGTACAATCAGATACCTAAGACAGACGAAGATATCACAAAAACGGCTACTACTACTCTATTCTGACCGTTTAAATTCCTACGCCTGCCTTGTGATCTTCGGAATGCAGCACAAACATTCCAGCGCTTTATGAATGACAACTTCCGTGGTTTGGATTGCGTCACTGTCTACATCGATGACTTTTATTGGAAGTCCAAGTAGGGAAGATCACCTTGAACATCTCGACCTCGCATGCGACGTAGTGAGAAAGTATTGCACCACAGTCAACATACAGAAATGTGAAGCACAAGTTGAATCGGTCAGCTTCCTTGCGTGCTCTATTTACAGCAAAGGTGTACGCCCATTGACACATCAAGTGGTGGCAATCATGAACCAGCCAATGCCGACCACCGTAAATCAGTTTCACACTTTGAATGACCTTACTAGTTGTCACCGAAAGTTTATGTCCAATTGTGCCTCTGTTATAAGAACACTCACGGATCCACTTCGAGACACTACCAGGAGCATGCTTTCGGGCAACGTGGCTAGACTGCTTTCTCTGAGGTTGAGGCACCTCAGACACACCCGTGTTTGGGCGTCACGTTCTCGATGCCCCTTTGAGTATTCCCATCGATTCACTGACTCAGCAATTGGGGCAGTTTCGCAACAGGTGACTGACGACCAACGGCAGACCTGAGCCGTTTTCTCGAGGAGGCTGCAGAAAGCAGAAATGAGGGGGCTTCCTGGGATTCCTACTGGAACATGGGGCTTCAGTAGCATGCCTTCATTCAGCTCTGTTCTCTGCAGTCCTCTTAACTTGGCTCTACCACCGCCCATAAGCTTTCATTTGTTCCTCATATGATCTCCATGTCATCCTCGGCCTCCCAACTCGTCGTTTCTCACTTGATTCCCACTTGAGGTCCTGCCACATGATGTCCCTAATAGGTCTTCTCAGTGTAGGCTCAATCCAGTCTATCTCCACCTTCTTCTACATATTTGTTGGGCGATAGGTTCTTGATTAGCTTATTGCCAGGCCAGCATTCCTTGTTGTCCGTTCTTTCTGGCCATCTAATCTTCAGTATCAAGCGGGCGTAGGAGGTAGCTGTTGATGAATGTCTGTAGTTTAATGGAAATGCTTTTCATGACGCTCCGAGTTTCTGAGACACTTAGAAGCACTTACTTGACTGGCACTGGTGTTGAAAATGCGGATCTTGTTCACGCTTTATGCCGAGTGAAGTCGATCTTCTCACCGATTTCAGATTATTGAATGCCTGTCTTGCTTTTCCGATCCTGGTTTTGAAATCCTCCTCTGTGTCTGTGCCGCCTGTGGTTGAAACGATGCTGCATATTTAGGTGAAAAAGACAACTTCCCTTAGGTTTCTCCCGTGGATGGAGATTGGTTGGGTATCATCATCACCTCCGTCTTCTCTACGTTCACTCGAGATCCCGTCTTCCCTCGCTGCACCCTCTTTCAACTTACCAGTTTCTGCCAGTAGATTTCCGAGTTTGTGCGACACTAAACATAAATCATCGGCGAAATCCAAACCTTTTATTGTCTTTTCATCTGTCCAGCATATGCCCACATTCTCGCTCGTCACTGTTTGCCGCATGATGCAGTCCACCACAGTCAGGAAGATCATGAGTGATGGTTAACAACCTTGTCTTGCTCCTGCCTTTGCTTCGAAGGCGTCAATGAGCTTCTCGTTGTGAATTACTTGGTATGTGGCGTCGTAATATGGTTGTTGAATGAGGCTAATAAAGTTTGCAGCAGTAAACCGTAGTGTTGAAGCAGTTTCCAAGCTCATTCCCGGTCGACGCTTTTGAAGTCCTGAAAGTCGACAAAGTTGAGGCGTAGAGTTGACTGCCATTCTATACTCTGTTCCATGATGATGCCAAGCGTTGCAATTTGGTCCGCACATGATTTGTAATTCCTGAAGCCTGCCTGTTCTGGTCGTAGTTTTGAATCCAGTGCATCCTTTAGCTTCTCCAGGATGATGCGCTAAATATTTTGCTTGGGGTGGACAGGAGAGTGATTCCGCGCTGGTTCTTGCAAGCACTGAGGTCTCCCTTCTTCGGGGTTTTGACAAGGTAGCCCTTCTTCCAATCAATGGGCAGGTACCTTCCCTTCCTTCCAGACCTTCTGGAGTAGTGGTGTCAACATGTCCGCTTTTGTCTCCGCATCTGTTTTCAGTGCCTCTAGTTGAATTCCATCTGGACCTGGCGCTTTGCCGGAGTTCAGCAACTTTATTGCATTCAGGGCTTCACTTCTGCTTTTGTCGGAGGGCCTGTGTTCACTGGCAGTTCTGCCGCTGCAGGTGGTATTTCTGGAAGAAGTGCAGGTTGTGGTCGATTCAAGAGTTTTTTGAAGTGGTCAGCCCATTGTTTCTTTTGTCCCACCGCCTTGGTAACTAAGTTTCTTTCACCTTCTTTTATTGAATTCATCTGCTTATCTGTTTCGAAATGGCAACCTGGTTACTTGATACAACGTTGTCAGGTCTCTTCTACCTACAGCCCTCTCTGCTTCGCTTGCCAGCGTGTCGTAGAGGTGTCTTTCGTCTTTCCGTGCACTCCTCTTCACTTCTTCGCCCACTGTTTTACACCTTGTGCCCAGTTCTTTTCGTTGTGCATCCTTGCACTGGTTTATCCTCCGCTTCACCATCTCATCTATCAGCTTCCACGTGCCTGTCGAGATTCATTCCTCGTCTTGTTTCCCCTTCCTTCTCAACACGGTTATGCAGGTTTTCCTCCACACAGCTTTCAAAGAGTAGCAGTGTTCTTCCATGCCGGTTTCCTCAAGGATGTTGCCCAACGTCTCCCATTTTGTCTTGATGGCTGACGTGAAGATCTTCTTGGCAGTTCTGTCCCTCAGTTCCTGGGTGTTGAACGTGAACTGTGGTTCATCATCAACTTCTTTGGATGCTTTCAACTTGATTTTGGAGGTCGGTTCTTTGCACTAGATGGTGAGCGGTGTGAACCTACACCTCCTCCTCTTCTTCATCTTGTGTCCTGTAGGCTGCGTCTGCACTTTCTTCACGTTGAGATGGAGTCGATCTGATTTTAGTGCATCCGTCTAGCGATGCCCATGTCGCTTTGTGAATATATTTGTGTCTGTAGACACTGCCTTCTATCACTAAATCATTGAATGCGCGGAAAATTTCACCGAGTGCCATTCAACCCATGACGAGTTGTATTCCTGTGTTGCCCGCTCCTAGTTTGGAATTTATGTCACCCATCAGAATTTTCATGTCACTAACTGGAGTGGGGTCTTGTCTAGTACTGATTGCAGTTGTCTGCGGAATTCCTCCCTATTCTCCTCATCAGCATCATTTGTAGGTGCATAGACTGGCACTGAGCGATTGTGGCTTTCTCTCCTTTTGAGCTGAATCATGCCGTCGTGATCCTGTAGGAGGAGATTGATTCCCACTGTATGAGAGCTTTCTACGTTCTTGGAGATATCATGATATCCATTCGAAAGCTCAGTGTGTGTGTTCCATTTTAGCTGATTTGTACTGCTAGTTGACACTCATTACAATACGAATCAGCTAAAATGGAACACGCTTACACCATCCAGCGTATTATGGCATATGAAAATCAAACACGGCATATAAGTGAATAGCACTGATTGAAATAAAATGTTTTCTTGCTTTTTGCTTGTGTGGGTAGATAGTAATGATAATATTTACTCCCGAGTTACAGGCACGCACCATTTTTACAGGTATGAATAAGTTGTGTCTGAACTGAAACTCACCAGTGGCTTTAAGAATTGAATTTATGTGACACATTAAAGAAGAGTGTCGGGTTAATTTTGAGTCGTCTCATCCAAAGTGGTTGTAGACTTGGGGTTCTGCGTCTGGAGCTGCAGTCCTGCTTGCAATCGTGTCCTAGTAATCTGGCCACATAATGCCTTTAAACACCTATTTTTGTTCGTCTTTTATGTGGATACCACTCAATATAAATGAACAATAATAGTGGGTGTACGCAGAGCGGTAACTTGACTTCTTTGAGGTGAGAGTTACGAACTATGCAACCCATTATGATCCTAGATTTGTGAGTCTGTAGTGCCACCTGTTCAGAAAGTGTGAGGTCCTTTGAATATCTTGGTCCACGGTCGCATACAATTTTAAGAACAGGTAGTTTCGTAGACTGAAGATGTAGTTGGGTGTCCACCGATGGAGCACCAAGGCATATCCAGCCACATTTGCTTACACTGAACTGCAGTTTCCAAGCGACAGACCATGCGGACATTGTATAACTGTTTTATTCTCGCGTTGAAAAAGGATTTAAACATGACCGAAGCCAGTTTACAGACTCCATCACGTTGATACATCCCAAAATATCTACAAGACTTGAGACCTCAGTGGTGCTGACGGAATGTCATTAAACTCAATTAAAAACTGCCTAAGGTCCTGCTAGTTGTGAAAGGAACAAGGAAATATCACTTTACAGCGTACATAGGGCGTTAAAGTTTAGATACCAATAAATATTGTCTTCATTTAGCAGGTGTAACATGAGGGATACCAGTTTACAAGCACCGTCGAATTCATAACTTTTGAGAGTCCGCGAAATGGTATCTAGTATTAATTAATTTACGTGCCAAGTCGTGCGGACATTGTATCAAGCTCCTTTTGTATTAGTGCTTGAAAGTGGGATAAATTACCATGGGCGAATGTGTGCACAACTTTTTAGGTCATCAGCAAACAAGAATGGTTTACCGTATGTAAAGCAGTCGTAGGTATCAGTGACATATAAAGTAGAGAGAAGTGTACCTGATAAACTGCCTTGAACAACACAAGAGGTGATTGTCCTAGGCTGTGAAGTGCGTGAACCTACCTTCAGCACTTGAGTACGATTGCTTAAGAAGGGCTTAATCCATCTCACGGGTAGGGCATCAAACTAATGATGGTTATTTTCAGCCTGTGATAAACTGGGAGTGCGGTATACGGTTCGTAGTTATTGAAAAAATAGTGGTGAGGATATTTATTTTGGTAACGATAAGAGCATTAAAAGCATTATTGCGGTAAAAGCACTTTAATCACCAATGTAGTCTAAAGAATAGAACGATGCAAGATGGACCGCATAAATTGAAGGCAGTGTTCAAGGTCCTAACAAGCGTCGCGGGTATATGAAAGGGAGTAGCGGCAAAATGAAGTTTCCAAGGGTCGAAAGATCCAAATCGTTTGTAAAGTTCTCATTGGCCGAGACGGAAAGGTGAATCTCAGAATACCCTTCGAACCTAAACCACAGTAATAACTCTTCTAACTGTCATAGCCTCATATATGCTGCAAGTTCACCAATGGATCCCATTCAGAAGTTTTGGCGGGGTGTAGTGGCTGATTCCAATTAACTTGGACTCGTCTATCACATGACCCACATTCAGCTACTTGCAACAGATGACCCGATTTTTAACTTCATTCATCTATTTTATGCCCACATTGGTAGAAGTTCAGTGACACGTTTATTAGGCTGGTAAACCTTATGTCGACAATGGTCACTTTTAAAGGATTAGATGAACTGTGGGGCATACATGGTGGTGCCAGAACCAGACGATCTGTTTCGCGTTTAAGCGGCGAAAATCTTTTCATGACCATATGCATCTGCATTGGTTCCAACAAGAATGCTCAAATGGCACGCAGGCACCACACTTGTCTGATCAGAATGTTATAGTTCTTTGGAAATTGTTCTCGTCGAACTCGACTGACTCGAGGGCCGATCAGTAATTATTTGCGCTTGTAATATACTCACAGATGCGAGACCGAGGAAAAACAACACAATCAGACTGGAATCGTATGTTTGCGAGGTAGTATCAAAATACCGGTGCATTCTGACCGGCTGGTTAGAGGACCGACTACCGGCACTGTGACGTACCACGACAGCCTGCTAAATGGCATGGATGCTCGACCATGTGCCCTCAGCTTGGCAAGCCCGATGAAACTATGAAGGTCAGCATCGGTGTTCAATCTCTTCGAGCCCTGGGCTATTGATTTCGGAGAGTTGTGCGTCGATATAGATCACTGCCCTCTAGCTGGTTCGTGAGGAGTCAGCCTGAGGTAAAGGCTTGGTAGTTTCACTGATAGTAAAACCCTACCGATGCCGGGAGTGAACTCTGAATTTGTTCCAGGGTGTTGTGGAAAAAGAAAAATACAGCGGATCGAATTGTACGCAGGTAGCTATTAGTGGTGTCCTTTGACGTCCCGTTTTAGTGCTCGTTGCACCTGAAATAGAAACGGAAGTCTCTGATACCATGAAAAAGCTTTGTGACAGTTGGAAATACTTATACGTTAGGTGTGAATAAAAATGGATCGAAAATAGGCTTGACGGTTGATTCCCTTTTTGGAAAAAGCGTGATTACGTGTAGGTAAATAATTGTATACAAGAAAGATAAAATGTGGGAAAATTTTTGCATTCCCAAAAAGTGGTTTGAAAGTTAAAAATAACTGGTGCACTTTTACTCGCGCTACTCAATTGAGCATGCGTTTGAACAACCTGGGAATCTGACGGTTCAAACTGATCGTGCTTGTTGTGCGGGTGAATGTTGTACCTACGCGTTGCCAGACATATCGTCAGGAATTTCGTTTATTGGGTTATCTACCGGTCGGCTGCGATGAACAAAATGTCTCTCACGGTGGGGTTACCATGGAAGTAAGCTGGTTTCAAGCGGCCGATACTAACAGCATCTTCACGTCCGCTTAGCTTGGTTATGTAGAATTTTCTGTGTCACCTGACTACTTTGAATGGTCCATTGTAGGGCGGTTCAAGCGGTCGACGAACGGTGTCGTAGCATGTAAAAACTTGTGATGTCCCGTACAAAAACCGACTGCACAAGGGCGTCGGTTGTTTGAGGTAGAGCAGGAGTAGGCCTAACTGAACCTATTGTGCTTTTGGGTTTGGCGACTTAAGACGTTCTATCCAAAATATTTGCAAAATTTGTAGGGTAGACGAACTCATCAGGTAAGCGAAGAGTGGTATCGCAGGCGAGTTCTGCGCAAGCGCGGATAAAAAGAAAGCTTTCAGCTATAGATGGAAACGTTCCACTGTGCGATTTGCCCATGTATGGTGGTTTGTCGTTCTGAACAGGGTGCAACTTAAACGTCTGGTTAAACCGTGAAATACTCCACAATTGAGTTCGCATCCACAGTCGGTCGTTACGCAGGACGGACATCTAGAGTTTGAGATCCATCTTTCGATAGAAGCACGAGCTGCAGTTTCAGCACTGATAACCTTCACAGGTGCTGCTTTCGACGATCTCGCACAACAAGCCACGCAGGTGAGCAGGCAAATGCACTCGTCGGATTCCAGTAGAAGTCCTACAATACCTGTACGGACGTACTTGAAAGGCACGTCTAGGGCTGGAGAAGAACCCGGATAACTTTCCGTGTGTCGTATGGCTGTACATTTTGGACAAGCTACGCACGACTGAGTTCACTCTTCAACGTCTCTGTTCATGCTCGGCCGGTAGAAACGTTGCGCAATAAACCTGATGGTGGCTCATGGAACCAGATGCGAAAGCGTGCGCAACGTGTTGAAGACGACACTTCGATATCCCTTAGGAGCTGTTGGGCATGACTGACTAGCAAGGACATCGCATACAATTTTGTCCTTACCTGATCCTACCGGGCACGCTTGTAGCTTGAGAGTCGTGGGAGACAACTCATGATCCAGCTCAAGATCCCTCTTACACCAGGCCAGTTCAACAAGATCAACACGTTCAATACGCTTTATGGAAGCTATTTTAGATGGTGTGTTGGCCACGAAGTTATTTGCCGCAGGAATGTTGCAGATATCTGACGTGAACAGATAAATGTAATGCAGTTATCACGGCTCACGAGGGGAGTATTTATCAAATGGTGAGCCAAGAGGGAAAGTTAGGGGTTTCTAATCTGCGAAAATGATGAATTCAGGGTCTCCAACGGAATGCCAAAAATGGCGTACAAAACAGCGTAAAGCTAGGAGTTCCCTAGCCTCGCCTGATTAACTAGTTCAGCAGTTACTATCCGGTCCCAAGCCCGGATAAAAAGAGAACCTTGGGCATAGGGCTAGCAACCCTACCCCATAAAACCAATCGAATCGCCGAAGAAACTTCAAAGCACGAAGAAAATATAGAAGTGAGAACAAGCTTGTCCCTCCCTGGAATCGGAGAGACGAAATGACGCCTGTCGGCGAAAGACTTCGGGAAGCCCCATTGGGGGATTGTTTTCAAACGATGAGTAATTAACTATCAGACCTGCTGAAAACGTATAAAACCTGATGATTTTAGGAACATCACATGGTATCAACCGTCTGTAGTATGGTAATTTTCATTTCATATTCTTCCAAGCTATTTTTCACGACACCCATTCAGTGATCTCACTGGATATCACCAATGGTTAAACTAATAGTGTTACCTAAGAACAGTAACTGCGAAACCATGGTTAAATTTGAGTTGAAAACGCAATGATCTGAACATAGGTTTTCACCTCCTGGAAAGCAGGATGGAAGCATGTGTGTTACACTTTTTGCACCGCGGGGATTGGGACACACAGACAGGTGTTTCACATGCTTAAGGACGGCATTTGATGCAATCCAACTAACGTGCGAACTGGAAAGTTTCAATGAAATCTCACTTGTTGAATTGCAAATCCAAGCAGATGCAGGACTCAGGCTTGTACGCCATTACTGACCGTGGTGCAGCCTGGCTAGTCCAACATGTGTGGATATTGTAACTTCCCGTTCGTGCAGGTTAGATGACCCAGGATTTTGCTATCTGGAGTAGAGTGGAAAAGACGACGAATATGTCCCAGAAAGTTTACCTGGAAATCATCTGACTTCATGTTTAGATGAGGAATAGACATTACGGTGTCAATGAATGTCATCAGAATGAGGAGGGCGCAAGTTTGAAGTAGCGTGGGCATGTACATTTGGCAGCCAAACTAAGTCAGAACTTGGGCAATCACTAATAGGGGAGTATTTTAAGACCTGTTAGAGTGGCATCTTGGGCCTTGGTTTGGTGATGCCAATCAAGAAATGGTATTCATTTTTGAATCGTTTGTTGCATTCTCCTAAGTGTTAAGATGGTGGGCAATTACTCGCGTGATCCATAACCTTCCGGAAGATCCATGATGTAGGCTACTGACTGGGGGAGAACTGTGGGTTGTCAGACGTGAGTTATTTTCGGGGTCTGAGGCTGACCGTGTTGTGAGGGGAGTTATGGCGAAGGACGTAATTAGTGCTTACTAGAAGTACATTCGGGGAAGTTATGCTAAGCCTTTTTCCCTAAAAACCAAAAGTCAGCGAGTCTTGAAACTTCAGTTGCACCAAACAGTTCGTCACCTAGCAGCCATTCCTGTTTCCCTGTGAATACATTTTCATGGCTCACTTGGTAATCCTGCAGAATGCAGGTCGGCTGCTATAATGCTGAATTCTAAGTGTGGTAACATGTGCGTTGCAAAACTGCTGATCACGGACGGGTAGGTAGCAGCACAAGCGAAGTCGTGATCCAGAAGTGGAAAGCTTTCCACTTGAAGACGAAAGGCCTGGATACATTTGTCCATAAACCACTAATCTAATGCAGCCGTAACCGCATTTGGCATACAAACACCTGAATGTAGCCGAAATTCAACCGTACAACAATGAGCCAACGCTTGCGTTTCGTTTGCGGCCCTTCCTATTGGCAGTATTTTCCCCCAGGGTTTCAGTCCACTGCCATGCTAAAGATAAGCGGGGTAAATCGCCTATCTGAAAATCCACGCAGTTTTCTCAACTTATTCAAATTTCGGTGCACAGATTGATTGGGCACGCGCATCTGACCAGGTGAAACATAGGTGGCAAAAAGTATAACAGTGTAAGTGTTACACGTTCTTTGATTTTGACCCGTGCAATGTATCCAAAAACACTGACCATTCATTCTGTTTAACTTCATCCAATTTGCTTGTGTTACGACATTGAGGTTCTCTCTTCGGTTGGTGTAACCACTATATTTCGATTTGGTCAGAAGCTGCAGTAGCCGTTAAAGTTCAAGGTTTGTAGCCAAATTACGTACGTGTATTTTGTTGTAAAGGACAACTTCCGCAGGGTCGACTTAACATTTTAACGTACATTCGTTGTTTGGCAACCAGGTGTTTGGGATTTGGTTGGTTTCTCTTTGGACTTGGTAACTCCAGAGATAAGTATCTTCGTTACGTGTCGCTCAGTGGATTTGCCGTAACATGAGTTCTCCAGTTTAGATCTGCTCCTTTGGGTGATGGCTTTGATTATTCCCCCTTAGAACCAAGTTTCGATATCTAAGATACTCTGCTCTTTTCAGTATGTCTTCCGAGAGCCAAAATAACGCTCCTGATTGAGCCCATGATGCTAGATCTAGACATCGTAGCGAATCCTAACCAACGGATATTAACTTGGAATTTCCTGGCACTTTGTATGGCGATAAAAAAGACAAAGTTAGCGTTGATGGTATTGATGTGCGTAGTTCATGCAGTAAGCATAATACTAATTATAAGACACCCAAACGTTTATCGAAGAGGCCGGAAAAAGAATTGGGATCAAAGGTTGTGCCATCTTGGTGTATCAGGAGTTGAGGATAAGACACGCAGTTATTCTGCGGTTAGGAATGCTGTTGGAACACCCAAAAGCCAGTGATATGGAAAGTAACTTTGAGTCTGACTTGAGGATTCGTTTGGCTTTGGCTGTGATGAGGATTGAACTGATGTATTTTGATGGTCAATGCAGCCAACATTAGCTGTTTGTTGGGCAGTTTAGAGATACAATAGAGACTAAACTTGCCAACAAAGGCCAGGTGCAGGCCTATCCCTTATGCTTCTGGAAAGGAAAGGCTAGAAAAGCGATCGAAGCACGATCTCACTGTCTGCTTACCTCGGATATGCTAGAGCTAGAGAAATCCACCATGATTACCTTGGACAGAACCATGTGGTTGCACGATCGCTTATTGATGATTCCGTTGGAAATGGACACTGGGTAGAGAATACGGTTGAGGCTATGAATGAGTTCTCTGCAAAGCTCAGAAACGTACAAACAGCAGTGCCACAGTCTAGCTACATTGCGGACGTGAATTCGTCGGTCAGTTTGGGGGCTATTGTCTGCCGTTTACCTATGGATTTACCAGGTACATGGACTGGAGCAGTGGACGAGAATTTGGTTGCTGGGACGAAACATGAGGTTGGGGACATGGTTTGCTCCTTTGACGAAAGAGCTAGGGTAGCCCGTTTGAGTTGCGGCCCTCTGATACGATGCAACGTGGAAAGCGATCAGATGGAGGTTTTTGGCTCATAATTTAGCAGCGGGTGGTATTGGAGTTTGGTAGAGGGTGGCAGTCGTTCTACAAGCGTTATAACTATCCGCACTACGGGTCGCATCCCACGTCATGACTCCTACAGTCCACCCGAATGACCCAAGCTACTGAAAAAGCCTACTGATGAAAGATCAGTAGTCAAATAACTTGGCTTCCGCTACGATTGTCGCATAGCCAAGTCTTGCTATTCCGGACTTAAGCGTCAGTTTAAGGATCGCTTCATGTGACAGACGACGAAACTAAAGTAACTGGACCAATAACTTACTTGACGAAAGAAATGAGGTCTCTTATGGCAAGCTTGGGACTTGTTCCAGTGAGGCTGACGGGTCGAAAGAAAGGTAAAAGGCTTATGCATTGTTGGATAACGGGTCAGATACGTCACTGGCAGCCAAAAATCAGAAAATACTGACCCAGAACCTGCGTGCAGAACTAAGATACCGGTTTATGACATCATATCAGGTGAACGGTTGTGCCTGACCTCTATAATCTTCAAGTTTCTGGGCAAAATATGCAATCAAACAGAAAGAGTAACCATAGGATCGACAATATCCCTAATCGTGGCAGGCATGTTCATGGATGGCTGGGAAAGCACGGCTTCACGAACGTTCAGTGCCTCACCTAAGATATGATGGCGATGTGTCAACGACACATTTCCTGTGGTGAAATCGGAACATGTCGGAAATTTCCCGACACATGTAAACTCCGTTGAAGGCGTGAATTCAGTTCGCTTACTAGGTAGAAAATGAATGAGGAGAACTGTGTTGAACTCCAAGTTACAACAAAGGACACACTCTAGTTTGAATGCTGCCATCTACAGGAAACTGACACATTCTAACGGGGGTCTAGACCTCAGGTCATCTTATCCATTATCAGTTTACGCTGGTTTGTTGAGGTGCCCAAATAGTAGATTTAGATAACTCACTCGCTTGTGCGAGGGCTTAGCATAAAAGAGGCGTTGATAGTTAATAATTGTCCTTATCACCTACCAAGAAATTCGCATGAACGTGCAAAAAATAAAATAAGAACGGCAATACTAACACGAATAACGGCGACATGAGTAGAAAGGAGTTTGAAGCCTCTGTTGTCACCCTGTAAGGATAGCACATCAGGAACTTTAACGTAGGACTCTCAACAAGGCTGAAGTTAGGGATGCATTTAAACCCACAAATTGGGTCATGGGTAAGCTTTGTCGGCTTATAATAATAATGATGATGTATTTCGAATAATGGGTTATACAAACACATGCCACCTTTACGGGCAATATAATAGTAATATATTTAATACAACATAAGTCACATGAAAACAAACCAGTTTACAGGTTTGATCATCTTGAAAATGTGAACTGACCGTTATGTACAATATCAGGCTATACAATAGATGCCGTTCTTTCCGGCACATAAAAGATGCCTCTAGAGTAAGGATGTCAATGCTTCGCAGACTGCAAAGAACGAAACACATAAACACCAGCATAATTGTTCATCATACTGAGGCAAGCTCATTTCGGAAGTAGAAAATATTCGGCTATTGTTTGAGCCTTCCAATATCCTTGAAGGTAGGGCGGGTAGTACAGCTGTAACCTTGGGCCTTATGCTTTCGTAGTAAGGTCTAGTTGGCATAGTGCACGCCAACAAATTAGACTACTAGGATTGCACGTGGATGAAGGACCGGTTGGGCGAACCTGAAAAATGAATAACAAAGGCCAACAGCAGACGAAATTCGAAACAGGAGCACAGAAATACCACGCAGAAGTACGTCGACCATGGTACATGCAGGTGAGTTCGTTGTACTGACTGCAAGAGTTACTTGAAGAGGAGTCCGAAACCTACTGTTTATGGATAAGCTTACGGGAAGGGAGATGAAGGTGCATACAAAAGTAGTAGAAACCAAACTGAAGCCGAAGATATCACTATTGAATAGAGAGAATAGAAGATTTTGGGCCAGGTATTCGATTGTGTTATTTCCCTATTGAAGCTATTAACGTCTAGGAAGAACCAAGTTATTGTGTCATACAGGGTCTTCTGGGGTAAAAAATTGCTTAGATATTGCTGGCCACAAATGTTGGATTGAAGAGATATTATCAAACATCAGTGGTGAAGATTAACGACGGTGTAAACCAGGTATGGGAAGTACCTCGGCTATAGTGAGTCACGTAATCTATAAGAGCACATGGCATATCGAATATTCGTGACGAATGAGTCTGGAGACACTTCAGTTTTCATTAGGTTGGTACTGTCTACAGATGGCCAGCAAAACTGGGATGAACGACAGACACAAATTTAGGTCTGGCATTGTATGGCGTCATGCAGAGTGTAGCAATTGTTTGGGTCTATAATGCTGTAAACAGAGTCACTTGGATAAATAAAGCCAGAGCTGCATTTCTATCCAACTGCTGTTGTCATGTTACGGTAGAGAATATAAGAGGTTTCACCATCAGACTATTTAATAAGACTTCGAGATCGGCGCGTAATATGAGGTTACTTTTGGTTAACTTCGTTTCCGGGTGAGTGGCTGTCAGGGCTGAAAGAACTTGCATGTTTGGATGCTGATGGCCTTTTATACCAACATTTGTAGTTGGTCTCCCGATTAAAGCTATGTGTTTAGGAGAGGTTGTAGTCTTGGATGAATTGTTTAGCTCCTGGTGATTTTGCACCTCTAGGTGGTAAAAGAAGGTAGTTCTCAAGCGTTGAATAGAAGTTCCAAGTGTATATCGCTGCTCAGCGTGTTGGTATGATCCGCCATCATAATCTGCATATCAGGCGATAAAGAGAAACAGGGAGGCATGAGGAGTGAAGCTAGTTGTTTGAAAATTTAGGGAAGCAATACCGTCAACTAGAGTATCTAAAGAGGATACCGGGAACCAGGGTTACGTTGCCTAATAATCTACTTGTAGAATACCTTTCAAGTTTTCGTTTGCGCATTTCTCACGTCCCAGTTTAAGCTGTACTACAAATGTTTCAAGATGGTAACTCTGTTTTGTATTTGTGCACCAGTGAGATCTTTGATATGCCCATACAGAGTTGGGGGAAGGTAGGTACCATAATCCCAAGGGAAGGGTGTGTGAAGGGAGAATACTGGGCCCAGTAACCTCAGATAAGGGTGATTTCCATAAGTCCCCACCGTCGGATCTGCCATCCCATGTTGCATAGCTGTTTTACACTTTGAATTGTCTCAGGACATGTCACCAACACTCTTGTAACATGTACTATCATAAAACTTCTAAAAAAACCTCTTCTCCTTTTGCCAATCCTAATGTTTCTTGCAGAAGCCCATGGTGACTGCACGTTGGCTTTAGTATTGTAGAGTGGCGGTACGTGGGTAGTTGGTCTGCAGGATATAACTACAGTCAGGTAAAAGTCAGAAGCATAAGTCCTAGTGGTGATAGGCTACATTTATCCACTTGGGGTGATTAGCAAAAGATTCACAGGTGTTGCGTTCAGAGATCAGCTAGGGCATGAAGAAATGGAGGTTACATCACAGTAGCTACAGAGTTCCCTGTTGCAAGTCGTAGCTCACTCCGCTTCCTGTCCACTCTAGGTCAGCTGTTTTATCGGATTTTAACTTGGCTAATGCCCTTAGTTTTCGCATTGTATACTTGCGTCTTTGCTATGTTAGTCTCCCTTGAGTCTAGGTACCAGTAGCGCCACTGTGCATGATATCACCGCTTGTGATTTGGTCGTCAACGAGTAGACGAGAAGAGAGATGAGAAGAACTCACTAAGCAACTGCTGAAACTGGCCGAGAGATCGATAAGCTCATATAGGAACAGAAAATTTGTTCCACAGCGTACTTTGTTGAGTTATGAAAAACGTACATAGAAGTTTTGAGCGATACTTATTTATTGAAATGGTGTGTTCGCTATTACGCATTCTATGTACCGGTGTTGACTTAAAAGTAACAGCACAGTTTGTTTCAGATTTTCCAAATAAAAGGCGAAAGAGAAAGGTTAGGTTGAGCTTTAGGTGTCTCAGCCAGAGTGATTCTAGTTCTGGTTTTTACACCTTAAATCACAAGGAAGTCCCTCAATATGTATTAGTGGGCTCCGAGTAAAGTTTCGTTGAATGTTCTTTGCTCGAACTCGATCAGATACTTTCATGTTGCTATAGATAACTGTGCAATACCGTAATATTGGGCGAACCATAACTTCGTATGGTACAAGTTTTGCCCCAGGTGTGAGTATGTTTCTGTGTAAGATACCTGTGTGTCTTGTGCTGTGTTGTTTTCATTTAGCATGCCAGGTGAGTTCACTCTGCTGTTGTTTGGCCTCTTAAAGCTGCTGTTCCTAACGGAAGCAGCTTGTTCTGGCATAGGGGGTTTATTACCAATGGTACTTGATTGTGTCCTTTCGTTGCTACATGGTCCGAACTGGAGTGTTGTTCAGTTGTCCGTGGGTGAGTCTGTGTCTATAAATAAAGTTTGTCTGTTACTGTCGGTAGGGAAATGGAGTGTTTTTTCTCTTTGAGTAGTGTGCGGGCTGACAGAGTACTGTACTCGCATGAGTTCTACATTTACTACCGAACTGTACCGGTCAGCTGGCATCAGCTTACCTGGTTTTTCATACTTGATGGTATGCTGTGTCGGGCTTTTAGAGTTAGGTGTTTTACCAAGAAAATGTTGGACAGGAACATTGTCTTTATATGAGGCACCTGCTTGCTCCGTGGTGGGAACGTTGTTGCCCAGTACTATCTAGCGTTTTGCACTTTTCCTCTGAAGTGGGATTCGATCTTGAGCTACCTTAATATGTCTAAACATGTTTTTGAAGTTAACACTGTTTCTCATTGAGACAAACCGCCCGAAATCAAGGGGTGATGTGAACTGGAGTAAGATGGAGCGTGCAATTTGTGAACCAATCCTTCGAATCCTTTTGCAATCACAAGTAACTTGTGTCACACCACAGGCGTCTAAGATCATAAAGTAACGGAAAAATAATCTGACAATCACCCCCTGATCACCCTATTTGATGGTATTGACATCTATTTGAATATTTTTACCCTCCTTATGGATGGTATACCCTTGACGCTAGCCGGTGTAATGTTATTTTGTTGTGTAACTGTCTTCTTTGACTTTGTGCTCAGTATTTGCCTTTGTATGATTGAGACTCATCATGAATCCTTCACTTTCCTATTATGTGACGCTGGACTGTTGACAAAGTTATGTTGTTTTACGGCGCCCGACATTTTGTTGTGGTCCAGCTTACGGTTGTACTGTGATTTGACTGTTTGTCTTCTGACTGTCTACTGGAAACGTTTATTTGTTGATTTGATTCCGGTAGACAGAGTTTTGATCCCTTTCGTCGGGAATATTCTTATTGACCGTCAGGTACTTAAGAATTGTAGTTGTTTAACCAGTTTTTACCGTATTTGCACCTGAGAGAGTTTGGACTGTGTAGTTACCCAACTGCACTTGAGGTATTTTTGTAGTTTTGATATAACTTATTGCTGCGTTGATAGTACCACAGATTTTGTTAAGAATCTAACACTGATTTACTACAAACCGTGTTTTGATGTTTCGATCCAATTTTTGGCTGTGCGTCACATGCGGAAGTTCGGAAGCTATACGGTAGAACGCAGGAACTAGTCAGATTCGTGTTAGTTGGCCATGCCTAGTCATTTGCAGCGTTTAGGCCAATATTCTTGGATTTTGGCTGATACGGTACTCAACATACCGTCACTGCTGTGCCTGGCAAGCTCGAGGTGTTCCCCGAGTCTATCCTGGATGGAGAAATAATAAATAAATAAATATCTTTATTCTCAAGTTGTGAATCTGACACTATAGAAGCCGGTTTACAGGCCTCATAAGATTGGTAATTGTTTCCAGCATTACGTACAAAGTAGGATTTTCAGTAAGTTGATACTTTTTGATCAAAATAATGCTCAGGAGTTTCTTGTCAGGCTGATACTGGAAAGAGAAGAGAAAAGAAAGTGCAAGGGGAAACTCGACAATGGAATACCACGTAAAACAAACTAGGAGGAGAGAATTTCTTGTAGTTTTAGTCATTCAGACTGTGTAAACTTTAATTTATGCATATAAGAATAACTCTTCTTTTTTTCCTTACATGAAGTTCACACGAGTTATTAGATAGGCAGCTTTTGTTGGTAAACTTAGAGGGAACACTGCCCATGTACTTGTGCTGCACAATCCGACTAGATGGACTAGCAATCGAACACCCTTTATGAGTCCATCGAGGCAAAAGTACTTCAGATTTATGCTAGCCTTACTCTATACGCCTAGAGGTCCTGGTATATTTTCATTAGCCCAGAACGTATACACAGTGCCTCGGCGAGTGATGGACTCATCATCTGTTAGGAGCTTATTAAGTGCAGAACAAAAGACATAATGGACCTGCAGTACGTATTTCCCCGGGAAGTCTATTCCAGATGTGAGAGAACTTATTAAGGAAGGAGTCTCTTCGCAATTTGTCCTTACAACACTCATTTTCGGCTAATAGATTGTAGTCACATAAATAACGAGTAGATGTTACAACTGTTTTAATTTCTGGACCACATGAGTGCACCTGCTTACGAAGTAATTTATAGTAAAATACAAGATTCATTTTAAGTCACCTCTCCCAGAGGGGTTCCAGTCCTAGCATGTTGTATCTCGGGATGTAGTCCAGGCTGCTGTCAACCCCCAGTGTTGTTAGTGTAAAGTGGCACTGTACTCCTTCAGTTTTTCCTTTGTCATTTGTACGATGGCCACTTAAGACAAACGGGCACCATTCTAAAATTGGATGGATGCTCACTTTGCAGAGTAGCACCCTTGATTCAGTGCTATAAAAGTTACGGACAATGCATCCAAGGAGTCTACGTGACTTAGATGTGATACAAGCCGTCTTCCCAGAGAGTGTTAAGTCACTGGAATATCTTAGACCAAGATTTAGCACTGAAGAACACCTAGGTAGCTTTTGTTCACGTACTTCAAGAGACACTTCAAGATTATCACTGTCTATGCTAAGCCAACCACATTTATCAACGTTGAACTTGAGATGGGACTGGTCACACGATTTAACAACTTCACCTAATTCTTGTTGAGCAGTAGACAGCATTTTGCTTAGTTCGTGGGTGTGACATGAGTATACAACCCTAAGGTCATCAGCGTATAAGACGTTTCCCCCACAGTGAAGCACTTGCATACACTATTAATGTAAGTTATGAACAACAAGGGTCCAAGGACACTACCATGTATTACTCCCCTAGTTATGAGCCTAGGTTTAGACTGCACAGAATTTACTTTGACGATTTGGCTCCGATCACTAAGAAATGATTTTGGTCAATGAAGCAAATGGTCATGAATACCAACCGATTGTAGCTTATCAAAGAGAATACTGTATGGCACCTCATCAAATGCCTTTGATATATCAAAGTATAGAACAATGACGATTTTGTGTGCCCCGCGGCAACTAGTGATGAGGTTGAAGAAGTCGAACTGGCAAGTAACGCAAGACTTATTTTTAATGAAACCGTGCTGAGACTTTGTGATGAGGTTTTCGCTAAGTAGGTAGTCAGACATGCCTCTGTTAATCACTTTTTCCATAACTCGGGAGACGGCTGGCGTCATGTTGATAGGTCTGTAGTTCTCAACATTCGCTTTGTCACCTTACTTGTAGCGAGGAATTATAGAGCTAGTTTTCCATTCGCCGGGATACTCCCCACCTCCCATCGATAATGTGAATATCTTAAGCAAGAGTAGCAGCATATCATCCAATGTATGGCTCGACATCGTGCATAACAGTCATTTATTATTGCCACGATGTTCAAGCCTGTAAACTGGCTTGTATTCACGTAACTTATTTTGTATGAAATATACTGTTATTATCGTGAGACCAATACGACCCTGAAAGGGGCTGCCCCTGCGAACGGCATTCAATACGGTCAAGGCGGCAGAAATACTTACCCAAGGGATGATATGGTGAACTTTCCATTCATCAACATAACCCAGAACCCGAATCTTAGGAACAACAAGTATAATAACGCAACGCGTCGATATTAGTCTGCAACACACGACCCAAAAGTAGTGAAAATACTAACGGTGGACCGTAAACTGAGTAAAACTCACCGATGGGCCATCCTAGGTCTCAAAATTACTACACCCCCGATAGTTCAAACATGCATCCCAGTTTTTTCCGCTGCCCACCTCTCCTATTGCTGAACCCATCTGCTGCTTTCCTGATGACACCACAGCCGGTAGCGAGGCCCAGAATAAGGTATTTGCGAACGATATCACCTTCTCTTATCCTATTTGTCAGTGGCGGCAACAAGCAGAACGTCTGCTACTCATGCACAGCACAGCGTGAAACGATGTAAAGAAAACTGTGATGTATACATCAGCACACTGATGAAGTAATGGAGAGCAGTAACCTCACTTTCATCCCTTCACTCTTCCAATGCCTCTTGCATCTGTGAATGCTAGTAATTAAGACGCGGTCCGTAGTGCGTAAAATATCAGCCCTCCGAGCTGTAATACTTCTCAAACGACTGACACTGATTCTGGTTACAGAGACCTGGCTCAATCCACACTTACCAGACTCATATATTACAATCGAAGGTACAGAGTATGCAGACGGGAAAAAGTCTATAAAAAGGGTATCTTACCTATGCGTCAAGCACTTTTATTACTGACACCTCAAATCCTGAACTAGATAAAACTTTCGAATGTGCGTGGATAAGCGCAACCATCAGCAAACGACAGCTTTTCATCGGATGTTTGTGTAGGGCACCAAACACTTCAATGGCACTTGATGAGATCACCTTCGAAACATTCGAGCACGCCACCCCAGACTTCGATTCCAGGATAGTAATAATAATTTATTCTCGAATTTACAGGCTAATTTCATCTTTACAGGTACGGTAATTTGAAGGATCATATATACTGAGCGAAGTACCACGGCAGATTCAATGTGTTTTTCAAAGGACATGCATCTCCGGGTTCATTGGAACGTCAAGATATATTGTATAGACAACAATAAATAATACTGATAACAGTATACCACCCCCCTTATGAAACGATGTTCATGCTAAGTTGGACATATGTCCGCAGTAGCCGCCATGTTGCTCTCCCGTGTCCTCGGTGAATATGGGTGAGGCTAAAAGTTATCCCCATGTGTTACTGTGTTTGTTAAGGAATATATCGTTCTGTGCGCGAATTCAAGAATTTTGTGCATCCGTTTGCTTATTTTACCTATTTTTATAGTTTCTGAAGCCCCCTGTCACTGAACAATGTTTCATGCCTTTTATTCGTTAGCAAAGTATTGGTTGCTCTTCTACCTCCTAGTTGCGATGTAAATACATTTATTTATGAAGAATGGCGCTCACAAATCAAAAGAAGTCAACTCAGCCTTCAGACTGCAGCAAAAAGGATTTTGCAATGGCAGTTCTTACTTCAAAATATTTGCCTGAGAACACAGAAAATACTTATTTTCACAGAGAATACTATAACATCTGGGGATAACTTTTAGTCGCACCTTTTCTTGTAAGTACCTTCATGTGATGCCACAAGGATGTTCATAACAGGTCGCGCGACCGTATAAGAGTTGCCTGAAGACAGATGGCGGTGATATTTAGGAAATGTACCGATAAAATATCTTAATTTCAGTCTAATTTCAGGTTTCCAAGATTCTGTTTGCGATGAGAATAGGGAAAACAGAGAGCGGGGTACCAAGGCACAAGGAGGTTAATTATATGTAAATTTTAACTTATGTGCACGGTGTCATAACTACTAATAAATTTACAGCCCTAGGTTTCATGTTTATATTCTTATTAAAAATATGCTATTCACCGCACTTTGGAAATGCCATTTTCAAGGGGCTACACGTGAGGATGTCTCCACAAGTAGTGGTAATAAGTGGGATGTCCAGATGACCAACCCAATTGACGAAGTGGTCCTAACTGTCCCTTGGATGTAATAGGGAGGAGTGTAGATTTGCCGGTCACGGTATGTCACCACGTACATTTAAGGGGCCTATTATACAGAGCGTTATGGGACACAGTTGTGATTCGCTCTGTATGTTGAGGAGTTTACCGGAGGATAGGAATTTTTCTAGCATACGACTAAACTGGATAGCTGAGCTCAAAGCTGTGATGTCAACAGGAAGATGGTTTCATATTTCTGAGTCCTTAATAGGGAAGAAGTTAGTTCGGAGGGGTGTTCTAAAATATTTCATTTCAACACTGCTGGCTTGACTATGGGGGCTGTAGCTACCTTCTGGTGTGGAACGAACTTCCTCACTAGCTGTAAAGGATATTTTATGTAAGATCCTGAAGAAAAATATGAGGTTGGTCTTAAGACGTCTCATCCAAAGTGGCTGCAGATTAGGGGACGAACACCGAGATGAATAATCCTGACCACATTCGTAACCAAGTAGTCTGGATGTGAAGCACTTCTGCAGACTCCCAATCTTAAGTTTGTCATCTATACGGAGGCTCCTCAAAATAAACAAACAGTATTCTAACAGGGGTCGGACGCAAGTTTTGCGTAGCAATAATTTGGATTCGTTGTAATGAAAGTTACCAACAATACAGCCTAGTAGTATTCTGAACTGACGGGTTTGTGTCGCAACATGTTCAGAGAATGTAAGGTCATTAGAGTAAGGAAGTCCTAAGTCAGGGACGCTTTGGAGACCAGGTAGCCTCACAGTTTGCTGAGACAACTGTAGACGAATGGATGGTGCTCCAAAGAAAATCCAGCTGCAATTATCTAACTTGAATTAGAGACTCCATGTGGTGGACCAAGTGGTTACTAGGCCACGTTCGCTCTGTACTAGCCTCTGGAAGTAGGGCGGGTTGTCACATGAGAATGTGTACGCAACCTTTAGGTCGTCAGCAGTTAGGGACGGTTTAGCAGCCGAAAGGCATTTGCAAAGGTCATTAACATGAAGGGTGAGAAGCGGAGGACCGAGCACGCTACCTTGAACTACACCAGAAGTAATTGGCTGAGACTCGATTTTTACAACTTGCGAACGGTTACAAAGAAAAGATTTAATCCAGCCCAGTAAGGGGTCGACAAGTTTAAGGGCTTGTAGCTTATGGATAAGTAGTGAATGGTCCACGCGGTCGAATGCCGTGGAGATATCAAAATAAAAGACGAGGACTAGCTTACTTTGATCACGGCTGGCGGCCAATAAGTTAAAGGAATCGAAGTTACAGGTCATGTATGATCGGGACCTCAAGAATCCATGCTGACTAGATGTCGCGACATTATTGCTGAGCATGTGTTGGAGAATATCTTCTTTGACTGCTTTCTCCATAACTCTGGACACAACTGGCGTGATATTTATAGGTCTGTAGTTATTAACGTGAGTTTTTGAAACAGATTTGTGTCGGGGTGTTATGAAAGACATCTTCCATGTCTGCAGTGGTCAGCTGCAGGATGGACTATATATCGTCAGTGACTTACAGAAAGGCTTGCTTGGATGTGGCAGTTTGATTACTCAAAATGTCTACCCTCTCAGTAGATTCTGGAACATATCCCGATAAATGGAAAACCACTTGTATATTGCCAAAGCACAAGTCAGGAGCCAAAGCCGGCGTTAGCAATTGTAGACCAATTAATATAACCCCTGTCGTCTCAAAGATTATGGAAAAGGTGGTTAAAAATCGAATGTCTGAATATCTGCTGGAATCTAGCCATATCAACTCGTCACAATATGGCTTTCTGAAAAGATGTTGCACCATAAACCTGTTCGGCTTTTTTGACGAGATCAACAGCAAAAGGGATTAGAAAAAGCTAGCGATGATGCTTTACTTCGATACCACTAAAACCCTTCTACAGGGCCGCACACAACTCGCTTGTTAGTAGGCTAAGATCCCTTGGAATCTTCAATCCAGTCAGACTGGCTAAAATCCTTTCTGCGTAACCGTTACCATGTAACAAAAGTTGGTTCAACCATCTCAAAGCCTAAAGCAGTAACCAGTGGAGTTGCCCAGGGCAGCGTCTTAGGTCCACTCCTCTTCATAACACGTGTCAATTGCATATGTGAGCGTTTCAAGGTAGGCAATCCACTATTATGTGTGGGTGACCCAAAAGTAGCATAAGCATGCCTTGGCAGGGACTTGGCCTGGACTATTCGCTCTATGCAGGAGGGGATAAGATATGTTAGCGAGTGTGGTAACATATGGTGACTCGATTTTAACACAGAAAAATGTGGCTGGATATACATGGCTGGCCATACGCTTGAACCAAACTTAATGATAACCGGGCGTTCACTCCCAAAACTGATGTATACACAAGACCTAGGGCTGCGATATTCTCACAACCTAACCCTCCCTGAGCACGTATCTACACAGGTGTCGAAATCACGCAAACTGGTGGGTTCCCTGTTACGGAACTTCCGTAGTACTGAATCCAGAGTTACACTGCATAAAATGTGTCCGACCACCGCTCGAATACTGTTCATTTATCTACAGCAGTATACGGGTTACGGATAGAACGAAAGTCGGAGTGCAGAGACACTTTGCAACGAGAATGCTCAACACTAATAAGGACGTAAAATATGCCACCACATGCAACATCCTAGGACTTGAACCACTATGGAAACAAAGGCTCGGACTGAATCTGATATTGCTATATAAGCTTCTTAACAGGCTAACTTATAGTACATTCACAGACGTGTGGTTCATAAATAAAACTGCATACGGATTCAGAAATGTAACTGCAACAGTAGCAAGTGAGCATTTCAAAACAGTCACTAGAGAGAACTTCATGAAAAAATATGCCCAAATGTGGAACAGCTTGCATAGAGAAGCACGTGAATCAAACACTTTGACCAGGTTTATGAGACAGCTGAACTCCAAAGCACAGGACAGTGCCATAAAAAGCACCACTAGTACTGCTACTAAAACTATAGACATATTAGGCCCTCTCAATATTAAACAAGTTCCAGCCTCAAAGGTGCAGAGGCTACATATGCTTTTGTCTTTTTTCCCTACCAAACTTTCAGATAGATGCACCATCAAGATATCATTAGGTTATGAAGAAGCTGGATTACGACGAAAACTTACCGAATTATCTAGGAATCTGAACGCTAAACGAACGAGGGATTTAACTCAGTGACCCACATCATCAGGATAAACTCCAGTGATTACAACAGGGCACAAATGAGGGGGATACGTGACTAGTTCTCAACGTTCCATTATTTTGCTAAGCAACGAAACTGTGCCCCCACTAAAAATACTGCCAAATGAGCAAGAATTACCAATGCCATTCACTCATTTGTCTCTCTCACCGTATGAACATTTATCAACGCGCAAATTTCTAGGCGGTCATAATGGCAACTAAAGTTAATACAGACAAAAAAACCAAAGAGATCAACTCGGCTATTAACTCTAAAACTGACATATTCAAAACAACGCTATGCAACAGACATATCCAGCACTACATCTGACGGTGAATATACCTCCTTGATAACGCTGCATACCTTAACGTGAACAGTTGTGGAAGCTCATCGCCGTTGGCCTGCAGTTCTTAACATGTTTATTCCTCAGCAACACAGCAATAAATTCTGAAAGCGTAAATGAATGTTGCTTTGAAAAGTAACACTTGAAAACATATACACATAGGTTGCATGTGGGATCTGCTATTTCAGGATACGAGCGCAAGCATGTATGGCAAAACATAAGTTTATCAAGAGAAGCAGGCATTACAAATACGAATATGGAATATGCAGACAGCCCATAACGGGAGATTGATATTTCCTGCGGCCTTAGTGCCACCGATATCCAAAATCAATTAATGAGCGAGTGTAAACTAATTGATTTCTTCATGCTCCCTTCTAGGTCTTGAGGAACGGTTCCAGATCCTTGATGGATTCCGTTGCGGCAGGCCTACCCACTCGAATACTGTGGCTGTGGTTAGCCCGACGGGCGGTTGGATTTTGTTTGGATTTGTAGCGAGTGTTGGCTGCTCTTTTCTTCAGAGGACCCTGGTGTAGATGGGATAGTCAATTTTCGTGCCAGCGGACAATCGGTCGAACGGGTTGAAAAGAAGAGGTGGAAAAAACGTCGAGATAAATCAGAGGAGAGAAAGTGGGGGGAAGAATAAACGATAGAAAAAATGGTTAGGAAAAAGGAAACGAAACGGACGCAGAAATATCGATAGATTCATGGCAGGGGGTGATGGGGAGAGCCTCTGATAAAGTGTGAGAACGTAAAGTCCTCAGGAAGAGAAGGAGAAACTGACATCATAGGACGCCTTGTGGGAATAGAGGTAGTAATTTTATTAGTGGGAGACGGTAACTGGAGGTGACGCCTATAAGGAAGCATAAGGCTGACCCAGTTTTGCAGTGGAAGTGGTGTTACAACGTAGTCAATAATGGGTTGGCCGTACTGAGTTGGTAGGTCTTGTCAGCCTAGTCAGCATCCCAGTTGGATGATCGCAAGCCGTGCGTCTCCGCGTAACTGTACAACCTCTTCTTGAAGCTGTCAATAGACGGAACAGTAGCAATCTCAGCAGAAAATGAGCTTCAGTGGCCACAAACTCGCCGAGAGAAGTGAGGCCGCACACGGTTTTCACTCTTTGGTGGGCGATTCTCCTTGGGTTACCACGAGGATCGCCATAATCGCCGTTCGGTAGGATTCCACTGTTCGGATGACTTGGGTTACTTAGTATTTTGTGTGCCGTTATGAAGTCATCATGTGATCTACGGTAGCTCAGAGAGTACAATCCTAGATCTTCCAGCCTGTCCTGATGTGGTTTTCGCCTCATCCACACGACACCCTTTGTAGCTCTCCTTCGAACTTTCTCTGGGAGGTTCACATCTCCTTTCAGATATGGTAGTGCAATGACGCTGTGGACCTCTGAGGTCGTATATAGGTCCTGCACAGCTTCAAAAAGAGTTCTGGGGTTAGGGCACCCAGTCGTCTGTGCATGAAGTGCAGTACTGCGCAGGCCCTGGAGGCGTCTCCTGGATAATTGGAGCTAGTTTATCGGTCAGTATTAGTCCTAGATCTTTCTCCGTGGTGGTGTGGGGACGTTGTGTCCCGTAGAGAGGATAGGGTACCTTCTGAGAGTCAGGAGTGCGGAGAACTATGGTTCGGCACTTATCCGGATGAAATGCTGGTCCGTTAATATCCACCCACTCTGCAAGTAATCTGATGTCACTTTGCAGTGCACTTGATTCTGTTCCCGGCGTCACAGCTCTCTATAGCTTGATGTCATCAGCGTACAGGAGAATTGGGGAGCTGAGGTTTGGTGGAAAGTCGTTCACAAAAAGAAGGAATAGCAGCGGACCAAGAATCGCTCCTTGTGATACACCAGATGACGACGTCCTCCAAGTCGAGTAAACTCTGTTGGCTTTTGTGCAGAATTGTCCACCATCTAGATAGTCCTGCAGCCAGGACAGCACTTGTCCTCTGATGTCCAACCTTGCTATTTTGTGAATAAGAATGGTACGTGGGACTGTGTCGGAGGCCCTAGCAAAATCTAAGAAAATAATACGCACAGGAATTTTGAGGTCCCGACATGCCGCCCACTTATCACCTGTTGCCGGAATGTTTGAGGCACAGGATCTACCCTTCCTGAAACCGTGTTGAGCATCACTAAGTGCTCTTTTCCTTTCTAAGTACTCTCCGACACGGCCATCCACCAGGCTCTCCATCAGTTTTGGCACCACTGGTGGAGGGGTTATGAGTCGATTGCATTTTGAGTTCTGCCTGTCTCCCCTCACTGCTGTATTTGTGACCTGTGTTCTATTAAACTCCACTTCGGTGCATATCTATGTCTGTGGAATTATACTCTAAACAAAGCAGTGAATCACATGGCCAAGACATTCATCTCCATGCGGTCTCAAAATCTGTGGAGATACTGTCAATCCATATGGCTCACCCATGGTAGGTTAACCGTACTCCTTCAGTTTTGATTCTGAAAAAATCTAGGGCTGAATTTCCTGTTGCTAGTCGACAGGAACACTGCCATAAAGATTATATTTCATATATCCTGCCTAGCTTCATTACAGACTTTCCAAATATTACTACTGCCCTTAACTCCTCTTAGCACTTCTGATTAACCTGCGGCAGGTAGAACGGGAACATAGGGAAACATGAAGTGCAAGTGGGGGGTTTGAATGTTAGTAGTTTAGGGTCCAAATCAATTCGGAATGAGACCACTTTGCAATTACTGGAACAAATAATGAAGCCTTTAGGTGTATGCTCACCTATAAATATAACAGCTTACACAAGATGGAATATTCCCAGCATGTCTTTGCACATTTTACGAGGTCATCCAGTTGACCATACCAGATACGTCGCAATTCCTGAGCCACAGTAAGTTCAATGAATAAGTGTTATTTTCTGGATCGATAGGATACTCGATTTAGTACATTTACATTAAATCCACCGCAGTGCTTTTTGCACTGACAAAAAGTCACACCAGTAGCATCCAGCTGTTTACTGGTTGACTTTGCTTCACCTTTTGCCTGCGGCTGAATACAGATAGTTTATAATAACCGATATTTTGAGTTTGTCCTTCGTGTTACGAACTCGGTCAAAACGTCTTACTCCTTGATAAACAACTGGGAAAACAATTGTGTTCTGGAGCCAGGGTTGACGAGCGTGGACTGGATACCGTTTTGAGACATAAACATCGATCATAATTTCTGGAACCCCATTCTAATGCGTTCAGTGTTATTTGAGACTTAATATCAGTGCCGAAGCAGCATTTCAACAGTGACTCTGTCACTCACCCTCACTCCTTGGTGAAGGGTAACTTTGGCCTATGTCGCCAAATATTCTCGCAAAAGGTAGTTTTTAAAGAAACCACGCAGCCATGGGCTCATCGAACTCCTATTTGAACGTCGACATTTTTAGCGCTGAGTCCAACTTCTATCTTGATTACAAGCGAATTCACTGCGGAATGTTCTGTTATTGCCAGGTACAGATAAAGACAAATTGATCAACCTTAAAGCAAGAATATAGTTTTTTGAAGTTATTATCAGATGTTCCTATTGGCTTGGTATTTGTCAGCCATAAGCAAATCCGCATACATCCATAAGTAAGCCATGTATGCAGTGCGTTGAAATGCTCTCACGATAACCTATGGATCGCTTGGGTATGTCTAGAACCTCCTTGAACTCATGGGCCATCTCTAGAGAGGTCACTAAGTTTTAATGCGCTGTGACTGCAGTTGAAACCAAATCCCAAAAACCGCGTACATTTTTACACACCATTCTTTGCTGCAAGCACACCCCTCCGAACAACTTACGATCCTTTTCTCAACGTAACCGGCAGGTAGCATCGAACTTCCACGGTCAGCAGATACGGCAGGCAAAAGTCTGCTACTGGACCACACGAAAGCATTTTCTGCCGTCTGAGGACAGCTATCAGTTATATGACCTCTGGAAGCATGAAAACGTATTTCATTCGTCCGACTGGTAGACTACCCAACTACCCTCACGAAGCAGCATCTTAATTTAGGAAGCTGATGGTTTACCGTCACGGTTTTCACACTCTACTCTTTTACACTGCTGTTTTCAGTTACACACCACATATTCTGTATGCCTGCACTTACTTTCGCAGCAGTTGACCCAAGTTCTATTTCGTGTTGCCCGTTACACAGTGGCTCCTCAGTTATTAATAAGGGGGAAGCGTCTCGCGAATAACGCAGACAACACAGAGTTGTATAGGACAAAGGGTTTTTAGGCATTGTAGGAAGAAGAATGATGCGAACGCTAGGCACTGGAGCTTTGAGTTTTGCAGCGCTAAATAACCTCAGTAAGATTCTGCTGAGTTTCCATTTTAATCATAAATTTCATGAGGCACTCTTAAGAAACAAGAAATAAGCATTCTAGTTGGAATGTAGCTCGGAATCCCAAACAGGCTTCTGCTCGACCAAGATAGGCGACCGAATATTTTTGTAGAGCGCGTTGACTGTGTTTAGGTTTCATGCTTGTGATGTATTCAAAACCAACAACCATTTGTTTTTATCTGACTTCATTAAGTTTGCTTCTATAATTGTATTAGAGTTCCTGTCTCATTGCCAATATCAATGTATTTTGTCCTGGTCAGAAACCTATGCATGTATATGGCTTAGTTTCGTAAATGAACAAATAAATAAATATTTTATTCTCACATTAGTAATTTAACATGAGAGACGTCGGCTTACAGGCATCTACGAGATGTTACGGGACCTAAATGGTACAGAAGGGAGGTCAGTAAATTAGATTAAAAACATCAGAACATTCCACAAGTCATGAAATGAACAGGAAAATGCCATTTTTAGCATGCACCAAGTGTTAGAGTTTAGATCATTTTCAGTCACACTTTCTTTTTCACTATTCTAACGTGCACTCTTTGAATACCGCCGTGTTTTGTTTCGTCTGCATTCTACTCTGAAGCAACCGTATATAAGCCTCTGCAATCGGATATTTCCTCTGCGAAAGCAGCAACTTCACTGGAAGAATGTTTCGCCACAGGACGTACAATACTCGTCGGTCAGCACCATCACTTTGCAAACAGACAACTGTGTGACATGTCTAACTGCTCCAATCGACTGCTGTAACTGCTGCTCTACTTATCTCATTCGGTCATACACCTTGGACCTATGTAAAGCTTCGGGTACTCTTCTGTATCGCACAACTCGGCAATCCTAGGTAGGTATCTATCATCGCCCTTCTACGTTTCACTTGATACAACCGTCTGTATCTATCTTATTTATACCCCCTCCTAATCACCAGTGGAAGTGAGTGATAACCGAGTCCTGACCGATTCCGGTACCGGGAACATCTCAGGTAAGGCCTCACCTCAGCTACAAACCTCCTCATGCTTGGCAGTGACTAGGGCCGGAGGCAAGAGGCTTAGTGCCGCCGCAAAAGACCGCGGGCCGACCTCAAGAAGACATCTGAAACAACTACTTCCTGGGAAAAGTCGGATTCCTGTACCTCTAAACCCTTTTGCCGTAGTTCATCGAAGAGCATGTCTTCCTGGTACCACCAGACCAAACCCCAGTCCACCTATGAAGGCTACTACTGAGAGGCGGCGGTGAAGGAAGAGAAAGTTGTCAACTAAAAGTTCTATTTAGACTGATGACTGCCATACGTGTGGTCTCACCGTAGCCAGGAGGGATGCTGCCTTTAGGTGTGACATCCGCAGTAAGTGTGGCACAGTCTGTGTGATGAGGAGAGATTCTTGTTGCTGTCACACACACTAGTCATCAACAGGTCACTCAGCATTGGGGCTGGGTCATACCAGCCATGGCCAGCGAGGAAAGTATCCCGTAAAGCGCCTAACACTCTGAAATCAACGACCATGGTTGTCCACGGCATACCGAAACTAATAACCGGCACAGTGGTAGGAAAGTATCCTCACGACGTCCAGCAATGGCAGTGATTGTCAGCGAGGATAGGGCAAAATAAGATAGCGGCGGCGGCGGTCTGCAGACTACCACGTCCCTCATAGTTAACGACGATAATATCACCTCAGTTGATGGCTGTTAACTCCGGCTGTCAAGAACTTTCAACCAAAGTACTGCAAACTTGGTACACAGTAAAGGATAACGCCAGCGTGAGCGTTCGCTGCTGCGAAAGCAGGTCCATGACACTGCAGTAACAGCAAACGATAGCTCCGCCCAGTGCTGAAGTCACCATCACTATCAGCAGGCAAGACTAGACTCTATAAAAACCCCAGAAACCACTGTGGGAATAAACGTGACTGGGCCGGTTCCACTAGAGCCGGCCTTCCCGTAGCAAATTTCGCCGTTGCGCACGACCCTCTTCAGTCCGCCACCACCGAGACACCCCGTGTTGTTGGAAACATATCCAAGCGTCTCTACGGCAATGTGAGAAGACTTAGAGGTGAGATGGGGAAATTACGATCTCTCTGTTCCTGACTTGCTCCAACGATCATAATCCTGACAGAAACTTGGTTATCACCGGATCTTAGTGACGTCGAAGCTGGTATAAGCGGTATGGGCCTGTTCAGGAGAGACAGGGAGTTCAAGGAAGGAGGCGGAGTGGCGATGCTTATAAGCGATGACCTTAAAGGTGCACGAGCAACTTAGACCCTACTTCCAGGGCCTCCAGACTCCATCTGGTGTCACCTTAAGGTTGTACATACCAAGTTCCTGAAAGGGAGTGTCCACAGAACCCCTACTAGCAGCGTGGAACATAACGAGCGGCTGCTGCAAGTAGTGTCCGGAGCGACGTACATCGAATTTGGCCAGGTCATTAAAGCCAGCGACTTTGATGCTCCGACTCTCAATCTCGGGCGGGACAGGGGAACCTCAAGCCGAAGGTTCGACCGAAACCTACTCAACACCGTCAAAAGGGCTGGACTGCACGAGAATATTGGTGATGACACCCGCTGGGGGTTGAGCCGAAGGCCGTCCAAACTGGGCTACCTTCTTACCAGCGACCGCCTGCTAGTAGAAAATGTGCAGGTCCTAACCCCCCTTGGCGGCAGCGATCACGGCGCGGTAGCGTTTAATCTGGTACTCAACTAACAACTGTCATGCGATGGATCTTGCTCTTGTCCTTGCTACCACGGGGTGATGAACCAATACCCATCAATACCACCGCGACCTCAGGAGTGGAGCAACCTGTCGATTGATCAACATTGGGAGCTAGTTAGAGAAATCATCAAGAGGGCTATCTTTGAGAACGTCCCTGTAATCACAACAATAGCGAGGAAGCGAACCCAACTGCTGAAGCGGGGCACTGAACGCCTTTCGAAAGCCAGGAGGAAGGCATAGCATAAGTGGAGGACCCCCAGAAAAGGGTTTGACCGCACTGCGTACATTGCCCTAAGAAATCGATGCGGTATCAAAATGAGGGGAGACAGGAGGTCATTCTGGACCAGCCTTGCCCAGAAGCTCGAGGCGAACCCCAAAAACCTACGTCGATTCATGGCAGGCGGAAAGCCCACAAGCCAAGGGGCTTGCGCCCTGGAAGACCTGAACGGAGAGAACCTCTCCGGACTGAAGGTCGCCGAAGCCCTCAGCGCCACCTTCAACACGCAACTGAACACGTCTTCATCCAACAGAAATTTCCAACTGCACGAGCAGCATTCAGCACCACCAAATGCAGTAGAGTTACTTAAAATAAAGGTAACTCCTACTGTGGTCCTCGAAAAGCTATCAAAGCTCCGCGCGGGGAAATCACCAGGATGCAATGGCATCCGGCTGGCTGTGTTGAAACAGTGCGTAGGCGCCTCGTGCAGCCCGCTGCGTAATCTGTTTTAAAACTGCCTAGACAGTCACATGCTTCCATGAGAGAGGAAACGTGCCATTCTGTCCCCAATCTTCAAAGGAGGAGACAGGCAGAACTCAAAATGCAATCGACTCATAACCCCTCCACCAGTGGTGCCAAAACTGATGGAGAGCCTGGTGGATGGCCGTGTCGGAGAGTACTTAGAAAGGAAAAGAGCACTTAGTGATGCTCAACACGGTTTCAGGAAGGGTAGATCCTGTGCCTCAAACATTCCGGCAACAGGTGATAAGTGGGCGGCATGTCGGGACCTCAAAATTCCTGTGCGTATTATTTTCTTAGATTTTGCTAGGGCCTCCGACACAGTCCCACGTACCATTCTTATTCACAAAATAGCAAGGTTGGACATCAGAGGACAAGTGCTGTCCTGGCTGCAGGACTATCTAGATGGTGGACAATTCTGCACAAAAGCCAACAGAGTTTACTCGACTTGGAGGACGTCGTCATCTGGTGTATCACAAGGAGCGATTCTTGGTCCGCTGCTATTCCTTCTTTTTGTGAACGACTTTCCACCAAACCTCAGCTCCCCAATTCTCCTGTACGCTGATGACATCAAGCTATAGAGAGCTGTGACGCCGGGAACAGAATCAAGTGCACTGCAAAGTGACATCAGATTACTTGCAGAGTGGGTGGATATTAACGGACCAGCATTTCATCCGGATAAGTGCCGAACCATAGTTCTCCGCACTCCTGACTCTCAGAAGGTACCCTATCCTCTCTACGGGACACAACGTCCCCACACCACCACGGAGAAAGATCTAGGACTAATACTGACCGATAAACTAGCTCCAATTATCCAGGAGACGCCTCCAGGGCCTGCGCAGTACTGCACTTCATGCACAGACGACTGGGTGCCCTAACCCCAGAACTCTTTTTGAAGCTGTGCAGGACCTATATACGACCTCAGAGGTCCACAGCGTCATTGCACTACCTTATCTGAAAGGAGATGTGAACCTCCCAGAGAAAGTTCGAAGGAGAGCTACAAAGGGTGTCGTGTGGATGAGGCGAAAACCACATCAGGACAGGCTGGAAGATCTAGGATTGTACTCTCTGAGCTACCGTAGATCACATGATGACTTCATAACGGCACACAAAATACTAAGTAACCCAAGTCATCCGAACAGTGGAATCCTACCGAACGGCGATTATGGCGATCCTCGTGGTAACCCAAGGAGAATCGCCCACCAAAGAGTGAAAACCGTGTGCGGCCTCACTTCTCTCGGCGAGTTTGTGGCCACTGAAGCTCATTTTCTGCTGAGATTGCTACTGTTCCGTCTATTGACAGCTTCAAGAAGAGGTTGTACAGTTACGCGGAGACGCACGGCTTGCGATCATCCAACTGGGATGCTGACTAGGCTGACAAGACCTACCAACTCAGTACGGCCAACCCATTATTGACTACGTTGTAACACCACTTCCACTGCAAAACTGGGTCAGCCTTATGCTTCCTTATAGGCGTCACCTCCAGTTACCGTCTCCCACTAATAAAATTACTACCTCTATTCCCACAAGGCGTCCTATGATGTCAGTTTCTCCTTCTCTTCCTGAGGACTTTACGTTCTCACACTTTATCAGAGGCTCTCCCCATCACCCCCTGCCATGAATCTATCGATATTTCTGCGTCCGTTTCGTTTCCTTTTTCCTAACCATTTTTTCTATCGTTTATTCTTCCCCCCACTTTCTCTCCTCTGATTTATCTCGACGTGTTTTCCACCTCTTCTTTTCAACCCGTTCGACCGATTGTCCGCTGGCACGAAAATTGACTATCCCATCTACACCAGGGTCCTCTGAAGAAAAGAGCAACCAACACTCGCTACAAATCCAAACAAAATCCAACCGCCCGTCGGGCTAACCACAGCCACAGTATTCGAGTGGGTAGGCCTGCCGCAACGGAATCCATCAAGGATCTGGAACCGTTCCTCAAGACCTAGAAGGGAGCATGAAGAAATCAATTAGTTTACACTAGCTCGTTGAAAGATATCGGTTATTGTGTCAGGGTGATTAACGTCTCGTTAGTGGTGTCGCATTCTACCGGCGCGGAAAAACGAAAATTTGCGGTACCAGCTAGAGATGGCTCTACGGCTTGTTTCCCGGACGTTGTCACCTTTGATTACATCAGTACGTTTTATAACACTTAGGTATAATACTTGTATTTCTAGGGTTTCCGTCGAAAAATTGGAGCTGCTACTAGTTATGTGCCTTCCTTTGAAACAGTTCATATGCCGGAGACTGAAGTTACTACATTGGGAAGTAATGGATTTAGAGTAGCGTCTGAAAATTGGAATACACCTACATGCACGGTATATAAGTCCATATGCGTTTCATTAGAATTTAGGTTGGTGTCTGGGTGGATGTCGGCAGCCGTTGGGAGGCGGATTCCAATAATGGGGTCGCTCACTTCCTTGAGCATATGGCGTTTAAAGGTACTGATAAAAGAAGCCAGCAGTCTTTGGAACTTGAAGTCGAAAACAAAGGGGCTCATTTGAATGCGTACACCTCTCGCGAAATGACTGTATATTATGCAAAGTGTTTTACCGAAGACTTGCCTTGGGGTATGTTACATACTAAATTCACTTATGCTTATCAGCTGTGGAGTTATTATCAGACATATTAAAAAATAGTAGATTTGAGAGCGCACAAGTTGAGCGTGAAAGAGGAGTTATTTTACGTGAAATGGAGGTTTGTGCAGTTTTAATTCGTTTAACATGAATTTAGGAAATTGAGAGTAATTTCCAAGAAGTTGTTTTTGACTACCTCCATGCAACTGCTTACCAGGGGACTCCTCTTGGAAGAACAATCCTTGGTCCAATTGAGAATGTCAAGTCTTTGAAAGCTGAAGATATGCGTGATTTTGTCAAACTTAATTATAAAGCCTCGCGGATGGTACTTAGCGCTGCAGGAGGTAACTGAGAGTTTATTTACACGAATTTTCCAGGTATTAATCATAAACAGCTATGTGAGCTGGCTGACAAACATTTTGGCGACTACCCAGCCACCTACAATGAACAGGGTATACCCATCTGCGAACATTGCCGCTTTACTGGCTCCGAAATCCGTGATAGGGATGATGCTATGCCACTGGCTCATGCTGCTGTGGCATTTGAAGGTCCCGGATGGTCAAACCCGGACACACTAGCTCTCATGGTTGCTAGCAGTTTGCATGGTGCCTGGGATAGAAGCTATGGTGGAGGGTTTAATGTTGCTAGTAAACTTGCCGCCAAGTTTTTTAAAGAGAGTTCGGTACACAGTTTTCAACACTTCTTTACTTGTTACCATGACACCTCTTTATGGTAAGTGTATCTAAATATGTGAATTTTAATGGTGAAACACAACATTAATATGCATTGATGAACTAATAAGAAACATTTGTATTCGGACGTTGACTGGAATTACTGAATGGTATAGGAAACCTTAACATTAGAGAAGACAGACAATCAGAGCAAGCAGTTTAAGATTGACAATATCTGGCTCACATTCTTTATGCAGAACACGAAAACTTAGTTATGCCGTTAGGTGTGACTTCTATCGATTTCTTACTTCACATAAACCCTTTTGTATTTCAGTCCGTCCCTGTTTGAACCAATCTTCGTAGCTTAGACATGTGGCAACCCGTGTCATAAATATAAACCATGCTTATCTTTTTTGTAGTAGCTTTAGGCTATCTTTTTGCTAGGCTGGTTGTCTCCAAATGAAGACGCTTCTAAGAGATCATGACCACCAACTTAATTAATGCACAGCGAAAGTGTCAAAGTTCCTAGTTTTTATTTTTTGAAATTTCACAGCTAGCTGTTAATATCTTTGGATGCAAGAAATGCTGTGAAAGTATTAGGAGTTGCTTTTTATGCTTCAATATTATTATCACCTCCAGGATCATACTTCCATAGCGTTACAAATGATTGAACTGTCCTGGTTTCTGTGCCACTTCAACAGACTTAACTCATTTGTCTGAGATTGGTCTTCTACTTAGTGGCCTCACAATCTTCTTGTTGTTATATGATAGTCCTGTAAGATAAGCATACTGCCAAGATTTAGGGTCTTCGCAGTTTTGGGAAAGTCTGGCGATTTCTGATATGCTGCGCTGTTGTGTGAAGTGTTGTTATGCTTCAGGGTTGGTCTAATCGCATCTAATTCAAGCGTAGGTCGGGAAGTGGTGCGGTTGTTGAGATTGCAGTTTCTAAACTAATGGTGTTTAACACTACCAAATAAGTTGTGTATCTGCTGATAGGTTGGTGTAATGTACAGCAGTCTGGTTTATTCTGAAGCGCACCTGTGTGAAGTGGCTGTTAAAAGTGGAAGGGATCAAAGAGTTGCTGGTTCGATCGTATGTGTTATCAAAAAAGGTGGAGGTTAAGCGCGGTTTTCGGCACTGAAGGCAAATTAGCTGGTGAGCAGGAAGTTGGACCAATTTTAGTAGTGTGGACTTAAGTCAGGCTTGTTTAGACAGTGCTTGCTGTGGTCTTGACTGGGGTAAGACTGATTTAGCAAACAGCTTAAGATAGTCAGTACGAGACAACTTATCGTAAAAACCACTCATAAGGACTGCTGCTTTGAACCCAATCGATAGCTGCTGCCTCGATGTGGTTATACTTGTATATCGCAATGATCCAGTGATCTACCCTAGTCAACACACTTGTTCCCTCGAGGTCCTACCATACCAGAAAGGTATGTTGGACGGTGGTAAGACGAAGAGCAGTTACTATCGTGGTATAAATTGCTTCACTGTGATGGGGGATCTGAGGGTGTAGTTGTGCTATTGGCTGAATGGGTTTTGACTGCAGTAACGTATTTCCCTTGGATAACTAACAGTACAATGCTGAAGCTGCCTTCCTGGTGGGAATAAGGGTTAGAAACGGTTCGCCCGCAAAAAACCACACTCCTCCCTGACTCATGGTCTTCCAGTGCCGATGGTATAGGTTTCCTCTTTCTGGGATCAAAACAATCATCTTACCAACAATCCTGAAAAGTCTCTGTATGACAGGTTTCAAGCAGGTGTCCAATAGGCTCTGTGATCACATCTGAAACGCGTTTATAAGATCGGATTGAGGTTACTAAGTTAACTTCACCATGTCGTTGCAGTTAATCTTCAAAATTCACCTTACAAGCATCCGGCGACCCAGTGGCTAGCTCTTGTGGAGTCACTGGTGTAAGCATAGCATTAAGTAATAGAGCAGAAAGCATTCTTCTCGACTGGATACCAGCTAACAGCCATCTGCTTATTGTTGAACTAGATGGATCTATAAGGACTATGAAGGGTCATGAGAACAGCCTATGCATATTCCTAATCTTCGCCTACGCACTCATCAACTGCAGTTCGTGTGATGCAAAGGATGACTTCCATCAAAAGCTATCAGTTTTGCTACAGAAAGCAAGACGTTCGGATATAGTAATAATTGGGGGTAACTAACACTCATTTAGGGGAGCTTAGCCGATCGCAGTGGCATCTCGGGGGTGTTTATGGTTTGGAGTCTTGCTCCGGTTTTCCTGCTGTCACTAATTTCAAGCAAGGCGTCTGCCAACATCAAACCGACGATGGACACACAAAGATCATACTGCTGTAAGCCATCGTTTAAGAGGATAGTTCAAGGGTCGCCATTCTTAGTAAAGTACCTGTTCAGACTGCAATCACACCTCAGTACAAATTGGTGTATGTCCACGTCTTAAGAGTCGCAGAAAACAGGCTGCAGTGAAGTCTATGCTCGATTGGAAGATGAAAACGTCAAGTACATATTTAGGAAGGATATAGCTAAGCATTCATCTGAACGTGACAGCAATGTTCACCGTGTGAAAACCTGGCGTGATACTAATTCTACTGTAGAAACAGTGGCAAAGACGTTTGGTAACCTACATAAAAAGGTAAGTAAGTGTCAATGGATTCCCACAACTTCATCCGAACTAAATGATAGGAGAAGGCTGGTTCTAGGCAGCTACTATGGCAACGAAGAGCGAAAGCAACTTACAAGTAAGTTGACCAAGAATCTTCATACGGATCGCGAGCAGTGGTGAGTAGCAAAAGCAAGAGAGAAAAGGCACCAGCGTTCGCTAACACCGGGCAACTATTTAGGCCTATTGAGGATGGTCTCAAGAAAACTGTGATTTGTGAAACCATCACCAGAAAAAACGAGACACTCGTGACCTCCCAGGACAGGTGACTAGAACGTTAAGAACACTGGAACCCATTTCAACTGGCCTTCAGAAACGCTTCAGTCGCCCAATATCCAGCCTGAATGGGACGGCGATGATGGTCTTTCAACTCTCTTTGAATTTGAGAAGGCTGAATGAAACGTGAAACGATGCAAAGCAGCAGGATCTGATAGTTCGCCACCCGAAATTTTTACGGGTGCAGGTATGAAGTTACTGATTAAAGTGGCGGATGTACTAGCAGTGTGTAAAAATCAGAGGTAGCCCCGTCTGACTGGTTTACTTCACTGATTGTCCCACTCTATGAAAAAAAAGATAAGTCTTCGTGTGACGAGCATTGCGGATTCAGTTTGACTAATATCGTGTTCAAGATCTTGGGGTCCTTAGTTGTCCGACACTGAACTAGCGCTGCAGAACAACGAACACAAGAAAACCAGGCAGGTTTCAAGTCTGGATGAGGGTGGGACGATCAGATTTTTACGCTTCTGCAGATCCTGAAACAGGGATAACTGCCGGTGGCTGACGCTTGCCCTATTCGTTGATCTGAACCTAGCAGTTGACTCTGTCGACCGTGGGGTGGTGGCAGTGTCTAACTGAAAGCAGTACTGAGCTAGTATATAACGCCAATCAAAGCTCTCTACTCGAACTCACGCAATCATGCAAGGGTTTGTGGAGAGTTGTCATCAAAATTGACGACAGCTAGTTGTGTCCACTACGGATACCCACTGTCATCGTTCGTAGTCAAATCCCTTGTATGTGTACTGGCGGATGTAACCCTAGGTACATCTGGTTTCACAGGGATTGACTTGGAGTACGCAGACGACATTATCCTGCTAGGTAAGAACGCTGACAAGATGCAGGTTCTTCTGAACACCTTGAGCGGAAATCGGAGTGTGTTTAACATGCGTTTCGCACCTGTCAAATGTAAGGTGATGGTTCTGGACTGGTCTGCACCTACTCCCAGTTTTAAGGATAGGGAGTGAAGTGGCGGAATGTATAGAACACTACTTGGGAGTTGCGTAAACCCAAGCTGTCTGGTTACTGACGAAATCTCAGTTCCGATGCAGAGGCCCTGTTTGGTACTTGCCAATTCGAGTCATCTGTGGGACCGACTGGTGTGATATCCGACTATCTACCAAAGAGCGAGTATACTGCGCTGCAGTTTGTTCTGCCTCTTTATATGACTGCGAGACAAGACCGTCAAAAACAAAAGATCTGAAGCGGTTTTAAGTCTTTGGTCACAGGTATATTCGTAGTATTGCTCGTGTATGGTGGAATCACCATATTAGCCATGTTGAGGTTAAGCGAAGGTTGCTAGGTGAGACAGACAGGTCAGTTAGTGAGATTGTGGACATTCATCGACTGAGGTGGCTTGAATATGTACTGCACATGCCGAGCTATCGCCTTCCTCGATATGACATGCTAGGGAAAGTTGGATTAAGTTGGAAGAGGGTTCAGGGTGGCCAAACTAAGAAATACAACCAATTCATAAGTTCTCTGGCTGTTGGTATGGGCTGTGTAGAGGGGTGTAGACTGACTGAGATCTTCGAGACGATAGGAATTGTTGGTGACATGGTTTAAAACCAGTCACAATGGCGTGCGCACATGTATTCACTCAGGGATGTGGCTCGAGGGTTTCGGTGACGCAGATACACTCACTTTATCATATTCTGGTCTACTAAGTGGATTGTCTAATTGTGTTCTTGTACTTGTTTTTGTTTCGGATTTGCACTTTTGTCTGTATATAAAATTGCAAATGCAAATTAAAAATGCAGTTCTTCCAAATGATAATGTGGTAGCAGTTACCGGTTTTTCTCTCGTGTTACTAAGATTATGTCAACTTGAAAGTGAACAGTTTCCTCATCTTGATCATGATAAGCGTCTAATTGTCATTTCATCTGTACCAACTTTCTAAATTCTCAACGAAAGTGAGTGAACTAGGTATTTTTTCCGCTCAGTGGAGTTCAGCTTTTGGAATGTGTGTACTAACCATAACATAAACACTTAATGGATAAAATAAATCCCAGCCGCAGTAATTAGAACGTAGGCTCAATGAAAAGGTATGCTTTATGCGAATTGTCTGAAATAGTGGGGATAGATTTCACAGAAAAAATAAAGTTTCTAAACAATATTCTAGAAATGTTGACTTGAGGATAATGAAGAGCCGTAACCCAACAGATGCATATTCAAATTTCCTGAAACCTAGAAAATATGTTTCTGAATACGTCAGTATACCATTGGCTTCCTTTCAAATACAAGCGTTATTGTTGGGTCCCAAGTTTTATGATATTTTATCGAACGCTAACAACCTACACGTTAAAGTTCAATTTAAAAACTGATCAGTCAAAAGAATTATCTCATTCCAGTTCCAACTAAGTATCTTGAACAATTCACATCGGTGGTTTTGGGTTGCTGTCATCAGTGCGTTGATGCGAAACCGTATGTTAGTCGGTTGTTGTCGTCAGGCGAGAATAAAGATTGTTTTTTTCGTATAAGTGTTGAAGTTGTCCTTTTGGGTCATATGAATCACACACCTAAAGTCGCACCTACAATATCAGATGAAAATAAATATTTGAAAGAAACTTCAGAAATAGTGCCCACCAAATAGAACAAAGGCTTATCTGTATTTACGAGGAAATAAAGAGTGAATGGATAATAATCTCTGAATTATTTGAGCAACCACAATCCTTTGGTTTTGTAGTTCCTTGACCATATGGTTTTCCAAAAGTGCATAAAGAAAACTTTCCACTCCGTTTAATGAACAAATTACCATTTCATACTGCCGCCGGATGGCTTTGATATCTTACAACCGGTTAGAAACCATTTTAATACTCGGTGTTTAATTCATTTGACTTCGTTAATTCAATCAATAGTCTGAATATATTAAGTAGGCAAATGACAACTATGTATTTGACCTCACTCTTTACTAAAGTCCCGCTCACTGGAACCATTTGTTTCCCATGCAACTTCATCGTAGACTAAGTTCTACATTGGTGTTCCAAAGTACTATTTAAAACAACTACTTCCCAAGTAAACTTTTAAGGACCAGTTCAAATTCGACAATGCATTCCACCGACAAAAGGATGGAGTGATAGTGAGATCACCACTTGGTCCCCTAATAGCAGATTACTTCGTGATAGACCTAGAAAATACCGTGTTACACTCGATAACTGGGAGCTTCCATTTGTATATTAAATGCAGTAATTAGTCAGCACAAATACTGTATCCTCTATGCGTCCTGTGTCATACTTCTAATGTTGACCTTCACTTGTATAATCGATTTTCCTTTTGCAGGGGAGTATACCTAACAGCAGAGAGGATGGGGTTAGGTGAATCTGTCCTTGAGTTTATGAAGGAATTTGTTCGTATTTGTAGTCAAGTCAAGTCGCATGAAATCGCTAGAGCCAAAAATCAGTTGAAGACACATCTTCTTTTGCAGCTGGATGGCACTACTCCTACTTGTGAAGAGATTGGTCGGCATATGTTAGTTTATGGTCGTCGTATACCCATAACTGAATTGCTCGCCAGAATCGACGTAAGATAAAATAGTTTTTCTTGCTTTTATTATCGGGTTTCTTACGATCATCATGTAATGGTTATTGGTGTTTGTGGTAAATTAGGCGTTTTTATTTGCATTATACTTAATTGTAGGGTTTAGAAAAGATGTGGGGAATGCTTATTTCCATCCACTTGGTTCAGTTGTCTACTCTGCCTTCAGTTAAATACCTGTTAACCAATTTTGTCACCTTGTTAGTTTTTAAAAGTACAGTAGGAAGTCATAGGTCAGGAAAAATAAGAAAACGTATTTGAAATTCACAAGAAATTAGAAGTTAAGGGTTGTAAGCTTGAATGTTTGCCCTTCTCGTGTTCTTGGCGTGTTCTATTGCTATGTAACTTCTGGGAATTTAGGTAGAGTTACGTATGTATCGGTTGCATTTGGTTACATTTTAATAACATTAATAACTGAATGTTGTGGAATAATTATTTACATAAACTACTTACCATAAAATATCGATCAGTTAGTGAAAATGTCTGCTTTTCATCTGATGAGTTTCTTCGTGATGCGAATCTGTGGCTCATGGATCTTAACAGCAGACTTCTAACCAAGTGGGACACGGGTTCAAAACCCATTTCTCCTACCGATTTTTCTGTAGCCATGTAGCATCATGAGCCCTCACGCTATTGGTGCGGTTCATCTTGTGCATGAAAGTTCACGTGGTCGCTTACAGAACTCCTTTATGGCGCGAAGGTTTAGGCATTAATTTTGTACTAATCTAATTGTGGACAGACGTTGGTGGACAAAATCAACTTAGAAATTCGCATAAATGTGCATCAATTCAAGTTGCAACACTTCATGGCAGTAGCCAGAGAACAAGTGATGCTATCCTGATGTGAGTAGAGTGTGATTCTATGTTGAACTTAGTAATGTCTAAAACCTTTTGGTTTTCATGAGATTTAATTGTTTGCTATCAAACACTGTAAATTAGTGCGTTATAAATTCAAAAGTCTTTGAATTGTTCTCATTTATTTGCGATCATTACTGTGTGGCCGACTAGGGCCTGGTTTAATTGGGAACTGTAAACACAACCCCCCCTACCCAATTTTTCTGTTGAAGACATCTGTTTATAATGAATGACCTTAGCGTGCAATTGCTTTTCATGTACAATATGATGTGGTGTAAATTACTATACTATGATGGGGATCTGAGGGTGATGTCGTACTACTGCTAGCTGGATGGGGTGTGATAGCAGTCAGGTGTTTCCCTCGAGTGACCAGCAGTGCCATTCTGATGCTGCCTTCTCAGTGGAAGGGGGGTTAGAAAAGGTCGGCCCCCAAAATAACACTTCACGATACCTCACGGTCTGCCGGACCGGCGGTGTTGGTTGATTTGTCGTTTCTTTTCTACCATCCGGCCGCAAAAATACATGAGTTCAAAATAATCAGGCTTCAAGCAGATGTCCGATGGGCTCTGTGGTCACAAATCTCTTTCGGGTACCTCACAAAGAAATAGCCTTCCACGGTGTGGGCAGCCAGGAAGTGTCGACCGCCCTCACAACTCGATCAGCACTCAAGTTTCCGCAGACTGGTATCCACCTCCTCCATCTTTACCTTGTAATCTTATTTCACGCCTCTCAACTAACGATATTACACCATCTTCAATTTCTTTTAACTCTGCAGCCTTCGACAACGATCTGAGTCCACAAAACAGCATCCTTGGTCTCCTTAAACCACGCTCGAAATTACACATTGGAGCCTTCATTGTCCGTACCCTCCGTCAAGTTGGTCAACAGGCTTTGCTGGCAAAGACTCGAGCAACTCGGGCATGGATGTGTGCTGTGTTTGTGAGACACGCATACAGGACCCAAGTGTGGTTATTCACCTGACCTCTCCTGGTTAATCTGGTGAATCTGCAAAATTCACCCTTCGAGTTTCTGGAGATTCGATAGCTAGCTCTCGTGGTCTTGCAGGTGTAGGTATAGCATTAAGCACCAGGGCAGAAAACTCACTACTAGACTGGATCCCAGTTGATAGTCGCCTCTGCGCTATGAGGCTGAACGGCACAGTGAGAACTAAAAGGAATAGTGAGACTCGCCGTTGTCTCTTTGTAATCTCTGCTTACGCACCCACTGACTGCAGTTCGGATGAAGTGAAGGACGAGTTCTACCATAAACTGTCTAACCTCCTCTCGAAAGCCAAACGTTCGGACGTAGTGGTTGTTGCAGGTGACCTCAACGCACAGGTGGGTAGACTGAGTGAGGCAGAAAGGCACTTAGGTGGCACTTTCGGAATCCCAGCTGAACGTACAGATAACGGTGATCGCCTATTACAACTATGCTCAGATAACCGCCTATTTTTAGCCAGCACCAATTTCAGACATAAAGAAAGGCACTGTCTGACCTGGCGTCCACCGAGCTCGACTCAGCGATGGACACAGATAGACCACATTGCTATTAGTCATCGCTGGAGAGGATCGGTGGAAGACTGCCGCTCCTTCTGGAGTACGTGTTTGGACAGCGATCATGCGTTGGTCCGAGCACGTATATGCCTGCGTCTCAATGGACGTAGAAAAAATTTGGCAACAAAACCACTACGAGTTCTGCTGGACAACGAAAACACCAAAGCCGTGTTCAGTGAGAAGTTGGCTAGGCAGTTATCGGAACAAAAGACTGTCACTCATCCAGAAGAAGCTTGGTCCATCTTCAGTCTGCTGTAAAAGCAGAGTCGAAGACTGTAGCCGACTCCAAAATAATGGCTAAAAAGAGCCAGTGGATATCAGCAGCTTCTTCCAAACTAATGGATGCACGTGAATGCATCCCTGCAGGCTCTGAGTACAATGAAGAGCGAGCGCAACTTAAAAATAGACTGACGAAAAGTCTGCGCAACGATCGTGAACAGTGGTGGGCAGTGAAGGCTAAAGAGATGGAAAAGGCAGCGGCGATCGGTAACAGTAGACAGTTATTTAGACTTATTAAGGAGACTGGGGGGAAATGGTCAACAACAGTTAGTGAGGCTATAGCGGAGAAGGACGGATCTGCGATTCACTCGCAGGGGAGGCGACTGGGACGATGGGCAGAACACTTTGAGGAACAGTTTAACTGGCCTCCAGCCACCGTTGCGTTGCCCGCTATCCAGTCGGACCCTGAATGGGACATAGAGACAGGTCCCCCAACACTAGAAGAAGTTGAGAAAGCGGTAGGTAGCCTGAAACGAGGAAGGGCAGCAGGACCAGACGGACTAACTGCTGAGGTATACAAGAATGGTGGTAGAGTGCTCTTAGTCAGGCTAACGGAAGTGTTAGCCAGTATATGGGAATCAAATACGATCCCCTCCGACTGGTCTAAGTCACTGATTGTCCCAGTCTTCAAGAAAGACGAGAAGTCCTCTTGTGATAACCATAGAGGAGTCAGCCTGACGAACATAGTATCCAAAATCCTAGGTTCTATAGTTCTTCGACGTCTGAGTGGAGCTTGGGAACAGCAAGCCCGAGAAAATTAGGCAGGCTTTAGACCCGGCCGTGGGTGTATCGATCAAATATTTACACTGCCCCAGGTTTTGGAACTCAGACACGCTTACCGACGCCCGACAATAGTTGTATTTCTCGACCTGAAGGCGGCATTCGACTCCGTTGATCGAGAAGTCTTATGGCAATGTCTGTCAGTGAAAGGCATGCCGAGTAAATACATCACCTTATTGGAATCTCTCCACTCGAACACTAGTGGGTATGTTAGAGCTTATGGTGAGATGTCCAGGAAGCTGTGCTTGTGGAGTGGTGTCCGTCATGGATGCCCAGTGTCTCCATTGTTATTCAACTTTATCACAGATATTGTTATGGAGGTTTCCCTCTCGTCACCTGATTACACAGACGTTAATCTAATCGAGGAGGATTTTCGTTATAACTAGAATATGCAGATGACGTAGTCCTGTTAGGTGAAGAGGCTGACAAGATTCAGAGTCTTCTGAACACTTTGAGTGGGAATTTGAGAATGTTTAGGATGCGGTTTCTCACCACCCAAATGCAAATGTTGCTCCAGGATTGGTGTTCTACGGTGCCACGGCTAACAATAGAGAGTGTAGTGGTTGGGTGTGTCGACCTCTTATCTGGGAAGTAAGATCAGCCATGGTACGTTGGTCAGTGGCCGATGAAATCTCTGCATAAATACAAAAGGTTCGGCTGTGTTTCGCCAACTTACACCACCTGTGGCGCTGCAGTGATATCCGATTGTCTATTAAGGGTGGCGTGTACTGCACCTGTACAGCAGTCCGATCTGTTCTACTGTGTGGCTGTGAAACATGGCCATTGAAGGTGGAAGACATGAGAAGGCTGGCTTCAGGTGTTTGACCACCGTTTTCTTCGTAGTATAGGCCGTATTCTGTGGTGTCATCATGTGAATAACACAGACGTCAGGTGTAGAGTTTTATGGAGAAGAGGTAAATCAGTTGACGAGTTTGTGAACCTTCATTGACTGAGATAGTCGGCTCCGACACGTGTTACGTATGCCTAGTCACCGATTGCCTCGTCACACAATATTGGCCGAAGTAGATCCAGGCTGAAGAAAGGCCCGAGGTGGCCAGACTAAAACATGGCATCAGTATATGAAGTGTTTGACCGTTGGTTTGAGCCATGTGTGGCGATGCAGACCAGCCATTTGGGGTCGGTGGTACAAGAGGAACCAGTGGTAGGAGACTCTAGGTGATATGGCTGAGAACCGATGTCAGTGTTGCAGATGTATACTCACATTAATCTCATCTTGACAATTATGCCGAATCTCACCATTTTGTCATTTTCCTTTCTCTCTTCTCGTACTTTATATTTCTTCCGGTTGAACTTTCTTTTCTTCATCTTTCACCTCAGTGCCTTTCTACTTGATGTACTGATATGAGGTGTGGCATTTCTGACCGTTACGCAGTAATGCCTAGTCCTGTGTTGATATTGATGATGATGATGACCTGGACCATTGCACAAAATTACAGCAGTTAAAGTCACGGCAGCTTGACTTAAAGATAAGTATGGTTTGTATTTGATGAAGACAACCCAAGGATCTTCTGCTGATACCAGCCTTGTGTTAAACTCACCATTTTTGACAACTAGTATAAACTTTCATTCAAAGCATGTCGGATAGTCTTCAAGGGCACTGAACCTACTTTCAACGGTTTTCATCATTCATCAGTAAAGTGTTACTGCAAGCTTCGATGAAATATTCTCTTGCGTATTCAAAGCTGGGTAACCGAGGTTTGTACTCAGATGTTGCCACAAATGTACTCGTGCTGCTTTCATCTTGTTTACTTTTAAATTCCAACCAAGGCGTTAAAAGTGATGTTTGAAAGTAGAAAGAAATCTGGAGATGTTTATGAAGCTTTACGGTAAGGGAAATCATGTCACATACTCTGCCCTGTGATTCGTCAAACTACACTTCGCGCTGCAAGCAAGAATATGACACTTGATTTTGAGTCTTCAGAGTTATAAGTTCGATATTTATCTTGGTGACCTTAATAGAGCATTCAAAAGATTTACAGTACGCTCTCAGCAACCTTGTGCTCATTCGTGCAGTAGACGATGAGCCACAACTATTGTATGAAGGCTCACGATATTACCTGGTTTCCCAAACTGTGGTAGTTGACCGGTGTTCAGACTCGTGACCCATTGGTTGAAGTCAAACCCTTAAACCAATAAGCCGTAGCTCCTCATTTATGGTAGAAATATATAGTTACTATGTGTAACATTCACTTAATGAGTCACACATTAGTATTAAGGACCAATAATTTTTTTACTGAGTTGCCGAAAGTAATGATTTCGCTTTTTGAATTGACTTTTATTAAGTATTTATAATTCCATTATGTAGGCACTCACAGATGAGCACATTAGAGAAACGTGTTCAAAATATTTATTCGATAAATGTCCTGCTGTCGCAGCTATTGGTAAGTAATTATGTTTTTCATTTGATTTCATCGATAAGGATATCAGGCACGAAGGGGCAAGAGAAAGATCGATATTTCATTGGTTAGGAATGATGCGTTCATCAAAAAACTGCCTTTGAAATATTTTAGTAGTTGAAATAACCCATGTAACATGTGTATAACATATGCTTCGTATTGTGGGAGTGTAGTGTTTGGACAGTAGTTTTGGTATTCTATGTATTCACTCACTCACTGTTGATTGTAAACCGCCGAAATTAATCACAAAATTCGTGTTTCTCAGTAGTTATGTTAGTGCAGGTTAGTGAGATTTTTAGCCACATATCGAAATTCAGAATGAAATGCGTCAGTGTAACTTCGAAAGGACGAGTGAACAATGACAAGGATATCCGACAACTCAGTGTATTCGACCACAGTTATCTCATGTTTCCTGTCAACATTTCAGTAATCTTTTGGTGAATAAATGGAGAGTTTGTGCGTTGTAGAAGTGATTAATATACTATAAAGGCATTTTAATGACAAGTTTATTAATTTGATAATGTTTTGAGCAACATCATAAACTGATTATTGTGTATCAACTTGTCATTAAAATTTATTTATAGTCTAATAATTTCTAGGCCTTTCAGCGCGTTTAAGTAGGGCGTGAATTGTAACTCAGTAAATGATATCATATTGTAGGATGCGAACCTTATTGGTCAGGGCATGTCCTGGAAATGCTGTCCCATTTTGTGTATTATTTACCAACCCTGCGACTAGTTGAGAAAAGGGGGAGATAGTCAGTGTGTAACGACAAGATACAATGAATTGATAAGTTAGTATCTGTTGGTACGCTATGACTCCTTGGATATAATTGGAAGGAATATGTAACCTAGTAGCTTCAGAAGTTATCAGATAATTAAAGATCAAGGTAAATATTGATGATTCCCTAGCTTTCTGTTTCACCGCTTATCATAAAGTGAGACGGAAGTGGTGAACTCTACAGGGAATGTACATCATCTGCTATTTTCCTTTTTGTTGTCTCTCTTTTATGTCGTCATTTTGTTTTGTATGGTGCCTTTCTTTGATGCCCACACTGTACGAGTCTTGTTTTTCGGAAAAGTAATTATGATAGTTGACTTCTGTATTATCCTGAACTGGACATTCGCTGTAATTGGTTAGTATTCATGTTATGTAGTTGATATATTTTGTATACAAATCAGCTTACTTTTGATATGAAATACTTGCATACACTCGCTTACTTACCAGTTCTGCATTGTGATATTCTTCTGATCAGCATCAGTTACTACTTCAGTGCAATGAGTCGTTCGAGTGCGCGTTACTGTTTGATCTTCGAGTGTAATTTGCATATAACTAAATATCAACCCATTATTTGTCATCCAAAGCTCAGATATGAAAAGCTCAAACCAACAGTCATTCACTTCGTTGGTCGGTGCAATGTTTGACTGAGCTTTTTTTCAGCGGAATACCGACTGAGAATTGTGCAGCTGTGACTCATTGGTTTAGGCAGTTGATTTTCAACCAGGTGGGTCACGGGTCCGAACACCGCTCCACCTACCGAAGTTTGGGCGGTCATGTAAGGTCTCACTAGTAGTCCTCACACAAAAGGTGTGGTTCATTACCTACTGCACGAACGTGCACATATCTGAGTAAATAATAGCTTGGTGTGTATAACACTCAAACCATTCCGATCGATATTTGTTCAGAATGCCATTGACAAACCCTCTTCATCACCCAATATTTTATACGTATCGATAAAACCACACAAACTGTTGAGATGTGCTGGAGTAGCTCTTATGTTCACTTTCAGCAGTCATGAAGCCGATTTCACGCAATGGTTGGATGGTATAGTTGCTTTTTGATGTACATTCTTGCAACTTATTTTGGTTTGCAAAGATTAAATGAACCATTAGTGTACCCGTGATGAGATTTCATTGGTAACAAACTCAACAGTGATGATGCAACACCTAAATAGTTGGTCGACGCAGTTAACTAATGCGGCCTACCGTTAAATTACGTATGAGTTCAAATCAGTCCTAGGAACATCATTCTCTTGTTTTCACTCGAAATTTTCAAAAGACTGCTTCTTGTCAGTATCCTCAACTACCAGTCACATCACCCATATACCTTAGGTCTACTAAAAATCCTCCTGGTTGGGTATGATCACAAGCATCATCAGAACGTCAAAACAAAAGTGGATAATGATCATAAATATCTAAGTAAGTGCTTGCTTACATCATAATCCAGGTAATCTGACATATGTTGACGTGCTTTTTCATCGGGTTTTTCATTTCATTTTGTTTTAGGTCCTGTTGAAACATTGCCTGACTACGGTTGCATTCGTGATCAAACTTGGTGGCTTCGTCTATAGGAAAGTATCCTTTGCTTTAAGTGATCTAGTGGCCATTGTTTGTCAGATTTAATGTTGCATTGCAGTTACTGTATGTCGTTTTATAATTATACAGATAGTTCTGTGATTGATACTGTACAACATAATTTTATGTTAAGTAGTGATATTTGTTTTTTTTTTAAATCGAAAAATGGGATGACTAATGCCATACGCTGGAAATTAGTTATAGTTGAATGCCACTGAACACTTATTGATTAGCTTTGTTGTGACAATACATTGAGTCTGTGAGAGGCAGCGATAGGAAATATAGGTACACAAATGCTGGTCATTTCGGAAATCGCGATTCCAAAACCACTTTTTCATGCACTGGGCTATGGTTCACGTCATTCCTGTTGGAACTAGCAGTACCACAAGGATGTTTCGCACTTATTGTCTACTACGCGAATTACTATTCTACAAGTAGAGTTTGATCGAACTGTTTTGATTTGTGTTTCTGTGACTTGAGTGATACCTCAAGTTAACCCCCATTTTTTCGATCCTGATGAAATCCCCACTATTTGTCTTTCTGTCAGCAGTTTTAGCTGAGAAACGTCTGTAGTCATTGACAAAAAGAGTTAATTAAGTAGTGTTTAGGGCTATACTTCAGCCCACAAGTCGCTTCTGTTAACAAGATCTCGTTCATTTCGGTCCTTTTAATGCGTGCAAGCTAAGTTTCGTGGTATTTGAAAAAGTCTTCCTAGTTATTTTTGTGGTGCCACCACATGAGTAACGCAAAGCCAGATGCAGAGTTTTAGGCAGGAAGGGTAAGATACCTGATGCGGTTATAAACCTTCATCAACTGAGATGGTTGGGACATTGTCGTATATACCTAGCCACCGTCTCCCTCGCCACACAATGTTGGCCGAAGTAGATCCAGGCCGAAGAAAGGCCCGAGATGGCCAGACTAAAACATGGCATCAGTATATGAAGTGTTTGACCGTTGGTTTGAGCCATGTGTGGCGATGCAGACCAGCCATTTGGGGTCGGTGGTACAAGAGGAACCAGTGGTAGGAGACTCTAGGTGATATGGCTGAGAACCGATGTCAGTGTTGCAGATGTATACTCACATTATCCTCATCTTAACCGCTATACTTAATCTCATTCTTCCTTCCTCGCTTCTACTACTTTCTACGTTTACTTCTTCCTTTCTTTTAAGTCGGCATTCATCATGAACTGACATCAGTTGGGGGAATTTTGGAAACCTGGAAGAACTGGATAACTGTTTCGTCCCAGTATGGGACTCCTTAGCAATACGCAACCATGACCCCACCATGAGTCAAACCCACGATCTTCAGGTCCCGTGGCCGGCACGTTACCATTGAGCCACTGGGCCGGAATCTAATCGTCCATATTCCCAACTGCTGTCAGTTCACGATATAACGCGACCATTACCCAATGTCATTGTTGAGTGTTTATCCTCTTATCCACCAGGTTTGCCCCACTGGTCACGACTTCTCATTGGGACTTCGGGAATCACCTCCCAAAGCTAATCGCTAGTTGGCACTAGTTCAATTGGATTTGTGAGGATATAAAGATTTTTCAAGTTAGTATTCACCATGGGCTGACATCAGGTGTAGGAACATTGGAAATCTGAAAGCACTAGACAGCTGTTTTGTCCCAAATTCAGTTGGGCTAATGCTCATTGGTGACTAGCTTTAGGAGGTGATTCCCGAAGTCCCAATAAGAAGTCGTGACCAGTGGGGCAAACCTGGTGGATAAGAGGATAAACACTCAACAATGACATTGGGTAATGGTCGCGTTATATCGTGAACTGACAGCAGTTGGGAATATGGACGATTAGATTCCGGCCCAGTGGCTCAATGGTAACGTGCCGGCCACGGGACCTGAAGATCGTGGGTTTGACTCATGGTGGGGTCATGGTTGCGTATTGCTAAGGAGTCCCATACTGGGACGAAACAGTTATCCAGTTCTTCCAGGTTTCCAAAATTCCCCCAACTGATGTCAGTTCATGATGAATGCCAACTTGGAATCAATAAGTCGCGCAAATCCGATTTTTCTTTCCCTTTTCATCTGTTTTATTGGCCGTACTGTAGTCCATCGCGATCAAACTGGTAAAGCAATATTTACAGTTGGAAAATTCCCCGGTCATTGGAAATAAAACAGTAGGGAGTCGTTGGAGCATACAAGCGTTTTCCAAAGTTCACCTTCTTTAAAATGCCAATAGCTGATAATTTGTGTTCAAAACGTCATCCAGCGCACAAGTTTATATTACTATCTAATATGTTAGATAGACTAAAACGAAGCCAATTTGTTAATGTAATCATGAAGTGCAAGTCCTCTATTTTCCGCCTGGTGTTGCTAATCATAACTAAGCAGCTGAATTGTGTAGAATGATTTTCACTATAATTTTATGAGTCTAAGGGTGTTTCCCTTTAGCCTAACTGCAGAAATCTCGGCACGGACTGATATTATTTTGTAGACTGCTTCAGCAAACTGATAAATTGTCACTTGACTTTTTGACTAGAAATAATCAAGTGACTGTCTGTACTTCGCATAATCACAACAACTTGGAAATCTTTATGATGTATTGTGGTTTTTAAAAGAAATCAAAGAGTGTACACTTAACCAAATTAGTAGTAAGAACATGGAACCAGTTTGAATAGCTAGACTAGATTGTAGTTGTCTGCCTAGTTGTGGAACAGTGAGATCTAGGCGGAACTTCTTCATCTGTGCATGCTTTTGCAGTTGTTAATTAAGTTCTGGAGGCTTTTCATCTCTGGATGTTTGTTGAATCAACATGTGATGAGAGAACAAGGCACCACACCAAGTCACTAACATCAGTACTAGAATTATCAAATATCTGAAAGAAGTTTAAGCACAACCCTAGTAGTATCCAACTAAGTATGTTGGTTGCTACAGCGTAATCAATCTTACAAAGATTTGTGACTGGAGTTAAATGTGAGATGGACCTCACTTCACAAACTGGCAACAGTAGTACTTGTATTGTCATCTGTTAAGTAAATCAAGTATAATTAATGTTACAAAAGACTTCAATTCACGAATGTAAAGCTCATTGTTTCACTATCTTTTAATCTGTCTGTACCGACAGCGTTTCTTTCTGAAGACTAGCCACAGGACTGATGCCTAGTTACCAAACTATACTTATCTACATCACTTTTAGTGAAAACACCTCCACTTAAGAGCTTCAACACAAAATCCTGAGGAACTCTAAACTGACTAGTGATGACTTTCAGGACTAAAGGTTTTTTTTAAGTGCTGGAGCAGATACATTTGCCATCAGTCCTCGTCTGTCAAGCTCCAAGCAGTCACAAAGCAACGGGACTGTTATCAAGCAACATGTTTGTATTGTTTTTGTATCATGCACAACCCGTTTTTATTAAATTCGCTAAACGTGGGTTACTCAGTCTCTACAGAAAACAAAGAAAAACTGTATACAGGTGGTTAGGACTACTCAAATAATTTATTTGAACTCAAAGTAGGAAATTACTGGGGAACATTTTAAACCAATCAAAATTATAAGCGGCTAAGCTGAAGACGTTTAATTGGTAGGACAAGCCTTAAAAAGCTTGTGTATTATATGAACATGCAATAAATAATTCGGGTGGCACTTAAGTATGATTTAGGTTTTGATGTTAAGATGCTAAATTTTGTGCAATAGCATACTTAATGTAATTATTCCAATTCGTTCAATTCAGACTTACTTTCAAATGCGTGTCAACTCTTACATTCAAATTTTCAGCTACCAGTCGTTCGGAAAATATACACCTACAGTTTCGTAGAATGGTATTTCAGCTATTAGTGCGATTACTTTCAAGTTTACTGTGAAGGTTTTGGTAGTCGACTGAAGTGGATGTCATATCTCTGGATATTTGTACAGTTTAATGAGTATCGCTAATAAGTCATTTTATCCACAGTTCACTTGATAAGGAATTGAAAATGGTCTTAACTCTGGTTTATTCATCAAGTTTTCGAGTACCTTATGGGAACAATGTAGGCATGTGTGAGTAGGTATCTATCATAAGTGAACATTTGGCAAAAGGTTATATGTTGAATAATACGTGTTTACTTTCTTGTTATGTTGGGTCGATGCAAATAATCAGCTGGAAAGTAAAATTATCACAAAAGAACAGGAGATATCCGTTGTACGAAAGGTGATCCTCGTGCCTAAATGGCTTGGACATGTACTACGCATGCCGAGCGACCAACGTTCCCAGCTAGAGGAAGTTGGGAGAGGGTTCAGGATGACCAGGCAAAAACGTTGATGAGGTTCCTAACTACTGGTCTAAGCCGTACGAAGAGATGTAGACTACCTGACTTGGGTCCCAGAGACGATAAGAATCGATAGATTAGAGCTCTTGGTGACATGACACAGATGTATTCACTCTCTGACGTTTTCTAGTGCTCAAATATTTGCATTAACCTTTATCTTTAACTTGCTTATTACGTCACACAATTTTGTCTGCTTTGATATCACTTTTATTCTGTCCACTTATTCTTTGTATACTGCTGTGAAGTGTGGAAACTTGAACCTATGCACTTGTGTCTAGGGTTCTACATTAATTTTTTTGTCATAAGAGGCAATCCAAAAGTGAAGACTGACTTGAATCATGCAGTGTGTTCTTAGATTTTCTGTCATTGTAATAGGCCGGTGAACAGTGATTTGTCTTTACAAACAAATTTACAAAAGAACATGGTTTTATAATCAATTTTTCACAAGGATATGCATGAATTTTAATCAGCTACAACAAATACTTGATTACTAGGGTGGGTCGAAAATGTAATTATTCTGGCTTTGATCTAAGTTATTTTTTCCTTTCTCCAGATGTCGTTCATTCAGAAAACAATATTGTATCATTGTATATCGTTCTAAATAAGTAAATTAACTTGTAATTAAGATATTCTTGTCATCCAGAAGAAGTCAAGATCTAAAAGTAGTATTCTTAAGTCTTCTCTTGACTGTTTCATTGATAGTTTGTATCAAACAGCTTAACTTCTGACACATCAACTACATGAAAGATAATAAAGTAGTAGGTATTAGTCATATCTTTTGATGTAGATACCGAAATTTTTCTAAGGCCACTGGAACATAACACGATTTGGCAGAGTGATTGGGAGTAAATCTCGCTCTAACAACTACCGAGACAGCCAGTTGTTTCTTTAATTTTGTAAAAAAATACCTCAGCTGAAATACGGAATTTTGGTTGGTTATTTCAGTACTTACTAGAGTGGCCTTTAAAGTCATTCGTGATTTGAGTCAGGATTTGGTTGTCTTTGTAATGCAATCCAGTAGATCAACAGTAACATGCTTTATGCGACGCTTATAGGCTTTTATTTAGTCTCTATAAAATGAAGTTTGCAAAACGATGGGATTTGATCGATTAGAAATCCTGAACTTCGTAGGTACCTCCCAAATTGTACACTTATACTGCGGTAAACGATAACAAACAGTGCTACTCTGGCAGTTGCCTTTTTGAAGTAACCGATTTAAATGAATCAGTGCAACATGTGTTTCATATGTTGATAAAATCTTCATCACTAAGTATCTGAGGTATTAAAACACTAAATTAGCTTTGTGTTGAAGTATATCAAAATGTCATTTACTGAGCTTCAATATATTAAAAATACCACAACAGTCTGACCATCAGTCAACTTCATGTTTTTAATCTAGATTTCATCAAATAAAATTAACGGGATTTCTTACACTGTACCTAACTAATGGATGATGTAGGGGAAGTTCAAGCTTATTCGATGAATGTGACATAAGCTTTCGTTATCTGGATTTCTATAAGTGAACTACTTTATTCATTCAGAAGGTATGCGAAAATGGAAAACCTTTAATGAGCCGCATTAATTATGAATGATGAAAACCTCTGAAGAAAACAGAGTTTGAAGCCAAAATCTTCTTAGTTGCAGTAGAATTTCTAAACCAAATGGGTAGAGTTTTGCGCCTGGTAATATTAAAGTGTGTGTCTCTTTATCTAATTCACAAATCTTTACTGAGATATTCATTACTTCGTATCTCTTTCTTTTATTTCTTGAGCAAGTAAAGTACTTCACATATGGAAATCCAGATAACCAAAGCTAGTCTCACACATGTTCACTAAGATAAGAAGTAAAATTCCATGTTAGTTTATCCTTTATCTCATAAAGCTGCACAGTATTATTTACCGGATAACGCTTGGAACATGATTTATTGCTTACAATCACAAGCAGATATATAGATATTAACGCGTTTACGAAAATAATACTATTCAACCAAAATTCAGCCTTCCATGCTTTTAAAACTCAGTCTGCCACATGAAGCGAATAGCTGCTTGCACTGCTTGCTTTTCATATAGGTAGGAATATGCCATGTATATATATTACAGTGAGACAGTATCATCAATTGGATGGCGTTTGGAGCGCACATAACTGCTCATAATCCTACCACGGTAGTGAAACAACTTATCCTCTTGGTGTTTTCAGTCCTGACCCCTTCTCTTTTTTGTCACAGGGGTAGTAAAATTTGCCTTATACATAGAATAAGTGCAGTCATACTTATAATAAGTATTAGACGTCAATTCAAGGAGCAAAGTTTCGGCTATCAATCCCTTCACCCTCCCAAGTTAGTTTTAAGTATTGTCACCTTATATCATCTACTTGTGTAGTTGTGAGCTACTGGGTGTACAGGCCTTGTCAAGCTTTTCTTTAGATTCCATATCTTAGTGGGGTCTAATAATCTTCAGCCTAATTAACTTTGCTAACTATTTTGACTTGTATTTGACTTCTCAGTTATTAAAACAGATCTCGTAGAACAAGTTATTTAATCTAGTAGGTTCAGTTGCGTTATTCATCTGAAAAGTTTGTTTTGACGTTAGTTTATAGGTTCAAATGTTACATTCTTCAAAGCCTTGTTGAAAATCCTGAGTAGCGTTCCTGAGCTTACTTCCTTTACGACAGCATGGTGAAGAATTGGTATTTCCTCTTCATGGTTTCGCCACTCCTACTTATATTATCAATGTGTACTTCACCACCAACTGGTTTATTATTTTGTCTTAAATTTTTACGAGCTTGTATATAAATTTACTGGCATAACTGTTCGGTCGCAAGGTCTCTACTGCGTCTTGTTTCTTGTCTTAAATCTACTGCCGTTTTAGTTATACTCTTCGTTATTTTACTGAGACATTTTTAAAGTCCGTTTTAAACGTTGTGGGAGAGGATAACCTAAAGTCTGGATATCTGGTTAAATGTGAAGGTTCTTTGTAAACTTCAAACATCTATCCTGATTATATTTTATCTTGGGGTACGCCATAGTTAATTTTTTTCTTCACTTTGTAATTAAGAAGTAAACTAGCTTGCATCTTCTGCATTTATGTGTGTGTGTGTGTGTGTGTCGTAAACCTATCTACATAATCTAACTCAGATACTCTGCAAATCGCATCGACATATCACTACCAAGCTTTTGAATTAGTAGTAGATATTTCAATAGAAATTCATTCGCAGCTATCCATATTAAACTGTACTGGCTTCCGTCTGTCAAATAGTTACAGTAACTGGTAATACTAGTTAGCTTCTTCGCACAATAGTGGTTTTTGTACAACTTACTTGTACTGCAACATGCTAATTATCAGCGATAGGTTGATATTATTTTCAAGACACCAGCCTATTGCGTTACTTAAGATGATTATTCTTCTGTTTTGGTTGCATAGATACACCTTATTTTCTGATATTTATGAATAAAGTTTAACCGTCCAATGGGGAAAGTAAAAATGGTTTGATGTCAAATTGTTTAGTGATTGGTAAAACAGGATTATACAGACCCTTTACATATCTTCTTTTCATCTATTCAAATGTTGTAAATTCCCGTTTGACCATTTAAAAAGAAAACTAACTTAGCAAAGCACTTTTGCTTTCCATCACCAAGGGATAAATTATCTCCATATTCAAACTATGCAAATACACTAATATTTGGTTAGGCTGACGTCATGAATCGCTTATATTATGTTGCAACTGAATAATCTTGAGATGTGTGATTTGTCTTTCGTCTACCAATCAATCAAAATAGACCCAACTCTTTTGGTTTCAGCCAATCAGAATTTAAAATTTACTGGCTTGTGAAATCAGTTAACCAATATAAAAGCCGCAAGGTTAATTCGTTCATTTTCTAAATTGTATTATATACGAGTCATTTTGTCGTAAAACTGAATTACTTTTTTGGGTGGTATGATTTAAGATATGATTGGCTATGTGTATGGAGTTAATAATCATGATTTCGTAGATATATCAATCTTCATAATTTCATTACTATCTTCAGCGTGATACATCCTTCGTTTGAAAAATCATTGTACACATTGAACATTAATCGTGAATGAAGTAAACGGAATTTTCGCTTAAAATGGAAATTATGGATGGAAATTGTACTCAGCTGTCAAGCACAACAACAGATTCATCCAAAATTATTTCATTTTTGTGTATAAAATTTTTCGCAATCCTAATTCAGTTAACTGGAATACTATTGAATTTATTTGTACTATATGCATTGCTCAATGTGAAATTGGGATCACGTTTAACAACACTACTATTGAGTAATCAGTGTATATTTGACTGTCTTATCTGTACATTTGCTTTGTTAAAAATATTGAAATCAGAACGCTGGTATACAGATTATATCATAATTGATAGTGTATTATGCTATTTATGGTTTAGTTATACTCTATTCTGGTTAGTAGTATTGTTAAGTTTAAGTAATATGATGTGCACAGCTTTGGATCGGTTGGGTGCTGTTGTCTACAGTCGTACATACCAACTGCGTCAAAATATCTACATAATCCTGGCATATACAAGTATTATAACCTATTCATTTGCATTGATCGCCATTAATCCATTGTTATTACAGTATCGTGATAAAAAGTGTTACGATACAGTTATATATGACAAAAAATGGATATTTATCTTGATGAAAGTAGATTCTATACTATGGCCATGTCTTACATACTTATTTCCATGTATACTGACCATAAGTGTGTATGGCAAGGTTATAAATGTGCTAAGAAACTCGACATTTTATCGCCAAGTCAGCAGTAACCGTGGTGCTGATGACAACAGTAACAATGCCAATTGTAATCGTAATCTCTCCACTCGTCAGATTGTTAAACTATCTAATAAACAAAAGAGACATCGGAAAATCGCCCAATCATTAACAATAGCTACATGTATTATGCAATCTGTCTTTCTTATTACCCATTCATATGACAGAATTTATTATTTTCTTGGTATACATCAATGGATATCCTATCAGATTGGTTGTACTACTCATCTGTTTGGTTTGTGGCTTGTAACACTGAATAGTTGTATCAATCCAAGTGCACTTATATTTACGATTCGTCCATTACAAGTATACCTTATACAAACAATAAATTATTATTGTTGTACATGTTCACAGAAACTCAGTTTGACAATACCAACCATTTGTCCAAGTGAACATTCAGAAACTCATCTAAGTAAAAATGAACTTGAAATTAGAACAAGTCGAATTGTATCACAATCAAGTACAATATCTAGAAAGACTTCCATATGAAACAAACATTTAAACCAGCGGAAATTAAAGTAGAAAGATCACTAAAAACTGAAGTGAATGGAAGCAAAACAGAGGAATTATTATTTGACATTACTTCCTACATTTTCATGCTAACAGTTTTATGGAGTATTCAATTAACATTATAAACATCCAGGTCATAGTTTTTACGAATGTCGTGAAAGAAGTTGAGCGCCGAGTCAGGTTGATTCATTACATAGGTAACTTTTTATATACTCCCAGCGTGTTTAGAAAATCGAAAACAAGATTTTTATGAACGTTTCGTTGTGTATGCCACAGCTTCTTCAGCAGTACATTCTGATTTTATGAAACATCAAAACATATACTGTCAAAAGTACATGTAGAAATTTCTGTCTACATGTACTTTTGACAGTATATGTTTTGATCTTTCATAAAATCCAATATACTGCTGAAGACGCTGTGGCATGCACAACGAAACGTTCAGAAAAATCTTGTTTTCGATTTTCTAAACACGCTGGGATTATATAAAAACTTACGTATATCATGAATATTGAATTAACAGTTTTATTCTGTTTACCGGTAGAACATAATTAAGGAGAAAAGTTTTTGATATCAAGTACTTTGGTAAATGGTATGGTATGAACCATGTTTTATTGAATTATTTTCTTATTTTCTAGATTGATATATATATAGTCGTTAAAGTATATCTACGAAATAGAAAACAAATGCATATTTCACTACTTTTTCTTTTTTCTTATCTACTAATCTCATTAAGTTTTTTAGAGGACCATTTTTGAAAGTTGTTGTTGTGACTCACTACTGATAAAACGACTCAAAAATTTCATGAATTCGGATCCCTTGAGTCATCAACCTGACATCCTATGTCTATGAGATGTCAAGCAATTTCACTGGTTAAAATCTTTTCCCTTTTCAGACGCAAATTCTTCGGAATATGCTCAGCGAACCGAATGAATCCCCTTCTCCAAGTCTTTTCAAAGTAATTCCTACCATAGCTGTCTGTAAATTGATAAATCCACTCGGAGATAACATGAGCGGGAAATTTGTCCGATTTGAACTGACTCAGTGAGCATACAGTATCGTATACTAATACAAGTTTGCCTGAAGGAAGGCTTCATTTTAGTGCTCCTTTGATTTTCATATGTTTTCTCACATACTACATTTCTCTTGAATTCAACGTGAATGAAACCTTCTTTTCAATATTTGCTGCTTGTTTCGCTGAACCTCTTCTTTTCCATACTTCCTAATGGATAATAATCAAAGGTAGTTGAGGAAACGCAGTCAGATCTGTAGACTGATGTATCACCCTTCTTTCACACTAGTGATATCTCATAAAGGCTATTCACAGTTTGAACAGTTTAATAAGCAAGTATTTTTCCATGACAATGAATGGATGGCCTCTGTCAACCAAAATAAAGGTTTAAATAAGGTTGCAGATAATACTTCCTACTGAATAGCAATCCTAGTGTAAATCTTTATGTGGAATGAGTAATCATAAAACTAATTAAAGTTTGGTTTCAACCAAGCCTATTGTTCCAGTTTATCTGCTATTTGGTTTATTTGTGAGTAAATACAAGAGTGTTTGTGTGGCTTTCAGCAGTTGAAAATTTTTACACATAAGAATTCTCTAGAGTTTTAGATACATTTTACAGGAATCTACTGAATGTTGTTTCTTTGCAAAAATTCTTGTTTTCAAATGCTGACATATTTTCTTTCCATTTAATATTCACTAAGTTTTGTATTTGAGCAACAGTTGTGAAACTTTCCTATCTTGTTTGCAATCATTTGAATTAAACTGCTGATACCCAGTTTAAGAAAATGGATTTGTTTTTAATCTAAGTTATATATCATTAAATAAGGGCTCTATATGTCTCAATATTTCTAACAGTTGAGCAGTGTGTCAACATCTAAAGATAGCGGAGACAATGATTTTCAACCATAACCAGCCAAATAACACTGAAACAACCAATGGGAATCGTTCAAATTTGAGAATGTTTTTCAGCGATAACAAGAATAGAAAAGCTTTAGAAGAGTAAATCTATTGCATATATTGGAAGAGTTTCTGAGCTTCTCAGTCGGGTTCCAATAGAAAAGCTAAGTCAGTTTCTATGCACTTATTTGTCCTGATGACTGTTAACAGTTTTCCTTTACAAGCCGCCTATAACTCAGATCACATAATCTAGGCTTTCCTGAGAATTCATCGAATGAATTTGTATCCATACCCGCAACTTAGTCGGGGAAATAAAAAAAAAATGAGACTTTTTATGAGAAACATGTCTACAAAATCAAGTTTCCCTGCATCAATGCTAGTTAAGTAGCACTTCATATTGATGTTAGAGCTAACAATACTATTTTGAAGGACAATAAAAGCCTCATGATTTAACCGTTTAGTTCCGAAAACTCAACATCACCATGACTTCTACCCTCACCTTAGAAGATTGCCCAAATTTGTGGAATCAACTTCGGGCAATTCCCATGCAGACTGGAAAATTTGGTAACTATTTTCACTTTTTGGTGAGTATATTCTGAAGATGAGTCATGCTTCCCTCACAGGAAGACAATTTATTTCATGTGAATAATTCGTTCAGAAAAGGTTTATGCACGGTGTCTAAATGGCATTGCTAAAGTGTTTATAGAAGACTATTGCTTGTTACCTTCCTGTTAGTAAAAACGAAACATCGTTAATAATTGTTTAAAGTTATTTGATGGAATGACCACATATTTTTTTTGAAGAATATTGGCAGCTGAACTGAGTAAATATTAATCAGTTAATGCTTTATCTAATTTTATAGGACTGAACTATACACTGTAACACTAGTTTATCGTACTAGAGAAGTCAAAATTGTCAGTTATATGCTATCAATGAAATCAAGAGACCGAGTTATTCGGAGCAACTGAATCTGATTCAGCTGTATATTTGATATAGCACACCGTGATATAGTATTACTGAAAGATGTTTCAAACTACATCAGATAAACAATCTAACCATACTCTACCATAGTGCTGAAATTTTACTCCTACATGAATCTGATTCTCCTATTTTGTTGAGTCTGCTTATTGTATTGTAGTTTGTCATTGGATATGATAGCTTATCGGTATTTCTCTAGCATGATAACACTTACATGAACCTCCGAGTTTCGGGCAAAGATGATTACTTACAGGTAGATGGCTGATGTTTTCAGTGATGCAGTTTCTTATGTGATCTCAGCTGTTGTTTGTTCTCGTTTCATTACTTTTCAGTAGCTTCATTTACTAACCACACCAAGTATACTGGATTCGTATTCTCACTAAGCTTATCTGAGTACAAGGTTTCCTTGAGTCAAAAAGAACAATTCAGTTTTTAGGTTTGTGAGGATTTACTGATTTCAGGCTAGTATTCATCATGGACTGGTATTAGCTGGAGAAACACCGGAAACTTGGGAACACTGGATAGCTGTGCGCACTGCTGAGGAGTCCCATGTTGGAACGAAACAATTTTCCAGCGCCCCCAGGTTTTCGGTGTTTCTCCAACTGATGTCAATCCATGGTGAATACCAAAACAATGTTCTGCATATTTCTGTTAACGAGCACTTATCGATAAATTTCTCAAAGTTTGTAAATGTAACAACTTTCATGAGCAAACCATGAGTCTGTATCCGTAATCATGAAACTATGATAGCTTTTATCGTAGCTGTTTCTTTTTTAATGTACGTCAAAGTTTTTATTCCCTTTGCAACCCACTAATTACTCGTTACAAATCGTTTAATGTTTGTCTTTCTGTATTTTGATTGTTAAACTTTAGGGCTTCAATGTTTTACAAGCTTCTTAGCCTAAAATTTATGAGACTGGAAACCTTTTCATTACTAGTTTGATATTTGACTCTTTGATTTAGGTATTCGAGTCTTAAACAGTGGACCTCATTGTTTGATTTTCTCCCCACCCTCTTCGGCCAGAGCAACTTGGTGGAACCGGGAGTGTTCATAGTCCAAAACAGGCACTTATTCCTGGTTGTGACTCAATATTATCAGCTTTTATATGTCTTGAGGATAATCTCAGGCCTCTAGAAATTTGCAAAGAGGCAAAATGTGCGGTAAAGATTCTTGTAAACTAGGTAATTCAAATTAAAATTTAACGAAATTCATTATATACAATTTCAAAATCTAGTAATTTATTGTTTGGGATAATCCTGGGAAATAAGTTTAAAATTCTATACAATTTTTCTCCAAAATAGTTGTTTGACTGAATTCCTTTGATCAATATATTAGTCTAGTTGGCTATAGCCAACTGTATAGAGGTATGGCATACCAATGAACAAGTTAATGTGTTGTGAAGTCAGAATGATGCTTACATTTTAAAGCTTCACATAGCTTTTAAGAGCATAAAATTTAATCATCTGATCTATATTTTTTTCCTAAATGAAGAATAATGATTGCAATGATATTATCAAACTTATTGAAATTTCATGTGGTGTTTTTCATCCTTGTGATATTTCAAATCTAGGCTCAAGTCTGTTTTAACATTTTATCTATCTCGACTGTTCAGCAACAACAAAGATTCAAAATGAGACTGTTTTACATAACCTTAGCTGATAATTATCCAAATGTTCAGAGACAAAGTCACTGAAGTTGCAAAAAAGTCTTATTCTAGGTTAACATTTGTTTAAGGTTCAGGCGGGTGACCAAAAAACGAGCGGTTTGAATCTCATCACAATTCTATGAGACCTCCTAATTTCCAGTGTATGTTGAAACGAATATTGTTAGATTTCAAGAGTTCTATATTTCATTTAAAAGATTAGCTTTTTCATAGCATATAAGGAGTTAAAAATACATTGATTGGTCACTGGAGAGTAACCAACTTCATGTTGTCTAGTCCTAAGTGCTGATCTAGTTCTGTTCATCATTTTGCAATGTGGCCACCAGACTAGGCGACTTAGCATAGCGATGCACTTTGATAGATGTTAGCTGGACGGAGGTAGTCGGCAGGAAGCCCTGTACCTAGGTTTCGTGCTTACTGGCACTTGTCAGCAAGGTGTATCTTCAACCTCTACTGCGTCTGACCTCCCGTAGGACAACCCTACAATAAGTTTGTCGGGGCCCGAATAGCTCAGTGGTAATTTATCTGACTACGGCAATGGATGACACGGGTTTGAATCTCAGGTAGGAAAACAGTTTCGTAGCTGTTGCAGATACGCCTTACTGACGAATGCCGAAAAGCAAGAAACCTAGGTCCAGGGCTTCCTGCTGATTGCCCTCATCCAACTAATAGAAATTAAAATTGTTATTCGACCACTTTATATTACAGCACATAAGGCTTTCGAAGCCTGATTTAACAAGTCATCTTCGCATCTTGCTGTTTATTTCCAAGCCATATTTTTGAAAATGAACATGAGCCGAAACCTTGATAGACCTATACATGAATGCTGTATGTTTGGTTGTGGATATAAGCTTAAAAATAATTTTGGTGTTGTTGAAAGTCAACAAGATAACAATGGCGTAGAAAGTCAACTAGAATACTATATAATATAATGAATAGTCTGGAACGGAGAAATAAGTTCGAGTTGGGGAATGAGACATAAATACTTGACTACGGGATTTTTCTAGAGAAACAAAACTTCAAATTTCATTTTGAGACCAATGTAAAGGAATTGGTTACTTGTACTTCATTTAAATGCAAACTTGAAAGGCGTAGGTTTGTAATATTTTAATTTCGCATAGATTTTTAATCTCCATGATTTTTGGTTTGAATAGATTTAAATTGTAAGAAAATGAGAGGTGACTGTAGCGAGGAAAAAAATTTCTTTTCGATTAACTCATTATCGTGACCGTACATTTGTGAACACATAATAGAAAGGACAGAATATTATAAAATGGTTTCCGGTCAAAAGTCAAAATATGTTGCATGAAAAAAGAAAGTTACGCAATATATATACATATACCATATTAGATTTGTCTATTTGATGTATATATATATATATATATATATATATATATATATATATATATATATATATATATATATATATATATATATATGGAACGGGAAGATAAACAAACGACTACAAAATAAAACAATTGTGCATAAGAGAATTGTCTACAATTACCGTTCATTTACGATGGTCATCGAAAGGGAGGGATTTTCACGTACTTCACTGAACACACCATGGTGGTTTGAACTTTAGAATTTGTATAGCTTCAACCATGTCATGGTGTCTTTTCTTAACTCCTTTCACATAGCCTTGTAATACTTCATACAAAAGTTTGAAGGATTTTTCAGGGGAGTATAAGTTTCTGAAGCTACTAGGTATTCTCTTACAGAGCTGAAGATACATATCTGTTATCCTTTTACCAACTAGGCTGAATAGTGTTCACGAATGCCTTACACAAGCTGGCGTATAGCATGATACATGTACTTGACTCTGCAGAAACAAGTAAACTGATGCACACACGGGTTTGGCCACTTCTCCAGCTTGTCCTTTGAGTACTGAGGAATGTGCTTCTGACAAGAGAAAGTAACCCTGAAATTGGCAGCAAAGAAATGTTCTGTTTATGGATCTTTTCAGTCATTTCCTAATGGTGTCTGCAGCCTAGTCACCCTTCAACCCAAGGTTCAATACTAAAACAAATTTTTGTAGCAATGTGTATACGTTTTGCATGAGGTCCTTTGGTTCTAGATTCTTATCTATAAATTTCAGTTGATAAATGTTTCCCATGAGTACTTCTCGCAGGCTCTTTAACCCGTCGTTGATAGCACCTTCGTGCATATTTTTCTTATTCTTGAGGAAACTGAAGTGATAATATTAATTCCCCTCCTTAAGACGATCTAACTTTGAAAACTATCCATTCCAAGTGTTTTTATTTGGAAGTATACCTTTGAGTAGTCAGAATAAATACTACTTAACACTTTTTTTACCTAACATGAGTATTTTTCAAGATAACGCTTAGTTAGTCGCGGAATGAAATGACTAACTTATTAAGCTCCTAATAAACTTTTAAACTCGCTAATACAAGTCAATATGTCTACGTGTGTAACATTATCATCTGTAGGCTGAAGAAGAATCTGCTTTTATGAGGGGGTAACTGGAAAACATCTACAGCACGGATGGCTATTCAGAGATTCCGGAAAACATTTGAGGAAGGTATTTTTAACAGTGTCACTTTAAAATGAAGTTTTGTTGACAGTATCTTCCTCGAGCCTCGATTGGGGTGTTGCTGTTGCATAAAAACTTTCTTCCTTGATAATGTCATCATCGCATGCTTTTCTGGCAAATGAGATGACAGGATAAATGAAGACCTACTTCAACCCAGAGGTAAATAATTTGAAAGTTGATCAAGTGATTAATATAAAATAGGTTTTTTGAGAATGGCTCATCGAACAGAATTTTCAGTTCTTTCTGAATATTCAGATAATGGGACATCTAGCATGTTTCAGCTTCTAACGTGTAGCACTGATCGAAGTCTGACTGTCATTTAAACTCTTCTCAAGACTTATTTCGCTTATTTTCGCTACAAATAATAAAGATCCGATCCTTTTAACGTTACTTATAACAGTTACGAAGATGACTGATTACTGAAGACAATGTAACATTTACGAGGTCAGGCACTTGTGGAATAGAAGTAGGTTGGAATGGTATTCCCTGAAACTATCTTTTTATTCGACTCAATGATGGATATTTTACTGTTTGAAAAAAATGGTTCCTCAGATTCTTTTTTCGTCAAGTTATTGAATTTTGTCTTCATTGCGTGTTAATGGTTTTCACTATTAGTAAAAAGGGTAATCACTTATTGCGTCATCATGTACGGTTATCAGAGTTGGTTGATTCAATTCAGCCTCAATAAATTACATTCCAAACCAGTTCTTTCTGACATGAGTTGTTATTCATTGATATAATTTTGTATCAAAAACTTGTTTTTGCAAGGTTTAATTCGTAAAAGTATATTTCCTATTAAATCAAAAGACATACTTATATATATATATATTTATATTATTATTAGTCCCTTGGGTTCCTAGTGGAACATAGGGCTTCAGTAGCACGCCTCCAGTGACCTCTGTTCTCTGAGATCTTTTGAACCTGGTTCCACGACAGCCCACAACCTCTCATTTCCTCCTCGCATGACCTCCTCCATGTCACCCTCGGACGTCCAACTCGTCGCTTCCCATGGGGATTCCACTCGAGGGCCTGACGCGTGATGTCCTCAGTCGGCCTTCTCAGTGCATGGCCAATCCATCTCCACTTCTTCCTGCATATTTGTTGCGTGATAGGTTCTTGGTTGGTTCGTTCCCAGAGTTCCTTGTTGCTTATTTTTTCTGGCCATCTGATCTTCAGCAGCGAGCGTAAGCAGTTGTTGATGAATGTCTGTAGTTTATTGGAAATGCCTTTCGTGACGCGCCAAGTCTCTGAGCCATACAAGAGCACTGACTTGACGTTGGTGTTGAAAATCCGTATCTTGTTCCGCATGCTGAGTGCAGAAGATCTCCACACTGGTTTCAGGCTAATGAACGCCTGTCTTGCTTTTCCGATTCTGACTTTGACGTCCTCGTCCGTCCCGCCTGTAGTTGAAACAGTGCTTCCTAGATAAGTGAAGGAGGTTACTTCCTTCAAGTTTCTCCCGTTGACGGTGATTGGAGTTTGTTGTTGTTGTTGATGGTGGTGGTGCGGTATCTTCATCACTTCTGTCTTCTCTATATTCACCTGAAGTCCCGTCTTAGCTGCCTCTTCTGTCAACTTGTTAGTTTTTGCCTGCAGATCTTCAAGTTTATGTGACATTAGGCATAAGTCATCGGCGAAATCCAAGTCTTCTAGGTTCTTTTCCGTCGTCCAGTGTATCCCCCTCTTCTCGCTGCCTACTGTTTGCTGCATGATCCAGTCCACCACAATAAGGAATATCATGGGGGATAGTAGGCAACCTTGTTTCACTCCTGTCTTCACTTCAAAGGCATCACTGAGCTTCCCATTGTGGATTACTTGGCATGTGGCATCTTCATATAGTTGTTGAATGAGGCGGATAAAGGTTTGCGGTACTCCGTAGTATTGAAGCAGTTTCCAAATTACTTCTCGGTCGACGCTGTCAAAGGCCTTCTCAAAGTCGATGAAGTTGAGGTATAGAGCTGATTGCCATTCTACGCTCTGTTCTATGATGATACGAAGCGTTGCAATTTGGTCAGCACATGATTTGTACTTCCTGAAGCCTGCCTGTTCCGGTCGCAGTTTTGAATCCAGTGCGTCTTTAAGCCTCTCCAGGATGATGCGGCTTAATATTTTACTTGGGGTGGATAGGAGAGTGATTCCGCGCCAGTTCTTGCAAGCACTGAGGTCTCCCTTCTTCGGCAGTTTGACAAGGTAACCCTTCTTCCAATCGTCAGGTACCTTCTCTTCCTCCACACCTTCTGCAATAGTGGTGTGAGCATGTCCGCTGTTGTCTCTGCATCTGTTCTCAGTGCTTCTGGCGGTATTCCATCTGGTCCTGCTGCTTTCCCGCATTTCAGTAGCTTTATGGCGTTCAGGACTTCCATTTTCGTTGGGGGATTTATGTTCACTTGTAATTCAGCGGCTGCAGGTGGTATTTCTGGACGAAGTGCAGGTGGTGGTCGATTCAAGAGCTTCTTGAAGTGGTCGGCCCATCGTTTCCTCTGTTTCTCTTCTTTTGTAATTAAATTTCCTTCTTCATCTTTTATTGGTTTCATCTGTGTTGGTCTCTTCCCTGATAGCAACCTGGTTATTTGATACAATGTCGTCAGGTCTCTCTTACCTGCAGCCTGTTCTGCTTCACTTGCCAGTGTGTCGTAGAAGTGTCTTTTGTCTTTGCGTGCACTCTTCTTCACTTCTTTATCCAGTGTTTTATACATTGTGCTCAGTTCCTCTTGTCGTTGAGCATCCTTGCACTGGTTTATCTTCTGCTTCACCATCCTCCTCTCCTCTATCAGCTTCCAGGTATCCGTCGAGATCCATTCCTTGTCTTCTTTCTTCTTCCTTCCTAATACTGTTGTGCAGGTTTCTTTCCACATAGCTTTCAAAGACTTCCAGTGTTCTTCTACACAGGTTTCTTCAGGGATGTTCCTCGAATCTCCCATTTTGTCTTGATGGCTGCTTTGAAGATCTCCTTTGTAGTTTCATCCTTCAGTTTCCGAGTGTTGTACTTGAATTGAGGTCTATCACCAGCTTCCTTGAAGGCTTTTAACTTGATTTGGAAGGTTCCTTGCACTAGATAGTGAGTGGTCTGAACCTACATCTGCTCCTCTTCTTGACCTTGTGTTAAGTAGACTGCGTCTCCATTTTCTTGAGATTGAGATAAAGTCGATTTGATTTTTAGTGTGTCCATCTGGTGAAATCCATGTCGCTTTGTGGATATCCTTGTGCCTGAACACACTGCCTCCAATCACCAAATCGTTGAATGCACAGAATTCTGCAAACAATTCTCCATTCTCATTCATTTCACCTAGCGCCTCTCGACCCATGGTTAGTTCTCTTCCCGTGTTGTCCCCTCCCAGTTTGGCATTCATGTCGCCCATTAGAATTTTGATATCGCCAACTGACGTCTTGTCCAGTGTTGACTGAAGTTGTCTGTAGAATTCCTCCTTTTTCTCTTGCTCTGCATTATTTGTAGGTGCATAACATTGTATGATTGTGACCTTTCTTCCTTTTGAGTTGAATCTTGCTGTCATGATCCTGGAGGAGATTGGTTCCCACTGCATGAGAGCCTTCGATGCTCTTGAGGACATCATGATAGCCACTCCCTCAGTGTGCTCGTGGTTGGCGTCTGGGTGACCGGAGTAGATTATTGATTCTCCAGTTGACAGTTTGGAGAGTCCACTCCCATTCCATCTGCTTTCGCAAATCCCAAGCACTTCGATGTTATACCTTCTCATCTCCTTTGCAATCTGGGCTGCCTTACTGGGTTCAAACATCGTGCGGACATTCCATGTCCCCACGTTTACTTTCGCTTTCATCGAGAGAGAGAAGACACATCGGCCAATTGGCTTCCCGAAGGCTTTCACCAACTGGCGTCATTTCGCCTCTCCGATTCCAGCGGGGAATAAGTTTGTTTTCATTTTTTATATTTTGTTTGTGCTTTGAAGTTTCTTTAGCGGTTAGATTTGTTTTACGGGGTAGGGTTGCTAGCCCTATGCCCAACCTTCCCTCTTTACCCGGGCTTAGGACCGGCTAGTAACTAGTAAACTAGTTAACCAGGCGAGGTTATATATATATATATATATATATATATATATATATATATATATATATATGATGGTACTGTCTACTCTGCGTTAGTGTTAGTGGTTTTTATACCCTTTAAAATTACTCTCTTTTGTTCATGAAGGTATAAGACAGATCTAAACCTTCCAAAATGAAGTTTATTAACTAGTTTTCTCCATTAATTTTACCTTGACCATTATACTGAATAAGTAGTAAAGCATTGTTTGCATTTACTGAACAATATAAACCCATGAAAGTCAGAGGTATACGCACTCAAATGGAAGCAGCCTAGCTAGAATAATTCAGATATATGTCCAATAATGCTGATCAGTGCCTCCTAAAATTCGTATTGGATAATAATTTGATAAACTACATTTTCTTCCACTTCTAACTGCTAGTTTTCAAGCGATCGGATCAGAATCCGACCTTCTACATCCAGCAATGTAGAACTTTTTAAATCTTCATTGAATTGCAAACTGGTCAACCTGTGCTATTCTTTGTAGCAAGCTTTTGCATTTAGGTCCAGTAAAAACTTTGAATGTGTTCATTTTAAATGGACTATGATTAATAATTTTGGTGAGGAGTCCTTTTTTACCGAAAAAACAGTAAAAACTGAGAATTTTAGTATTGGTTTTTTAATTTAAGTTTTAAAATCGTTTTTTCATTGGTCTTGGGAATTATTCATTTTTAAGGACAGAAATAGTGATATATGTCAAAAAGGAATTGTTGTCCAACATGCTGACTCATTAGCTTGCTATTATGTAGCATGGTAAAGACGTTATCATTCTGATTGTTCTTCACAGAGAACGATAGAATAGGTAATCATTAAGTTTTTACCTACCCTCTGGATGTATTGGAGTCTCAAGTACTGTTATCGAGGTTTTTCAGAAGCGATATGAAGGATAAAGTTTTACGCTGATAAAATTATAAACCATAAGAATATTTCCTTAAATAACCACAAGATTTTTGGGCGTTCTCCCACACTTTCTGTTTTCACAATTGTTAAATATTTTACTAAGTAAAATATTTAATCTTATTCACATTATTTCCTAGGTGATCATACATGACTCTGGTATCGCTAAAAATCTATTTCATAAATCTGTTCCATAGATATTTATGAGAAAACATGTCAAAATTTGGCATGAATAATTTCATATTTCAATTTTAGAATCATATAACTGGATTAATGTTTTCCAGCCGTCTGAAGATGTTATTGCAAAACACTTTACAATGGCATATATATATATATATATATATATATATATATATATATATATATATATGAGTGTGCAAGTACGCGTACACTCTTAACGTTGGAAAATTTCATGTTCATCATTTGACTACCTAAGATAGCCGTGGTTTGGCTGACTAGTATTTATACTACGTGATGATTCAAGGTGAAATGAAACTTTAGACCGCACCGAATTCGAACCAGCGACCACCGGGTTCCCGGCTCGATGCTCTACCAACTGAGCTACGAGGTCCAACTGCTAACCAGCTTTTTATTCCACTCCAATCAATATGGGTTTTGCCCGACTACCATGTGAATTCGTGACGCCTTACTACCGCTTGTTAGTGTTCACATTGTCTGCCTAATCAAGACTTCTCATTCCAATCCAAATTTAACTGATGCAAGCCATGGGTCTTGAGTTCAAACACATTCCCACACTCCACAATCTAGAAAACCTTTCATTATCATAAGATCGCACATAACAGGTGTGGCTGATACTTTAGTACAACCTATGTCAAGTTGATTTAAGTTGTTTTTATCAAAAAAACATACTTGTAAGGTGAATGTACATAGAAGTTTATCAGAAAACTCGTAGTAGTACCTTTTAGTCATTCCATATTTGCAACCAATATGAAAGGTTATCATAACGTTTAAAACGTTTCTTGATGTCTATAGTCGTTTTTAATGTAGACTCTAGACTGTTCCGAGAGTCCGTGCCAAATAAAAAGTCAGCACCAAACGATTTTTTCTCCTCACGAATTTAACTCTAGTAAGGATAACAGCTTTAGCAGAATAGCGTGGATCCATTTTGTCCAGTGGTTTCTCATCAGCTGCTTACAACCTAAAGCAGTTTTAACATCAATTTATACAAAATATCTGCATATTCAAATCTGGTGGACAGAAAATTGTCGGCTTGAACTAAAGATATCATGGATATGAAGTAATTGAAAACGCAGGAGTTGAGTGAATAAGTATGCTGAGCTAAGTTTGCCAATATACAGAAGGACTAGACAAATATTCCAGGTTGGAAATTGGATAAGAAGGAAGGGTGAGTCAAATAAATCCAACGTATTGAAAAAGCTTACACAAAATGTATGAAAGGTCATAAGATTTATGTCAACTATGAGCTAATGTGAGTAGGATTTAGATAACTAGGTTACGGGTGTGACTGTAAAGTAACAAAAAACAATACACCAACTTGTATGAATCGACAGTGATATGTAAAAAACATGATGATTGTTAACAAAACGAAAGTCTTTACTACAGGCACGGACCGATAACTGTTTCCTTCTGAACACAAGTCTGGTTTCAATCGTTTAATGGCTAACACTTCAGCGAAACTTGGGAAATTCGAATTCATTTGTTTATTAATCATTCTGAACGATTTCTGAATATCGACTTCATATCCACCATGAATAAGGTGACGAGTGGTATTGCTGTTTAAGACTTTTTCAACTTTGAGTCGCAAATTTCTTAGAATATGCTCAGATGTGTGATCATAAACCCTTCTTTCTGTTCTGCCAATGTATGTATGTATGTACATATGGATTGGTAGATGCAGTTGCAGCTGACATGAAGAGAAGACTTGTGAAGCTCTGGTTGTCTCAGTGAACAATTCTTTTGGTAGAGTGTGATTAACCCAGCAGCTGGACAAATCCTTTTCAAGGCAGCAAGAAACCAAGATTTAGGGAAACAAGCTTCTTTTCGACTATACCACATCCTGTGGCTTTAGTTGGTGGATTCTTATGATTATTCATGAATTTCACTTTCATATTCCTATGGTAGAATGTATTTTTTGAATACTTACCACGTGTAGCGGCTAATAATTGGATCGAGAACTAGCGTTTTGCCTATTTGTGACTTGTCAGCTGAATGTACCTGCACCCCAAGGGATATAGCTTTCAAAAAGCAGATCTTATTGGCTAATACACTATGAATAAGTTGGGAAAATACGCATAAGAACTCTTGTTAGCAGATATGATTCAAATTTCACTGAAAGCTACCGATTTGCTAATTTTTCGACTAAAACTACTTTCGTATATCAGTACTGCTGTGCGCATAATCACGGTTACAAAATCATCCTCACAAATATTTTTCGTTTAAATCAAACTGCATGTTATTTACTACTTTCACACTCAATTAGTATCTGGAGATATTAAAAATTAAAACAACAGATTTTTACTGAATTAAGTGCATCCACAATGGGGGTTATGTTTTGCAGTATGTTTATTAGTCATTCACATTACAATTTGCATTTAAAAAAGCAGAAAACAACCATGGAACAAATAGGCTACCTTTCATTGCTGGAAATTTCAAGCAGACTGATCATAGTTCAGTGTCTGTTGGGAAATACGATTATTCCCCGGAACATCTGCTGTATGATGAGTAGGATAATCTTGTCGTTGCTTTATTTAGTCTTATTACTTTCTGTGCAAAAGATATTCGTCAGCACATAAAAGAGGAACAAGTACTTAAGTGAAGAGACTCTTCTCGACGGTTTCATTTGTGAAATTATGCAAGCCTACATATCTGTTTTCTACTAATATTTGTTAGTTAACAGTAATTTGTCAGACGTTGCAGCAAAAAAGTTTCCAGCGAAGATTCTGATTCAAGATGGCTTCCCATGACGCTTCATATATAAAAATATAAAGCCAAAACCTCTCAAAGAGAACCCTACCACCTGGCTAAAGAAGGTACTTTAGGTGAATCTAAACTTCAAAGTTGGTTTGTTCGCTGAAACTCTAAGAAGAAAGACAACAAAATTGCTAAGAACATTCCTTATGTCAACGCTGAGATTAGTTTTCTCGTAGCACCTAGTAGTTTTTAACAACTTGAAGGACAAAAGTTTGCCTCTAACCACTTCTATGTACATGTATCAGTTTACCTGCTTTTGTGCGGTCAGTTATTTAGATCGTTCAGTGGGATTATTATCTAGAGGTGTCAGAAGATGTATCCCACATGATTGATATTATTATTATTTGTCCGTTGGGTTCCTAGTGGGACACAGGGCTTCAGTAGCACGTCGTCATTTCACTCTCTTCTCTGTACTCTTCTGAACCTGGTTCCACCACTGCCCATAAGCTTTCATTTCTTCCTCACACGACCTCCTCCGTGTCACATGACTACAAAGATGTAATGGCTGATTGATAAAAGATGCTGGAGTTGAACACTTAGTGAGGATGAGTCACTCTATCTTAAGAACCTCCTTACTGAAAATCATTCGTAAACTGAAAAGAAAGCTTCCAAAGGCTGTATGTCTTTGTATATTTTCCATCGCTGAAGCTCTTACCATCCTCATATGAAGTAACCTGAGTTTTATACGCAAAATATGGTCAAACCTCTTCTTCACTTGTGGTCTTAATTTTCAGTCTTTGAAATCAGATCTTTATTTCTAAACTGCTCAGTTCCTACCATTCATTCTTGTTTCGGTGCTCTTTTTGGTCTTATCTTAGTTTTCAATCAGTGTCTTTTACGAAACTTCTTGTTTAAACTTCGTAATCTTTATCCAACTCAGGTCACGTTTCGACTAATTGACAGTATATTTTTTCCCATGTTTGACAAGCCACTTATAACAACCAAACACCGACACAGGGGAAATCTGTAAATTTGTGATTGTGCAGCCTCGAGAATGAAATCGTAGGAGGGTCTCTTCAATGTATGATTTGTTCTTCTTCCGTTTTTACTTTCTGTCTGTAATTAGATTTGCTCAATTGCTTTAAAAGTACGACAAATCACCTCCCCCTCTCTAATTCTGTTAGGGTTAGATTGAGAAGAGAAGTCCTAACTAGACAGTCAGTGTGAATACAATCAAGCGACAGTAACGCGTCTCGAATTCACATGGTAGTCGGGCAAAACCCATATTGATTGGAGTGGAATAAAAAGCTGGTTAGCAGTTGGACCTCGTAGCTCAGTTGGTAGAGCATCGAGCCGGGAACCCGGTGGTCGCTGGTTCGAATTCGGTGCGGTCTAAAGTTTCATTTCACCTTGAATCATCACGTAGTATAAATACTAGTCAGCCAAACTACGGCTATCTCAGATAGTCATCATGATAATCAGGTTACTTGAAATCATCGAGTTGACCATTCCATGAATGCCATGAAATGAACTATAAATACTTCATAATTTTATTTCATCTTTCACACATTTCTCCCCCTTGATAGACTTGAATTAAGCAAGGATGAACAGATTTTCAGAATTAAAAGGCGTTATTTTGATTCATGGATATTCATCATCTACATATAGTTTAAAATTGCATTTCTTAGTCAAGATATTTGACAGTTGATCAATGACTAGATGAATAAATTGTCGAGTGAATAAAGATTCAAGTGAATAGGTTGCTGTACAGTTGAGGAATTGCTGAAGTCCATGAATAACCAGAAACCATCAAAATAAATGCGACGAAAAATCATTAGGTAGAAGGGAACACATGACGTAACGAAAATAACATCTAGTTACCCTGATAAACAAAGATTAGTCATACTCTTTTTGCATACCAAGGCCATTTCTGCTGTTAATTGTTATGGGGATTATTAAATTGGTTGGCTCTTACAGTCTCCTGTATTATTTATTAGTCGTTATATTTAGGGCAAGGAACTACTTGGGGTATCCGATGATCATATAATAATAGGAAGCCTGTCAGCACACAGGAGGCTCTTATGAGTTTAGTGGTAATCAAAACAGCTAAGTTTCATCAGTTCATGTTGATGAATTTCTAGGAAATGAAACAGTTTTAGATTATTCCTAGTATTAAAACTGCTGCTCTGTTGTCGACTCTTAGCAGGAAAAATGGTTCAGCTCTAAGTGAAGTCCATTGTTTTACTATCATTATTACTGTTGTCATTTAAAAGGATAAGACAAAAGTGATGTTTAATGTATGGATGATAGAAATATCAAAAAATGAGCAACGAACAATTTTAATTTTTTAGTAATTTTTGAGGGTTGAGTAATTCATAGGACTTGGTCCATTAACCGTATTAATTAACTGAAAGGTTCCTACGAAATATCCCTGTCCAGAAATGCTTGCAATTCTCGGGTAAGACTGATTTATTCATTGGGTGATCAAAACTGGTTGATGAGCTTATTATTTACGATAAGCTCATCACTTCGTTATTTTTCAACTTTTTGTCTACAACGTATTGAATTATACTTTATTTCTAAGAACAGTACTGCTAAAGAATGTTACACCGACTTCTATTGTACTTGTGAATCAAAATGTTGTACACTTTTCTTAAAGAATTAAAACTCCATTTCGCTTTAAGAAAAAGTAGAGACAATAACGAGGAAGGATTATAATAAGAATAACTCATAGTTTTTATGGAAATGCATCTGCGTAGATTGATTGTAATTAAAAAGGTGATTTCGTCAGATAGGTAAAGAGAATTTATTCATGAAACATTTATTATGATTCCTGATCTTGTTTTAAAAATTGATGGATGTTTTGTTCTGTTTTATGCCTTATGGACCACTTTTATTTCGTTGTTTCATAATTGAAACCAACTTCAGATTAAACTAATCCCCATTCCAGCTGATTCATATCTTCTCAACAGTGTGTTTCTGAGGAATAATCCCTAAACAATTATCTAGAAACCATAGTCTTTATAATAAAACAAGTTACAGCTGGTGTCACTTAGAAACCGGGTAAACCACTTCATAGTGGTACGATACTGCAGCTAAATTATCATGAGACTGTTAGGTGAGTAATATTATCGACAAATGTAATTCATGGTGTGCGATAAGATAAGAACCAACAAAATTAGTGAGACGAAAACTTAGAAGAAAAACGTCGAATAAGTCAGTGTTCTCAGTCTCTTCACTCTTTCCTGATACTTCGCTTGTGATATTGACTTTTCCATTCACATTGGTATAATGTGCTCCTAATTTGTAAAGCTCTCACCACCACTTTTAGCATGTACTTTGTTATTTATTCAAAGTGAGTTGATGTCTGAGCTAGAGTTTTAGTGGTCAAACGTCTCAACATCATGGTGGACATCGTCATCATTGCATCACAGCTTCACAAGGAAGCTACTTGAAACTTTTGGCAGCTGAAACCCTAGCTCAGAGAACAGCTCACTCTAAACACCCACACTGTGAGCTACAATATTCGGCTCGTTTGTGATATTTAGCACCTTCACTTAAACCGGCGAAACTTCACTCTTAAGTAGCTACCTATGTCTACTATCAAGTTTCTTTTTATCCATGCCTTGTAGTAACGCATGCAGTCATATCTGTGGCGTATTTAGTTATGCAATCCCATCAGAAAGTTTCCGTCTAATTCTTTATTTTTAAACGCCGTTGCCAAATAAACACATGTATGAGAAAAGATGCAAAACAGATATTTGTCTCTCCTATTAAAGGGAAAAATTGCCAAAGCATTAGTTTCTTAGACTGTTCACCGTAATTCTTTTCCAACTTTCGTCAGTTGCCTTGGCTTCGTTTTCTGATTTATTAATTGGGGTCACTAAAACAACAAGAAAAGAAGAGCAGATAGCCTTTATCAGATAAAAAGGCATCGAGCAGTGTTTGTTAACATTAAACAGGCACAATTTACTTTAAAATAAGTTATGCAAAAGGCAAGAGATAAAGTTAAGAGTTCGTACAGTGTTTTTACCATTTTTATTTCCTTACTAAAGTGTAGTGTATTTTTTAACTGTTAATTCATATATATATATATATATATATATATATATATATATATATATATATATATATATATACCTGAGGACCACCATTTTACCTGTGATCAAATCAAAATATGGATCTTCTGTGTGGACGATACTTTTTTTATCATTAAGAAAGGTGATTTAGAAAACACTTACAGCTTGATCAACAACGTTTTCAATGACATCAGATCCACAATGGAGAAGTAGTCGGACAACCAACAACCATTTCCGAATGTTTTAGCCAGCAGAACTAATGCCGGGAAATTGGAACCTCAGGTGTATAAGAATTCAACAAACGCTGATCAAATCCTCAACTACAGTAGCAACGACGCACAAAATTAGTTGCGTACAGACTGTATTCAAAAGAGGGAGAACACACTGCAGTACAACAAGTTCACGGAGAAATGAAGAAAATTACTTGGTGTCCACTCTAAAAAAGAACAGCTACCCACGAAACTTTATTAAAAGATGACTATCCTGTACATCATCAACTACAAAGTCATCGACAGAAATCAATAAACGCATCGTCCTACCATACATAAAGAATATATCAGAAATCACGACAAGATTACTGAGACTACTTGAAATTGGTGTGGCCTATAAATCAACAAATTCCCTCCAAAGACTATTAAGCAGACCAAAGGACGCATTAACTAAAGAAGACAAATCGAATATCATTTAAAAAATCAACTGCAATAACTGTAGTCAACACTACATCGGACAAAGTAGTTGCTTTCTTCGCCTTCGTCTACATGAGCACCGATCGGCTACTAAACGTCACAACATTTCATCACTCATTTCAATGCACGTAGATAATTATGGACATGAATTCAATTTCGACAATGTAGAAATTTTGGACAGAGGAAACACAAAAAAGTATCAGAGAATTTCTAAAAGCTTAGCATTCAAGTCAGCAATCAGTAGATGTACAGACATAGACCTAATTTCTCAACCGATGAAAAAAATGATAAACGACATAAAGGTCAGAGGTCAGGCAGAGAAAGATCTCGCACAATAATCTATTCAGTCAGTGATACAACACTCATAGGAAACAACCAGTCACAAACCAATTCTTCAGGGCAAGCTATTGAATCACTCACGGCGAAATACTGACAGCTCACTTCATAATGAAGTTAATGCTGATGATATTGTCCAGAAAGACGATGAAGGCTTCACGATTAGGCCACCCAGCTCAGAGAACACAACACAGCAAAGATCAAGCACCTGAGTTGTAAATTTTCCCCATCATTCCAAGCTTGGTTTAGTGTTTAGGCAATCGAATCAGGAGTTTATTGAGTAGGCCCTGAAATCTAAAAGAAGAAGTAAAAAACAAATAAGATAAACACTACTAGTCAATAACTAGTCTTGGAAACTCATTCCGAAATTCATAGAACTTCATAGGAAAAGAAGTAGTAATCTGAGAAGTGACCGCAATCCAACTAATGAGTTATAGGCCTATATTGTGTTGTCATTTGAGCGAAGTAAATGAAAAACCCTACTTTAAATTCTTAAAAGGGCCAGGATTAGGCTGGTACTGAAACCCACAAATTCACTCAGACTAACTTTATCAGGTTAACAGTTCTGTTAACTCGTTGACGTATAATAATTTAATTGACAAAATACCATGAAATAAGTGTGAGGTCAGGCGTACACATCAAACCAGCCGGAAGGGGTCAGTCAAGTCAAGTTAAGGCCTAATAACTAAATTTAGAACGATAGACCCCACCAAGGTAAGTAACCATTGAAAAACTCAGCCACTGCTCTGCATACAATATCAATCACAAAATAGGGTGAAACAAAGCAGAAGCCCAGAAAAAACTAGTATCATAGGGTGGAGGAAGAGGTTGACCATTGAATCTCTGCTCATTGAATGAACACCAAGCCCATGCAACAGAAATAACTGAACACCTGTTCTAGATATTTGTAAAGTTATACCGCCATAAAAACTAAAGAATGGATGATAATAAAGCTAAATAAATCAAACAAGCGAGTTATGGGATCACTTTGATATGAATATGAGCAATAATTTATGCTGGAAACGTCATATAGGAGACAATTCTGTATCATTGTATCAGACCAACTTGATATATTCAGTATAGAATTACACTTATCACAGTGCCCAAATTCTACTCATATTTAGATGAAAAGTTTGTCAACTAGATTACCAGGGTTAACTTCTGCTCAGATTTACATTTCCGTCTTCATTTAAGTAATCTGCTTACTTACTGCCTAGACGGTGAAATTAAGCTTCCGTAAACTGGGGAATCAGAAGCGATGCCCTTCTAGAATGATTCTAAGTAGCAAAGGCTTTAACTACTTGAATTTATTGAGTTTGACTAACCAATGTATTTGATTTTTGAAGTGTTAAATTAAAAAGAAAATAAAACTTCAACGTGCATCTTATCTTCTGAATCTACCCAACCCAACAAAGCAGATCAGAATATAGGATTTCCAGCAAAATATGAGTGGGGTAAGAAGCGAATGCCGCAAATTTCATATGGCAGTATACAAAGATTACTGAAGTGGATTCCACTTTGATTTTAACAGATTCTTTCTAATACGTTACAAGAAAGAGCTTGTGGAGATACTATAAACCACACACACAACCTTTACCAGCAGTTGCTCAAAGAGGAAATGGTCGTTATCAGAAGTGCCTGCATGAAAATGGATATTTACAAACATCCATCTATAGTAGCAGTAAGACACCAGCAAAAAAAACTGATAAGTTTAATACAGTTCAGAAGAAATGCATCTTTCCTAATCTTCGGTCTCATGGTAATGAAATCTGTATAAAAAAGAACCGTAGAGTAAACGCTGCACTTCAAAGGACCTGTCCAATTGTCCGGTTAGTCACCTTTAGCCATGCGAACCACCTACTGACAAAATCTAAGAGTGAGAAACTTCCTTATCATTTTGCTTTCAAGCACATACACTGTGGGAGGAAAGAGAAGGGTTTGTACCTGGATATTTGAGCATGTTCTAGGAAATTTACAATCAAGAGTTATGGAAGTCTTAAGCAATACAATAACTCCATAATTACGTATACATATCTACCTCTGTGAATCTGTTTAGAATAAGACCAACAATTTAAAAAGATTAAAGTGGCACCATTTTATTCTCTTGGTTTCTGCTTGCTTGCTCGTAAGCTCGGTTGTCAGTGACAATAAAATAATCAAAATAAAATTTTAACATATTTTAATTCACAAGGATGAAAATTCAGTAAATAAGTGGGGATCAAAACAGACTGTTCAGAAATAACAAATCAGAAGAAAATTAAGGGAGCATACTAAAGTGTCTTGATTATGCAAATTACACAGCTGGAAATCCCTCCAAAATTCACAATGGTAGATCAAACTATTGTTGGCATCAAAAAAAGATACATAAGTAAGTCAATAAATAGGTGTGTTGAGGGAATAGCTTAGACAACATATAGCGGTTCTAGGTGAATTAGTCAGTAACAACATGTTGGTTTGAATCAAAGATGATGTTACAAAATAATAATAATCAGGGCTAACCCTTAGATTTAACGGAAGGGTTATGTAAGAAAATAAAAGCTTAAGATTGGGTTACTGTAGAGGCGATAAACTGATGACGCCTATCCTTCTGAACATATAAATGAAGCCTCAGGCATCTGAAGGCTAGGACCTCAGTGAAACTAGGGGACGAGCTAGTTTTCTGGTCACTTATCCTTTGAAAATTAGGCATCAGACTTATTTAGTGTTTGTATTTCGGGTCCAACTTGCCACTTTTTGTATGCTGCCCAATCAATTGAAGGACTTAGTCATAGTGGTTGCTTTGCATCTGTTATTTTGTCCGATTCTGTAGTAATAGTTATGTAGATAAGACAGCATAGGAAGCTCATCATTGTTCCTCCAAATCCCATTGGCATGGTTGGCTGTAGGATATTTAAAATGTACAAAAGGTGTCGTACTAAGCTGTTGAGCACGTGAAAGATACCAAAGTAGAATATACTCAGCTTTCATGATTAGAAACAGATTGCTGCCAGTCAATAAAGTCTCTTCGGTTTCACTAGCTCGCTATTATCAAGTTTTTTGAACAAATTCCGGAGTTTTCAATTTGTTTGTTCATCCATAGACTTTGTGTCAAATACTCTTCACCAAATACACCGTTACAACAATGAATATATCCGTGATTTGTGACTCAGGACTGGCTCCTATTTTATTTATTGATCATTTCTCAGAGACATTAGTTCCCTTGATATCGCAACTGCATATTCCTGATAAAATCTAGGTTTGGGATATACCGCTCATTCTTTCCAACCACCTAACATTATTCAGAGGGCACAGCAATGGTTAGAATGTTAGTCCGGTAACCAAATAACAAAATTATCCATAGGATTTAGTCAGCACTCACGACTAGACAAGATAATATTTATTATACCATAGTGATCAACCAGTATACATTTATCGTTGTCATTATTACTGTTATTGTTATTATAAACTGAGTCCCCAGTTTCATAATCATTCTGATTCCACTCTTACGTCTATCAATAATTCAGGATTTTTGTCATCCAGCAACTAAGTGACATTTATTCATTTCTTGCGCAATTCCTTTACATATTCCCATTTATGACTAACTGACAATTAAGTCTACATAAACAAACGCATAGCGTTTTTGTCGTCATTATCCTTTTCACTTTTGTTTTCTTATTCATGTGTTGGACCTTTAACTTTTTTGACTGTGATGGTTTATATGCCAGTGCTGAAGAACTAGATATGTGTAGCAATGTCTCATGATCAACTAAAAGAGACTGCGTGATTTTATGTCGTAGATTTTCGAAATCGAATCTTATGACAAACTTTATTGTCCTCTTGATTCATCAAACATTGTTTACCAAAGGTTAGCAGATGTTGCTTATTTTAAAACACGTCATTATCTCTTTGGATGACGTAGTAATAATGCAAAATACAATCAGCAAATGAGGAATATATATCTCCTAGACATTATTTTGATTCTCCTTGTAGCTATGTTTGCTAATGGATATTACCATAGAATAAATCACGCTACGTATTATCTGCTAGATGTAAACTGTATCGACTAGGATGTATTTTCGCCCGAGTCGATGTCTCCTACGATTTTAAAATTCATCAGAGCTAACCTTTTTAGCAGCTCTTCTAAAGAAATTCACTCCGTAGTAAATCTTTTTCAGATAAGCCATGCTTATGAGTCCATAAAAACACGAAACCTATGTACAACGGTTCCTGCTGACTGCTTCCGATGAATTATTATTTCTAAAAATATATTCCACATGCAGAAAAGACTATTAAAGTGAACAGGGAAGGAAAATCCTTCATTTTGGTGCTATTATTTTTTTCCATTGCGTTAATAGTGCAACATAGGACTTCAGTAGCACATCGCCATTTCACTCTCCTCTCTGCGGTCTTTTGAAACTGACTCCACCACTGTCCAAAAGCTTTCATTTCTTCATCACACCATCTCCTCCATATCACCCTCACCTCGGACGCCCAACTCGTCGTTTCCCATGCACGTTCCACTCGACGGTCTGGCCTGGTACGTGACATCCTTGAATGGTATTCTCAGTGTATGCTCAATTCAATCCATCTCCACTTTCTTCTGTATACTTTTTGGGTGATAGGTTCTTGGTTGGTTCGTTCCCACATTTCCTTGTTGCTTATTCTTTCTGGTCATCTGATCTTCAGTACTGAGTGAGTGTAGGTGGCAGCTGTTGATGTGATGTATGTCTGTAGTTTGTTGGAAATGCTTCTCGTGACACACCATCAAGTCTCTCAACCATCACATAGAAGCACTGACTTACTTGACTGAATTAGTGTTGAAAATCCGGATGTTGTTCACTCTTTGTGTTGAGTACAGTGCAGTGCAGTGCAGTGCAGTGCAGAGCAGAGCAGTAGGTCTCCACACTGATTTCAGATTAATGGAGCGAGGTCTGTCTTGCTGCCTTGTCTAGCCTGGATGGTTGGCTGGCTGGCTGGCTAGCTAGGTGAAACAGACTACTTCCTTCAGACTTCTCCTGTTGGTGGTGATTGGTGCTTGTTGTTGTTGTTGTTGTTGTCGGTTAGGTGTCTTCATCACCTCTGTCACCTATATGTTCACTCTGAGTTCCGTCTTCACTGCCTCACCTCTTCTGCCAACTTGTTAGCTTTCGCCTGTAGATCATCGAGTTTGTGCGACAAGGCATCAGATATAAATCATCATCATCGCCGGCGAAATCCAAATCTTCTATGATATTTTCATCGGTCCAGCCAGCGTATTCCCCTCCTCCAACAGCACCTCACAGTTTGTTGCATGATCCATTCGAGTCGATGACAATCATGAAGATCATGTGTGATAGTAGGTGGCAGTCTTGTCTTACTCCTGCCTTCACTTCAAAGACATCACTGAGCTTTCCATTGTGAATCACTTGGCTGGCATGTAGCCTCATCGTATAGCATATAGCTGTTGTTGAATGAGGTTGATAAAGGCTTGTGGTACTAAAACTGTAGTGTTGGAGTAGCTGTTTGCCATGTTACTTGTTGGTTGACGCTGTCGAAGGCCTTTTCAAAGTCGATGATTTTGAACTGAGGTAGAGAGTTGACTGCCATTCTATGCCCTTTTCTATGATGATGTGTAGCGTGGTGTGGTGATTTGATACACATATGATTTGTTCTTCCTGAATGCAGGCAGTCACCCAGTCTGTTCCTGTAGTAGTTTTGAATCCAGAACATCCTTTAATCTCTCGATGTTGCCTAATACTTTGCTTGGTTTAGACAGGGTTGCAGTGTGATTCCACGTGAGTTCTTGCAAATACTTAAATAACTCTTCTTTGGGAGTTTGACAAGGTAGCCCTTCTTCCAGTCAATCGCCGGGTACCTTTCCTTTCTTCCTTCCAAACCTTTAGCAACAGTGGTGTGATGTGAGCCCGTCCGCTGTTGTTTCTGCGTCTGTTCTCAGTTGTTCTTGTGGAATTCCATCTGGTCATGCTACTTTCGCGGATTTCAGTAACTTTATGGCTTTCGTGAGTCGACTTCTGCTTTTGTCGGAGTGCTTGTGTTCGCTGATAGTTCTAAGGCTGGGCTGCTCCTGTTATGTTTCAACGAATAGCAGGTAGTGTTGGTGGTAGATTTCAGAGCTTTGTGAAGTGGTCAGCCCATCGTCTCATTTGCTTCTCCTCTTTGGAGGTAACTAGCTTTCCCACACTTTCTTTCATTGTCTTCATCTGCGTTATTCTGTTCCCTGCCAAATATCAACCTGGTTATTTAATATAATGTTGTCAGGTCTCTGTTTCTCCTACCAGCAGTCTGTTCTGCTTCACTTGCCAGTGTGTCGTGGAAGTGAGTTTTGTCTTTGCGCACACTCTTCTTCACTTCTTTGTCCAGTCTAGTGTTTTATACACTGTGTTCACTTCCTATTTTCGTTGTTCGTCACCACACTGCACTGCAATGCATTGGTTCATCTTCTGCTTCACCATCACCATCACCATCTTCCTCTCCCTCCTCTATCAGCTTCCATGTGTTCATCGAGATCCATTCCTTGTCATGTCTCACTTCTTCTTCCTTCCTAATAAGGCATTGCAGGTTTCCTTCCACATAGCTTTCAAAGAATTCTAGTGTTCTTCCATGCAGGTTTCTTCACGGTTGTTGCTTAGTGTCCCCCATTTTGTCCTGATCACTGGCTGACTGACGTGAATATGTCCTTAGTAGTTTCATCCTTCAGTGGAGTTTCTGTTCTGGGTGAACGTTGAACTTGAACTGTGGTCGTCTATCATCACTAGCTTCTTTGGATTGAAGGCTTTCCACTTGATTGTTAATGTGGGTTCCTTGCACTAGATGGTGAGTCGTGTGAACCTACATATGCTTCTCTTCGTGATCTGATCTTGTGTCCAGTAGGCTGGCTGTGTCTCCATCTCCACTCTCTTCACATTGAGATGAAGTTGATCTGGTTTTTAGTGTAGTGTGTCCTGTTGTCTGGTGAAATCGAATCCATGTGGCTTTGTGAATATCCTTGTGTTTGTACACAGTGCCTGCAATCACCAATTTGTTGAATGTGCAGAAGTCTGCAAACAGTTCTCCATTCTCATTCCTCATTTAACCGAGTGCTTCTGTACCCATGATGTGTTCTCTTTCTGTGTTGTCCGCTCCACGCAGTTCGGCATTCATGTCGCCCATTGGAATTTTGATGGCGCCATCTGGGACGGGGTCTTGTCTACTACTGATTGGAGTGGTCTATAGAATTCCTCCTTCTTCTCCTGATCTGCATAATTTGTAGGTGTGTAGCATAGTGTAGCACTGTATAATTGTGACTTTCCCTCCTTTCGAGTTGAATCTTGCTGTCATGATCATAATCCTGTAGGAGGAGATTGCTTCCCATTGCATGAGAGAGAGCCTTCGATGCGTTTGGGGACATCATAGTATCTACTCGAAAACTCAGTGTGCTGTGCTCGTGGTTGTCGTCTGGGTGACAATGTTGGAGTAGATTATTGACTCTCGAGTTGACAGTTTGGAGATTCCACTTCCATTCAATCTTCAGATTCCTTTCAGATTCCTAGCATTTCTATGCTATACCTTCTCATCTGTTTTGCAATCTGGACAGTCTTGCCAGCCAGCTTCAAACATCATGAGGACATTGCATGTTCCCATGTTTACTTTCTCTTTCATTGAGAGAAGAGAACTGACATTAGCCAATTGGCTTCCCGAAGTCTTTTACCAACTGGCATGATTTCGTCTCCCCGATTCCAGTGAGGAATAAGTTTATTTTTATTTTTTATATTTGTTTTTTGTGGTTTGAAGTTTGCTTAGTGTTTAGATTGTTTTTACGGGGTTGGGTTGGTAGCCTTATTCTCAACCTTCCGTAATTATTCGGGCTTAGGACCAGCTAGTGAACTCATAAGCTGTCGATTACCGTTAATTTCATTTTGTCTGGTTATCAACTTCATGAACATCTTGAAATTCATGACTACAGTTGTTTAATTTATCACCAGTAGATTGATATTTTGATGTCAGATGAAGCGCCACTATATTTATTTCACTCTGAGAAGAAGCACCAAACTGAAATGGATAGTTCCTGGTTTGACCTTCCTTTTTACTAAGTTCTTGAATAGGTGTTTTCAGATAGAAGTAAATATGTTTACAGTATTGTCTGTAATTTCTTGTTGTTGATTTGTTTTATCCAAAGTGATTAACCTTTAATGACATATTTTCTTCTTTTTGTGTCCTTTGATATCACTAGTAACTCGATTTTGAAGTTGACGATAAACTCAGTAACTCATAACCTGAGTGGATAATTATCTAATATTGAGGTTATGTATGTTGTGTTAGGTCAGATTGGAAACAACTTTAGAAATACAGGTATTTCTAGCTGACGAATCCTGAGTATAGCGAAGCATGAATTCTTGATTCCAGAATCAGTCAGTATTTATTATTAAATAGGTTTAATACTCCGTCTTTTTCACTGGTTATTTAACCGGTGATCAGTTATAATAAAAACAATCTATAAACTCCACATGAGCATGATCAGTAGCATTCATTCAGCACTCAGGACTAGACAACATGAAATTGGTTGCTCTCCAGTGACTGGTCAAAGTTCCTAGTTCTGTATATAGTAGCTCAATCGCGGCCCAACTAGCTCAGTATTAACATCTTCGACTATAGCATTAAGTGGTATGGGTTTGTTACTCACAGGAGACATCAGTTTCCTTGAGGTTGTAGATACGCCTTGCTATCAAGGGCCAATAAGCACGAAGCATAGACCCATGACTTGTGACTGCCGATTGCCTCCAACCACCTAACAGGTCTTACTTCTTACAAATGAGCTAACAGAGTACATGGTTCCCCTTTTTCACATAAAAACCAAGTTTTAATCAAACTGTCCTCCTAAATCAGGTTCAGTAAGAATAATATGAAAGATTCGAATTCTATGCTGGAAACTATTGCCTTCTAACACACTGTTAATATACTGAATACTTGAAGGCTAAAGCTTTTTGGCTTCGATCGAAATATGTTTTAAGATTTTATATTCTGAAGAAATCAGAGAGACCAAATATGTAACAGAAAACAACCGAAATCGGTAGCGTTCGTTAGGTTTCGGAGAGATAACTGGCCCTAGGATTAAGTTGATTCAAAGCTTATATATCTTGAAGCTACGGCTTTTAGTAATTAGACCTCATAATAATTATAACTCAAAAAGGACTAGTTTATTTACCAAACAAAAACCTTTAATTTGAAGACATAAAGATCTCTCCCTTCGCTGAGTTTTGATCCACTTGACCTCACTACTTCAGTCACAACGTATGCTACAAACATCAGTTAGTCACTGTCTTTCTATAACATTTTGTGAAAGTGCTAACAGTATACCAGGACAAAGATGAGTTAGTCCTGTTGCAAATATCAAAAAGCAGCTTTTATGTACTTATCTTACAAAAACAAACAAATAAAAATGGTGTATTCACCCAAGTGTTTCGATCGGAGGTCGTCATAAGTATGTAAGTAGAACAGCTTTTTGATAATATTTTCTGCGCAAGTGTATATGTTTCACCAGAAATCATCCTTTCATAATTTTTGATATGGGTCAATGAATCTTCGGTGTTCAATATTTTTCGTCTATGCAGATGTTGGTTATGCAAAATATTTTTTTCAGTTTTATCTCAGTTCAGAAAATAACAGAATGTGACGCAGCTGTTTCTACTTGCAAAATCATCATGCATAGAGACTTTCCAAAACTTTGTTTTCACTTACTATGATCCAAAATAGCATTTATAAATGGGAGATATCATTCTATCGATTAGATTGAAAAGGGAGGATAAATAAGTTTCATACTTATGATAGTTATCAAACAGATCCATAGACCTGCCTAAGGCTTCTGACCTTGTATATTCTGAATGTATTAAATGGTCTTTCAACTCACTTTCATCAAGTATACTTTATTTCCTACAGCAACATTTCCAGCCTTTTCCTCCTAAGGCTCAACTTCTGTTACCATAATTGCTTTCTGTTTATTATGACTGTAAATCACACTGCACTATCCCATGTTATAAAATCTGATTGGTTCAGTGACCGCATCACAAGATCTTTTCTGTTTAATTTGACTGTATTTCAGAGCTTGATGCTTTATATTATGACTTGTTAAAAACTCAATCTTCTTTTCTCTGTTATAAAATCGTTTGACATAAAAGTGGATTGTCCTAGTGACACAATTCATCTTCAAACTCTAAAGAGAAAGTGATTAGGCGGGTTGAAGTGAGTTCACAGTACTTTTAACAGTCATCATCGGTTGGTCACAACACATACTATTTAAACATCAAATCACTGTCAAATTATAAGATGCTTTACTTCATCATTTGTATATAGTGTAAAGGTCATATAAACTAAAACAGCGCTTACACACAGTGGTGTATTCCTGAAAACACTTGCCATATTTTATCCAAAATCTAGGGAACTTTTAAGATGAATAGGGATTACAAGAGGTATGTTGTGAAAATCAGGAAAAGAGATCATTCAAGTAACCCTTTAGGAGATGACTAGTTGTTAACTTTTTCATGTGTGTAAAACATAGCGCACTAAAATCAGTAACCATCATCCAATTTTAACTGAGAAGTCTTCCAAAGGTTTTCCTTAGTAATGAAGGGGATTCTTGAAAAACATTTTGTAGAGCGATTAGGAGTTATAAACTATTATCGCTTGAACGCAAAGCATCTTATACCAATGATAAATTCAAACAGATGAAAATGTGAATGATTTGCTGAACATCTTCAAAGGATTCTTTTCGAGGATATATTTGATTAGTAAAGTAGAAAGATACCTTTATGCGTAATAATTCTTCATCAAGTAATAAGTTGAACATCTTTTAGATTTAGAATGTAACAAAATTTTTGCATAATAAATTGAATACTAGTAACGTTTCTACAGTTTACACAAATTAAAGAATCAGAAATTGTCGGTATATAAAGATATTTGAGCTAATTAATTGTCCATAAATTCAAATCATTATAGATTTAAGAAGTTACAGAACTAGAAAAGCTGGCTGGCCTTACTCGAAACCCCAAGAATCTTCAAATTATTTTATGATTAAAGTAAAAGCTAGAAATTATTAGTTTATTGTTATGTCTGCAGTAGAATTACCGCGTAAATTTTCGTATGCTGAACTTTAGTTTAGCCTATAAATTTTGTTCAATCTTGAGTAGTGAAGGCGTTTTTGGAATGACAGCTTGATGAACACTCCTGTTTTTAGCTAATATTTTGCCACAGTTTGTCTAAAGCTGTAATGTGGTTGTTATGTCTATGGTATTGAAACTTATTTGTTGCATCAGGGCCATAATATTCTAAATATTCCTTTTGGATATTTGCGAGGAGGTTTATATCACAAACTGTTTTCAATCCGAGAACCCCTGAAAATCCAAAAGTATTAGACGGGTTCTTTGTCGTAGGTTAGGATGCCTCAGTAACACAGACCCGTAATCCCGTTAGGAGTTAAGTGTAGGACTATCAAACAAGTTACTGTTCAGCCACTGAATCGGAACTCAGTGGTCTGACTGATAGCGTTCAGCGATGAAAACCCTTGAAATCAGTCAATTCCTCACAAATTTCCAGAGTGAAAAACAACCCTGTTCTCCTTAGTGACCTGCTTCTAGGTGAACTTCCCATAGTTTTAGCTGGAAGCTGGGTTTGAAGAGGAATACTCATCGACACCATTGAATAATAGCTGGGCTATATCACAGATTGACATGTGTAGGGATACGCTAATCACTGGATTCTAACCGGATAGCTGATTGGTAATGTGCTCACCATGAGGCTTAACGGTTTTGGGTTTAATCCATTATAGTGCCGTGAATGAACACTGCTAATGAGTCACCAACGATTCCTAATATGTCTCCTATTTGGAGCGATTCATCACTGAATGCAATCAGTTGTTAGTTCAATGAATTTTAGTCTGTTGACAATATTTGGTACAGGATCATATGCATTAATTTGCACAGAATACACGTCCGTGACACACAGCATTTTTTATTCCCAAATAAGCTTCTAGTCTCCGTTTTTTCCAACTACTAAGCAGTATTATCTCACTTCATTCACTTCTAGATTTCGTTTCTTGTCATCACTTTTGTTCAAACAAAATATCAAATGTTGACAGATAAAAAAAATCATTTTGTCGCTGATTCAATAAACAACTTCTGTGTTAGAAAATTTGATGATTTACATTCATTAGATAAATAAAGTTTGTTTGCCTGAATGAAATATTTACTTTAACGGAAATAGTTTATGACTGCTTCACATCGAAGCAGTTTTCATCATTTTAGATTGAAATTCACTGAAAACTAGGAGGACTTTATGGACGTTGCAAATTAGTTCAGAGCTCCTAAACAATATGAATCACAACTACTTGAGCGTATGGAGTACACTACCATCAAATTTTATGGTTACTACAATACTATTCAGTCAGTGAATTCAAATCAAATGAATCCTGTTTTTGAAGGTTTCCACGTTATTGACCCTTATTTAGTTAAACCCGGTCCTTCTTACTTGTTGCCGTTTTGTTTGCTTTCTCAAGAAAAAGTTTCAGTGTTTATTGTAATAAACCTATTCTTTGTAGTAAAATGACAGTACTTTCTATCTGTTTTATTGTGCATAAATAACGTTGCGCTTGTGAAATTCGCAGGGGTTCTGTGTAAATGTTATGTATCTAGGACACCTATATACATAATGATGCACTTAGAATAGAATTCCAACACTTTTAATATTTATACCTGTACTGTGAACTAAGTAAACTAAATACCCTCAGAGTTCCAAACGTAAAACTTTTGGTGGAAATACCGATCTAACTTACAAAGGAATTCAATGAAAGTATATGACTCTAGGCTTGTTAGAATCCCTTTGTGCATGATAATCAGTATTCGTCAGTGGCCGAAAAGTTACGGCGTAAAATATATCAAAAATTCAGTTTTTCTTACAAACTGACTCATCATTCCTTAATGAATAAATTAGCGTTTCCTGCAGATTGATCCAAAATATCAAAATGCAGAGTTAGTGTGGCATCAGTCAACTTGATGGTTACATAGCCTAATTAGTCGATGGATTTTGATCAGTATCGAGAATGAAAGAATTGACATCTACGTATGTTACCTTCAGGTGATTTATCTGCGTAGAAACCGGTTGTTAACAAAGTCAATATGGATAGTTTTACCGTCTGTCAATATCAATCGATGAAAGACACTAATTGGGAACTAAAAAGGAAACTGAATTGTTTCATTGGCACTGAATAGACTGGACCTTATTTGCACGTACTGCACGAAATTATGAGAGAAGTATAGCAGTTTACCATTGTAAAAGTTTGGGATAAACCAAAATTAGTAGTAATCACTTGGTATATTTGGAGAACTGAAACAGTTGGGAAAGTACGATATGTAGTTAAAAGGTTTGAGTTAGACTTCAGGAATATCTGGACCTGAATTTCTTGTTTATTAACAATCGCCAACAAGATTTATCAAGGAATTCCAACTCTACTGAGGGTAATAAACTGGACCATTAAGAAATCTAGAGCAGCACTCACTCATTCTTGGGTTGGTTTGCACATACAAATCGATAACAGGATGGTAGACAGTGTGACTGTGACCTATTGACTACAATTCAGCCACTACGTCAAACAATAGCATATGACTTCTGATAGGTCACAGTCATCAGTTTAATGAAGAACTTCCCGACTTACCCCGAAAATGACCAATAACAATTAGGAAACAGAGGTCAAAAGCCTCCTGTCGTTTACTTCTAACATCCAGTACTAGATAGTGATTTCAGTTGGTTTACTGCCTAGCTGACTCACTTCAGAACATTCGAAAAAACTGGGTTTACTGGTTTCTTATTACTTGCATTATTTTATGGTTTCTCTGTAAGTAACCTGAAAACTGATTAGACTTAATTCTGAACTGTGAGTGGTTAATTATCATTTAGTCAAAAAGTGTTACAGTGATGGTGGCCAAGATAGATCAGTCAATTGGCTTCCAGAAGGCTTTCACCAACTGGCATCATTTCGTCTCCCCGATTTCGGTCAGGAATAGGTTTATTTTTATTTTTATATTTGTTTTTGTGGTTTGAAGTTTGTTTAGTGGTTAGATTGTTTTTACGGGGTAGGGTTGGTATCCATATTCCCAACCTTCCCTTTTTATCCGAGCTTAGACCGGCTCGTAACTAATGGATTACTTAACTAGGCGGGATTAATGTTTATATATCCCACTTCTTAAAGTTTCAGTGAGCAACTTTTGGTAAAGGACTATAGCTTGCTGAAATAATGTGAATCCTAACTGGATTTCAGCTTAACCTGTTCCACCTTTAACCCAATTACTGTGTTTTATGACTATGTCTTATATTTACAAATATCCAAATGATGTTAGTAATTGATGGTTCGAGAAAAGTTAGGCATTTGGTAATTGATACTCATTATTTTGGTATTTGTATTTCCCGACGAATGTAAAATAAAATTAACTTATTTCGCATCGAACTATTTATTATTTGTCAAATCAAATGAATTAGCACACCCTTTTTTCCAATCTACATTAAGCGTATCACGGACTTATATTATCTCTTGTAGACCTAAGTGGTTTAGTCCACCCCTGACAAATCTATACGTAATTAACAGGTGGATGATCTAAGTCAACTAGTGGAGCATAAAGCGGATAACATTAAAGTCACCAGCATGTGTGTTACTGATACCGAAGACATCTTTCGAATTCACTCATTACATTCATATCACAAGCGACGTTCTGCAACTGCTGTTCTCAAGGACATATCAAACACAAGAATATATTTCTACGAGTACCTCAGCTACATATAGAAAACAGCTAATGAATTAAAAACTTAGAACAACTTGTAGTCTGATCTAATTGTTTCTTTCCTAAATGTAGCGGATTTTTGTCTCATATTACTTAAAATGGATGCACCGGTCGAAAAACTGCTAAATAAACACACTTTACGGTTATAGCACAAGATCAATTCATGTCTTAATTTTGTCTCGCAAGATGCCTTTTATAATTGAAATAAAAACATTTTTACACCTATGGAAAAATTAGCTAACCGTGTGTGGAAGTGGACCTGCCTATTCGGTGTATTTTAGTAAATTCTTTGATTAATCTGCTGGGCGATAACTTTTAAGAGGTTTCGGAATGTATTTTGGTTAGACAAACTAAAGTGGATGAATGAATCGATGTTTGAGTATTGAAAGTGAACACAGCAAAATAATCAATCTTTACACTGACAACAACTGCTCCCTACAGTACCTCATAGTTTAATGGCCGTACGGCAATGTTACAAGATGAACGTTGATATTTGGTTGAGAAAACACTTTTGTTGGATGAAATTACACCATGAATATATATTTTTGTGAAGATAAAAATATGCTGGTAAGGAGATGGGAAAATTTATCGTGGTTAGTTTTAAGTCTGCATTCTTCGTGAAATGAAATCAGCTGAAGTACCATTGAAGACCTGGGAGGATTCGACAGTTGTTTCGTCCTAATATGAGGCTCCTCAGAAGTATGGGATCACAACCCCACCAATGATCAATTCAAGACCTTCAGCTCTCTTGGTGAGCACAATAACCATTAGCTTAATGAAGTGATCAGCGGTATAGTAGAATTATTTCGATCATGAATCAGTACAAATTAAAAATTGAAGATTTACAACTTTTAACTCATAGACCGATGACTTAAAATTTTGACTTCCCTTTTACTTTTTTTACTTCAAACACTAAATGCTCAGGTTATAGCTGTGTCAAAGAAATCGGACTGTTGGTAATTTTCATCGATATGGATAAATGAAAAATACCACTTTTCAGCATATATGATAAGCATGCCAAGTACGCCATTCTTGTTTATTCAGCTCGACATCTAAAAGAAACTAATTTTGGACTGAAATATCTCATTATTATGTTATTTTATATCTCCATTAAATGAGCTATTTTGTCTTGATAAGCCTTGAAATTTTTGATAGTTAGATAAATCACAATTACGCTAGAAAGTTTATTACAATATTTGACTGTCGGCATATTTATTTACAACATTTTTTAGTAGTTACTATATAAACATCATCCCTCTAGGGTGCAGGTACACTCAGCTGATAAGTCTGAAATAGGGCGAAACACGTGTCCTGGACTCCACTACTAACCATGAAGTAAACCACAACATAGCGCATATACAGGCAGTATCGAAGCGTCCACATAAGAGCCCACTTGCCAACACAGGTCGAGAAGTTCGACTCAGTACGGCGACGGGAAGTTACAATTATATGCATATATTCATTCACCTGCTCTTGCGCAGCCGGGTATATAGGTTGTTCAATGCGACTGTTATCCAAAAGGGTTCAAGAACATTGTCTTGCGTTGTTACAAAAAGGTCACAGTGGAGCAATAAGGAGTGCTATAACTGAACACATCAGTAAACACGAATCACCCCGTCTCAAGAACCTCCTTGTTCAAAGTCATCTACAAAATGAAAAGAAACCCTCAAAGGCTGTATATCTTCGTATTCTCTGTATCACCAAAGCTCTTGCCATCCAAATGAAGAAACCTGAACTGTGTACGCAAAAGAAGATTGTTCAATCCCCTCTCCTTTTATGGTCTTAGTTTTCATTATCCTCTACCCCCACCTCTTACTTCTCAGCTTTCTATTCTGACACTATTCACTTCTTAAGTAATTTTGCTACTCATTCGTGTTGCTATGTTCTGCCTGATCACAATTCAGTTTTCAATTATGTCGTCATGTAACGAAATTTCTTGTCCAAACTTATTTTGATTAATATTCACTACTTATCAACTTTTTGATTTATTTTAATGACAGCTCATTTATTGACAATATTTGTGTTGTCAAGCTTGATTAACCGTTTTCAACTATCAAATATTTAAACTAGAAAAAAAGTATAAATTTGCGATTGAATAGCTTTCAAAATGAAATCGCCGAAAAGAGACTCTTCTTTGAAATACTTGTTCTTCTTTCATGTATTAGAATTTTCTGAATTCATTAGTTAATTGTAGTATCTTAATTGCAAGTCTGACTTTTGTCCCTTAAATGCGGAATTTTTCTAATTGCTATAAAAATCGTTTAAATTGTTTACTCAGTTGTAGGTGGCAAAAGGCAGTAAAATAATCTGAATACAAATTATCTTGTTAAGTCTATAATTTACAGCTGGTTAACTGGTTAACATTGGGGTCTTGATCAGCGTTTCTGAAACTATTGGTAAACTTAATCTCAAAAATATTCTGATAAACCAACAGTTATTGCAATCGTAATCTATTGTCAAACTAAATTTCAACTAAGTTACTCACGTTACACATTGTTACGTCAAATTAAATCGGTAGAAAACGTTGAAATAGCACCGTTATGTAATAACTGTCTGTTTTAATTTATCTGATGCTTTGTAAGAAACAAATTAATTAGATAAAAATGACTGAAAATCAAGATTATGATTTTGAAACGTCTTCTTGCAAACCATGTAAGACAATGAAGGCTTCTTTACTTAGAGGTGGAAAAATGTCAATTCCGTTATATTTTGCAGAAGCTACAGTTGTACTGTAATATAAGCGAATGACTTAGGGACTGTGGTAGAATTTCTTATTTGATACAGGACACAACCATACAGCACTATTGATCTGATGACGTTTCGAGCATACATTATTGCTCATAATCCTATCAGGATAGGTGCACAAACTTCGACATCTTATTTTTGTAGTCCTATCACCTCATGTTCTTTGTTTTCAGTGGTAGTAGTGAAGAAAACGAGAAGACAGAGATGAAAGAAGGGATGCTTATTATTGACACTTTGTACAGTAGTCATCAAATATGGTACACTTTCCACTAAGACAGTCATTTGGATAATATGCTTTATTCCTCCTTCTGCTTCTATATTAATTTGCTCTCAATACACCCCATTGTTTCTTGCTTTTCTGTGGGCAAAATCCTCACCCACTGCTGGTAATTCTCTATGATTTCTGCCGCCCTCTCAACATATACTACTTATATCCATTCTTATCAGCAACTCCCACTACAGTAGTAGTGGTAATGGCAGTATACGTAATCCTATCATTTCTATTGCATGTGTTGGGTGTCGATTCAATGACTGAAGATTCGATAATCAATCTGTGTCCTTCTAATTATACTGAATTTTGGTAAAGTTGCTTTATCCCACCCTACTGCGTGGTTGCGCAACAGTGCATACGCCGCAGTAAGTGATCATTTTTCGAGAATAATGATCTTAGTGGGGTTTATCACTCCACATTTGGCTAAATTCTAATGTTCTGACAATTTAACTGGTCTCACTCAGCTTAATTGACACATATAATTAACTTCACACTCATTGTATTATATTTATTATTATTATTATATTATTTGTCCCTTGGGTTCCTAGTGGAACATAGGGCTTCAGCAGCACATCTCCATTGCTAATGTTCTCTGCAATCCTTTGAAACTGGCTCCATGACAGCCCACAACCTCTCATTTCTTCCTCACACGATCTCCTCCATGTCACCCTCGAAAGCCCAACTCGCCTTTTCCCATCCGGGTTCCACTCGACGGCCTGACGCGTGATGTCCCCAATCGGTCTTCTCAGTGCATCCCCAACCCATCTCTACTTCCTTCTGCATACTTGTTGAGCTATGGGTTCTTGGTTGGTATGCAACCAGACCAGAGTTCCTTTTCGCTTATTCTTTCTGGCCATCTGATCTTCAGTAACGAGCCAGCGTATGCAGTTGTTGATGAATGTCTGTAGTTTATTGGAAATCCCATTCGTAATGCGCAAAGTAACTCAACTATACAGCAGCACTGATTTGATATTGGTGTTGAAAATCCGGATGTTGTTCCACATGCTGAGTGCAGAACATCTCCACACTGGTTTCAGGTTAATGAACGCCTTTCTTGCTTTTCCTATCCTGACTTTGACATCCTCGTCCGTGCCGCCTGTAGTTGAAACAGTGCTTCCTAGATAGATGAAGGAGGCTACTTCCTTTAGGTTTCTCTCGTTGATGGTGATTGAAGCTTGTAGTTGGTGGTGGTGATGGTTTTTGTTGAGTATCTTCATCACCTCTGTCTTCTCTATATTCACTTGAAGTCCCGTCTTCGCTGCCTCTTCTGTCAACTTGTTAGTTTTCGCCTGTAGATCTTCAAGTTTGTGCGACATTAGACACAAATCATCAATGAAATCCAAATCTTCTGGGTTCTTTTCCCCAGTCCAGCGTATCCCCCTCTTCTATTTCCCCACTGTTTGCTGCATGATCCAGCCGACCACAATCAGGAAGATCATGGGTGATTCATTGACGCTACAGAAGCTTTGAACTACTTTCTACTTGTGTTGTGGTGACTATTACTTAGCTTTTTATGTGTTGCTACTAGTTGCTTTATAAACTGTAGGAGATAATTTTGCTTTCTAGTGCTTCCTTTATATTCTGAAGCTGTTCACACTGAGAGTTATGCCTATTCATTTCTTTAACCTTCGACAAATGTTTTATTCCTTTCAAATCGTACGTATTCTTGTATTTGATAATCAGTAAATCAGTGAATCATACTTGATAAGAAATGGATATCAAAAGATGGAGCATACAAAATAATATAAGCTCATTGAGAAGACGTAAAAGTGGTAAAAAAAATAAGGAAACAAAAAGAGTACAAAAGCAAAACAGAAACAAATTATTAAAAAGCAGTCTCATAGATAAATTGAGAGAAACATTCACTACTTTTTTTACTTTTCGATCATAGAAGAAACAAGAAAACTGCAACATGGTCAACATTCCTTTTGACTATGAGTCATGTCTGCTTTTGTCTCATACCACTAGGTGCAATGACTGTCAAACCACATTAGAGGAGTTAAGAGATATCAGCAGGTGCTTATCCGAAACAGTTGCCATTTACCCCATGATGCCATGTCATACACTGACTATCTATCAGGTTTTTAAAGTAGCAAAAGCTGTGGATGTCCTTTTTCACCCCCTGATAGCTGTAAGTTTTGTTTTAAATTCCAGTTTAAGCCTGTAAACTTAAGCGTTAACTTTCTTTGGTTAAAAAGATGCAAAATCGACTTCTGTTCCATGAACCCCGTTCTTCTTTCTTCTGTTGAAGTGAAAGAGTAGTACTGATCGAAGTATAGTTCTTAATTTTAAAGTGTCAGAGTGAAAGTTGAATTGCTTAGTTCTATGAAAATATTATAAGGTTTTTGACACAAAACGAAATCTCAATAAAAGTAGTCCTTAAACTTTAAAAAATTAAACTGAGTAAACCTGCTACACTGAATAACGGGTAGTTTGCAAGGATTAACTCAATCAGTTACAACAAGATGCAGTACTCATTACTTTTGAAATAACAGCTGAGGTCGATAAAACTAGTTACTTCTATTTGTCAGTTTATATTTCTAAATCACTTTTTCGGATTTAACTAACAGTTCGAACTTATCAATGGCTTAAAATTACCCATACTAGTAGATGAATTTAATAATTAGCAATATTCAAGAATACTTTGACTTTTGACTTACGATTCTCATAGGTATTTTAACGATTCGATATGCATTACTACTGTCACATAACCAATAATTACAAAATTATTTCCAGCTATGGTGTGCAATCAGTGTGGGCAAGTAATTACAGTAATTGACAACCTGATAACATTACATCTGAATACCGTAAATCATATCATTTTTGCTCTGGAACATTTTCTATGAATTTAAGCTGTCTTTAGCAGCCTAGAACATGTTTATGTCTTTAGGATTGATGCCTGTTACTCAGTGTTTCAGATCTACTCGTTATGCACTGAAAGGAATACATTTATCTAAAATAATGAACAAAAAATTGAAATATAAGTACATGAATAACATTATGATAAATTGGTTGGTTGTGGCTAGCAGAAGAATCCAGGACGCTTGTTTCGTCCTATTTCAGGACTCGTTAGCTAGATGTACCTGCATCCCAGTGATGTTCTTCCCACTGGGACTCGAACCTCCTACCTATCGCTTCAAACGCCAAGGCGTTATCCACTATGCGACGGGGAACGATAGTCGAACAATTCGATCCAACAAAACAACAGAGAATAACAAGTATTTCAATAAATAGTAATAAATACTTGATTCTTCATAAAACCAGTGAGACTTCAAACTTCGGATCTTTATCTGATACCATGTTTTACCACGGTTAGGACTAAGTATCGAAGTAAAAATATTTATCCAAAGATATACGTATATTCAGTGAATAATAACGACATAACAACGACTTCTAATATATTAGCTCACTCCATAAATACACCACTCTGATATATTCAAGAGTGGTGGTTGTATAAATAGATTACATAGATTGTGATGAGAGAAAGCCCCCCCTTTCCTACTATGGAAAACATCTCTGTAAAACATTTCTAATCATAATCGTCACCAGAAGTGTAAGATGAAAGATGATTTCCAGAGCCAGTTTTGTATATTCTGTCTCTGTGCGGTAAGCATTACACATAAAGATGTACATCAGTAGTATAAAAAACAACATCAGGAGACCAAATAATTTACACCAGTTGATTAACGAAGAACCGGAAAGAAAGAAGATAATGTCGAGTAAGAAATACAGAGAGCAAGAATACTGTACATTTGAAATCCAATTTGTATACAGATAAAACGAGTATCACTTATTCTTCTCATGGTAACTGAACTCTAAAATCTCGTTCCTGTTTTCCTAACACCCATGAGGGTGAATATATGGACTTGAAATCCTTTTAGAAAAGACTCTTCTAATTCGTTAATTATATTATAGCCTGACCTAACTCTTTTTCCGTGCATGCTTAGCTTCATTTTCAGTAGTTAGTTCATATATTTATACTGAACAAAACTTATTCTTTAATCAATGCTTGTTTACTTGCGTGAACTTCTATCTTCATCCTACAATATGATTTTTATTCAATAAATTTCTTGAAACTTCTGGTTGAATAACCTAATTGTAATAACACCGCTTTGGCTTTTTTGGTTTTTAAAACTATGGTTTTCCATTCAATACGTAGTTCACTGTTCACCTTAACCACTGACTGACTTTCTTTTAGTGAACTTAAGTACACTGATCTTTCATTTTTAGTTCAGTTCCATCTTTAAGTAATACAGTCTAAAAGTAGTTAAGGGATCTGAGTAAAATATAATGAATTTATTTCAAAATGTTATTCTGGTCCATTCCAACTTCTTATATGGAAACATTGATAGAATACACTATGACTATAAACTAAAAACTTGAATTTTATATTTGTATGATGACTTGTTGCCGAGACAGTACTTGTAGTGATCATAATAAGCCAAATAAAATCATATGAATCTCAGATTTTAGAAGTTCATCAGTGAGAATGGATATCTAAGTTTCTTACCTCTTGACAACGCATATCTGCAATCTTCATTACCTTGTGTTAAATGCAATACTTTGACTAAGTGTGGGACTGAAGTTTGTGCATGAGTTGGTTACATGATAGTGACGGTTGTAGTTGTCAGTTCTCTAGGACTCGATGCTGATCAGTATCTGTCGATCAGGTTTGGAAAGTGACCATTATACTGAGTAATGTGACGTCATGGCATATTGTATTTTTTATTAGACGTTGAAGATCAATCGACAGAAAGTTCTGGCATCTAACACTGAAATGCTTTTCACTGCAGTGTCAGTTCACTTTGTTTAGTGGCTACGCTGCTGAACGGAGACATAGACAGATTACGATCCATGCCAAAAACCTAAGATTTGACAGCTCTAGCGTATACCGTAGATTACCTTACTTCAAATCATTATTTCAGCGTGGCACCAATGCTAAAACTCACCACAGTTTATGCCATTAAAGAAATCACCCAAATAAATCCTCTGCTTATGAGTTCATCTGGCGCTATCCATGTTCACTGCATTAGAATATTCGGGATCCCTGTCTCTAATCGTTGTTTAGCTTTTTGTAACCACTTCTAGGATAATCTACTGAATTTTCCTATAAGTTGAGAACTCTTAATCAATGATGTATCTTTATCGGTTGTTCATTTTTAGTTGCATGGCTAAATAGACGGACGTAAACAAAAACAGAAAATGTTTGTTTTCAAAGTATTTATCCGTAAATATTTCCTTCATCATGTGTTACTTGTTACAGACTTTACATTTAAGTATGTTGATTGTATTATGAAGTACAATTTACAAAAATGTGATTCACCGTGGTCATTTGAGAACACAATATCTAAGAACTACAGCGGTGCATCGTCCATATCCCTTTCACTGGGTTATAAACTTCGGAAGGGACCACTGAAAGTGGATCTTTCGCTGTAATACATAGACTTAAAAATGAGGACACCACAATGGCGCATAAAAAAGGGCGATAAGTCATTCATATATTTTCTGGCTATCAAAAAACACCTTAATAACAAAACCATGAATAGTATAAGTATGTAGATGATGAACGTCTTAAGCCTATAAGAATAATTTTGATGCTTTTCGTGTGTTAGCTCACTTAAGTAAATTAAATGAATAACCTCCCCTACCTCAGTTAGATCGCATAAGTGATGCGCATTACAGACCCAACTTGGTGTGCTTTTAACTAACTAACTTTTTAACCAACTGCATACTGAAGTGGGAAATATAGGCCACTGTATTCCGAAGCAGTGTCTCAGTCGTAACGTGCTGGTCAAGGGACCTGAGGGTCTTGGGTTCGATCCTCGGTGGGGTCACGGGTGCGCACCGGTATGGAGTCCCATAATAGAATGAAGCAGCTGTCCAGCGCTTCCAGGTTTCCAATGTTTCTCCAACTGATGTCTGTCTGTGGTGAATACCAAACTGAATTTAATAACCTGGAAATTTCAGGACCTAAGTATCCCAGTAAGTGAGAAACGTCAGGTTGCTGATCCAACGTGGATAAATTTTTTCACTTTTTTTCGTTTAGCACAAACATCCTTGCTGATTTTTAACATCCTTAAAAATAATAAGTACAGCACAAGAAATGTTGAAGAACTTTCGACAGACACAGGTATCAATATTTGAATTCCTCTCTGACGAGGAAGTGATGACCTTACTGTTGAACATATTCACTTAGCATCCTTAAAAGGTTTCATTAAAATATAGACTTTAAATAATATTTTGGCACAGTCGATGGACAAATATAATAATCTTGCTTCATATCAGAAACATTTCGGCCATCTAAAGATCTCCTTTCACTTTCAAGCACATTTCAATATGGTGAAATTTTCTTTTGAGCAATTCGACTGAAAACTTACCAGTCGATTACTCTGGTGTTTCAAATTATTTAAATCTAACAGCTGGTGGAGTACAGCTCTGCTCAATAGACATTTTTTTCAGTTTTACAGTTGTTAGGCGTGTTCTTGTATATATCGAAAAATACACAGAAGTTGGAAAAAATCAGCCAACTTTTATTTATGGCATTGTAATCAATGATATTTTATACACTTCTTTGTAGATTAAATTAACACCCCAAAACAACACGATGGAAGTGTTATTATCATCGTCGTTTTATATATATATATATATATATATATATATATATATATATATATATATATATTCAAAAGTTCGGTTAACTACTGACCGACGGGAAGGTAACCCATTAGGATAAAACTGGGACAACCGATAAGTTTCTTGGCTTAGGATGGATACTGTTGATGTTCAGTTTAGTCTGTTTGTATGACAACCTTCGATTCTTAACATTTGATCACTATTAGGATAGACAACTTAATCACTAAGTAGTTATCATCCACATCCTTAGTCACTATTCACTCCTACAATACTGTCTACTCCAGTGTTCGATCAGAAATATCTAATTAATACGAGGAATCAGTTAACTACTTTCCATCAGGTGGGGCACTCGATTATTTTATTGTTCTATCTATAAACCTGACTTGTTCCAAAATATAGTTTTTGTTCAGTTTGAAAAAAACATGAGATTTTCATAAATTGATTTTTTAGCTCAGACCACCACTCACTTTCACATGATGTCCTTAAGAAATGTTTCGAAAAAGGAAGACAGTTGTGGTTTTAGGAGAAATCATGCATATTTTTAATAGAAAGTTAAATGTGAACGAAGAATATTCTTTTCAATAACTTCTCGTCAAGTTCTACAGTTATAAAAACAATTTTGTTAAGATATTAATTGCCAAAATTTGCCATGAATGCATTTTAGAATGAGTAAAGAGTTATAATTCTAATCAGATTATTACTATTTGTCGATATGCTTTCAATTCTACCTTGTTTTACTGGATCGACTTGTTCAATCTAGATTAGCATATGGGCTCTTATGCAGATGCATTGATATTGCAGATACATTCAGCTGACGAGTCCCAAACAAGACTAACCACGCGTCTTGGATCCCTCTGTTGGCCACAACCAACCAAATTAACATAAATAACATTCAGGAAATATCGAGGCATCAGCATAGGGCTCCACATGCTAATAGAAATAAAACAATTCTATCCAGTAAATTAACGGAGAATTATAAGCTTTCCATAAGTAGTAATAACTAATACCCGTTGAACAAGAAGTGGTTGTCGTGCTAACCTGGCCTAGTGGATTATGTCTTGGAGTCTGAAGCAATGGATACGAAGTTAGTCTCAGTGGGAGCAACTACATTCACTGGACTGCAGACACATCCAGCTGACGAGTCTCAAATAGGACGAAACGCGCATCCTGAATTCCTCTGCTGGCCACAAGCAACCGAATTCACTTAAACTTCAATACATTGAATACTCCCTTCTAGACATTTAGAAAAAGACTGATTGAGCGAAGAAATATATTCCTTTTCAATTAGGTCTTCGTCTTGGGCTCTACACTAATATATAGGTTTACAATTTAATCAAATTACCAATCACGTGGTGATGTTTCAGAAATAATGATGTAACTAATCAACATAGTTACTGAAATTGCAAATATGAATATTGATAAAAACAAGAGGGGAAAGAGGTGTACAAAGTAAACCTAGACGTTACATCATGTTGACGGCTACGGTAATGAAAGTGGTCGAATAAACTTCTTTTGAATACAAGGTTTAGGTTTGTAAAGGTGGATTGCAATAGCCTCTGCTATGTGAAGTAAGCGAGTGCGTAATCCATGTGGTAAATGAATTGGAATGTGATGGATGATTTTGAAGGCTTTTCTAGTAACCACTTAATGTGCCGTGTCAACTAGGTATGCTAGTATGGAGCTCTTTATTGTTCTAATTTGTCCCTTGTTCAACCATGATGACTGGTGCTCAGAAATTCGACGATGGAACTGTCTCATTGTACGCCCAATGTAAGTAGCTCTACAGGAGCAGTTGAATTGATAAATGCCAGCACAAACAGATAAATAAGAGTGAAATCACCTTCAAAATCTTACTTATTATGAAGTGACTCAAATAATGTCTTTCTGAAATATTCACTAAGTAAAGTAATAGCACCGTTGAATATGTGAATATATTCGGGTTTACAGTTGAGTTCCTGATAGTCTTGATATGAATAAAATATTTACGTTGACGTTTCAATGAGATAAATACCAGTATGTAAAACCGTCATACAAATTGACTGGTTTACATTATTCAGTGTATAATGAGGTACTGTTTTACAACTAGCTACAATTAGGTAGACAAAAAGCCGTTAAAATTCATCAGATTGATAGCTTTTCATGTCAGTTTGAAACTAAACGTCCGTCTTCATTTTTCACTAGTTTGATGATCTAAGAAACCGTCATCAAAAGTTAAAATGAACTAACTTGCTCGTATTTTCTATCTTTCTTAACTACTTGGCGAATCCCATTCGACAGGTATCATTTAAATGCACAGAGATTCTCTGGCAAATACATAAGGTGATCGTTAGCCCAGTTTAGCAGTCATTGAAATTCAGCGGATAAACGAAGGTGGTTTCTTTCTTTTCTAAGGCTCATCATAAGTACTAGCCGAGTGCGATGGTTACCGCTTCTTATTGGAATTAATTCATAATGAAAGCTGGCTTATTTCGCCTTGTCGTAACTGCTGGTGTATTCAAGACATATGGTCAAAAGGATTATTTTTTCTACTAAATGGGATTTAATATCCAGATCATGAGAGACTTAACTACTGCTTATTAAAAATTCTGTTTTCAGTTCGACTATGGATATAACTTCGGATACATTGAAAGAGCTAGATAAGAATGTAACAAGTAAATAATACATTCCTAAACAAACATATGCCCATATATGAACCCATTTGATAACCATTCTATATTTTCCATTGTTTTTGGATTCACTCTGAAGCGGAAAATAAACATATCAGATAGGTACAAGCAGAAAATAGAGAATTCAGTCTGCCTAGCTTCATGTTATAGGTTCATTACTGTGTACAGTTCAACACTTTGTTTTTGATCAACAATGTTGATTTTCTGTCAAACATACTTATGATAATTGTTTTAAGTTGTTTAAAAGAATTCGTCGAACATGAATATTCAACTGAACATTGTAGTGCCTTATATGAATAAAGATTCTAAAGAGTATGAACACTAATAAACGCTACAATAATTGAAATTTTGTCAAGATATTGCTTAGTCTGTATCTTTAGTTGTAGACAAAAGAACGGTAGTTTTTATGGTAAGCAGTTAAGCTATTTATAGATAATTCTAGTGACACATTAAAGCCTACTGTTCAGACATACTTGCAACCGACTATATAAATCCCAGCTACATTTTAAAGGAGTAAAAATGTTTCCAAGTTATCTCTGAAGAAAAATCTAAAGACTCAAAGTTAATGCATGTTTCTTCATGATCCGATAATAATAACAATGGGAAACAGCAATCGGACAACTGAATGATGATAATAGCAGTCGAAAAATCTCGCTCACTGTTAAAGATTAGTACTTGGTAAAGTCGAACTGCCGGGAAAAGCCTAATGCCTACTGTCAAATCATTGAATATGAACTGAAATATCACAAACATCCGTTACACGCTATCAGTTGTTTTCAGCCATTCAACGTTAAAGAAATTTACCAATGTAAACGCAAAAAGTTAATTACAGTCAATTCACGAATTTTCTCGTATATAGAAATCAAGTTTTTTCTGAACTGACACTGGAAGTTGAATCTCCAACCACTGAATCATAATAACCTCCTGTTATATATCTAAATCACAAGACAAAGAGAAAATTGATATTCGTTTATTTAGTTGGTGGTGGCTAGCAGTGGAATGAAGGACGCAGGTTTTGTCCTATTTAACACTCGTCAGCTGGATGTATCTGCATCTACCGCTAGTTGTCAACCAATCAAAATGAAATCTGGTGCAACATCGAGGCATTCATCAAAGAACTCCATATATCAACAGAGAGTGATCAATGCGGCTCAGCATAATAATCATTGGGAAGCATCAAGAGCATCAAAAAGGGAAGATTCCCTTACTTTTCGGTGTAACAGTTCAATATCTTTCACTTATATGTAAAGGTGAAATAAAAGTATGAAATGATCCCTATCGAAAATGTGAACTGCATCCTGTTAAAATATTGTGACATTTTATTAAGGGTAGAATTTAAGTTTCACCCCTACTAGATCCTGTAGCAATCAGAAACTTAGTATTATTCATTTAGGAGACTTATAGGGATTCAGTGCTAATTAGATGAATTTTCCAGTTGCAGTGAGAAATGGGGTCAACCAAGTAGGAAAGAAAGGCCACGAATTCGCAGAAGTTGCTAAAAATAGGCTGTTTGGAGTTCAGACTAGTGGATGAATGGTAACATGTTCACTGTGAGTTCTATTGGTCATGATCTTGACTCCTCAAGGGGCTACCTGTACATATTCTCAAGGTTTTTCAAACAAAAATGAAACAGGTTGGTATTTACGATTGACTGACATTAGTTGGAGAAATATTGTAAACCTGGGAGCACTGGATAGCTTTTTCCTCCTGGTGCTGGGTTCCTCAGCAGTGCGCACCAATGACCTCGCCTGCAAGGGCTAGAACTCGGGACCGTCGGGTTCCCCGGCCAGCAGGTTACCATTGAGTCACTGGGTCAGAATCCAGTGGTCCATATTTCCTACTTCAGTCCGTTCATGATATAGCTTGATCTGCATCCATTGCAGTCGTTGGGTTCAGTCCCTGGCGGGGTCATGGGTGCACGCTGCTGAGGAGTCCTTCATTGGGGCGAAACAGCTGTCCAGTGCTCTCAGGCTTCCAGTGTTTCTCTAACTGTTGTCAACCCATGATAAATGCCAACATGAAATCGACTAATTCCTACAGACCTCAAAATTTAATTGTCCTAGTGCTCATTGGTGACTAACTTCGAGAGGGGGTTCCCGAAGTTCCAATGAGAATTCATGACCGATGAGGCCGACCGAGTTGAAAATGAGGACAGTTACTCAATGACAACATTGAATAGAGGTTACGCTACTTCATGAACTTCTGAAAGTAGGAAATATGAACTAGCGGGTTCCGATCCAGTGGTTCAATCGTATAGAGCTGGCGGTGGAACCTGAAGGTCTTGGGTTGTACCCCTGGAGTATGGGGTTGTCGGTGTGCACTGCTGAGGGGCCCCGCACCAGGACGATACAGCTGTCCTATGCTCTCAGGCTTTCTTTGGTTCTCTAGTTTATTTCACTCTGTTGTGAACAATACTTTGAATCTCTGCATTATAGATACTGGTCAGAAGCATGTTCCTCGGTCAAGATTATTTTTCTAATTCTACCTAGTGATAACTACGACAAATTCTTGGTTAAAGTAATTAATTATTTTGGAGTATAACTGTTCTACTACTGCTACTATTTTTGATTTCTGGTCAATAATCTTTAAATCGAATGGTGTATAGAAAAAACACCTTTGAAATTTAATTGAACAAAACTGTAACAATTGCGGTAGTAAGGGAAAAAGCGTTGGAGATAATAATTTGGATTATTATCAATGAACCAATTACCGTTTTTTGAAAAGCTTGAAAACTTCTGATAATCATTATGTCTTTTGATAAGATATTGTAAAATTTGTGCACGTTCAAAGTATTTCATGCAGTAAGTGAGAAAATGCTAGTAGGCTTAGGCTTGACCATTTTGAATGTTTATTATAGTTAAGAATTAATCGCAAGGTATTAGGCTTTAAAAGTTGATCTATTGCTCTAAGATCTATTTTAACAACATTCCTGAAAAGATTGTCTACCTGATGATTTTCTTTCGGTTTATTACTCAACTCGGAATGCTCATTTACTTTAAATCAGAAGATGGGATCCAAAGGTTATAAGTAAAGTGATATGGTGAGCATCCTGAAATTAAACAATGGAATTGGGTTTGTTTTTCACTCCTGAGAAAGAAAGCTCACTAACTTTTGTTTCTATATTCAGGATGCTAGGGCTGAATAAAATTTAGAAATATCCGTTACCAAAATTAAGCAAGTTTGTAATGTAGTTACCTGGATGGATTGATACAGGAGGAAGCTATGGATCTAGCCTACCTACATGTTGGCACTCGTTATTAAAGTGTATCTCCAACTTCTCGGGGATTGGGGTTACCCCGGGATTCCAAATTCCCATCATCCAGTACTGAAATCGGTAACGTTAACAGTGAGCTATTTGGGCTGGAATTGACCTTCTGTAGGAATGGATTAGGTACACTGATTAACTGATCACTGAAGAGTAACCAATTTAATTTTGTCTATCCTTAACTATGTAAAGAACAGGTGACCTCTTGGTTGTAATCAGTTTCGCTACCGAAGCCAGTGGTTGGTTACTTCAGGTAGCGTGACTTCATTCGAGTGCAGTAGTAAAGATATAATATCTACAAAACATACTGTCTAACATTACTCAAAATAGTTTTATTCATAAACGCTTACCCGATTTTCCAATTTAGTTCGAACCTAACTCAAGAGTGATTTGTTACCGCTTGAACTTAACAGAACTAGGTATTTTATGAGTAAACTGAGTATTTTTTATCATTCTTAAAGACTGTGCTTTTAGTGGAAGACATGATGATATTTTCTAGAGTTGGTAGGAAAGATTAGCAGCTAAGAATTGTCTAATATGGTCTAGTATTCGTTGAGCTTTGATATCAAATCATTTATCATTTTATCACCATTTCACATTATCACTGTTTTCAATGCATGTATATAATCACCACCACAACTTTGGCTGAGAAAGTGGTTTCATCTTATAGTGGGCAAGTGCAAAAACTAAAACAAAATTTCCAGAAGCCTGATTTTCAAACAAAATTAAAATCAATTTGTTTGAAGAATATTCTTTTCAGGTTGTTTTTATATCTTTTGTCTCCACCTGTTATAACCCTGTGGTTTTCACTTGATATAACCTCAGTCATATATTGCTGGACGCTTGGACAATAACCTTCATATTCTATCCCTTGATGGTCACTGAGTTTTTCAATAGATGAATAAGGCGATAAGATAAAAGAAGGTGTACCGCAAAGTCAGAAATGTATACAATATACAAGTATTTACATACATTTGCAATGGCCCTGGCTATTTTCTGGCCCTTCTAGATTTGAGTCTTATTGAGTTATTTCTCTTCAACCAATTTGAAACTCACGCATTGATTCACGTGTTTTCTTGGAGTTAAACTATTGCTTGTAAAAGACTTTAGGGATTTTGGTAATCTTATTTCACACTATGACAGTTTTACAATCATGGTATGGGATTATACGGCATGAAACAAGCCAAGTTTGAGGTGAATACTTTTCCAAGATGGAGTGAGGTAAAGAGTGTAAGGAAATAAATGTTTTTCTAAATTTGTCAGTATTAGGATGACATATATAAAGATGAAGAGTGTGATGATAAGAGAAAAGACAACAAATAAGAAAGACGAGAGTGTTCTTCAGTTTATTGAAGGCCAAGTGAGGAATATCGCTTGAATATGTTCTTTCTGACTGCAAAGTTCAGGTATGATAAATCGTATTGTTCGACAAGATAAATCCATAATCATGTAGCAACTTAGCTACAAATAATTTGATTTTACTAAAATAAGAATTCTTTTCCAATGTGACCCAATCATATCTGATATTAGCGAGGTCATCCAACTACAATATAGATTAGTAAGAACAAACATACCTAAATCTTTTAATAGGATAATGCTGATGAATATATTACCAAGCCTCATGATGAAACGTTAACACCTAATTATCAAACTTCAAAGAACATCTAACCACTGTCAGATATTATTTGTCATGATTTCAGTCATCCAACACTATTAGTGAGCTTGGTAGGATAATAACTCAATAAGAATGAATTCATTAAAGTTTATACGGCTAAAGTGGTCTGTAAGGTGAACGCCAAGTTACTTCAATGATCTACACTCATGCTGGTTCCTTCATCAAACGTGTTTCAGAAATTTATCTTTACCAAATAGATTCAGAGTATGTCTGGTGATTTACGTCAAATAAACTGTGACTGTACTAAGTTTTCCTATTTATATGGATTAACGCATCAGCATTAATCACGCCTGGTTAACTAGTTCACTAGTTACTAGCCAGGCCTAAGCCCAGATAAAAAGGGAACGTTGGGCATACGGCCACCAACCCTACCCCGTAAAAACAATCTAAACACTAAGCAAACTTCAAACCACAAAAAACAAATATAAAAAATAAAAATAAACTTATTCCTCACTGGAATCGGGGAGACGAAATGATGCCAGTTGGTAAAAGAATTCGGGAAGCCAATTGGCTAATGTCAATTCTCTTCTCTCGATGAAAGAGAAAGTAAACATGGGAACATGCAATGTCCTCATGATGTTTGAAGCTGGCTGGCAAGGCTGTCCAGATTGCAAAACAGATGAGAAGGTATAGCATAGAAATGCTAGGAATCTGAAAGGAATCTGTAGATTGAATGGAAGTGGACTCTCCAAACTGTCAACTCGAGAGTCAATAATCTACTCCAACATTGTCACCCAGACGACAACCACGAGCACAGCACACTGAGTTTTCGAGTAGATACTATGATGTCCCCAAACGCATCGAAGGCTCTCTCTCATGCAATGGGAAGCAATCTCCTCCAGGATCAAGACAGTAAGGTTCAACTCGAAAGGAGGGAAAGTCACAATCATACAATGCTACACTATGCTACACACCTACAAATAATGCAGATCAGGAGAAGAAGGAGGAATTCCACAAACAACTGCAATCAGCAATGGACAAGGCCCCACCCACCCCAGTTGGAGACATCAAAGCTCATTCTGATGGGCGACATGAATGCCGAACTGCGTGGAGCGGACAACACAGAAAGAGAACACATCATGGGTACAGAAGCACTCGGTGAAATGAGGAATGAGAATGGAGAACTGTTTGCAGACTTCTGCACATTCAACAAATTGGTGATTGCAGGCACTGTGTACAAACACAAGGATATTCACAAAGCCACATGGATTCGATTTCACCAGACAACAGGACACACTACACTAAAAATCAGATCAACTTCATCTCAATGTGAAGAAAGTGGAGATGGAGACACAGCCAGCCTACTGGACACAAGATCAGATCACGAAGAGAAGCATATGTAGGTTCACACCACTCACCATCTAGTGCAAGGAACCCACATTGACAATCAAGTGGAAAGCCTTCAATCCAAAGAAGCTAGTGATGATAGACGACCACAGTTCAAGTTCAACGTTCACCCAGAACAGAAACTCCACTGAAGGATGAAACTACTAAGGACATCTTCACGTCAGTCAGCCAGTGATCAGGACAAAATGGGGGACACTAAGCAACAACCGTGAAGAAACCTGCATGGAAGAACACTAGAATTCTTTGAAAGCTATGTGGAAGGAAACCTGCAATGCCTTATTAGGAAGGAAGAAGAAGTGAGACATGACAAGGAATGGATCTCGACGGACACATGGAAGCTGATAGAGGAGGGAGAGGAAGATGGTGATGGTGATGGTGAAGCAGAAGATGAACCAATGCATTGCAGTGCAGTGTGGGGATGAACAACGAAAATAGGAAGTGAACACAGTGTATAAAACACTAGACTGGACAAAGAAGTGAAGGAGAGTGTGCGCAAAGACAGAAGACACTTCCATGACACACTGGCAAGTGAAGCAGAACAGACTGGTGGTAGGAGAGACAGAGACCTGACAACATTGTATCAAATAACCAGGTTATTATCTGGAGGGAGGAGCTGAACACAGATGAAGCCAATGAAAGATAGTGTGGGAAAGCTAGTTAACACCGAAAAGGAGGAGCGAATGAGACGATGGGCTGACCACTTCACGCAACTCTTTAATCAACCACCCCACCACCACTTGCAACTTGTCCAGAAATACCACCAGCAGCCCAGCCTTAAACTATCAGTGAACACAAGCACTCCTACGAAAGCAGAAGTGAAGTCCTGAAAGTCATAAACTTGCTGAAATCCAGGAAAGCAGCAGGACCAGATGGAATTCCACCAGAAGCACTGAAAACAGACATAGAGACAGCAGCGGATATGCTGACACCACACCACCACTGCAGAAGGTTTGGAAGGAAGGAAGGAAGAAGGGAGGAAGGAAGGAAGGAAGGAAGGAAGGAAGGAAGGAAGGAAGGAAGGAAGGAAGGAAGGAAAGAAAGAAAGCTTCCTGCTGATTTATCGAAGAAGGACTACCTTGTCAAACTCTCAAAGAAGGGAGACCTAAGTCTTTCCAGGAACAGGTGAGCAATCATGCTCTTGCCCACTCCAAGCAAAGTGTTAAGCCGCATCATCCTGGAGAGACTAAATAATGCGTTGAATTCAAAACTACGACCGGAACAGGCTGGCTGGCTGACTGGCTGCATTCAGAAAGAACAAATCTTGTGTGAATCAAATCACCACACCACACCACGCTACGCATCATCATGGAAAAGAGCATAGAATGGCAATCAACTCTCTACCACACCTCAAAATCATCGACTTTGAAAAGGCCTTCGACAGCGTCAACCAACAAGTAAGATGGCAAGTAGCTGCTTCAGCACTACGGTTTTAGTGCCATAAACCTTTATCAACCTCATTCAACAACAGCTATATGCTATACGATGAGGCTACATGCCAGCCAAGTGATTCACAGTGGAAAGCTCAGTGATGTCTTTGAAGTGAAGACAGGAGTAAGACAAGACTGCCACCTACTATCACACATGATCTTCGTGATTGTCATCGACTCGAATGGATCATGCAACAAACTGTGAGGTGCTGTTGGAGGAGGGGAATACGCTGGCTGGACCGATGAAAATATCATAGAAGATTTGGATTTCGCCGGCGATGATGATGATTTATATCTGATGCCTTGTCGCACAAACTCGATGATCTACAGGCGAAAGCTAACAAGTTGGCAGAAGAGGTGAGGCAGTGAAGACGGAACTCAGAGTGAACATATAGGTGACAGAGGTGATGAGACACCTAACCGACAACAACAACCACAACCACAAGCACCAATCACCACCAACAGGAGAAGTCTGAATGAAGTAGTCTGTTTCACCTAGCTAGCTAGCTAGCCAGCCAGCCAGCCAGCCAGGCTAGGCAAGGCAGCAAGACAGACCTCGCTCCATTAATCTGAAATCAGTGTGGAGACCTACTGCTCTACACTGCACTGCACTGTACTGTACTGTACTCAACACAATGCGTGAACAACATCCGGATTTTCAACACTAATTCAGTCAAGTAAGTCAGTGCTTCTATGTGATGGTTGAGAGACTTGGTGGTGTGTCACGAGAAGCATTTCCAACAAACTACAGACATACATCACATCAACAGCTGCCACCTACACTCATTCGATACTGAAGTTCAGATAGATTGCCAGCAGAACAAGAATAAGCAACGAGGATCTCACTCTAGCTGGTAACGAACCAACCAGTAACCCATTTCCCAACGAATATGCAGAAGAAAGTGGAGATGGATTGAATTGGGCTTACGCTAATAAGGCTGACTAGGGACATCACGCATCAGGCCAGACCATCTAGTGGAACCTGCATAGGAAGTGACGAGTTGGGCGTCCGACGGTGAGCGTGACATGAAGGAGATGTTGTGATGAAGAAGTGAAAGCTTGTGGGCGGTGGTGGAGCGAGGTTCAAAAGACTGCAGATAGGAGAGTGGAATGGAGGCGTGCTACTGAAATCCTCTGTTCCACTAGGAACCCAAGGGAAAAATAATAATAATAATAATAATAATAATAATAATAATAATAATAATAATAATGCATCTGCTGAACGTACTAATTGTAACCAATAAGTGTTAACTAAAATACATTAGCCTCTCTGAGGGTATAACGTACTAATATAAGGCATTGTTTACCTACGAGTATTGATGTATTATACCGAGCCTTCATAAGTCTGAAAGTACCTATAGATATCGTAACTTGTCAATCTCTCGCTAATGTCCACTTAGCTGTTGTAAGACTTACCGGTTAACACACTTAACTTCCATCAGTCATGAGTTGACTATAGACTGGAGTTTAACTTCATCTGTAGTCGGTTACGCCAACTGAGTCTCATAAACTGAAATAACACAGATGTACAGCACATATTATTGTAACACGATCATTTGGAATTTTGATAAAATATATTAGTATCTTACCACCTTGAACTGTTAGTCTCCGGTTTGGGATTATATTTCAGGCATACAACCTGGTGTATTCGTTACAATGTTTTCCTTAACACAAAAAACAGGCGTAGGATTTATTTTTAGGTTTTATTTTTGTTTTCTTAGAGAGATAAACAGAATTTATTGCCTACATTTGCTGATTGCTACACAGAAGATTAACACTAGAAGACGAGTTTATTTGTAAGTGCATAGATTTGTCTAGGCAAATGTGAGTATTCTCAAGTACTATCTGCTTGATGATAGAAAAAGAAATACCTATTAGATTATCTGTCATTTGGGTATGAAAATTTTATATTTCTATGATACTTTTGTGTACAGCTTATAAATCAAATTTAAACAAACCCTTAATACTTTAAGCAATTTAGAAATGTATACAGTTCACTGTCTTATTTGTTTTACGAATGAAAATATGAAGTATTGATTATACACCATTACAAGAATAATGAAGGCTTTTAATGCAAATGGATGCTTGTAATGATACCGCGTTCTGTGAAGCAATAGTAGCAATAATAATAATAATAATAATAATAATAATAATAATAATAATAACAATGGCTTCATTCTGAAAGATTTTTCGTGAATGCTGTACAGGATTTTCAGCATGCCATATAGCATCAGTTGGACAGAAACAGTGTATATGTACACATAACAAAATGAAATAAGTATAAATTACATAAAAGAAAAAAGATAAGATTATTTACTCTAACCACAACTTCCTTGAAATTGTATAGTGGACTCAATTAGACAAACACATTAGCACTTAGATCCATAATACGTAAATAATAAGTTATGTATTCTTTGGTTAGTTTGCTTTCGAAAACAAGAGTTGATCAGTTAGTTCATTTGTAATACCTCCCTCATGGCACAGGAGACTATCTAAATACGGCATTGTAGAGTTTTTATATTTTGTAGTACGTACATAAAGTCTTACATACTTTCTCCTGGTCTTTCCTGATGACTGACAAGCAGAGAGTTTTTAGCGATAAAATAACTGCTGCCAGATGTTTACATACGCTACTATATTTTTCCGCAACTGTTTTAACTCGAAGGTTTAGTCGTACACCACCAGTTCTGCTGACGCCCTTCGAAGTTCGACGCAATATAGCATATTCTTTCTTCAGCAACCCGGGAAAGAATAAAGGAGAACAGGCAAGATCCAGGAGTTTATAAAGCACAAGAGGAGAGGCTGAGTTATACCAGATATTCTCAGCTTCCTAATATACAAATTTAGGCTGAAAAATACTGTGGAATTTGGTAAGATATGAGAGGATCAGGAAAGGCCCGAAGAAAAGCATCCTGAGGTAAATCACACTTATAACATTCTTTGATGCACAACCATCAACAAAACAGGAATCATAAGACGTGGGCAAGTGATGTTCACAACTGAAACTAAAGTCTCCATTCACAGAGGAGCATCAGCTAGCAGTAGATAGGAAATTATTACATTTCGGTGCAGTTTGTTAGAGAGGGACAGATGCAGAAACTGTCAGTTCATCAGCATATTTGATAAAATTGATACTAGCCGAAAATAGTAAGTCATGCGGGAAGAAAAGAAAAGACCATGGGAAAGGATGGCTTCCTGGAGAACACTAGCCAAAGTAAGCGATGAGGTGGAGCGCTTTCCTCCGTGAACGGTATGTTATTTACATTCAGAGAGGTAGGAATACAGGCAGATGGTTATCCAGGACTAAGTATGAGTCCCATCTAGCTTGTCCTGCTGAAGAGGTCTTGTGACAGAATCAGATGCTTGATTAAAGTCTAAAAAAACACCTGGCAAACATAGTTAACGACCAAATACCAGTACGTTGACACCTTCTTGAATGACAAAAACACTATGCAAATATACTGCCAGGTTCTGGCTATCAGATTTCAGTGAAACCGCATACTTATCAAGTAGATTATGTACTACCACGGTAAATATACCTCCTAGACGAATGAACATATTCAGCCTTATCATGAATAATCAAGTACCATTTACCTGAAAAGTTTAACCGAAGTAAACACATCATCTGTGGCAGAGTTATATGAGTAATTAAAAGACTCTAAAATAGAAAACCGCTCTCATTCCTGAACAGATCATTCTTCTTGTTGTTATGGATGCTTTGGTTATGAGCAAAGTTTTAGAATGCCAGCGTAATTTGAAGGTGGGAAATAGCTAGAAAATATTAGTGTGGTTCTGTAATGACGGAAATGAGTGAGAGTCGTGGAAAACATTTGATGTTGTTTGGTTAAAAGTCCATCACCCTCTTTTAGTACGTGTAAATAGACGAAAGAATTCGATTGCAATGTAAATCCATGACATTTTTGTTTGATATTAGTATAGGTATATAATTTAAAATGCAGACTTTATCCTTGCTAATATTCATCATGAAGCCACATTTGTAACCTTCAGAAAACCTACACTTCACTGAAGATCTTACTACCAAACTATTTGGACAAAATCTAACCTTCGTCATAAAAAGGCAACTTGCTTATGATTGTCTACACTAAATAGATACCAAAGACAACACAGGACCTCCAGAGTAGTGCATACTACTAACAGGTACAAGGTATTGGTCCTTTGTGCAGTCCAACTACCCAAAACTAAATACAGTGTGTAACAGTACTACATCACTTTATCCAGTGGCTACACTAAATAAACAACCGGTGCAATTTAGTCAGCAACGATGACTATACAGTCCAATATTTTTAATTGCTCAATATATATGTATTTGAGTTGAGATTATGCAAATAAAGTGGGGGAAACGATGACATTTGCTCACTTACACTTGACACACTAAAATTCAAGGCTTCCCCAAAACCAATTTTTTTTATTTTCAATTAACAGACATTTATAACACACCGTGATTACCTGATCATATGAGTATCCTAAAGCAACTTCATCTACAACTTAAAAAAGTGAACGTGATATTAGTCTTCCGACTAATCTGCGCCAAAATTGGGTGGATCGAATTTTATTACCCAACAACATTTCATTTCAACTTCGTTAAGTAAAGTCATCTAAACCTTCTATTGTAACTACTTAATGCTAAGTTTTGTTTTCAGGGGCAAGTGTTGCCAATTATCAGTAGTGAGAAAACTTTAGATGACATTCCCGACTACTTTTTGCTACTTTGTACAGTCAAAGGTGATTGTTTCTAGGATTTACTCAAAAGAATGCATTCATCAAAGGTTGGGTGGCATTATTTTGTCATTCTTTTTTATCTTTATTCTGTCCCACTGATGATCTGGTAAAATATGTAATGGAGTGTGTGATTCCATCCATACTCTAATTTCAGGTCTACCAGTAAAACAAGAGTCAAAAATAAACTATTCCCCAGGGTCTAGTGTAGTTTTCGTGGTTGTAAATCAGTAAAACTCGCTAAAATGTGCCTATCTGTGAAATTCATGTTGTACTGTACTGTACTGTACTGTACTGTACTGTACTTGAATATATGCTTATAAACTGCTACCACAAAAGCAGCGTAGAAAAATAAATCATGCTAGGAATTTTTTTAAAGACTTATACTACTGATTAAGTTTTCAGTAGCATTCTGATTTATCTCAATGGTGTATGCAAGATAACCATGAGACTTGGTCATTAAAATAAAGTTTCACATTTTCAGAAAAAGGATCACCTTCATTTTAGAAATATAGGCACCATGTATGTGGTCAAGATGGATCACAAATTACATAATTTCTGTCGTCATTTTATATATGCAGCTAGGTAAACTTACAATTGTGAGTACTTGTAAGACTGAAAAGTTTGATATTCACCGAAACAAAGTGTAAAAATCATACGTTATATGCCTGCCCGGATGTAATTAGTTGCCTTTCCGAAAGGTATTTCATAGCAAATTGATATCGACCATAGAATCACTGGAAACCTGTTAGAAAGGAAGGAAAGACAGCGAACTGGTTTATACTTTACGTGTAAAATGTGGACGAAATATTTGTTTTTAAACTCCATCTAAGGCTGATAAGTGGCTCTTTTTAGTCCACTAGTAAACAGTGTTTGAGATGGAATTTTTCATATTGAACTTGAAGGTTGTTGGTTAAATAAAACAGCGACATAAACAGCTATTTCTTAAGCTTAATTTCGCCCTTTTCAGGAGCAATAAATCTTGTCTTCCAAATCTTGTGTTGTGTGTTTTTCAACATTGGCGGAACAGTGCTCCAGAGGTCAATGTCAATTACCGTACATCAGACTGTTCTAGGTGTAAATTGACAGTTCCTAATTCGTAACCAGTTAATTGGCGGAATTCCCAACTTGAGTATTATCCAGTCACTTCAAATATGAAAGCACTGGATAGCTCCATTTCTCTGGTTCAGGCCTCTTCAGCAGTACAAAACCGTAACCTGCTGGGTACTCGAACCCTGGATTTCCATGTCTCACCGTGAGCGCACTGCCACTTAACCACTGGACCAGAATTCAAAGACTTGTGTTTTTAAACTTCTGAAATCAACTCTTACTACTAATCAGTTTCCAAACTGAATGATACTCCGACAATCGCTAGTAAAGTGCTTCAAGATGAACTGCTTAAAGCTCTAGTGAGATACCAAAACCGTTGTGGTCGGTCAACTTGATTGTAAAAGATGGTGATCACCAGCTATCCTCAACTTCAAGAGTTAAGAGAAGTCGGAAAACATGAACCACTGCATTCCAACTGAGTGACTGATTGGTAACGTACTCACCGCAAGACCTGTCAGTTCGGAGTTTGCTGCTTCACGCTATTGTTACTGTATATTGCTCAGGAGTAAAAAAAACTAGAACAAAGCAACTCTCCAGTGCTCCTGGGTTATCACTGGCTCTCCGATTTATGTCAATCAGTGATGAAAGGTAGTTTTTCATAACATAAAGGAACTTGATCTGTTATTTCAGCAGTTTATAAGACGGCCTTTAGATTTACTTGGTCAGTAGATTAAAATCCATCTTGATTTATGAGTATATTAGTTGTGCACTTGTTTCATCAATGCAAACTTTCTCACTCAGACGTGATAACAAGGATTACTGAAATAAGTCGTATTCTGTAGGGCAGTTAGTATGATCTGATCACTTCTACTGAATATACGGACTACTTTTGATTACTTCCTATCATCCAATAAAAATTTAAGTAAAAGTTTCATCAAGAGTACGAACTGGTGAAAATCCTGCTAAGTTGAAATTTTTAAATCTCACTATTTTGACCTATTAGTAAAGTAAAGAAGTAGATTTAGAGGATTGCCCAGATAAGTTTGAAAAGTACGCGTTCATGCTGTGTAGAGGAAGTTTTCTCACTCTTCAATATAGGCCAACTGAATGGAAAGTTTTTGCACTATTTCATCATCTTTAATTTTCGCCAAGAACGTGAAGATTAATTTTTCTTGATATCATAAATATTTTTAAGTTCTAAGTGTTTTTAATTCACAGCTAATGAATTTATTTACTGTTCGTATTGGTTTTCATTCATGACTGAATATAATGAGTCGAATACTCTTTATTTATGTTGGAGTATTAAAAGAATGCATATTATCATATATGTTTACATATGGTACGCTAGAAATCAAGAAGGTTTCGAATGTTCGATTAAGAATCTTGCGTTCTGTGTAGTTGAATCTTATCATTTAAAACTTTTTACACATTTTATTGCATGACTAAGTTTTGTCTTTTAGCTACAATTATACTTTTTAACAATAGAATCGACATTCATTACTTTGCCTCAATTGATCATTGTGTTGAATTCAGATATCTACTAAAATAGTCGTAACCAGAATAACTCGTTGGTAAACTTCTTTACTTCAGTAGTGACCGATGAGAACTCAGATCTAGGATTAAGCAAATCCCCTTACTTGCTTATTCATGCTACAAACACGATCACTTGAAGATGGCGGGAACTTAACACTGAAAAATTCAAATAATGGTTATCTTCCTTAATTAACGAAGAAATTTTGTAGAAAATTCATTTGTAAAGTTTTCTATGTTTCTAGGTAACTTGTTCAAGTAGGTTTGGTCATACTCGATAGCCTCAATGTTTTTATATCTGAAAAACCTGGAAAAAAACTACTCGGGATGAGAGGATTGATATCACAAAGTTTATAAACTAAAGTATGTAGTTACCATTTGTCGCATAACACAGTTTGAAAGTATCCTCAGCTAAGTTAATGTAGAAAGCTCTATCTTTAAGAAGTATTTCATCATCCCACCATCATCAGCTCTCTGCATCGGAATCATGTAAAGTCTTAACTAGTCTTACCAGAAAGAGGTGTCTTAATACTTTCTAAGTCAACTACGAGTGGGTATCTTTAAGTAGAACAGAAATTTCAAATTCATCACTGAAATGTATCATGAAGGTATATTCTTTCATTATTTTCGGGAAGCTTAACAAATCACTTCAAAAGCGTTGCAGGAAATACAAAATTAGTTTGTTCTAACTAGCGTTGAAATATTCCAATTTATTCAGATAGTGCCGATAAATTGTTACGTTTGATGTCCGATTCATGCACTTATTCACAAAGAATAAATCCAATGATACAAGTTACCCAACGGTAGTTTACTTTGCATAGGGGTCAAACAGAGGTATGATAAAAAAAGTGCAGCGAGTAACTCTTCATCTGTCTTCTCGAATTATATATCCGTGACAAAGCTCTTATTAAACAAATGACTGTTAGAACAATCACACGATGTTAAAAGCTCCGATTGCCCAATGGGCTACTGGGAATTCGTAAAGATTCTCACTAGTTACTTCCCCCAGGTCTGTCCGTCACAAGGAATATACAGCTTAGATATGTATTCAAGAAGTCACTGACGTATTGATCTGACGACTGATACAACCTTCAAAGTTAATATTTCACCTGGAAATTCAGGACCAAATGTCTGAACTTATAATCAATATTTTTAAGAGTATAAATACGAAATCTTGAGACGTTCACGTCCTTCAGAAGTGGAATCTAAACTTAGCTAAATCAAAATGGAGGTATAAATTATTCTAGAAGTATAAAAACAGCATCTAGCTGCTTCAGATAGTCAAACCAGCTGAGGTAATAATGGTTATGAATAATATACTGAGACTCAAATGTGGTATATGGGACAAGGTAAATAAGTTTACCAGGTAGTTCGTACTACCATATGAAAACGTTTCTGAAAGGATGGATAGGTTTATGGATGTAATAGGTTTATGCAAGTCACTGCGACTGAAATAAAAATTAATTTCACTGATGTTGTGGTAACGCGCTGTTAGCAGCCAACTCATCAGGTTTCGAAATAACCAGGATATGATTGTTACTACTTAAAAAGGATTAGTAACATAAATTAATAGTAATAAAAAGTAGGTGGGAGAGAAAAGTTGCTAGAACGGAGATAAACAGGTGAAAAGTTATATGCGTAGCTACAAACAGTTGTGGATCAAGGGACTAGGTACTTATGATGCTACACATTCGGTTTATATTTATTATCATCCGCAGCATGTATAATGTATCATTATTCTCTGAAAAATAAGATCTAATTTTATCCCTATTATCTGGCTAAACAAACACTCCATGTTTGAAGCAAACTATGCTTCATCATATAAACTAGTTATATATTTCTAACTCATGGTATATTTTAGCCGGCTACAGTACAATCCTATGATCATAATGCTAAATAACGCCTATATAGAGACAGGAAACACCTAGACTAAGATCACCATTTAAAAAAGAAACTGTTATTTCTCAAAAAATTTGCTCACATAATCCAATTCTTTTTCCATAGCGAATAGACCGAAGAGGTTCCTTGTTTCCATTGTACTGGACAGTGAAGTTTCGGAAGGCAAAAAATGCTACCCGTAGTTCATGTACCTCGTTTGTGAAAAATAATCCCTCTTGTTCGCCTTCATGTCATCAGAACTTATTTTCGACTTCTACCCAAAATGCTTAATCATGCCTAGTAATTATGGTAATTTGCTTGCTTGCGGCTAGCAGGAAAACCCGTTCAGGACTAGCTAGCTGGATGTACCTTCATGAAATAAACGGTTAAGGGAGTAGAGAGAAAAATTCTTTGCCACTGAGAAGTGAAATTATCCAAGCATTTGGCAGGAATACGTTCGTTTGCTGTCATTTCTTAACTTCTCGTGAAAATCCATGTTTAGATGAATGAAGACAAGGATAATCATAAAAATAACAATCAAAATAAATATACAGTTACGTAGGAAAGAATTTAAGAGCATTAGTCGGTTTATTATTTCGTCGCACAGTTCGTCTGGGAAATGGGACTGTCATTATTAATTGGTTAGAATCAGAACTACTTTTTTTAGTTTTAATTGATCTCATGGAGTTTAAAATGATGCTGTACGTTGGTTAATTAAATCAAAGTGTGGCAGCTATCCAACATCTCCATCAAAATGTAAACAGAAATTATCAGTTGCTGTCGCTATTATAGGGGATTCTGCTTATTTACAATTCCCTTGTATAAATGATCATTCAGATAAATAATTAGGCTATCCAGTCATTCCAGGTGTCAAAATTTCTTAAACAGAAGACTAGTCCAGTGTCTGCTTGTTGGTCGGCAGTGGGATCCAGGACGTGCGTTTCCTTCTACTTGGGACTCGTCAACTGGGTGTACTTGCAACCTGACGAGTGGGAAAACTGTTTTAATCCCTATGATTATAATTCAAGTGATACAATCTATGTTATTACATCATTGTGGCTTTGTCTTCGTATGACTAATGAGTGCATTTCATTACACTGCACTAATACCAGTAAACATGAAAAGCCTAACTAAGCGTCACCAGCTAGTCCGTTGAAACAGAGTTTAAAAAGTGTGATTGTCTCGTCGCAAGCTTGAAGGCTCGAAAGATTCTACTGATGGGGGAAGGTAAACAAGTGATCAGGTTGCCTAACCTTGTGATGATGAATAACTTTAAAGGCAACCTAACAATAAGTGAAATAACAATAATAACAATAATGGATGAAGCAATTCAATTCTATTATTTATTTTTGTTTACTGAACACTGCCAAACATCGAATTCTTACAAATGTCTTAGTTTACTTACCCATTATTGCAATGTTTGATATACTTTAACTGATTCTTTTGTTTGGATCATTTAACTGTCTGGGTTCAGCATTTCATACGAATACGGGTTTTTAGCCATGATTCTTGTTCTTCAAGAGTGAATTCTAGTTCATAGATCCAAATTATTCATGAATGCAAACAATAATATTAAATTCCAGAAAAAAGTGTAGTGAAATGTCCTCACGGATGCAAACCGGATTACTAATGAGCTCACCCTTTTTATGGTTTTTAGTTGCAACTTCATTTCTATATCTGTCTGGATTATGCTTGATTCGCAAGAAAGAAACGTTGACGAAAGCCTCAGTGAATTTTATGAAATATATGTCAAGAGAGGAACTGTTATCTCAAAATGTAGTCCGATTTTTAGTTAAATTAGGGTTCAAGGAAATGCCGCATCTAAGTACATGTTATCCCATGGTTGAAGCATTAGCTTCTCCCAAAAGATTTAGGAAATATTCGCTTTCATGGTAACCGTGGTGCCCAAACTACCTGAAGTGCAAGCACTTTTTGTAGGCCATCACAAAAATAATGTTATTCTAGTCCCTTTCATCTTTTACGCTTTGTAAAAGGACCTCTTCAACAGTGTTTTTAACAGCCCATTACCTATATTTTCTACAGCCGACAGTAGGAGGCTATGCAGGTCATCCTAAAAATTAAAAAGGTAATGATGCAGAACTCATTAAACCGCTGTCCTCGATCATTACCGGTTTCATCCTAAGAAATCACCCTTGAAAAAGTTGGACAGCCTGTTCTCAAATAAAACTTAAACAAAGGGCTAAAAATTGGACTTAATAAAGTCAAATTCCAACAATCACACCGTTTTGGCAATATAAAACGAAGAAGGTATCTTTTTATTAAGATTTTCTTCTTAATGCAAAAAATAATTTGTCTTACATTCACTAAAATGTCTGAGCAAGCTGGGTCTGAAATATGTCTCTCGTCATTACGATCGATAGCCTACCATAAGTGAGTTCCATAATGTCTTCAACAACCATATGAAATGCATAGTTAGAACTTCTAACATTATTGTACACCGTATGCTTTTTTCATGGAGACACAATTATCACATTACCTGTCTATAGACGTTTTTCGGTTTGACGTAAACATTGTTGACTGTATGATAACAAAACTCCTCGCCACCGTATAAGGCTAACAACATATTTTTTATGTTTTAATTGTTGATGTCAGTTCGCTTTTACGGGTGAAAACAGTCGAAATAACTTCCAAAAATGATTTTACAGCTTTTAGTTTTCCGTCCTTCATTGGTTCGGGCCGAACTGGTTAGCTATTCTTGGTTTATGGGCTTCTACGTAAATGCCTGGAGATCTCTAATAGTTCCACTTTCGATACAAATAAAGGACAGTGGCTGATGGTAGAACCTAGTGTCGGTGAGAACAGTATCATTCACTGTGGGGGGGGGGGGCAACATACATCCAGTTAAGAAGTTTCAGCAGGAAAAAACACCTCCTGGATAGTACATCTAACCACTAGACATTATTTATATCAAAACAGGAACAATTTCTGTCAACGTTTTCAGTCATGTAACAGTTGTTTTGGCCTACCATAAGTAATTCATATTAGGTCATCATCGAAAATACACCTATAGTTTTCGATATTCCCTATTAATAATGGCTTTGGCCCAGAAAAAACGATAAATAAGCGAATTTTATGGGGGAAATACAGAAGAGTTTTAGATACCGTGAAAAATTCCGAAAATACATTGACTAATAAAGCTGGAGGAGTAGTGTCTGTGCATAGCTAAGGAGTCTCAGAAAAGGATGAAACAGCTATCCAGTACCCCTGAGTTTTTAGTTGTTAACCGGTTGAATTCAGTCTTTAATGAATACTACCTTGAAACTAATTAATCCCGACGAATTTCCGAACTGAACTTCATACTTGAATTAAGTCACATATTATCACTCCAAAAAGGACTTCATATTTTTGATTAAGTAATAATAAATGACTGAAATATTTCTGCAGTTGGATAAGTCCTGACCTTACATTGGAATGGAGAAGACGAAGTCACAGCTCATAAGTCGATAGGGCAAGAAAAACAACAGCTTTTTGTAATTTGGTACTTATTTCAATCGCAGTTCCATATAAAATTAAAAATATGGTTATTGTCTATTTCTAATTAACACCTTTGTAATTTAATTAAAATAAAAACCTGGTGAACAGTCGGACATCGTAGTTCAGTCGGTAGAGCACTGAGCTGGAAATCTAGAAGTTGCTAGCCCGAACCCTGCCACAGTCCAGATTTCCATTTCATTTTCAATCATCACCCATTATAATAACATTATATCCACAACTCATCAGTGGCCTGTATAAGCTTTGACCCTCTGGCTCAAATAGACACAGAAAGTTTTAAAATGTATTCGACAATCCACTGTATCCGGTTATATTTTATGTTTCTAGTATGCATGGTAATTAGCACAACTGGAAATAGATTACTTGACTTTGAAATATAAATCTAATATGCTTATTGTTCTAAACTGACTGTGTTACGTATTCTTTATTCAGAGACAACATGTTCATTGTAAGCCTGATCTTATCAGCGAAAGTATAATCATGAGTCAATCAAAGGGTTCGATTCTCTTAAAGTTCTGAATGATGGGATTATAGCAGTTATTAGGTTCACTTATGCTAAATGTTTAGACTATAAATTTTGGTTATCTTATGATTTTCCTTTTACTTTGACCGGTATTTTTTCCACTAGTTAGAGCTAGCTTAAACGTAATTTTCGCAAATATCCTGAAGTGTTACAAAGTGATCAACAGGTGTACACAATCCAGTCCTAAACGGGATCGGTCGTAACTGAAATATTTAACCAGCATGGTCTCTGATATCAATACTAGATGGCGTGAGTTCAATTCCCCAAGGTTGAGGATCTGCTACGCTGATAAGTGTAAACAAATAAGAGACCTAAGTTGAGTGTTCTTATACATATTGTCCCCTCCTCCTCAACATCAATCGAACGATCAATAGGAAAAGGTTTTCCAGTCAGATACCTGCATAAATACTCATAATCATTGTTTCAGAAAGTCACTCTCACACTATTGCCTAAACTGATGTCAATTAAAAAGCAAACCCGTCGATTTATAAAACCATTTTGACATCCATTACCTAAATGGAAAATATTTATCACCATATCATAATGAAATTTATGAAAAGAGTAACCATCATTATTTCTGATGCGCATATACTGCTTAAAGTAGGCTGAGTTGTGTAAATGATATTTTTCTGTTATCTTATATAAACTGGTTTTTCTACACTCAATCACTGACATTTTCATGATAACCAAACTATGGTTTGAAATTTATTTAGAGTGAGAAATGATGATGACAACAACAATATTAATGAACAGAATTATGTTATGGAATATATAATCGCCAAAAGTGGTTTTAACACTCCATATACAGTTTATTTTTTTCAAAGGTCAGACTCTGAGACGTCTAGATTCAACCACGCCCTTTTTCAAAAGATATGAACACACACAGATATACACAAACGCTTTTTGGTGATTACCATGTTACTGGTTGAACTGAATAAGCTTCAGTATATTACCACTCTTTGTAGTTATAATCTCTATTAATACCACCAAGTGGTAAGTTTGTCATTTTATCCATATGAAGATGACTTTGGAAAGGGATAAATAATCACCTACTTGTGAAATTTAATATTACTTATTATGAGGATCTACTGATATTTCCTAGTTAAGTTACCATGCTGACTTAAAGCATATTGACTTTGTAAATGAGTATACCACTCTACAGGATATTAATTTTTCGGATACTTATGCACCCTGCTGATAAGGTTAATAAAAACGGTAGTGAGAGGTAGTAACCTCATGATTTAGTTATGATAATTTTATTAGTTGACCTATAATGATGATAACTAATAATAATAATAACACTAATAATGGTGATGAAATATAGCGTCTGGCTCACTGAGTACTAGTTTTTATGTGTTATCAAAACCAATGAATATAATGCACTGAAGTCATAAAACAGAGAGTAGTGAATCACAGAATATTTACATTCAGATGTACGGATATCTGTATGTTGCAGCTCATAGTAAAAATATTCCAGAGTAGAGTTAATTTAGTGGGATAGCAGATTGCAAATCATGTGACTTAAAGTGGTATCTTAAATTTAGTCGTACATAATAGAGGTCCGCAGCTTATTCAAAATTCTACTAATTATGTGTCCTGTATCAGTTCCTAGATTAACTTTCTCTTTTGCAGACTGCTATCTCTTCCTAATTGTTTTTATGGTAGAATATAAATACGTTAGAGATGTTTTTTGAGTTATCGGCTGACTTTTCTTGCCATCCTTTTATCTTCCGAATTCCTAGACCGGGTGACTGGGTTGTGAATGTTAACTTATGCATGTAGAACCGCACTGCTTTTTGAAAAAGTAACCAAAAGGCTAGGTTCAAAACTATTTCCAATCGGTCTTTAAAGAACGTCTATCATTTTGTAAGATGTGTCATATTTAAATGTTTTCTGCTCATACATCAGCTTACTGAATAAAGTTGTCGCTATGTAAACGAAACTTCTGAAATAGAGTCGCCATTCAGGTTACAATTTGGAATATGAATCAATCAGCAAAACTCTGTTTTAATGGATGTCAATATTCATTGAGTGATTTTTATCTACTCAGAGACTGTTCAGTCTTCACTAGTTACAAATATGATTTGTATTACTCCACTTTCATCATAAATCTCAAGAATGAGGTCCGGAGAATTTGATTTTTGTTGAGTAGTGGGCTCCATAGTATGCACTTCAAGGGGTTTTCAGGCTAATGAAATCTAGTTGATTGCTCTTCACTAAAGTATGGTATTCAGTAGTTTTCTGTCTTGTATCAGTCTATGACGAAAACTGCCTTTCACTTAGGTATTCTCAGTGTCCATTGTCATTCGTTGCTGCGACAGACTATCCTTCAAATAAGACTTTATTACTTGATTTCAGGTTTAGTGAGTGAAATTCTTAGTGATTAGAGTAAAACTGTCTAGGATGCATGTCAATGAATTAGGAGCCATGAAACTGATTGTTAACTATTAGTTACGCAACCACGTCTAAAATGAAATGTAAACACTTGCATAGAAATCTGAATGAAGATAGCATGGTACAATTTTAAGTTGACTGGCTTTCTTACTCAATTGGAAAAAAGTACTGACATACTACTTTCTCACGAGCCAAAAATAAACGAAACACCATAGTGTTAATGCGGTTAGTTATATGGCTAGTTAGTTCCAAGTAGACTTTCATCTGTTGACTTTATGTGTTCCTCTACGGTTAACTGGTTTGCTCATCGAAATCCAGACTAAAAAGAATAATTTAATTTACTCCTTAAATTTGGTTGCATTTTTCAATATAAACACCTTATTTTAACAGTTGCCGTATTCTGCATTTCATGTTCACTGGTGGGAGCTAAAGCAAACAGAAAGAAAACTTATTTGTGCATCGCCAGTATGCTGTAGTGCGTCCTTATAAAAGAGTTTGCTCCTATTCACAACTAGACAGGAAGCATATTTTCTATCTGTACCGAAAAAGTTCAATCTACTACTCATATACATTGTAATCAATGTGTGAGTGGTAAAAGTTTAACGGGATGCCTGATGAAATACCTTTTACATAGTATACCTTGTGGTCCAGAGTGCATACAACTTTTTCATTACAAAATCGGACTCCAGATCTTATTTATAGGATATCAGTTTTTAAAATGGCTTAAACACAGTACTAAGACTGAAGATATTATCTAGAAAAGTATTATTTAAATGTAGGTAAGCTCGATGAAATGTTGTAACATTGTATTCTAGCATTTTTAGTACTACATCCATGAATGTCTTAATGTTGATGCAAATGCAAGTCCTAGAAGGGTTTGATTACCTTCAATCATCTGCTGCATAGGTTGTGAGGTGATGACGTCTCAATTTCCTCGTAACATTAAATAACAGACTGCATCAACTCTGCTGAATTTCTAATCTGGGGAATTGGGTTGAATAATCATTTGACAAAAGTTCGTTGATTGTTAATACTCAGACCAGGAATTCAGAAGTAATCTGGTTATTAGTTTCCTTAAAAAACTTGGATATTTTGCATTCTCGAGTACTCTATGAGGTTTCATATCATTCTGGTAAAATGTTTATTATTATTGTTTGTCCTTTGGATTCCTAGTGGAACATAAGGCTTCAATAGCATGCTTCAGGTCCACTCTCCTCTCTGCAGTCTTTTGAATCTCGCTCCACCACTGCCCACAAGCTTTCATTTCTTCATCACAACATCTCCTCCATATCACCCTCACCTCGGACGCCCAACTCGTCATTTCCCATGCACGTTCCACTCGACGGTCTGGCCTGGTGCGTGATATCCCTGAATGGTATTCTCAGTGTATGCTCAATTCAATCCATCTCCACTTTCTTCTGTATAATTTTTGGGTGATAGGTTCTTGGTTGGTTCGTTCCCACATTTCCTTGTTGCTTATTCTTTCTGGTCATCTGATCTTCAGTACTGAGTGAGTGTAGGTGGCAGCTGTTGATGTGATGTATGTCTGTAGTTTGTTGGAAATGCTTCTCGTGACACACCATCAAGTCTCTCAACCATCACATAGAAGCACTGACTTACTTGACTGAATTAGTGTTGAAAATCCGGATGTTGTTCACGCTTTGTGTTGAGTACAGTGCAGTGCAGTGCAGTGTAGAGCAGTAGGTCTCCACACTGATTTCAGATTAATGGAGCGAGGTCTGTCTTGCTGCCTTGCCTAGCCTGGCTGGCTGACTGGCTGGCTAGCTAGCTAGCTAGGTGAAACAGACTACTTCATTCAGACTTCTCCCGTTGGTGGTGATTGGTGCTTGTGGTTGTGGTTGTTGTCGGTTGGGTGTCTTCATCACCTCTGTCACCTATATGTTCACTCTTAGTTCCGTCTTCACTGCCTCACCTCTTCTGTCAACTTGTTAGCTTTCGCCTGTAGATCATCGAGTTTGTGCGACAAGGCATCAGATATAAATCATCATCATCGCCGGCGAAATCCAAATCTTCTATGATATTTTCATCGGTCCAGCCAGCGTATTCCCCTCCTCCAACAGCAACTCACAGTTTGTTGCATGATCCATTCGAGTCGATGACAATCACGAAGATCATGTGTGATAGTAGGTGGCAGTCTTGTCTTACTCCTGTCTTCACTTCAAAGACATCACTGAGCTTTCCATTGTGAATCACTTGGCTGGCATGTAGCCTCATCGTATAGCATATAGCTGTTGTTGAATGAGGTTGATAAAGGTTTGTGGTACTGAAACTGTAGTGCTGGAGTAGCTGTTTGCCATGTTACTTGTTGGTTGACGCTGTCGAAGGCCTTTTCAAAGTCGATGATTTTGAGGTGTAGTAGAGAGTTGACTGCCATTCTATGCTCTTTTCCATGATGATGTGTAGCGTGGTGTGGTGTGGCGTGGTGATCTGATGCACACATGATTTGTTCTTCCTGAATGCAGCCAGTCAGCCAGCCAGCCTGTTCCGGTCGTAGTTTTGAATTCAACGCATTATTTAGTCTCTCCAGGATGATGCGGCTTAACGCTTTGCTTGGAGTGGGCAAGAGCATGATTGCTCACCTGTTCCTGCATAGACTTAGGTCTCCCTTCTTTGAGAGTTTGACAAGGTAGTCCTTCTTCCGATAAATCAGCGGGAAGCTTTCTTTCCTTTCTTCCTTCCTTCCGAACCTTCTGCAGTGGTGGTGTGGTGTCAGCATGTCCATTGTTGTCTCAGCGTCCGTTTTCAGTTGTTATTGTGGAATTCCATCTGGTCCTGCTGCTTTCCTGGATTTCAGCAAGTTTATGACTTTCAGGACTTCACTTCCGCTTTGTAGAAGTGCTTGTGTTCACTGATAGTTCTAAGGTTGGGCTGCTGGTGGTATTTCTGGACAAGTTGCAAGTGGTTGTGGCGGTGGTTGATTAAAGATTTGCGTGAAGTGGTCAGCCCATCGTCTCATTCGCTTCTCCCCTTCGGTGTTAACTAGCTTTCCCACACTATCTTTCATAGGCTTCATCTGTGTTCAGCTCCTCCCTTCCAGATAATAACCTGGTTATTTGATATAATGTTGTCAGGTCTCCGTCTCTCCTACCACCAGTCTGTTCTGCTTCACTTGCCAGTGTGTCATGGAAGTGTCTTCTGTCTTTGCGCACACTCTCCTTCACTTCTTTGTCCAGTCTAGTGTTTTATACACTGTGTTCACTTCCTCTTTTCGTTGTTCATCCCCACACTGCACTACAATGCATTGGTTCATCTTCTGCTTCACCATCACCATCACCATCTTCCTCTCCCTCCTCTATCAGCTTCCATGTGTCCGTCAAGATCCATTACTTCTCTTGTCCTACTTCTTCTTCCTTCCTAATAAGGCATTGCAGATTTCCTTCCACATAGCTTTCAAAGAGTCCCAGTGTTCTTCCATGCAGGTTTCGTCAGGGATGTTGCTTAGTGTCCCCCATTTTGTCCTGATCACTGGCTGACTGACGTGAAGATGTCCTTAGTAGTTTCATCCTTCAGTGGAGTTTCTGTTCTGGGTGAACGTTGAACTTGAACTGTGGTCGTCTATCATCACTAGCTTCTTTGGATTGAAGGCTTTCCACTTGATTGTCAATGTGGGTTCCTTGCACTAGATGGTGAGTGGTGTGAACCTACATATGCTTCTCTTCGTGATCTGATCTTGTGTCCAGTAGGCTGGCTGTGTCTCCATCTCCACTTTCTTCACATTGAGATGAAGTTGATCTGATTTTTAGTGTAGTGTGTCCTGTTGTCTGGTGAAATCGAATCCATGTGGCTTTGTGAATATCCTCGTGTTTGTACACAGTGCCTGCAATCACCAATTTGTTGAATGTGCAGAAGTCTGCAAACAGTTCTCCATTCTCATTCCTCATTTCACCGAGTGCTTCTGTACCCATGATGTGTTCTCTTTCTGTGTTGTCCGCTCCACGCAGTTCGGTATTCATGTCGCCCATCAGAATGAGCTTTGATGTCTCCAACTGGGGTGGGTGGGGCCTTGTCCATTGCTGATTGCAGTTGTTTGTGGAATTCCTCCTTCTTCTCCTGATCTGCATTATTTGTAGGTGCGTAGCGTAGTGTAGCATTGTATGATTGTGACTTTCCCTCCTTTCGAGTTGAACCTTACTCTCTTGATCCTGGAGGAGCTTGGTTCCCACTGCATGAGAGATAGCCTTTGATGTTGTTGGGGACATCATAGTATCTACTCGAAAACTCAGTGTGCTGTGCTCGTGGTTGTCATTTGGGTGATAATGTTGGAGTAGATTATTGACTCTCGAGTTGACAGTTTGGAGAGTCCACTTCCATTCCATATGCTTCCCCAGATTCCGAGCACTTCCATGCTATACCTTCTCATCTCTTTTGTAATCTGGACAGCCTTGCCAGCCAGCTTCAAACATCATGAGGACATTGCATGTTCCCATGTTTACTTTCTCTTTCATCGATACAAGAGCAGATAGATCGGCCAATTGGCTTCCCGAAGTCTTTCACCAACTGGCATCATTTCATCTCCCCGATTCCAGTGAGGGATAAGTTTATGTCTATTTTTTATATTTGTTTTTGTGGTCTGAAGTTTGCTTAGTGGTTAGATTGTTTTTACGGGGTAGAGTTGCCAACCCTATGCCCAACGTTCCCTTTTTATCTGGGCTTAGGCCTGGCTAGTAACTAGTGAACTAGTAAACTAGGCTAGGTTATTATTACTGATAATAATTTATTTTTATTGTTGGCTATTTGCAGCTGACGAAGGGCCATGAAATAAAGTGAGCTCATTTTATTCCATAAATTTCTTTGTTCTTACATTGTTCAAACTTACCAACCATCTAAATGTACGACATATGAGATCCTGCCCTTTCAGTTTGTTTTTATCTTCCAAATATATTCTCTAAACGTACCAAACGTACTCTTGTGAATTTTTAAAATATTCTTAACTTGCCGGCCTTAGAATTGGTAACGAAATGATAGAAAAGTGTCATGTTAGACGGAAATGGACTTTGGACTGCACGAAAATACATCATATTTCTATACTTTTTAATGTTATAATAAACAGCAATCTGATTCTATAATCATTTTGTTTGAAAATATTATTTTGACAGTGAATTTGTTAAAATATTGTGTTGAGAATTCGATAGTGTATCCAACATATTTTTTGGAATAAGGCTATTATTATTATTATCATTACCACTACTATTATTATTAAGCTACTGAGATGAACATTTGGGGTTCTTACAATTCCACCTTGAACCACACTACAGAAGTTCATTATGCAAGCACTAATCTATTTAACTAATTAAAGTTAGTATTGCATCAAGAGTGAGATATTTTTGCTACATATATTCTCCATTACATGTCGAATCTCATCTATGGGTAACTGAAATACAGGCTACTAAATGAACATTCATATTTGGAGAGTTGTTTGCGCATTAGTTCACTTGATTACTTAAAGTTTTTCATCAAACAATTCAGTGTTCAAAAACCGACTTCCTAACGGGCTTATTCTCAGCTCTTAACACAAAATTTATTACACCAAGGAGAAAATAAAGTTGTTTGACTTAAAGGGAGAATTTACGGGCAGAAATGTTTTTTTATAATGCCAATATACACACATTTAAAAGCTGACGGTTTTCAGTCGCCTGTACCCTGATAACTTCCTTTACAGCTGCAGTGAAACCTACATTCGGATAATATACGAGAAAATGGATCGAAAAAAGAACAAGTACTTCAGATAAGAGTCTCTTTCCAGTGATTTCATTCTCGAAGCTGTGAAATCGCAAACTTGTGCATTTTTCTTGTGTTAGTGATTGAAAAGTAAAAATGATTCATCGAATATGGCAACAAAATAATGTCCATACATGAGCTATTATTGAAATTTCAAATCGTGATGAATGGTGAAGATCAGTTAGCTCATGTTAACGATTGCTTAGGATGAAGAGTCGGTATTCTGATAGTCGTGTCGCCATCTTCTATCTATGTATAAATTACTGACACAGAATCAATCGTAACAGGACAAAAACTTCATTAGCTGAATAAAAGCCAGTTGTCCATATGCCACCTCATTCAGCAACGAATTTACACATTTTCTTTGGTGGTGTATTAAAACGATAGACCCTTCATAAGTTTTTTTCATCTGTTGCTTTTTCTACAGTGTTCGATTCAAATTAATTTCAACTAATCTCCGAAAAATAATACTGGAATTACGTCTGATCTAAGTATTTTCCTCCCTGCCTCTTCTGATTAAAATTCTTTCCATCTGCTTTACCATAAAGAAAAGGAAACAGTATGTAATTTCTATTTGTCTTCTAAAATGCATATACTTCGCTGATGGTTGCTCCAAAAACAAATAGCCGAATATAATAAAGCAACAAGCTGACATTTGTGTATATGTGTCCGTGTGTTTGTGGGGAGGCAGCCAACTGTCCTGATTACAGAATAACTTCACATTCCTCTGGCGTATGTTATTCGCCTATGGCTAAAAATTAAAAATCTCACACTATAGAGAACAACATTATCTCACTTGGGATGATAATGATGATAATAGTAGAAATAAGGGGGAAAACCAACAACACAAAAACAAAGTGGCCATTTCTATAAAACATGGACCACAGTATATACTTTTTTTCAAAATGAAGACAAATGGCAAATCAATTGACTTTTTTGCTCTTTCAATCTGTGAAATTTGATTGACATATCAGATTTAATATGTACATTGATGCATATAATAAAGTGGGAGGTTAGCTGAATGAACATATTTCGAACAGCTGTATAGTGGATAAACAGATCGGCGTCAGGTTTCCAGCTCATCTACTTGTAAGTGACTACTAACCATTACTGCCTTGGGGTTCGATATAAGGTTGGAAAGGAACCTAGATGCTATTTATATACATAAGCTGAGATGGCATAATTCCTATTTTAAGTAAGTTGAAGGCGTTAAAAACACGTCTGATCAACGAAAAATATATCTAACTTAGTCATAAAAGAGATGGAATCCGTGGTAGGTTGCTCCCTCCTACTTTTCTCGCCTCTACACTCTATTTACATGTTCACACAAACCAGATTATGATAACAAGAAGAACCAGCAAGTAAGTGACTTCCATGAAAAAGACAAAGAGAGGAAAACTGGTAAGTCAGACAATAAGTGTTTGTATATTAGTGTGTATGTGACTGTATATTTGTCATGTTGCTTACTCGTTAAGAACATGTAAAAAAGAAACTGATAAAACAAGAAAATTAAAATTAAAACAATTCAAGCGACTAACCTTATCACCTCCTTCACCCCTCCTTAAGAAAAAGAAACTTGATTGACTGGATCTTGTTACTCTTCTCCGTTTTCCAGTTATTTTAAGACCAGAAACTAGAAGAGGCAAACAAACATCGGAAATTACAAAAAGCCAGAGATTTTTCGCAGAAAATAAGGAAATTGTTTACTACAATTGCGTGTCTTTTGCACTCATAGCTGGCTATAGTTTGTGAAGGAGAAAGGTTTTCAAGTATGATGACCAGTCTGTGTTCATGTAGTTTAGTGAATTAGAATAGTGAATGACATATTCGAGTGGGGAAGACAACCAACCTGAGAAAATATTACTTTATAAAATGAAATTACTTTCTGCATTATTGTATAATAAATGGTGATAAAGTAACATGATAATTCTGAAGTTACACTCAAAATTACGTGATAAACTTTCACTGAGGTTATTTTTCGAAATAAATATACCATTTTAAAGATGGTATCTGTTTTTATTTTGTATTTACAGTCCCTTTTTGATATCGCTTACCATTACATCATAAACTAACGTCAGTGTCAAAGCCAGGTCAGTTTTTACAACTATAAACGAAGCAAATACTAAAGACCTTATTCATGGCTGACATCTCAACATATGGAACTATTCGAATGTAGTCTGGTATAAGTTACACATTTTACTTTGAATAAGTCAGTTGATCTTGATATGGTTAGTTTATAAAACATGACATGTGGATGGCAAGCTTATAGTATGCTATGATTTGCACCACGCATTCGACTTGGTGAAATTCTTCAGTACAACTCATACTGATAGTAAGATTACTACGGAGCAAGAGGATGATGGCAGGTTCCGCTTTCGTGACAGTACTATATAACTGTGAAAGTCATTTGATCGAAAGTGTGTAAAATAGGGTCTATTTGAATTTCAACAGCTGTTGTCAATATATGTTTGCAAAACAGTAGCTATCCACAGTTTATCAGCAAATACAGTAGGACTGACGAGGAAATTGTGAAAAGGATTGCAGCTGGCGAAATACCAGCAATTGTCTACTTTGACTTTAAAGGCGATAATATTGCAAGAATAGCCCACATAAGACAGTGCTGGTGAGAGGTTTTCCTGCGGGTTAAGTGCTTCCTTTGTACCAAACAGTGTACTCACTAATGCAGACAAAAGTCTGCGATTCCCACTCCCATATTACCCCTAACTGTTTCTATCAATTTATGTATAACTACTAAAGCAGTTCCACTGAGAAGATAAAGAAAATGGCCTAACCTAGATTTCCTGAGCATGTCCTGCAGAGTTTTTAACTCAAAAAAGGAAATTTCGAAAGTACTATCTGCTAATGCCTAACTTACAAAGGATATCAAGTGAACTTCGTGAAATCTTTTGAGCTAATTGGTAAACAAAGTATTTCAAGTCTGCTGATTTTCATTGAAGCTATAGGTCTTAAACGCCTGAAACCTGCTTTATATGTTAAAAGGGGAGCTGTCACCAATCTACCCTCACTTTAGTAATCCAGTTGCAAATCTTAACTTTCTCGTGCTTACTCAAAAGCTCTGTTAAACCTACACGTCAACTTCATTCTTAGCTAGTTATATCAACCTAGATTCTACTTGAAATATTCACATTGACCAGTTGGGTTGAACTCATTCTAGGTTAAGCAATCTATTTTCTTAACATATTCTTCTGCCGAATTACTTTACTGATATAATAGTTCTTACAATAGCTTTTTCTTCTACTATCTGCTTTCGATAGCTTAAGGCATATAAACACGACAATCTGATGTGGTTTCTAAACATTCCAGGGATTTGTTATTCACTTCTACACTATATCGACTTTTGTATGTTCCACCAACTGAGTGTTCATCCTTGTGAATTAAATTATGCTCGACTTTGACTGTGATGATTCAACTATTTTTAACAATCCAGGGCACAAGCAGCTGAAGAGGAATCAGTGAAAGGAAACTATGTCATATTATTCAGCTCTTACTTTTCCAAGTTCATAAAGAGAGGAATGTGTGTTTAGTCTTTTTAGTGGTTACATTGTTTACTCACTCTGCATGAATCGAGCACGTATATTTAATTTTTGAAATTCTTTTTTCTGATCTCACTTCCGTAATCGTGCATTTATAAATATTTACGTAAAGGATAAAATTTTCCAAATGTATTCCAAGTCATGGATCATGGTCCGTGATGTAGAGAAATGAGTTTAGAAAAAGATTAGATTGGCACTGTTACAAAAAATTGACCTTAGTGGGGAAAATGTGTAAAAACATGCAAGTCAGTCATCACCCAGTAGGAGGATTTCTCTAAGGGTCCAAGAATGCTAAGTTTCACTTAAGAGTCACCAAGAAAATAATCAATAACTATTTCTTTCATTATAAAGTGTTTAATACTTAAATCAAGCATAAATGTTATCTTCTAATTTCCTCCTAAGACCAGGATCAGAAGTTTCACAGCATTTCAGATAGTCTCTTAAAAGAAGCCGAAAATCACGAGTTCACAGCATGTTCACTGATCAGTCAACATGTTGGATTATGTCTTCTTCTCGATAATCAAGTCAGTTAGTATTCATCAGGACGTGGCTGTGTAGTACAGTCACTGTTAATGAGTCTATGGGAGCGAGTAAACTAATAAGGCATACTGATGTAGCCTAGTTTGTCAGTCTGCTCTTCAGATACTGTATGGTCAGATACCTGTCTAATTTTGTTTATATTTCGAGTAAAGGTGTGACTGTTTGGTATATTCCGCTAGATGTCCGTCGCGAGGGTCACAAGTTCTAAGCCTACTCTTTCTCAGTAAAACTGCCTAACGTTGCACTTTTTCACACCCTGGATGTGATCGACAGCCTAGTACATAGACATTTATGAGGTTACTTCTATATTACTGAAAAGGTGCGAAATGATTCCGATAAATCAAGAGGTAGTAAACATTAGGAAAACGATTTCCAACGAAAACCTAAGTGGAAGATGTGATTATAAAGGTGAAGATTCTGAAAGTGATTGCGACTATACACCGAAAACAGAATGAACAGTCAGTCATGTGTAACTGAATATACGTAAACAGCGTCTGTGATGAAGTTCAGAATTTTATTTCCTGTTTAATGGCCATCCAATCTGTATTGCTTTGCGGAATACCTTAGAGTTTAGATTTCAATAAGATAAATATTCGTCACTTAGTGTGAAAATATAGACTAGTAGGTATTCGACAAATAGGTTGAATACATTAATTCCTCTTACTGTCTTGAGAGATGATACACCTGGTAAGGAATACGATTCTGTTCTAATGAAAGTTAAGATCGGTGAATACATGAATGTATAAGTTTTCCATTTGAATGAATTGTTGAGATCTCATTTTTTTACCTTTCAATGGAAATAGTTAAAAAACTACCATCTGTCTGTGATTAGAAATCGCTCTCAGCTTAAGACTAGATCAGGATGACAAAACATTCTTTTGATCAATACGAGTCAGTTTATAAACCACTTGTTTCATGAACTGATAATAAAGAGGGCTATAAGCCAAATAACATGTTTTGCAAATCGCCTTAATATGAATGAATAATTAGTAAGTCCAGGTTTCCTCATAAGTTGATATTTTTATAATTATCTCACTGTAGTGTTAACTAATTTTTTTTCGGAAAACCCCGAGTAATTGTCATATGCAGTGATATCTAAAACCAAAATATTATCAAACTGGGAAATAAATTTCCGAGCTATATGGGCATTCAGAAAGTACTTATACTGCTTCTTTAAGTTTAATGTTTCCTTGCTACCAAGTTCTAAGGAGTATTGTCGTGTTCGATGAAATTTCTAAACATTTGCAGCGTTTTTGTTCAGTTTATAATAATAATTCACTTTATTCCAAACAATTTGTGGTACAATTTGGAATTCTCAGCATGATATATTACAACAACAACAAAATATATGTATACACATACTCCTTTACAACATTTCGAAGTGTTTTATTATAAAAATTTAAGTAATGTGAAGAATATTAAAAATGAGAAAATTTTACATTTTTAATTGAATTATTAAAATAGGATTTTTAACTTACAAATTTGATGTTGGATTTTTGTTCTAACACTTTTCTCCTCACAAAATATGCATGTCAGGTAAGGTACAGTTGAATTCTTATACTTAACTGTACGAGCATACAGTCTTATGTAGTTTCTCCTTGTCCTCCCTGAGGAGATACATGGAGAGAGCTGGTAATGAAGTGGATACTCACTATCAGTTAAAATTTCTGTAGCTAGTAGCTTGCAGGAATTTATATGTCGATCAACTACAGTGTTAATCAGTTGAACAAGAGACACACCACTCACCCTGCTGACGGTCTTCAAAGCCCTACACAACATAACATAGTCCTTTTTAAGAAGATCAGGAAAGATTAATGGGGAACAATATAGAAGAATAGGTAAAATGCAGGAATTAATAAATTGTAAAAGAAGCAGTTGAGTTATACCAGAAAGCCTCAGTTTCTCGATGCAATAAGTTAAACAAAAGATTTTTTTACAAGTCAATAAAATATGGGACTACCAACAAAGGTCAGAAGTAAAACCCAACCCAAGATAGTCCATACTAGATTTACTTTCTGCAGAAATACGATTGATGCAGCAGGCGTCATGAGATTTAAGCAGCTCACATAAGTCTTGTTTACGCCTGAGGCTAAAATTAACAGTCTGACATTTAGAAGGGTTTAGTCTCAGATCATCTGAGAGAGATCATTTCCAACTTCTGACAAGAATTCATTTAATTTACAGCAATCCAAGGAAGACTTGACTGGAATAGAAACCGTCAGGTCATCAGCATACTTGATAAAATTAGTTCCAACGGAATAAGGCGAATCGTGCAAAAAAAAGAAAACAGAAAAGGAGAAAGTACAGCACGTTGAGGCACACCAGCTTCAGTAAGCAATGAAGTGGACCGCATCCCTTTATGGATAGTGTACCGTTTACTTTCAGAAAAATAACGTATCTGTTCGTTAAAATGAGTTAACAAGATTACTTAAATTTAATCGATCAGGGTCTACAAAGTGGATCTATTCAACTGTACTACTGATAACCTATGCATCGAAAAAGACTAAATGACCATTGTGGTTTTAAGACTTTTTACATATAATTTGAGAAATCTATAAATCAGCATGAGTGGTTTTTAACCACTAATATTCATTTGGAGTGTCATTAGAATTATCGTTATTCTAATGGAGGATCCCAGTGGTTTGGGTATTGTTTATCCTTACTTCGATGTTTTTGGCTATTACTATTATTTAGAAGGAAATCCTACAAGAATTTTTATCGGAGAAATCTCAAGAATCACAATACAAACCAATGTCGGTTACAGTTCATTGAGTCGGTTACCTTCTAGATCCTGTTGTTGTTTTCTGATCAGAGAAGTTGCTGGCAAGCAGATTTAATTTGTTGAGCAGTTTTCTTTTCTACGAGATATCAGGTGTTCGTTGGCAAAAGATATATCTGTTGACACAAATTGTCATTACTCGAAAATCTGTTTGATTTTACTAATTCGCAGCTTTTTGCAGCAAATAGAGTCTAATACATAAGAAATAAAATTGTAGATTGGAAGGTACACAACAAAATAGGCAATATTACTTTTACTTTACGTCTAGTAAAATTACAACAGTTTTTTGGATTCGGTTTAATATACACATGTCGTTTCCGGGATCATACATTCATGACTACTAAGAATCAACAAATAGTAAGTAATTCAAATAAGAAGGTTAGTCAAGTTAATAAATATGTTCTCCTTGGAATACAAATGTCTTCGTATCAGTTATACTTTGAAGTGATACATTCATAAACCTGTTCTTCATATTAATTCCCACATAGGTACATTTTTCAGTTCGACTATCTGAGATAGTTGTGGTTCAGTAGACTTGTATTGATAATGGGACCTCCATGTCCTTAACCCGAAAGTGATTGATTTAAATCCAGCCATGGCTCAGATTTTCATTTCACCTTCAGTCATCATTCAGTAGTGAATGTTCCTTTTTTACCGTATGTTGTGATGTTAAGCTTTTTGTATAAGTCTGATAGTTTAATCATCATTCTATCCTTTAAATGGGAATTATTGGATGAAATCTAAGGAAATTTCTTACAAATCTGTAGGCGGTTGGTTTTATCAGTCTGAAATTTTACTACAGTAATAATCAAGTGTCTGAATCTACTGATCCTAAGGAAAAGTTAGTCAAGAAAATAATCTAAGTTATTCATGGCAGTTGAGTTGTTCATAGTAATGTAGACGCGTATACCTTCTGTTTACTTCATATTCATAAATGCTGGTGTCTAAAACGTCTATTCATACTGTTTTCTTTTTTCTGGCTTAAATAAAAATCAGCTGAATTGTGACAAAACCTAACTGAAAACTGAGTAAGTTTAGTGTAAAGTGCTAACTGTATTTGATCACAAAAGTGAAACGAATAATCCGGGAAGAAAGCCGCATTTCCATTGCTTTGAAAAGAGGAATGAATTCACTTGCACTTATTTTTCAATATTATGCTTTATACTTATTCATCTATACATAGTTATCTTTAAAAATGAAGGAGAAAGAAAGGCCTTCAGGCAATAGCTTATTTTCTAGTGGAGACAAGTGGTTCGATGAAACCTTCCTGTCGCTAATTCACATTATCCTGGATATCATCTATTGTGTAATGTATTTTATACGCTTTTGATTGCGATAAGGGTTAATTAGGCATTTCAGCAATTCATTAACATCTATAAATTATTCACCTCTATTATATTAGCTTGAATGATTATAATGATGTTTATTGAAGAAGGAAGGAGTGATTTCATTTGTAAATCTAATTGACATGTTTTATACATATCTTTGTGTATACGGCAATCTATTCATCGAAATCTAAGTATATGATAAATACTCAATAACAAAATAACTATGATTACCGCCTCTGAAACGAGGTACAGAATAAATTTATACTAACATCCTACATTGCAAATTCAAGTTCTGTTGATCATAACTGATTTAACCGAAAGAAGAGGTTTTATCTACAATTCATTTCGGCTTATATGATTTGATGGCCTACTCTTTCTGTACATTAAGTTATAGGATTGAACGAATGGAAGTAGACGTCATGTGGCATAAATATTTTCAAGTTCCAAGTAGCAGTATGAAGTTAACGTATCTTAGATTTTAAAAATATTTGCTTTTTGTTTGGTAGCTCCCTTTTTAAGAGAAAGCGCTTATAATATAGTAAACATTCGTTGTTATATCCATTGAAATCCTTAAATACCATTACTCAACAAAAAATCTAATTCACATTTTCCTATTTTGTCAAGCATAGACTGAAATTTATTTAAAAGATACAGACTCTGGAAATTCAACAATATTCTTTATTGGAAGTGTAGATGGGTCAGACAACCTGAGATTATTTATCTGTCTATTCAAATGCAGTAGGTTTAGACGATGCTGACGTTCATCGTCTCTCCAGAAAGGTAAATTCATTGTGATTATAGTAACAACCGTGAACTGAAAATAAAATACTTTGGAAGGTAACTTAATAACTTAAGATCGGATATTCAAACTATACACCATAATTTTTTGAATGAGGCCCTGAACATGTCTCTGGTAAGTTTCAGCAGAGTATACTATACTATATATACTATATACAGAGTATACTATACAGTAAGTAGGAACTGATTTTCATTAATAGCTTACGTTATATTGGCTTTTGGTGCAAACTTCCCTATTGATAATATGTTCAGGGAAAAAATCTCAAAAATAATAATTTTATAGTTTAATGTTTATTATCAGTGTAATTAGGTTCATGCACAAGCGTTTGTCTGCTAATCAACATAGAACTATCTGAACAAACTGACCATAAATTCTCATAGAAATAATGTGTTTCCTTGAACATAACCGACCGATGTGAGTTATTTAACGAAACCATAAACTTAGGATCGATTTCTTTCAGTCATCCAACACCAGATAAAAATGTATGTCACGGTAGTATTCGTCACAGACTGAAATCATTTGGGGAACCATTGAAAACCTGGAAGTATTCGACATTTGTTTCGTCCTAGCATGGACTCATCAGTAGTACGCACTCATGATCTCGCCAGGGATCGAACTCAAGACCTTCAGGCTTCGTGGCGAATGTGTTGATCATTTAACCACCGGGCAAGAGTCCAACAGTCCACAGTCTGCTACTTCTGTCAATTCGCGATTAACCTGAGCATCCGCCGGCGTCTTCAGTTGGCATTCACTTCACTTCCAGCTGGTTGATGTCACAAGGTACAGCTTGTCATTAGAACTTTGGGATACCCATCTCAAAACATGTCACTAATGAGCACTGTTTAGTAATGTAGCTTGAGGTTTATGGATGGAAGAACCACTAGGAACCTGGGAACATTGGACAACGGACTGCTGAGGAGTCCCATACTAAGATGAAACCTCTGTTAAGTGTTCTCATGTTTTCAGCACCTCTGCAGCTGATGTCATTTCGTGATGAATACTACCTTGAAATAAATAATCACCGTGAAACAAACTAAAAAATGTGTGTTAAGAAAAATGAACATATTCGGATAAAAATCTGAAACTTTGGAAACTTATTTTCTTTTCTAGTCTAATGGGTGACAGAGTGAAGTGTATTAATTTCGACAGTTCATTTATCTAGAAAAAGAAAGTTGAGTGGAGAAGAAACGTAATAAAGCTAACCTAAAAAGATGAATAATAATGATGATAGTGAATTAACCAAATAATAAGTATATTATCCTTTCTCTCTCTCTTCAAATGAGCCATTCATAACAGTATACGCACATATCCTCATCAATGTCTGTATATCAGTATGCAGAATTGGTCCTTTTAATTTGAAACAATCAATAGTGAAAACTAGAAATAGGGTAGCTTGTCTTACTCAATTTGTAAACTTGTATTTCATGCGTCTGCTAAAGCATCAAAAACACAATCACATCTACTCACAGCTTATACATATTCATATATATTAGTCGCAGGAATGAAGTTTAGCTACTTTGATATGGATAGATGTTTCGTGATCAAAATAGGCGAAATTCATCCAACTCTTTTGAGTCAATTATCTATCTTGCATTAAACAAACTAAAGTAACATTCGTACAGAAGAGAAAATCTTTGATCCTATTCCCTTAGGAAATGAGTTTCACATACAAATGATACGCCTGTATATGTTGGCTTGTATGCAAAATTTCCTATCCCTTTGCTTTCCTTCTATGTTTTAATGAAGTTGAACCGAAAATGCTTTAGAAAGGTTTACTTCTCTAAGAATTTCATATCATTATCTTACTCTGTTTATTATACTTAATGACGTTGTTAGTGTTAAAAGACTTCCAGATGTGTTACATTAAACAAAGACTTGAACTTTTCTGTGAAATTAATTACTGTTGTTCTTGGCGAAATGGAATGACTCATGACTGTACAGAAGAAAGTTATGCAATACTAAAAGACGACATTTTTGAGTTATATGATTGTAAAACCATTATGATAGTATCAAAGGTGTCGGAATCTCCAACACATCTGTCAAACTGACGGCTCAGCATACAAAAGTAACTCTAAACAAGACAAGTATACCCTGTTGATAGTTCTGTATTGTTCATTGTAAGTGGTTCGATTATAACACGAGTGCTGTGATTGAAGGCAAACAGAAATCAACTGTTACAATTTTCTTAAATAAGACATATTTCGTTTTCATCACTCTTAGATGTGATCAATCATATAGGTAGTTATTGTGGGTTAACGGTTTTGAATCTGTTTTAATCATTTCATGACAATAAATGACAACGCCTTATGTTTATCTTAATAGCTCTGCTGTTTCCGAGATATCTTAATTTGAGGATTCCCAAAAGTCTGCGACGGTTCTTGAATATCCTCAATTCATGTTATAGAGTGTAGAAAGATTGACAGAATCTTCATAAGAAGCCACATATACCTGAAGCCTTTTTCAACCGATCACTTCAATTTGAAGTTTCGAAAAAAAACGCATGAACCAACGTGTAAGTATCTGGTCGGTTAAAGAGACGAGAAATCAATAGAATCTGAATCTAGTAAGCCTGGAAATAGCCTAGACCATTGTAACGTCTACAATATATACATGTTACAAGGTTATATGCATAACCTTGTAACATGCATATATTGTAGACGTTACCGTTGACGTTGTAAATGTACCGTCTGTTATATTACCGCCTTTTTTATTTACGGAGAAACTGAGTGACCAGCAAGGGGTGGAATTTTAAGGGTATTGTCCAAGCATTCGTACATATGCGTAATTCAGGTCATGTTAAGTTACTGGAAAAGATATAAAATGGTGGCATCTGGAGCTGTATAAAAGTGGTGACTGAAATTTATAAAAATTCATTTTTTTAAATTTCCTCTAGCCGAGTTCATGCCCCAGTTGTTCGTATGCACTAGTATTGGTGATGTCATATCCTATCAATTGGTAGCTGATGAATGTTCATGTAGGCTGACATAGAAGTGATTAGTTTGCACAACAAGTGATATGTGCCTTTTAAGAACTTTGTTTTTGTGCGCAACTACTAATGTACCTCTTTTCTTTGTTTCACCTTTGAATATTCGTAGTTTTTAATGCAGTATTGGTCCAAGAAATTTTCTCACTGTAACGTTAATCTCAAATTACTTTTGATGCGATGCAGTACTACCCTTTTGTTTACCCGTTGATACTTTTTCTGATTAAAGAGGACTTTGAGAAAAATGAAGGTATTTTATAAAGTTAGTCTGGTATTAACTCCTTACAAAAATCGACTTATTGTAGCATACTTTCAGTCGCTCAACAGAACTCTTGAAAAGGCCATTTCATGCTGTTTGGACTGTTGTTGTTCATTAATTCAGGATTATATATATATATATATATATATATATATATATATATATATATATATATATATATTCAGAGACTGGGTACACCTGTGTTTTCAGTCTTCTGATGTCCATCTTGATGGTTATGGTTTTAGTGAGAAAATAATTACCATGAATTGGTTGAGATTGAAGATAGTTGACTGAGAAGTGATCACTAATGGATTTCATTGTTAGGGGATTCACCTAGCAGATTTGAACTACATGGTTTGAGAGGATATCCTTTAATGATAGGTTCCAATGTCTTGGGATTTCTAATGAATGGTGAACAAAAGCCAATTCAGGAAGTATCTTATCTTTAAATTAGCTTGAAAAGGCATCAGAGCTAAAATATTATAGGGTTTCGGATCAAAATTGGAATTTCCTATTGGGACATTATACTTGGTTTGTTACTTCTCATATACTTTCATAGGGACTTTTGATTCATGATTATCATATAAGACAATAATTGCTGACAAAATCTCTTTAATAAGTAAGTTAGGGCTCTGTAAGTTAAATCATTCATTAAAATACTATTCCGCTGTCAACCACCTTTAGTTTACTTTCTGATTCTTTCAAGAATATGCGTTAGAGCTCTTCATTTGTGCTACTTCCCTGCATCTCGCTCACATTTTAGAAAATCAAGGGAACTTCACTGATAGTTTTTTTCACTGTCTTCTGATTTATGGTGAACTTTAATGGCAATAACAAACTTAGTATCCCATCCTGTTTCACCAAAGCCTCCAAATATACCAATTATGCAACAAAATATTCCGCTTACCACAACAAACATGCATTTATAGCCGTTAGTGATTAAAGGTGAAATAAGATTCTAGACCAAGACAGGATTCAAAACAATAAACTTCAGTCATCCAGACTATGGCTGTCTCAGGTGGTCAAACTGATATACATACATTTGTTGTTTTCTTATGTGGGTTTAGGAAGACATATGACTAGCGTTGTATCATTGATTGCATATGATGAATTCTAGTTTTCTTTTCGGTGTCTATACACTTCCGGTAAAAACGGATCTGTATTTGGAACAGTTTGTGTAATAAAAGGCTACAAAAATTACCTATTCAGTGTTCTCAAGACATACTTTGGTCTATGTTTCTCACCAAAATACTGTTGGATTGGATCAGTTAAATGAATACATGTATGAATAACAAGACATTTAGGGCAATTAAATCGAGGTACATATAACTAGTGATTATAATGAGGTATGGAGAGATAGATGAACCAGCTATGCACTCCAGGCATAAAGGACCATAGATAGATTATTAATAGTATGGTTTTCACTTTATATTTACATGAGGAATTTTAGTTGTTATCATATTCATTTGTGCTATTAAGTTTTCTATCGTCACCCTTGGTCAACCTATATGAATTCTGAACTATCTCGGAACTAAGGATAAATCAAGGATATATATATATATATATATATATATATATATATATATATATATTGCATCCTACCTATGAAACTTTTGGGAAAATAAAAATTTATTTATATTGCAAGAAATCTTCACAATTTTGACATGAAATCCATCTACAATAATAACCTAGTTAATTGTCACGCAATTAAGGAAGAGACCTACGAAATGATGACACTTCATGGGACAAGATTTCTCCCCTCTTGCTTTTCATGACACGTCGTTTATGAAGAAAATAATATCATTAACATACTCATAAATACCATCTGTATAACTATATATCTGAATATATACACGTTTGTTCTCATAGATTAAACATTTTCTACACAATTGTTCTTTCGTCTCGCTTTGATCTGATGTCATTCCATACATTATATAACACAACACTGAGTTGTTTACAAAATATCATATACTTGTACTTATCCATAAACGCATTATGCAGTGACACTTATTAAAAGTTCTCCTCGATTGTAATTTAGTAGAAGTGAAACGTATAATTATTCCCGCCTACATGAATATCCAATTTAGGTGATTATAGAAAGCACAGATTTCAGGACTGTTTAGTCACGAACCAAATATCTGAAAATGACTATCGAATTCATAAGGCTTACTAATAAAACCGTTTTTCGAAATATGGACCTACTCAACAATATATATGTGGCGTAAACTTTACATGGGATTAAATACGCCTCTTGTATACAGTACGAAGGAAAGATTGACTAGGTACCCCAACCGTAAGAATGTAAATGATCAGCATTTTGAAGCCTTTGATTAAGAGATACTTATTAAAATTAGGAAAAACTGTTTACAATGTTTGTTCAGAGTTCACTTAATTACAATCACGGATAAATATTATGTAATAGATGGTTGATGTGGGACATGGTTTAATTAAAGTACAGAATTCTTAGTCAGTAATGTTGAAAATATTTATCCATTGTATAACACTTTCAGAAGAAATCAAAATAGTAATCAGAAAAAATACAGTCATGATAGTACTCCAGATATAAGTACGTAAATGCAAAACTAATTTTCATGAGTTTTTGTTTCTTCACATAAAGTGCTCAGTGAATAAGATATAGTTAGGATTTCATTTCTAAGCCTTATTAGTATGTAGTTATATGAATTTAGTAGTTATGTTAATTGAGGAAGAAAACTATGAACATAGGGGTTGCTGGGTTTTTGATAAAATGATTGCAATTAGTCTCCTGGGTGAGTCGATAAATTTGTCACCAGCATTCATTAGTGGGGTTATGGGCTCCAAACTACTCCTGCTAATGGCCTTTAAAGCCTAACGCAATAAATAGTAGTTTTTCTTAAAAAGCTCAGGAAATAAGGAAAACTGATAAAGAAGAATACGTAAAGGAAAAGAATACATAAAATTTTGAAGTGGAATAGAAGAAAGTGCAACAGATTTTTCCAAGCCAGTAAGATGCAGGAAGATCCAGAAAGATTAGCTTCAAAACTAAGACTATGACAAATAATATTCAATACTCTTCTACAACAGACTCAGCCAAAGTTACAGAAGTTATAGGACTGGAACTGTTGATAAAACTCGTGTCCATATCTTGGACCAAAACTACAGTTTGATGTTGATGTGAGAAAATCGAACTGGAAACTATTCAAAAAAGACAATTGTTAAGGGTACGTTAGAAAGCCATTCATTTAGCAATAATGTGAATAAAATGTGATCAAACTGGATACTCTCACATCGTCAGCAGATTTAATCCAGATAACTAGCAGAATTAGAAAAGTTAAATGGTAAGCATTACATTCCTGAGAAAAGTTCTGTTGGAAAGCTTATTATCAGACTGTAAAAGACACCAACACATCATGAGTTCTGTGATGAATTCAGTAATTTGAGATATCATAGAACACCTCCAGGATATTTTGATGAATAACCTTCTTTTGGAATGGCTTAAAAAAGGTAGCATCAGAATTCTGACATACGAATGACTGGTTAATCAACTATGTTTCTTACCAGTAAGTCCTATCAACAGTTTTCGTAAACTGGCAGAACCAATACACGAATAAAGCTTTTGAGTATATATTCATTTTACTCATTTTATATTAGACCAGATCAAGCAACTGAGTTTGGAATATTGATGTTATCATTTGCCTGAAGTGACCTTTGTTTCTCTCTAGGTGCTCTCCAAAGTTGGCGAAAATATAGTTGGTCGAATCTCAGACATAGTGTGTCACTTGGGAAATAAATATCAAGGATAATATTATTCAGCCTATGATAGTATCGATAATACTGTCTAATACAGCATTCTCAGACATATTATGTGATGCATAACCTATTACTAGGTGTGAATATATTTTCATATGAATAATCTCCGTTCATACGGTGTTTTTTACGCTTGTAAAAAGCGGCCTTTTTTTATTTTATCACATACTTAATACAAACGAATACTTAGGTGAGTAGCATTAACGAAATTCCGCAACGAAACCGTCTGTTATATCAGCGTTGCTTTCGATATAGTCCAGTGGAAAATGTTGAAATACATTTCTAAGAATATGATTGATTAGTTAACGGAGGTGTACAAGATGGATGGATGCTACTAATGTACACTCTGATTAAACTGTAACAAAAAGTACTTTTCCTTTGTAGTTTATCTGTTATCTCACCTATTACCTTTATGCCTACTAAAAGTTTGAACTCTGTAACCTCTTTTCATCTCTTTTCCTTGATAACAAGTTGTTAAGGAAGTTGAGAAATGAAATAAGCTGAGGAACGCATAGCTGACAAATAAAACGAAAATCAGGAGGTTAGTGTGAAAGAAGACAGAACTTGAGTAATTTTCAGTGTCCAAATAAATTAGGTAATGTGATGTTTTTAAGTATGCTCACATAGATATAGGAATGCATTCACAACCATCATATTTTTTCTTATGAATGTAACCCAATTTCTTGATGTCTTTATAGTCTCATATTTTCGTGACAAGAGCTCCGAACGGATCTATATTATCTTTATTTTGTTTAACACTTGTGTTATTCTAATACTTTACTTTCGTCACTACGATGACTTACTGTTTGTCTGAATTTTATTTTATTTAACTGAGGGTCGTAGTAGGAGGTCATTGTTGTGGTTCGACGATAACTATCTAGAGGAGATGTTTTTCTTTATCTGATTGAATCGTAAAAGACAGATAATTAGTTCCTTTTTGTCGGGAATGTTTTTAACTGTTTTAAGGTACTTTATCAGTGTATTGTCCTGATTTAATTCGCTGCCTATTAGGCTATTTGTTATCAGAGAAAGTATTATTAACTGTATGGTAGTTCTCAGGCGGCACTACTGAGTTTCATGTTTTCATACATTTCGTTACAAAGCAGTAACACTACAGACGTAAGACTAACACTTAGGCATTGTGGCAGATTGCAATTTCAATCCAGTTTGTTTATTAGATATACCACATATTGACTCAGCATCGTTTGCTGGATAGTCTTTTTGGACACAACTAATTTTTCATCGTCATTTCAAGACAACTCCACAACTTTCAGAAACAATTTATATAATTAAGATTCTTTTCCATATTTCTTAATATGGATAGTAGATTTTTCCATGTCTCGACTATGGATAATAAATTATGTTCAAAAACTGATTCAGTAAACAATACTGTTTCACTGTGTGTTAAATCTAATAAACAAGGAAAAATGGAATTCCTGCAAACACGATTGTATCAGTTGCGTTCCGGAATGTTTAGGACATGAATGTTGACTTCATGTGACTTGAGGAAGCCTCGGTTTCTATACTGAACTAGTGAAGGAATTACACTTAGTCCCAGGTGCTGACTGAATTCTGTCGGTCATTTTTAACTGTATTCATCAAGTCAGAAGACTCAGTATTACCGTGTATCTTTATTGGTGCACAGTAATCCTGGGCCTCCTAGCTTGATAACTACATTGCAAGATGATCAGCAGAGTGCAGTCAGTACTCGGGACTAGAAAACTTAAATTAGCTACCCTCTAATTAGTGTATCTAGTCCATTCCTACAGAAGATCACCCTGGAACCTAATAGCTCACTATTAATATCACTGACTGCAGTGCTAGGTGATACTGACTTCGAATTTCACAGGGAACATCAATTCACTTGTGGCTACATACACATCTTGGCGATGACTGTTCCAAGCATAAAATCTAGGTCTGGGTCTCTCTGTCGATTGTCTCCAACTATCTAACATAGAACTGTCTTCATACTTAGCAGTACCGTTTACGGTGAGTATTTTATAGCATCCAACGGAGTCTAATTTATGAAATCAGGAGATATTTCATGACTTGATATCATCTAGAAAACCATTTAAGAGCAGTGATAACCATGGCGCTCTTTTGTTTTGCATTGGGATGAACTACCAAATAGAAACCATGACCTCACAGAGGAATGAGCCTGTGAATAATTGTAGATTTCTGGTCCAAGGTCTTCAGCACTAGTTGAATTCTATCTATAAATGAATTATGTATGTGATAAATAGGTTGTGATGTGACATCACGGTGCACTGTATTCTAGTGTTAAATCGGTTACCCAATAGGTATCAATCTATGTACTTAATCTAGCCCAACTGGAGACAAATCTTAGTCTGAATAGCCTAGCAAGGAAGTCTCTGACTGCAGATTCGAACAACCTAAGAAACACCAGTTTTTCCTTGGTTACAGATATGCTTTGCTGACAAGTGTCAACAAACATAAAACTTAGGTCCATAGATTCCTGTCAATTAACTCCTACATTTCATACCACTAAGTATCTAACTTATATCAGTCTGCAATAAGTTCCAAATTGTACCCAAATAATTCCGTACAAACCACGCAACTGAATCATCGACAGCCTTTTAAATCGACCACATGAAGGATTTCTATTCTATTTCAAAGCTGTCGAAGTGATGTTTGTGGAGCATATCATAAGATGTATTCCAAAGACATTTTCTAGATTCTTTTACATTGTAAATGACATGGTAGGAAGGAAACTACTGTGGTATTCATTAACGACTTTTCACCAGAAAATTCCTTATTTCTGAGTTAACACGAAGTTGTATCAGAGGTATGATAAAACCTGGAGAATTGTTTTAAAACAAATTTTAAACATGATTTCACTCGGTAAACAACCGTACGACAATTATTCCAGTGCTTTGAGTGGTTTACATCGTTTCTGTTTTCTCAACACATTTGTTAAAATTTGTAGTCTTTAATCTTGCAGTTACGTGCTCACCAAAATATATTGAATAGTAATTCCACTGAGTTCGTGAATGTAAATTACAGTTATTCACTAGCTAAATAATATATTTCATGTAAATAGGTATAATGTCTTTGCTTAGAACTGCTCAGCTAATATTTTCTTCCTCCTCATGATTTTTGATGACTGTTTATTGAAATATACTATCAAGTATTTTACTGATTAACGTTCTCTTGTTATAAACTTGATTATTACTGTATTGAAAACAGACTCAGCTGTATACCCTCATTGTCATTTCCACACCTTTCATTGATCGCGGCTTGTTAGTCCACAGAAGAAAATTTGAGGTATGCTCCACTTATGATTTAACTCACTCGACGTAAGATATTTTAGTTCAGTGATCATCTAATGATGTATTACGACTCCCTTAATAGTATCCAAGAGATCGGGTAACTCAGTGGCTAGATGTGCTATAAAACATGGCCTAAAACTGAAATCAGTTGCTGGCATAGCGTGATTTCCTTGTGTCCACTTCCAACAGGCAATGTATAGGTAATGAAACTATCTAGTTGCATATTATATAACAGGTTCTTACTTTCTGACCACTGTATTATTTCCTTTTTCCTGTTTGTGGCTTCACAATGTTATGTGATGCATTTCTCAGTGAAAATATTGTGTCAAGCTTGTATAATACGTAACCAGACGGCACACAATACACAGTTATTAGATTAACATCGTAAAATAGTTTCCCCCTGACTGTAGCTACTTTATCTCATCTGACACATTTAGTATTTCTTTAACATTGGTATATATAGCATTGGTAAAGCCACTGGTGACTGTCAGTACATCAATCTTTTACACCTTAAATGAACAGTTCGGCTTGTATTCGTTTAACTGTGAGCTAATAATAACTGTTGTCCATTCTGTGTTGACTCGAGTTATGATGCTGTTTCTACTATCTCATAGTTTTGATCTACACCCCTGATTTTCTCCATCAAACTATGGCAACATTTGTATCGTTTTCCCTTAGTTAATTGCTATTTTACTTCCCTGATATGCAGATAGGTTCATCGTATTTGAATAACTTAGATTCAATCCATATTTTATAAGAACCTATACATGAGTGTACTAATCAAAGCTAAGAGTTAATGCTTTTATCCATTTACACTCGACATAAAGTTTACGCTTATGAGTATTTAGTCATAAGGGTACTTTATTCTTCATCCTTCATCAATCTCATCAGGGAAAAATAACTTTGCTACTTAATTACATCGGTTTTCAGTAGTTTGAAATACAGTAAGTTAGTTATACTCAAAGTCACAAGCAGCTTGTCGCTTCACATGCTCAGTAAACAATCCGACACTGTAATTGGATGTGCTACCAAAATCTTCTCAATAATGCAAAGATGTACATCATACATTTTATATTATCAGTCAAACATAAAAATAAGCCGATGAAGGAGAGTCGACTTAGTCAAGTTCATATATATATATATATATATATATATATATATATATATATATATATATATATATATATCATGACCCATCAGTAAGAAAGAAAGTGAAGCAGAACTCATTTTCATTCAAACGACTTGTGATATTGTGGACTTTTGCCTTACTGTTTATTCAGGTTACTGCGTTAGCAGTGCATTCTGTCGAAACCATAAACCCTAAGTTTTTGTCAAGGACTACGGTATCTGCTTTCAGAGTAGGTACTAACATAATGGATATTTTCTTTGTTGAAGTTGATAGAACACCGCTATGAAACTGTAGAATAGATTACAATAGCTACATAATACTTACTTGTTGATACTTATTGTTCGATCCGCATATCATTTTTTGAAAAACCATATAGAAGAGTGTGATTAATTTTTTATTTAATCATCAAGTAAAATAGTTCTTTCCTCTCCCTTCATTCCTACAGCTGAAATGTATTACTTTCATCATTTTCTCATGAAGACCCAGTTGTTGATACTCGACTTTATTCTTTTCTCTCCTTAAGTGCAATGAATCAAATAACAAGAGTCTCAGTAACTCACATACCAACAGTTATAACTTTACATTGTTTCACTATATTGTTTGTTCTTTCTTTTGAAAAATTGGAAATTCGATAGCGGTTTTAACAGTTCAACCATTAGTCATAAATTTATGATTGATATACTGTGCGTTTAAGTGTATGTGTGCATCTATAGTCTAAGGCTTAAGTATGCCAGCTGATGAATGATGTAAGTTTTGTTTACTATACTTTACGGTTGGAGATGTTTTAAAAGTAAAGCAAAAAGATTTTAATTTGATTGAAATGTTTATCTTTTGTTACCCTACTTCTAATGATTATTCTTGCAGTCGTCATTATCATTGGGTGGAGGGAAAGATTTCAGAAATTAAAGTGAGTAATAGTAATAGAGAAGATGAAGAAAGTAAACCAAAGGCGAAGAAATATGATCAGAAGTGATTTATCTCTCACAACTTTACTAATCCACCTTAATGCTATCAGTAATGCTGATGATTATTAATGTAATAGGATTCAACATCATTTGAAATAAGTTGGTTGACACAACTATCAAATAATAGAAAATTCAACAGATTTTGTTTGAAATCTCATCTCCGAAGTTATATTTATGTGTATAAATAATTGAGATTGGATTCACATTTCACTATCCTCCTTTCTTAGTATAATCAGTCAGTAGTGAGGTAAAAATAAGTGTTCATATAATTCTTATGTCATAACAATGGTTGCAATAATAAAATACATAACTTATAGTTGCTGAGTTTGTTGTTATTAGTCCGAAGATTGATAACCTTGCGGAAAATAATGTAAGATGATGTTAAGCGGTAAGCTGAACTTACCTTTAAAAGTTTATTTGAAGTTGTTTAAAGATTTGAAGTGCTTTTCCTTTCAGTGCAATTTCCTTCAGCAGATCGAAGTTAACTTTTAGTTTTACGAGACTTTATTTGTAGAAGAGGATAATATTAGATAATATTGTCATCATCATTGATTCTCTACAGAAGTCGTACAGAAAGAAAATGACAATTCAAAAAATAGATGTTTTAAAAAGTTTCTGTTTACTAATTACGATATGTACGTATCTATGAAAGTATCCTTCACCGAACCAAGGTATTTGGCCGTAAAATCATATTTACCAATACTTTTTCTCCCAGACTAATACATAATGAGCATTTGAGCAGCATCAAGGCATTCACATAGATGCCCATCTGGAGACAGAAGATGAGCATATTGGTTCAGTGTAACAAAGAGAAATGACAATGAACAACAATGGATACCCGTTGTATAGTAGATAGCTGTCATGCTCCAGTGACCTAGTGGATAACACTTTGGCGTTTGGACCAGTTGGTACTAGGTTTGAGCAACACTCACGCACATCCAGCCAAGAGGCCTAAATAGGACGAAAAATGCTTTCTCGAGTCCATTACTAGCCATCAAGTAGACTACTTTTTCTCCTGACTCACTGATTTTGACGATGTTTCTTTCAATATTCTCCGTGTTAATTCAGCTTCAAATTATCTGTCTACTAGCAGATAAACTTACAAATGATGACATCTAGAAGGATTTAAAATATGATCTTATCGAATACTTACAAATCATCATTTTGCAAAATAAAAATCTTATTTCACATTTATGTTACATGTCTAGGTCTTCAGCAGTAACTCCTAATGATCTCATTTGTGTCAGCTGTCTCTTGATAGCTGGTTTAAGCAGACTAAAATAGACAGTGCATGTTTATGTGACCATAAAGGAGGTGATAAAGAGATCGAATATGTGCTGTTCAGTATTCATTGGATGATGTAAAATAATCTGCTTAGACATTGTTTGGGAATTGATCAGCATCCGTTGACTATGCTAACGAAGAAGAGTGCACAAACAGGGCGATGCATCCTAAATACTTTTTCTATGTCATGCATATTTAGTTATGTAACTTCATCTACGTTAGTTCAGCAAAAATAGTTAGATCTTTACTTATTTTTAGGTACATTGTATAAAAAGTATTCTAAAGCAATCAGATATGGCTTAGGCAATATATTGTTTGATTTTTATCTCCTCTTAGAGAAATCCCAACACACCTATACTGAAAACAAAGTATGGTTCATATTAAAGTAAAATCTGTGCTCTATGGTACGATATGATTCCATTTTTGTTTTAAAAAATTGTTACTGAAACAGAATTAGGTAGGACTTATTTTAAAGACGATCGGAAAACAAAAGAAATGCTAAATAGAGGCACACTCATGGAAAACGTGCTGATATACTCGGCTGTCATGCAGTTAATGTAAGGCTGCTATGTGAATAACCAAAAATGGTAAACATTCACCCATCGGATCTTTCCAAATTATTCGGCTAATAAAGAGCTATAATTGATGCTGACGGCTAAGCAACGGTGTAACTAATATCATTAATAGCGCCATTTTAGCCCACTTTGTTCAAGCAAACATAGATGCGTATGTGAAGTCATTTTCAACTATTATGAAATTATGATAGGTGATTGTGGTAATTCGACTTCATATCTAAGGAAAACCCCAACTCTAGTTAACCACGAAATTACTAACTTTTAGTTCAACTTATTTTAGCATACTTTCTACCAACAGACATTCTTAATTGCCTAAAACTGCACAGGGTCAGTTTCCAACTTTTTCTTCTTTCATAGTATTTATTACTTGTTTAAAGGGTTATGCCGTAACTAATTAAATTAAGGTAATTCTTAAACAAATATTAACAGTCACCTTAAAAATGGTGCTTCAAAAATGTGACATTGTTCGATGTCAGCTGATTTATTTCAAGTTGTTATTCATCGAAGACTGACATCAGTTGGAGGAACAAAGGAAACCTGGGAGCACTGGACAGCTGTTTCGTCCTCCAACTGATGTCAGTCTTCGATGAATAACAACTTGAAATATTTCCAAATCTCCACAACCCCCTCAAAAAAAAGCTGATTTATTTTTCTACAATCAACTAAATTGTTGGGTTAAAAAACGTGTATTGTTGACACAAAGCCTTAAAGCCAGATAACCTCCTGAGACTTTTATGTTCTTTTTATAAGCTTCTAAACACTTGTTTATTTTTTAGGTGAGCGAGGATTACAATTCTGTGGTAGTATTCATCACGGATTAACATAAGCTGGAGAAACATTGAAGACCTGATAGCACTGAATAGCTGTTTCGTCCCAGTGTGAGACTCCTCACCATTACGCACCCACAACCCGAGTAGGAATTGAAATCAAGACCTTCAGGTTTCACAGCGAACACGTTAACCATTCAGCCACTGGGTTGGGGGTTTATGGTTCACAGTTTCCAACTTCTGTCGGTTCACGGTATAGCACAACTATTATTATAGGTTTTCAGATGCCATCCACTTCCCTTCCGACTGGTTGACCCCACAAGTCACGGCTTCTCAATAGAAATTCGAGATATCCATCTGGAAGCAGGTCATTAATGAGCACTATACAGTAATGCATTTTTGAGATGAACGGGGATTTTGATTTTGAAGTAGTATTCATCACTTGTTTATCGGTTGATTTCGATATCGCACATGTTATGCTGAAGTTAACTTTATCTATCAGTAATCGACCTCTCATTTTCTGTTTATGATCCTACAACATCCAACTTTTGATATTTTAGGAAGTACAAGTAGTAGCATATAGGAGGAAGTGTCTAAAAGCTACTCACACGGATGCTAAGTGGATTGCGAAAGAAACTTTCTAGGGTTTATCACTTTACGTATTATAGTTTGGTCCTGTTTAGTAGGTGAATTTCATATTTAGTTAGTAGAACCCTGTTGCTATTTAGCCTGCTTGATAAAATCCTCATTTAACACCTATCCTAAAAACTTCATTGTATGGCCATCTCCTAGTTGAAAAGAGTATAATTTCAATGATTTGAGAAAATCTCATCACAAAAAAATACGTCGAAAATTAAATTACAGGGTGTATGAAAAAAGAGTATTTCATCGGTAACAGTAACGACCAACCTAAAGGACAAGCAAAGTATTACAAAAGTTAAATCATTTGTTGTGATAGAGTGAATCATTATTTTTATTTTCTTCCCCCTTGGGTTCCTAGTGGAACATAGGGCTTCAGTAAAACTTCGCCATTGCACTCTGTTATCTGCACTCTATTGAACCTCGTTCCACCACTACCCAGAAGCTTTCATTTATCCTCACACGATTTCCTTCAGGTCACCCTCACCTTGGACGTCCAACTCGTCGTTTCCCAATCATATTCCATTCGTGACCCTGACGCGTGACGTCCCCAGATCGTACTTTCAGTGTATGACCAATCCATCTCCAGTTTCTTCAGCATATTTGTTGGGTAATACGTTGTTGGTAGGTTCATTCCCATAGTTAATGGTAGCTTATCATTTCTGGTAATCTAATATTGAGCATCAAGTTCCTGTAGCAGCAGCTGTTGATTACTGTCTGTAGATTGATGAAAGTGCTTTCCGAAACGCGCCAACTCTCTGAACCATCATATAGAAGCACTGACTTGACTGACATCAGTGTTGAAAATCCGGATCTTATTCTTTACGCTCAGTGTAATAGATCTCCACACTGATTTCAGATTAATGCATAGAAAGGCCTGTCTTCCTTTCCCGATCCTGGATTTAACATCCTCATATGTGTCGCCGCCTGTAGTTGAAACGATACTGCTTTGCATAGGTAGGTGAAAGACACAACCTCCTTCAGATTTCTCCCGTCCATGCTGATTAGTGCTTGTTGTTGTTCTTGTGGTTGTTGTCATTGTTGGTTGGGTATCTTCATCACCTGTGTCTTCTCTGCGTTCACCTGAAGGAGGTCCTGTCTTCGCTGACTCGCCTCTCCTGCCAACTGATTAGTTTTCGCCTTTAGATCTTCGAGCCTGTGTGACACTAGACATAAATCATCATCATCATCATCATCAGCGACGAAATCCAAATCTTCCAGGGTATTTTCACTGGTCAAACAGCGTGTGACCCTGTTCCAACAGCTCCTCACAGTTTGTTGCATAATTCAGTCCAATCGACAACAATCAGGAAGATCATCGGTGATAGTAGGGGCCAACCTTATCTTACTTCTCTCTTCACTTCAGAGACATCACTGAGCTTTCCACTGCGAATCACTTGGCTGGCATGTAGCCTCATCGTATAGCATATAGCTGGTGTTGAATGAGGTTGATAAAGGTTTGTGGCACTAAAACCGTAGTGTTGAAGTAGCTGCTTGCCAAATTACTTGTTGGTTGACGCTGTCGAAGGCCTTTTCAAAGTCGATGATTTTGAGGTGTGGTAGAGAGTTGATTGCCATTCTTCGCTCTGTTCTATAATGATGCATAGCGTAGCGTGGCAATTTTATCCGCATATGATTTGTTCTTCCTGAATGCAGCCAGCCAGCTAGCCTGTTCCGGTCGTATTTTGAGTCCAGAGCATCTTTTAGCCACTCCAGGATGATGCGGCTTAGCATTCTGCTTGCAGCATTGGGTGGACATTGATAGGAGCATGATTCTGTGTCAGTTCTTGCAAAGACTTAGGTCACCCATCCTTGGGAATTTGACAAGGTAGTCCTTCTTCCAATCAATCAACAGGAGGCTTTCTTTCCTTGCTTCCAAACCTTCTGCAGTGGTGGTGTGGTGTCAGCATGTCCACTGTTGTCTCTATGTCTGTTTTCAGTGATTCTGGTGGAATTCCATCTCGTCCTGCTGCCTTCCTGGATTTCAGCAAGTTTATGACGTTCAGGACATCACTTCTGCACTTGTTGAAGGACCTGGTTTCGTCTGTGTTGATCTCTTCCCGGATAGTAAGTAACCTGGTTATTTGATATAATGTTGTCAGGTCTCCGTCTCTCCTACCAGCAGTCTGTTCTGCTTCACTTGCCAGTGTGTCATGGAAGTGTCTTCTGTCTTTGCGCACACTCTCCTTCACTTCTTTGTCCAGTCTAGTGTTTTATACACTGTGTTCACTTCCTCTTTTCGTTGTTCATCCCCACACTGCACTGCAATGCATTGGTTCATCTTCTGATTCACCATCACCATCTTCCTCTCCCTCCTCTATCAGCTTCCATGTGTCCGTCAAGGTCCATTACTTCTCTTGTCCTACTTCTTCTTCCTTCCTAATAAGGCATTGCAGATTTCCTTCCACATAGCTTTCAAGGAGTCCCAGTGTTCTTCCATGCAGGTTTCGTCAGGGATGTTGCTTAGTGTCCCCCATTTTGTCCTGATGACTGGCTGACTGACGTGAAGATGTCCTTAGTAGTTTCATCCTTCAGTGGAGTTTCTGTTCTGGGTGAACGTTGAACTTGAACTGTGGTCGTCTATCATCACTAGCTTCTTTGGATTGAAGGCTTTCCACTTGATTGTCATTGTGGGTTCCTTGCACTAGATGGTGAGTCGTGTGAACCTACATATGCTTCTCTTCGTGATCTGATCTTGTGTCCAGTAGGCTGGCTGTGTCTCCATCTCCACTTTCTTCACATTGAGATGAAGTTGATCTGGTTTTTAGTGTAGTGTGTTCTGGTGTCTGGTGAAATCGAATCTATGTGGCTTTGTGAATATCCTTGTGTTTGTACACAGTGCCTCCAATCACCAAATCGTTGAATGTGCAGAAGTCTGCAAACAGTTCTCCATTCTCATTATTCATTGCACCGAGCGCTTCTCGACCCATGATCAGTTCTCTTCCTGTGTTGTCCGCCCCCAGTTTGACATTCATGTTTCCCCACCGAATTGAATGAATTTTGATGTCACCATCTAGGGTGGGGTCTTGTCTATTGCTGTTTGAAGCTGTCCATAGAATTTACCCTTCTCCTCTTCATCTGCATTATTTGTAGGTGCGTAGTGTAGTGTAGCATTTTATGATTGTGACTTTCCTTCCTTTCAAGTTGAATCTTGCTGTCATGATCATGATCGTGTAGGAGGAGATTGGTTCCCATTGCATGAGAGAGAGCCTTCGATGCGTTTGGGGACATCATGATATCCACTCGAAAACTCAGTGTGCTGTGCTCGTGGTTGTCGTTAGGGTGACAATGTTGGAGTAGATTGTTGACTCTCGAGTTGACAGTTTGGAGAGTCCACTTCCATTCAATCTGCAGATTCCTTTCAGATTCCTAGCATTTCTATGCTATACCTTCTCATCTGTTTTGCAATCTGGACAGTCTTGCCAGCCAGCTTCAAACATCGCGAGGTTATACCATGTCTCCATTTTTACTTTCTCTTTCATCGACAGAAGAGCAGATAGATCGGCCGATTGGCTTCCCGAAGTTTTTCACCAACTGGCATCATTTCATCTCCCCGATTCCAGTGAGGAATGTTTTTTTTCTATTTTCTTTGTGCTATGAAGTTTTTTAGCGGTTAGGCTGTTTTTACGGGGTAGGGTTGGTAGCCGTATTCCCAACCTTCTCTTTTTATCCGGGCTTAGGTCTGGCTAGTAACTAGTAAACTAGGTAACCAGGCGAGGTTGACAGACTGAATATCTAAGACAAAAATAGACCATTGAATCGCTCGTCCATGGCTTATATATATATATATATATATATATATATATATATATATATATATATATATATATATAGGGCTGTTATGTGGGAACCTCCCTACTGTCAACACCATTTTGATCCTGGTGATACTTGATGACTATCAGTGGAATCAAGGACGTAGTTACAGCCGGATAAACCTTCATCCCAGTGAGCAATGTTATTACCGTTGAGACTCGAAACTAACATTTTTTCACATCGAATTCCAGAGTGTTATGCAGTAAACTATTGATTTACAGCAACCACTCACTGTTCAACGGATGCAAATGAATATTGTAGCTGGTAATATTTGTTATTGATTTTTTGGAAGTGAGATGGAAATCAGAGAGAGAAATATTTCCGCAGAATAAGGCAACCATTATTCAAAGCATAGTTCAATGTAAAGTGCGTGTTTAGAACCCAATTCACTGCTTTGTAACCAGAAATCCTAACAGCGGATAATGACATGAAAACTCCAAAAGAACTTTACGTCGTGGAGAACTATAATTTCCGTTGAAAGTTTGTTTAGTTAGTGCAGATTTGATTGATTCTCTCCATACCTATCACTCATTATCTGTAAAAATACATATATCCACTTATTGTTCATGGAGCTGCACTCCTCGAATTCATATGAAGTCCAAGGATACTTGTTTTCACAATTTAACCGAGTCGTATTTTAGAAACTTATTTTTCCTAAAATCCTGCAGAAACTTTTACCATTCAGTCACATTGAACAACTGCGACAATCCAACAGAAAAAGGTGAATTCAAAAATATTATATGAATATTTTCCTTTGTTAACATGACGATAGCAAGAAAAACGTTGGAGCTGAATAACAAGGATCCATCTTACTATTTCGTCTGTTTTATTCAGCTGCATACAATCTAGAGTACATAAAACATTAGATTACATAAGAACATTAACATACGTAGATTCATTGAGTTCATTTAAAGAAGAACAGTGGAGCAGAAAAATCAGGAAACTGTCCGGGAAAGCAATAAAACGGTTCCGTATTATTCTGTTTTTGCTCTTTTAAAAAGTGGTAACATTGACAACTCATACTTTATTTTGTTCCATCGGTTATAGCACTATCTACTGGCTTTTGGAGCCCTAGGCTTAGATCTTATGGTTTTTAGTATTTACCAACTAGGTTTTTCTGTAGAGGTGAGAATATTTGTTTTTCCTCTGGGGTTCCTCAGTTACCCTTAATTGTAGTTAATTTAAGACTTGACCCTGTAATGATCAGCTGTTGACAGGTTTTCGTCTAGCCTGTAGGTAGGTACATTATTGCAAGACGGGCTGTAGAGAAGTGTGAATTTAGCGGTGGTCACGAGAATCTGGAAGGGAAAATAAAGAAGATAAAAACGTGAACCGACAACTCAGCAAGTACAACGTGCGTTATATCTACTTCACTGACATTCATTAGAACATTTGTGTTAGAGTATTACTTGTACTATGATAAAGTTGGTCAATTTAACATTATAGAATGTGAGAGGTAGCGAAATAAAAAATGTTTTTTTAGGTATTTAAAATACATTTTGAAATTGTATTGTGATTCGGGGCATTCTGAAAAGTTAGATGAATGAACTTGACTACTTGTTGTTTCTTTCATATAATGGAATCTGTTAGAATGCGCAAATGTTATCATCAGCATATTACACTCAAGACGTATTGTAAGCTTTAGCAACCGAAGGTAAAAGATATATAAGAATAACATGAGTGTTATCGATATTCCAGATTGATGTGTGGTACGTTCCACATAAATACAAAGTAGAAATAACAGAAAATTGGAGAATATTCTGTTACCCAGCCGTTTGAAATTTTTATCTGCTACTTGATTCACTAGAGACTGATAAAGAAATTGAATTCTATTGATAAAAGGGCATAATAATCGTAAATATTTCTCGCGAATGAGAAACATTTTTTACACTAATCTGTAAAACATTCTCATTTTGTGCCATTCATTTTGTTATAACTTGGTTCAACTATTTGATACTCTGAGTTAAGCGTTTATAACCAGGTGACTGGCCAATCACACTTCAAGTGAGCGAAAATATTTGGGAATACAGAATACCTTGATATTACTTATAGAATCCGTCATTAATCAGTGTGGGAAATTACCAGCTACTCATATCTTTAAGTAGTATATTTCATCATGTGATTTTGATTTTTCTAACAACCACATTAGGAATTCATACTTGTTATTTAGTCCAGATTATAAGGGGGGAGGGGGGTTAAAGTCAGTTTTGTAACTGGAAACGATAACTACTCCGTAATGAAACAGCAGAATGAAGAGGAAAACAGCTGAAGGCTTACTGATATCTCACTATTTGAACACACTATCTGAATACAGTTTTTCAGTAACGATCATCAACACGTAGTATCATCATTATCAACATCACACTTATCTGAGTAGAGAAAAAAGAATGATTGACACATACGGAACATATTTCTTGATGTTTTACAAAAAACATATTTCATTCAAGTATTCAAACGTGGATTTGTGTGTTGGCTAAACCATACATGGATGGATTCATACACAAGTAGAAAAGTAAACTATAGCCTCAGATGGTATAACCGAATAGATTTAAGCAAATAAATCTGGTGCTTCAGTTTCTGATTTATCGAAACCCCTAAGCTTCCGAATTTCAATCGCATGTTATCAAAGTAAATATGTTTCCTTTATTTGCAACAATTTTTTGTTTACATTGGTTAGATAAGAAATAACTTTGTAATGGGTAAATGAATGGACAGATTTGAATTGGTGAATTAAAACATCTCAATATGATTTCGTAATGGTAAATTTTAATGAAGAATTATTCAACCAGATGTGTTTGTTTATCACTGATCGTAGGGTCACTAAACTTGTGTGGGGTGCTAGATCAAAGTCACATTCTATCGATGACACTACTCTGATAGAACCAACCGGATCACACCAGAATGTGATTCAGTTGGCTGCCTGCTTAAACCTTGGGCTACCAAAAATTTTCCAACTGAATATTTCTCATCAAATTGTTCCCCTTCAATTTGTTTTAATCTTTTGGGTTTGTCTTTTACACGTTTCATGTACTGTCGCACATTTTTTAATTGTTTTCAAATTGCCATTTTTCAAGCTGAGAATAAAATAAAGGAAAAACGTAATGCCGGTAAGAAATGAATTTATAACTACACAAATATACAGCTCATTATTATTCCTAGGATACCTATATCGAACTGCAGATTTATGTACTTGGTGAATAAATTACCACCACCAAAATTACTCTATTTGCTATTCATTTCCCAGTCCAGACCAGACGCTAATGAAACGCCAGCTGTCTGTTTCCCAATAATACTTTCAATACTGTTATCAATAACATTATTCAGATGAAATAATTATTCCGTCAAAAAATATTGTACAGGGTATGATTACATGATGAGAATTCCATACTGTATCAAACATGTTGTTTGGAATATTATAATTTGCGATAAGCATTATTATCGTCATGATTACGATTATTCAACTGATAACAGAGGCATATAGCCGTAAGTATACAGGGTGTTCACCGAAGTCAAAACTCATTCTCATCCCTACGTTCTTTAAAATACTGAACGTAAATCAAAATGTTTGTAAATAAAGCTACTCAACCAGTACCTTATAAAATCTTCGACGTGTTGACTGTTAAATTACCGTCGCTGTATTAACAACTTCAACGTACTACAGAATATACCTAACAAACACAATTATACTTGTAGTATGCAAAAACTTTTACAGGATATAACTCTTAGTGCATGTAAATAAGATGTAAAAATTCATTTGACATCCAGTAATTATGTTGTTCCTTTCACACTTTCCATCTGATTTGCCCGTGAAACCAGTTACCGAAATTAAATCAACCAAAACTCACACTACACTTTAATTTTTGTCTAAGCATTTCTTTTTCGAGTTTGGAAATCCTTGCCGAAACGCGTCAACTCTCTGAACCATCATATAGAAGCACTGACTTGACTGACATCAGTGTTGAAAATCCGGATCTTATTCTTTACGCTCAGTGTAATAGATCTCCACACTGATTTCAGATTAATGCATAGAAAGGCCTGTCTTCCTTTCCCGATCCTGGATTTAACATCCTCATATGTGTCGCCGCCTGTAGTTGAAACGATACTGCTTTGCATAGGTAGGTGAAAGACACAACCTCCTTCAGATTTCTCCCGTCCATGCTGATTAGTGCTTGTTGTTGTTCTTGTGGTTGTTGTCATTGTTGGTTGGGTATCTTCATCACCTGTGTCTTCTCTGCGTTCACCTGAAGGAGGTCCTGTCTTCGCTGACTCGCCTCTCCTGCCAACTGATTAGTTTTCGCCTTTAGATCTTCGAGCCTGTGTGACACTAGACATAAATCATCATCATCATCATCATCAGCGACGAAATCCAAATCTTCCAGGGTATTTTCACTGGTCAAACAGCGTGTGACCCTGTTCCAACAGCTCCTCACAGTTTGTTGCATAATTCAGTCCAATCGACAACAATCAGGAAGATCATCGGTGATAGTAGGGGCCAACCTTATCTTACTTCTCTCTTCACTTCAGAGACATCACTGAGCTTTCCACTGCGAATCACTTGGCTGGCATGTAGCCTCATCGTATAGCATATAGCTGGTGTTGAATGAGGTTGATAAAGGTTTGTGGCACTAAAACCGTAGTGTTGAAGTAGCTGCTTGCCAAATTACTTGTTGGTTGACGCTGTCGAAGGCCTTTTCAAAGTCGATGATTTTGAGGTGTGGTAGAGAGTTGATTGCCATTCTTCGCTCTGTTCTATAATGATGCATAGCGTAGCGTGGCAATTTTATCCGCATATGATTTGTTCTTCCTGAATGCAGCCAGCCAGCTAGCCTGTTCCGGTCGTATTTTGAGTCCAGAGCATCTTTTAGCCACTCCAGGATGATGCGGCTTAGCATTCTGCTTGCAGCATTGGGTGGACATTGATAGGAGCATGATTCTGTGTCAGTTCTTGCAAAGACTTAGGTCACCCATCCTTGGGAATTTGACAAGGTAGTCCTTCTTCCAATCAATCAACAGGAGGCTTTCTTTCCTTGCTTCCAAACCTTCTGCAGTGGTGGTGTGGTGTCAGCATGTCCACTGTTGTCTCTATGTCTGTTTTCAGTGATTCTGGTGGAATTCCATCTCGTCCTGCTGCCTTCCTGGATTTCAGCAAGTTTATGACGTTCAGGACATCACTTCTGCACTTGTTGAAGGACCTGGTTTCGTCTGTGTTGATCTCTTCCCGGATAGTAAGTAACCTGGTTATTTGATATAATGTTGTCAGGTCTCCGTCTCTCCTACCAGCAGTCTGTTCTGCTTCACTTGCCAGTGTGTCATGGAAGTGTCTTCTGTCTTTGCGCACACTCTCCTTCACTTCTTTGTCCAGTCTAGTGTTTTATACACTGTGTTCACTTCCTCTTTTCGTTGTTCATCCCCACACTGCACTGCAATGCATTGGTTCATCTTCTGATTCACCATCACCATCTTCCTCTCCCTCCTCTATCAGCTTCCATGTGTCCGTCAAGGTCCATTACTTCTCTTGTCCTACTTCTTCTTCCTTCCTAATAAGGCATTGCAGATTTCCTTCCACATAGCTTTCAAGGAGTCCCAGTGTTCTTCCATGCAGGTTTCGTCAGGGATGTTGCTTAGTGTCCCCCATTTTGTCCTGATGACTGGCTGACTGACGTGAAGATGTCCTTAGTAGTTTCATCCTTCAGTGGAGTTTCTGTTCTGGGTGAACGTTGAACTTGAACTGTGGTCGTCTATCATCACTAGCTTCTTTGGATTGAAGGCTTTCCACTTGATTGTCATTGTGGGTTCCTTGCACTAGATGGTGAGTCGTGTGAACCTATATATACTCCTCTTCGTGATCTGATCTTGTGTCCAGTAGGCTGGCTGTGTCTCCATCTCCACTTTCTTCACATTGAGATGAAGTTGATCTGGTTTTTAGTGTAGTGTGTTCTGGTGTCTGGTGAAATCGAATCTATGTGGCTTTGTGAATATCCTTGTGTTTGTACACAGTGCCTCCAATCACCAAATCGTTGAATACCCGGTAGTGTGCCTATGATGAGTTCTCTTCCTGTGTTTTCCACTCCCAGTTTGGCATTCATGTTACTCATTAGAATTTCGATGTCACCAACTGGGGTGGGGTCTTCTTCATTACTGATTGGTGTTGTCAAGTGAATTCCTCCTTCTTCTCCAGTTAACAGTTTAGAGAGTCCACTTCCATTCAATCTGCAGATTCCTCTCAGATTCCTAGCACTTCTATGCCATATCTTCTCATTTCTTTTGCCATTTGTTATGCCTTACCAGCCAGCTTCAAACATTGTGCGAACATTCCATGTCCCCATGCTTAATTTTTCTTTCATCGAGAGAAGAGAAGAGACGTCGGCCAGCTGGCTTCCCGAAGGCTTTCACCCACTGGCGTCATTTCGTCTCTGCGATTCCAGCACGAAATAAGTTTATTTTTATTGTTTATATTTTCTTTGTGCTATGAAGTTTTTTTAGCGGTTAGGCTGTTTTTACTGGGTAGGGTCGCTATCCCCATGCCCATCCTTTTCTCTTTATCTGGGCTTAGGACCGGTTAGTAAAGTATTCGTTGTTATATACATAATGACAACCTATTGGAGATAGTAGTTTGCTGTATGTAGCTGCGCTTGATCAGTGGTTGTCCGGACATTATATTTCCTGAACTGGCTGGTTATTACTGACATATATGCTGTATTTTTCGACGCGTAAGTGACTTTCAGTAGTAAGTTTTGATTCTGTTTTTGTAGAGGTATATTGTTGAAGGTAGACTATCCATTTCACCGTACATTGGACTCATTAACAAGCGTAACTTCATAGTGTCTGTACACTAAGTTAATTCACAATCATAATATGACCGAGCGAGTTGTAGAAATCGATAAGGATGATTTTCGGCTGGAACTGCATATTTACCGAATGAAAAGGAAATAACCATAATAAATTACTAGTCCAAAAGATAATACTGTAAACTTTGAAGCTGTGGTTGATGGGTTTAATTTTTAGTGGGAATACCGCTTTACTCGAGGAAGTTAAGCTGATCAGTCCCACATAGAAAGAAAAAAATACCCCGGGTGATTCTATTGACTTGTACCAATTGTGGTCTTTTTGTCACTATTGATCACTACCCACTTTTGGCTTTTATAGCAGTTCTGTCTGATGAAAACTCAATAATTCTAGTCCTTTAAATACATGATTTCCAGGCATATCATATTGTTTTCGGGGTATCAGTCAATTGGCTTTATATCACTCATGCAACTTCAATCAGTCAGATGTTGATCCTTTAGCAGTTGACATTGGCATATCCAGAGATACTTGACAGTAAATTACGAATAACTGAGTAGAAACTAGAAAGAACTCAGTGTCAGCAAGTAACCAGCGAGTTTATGTCTCCGAATTATTGGTATGTTTTTGGCTACCATGTATCAGAAGAAAAGTGTTAGCTTACTAACTACTGTATAAAATGGACTACCGATTTCACTAGAAAGGTTAAAATATTAGTACACAGAACGAAGTTCGATCGGTAAGTCCAGGAAAATAACGCTGACTCTGATATCATAAAGGTGATCACTTTTAAGGCTAATAAATTTATTTTGAATAGTACTTCATCATCTATTGGAAAACAAATGGTGTTAGATGAATTGGTGTGGAATAAACTGTGAGCTAAGTACTGATTTGGTATTAGCTCTTTATCCCTCAATAGTGATAAAGTCAAAGTTATAATTTGGAGTCATTTACTCTTGCTATTAATGATCTATTCCTGTTGCAGAAAACAACCATGGCATAGAAGGATTATCTACGCTTTAAATTGACTGAGGTCAAAAAGACTGTTTACGAGAGTCATGCATGTAAATCAAAAATCCGACAAGGCTGCTTCCTGGATTCCGTTTTGAGAAGGTTTTTAGATACACTGTTTAGTAGTTCGAAAGTATCACGAGACAAGTGCGCTGTATCTTTTAATTCACACAACATATGGAAGTGAGCGTCATGTAGAATTTTTCTGTGCTTCTCTACCGCTCAGTATTATTATCACTATAATACTTTCAGAACACAAAAAATGGTCCAGCAAAGGGACCAAGATATGCGCCAAGCAAACAGTATTATAAAGCGAAGGGAGGTGGGTAAAAATAAAACACAATACGAATAGAATAATTCGAAAGGCAGTCCAATAAGACACATTCAAAACAAAAAATTCATTGCTTTTCAGCAGCAAAAGATAGAAGGGAGCTACAGTATGACCACCACTGGTTTCGTTTCTGATAACGCCTCAAGCCGCTGGGTTACCTGACCTCTCAGACCCCACCCAGGGAGTCGAGATGCATCAGTGGGTGCTAATCCGGGACAATAATGTTTTATCTCGCGGTGACACGTCATGCACTCACCACACCTCCGCTTCTTCCCTCCAGTCCTACTACTGAGTAGAAAATTATTTCGACTAATCAGATTAATTTAATAAGCAAAACCGGTAAATGTTACTTATATATACTTCCCTTTCGTGCCTAAAATGTTCTGTAAGTAGCTAGGCCGTCATAATACTCAAATCGAAAAGCTTAGTAACTTTCTCAGTATTTTTATGATGTCTATTGCTAACAGTTTATTATGTGAACTATAAATTAAAATTATTATTAGCGTTTAAAAAAGCATCCCAGTGTTAATAAAGTTAGTAATAGTGGTTGGTTATTGGTAAGTTGTATGAGGACTTTATCGAAACGGAAATTGAGGCATCTAAATGTCCAAAAGCTGACGGTTTCGCTCTTGAAATCAATAATGGGAAATTTTAGGTAGCCTAATTTCCCGTTGCTACACAGGGTCTAACTGTCTGATCTCTGTTGACAAACGGACTTCTATGCGGACGTCTGAACACTGCTGAATGTTCATGCTGTTGTATTCATCTCGATGACTGGCAGTGGAATCCAGGATGCTTGTTCCGTCTTATTTGGGACTTATCAGCTGGGTGTACCTAAACTCAAGTGGGCGATGTTGTTCCTATTGGGACTCAAACCCAGTACTCCTCGGTTCAGACGCCAAAGCGTTATCGTCTAGGCTACTCAGAAATCTTAGGTTTGTTGGATAAGAAGGGGGAAGCAAGAGATATTAGTCTAACAGATAACATCTTTGTGTTTAAAGTTAAAGATGCTTGTTCCAAACTTCAATGGAATCTGTAATGTACCTGGGTACCAACAGTTCACTTCTGTCCATTATCTGAATTAGAGTTATATTATGGTAAAAAGTTTAGAAGTATTATGCATAAAAAAGAATCATCTTGTTGCGGTCATCTAATTGGACTAAAAGATAGACCTTTTATCAGTATAATAAAAACAGCATATTTTGTATTGACCAACAGAAATTTGATTCAGATCTAAAATATGCTGTTAATGCATTTGAAGTTGAAATAGTTATTTTTCATATTCTTTATAATTCAAGCAATTAAGAAGAAAGAGAGAGAAATTTTCGGGGTGGAAATCCGTGTGAATAGAAGCTTTGTTTCTTATTAAAGAAATCCTTTGAATCTATCTGACCCATTGACACTTAGCGTGTATATCAAGTTTCTGTGTATGAAATTATCTTCTACCCTTCTCTCTTTCTCTCTATGTCTACCTCTCTCTGATATACCCACAGCCAGTAATCACTTATCTCTCTCATTCTTAACTGTCCAATAAAAATTCTATGATAGGGGTGAGGAGTAGTAACAAAGTGAATATCTATAGGTTTTATACGGGAGGTAATATTTATCTTTTAAAATTAACTTTCTGTACACACACACTATCACATTCATCTCTGTCTGTCTATTCATTTTCATCCCTTTTCTATCTACGACCGATAGTTGGTGTTGATTTCTCACGTTAGTCAACTCAGCGATGAAATTCGCGTGATCATCTCTATTAAGATTTACAACATCCCTTGATACACATAAATTCAACAAGGATAATATCATTTTTGATTTGACGCCTCATCTGTTTCACACTAACTGCGTGTTGTGTTGTAATGATGAAGTGTGATACACAAATGAACTGTGTGATAAAAACGGCAATAATAATAATAATAATCCTACCGAGATCAGTTATTTAAACCGGATATTTTTACCATTCAGGTAGAATTTTCAATCTATTTGACAATGGCTACATCCGAGTTAATGGAATCTGCTAAATTAAACGTTCAAGAAATTAATTTTAGTGATAAACTACTACCAGATGAGCAAGCATTAAAACGATTTATTTCTAATTATTTGCCATTTTCTCTAATGAACATAAACAGTCCTAATACATTTCATTCGCAAAGTGACATGTCCACCATAAATTGTGATCATTTGATGATGACGACGACGGCAGCAACAACGATCGTATCATCAACAAGTAGTAATATTGCAATAACATCGACAACTAATACAGAAGCAAAGTTGAAAGGTTCCGTTTTATTAACTAATGATTCATTTCCGTTTACTTCTAAGTCAAATCTTCCAGAATTTAAAAATGTGACACATAATGGAGATGAACTGCAATCACCTTCCACAGATCCTTATACAAATTTATGTAAAAACAATGATAAGAAAACTTTATTAAATTCCTACCCAACATCAGATTGGATGTTAAATCCACAAAAATTATTCTCCACATTAATGATGGCAAGAGTTGGTATGCAAATGGGAACAAATTGTGATGGGTATCGTGTACTGCCGAAACCTTCTGTATTTGGAATTCCAGATAAGTTATCAACAGAAAGTATGCTGAATAATGAATATAACAATGTTTCCAATCACAAAGATATGAAGTCGTTTGTACCACTATCTAGCACACTTCCAGTCAAAGTAAATGTTTCAAATACTGCTAGTATTACAATGAATAACATGAGAATGACGTCACCTACCAAAGTGAACGCTTCAATTAGTGAAACACATCAGTCGCCTTATGCTACAAGCACACCAAATAAACTCATAAAACATAAACAAGATGCAGTTTCTAAACATTCCCCTAAGGAGACTACAGATGAACAAGATAAGCATACTGGCTCTTTACCATTTTCACCTCAAGAAATTATACGAGTTTGTCAGACATTTGAAGAAGCGGGTGATATTGAACACCTTAGCCGATTTTTATGGTCATTACCACTGAATCCCAATTTATGGGAAGTCTTAAATAAAAGTGAAGTGATTTTAAGAGCAAGAGCATTGGCAGCATTTCATACAAGAAATTTTAGAGAATTATACGCAATTTTAGAAAGACATACATTTCCTAAGTCTTCTCATGTCAAATTACAAGCCTTATGGCTCGAAGCGCATTATCAAGAAGCAGAAAACCTCCGTGGCCGTCCACTAGGACCAGTTGACAAGTATAGAGTAAGGAAGAAATTCCCTATGCCTAGAACGATTTGGGATGGGGAGCAAAAAACTCATTGTTTCAAAGAGCGTACAAGAGGTTTACTACGTGAATGGTATCTTCAAGATCCTTATCCAAGTCCGGCAAAAAAACGTGAACTGGCTAATGCAACTGGTTTAACTGCAACACAGGTTGGAAATTGGTTTAAGAATCGACGACAACGTGATCGCGCAGCGGCGGCCAAAAATCAGTAAGTTAAATATCTAACTACCATATCCCATAACATATCTTAGCTTGATGAATTTTTCATTTGTGCATACAAGACTAATCTTGAAATTAAGAGATAGTTTGGATTACTATAGAATTTGAGCCAATGACCTCTGAGGTACTGGCATTATTTAAAATGGTAAGAAATGAATAGGTGACTGGCAGTCTAGTTAGCAATCTCATGATGTTTAACTCAGAAACTTTAAAATTAAGTTTTGATTTGGAGTTGGACCCCTTAAATTAGTCGCTGAAATTTGGTATCTTTAACACTGATGCGCATACATTTAGTCAGTCCATAATTCTGCTCAACTTCAAACGTCACTACACCATAACGTCATTCCAACGAAAAAGACTTCCTAAACGGTTTAGATACATGCCCATTAGTCAAAGCAAAAACTGTTACTAATTTCTTTATTTGCATCAATTTTCATTGATTGTTTCCTATGTCATCTACTGATTCTGATTGAAGTTGAAGAAGGCCCATTTCATGATTGAGTTTTAGTCAACTAACTTCAGGCTATGTTATACTGATGTTGATGACTAGCAGAGGAATCCAGGATGCGCGTTCCGTCCTATTTAAGACTCACCAGCCGGACGTACCTGCACCCGAGTGAGTGCTGTTGTTCCCACAGAGGCTAGAACCCAGTACCCTTCGCTTCAAAGGCTACAGCATTATCCACTAAGCCACTGGGGTACAAGAGCCACTTCCTGTACAATGAGTATCATTACAATAACTTCGGGTTACTTACTAATAAGATTTTATATATTGGGCGATAGAACGTCAGCTTAGTAGTTTAAAGCACTAATGTCGATCAACCATCGATTTGTTTATTTTTCTGATAGACTGATCATCTTATTTTGCCTCATTTTTTCCCCACAATATTTGTGTAAACGAGTTATGCTACGTTTTGGACTCTAGACCTATTCAATTTGTAATACAATCGTTTTCTTGAATTTTGAGGGAGTTGTGGGGATTTGGAAATATTTCAAGTTGTTATTCATTCAAAATTCAATTGAACTGGTGCTCTTTGGTGACTAGCTTCGAGAGGTATTCTCGAAGTTCCAATGAGAAGTCGTGACCGGTGGGGGCAAAGCCTGATGGTCGGGAGGACAGTTACTCAACGACGACATTAGGTGGCGGTTGCGTTATATCGTGAGCTAACAGAAGTTGGAAATATGGAGCATTGAATTCTGAGTGTCCAGTGTCCAGTGGTAACGTGCTGGCCACGGAACCTGAAGGTCGCGGGTTCAATCCCTGGTGGTGCGCACTGCTGAGGTGTCCTACACTAGGACGGAGCAGCTGTCCAGTGCTCCCAGGTTTCCTTTATCCCTCCAACTGATATCAGTGTATGATGAATAACAACTTGAAACAATCGTTTTCATTTATACAGGAGATATATTTCTAAAATCCCAAGGAGGCAGAAAAATACATTTCTGAGGTTTTACGTCGTCGTGGAAACCACTTTTTCATCGGAATTTCACAAATATATCTCCTTTATAATGCATTTACCCAATGTTCAACTTTTTCAATCCTGTCAGATTAAATTTTGATCCTGAAGTTTATAACGTCGTTCTCATTTAGTTTATTCAGTTTCATTTAGTGCAATTACTTAATCTGCAGGATTATTAAGCATTTTTGAAAGTAACCATATAAACACTTATGGTAACAAACTAGCTGCCCATTTAAATTACTTTCATATGTGTAATACCTCATACGCCAGTATCGCGTATTACCATACTTGGCTGTTGGCCAAGTAGTCCATTTTGAAATTCATCAGCCTACTCAGCGAATTGTTTCATACTGATATCTCACTTAGCAGTTCCTAACAAGTGCCTGTTTAAAACGTCAAAAAAATTTTTTGACTTCTGAAACCCATTCAGCAATCCAGTATGTACACTGATGTCGAGAAGTTGCCGATAATTCTCAGTTCGATGTAATTTGATTGACAATGGAAATATATTGGAAATGGAATTTGTGGTAAAGCAGGCATTAAAGCTATTCAGTGAATAATATAGACTCATTTTAGGTAGGATCTATGGATAATTATTGCTCCAGAGTTCTTTGATACGGTGTAACAATTTTTCCAGCAATGTAGACTGCTTAGTTGAGACGAAGGGAATCACTGGTTGAGGACTGACTCTTGGTGACATGGTTGAAAATTGATCACAGTGGCGCAGATGTATTCATTCACTGACATCTAAAGCTTGAATATTCTCACTAACCTTACTCTTCAGACTGGTTATTCTCTCACACAACTTCGTCTACTTTGATATCACTCTTTTTTAATCCACTTGTTCTTTGTGTACTATTGTGAAGTGTGGCAATCTGAGCCAATGCACCTGTGTGAGAGGTCGCAAGTTGATTTGTTAGTCAGTAAGTGTCAGCATAGATTGAAAACCATCTACGTTCAATCTTCTTAACATACACACTTGTGGCATGTTTATAAGCATTTTATATCATTAACTGGTAATAGTTGGGTAAATTATTTCTAGTTTAACCATGGATTTCTTTTAAATAAGCGATGAAATCCAAGAAAGTAAGTAGTAGTTCTATCTTATCCTGGAACATCTCTTTAGCATTCCACTCAATTAATTAATTAATTGACAGAATAATTGCTCATCATTAATTGACAACAACACAGTCAAATCGTGATCAGTTAATCGCCGTCGCCTTCGAATTCATTTCCATCGACAAAATATTCTCAGGCAAAAACTGGGGCGAAATGTATACCCAGTTGTTGAAAACGACTACAAAATTAAACTTCATACATATGACTTGATTTGGGATAGTCACCTTATTTAAGAGAATGAACAATCGACTCAATCCCCTACTCCTGAGTGTAAAGATACACCGACGATTTTCAATAGTGAATATCTGTAGTGCATTTATGACTAAACCTTAAGAATGTGTTGAAGGTAATTTATGCCAAATATCAATAGATACTCGTGTGGTTCTGTTCCTGAGTAAACACGCGTGAATTCACTTATTGCTATTTCAGTTAATAATAAACTTATTGAGAAGCTGAAACTATATATAGTATAGATAAAATTGAGCGTTATAACTAAAAGAATTAAAACCCCTACACTGTCAGCTGATAAGATTTAGCATAGTTACTGAGTAGCACACAGATTGCGACCAATGAAACCGAGACCTACTATGAGTTTAATGTTTAAAGTTATGCTTTTTTCTAGCTAAGGCAGTATGTCGTAATAACAGTCAGCATACAAGTGGTATCAGTAGTTAATTTGGGGGTCACTAATAAACATAAAGGTATTTACATCTAAAACGCCTTGTAAGTACCTTAAAATTTCTAAAAGTATTCCATGGAATGCTACCTGATGTTATTGAAAGTGGAATGGATCACCTGAAGGACTAACTAAACATCAAATCGCATTCTTGTGTCTTGGTTTCTCTGCCTAAAGCTGTATACCCTAAATAGCTTAACGACTAATGATTATTATGTCAGTGTCAACTTTAATTTCTGTTTCATTTGTGACCAAGGTTTGCGTATATATATAAAGGTTGACTTATCAGTTGACTCTAACCTTAATTGGATAGTAACCAATAGTAAACTTAAAGCATCACACCTCAGGCTAAAATAATAAAATGGGACTATATATAACACGTAAAAATGATAGTCAATTTGACATGTTGCAACGATCAAAAGGTTCTTTTTCCTTCAATCCAAATCACGTACTCTCTGTAGACTGTGATAGCTATACGGATATGTATGACATTATGTGACGTGGTAGGTGAATAAAATCAACTCGGAGCAACAATATCTTTAAAGGAGAAAATAAAACATATTTAGGGGAGAAAATTACACCTACGCATAAGGTTGACACAACCTCTCATTAGCTACGCCATGTGTTTTGAGATTAGATACTACAGTAATCCTGGAGACTGTCTCCTATTTATCAACAGTGTATCATTTCAAATGGAGATTCATGGAAATGAAGCGATTATAAGGTAGTTACGATCACGGATTAACATCAGCTGTCAATGATAAATGATGTGTGAGTGCTTTTTAATAAGACTTCGATAAAATGACCGTATGAACAGTATAAGTTTAGGAGAAGAGTTTGTTAATATTAAACATGGTTAATTTCAGTTGGGAAACAATGCAACAGCATTTCCATCTATTCTTTAAGTGTTGCATTGTCTAGATATATTTGTCTACGAAATACAGAACCCTAACTTTTCTATTCGTAACAGATTTCGCATACAAGATGCTGAAAATTTGATCTTCTAATTAACTACTCAAGTACGAGGATTAATGTATCAAATTCAAAGAAACTTTCAGTGAATAGTTAAGTAGTGCCCTAATGATCCTGAGGTGTCATACATCCTTAGATATTCAGTGGTATTTAATACAGAAATGGTATTCTGCATCAATTTTTTATGATGCTAAATACCGAAAGAACTTTTATCATGGTGTTATATTTATTGGTATTTGTGGTAGTACTGTTGATAAGCATGTATATTATTTTCATTCCTTGAGGCCATCTCTCATTCCTCTGGTCTAGGATTTCCATTACACATTATCAAATAGATCTGTATAGAGAAGGACGTCTGTCTACTCCCCATGAAATTTATTATATACCAACTGAAGTAGTGATTATATTATACCGAACCGAACCTGTGGTTTACTTGGCATTTTTACTGATTCGCTTGGGAGTGGGCAGATTCGTGAGTAGTATTTTCAACTGGCTTCTGAAATTGGCACATATTTAGGTTCCTTTAATTTATAAAAATGAAAAAAAGACAAGTTAAGACATTTTTTTAAAGGTCACGTCAGCTGTCAAAGCTGTCCAATCATGCTTATCAGTATCGGAAGCAAGTAACAGTATATTATTAATCAACAGGGTAGCATGATTACTATAATGTTCAAGTTTAAGGTAAATTGTCCCTCGTAAAGGCAGATAAATAAGCAAAATAATGCATTATTATTAGGACTATGATAAAAGGAGAGATTGTTCATACTTAAGTACCTAGAGTTTAGGCTCAAATCTGTAGACTGTTAGGGCTTTTGCCCTGCACAAGTTACGGAACTGTACTCGTTTTAACCGTTTGATCTAACTCCATAGATAACTGTGAGATCGGTTTTTGGTGAAGCTACACAACCTGAATTGGCTAAGTGCTTAAGTATTGGACTGTTCATGGCTTTACGCTGGTCTTTTGACAGCCATGTGGGATAGTGTTTAGAGATATATATGAAGAGTATTTGCTCTGTTCTGCCTATACAATTAACTCCATAGGAGCAATTAAACATGGTCTGCTAATAGTTTAGGACTAATCCTTCGATCTAACATTTTCCTGATAAGCTCATCTTAAAGTTTTGAGGTTTACTTGAATAGATATGTGATGATGCAGTTTCGTCATGAAGTGGCACCAGCTGGAAAACCATTAAAAGCCTAAGAACACTGGGAGGCTGTTCCGTCTTAGTACGACACTTAGCAATGCCCACCCACGACCCTGTCAGGAATCGGACCCGAAACCTTCACTTACAGAGGTCATCACGTTGCCACTGAGCCAATGAGTCGGAATCCACTCGCTCACTTTCTTACTTTTGTCAGTTTTCCATGTCACGCGATCTCCATCCAATCCCGTCGTTTAGTACGTGTCCTTACTTCCGATTTGGCCCACCCACCGGTCACGACTTCTAATCAGAACTTTCGGAATCTCATCTTGAAGCAAGTCACGGATGAGTAGTGGACATTAATTCAGTTTGGAGGTTTGTGGGGATTATATTAGTACACAGATGGTATTCATCACCGGCTGCCATCAGCCAGTAACGTGCAGAAGGTCCTGTGTTAGGTTTCCAATGAGTCATGGGTGCGCACTGCTGAGAAGCCCCATACTAGGGCGAGACAGCTATCAAATGCTCCAGTTTTTCGGAGGTTTTCTAAATGATATCAATCTATGATGAATACCAACTTGAAATCAATGAAATCTCCATAATTCTTCAGATCGAAATACTTTTTACTTCAATAAATTGGTGTTCATGAGTATTTCTGACAAAAAATACCATTTCAAATGAACCACTTAATACATTTTTAAGTCTGAAGAATGGAATGTCAAATGTTAAGTAATTAATAAAACTTTTGGAGACAACTGACATTAAAAGACAATATTTTCTGTACAGTAAACAGTATATTGAAGTATACAGCTTTTCTTTAAACGAGAAAAGTTATGCTCTCTATTAGAGAAACTGGAACATACATTATACAACACTGCGGTGGAAGGTGTTATCATGGCAGATGTTTGAAGCTAAAACTTCCGATTATTCTAACCGATATTTACTGACAAACGTGTAGCCTAGGTTGAAGGCTTCCTACTATTGATCTTCAACCAAATAACAATTTGACACCATTTACCTATTGCGTATTCACAAAAATAAGAATTTTACGACAGTCTTTAAACAGATTAAAAATGAGTTAGGAACTACAGAATTTGAGAAGTTTTGTTTCACTCACTGATTGTCGAATGACCATAAAATGTACAAACTTCCTACTACTACTACTACTACTACTACTACTACTACTACTACTACTACTACTACTACTACTACTACTACTACTACTACTACTACTACTACTACTACTACTACTACTACTACTACTACTACTACTACTACTACTACTACTGCTACTACTACTACTACTACTACTACTACTACTACTACTACTACTACTACTACTACTTAGAGCTCCAAATTTCTAAATACTTAGTATGATAATTGATTTTTGATTAATAGTTGAAATGCCTGTCTGAAATTAAAGAATAAAAGACAAAGGACTGCTAGCCACTATCCAACGTTACCATAAAAATTGGAACAACAGGCAATACTGAGACCTTCGCACAGGAGCCTACATGCCAATACAGACCGACCAATTTGGTTCAGTCAACGATGGGATATTGCAAGTAACAACATTAAAACTATACCCATCACACAAGAGGTAGTCTTCGTGACCTAATGGATAGCGTTCTGGCGTTTGAAGCAATCGGTATCGGCTTCGAGTCTTAGTGGGAACAACATCGCCCACTAGAAGGCATGTACGTCAGACTGGCGAGTCTCAGATAGGATGGAACGTGCTTCCTGCATTCTTCTACTAGCCTCTGTTGATCACTATAAAGAACAGAGTTATTGTTTTTGTTACCGTTGGACTGATTTACTAATATCACACAGCCAACATTTGTAAATTGATCCCAATGTGACGAAGGCATTGACAACAAGCTGATAGAGACATAGATGACAGCTACAAAGTTTGAGTTCAGATTATAACTTAAAAATAAAAATACTATGTGAATTTAACCATCATTTATTTTTGTTTCTACTGTTTACAGGCAGTTGGAGAATTCTGATAGTGATGCAGAACCCGACAATGAAATAAGTTCAGATGATACTGATCGTAAAGATAACGAGGATGAAAGAACACAAAGAAGGCGAAGGCATAATTCACACTCAGATTCTTCAAGATTTCAATCTAATTTCAATGTTGATAGATTCTGTATGCCAATAACCGACAATAAGATGACGAAAGATAAATCCGAAAATTATGAAAGAGATGAATATGACAGTGGAATAAAATGCAACAAAATTCACCATAATTCATCACCACATGAGGCTGAAAGTGATGTTTGGTCACCAGGATCAGAAAATGATAGTTTTTTGAATATCAGAAAGGATCAACCTTGCGAAGCAAATAATGAATACGATAATCAGTCGCATTTCCATGCAAGACTGCATGAAACTTACATGAATCCTAAAAGACACTGCTTACATCCCGGTTTAACTGGATTGAACAGCACAATAAATCAGCTATCAAATTTTATGCCGAAATTATCCAGTGATAAGGTTAATGAAACTAAAGTTAATTCACCGCCAAGAAATAAAATGTTCAATTTACCATTTGATATATTTGGTTTGGGCCAAAATATGAAACAAAAATTTCCTACTGTAGTGTCACAGCAATCAGAATTCCCATCTAATTTTGTAACTCATGAACTGAAACCTTCAGACGCTGTAAATTATAATGCAGATATACCAGTCCCACGATTTCAGAATACTACTACTCTATTGAATCAATCCCAGTATCCGACTCCCACCAATCATGATAATATGAATATTAGTAGTGGTTTGAAAGACTGTAATCCAAACTTTATAAATGTCACTTCTACAAAGGTAAATACCAACGATGAAATATTTAATGGCATGATAAAGCAGTCTAGTTTGATGGATCACAGCAAAATTCTTCGTAACATGTATACTCCTGAGAGTTTATTTCCGCCAATATTTCCACCATTTCCTCCATTATTATCAAATTATATAAAACCATCTGAATTACCTCCATTATTCAGACCAGTGAGAACTGATACATTGTTAAATACACCACTGTGTGTTCCACCGTTACTTACACATTCAAATGTGTCATCAAATAAACCACTTGATTTTAAACAGCAGTACTCTGATACGGATATAATTAATCATTCAAATCAGCGAATAACTGAAGACAGTGTACTCCCAGAGAATTTGTCTTCCCAATCTATGAATAGTCATAATATCATTAGTAGTAATAGCGGCTATAGTGTGAATAGTAATTCACTGTCAACTCCACCACTTTCAACATCATCTTCACCGTCAGTTTTCATTTGGCAAAAAATGTTTGAATGGTATTCAACTCAAATGCAACACCAACAACAGAAACAGTGGTACCAACAGCTGCAGCAAGAAGAAAGTCTACAAAAAGATTTAATGCAACACTTACCTCACATTAAGAATGAAACCTATCACAAGCTATCCAATTGTTCAATTGCCCACATACACAGTATGATCAGTCAACTCAGCGAACAAAGTATAAACACGAAGAAGCATGATGATGACGACATCGAAAGCGATACGAAGCTAATTCAGTCAAACAGTAATAAAAAGTTGTCTGCAGAAAGGGAAGAGATGTTAGATCATTCAATGGATCTCAAGACATGTTTGAAACATGGGGAAACAACAAACGAAAAAGTAGATGCGAAGAAATCTGTAAACAGTCCACAAATTAGCATATGTGAAGACAAAGTGGAAGAGAATCCTTGTAGTATTTCCAATTCTGGTTATTGTGCACGTTCAACAGAACAACTTCAGATGTCTTGCAGTAGTTCTGATGAATCATCATTAGAAGTTTAAACCCTAAATATTAAGAATACACGAACGTTTAGATCACAAATTAAATTGTCAGCTGTTGATTAAACTTCAGTTTAAGAAAATGCTGATACTTTCAGAGAGTTCGGGATACATTTTCTCATTTCCAACACACTTTCAACCATACACTATAAATAGTAACACTGATGGTTATGATTGTAACTAATCATGTTTAAATCAGCGCCTTCAACATTCCTAATCCATCTTTTTATTGTAGTTAATATTCAGTTCATTTAAATAGCACCCAGAATTGTTTTGAACTTGTACACTTTTCTTGCTTCCTCAACAGTTGTTGTGGTTATCACCGATTTCTCTTTTGTATGTTTTTAAAATATGGTACACAAGAGGTGATGTGAAAAACAGTTTCCCTAAGTGCATAGGAATGAGCAGAATAAATGGAAATGAACGCTAGATTCAAATATCAACGTTTGCATTTATGCGTTTAGGTATTTTGTTTGTATATACCAAATATTTTCAGCATTTAAGATAAATATATGTGGTTTTATTTCAAACTATTATTTTATTACTCTGTTACAGTTTTTGTATAAGAGTGAAACTCGATGACTTACAGCCGACAGTATTGTTGAATTGTAACAAAATTAGAAATGCGAATGGATTAGATGAGAACAAATAGTCAGTGTAAGAAATCTCAGTAAGACTTTTTAATTCAACAGATCACTAAGGTACGTATGTCTTAAACATTAGATTTAATGAAGTGAATTTCACACTTCAATAAAAGTACCAATTTGATTTTTTCAACTTGGGTTGTCCGACTTGTGGATTCTATTACTAGTCACAGTCGGAAAAATAAGACCGGAACAAAGCTCACAACATAATTATATAATCTGAAAAAGGCGTCTATCTACCAGCAGAGTCAGGTCATCTGAATCCAATGACGTTGGAAAACAATAACAAAATTAAAGATTTACATACTAAATATACGCGGATAGATAGCAAAATCGATAAAATTCAACTGGATGACATTAACATCGTAAAATAAATTTTTTGTCATTCTTATGTAATTTTACATTTACATATACCTCCGAGTGTTCAGCTTTTTTGAACAGTCACCTTGATAAATTTGGGGACTTTATGGGGATTTAGAGATTTTTCAAGTTGGTATTCATCGTGAACTGACATCAGTTGGAGGAACATTGAAAACCTGGGAGCAATGGACAGCTAATGTCCGTCCACCATGAATACCAACTTGGAGAATCATTAAATCCCCAAGTCAAAATGAACTAGTGTTCCTGGGTGACTAGCTTCGAGAGGCGATTCCCGAAGTTCCAACCAGAAGTCATGACCAGTGGGGCAAACCTGGTGGCCGTGAGGACAAATACTCAGTGTTAACATTGGGTGGCTGTCACACTATGCCATGAACTGACAGAATTTGGAAATATGAACCATTAGATTCTGACCCGGTGGCTTGGTGGTAACGTGCTGGCCACGAAACCTGAAGGTCACGGGTTCGATCGCTGATGGGGTCGTGGCTGCGTACTGCTGAGGAGTCCCATATTAGGACGAGACAACTGTCAAGTGCTTCCAGGCTTCCAATGTTTCTTCGACTGATTTCAGTTCACGATGAATGTCAACTTGAAAAAAGGTCAGCTTGTTCCCCGTGAGCATAAAATTGACAAATAAAATGACAAGTAACTGAAAAACAAATAGATACAGTTTTCGGCTAAGTAGCGCTTCTTCTGAGTTGTATAATACTACATTTATAAGGAATATACTCCGATGTTTCGTGAAAAGATTCAGTGAACACTTTGTAATGGGCCGACGCTTAAGATGCTTTCGTTTAGCCTAATCAAAAAATTCCACTAACAAACATCAAAGTTTACAGAATGCCACACAGTTGCACCATCAATCTGCATTTCGAATCCTCTTCAGTGTTCTTTGAATTTCGCTGTACCAAAATAATTGAATTCAATTAAATCATTGAAGCATTTATTACTATGTTTATGTGTGAAATTGGGCATAAGTGATTAACAACTTAAATGTGAAGGTTAGAACTCACATTAAAAGTTTATAGAAATATTTTTGTTGACATATGTTGGTGTTCGTAGTATGGAGAGCAGATTACATGTTCATCTAGTGAGAGTAGTAAAGCTTAAAAATAAAGACAATTTGATGATGTAAAAGAACTTCGAGAGAAGAATAAACAAATATTAATGAAGGAGGTAGAGCATGAGAATATACGCAGATTACTCCAACCACATGTGGTGATTAATAATACGTACAACAGATTGAGTAAAGCGAAACGAGCAATTAAGGTATTATACAAAGAGGTAGAAAAGCAGTAGGAGGAGAATGTTTATAATATAAATAACTGGGTTTAATCTTGTACATGTGCCTCATATGATTATTGACACTGGTATATACAGGATAGTTGATTTTTAAAAATTTCGATGCTCCCAGCTGAGATAAAAGAATGATAGCGTTTGACTTAGTCTAACATTAGTTTTCATTTCGATATGGGAATACTAAATATTGAACTTTACTATCATCATTATAGAGGAGTTTTAAAGGATGCCAAAAAAATAACCATAATTGCTTATTAGTTTTTGTGTTTACACAACAATATGAGGTCAGTATGCTGACCGTAACCAGTGGAACAAATGATGCTATTAATTAGGATTTGTGATCACTATCGAACACTCAAAGCAATGACGCTCGCATCATTTCTGCCGACTGAGGAATGGATCTTTGGAAGTAGTCACTGACTGACTTCTGAACCTGGTCAACTGTCTGCTAACTACTCAGGCAGTAAGAAAAGAAATACCTGGATGCCACCTTCTGACCAGGGTGGGAGGGTGGTTGATAATAATAGCCTGATGAGTGTGAGATACGGTCGGGCCTAGCGAAATAACTTAGGTTAAGCACAGGATGGCGACTCCTTTAAGGGGGTAGGGGTAGGTACCCATCAATTCGGGGCTTTCTCAATTAATAAGCCTATTTTGTACGTCGTTTTCATGCATGTCCACTTAATCAAAAGGCAGCTTAATAGTCGGTAACGTTTAGCTGACCTGGTAAATCAAGAGAGGTCTAGGAAAACAAAATAACCAGAAAACTAAGTGAAACGGTTAATTAGAACTTGCGTATGGCAGCTTGAAGAAAAGAATTGTGACCAAGAAAAATCATAGGTTCACATCCTTGCTGAATTTCAGGAAACTAGCAAGTTATTACAAGACTTCTCAAAACACTTCGTATTTACTGATGGGCTGAGGGTTCGTGACCTTCATAGAGATGACTAATACAGGTTCAATATCGAACTAAATAGTTGTATGCTTAAATCACCTTACTAGAGATCAGCATGATCACCTTGAAAATAAGGTGTATTACATCTCTCGATAAATGATATTGAAAATGCCATCTACATGAGAGAAACAGCGATTTTAAAACTAAGATTCCTGTTTTTGTGGGTTTGTATTCCTAGAGAACGTGTAAATAAGACAAAGAAAAAGTCTGCTATTCCTTCTTCTTCAACAGGTGTTTTCAGTGATATGCACTTTCAATAAAGACTTGCGTAATTTAGTTTCAGAACTTAATATTACAGTCATCCATTTACATCTTCCCTCTCTACATGCTTATGAGTCACAAATAAATCTATTAATATTATTTTATACCGACTTTATAAGTTTATTTATTCAATACGTTGTTGCCACAAACACTCTATATGGACAAATGACCACTTACTACACAACCAGTCAATATGGTATCTGATTTTACAGATTCGTATCTATTCTAATTTCTATTTGATTGTTTATCCATATTTCCAGACTGATTCAGACAGATTCGACTTAGGACCTAAAAAAAGCTAAAGCTTTACAATGCTATTTTCTGTGTAATAATCACTCAAAAGTTTACGAAGTTGGTGTAAATCTTCGAAAAATTGCCACGTAGTAGAGAGGTTCACATGAGAATTTTCTTCGGGTGTAAAAACCGTCAAGCCACTGAGTTGAACTGTTGTCCAACCTAAACTTGTCTGATTGCAGTCCGATGGTAAGATCAGAAAACCAGGTATGTTGTACTTAATAAAAAGGAAGTTTGAAAACTTAACAATGAATGAATAAATAAGGAAAAAAATATCTTCTAGGTGGGAGTACTTGCTACTTGAACACACGAAAAGCTGATAGAAGATGAACTGTACTTTATAAAGACTTACAGAACCAAATGAAAAGAAAGGAGGTTATGAGGACAAAATTACTGTGACAGACAATATGCTGAAAGGTGATGCTAAAACTAGAGATCGCAATTTCGAACAGATAAGTGGTACTAAATTAGAAGCAGACTAGTATAAGATGTATATATGGGACTTGGTTATTCACTTTTTCATATTGGACTAAGTCGTTTCCTATTTACACTAAATCTAAAGTTAGTAATTTCAATTATTATCAGAATAACACTACCTGATTAGGCATATTTTGCTACCCTTATAATTGTATCAGTTGATATAAAGACTTGGTCGGTGCATGGAAAAAATATCTGATCTCCTAGGGATCCCTTAAATTCTTGTTAAGGTACCGAGTAAAATCTGCATACACTACAGACTGGAGATAAAAGTTAATCAGCTTTGTTAGGATTTTTAGGATCATTTTTAAAAAGTGATTTTATAGGCAACGCAACTTCATTGTATTGGTGATCTTTGTGATCATGAAAGGTTTTTGAAAGTATGAAGATTTTTTGCTTCCTGTCAAAGTTAATACTAGCTTCCTCCACTTCTCGCTAAGGCTTTCTCAGATCTTCGGATGATTTCTACGCGATCTTCACCTTACTCTTGGATAAAACTTCAAGATACGCATCATACCATTTTCGAAAATGCTGCTTCAGTCACCAACACTAGTAGTTAGTAGGGAAGTGAAGTATTTTCGGCTTTAATAAAAATTAATAAGTACTATCTAATGTAGCATAGCAACTAATAAAACATTTAACATGCTTCATTATGCAAGAATCCATTGCTATATGTTACCTGCGCTGATTATCCTACTCGTAGTACTGACAGTCCTGAGTAAACTGCAGACTGTTGCATAAATCCTGAAGACTATGCCTACGTTAATACAGCTAGCAGTATCTTCAGAAGTAAGTTTTAAAACCAGCAGAATTCCATAGAGTGTATTCGATACTGGACATGTGTGTGGAATCTACAAACAGAATTTTACATACGTTTACTGTAAAGGAAATCATTTTCCTTAACGAATATGATTTTTTGTGTGACAGTCTTCAGGTTGAAGATAGGGTAAAATTCGACTGTTATTGGAATGCATAAAAGTGCAATCTTACACTTATTGGCTGCCTAATACATTCCCTATTATTTGCGGTAGGCTATTTTGTTCAGATGATATTTTTGCTTAAAGTGAGTGATCATTTCAGTCAAGATTAATTTTCTTTATTTTAAGCCTTAAGTCTCGATATCATTATCTAATTAATACACAGTGAACAGTCCAGCAGTTTAGTCTTCGAATTTTGTTCAGATGGGCTGTTGAAAAGAGATTTCAAAATTGAGATGGCTTGTTCAACTTGATCTCTTAGTCTAGTGGTTAGTTAAGTAGACATCACTAATCAGTATCCATACTACACGGAAGTTAAGATTGCATCAATTTCCTCCTTAAGATAAGCCTGTTTTATTGAATTCTTATCATGATTACAAATGCATTACGAGTACAGCAGTCATTACAGTATACAAGTTCCTAAGTACACATAAAGTATGGCTTTCAGACTATGAAGGTAATACCGCATGATTTACTCAACAGATGATTTTCCAAAAATGCCAAACAGATGAAAGTATGTTTTGCTTTAAATAATTAGCTGATGTTTTCAAGAACACTGAACGGTTGAAAAAGATGCAGCTGTTCACCTTATCATCCCAATGGTAGTATTGTAGTGGACGCTGCTGATCAGAATAGATATAAGTAGTATCTGTTCAGAGGGCTGCAGAAATCATATGGAATTACCAGCGATGGGTAGAGGTTCCGCCCAGAGAAATACAACAAACGATGGGGGAGTATTAAGAGCAAATCAAGATAGAAACAGAAGAAATAAAGCACATTGTGCAAATGACTGTCTGAGTGACAAGTGTAAAATAATTGATGACTACTGTACAAGATATCAATAATAAACATTCCTTCCTGCTTCTCAGTCTTCTCATGTCCTACAACTGATGTCGCTGCTCCTGGACGTGATGAAGATTCCGTGGCCTGCAGTGTCCGGAATGGAGACATGAAGGTCTTCCTCAGGGAATTCGAGTTGGTCGCGGAGCTGTTGGGTGTTCGGGATCCAGGAGTGAAGGTTGTGGTTCTTGGTACTTTGCTGAGGGACAGAACGAAAGCGCTATATGGCGGCATGGAACGTCCAGATGGGAAGGAAACTTAAAAGAGAATGGTTGAACGACTGGAGGCGGAGTTCAACAGCCCAGGGGACAAGGAGCTAATGACACAGCAGTTCTGGAGCATGAAACTTTGAATAGACGAAGATCTGCTGGTATTGGCTGTGAAGTTGACCAAAATACTTCGACGAGCACTTCCCACTTCAGATGAGGACTCCAAGACACAGCTACTGGCTGCGCAGTATACCCAAAGTGTCCCGAATGTCATCACCCAGCAGCTATGACTAGTGAAAGCAGATGAATCCATGAATATTAGTGAGCCGGCGAAGGTGACCAGACAGCTGATGGGTACAGCGGAAGCTGTAGTGGAGTCACCAGAGGTAAATAACTGGAGGTGGCTGCACTCCAAATGAATATCCATTCTGATCAGAAGCGCCCACTACAGTATCTCCGAATGAAACACTGGAAAACTTACATCCAAATATTTATGAAGAAATATTATTCTGAAGTCTTTAGATAAGCGTTATTAGTATATAAACTAATAGCAAAAATATCTCAGAATGAAGTCTACATCTCCGTTTGAGAAATTCGGATCCCAGCTTGCGATACAACGTGGTATTCCACACCAATAGACCTACATGCAATTTAAAAGAGTTCACAGTTTTAACAGGCTTTTAAAAAAGAAACTGGAATGTCGTTTTTGCCAACAGATGGATGCAAGCATATTTTTATGGTGTCATTTATACTGCATATAAGAAGGTTGCAATCATCAAAACTTCATGCATTCATCGCCTACTCCTTTCTCTTACATAATTTATCCAGAAAAATGGTATTCTGCTGAAAAAACAAAAAAATACTCATCCTAGTTACCAAATTAACAAAAAACAATAGGACTGAATTGTACATATCATTTGTTGATCAGTTTTCTTGTGATAAATAAGAAAATAAGAAAGAATACAATATTAGGTCACTTTACAATTTTGCAGTATGTCTTTTTAAGGAACTGAGGAGTGAATTCCTGTTGTATCATCTTTCCCCTGTGGCAAGAATGTGAATATAACTGGCAAATAATAAAAGTTTAACGGAATTATGCATTTCATATTGAATGTTTTATTGTGCAGTAAAATAGGTGGATAACATTGACCTAGATATTGAATACGCATGGGCGGGCAAGTCGACAAGTTGACATATACATCATTTTATCCTTTCCTCTATTCTTAATTCTCTTTTTTTGTTATCATTCTTTCTTTTTTGATGCATAGTAGGATAGTTTACTTTCGTGTATATTGTACATTTATGACAAGTTTAAGGAACTGGGTACTCATGGTGTACTCACATGAGAAGTGAAATAAGACGAGAACAAAAAGCCACAATGGATATTACGTTCATCTCAGTGTAGGTGGGAATTTAAACCAGATGGTAATTATAAATGCATACATACTTGTTTAACCTCAAGTTATTATTTATCCAAAACAATTCTTCTCCATTTAAAGAACATACCAAACAACTCAAACTTGTGAGGTCATCCGGAGATGGAAAACTTATACATATACATATGCTCATACAATATCACAGTTTCAATGTCTACCACCTGGTAGTTAGTTGAAATGACACGCATAACAAGAAATGAAGATTATTTATGTTCATTGTACGCTTTATAACAATTCACACATTTTGAAAGGTACGGTTATACACTGAAAGTAGACTTTTTCAACGAAATATATTTTAAAAAACGTAACAGACGTACAAATTATTTAATAAATTTTTTAAACAAATATTCATTTTTATCTTTCAAGGGATAATAAACCACTTTAGATATTAAGTTAAAGTTGACCTAATTATACACCGTATAATTAATTCACGCTAATTTGAATTTCTTTGTTTTTACTATGAATAGGTGTCATAATGTCTGGTAAATTACAAAAAGGTGTTGAAAAATTATGATTCCAACTGGTACAGTAAGTAACTTCAGCTGGTCGATTTACATTTGCCCTTTTGTTAACAAAACTCTGTCCATGAACATATTCTGTTGGGGCTTTTTAAGCACTCCACAGATGGTGAATATAATATGGCTTACTTTTTTAAACAGCACTAGTGGTTATGTTGCATGCAATGGAGATCTTTCTGTTCCTGACACTGAAGTAATTACTATTTACGGCCCCCTTATGTCGTACTGAGATCGTATAATATCACTTGAAATAAAACCCAAGACCTCTAGTTACATCAAATAGCTTATTTCTAACGATTTTATCTGTCAAAGCCTAACGCTTAGACGTTAATAATTTCGCCTGCAGGCACCTCTGATCAATGTAAAATTATTTGAACCCATACTTTATGTCTTCTTACTACACTGCTTACCAAATAAACAGTCACTAAGTACAATTCTGTTTGCAGTATTTTCAGTAATCAAGAAGAAGAAGAATGACACTTCACGTCTTATGGACGACAGTAGGAAATAAGAAACAAGCATACCGGGAAGTATAAAGCCGGACTTTGATGACAGGACATTTTTAACTCCTTTTTAATGAGAAAGAAAAAATTAACCCACCAACTCATAAACTCTAATTACAGTCATATCTCTGAAATAAGTAAGCTAGTGGTAATGATAATTATAATGCTGCATCGAGAGAAATGGTGCGGTGAAATATTCCTGTCACAGCTCATTATCTAAAAGTTTCCAACACTGCAGCAAGCTGTTCCGAATAGTTCACCAACTTAGTTAGACAGTAAACATCGATAAATACCGAATACTTGATAGCTATAACGGTTACCACCCTGATACTAATTCATTTTTCATAGTTCAATCACCAACTAAATAGATTAACCACAGAGCTGATGAGCTCATTAGCATGCAAAGTAATTTCAAATCCACTGTGAGATATGAGTTTCTTAAAAAAGGTTGATACACCCAAACAGTGGATGTCACGAAACATACATCCTAGCAGCAGGGATATTACGATAAATGAAGAGATTAATCAAAATTGCTCTCAAAACTACTCATTCCATACACTATTTGTTTGGAATAATGACCACTGATGTCAGTCATGCTACATAAAGCCTACATGGCAAAATGCCGGATACTGAAGGCGATACACTTCAATCATCATATTTAAATTGACAGACACGTCGGCTACAATCACGTGGCCGATTTGTTTACAGTCTGAAAATGTTTCTTATTGACAATTTAATTTTTAAACCACTTGTCATCAAATCAAGTCTAAGTGGTGAGTGTCACAACAAATGACAGACATTACCAACTTCATTTCTCCATATTTGATGTCTGTGTTTTCAGGAAGCTTAAAAATTTTTGGTTCACTCAGTATGACTCAAGAAAATTAAATGATGGTATGATGCATTGTATTGCATTTTACAACAACAATAGGTATTATTTGGTAAAGATCTCAGGAAGCGTAACTAAGGATAGGAATCAGTGAAAGCCAATACGTCACTGAGGATCAAACCTTTGATATTTTCTTTTTAATTATGTTTGTATCAAAAGAAAAAAAATGAAATCAATGACTAAATACAAGAAATTTATGAATACAGTTTTTGTGTCCTATGCTTTGTGAATATCTTTTTGAAATTTATTACGACATTTTCAGTAATTGACCGATGTTTTACTGTTTAAGGATGATTTTCTACTCATAGATCCACCATAAGTCGAGAAATTTGACCCTAATAAAACCTCAGAACATATTGGTATGCCAGTCTGATGATGTATTAGTTAGTCTGTGGGAATGTTGACACTCTGATGGAAGGATTTAACAGAGAAGAATATGACCAAGTAGTTGTACAACATTTAGAGCACACAGTATCTGGACAGTAGGTTGATGAGATGGACGAATCGTCTTAATCACAGCTAAGAGAAATCAACAACATTCTTAATTTACAGGGAATACTGAGAATGAAGAGAGTAAAATTATTACAGTTTGCCTAGTGTCTAATGGTGGAATCCAAGACGCATGTTTCGTCCCGTTCAGAACTTGGTAGTTGGGTGTACCTACACTGTAGTGATTGGTGGTGTCAAAAACTGTATTAAGCAAATCACATTGAGCAAATGGGTGAATACCACTTCCCAGTTGCACTACAAGCTACTTTGAACACATCAGTGGTAGTAAGTCGTAAAGAACTATCATGGTTTTATGGATACGCTTGGATGTACATTAGACAGTTATGGTAATGCACAGCTGTAATTTTTTTTGAAATTGAAGTGCTCAGGAAACGCTGCACAACAGTATTGGGTACCAAATGTAACCAGTGGATAGGTTTTGAATGTTTTCATTTCATATTGTACGAATTTTCACATGGCTAAATGGAAACCAGAACACATACACGCCTAAAGAAACGAGGTTATTCTGAGTCTAAGGTGATTCATCATATAAAGTCAACTTTCTTCTGATAAATAAATGTTTTGTATAGAGGTTAATACACTAGTAAGAAAATTACTGCATTACTAGCCAAAGTTGTGTAATCCATGTATTGGATTCATGATGCATACTTTGAAGAGGTCTTCAGAGAACTTTAAAGGCCTGCAACTTAGATAATTTTCATTTTAATTACAAACCATTTAATATAAACGTTGAAACTACTAAGTTTAATATCAACATGGAGTTGGTTGCTCTCCCGTGACCAATCAATGTATGATTGCAATATTGTCCACCTTACAGGATGAAATAACTCAGTGTTTGAATATTTTTATTCCTGCACATCTGGAGTAACAAATGTAACTAACTGACTGTTACCTGTTCCGCTCTGATTCAGAAGTTGCTCCCTGTTTATCTATTACAGTGATCCTTGCACTGTTTGTCGTCACCCCCTTCATTCTTACTGCAGTTAGTCTACTTGTAAGTTAGATAGGTTTTTCTCATCTACTTCCAAGTGTCGTGATTTTATTTTGTTATGTGTAACAGTGTAAAATTCATCGTTGATCTGCTTAGAAATATTCAAGACAACTGAACAGCCTGGTGAAAAACAGTGGACGATTATTTCAGATTTGGTCGGCCTGGCTGGTTTACACGCTAGTCTTTCATTGAAGAACATCAAGCTAGTGTCTTACTCCTAGGCACTGGCTTTATTACACATACAGCATGAAGGATTTTCGGTTTTTTTTGCATAATTGTAATCTTTGTGAATCTACTTCTGATCTCAGCAAGTATGTATCTTTCTGTAGGTTCGCTTTATGTTATAAAACCTGAGGGAAAAACATATCTCTCCAATCAGGGAGCTTAGTACAACCACCGTTTATAATGACTTGAATAAACTGGTCAATGAAGTATATGGAGGGTAATATAACCATTTCTAAATCCATACAGATAATTAACACTTTATGTTTCAACTGCGTTACATGAGTGATTATGAATAGTCGAAAAACAAAGTGGTTTCGGTTATTACAAGAAAGTAAATTTGCAGAGAAATAGATGAATTAGTTTTATTCTTCTTTGCTATTTATTCTTGAAGATTAGTATACAACTGTTCCCTTTCGAATTAGGAAATCTAAAGCACTAGTGTTTTTCTGGTTACACACATACACACCTACACACACTCACCCACCTTCCATCCCATACAACTTAAACCCATGAGTGCAGATATAACAAAAAGAATTGGAGAGACATAGTGGAATTGATAATTTTTTGACTTCATGGCAGGGGGTCAAAGCATACAGGTAAGCAAGTTAGTGAAATTAAACGGCCACTACAACCACGCTTGGCTATTTTTGATACACCATAACGAAACCATAAAATATATTAATACTCAATAGTACTCCCTTACTATATTTGTTATTATTATTGTCATCAGTACTTACCATATTCACCATTCACAACAGGTGACAAAATGATAAGTTTAACTATTAATTCTATAACAAATTTCTAATTATTAAAAGATCTATCTTCATATTAAAACAAGAAAACAACTTGACTTTGTATGCTTAGTGGTAAGAAAAAAAGAGAACACTTAATATTTTTAACATACTGAGTGAAACAATAAGACTGTTTTCAGATCTTTAGCGGATACTTTTATTGTTGTCATTTGTGTAGTAGGATTATCATTACTATTGTTCCGTTCAAATGGAACCGTTTCTTGTTTCTTTGAGTTTCCGTTATCAAGATCATAGTCGACAGACGTAAGTCTTGGAGAAGAAGAAACAATAAATTGATGGTTTCTTAATGAATAAAATAGATCATGAATAGGATAAAGTTTGTCAGTGGTTAGCTGGTCCTCCATCATCATCTTTTCTTTACTTTACTTAAATATATGTTCAACGTAGATATTAAATAGCAATTAACAACAAGCTTTAATCTCCAGGTGAAAGAGAGGAAAATGCTCATTTTAATTTACAAAATCAGACAAAAAGCAAACAACTCTGTCAGGTAGCTAACGTCAATAGGTATCTTCATTGGACTAACTCCTGCATGATAATCACTTCCTAGGTGATTTGCGCCTTGTTACGAGTTTATTTATGAGCAAATTGAGTATTTGGCAGTAAAAGAACACATCCATTTTGGATTAGTTTGTACAGACCAATAGTTCCTAGACCTCATAAATTTCGGAAAGACAGATGATATATTTCGGTAATCAATGATTTTACAAAACTACTGTACCTACATGTCCAACTAAGTTAATATTCCTTTCGTTTTCAGTTAGCAGATTTCAGTTGTTCCATTTGTGAATTTCCGATTTCTTGGGATGACCATTGTTGACTTTAGATGGCTGGCTAATGAAGACTACCCGACGTGATTAATTTCACCATTCCATGAAAGATGCATAGGACAACAGTTAGTCATTCTTTCAATGAGCAGACATAAACGGTCAGTATTATTATTTGGAATTTTCGTTAAAGGTAGATATTTGTAATGAAGGGGAACTGAGCCTTTTGAAATAGTATGACAAGAGGTAAATCTTACTATTCATCGCCGTTTCTTTCACAATTCCACATCAAATCCGAACTACACTGTTTTACAGGTGTACACCTTTGAAAGACTTAATGAACACTCCTGGTAACTACAAATTCATGAGATTAGAAGTCACTAATTAACTATTATATTGCAGTTTCAGTCTGCTGGTAGAATAATTCGAAAACTCAAACCTTGGTGAGTGATTAAGGTTGGCCATGCCCACTAGTGAGCAACTCTCCAACAAACCCTTAATTTTCAACTGATATTTTGTAATGAGAAACACTTTCGCGTTACCCACTTTCTTTCAAGCCATATAAATGAAGAACAAAATAATAAACAGAACTCAGAGTACTTATGTTGATTCTCACTGATGTAATCATTCCTCTTGGTGAGTAAGCCTGACAGTTGCTAACTTAGTACAAAAATAAAGAATTAAAAACATATTCTGTCGAATACGTACCATCTTGTTTAAATGTAGGTAAGAATTTCAGAGTATGTGTTGATGTTGTAAGCCGAGTTGCAGCGGTTTACAATGCACAAACCACCTCACTACCTACATATTGTTTGCACCTAATTTGAATTTAGAAACTTTTCTTCGATCCACGTAACCTATTATTCTCAGTAAATAAGTGTTAAGTAAAGTAAGACACCAACGGTAGTGCAATACGATATACGATAAGCAATCAAAATGCTTACCTGTTTGACAGTCATAATTACTTAAATTGCTTCCTTAACTCTTTTGATTGGACAGCGAAATTATGATGTTTCATGTCTTTTACATATATCACTGAAGTCATAATTTTGGGCCGGCACGATTCATAAAAGCGTTTTTTTCATTATTTCCGTATAAGTGAATAATCAGTTCTTTGTAGAGTTTCGACTACTGAGAAACAATTACCAATACTAGCAAAGAATAAACTTATATATAAAAATTATTTGATATCTATCACTGAAATTCACAAGAAGTTCATATTATTCAGTGTTCGCCAATTGAAGTGGTGTAACCATCAAATGACTGTTTTGCTAATTTATGGCTGATCTCATTAGTGATGTATAAAAAAAACCAACCCAGAGTCAAACTGATCGAATAATCTCAGTTCTGAGTGGACAAGTGAGATTGTAAGTAAAGCTTCACTCAGACGTTAACGTTTAGCAATTACTGAATGACATTACTCATATTCTCAAGCTATCAGCTTAAATAACTTTCTGCATCAAAATTTCATTAGTGTTTCCATCGATGTTTCAACGCCTTAGTTTCTAAGCTAGGTTAACAAGTATGTCTGAAAATTTCAATAAAAATTTAATTACTTTAGAACCGATAAGTTTGACACAAAAAATGTCATGTGATTATGAATGATCTTCAATGAGAGTTAAACAAACTTAACCGGTCTATCTATCAGTTTCAATGCGATATCTCATCAGCAATTATCATCTATTATGTTTCCCAAGGTTTCAAATGAGTATTTTTATCAAGTTTTTTAAATTTCACTCCACAACAGGGACTGGTTGTTATAAATTTTCTACTGGTCAAGCTACCGGTGTCAAAATGCAGCTACAGAGTTTCAAACGATCAGGAACTTTTATTCACTTCATCCGAACCATTAGTAAAACAGATCACTTGAGCCTCTTGCATCCATGTCAGGAGTTTGTCGACTTCAAAGCTATCCAGCTGCCACAAATTCTTGAGTAATAGCACTGACAAACCGCTCAACCTTTTATAGTTGAACACTGATGCAAGCCTGTTATGAAGTAAGACTGTATATTTTTAGTGGTGAGAAGTGTAAATCAGATATTACGGAATTGTCCTTCAGTTTGTTTTGTCCGTATTGACATAATATAACTGGAACATTGTTTCGTCATACGTAAACTGGAAACGTTTTTTAAGTTACGCACTCGATGTTTTTTATATTCCGGTCACCTTCGAAACTTCTTCAGAAATATTCAGCTAATGACACTACAAGTAGTCAATCTTCCTAAGGATTTCTTGTAATTTAGCTGTTTATAATTTTTATTATCTGTTATCGGCTGATTCTTTCAAAAACTTATTGTCAACTTGATAAATGTATGCTCATCTCTTGTAATATGTACATTTAAATATTACTTAATTGATAGCGAGTTGAGGAAAATCCTGGAATAAAAATGAGCCTATATTATCTTGCTAAACTTACTTCTGCTCTATTTATGTGTGCCAATAAACGTGATCGGCTACTTTGATAGTTGCAAGGATAATCCGTTATGTCACCTAGAGGAAGTGTGACTTAAACGATGTTATCATGTTTCAGATATAATCCGGAGGCTACCGTAAATCACCTTAATTAACACAAATTTTCACAAAGACTAGTCTTTACTTTTTCAAACTCCCTTTTTATGGTAATCTGCAAATTTCATAGCTAATATTTGACTAGTTACAAAGACTTTTGAAGCAGAAATAACCACGAAAGAAACAGAGTAGAAAAACCAAATTAACAAACTTTAAAAGTGAACTGCATAATTTATAAAGTACATTTCCAGTTTGCTGTGTCATTTATGCACATATCTAGATGGCAGATATCAGTCTCTAATGGCAAGGACAACTGATATATATATATATATATATATATATATATATATGTACATCGATGGCCTGAAGAAAATTAAAAAAACAACCTTTCATACTAGATTAAACTGGACGATAATCAAAATAGATGACTTTACTCAACAGGGGATTGTCTCTATTTCTGCATACCTTTTACTTTTCCTTTATCGCTTCACTTAACCAAGTTAAAGAATGTGAATAAACCTGTAATATAGTCCGGACGCTGCGCGACAAATATATATGATATCGTCTAAATGAAATGCACTCGTCTTATATTTCTTCACTGTATGAATTTGTTTCATTTACTCTATCGACATGTGTCTTTTGACTTTGTTGTTTTACTGTTCCTTTTAATCAATCTCACATCCTTCAATTCTTTATTTCCTCTCAATTCTGTTAACCTCTCCCTTTTTCTCTCTCATAAAATAGGTTACCACAAAAACTGAAAAAAATAACTTGTTTATTAGTTCGAATGAATTACATTTTACTAATTTGTAGGAGTTTTTGCATTTTCATCCTTTTTGTATCTAAATGTAATATGCGCAAGTGTGTGTAAGTAAGCATAAACGCAGTTGTGATTTTCTGCTATTTTCGCTGTCTTTCTTACCCCAGACCAGTGAAATTCAACTTGGTGACAGGGAGACCTAATATGAAGTTCTTTTGAAATTTTTTTGATTGACATAATGCACTTAAGGATCAGTACTCTTTTCCACCTTTCTTGCAAATGTAGTAGACCATATTTGTATTATTAAACTCGGACTGAAATAAGTATTCAGAATGATACCGGTGGAAGTATGATATGAAGCTAGAAGAAAGAGAAATAACTTATCACAGAGTCAAGAACAATTTTCGTTTTGATAACACTTTAACAAAGGCATTCTTGCTTTACAAAGCAGCAAATTACGTTGATAACCATTGAAATATTTTAGCAATTTTTAATTCGATACATGAAATGAAGTTAAGTATGAGAATTCGTAAGTCTTTTATGAAGCCATTATGGATTGTGCTACATCCAAGGATACCTTCGTAATTTTTTTCTGGAAATCAATAAATACTAAAAATTTGGATTACTACGTTGTTTCGTTTTTTTGGGAATATAATGAAGATGCGTAGAGTTTTAGTTAGTTTTTAACTGATGGCGTTCAATATTACCTGTTGATCTGTGATTTTGCCCATGTTTCAATTTCTCAAGAACTTTAGTTATATATGTATCTTAATTTACGACAATTTTGCTGTAATATATTCAGATTATTCAGTTAGTAGCGTTAAGTAACACATACAGATAAATTAAATCAGACTTCATTTTTTGACATACCTACGCAAAATTTAGCCCTGATGGGAACTGTCGTCCGAGAATTTAACATATTTTGAGGTTCGGTGTTTTATTCTTTTTATAGATTGTTGTACAATATGAGGCTATGACTAATATTCAAAAGCAGATGCTTCAAGATCCTGCACAACAACCTTAGTGTCATATGTCTGAGAGTTGGGATCAGAACTATGGGCCTTTCGCTTACGTTCATATGCGCAAATATATCTGGCAAAAAAGAACTTCGGAACTGAATCATCTGTATCTGTCTTGCTCTTACATACAACATACTTGATATTCTTATAATAGTTGAAACACCATTCCATGCCTGATGCATTTCTTTCAAGCACGACTCTAAGTTTCCTCAACTAGTAAGTCGGTGGGATAACATTATATCATTGAATATACGCCCCATATCACTAAAAACAACTGGACTAGCTTCTCCATAGCTGTCGATGGAAAACTACCAAACATTGTTAGCAATGTGAAAATTAGCACAGATACTAAGTTATGACCAGCATATGAACGGATTAGTATGTAAACTTACCGCAAAAAACTAAGTTCCTTAATTTCGTGAGTAACGCTTCTGTGCAGTAACCTTCAAGTACGTGGCACCCTCCAAAGAACAAGGATACTCCTTAGTCTTTGTCCTTCGTAGGATTCAGTGACGCCGAAAACACGGTGATGTATTCTCACGACAGTTATATCCAGCACAAATTTCAGCAGTTCGTTACGCAGTGACCGTAATTTTTCAAATATAGGGGAAACTTACCATCGAACTAAAAACAAGCAATCAAACAGTTCTTATTTTTAATAAAAGGATATAGAAACCTCAGTCATGTTTTATGCAAAGTTTAGAAAGGAAAGGATACAACGCTTTTAAGGAGGGAGTGACTACAATGAATTCAGCTGATTTATATTATACTGAATTGATTAGGACACTATTCACTCACTAGCAAAAACCTGTTATAAACATCCACACCATAGTTGTTACGAATGCTCCGAAAGAAGTCAAGCCACGAGTCTGATTCAGTCATTATGAGAATATACATTAAAATAATCCCAGGGTGTGCAGAAAATTAAAACAAGATATTTCTGAACCTTTGCCATGTAAGCCACAGCTTCATCAGCAGAACGTATGGAATAAAATCCATATATATATTCTTACAGTGAAAACGTGTTATTCTTTACAGTCCCTTAACAAATGCATTAAGTTATTATCTACTTCATTGGCAGGTATTAATTTCTATGAGGGTGGAATTCCTGAGGTATACATAACAAGTTAGTCACTGTTTCAAAATTGCCTAACATTGTGTCATGGTAACCACTTGTATCATTAAGGAGTAAGTGTTCCCTTTCTTTTTACTGAGAAATAAACAGATCTCAAATAAACCAAAGTAGTGAGTGTTAAACTGAACCTGAAGGAGGACAAAATGTTTGTAGTTTTAACTGATATTAAGTCTTAACTTAATGTAGAGTTTTTATTAAGTTGCTGTGGTTATATTTATTTCAGTTGAGATCTGTACATTTTTATAGTCTTTTTCGTTGCGTGCAAAAACGTTATCAGTAAAATAAATTTTGGATTCCCCTGCTGTGGTAAATTTCAAAGTAGAAGGGAGGGAGATAATAAATTACACTTAGATGCAACAGTTGGCAACTGAGTTGACAAATAAAGACTTCTGTTTTGATTGTATTTCTCTGATAGGGTGACTGGTTTATTTCAGCCACTGATTTTGCATAACTAGAGAAAAAGGCCTAGAGTAAGTATTCATAAAGTCGACTTAATCACATATACTGGATACCGTACAAATGAGCATCAATTCTTTAGGCGATATCTTTAAGTCCCATTTCAGTTCTTTTATTATATGCATCACACAGTGAAACAGTATCGTTTACTGGTGACCTTATCATTAAGTGGTATTATTTCATTTTGTAATAAAAGTGCTATAATCCAACTATACTCTACCAATGTGACCAAATTCTGCCATCATATAAATGATACCTTTAAGGTTAATATTATGTATATCAGTCAGTGTAAGTATGACATTTTACATCTATTAAAAAGTTAAACCATACTTCTGTGATTATTTGTATTATCTCGTCGCTGACTGAACCGAAGTGACTGTTCTCTATTGGCATATGGGATCCTGCACGGATGCCTCAATAATTCCTGTGTTTTAATTCTATATTGTTGATGGGTAGTGGCTTACAGTGGAATCCGGAAAGATTCAATCAAAGACAGGATAATACAAGTAACAACATAAAACCTATATCCCGCCGCACAAGAAGTGGCCATCGTGACTTGGTAGCCTAGAGGATAATGCTCTGGAGTATGAAGCGATCGGAAGGTAGGCACATCCAACTAACGGGTTCCAATTAGGACGAAACGCTCGTTCTGGATTTAACTGCTAGCCAATATCCATCATTAACATACTTATGTTAGCTGTAGAAGGGAGGACAATCTATCCGATGGTGTAAAGTGATAAATATGCAAGTGAAAGTAACTCCATACACTGCTGTAAAGAATTATACTTCACTTTCTTACTGGGTCAACAGATACTGGGAATTATCCTGTCAGTGAACAGAAGCCTAATCAAAATACGAATCCCATTGGTAACGATATTTAAGAGTTCAGGTTAAAGGATAACATTTTTCATTCGAACTTCAGTGGATAAAATATGTTTATAGGTCAGGTTTTCTGATATATTTACTCATCGACCTTTGATACGATTAGAAGAGATAACATACAAATGAATCCAAGTAATACAGAACTAATTTTCTAATTGATTAAATCTGTCACCTGCGTTAAAAGTAACTAAGAATAATCTAACCTTTCTCGATCACCTACCAATGAATTTTACATCCCATCATATAGTATTATTTTAATCGACAGGGCATGACTTTCCAGATTCATCACTAATTAGAAACATGAGTATGGCAAACTTTTTCTATTTTTTTTAAGCATTTTTGCTTCATGCATACTGTATACAATGAGTGTTACAAATACAGTTGACATTTGGTTATATGTGGTTTGAATCAACTTATAGATCTATATCATAAAACCATCCATCATTACTCTAATTTTATGGTCTTTTCACTTCATTAGGTTCAGGTCATCCACCTCAACCTAAGCTTTAATAATACATGTATTTATGTCAGTGAAAGGACTTATCTATGTTGGACAGTGCTGTCAATCATGTCTTTTATTTGTTTCTGATTCCTAAGAAAGGTAGATTATTTCAGGGAATTACCAAAAAAACAAAAACACAATGGTAAGTTTAAGCATTGAACACTTATCTGTCAGTGTATAACACAGACGAAAAACCTACACAATGCCCTATCGAAAGGTCATCGTTAATAGCGGCTATTGTAATCTTAATAACAATTATCGTCTACGGACATTGAAGGCTACTTTTTATACATTTAAGCCTTCGCGAACAAGGAATAACATTTTGTCATTATCTCATAAGATTAGGAACAGTTGCTTCATTGCATCATGTACATCGAGAGACAATAAGATAGATTTTACGATACAATTTAGATCATACTTCGGCGTTAAAGTAAGGTAAAGCAACAGATGAGCAAGTTATATATACTGTGAACCATAGACTCATCGAGTGAATTATTTCAGCTTTAAAAAACTTAGTGAACCACTTCAAGTCACTATTCAACTAAAAATTAAAGTCAAACGGAAGGTCTGATACCATCATCTAGTGAAGATGTTGATAGACTTAATACGACACTCGTTGACCCTTGCCTAAGGTACATGAGTAGTAGGAACAGTATAAAGAGTATTTTAACGAAAAAACATAGAGAAGCCTTGGAAAAGCTTAAAACTGATGCAAATATCGTGATTGCCAAACCAGATAAAGGATCAGGAATAGTTTTAATGGATAAAAAAGAGTACATAGACAAAATGAATTCTTTACTTAGTGATGAAAGTAAATCTCAGAAATTAGCCGCTTATGGTGGTACAACAAGAAAACCGAGAAACGTCTAACTGAATCACTGAAAAGGATAAACCAACAAGGTTTCATTTCAGAAAGCACCTTCGAAATGCTGAAACCTACTGGAACCGTTACATCTAGACTTTACGGCCTACCGAAACTGCATAAAATCGGTCTGCCTTTACGACCAGTTCTTGACATGACTAACTCTCCGTATCATACAACAGCAAAATGGTTGGTACAACTTTTGAAGCCTCTCTACAAAGAAGTTGTGAAGTACAGTCTCAAAGATACCTTTGAATCTGTCAGAAAAAGTGAGGATCTGGAAGTAGATAATAAGTTAGTGATTTCGTGTGACGTTTCATCTATTTTTACTAACTTTCCTTTAATGGAGACAGTAGACTTCATCTGCAACGAACTCACAAAGCACGGCATGGAAATAGGTATTCCAGTCTCTACATTGATTGAACTACTTCTAAGGTGTACGGTGAATGCACAATTTCTTTCCAAAAATGAACTCTACCGGCAATCTGATGGTGTTGCCATGGGGTCACCCCTTGGCCCACTCTTAGCAGATTTTCTTCTAGCAAAACTTGAGAATGGTCCATTGAACGATACTATAAGCCGTTTAGAGTTATATTGTCGTTACATGGATGATACCTTTATAGTTCTCAAAAGTGAGACTGATAAGAATGCTGTTCTAAATAAGTTCAGTAGTGTTCACCCGGCAATCAACTCCACAATAGAAGAGGAGAAAAATGATAGTATCCCATTTCTTGATGTTCTGTTAGTAAGAAGGTCAAATGGACCCTGAAGCGAAGTGTTTATAAAAAGCCAACATCAACAGGTCAATATACGCACTTCTTTAGTGCTGCACCCCTCCAATACAAAAGGAATCTAGTGAAATGCTTAGCATACCGTGCCTCAGATATTTGCTCAGAGGATGCTATAAAGGAAGAGTGCGTCACCATCCGTGATCTGCTTAGTAGGAATGGCTACCCAGACAAGTTTGTAACTAAGCACGTGAATATTACGAGGGTTAAGAAAACAATGCCAACAGAAGCAAATCTTCTTGAAGCTGCAATTTAAGAGTGATATTGCCAGTGAGATCATCACACAACGCATGAAAAGAGTCTTGCATAAAGCATCCCCAGCCACTAAATTATGTCCCGCCCTCTACAACCGCCTGATTCTAGGTGCAAGAACTAAAGAAAAACTGCCTGATTCTGCCACTTCTATGTGCATTTATCAATTCAACTGCTCCTGCAGAGCTACTTACATCGGGCGTACAATGAGGCAGTTCCATCGTCGAATTTCTGGGCACCACTCATCATGGTTGAACAAGGGACAAGTTAGAACAATAAAGAGCTCCATACTAGCACACCTAGTTGACACGGCACATCAAGTGGTTACTGGAAAGGCCTTCAAAATTATCCATCAGATTTCAATTAATTTACCTCATGGATTATGCACTAGGTTACTTCATATAGCAGAGGCGATTGCAATCCACATTTACAAACCTAGCCTTTGTATCCAAAAGAAGTTTGTTCGACCACTTTCATTACCGTGGCCGTCAACATGATGTAACTTCTAGGTTTCTTTTGTGCACCTCTTCCCCTTCTTGTTTCTATCAATATTCATACTTCCTATTTTAGTAACTCTATTGATTATCTACATCATTATTTCTGAAACATCACCACGTGATTGGGAATTTGATTAAATTGTAAACCTATATATTAGTGCAGAACCCAAGACGAAGACCTAATTGAAAAGGAATATATTTCTTCACTCAATCAGTCTTTTTCTAAATGTCTAAATGGGTATATTTAATGTATTAAAGTCAAAATGTTAATCATATTCATAAGTGAGTCTTCGTTTCCTATTTACCAATGCTATACGAAGGCTGGAAAATGAATAGTAAGGTCTACACTTCCAAGGATGTTTGTAAAGTTGGAGAACAAAATTCAAATGGAATAAAACAAATACTTCTGTGGTCAAATACATGAAAACCTTTATCAGTAGAATACTTTGCTGAATAATTTGACTAAGCTTAATCCTCAGTCACTAGATAGGAAGAATTTATGAACAAGTCGACTAAAAATATAATTTATTATAAGCATGGTCCAATTTCAGATCCAGGTACCAAGTATAATATAACGGCTCTGTGGAATAAGAAAATAGGGTTATATTTCAAGAGTATCGGTAGATATGAACTTCAATGAAGTGCAATGGTAACATAAAATGTAGTTCTTTTAAGCGGCAATCACTTATAAATCCAACCATTGGAAAGCTTTCAAATCTGTTGAAATACCGATGGGATATGATTTGGGTGTAGCATGTAAATCAGTTTAAAGTCAACAGATTTAATAAAAATTCAACCACAAAGTGCAAATAGGACTGAATTCTGTTTAATTTTCCCATATTGTATTGTACAAATATCTATGATGCAACTAATAATCAACACAAAATTCAGTTATAGAAGTATTTTAGCCTGTAAGCTGTTTAACTTATGACTAACTTCACAGATCAACTGTGGTCTGTTAGGATGTTACTGACTGGACATCGCAATCCGCTCTATGTCAAGTATTTCAATCTCACAACTTCAACAAATAACACCAGATTAAGAATAGAAGTATCTATGTTGTATTTCTTGCATCTTGAAGTATGAGGGGTAATTCAAGCACCAGCCTTCTGTACAAAGTTAATTTCGAAACTCCGTACAGAGGTGCTCAAGTATACAAATATTTAAAGAAGTTCTCATTTTTGATTGTATTGGGATGTGAAAATATAATTTTAAGAGTCTACCGAGGAAGCCATAATAATTTGGCATTTCGTGGTAAGGCATACCTTTTAGGTGATCGAGGAATTTTTAAGGAGCCATTCTGAGTATTATTAGTTTAAGTCAAAGCTATCGAGCAAACTTGAAATGTTGCCAAATTAATCAGCTTTGATGTAACTTCTTTCTCGTACTTTTATTTGTAATTAATAAAAGTTCATTACGTTGATGTCAATCTGGCGAAATTTTCTCGATAGGATAATCTAAACTATTGATTGCCGCCGAAATCAAACAGACGGTTAGCTGATACTTGTGGGAAATTAATTACTTTCACTACTGTTTTATTATTCATCTCGAGGCTTAAATAACTTTAAGTGGATAATTTATTGAAAAGTGTATTTAACCTTCCTTAGTATGAGCTATGAAACCAGCTTTTGACTACCACTCGCACTGACTTTGCTCATTATTTTGACAACCACCATCATAGCTGTTAGAGTCATACTACTGTTTCTTTTTGATTACTATCTTATCAGTGTTATGTACACCAAATACAGGGGTTAGTAAGTTTATAAGTGACAATCTAGATATCAAACTGTTGAATCTTCCTTAAATTTGTGTTGGTGTGCATATCAGGTTATAATGATGATTCATAATAAGTCGCCTAGCCTGAGCTGCAAAGGTGGGGTGTAGTTTAACCACAGGGAAAATATTTTATTACTCCTATGTAGTGAAGATGTATCTGCTGTATGGTTAAAAATCATCTTGGTTATTACAAATTTGTAGTCTATATTCATGTAGCCATCATCAATCCCTTAAAAGTACTATCGCATTTAACTGTAATTTTATGCAAAATACTTGATAACATAGAGTATACTGTTAAGCCTACAGCCCGAACGTTGTTATACATATGTACTTTTATTTTCTTATTTTTTGTTAGATGGGAGGGTAGTTTCTAAAGAAGAAAATAAAGGTTTGTTGCTGAGTTGTTCTTCACCCACAAACTTCATAGTCTTTCACTGTTTAACCTTTTAGTACTCAAGAGTTCATATAAGAGTGACACCTTGTCTTTGGGATTTTCATTGCTGTTAAAAAGATAGATTTTAATTAATTCTTTTCCAATCTCATTTTGTTTTTATTATTACTATTATGATCAGCATTATCTGTTGTATTGGTTAGAGTATTATCATGTGCATGATCCAGATCTGATAAGTTTATTCCTTGAATCCCCATTATTCAGCTGACTTATTTATCTAACTAATTTAAAATTCAATATAGTCAGCTGTAATATGGTAGACATCCCTCTCGAGGTTGGTGAATAAAAACAAACAGGTTATCAGAATAACACATCTAGATTGACTGTTTTCTGTTAGATTTCTTCCCGTTGAAAGAATGTTTATATGAATCACTAAAAAATAATGATGGTAAGCGTGAGCTAGTTGTTGTGGTAGTCAATTTTAACTTTGTTTTTTTTGTCACTCTGTATATACATTTTTTTCCAACTAATCAGTTAGTCAATCAGTTCTGATGGTAATTTGTCGGTTATTGCCAGTAGTAGTATTAAGAATTGGACTATGGGAAAATTCTCCATATTATTAATGCCCACTATATCTTCGCTGTCTGCCTTTGTCTAACTTTGCTACATGGGTATGCCTATGTGAGAAAGACACAGTGATCTGTTAGGAAAGCGAAGAACATTTATTCATCATTATATGCTCATATTATCATTATTATTGAGAATAGATTATGCGGTTACTTTTCACCCGTATTCGACTTAAATTGAGCCAAAGAAAAATAGCTATTTTATTTGATTCTGACGGTCAACAAACTCACATATACACTACTCACAACACTATGCATCTACACATGAATATGCATACTGTGTGATATACATTTGTATATCATTGAGGAAGGATAAAGATTCTGACTGCTGATAATCCTGGTAGTTGATTAGATCAGTACAACTCAATAGTTTTTAAGTGTGGATAAAAAGAACAATACATAATCTGTAAATCCATACGTATAGTGTAGACAATATAGATTAAAAAAAAATACTAATAAACTATTAATGAGAATCATTTTTAAATTAATGTTTACCAACATAACTAGCAAAAGTCACACGCATGCAGACATACACGCCTAAATATGTATATCAAATGGTCATTGTCTTCATAGAACGAAGCATATTTCATTCACCAGCTGGTCAAAAATATCCAGTTGTCTAATATTCATTCACATAGCTCATTTTGCATTGATGAACAATCTGGTGATTTATCAATGTTAAAGATGATGATAGTAATTGGGGTACACCTAACATAAGTAGTCGTTACCTATAATAATATGAGTACTTTACGATAAATTTAAAAATATTTTTTAGATTTAAGTGTGATATGAAGATGAATATGTATGTGTATATATGCATATTGACAATATGAGTAAATTACACTTCCGATAACTGTTACGGCAAACTGGGATAGTATCTTACAATTTACGTATTCATCTGTTAATAGTACCTCTTTAAAAGGATTAGTTCCCTTTGAATGTCTGGCTGCTTATCAAGGTTGTGTATAAAGAAACAGCGAGGGTACAGTTACCCAAAATGGCATAATATCGTTCAGGCTCTTAGAATTGTTCATGTTAACAACAAAGTTATCAAGATAGAATCCCTTGAAAATTTTACTTAACATGCAAAGAAAAATGTTTATTTTTCAAGAGAAAGATTTTTCGCCTACTGTTAGAAAGGTGGTTTTTGATATATCTTATTCATGTGTCTAGCTTAAATAATCAAGTTTGTACTAAAATTTGTTCACAAACTGCTTAATTCTTCCTTAGACAATGAAACTAGTTCGAAGCCTTACAACGTGTTGCACTGAAAGCTTCAACAGACGGTAAGGCTGTCAAATGTGGAAACTGATGCTGAAAAACCAAGATGTTTCATACATAAATAGTCAAACAGAATAAAGACAGTATTGAATTGCGATTGGTATCTTAATATAGGATCATTGCACTATGATGAAACAGTTTATATCATACCTTACACAACTGTGCAGTACAGTTGACTGAGTAAACAATTTATTGATAAAAAGAAGGGTGCAGATAATGCATTTCAGTAAATGAGCCAACAACTATCAAGTCAAAGATAATTTTTTTCGTTTCAAGTTGGTATTCCTCATGGGCTGACAGCAGTAAGAAGAATATTGGAAAGCTGGGAGCACTGGAAAGGTGTTTTGTCTTAGTATAAGACTCCTTAGTAATGCGCACCCATGACCCCACCCACCGGGGATCGAACTCAAGATCTACAGGATCCCTGGCTAACACGTTACAATTAAGCCATTGGATCGAAATCCAGTTGTCCATATTTCCGACATTTTCAGCCTACCAGAGTTCTCACGTTTCCAATGTTCCTCCAACTGATATCAGTACATAATAAATAGCAACTTAAAAATCACTTAACCCCTACAAAGCCCGAAATTCGATGAATTGTGTATTATATGTACCATTTAATTTCTTTAATTACAGAATCTGAAATATTTTAACACAAATGACCACAAGCATTTAATTTCAAGTACCTGAAATCTTACTATCTCTATATTATACTAACATCAACACAGTAAAACTTACAAGAATGGACAAATTTGTACAACTTGAATGCACATCATAAGATCGCATAAGTCCTACAGTGCTGATATGATGCAGCCATAATGACAGGAGCTAACAGATATCTTAAAGAGAATAAGTAAAACAACAATAATTAACGTCACTAAAATTGAATACAATTATATGATTTCGTAATGTAGACACTTAATTGAGTTAATAGTCCGAAGAAAAAAGCTCGTTGATTTCACGTTATTACTATATATTGTCATGTGTCCCGTGGGTTCCTAGTGGAACGTAGGGCTTCAGTAGCACGTCACCATTTCACTCTCTTCTCTGCAGTCCTTTCAACCTACCCAAAAACTTTCATTCCTTCCTCACACGATCTCTTCCATATCACCCTCGAATGCCCAACTCGTCGTTTCCCATTTGGATTCCACTCAATGACCCGGTGCGTGATATCTCTGAATGACTTTCTCAGTGTATATTTAATCCATCTCCACTTTCTTCTTCTGCATATTTGTTGGGCAATGGGTTCTTGGTTGGTTCGTCACCGGTGTGAGTTCCTTCTTGCTTATTCTCATTAATCTGGTCATTTGGCCTTCAGTATCGAGCGAGTGTAGGTGGCAGCTGTTGGTGAATGTCTGTAGTTTGTTCGAAATGCTTTTCGTGACGCGCCAAGTCTCTGAAACATCACACTGAAGCACTGACTTAACTGACATTAGTGTTGAAAATCCGGATGTTGTTCACGCTTTATGCTGAGTACAGTGTAGTAGATCTCTGCACTGATTTCAGGTTAATACAGGAAGGTCTGTCTTGCTGTCTTTCCGATCCTGGCTATGACATCCTCATCTGTGTCAGCACCTGTAGTTGAAACGATGAAACAGACAACTTCTTTCAGATTTCTCCCGTTCGTGGTGGTTGGTGCTTGTTGTTGTTGCTGGTTGAATATCTTTATCACCTCTGTCTTCTCTACGTTCACCTGAATGAAGTTCCGTCTTCACTATCCTGCTTCTTCTGCCAACTTGGTTTTTGCCTGTAGATCTCCGAGTTTTTGCAATATTAAACACAAATCGTCCGTGAAATCCGAATCTTCTGGGGTCTTTTCATCGGTCAAACAGCGTATGCCCCTCTTCTCGCTCCTTACAGTTTGCTGCATGATCCAGTCGACCACAATCAGGAAGATCATCAGTGATAGTAGGTGTCAAACTAGTCTTACTCCTGTCTTCACTTCAAAGGCGTTACTGGGTTTTCAGTTATGAATCACTCGCCACATAAAATCATGTAGCATGTAGCTGTTGAATGAGGTTGATATAGGTTTGTGGCTCAAAAGCCGTAGTATGGAACCGATTGCAAAATCACACCTAGGTCGACGCTGTCGAAGCTCTTTTCAAAATCGATGAAGTAGAGGTAGAGTGTTGACTTTCATTTTAAACTCTGTTTTATGATGATGCATGGCATAGAGTGGTGATTTGATCCACATATGATTTGTTCTTCCTGAAGCCAGTTAGTCTGTTCCGGTAGTAATTTTGAATTCAACACATTATTTAGTCTCTCTAGGATGATGCGGCATAATATTTTGCTTGGAGTGGACAAGAGCATGATTCCTCACCTGTTCCTGCAAAGACTTAGGTCTCTCTTTTTGGGTGTTTGACCAGGTAGACCTCCTTCTAATCAATCAGCAGGTACCTTTCCTTCCTCCCTTCCTTCCTTTCAAACCTTCTGCAGTGGTGGTGTGGTGTGAGCATGTCCGCTGGTGTCTCTATACCTGTTTTCAGTGCTTCTAGAGGAATCTCATCCGGTCCTGCTGCTTTCTCAGATTTCAGCTACTTTATGGCATTCAGGACTTCACTTCTGCTTTTGTTGAGGGGATTTTGTTCACTGGTAATTCTGCAACTGGACAGCGGGTGGTATTTCTGGGCGAGTTGCAGGTGGTGGTGGTGACTGATTTAAGAGTTAATCTCTTCCGGATAGTAAGTTACCTGGTTATTCGATATAATGTTGTTAGGTCTCTGTCTCTCCTACCAGCAGTCTGTTCTGCTTCACTTGTCAGTGTGTCATGGAAGTGCCTTCTGTCTTTGCGCACACTCTCCTTCACTTCTTTGTCCAGTCTAGTGTTTTATACACTGTGTTCACTTCCTCTTTTCGTTGTTCATCCCCACACTGCACTGCAATGCACTGGTTCATCTTCTGATTCACCATCAACATCACCATCTTTCTCTCCCTCCTCTATCAGTTTCCATGTGTCCGTCAAGATCCATTCCTTGTCATGTCTCACTTCTTCTTCCTTCCTAATACGGTTTTACAGGTTTCTTTCCACATGCCTTTCAAAGAACTCTAGTGTTCTTCCATGCAGGTTCCTTCACGGTTGTTGCTTAGTGTCCCCCATTTTGTCCTGATCACTGGCTGACTGACGTGAAGATGTCCTTAGTAGTTTCATCCTTCAGTGGAGTTTCTGTTCTGGGTGAACGTTGAACTTGAACTGTGGTCGTCTATCATCACTAGCTTCTTTGGATTGAAGGCTTTCCACTTGATTGTCAATGTGGGTTCCTTGCACTAGATGGTGAGTCGTGTGAACCTATATATACTCCTCTTCGTGATCTGATCTTGTGTCCAGTAGGCTGGCTGTGTCTCCATCTCCACTTTCTTCACATTGAGATGAAGTTGATCTGGTTTTTAGTGTAGTGTGTTCTGGTGTCTGGTGAAATCGAATGCATGTGGCTTTGTGAATATCCTTGTGTTTGTACACAGTGCCTGCAATCACCAAATCGTTGAATGTGCAGAAGTCTGCAAACAGTTCTCTATTCTCACTCATCATTTCACCGAGTGCTTCTGTACCCATGATGTGTTCTCTTTCTGTGTTGCCTGCTCGACGCATTTTGGCATTCATGTCGCCCATTGGAATTTTGATGGCGCCATCTGGGATGGGGTCTTGTCTACTACTGATTGGAGTGGTCTATAGAATTCCTCCTTCTTCTCTTGATCTGCATCATTTGTAGGCGCGTAGCGTAGTGTAGCATTGTATGATTGTGACTTCCCCTTCTTTCGAGTTGAATCTTGCTGTCATGACCATGATCCTGTAGGAGGAGAATGGTTCTCATTGCATGAAAGAGAGCCTTCGATGCTGTTGGGGACATCATGATATCCACTCGAAAACTCAGTGTGCTGTGCTCGTGGTTGTCGTTTGGGTGACAGTGTCGGAGTAGATTGTTGACTCTCGAGTTGACAGTTTGGAGAGTCCACTTCCATTCCATCTGCTTTCCCAGGTTCCGAGCAATTCCATGCTATACCTTCTCATTCTTTTTGCAATCTGGGTAGCCTTGCCAGCCAGCTTCAAACATCATGAGGACATTGCATGTTCCCATGTTTACTTTCTCTTTCATCGAGAGAAGAGAATTGACATTAGCCAGTTGGCTTCCCGAAGTCTTTTACCAACTGGCATCATTTCGTCTCCCCGATTCCAGCGCGGATTTCATGTGCGCTTTGAAGCTTTTTTAACGGTTAGATTGGTTTTACGGGGTAGGGTTGCTAGCCCTGTAACCAGCGTTCCCTCTTTATTCAGGCTTAGGGCCGACTATTAACTAGTGATCTTGTAAACCTTTCGGGGTTGTTTTTGCACGTACTTGTTTTAATTACATTACTGGATCAATTTCGAAAATTGTTAGGGATTTATTGATTAAGTGTTGACAGAAATCTGCAGCTTACTTAGCAAATATAAAGACCAAATTTGGTTTGAAGATTAAAGGATTCTGTCGGAGAGATTTGTGTCCTCGCAGATGAAGACTCTAATTATTTTTTAATTTTATCCTAAAGTCTACTCACGTTTATAATGAGAAGCAAGAAGTAAGTTTATTTTGCAAATTACAAACTGTTTGGTATCTGTACAGTATTTCATATCCAAAATTTTAGTTGGTACGCTTAGTGGTTATAAATATTATTGTGTTGAAAACCAACTTCACTCATAATTTAAGTGAAATATTTATTTAGGATAAATCAAGTCATACTAAACAGTACGGTGTTGTTAAGAGACTGTCTACGTGAATAAAAAAGTGTAAACTGGGTGATAATCTGAGTTGAAACCATCGCGTGGCTTTTAACATGATTCTGGCAGCCTTCAGATTATGATACTCAGGTCTTGTGGTTTAGTAGATAGATTACCAGGACGGCAACGAAGAAACTACTACTGATTTCTCTCCTCCTGAGAGCTAGGGTTCAATGGCAATCAAGTCTTCACCACATTTAAAAAGAAGCAGCTTACTGAACCACAGTTAAGATAGTCTGATCAAATATATGAATGCAGTGACCCGGCTTTAAGACAGAATCCACATCCTATAATCATGATCGCTCATACATATATCAATTGGTGTATGCATATATATTGATAAAAGTTTCTGTATTTTACCTGTCGAATATATCTCTCTCTGTATTTACATGGATTCATCATGATATGATAATTAGGATCTGTGTGAAATCTGTAAGCTATTCCACCACTGTATACGAATATAATAGAAAGTGACATAAACAACTTTAGTTACAAATAGCTTAAAGTTGAACTGGTCAGATACAGTCTGTGTTTGTATACACAAGGAATTATATGTATGACATTTGTGACAGCAATAACATTACCTGAGACAATTGGTATAATCAAGATTCATTTCATATGTGTATAAATATACCTGTCATATTATCCTGTGCAATGTAGACCACCCGGATGAACTAACTTTTTCCGGAGTTGGTAATGACTTAAAATGTATATACATTTATACGTATACATACATGTTTAAACAGTTGATTAATATGGAAATGGATACTTGACAATTACTAATCACTATAGAGAATATTTTTGAAATGGAGACTCACATTTCAGACTTTACTAGTCATACTTAATGATGCGAATTGTATGTATATTTCTGATTATTTTCTTTACTTATAACACTGAGGGAAACATTGAAAAATTTTCGATTTTGTATAGTTGCTGAATGCGCGGTTAACTGAGTCAAGTTATTCGAACGTTTTGAAATAAACTGTTTTTCCTGGTTTGTAGTGGCTAACTAAGGAGTTTCGCATTCAGTAAGCAGATATTTTCGCTAGTTATCTGAAATAAAGTATTAGTATACCACTGTATCAAAGGAAAGTTATACGTCTTTACACATGAGATACTTTCAAACGCTTGAACTTCTTATAAAATAGTGCAGTACCTATACTGGGACACTAACATTTTATTTGTTGGTGGGTATCGGTGGGATCCGAAACCCACGTTCCGCCCTACTTTGGAATCATCACCTGACCGTACCTGCACACCAGAGTGGTGGTGTCCCCTTTGAGACTTGAACCAAGTACCCATCGCTTCAAACGCCAAAGTGTTATCCATTAGATCACTGAAGCAAAAGAGCAGTTTCTTGCACGACCGCTATTATTGCGAGTACCAGCGAATACAATTAACTAATGTCCGTTGCACAAGAAACTGCTCTCTTGCTTCAGTGATCTAATGGATAATACTTTGACGTTTGAAGTGATGGGTACTTGGTTCAAGTCTCAATGGGGACACCATCAGTCTCTGGAGTGCAGGGACACCTGGCTGATGATTCAGAAAAACGGAGAAACTCACGCCCCTGCTAGTCACTACCGAGTATACTATAATAATGAATATTAAGACGGTGTCAAAGCATCCTCATAAGACCCCATATGCTGACAGAGGTTGATCAGTTTGATCCAGTATAACAAGTATCAAACAAACAGCAAGACACTAACAAATCCAAACAGAATTACCCATTGAAAATGGAACAATTTCACTTTAAATCTAGAAAAACGTTGCAGAGTGCCAGTAACACAATCAGCTTTACGGTTTCAGAGACTGAAAGATTGAGCACTGAAACAATTCTGACAAATATTTGAGAAAGGCAGAATGAAAGAAGGACCTACTTAGTTATTATTATTATTTTCAGTTATTTGTCATCAAAAGCCGTTTCTAAATGGGACAATGTTCAGATCTTATTAAGGCGTTACTTAGTCAGAATCACAGTCATAAGAAACGTAGAAGTATTCAGTGGTCGGAATTCCAAATTAACTAGGGAATTCTGTCAGAAGCGTGGTGTTTTAGTGAGAAGAAGATGAGTCGACTAACATTTTATGCATGCAGACAGTTATCAGTGACACTAATGTCTCACCTTACAAGCAAGTAAAAACTAGAACAGTCACTACACTTAAATTTCTTTGAGGCATTTTTTTTGAGTAACTTACCAAAAATTCATCAACTTAACTTTTATTATGAGCTTTCCTTGACTGTACTTGGAAGTCTGAAATGAAAACGTTAGCCACCAAACCGGTTGTGACAAGCAACACCAAGAACATCATCCTGAGATATGAATTTTTAACAAAATGTTTTGCAAGTTTGCAGTGGAAAAGTAAATAAGTGAGCCTGAAACGCATGAAAAACAAGGAAATTATGTGTCTGAGCATTTCAGCTTTTTGAGTTGAATTTGTCCGGCTACATCGATGATGAGCTATACCTCAAACCGGAGAAGTGGTCGTCTGGTGTTTAGATCACTATGATCTGGATGGTTAAATCTACAGGTCACCCTTAGTTGTTTCTAACTAATCAAGTTGTTCAGTGGTAGTCTATTTCCTTAATTCATGACATTTATGTCACAGAATACACCCTCTGGTTTTGTTTAGGTGGTTTACGATGAAAACTCTGTTGATATTAGAGTGGGCCAGTTGAAAAACTATTCAGCTGCGAGATATGTCATGGTAAACAGCTCAGTTTTCAAATTTATCATCCTATTTAACTTAACACTTTATAGTTGTATATATGCTGAGTTTTTTAATATTTCCAACATTACATCCGCATTACATGTTTAATCTGTAGTCTGAATTAAAATAAACTGTCCTGCAGCTGTGTTTAATGATACCCTAAAGTAGTTTGCACATTAACTCGATTCATATCGACAGTTTACTAAGTTAGCACGCAACGGAGCAAAGAGTACAAATACAGTGAAATGAAACCATTGCACTTTCAGTAATGCCTCGCTAAAATAACCAGTATGGAGGTTAACCCTGCATCTTTATGACACCTTACTTTTTACACCTTATTTTTTACAAATTAATCTCTAATCCAATAAGATATTCCATTATTATGAAAGTTAAAAGCATGAATGACATTTCTTTCACGCGAATAAAATGCATTCACCTAAGATTCTGATATCCCGAAGATTTTTTTCGCCTAGAAAGATAATAATAATCTAAGGATAATGTATATATTGACTGGGGTAATTGGTTGCGAAATAAATGTGGTTCACCAATGAATGTCATTATGTAATCATAAGTATAAACGTCATTATTGTTATTTTTTGGAAAGTAAAGATATTTTCTACGCAGCAGGAGCCCGATTTCTAAAAACAGAAAGCTACTACATTTACACGAAATTATACTCAGTCATATGTATCACTCAACAGATAATCCTAATTCCTTGATTTATTCATTCACCCTCTTTTAGGCACAGTTGGATTTCTTCAACCTTTTCATTGTAATCCTAAATCACTTTATTTCATAAAAAACAACAGAAGGTGAACAAAAAAACCTGGAATCAGAAGCATCCATTCATAACATGCAGGTAGGACCTTTCGGTATACACCAACAGTGATTTAACATTTAAACAACTTTCAGTTAGGCACAACTAGTTAATTCTTGTATGTGTAACAAATGGCGTATAAATTACCTAATCAATTTCATAGGACACCTATGATTCTGTGTTTATGTTTCTAGGTTTTGTGGGCGTGTAGTGACTGTTGATATTGACCAGTGTCTCCTTAGAGGAAATAGTCTATACAATTAAAGGCTTGTGCACAGTAATACACTTATATATTTAGTTAAATTGTTATTTAGCACATTGGTTTTGCATTAAGCTGAAGTTGGTGGTGATTCTAGTCGTATTTATGACTCCCGTTGTTGTTAATAATTTTGTGGGTTTTGTACAGTCACCAATGCCAAAGTGAAGACAACTAACAGGCGAAATATGAAGGATAGTGTGAAATTATATTGTTCATCTCTTCATATACTACTGCACTACAACAACAATTACTACTACAGCTGCTGCTACTGTTAATACTACTATTTTTAATCATAATAAGTGAGGAAAGGAATTAAAACCAGAATTAATGATTCTAATCATAATCGTGAAATGGGTTTACGCTTTATTTGCTTATTCGAAAGTTTATTCCACTTTCTGGCTGATTAGACAATATTGGTAGAAATAATTTATTATACCTAAAAGAGATGAAGCATAATTGGCCCCCTGTGGTTATGGTAAGCTTTTTTCTTTGGCATAGATAAGTAACTTATCCATTTCATTGTCGGGTTGAATCTGGTGTCGAGTCGCTAGATCTATAATAATGATGGATATAATACCACGTAAAATATGAAATTGCAGGAAAGGATACGCCTTCAAACAATCAGAAACCCGTGTAGGGGCACATAATGATATACAAAAAGAATCACCTATGCCAAAAGATGCCAAAATGTAATTACTTACACTCAAATCTCAAAAAATAACAGAAATAAGGCGAAAACGATAGTAATTTGAAATTTTCATAAGAGCGGTTTCACTAGATAAGTGGAAATTTTCTTTAGGTAAACTTATTGCATGACACAGCACGCTGAACAGTTAATTCACCAAATAATTAACTGAGATAAAAAATAACCGTCATCAGTAAGTGATTGCGCAAGTCAAAAGCGGCATTACATTATTAGATACCAGTGCATAGAGTTATAGATATGCACATATACAATGAAAGCAGTAAAATATTTTCTGGTAAAGGGTTTTGATAGCAGTCAAATGAAGGTTTTCAACCAAAGCATGCTATACAACTGTTCTATCACATTGTCAAACTTATGATAGTTGAGAGTTTTGAAACGTTACTCAATGATGCTTACTGCACGATTAAATAATTGTCCTGTACTTCATGGAGTTAAACTTGCCACTATGAATCTTGGTCAGCACTAATATTATTTAGCAGGTGCAGCTGTAAACAGTGTCTAGCTTTATATATATGTGGTTTAATAAGTACTTTCAACACTGATCTGCTATCCGACCAAGCAGTTCAATTCTCATGAGTTGGAGTACACACTCATCACAATCATCTTCAGTTTAACAAATAATAGCAGCTTTTGAAAGCTTCAGAGGCTGAGAATTAAAGGATTCATATCCTTTCTTCAATAATAATTACCGACAAATCTATTTTGTTATATGTAAATCAGTATACTACTGACCTTATTATAGTATAATCAAAAGTGAGCACTTTTTCTCTAAGTCGAAAATGTTCTCTCCATTTCTATCTACTTCTAATTTGAGTTTTAAAGCAGACTAAGTGAATTTTATCATTTTGGTATTTATACATAAAATAAACTTAATTTATTTTGCGAAATAAATATCAAAATAATGCCCAAATTTTTTCAAACCATCAAATCCCAACTTGGGATAAATGAATTTTGGAAATAAGTTTTGACTTTATGATCACATTAGTGTTGGTTTTGAAGGACATTTTGTGAATGTCACGAGTTTTACTACTTTTATAAATATTAACAGACCAAGAAGAAATGAAATTGCTCAGTAAAATGGTGTTATCTTATTTCACTAATATTCATCATCTGCATACAACCTCAAATTAGAATAGTTATAAGAGTGAAGATAAAATAGCTTACTTTAACTAAAAAAGATCGAAAAGTTCTTGTAACTTAGGGGATTCGATATATTGAGTAGACAAAAGTTGAAGTTCAGAGACAAGAATACTTCATAGTTGTCGAACTACAAAGAGAGGGAAAGAAATGCTAGAAAGTGAACAAATAATACTAACTTACAGATTAAACAACATACAGAACGACTGACATCAGTAAGATGAAGTTAACAGGCATATGCAGTAAGCGATTATGTAATAAAAAAGGATACAGGGTTAAAATAAGGTCACCGTCGCAGACTAGCTACATTCTGTTTCGGTATGCGTAGGTCTGACTGAAAAAGCTTTATCGCAATCACCACCATCGAACTTAGTAGTGCAATGCCAAGAGCATCAGCCTGATGTCATGTCTGTTACTTTTTCTGGTAATTACACTGCCTCTTTTCAAGCTAGATTTACTCTGAATGCACTTAGAAAAAACGGGTGAAAACATTCTTAACAATTTATCCAATCTACCTACGACTGTAAGTGGATATGAATCCGTGAGAGAATTTGACGATGATGTGAGCAGGATATTTATTCACTTTGAACTGATTTAGCAAGTATATGGTTTCATATTACTGATACCTTGCTGTTAAATTATTATAACGTTAATTGAAAATACAGTAAAACATATAATGCCGATTAGCGACCGGGTGTAACATTTGGGAGATAAACTCTTAGCTTTTTGAGTTTCCTAGTTATGGCTTTCTGTGAACAGATTACAGGTGATTGTTTCTGAAACTATGAAAGTATTCTTCTGAACATAAAAAATCTAGGAAAAGCATCAGTCTTATTTACCTGTCAGAACATGGTGATGCTGAACAGAATGCATGTTTGGTATACTTCATGAAAATGGTTTCCAATCGGTGCAGTTATTAGAAGAAAAAAAGTTAATGCTAACTGTTAAGAAGTTTCCGTAACTGTGAGTGTGGAGAAAAAGTAGAAAGTATGATCCGAAAGCAAAGTTAAACCTAGTAAACTGCTTCCATTACATATCCGAAGTGTGGATAATTTTTATTTGTAATCATGTTACATTTGTAAAATATGTATCGCAGTACAGTAATTTCACACTTAACTGTGACTTGAACCTGGAAGCATAGATGAACTGGGGCAGCCTATTTCATTCAAATTACACCTCATTACATGTAAAACTAGTTTAGCTGGTATCTAACACATATTTCCTCCCGCCCCCCATATACAAATTTCGTTTATCTCTTCTGATGTTTATTGTTCCTTTATATCTGTGTACATCAGTACTGTTGTCGTTGTTAATTATGCTGAAAACACTCAAAATTTCGATATTCTGTTGTGCTTATGACTAGTGTTCCAAGAGAATTTCTTGGCTTATTTAGTTTCTGTGCAATGAAATGGTACAACATGTGATGAAAGAACAGCCGTAGTCTATCCCTCGAATTTAGGTCCCCACACATCTACATTTTAGTTGGTTGGTGATATTCGACAGGACAGCAACATAATATTTTTCAAGTTCAGACTTTCCATGTGTGCTATTTTTCTTCATAAGCGAACTACTTCAACAATTTTCAAAATTTCCTCGAGCATCCTCCTAAGTATCCAATTCACTATTTTCATTACTTCAGCTTTACTGAAAGTGAAATACTGAAAAGTAGGTCCCTTTAGCGATTGATCAGTTCAGCAGCTTTCGTTGTTTTTGTCTTGACTTTAACTTCAGAGATAACCATTTCCCTTCAGACATTTCTCAGGAGGAATCAGTTGTTTCGATAACTTTATCACACTGGTAGAGTTTTCTAGCCTTATGGCACAGTGCTCTGACCATTTCTTAATTATTACAGCAAAAACAGGAACATCTGGATGGAAAATGCTGTCAAATCCTGGTTACTTTAGATAAATCTCTCATTTCATCTAACATTTCTTCACTGACATTTCACGCCAAGAATAAGACGATCACTGTCTTTCCAATGTTCCAAGTAAAGTCGATCTTCATATTCGGTTTGTTGAATTTGTCAAACAAATTTCCATATGATTCCGTATAAGTTTTGTTTATTTGATATACCAAACAGTATTGTTTATTGTATAACATTTCAGACAAAACTTATCTCCCATAATCATAAAAATCAATTGGATACTGTATCAAAAACAAGTCACGTGACTGGATAACACAAACAAACCAATAGTGTAAATGTCATCGACTAAAATTTGATTGATACTTCGAAGTAACTTAGCTTTTTCGATACTTGCAAGAAATACATATATAAGCATGATTTCCTAAGAGACATTACAGTTTTAACCTTTTAAGTTCTATCTTGGTCATGTGTTCGATTCTGATAAAAAGCACATGTTCTTTCCTTCAGCATTTATATTGGTAAAGAGGGTGATTTTCAGCAAGGTATTTTCAACCTGCCTCTATTAGTAGCCTGAGTATCCTAATTCGTATACAGAATGGGTAGTTTTCTCAAACTAGTTCATAACCTAAATAGTAACCTCTGGCCTATCTGAACCACTTCCAGCAGCTGAAATTCCTACCTTTTATAGTAACCGGGAAAATGACTGCTATAAGGAAGCACTGAAGTATTCTCCGGAAATGTTTTCTCATCTTATTGCTGCATAATGTTCACGAATTTAGTCTTTCCAGACTTGATAGGAAACAGAGGATCACCTTTATAAATAAACAAGATGAAATCATTTGTACTCATTTTGTGTTTGCAGATGTTAAAGCACAACATCAACGGTTACACCACTTGGGAAATACTCTTTAGGACATAGCTTTTTGTCTATCTTTGTTTCTCCCTTGAAATTAAGTTGTTTAAGGCCATTATAAGTGACATCTAATTAATATGTACCTTCAGTGTCACTTCTGATCAGTTTATAAGGAGTGGTAAATGGTTCTCGGATTTACCTATGTGTACTTAAATTCGTTTTTGTTCTGAACTTCAGTCTACTGTACCATGAATGTTATTGTATCAAGACGTTAGTTTTTGAACAGCTTCCCATGATGAAACTTCATTCATCTGAGGAGTTAAAAATAGGATGAAGAATATGTCGCAGATTCCACTGCCAACCAGTATGCATCATTATTATATTGACCATTCGTATTTCACCCAGTTATGACAGTGAACGAAAGCTATTCATCTTCAAGTTAATAAGTATTCATGCTGGATATCCTGTTAAGTGAAGAAATGTCTCCTGGTCATTGTGACTTGGCGTCTGGATGCTCATTTAAAAAAATGAGTCTTAAAATGAACTTAATAAGTCATGTTGCTTAGAAAGATGATGTACCCTTCAGCACATTCTGCTTGATTTACCCGCTCAATTTCGTTGAATGAACAAAACAACTAGATAAGAAAAGGTATGGTAAATTATTTAAATGCTTCCTGAATCAAGTCAACAAGTCCCAACGTTTGATAAATTTTCACTATTCAACTCCAATAGTGACTAGAATTTCTTTAGAGATTTTTGGAGTTGGCTAACCAAATCCAATTTTATTTATATGAATTTTGTTTGGATTAACTGATGTTAAGTCAGCAATCAAATGACTTGACTGAAAATAGTCACAAAAGTCAAGATGTATTCACTCGTCGATATCTAATGCTTTAATATTCACACTAACCTTAATCTTCAGATTTCTTATTTTCACACAGTTTCGTCTAGCTTGACATCACGCTTTTCCTATCAAACTGTTTTTGTGTACTACTCTGTGTGCGAGGTTCTGCATTCATCAAATGGCTATTTGTTATTTTTATTACACTGATTTAATACCACTAATACAATCATCAGTGTGAGTGATGTTGAACGTGCAAAGTTAACTATATATGCTTCATTATTTTATAAATGTATACTATACATCAATTAGACATTCTTAAGTGTACAATAACTAGTTATTTTTATGTAGTCAGTGCATTATACCATGTATGACAATAAACACTTTAATACATTAATTTCTAATTTTATACCAAAAGTATCACTCAAATCATTCGTAACTACGTCTCTAAACGATTAGGATTTCATTACAGCATGTACTAAGTTTTAAAATCAGTGTACTGTTTGCGTGTAATGAAGCGATCATAGACATATAGTTTAGTAAATGTAAACATCATTATGAGGATTTGATAAGTGGGATTGTTTAATAATAATTACACTGTATTCATATTCTAGATTATTCACTTTTCAACAGTAACGTAACTTTTATTTCTGTTGTGGTTGTAAATGTTTCAATATTTTAATTGTCTCCTTAATTTGGATTTCCATTTTCAGAGCTTTTAATTTACAACTAGCGTTCTGCTTCGAAAAGAATTGAGGTTAGTATACATTCTGTTCCACAGTAGGATTAGTAACAAGAAACAATTGGCTTGTTGTTCAGTACAGTGAACCAAAACTGATTTTGTTGAACTATTTCCTTTCTACCTTTGGACTGAGGATATTATCGCTGCCTGAGTTGTTATCTTTTCTAACATCGTTTCAAGTAAATTTTCCCTAATTTGGAAATCGCAGATATTTACTTCATCATAACCTACAACATTTGACTCTACTCAGAATCAATTTTTCATATCCTTCCTATTCAACGAGTTCTCATTTTGTTTTGAATTTTGCTAAACCATGTTTCAAAATTTACTGCTTTTTAATGTTTGTAGAGGCATCGAGGTTGGAAGTTAGCTTTGTGAAATCCTTCTTGATAAATTCTAAATAATGGCCTAATCTGCATGTCCATTGATAGTTAATTATAGCTTTAAAATTCCCCTCTATTTTTTAAAGTTATATTTTCATAGTCTCCGATTTCTTCACCTACAGACATGGTAAAATGATTCAATGAATGAGTGATCTTGTTTCATTGTATTTTTGGTATTTGCTGTTCACAGTTATCTTGCCGAAAAACAATTCCAAACTACCTGACGATTTTCGCATTGTATTTCTTGAACTGTTCTCTAATATTCCTTACTAGTGACTGGTTCTTATCGGTTAGACGAAATCCTTTAGAAAGGTTTGTCTGCCAGTAAGTCGGTACAAATCAAACAGTTGTTGGAAAATGGACTAGATCCTTTACCTTTTATGAAACTTGACTTGTTCTTATCCCTCCAATAATACTGACGTCAATTTCCGAGATCGATTACTCTACTACTGCATCTTGAACACGATCCATACGAGTAAGATAAGAAAATGAAATGCCGGTAAGTACAGAAAAGTGAAGGAAATTGAAAGCATATTTTTGAGGATGGTAAGTGAATTTACATGTAATCGACAGATTCGTAATGGAGGTTCTTGTAAACTGTTGAGTTGTTAAATGTGTTATTATATTCTGTCAAATTCCGGTCTTTCATGACACTAACACTTAGGATTTCAAAAGGATCAGGGGCAGTAATTTTGCCTACAAGAGTGAAATATCTGCTAAACTACCATGGTATTTTGGTGTACTTTACAGATCTGTTTAGATCAGGTTTGCAAAAATAAAAGTGGCTCATTAATAGTGGGTAGTGGGTAGTGGTTAGTAATTAAATCTGAGGTACCCATCTCATCGTGTTTGAAATTCATGAGGTAAGTAAACCTGCATCCCACCGAGACACAAACTAAGAAGTCCTCACTTCAAACACCAAAGTGTTATGTACTACTGCTACTAATAACAATAATGATAATAATTATTATTGCTAAACATACTTCTTATATTCTGAACCATACTTATGTTTACAGTACAGAATTCTAAGCATGTGAGATTGCATTACTTTACTCTTTGTAAAACATTTCTCAAACATGCACTAACAATGGTGCACTTTAACAATTCATAATATAGAATAACATTATTGTTAAAATGTTTAATGACTTCAGAGTTACGATATCTGTTCGCTGTTGCAAAGCTGAATGATAAGACTGTCTTATATGATTTTCCTCACACAACACACAAGCTAAATAAAGTATGGTTGACTTTTTGTATGTAGTTGTGCATGAATAGGGTTTAATATAATAGCTTCTTGCCTTCCCAGAGGAGAGATACAGAGAGAAGTGCAGATGCAGAGGATGCTTGTCGTCAGATAAGATATTTTTAGCTAACAGCCTACAAGAGTTCAGATGTCTGTCCATGACCACATTTTACAGGACGGTTAGTGGTGTACCACTGGCTCTAATAACAGCCTTTAAAATAATACGCGATATATAGAAGTCTTTTTTACGGAGTCCAGTAAAGAATAATTGGAAAAAATAAGAAAGTATCGATAAAACACAGCAATTAGTGAAAAGTAAGAGTAGTGGCTGAGGTATGCCAGACATTCTGAGTTTTCTCATATAAAAGGTTGAAGGAAAAATTTCCCTGGCAATCAGTAGGATAAGAGGGGATCAAGAAAAATCGGAAGAAAAGCGTAAGGCTAAGTCGATCACGCTTGATACATTCTCAACAAAAGAGCCAATTATAAGACAAAAGTCATGAGACTAAAGCAACTTACAAAGGTCTCGTTCAAGTTTTAAGCTAAAATTAACCATCTGATATTTGGGGGATTGACGTCGAAGCCATTTAAGGTAGACCGGTGACCACATTTTGTCGGGAAGTTATTAGGCTGAGAACAATCTGAAGATGAGATGATCGGCAACTCGGACGCCCAACTCGTCGCTTCCCATCAGAGTTCCACTCCAAGCCCTTGCCTAGCGCGTGATGTTCCCAGTCGGCCTACTCACTATATACTCAATCCAATCTATCTCCACTTCCCTCCAATACATACTTGTTCAGCGATAGGTTCTTGGTTGGTTCGTCACCAGCCACAGTGGCTTCCTTGTTGCTCATTCTTATTATTCTGGCAATCCATCTGATCTTCAGTAATGAATTAGGGTAGGCAGTTGTTGACGAATGTCTGTGGTTTGTTGGAAATGCCTTTCGTAACGCGCCGCCAAGTCTCTCAACCATTATAGAGGAGCACTGATTTGACGTTGGTGTTGAAAATGCGGATGTTGTTCACGCTTTATGCTGAGTGTAGATGATCTCCACACTGGTTTCAGGTTACTGAACACCTGTCTTGCCGTCTTTCCGACCCTGGCTGGATTTGACGTCCTCGTCTGTGCCGGCGCCGCCTGTAGTTGAAACAGTGCTGCCTGCCTAGATAGGTGAAAGAGACTACTTCCTTTAGGTTTCTCTCGTTGATGGTGATTGGAGCATGTTGTTGTTGTTGTTGTTGTTGGTGGTGGTGGTTGGGTATCTTCATCACCCCTGTCTTCTCTACATTCACCTGAAGGAAGTCCCGTCTCCCTTCGCCGACCTGCCTCGCCTCTTCTGTCAACTTGTTAGTTTTCGCCTGTACATCTTCAAGTTTATGTGACATCAGGCACAAGTCATCGGCGTAGTCCAAATCTTCTAGGTTCTTCTCCACAGTCCAGCGTGTCACCCTCTCCTCACTCCTCACTGTTTGCTGCATGATCCAGTCCAGTCCAGTCCAGTCCAGTCCACCACAATCAGGAAGATCATGGGTGATGGTAGGCAGCCTTGTTTCACTCCTTCCTGTATTCACTTCAAACGCATCACTGAGCTTCCCATTGTGAATTACTCGGTTGGCATGTGGCGTCTTCATATAGCTGTTGTTGAATGAGATTGATAAAGGTTTGTGGTACTAAACCCGTAGTGTTGAAGTAGCTGCCTGCCAAATTACTTGTCGGTCGATGCTGTCGAACGCTGGCCTTTTCAAATTCGATGAATTTGAGGTAGAGAGTTGAGTTGACTGCCATTCTATACTCTGTTCTGTGATGATGCTTAGTGTGGTGGTGCAATTTGGTCCGCACATGATTTGTACTTCCTGAAGTCAGTCAGTCAGCTAGCCAGCCAGCCAGCCAGCAAACTGTTCCGGTTGTAATCCAGTTGAATCCATCGCATCCTTTAGTCTCTCCAGAATGATGCGTCATTATATTTTGCCTGTTTTGGGTGGACAGGAGCATGATTCCGCGCCAATACTTGCAGACTTAGGTTGCCCTTCTTCAGGAGTTTGACAAGATAGCCCTTCTTCCAATCAATGGGCAGGTACCTTCCCTTCCTTCCACACCTTCTGCAGTGGTGCTGTGGTGTGAGCATGTCCACTGTTGTCTCTGTGTCTGCTGTCAGTGCTTCTGGTGGGATTCCATCTGATCCTGCTGCTCTCCCGCACCTCAGTAGCTTTATGCAGTTCAGAACCTCGACTTTTGTTGGAGGATTTGTGTTAACTTGTAGTTCTGTGGCTGCAGGTGGCATTTACGGACGAAGTGCAGGTGGTGGTGGTGGTGGTGCTGGTGGTCGATTCAAGAGTTTTTCGAAGTGGTCAGACCATCGTTTCCTTTGTTTCTCCTCTTTGCCAACTAGCTTTCCTTCACTATCTTTCAATGGTTCCGTCTACCTTGATCTCTTCCCGGATAGTAAGTAACCTGGTTATTCGATACAATGTCGTCAGGTCTCTCCTACCAGCCGGCAGCCTGTTCTGCTTCACTTGACAGTGTTTCGTAGGAGTGTCTTTTGTCTTTGCGTGCACTCTTCTTCACTTCTTTCCTCAGTGTGGTGCTTTATACGTTGAGTTCAGTTCCCCTTTTCGTTGTTCATCCATACACTGTTTCATCTTCTGCTTCACCATCACCATCTTCCTCTCTCTCCTCTATCACCTTCCATGTATCCGTCGAGATCCATTTCTTGTCTTGTTCTACTGCTTCTTCCCTCCTAACATGGCTATGCAGGTTTCTTTCCACACAGCTTTCAAAGAGTTCCAGTGCTCATGCACACAGGTTTCTTCAGGGATGTTCCCCGATATCTCCCATTTCGTCTTCATGGCTGCCGTGAAGATGTCCCTGGTAGTTTCGTCCTTCAGTGGAGTTTCTGTTCTGGGTGAACGTTGAACTTGAACTGCGGTCTATCACCAACCTCCTTGAAGGCTCTCAACTTGATTTTGAAGATTCCTTGCACTAGATAGTGCGTTGTCTGAGACTACATCTACTCCTCTTCTTGACTTTGTGTCAAGTAGGCTGGCTGCGTCTCCATCTCCACCCTCTTCACATAGAGATGAAGTCGATCTGATTTTTAGTGTAGTGTGTCCTGTTGTCTGGTGAAATCCATGTCGCTTTGTGGATATTCTTGTGCTTGAATACAGTGCCTCCAATCACCAAATCGTTGAATGCACAGAATTCTTCAAACGATTCTTCATTCTACCTCATCATTTCACCGAGTGATTCTCGACGCATGGTTAGTTCTCTTTCTGTGTTATCCACTCCATGCAGTTCGGCATTCATGTCACTCATTGGAATCTTGATGTCACCAACTGGGTTGGGTGGGGTCTTGTCCAGTGCTGATTGCAGTTGTCTGTGGAATTCCTCCTTCTTCTCTTCATTTGCATTATTTGTAGATGCATAGCATAGCATTGTATGATTGTGACCTTCCCTCCTTTCGAGCTGAACCTTACTGTCATGATCATGATCCTGTAGGAGGAGTATGGTTCCCACTGCATGAGAGAGAGCCTTCGATGATGTTGGGAACATCATGATATCCACTCGAAAACTCAGTGTTCTGTGCTCGTGGTTGTCGTATGGGTGACAATGTGGGAGTAGATTATTGACTCTCGTGTTGACAGTTTGCAGAGTCCACTCCCATTCCATCTGCTTTCGCGAATTCCTGACATTCCAGTGTGATACCTTCTCGTCTCGTTTGCAATCTGGGCAGCCTTACCAAACAGCTTCAAACATTGTTTGGACATTCCATGTCCCCACGTTTACTCTCGCTTTCATCGCGAGAAGTTAAGATACGTCGGCCCGCCAATTGGCTTCTCGAATGGAGGCTTTCACCAACCGGTGTCATTTCGTCTGTCGGATTCCAGTGAGGAATAATTTTGTTATTATTTTTTATATTTCGTTTGTGTTTTGAAGTTTGTTTAGGGGTTAGATTTGTCTTACGAGTTAGGGTTTCTAGCCGTATGCCCAAGCTTTCCTCTTTAAGCGGGCTTAGGACCGGCTAGTAACTAGTGTACTAGTTAACCAGGCGAGGTTAGGCAAATTGATTCGGATCTCTGAAAGTCTTCAAAAGAGGTCCAAGCATATGAAGCAACGGTTGTTCCACTGTTTTTAGCGATAGTGAAGTTACTGCCATCTGTCGGAGTTCCTTTGAACTTGGATATCGGAACTATTTTAATTTCCTTCGAGGAAGTAGGTACTGGGCCACCATGTTAAGGTAGATATGTTCTGTGCAAAGGATATTTCACGTTACAGCTTTTAGTTTCCTATCACTCACTACCCACTACTGGAATGCTGGATTTCGTCGGAATACCTCAGTGTTGGTTTTAATTTCATTTCAGTAATAATGACAGATCTGAGTAGGAGACAATGTATCAACCCATCAGTCCGGTTCAAATGAGGATGGGAAGCAATAACATAAAAAATTGCTCAGTGTTAACTTGCTTTTGGCCCTCATTTTATTTTTGGTTCAAATAATTATTTATTAAAGTCATTTAGGACTGTATAATGTAGATTGTGTAACAGTTACCCCCTGGGTTATTCCGCTCATTTACCATTATTATATATTGATGAAAATTACTTCTAGAAGCAAACAGAAATCATCCATGTTACATTCATTTGATTAGAATATGAATATTCTCAAATACATCTATTAATTTGTACCTTTGATTTTCATGGAAAATAACCTAGTCGATCTGTGTAGTTTGAGTCTATCAGTGTTGACCATTACTGCTTGCTAACCTCACATAGAAAAATTCAGTAGTGGATGTTTGATTTGTTCATGTGCGCTGGAGTTTACCAACCGTTTGCTAAGCTCCCATAAGGTTAGTCTTCAAGATCAAAGCCGTATAAAAATGCTTATTTGTTGAATAGATATGAAATTAGTGCATATGATTTCCTGTCGTTCTGGTGATTCTTAGTCGTAATAGAGATGACATAAAGATTCAATATAGCAAATTTCTTTCAAACCACCAAATTACTTTTTGCTACTAGTGATTGTCGTTCTAGTTTGCTAATCCTCAACAATGCCTGCATAAGACCTAGCCTTCATCTGATAAACACTGTGTAAAATCATGGATACGTATTACTAATGAGTTGAAGACGAGGATGAAACATATGTTCAACATTTCCTTAACTGATATCAGTTCCAGATAATAAAAAAAAACCTTGAAACACAAGTAACTAAAATGCCAAACACATTTTATGACAAATAATCATATTCAAGGTTGGATCCTTTTTTACTAACTGAATACTATATGCATAGGTTTGCTGCAGTTCTTCAGGTTTTATTTATTGTTTAATTTAAGACACGTTCAGTTTTGAAGCTTTCACTTCTATCATAGTACACTACTCATCCGAGAAGGCAATCTGTTTGTTCACATTTAGAAATGTCTTAATTTGATTATGTAGTTACGGTTGGTACAAGATGTCATACTTTTCTTGTAATAGGAAAAGTAAATGCACGAAATTTTTCAAAAAGAATGAAATTAAGCTTATGTTTGATGATTATATTTGATTCAAGGGGATGGATATTGAGCCAATTAGTCTCTGTGATAAAAGGATAAAAGTATAACCACTCTATCGAACATAGACCAGAAGAGAATGGTAGCCCTCCGGGGAAATTAGACTTCATTTCATCACCTTCATCTTAACTTGTATTTATTACAATAACTAGAACTAATCTTAAAAATAGAACATTTACAATGAGAAGTGCCTCGTATATGTGTAAAAGAAGAATCACAATTAATTCTTTTGCTATATATTATGTACAGTGAAGTGCATTAACTTCTCCCTCTCACTTTTTTCACTCTTGAACAAGAAGAAGGGATATGAACCATTTTTTATCACAGGGTGATAACATACAAACTAAATTTTACTGTAATTAAATTTATACTGAAGGCCTAATCAATAGCATCATTGAAAAGTGGGAATATCAAAGCTGAAAAAAGAGAGACAGAGAGGCAAAAATACTCAAGTGTTCATTGAGTACGGACGAAATCACATCTAACAATCCTTGTTTGTATGAGTGACTGCTCATGACCATCATCATCACCATTATGACAATGATCATAAGCAATACTTACTTCATAATATATGCGTGTATATATGAATATAAGAGGAAAATTATTATTCTTATAATGATTATGGTTGAAGAGACAGTCTCATTATTGAAACCTAAAAATATTAAGGAGGTTAGTTAAGTGACTGTGTGGGGTGATGCTTAAACCATGGTTAGTATAATCTTAACAAGGGATAACAATATGAGTGAGAGAAATGTAACAGATAGAAAAGATATTACTACTGCTACCGCCTCCAATCAGGAAATTATAAATTTAGCTCATCTGTCTATTGATCCCTATAAGTATCCTAACTTCTATCCCTTCCTCTTAGATTAGTTAAGTGGTTAAACTATACCTATTTGTTACCTCAGCATAATTTAGGTAAGCATTGAAGAGTTGAGAGGTATAGGATGAAAAGAATAAAATGAATGAATTATGGATAAATAAATAAGCAGTTTAAGTTGCATATTGTTTGTTTTCTTTGAAACACCTTATGATAACCAGATAGTCGCTACAGTAGACTTAATGATATTTTACAGCGATCACTTGTAGGGAAATCCAGGTCCTATGTTCGTTTCACAATCAAACTCACGCGTGAGAAATACTAACCACTGGGAATCCAATATTTCTCTAGTGTGTCTAAAGCGATAAGTTGAATGTGTGTATAACAGATTACCATATTTTTTACATCACAATTCGATCTGGATCAGTGTGTAAAACACAGAAGATGCAGGCGTTTATGAGATTTTCTTCAGTAGTGGTTAAATGATTCACTTGGTGTTTGTTCCCTGTCACAAAAGTAAAAAGAAGGAAAATCATTAAACGGCTTGAGATGCATACAAGGTATTAGTTTCGATACATCTAAAAAGCTCTGAAAGTCGGTTTATTTTAGTCCACTGAAATTAATTGCTACTGAGCTATACAACAATAAATGAGAAATGAACTGATTATCGGTTAGACGGCGGATTTCCCTACATGTTTTCTGTTCAATAAAAAGTGTTGATTGCCAAGTGAGAAATAACTCTTTTTTAAGGTTATCAAACTGTATGTTTTAGTGAATTCCTTCAAGACTTTATCAAATGGCTTCCGAATTTAATCAGTTTTTCGATGACAACATTTCTTTTTACGAGTTCATAGGTCTACTAGATGTAGTTTAGTGAAATCCATTCCAGTATTTCTTGAACCAATTTATTTTCGGGTTTATTCTTGAAAGTAGATACCATAGAGAAGTTTGAAAATGGGAGGGAATAAATATTTGGTGCCTAATAACTTCACAATACTCGGTCAGTTGACATTGATTTTGATCTAAGACAGGTTTAAGCAGTTGTCTTAAAGGGCTAAAATTACTTTGATAAAATTTCACAAAAGGGAATTTATTCATTTTTGTTTCAGTTCACTAAACAGTATTTCTCCTATCTCTTGTCTAAATACAAAATCCGTGTATCTGTATAACAATAAACTTTTGTATTTAAATCATTCTACAACCAGAAAGTGATTTAATATAAATTGACAGTTATGTTCTGTGTGAATGTTCCTCTAAATTATGAATAGACTATCGTATTTCTTCTCCTTCATCTTCTTCTTCTTGTTACTAGTATTATGGTGTTTATTATGAGGCTGATTGACATTACTTTAATTAAAACGAAACCATAATCCAGCCTTAGATTCTATTTCAGTTTGGATAACATAAGGCAGAAGTAACAACAGGAGGGGGGGGAGAGGAAGAAGAGTTGCAGCAATAATAATAGAAATCGCAATTGTAATCTATAAAATTAATTGTTGCACAAGATCTTAAATACATTTATGGTTTTTTTCTTTTATTTGTCTAGCTGCTTGCTTAGCTTCACTTACCTACATGTTGCAGATTATTTATTCATTTATCTAAAGTGGAAAAAACTAACCTGAAGCTAAGACAACCACATTCATGTATGTATACACATGCCTAGTGAAAATAAAGTAAAAGTAGAAGTAGCAGTGATAATGATAGTAATAATAATAATGCTGCATATCTGTTTGTATATGTGTAAATATATAGCTATTACCTACCTAGTGTTATTAATTTCCTTTTTGAATAGGTCACAGGTTTCCTGCTTGTATGATTGCTTCTATCTTATAAATTTATCTTTCCAAAAAAATTGTACTTTGTGTAATATGCACATGCCTAAATAGTTGTATACATGTAATCTACTTGAAAAAGGTTGCATATGTAACAGGTGAAACGACTACCCATTACTACCAACACTGTGATCATTACACCACCTTATCTAAGAACAATGTTAACAGAGCCAGAAAAAGCGAGAAAGAGTGAGAGAGAGAGAAATTTGGATGACCGTTTCTCCGTTATCCTGAGTTTTGTTTAATTGACCAAAATGTCAACCACCAGCAGGCTACAGATATATCCATATATACATATCTGGTATGTAGTACAACTGGTAGTAATAATAATAGATAACAGATCAGTTAAGTATGAAAAGTCAGATTAATACTTCAAAAATGAATCCTTAGGAAAATGCAAAGAAGAAAACCAAGAGGAATGATAATCAGCAATATGTGTACTGCAATTAATATTCACAGTAGAAAGTGTACAAAGAAGTGTTGAAAAATAGGATCTGAGAGGGTGATATAAACAAATTGCATCTTATCATGAAGGAAACACAATGATGAATGGCATTTTTTATTACTTCAGACAAACGTACCTTTTTCCGTTGTTCAGTTCTTAACCGGTCAAATTAATTGATTAATTATCATTATTGAGATTTGTGAGTTGAATAGATAAAGAAAAAAATACAATAGGTGACCATTGCATAAATGAAATTACACTTTTTCACCACATGTGAATAAGTATTTATACTGTGAAATTTATTTGCCTTTTTAGTGGATTTTTCCACTTCGAAGTTGCTTATCCATAACAATAAAAGTGTTGATACAAAACAGTGGAGCGGTCAGTGACTAGTTCTTACTTATATACAACAGCAGAACACTTCAACTATCTTCAGAAAAGAATCCAGTGTTTAGGTTTTAGGCAATTATTTAGTTACTGAGTCAGCATCCGAACGCAAACATCTTTCATTTTCAATCAGGCAGTGGTATACTACCAGTTATCAACTTTTCTGTTTGGGAAGACAGAAGATTAAGGCAAAGCTAAGTGTGAAAACGATTATGTGTATCACTATATAGGTATGTTTTGTTTAAATTTCATATGCATAAGTAATAAAAATATAAAATTTTCTTCGTGACTGGTATCGGTGACTACTGAAATATAAAAACAACTAATGTTACTGAAAATCGAAGTCTTTTGTTGCCATTGTTCAATATTTTCTATTTGATTAACGAATTGATTTACATTTCAAGACGTACCAACTATACATAACTTGTAAGTAATCTCTCTGTCTTTCTGTTTCTTTGTTGACGATTAGGAGCTGACAGTGCTTGCATCTTGGTAGGGATTTTCCCTTTAGAAATGGAAATCAACAGCAAACTGTGTGAAAACCACAGAGTTATCCGTTAGGCAACTGATTTATGAAGTCATCGCGTTTAAATAACATTCTTTTAGTTGTTACAGCGTGATCACAGTTTTTTATCATTCAAAGTAAAATTAGACTTATCGTTTCTTTATCTTAGTTAATTGGTTTTTGTTATTCATTGAAATGATGCATTAGTCTTCAGTAGTATGAAAGTATAAACGTAAATGAACGTCTAAAATCCAACAGAACCGATAAACTGTTATGAAAATAAGTCTGTATAGTAGACTTATCACCAAGTAACTACTTTCGTAATTGCTTTTCTATTGGAAAATTTGAAACCTGTTAAAATGAATCAAAGTTGAGAACATAAAGAGAGTAAAAAGGTTTAGTAAACAGGTGGATAAAGTGAGTCAGTTTAGAAATAATTCTCTTGCTTGTCTGTAAGGACAATAAACAAACTCTCCGAAAGCGAAATGAGTCGTTCGTATACGCAATATTACTGGTATATGTCTTATGAATTTATAGATCAGGCTACTGAAAGTTGACTAAGACAATTTATTCAGTCGAATGAACTTCATGAGAAAAGTTAGCATACGCTGTTTGAACAACAATATAAATAAACAAATCATTCTAAGCACTGGAGTAATAGCATTTGTTTGACCGAGTGACATCATGGATAAAAACGAATGCACACCAATCGGATAATAAATGAGATATTAAATAGCTTTCAATAATGAAATCTCAGCCGATGTCATTGCCTCTGTAGTTACTGTTTCCCCTTGTAGACAACAGCAACATTTGGGAAAAAATCTGTTCAAAATAATCAGTGAAATAGTCCCATAGATGTGTTATCAAGGTAAGAGAATAAAAGAGATCAGCAGCTTTTTGATCAGCTAACAAAAGTGTCAGTCTTATCCTTGAGCCTTAACTATCAAATGTGGCCGTTTCCTCAAGTACGTAAGACTACACGTCAACCATAATACTTTGTCGGCAATGAATGCACCAGACCTATAGGGAGTGAATTTTTCAGGAAATTTAAACCTGGTGTAAACATATCTTTGTGACAAAGTCGTTACCAGTTGGCGATTACACTGAAATACATGAAACAATGTGTATAAGTACGATAGAAAACTAGAGTCAAGTAAATTACTCATCACATTTCATGAAAACAATATCCCTTCAAATACCGTCATTGAAGGTCATTAAGAAATAGTGGTTTTTACCACAGCTTAATTATCAACGAACTCATTGAAGATACATCTCAATACATGCGGATTAAATTTCGTTTTTATAACTGGCTTTGTTGTTGACATTCCTGTTAAATGTTACAAAAATTCTTAAAGAACGATTTGAGAACTATATTTTATTAGTTACACAAAACTTGTTCGTATGCTTTTCTACTGATCAAATGAAACTGGGAATCAAACTAACGAAATACTTTAACTTTCGATATTCAGAATTCTAGTTTAATATTCTTCCTTGTTCAATAAAAGAGATTCATCTTTTTCATATAATCACACCTGGAACTAATAACAAGAATTGTCTTTCAAAAGAACTGAACCGTTTTCAGTAAGAAAAGAGTAGAAATATGTAAAGTCATAGATTCAAAGTTTCAAACTATGGGAGATTAGATGCGGTAATACACATTTGGAAGTCTATGACACCTATACATTCACTGTAAAATCTGAGAAAACATGTTTTGCACATCTTCGAGTGCTATTTAACGATGGTCTGATAATGATATTTATTAACGCTCTATTATAAGATGACCAATCTGCAAATTATTTACAAATTCCATGCTTCACCTTGATATTGCCTATAGCTGAGTTGTTTTTCAGCTGCTGCCCAACTGTGGCACCAACAAGATTTCCCTTGGAAACCACCCAAACAAGACCGTAAAGTGTGATCTGTGACACAAAATTGTCATAAATTAATGGAGTATACTACTGAATAACTTGAGAAGTTAGAAACAACTAAGTTTTATTCGTAAATTGCACCAGGCAGATCAGAGTGAAATAAATACTGGAACGCTGTTTTGCTCATTTGGCGCATAGCTCATCGGCAGTGTGCTCGAATAAACCTACAAATCAGCGTGAATGGTTTCTAACTACTGAATTTGTTCAAAGGTATAATTCGTTAGTTAATAAGTCAGTTATCGGTTTGAACAATTTGGCTGTGTGTGCTGAATTTATCCGGGAACACCGCTGATAAGCTAAGCCCCAAAAAAGCGAAACACCTGTCCGGTGTTTGCGTCATTCTGATCAGGCTGCCTGGCGAAATTTACAGGTCAGTCTGAGTGGTTTCTAGCCATTCCAGCTGTTCAGTAGTATATTTCGATTGTTCTGCAAGTTCACATAGTAATATAAACATTAAAATCTTAATTAAACCGTCACTAGATGTTACCTCCTTCTGATATCAGTGTCAGGTGATCTTGAGGAGAGTACTTTGGAAATTAAAGTACTGAAAATTACTTTAGCAAAACTAATTATTCACTGATCATGGGCACAGAAAACTGTTGTATCAAGAAAGATACTCTGCTTAGACCATGAAAAGAGCCCTCAGTGCTTTCGCACTATTTTGCTTAACCTGATAAAATTTGGTGACGGTGAGGCTATTAAGATGGATGCATAGTTTTAGCTACATTTGTCATGGGGTCGAAGTAAAGTAAGACCAGTGCATCTTTAAATCACTCAGTCTTTGTTTTTAACATAAATTTTGAATGTTTTTTCCCGTGTTCATCATGGAAAAGTTAATTTTTTAAAATCTGGAATACCCGCTCAAGGAAGCCTCCTTTATGGGTCGCAGTGCTATAGTCTTTAAAGCGAACCGAGGTGCATCGTCCATGCTCGCAGATGCACCCAGTCACACAATAAATCATCATCACTTTCACATTTGATATTGTGAGACTGCCTGAATAATCTGATTCATTCATCTTATCCATGTGCAAGTTTCGGATTTTTGACGATAATATTTACTTATTTTTGTGTGGTTAGAATTTATTTACCTCACAGGCAAATAAATGTATAAATGTTCACCACTGTCAATCAACAGGCAATAATTTTACATGATGCACATAAACGGATCATTACGATTATTATGATGATGACAATGGTCCTCATAATCAAAAGATTTTGTGTTAGCTTATGAAATACTTTCATTACTACCGTATATGTCAATCATTTGAATTTGATACATAATTTATCCAGTTACATAACACAAAATGAACACTATAATGATTCTAACATCCAACAGTAGTAGTACTTATACACACACGTGTCACATTTTATCAGTCAGTGTAAATGAACCACAAGTAAATCACCTTGTTTATGATCAATTACAGGTATGCAGTGATAATGATATAAATCTTTAAACAAAATAATACAGTTTATCTCTGTCCATTGTTTCTAGTAACTGAACTAAATTGGATAATTCTGACGGGCTGGATATAGCATTTCACTGAAATGGTTAGTCTGTAGCAAATTAATGCTATTTCAGAATGCCAACCGTGGCAGATCAGTGCAAAAGGATTCTAGCTACTCATTTTAATCAGTAGTATATTATTATTTAATATTTATCTCTTCGGTTCTTAATGGAATATAGGGATTCAGTAGCACGTCTTCACTCCACTCTATTCCCTGCAATCTTTTACACCTGTCGCCACGACTGCCCACAAGCTCTCATTTCCTCATCGCACGATCTCCTCCATGTCACCCTCAACTCGGACGCCCAACTCGTCGCTTCCCATCAGAGTTCCACTCCAAGCCCTTGCCTAGCGCGTGATGTTCCCAGTCGGCCTACTCACTATATACTCAATCCAATCTATCTCCACTTCCCTCCAATACATACTTGTTCAGCGATAGGTTCTTGGTTGGTTCGTCACCAGCCACAGTGGCTTCCTTGTTGCTCATTCTTATTATTCTGGCAATCCATCTGATCTTCAGTAATGAATTAGGGTGGGCAGTTGTTGACGAATGTCTGTGGTTTGTTGGAAATGCCTTTCGTAACGCGCCGCCAAGTCTCTCAACCATTATAGAGGAGCACTGATTTGACGTTGGTGTTGAAAATGCGGATGTTGTTCACGCTTTATGCCGAGTGCAGACGATCTCCACACTGGTTTCAGGTTACTGAACACCTGTCTTGCCGTCTTTCCGACCCTGGCTGGATTTGACGTCCCCGTCTGTGCCGGCGCCGCCTGTAGTTGAAACAGTGCTGCCTGCCTAGATAGGTGAAAGAGACTACTTCCTTTAGGTTTCTCTCGTTGATGGTGATTGGAGCATGTTGTTGTTGTTGTTGTTGTTGGTGGTGGTGGTTGGGTATCTTCATCACCCCTGTCTTCTCTACATTCACCTGAAGGAAGTCCCGTCTCCCTTCGCCGACCTGCCTCGCCTCTTCTGTCAACTTGTTAGTTTTCGCCTGTACATCTTCAAGCTTGTGTGACATCAGGCACAAGCCATCGGTGTAGTCCAAATCTTCTAGGTTCTTCTCCACAGTCCAGCGTGTCACTCTCTCCTCACTCCTCACTGTTTGCTGCATGATCCAGTCCAGTCCAGTCCAGTCCAGTCCACCACAATCAGGAAGATCATGGGTGATGGTAGGCAGCCTTGTTTCACTCCTTCCTATCTTCACTTCAAAAGCATCACTGAGCTTCCCATTGTGAATTACTCGGTTGGCATGTGGCGTCTTCATATAGCTGTTGTTGAATGAGATTGATAAAGGTTTGTGGTACTAAACCCGTAGTGTTGAAGTAGCTGCCTGCCAAATTACTTGTCGGTCGATGCTGTCGAACGCTGGCCTTTTCAAATTCGATGAATTTGAGGTAGAGAGTTGAGTTGACTGCCATTCTATACTCTGTTCTATGATGATGCTTAGTGTGGTGGTGCAATTTGGTCCGCACATGATTTGTACTTACTGAAGCCAGCCAGCCAGCCAGCCAGCCAGCCAGCCAGCCAGCCAGCCAGCCAGCCAGCCAGCCAGCCAGCCAGCCAGCCAGCCAGCCAGCCAGCCAGCCAGCCAGCCAGCCAGCCAGCCAGCCAGCCAGCCAGCCAGCAAACTGTTCCGGTTGTAATCCAGTTGAATCCATCGCATCCTTTAGTCTCTCCAGAATGATGCGTCATTATATTTTGCCTGTTTTGGGTGGACAGGAGCATGATTCCGCGCCAATACTTGCAGACTTAGGTTGCCCTTCTTCAGGAGTTTGACAAGATAGCCCTTCTTCCAATCAATGGGCAGGTACCTTCCCTTCCTTCCACACCTTCTGCAGTGGTGCTGTGGTGTGAGCATGTCCACTGTTGTCTCTGTGTCTGCTGTCAGTGCTTCTGGTGGGATTCCATCTGATCCTGCTGCTCTCCCGCACCTCAGTAGCTTTATGCAGTTCAGAACCTCGACTTTTGTTGGAGGATTTGTGTTAACTTGTAGTTCTGTGGCTGCAGGTGGCATTTACGGACGAAGTGCAGGTGGTGGTGGTGGTGGTGCTGGTGGTCGATTCAAGAGTTTTTCGAAGTGGTCAGACCATCGTTTCCTTTGTTTCTCCTCTTTGCCAACTAGCTTTCCTTCACTATCTTTCAATGGTTCCGTCTACCTTGATCTCTTCCCGGATAGTAAGTAACCTGGTTATTCGATACAATGTCGTCAGGTCTCTCCTACCAGCCGGCAGCCTGTTCTGCTTCACTTGACAGTGTTTCGTAGGAGTGTCTTTTGTCTTTGCGTGCACTCTTCTTCACTTCTTTCCTCAGTGTGGTGCTTTATACGTTGAGTTCAGTTCCCCTTTTCGTTGTTCATCCATACACTGTTTCATCTTCTGCTTCACCATCACCATCTTCCTCTCTCTCCTCTATCACCTTCCATGTATCCGTCGAGATCCATTTCTTGTCTTGTTCTACTGCTTCTTCCCTCCTAACATGGCTATGCAGGTTTCTTTCCACACAGCTTTCAAAGAGTTCCAGTGCTCATGCACACAGGTTTCTTCAGGGATGTTCCCCGATATCTCCCATTTCGTCTTCATGGCTGCCGTGAAGATGTCCCTGGTAGTTTCGTCCTTCAGTGGAGTTTCTGTTCTGGGTGAACGTTGAACTTGAACTGCGGTCTATCACCAACCTCCTTGAAGGCTCTCAACTTGATTTTGAAGATTCCTTGCACTAGATAGTGCGTTGTCTGAGACTACATCTACTCCTCTTCTTGACTTTGTGTCAAGTAGGCTGGCTGCGTCTCCATCTCCACCCTCTTCACATAGAGATGAAGTCGATCTGATTTTTAGTGTAGTGTGTCCTGTTGTCTGGTGAAATCCATGTCGCTTTGTGGATATTCTTGTGCTTGAATACAGTGCCTCCAATCACCAAATCGTTGAATGCACAGAATTCTTCAAACGATTCTTCATTCTACCTCATCATTTCACCGAGTGATTCTCGACGCATGGTTAGTTCTCTTTCTGTGTTATCCACTCCATGCAGTTCGGCATTCATGTCACTCATTGGAATCTTGATGTCACCAACTGGGTTGGGTGGGGTCTTGTCCAGTGCTGATTGCAGTTGTCTGTGGAATTCCTCCTTCTTCTCCTGATCTGCATTATTTGTAGGTGCATAGCATAGCATTGTATGATTGTGACCTTCCCTCCTTTCGAGCTGAACCTTACTGTTATGATCATGATCCTGTAGGAGGAGAATGGTTCCCACTGCATGAGAGAGAGCCTTCGATGATGTTGGGAACATCATGATATCCACTCGAAAACTCAGTGTTCTGTGCTCGTGGTTGTCGTATGGGTGACAATGTGGGAGTAGATTATTGACTCTCGTGTTGACAGTTTGCAGAGTCCACTCCCATTCCATCTGCTTTCGCGAATTCCTGACATTCCAGTGTGATACCTTCTCGTCTCATTTGCAATCTGGGCAGCCTTACCAACCAGCTTCAAACATTGTTCGGACATTCCATGTCCCCACGTTTACTCTCGCTTTCATCGCGAGAAGTTAAGATACGTCGGCCCGCCAATTGGCTTCTCGAATATAGGCTTTCACCAACCGGTGTCATTTCATCTGTCGGATTCCAGTGAGGAATAATTTTGTTATTATTTTTTATATTTTGTTTGTGTTTTGAAGTTTTGTTTAGGGGTTAGATTTGTCTTACGGGGTAGGGTTGCTAATCCTATGCCCAACCTTCCCTCTTTAAGCGGGCTTAGGATCGGCTAGTAACTAGTGAACTATTTAACCAGACGAGGTTATTCAGTAGTATATGTCAATTCAAATGAAATGATTACTTGGTTCCTATATAGACTTAGTTTCAGTAATGATGATCTTGTCTAATGACTTCTAGTCGGAGAATTCTATTTGCAGTAAATTTTACTTTTTGGTTTATCAACTTTTTCCAACCCTTGGTAAATCTTTCAGATTTGAACCGTGGTTGGGAGTAACTTCAATATCTATGTCTTATGTGGCTTTTAGTCTATCCTCAAGTTAACTGGATGGTGTTCTCTTTACAGGAAAAGTGTTCGCTTTATAAATTGAACTGTTTCTTTCGTCAGATCTGTTATGAGCCACCATAATCAACTTTGTTCACAAGTAGAAACTGAATGCACCGAGATGTTTGAATATTCTTTATCTACTCAGAAGGCGTTATCGAAAATCATTTTTTTATGTTCTGAACCTTAATGATACCATGCTATTCACCCACCAGAATAAATAAATATGTTAAATGGATAGCAAAAGGAATATGAGTAAATTTAGCTTTACTGGTCATTACTAACAGGCGACTTCATCATGATACTGTGGTGTTTTGGACATTTCAACAATTAAAAGTATACATTCATAATTCCCATTGTGACATCACAAACAGGATATTCAGCGAAGAGGACTCTTCAACGAATTTATTCTCAAGCCATACATTCGCATATATATATGGTATTTAAAGACTGTAATCCGTGAGGAGGATTTGACTTAAATAATGAGGGGTTGAAGTAATAATAATGGTGGTTATAATAGTAATGTTGCTAGTTGATGACGTAAAGGTCGAATGATAACGAAAAAGAGTTATTAGAGATTTTAAATCATTTATAAGGTGCAAGCAGATATAAAAGTGTTAAAACTGTTTCATTTAAATGCAGACAAGTAGATGCATCCAAATTTTCATCGCTTTGAGTCTCATCACAGGTTAGTATACTGATAAGTAAAAAGTATGACTGAAGATATGTGATAAGTATCGTATTTTTCACCTCTGATACACACTATTAATCTGGTAGTAAAGACACTGGTATATGATGAAAACCCAGTTTTCATTTTCCAACAAAAAGGATTACTGTCATTATGATGTAACACAGTTCACCAACCTTCATCAGTCTACACAATGTGAATGATGGTTACTAGTTCTAACGCGTAAATGAATCGATGTTGAATTGTGAAAGTATTAAATTGATATAGTGGGAAAACAAGTGATAATGTCTAAGAGAAAACAGATTTAGATTGAGTATCTCTCTGAAGTTCACCCTGAATATTCCCTAATTCATAATCTTATTTTACAAACTAGTTTTCGCAGAAAACCAGCATGGAAATGAAGTGTCGACAATACTTAACCTAGCGGTTTACTTACAAGTCAAACCGTTTACGAACTATGCAACAAAAATATTTTTACCTCACTTCGTAACACTTGAAATCATCACTGTCTGTAATTTTTAAAAAAAGGAAATGATTACCTTTGAACAGAAAATGATGATAAAAACTCGTTGAATAGCTGCTTTGGTTACACCTCTTCTTCACCTATTTTGCAATAATTGTCATTATTATTATTATTATCCTGCTAGTAATCAGAAATATAATAATAATAACAAAATAATAATAGATTTGTTTTTAGTCGGGAACAAGTAATTAAAGCAAATCACTTCTAGCCTTCAGGCGAAAATACCCTACATTACTATGATTATTAGTGTTATAAGGACAGAGAGTTGGTATTAGCAATAGCTACATCGGCAGTAGTGTAGTTAATAATAGTGGAAATAGTAGCTGTCTTTTATCATTCATAATAGTTTCTAGTTGAATTCTATGCCATTGTGTCGTTTTCTCGCTAAACTCTGTCTCCGTAAACGCTTGAAGTATGCATACCCACATATGTATCTATATGTATAGACACCCGCAGACAAATATACTTTTTTCAACAATATTCTCGTCTTACTTATCACCACAATCACTGTTTGTTTAGTTCATATACCATTATCACTGTTTAGAGCATGGACAGTGTATATCATCTCTGCTTGGGTTGGTTCGAAAGTATCTCCTTATAAGCACACGCACATCTACATCTACAACAGCAATAAAACACATATAAAACACCCTTAAATAGAATTATATTATCTCAGCAATTAAGAATTAAATTGAGCATTCCGATAGACTTAGAAGTAGTGCCTGTTACTCATTTATCAAATAACCATTTCTAATAGGTGATAAGAAGTTGAAAGCACAGCCCACTCTTCAATAGTCACTGCTTTCTACTCGAAATATGATCATACAATAAGGAACATCTGTTTCAGTTCTTTATTAAACTATATAACTACAATATTTTTTCCATCAAAACAACAGTTTAATTCCGACTGTGTGAATAGAATTACATAGAATGGATAACATGAAATAGATGGGGAATTTAAGCATTATATACTTCACAAACTGATAGTGAATAATTTGTCCGACTGCTTTAGTCATTGCTAGCAATCTCCAGAGGAAGACAGTATAGTTGCTTACAACATAAGTTCACCCCATTTATGATATATGTTTGAACATACTTCCTTGAATATGATTAGTTATAACACTCAATAATATCTCAATCAGCATAAGTACTTACAACTTTTCATGTATATTCTGTAGTCTCTCCTGAAAATAAGCAGCAAACAGAAAAATTGTTTCAAGAGCTTATTAAAATTTTCCAAGATATATCAGAAATATGAGTTGGACAGCATTTCCATGCAAACTGCAACCGATCCCTTTTGTAAGCAGGTTATTCTCTCCTCTGAGAGCTACAATAAAAAACTGATTGTCAGTGGATAGCAGGTTTATATATGTAATGCAACCCTATCAAATGTTAGTGGCGACCCAAGTAGCCAGGCAATAAGAGATGAAGCTGCTTCTCTGAATTGAACGAAGTTATAATTATAATAGCCTTCTGGAGACTGATGATCCGAAGCCTCTCCATGACCCAACGATTCATTCTGCTTCAGCCGTCATCCCAATACATAACGACCACCGTTTTAAACTACGCTATCTTAGATGGTCACACCAACAATAATTATCTTTAACGTTGAAAGGTCATCAAGTTAACAAAACCCAACAAATTGAGGGAAAATTCGTTGCATGATTTTCATCGGAGCATTTCAAGCAACTCAAATACAACGCACACATAAAAAGGTGTCTAATGAAATTATAACAAAAATGGATAATCAGAGCTGCGTTAAAGGGATATTTGAATTATAAAGTCTGTTGTTTCGTAAGATCACCAATTACAGCTCGTTCATAAGTCTTTGGGTGAAACATCGATGTACATACCAAAACTGCATATTAAATTTCATTTGGTACTGGATTATTTACCAGCATCAATCTGCTTAGCGATAAATACTAGATCGAGATTTAGGCGTTTAAGAGGACCATTCATGATGGATGGTCAAATATTCATCTAGAATCAGAGAAAAATTTCAGTCTGTCGAACACTCGTTGATTAAATGAAAAGTCCTCTAAAGTTGTCTGATTTCAGATTAATTAACTGAACTTCAGTATACTATAGGTATAGACAACAAGCCAGTGAATAGAAAAATGGTCTATTTCCCAGATAACTGTCATAATGCAGCTTATCGTTTGATCTCAGCCTATATATTCTTACTTCACCTTGTATGCTTTGATTCAGTGAATTATAGTATCAGACAGCCGTATTGCATCCAGTAGGCAGTTTACTTGGGCTATGCGAATAAGAATGTTTCTAAGCGTCACTTATTTATCTCAAGGTAGTATTCATCATGGACCGACATCAGTTGGAGAACCACTGAAAATATGGAAACTCTGGACAGCTGTTTTGGTCCAGTACAGGACTCTTTAGCAGGCACAATCGTAGATACCTACTGCTCAGGAGTCCCATAATAGGACAAAACAGCTGACCAATGCTCCCAAATTTTTTATCTATCAGATAACAAAACAGTTATTAACATTTCGCCACCGCCAAAGTACCTGATTACATTACAATCGTCAAGATGTTCTTATCCTACAATTCGTTCTCGACGGTACTCATCAACTAAGAATGACGTAACCTAAAAGAAGAACTATTACTGTCTTAGATATATGAAGTTGCATTGCTGAACGCTATGTTTTTAGGATAAAATTTAAGGTTTCAGAGTTATGATTCAATAAAGTGTACAACCAAGTTATTTTTCCCTTCAATCTTAGAATTCTGACACCAAAAACAATAACCATCCTACTTCAGACGGTACCCTTCTGAATATATTGCAGAAAAATCAGCATACAGTATTACGAAAAAATTACTTCTTGTACAATTTTTTCAAAGAAAACAACAGCCATCAAGAACAAAAGCATTTATATATAAACCACGACAAACATCCAAAAACTTATTCGTTAACAAAGAGTTGGGTTCTCCTTTTTATTCTGACGTTTCTTTCTACATATGAAAGGCATACTAAATAAGATATAACTTAGTTCTTTCATTCACTTACATTTTCACGAGGTTTCATTGGTTACTCTGTATCCTCAATGAGGATAAATGTAATGAAAGCTATGAATAAGAGGTATGCCTAGCGTTTTATAAATATTGCCAGTTTCTTGAATTAATTCTAGTGTGTACTCCGAATCGTACTAATTAACGTGAGTTACACCAATAACTCCAATGATAAATGATAAAATCCTGTGTAACATTGTACAGTTTTATATCAGAAGTACAGAAGAGACTAAGGACTAACCACATGAAAGAAAAAGCAAAATACGGACGATAAAAAATAAATTTGAGGTAAGGTTTTACCAGAAATCCACAACCTGTTGACATAGCCTCAGAAGTTCATAATACATCCGAAGATTAACACCGATCAGGAGAAAAGTTTAAACCAAGTAGTGATTAACAGTACCACCAATATTACAAGATTCATGAGACCAAAGAGGTCCATACAACACTTATATAAGTTCGGAGTTAGAATTAAAAATCTGACATTCATTGTAACTAAACTAAGGATTATATAAGAAGAACCAGTGTTCAACATCACTCAAAAATTATTTCCCTTGTAAACAATCTGACGAGGAGGTGACTGGAACAGATACTACCAGATAAGCAATGCACCTAACAGAATTAGTTTTAACAGTTTAGGATACTTTAATGTGAAAAGAAAAAAACACTCAGCTTTCACTTATGTATCAGGGTTTATGAAGTTTTTAATGCCACTCTAACATTTTAAATAATGGTGAATACCAAGTACTTACTAGGAAAAAAGGATTATACCTATGTGGTTCTGACTTTTTAAAAAGAAGCAGTAGTATTTCATAAAGACTAAATAGCCACAAAATAATTTTTTGTTGTCTCAGTGTGAGTCAGAAATGCGCACAATAAGCAAGCATAGTGATAACAGGTATAGTATTTTGAAATCTAACCCTACTTCAGTATTTACACATGATTAAACGATGAAACTGCTCTACTAAACAAATTAAACTAAGGAAAACTTTATTTTATAGTGCAAGATTAGGAGGAGATGCTGGAATTTTTCCAAGATAATTTTTCAGCTAGTGTAGAGCAGTACTTCTGTAAATTAATAATAACACTGCTCGAGTCTGTTGTATCGTTTCTTAGGCATAGTTGAAATTCATTGTTTTCATCAGATTCGTTAGCTTTTTTTCACATCCACTGATAGCAAATATCAAGCTGATCTGCCAAATACTTAATTACTTCGTAGAATCTAAAGTTCTTGAATTTGACGTGGATTTCTGAAATTATACTCATTCACACGTGAATCAACTTATCAACCAAGGAAATTTCGTTGCACAATGAGGATTTGTTTCTGATCATTCGGAGCATCCTCTTATGTAATTCCCTTCAGGGTTTTAACTTAGATCATAGGGTTCTGTGAATAATTACCACTTGGTCACCTTTCGTTGATTTTATCAACTAATCGATGTGTAATCTGTAAGCATTTACAGTAATGATAGACAGTGGGTAGTAGTGGAACCCAGGACGTGCACTTCATCCCATTTGAAACTCGTCAGCTGGATGTACCTGTCTTCTAGTGAGTAATAAAAGTAACAACATATTATCATTTACTACGTCCATGCCGTTGTAATGACTTGAATCTATCTTTTGACTGAGGTACCTCGAAACTTTACAGGAAAGTCAAAGTAAAATCCTTCCGCATTATTACAAGTTATTGAAATACTACGATAATTAGGGCCCCCCTTACAGATTAGTAGATATGAAAACTACTTAGTACTGCTATTTCTACAGTTTTCTGACTGGTCGGTGATAAATTTTAGAAGCAAAAAATACTTCTACGGCTCCAACGACTAGAAATGGCGACGGTTTCCTAGCTGAAAGTCTCTCATTTGCCAGTTCACTACTACGCCAGCTTCGAAATGAAACCTCAGTGGGTAGTTTATTTTAATTTCTTTTCAGCTAGCTAACGTTTTGTTTGATACTGTATCAAACAAGACTGTATCCTACACAATGAAGCGGGAAATAAGTTACTTTTGAAATTTTCACCATGATAAAGTATCCAGAAAAGTTTAAAAATAAAATAACTAACCTTAACCTGTAAATGATTCGCTAAAATGATTTTTCCGACTTAAATTTACCCTGAAATGTTTTCATAATACATTCTGAGTGGTTAATCTTTCATCACGCAAGTTGTAATTCTTAGTTTTCCTAAAATGGGTATGAGACTTGTTATAAACAGCAAACTAAGTTTATTAAAAAAGTGAGAATAGTTATCTGAATAACATCTTACGTCTCTATTATAACTATTATTGTCATTACTACTACTTTTTATTATGAACATCTCGTTATCGCCCTAATTGTTTCATTTATCCATTCACTGAATCACTCACTCATTCACTCCCCCACTAGCTAACTCACTCGTTCACTTAACTATCTACCCTATATTTTCTTCCGATGAAAGACAAAAAGTAGAGACACAAACCTGTCGAATTTGTTTTGGGAATTTAATTACACAATTTGATTGTTTCTCTTCAATTGTTAGATAATTAGACCATAATGAGGACATTTTAGGAAATGAGAAAGTAGTCATATAGATAAGTGAATGAGATGATATACAAGTGGACTGGTTTCTGATCCTTTTCACATAATACATATATATATCTATACACACAGTGTGAGAGAAGATAAGTTTATGTACACGGGGTTTAGTTGGATAGACAGTGAACTAACTACTGTACTGATATGTGTATGTACAGGCTAAACACCAGTAGATATAATGACAAAGTAAACAGAAACTTGAGTATAAAATGAACATAGCAAGAATAAGTAAAAGGGTAGGTGATATAATAACAAAAATTCTAGAAATATTCCTATGGAAGACAAAATACACACCAATAGATAAATTGGATTTACCTACGAACATTCGAGATTCAGTTAGCCAACTGATCAGTTAGTTAGTATAGCAATGAGATAAATCAAAGCTCATTAGAAGAGTCAAATTTATCAGAGGAAATGAAGATTGAGCATTTATTCTTTCTCCTTGTTAGCCAACTGGGATATATTTCTATCCTTCAGTACTCACATCTGCCGTTTATCCCCCTTCTCTTCATCCTCGATGTACCATTTTAGTGAGTGAGAGTTTTCTCTCTAAAATATAATAAAAATAGAAGGAAAAACAGGTTAATTAGGCGTTTATTTATCAAAGAAGAATTTATTTGCTAACTGGATATATTTTTACTTCCTTCAGCAATCAGCGGTATAAATGATGATGATGACTGTGATAAAACATTGAACACATTTTATTTATATGAACTAGTTGACTATATCACTGTAAGAAAAGTAAAATAATTTCATGGGTGTAATCAAGTATATAATCCTTAAAAGAAGTACAACTGTGGTAAAGTCAGTCAATGGGAATAACAGTTAGACTATTTTACCAAAAACTTTCAAGCGAATTATTGTGAGCAGTGAGGAAAATTGGTTGGCTGTATTTATCTATAACTATTCAGTTGTTTAGTTTCAAGATTCCTGATTGCTTCAAGAAAAGAGAAACTATCAGCCATAATTTCCCGACTGAAAACTTCGTTTGCGTAAATATGAACCAGTAGTGTAGTGGTCAAAAGAATGTTACCAAAGAATATTTCCCTCTGTAGTACAGATTACACTAATATCATATTCTTACCATCTGGACTAACTTGCAAGGAAATGGAAAGAACAGAACACCCAAAAATTATCGTAAAGCATGCTAACTACTGAAATAAAGAGTAGAGGACAATGGTAAAATAGAATGATAGCAGACTAGTAATTAGAACAATGTTTCGTGATCTGTTTGTTAGACCATTTCAAGGCCCACTAGACACCAGTCACATCACAACCCACTAGCTGTTTATTCAAAAGAAAAATAGTACTAAGTATCAACTCGTAAACTTTATAAGGCTATAACTTAGAATTTGGCTGAGTTTCTAACAGTGTTTCCGGTGTATAAAGGTCCATTTTTAAAACATGTCAGACGTTAACTCAATGGATCTTAAAATCCAAAGTAGTTTATTTCAGCATTGATGTTCAACTTTGATCTACTTCGTGTGGTGCCTGAAACTATAAATGCTTTGAAATATCGAGGATAAGTTAGAAGGATTTGGCTAAATGAAATAGGTAGCATCTCATTATGGAACAAAAGTGATGTTTCACGCGTTTAGTAAGCATATACAATAAACCTTTATCAATACACTGATGCCAATAAAACTATCGATAAGTTAAAGATAAACCCTTCTTTAGGTTTTTTTGTGCTTTGTTCGTACAAGTTCAGATATGCATTTTGTAGTAGAAAGTCAAATATTAAGTAATTTCAACGGGGTATTCATATTGGACTGACGTCAGCTGGAGAACCGTTAGAAAACTGGAAGAATTCGACAGTTGTCTCGTCCCAGTATGGAACTCCCCAGTTATGTGCAACCACAACCCTAACAGGGATCAAAATCAGGATCCTCATTCCAGCAGTGAGAACTCTGTTACTCAATACGGAGGTCGAAGTCTTATGTTTATCATTTTCCTACTTAAATCGATTCCCAACGTAGTGAGACCATCAACAAGTGCCATCGTTGAGTATTTTTCCTCCCAGCTGACTTTCTCTGCTCCACAGATCACAAATTTTTAACACAGCCTTGAGAAATCTCATCTCGAAGCATATAAACAATAGTGGACACTAGAGAGTAGTTCATAGGTGCGCACTACTGAAGAGTCCCATATCACGACGCAACAGCTGTTCAATGCTCCCTGGTTTCCAATGATTCTCCAAATGATTTTAGTCCATAATAAATATCACCATAAAACCGACAAATTCCCACGAACTTAAGGATTAAATACCATAGGAACTCCATGAAAACAAGTATAATGTTACTTTCAAAACGACATTTACTACTCTGTAAGTTATCTGCACAAGCTTCCATCCATTTGTCAGTTGCACCTGCTTCCAATTTACCTGGTATACATCACAACATGCATCGAATTTTTGCCAAATGTCATCTGTCCAGTCGCATTTTGTGCTAATGACACCTTGAAAAAAATAATAAACATAGGTAACCAAAAAGTAACTGACCAGAATTTCGGTATCTCTTTTACCGTTTAATGAAGATGACAAAAGACTTTGCTAAGTGGCGCCATAGTTGATTACCTTTTGCCGAAGACAGAAATTCTTTAATTTTCCGTAAATAATTAGATTTTGTTGCTAAGCCTGTGCGACAGAGATAGTATGTTTGCAGGACTGCATATCTATATACGCATGGCCTTTAGCTTAGCTAATCACTTTTCCTCTCTTTCCATCTTTGAATCCAATGCGTATTTTGACCAATCTTAAAAAGATAGCCAAGAAAATCTCAAAATTTACAGACCACCCAATAGATAAAAGTCCGACAGATTCATTGTGAATGTCATTTATAGCACACATTTGTATATGAATGTAATATAATCAAGATATTTACTGCATAGCGATATTGATATTCATAAATTTATCTCCTTTTATAAGAGTTATTTGATGTATTTACTTGTTGGTGTATGCGTGCGCTTGCATGTGTTTATGACATCTAACCAAGGGAGAAATAATTGTTTATATCTCGAAATAAATGACCACTGATTCTTCCGGAGAAAATAACAAACTTTCTCTGAATTCACCTAAATCGATCATTGTCAATATGGTAAATGAGTTTCACATGAAGTAAGTATAAGAATCGAACACAATTGTATCAATCTTTTGGTAATTACGAATGGAAACAATAGTGAGGGGATAATGGCCACCAATAAAGTGTATGATATATTATAGCAGAACATTCACAATCATACATCGACCGATTCTTGCATGTGATCTAGACCACTTATGCGTAAAGCAGACCAGTGATAGCATATACATGCAGACAGATAATCAGTCCATTCGAACTAAATTACTTAGTATAGTGACTACTGGATTTCGTGTTAATTTACATTCGAAAGGCATTCTTCTTTCACAAGACATCGGTTAACATCAGGAAATAAATTTGTGCAGATTTTCAAAAAGTAAACATGGCTGTAGAATATCTTGTAAACATTTATTTTACCAACTTATGCGGTGGTTTCGAGTTTTAATGTTTTTGATACTAACATCTTGAATTTCCTTACCAATTACAAATTCCCTACCACTGACTATCTGCCAAACTTCCTGACCACAAAATAACAAACTTATGGTAGAGTGTTACATTCATCCATTGTGACTTCTAACATTTTTATGGGAATATTAATTAGGCTGAAAGGGATTCAGACCCAATAAGTCGCATGCTGACCGTTTTGATTTAGCCTGATAACTTGATAGGTTATCATTTTCCTGTTACGGCCATGAAACGAGTAAAACATTATGATTTTTCAATCACGTATACCTAGGTTTGTACTTAACATCAGCTTTACCATAAGTTGATCAACATGATTTAAGGAATAGTGATGACAGTCACTATTGACAGTTTATAAAAACGAGGTATGTAACAGCTTTATTCAATGCTTTGGTGATTGCTTGTTGTAGAAGGGTGTGATGGTAAAAAAATGCTTCGTTTGTAATTGATTATTATCATTATTTGTCCTTTGGGTTTCTAGTGGAATATAAGGCTTCAGTAGCACGTCGCACGTCACTCTGTTCTCTGCAATCATTTCAACCTGGCTTCACGACAGTCCAGAAGTTTTCATTTCTTCCTCATTTGATCTCCCCCATGTCACCCTCAACTCGGACGCCCAACTCGTCGTTTCCCATTTCGATTCCACTCAACAGCCTGGCGAGTGGTGTTCCCAAATCGTCTTCTCAGTGTATGCCTAACCCACCTCCTCTTTCTTCTGCACATTTGTTGGGCAAAGGGTTCTTGCTTCTTTGGTTTGTCGCCAGAGTGAGTTCCTTGTTGCTTATTCTCATTAATCTGGTAATTTGGTCTTCAGTATCGAGTGAGCGTGGGCGGCATCTGTTGATGAATGTCTGTAGTTTGTTCGAAATGCTTTTCGTGACGCACAGCCAAGTCTCTCAACCACCACATAGAAGCACTGACTTACTTAACTGAATTAATGTTGAAAATCTGGATCTTATTCTTTATGCTGAGTACAGTGCAGCGCAGTAGATCTTCACACTGATTTGAGATTAATGCAGCAAGGTCTGTCTTCCTGTTTTTCCGATCCTGGCTTTGACGTCCTCATCTGTGCCGCCACCACCTGTAGTTGAAACAGTGCTGCCTGTCTAGGTAGGTGAAACAGACTACTTCCTTTAGGTTTCTCCCCTTCATGGTGGTTGCTTGTTGTTGTCGTCGTCGTCATTGGGTGGGTATCTTCATCACCTCTGTCTTCTCTACATTCACCTGAAGGAAGTCCCGTCTTCCTTCGCTGCCTTGCCTCTTCTGCCAACTTGTTGGTTTTTGCCTGTAAATCTTCGAGCCAGTGCGACATTAGGCATAAATCATCGACAAAATGTAAATCTTCTAAGGTCTGTCATCGGTCAAACAGAGTGTGTTCCAATCTTCTCGATCCCCATAGTTTGCTGCATGATCCAGTCCAGTCCAGTCGACCACAATCACGAAGGTTATCGGCGATAGTAGGGGCCAACCTTGTCTTACTTCTCTCTTCACTTCAGAGACATCACTGAGCTTTCCACTGCGAATCACTTGGCTGGCATGTAGCCTCATCGTATAGCATATAGCTGGTGTTGAATGAGGTTGATAAAGGTTTGTGGCACTAAAACCGTAGTGTTGAAGTAGCTGCTTACCAAATTACTTGTTGGTTGACGCTGTCGAAGGCCTTTTCAAAGTCGATGATTTTGAGGTGTGGTAGAGAGTTGACTGCCATTCTTCGCTCTGTTCTATAATGATGCGTAGCGTAGCGTGGCGTGGCGTGGCAATTTTATCCGCATATGATTTGTTCTTCCTGAATGCAGCCAGCCAGCTAGCCAGTTCCGGTCGTATTTTGAGTCCAGAGCATCTTTTAGCCACTCCAGGATGATGCGGCTTAGCATTCTGCTTGCAGCATTGGGTGGATATTGATAGGAGCATGATTCCGTGTCAGTTCTTGCAAAGACTTAGGTCACCCATCCCTGGGAATTTGACAAGGTAGTCCTTCTTCCAATCAATCAGCAGGAAGCTTTCTTTCCTTCTTTCCTTCCTTCCTTCCAAACCTTCTGCAGTGGTGGTGTGGGGTCAGCATGTCCACTGTTGTCTCTATGTCTGTTTTCAGTGATTCTGGTGGAATTCCATCTCGTCCTGCTGCTTTCCTGGATTTCAGCAAGTTTATGACGTTCGAGACATCACTTCTGCACTTGTTGAAGGACCTGGTTTCGTCTGTGTTGATCTCTTCCCGGATAGTAAGTAACCTGGTTATTTGATATAATGTTGTCAGGTCTCTGTCTCTCCTACCACCAGTCTGTTCTGCTTCACTTGCCAGTGTGTCATGGAAGTGTCTTCTGTCTTTGCGCACACTCTCCTTCACTTCTTTGTCCAGTCTAGTGTTTTATACACTGTGGTCACTTCCTCTTTTCGTTGTTCATCCCCACACTGCACTGCAATGCATTGGTTCATCTTCTGCTTCACCATCACCATCACCATCTTCCTCTCCCTCCTCCATCGAGATCCATTACTTCTCTTGTCCTACTTCTTTTTCCTTCCTTCCACATAGTTTTCAAAGAGTCCCAGTGTTCTTCCATGCAGGTTTCTTCACGGTTGTTGCTTAGTGTCCCCCATTTTGTCCTGATGACTGGCTGACTGACGTGAAGATGTCCTTAGTAGTTTCATCCTTCAGTGGAGTTTCTGTTCTGGGTGAACGTTGAACTTGAACTGTGGTTGTCTATCATCACTAGCTTCTTTGGATTGAAGGCTTTCCACTTGATTGTCAATGTGGGTTCCTTGCACTAGATGGTGAGTGGTGTGAACCTATATATACTCCTCTTCGTGATCTGATCTTGTGTCCAGTAGGCTGGCTGTGTCTCCATCTCCACTCTCTTCACATTGAGATGAAGTTGATCTGGTTTTTAGTGTAGTGTGTCCTGTTGTCTGGTGAAGTCGAATCCATGTCTCTTTGTGAATATCCTCGTGTTTGTACACAGTGCCTCCAATCAATGAATCGTTGAATGTGCAGAAGTCTGCAAACAGTTCTCTATTCTCATTCCTCATTTCACCAAGTGCTTCTCGATACATGGTTGGTTCTCCTCCTATGTTACCTGCTCCCAGTTAGTCATTTATGTAACTCATTAGGATTTTGATGTCGCCGTCATCGACTTGGGTCTTGTCCCGTGCTGAGTGCAGTTATCTGCAGAATTCCTTCTTCTCCTCTTCATCTTCTTTATTTGTAGGTGTATAGCGTAGTATTGTATGATTGTGACTTTCCCTCCTTTTGAGTTGAACCTTGCTGTCATGATTCTGATCCTGTAGGAGGAGACTGATTCGCATTGCATGAGAGTCCTCGATGCTGTTGGGGACATCATGATATCCACTCGAAAACTCAGTGTGCTGTGCTCGTGGTTGTCGTATGGGTGACAATGTGGGAGTAGATTATTGACTCTCGTGTTGACAGTTTGGAGAGTCCACTCCCATTCCATCTGCAGATTCCGAGCACTTCCATGCCATACCTCTTCATATCTTTTGCAATCTGGGTAGCCTTACCAGCCAGCTTCAAACATCATGAGGACATTGCATGTTCCCATGTTTACTTTCTCTTTCATAGATAGAAGAGAAAATGCATCGGTCAACTGGCTTCCCGAAGGATTTAACCAACTGGCGTCATTTCGCCTCTCCGATTCCAGCGAGGAATAATTTTGTTTTTATTTTTTCTATTTTGTTTGTGCTTTGAAGTTTGTTTAGGGGTTTGATTTGTTTCACGGGTTAGGGTTGCTAGCCCTATGCCCAACCTTCTCTCTTTATCCAGGCTTAGAACTGGCCAGTAACTAGTGAGCTAGTTAACTAGGCGAGGTTTCGTTTGTAATGTTTGGCTTTAAATTTAATCTGAGAAAGTCAAAATAACGGTAGATTAGGACGTTAATTTACGCTAGCCGTTTTCTTCTCACCAACTGAAGTCTCCATACACCGGAATTCTTTCTAAGTTAATAGCCATTCTTATGCAAAAGTACGATGATCATGACTTTCATTATGTAACCAAGTTAGATTTTATGAAAATTTCTCTACATTTCCTCTAGTATATGCCTGTTCAACATGTAAGTGATAAAAGTGGTACTTTTCGTCTTAAAGATTTGCTTTTAGCATTCCTACACCTTTTACTAATAGCTTGAAGGAAGCAATGCGACAAAGTGTTTTCGAAAGTAGAATGTTAGTCGAGTTTCAGTAAAAATATTTTTTAAATAATAGCTGTTCTAAGTTTTGATGGTTATGACATACCGTGATTACTAAACTTTACTCCCTTTTCCCTCTACTGTAATGAAGTGTGTAATGGATGGACAAAACTTTTGTAATCGAGGTTTCTTTTCATCAACAGTTTATATTGGTTCGGCTACAGCTGGAAGGCAGTGTTTACGGAATGAATTTGACATCGTACTGAAGGACTATTCTGTGTATTTTTTGTACTTATGCATCAAGCAAGTGAATTGATGAAGCTAAATGAAATGATATACAAGGGATCTGTCACCACGGTCCACTTAACACTATCGGAATTGATTCCTGTAGTCTGCTTTTTGTAGTGACAGACGGTGTTTTGCTCTGTGCCACCTACCTAGATGAAGTGGACTTTCATTCGACTTATTGCATAGTTGTTATACAAAAGTTAGATATACAAATTTAAGTGGAAGAAGGAGATCAGTGGTTAAGGTTGTGAACCTTCGTCAACTCAGATGTGTTATGTATGCCTATTCACTGTTTTTCTCGTCATTCAAATTTCATTGAAGTAGTTTTGGGCTGGGAAAAGGTGACAGGCTGTCACACTAAAACGTGGTATCAGCTTATGAAGACTTCGGATGTTAGTTTGAGCTGTGTAAGGGAATGTAGAGGTTGAGGATTCTAACTGACATGACTCAAAGTCAACCGCATTGGTGCAGATGCGCCCACATTTCATCTTCATCTTAAGCATTATACTGGATCTCATTACTGTTCCATCCCTTACTGTTCGTTTATGTGACTTCCTACTTTTCTTCTTCATCTTTCTTCTTTTATCTCCTACCTTGATGCACTAATGTGTGTGGTAACTTGAGCCATTAGTCAGTAATGTCAAGTCCCATGTTGATATTGACTGACAGACTGATTATTAATCGTCTTTACAATATACTAGGAAATAGAATTAACTTCTACCATTATTTTGAGCAACTGTATGAACTCACGTTGCAACACTGTTGATAATTTTACATTAACTGTAATCCCAGCGATTCAACTTATAAATAGCAACGTACAAACCATAATTTCAATTCTGTAAGTTTACTAAATACCAAAAGAAAGGCGAAACACAAACTATATAACCGACAAAATTTAAAAGTGAACAGAATGTCTTTTATTCCAATGTCACTTGTTTTGTTTCTTTGTTTTATTTGGAAAAATCTTTCTTCTTATATTCATCTCTTTTCATATTCATACCACGAAAGTTTATATGTTTCAGTTAGAAAAACACTGATTTAGAAAGATTCAACAGAAACCAACTAAATGGGTTTTTTCAAGCAATATTGGTAGTGATAAGATAAACTGTGGTTATCAGCTACATAGATATTTAAACTTATCACCGTAGATTTTGTGCTCAAAACATATCTAATACTGGGTGATGACCAAAGGCAAGATGAAAATTTGGATCGCTGTCGGATTCAAACCAGCTATCACTAGGTTTCCGACCCGATGCTCCACCAACTGAGCTACGACGTCCGACTGCTGACCAGATTTTTATTTCACCTCAATCACCAAGGGTTTTGCCCGACTACCATGTGGATTCATGACACGTTACTACCGCTTGATCGTGTTCACACAGATAGTCAAATGATATCTCATAATGGTTAACTTTTAAAGCGATGAAATGCTTCTGTTTCAAGGCAAGTCAATAGATCATCACTAACTGCAGACTTATGTACATTACTTTTAATTTCTTTTCTGCACCGAATTTTCCATTTCTCAGTTTCTACCAAAACTGTTAGCAAACATTCGCATATGTTAGCCATTGGGAGCGAATCCAAAATTAACTGACACAAAATAGTAAAATAGTAAAACAGCTGGGAATAATCGATTAGCATTCTAATGATTTAAACTTTGATTCTTAAGGCACGCAATACAATGTCTATTGGAAAATGAACACTGTGAAAGTGTTAACACTTTTCGCCTTTCTGTTGAATTGAAGTGACTGTGTATGCTCGTAAAAATTCTTTAATTAAATTGTCTTAACGTTTTTAAAACGCGGTTCTTATGAACTTTTTGGTTGGCGTCAGTTCTTGAATAAAACCACTTATAATAAAGTAGCGGTCACTGATACAAGAAATAGAAGACATGAATTTCGAAATACTTGTATATACACTTTGATGAGGTATCCGAAATCAGGATATGATAAGTATCGAGGACTTTTAGGTTTGCACTGGTTCTCTTCTAACTGATTTTGATTTATGATAAAAACTCCCCTAAAATCGATCGGTCCTTAAGAAATTCTGAATTGAGTTAAACTTTTTTCTAAGCCTTTATCAATAAAAATGTGCAGATGTAGCAACTTAAACTATCCCGGTGATTTAGGGGAAGTAAACCACGTTCTTTGTAATGAAGGTTCCTAAGTTAAACTTTAACCTCGTTTGTTCAATAGTCCATTGTACAAGTTTATTCAGCTATTCATAGAAAAGGTTAGTACATAGTGTCGCACATCTGATTCATAAACAACAGGGAAGCCAGTAAAATGAACACCAACATTTTTAAGTTACTGACTTTTAAGGTAAAAACTTTCCCTGCCTTACAACCTATTTCAGATATCTCTATTATCCTGTTTGTAAGTAATTTTATTTGTTGATTAAATCCCCAGTCAACTATTTAAAATATTTTTTACAGAAAAATAACTGTGAAAACAATTGTGTATTTCAATTAAATAAGCCCCTCACAATGTGGTATAACGCTCTTAAGAAGCGCATTGCCAATCAAGATAAATAAATGCATAACTTAATTATGATGTGTTCAATAACTAAAGGCCACAAAATTTCAGAGACTAAGACAGCTTATTGAGTAGAGTATGCTAATACTACAGCAATTAGCTAACAAAGAACCTTCAGGTTGCAGCTGTTGAATGTCAATACTGTCGAAAAAACCTACAAAATATTAAGGAGTACTGGACAAAAGTTTTATATACGCCTTGGATTCTCCGGCAGTATGAACAAACAACCATCTTACACAATTTAGAACTTAATACGTTCAAATCGGATGAATCACCCTATCCAGCCCAGCTTTAAATACTGAAATTTTAAGCCTCAGTAGGTTTAATGTAACACCTAATTGACCTTGAAAATTATGATTCTCCATTCAAAACTAGAAGTTGCTATAATCGCGCTGGTCGCTAAAATACATTCAATCTGAGGTTTAGGTTGACAATACGAGTGCTTTTAACGATGAGCAATTCATTCGAGATAGTAACCAACAGCTTTTTAAGGTATTAACCCTAAGTTTTTCATGAAATACAGTGCTACATTTTCTCGACTTTCGACCTAGAAACCCTTAGTTTGGTCTTTTATACTTTTTCACAGAGCTATGCTGTAACGTCGTAGAACAGAGATTGATGTATTTTCTTGTCATGTTAAAAGACCAGAGTCAGATTAGAGTATAGTGCCCCAAATCATCAAACAATAAGATACATGTGTGGAACTACTGCAAATTGCGGCTAGCAGTAGGACCCAAGATGTGCATTTCGTCCCGCTTAGGACTCATCAGGTGGTAGCACTTTCTCAAGTTTTTACTACTACCGGGAATTGATCTAACAACCCACTACTTCAGATGCTACATAATTTAATCCAAATCAATCAACAACATGTAATAACAAGTTTTAATACTACTGCAGTAAGATTTACAGAAAAATGTAATGCATATTTCCTATGGTACTAAAAATATCTTGAGTTCGTTTACGCATTTGATTCACAGGGTTTCCCTGGTAAATAGCTATATAAGACAACTATAAACACACAACTTATTACTGATGGTGTGTTAAACGTTCGATCTATGGTATAAAGTCCTTTTTATCATCTCATGGTTACAGGTTTAGTGAACATCCTCGAGGTTCAGCAGCAAAAAACGTGAAGTAATTCATATTGGTGCTAACTATGGGGGTCAAAAACTGACATCTCGTAAATGACTGTTATTTGAAAGCATTTCTGCATCTTTAGTCATTCTGTCAGAGAATACCGTTTTAGTTTAGTTGCAGTGAAATAGTCTAACCCTTCAGCACAATATCTGTTAATTGTCCAGTGTCTGACTAGTTGACTTTCATAATTAAATAATCTTCGTAATTATATATTTTTCTCTACCTCTTTTTTTTATATCCACTGTAATGTTACTTTAACCGGGATATATAATGGTTTATTCATGACTTCTTCAAGTTACATTTCCTGTAAGCAGCTTTGCTCGTTTACTATATGCTAGTATAGGAATCTTACTAAAAACAACATCGAAAACCACAGCTAAAAATATCATCATTGCTTACACTTATCAATGATGTATATCAGTAAATCTAGACGTAACATTAACGTGTAAATATGTACACTTGTAGGCATGTATGTGCGTCAGAAAGTGGGAGAGTTAGAGAAGGAATCTGGTGTCCCAGTGATGAATCTCTACTCTCTTCCTCTCTGGTGAATTAACAGTGAAAAAAAGAAAATACAACATTAAATTAAAACAACATTACTGCCGTCCGTTTTAAGGTTAATTGGTGTTTACTGTACCGGAAAAGTTTGACGATGATAATAACGACAGATTCAGAACAAAGAAAGCAAATGGAATAATAGTAGCAATATTAATTAGAAGTATTCGAATTTCTCATTGACATTTTATACATATTCTAACTGTGATTTTGGAGAATAGTGGCTCGAAGAAATATTCTGACCTTAACTAGTTCTTGATGTATTTCATATATTAATAATTTTGATTTTACTGTAGTCAAAAGTTTTTTGTAAAAAGGAGTAGCGAGATTTTGAAACTATGTGTAGGTTCTATGAGTTGACTGGTAACTCGTAAAAGAGGTGAGTGTGAACAGCTTCGTGATGTATTTCTCACCCATCATAACTGTGATAATGTCCAATATGTAAAACGCACTGTCCGGATTTCCGATCATAGCGATCGAAAACAAGAATTACAGAACAATTTTCTAGCTTAGATTAACTTCCTGGTGGAATGAGTTTGTGTAAATGGCTCTTGTGTATATGCGTATACTTTTGTTTGCATGCTTGTCTACACTTATAAAAAGGGAGGGACAGCGTGTGCATATCTGATGATGAGACTTGTTATTTCACACTGCTGATACATGGTAAAAGATTCGATAGATGATACATTAGATTAGATTCAAGAACATGAAAATTCTTTCGTTTAAATGTGAGGATGATTTTATGTGATAAAATCAAATGTCTTTACAAACGCAAATCACGAAGGGATGGAGACTATAGACAGTAATTCATTTTATGTCACTATATTAGGTGTATGAATTCCCCTGGAATGACACACATACAGTTCTGCAGCATTTATTTGAGTTACTTTAGAAAAACTCCTTGCAAACTCCCAATTTAACTTCTGAATAAATATTGCTGTGAATGGAACTATCCTAAACGTGTGTTACCTAACTAGTGAATCTGCTTTTATATTCCAGAAAAATATTTAACTCTGCAAACTTTTTGGAATAACTTATCAGTCTTAAGACTTCTATCCCTTACAGGTTAATGTGTCTGTATGTTGGGGTAATTTTTCATGTAGAAAAATAAACCGTTGGGTCATAACGTTACCGAAATTCATGTATCTTCAGTATGCTCACTGGATGCCACTAACATGTTCAAGGCAACGAAAAAATTATCTCATATTCAACTGAATGAGAATTATAAATGTCCAATTTTCAGCTATATTTCACTTGGTTTATTATAATTTTTATTTTTAAAGGTCACTACTTGCTAATTAAATGTAGTATAAATTAACTACACACACTTGAATCGCTTAGAGAATATTCTTTATTTTGTGCTGAATTGTTAATCATAACCAAAAAACATATCAACTAAAAATTGTCTGTGTTAATCTAATATGTATCCATTAGGTTCAGATGATGTTCCCTTTACACAACTGATGATATCCCCATTCAGTTAGGAAGTTTTTAAAGCCATCCTGAGATAGATGTTAACTCCAGTTCGCTATTCATACACTGGTTATAACACAGATCTAATCAAGTTCAACAAGGCTTTATATATATATATATATATATATATATATATATATATATATATATATATATATATATATATATATATATATATATATATATATATATATATAGGTCTTACTGAACATTTGTAGTATAGGTTCTAAGTTTAGAAGTATTGGAACAGTTTCTTGGGAAACCGGACATATTGCCGATAAATCATTCTTGTCTACCAGCAATTTTCACCAGCTAGATGAAGGTGGTGTGAATACTAGTTAGCCATTTCCCTTACTCAAATAAAAGCTTGTAAGCTCAAAAATCTCATCTTTAAGAGCAAATGAATGTTTGTTGTGGCCCAGTTGATTGAAGTGATGCTCCTTAACTCCATCGCTGTGACATCTAAAAGTTAAAAATGTCAGGTTATAAAATATTATCTTTTCGAAACCACTAATAAAGTGAAAAGTAAGAGAATATAAGCTATATCAGTGAGTTATAAACATCCAGGCCATAGTTTTTACGAATGTCCTGAAAGAAGTTGAGCGGTGAGTCTGTTTGATTCATTATATAGGTAAGTTTTTACATAATCCCAGCGTGTTTAGAAAATCGAAAACAAGATTTTCTAAACACGCTGGGATTATATAAAAACTTACCTATATAATTTATCATTAAGTACTTGAAATTGTCATAGGAAGAATGGATCTACAGTTCTTATTAACATGTCTGATGCAATAACCATAAATGGTGCTATATGTCTGCTCTTTGATGGTACTGGATGAGTGTTTCAAAATCAGTAGCACACTCCCTTAACCTGATACTTTATGAAGCGCAGTACTTTCAGGCATTACGGCTAGTATTCTATCATAATTAATAACTTAGGCCAGTTTACTATGCAGAATTTCCCCAGTGCTTGTCTGTCCTCATTCCAGGTATAATTGGAAATTTGGGAGTTGTATTTTGAGGCTTGCCACTGACTTATATTACAATACTATTCTACTGAGCTGATTTTGGTCAGCTGATCAATTTGAAGACGTTTTTAAAAATCATGAAGTCGTATCAGGACGAATATCCCACTAACAAAACTAAAATATGATTGGAATGACTAAAGGTATGATATGTAAACTATTGGAACTTATCTGTTAGAAGAAACGTACTGTAGATCCACCAATCTTTCAATTCTTGTATGAAAACAAGCTTAGTAATTACCGATGGAAAGTGGCGTCTATCCCACACCCACAAAGTTAGGCTCATATGACTTCTGAACATAACTAATTATACTGTATCTTGAAACATGCTTATAGTATTTGCTAGTTCTACTGAAAATGTATATAATTCGCCTGATGTAGTAGGTCGATCCTTCATCCAATCCTCAGAATGCTAAACTTTGATTCATTCCACCTTACTGAAAAAACTTCAGTGTTGATGAAATATGCCTGATGAATACGAAAATCCTAACGAGTGAAGTGTTTCCCTTCTTGCAATTCAGAAAAACAGAAGTAAACATGAAACTCATAATAACTTATAGTTATTTTTGGTAGATTTTTTAAGAATATGACCATTATTTGATGCATTTCTGGCATCTATAAATTCAATGTTTGTTATTGAACTACTCACGAGCAGTATAAATATACTTGACAAATTATTTGACATGTGTAATTGTGCAAGATGAGAATAAATGACTTCTGAAAAAAGTAACTACGGCGAAGGTACTTTGTTGTGTCACCTAATGGGAATTTTAAGCTACTTAATTGGGAATAAGCCAAGCCACTGTGCTAGATTACGTTGCTCCTAATCTTTACGAGAGTTATTACTATGTTCATGTAACTTCATATGTTAATGATAACATATCAGGCAGAAATTGGCCAAATTCGTGTGAAGTCTAATCTGAATGGTGTAATTTTTCTCATCAGCTGCCCTTCCAAGGTAAATAACCATCTCAAATCAACATACATAAGCTCAACCATGTTACTGAGGTTACTCTGTATACGAGAATGATATGTTGCTATCTAATGAAACGAACATTAAATTAGTGCTTATCAAATCGATATTCTCTCAAGCCTGATATTTACTGACAATATGAACTTCAGTACTGACTGCTCCGGAACCCCAACTGAAAGGATATAAAAATGCAGAAATGTAAAAGTTAGTTGTGCTACAACCTCAGAGTGTTTGGAAAATCGAAACAAGATTTTTTGGAATGTTCCAGGAGATTAATTCAGCCTCGCCGCTCACTTTCTTCGAGGACATTCGTAACAGCTACGGACTTGATATTTTTGAAGCACAGAAATGTTTTTAACGGTGTGAGTAGTTTCTATTTTCTTGGGATCAAATAATCCCTCACATAGAGAAAATTAACGAACCTAATGTAATTATGAACAACTCGTTTGATAACAAATAGAAGACACTAAGTAAGCATCCAACGAATCTTGAACAGTTGGTGTGTCACCGAATTTTTGTCTTTAATAAGGAACTTACACTTAACATTTTTCAGTTGCGTACTCTTAAAAAACTTAACTGGTCGAAGGTGGGTGATCGAGGCCCGATTCTTTTTTTTGCACATTGTCATTAATACCTTGAAATTCTGAAATGATTTGCAGCTCAGAATGAGGATGATGGTGTTTCTGTGTACTTACTGATGCTTTTGACAACCAGTTATTTTGGAAGATATTGAAAACATTTAGTTGAACATGCACTGTATGTTAGAAGCATACATTTAATGTATTCTCAAACATGTCATCATATGACGCTTCATTTCACATTGTATTCGTTTGTAGTAAACATTTATCTTCTGTAGTACTACTCATAAATCACTGGCGTAAATCCTCTCCAAAAGATGCTCATGGTGAAACTGGAAGTGTAAATCTCTGACTAATTCGATAGGTCATGATCACTTCAGAAGGCGACTTTAGGGCATATCCTGATATGACCATGAATACTTGTATGTTGATTGATATGCTTTTTTAGTACTGTCATTAAATCTTTCGATATAATCGATCAAATATCAAACTGGCACCATGCAGCATATCTAAAATGAGTGTGCTCATCATAGGACAGTTATCTGACAGATTCTACTGACATTTTTCGAAAATCAGAGTGATCATTCTCGTTCGGCTTTTCTGATAGCTGTTATTTATGAAGTGATTAAAAGTTCCAGGATCGCGAAGAACATGTTATTCGACCGGACCTAAATGCTGCTACCATAAGAAATTCTTCCTCGTCCAAGTGGGAAAGACCAATGATCAGAACAACTCTCATGCACCTTTTCCCTTACTCGAAGCAATGCCTTTCAATTTGGATAATTTCTAGGCAAGTATTCTTAAATATCATAAGAACCACTGCACTGCCATTAATCATGCATATTAAAAGCTTCCGAGCACAGTATACTTAATTACCCTGGAGATTAAGATAAATTTACTGAGCGGAATGCTTCCAGTCAAGAACAAAATTCCTTCTTGTAGGAATGTTTACTAAGGCATGTCTTGTCACTAAGTGTTAAATATCGACGAACTATATATTGTCCTACTGGATGAAAGATCGTTGAATGAATGGGCGAAAAATTGTAAGGTCAACGGTATTGGATGTACACAACAGACTCAATAAATAAAATGAAATAATTACTATTCGACAGCGAATATTAAAACCAACTCTAGGAATAGAGATGATTACTCATACATTGATTCGTCATGGAAGAGCGACCAATCAGTGTATGTAGCCCAGATCTGTAGCAAACTAATCGAGATCCAGAGAGCTCAGTGGTAACATCGCGGATTACGCCCCTAGGTGATGCAGACTCGAATTCTAGGCGGGACATCAGTCCCGTTGGGTTTGCAGATAAGCCCTGCCGACAAGTGCTAGCAAGGGCAAAATCTAGGTCCAGAGCTTCCTTCTGATTGCCTTCAACCAACTAATAGACGACAAATTGTCTTACCATTACTGTGAATATAGCAAAGAGAACCATAGGTGAAAAAGGAACAAGGCAGCTGAGAAACTAATCGATATGGCTCTCCAAATCAGTAAGCAAAAAACTACAGAACAATATCTAATCCATAAAGGATTAAACTGCAATACTGAGAACGCGTATATGCTAGATTTCTGTGCAGCCCTTTAATTCTCATTCAAAACCACAGGAATAGTAACTGAAAGACAACCAGAACTACGCCAACTAGTTATACCGTTAGTGAAAATCAAGAAGGAGTAGCACTATCTTAGCAAAGATGAAAAGAGAATACTGTATTCACTTATGTCAGACAAAACATTGTAATACTAATAGCAAAAAAGGAAGGAAAACTGTTGTCATAACCAGAGCGGATCACATGAAAAAAGTGCTAGAAATACTCAACAAAGAAACATTTATAAACTGGTAAGCGAGAATCCTCTCAAACCACTAGATAACCAAATTCAAAGATCATATTTTCTAACCAAAACTGATCAAATCATGGTAGAAGAATAACAGTGAATGAAGACAAATGGTTGAGTTTTACCTTGATTCTACGGTTGGTCAAAAGTACATAGAGTAGATATCTCATTGCGAATAATAGTGTCACTGCTGGGAGCGTCAGAAGTCAATTTATCAACCAAATTTTACAAAAACCAAAACATTTTCGATATAAGTCAACAATCAGTCAATTCAGCAACTCACTTTCAGGAAAGAATAAAAGAACTCAAGATGGACAATGATGAATAAATGGTATCCTTCGATTTAACTGCACTTTCCTTGCTAGTCAACCCCTATTTTATCAAAGATAAAATGAATCCCCTTCTCAGAAATGACCAAAATCTTCAAAAATATACGAAAATTACTGCTACAATCTCAGTGGAACTTATCAGCCGATTACTTCTTCCGTTCGGTAGCAGCGTGGTAGATTAGCTAACTAAATCCCTGTAGAATATTTTATGTCAGATGAAGGATCCTCTACCTATTGAAGGTCCAACGAATAAAACTTAAGAAGTTAGCTGCAAGGACTATCAACATCGATATAAGAGTAAAACTTGAGCAATGTGGCAGAATATAATCCCATTTCAGTTGATTTATTAGACTATCGCACAGTGAAACAGTGTTATTTGCTGATGTCATCATAAGCAGAACTTGTTCTCCATAGTCATAACCAAATAACTCTACAAGTGAAACAAGGTTTAAATATTTTTATTATCTCTTCTATATCACGAAGAGGGAAAGAGAGTTAAAACTACATAAATTATGTCTGAGAACTGTGGAGTTACTTTGATATGACTATGGAAATAAAATTCCGCTTGAAGTGTCATCAGTAAATAACACTGTTTAACTGCGTGATATATTTAATAAACCAATTGAAATGGATCCATTAAGTCGGTCAATCCAGACGTTGAATAGCTTAAAGGGTTTATGAATGCCAGATAGCAGTCCAGTTACGTGATACGTCATCACTGATATCAATCCATGTAAGTGAGCACAGCTGCAGTTTTAACTGGGACAACTGGACAGTGAGGAAACACCGCGACATGTAAGCTGAAAACCGAAAGAGAATTCCTGAGAGAACGGTATTCTTTTCAAGTGGCAGTCAACATGGAAGTGGACATTGACTCCAAATTTGAAATACTACTGCTTCGCTTTGTCATTGTCCCATTTTGACTCAGCTTACTGAGCTGAAGTAGGTCAATATTTTATTTTATGTTACTGTAAGTATTCTCGGTTGAAAGAAGCTGACGAAAAACGTAAAAACAAAGGAATAGATCTATACTGTTCTGAGCCAGTGTTTGCTCTTATTCTTTTAAAGTTGATAAAGAGAATATGTGCATGAAACTAGAAATCAGTCAAGCAAATCAGTAACCAGACATTAGTTTCGCGGTATAGGTTAAATGATAGCAACAGTTAAAAAAGTCCACTTCTGGCAAAAAGAGGGAAGAGTTACCCTTATCGACAAACCAATAACTATCATGTTTAACAAATGTCCTTCACAAGCATTATCGCAACTTGGAAATGGACTACTTCTATGTGAAGTAAATCCTAATGAAGTCACTTAGACTGATGATGAAAAGCCTGAGAATGAATTCGAATGCTGGGAAAACACTGAACCGTTGTCATTTTCTTCCTGAGCTACAAATCCTATTTACTATTTCACATCATCAGTTGCAGTCGAATTTCTAAGGCTGATTCAGGTGGAGTGCAGACCAATCGAATGTATTTGGGGGTTTGTGAGGATTTAAAGATTTTTCAGGTTGGTATTCATTGTGAACTGACATCAGTTGGAGGAACATTGAAAACCTGGATAGCTGATGTCAGTCGACGATGAGTACCAACTTGAAGAATCTCTGAATCCCCACAGATCCCCAAGTCGAAATGAACTAGTGCTCCCTGGTGACTAGCTTCGAGACGCGATTTCCTAAGTTCCAACCAAAAGTCGCGACCAGTGGGGCGAACCTGGTGGCCATAAGAACAAATACTCGTGATAACATTGAGTGGCAGTCGCACTATCTTGTGAACTGACAGAATTTGAAAACATGAACCACTAGATTCCGACCCCGTGGCACCATGGTAACGTGCTGGCCACGGGACCTTAATGTCAGGGGTTCGATCCCTGGCAGGGTTGCGGTTGCGGACTGCTGGAGAGTCCTATGCTAGGACTAAACAGCTGTCCAGTGTTCTTCGGTTCCCATTGTCCCGCTAAGTGATATATCAGTGCATGATGACTACCAATAAGATGTAGCCAAAAGCAGGTTTAGTAGTTCTCTCTAGTGCCACATCAACTGACCTAACAACTTATCGTTTTAGAAACTTCATCGTTAACCACCAATCACTGACCACAATCGACCACCTATAGCTGCTTACCATTTGGTTTCAACAACCGAAAAGTTCCATTACCTCTGTTGTGAATTACTAGTCAATCTTTGTCAGAAGTGATGCTTCCCACAGTGTTCATAGTCAATCAAAGTAAGTTTTAGTACTTCTCTTAACCAATGACGTGAACTGTAAATTCATTTTTCGTGTCGTTCCAAAATAAATTTCGATTTTTAATGAAATCTTTTGGTTCTACTAAAGAAGCTAAGGTTTGCACAGATAAAGCGCACAGGAATACTTTGTTTTGATCTTCCAAACACTAATCGATTTTGTGAAAATATTCTTATAGTAATTCACAAGCCACCCAACTAAGGTTTTGCTATGTCAGACTATCCGAATCACTCAGCCAGGTGCATGTGGATCAGAAAATTTAGACGGAATTGATTAAGTACTTTTCTGTTTAGCTTGGTGTCAATAGAAAACAATGGATAACCAGTCAGTTTGATTTTTATGATGAAGAGATCTTAGCTGATAGTTTCCATCTTCTCATATCTTTCCACATGTAACAGTGTAACAGAATGTGTTTTCCAAAATTCAGTAATCCAGGTGTTTGTGGGACACCAGTATCCTGCTTTTATACCATGTTTAAGCTTGCCAGTAGAGTGGTATTTGCTTACTGACTTGATCTAGTCTTACCAGCTTGAAAGTATAGTAATATTAGGAATATATAAACTTTGTCTCGATGTTGAGGAGTTACCTGATAGAAATATGAAGAATAAATTCTGTCCGAAACGTTATCCAGCAAATGATACTGTTTCGCTGTGTAATATTTCTAATAAACAGTTTAAAACAGTAATATATCGTTTTCCAAAAGACTTGAGAACTATTTTCTTATTAATTTACACGGTATGGTATTTTTTCGTCTAGAATAAAGTAGTATCGTCGAAGTATCGTGACAAAAGTAAATCATACGCATAGATCCTAATCAGGTATTAGGTATCTTAATCATCACTTCGAATGTTTCAATTCAGTGAGATAGTGAGTTATTGAGTTTACTAAGATACCACTTCTCAAAGAACCATGCTTTTTCAATGGTAAAGTTTAGTTCCAAAATAGTCTACTTATTACGATTCAGTAGTCAAATAAGAATAGCAAAACTTCTAGCGAAAACAGTATAAATAGTATAAAAAAGTAGCAGAATAGTTTCTGTTTTTAATCTAATTTCTCTGTAGTTTTTCTTGTGCACATCAAATTATTTATCGAAACAAATGAAAAATTCTCCAGTTGCTGGATTTCAGTCAAAACGATAGTAATTGATGTTGGTGGTCGAAAAACCTCCTTCCCTTCCAGAATTTAGATAAGAAGATGGAGTAGAATAATTTCCTGATTGACAACAATGGAAACTGACATCATAGTTTGCAGGACCATGCTTGTAATCAACTTGAAATATACAGCGATCATGGCAATTCACTTCACTTGGTTCTCCACTACGTAGTAATTCTTCAGAGTTCGGTCTTGTTTTTACATTGAATTCAGTTGACCTCGTTTCTGTCAAACCTTCTGAAACTACACTTTAAAGATATAAATTGAAAAGAAATAATAAATAATTTTCACTTTCGGAAAAAATGTACTGTTAAATACATAGTCCTTAACATATTTACTTTCGTGCATTATATTTGAGTTAAATTCTAGATATCACTTGACAAATTCAGTGCATCTATGAAAGAACTTTATTTATCAAGGCACTCCTGTTGAAATATTGTTTCACGAGTTTAAGAAAGAATGATCTCATCTTCAAGCTAGCTGCCCTGTAGATTTCTTGTTGATCATATTTATGGTATGGTTGGATACATATGAGACCAATTACAATGAAGTGGAGTAAAAGAACAACCAGTTTTGAATGTAGAATAATGTAGAAACAATTAAAAATGAGACTTGATGCATTAATACAAGCGTAAAAGTTGAGTACTGGGGTAGAACGTAGCTTCACTTCAGGTGATTGGATCTGTCACACACTGGAACAGTATTAATTGCTGGATTGCGCTTCAGACACAATTTATTGTCCAGAGTCATATCAAGATAACTTCATATTAGACATGGTTTATATAGTTTTAGTTTTCTCGCTCATTTTGTGATGGGTAGTAGGAATTCTCATATAGCCGGCATAGGGGCTGAGTCATTTCCGTTGCATCTGTTCGGCATTTATTCGATAAACAAAGACTTAACTATCAGTCTCTACCATCTATGTTAGTTTTAATGAATTTCACCGTCCCATCCTTTTGTGTAGTTATGTGTAATTGCAGGCATAGCTATGACCAACCTTTTTCTAGATTCCTTATATCACTAGGATCTGCCAATTTTGACCTAGCTAGGTTTTTGTGCTCGGATAGCCTAATTAACCCTGGTCGACTACTTTCAATTGTGTATTTGACCTCGCAATCGTTGCAAGGGATTTGGTAAACTAAGTTATTCTTCTTAATTGGATCAGTAGAACTTTTCCACTTAAAAAGCTTATTTCTAAGTAAGTTTGCAGGTTTAAGTGCCAGTCTAATCACACCCTTATTGAGAATTCTATGTAATGTCTTTGAGTTGCCTTCTTTGTACTGTAAAAATGTAGAGGTTTTGAATTCGCTGCTCTCAATATTGCAACTTTTATTTTTATAACCATTAGTATTATTGTTACTATTAACACCCGCGTTAGGAATACTAGTCATATTCTTCTCACGATTACTAGGGAATTCACTAACTAGATGTTAGTTCGATGGGGGCAATTGGCAGAAAGCTGTGGACGTAGGTTTCATGATTGTTGGCACCCATCAGTCAGGAGAACCTGCAACCCTAACGTGACTGATGTCCTGCCTAAGTTCCGGACCAGCGTCACGCAGTGTTGTAGTCAGCGGCGTCACCACTGAGCTACTCGAGCCACGGCTGACCACTTGTAGGACTGGACTAAATACATTGATTGGTTACTGGGGGGTAGCAAAATTCATGTTATCTAGTCCTAATTGCTGATCGGATTATATCGATCATTCTGTAATGTGGCTACCAGACCAGGCAACTCAGCACTGGGTGATGCGGGTTCGAATCTCAGGCGGGACATCCGTTCTGTCTGGGTTGAAGACGCCTTGCTGAAGAGTGCCAATAAGCATGAAAACTATGTCCAGAGCTGCTTGCTGATTGCCTCCATCCAACTAACACCTACGAAAGTGCATCACGATGCTGAGCTGCCCAGTCTGGTGGCCACATTACAAAATGATCGATAGAATTCGGTCAGCACTTAGGACTAGACAACATGAAGTTGGTTACCTCCCAGTGACGAATCAGTGAATTCACCAACTGATTTAGGAGGGTAATTTTTGATCAGTAGGGTGCTTATAATGTATCTGACTTCTTGTCTTAGTTTTTCTGTTTTACTAATAAGCTTTCTGCCCTGTTATTTGAACAATTTAAGAAGCCAACTTTAACTGACATCGTGTGAGATGATACGAAGTGTGAGCAACGATTCAAGTGTGAAGGTTTCCTATAGACATACACACATCTAATGATTCGACTAAAATGGAAGACTTGATATACCCTAGAAACATGCAATTATAACTACCGATATCTCAGCAAGTATTCATTTCTTCAACTACAGACAGTAATACTAAGTGGGATAGTCAAAAATTTAAATAAAAATTATTTATCACAAGATATTAATGGGGGACACAGATGATCTATCACGCATCACTAAATGCATTTTTACTGACTTCACAGCAGTTTTCAACAAAGGCTTCTCTTCATCTGTGTAAACATAGTTCTTAAAATTAGAAAACAGTAAATAAACAACATTTGGCAGAATAATAACTTCCATGTTTGTACTGAAAAACTTACCTCAAAGTAGGATTAAACTTAAATGTTGGCAGAATAGTGTTGTGACTTATTTGTAATACAAGTAGCTAGAGGTATTACACCATTGAGGTCAGAGTGTGTGAAGCTCATACATAACTATCTAAATCCGTGCACAAGTGTCCTAGCGATTGCCTTCTACCTTACAACATGTATCCAAGTGCACAGCTGTGTCTTCTAACTTATTGACTATGCTATAAAATGATTGATAGGATTCTGTCAACACTTAGGACTAGACGACATGAAATTGGTTACTCTCCAATGACCAGTCAATGTAGATTTTTGAATTTAGATAAAAATGGTTTAAGCAGTAACCGACTGATGTTGTAACAGTCAATGCTGCAATCAGACAGATTCAAGTCAGTGAAATGAAGTAACTGTGCTCTTAGTTATTAAGAATAATTCGCCTACTTAAGTGATATAGAGTAGATAGAACACAAACTAATGTACTAACTAGACAGTTTCAAGAAAAGCTTTGTAAATATCACAGGTGATCTGTGAAAAATTTCACCTGATTAAAACAAATTATAAAATTTTAGAAGTGTTTTCACAGTTTAGTGATTTTTCTTAGAAGTCACATCAACGGATTAATTGACTTTTGCCACTATCGAGTTAATAAAGAAGATAATGCCGGAAATGTATAGGCCGATAAGTTGTACATTCGGAAAAATACACGAATAAATTATTCTAATGATTTGTTCTTTCCAAGAACTAGACATCACTCAACTGATAAACGGTAAATCCTTTATTTATAGTCATTATGTATGTTTATATAGCAACCCAGGAGTTTGAAGTATTCAGTGAATATCTTAAAAACCTTAAAGAGTCAATGAATAATTTGTCATGGTTGAAATGACGTGATTAACGCCAAATGACTCAACCATCAATGATTTGTCTAGCATCGGTAACATTGTTGATCAAAATTATTACTTGTGATCAAAAATAACATGGTGCTCTATAGTAAAAAAAAAATTTTTTTGATGCTATCATAACAGAAAAATAGGTGCACTCTGATGAAATCAGGTATTACGATGAAAATTCTTACTTGTAAGTCTAAACTTATGCCATGGAGAGGATAGAGATATGAACCAATTTTGTTCATGATTCAGAACCATAATTATGTGTATAGTTATGAATGTGTCATTATATGTTATGTAAAACACATTTCACTACTCATTAGCTTCCTAGTAGTATTACTAATACCTGGAATACTACTTTTTGTAACAACACTTTTTGTTTTGACAGTATATGATTTGATCTAGTGAGATATAATGACAACAAAAAGACTATATTTCAACAGGCCAAACTAGAAAAGCTTAGATAATTTCAAAACAACGATAACAAAATATGAAAACATATATGATAATATTAAGAGTAGATGTTAGATAAATAAATAATTTGCTTCCTAAGTATATATCGTCTAGAGATTTTTCATAGAGACAGAAAAAACCATGAAGGAGTACATCATTATGCTGTGGTTTCGTTTACAAGAATGAAGTTAGAGAAGCAGATTAAAATGTCTCACTTATCTTTCTTTTATTCTATTTCACCACGGATGTTACTGGAAACTGATGAAAGCTAAATAAATATTTTTAAAGAGAATATGCTTGTTCGACCAGTTGCATGTAAAACCAAATGAAGATATGCATAGCAGAATAAACTGATGAATATACAGTCATATTAGATAATACAGCTTATCCAACTTCAGAATTATTACGTCATGTGTACATAATTGGGAACTGAATTAGCTTAAAGGTTTGAAAAGTAGGCTATAAAAAATAGTTAAGTGTCTATGATAGTCACCTGAAATATACTAGTTAGATAGACATCCTAGTTTGTTTGGTAGATCACATTCTGCAGTAAGCAATCACGCTGACTTTATATTTTATGCAATCGGGTGTCTTGCCTATCATACTAAAGGGTTAAGCAGGCTTAAATCGACTCAATATACTTTAGAAAAACTTGTTTAATCTATTCTTGACTCCATATCATAATCCCGTAATCGTTCACATACCGCACTACCACAGCTCTTTCTCCTCCCTCTCTAGAATGTATGCTAAGGCGTTAATTGTAAAAAATTATCGGTTTCTTACAGGTTTGAATCACCCAAGATTAAGTGTAGTGTCATCGCTTCTGTGTTCACTTAGAATACATAAATGACGTCCATTGAGCTGTTTCAGAAAGGTTGTCCTTAAACTGTTTCACTTAATTTGTCAAATTTTTTTTCTACGAGACCTCTTAGGATTTGGGATTCCGTTGTTAACCAAGGGAAATGTTCCATTAAAATTATTAGTAAACAAGCCACCGATTTACTTATAAAATAACTGAGGGCTGCATCCCAAAACGTCATCTTCAGTTACTTCCAACTCTGCAACCATTCATAACAACTTGCGTTGGCGGAACTGTATCTTAATTCTCCAGAAACTACACTCGACTACAGAGTGGGACTATCAATCTCCAAACCCCCCATCAAACCAAACAACAAGCTACGCTAAACAAAACTTTGACATACCACGCCATCGACGTGTGCTGTGATAGCGCGAGTCAACCACTTCAACTATTTAGGAAGTCAGTTCAGCCCTAATGGACCATTTACTGACGAAATCTATGCACGGATATATAAGAGCCCGTTGCTTTATGCCAACTTATACAATCTATAGTGTCGGCCTGATATTCGATTACATATTAAGGGCCAAGTGCACTGCTCAGTAGTTCTTTCTTTCCCACGATATAACTGTGAAACATAGCTAATGAAGTAGAGAATATGAGACGCCTTCCGGTGTTCAATCAGGGTTGCCTTCATAGCAAATGCCGTGTTGTGATTTTACCACATAAATGCCGTAAAAGTCAAGAGCAAAGTTCTGGCGCTAACGGGAAAGGAGTTATGTATCTTCATCAAATCAGGTGGCAGGGACATATGTTACGCACGCCTACTCACCGCTTGTCACAGAATGTAATGTTAGCTGAAGTATATGCGAGTTGGAAAAGATTCAGAGGCCAGCAAAACCAAAACGTGATATCACTTCATGAAGTCTCTAGCTTTTAGTTCTAGCTGTATAGGGAAATATGGACTTCCTGCTTGGGGTCGGCATGACAACCGAAACTGGCGGTTGGAAACTCCAGCCGACATCATCATCATTAATAACATAGAACCAGGCATTACTGCGTAACCGACCGAGTTGCCACAGCTCATATCAGTACATCAAGTAGAAAGATAGTGAGGTGAAAGATAAAGATAAGGAAATTCAGCCGACATGGTTCAAAGTCAGTCAAAGTGACACACTTACATCTACATATTATCTTCCTCTTAATCATCATACCGAATTTCTTCACTATTTCGTTCCTTCTTGTTGGCTTTCAATAGCTTTTTACAACTTTTGATTACTTTCTTCCCTGCCTTTCATCTGAATGTCTCCCACTTTGATGTGGTGATCTGAGGTGTAGCGACTCGGACCGTTCTGTGGTAGTGCCATGTCCCATGTTGACTGGCTGCATGCAACCCAACCCTTATGTTCATTTGTTTATCATATGCATCCCAAGGTAGAACAGTATTACTTAGCATGTATTGTTTGTGAGAAAACTTATTTTACTTATTATTTTGCCTGTATCTTCGTAAAAGAATACGAATTGGATTTCTGAACTACTAAAATTGTGCTTAGTAGTACTTTTTATTTTATGCTTTTTTATGTGATTCATTTCCCATTGTCGACTAAAAATTTCGTTCCAGTGACCAGTTAGTTCATTCTTCAATGTATAATTCTAGTTCAATTCTGAGGTTTGCAAGGATTTATTTATCGATTTCAGGTTGGTATTCATCATGGACTGACATCAGCTGGAGAAACGTTGGAAACCTGGGAGCACTGGGCAGCTGTTTCGTCCTAGTATGGGACTCCTCAGCAGTGAGCACTCATGACCCCGCCAGAGCCGTCACATCTTTAACTTGATAAGCATTTTATAGAATACATGAAACTGTTTGATCTACAGGCCTCATTCTTACTTTTTTGTTAGCTATCTCAGCTACCTGTGTGCAGATAACGACAGTTAACCAAATATGCCTTAAATTTTTTTAGTCTGAATTAGTAAATAGCACTATAACTAATGACTAGATTCAAGATTTTTTTTAGAAACTGAATAAGACGGAAATAATCACCTCTGTGGAAACAGATGAACTCCAGAAAACACGCACAGAGTATTAAAGTAAACCTGTACACGAATTGTGAAGTCTAGTGTAAAGTTTTCTCCTCACCCTTTGCTTTCAGTTCCATTAAAGTAAGTGAAAGATATCCTTCCATCTACTTTCGCTCGTAACCTTGGCAACATACTACATACTATATTCTCTAAAAGCACATTCATCGAAAACTGTTGGAAAAAGTATCTAGTATAATCTTTTCCTTCTAATTGAATAGTTGTCAAGGTTTCCGAAATACTTTTATCTACAAAACAGCCTTCATTAAAAGTTCAAATCAAATCAAAGGCATATAACATCAATTCACTGTTTTAATCTGTCATACGATTGAAGAACGGAAATCAACTTTTAGAACTATGGTGAGGCAATAACATGAAGTATTCACAGTAAGTTAGCAGTTGATAAAAGCTGAATCTTAGTTTTAATTCAATGACCCAAATTAAAATGGTTTGAATATTAGAGAGTTCTAGATTTACACCTACTCTAGGATTCGATGGAAATTGTCTACAGACATACGTAGAAGAAGTTATTCCAGATGGTACATTTTCGATAACTGATATACAACTGAAACCTAAATCATTCCATAAGAGAAAGAGAGTAAATGAAATATCTAATTACATCAACCAACTGAATAGCAGTGGCAGTAGTGACACTACAGTATATATATATATATATATATATATATATATACTGAGGCTTTTAAATTTGACGCTGACAATGTTGCCTAGATTGATAATGAAAGTTTTACAATTGAGTCATTCAGATGGAAGAACACTAAATACCAGGGTCTGATTTTTACTCTTCTGCATCATAAGAAGTGTCCCCTAGTTTTATAACGAATATGCTATCTTAGAGCAACGGTATGAAGCTTTTCTAAACTCGAGTATTACATTGAATTCGATAAGATGAACTCACTTTGGTATTTACACTGAACTCTTGTGTGTGCACTAATGAAGATCAAAATCTGTAATATATTTGATGCCTCAATTTGATATACATTTAGAATAAGAAAACCAACATAGCCGATGAACAAATTCCATTGGCTGATTTCTAACTGAGGAACCAGTTTCAGAGACCGTAAATTCGTATCTACAGCTTAAACGAAAATATATGTCCATCAATGGCAGTGGGTCAATGAATCACAAGGTGATTAAGGTTAAAAAGTCAACATGAGGTCATGATCTAGTGAGAATACTTTGGTGATTTCTTAATAATCCGATCACAAGTTTGGTAAAGGGTATCATCACAAATATTTCGCTGAGCAAGTCTACTGAAAACACAATTAGGAAGAATTGTGTCAATACCCACATAGAGATGTACTGATCACAGTTATTGGCTGGAAAACTATTGATTTAGAAAATGTATAAAACAGAGATGGGGATTTACATAATATGGATGGTGAATCTGGCTTCAGTATCAACAGAGTATCTGTTAGAAAATACCCGACTAGGAACGAGGCAGTGTACCCAATGACGAGTAAATATTCCACAGAGCGAAATGGATAATAGCTCCGGTCCAGTTACGGAACATTACAGACTGTCTTCACTGCCTGATATCAGAAAACATGTGAATTCTCTTTTCAGGGTGTTGATCAATTTAAGTTGGCAAACGTCAGGTTACATTGTGCTTTGAGCAGTGATTGACAAACAGTTACTCATGATCGCGTATATATGCTTGGTTTTCCATTTAACATTATTTGATCACCATTTTACCATTAAAGGGAATTAAATCAGTTTGACGACAACGAGACGGATTATCAGTTGTAAAAACATATGCACACTGTTGTGGTGACTCAGTAGCATGGTACAAAAGGCCTTAGAGCACAAAATGCTTAGCCCCTAGTTCATTTCAGGACACTATCGCATTAGTAGGTGTGTATACATCCATCTTACAAGTGCCAGGTAGCACGAAACGCCCATTGAACAGTACAGTAATCATCACGACTAAAGAAATAATTTTAGCTGTAAAATGACCTACTGTTCTCATTAATTAGAGAATAAAATCAAATGACTGATGGCTATAAGAGCAGTAAATTCTCAGAGAGCGGTAATTTCCAAGTCGTAATGAACACTTAACTTTCCACTTTCGTAGACCTTTTAGTAAAGAAGTTTTTACTTACACTTGATAGAGTAGACTGGTAATTTAACATAAATAAATTCACAGGCTTACTAAATAGTGTAGGTTCTTGATTTCCAACCAGTGAATTATGGGCTCACATGTAACTTAGTTTCTTGTCATGAATAATTAGAGAGCAACTTCAGCGTGCAGACGACTGGCATTGCTAACTGTGTAATAAGTAGATATGCACACTGTAAACACTTATGTTACACTATTCTAAAACCACAGTGAGATTAAGTTACAGCCTAGAAAAAACATTCAAGGTATACAACCTGTAGATGATCTCTAATTTGGTTGCCTCCATTCGTGGAGTCTTCATATTCCAGGTTAACTGCTTTAATGGGTAACTAGTGCCACGAACTTCATATATTCGTAGACAGCTACTGTTATGAACTGAGATATTCTAAACGAGCTGCTAAAAACTAGACAGTATAGGGTGACTTTTTTCCTACTCTTCAAACTATCACGAGTACGCATATTCTGCCCATTTAATGGCCGAATTATAAGCATTTGAACTTCATTATAGACATGTTATGCCTAAGCGATTCAATAGGAATGGTTCGTCCCGATAAGCATTCCAATATCGTCCTCATGGACCAGTATTATTATACTGCAAAGTTGTCATTCATACTATCAGAAATAGAATAGTAGATACTCTAGTCCATTCTTCAATGCAGAAACGAGAGAAACACACTCAGTTACCTTGTGTACATCCATGCAGTAGGCAATAAGCCACACCTGTTATGTGAGGGCTAATAATACCCAAACGCCCAAACGCCGGTAGGTGGGGCAGGGCTGGAACCGGTAGTCGAACAGTTGATAGTCAATCCCCTAAATCTCTGAGCCACAGATCCACTTCTTCAATGGAAATAAAAACTAAATTGATTGAAACCATACGTGTATTGGAGACTGGATACCAACACCATTTTCAGCTTTCATATATTCGTTACGGGACCTGCCTGAATAGTCCTCTGACACTAAGATATAATATCATTCTAGTATATGCTTTTCTAAGGAACTGCAAATTTGGGCATAACAACTGTCAGACACTTCGTATTATTCAACTTTATTACTCAAACAACATCAGTTTGCTAGAACAATAAAGATATCATAGAAGTGATAAGATAAGTAAGCATTACTTACCATTTCACCTTATTGTTAATATTATTGAGCAGTCTATCACGTTGTCTTCGATTCTTAAACCAATTAGATACTTGCGTTAACGTGAGTCCTGTGTTCTTCGCCAACATTTGTTTTTCAACAATAGACGGGTATGGATTATTTTCAAATTGTTCAGTTAAATAATTTCTTGACTTATCTTTAAAATAATAAGTCACTTCATCACCATCCCATATTGTTCTAGGCGGTGGGAATCTTTTACGTAAACGATACTTGCCAACAGCATTCAACAGATGACCACGAGATTTTTCCAACTGTCTATAATGTGCTTGATACCATAAACTTTGCATTTCATGATGATTATTAAAACTAAATGGGAAACTTTTCAAAATTTTAAATAGATCAGTAAATTGTTCATCGATGAATAAAATCAATGCTCTACACTTCATAATAACTTCACTAGTATAATATACTGGATTTTTAGATATTCTGAAGAGAAATGATTTCAATTGATCAGTTTTTCGATTGGTAAAAAGCACTTCACAGATACATTCGATTTGGTTGATAGTGAAGTCTATTTGTAATTCGTAATTATTACAGGATAAGTTGAATTCAATGACAATACATTGTACGATGTAGCATCAAATGTCGGTTTGTTGTTTTGCATTGTCGCTAATGTACATGCATTATGTTCATTGACGGTTGTAACTCTCGACTGCATTCTATGTGATTAGCTAATTTGTAAAGAAAGCATAATACAACTGCTTATGGATGCACTTTTTATGTGGGATTAGACTACTTTTCGGTCTACTCTTTAAATGGTTTACAACATCCGTGTTCTGGATTGGTCGACTGGGTTGCAAAACGTCATCTTACCTTATTGGTTAGGTCATTATGTGCCAATGACACAGTAGTGCAACCATTACAAAAATCCCTATCTTACCCACTGTACAAATAATTACCTCAGATCTTATCAGGTAATCTACAAGTCCTTAAGTATGTGAGTAACAACAGTGACGAAAATTCAATTCTATATGGTTGATTAGTCACACACAATTACTGTTTATTAATGACTGAGTATTTATCATAAGCTGCAGACTTGATATCGTTAACAGCAGGAGACTAGTGTGAACACACTTGATTTATCATAAACAAGAAAACTAAAGGTCACCGTGTTCACCATTTTGCAGTTATCAGCGATTACACCAATGAGAATAAAGTACATCTACTATGTATCGGTGATGCATCCATACTGATCACTTTCAGTTTATTCCACAAAAAAGGGAATAATCACTTTATCCTAGATTGTGTTTGTGTGTGATCCTAATAGTCTACTATTGTAACAAAACTTGTTGACTAAATTCACCTTAGTTAAGGCGAAAAATAAATGATCATCAATACGAATGAACGCATGAATTCTCAGGCTCCACTCAACCAGTTCATACTAGCAATGATGTAATCGTATCCTAGAGATTTATTAGGTCATGAAGAGTATGTGACCAAAGATTTCCACATCACTGGTTTATATTTCCATAGATTAGTTTTGAATACAATCAATTTATTATTGTGGAGCAAAGTTTATCAAAACGGACAATGTAGGATAACGGGATTCATGCGTTCTCTCTTTGATTCACAACTGTACAGAATATCAGTTAATTAAAGCAAACTGATTATTAGCTTGGATTTAGAGAGGTGGACGGGGGGGGGGTTCCTGATAGATATGGAGTCACCGTAAAATGGAATATAACATAGTTGACCCATGAAGGGTGGCAGGAATGACTTCTATAAAAGCATAATATTAGGGTCAAAAAGACCCTAGGTGAAGAAGTGAACTAGGCAAAATCATTCCGCTTCAGTCCATGATGATTACCTACTTAAAACCAATAAATCGTCACAAACTTCGAATGACTTTAAGGGCCACCCTATCAACTACTGAAACAACCAATTCGGCTTTGATATTTCAGTTGAGAAGGTAGTTGTTTTTCGTAAAATAAAGAAATCCAGTTGGCTATCTCATCAGCTGCTAGGGTTGCCTGTAAAGTCGCCCTTGAATTCCTGTAAACTCTGCTCAACATTTTCGTGTTCCAACAAATATACTGCCTTTTAATTGGACGCAATAAAATAAATCCTGCATATCCTTGCTGAATAAGTACTGAGTGGAAGAGGCTTAGATATCCATGCTTACTTTGAAGACCATCTTAGCAACTGATGAACCAACCAACCACATTTCTCTGATCTGCAAAAGATTATCTTCTCAGCCAAAATGCCGCAAGATGATTGGACTTTACGGCAGTTGTTAGGGTGTCCCTTAAAGTCTCCACACTGACTGAGAGTGATTGCAAAGGCCGCCCTAGCAAATGTTGGAATAACCAACTAGGTCTCAGTATTTTGACTGCGAAGGCAGTTTTTCATAGAATAAAGAAACATAATTGATTACTCCAGCGGCCATTAGGGTGGCCTTTACTAAAGTCAATCCTGACCCTGGTTCACCAATCAGGTTAACAAAACTAGTTAATATTTGCGTTGTTTGGCTGTTCACTGCTGTGCTGATAAATAAAAGCGGGAAAAAAACGCGCCATCAAGTCTGATGAGTAACTTTAAAGGCCACCGTAGCAACATCCGAAATAGCCAATTAGATTTCCTTATTTTGATTGGAGTGTTATTTTTCCATACCATACTGAACTCAAAATGGCTCGTTCAGTAGCTGTTAGGTTGGCTTTTAAAATCATTCAACTAAGCGTCGGATACCTCAGTATAAGTATTTGAAACCTTTCTCATTATATTTTAATTTTCGACCTACAGATTGTCTTGTTACCTTGTTTAAAATAATAGCTGATATTCGATTATCTTATTTATGCAATACAAGCTCATTCATCATGCCTGTAGAGGTAATTATACACATTTTTCTCTTTCTTTTTCTGAACTCTAATGTTCGATGAGTTAACTATTAACATCGAACTAACGCACACCCTACTTCACATGCCCTGACAACAAATTACCTGCAGGTTACAGGGAAATTTGTTGACAGCTACAGCTTAAGATTTCAGTGCTTTCAATGAACAATAGAAGACATTTTTACCCCGACAAAGAGAATTCATACATAATGCTGGAAAACCGCTAATGAATGAAAAGCCTAACCAGCTATTCTGGTGATCATATTTCGAATTCAGCTGGTTCTACCTCAAGGAGAGAGATGTTATGTGCAAAGAATAAACTAAGCTGAATACCATTACAAGAAAGTTTACCAGTAAAATAAACGGTTTTGCATTGCATCCCAGACTTTGTTTAAGATAATTAAAGCCATGATCATTAAGGTTGAAGCATCGATAATTAAATAATGAAGTCCTCAGTCTACACTATTGATGAAAGTGAACAAAAACACTGGCGGAATCTAATCGAAATACTGTCAGCAACTTTTTGCACATTTGTTCACTCGACACTGAGCGACACCCATTGTGTGAGAGCTACCTGGCTGGCCTAACCTTCGTGGGTGGAACAGTTTTCGAACTCACAAACTACTGAGTGAGAGTCAAATGCATAAGTCAATGAACCGTACCTCAGCCGGGCACTTGATTTTTATTAATACTTCAGCTACTGTCAATACGCAATGAAAAGTGCCTTTGAAGCAACCATTTTCCAACAAACCACCGTACAACAACTGATACCCATTTTTCTCTATCAAGCTGTTCTTACATCACCACTCCTCATGTAAGCATTTAGTCGTTAAAATAATCAAAATACCAAATAATCAAATAACCAAAAACCTTTTGGTTTTCTCTGAGCTTTAGTTAAGAATTCTTCTTTATGAGTTAGCACTAAGGATGCCACCAAGCCTGGTGACGAAACGTCCACGACAAAATATCAAAGCTCAGAGAACACTGAACCACAATCATCCTCATCCTGAGCTATAAATCTTTTCCATCACTTCATTGAAGTTAGTTCAAGAGCGTAATATGTGTACAGATTAACTGTATCACTCATAATTTGTAAAAAACACGATTATTCATCCAGAAGGACAGGAATTCTAGTTGATCACAAGTGACTGTTAATACTAATCCCACAATTCCATGAATACTCTCACTTATAAAAGCTTACCAAGATGAATTTTAAATCACAACAAATCCCTCATCTAAACATGAATTTGGAAGCCTCGAATAGGATTGAAAAGCAACGCCATACTACTTATTCAGCGAATATCTGATAATCCAATTACAACTGTTACTTTGGGTGGGTTATTTCCTACCTGGTGAATAGATAACATCAGCGTGTTATCACGTTTGTAGCTTTTGAATATATGCAGTGGTTTATGCAGGGTAATCTACCTTCCTGTAAACATTTGGCTAGTTGATTAGCATTTCCATATCCTGTTATCCATGCATCTAGGGCGTTCAGATAGTTACCATCCAGACAGAAATTGTTGATAAATATGAATTTCATGAGAAAATATACATCTAACCGTCAATTCTAAGTCCATGCTGGGTGATGGTTGAAGGTGAGATAAAAATTTGAATAGTGACCGGATAAGAACCAGCGACTACCGGGTTTCCGGCCAGATGCTCTACCAACTGAGCTACGAGGTCCAAATTTAGACCGCAGCCGGATTCAAAATCCAGCAATTCACAAAAAAATCAGTATTTTTACAAACAAAGCATGTTCATAAAATGAATGATTCAGCTGAAAAATGTGACAGAAGAAAAGGATAAAGAATAACTCAATGGTGATATGATGTTAATTAAGAGCTGTTGACTGCATACTGTCTACTAGACAGCTTTCCACTTCCTAGAACACACTCCAACATAATTCACAAGAGTCATAAAGACAATTTAACTGCTGTCTGATAGAGTTTATCATCCTTTTGGCGAAATTCGACCCCCCATTTCCAACTAGTTATCCTGCATTTGCATGCCGTTTGTATTTTATAAAGTGTAGTGAATTAGAAAACCATTTTCCGGTATTTAGAGTATACCTTTATATGAAACTCTTTTTTGTTAATAAGGTAAAGACTGATCATTTACATCTTTATTTTGTGGATTTCGACATGACAGCATCCTGAGAAATGTAGTGAATATATGTAGTAATGCTTTAGTACGTTTTTAAATAAATTTCTCCTACATATACAAGAAACTCAAAGCCAACTGTCTGGTTATCTCTGATAATAAGTGATCTCATATTCTAGTCCGTATTACTTACGGCATCTCATTTTAGTTTAGGTAAGTAGAAGTTGTATTGCAGTGTATTTGGTGTTGAATAACTGGAGCAGAATGACAAGAAAACCTGGAACTAAGTACTTATAAACAAGATATGTCTACAACCACGAAGAAGTGCATAGTCTATTTGAAATTCCTATAGGTGTCATTCAGTGATATAATGAGAAAAACATATTCGTCTGTTCAAGAAACAATAAACTCTCCTACACACTTATCTAACAATATTGTATGGTCAATAGCCTGAAAAATTTAAAGGATAAAGCCAATTTCATCTATTTAGCGTAAATTTAAAATCATTCAGGGAACACAAAGTTATATACTTGGTCAACAACAGAAATCTAAACAGCTGTGGGGAACTGTCTTCAGATTTTTGTCAACACTTTCTCTAATCCTGAATCCTACCACCTTCGAATTCCTTCTCAAAGTTTAACTTCCAGTAGTTTCTAAAATGTTACCAGACTTTTCAATATAAAAGAAACTTTAGTTATTTGGGTTAACCTTGAGTTCTTTGAAGACAGGAAAATAATTAATTCATTGACCATATCCTTAAAAAATAAATTTAATTGAAGAGTGGTGTCAAACACTCATCGGCAACACTGAAGGACGATTACACTGTTTTAGGAAAGGAGTTAAATAGACTGAACAGTGAATTCTCCCTTACAAATTCAAAAGCGACTAACTGGTCGCTTAAATGCAGCTTTTAAGTTCGAATATATGGTTCTGAATTTCCGAAATAGGATGGAGACGTTGCTTTTTTGGCATATCCTGACTTCAAGCAGTTAATATGCTGACATTCGATGATGATAACTAACTGTCATTTCTAGATGTTAGTTGGTTGGAGGCAATCTGTAGGAAGCTCTGGACCTAGGTTTCATGCTTTTTGGCACTCGTCAGCAAGGTGTAGCTGCAACCTCGATGGAACTGATACCCCACCTGAGATTCGAACTCACGTCACCCAGTGTTGTAGTCAGCGACTTTACCACTGAGCTATTCGGGCCACGATTGACCTCCTGTAGGACTGGCTTACATGTATTGATTGGTCACGGGAGTGCAACCAATTTCATGTTGTCTAGTCCTGAGTGTAGACCGAATTCTATCGATCTCATTTCACTGAACACTTTACAGAACGAACTACGGTGCACTACACTTGGAGCTTAATAGACAACTGATCCACTGTGATTTAAAACTTTAAAGTAACGAGACACTGAAAAGTTCCGGGAGAATATCTTAAAACTACATAACAAAGTAAGTAACCACTTTATTGAAAAAAGTGATTGTAAAATATGAAGCTATTCATTTGTAATACAAATGTGGAATAGTATGCTTTAATTACTACCACCCTGTAACAATGGTATAATTCATTGATAAAACTATCACATACAATATTCATTAATAAACAAAAATATACACAGATGACACTACAGACAAAAATAATTAGGAGTTGTTGTTTGGTATGCAATCTTACGGTATATTTATACTTGAAGGTAAGGTGTTTGACGACACTGATTTGGTTTTACACACAAAAATAGTCAATATGTTTTACAAACAAAACACCTATTAATAGTCCAGTCAGATAATGATTTATGCTTCTAAAATGATGTTGGTGGTTTCACAGATGATAGTCTACATTACTAATGATACTACAAACACACATTCAACAGAAATTTTTAGGTGAATAAAATGTGTGTTTAAAAAAATAAATAGATACAATTTGCAATTTACCAAACGAATATTTACCATATCTTACCTCTGATCAGTGTATATCGGAGAAGGGGTCATGCCTATGAAATGAAACAAACTAAGGGATAAGTAAAAACTACAGCGACAAGGTATGTTATGGCTTTTCTGTCAGTGTTGTAACAGAGACATAAACAACTAATGATGATTACCTCATTTTAGCATGCATACAAAGTGCTGGTTCGAATTTTGTCACAACCTACGTTTTATTTAATTTAAAATCATCATCAATCTCAGCATAAACTGGTTTGTCAACCAAGGCAGTCAAATAAATAACTGGATACATTTAGCATAAAAGAGTATGCCCTTTACAATTCATGCTAAAATGACTTTATGACTAAAGTGTGCAGTATTCGGCCCAACATTACCTGTCATAGAAATACAATTGAACTTCGAAAATGCAATATACATTTAACCAATAAAATCACACAACTTTCACAAACCGAACCGCAATACACAAACCATCGTATTTTTAACATTCGATGTATAAAAAACCAAATTATTCCTGAATATCTTCGTCTGGGAACTTCGATACCAACAGACAGAGAAGAGTGATTGAATAAGTCAGTAAATAATGTCTAAGAGAATCCCACAGGATTATCAAGAAACTAGCTAGAATCCCCACTGAAATCAAAAACCTGAAGTGAAGACTGATGAAGACATAAAGCCAAAAAGACTATGAACTTCTGGTTGAGGCATCCAATAAAGTAAAAGCAGCTGCTTCCGAAAAACTAGAAAGACTCAAATTAAAAAGTTCAACAAACCAATGGGAGATAAATTTCCCATAAAGAAGAATGAAGCTACAAATGAGACACCACCAACTACCAATCGAACAGAGTGATCAGTCTCTCAAATAAAGAATTAAGCTTGACTGAAGTAAAAGTTCGCGAGAAAGGACTAAACTTCTACGTAGCAATAGCTCAACTTAGGCCTGAAGGTGTTATGCCCTGAATAGAAGCAGCATTAGGTTCAATAGATAAGACAACTTCTAATGTGCACTGACACTATAATACCAAAAGAAAGGGAGAAAGGACTTAACGAGACAAGAAATATTGGCGACGAGAAATTTAAGAGATGGAAATAGTATAGTAATTGCCAAATCTGACAGAGGCAACTCGACAGTAGTTATGGATTAGGCGGATCACTTGAAAACAGTCAATGAGCACATTGAAACACGACAATATGAGGAAATCAAAAAACTTCCCGACACAGTTATGAATAAGATAGTCAAAAAAGTCCACAGATGATCTAATAAGCCGAATGAAGCCATTTATGGGTGATTCTCAGTGGTTTAATTTAATACCTAAAACTGATAATTCCAGTAGAATGTATGGTACCATTAAGGTTCATAAAACAGGTTATCCTATTAGGCTAATAGTTGACTTTAGAAACACGTTAATGTACGAGTTAACGAAATATTTAGCTACAATACTACGCCGTATTAGAAACCGTTTAAAATCTAGGCTCACCAGTTCGACAGAATTGAAACATAGACTAAATAGTATACAAAAAGAAGAGAGAGAAAAAATGGTCAGTTGTAATGTGACGAGCTTCTATACAAATGTATCAATTAATATGGCACTTAAGGGAGTCAGAAATGGACCTACAACTAACCATGAACTCAGTAATAGAACTGAAGTTTATATTGAAGAAATTATGCTAGGAATAAGAGTATGTTTAACTTCCGCAGTTTTCAAATTTCAAGACAAAATATATAGACAAACAGCAGGAATAACGATGGGATCTCTAACATCCCCGATCGTAGCAGACATATTTATGGGCAGTTGGGAACAAATAGCATCAGCAACATTCCAACCCACTCTAAAAGTATGGTAGCAATATGTAGATGACACATTCACTGTGTTGAAATCAGAACACATCCAGAGTTTTTTTTGCTTACATTAACTCGATAGTAGATGCAATCCAATTCACTTATGAACTAAAAAATGAAGAAGGAGAATTACCTATGTTGAATTGTAAAATCAAGAGGAGAGAAAATACCAGTGTTTACAGAAAACCAACACATTCGAATATATACTTGGAGTTCACATCATCTCACCCTTTATCTGTTAAAGTAGGAATGATGAACTTTTTAAGTAATCGGGCTAGAAGTTTGACTAGTAAGTCGGAAAGCCTAAATACGGTAATAAAATACATCACAGAGATGCTAATTGTTGATAACTATCCCCCAGAATTTATTAAAAAGTTTATAAGGACTGATAAGAGAAGGAGTAGTAATGTTAACAACATGTCTAAGAGGGAATTCAAATCCTCTGTAGTATTGCTGCATAAACAAGGCACGTCGGGAATTTTACGTAGAATTCTTAACGATGAAGGGATTAGAGTGGTATTTAAACCCACAACCTCGTTCAGAGAGAAACTTTATAGGCTAATAGAGCCAATTCAGAGAAGTAACCTAATCTATCAAATACTATATAGTGATTATGAGGTCAAGTATATAGGTCAAAGCAGTCCATCTGGGTCAGTCAGAATAACAGCACGAAAATTTAGCGAAACATACAATGATAGATTCTACAAAGATAAGTAATTTAGAGAAAAACTAGATCATCGCTCTGCATACACTGACCCATATACACACTATGGGGTGGGATAGGGTGACAATTCTAAAATCCAATATAATTAGGTTGAAGGAGAGACTGATCACAGAATTTTCGCTCATTGAATTCACACCTAACATATGTAACAGAAATGACTCATCACACGTTGCAGGTATGTGGAAAATTTCACTACGGTTAAAATAAATGAATGAAGTGTTGGACTATATAAGGGAAGTTTGAAAGTCATATGATTACTTTGATATGAATATGAGCAATAGATTCTGCTAGAAACGTCATCCGGTGAGAAGTACTGCATCACTGTATGTTATATCAAATAAACAATCTGATATGAAATTATACTTTACCACAGTGCCCAAGTTTTTTCCTTACATTTAACCGGAAATCAGTTTACTGATCACATAGGGGAATGAAATGCACCTATACATACCTCGTCTACGATTTATTTAAAGATTGTCAACATTAGTACTATGAATTATCTCCCAGTAGTCTATATCGCATTTACATGCTTTTCCAATTCACTGAATTTAGCTCACCATGCTGCAGTGATATCCATTCTTACTTTAGGACATAAACGCAGATCACTGTGATTAAGTTATACGTCTTCATATCTCGATTGTCTACCGATTTCGTCGTATTGTAAACCCAACCATCTTTAAAAATTTCCCCCTTTTTCTATTTGATTTTCACTTACAAACGATTCAGACAACTTTAAGTTGCTAACACTGTCTTACATTTTTGATTTTAAAGACCATTCATGATTTCATAAATGTAAAACCTGAGAATGAAGTAAATGTCAAGAAAAAGCTGTACGCTGGACTTCCACTCTACCTAAATACATCTTCAAAGGATCAATGTAACATGTATGGCTATCTTAGGGTATAACAGAACCATATTTACCAAGAGTTGTGATGTTCAATCAATAAAATGTACAATCCTATACTGGTCAAAACCGGAGTGCACTCAGTAACTAAATGTGAGCTCATCCAATAGAAAACAAACCACGCCCACTATATAAGGGTTGATGACTACCTAGATCTCGATATGCTGAGCGGGGTTAAAACTTGTGACCCATCGGTTGAAAACCGAGCACCTAGACCAGTGTGCTACAGCTGCTGTAATAGGCAAACCTCTTAGGAAAGAAGATTGCTTTCCCAGAAAAAAGCCTATGGCTGTTTAGTGATAAAAAACAAATAAATCATATGATGATGATCTGTAAAACAGTCAATCTTCAAGAGAAATAGCTAAGATTTGCATCTCACTTTAATGTAAACTTTCCTGCTAGTTTCATTGAGTTAACAATAAATAATGTTCTATTACGTCAGAGCGTAGAAAAGATCCGTACAGTGAGTCACCAAGAAATACATCGAAGAAAATTGTAAATAAAGCTTTACTGAAGAAAGAAAATCGAAACGCAACAATACAGAGAACAGTTCAGATAAGAGAAAGGATAGGGGAGAATTGATTTATCTTCGTTTCATACCTTGCACTTCATATTATCACAGCACGAAGTTAATGAAGTTTGAACGAGCTCTAATAATACACCAAGTTACTGCGCTACGCTATCTCTGGGATCCAGGAAAGATCCAAAATTCACCATCAAATAGTAATATAGTGCAAGTATCTCTCATCCCACTGTTCACCGTAATGAACTGACAAACGTTTGTCTACTTCCATTCATTGTTACTGTTCCCAAATATCATCAGATGTTGAAGCATTTGGGGTGGAATAGATGAATGTTTTCAAACCACTAGGGAAAATGCTACAAAATACCACTAATTGAACTATGACACTAATCGTCCTTAAGCAAACGCCACTAGACATCAGCACTACTAACACAGCTTCCTCACAAGGATAAAAAACAGATAAATCAATGCAGAAAGTTGTCGAACATCTCCTCTTTAGAGACTGCAGGTTTAAAACGTGCAGAATAAAACTGTTCACAAGTTACCTTTCACAACCCAGCTAAGATTGTAAAGGTGTGTCAAACGATGACATACCACTTTAGCTACTGCCACACGAAAATTGGTCTTCTCTGTTACAACTCAACCAGCACAAATTACTATCGATGTTCTTTATCATCTATAGTTCTTCATAAACAAAAGTCACTGTAGGCATAGGTTCTTATCAATCATACAAGATTAATTCGCACCTCAGTACCGGACAAAACCCATCATATTTGCTGACAAAGATTGACAATGAATTCAGTGACATTTGAGTCGGGAGTATGTTGTCGCAGGACGATATCGTTTTCATACCCAGAGTGAGTTTTCTCCTCAGGTTATAGATCCATACCACCAACACGCGCTTGCTTAGGAGTTATCAACAGAATGTCATTGGTGTTGAAGTTAAAAACGAATGGTGAAACTAGAAAACTTTATCTCACTCCGTAGCTGGTTTACAAAAGTAGGCAGGAATAAATGCATATTTTAGCAGGATGATTACAACATTATACTTGCGACTAAACAGAACAAAAGTTTCTGAAAAATCAGTTTTTATGATTAGAAAATTGGAAGACTTTAGCAACTCTATAGTAATGACGGATAGTGGCTAGCAGTGGAATCCAGGATGCGCGTTTCGTCCTATTTAGGGCTCGGTCCAATCAACGACAGTATAATACAAGCAATAAAACTTAGTAACTCTATTCGATATTTTTATTGGGCTAATTACAACTATTTCTTGTATCGAATTTATTGTACATTGAGAGATAGGTGTCAAAACATCTGTATGTGGCCTTCAGTCAAAACACTAGGTGAAATCAGCTTTCAGGGATGACGATTACAATGACCAGGGGAACTTAAGATATGTCTGGCATGCACTGAGCTCGATATGTAATCAGTTGATATTCTATACATAGTAGTACATTCACAAACATCCTCACCATCACCGGATGATTCCAATGTAATAATTTGATTCTACGCTTGAATGTACCACATTGCCACCCGATATGGGAAAATGATGCTGGTCAGAAACAGACCGCGATCTACAGACAAGCTGCAAAAGACGACTTCCACTACTTATTCTGTTATAAACACAATTCTATTAACCATTTAAACACATCTTCTTTGCACATAGATATTCGTCCTGCGCATCCGCTCCCCAGCTAACACCGTAGTATTTGTCAACCATGCTTGCTGAAAAAAGAAATCTACTTGACGATGAACTAATCTTCGGGTGTACCCGGCGTACTGCACATGGTAACCTATGCAGATATTATGAAAAGACGTTATGCCTTATTATTATAGGAACTCAGTTCAAAAGCGCGCATTGTTGGCGAAGATTAAAACAATTAGTGGAGATTATGTCCTAGAATTCACCGCGAAACTCACAATAGCAGAACTATATGCCTGTAAAACATGGTGATTGGGTAAGAACACATGAAGTGTGCTGCCTGGGTTACTGATGGCTTAGTCTAAGCACTGCATTCCGATCTGGGATACAGATTCCAGATAGTACCTAGATCACTAAGACAACCTGTCAAATATCCCGTAAAGGTTAGAGTGAAAACATTGAAGGTAACAAGCTTTAAACAACGGATGAAGTTCTAGAATAACTGCAGCAGGGACCCCACTACAGTTTTGAGATAACTATTTCAAGACTTTAAGAAGCTGACACTTTTAGCGATAACAGACTTCTTGAAATAAAGGTGCAATATAGTAAAAAAAATGTTAAAAGAAACAGCTGTAACGGATAGAGATATTAACAATGGATGTATTACTGAAGTGATCAGGATTCTTAAGAATGTGAAGGCAGAGTAAGCTCTTCTTGTGATGGTTACCGCTGTGTGAGGAATGTTTATCATTTTTAAGGCAGTACTCACCACGGACTGAGATCAGTTGGGGAATCATTGAAAGCCTGGTAGCAATGGACACCTGTTTCTTCTTAGCATAGGACTCTTCAGCAGTACAAACCCACGACCCCACCAGAGATCAAACTCAAGACCTCCATATCTGGTGGCAAACAAGTTAGCTATCCAACCACTGCGTCGGAGTTCAATGGTCCACAGTTTCGTACTTCTGTCAATTTGCGATATAATGCAACTGTCCACCAAGGTCTTCAGGCAGCATCCGCTTCAATTCTGGCAGTCTGAACCCACAGGTTACGGTTTTTCATTAGAACTTCGGGATATCCATCTCAAAGTATTTTCCTAATGAGCACTATACAGTAATGCAGTTTGAGGTTTATCACCTAGCGGCTGAAAGTAAAGTAGGCATCCAATTTTGAAATGAAGTTTACTCCAAAAAGAAGTGCAGTAGTACCAGAAAGCGCTACTTCATTCTATCCTGTCATAAGAACACACTCATATCCCTATCTTTATTAATATTTCTATTTCCATGCCCAATAGCGTGAGAAAAGCTTATCAGAAGCTTTAAATGACGGCGTTTCATGAAAAACTGTACACCTTCCGCTAAATCAGAGCCTTAATAATACGCTATGAAAATCTGATTTAGGTATAATTTGACTCTAAGACCGAATATTAACAAAAACTAAGAGTTGAATCAAATGAGAACTAATAAAATCCTTAAATTCAGACTGTATTATGCTTTTACACTTTATATACCAACCTCTGAGCTAGTAAGTACAAATTTGTGCAAAGCCCAACAGTGAGAAATAATCGGTATACAAATAAATATCAAAGCTCTGATAGTATGAATCAACTTTTATCCTCATACTGAACCACAGTCTAACCGCTGTTGAGAAAGATGTAGTAATGACGTGATTGAAAACCCACAGAATATACTGACAGATAATAGCAATAGCGAAGGTATGCATTTTGAAACACTTACAAGTTGTTGGAAAATCCTTACTATTTATTAATATACTTGTAGTGCTCCGTTGTTTCATTGGAACGAATTGTTCGACCTCTATTGGCATATGGACTCCTATGTGGATGCCTCGATATTGCCTGAATGTTAATTACGGTAATTTGCTTGGTTGTGGCTAGCAGAAGAATCCAATTACTTGGTACAATGTTGTCAGGCTAAATAATCCTAGTGCTATATTTATTGTTTGACCACATGTACTAAAATGCAGTACATAACAAATATGAAATCTATTGATTGGCCAATAGAGAACAAGCAACTGTATGTTGCCTGCTTCTGAGTGATGACCAAACCCCATCGGTCATTTTGTAATGTAGCCACAAGATGAAAAGACTCTTCATCGCGGTGAACTTTGATAGATATAAAGTCCCTAAAAATAGTGATCACTGTTTTTGTAAAATGTTATATGAATGCAATCCTAGAAATGCTTTTAAACAATACTAAACTAAGAAGTAAACACCTAAAGAACTTTTCATACGCTAAAAAAGTTTGTACTCCATGAAAATTTTAGGATTCTATTTCAATATTTCATCAGTTCTGTTTATGTCTTTCGGTGTGTGGATGTATAATGTTTCACATCAACGAAAAACACTTTTATTCATTCAAACAAGATATAAACACTATTTTTTGTCACAGAGGACGTAAGTAACGAAAATAAGTTTCTTTGAATAAAACTGACACGACATATATGTGAATCGTTTTTAGTTAGAATCATTTTTATAAAGAAACATTTCCAATTTTATTGACTGCTACACGTTTTACTGATAAATATTACCGACTAAGAATCACATGATGTATTGAAAAAAATTTACGATAATGAAGCGTTGGTGGAGTGGATATGTGTGGTATGGAATGTTCAAGACAGTAAAAATCCACAGCTCATGATCACATCAAGTATACTTACATTAAAAGTGAAAATGATGAACACCAAAAGGTAATATTCATTTTCTACATAGTAAATAAAAACAAAACATATTTACAAAATGAAACAAAGCCATAAATAAATATCTTATTCTCATATTAGTAATTTAACATGATAGAAGCCAGTTTACAGGCATCATCACATTGATATATGTTGGAAAATCTACAAGATTTTACGGGGCCTGAATGGTACGAAAGGGAGCTCATTAAATTCGATTAAAAACATCAGACTACACAAGTTATGAACTGAAAAAGAAAATATCACTTTTCAGCATATACAGTGTTAAAGTTTAGGTCGTTTTCAGTCATAAGTTCTTCTTTCACCATTAGTGGCACCGAAGTCGCGCGAAATTCCAAATTTCCGTTACAAGCAGTTGACATGTTTGATTCGTCTTCGCAGTGCCCCGTTACGCTAGATAAACGTCTATTTTACCATAAATTCTTATGCTTATAGCTTCAGAGACCGAAAGAACCCACACTGACGATTTCGAGAATCTGTAAGTTTCTCATATAATCATGTAATCCAAGTGAATATCTATTCAAGTGTTATCATTCACAGCAATATAGACTTACGCCATCAGAATTAGATATTGTGGTGCAAAGGAATAAACATTTGAAAAAATTGCGGACCAATGGCAGTGCGTTTTTCATACTGTTCACGTTAAGGTATGCAGCATTATCAAGGAGGTGTATTCACTGTTAGATGAAGTACTAGAGAAGTCTGTTGCATAGCATTATTGTGAATATGTTCACTTTAAAGTCAATAGATCAGCTAATCTCCTGGATTTTACTGCCTGTCAAGAGTTTCGTTGCCATTATGACCGTCCAGAAATTTCTGTCGCTGAACTGTACCAAGACTAACTCGTTATACTGATAAATCAGTTTTCCATGCTCTTAGATCCCACAATGATAAAAATTGTTCTTGTTGTTGGTAGTGTTTCACTAGGCTGTTTTCGCAATTGTAAGAAACGAATTTTACTCCAATCACTTCGTCTTCATAACATATCTCCTTACACTGAATGAAGATATAGTTAGATTGACGACCAAGAAGTATGCTCTAAAAAGATAACTAACTTGCATAAACTATATAGAGGTAGAATTCTGAAGGTCATTAATTGATAGCTAATGACTGAAATTCAATAAGGTACGGTTAGTTTGAGTTCATTAAGCATAGTAACACCGAATGGTAGTAATTCATTACCACTTTATTGAAAGCTCATAACATTTACCTATTCTATCCAATACATAATACTGTTGTATACAGAATACGAAACCTGATACAACGACAACGAAGAATGCTGGCACATGGAACAACCTATTCGGCTTCATCCTGGCTAATTACATCAGAAATAACAGGAGAATCTAAGTGACTGCATCCCCCTGCCGGAAAGTTATCCACATTGTATTTTCTGGACTCACTAGAAGCACTGAACACCAGTTACGATATTTAAGTGCATGATGCCGATGAAGTAGTTGGATAGTATCATGTGTGTATAAAGCATTCGTCAACTTCAAATAGAAATGCTGAGGTACGTATGCACTGAAATAGAATTCATGACAATGAGTACGAAGAAATTGTCATGAATTCTGCCTTCAAATACTTACTCCACCCTAAACTGATACATATGTTGTTGCGCTGGGAATCATTCTGCTTGTACTCAACTAAAATCATCAAATATGAAGATCTCTTTTCTTCTCACAATAGTGAACACTTAAAGCATAGAAATGACTATTTCATATGGCAATTACAAGTAGCAACATTGTGGCAACAGGAAAATCTATACGCAGTTTAAAATTGAACGCCATATGAAACCTGGATTTCAATGCTGACTTCCTTTTAATCGTCACACATGTGAACCTCGATCGACGTAATATGTCTTCAGGACTAATTTAGTCAGCCTATCTTTCCAGGATAACATGGGTGGATATTCACATGACCAAATAACCAACACAAATCTATTAGTGATAGCAAGTAACACTGACAGATAACAGCACAGAATGAAGAGAAGTACGTGAGCAGATAATGACAATGTACCAGAGATAACCAATCAAGCCCAAGGTCATTAGGGCAGGCTACTAAGACATGTAGGAAAATTCTTACAGCTCACTTTTTTCGTCGGTTTTCTTTTAGATTGACAATAAAAGCTTCGCAATTTAACCACACCAGCTCATAAAACACCAAAGAAGCAGGCATTTATCTAATTTTCTGCTGTTATAACAACTACAACAAGTAGGAATAACTCGTCACATAATGCCTAACTGACAGTATAAACTGAATAATATCCGAGAATCCATCAGTAACCTTCACACCAAGAAGATAAACAAAAATGAGAAATATATACTCAAGTTTATATTAATAAAAACTTTTAAACGAAGAAATTAATAGACAAAGAAATGAAATGAGAAATGAGTGGAAATGAAACGCACTCAACTACGTTGTGCACCTCAGTGCAGTAGGCATCTAGCCACATTTGTGTGAGGGCTAGCAATACTACCTGGCTGCCCAAACCTCGGTAGGTGGAGTGGGGCTCAAACCCGTGAAGAAACAAAATAAATACGAATAAGAAAAGGAATGAAATAAGAAGTAGACTTAGATGCATAAATATAATGCTAAACAAGTATGCAAACCATGTTTACAAATAGACAAATAATCAGAGAAGAAAACGAATTATAAATACAGATTAGTGCATAAGCTAAAATATTACAAAATGAAAAGTTAAACAAACAGATGTTAATGTGTTTGAGCGCACTCAATTACCAATACGCTAAAATCGGCAGACGTAGATTTTGGTGTGATTGTTTCAAAACAAGAACAAGAAGATACAGAATAATATAAAAACTAATGAATAAACGTTTAAAGAAAAAAAGAGATACAGGATTGAACGAGGTTCCCTAGGTGAACACACCAGAAAGTACAATAACACATGAACAAAACTAACATTATTAATATGGAAAAGACTTAAATGCTATATATTTTGTTTAAAAAAGTTTAACTTTAAAAAAAGGCGATGTAAAACTGAAACCAACTGATCCATTATTATTACTATTATTGTCATCATCTTCAGTACTACTGTTAAATATCGAAAATAGAACAATTTAAAACAACTATTAAGGATTGATAACAAAATATTACTACACTCAAAAGTGTGTGTGTGTGTATACAGATATGCTGCATTTTTTCTTATACCAACAATACTACTACTACTAATAATAATAATATAAAATTAGTAACAGTCGTTAAGTCGTGCCACGTGTTACAACAAAAACAATATAATTCCTAAGGCAATAAATATGTGTATATTAAACGAAATAAGGTAAACGTGTAAAGAAAGATTCAATAAAATACTCAAAAATTATCGTAAACGAAGGACGCAACAGACGAATTACGAAAAAGGGGAGGCGGAAGGGAACTCATACACTCCAAACACATTATTATTATTATTATTATTATTATTATTATTATTATTATTATTATAAGATGCATAGACAGATTGGTAAATAGACAGAGATGTTGCATCCTTGAAATGAACAAAAAATTGAATTAAATACCTAAACGTTTAGCCAGACGTTGTCTAACCGTTGTAGTTTGTTTACTCCTCAATTTCTGTCCAGTGACAGCAGATGCAGGTGAATGCGATGCTGAAGTATCTGGATGTAGAAAGCCAAAAACAACAAGTACAAAATAAATGAATGAGTAGTACAAACGCCTAATTTTAAAATACTAACTGCATAGAGTAAAGTACATAAAACAAATTAAGGAGGCTGATAAATACACTCAATAAAAAAAATACATTTTCTTTTTTATCTCACATAATTAGAACAAACAACTGTGAATAAGTGATACTTTTGCAAATCACACTAAAATTAGTTACCTTAGTGCCCAAACCGCATTAACAGCAGGATGTATATATAACAAAAGGATTTAGCATCGATAGAGAGTTCAGTTTATGAAACGCTACTGCGAATTTAGAAGTAACAAAGTGTCAATGTGAATGATATTTACTAACTGCTTGAAAATGGATTTGTGAAATGTTCCTTTTTACTCTTTTCTGCAGTGCGGAAAACAGTGACTGTTGGTAGAAAAAAGAACACACATACACACTAGAGCAACAACTAATTTGTGAGTGTGCATAATACAGTCACCTAAAGAAACATCGACAATTATATATAAATGATTTTAGAAAAACGAGTGGAAAAAATGACTGAAGACACAATGTTCACTATATATCATGGATAATACGCGATTATTTAAGTCCTCGTTACTAGGCTATTCGTGATTTCTGTTCAGAGAATACACACATGTATAAGTTGTCATAGGAACTCAGTTTGCGTTAAGGCAAACGGTATAATGTAATGATACACTGACAAAGAAATTCAAAATACAAACAACAGTGATTGATGAATTAACAAACAACAAGTTTAAGAATTCCAATGTATCAGTCTAAATAATGAGAATTATCATACGAAAAGGAATGCACTTAGTCACCTTGTGCACACATCCGCAGTGGGCAATGAGCCATATTTATTGTGTAAGAGTTAGTGATAATACCTGGCTGCCCAAACCTCAGTAGGTGGGGTGGGGTTAGTACCCCTGACCCATCTGGTTAACAGTCATCTCCCTAAACCACTCAGCCACCGCTCTACTATATGATTATCATATATAAGATAAAAACCAATACTCAGCCTCAACGGCATTAGTAGTGCAATCTGATAAGTATGATATTTTTACGAATGTCATTTGTATTGCTAGTCACACAAAGGGAAGTATACCATTATAGAACTCGAGTAGTTAGAAACTACTCAGGCTGTTTAGATTTCGACAGCTAGGTCAGAGGGATCTAAACACCGGACGGTCGCATCAATCATTTGGGGAGGAGCTCATCACTCGTGTGTACCCAGAGAAATTCAGCTCATTTAGTCAGATCATCTAAATCTGGGTAGCTAACATGCATGCTTAACCAGTATACCTACGATAGGATGATCAATTTGCAAATGATTTACACATTGTACAGTGCACGTTGATATTTCTTACAACTGAGTGGTTTTTCAACCGCACTATAAGCTGAATTTGTCGAAAGCTACAGATGATCTTGAGTAATTTCCAACTACTCAAGTCCTTCACTAGTAGTACATTTCGCCAGTTCATAGCACTGTGTCAGAGATCACACACTGTGATCTTGGCTGGATGGTTTCCAACAGGAACCCTGTTGACTAGCACCACAGTTGAGCAGCTAGAAAAATAAGGTATGCGAAATGTCAACGTGGACCGTGCAATTCGTAAATCATTTCCAAATTGAAAACAGTTAGATTTTGATTTTTAAACCACAAGTAACCACAAACAAAATCACTTGGAAAGATTTTTCATAGCGCATGTCAATAAATAATTGAACATATAAAATCAGGAAGCACTGAACCCGTTTCCTCTTCATTCTAAGACTCTTCAGTACGGCATATTTTATGAGCTCCCCTTCTATTATGGAGAAATCGACAGGTATCATACAAATATACTACCATGTCATCGAGTAACCGAATTATATGTACTACATTCAACCGAAAGGGAATGATCTTTTTTTAACAGTATGACTAGACGAGGTGGAAAGAAACAAAACAATCGATTGTAACAAGCGAACCTAATCAAAAGTATTAATTTTATCGACTAACCTCTGGAACTTTTCACCGCACTTGAACTTGAAGAAGATGCACTGACTTCAGTCAGCAAAGGATGCTAGAAGGAATGAATGAAAAAGAAAGATAGAACGATAAATATTTTTCAGTCAGTGCAACCATAAATAACTTTAACTGTTACCTGACAACACCGTTTTTTAACAAGTGTTTTACCATAGAAAATTAAAGTTTATTCACCCAAAGTTCACTAGATAACTATTATTAGAATTATAAGTGAAATATATTTGTAGAATCCCAATGAGGTAGAAAGATCAACACAGTAGTTCTACCATTCCACCAAGGTATAACTGAAAAACTACAAGGGATTTTAAGAAAGCACCGAATTAAAGCCTTCTACAAGACAACCAACAGTCTCAGGAATGCTTTCGTCCGCTTGAAAGACATAATTTTTTTACCTTCACACAGAATCGTGTCTACGAATTAGGCTGATTTGATTGTGATACCTATCATATTCGAGAATTATCCCGTGAGAAACTCATTCGTGCTAAGGAACGGGCAAAATAACACAAAAAGACCGCCAAATAATCCTGTAGAACTAGAGAATTTACAAATCAAGTCGGTAATCGCTGTTCATGCCATCTATTACAGTCACAAAACTTATATTGAAAATATTCAAACTACAAAGCAAGGATAGCTGAGGCATTTCACATTATACTGAATCCTTATGCACTCAAAATAAACGAAGGCCTAATTATCAAAGCAATTTGGACAGTATATCCCAAATTATTTATTTTACTTATTAGTCCCTTGGATTCCTAATGGAACATAGGGATTTAGTAGCACATCTACAGTAAACACTGTTCTCTGAAATCTTTTGAACCTGGTTCCACGACAGCCCACAACCTCTCATTTCCTCCTCGCACGATCTCCTCCATGTCACCCTCCAACCCCAAACTCGTCGCTTCCCATGGGGATTCCACTCGAGGGACTGGCCTGACGCGTGATGTCCCCAGTCGGCCTTCTCAGTGAATGCCCAATCCATCTCCACTTCCTTCCAGTGCAAATTTGTCGGGTGATAGGTTCTTGGTTGGTTCGTTCCCAGAGCTCCTTCTTGCTTATTCTCATTATTCTGGCCATCTGATCTTCAGTAGCGAGTGTAAGCAATTGTTGATAAATGTCTGTAGTTTATTGGAAATCCCTTTCGTGACGCGTCAAGTCTCTGAACCATACAGTAGCACTGACTTGACGTTGGTGTTGAAAATCCGGATGTTGTTCCACATGCTTAGTGCAGAAGATCTCCACACTGGTTTCAGGCTAATGAACGCCTGTCTTGCTTTTCCGATTCTGACTTTGACATCCTCGTCTGTGCCGCTACCTGTAGTTGAGACAGTGCTTCCTAGATAGGTGAAGGAGGCTACTTCCTTTAAGTTTCCCCTGTTGATGATGATTGGAGTTTGTTGTTGTTGGTGGTGTGGTATCTTCATAACCTCTGTCTTCTCTATATTCACTTGAAGTCCCGTCTTCGCTGCCTCGCCTCCTCTGCCAACCTGTTAGTTTTTGCCTGTAGATCTTCAAGTTTATGTGACATCAGACAGAAGTCATCGGCGAAAACCAGATCTTCTAGGTTCTTCTCCGCGGTACAGCACAACCCCCTCTTCCCGCTCCTCACTGTTTGCTGCATGATCCAGTCAACCACAATCAGGAAGATCATGGGTGATAGTAGGCAGCCTTGTTTTACTCCTTCCTGTCTTCACTTCAAAAGCATCACTGAGCTTCCCATTGTGAATTACTTGGCATGTGGCATCTTCATATAGTTGTTGAATGAGGCTGATAAAGGTTTGCGGTACTCCGTAGTATTGAAGCAGTTTCCAAATTACCTCTCAGTCGACGCTGTCAAAGGCCTTCTCAAAGTCGATAAAGTTGAGGTGTAGAGTTGACTGCCATTCTATACTCTGTTCTATGATGATGCGTAGTGTAGTGCTGCAATTTAGTCCGCACATGATTTGTACTTCCTGAAGCCAGCCAGCCAGCAAACTGTTCCGGTCGTAATCCAGTTGAATCCAGTGCATCCTTTAGTCTCTCTAGAATGATGCGGCATAATATTTTGCCTGCTTTGGGTGGACAGGAGAGTTGTTCCGCGCCAATTCTTGCAGACTTAGGTCGCCCTTCTTCATGAGTTTGACAAGATAGCCCTTTCTTCCAATCAATGGGCAGGTACCTTCTCTTCCTTCCACACCTTCTGTAATAGTGGTGTGAGCGTGTCCGCTGCTGATGTCTCTGCGTCTGTTCTCAGTGCTTCTGGCGGGATCCCATCTGGTCCTGCTGCTTTCCCGCATTTCAGTAGCTTTATGGCGTTCAAAACTTCCATTTTCGTTGGAGGATTTATGTTCACTTGTCGTTCTGTGGCTGTGCTGAAGGTGGTATTTCTGGACGAAGTGCAGGTGGTCGTCGATTCAAGAGCTTCTTGAAGTAGTCGGCCCATCGTTTCCTTTGTTTCTCTTCTTTGGTAACTAGCTTTCCATCATCATCTCTCATTGGTTTCGTCTGCGTTGATCTTCTCCCAGATAGCAACCTGGTTATTTGATACAATGTCGTCAGGTCTCTGTATCTCTTACCAGCAGCCTGTTCTGCTTCACTTGCCAGTGTTTCGTAAAAGTGTCTTTTGTCTTTTCGTGCACTCTTCACTTCTTTGTCTAGTGTTTTATACACAGTACTCAGTTCTTCATGTCGTTGTGCATCCTTGCACTGGCTTATCTTATGCTTCACCATCTTCCTCTCTTCTATCAGCTTCCATGTATCCATTGAGATCCATTCCTTATCTTCTTTCCTCTTCCTTCCTAATACGGTTGTGCAGGTTTCTTCCCATATCTCTTTCAAAGACTTCCAGTGTTCTTCAACACAGGTTTCTTCAGGGATGTTCCTCGATATCTCCCATTTTGTCTTGATGGCTGACGTGAAGAATTCCTTTACAGTTTCGTCCTTCAGTTTCGACTGTTGTACGTGAACTGCGGTCTATCAACAGCTTCCTTAAAGACTTTTAACTTGATTTGCAAGGTGCCTTGCACTAGACAGTGGTGTGAACCTATATATGCTTCTCTTCCTGACTTTGTAGCAAGTACGCTGGCTGAATCTCTACTATCTTCACATTGAAATGAAGTCGATCTGATTTTTAGTCTCTCCTGGCGTCTGGTGAAATCAATACAGCTGCGTGGATATCCTTGTCTTTGCACACAGCGCCTACAATCACCAAATCGTTAGATGCACAGAAGTCTACAAACAATTCTCCATTATCGTTCATTTCATCAAGTGCTTCTCCACCCATGATCAGTTCTCTTCCTGTGTTGTCCGCTCCACGCAGTTTGGCATTCATGTCACCCCAACTATTAGAACTTTGATGTCACTGTCGCCATCTGGGGTGGGGTCTTGTCCAGTACTAATTGCAGTTGTCTGTAGAATTCCTTCTTCTTCTTCTCCTCATCTTCATTATTTGTAGGTGTGTAGCGTAGCACTCCATGATTGTAACTTTCCTTCCTTTCAAGTTGAACCTTGCTGTCATGATCCTGATCCTGCAGGAGGAGATTGCTTCCCATTGCATGAGAGAGAGAGCCTTCGATGTTCCTGGCGACATCATGATAGCCACTCCAAAACTCAGTGTGCTCGTGGTCTTACGTCTGGGTGACAATATCCAAGTAGATTATTGACTCTCCAGTTGACAGTTGGAACAGTCCACTTACATTCAATCTACTTTCACAAATTCCAAACACTTCAATGTGATACCTCTTCATCTCATTTGCAATCTGGGCAGCCTTACCAGTCAGCTTCAAACATTGTTCGGACATTCCATGTCCCCACGTCTACTTTCGCTTTCATCGAGAGAAGAGAAGACACATCGGCCTACCAATTGGCTTCCCGAAGGCTTTCACCAACTGGCATCATTTCGCCTCTCCGATTCCAGCGAGGAATAATTTTGTTATTATTTTTTATATTTCGTTTGTGCTTTGAAGTTTCTTTAGCGGTTAGATTTGTTTTATGGGGTAGGGTTGCTAGCCCTATGCCCAACCATCCCTCTTTACCCGGGCTTAGGACCGGCTAGTAACTAGTTAAATAGTTAACCAGGCGAGGTGGCATATCCAAAATAACAGGTCATAAACAATAATCAGAGCAAAAAGGTACATACACACAAACAAACCCAATTTACCATCTATGGCATTTTCTCTCTCTCACATCCACAACCAATCACATGTGCACATACATACACATCACAGCATTGGCCCACCTTGAAGATTACCATTATTTTTTCCCTGGGTTCCTAGTGGAATATAGGGCTTCAGTAGCACATAACCATTTCACTCTGCACTCTACACTCTTTTGAACCTCACTCCAAAAACTGCTCACAAGCTCTCATTTCTTCATCACACCATCACCTCCATGTCACCATCACCTCAGACGCCCAGCTCATCGTTTCCCATTTCGATTACACTCAACAGCCTGGCCTGCCACGCGATGTCCCCAATCCGTCTTCTCACCCCATGCCCAATCCATCTCCACTTTCTTCTGCATACTTGTTGGGCAATGGCTTCTTGCTTCGTTGCCAGCCACAGTGAGTTCCTTGTCGCTTATTCTCATTGTTCTGACCATCTATCTGATCTTCAGTATCGATTGAGCGTAGGCCGCAGCTGTTGATGCATATCTGTAGTTTCTTGGAAATGCTTTTCGTAACGCGCCACCAAATCTCTCTCAACTACCACATAGAAGCACTGACTTACTTGATTGACTTAGTGTTGAAAACCCGGATCTTGCTCACACTTTATCCTGTCTTTCTGTCTTTCCAATCCTGGCTTTGACGTCCTCATCTCTGCCGCCACTACCTGTAGTTGAAACCGTGCTGCCTGTCTAGGTAGGCGAAACAGACTACTTCCTTTAGGTTTCTCCCCTTCATGGTGATTGCTGCCTGTTCTTATCGTCGTCGTCATTGGGTGGGTATCTTCATCACCTCTGTCTTCTCTACATTCACCTGAAGGAAGTCCCGTCTTCCTTCACTGCCTTGCCTCTTCTGCCAACTTGTTAGTTTTCCCCTACAGATCTTGAATGAGGTCGATAAAGGTTTGTGGTACTCCATAGTGTTGAAGCAGCTGCCAAATTACTTCTCGGTCGACGCTGTCGAAGGTCTTTTCAAAATCCATGGAGTTGATGTAGACAGTTGACTGCCATTCTATGCTCCGTTCTATGATGAGGTGTAGCGTAGCGTGGCAATTTCATCCATACATGATTTGGTACTTGCTGAATCCAGCCTGTTCCGGTCATAATTTTCAATCCACCCCATTCTTTAGTCTCTCCAGAATGATGCGGTTTAATATATTGCTTGGGATCGACAGGGATACAAGCATGATTCTTCGCCAGTTCTTGCAAACACTTAGATCACCCTTCTTTGAAAGTTTGACAAGGTAGTCCTTCTTCCAATCAGTCAGCAGGTACCTTTCCTTCCTTTCTTCCTTCCAAACCTTCTGCAATAGTGGTGTGAGCCTGTCCGCTGCTGATGTCTCTGCGGTTGTTTTCAGTGCTTCTGGAGGAATTCCATTTGGTCCTACTACTTTCCCTCATTTCAGCTACTTTATGGCGTTCACAACTTCACTTCTGCTTTAGTAGGAGGGCTTGTGTTCACTGATAGTTCTGTGGCTCGGCTGTTGCTGGCATTTCTTGACGAGTTGCAAGTGGTGGTCGATTCAGTAGCTCTTTGAAGTGGACAGCCCACCGTTTACTTCGTTTCTCCCCTCTCTTTGTTAACTAGCTTTCCTTCACTATCTCTCGTCGGTTTCACCTGTGTTGATCTCTTCTCTCCCAGATAGTAACCTGGTTATTTCATATAGTGTTGTCAAGTCTCTCCTGCATGCAGCCTGCACCTTGTTCTGCTTCACTTGCAGGTGTGTCGTAGAAGTGTCTTTTTATCTTTGCGTGCACTATTCTTCACTTCTTTGTCCAGTCTAGTGTTTTATAGGTTGTACTGTACTCAGTTCCTCTTTTCGTTGTTCATCCTCTCATTGGTTTGCCTTCTGCTTCACCATCACCATCTTCCTCTCCCTCCTCTATCACCTTCCATGTGTCCGTCGAGATCCATTCCTTCTCTTGTCCTACTTCTTCTTCCTTCCGAATACGGTTATGCAGGTTTCCTTCCACATAGCCTTCAAAGAGTTTCAGTGTTCTTCCATGCAGGTTTCTCCACAGATGTTGCTTAATGTCTCCCGTTTTGTTCTGATGACTGGTTTACATGAAGATATCCTTCGCAGTTTCATCCTTCAGTGGAGTTTCTGTTCTGGGTAACGTTGAACTTGAAATGTGGCCGTCTACCACCAAATTCTTTGAATTGGAGGCTTTCAACTTGATTTTGAAAGTAGGTTCCTCGCACTAGGTAGTGAGTATCGTGAACCTACATATGCCCCCCTCCTTCATCTGATCTTGTGTCCAGTAGGCTGCGTCTCCATCTCCACTTTCTTCACATTGAAATGAAGTCGATCTGATTTTTAGTCTCTCCTGGCGTCTGGTGAAATCAATACAGCTGCGTGGATATCCTTGTCTTTGCACACAGCGCCTACAATCACCAAATCGTTAGATGCACAGAAGTCTACAAACAATTCTCCATTATCGTTCATTTCATCAAGTGCTTCTCCACCCATGATCAGTTCTCTTCCTGTGTTGTCCGCTCCACGCAGTTTAGCATTCATGTAGCCTATTAGAATTTTGACAGTCCACTTACATTCAATCTACTTTCACAAATTCCAAACACTTCAATGTGATACCTCTTCATCTCATTTGCAATCTGGGCAGCCTTACCAGCCAGCTTCAAACATTGTTCGGACATTCCATGTCCCCACGTCTACTTTCGCTTTCATCGAGAGAAGAGAAGACACATCGGCCTACCAATTGGCTTCCCGAAGGCTTTCACCAACTGGCATCATTTCGCCTCTCCGATTCCAGCGAGGAATAATTTTGTTATTATTTTTTATATTTCGTTTGTGCTTTGAAGTTTCTTTAGCGGTTAGATTTGTTTTATGGGGTAGGGTTGCTAGCCCTATGCCCAACCTTCCCTCTTTACCCGGGCTTAGGACCGGCTAGTAATTAGTGAAATGGTTACCTAGACGAGGTTTCCCTTTCTCAATAACAGATAGCAATGTCATTTATTAATGATGGATATTGGCTGGCAGTAGAATCGAGGATGCTCATTTCGTCCCGTTCGGGACTCGTCAGCTGGATATACCTGCCCTTCAGTGGATGCTGTTGCCACCGGGAATCGAACTCGGGTCCGATCGCTTGAAACGCCAAAGCCTTATCCTATAATGCACTGTGCCACGATATCCACCTCTTGTGTGGGCATAGTTTTAAGGTTATTGCTTGTATTATCCCGTCGTTGATTGGAACGGAAGTGACCGGTCTTCATTAGCATACGGCTTTCTGCGCCGACGTCTTTATATTGCCTGTGTTTGAATTATATATTAATGATGAATGGCAACGTCATTTATGCCCATATTTTGTTATTTATGAACAATGTAATCTGATTCGTCACCACTTGCTATTTAAATATTCGATAACCTGTATAGGTTTTATTCTCTAAAGAAGCGATTTCCACGAAGTCGCGAAACTTCAGGAATTAATTTTTCGACATCACTGGGATTTTATAAATATATTTCATCTATAATCCATCCCATCCAATCCTCAACCTATTCAACCCCATCACCTGAAATATTGTACCTGAAGTTTATAATATTATTACAATACCGTATTTGATTTTCTACGAATACTTGACAAAATGAATAAAGAACCTTGTAGCTCAGTTGGCAGAGCATCGGGCCGGAAACCTGGTGGTTCGAATCCAGCCACGGTCAAAATTTTCGTTTCACCTTCAATCATTACCCAGTATAAAATGAATACAGTCGAAAAATGTGAGCATCATAGAAATATAAAAGGGTGAACTAACCAACAAATAAATTATATGTTATCGTGTTAACTCAATTCGATTCACTAATCACCGAAATAGATATTCCAATGTGACAGCAGATCGGATTATAACAGTTTGAGTACACCCCTTAGTTAAAACAATTTTGGAATCAAGTATAACTAGCAACAGCTTAGTGATTACGTCTATCAACACACCATTGAGTAAATAAGATTCGAATCTTCAATAGAGCAACAGCTCCCTCAAGTTTTCAGCTGAATCTTTCTGATTTATACCAACGAGCATTAAACCTAGTTCCAGTGATTCTTAAAATCTAACACCAAAACAAACTAGCATCAAAGTGCCAACCTAAACCATACTAATTTTCAAAAAAACTCAGCAACCAAGTGCACGGTTCATTTAGTAGGCAATGAACTGCATCTATTGCGCGAAGACTACTAATACTATCGGGCTGCCTAAACCTCGATAGATGGAACAGTGTTCGAACCCGTGACCCAGTGGTTGAAAGTCAAGTATCTATACCAATGAGCTATAGCTCGGGAGATCATATGTTAGTAGAGGTGAAAGGGAAACTGGTCTAGGCACTTGACTTTCAACTATTGGATTATGGGGTTTGGAACCTGCTCCACCTACACAGGTCTGGGCGACCAGATACTGTCGTTAACCCTCACGAAACATATGTGGCTTACTGCCTAATACACAGATGTGCACGTGGTTGCTGCGTGGAATTTATTTTCTATTCAGAGGTGAAAATCAACAAGACAATTTATGTTCCAAGTGTTTAGTGTAGTATCTTGTTCAGATGTGGCTATTTGAACCGCAATGAATGTTTACGTATCTAGCTAAAAAATCGTTCTTGAACCAATATGAAGATTGGTTCGCAATCAAGATGTTTTGCTTTTATCTAAAATCCCAATGGAGTTCAAACTCATTTAAAATTAAACTATTGGTAGGTAGACAGGTAAACTAGACAAGTATACAGTAGATACCAACGTCACTACCAATACCTTAAATTTCGTCTAGCAGTCTGTCGTCAAAACAGAGGTATAGACAAATATCTACATAAGACGTAAGATCGCTACAACATAAAGTTCCTATATGACCGCCTTCAAAACAACTGATGATCAGCAACTGAAGCACGTAGTAAAAGTATACACTAGCTATAAGTCTAGTCTTGAGTAATGATGGGAAACAAAAGCATAGTGCTATTTATCACACAATTCTTCACTAGTGAACTGATTTCTCAGCAAACTTAAAACTATGTGATTAGGATGACATATATGACAAAGAGGCAAGTAGAAACACCTACTAATGACGTTTTACTTGTCTTCAAATTCGGTAGAGTAGGGTCTGAACCCATCGACTTCCATGCAGTTGCTCCACATCTACGACGAGTGGGACCTAAAATCAAACAAAGAATTCAACGTACAGTTAAATTTTATTATTAGATACAAAAAGTAAAAATGGCAGTACTTAAACTGTAGTCTACCGATAGGTCTTATTTCAGGAAAGCATTCACAAACTTCCTTTTCTTTGTCTTATCAAAACTACTTTAAAAGGCTTGCTAGTTGTTACATGGGTGATCTGAAAAAGAAACAACTTGTCTTTGATGTTAAGAGATGAGAGTCATTCTGTAAACACCGGCATAGACGAGCAAATGCAATAACGACATTCATGAAATCATGAATCTATCCTTTGAGATCTAATACAGGATGTTCTTATTAGCAGATAGTGAGTGTTTGCCAGTTGAGTAATTTTTTTCAACACCTACTCATCTTGACTAAACAAAAGAACATAGTTGGTGTTCATCATGGACTGATTTCAGTTGGAGGAACATTGGGAACCTGGGAGCACTAGACATCTGTTTCGTCTTAATAAAGGACTCTTCAGCAGTGCGCACCCACGACCCCGCCAGGGATCGAGCCTGCGACCTTCAGGTCCCGTGGCCAACATGTTACCATTGAGTCACTGGGTCGCAATCCAATGGTCCCGACTTATCACAAATCTACCACAGATTTATCACGTCAGGTCGTGTTTTGATACTGCTGAAACATAATCTTTGACCGTGCGCGACTCAAGGAAGTTTGGGAACTCAGTAACTTGTCTGGAACGCGTTGGCTTGGTTCCGTTGAATTGTTTCCTGCGTTCAGACCGAAATAATTGGATTTTCGTCGAGCAATGTCGTGAACTGACGGAAGTTGGAAGTGTGGCCCATTGGATTCCCACCCAGTGACTCAATGGTAACGTGCTGGCCACGGAACCTGAAGGTCGCAGGCTCGATCCCTGGCGGGGTCGTGGGTGCACACTGCTGAAGAGTCCCATACGAGGACGAAACAGCTATCCAGTGCTCCCAGGTTCCCAATATTTCTCCAACTGATGCCAGTCCATGATGAGTAACCAACTTGAAAAATCTTTAAATCCCCACAAACTTCGAAATTCAAAAGAACATAGGTTAACACAAAATCACATATTAGTATTATGATTCATTCCGTCACACATTTTAGTTGAATAAGTAAATCGGTGTGAAGATGAAAGCGGTAAAATTAACTCTATCAGGACATGGGAACAAGAGAATGTGGCTAAAAAAGGTTTAATCTTACGGGGCAATAAAAGCATGAATGCATCAAAATCATCCCGATCGATCCTGACCAGAATGATATACGTTTCCAAAACACTGACAGGTAAATTTCTCAGTTCAAACCAAAAGTTAACGCCTCCATAGATTGATACCATTCTTTCATATGGCCAAATTAATTCTTTCCCAGTGCACTAACTAAGCCACTTAACAAATTTTTAGGTAAGAGAAGGCTTCGTACGTGCCTCAACTAGTTCAGTAGATACGATTCGGTAAACTCATAGATCGTTTCATTTTAACAACTGTAACGGTCAATCGTTTTGAAACGAAATATGGTTAGTTTTCAAACACACAAACTTGTATACTTAGAAATCGCATTGTTTGGTCAAAGATGGAACTGAAGACAGGAAATGTACACCTATCTAATATATCTCCTTTAAAACGAGTCCTCAAACTGACCAATCACTAGAAACAATCAACTAGTAAAGCACTTAACTAATGAAAATAAAAAGTCGACTTACTAGGCATACTCCAAGTTGGATCATCCTCTTTTGTCTTTCGCTTTTTACTGCTTTGATATGAAGATGTTCCTTGTTTTTTCTTCTTTAAAGAAAACCCTCCCCTTTCTTTCCTCTCAGTGTCACCATCATCACCTTCCGAGTCGCTAAGCGTTAAATAATCTTCGAAGAATAACAATATATGAAAGTGAAGTAGTTTACTTGAGCGTATCGCAAACACCAATGGTAAAATTAAAATACACAAAATTTAGTGTCATTTTATGTAAGTATCGGCCTAATGGGATAACCTGCTTTATGAACCTTAATAGTACCGTAAATTCCGCTAGGACTATCAGCTTTTGGCATTGAAGTAAACCATTCGGACTTCAGTCGGCGTATCAGATCTGTTGTAGATTTCTTAATTTTATTCATGACAGTATCTATAGGTTTCTTAATCTCTTCATATGGCCCTGTTTGGATATGTTCATCCATTTTTTTAAGATAATCCGATTTGTCCATAACTAGTGTTGAGTTACCGTTGTCAGATTTAGCAATTACTACACTATTATTATTTCGTAGATTGTTTAAAGCTGAATTTTTCAGTTTCGTTAAGTTTCGCTGTGTCTTCTTTTGTTTTTTTTTAGTGCTAATGCACACTGCGCTCTAACCTGTTCAGCAGTTGTCACATCCATCGAGCTTAATGCTACTTCTATGCTAGGTATGACATCTTCTGGTTTTAGATGATCTACTGTTATGTTGAAGTTTAGTCCTTTTTCAAGTACTTTCATCTCAGCTGAGCTTAAGCCTTTCGAGGAGAGATTGAAGAAGAAGACAGTGAAAATTAACGAAACTGAAAAATTCAGCTTTAAACAATCTACGAAATAATAATAGTGTAGTAATTGCTAAATCTGACAACGGTAACTCAACACTAGTTATGGACAAATCGGATTATCTTAAAAAAATGGATGAACATATCCAAACAGGGCCATATGAAGAGATTAAGAAACCTATAGATACTGTCATGAATAAAATTAAGAAATCTACAACAGATCTGATACGCCGACTGAAGCCATCTCTAGGTAAGTCCGAATGGTTTACTTCAATGCCAAAAGCTGATAGTCCTAGCGGAATTTACGGTACTATTAAGGTTCATAAAGCAGGTTATCCCATTAGGCCGATAGTTGACTTCCGGAACAAACCAGCACATGAGATACCAAAGTATTTAGCATCAGTATTACGTCCTATCAGAGACCATTCAAACTCTAGGCTAGTAAATTCTTACGAGTTAAAACAAAAACTTAATGACCTGCACATAGAAGAGAATGAAAAAAATGGTTAGTTTTGACGTAACAAGTCTTTATACTAAAATGCCAATCAATATGGCACTGAAGGCAGTCAGAAATCAACTAGATACTGACTCACAACTTACTCAAAGAACTAAGGCATCGGTTGATGAAATCATGTTAGGAGTGCAGTTATGCTTGACCTCGACAGTCTTCAAGTTTCAGGGAAAGATATATAGACAAACAGAAGGAGTAGCAATGGGATTACCAATATCCCCTATAGTAGCAGATATATTTATGGATAGTAGGGAAGATATGGCTTTACGAACATATAATCCGACACCTAAGATATGGTGGCGATATGTGGATGACACATTTACAGTGTTGAAAACGGAACATATCGACAGTTTCTTGACATACATAAACTCAGTAGTTAACGCAATCCAATTCACTTACGAAGTAGAAAATGAACAAGGAGAATTACCTATGTTGGATTGCAGAATAAAACGAAGGACAGATGGTGGTTTAGATACTACCATCTACAGAAAACCAACACATTCTAACAGGTATCTAGACTTCAAGTCATCTCATCCAGTGTCAGTTAAAGCGGGTTTAGTCAAATGTTTAAATAACAGAGCTAAGAAACTCACTAGTCATTGTAAGGACTTAAAAAAGGAATTGAAACACATAAAAGAAGCGTTAACAATTAATAATTATTTCAAGTTGTTATTTATCGAAGACTGACATCAGTTGGAGGAACAAAGGAAACCTGCGAGCACTGAACAGCTGTTTCGTCCTAGTACGGGACTCCTCAGCAGTGCGCACCCACGACCCCACCAGCAGGGATCGAACCCGCGACCTTCAGGTTCCGCGACCAGCGCGTTACCATTGAGCCACTGGGTCAGAATCCAATGCTCCATATTTCCAACTTCTGTTAGCTCACGATATAGCGCGAACCGCCACCCAATGTCATCGTTGAGTATTTGTCCTCACGGCCATCAGGCTTTGACTCCACCGGTCACGACTTGTCATTGGAACTTCGGGAATACTTCTCGAAGCTAGTCACCAACGAGCACTAGTTCAATTAAATTTTGAGGGGTTGTGGAGATTTGGAATTATTTCAAGTTGTTATTCATCGAAGACTGACATCAGTTGGAGGAACAAAGGAAACCTGGGAGCACTGGACAGCTGTTTCGTCCTAGTACGGGACTCCTCAGCAGTGATGAATAACAGCTTGAAATAATTCCAAATCTCCACAACCCCTCAAAATTTAATTAATAATTATCCCCATTATTTTATTAAGAAATTCACACAAACATAAGAAGCAAAATAATAACAGTAATATAAATACAAATAATAGCGACGACATAAGTAGGAAGGAAATCAACACCTCTATTGTGATACCATACAAAGAAGGAACATCAGAAACCATACGTAGGATTCTCAACAAGGTTGGAATTAGGGTGGCATTTAAACCAACGAACTCACTTAGAGGTAAGCTTTGTCGGCTAAAAGATCAGATAGAACCAATTAGGCAAAATAATATAATCTACCAAATCCCATGTAATGACTATGAGGTCAAATACATAGGTGAAACTGGCCGGTCGGGGTCAGTTAGATTAGCAGAACATAGGAATTTAGCTAAACGTAGAACGACAGACCCCAATAAGATCAATAATCTAGAAAAACACTCGGCCAATGCATTACATTCATTAACACACAACCATACAATAGGGTGGGACAAAATCACTGTACTTAAGTCTGATATAGCTAGGTGGAGAGAGATAAATTACTGAATCTTTGTTCGTCGAATCCACACCCAACACATGTAATAGGAACGACGCAACACCTATACCAGAGATATGGAAAACTTTACTACCAATCAAAAAACAAAGAAAAATCAGGTGACAGGACCATAAAATCAGATATCGAAAGAAGTGTGATTACATTAGTGATTATGAGCAATAATTTATGCTCGAAACGTAATCAAGTAAATAATACTGTATCACTGTGCGCTATATATCAAATAAACAAATCTAATATGGAAGTAGATGAAGTTAAATATGGTGCTGTAAGTAACCTGTATCCCATAAAGTAGAACTCTTTGTGTTATTGCCACCTATAAACTAGGTAAACTAGATAGCTTTCATTATCTTTTTGGGCAGCACTAACTTCATGTCGATTTACGATAGGTAACACATGAGTAAGTCTCTTATATGAACAGTACTAACAGAAATTTAATTCTTCTGAAATTTGGCTTTTCACACCGAAATCCTCCTCGGAAAACACTTATCATTTCTGCCATTTGTCGATGCTGATCTTTTCTTATTGACTAACTTTATGATCCAATTTCTTCAGAATGTACGTGAAAAACTTACGAGTATAAGCTGTACCCTAACTTTGGCTTTCTTCAGTTATTTACTCGTTCACTCGACAGAAATCCAGCAAAGAAAACGTTTCAGCACATTTTATCATATTTTGTTGACTCACAATGATCACCGATTAGTCGACTTTTCTCCAAACCTGGAAGTGCTTCAAGAATTTCAGCATCATCGGTAACTACATGTTTTTCTTCACCTGCTAAATGCTTTGCTTCACGTGAACTTTTGAATTGACTATGTCTACTTGGTACCCATCCTAAACCTCCAACATGCTTATCTTTAGTTGTCCAATGAATTTTTGTACCTAAATTGTAGTTTGAACTCTTGACAGTCTGGCAAACTAAGGAAGTTTCAGATTTCCGCTGTATCTTTAATCTAAAATAAATAAAATAGAATGGCGATAAAATGATATACAGTAAAAAAATACAATAGGATTATACAAAAATTTGCGTAACAGAATAAAGGGTAATAAACATCTGTCAAGTTAGTGACCAAAATCTTAAACTAGAGATTAAGAAACAAGGTTTGAGGAATACAATGAATCCATTTTATTTCATTACTTTCTATTCAACTGTATATAACCTAGGGAAAGAAACAAGAAAAAGTAATCTATATACCACAATATGTGGAAAGAAAATATTCATTTCCGGGCTATCACAGAATTCAAACCATGTACACACGATACACGAAGCAGTTATGGCTACGATGTATTCATTATAAAACCGGGCGTGCAATTCGGGAATAAAAGATTTGACAGCCGACGCTTTCAACCTGATGATTAACTGACAATTAAAAAATTATCATTTTAACAGTTTCCATCTCCTAATTCAAGACAGCTAGATTTAGATCAGATAGAAAATGTCAACATAGGACCTGGAACTACTGCGGAACGAAACAAGCTGACGCACGTCATAACAGCATATCAAGCGAGAAAGCCTTTAGGTGAAAGATAAAGAAATAAGGAAAAAACAGGCAAGAAGGGAGGGAGTCGTAAACACAGAACAAGAAGGAACGAGATAGTAGTGAAATTCGATTAGATCATTAAGATGATGTGTGGGTACATCTCCCCACTAAGATCGACTCAGAGCCATATCACCCAGTATCTTCAACCACGGCTCGAACCAACAGTCAGAGACTTCATAGATAGGTGCTACGGCTTGGTCTGGCTAGCCTGAGCCTTCTCCCAACCTGATCCAACTTCTAGCATGGCACTTCGAGGTACACGATGTACAAGCCACCTCACTTGCTAAAAGGTTCACAACTTTATCGATCAACATGCTTTTCTTACCTGGTACTTTTCACCTGACCTTGATATTGCTAACATAATGATCCCACTATGCGCGAGCAACGCAACAAAGATACCTGAGGTTAAAAACCTGTAACCACTTCATATCTTCTACTTTTAACGGTCATGCTTCAAAGCCAGATATTAAAAAGAAGCGAAATGAAGCGCAGTATACTCAACCCTTAATAGGCAGTCGGATATCGCGGCGGTACCATAAAGTTGGAGAAAGCCAGTCGAGTCTTTTGTATTTGTGCTGAGATTTCGTCGATCCCTTGACCAACAGGGCTAATCGAACTTCCCAGGTAAGTGAAGTGGTCAATATCCCCAACCACTTCATTCCTTGTTAGACAATGTAACAATGAGGACCAGTCCTCGTCCAAGAATCTGCATTTGAATGATAAGAAATGCATCCCAAACATTCTCAACTTGCCACTCAATGTGCTTAGAAGACTCTGCATCCTGTCAGCGTCTTCACCTAACAGGACTATGCCACTTGCGCCCTCTAAATCCACTAAGAATTCTCCTGTGACCAGTTTAGTCGTTGAAAAGACAGACGATGAGAGGAAAAACTCCATGAGCTTATCTACGGAAAAGTTACATAAGAATGGACACTACTTAATGTGAACAACTCACCATTGACTCTAACATGCACTCAGATATTCAAGTACAGACCCTTCAACAGAGTAATGTACTTATCCAGCACTCCATTCAGTGAGACATAACCAATAAACTCCCATGTAGATGGAGTTGAAAGCCACCTTCAGGTACAGAAATAAAGCTAGTGTTGAGAGGTCGTAAGTGCTCCTGTGTTGAAAGACTTGACGGAGAATGAAGATGTAGTCGATATAGTCAAGATCAGAGCTAAAAATTGCCTAGTTTTTCCGGACCTGCTCTTCTCAATTTTTACGCAGATGACCAATAATTTTCGAATGAAGGGTATAGTTGGCAGACTGACTCCCCTGTGGTCATCACAGGACTTTGCCTTTCTTGAAGAGTGAGTCCATCAGTGATTTGGACCAGTCAGATGAGATATCCGACCTGTTTGCAGATGAATTTCTTGAAGTTATAATGACAAGCTATAATCTGTAAGGTGAACCAAGTCAGATATGAAGATGCTCATGCAAAGATGACGGCGGATGATTTCCCCATGTCAGGGATGAATAGAAATCACAAAACAGATGCTTGGATCGGCAACGTGCTCAACAGAGTGATCAAAGTTTTCTGGGCTCACAACAATGGATAATTTCGAAAATGGTTAACAAAATTCTTTACAGACGATAAGTAAGAGATCAACTGATAACAAGCAGGTCTCCACTCAGTTTTAAATTTCCCAAAAGCTTTCCTGAATAGGCGCATTAAATAATACTCGTTATGATTCGCCAGAAATACATCGCACTATCCATTGATTGCGATGCGACACAAACATATTACCAAACGTCAGTTTAAACAAAGAACGTAAATTATTATTATTATTTGTCCCTTGGGTTCCTAGTGAAATATAGGGCTTCAGTAGCACATAACCATTTCACTCTGCACTCTACACTCTTTTGAACCTCACTCCAAAAACTGCTCACAAGCTCTCATTTCTTCATCACACCATCACCTCCATATCACCATCATCACCTCAGACGCCCAACTCATCGTTTCCCATTTCGATTACACTCAACAGCCTGGCCTGCCACGCGATGTCCCCAATCCGTCTTCTCACCTCATGCCCAATCCATCTCCACTTTCTTCTGCATACTTGTTGGGCAATGGCTTCTTGCTTCGTTGCCAGCCACAGTGAGTTCCTTGTTGTTTATTCTCATTATTCTAGCCATCTATCTGATCTTACTCCTGTCTTCACTTCAAAGGCGTCACTGGGCTTTCCATTGTGAATCACTTGACATGTAGCGTCGTCATATAGCTGTTGAATGAGGTTGATAAAGGTTTGTGGCACTTCGTAGTGTTGTAGCTAAATTACCCCGCCCTAACTCTTTTATGCTGGAAACAGTCACAAAGTCAACACAATGTTTTTGTATCGGGTATACAACAGTAAGCAGAAATAGAGAGAAGAAATGACATCGCAAAATATGGCGAAAAGTAAAGATAAGCTAACAGATATGGAGCCACACACCTCTCAGTATACTTCCATATTATATTTGTTTACCTGATTTATAACACACAGTGATACAGTACTATTTACTTGATGACGTTTCGAGCATAAATTATTGCTCATGATCTTATCAATGTAATCACACCACTTTTAATAATCGACTTTTATAGTCCTATTACCTCATATTCTTTGTTTTTATTGATAGTAAAGCTTTCCATATCTCTGGTATAGGTGTTGGATTATTCCTATTAAATATGTTGGATTTAGATTCGATGAACAAAGATTCATCTAATTATATTGAACTCAATTAGGTACGGTGGTTTTATCCCACCCTATTGTGTGGTTGTGCGTTAATACATCCATTGCAACAACCAAGTTCTCTTCTAGATTGAAGTCTGTCATTCTACATTTATCTATGTTCCTATGTTCTGCTAATCTAAGTGACCCTGACCGGCTAGTTCAACCTTTGTACTTGACCTCTTAATCACTGTAAGGAATTTGATTAATTAGATTATTCTGTTTAATTGGATCTATCGGATCCAAATTGGACCATTTGAAGAGATCAAGAAACCTATAAACACTTCCATGAATAATATTAAGAAATATACAACAGATTTGATACGCCGACTGAAACCATGTTTAGGTGAGCCTAGATGGTCTAATTTAATGCCGAAGACTAATAATCCTCGCAGAATTTACCATACTATTAAGGTTCATAAACCAGGTTATCCTATTCGATCTATGGTTGACTTAAAAACTACCTCAGCATATGAAATGTATCGATATTATGTTCTATCAGCAACCGTTCAAATTCTACACAAATCAATTTCACCGAGTTACAACTAAGAATTAATGACCTAAATATAGAACAGAATGGAAAATGGTTAGTTTCAATGTAAAAAAAAGTCTTTGTACTAAAATAGCAATCAGTATGGCACTGGAGGCAGTCAGGAATCAATTAAACATTGACGGAGAACTTACTCATACAAACAAGATATCGGTTGACGAAATCATATTAGGCGTACAGTTTTGTCTGACCTCTATATTCTTCAAGTTTCAAGAAAAAATACTGTAGACAAACAGGAGTAGGGATGGGACCACCAATATCCTCAGTCGTAGCAGATTTGTTTATGAATAGCTGTACCTAAGATAGGGTGGCGATATGTAGATGACACATTTACTGTGTAGAAATCAGAACATATCGACAGTTTACTCGCACATGTAAACTTAGTAGTAGGAGAGATCTGATTCATTTATGACGAAGAAAATAAACAAGGGAAGTTAGCTAGGTTGGATTGCAGAATATGTAATTGCAACACGCAAAAGATGCGTTAATAACTAATAATTATCATCTACTGCTTATCAAGAAATCCGTACAAAAGCATAAGGACAGAAATAATAACAGTAATACGAATATAAATAATGGCGGCAACACGAGTAGAAAGTAGTTCAAATCCTCCAGTGTTTTACCATAAGAGGAATGAACATCAGAAACTTTACGTAGAATTCTCAACACGGCTGGAATTAAGGTGGCATTTAAACCTACACACTCACTTCGAGATAAGGTTTGTGTGGCTCCGATAGAACCAACTAAGCAGAATAATCTAACTAATCAAATTCCTTACAGTGATTAAGAGGTCAAGTACAAAGGTTGAACTAGCCGGTCAGGGTCACTTAGATTAGCAGAACATAGGAACATAGATAAATGTAGAATGACAGACTTCAATCTAGAAGAGAACTTGGTTGTTGCAATGGATGTATTAACGCACAACCACACAATAGGGTGGGATAAAACCACCGTACCTAATTGAGTTCAATATAATTAGATGAATCTTTGTTCATCGAATCTAAATCCAACATATTTAATAGGAATAATCCAACACCTATACCAGAGATATGGAAAGCTTTACTATCAATAAAAACAAAGAATATGAGGTAATAGGACTATAAAAGTCGATTATTAAAAGTGGTGTGATTACATTGATAAGATCATGAGCAATAATTTATGCTCGAAACGTCATCAAGTAAATAGTACTGTATCACTGTGTGTTATATATCAGGTAAGCAAATCTAATATAGAATTATATTTTACGACAGTGCCCAAGTCTTATACTACTCATTATAGGTTGTGATTCTTATGACCAAAACGATATTGAGACCGAAACTTTTGTATTGCTAAATATTTACATGACGCTCTGCGACTAGGTTCCAACCAAATCAAGATTTATTATTGAAGCCTGTCGCTACTCTTGATGAAAATCACAGTACCTTTAGTCTACATTCACTAGCCATAGTTAGGAATCCTATATTTGAGATACCAAAGCCGTGTATGCGAAGGAATTATATCCAAGAATTAGTTCGGAGCTTCGGTTTATGATGGCGATCAATGAAAAACAAGTCTTCCTACCTTGGTTTATTTTTCTATTCCCTGGTTTCATTTCAAATACAAACTTGCTACAACATGAGAATCAAAGAATATACCATGAAAAATAACACTTTGAAGCTAAAAACAGAAAAAGATGTAGAACAAGAAACAAAAAGAAAATCAGATGGTCAGTTTCATAAGATGCGATCAAAAATGCTTATGGTACAGCTGTATTTATTTTCAGACGATAAAAAGAAATTACGACATGATAACCAGTGTTTTCATTTTGAACCATATCTGGGTAGGTATTAATCGACTGAGTACCGTAATCACTCAGATTTGTTTATTGGATACGATCAGATGAACTTATGATTATGAGCAATAAACTGTGGTCAAAACGTCCATCCATTAAATAATATTGTTTCATTGTTTGGTTCTTATAACAGAGATACTTAAGCGGAATTATAATTTACTATAGCCCCCATATTCTATACCTATCCTTATAACTTCTCGGACCCCCCCTAAGGAGCCTTGAGGTAATGACTGACACTAGTAAAATACAACTATCTTACATCTCATGGTACTGAGTCGTACACTGACAGCCTCTTAGCTCCTTCAAATCGATTCAAGGGGCAACAAGAAGTAGACGTGAGGAAACCACTAAGACAAAATTCACAAAACCTGTCCACTACTTCAGAGCGACTTCGGCTAGTGCACGGGGATCTTCATCACACCCTAACACCCCACTGCCTCTCAGCGACATAAGGTGATTAGACAGATTTTAAGCGGTCCTAAAGAGACTGCAGTTATCGAATACATAGAGTCGTTAAAGAACCACAACTCGGAGAGGTCAGACTTCAAAAGAGTAGGACTGAACTTTTCGCAAAAATGACCGTGACATCCGGGCTTTTACAGCTAGACTAAATCCATGGCGGCACCAAAGGTGATCCACATTGGTACATGCAGTGTTACATCATGATAGGTTTTATGAAGACTAAGATACTGCTCAGACGCTTAGACTGAGGCAGGTGATTGTCTAAAGGTATAACTTCCTGTTTTTTGGTTTGGAATTTCATTCAAAAAGTAGTGGAGCAACATCAGATGATGCATTCGTATGCTAGTCGCTGAGCAAAGTAGGTTCCCTAGGCAATTTTCTTATTCTAGACTTTGGAGTCGTAGATGGCTAATTCTATTTAGCTACCAATTTGGTGGACACTGGCTTTCGCTCTCTCCCGTTTGTGCAACATTACAATAAAATGAGAGGAGTGAATAGGAACTCCCTTGCATACAATGTAAATGCAAGGCCGTATGAGATCATTTCTAAGAGATGAGCAAGCTCTTCTCACTCTCACTTGTATTATGGCACGTAGATTTTCAAAATTAGAACACTCGAATCACAAAATTAAAGTGTGTTTGACTTCCTGGTCAACATAAAGATATGTTCTATCGTGCAATATGAATGGCCTAAGATTAATACAATGCTTCAATTAGTCGAAGTAAGTTACTATTTTATAGCTATGTGGTTTAAGCACCTGACTTTCGATCCTTAGGACCCTGATTCAAAATCCAGACAACTTACTTTGGCCCAGACAACCAGGTAATATCACAAGCTCCCAAACAGTAAATGTCGCTGATAGACTAGTGAATAAAAAAGTACATCGAGCTGAGTTGCATTACTTATTACTTCAACCTATCATGAACTAAAGGATCTAGTTAGTAATTAGTTTCGAACTACTCATACCAACCAATAGAACACATCAGCAAACAAAAGTAAGAACATGATTACTTTGGTTACACAAATAAAATGTGTGATAGTGGTTGCACTTTTTGATGGCTGATTATTCTACAGAACATTTCGACTGTTGTTTCAATAGCATAGGCTCTAATCAAGAAAGTGGTAACCCTCTATAGAAATCACGCTCACAGTTACATAACTCAAGTAGAACAATAAATGAAAATTAAACGATTAAATGCAGACAAATAAGTAACATGACTAGTTAATAAAAGTATACGTAGAAGAAGCAATAAAAACAACAAAAACTTACTTGGAATGTTCTGAAAGTATCCCTGATTGAAAAGAGTGTGAACCTGAGTTTTTCGCTGATTTTTGTAAAATTGAATCCAAAACTTCGCTTAATTTTTCAATTATATTTTGACATGATATATCTAACTGAGATCGACTCGGGAGAAAGTAATGTCTTTCCTCTGGTGAAAGCTAGAAAATCAACGAAAACGAAGATAAAAATGTATGCTTTCAGTAAAATGGACAAATTTCAAAAAAGGGAAAGGAACCATACCGTCAAAACAAAAAATACCTCCTAGGTACTTACGCAATGATCCACTCGGATGGCAATAAAAAAACTGAATTTCCGTTAGTGCTTCATTCTTTCTTGTTCTATTTATACGACTTCCTACTATTTTTGACCACTTTCTTCCTTGTTCTTTTATCGTTCATTTTCGTACCTTCTACCTTGATGGGGCCGGCGTGAGTACTTGGACCGTTAGGCAGTAATGCAAGGCTACCCATCGACTCTGACAGACTGACTTCGATATTAAACAAAACTAGTATATACACAGAAATATATATATTCATAAACTCAACTAAGTCATATATACTGTAAGAGGGTTAATCATACCTTACGGCTGACTCAGACAAGTAGAGTGAGGTTCAAGGCCGTGACAGAGGGAGAGACAGGTACACGCACCAGTAGACCTATGTTTCAAGAGTTTGTGATACATGGGACAAGAATTTATACATATGTTGACAATTGTGATGATTTGTCCGAAGTAAAATATCAATGCTTTGAAGAACTAAACAATGTATTCTCTTAAAAACATAAAGTAATTCGGAGAAGGAAATTTTGGAATGATTTTCAGCAGCTGTACAATCGTGCTTACAGTAGTAACAAACAAACGGATTAATCTATTATTGGCTAATACGTCAACACTAGGTCATCAAAACGGAGTATTCTAGAGTCAAATACTGGATCGATTACAGAGTTAGAAAGGGATTGCGTTATCAGGTGTGTATGAGAAAAATGTGCGGTAGACTAACGTGATGACTAATAGGTTAAAAAACAAACAGGTCAAAAACAAAAATTATAATTATAATCAACAATCGGAGTAAAGCATTGTGAGATTGGAACTAACATGTTAGTATGGGAAAGTAAACCACAAAATAAAAACAAGTAACAATACTCGGTCTGTAAGAGTAAGATAAATGATGAAACAAAAAAGAAACTCAAGGAAGGATTAAGACCACGACAAAGTTAGTACTATTGTTAGTATTATCATTACTTTATGACTCCCCGAAAGTACACAAAAAAGGATGTTCCGCTTCCTCGAATTTTAGATGTGAATAATTCCCCATATCACGGGATTACTGAGTGACTGACTAAAATTCTTCAGCTAGTGAGAAACTGGATTATCTGGTATACTTCACTTGATTCATTTGACTTCGTCGAAGAAATAAATGGCCTCGGAGTATCTGGAAAACGAATGCTGTCTTAGAATGTCACTTCGCTCTTCACAAATGTTTTATTTGTTTCCTATGTAAGTACATTGAAACTGATAATCTAAAAGTTGGTATACCAATTCATTATCTAGAGGAATTACATCCACGATGTAATTTTAATGCGTAATTCAAGTTCAATAACGAATTTATCGAAAAAAAGATGGAGTAACCGTGGGATCATCACTGGATATTCTTCTAGAAGATTGCTTTATGGTTAGCCTGGAAAATACCATACTACGTCCAATTATTGATCAGTTTCATATATATAGAAGACATATGGATGATACCTTCATTGTCTGCGATGAGAAAACTGATCTTAATGCCATTCTTCTTAAATTCAAAGAGCGCCAACCCCCTATCGATTTTAAGATGGAAGTTGAGAACAAATCAGCATTTCATTGTAGTGAAATTTCGATAAAAAGGAGACCCGATAGCTAGCTCCTTAAAAAGGTCAATCTATGGAAAGCCAGCATGGAATGGACAATATACTCATTTCCAAAGCTGGGTACCACTGAACCGAAAAAGGAACCTTATTCATTCACTCTACACGACAATAAGCATAAATGACACATCAGACGATGAGTTGGAATACCTTAGGAAAGTACTTCAGAATGCCAATATCCCCCGACGTCCATAGAAAAAACATGAAGCCAAAACAACGACAAGAACAAGTTCTTACTGCTCCTCAGAAGACCTTATTCATGAATATTGAATTCAGAGGCGACAAAGTAGCAGAAATACTGAAGAATCATCTCTCCAAAGTATTCAGAAAAGTATTCTATGCCAGCGAACTGCGAATGGTCTTCTCCAGCTGGTAGTTTATTCAAGGTAGTATGAAAGACAAATTGCCACTCTGGGTCACATCAATGTGCTTATTAGTTTACGTGTTCTTGTGCAGTTAGTTATTTGTGCCGCATAAAGCGCGCATTTCTGAGCACTATCCTGCTTGGTTGTCCAGAGCAGAACCTGAGTTAAACAACAGTTCCATCTTGCATTATTTGGTCCCTACAGCCTTCTCTAAAAATCTTGTAAAAAGTCAAGCCAAGCGGCTGGAAAGGAGTGCAGATTCGTCACTAAGGTATAGCAGAGGCTTTGGTAATCTAACAATTAAAGCCTGAGCCCCGCTTACAGAATAGGTACGTTCATTCTATTATTTTTTCGTGTTTATAATGCTTCCTTGAGTCTCTTTATTGCTTCATTATTCATCTTATTCTTACTGGCTGATTATTGCTTTTTATTTTTACATAGCGGTTTACTTTCCCGCATCTTAACACTTAGTTCTACTCCAAAGATGTGGTTCCGATACGTAGATGACACATTTACAGTACTGAAATCGGAACACATCAGTGGGTTCTTGACACAAATTCAATGGTGAATGCAATCTAATTTACCTGTAACTTAGAAAGTGATGAAGGTGAGCTAGCAATGTTCGATTGTAAGGTCAAAAGAAAACAAGACGGAAGTTTAGAGACAAGTGTCTGTAGGAAACTTTCCCCATTTGAATCGCTACTTAGACTTAAAATCATGTCACCCATCTCAGTTAAAGTAGGCTTAGTTAAATGCTTAAGTAATAAGGCAAAAAGGGTTTACTAGTAGAACATATTAAGAATACCTTCTGTTTCAATAATTACTCACCGAAATTTATAGATAAATTCATAAGAATTCGAAAGAAAAGTATTCCCAGTAGTAGTACTAATAGTAATAATAGTGACAGGCTTAAGTGAATTCAAAGCCTCCACTGTGTTACCATATAAAGAAGATATGCCCGAAGCGTAACGAAGAATTCTTAATAAGGCTGGGATTAAAGTGGCATTTAAACCAACAAACTCGCTTAGAAACAAGCTTTTTAGGTTAAAAGATCCTACTGACGTAATCAAACAAAATAATATGGTTTACCAAATCCCTTGCAATGATTGCGAGGTCAACTACATAGGTCAAAGTAGTCGACCAGAGGTCAATTAGAATAACAGAGCACAAAAACTTAGCTAAATCAAGACTAGTAGATCATTCTAGGATAAGAAATTTAAGGGAAAGTTCAGCTATAACTATGCACACTACTACACATAATCACACAATAGGGTGGAACAAAACAACAGTATTAAAAATTAAGTTGGGTGGAAGAAGAGATTGATAACTGAATCTTTGTTCATCGAATCAACATCAAATACATATAACATAAATGATTCTGCACCTTTCCCATATATATGGAAAATTCTACTATCCTTGTCACAAAAAAAGGAGAGAAAATTAAAACTATATAAACCATATCTCAAAGTTGTGGAGTTACATGATATAAATGTGGATAAAAAATTGTGTCCGAAACGTTATCCAGTAAATAATACTGTTTGACTGAGTAAGTGACATTTCTAATAAACAGACTACAATGCAATTACAATCTGCTACAGTGCCCAAGTTTTACTTCTATCTTAACGTGTTAGCTTCAGTCTCCTATCAAAATTCTCACAATACTTTACTTTGTTGATAATAATTATAGTTTGAACAATGCAAGAACAAAAACATTTTCAAAATAAAATGAGCCCATTTTATTTCACGGCCTTTCATCAAATACAAACAGCCTGTAGTTGAAATGATGGAAACAGGACATCAAATAGATGTTTCTCAATCCTTCAGGATAATCAATAAACAAAGAACGCCATATTTATTACGGTTTGCGGGAATTCTCACTATCAAGCGTTTTCAACATGACCTCTGTACTCAGAAAGAGACTGTAATAAACCTTTCTTTACCGTGTTGACAGTATATAATTTTTTGAATGTATATGTATTGCATCTTCTCTTCATTAAGTGCTTACTGATTGTTAATCGCCTAGCGATTTTCTAGTTCTTCACGTGATTACGCAACCCATTAGCTCTTGGACAGTCCCTTCTCTTACACTGATTTTCGTTTGTTGCCTCCCCCACTCCACAGCTTCAGAATTTCTTACCTCATCAGATATGAATTGTCAGAGATACTAGGATTTGTAATTATTATTCCTGTATTTCCTTGACTCACTACCTTATTGTTAATCCTGGATTTCGAATCTTTATTTATCCCTACATATTTAAAGTATGTTGTGCCATTATTACTACCCACACATCCTCTAAACTGCAGGCTGTTTGCAGCCAATGAAAGGTCATGTAATAAGATGAGCTCACATTGATATGATTATGAGCAATAATTTATGCTCGAAACGTAATCAATTAAATAATACTGTATCACTGTGCGCTTTATATCAAATAAACAAATTTAATATGGAATGAGCTCACTTTATTCAGCAAACGTCGTTGTTCTTGCTTTGTTCAAATTTGTCAAGGGACCTAAATGCATGACATTTATAATTATTTTTGACCTGTTTGTTTTTTAACCTATTAGTCATCACGTTAGTCTACCGCACATTTTTCTCATACACACCTGATAACGCAATCCCTTTCTAACTCTGTAATCGATCCAGTATTTGACTCTAGAATACTCCGTTTTGATGACCTAGTGTTGACGTATTAGCCAATAATGGATTAATCCGTTTGTTTGTTACTACTGTAAGCACGATTGTACAGCTGCTGAAAATCATTCCAAAATTTGCTTTTCGGAATTACGTTGCTTTTGAATGTCTCAATGGGAATTTCTGATCTAAAAATGTATTCCTGGTTTTATATGAACCTTGAAATCTGTATTCACAATATGACTACAGTGAATTGTTATTATATCATTTGTCCCTCGGGTTCCTAGTGAAATATAGGGCTTCAGTAGCACATAACCATTTCACTCTGCACTCTACACTCTTTTGAACCTCACTCCAAAAACTGCTCACAAGCTCTCATTTCTTCATCACACCATCACCTCCATGTCACCATCACCTCAGACGCCCAGCTCATCGTTTCCCATTTCGATTACACTCAACAGCCTGGCCTGCCACGCGATGTCCCCAATCCGTCTTCTCACCCCATGCCCAATCCATCTCCACTTTCTTCTGTATACTTGTTGGGCAATGGCTTCTTGCTTCGTTGCCAGCCACAGTGAGTTCCTTGTCGCTTATTCTCATTGTTCTGACCATCTATCTGATCTTCAGTATCGATTGAGCGTAGGCCACAGCTGTTGATGCACATCTGTAGTTTCTTGGAAATGCTTTTCGTAACGCGCCACCAAATCTCTCTCAACTACCACATAGAAGCACTGACTTACTTGATTGACTTAGTGTTGAAAACCCGGATCTTACTCACACTTTATCCTGTCTTTCTGTCTTTTCAATCCTGGCTTTGACGTCCTCATCTCTGCCGCCACCACCTGTAGTTGAAACCGTGCTACCTGTCTAGGTAGGCGAAACAGACTACTTCCTTTAGGTTTCTCCCCTTCATGGTGATTGCTGCCTGTTCTTATCGTCGTCGTCATTGGATGGGTATCTTCATCACCTCTGTCTTCTCTACATTCACCTGAAGGAAGTCCCGTCTTCCTTCAATGCCTTGCCTCTTCTGCCAACTTGTTAGTTTTCCCCTACAGATCTTGAATGAGGTCGATAAAGGTTGTGGTACTCATAGTGTTGAAGCAGCTGCCAAATTACTTCTCGGTCGACGCTGTCGAAGGTCTTTTCAAAATCCATGGAGTTGATGTTGACAGTTGACTGCCATTCTATGCTCCGTTCTATGATGAGGTGTAGCGTAGCGTGGCAATTTCATCCATACATGATTTGGTACTTGCTGAATCCAGCCTGTTCCGGTCATAATTTTCAATCCACCCCATTCTTTAGTCTCTCCAGAATGATGCGGTTTAATATTTTGCTTGGGATCGACAGGGATACAAGCATGATTCTTCGCCAGTTCTTGCAAACACTTAGATCACCCTTATTTGAAAGTTTGACAAGGTAGTCCTTCTTCCAATCAGTCAGCAGGTACCTTTCCTTCCTTTCTTCCTTCCTTCCAAACCTTCTGCAATAGTGGTGTGAGCGTGTCCGCTGCTGATGTCTCTGCGGTTGTTTTCAGTGCTTCTGGAGGAATTCCATTTGGTCCTACTACTTTCCCTCATTTCAGCTACTTTATGGCGTTCACAACTTCACTTCTGCTTTAGTAGGAGGGCTTGTGTTCACTGATAGTTCTGTGGTTCGGCTGTTGCTGGCATTTCTTGACGAGTTGCAAGTGGTGGTCGATTCAGTAGCTCTTTGAAGTGGACAGCCCACCATTTACTTCGTTTCTCCCCTCTCTTTGTTAACTAGCTTTCCTTCACTATCTCTCGTCGGTTTCACCTGTGTTGATTCTTCTCTCCCAGATAGTAACCTGGTTATTTCATATAGTGTTGTCAAGTCTTCCTGCATGCAGCCTGCACCTTGTTCTGCTTCACTTGCAGGTGTGTCGTAGAAGTGTCTTTTTATCTTTGCGTGCACTATTCTTCACTTCTTTGTCCAGTCTAGTGTTTTATAGGTTGTACTGTACTCAGTTCCTCTTTTCGTTGTTCATCCTCTCATTGGTTTGCCTTCTGCTTCACCATCACCATCTTCCTCTCCCTCCTCTATCACCTTCCATGTGTCCGTCGAGATCCATTCCTTCTCTTGTCCTACTTCTTCTTCCTTCCGAATACGGTTATGCAGGTTTCCTTCCACATAGCCTTCAAAGAGTTTCAGTGTTCTTCCATGCAGGTTTCTCCACAGATGTTGCTTAATGTCTCCCGTTTTGTTCTGATGACTGGTTTACATGAAGATATCCTTCGCAGTTTCATCCTTCAGTGGAGTTTCTGTTCTGGGTAACGTTGAACTTGAAATGTGGCCGTCTACCACCAAATTCTTTGAATTGGAGGCTTTCAACTTGATTTTGAAAGTAGGTTCCTCGCACTAGGTAGTGAGTATCGTGAACCTACATATGCCCCCCTCCTTCATCTGATCTTGTGTCCAGTAAGCTGCTTCTCCATCTCCACTTTCTTCACATTGAAATGAAGTCGATCTGATTTTTAGTCTCTCCTGGCGTCTGGTGAAATCAATCTAGCTGCGTGGATATCCTTGTCCGTGAACACAAAGCCTATAATCACCAAATCGTTAGATGCACAGAAGTCTGCAAACAGTTCTCCATTATCGTTCATTTCATCAAGTGCTTCTCCACCCATGATCAGTTCTCTTCCTGTGTTGTCCGCTCCACGCAGTTTGGCATTCATGTCACCCCAACTATTAGAACTTTGATGTCACTGTCGCCATCTGGGGTGGGGTCTTGTCCAGTACTAATTGCAGTTGTCTGTAGAATTCCTTCTTCTTCTTCTCCTCATCTTCATTATTTGTAGGTGTGTAGCGTAGCACTCCATGATTGTAACTTTCCTTCCTTTCAAGTTGAACCTTGCTGTCATGATCCTGATCCTGCAGGAGGAGATTGCTTCCCATTGCATGAGAGAGAGAGCCTTCGATGTTCCTGGCGACATCATGATAGCCACTCCAAAACTCAGTGTGCTCGTGGTCTTACGTCTGGGTGACAATATCCAAGTAGATTATTGACTCTCCAGTTGACAGTTGGAACAGTCCACTTACATTCAATCTACTTTCACAAATTCCAAACACTTCAATGTGATACCTCTTCATCTCATTTGCAATCTGGGCAGCCTTACCAGTCAGCTTCAAACATTGTTCGGACATTCCATGTCCGCACGTCTACTTTCACTTTCATCGAGAGAAGAGAAGACACATCGGCCTGCCAATTGGCTTCCCGAAGGCTTTCACCAACTGGCATCATTTCGCCTCTCCGATTCCAGCGAGGAATAAGTTTGTTTTCATTTTTTATATTTCGTTTGTGCTTTGAAGTTTCTTTAGCGGTTAGATTTGTTTTATGGGGTAGGGTTGCTAGCCCTATGCCCAACCTTTCCTCTTTACCCGGGCTTAGGACCGGCTAGTAACTAGCGAAATAGTTACCTAGACGAGGTTACTACATAGTTAACCTATGAATAAGAAATTTCTATTGAAAATAGTAGGTTCGAGAATAATGCAACGTCCTAAATCTTTGTACCATTGAAATATGTGACAGATCAACTGCATGACTTCTTCAAGACCAAATTTATAGCCAACTTTTAGGACACAGACATTTAGAATCGGTCACCAACTAAAAAACACGATTGGTTGAGTCACTTTCCTTGTGCTTGTCACCTACATCGTCTTGAAGACGATACTATAGCAAAACTGTTAAAAACGGTTGTATGTTCAGATTCTTGTTCTTTCCCACGTAAAACTTTGTTCATGAATCCATAGAAGTGTACAAAAAATCTACATCCTGACCCAGAAGCAATTACAAAACTGGCATGACATTCCACCTTTCTTACAGATAAATTCAGTATAAACTCAGGCATTCAACACTTTAAAAAAAAATAATGCAACTCAGCAAGTACAAGCAGATTCATGCATTACGCAATGAGTCACACATTTGAAGTTACGGCTGACACTTCTATTGGCTTATATCTTGGTCGGTCAAGAGGAGTTCCAACGCACAAATTTGGTTGAAAGGTGAGTACTTAGACTAGAGGAACCACGGCTCCATTAATGCAGCACAGTAGAAAAACCATACAACTTAAATGATTCTACTAAACTGTAGAGAAATATCATCAGAAAAGACTTGTGAGAAAGAAAAATAAATTGAGTTATAGAGCTGATAGTACGAAGTTCCTGAAAACAGGGGTGAAGATTAAAATTCAACAGTAGTAAGGAAAATTCTGCTGGATGTTTTCAGAAAATATTTAACAATGGTTCTCATCCTTACAAAATAATAATTCACTCCACGCAAATAGAAACATCATTTTTACTTAACTAAAAGGTAATGATGGATTGTGGCTAGCAGTGGAATCCAGGATGCGCATTTCGTCCTATTTGGGACTCGTCAGCTGGATGTACCCGCTTCCCAGTGAGTGATGTTGTTCCATCCAGGATTCGGACTCGGGAGCGATCGCTTTAAACGCCAGCGCGTTATCCCGGTGGGAACAACACCACTCACTGGGAAGCAGGTACATCCAGCTGACGAGTCCCAAATAGGACGAAATGCGCATTCTGGATTCCACTGCTAGCCACGATCCATCATTAACATAATTAGAACGCTGGCAGTATCGAGGTATCCGCACAGGAGCCTATATGCTAATAGAGACCCATCAATTCGGTCCAATCAACGACGGTATCATATAAAAACAATTATACTAACTGTAAGTTACTTATATTAATGTTTCACCAAAGGTTTTGTTTAACTTCCTGAAATACATTTCATAAATCCAAAATTCTTTCACTATATCAATCTAGAACCTAGTTCCAAAAGTCATCAAACGACAAAAGTAAAAGGAGGGGATTAATTACAACCAGTAAATCAGTAAGGTGTATCATATATAACAGAGGATCAAAATCAGCAGTAATTGTGTCGCTTTCTTTATTTTCTGTATATTTCATAGGTAATGACTGTATCGTGGCTTTCTCTGAATAAAAAACTGTTACGATGCGGAGTTGTGAGGACGAAGGGAAATACCTAACGATTGGTAGTCGAGGGTTGAGACGATGCAACCCGAGTGATTTGCAAAGAGAAACCAAAAGACTGGAAACCAGAAGAGTCTATAGTATCTCGGATTGAAAACGTTTATGGGTGAGAACGGACCCTATTTATAGAGTTTACAGTAACCTTGAAAGACAGTGGGTAATAAGTACATTTAAAGAGGCAGGAACCAACAAGAACAATAGCGGATCATACGAAATATGACCCATGCACAGGAAAAGAGCGCGAATAAAGCAGTTCAAATACATGCAAACTTTAAGTATGGAATATAAGGGATGTAGGCATCCCTAACGAAAACTTCATATTCATAGTTCCACAGCAGGGTTGTATGATAAATCAATGCATAAGTTGCAATAATTTGCACACTATATTCAATCATTCTGTGCATTCACTTTAATTACACACACTGCACCGTAAGCTGGTTGCTAGACACTCTTCAACAAGGATAAGTTAAACAAAAATCTGGTCAGCAGACGGGTCTCGTAGGTGAGTTGGTAGAGCACTGAACCGTAATCCCCGTGGTCGCTGGTTAGAATCCCGCTCCAGCCCAAATGTTCATTTCACTTACAATCATCACCCAGTATCAATAATACAAGTCTTCCAAACCACGGCTATCTCAAACAGTCAAAGTGATAGAGGATAAGACTGTTTGCTCACTGACAGAAAGTTTTTAAAGTATTATATCTCAGATTATTGCCCAACTACAGGTATTTTATTTCACATATCAGTTATCATTTCAGGCCTGAAATTGGAATCGGTACAGAAGGTATCAACAGAACTATCGTTATGCGAAAGCGCAGATGATTTATTCAGTCATAAACAACTGAATCGGTTTCAATGTGATAAACTGTGTTCGTTATACACCAACTACGTAACCAGTACAGTGAACATACCACAGACTTCTCTGGTTGCCAAAAATATATTTATTTTCATTTCGATAATCACTTGGTTATTGATATCTGTACGTCCATCGTGCGATACTACCAAAAACGGTTCGGCAGTAGCTAACAGCAATTATTGCACAGTTCAACAGTACTTTTAATGAAAGTAATAATGGCATAAAAAAAATGACAGATACAAGTATTCCATCCGTAATTTAAACTTAACAATCAATAGGCTATTTCTAACGAAATAAGACCAGCTTAATTTCTGTTTTAAGTGACCTAAAAAGAAATGTAAACAAACTTACATATCGCAGTAAAACACAACTGTATAGTGCAGTACAAAGCAATTCTCTTAATAACCAGCAATGCCCAGGTGACACATAATGCTAATTTGTGAAAAGTAAGTCAGCATATTAAAGAGGAAAAACTTTATCTGATCAAGATAACCTGGAAATTTCACGGAAGTCAAGTAGCAATTCACATTTAAAAGTACCGTTAGACTACAATCGTGAGAAGTTAGAAAAGTTCGAGGGTAATCAAACTCGAGTCAGTTAGAAGTCTTTAGAACTAATAGTGTTTAAGATTATATCTTGGGCAGTTTAAGCTTATAGTTCATAGTTATCACAATGGTAAGATTCATCATTTCGAAACCCTTTATATTACAGTTTAAATGTGAGTTCAACGGTAAAGTGACGCTGAGCAGTTCCGCTTAAATTATAGAGGCACTCATCTTTTAACCACTATGTGATATAGACAAATCTTGATTTCTTCGCTCAGGTTTGAACGGTCCAGTAGTAACCTAGACCATAATAATTTTTTGTTAAATTACATGACCATTTTTTAAAATACATTGCTTCTATCTGTAAAATGAAAAGAATATAAAATTTTCATTTTGGTCCCACCCATCCCAATTTACTCATCTACTTATTTATAGATTCTTTCATCAATCAGTGTAGAAACACAAAAGCGACGTATACACTTTTAGGTGTTTTGACTGAAATATATATTTATATGTATAAGTCCGCAGTTTTATAGTTTCTTACCAGCAACTTTATTAGTCGATGGCTATCAAGACAATGAATCCAAAAGTTGTAGAATACTTTACCACAAATTAAAATAAGCACTTATAGTCACCCACAAGAGGAAACAAGGGAGCCAGTAATAAACCTAACTATATCAAGGCATAGTATTCATTAGATGTCAAAATCATGAACCTACTAAACGTCTTTTGGCATACCACAACGGTAGAACTTTAACCAAACATTTGGCCGCCTTTATATCATATGTAACTGGATCTTCTCCGTTGATCAAGTTGTCTAAAATGATAGAAGAGAAAAAAATCTCACTAATCACGATGAAAGACTTGTTTTTATTGTTCATAACAAAATATGCCGATTCAAAGACTTACTAGTTAGTCTGTCCATCAGACCTTGACTGTAAAACCAGTGAACTTTCTCAAAATTAGGAAACAGAAACTTCATCGGAGTTTTACATTTTTGTTCCATTCGATAAACTCTATGGTAAAAAGAACAAATAAAGCCAAGAAGATATAAATGGTAAAATCAGAACTTTATGGGGAAACCGATCAGTTAATTTTAAAGTACTACATATCATGGATCGACACTGTTATAACGGGCGGAAGAAAGATCTGAAATTTCGCCCATTATATTTTGGGTAATTGTTGTATTTATTGTTAAAGACAATTTACCAAAAGTCATTTCACAGTACCAATCTGCAACTATTTTTACAAGCCTTCTAAAAACCCGTTAATTATTTTTTTACGCCGTTCCACTGAAAAGTAGCCGTTAATTAACTGTAAATCAAATCCATTACTTTGATATTCGTATTTCCCGATGAATGAAAAAGAAAACAATCTTGTTGTAACTGATGTTTCGCTATTCAGGATTAATACCTTCATGAAAATTAGATCAATCATTTTGTAGTTTCAATGATTTTATCGTATATTTGTAATCTATTGCGTTGTGAATATTTTATTCATATGTATAAACGCATTAAATATAAATCTAATAATAGGAAGAAAGACTGACAATAAAAGGATTACGAAAACATTGCCCTGTGTCCGGTCCAGTCAGTAATTCATAGGCGAGGAAAAAGTGCTACACGAGTTCAGCTGCAACCAGACAGTGAGATGTACCGAAAGTAATAATCACTTGATGGCGTGAAGTTGTACCATAAAATTACCAGTATTAAACATATGGAACCAAACCATATAAGTTTACTTGCTGTTATAACAGATGCCAGTCACAGAATAAGTGGAAATGGCCCATGAGAAGGAAGAGAAGTCTTCTTGAGGCGACCACAGGGGAATCAGTCCAATTAATATTGTATCCAAGGTCCTAGGGGTCATAGCTATTAGACGCCCAACTGGAGCTCGAAAAGATCACACTTGGGAAAACCAGATAGGCTTCAAATACCTGGATGAGGCCACATCCATCGTATCACCACCCTTCGACAGGTTCTGCCACACAGGTAAGATTAGTGGTGACCGACACTTGCCATATTTTTTTTTGACCTGATGGCGGCATTTGACTCTGTCGTCCATGAGGTGCTGTAGCAGTGTCTGACTGTGGACAGGGTACCGCGAAAGTGTATGGCGCTAATCGAAGCTTTCTACTCGAATTCGTACAGCCATGTCAGAGCTTATGGAGAATGGTTGTGTGAATCGATGACAATTAGGGATGCCCACTGTTACCGTTCCTATATAACTTCATCATATACATACTAATGGAAATAACCTTAGGTAAACCTGTGTCTTCACGGACTAACCTGCTCCTTCGAGGGCATCTAGTCGAATTAGAGCATGCAGATGGTATTGTTGTGTTCGGTGAAGACGCTGACAAAATTTAGGATCTTCTGTACACCTTGAGTAAAATCTGAGTGTGTTTGGTATACGTTTCGCATGTGTCAAACGTAAGATGTTTCGGGAATGGACTGCACATACACCTAGTTTAAGGATGGGATTTGAAGTGGTGAAAATCGTCGATTACTCTCCTTACTTTGGGAGCTGCATCAGGTTGAACAGGCTAGTTGCTGATGCGATTCCACCTCTGATACAGAAGGCCCGTTTGACACTTGCCAACTGGCGTCATCTGTGAGACATTGCCGTTGAAGGTAGAAGACAGGAAGCGATTTCAGAATTTTAACCATAGATATCTTCATAGTATTGTTCGTGTATGGTGGAATCACTGTGTGAGCAATGTTGAGGTCAGACGAAAGGCACTAGGCAAGACAGGTGAGTCGATTCATGATGTTGTAAATCTTTGTCGTTTGTGAGGTGGCTTGGCCATGTGCTGCACATGCCTCTCCACCATCTTCTTCGATGTGCCATGCTAGGGAGAGCTAGATTAGATATGAAGAGGCCTCAGGGTGACCAGACTAAGACGTGGCATCAGTCGACGAAGTGCCTGACGGTTGGTCTGAGGGATATGTATACCGCCTGAATGCGATCCCAAGAAGATAGGAATCGTTGGTTAATAACTTTTGATAAAATGGCTGAAAAAGGTCACAACGGCACAGATGTATTCACTGGTCTACCTCACTGATCATCCCAGACTATGAGAGACAAACCTTTGTGTGACAAGCGTAGAGGAGTCAGTTTGACTAATATTGCGTCCACGATACTAGGGTCCATAGTTAATGAAACCTAAATTGAACTCGAGAACAACAAACAGGTTCCAGATCTGGACGAGATTGCATCGATCCCACTTCTACCCTCTGACAGGTTCTAGCAAAGCGGGGTCCGACAATTGCCTTAGTTCTCAACTTGAAAGTGGCACTCGACCCTGTCTACCGTGATGCCTTGTGGGGAAGTGTTTGACTATGGAGGCAGTACAGAGCAAGTATACAATGCTCACCAAAGTTTCTACTCGAACGTACACAGCCATGTAAGGGCCTATGGAGAGTGGTCATCAGAGTTGACGACAACTAAGGGTCCGCTAGGGGTGCTTATATTCACCGTCCCTATTTAACTTCGTCATAGACGTACTACTAGATACAACCTTAAGTGCGCCTGACTGACCTACTCTCTGGAGGTTATCTGGTTGACTTGCAGTGTACAGACGATATTGTCCTGTTAGGTGAAGACGCCAAGCACGTTGAGCAGAAATCTGAGTATGTCCGGCATGAGTTTTGCACCTGTCAAATGTAAGATGCTTCAGGAATGGACTGCACCTACTTCTAGTTTAAGGATGTAGTTTGAAGTGGTGGAATGCGTTGATTACTTCACTTACTTGGGGAGTTGTATCAGCTAGAATGGGCTGGTTACTGTTGAAATCTCAGCTCGGATATAAAAGTCTTGTTTGGCATTCGCCAATTTGCATAGGCTCTGACACTGGAGAGATATCTAACCGCCTGTCAAAAGGAAGAGTGTACTGTGCTGCAGTTAGCTGTGTCATGTTATACGGCTGAGATACGGCCGTTGAAGTTAAATATAAAGCGGTTGCATTATTTTATACCAGGATGCTTTGGCAGCACTGCTCATAAACGGTAGAATCACCATATGATCCAGGTTAGGTGTAGGGTACTAAGCAAGACATACAAGTATGTTTATGAGGCTGTCAACCTTCACCGCTCAACTTGGTAAGAAACGTCAACAGAAGTTGGATTAATTTGGTAGAGGGTTCAGGGTGGCTACACCAAGACGTGGCACCAATCCATGAAGTCTCTGACGGTTAGTCTGAGGCCTGTAGACTGTCTTTCTGAAGTCCCCAAGACGGTAAGAATCAGCAGTTGCAGATTCTTAGTAACATGGCTGAAAATCAGTCGGAAAGGTGCAGGCGTATATACTTATTCATGTCTTCTAAAGCTTGAATATTCGCACTTACCTTTATCTTGAAACTGTTTCTTCACACACCGTCTACTTTGATATCAGTCTTCTTCTATCCCCTTTTTCTTTTTGTGCTCCTGTTAAGCATGGCAACTTGAACTGATGCGCTTGTGTGCAACGTTCTAGGTTGATTTTGCCTGTCTCTGGAGTACCGGTTCTCTTAAAGAGTGATCAACGACTGGTACTCAATACCAGAACAAATGATAGCAGATACTTAGGCGAACACATTCAGGGAAAAACTGTATCCTATAGAGATAACTAGTGGAAAGGTTAACAGGTTTTTAATTTAATACTCTCACAGCTGAAGACTTATGTAACTAAAAGAAGTCCAGAACTCTTAATTTCGCGGCCACGATACTCAAGTACGGGAAATCGGACTTCAAGTTTAAGCTGGCTTTATCTACCTAGGCTTAGGAGATCAGTTAGTATTGCAATCTTTCACACACTAGATGTGGGCCACAGCCTAGCAAAAGACGCATAGCATTACTCAGAAGCTTTACATATACTGCAACGACACACCATCCAATCAGAGGAAGAATGGAGTAAGAATACATAAGTGTTTTGGCTGAGCTAGCTGAATCGCACAAAAACGAAAAGTCAGAGAAAGAATAAAAACATGAGGCTTAGCTGGGAAATGAGTAGACAGTATAGAAGCGTCCAAAAGTGCTGGCAATTTCGATGATCATTTATACTTTCCAACCACCGTCTGTCAGTTAGGCGGCATATAGTATGCACAGATCGGATTACAAGTCCAAGATTCGATGGAACGGAGCTATTTCGCAACAAAACCTTACTTTAACTTATTTTATTCCGGTGAAGTTTCATATATTTGGGATAACTGAATAATCGTGTTGATGAAGTTAACAGAATGAAATGCAACGCCGGTATTAAAATAACATTGCTGGCTGAATTTTACTTGAACTACACATCATATGAATCCATAAATGTCCATTTAAAGTGATATCATTAATATCTGAGGGCGAAAAAAACTGAAAATTCTGTCTTGATGCATAAGTGAATAACTATTTAGCACACAATGATACAAAAACGACTACCGGTCAATAAAACACACGGTAAGAACCGTTCAATTTACAAAACCGTCAGAAACCATACCTTAGTTGTGTAGACACGTGTAGACCATCTAGAAAATTCCCTCCAAAGACAAGACAGTCAGAGGTAGTGTAAACAGCATGAATCCAACCTGATGGCAGAAAGATTGTTTGACCAGGTAAAACGTGGAGACAGTAGACTTTTGGTTCGCTCATGTTGCCTATCGACTCTATGGATAAAAAGTCAACTTATGTCAGCATGACCAAAGGATAAATTATATTTAATGTTATGCGAACACAAATACGTACCTTTCCTACGCAAATTCGCCACAAAGTCGGGGAAAAATATTGATCTGTGGTCGTTGTCCATACACCATTGCCAGTAAGCAGAAAAGTATTCATGAGTAGGTGGCATTAGGTAAAACACCTTCTCACCCTGTGTTCAGAAATGTTACATTGATTAGAACACTTGCCCACAAAACATGGTACCACACAGATGATCCACCGAAATCTATGTGGAAGTCAGTGTAGCTACCTTGCATACTCAGAAGACAGTACTTCTGAACAGTAGGCGCAGTCTCATCAAAAAACTCACTACTCTCATCCGCATCATCTGGCCAGCAAGTTGTAACAAGACTGAGTTCTGAAACAACATGCGGGGGGTGTACAAAATTAGCTAAGCTGCTTTTAATAGATACATAGTGTGTATTACCTGGTCCTAGAAAACTCCAAACTCAACATATTCAACAAAACGGGCCGTGAGGTAGAAGAAAAGTGGTTAACCAAATCCTGAAGCGTCATTTGTATTTCCACCTGCTGCCGAACATCGATAACATCGACAACGGTACTAGGATCTACACCAAATTAAGGCTAATAATCATGAATACCTATAAATTGTATCAAATCTCTATGCGTGAAGGTTTCCAGTGGGACTTTGAGTCGCAGACCATCCTTGGATCTCACTATTACAGGCTTGACGAAACCATTTGTCTTAAAATTATGCCCACAGACATCACAACCATTCATTACCAACACTTGGTCATCAGCACTATTGAGATAAATTGCTTTAGTAGACAGCTAAATACCTTGGAAATTCACGGGACAAAAGCATTTCTATAAATTCTTGCGAGCCAGAAAAAGCCATTCGACAGTTTGAAAGGGGAATTCGAAAATCCTAAACACAGTAAAATCTGAATTATGTGAGCAGACATTAGTCCATCTGACGTAGCGCGAAAACCGTAATGCGCACAATACTACATGTTGATGAAATCATGAGTGCTCGAAGCAAGTCTTCAAAACCTTATGCTGTAGAAGTAGTGAACTTGGCTTATCGCAGCTTTGAAATGTGATGAAGATTGATGATTTTATGTTAAGAGTTTTCATTCCTGTTTCCTTCTCACAATTCAACATCAACAGTGCCAGCAAAGGAATCTGATAGTTTTGATCTCTCTGATCTAGTTCTTGGAGATTGGTGCTTCCTCTTTGCGTAGCTCCAGCAGTGGGCAGAAAAATCTGTTCTCCTCTCCAGCCCTCAGCTTCGGTGAGGTGAATGCTTTTGAGGGTTGATAATAGTAATTTGCAGACTGAGATGATTAAGGAGCCACGGGTTATTGGGACGATAAGAAGTCTTTCTTGACTCTTGTCTGCATAGATGTTTAAATAGGAATTGTAAGATAGTAAGAAAGGCATATAGAAGTTATCCGAAGGTTAAAAGCAGGTGGTGTGAGTCTAGTTACTAGAGAAAGGTTGCTGGTAGATGTATATCAACAAGAGGGGTGAACAGTAATAAATTGGAAGGAGATAATGGTGGGCTAGTGAGGTCAATAATGCCATCTGCACATCTGTGATAAGTCATACGGCAAGACATAACTGCCTAACCGTCTTCTGGATGAGTCCATAAAACAAATTATGACTACAGAGTGCTTCTTAATGCTTCTTAATCAGCCCACTGTTGTTTGCCCAGCTTTGAAGCTAGTTTTAATCCTCCCATAGGAAAACCATGTGTTATCGACTTCCGATTTCAAGCCCCAGTTTCACTTCCTCGGTGATAAACAGGGTTTCAAAAGGAGCCTGCAGGAGTCATCTATCTGTTTATATTAGAAAAAGAACAGACCCTGGTACTGAACGGTTAGGAAATCCATTTGAATGGTCTGTCCCATAACACGCAGGTGAACTTGGTTCAGACTTCATTGAAATTCTCAAAAACCTTCTGGCAACCGGTCAGTGAGCGGTTGGTCGATTATTTTTAGTTTAATAATGTGGAGGTCATGGATGGCATGATCAAACTCTACAGAAAAGTCGAGATGAGTAATACCGTTACAGAAATACTGGCCCACTTATCTGCCGCCAAAAGCAAGGTAGTAACGCGAGATTATTCTTTCTGATATTCATCCTATAGGTGCGTAAAGAAGTCGATTGACGAAAGGTGAATATTGTGGATTTCACTTAAGGCTGAAGCAAGAATTAGGGGAAGGAATATTATCATCTAGAGTATCTAAAGAGGACGCCAGGAATTAGGTGCTATTTAGTCTAATAATCTACTTGTAGAATACCTTTGAGGTTTTGAGTAGTTCATTTCTCACATCATAGTTGAAGCCATTTTAGAAATGCTTGAAGATGGTGAGAACCGGTAGGAGCTTTGATATGCACATATAGGGTTGGGGGAAGATAGTTACTGTAATCCTAAGGGAAGGGGGATGAAGAGCGTATACTTAGTCCAATGACCTCAGATGAGGGTGGTTTCCGTAGGTCCCCACCACCAGATAAGCCATCTCGTGTTGCCAGGCCGATTTTATATTTTGAATTATTTTACAACCTGTTGGCCATGCTCTTGTAAAATATACTATCATAAAATTTGTTTTAAAGAAACCTCCTTTCCGCTTGCTAATCCTAATGTTTTTTACAGAAGCCTACGACCACTGCGCGTTCTTTTTAGTATTGCGCAGTGGGGGTATATGAGTAGTTAATAGTAATACATTTCAAACAACATTGGCTACATGAAAACAAGATGTGCCTAGGGTGAGATAAGAGCCAGAAACATGGGTCCTAGTGATGATAAGCTAAAGTTATTTACTTGGAGTGAGGAGTAAAAGACCTACTTTCCATGGTTTAGAATGAATAAGTGTTAAGTTAAGAGACCAGTTAGGTCACGAAGAAATGGAGGTTACATCAGGGCAGCTACGCAGTTAAGCGTTACAAATTGTATCACACTTTGCTTGCTGTCCTCTCTGGGTCAGTTGTTTCGTTAGATTTGGTCTTAACCTATGCGCCTAGCTTTCGGCATTGTGCACTTTTGTCGTTGCTGCTAGCCCGCCTTGGGTCTAGGTACCGGAAGCACCATTGTACATGGCATCACCGTTTGCGATTTGGCTGTCAACGAATTGGTGAGAATCGTCAGATAGTAGGGATTCTGTAAGTAATCGCCGAGGCTGGCCGATAGACGACATGCTGGTATAGAAGCTGCAAGTTTGTTCCGTAGCGTACTATATTGCGTTATGAAAAACCCACACCGAAGTTTTGAGCGATACTTATTTATTGGAATGGTGTGTTCGCTATAACGCAGACTATATGCCGGCGTTGGTTTAAAAGTAATAGTACGGTTCGTTTTAGAGTTTCCATATAAAAGACCAAAGAAAAAGGTTGGGTTGAGCCCCAGGCGAAAGAAGAAGAAAGCTTAAGCTGAGCTTCAGGGGACCGGGTTTCCATTTCTGAAGAAGGTGACATCGCTTTTGAGAGATCTTGTGCCTGTTTGCGAGTGCAGTTTGTTGATCTGCCCGAGCCTACCGTCGTGTCGTCGGCTCTACTATGTCTGTGTGTAAGTTATTTTTTAGGGCCTAGGTGTGCCCCATGCCGTTGTTTTAGTACACCAACCAGTTTACCAACAGATTGTGTCGCTGCTGTGGATATAACAGCCTGACTAGATTTAGCCGTCTTTGGTATTTTTATGTGACCACGTCTTTGACAGCGTGTTAAGTTTTGTGAACGTTTGACACTTTTATGTGGTGTGGGTACACTGATAAATTGGTTGGATGACAAGAAGTGTCTGGTGTGGCAAGAGCTATTAAATTTGAACAACGAGGGGCAGGTATATTCCCCCAACTTCTTGCGTAAACGGATAACTTAGCATCCTGCAAAAGACATATTACAAGCCTGCAAGCAAGGCTTTTAGTTATTAGATCGGTTCGTGTTCGGGTATGCTGTATACTAGCACATTATGTGAAGACATAATTCTTTTGTTAGCCTCTGTAGTTATGACATGTAGCGCACTTTCTGATTTCAATGGGCTTTCAGCACTGGCTTCTAGATTAGGCCGACTAAGATGCAACAGTGGCAGGATAACTTCAAGCTTAGCGTTCGTGTCTTGCAAGGTTATCAAATCTTCCTGATTTTTACTTGAAGTGTTATATAGCCCCGGTATCAAATCGAGTACCTTAACTTCAGGGCCTCTTCTAGAGCTTGATACCGGACGAGTTGGCGAACGTACTCTTTTAGTTGAGACGCTAGGATTAAGTTTGCGTGTATGCACAGCATATATAAGTTTGTTGGGCTGCGCCACGGTTGAATAGTGGTAGTCACTCGTTTACTGGGTTGGCTAATACTGCAAAGCAAGTAACATAACCAGCAGTTACAGAAGGATCAGTAACGACTTACGCAACAAATATGATAGCTATTAGTAAATGTTTCTTTACAGTTTTGGTAAAGTGTATTGAAAAACCAGTATGTCTCGGAGTAAACAGCGTTAGTTCGGGACTAAATAAAGTGAGAGGGACAAACAACTTCTCTTTCGGTTGGTCCTCGATTTCGTTCCTCTGTTTTCTCAGCAGTAATTTCTTGCATCCCGCTGTGTATGTCTAAATGGCTGTTTATGCATAAATTAGCGTTTACATTTACTTCGAGTGAGTCTAAAAAGACAAGAACTTCTCTATTCACAGCTTTTCTTGCGTGGTATTCTATTGCCCAGTTTCTCCCTGCGCTTTCTTTTTTCATTCCTTTTCAGTACCAACCTGACGAGAAAATCCTTAGCATTGATTTGACCAAAAAGTATCAACTTACTGAAAATTCGACTTCTTACGTAATATTGGAAACATGTTAGAATTCTTCAGCTAACTTTGCGTCGATTTCCCTGTTTCTTGAACGGCTCCACAATCAACACACCTGAATACCGGTGCCCTAAATGCTGCCACATACGAAACCTCAAGCAAGATGACTGGTCTCCAACTTCCGGTCGGTCACAAATGCAGCGGAAATCTGGAAGAACAACCTAATCTGAGGGATCACTTTACCTGAAGACAACACATCCATAACGATGCTATGCAGCGGATTTCTTAGGCACTTTGCCTTGCATGAATCCACTTAGTAGAAGACGATTACCAGCCGATGTATCTCCTTGACAACGTTGCACGCTTCAAAGTGAAATCTACTAGGTTTTATACACGTGTAAAACCCACCACTGTTGAACGACGGTTCTTACAGTCTTTAAGAACTTGCACCACAGTAAGTATTTTTAGTAGTAACAATCTGAATTGCTGGGAAAGATAACACTTGAAGAGTGAGAAATGCTTGAACCTAGATATTCACCTGGATTAGGTGATTATATGGACACTCACTTACTCCTGATATCTTTGAAGTAAGTTATTCCTGGTCAATAAAGCTACAAACATAAGAAATAGACTTTTATCTGACAAGCATTGGGTTTTACAGACGGGTTAATCGTATTGACTACTTATAGCGCAAGCACTGAACACTGCACCGTTTGACGCTACTTTAGTGTGAAAAAAGAATTGTGAGTAGGACCTACTCAAAACTAAAACGACGTGTATGTACTGTAAAGTAATATTTTCCCGCTCTTTTCACAATTTTCGGACACCTGATATCATGACAGAGTTTAATTTCTTCCCCTCTGTGGTATTCAACACTACTGATTTCTTTTAGGTTTCTCTCCAACTACCACTTCAGTGATGCCTGTGAACCGGCTTCTCTCATGTTAAATTCGCAACCTGGGAATAAAAGACCCACTTATTTGTTTATTTATTCTCGAAGACACCATCTTAACTTTTGGTTCATCTCCGTGCTCTCAGGTCACCGTTGAAAGGTAGAAATGCAAAGGAAACTTGTTGAGAGAAATATTTGATACATATTAGGAAAGGAGGAGAATCTAAAACTTATCCCTGGAGGAGCTCTACGAGAACATTCTGTTTCTTCAGACACAGCCATACATGCTTGAAACTCGGATAAATGGCCAGAGAGATATGAGCACTACCAGCAGATGAGTGATGGTTTAATCCGTATTGTTTTGGCCATCAGTGATGCAGTGGTGATTGAAATGATCAAAAGCTTTATAAAACTCGATGTGAATGACATCGATTCCTCCCCGTAGGCCAACGGTGCTAGTCCATCTATGGGTTGTGGCAAACGGGTTGGTGATGCCACAGTACCCTTTTCTAATTCCATATTGTTAGACCGAAAATAGGTTAGTCATGGTTAGCCAGTGTGTCTAGTCGATTGGAGTCCCATCGGCACTTTCTGAAATGTAGGGGTTGGTTGGGTCATGCAGACATACTGGGAACCAGTAACAAATATGTCACTCGTGACTCCTGGCGGGAGGATTACTGAGTTACCAATCAAGAAGTCTTCATTCTTGAAGACAGCCCGAAGTGGATGAATGTCCGACCATCACTTTACTGATTTCACGTTTTCCATAAATTCGAGCTCCCCGAATATGTTAAAGAATAAACCTTCGATGGAATCTTCGCCCCCATTAAACGTATGATCAGCAACGCCGACGTTTGGCGGGCTAAAATCTTATAGAGTTGAAATGTGGTAGACCACCAGGCCCCCCGTATCAGCTGATTGACGTACTGTAGGTCAGACGGAGGCCTGCTATAAGTGATTATCGATGAACAATTGGTAGCCCCGGGGAGCCTTGTGGACCACCAGGTAGACTCCTCAAGGCAATCCGATCCCTTAACGCCGATCTGGTGAGCTAAAGGTGAGGGGTTAGCGCGAAGCGCCGCACCAGCTCCCCTGTTGTTGCGAAACAAAGCGGTGTTGGGAACACTTAACCCATGGCATGACATTTCAGGAGAAGCTCATGTCTCAATAGAACCTGCGAGATTAGCACGAATTCCCTAACTTACTCCCCGCAATTCATCGAGTTCATTCTGCATTGTATATTTGTGTCAGTGAAATTTATGCTGTCTATATGCAACGCACCTATTGTGACCTTTTTATTGACCGGTTTGCCAACTAAATCCTTTGATGTGAGTGACTGGAACCTGCCTTAGTATGGTTCGTCGGCTTTCACGCCCTTCAAACGACTAGGGCGTTCGTGCAGTTCACCCAAGGTACAGACGACTGCAGTCATCTATGTTTTCATGAAAACCTTCCGTCACAGGGCACGCCAGCTCGAGATAGCAATCGATGTTTGTTGGCCCGGAAGGCCTCCAATGCGGATGCTGCTATTTCGGAGAGCGTAAATGCCAGTTTGATCAACTTTGGTCTGGGGACATAATCCGCCGAAGGCATCCTTAAAACATCCCACGTACACATTCCGTCAGGATTGGTGGCAATATTTCGGAACTCCTACTGTTTGTCTACCGTCTTCCAGGGCAGGCACAATGAGGATAAAATGGGCACAAAATACCCTGGAAAGTTTGAAAAAAGGTATAACCTTGGCCTCAACAAATCGCGCCAAACTTGAGATCGAAGTAATGCGTCCGTATCCCTGAAAAAACAGAAAATTACGGTAGGCCTTCAGAACCGAGGGTTTGAGAAGAATGCCGTTGTTGAAAACCAGTGTTCGTTGTGTTTCGCACAGCAAAAGCTAGAGTATTAAAACACGTGACATTGAGCTTTCTTTCAAAATACGCGTGGTTACTTAAAATTCAGCTTTCAGATTGGTGTAAACGAATACAGAAACATTGCTGAAAGAATTCTTCAGTAAATTCTAGCTTCTACAGCTGGTCATGAAACGTTAACTTTTTAAGGTAGAGACAAGGCGTACCCTCAGCCCTGAAATTCAATAGTTTTAACCAGTGATTGCAAGACTGATTTGTGGCCTAATTTGAACACATTGTCGTGCCATAGAAAAGCGATATTTACGCAAGATTTACCACTGATGAAGATGCATATTCTGGCGATACTTCTCTCCTCATCTTTTGTCTGGTTCTCAGCGCGGGGTCGCGGCATTTCAAAGTGTGTGCTTCATCTCCGGAATTTCGTTGTTGGATGTCTTCAGTTTACCTCGTAAGCCAACTAATCCCGGTACGGCATCTGACAGTGAAAAGTGTATGGTGTTTGGTATACCGCAAACATTTTGATCTTTATATGTATCAAAAGCTGCTTGACCTGGAGGTAAATCAACTGTGTTTGCTTTGTATTGGGGCCGTTTCACTCATGTATCGATTCTCATTCCAAGTCTAAAAACCTGTCATGTTCTAAACGATGTTCGAAAATTTAATGTATAACCAAGTTCGTGCATGCTGAGTAGCAGTCTCCAGCATGTAGATTACAAAATGCCGCTCTGCTGACGTTCGAAGCGCTGAAAAAGCATAAGTATATGTAGGATTCGTGTAAACGTAACGAAGTAACACCTTGTCATCCAATACAGACTTGACATGCTTTGATGAACAGCCGGGCCAATGCTAGATGTCTACCAGTTGGGTTGGTAGTGTGATTTAAATCAAACCTGGTGACGAGCGTCAGATGTTCGCTTGTTTGCAGTCCTTTGGAAAAAGAAACGCGGGAACAGCCATAAGGGCGTGTGTCCAAATGCCAACCGACCTGTGACATGATTGAACAACATCAATCCTCCAAGATCCGTTTACGCAAAAATAGGTGATTGCTTGATCACATGTTGATGGTTTGGTTGAAAATAGACACTTAGTGGGTAGAGTGGTCGGCGAAATCAGCGAATTCTGCGTAAAGCTCAGAAACTCATATGAAAGATATTCTGAAACAGATTGTGTGGCAGATCCGGATTCGCCGGTCGGTTGGGAAGTTTGCCCATTACCTGTGTATATAAAAAGCTGGTAGGTCAAGATAGCTGGCAAGATTTTGGCCGCTGGAATTAAACCTGATTTTGAAGACCAAGTTTATTTTGTCGAGGAAGCAGCCGGAGTAGCTTGGTCAAGGTATGGTTTAGTCGTATGATGAAGCCTGGAGAACGGTCAACCGAAGAGTTCTGGCTGGCAATTCAGTAATTATTTAGTGGAAGGTAACGGTCATTCAACAGATGGTTCGACCGCACCCGGTCCTAAGTTCTGCATCTTGTGTCACGGCTTCCTTGTCCTACCGAAATGTCTAAAGCTGTTGGCAGTCAAGAGGCTTGGAGTCTGTTACATCTGCTTTAAAAGGCTTGCGTCCTTTATTTCTGTGATCTTGGACAGATATGTGGGTTTAGGGACAGCGAAGTAAGGCACCACTCTCTGCTGCACGTAACGGACAGTGGACTTGGCGTAACGGGGTCTATAACCCGCTCGATGGAAGGAGTCTCCAAAAGCAAGCGATACCGACATCGCTTCAGCTAGTCCAAAGGGCCTCAAAAAGAGTGCAGAGGCATGCATTATGAGCTAATGGATCATGCATATCCCAGAAAACAGTCGTAGATCAAGACCTTGAGGGCAGAAACTCCTTTAGGGGCGTAAATGAGACTTCCCTGCGTAAATGCTTGGAGGCGAGCATAGAACTATATCCGTTGTAAGGTGGGGGTTTGACGAATGCACGAAGGGTATACACTATCTGTCACTCACTGGTTTTGGGTTTACAGACCATCCGAGTCACAACAAAGGGCTTGGAGCCCCTCGAGGACTACCAAATTACTGCGGTTTCAGATTGACATCCAGAATTCTAATTAGCTGTGGTATTCTACATGGACGCTGGGCCCTGGAACAGCATCTTAGAGGCAGGAATAAGCCACGTAAAGTGGAAACCAAATTGGATCGGGCTGTGTTGAGTCCAAAGCACACAGAACTGTTTCCTGCCAGTGCTTGGATAGGTGCGTGGAATCTGTTGATTGAAGAGATTGCATGATCACCAGTTCAAGGACAGAGGGAGTATTGCCACAGAGCACCCAGCAAAGAAAAAGGTGAATGACATAGCCGACCGTTTATCCATTTTGGTCAAAGGCCATTGTGAGACCCAACCGCCATAGAGATTCGACAGGTCTAATTCGCGTTTTAGTTGTGAAGTGGGCGAGCGTAGGCTTGGATGTTGAAGAAGACGACTGACAAAGGATAGCATACCGTCGAAAAAGTACAATGAAGTTATGATTAGGGATATGTTGAAGGGATGCATATTTTAAAGGGAGTATCAACGAGCATCTTCAGGAGAGGTCCGATGACACTTTTTACATCACTTTGTTATAAACATCGTCGTATGGCAATGGGACTGGGATAAAAGAATCTTGGTGCATACCGCAGTGGTCCTATTTACCACAAATGCCCTACAGCAAGTTTACCAGTCAGCAAGATCACGAAAGTGTTTAAGTGTTGCAACGGTTGCAGCGGAGACTTTTATCTACCGTAAATTAAATGCGACACATACACCTACCTCGCCAGATATGATGGTTTCCTTAGTACGGTAGATATATTCAGATGGAAACAACTCGTCACTAGTCCGACAAGGAGTGAGAACGTGCTTGACCTGGTTATATGTCAAGATAATCGTCCTCATTCAACATGTGTTACTTCTGAGTTCCCGGGAAGCGGCTGCAAAGTGATATTGTGTGCAGTGCCACTCCTTTTAACCGGCACTACGCGTATTGCCTCCACCCTCTCACAATCAAAATGCAGAAGTTATTACAGGACAGACTGGGATCTAGCTTGTTTGTTGATTAGAAGTAATGAATGGGGAATGTACTGCAACACGATTGATCTAGAGCTGGCATTAAGTATATTATATTTTAATTTCTATGCCTGCATCGATATCATAGCCCCTCTGAAAAAATCCCATATCATAAAAGCCCCTTACACCTCAGAATGTTCATCGAGAACTGCACAAACTTTCGACAAACTAATTCAAGCATCCTGACTCTGGAGCGCCTAGATATTTTCTTAATGTCCTTAGTTTCATTCGTAATCATCAGGAGACGGTAGCAAAAATGATGAAACCACTGCGCTAGCTAGCTCCTCCAAAATATATGCTCTTGTGGGACTTTTAAAGAAGCGATCCAGCCGGCCTAAGCATAATATTCCTTTCCTCGCTCACGATCGTAAGGTCTGTAATAAGCCCGAAGAAATAAGTGAACTATTCAACAACATGTTCACTGCCAGTTACTTACCGTCGGCAATCTCCACTAATAATGTTAACAGCGACCGACTGTCCCCTCCTACACTGGAACCTACCAGCACCATTGACTTCACATGTGCTAGCATTAACAGAGCCATTAAAACACTCAAGTTCTCTAGGAGCATAGGTGTTGACGGGGTAGCTTCATACTCTTCTAAAAGTGAGGGTCCTGACATTTCGTTACTACTACTTAAACTACACTCCATACCCATGGAGACTTCTACATACCCCGATATATGGAAGATGTACCTCATAATACCCAGAAACAAATCTGGTCCAGAAACTGGAGTTGACAACTACAGACCTATAAACATCAGGCCAGTTGTGTCTAGAATTATGGAGAACGTGGTCAAAGAAGATATTCTCCAACACATGCTCAATAATGTCGTCCCATCTAGTCAGCATGGATTCGTGAAGTCACGATCATGTATGTCTTGTCACTTCGATTTCTTCAATTTCTTAACCGCTAGCCGTGATTACCGTAAATTAGTCCTTGTCCTTTATTTTGATATCTATGAGGCATTTGACCGTGGGCCATTCACTACTTATCCATAAGCCACAAGCCCTTAAACTTGTTAACCCCTTATTAGGCTGGACTCAGTCTTTTCTTTGTGACTGTTAGCAAGTTGTAAAAGCCGAGTCTTAACTTTCTAAACCTAGGCCAATTACTTCTGGCGTAGTTCAGGGTAGCGTGCTTGGTCCCCCGCTTCTCACCCTTTATGTTAATGACCTTTGCAAATGCCTTTCGGTTGGTAAACCGTCCTTATTCGCTGACGATCTAAAGGTTGTTTACACATTCTCATGTGACAAACTGCCCTACTTCCAAGGGTTAGTACAGAGCGAACTTGACCTGGCAGCCACTTGGTCCACTGCACGGAACCTCAAACCCAAGTTAGAAAAGTGCGGCTGGATATTCTTTGGAGCACCATCCATTCGTCTACAGTTGTCTCTGCAAACTGTGATGCTACTTAGTCTCTACAGTGTCCTTGACTTGGGGCTCCGTTACTCCAACGACCTTACATTCTCTGAACGTGTTGCTACACAAACCCGTAAGTCCAGGATACTACTAGGCTGCTGTATTCGTAACTTTCATAGCCACGAAGTCAAATTATTACTACACATAACTTGCGTCCGACACTTGTCGGAATACTGTTAGTTTATTTTAGGGAGCGTCCGTATAGATGAAAAACTCAAGACTGAGAGTCTGCAGAGGTATTTTACAACTAAGCTACTTGATTACGAATGTGGTCAGGATTATGCATCTCGGTGTTCGTCCCCTAATCTGCAGCCACTTTGGATGAGACGTCTAAGGACTAACCTCATATTTTTCTTCAGGATCTTACATAAAATATCTTTTACAGCTAGTGAGGAAGTTCGTTCCACACCAGAAGGTGGCTGCAGCCCTCGTAGTCAAGCTAGCAGTGTTGAAATGAAATCTTTTAGAACATCCCTCCAAGCTAACTTCTTCCCCAAAAAGACTCACAAATGTGGGACCATCTTTCTGTCGACATCAGGGCTGCGAGCTCAACCATCCGGCTTAGTTGAACGTTAGAAGTATTTCTATCCTCCGGCAAACTCCTCAACATACAGAGCGAATCACAACCATGTTCCACAACGGTCAGTATAATAGGCCCCTTAAGTGTATGAGATTACGTACTCTGATCGGTAAATCCACACTCCTCCCCATTACTTTTCAGGGACAACCAGGACTACCTCATTAATTAAGGTTCGCATCTATACCCCCGACTTACTACCACCATTAATGGAGACATCCCCAGATGTAGCCCCTCAAAAAATGGCATCCACAAAACTCAGTGAATAGCGGATTTTTGATAAGACTATACATTTAATAGTAGGCATGTAGAAAGCATAGAGAAAGCGTTCTTCAGCACATGCTTAGTGACAACATCACATAGGGTCAATGCAGGTTCCCAAAATAGAGGTCCTGTATAACTTGCCATCTTGACTTTAACCTCATTACCACTATGCGCGACCGGCACCAGTTAGTCCCTGTACTTTATTTAGACATCTCAAAGGCATCTGACACAGCCGACCACCCGCTGTTAATAAGTAAGTCGATGACTATGGGAAATGACTATCCAGTAATGGGATGGATTAGGTCTTTCCTCAGTAATCCCACTCAAGTGATGAAGGTAAATTCACACACTTCAAAACCTAGGCGAATCACCCCTGGTGTCGTTCAAGGCAGTGTATTGGGTCCCCTTATCTTTATTTCATACGTTAGTGACATCTGCAGCTGCTCTGCACACGGTAAACCATTCTTGCTCGCTGGTGACCTAAAAGTCGCATGCACATTCACCCATGACGATTCATCCCACATCCAAGCACTAGTACAAAGGGAGCTTGATATAACATCCATATGGTCTGCTGCCTGAAAACTCCAGTTCAATATAGGAAAATGTGGCTGGATGTGTTTTGGTGCTCCATCGGTGGATATTCAACTACATCTTCAGTCTACGAAACTACCTGTTCCCAAAAGTGTACGACCGTGGACTGAGACGTTCAAGGGACCTCACATTTTCTGAACAGGTAGCATCACAGACTCGCAAATCTAGGATCCTGATGGGTTGCACAGTGCGTAACTTTCACTCCAAAGAAGTCAAGTTACTGTTCTATAAAACTCTCGTACGTCCACTATTAGAATACTGTCCATTTACACTGGGTGGTATCCGCATAATAGACAAACATAAAATAGAGGGTGTCCAAAGGTATTTCACAGCTAGATTTTTAGGACACGATTGCGATCATGACGACAGCTACGGATTCAGAACACCAAGTCTATAAACACTTCGGATGAGATGACTCAAAGTTAACGTGACACTCTTCGTCAATATGTTACATAAACACACTTTTACGGCCAGTGGTGAGTTTCAGTTCGAGCGCAACAGTTGTTACGATCTGCGTGGCCACGCCCACAGCGTCACAATGAAATCGTTCAAGTCCTGCTTGAGCGCAAACTTCTTTACAGTCAGATTCTCTAAGTTGTGGAACAGACTTCCAGCTAAAGTGAAGGCCTTCAAACCAATCCCCGAATTCAGTCGGTTACTGGTTTACTTCTTATCATCTGGTGACTTTTCCGGCTTATCGAAGTCACCAACATTCTCCTCCACGACATTTCGTATACTCGGCCTTTTTAATGTATGGTGAGACAGCCACCACACCCACACTGAACTTTCATAAGAAGCATTGAGGAGGTTTCCATAAGTTATCACCTCAAACTAATGGCACATTCTGCCCCTCCCAGCACAGTAATCAAAACAGAAGTTCTGCACTGCGTGACAGCATGGAATTTATATTTTGAAGTACTCTATAGAAAAAGCACATAAAATGAACGCCACAGCAAGGGAAGTTAAGTAGGAAGGAACATGGACATAGAAAACACTCTCCTTGCTAGAGTTCTTGCTTTCTCCACCTGCTGCCTTGCCTATTTTCTTCTAGTTGTAGAAAACTAATCCAGTTCTAAACGTTGACTTTGCTGCCATCGAGAATTAATTACTTAAGGAGCAGACCATGATTGAAACTACCCTTCATGGTGGGTAACCAGTTTTACCACGTTCAGAATACCTAACTACAACAAGCAGAAATAAAAATGTTCACTGGACTACAACTTCATAATTATCGAAATCTAGGATTGATTCATCATAAAAGTGACCTGTGAAGTCCAAAACCTACCAACTGCAAGGCTGACATGACCCGGGAAAACGGCGGACGAAATGGCCAGTAAGTCCATTTGGCGCATTCGAACAAGTTTATTGCCTCTGGACGCTGGAGTTGGAAAAGTGAAGATATTTGGCTTTTAGTCATGATATTCATCAAGATTATGAATCTTTGTCGTGGATTGGTATCAACGTGCATGAATCATACAGTCCTGGAACCATAAATGAAGTACAATATATAAACAATTCGTGCATACATTCCTTCATAAACTTTTCACCATTATCTCAGGCAAAAGTACAAACTGCTACAATGGAAGTATTAGCTCCAAGCTTTATTTACACAGACCTGGTTTTTTTGTTGATACGAAGACAATACCTCCACTTGTCCAACTTGTAAATTTTCAGCGTACTTATTCTGCTGGGATGTTCCATCATATTAACATGCGGCACTTACATCTTCTAATGACAACGGGTAGGGATTGAGATTACCTTTCATGAAGATACATGTAATTCATATAAACTTATTCATACCTGTAAAAACGGGGTATGCCTGCATATTCAGAAATAAATATTGTTATTATTATGTACAGAAGTTAAAATTTATATACTATTTAAAGCAAGCGACAAGTGTGAAGAAAGCAGGATTTAATGAATTCATAAATTTCAGTAGTACCCGTCAGCTGGATACTCTACTCCACGTTAAGCAATGCTTAACAGCATGTATAATCAAGTATGTAGGGTATCCAGCTGACGAGTACTACTGAAATTTATGAATTCATTAAATCCTGCTTTTTTCACGCTTGTTGCTTGTTTTAAAGTTGTATCGGGAAACAAGTGTTTTCAATTATGTACGATTAACTTACTTGTGCCTTGGCAACCCGCTGTCTGCTTTCTCTATTCCTATTGCAATTAAAATCTTGGAAACCTGGAATTAGATAGGAATTACGACACTTCATCCGTACTATTCTTAAATATCACTGCGCCCATCTTCAAGCAACTCCTCTGCAATCATGCTACCTGTGATGAACATCCTTATGGTATCACACGAAGATGCCATCTTCAAGCCTCATGATATTCATTAATCCAGCATTTCATCGACTAGCACCATTTCGTCCACTGCAGTTGTAAACAGCACTCGAAAATGCAGAAAAATACTTGCAACTTTATCCTCAGAAGCGGATTCTTCGATTCGACCCCGAAATTCAAGGTAATTTGGACAATATTCGCCAAGCTATTAGGCACAATGCAGAGCACCATGGCGGTCACGGTGGACATGTGTCCAATTTAGCACGAACAAACAAAAATAGATCGTTTCATCAGGAAGGTGACAGATTGTTACCAGCATCATTTATTATTGCTTGTACAGTGTGCCTTGACGTCTCAATGAACCTGGAGAGGCATGTCCTTCGAAAAAATACATTGAATCTGCCTTGGCACTTCGCTCAATGTGTATGATAATTCAAATTAAAGCACCTAAGTAGTTTAGCCAGAATTACTTTTCTCGAGCAAGAGGTTGCTGGGTTACTCCCCCTTCTTTTTGGGTGATGCTTTTAAACACTAATTAGATACGACTATAATCTTTGTTAGATAACCTAAAAGGATAACAAAAATCCTAAATTTACACTAAAGTGCACCATTTGTATGTGGTATGAAGTTTTCTTTCTTTGAGACCGAGAATCTCCACTGCCTGGAATGAGAAGATGATGAAAACGTTTTGTAAAAAAATATCGCCGGAGATTTTCCACCACTAATTGTTATAACCGTATCTGTAAAAATGAAATGCACCTGTAAATTCGGGAATAAATCATTATTACTATTTTCTGAATTGACAACGAAACGTGCATTCAGAAGCAACGTTAGTTCATAGATATTCTTCAGTGGCGTGTAGAGGGGTATTTCCAAGTATTTCGGTTTGAAAGCCGGAAATGGTTTAACGGAATTTAGCTAACGAGATCCAGACAAGTCACTGAGTTCTACTGTACAGTTTTCTGAACTTCCTTGAGTCACGCACAGTCAACGATTTTGTTTAAGCAACATCAGAACACGGCGTAACGTGACAAACTTGTGATATATTTGTGGTAAATCGATGGCACTATTATACAACGAAAAGTTGTATCAAATTACAAAAGTATCTACACAGCACCGCTGGGTAACTGTACTGTCCGAAAAGGTCTCTGGGATGCAATAAGTGCTATACAGCAAAACATTGGTTAACCAGACACAATTGTTAAGTGCCTGAGAATGAACAAGAATATTCTCAACAAAATGGGGCCAAAATCCCGTCCACAAGGGTCAAATCAATCAATTAACGTTTCTAGCAGACAGTAAAAAAACAAGCACTCAATTCGCAGCGCAACTCTAAGTTGAGCGATAATAAAACGTCAGGGACAGTAAAAGATACCATACTATCAACAGTACAGCACCCCCGATAGAAGAGTGACGCATAAAGGACAATTCTCAATCAAAAGAAAGACAAATAATGAATGTTAAGTAGAGGAAAACCAGCAAACGACAAAATGGTATTACATTGGTTACGTTGAAAGCATATTATCCGTAACGATAGTAAAAATACTCGAATAATAATCGATACTGTCAGACAGAGTTCTCAGGAGGGATTTTCAAATCGTTTATTCCGCTACAGGCAGTGCATTCATTCATAGCACTCTAGTGAGTTTCGAATGCATTGAAATGAAACTGTGCTTCTACTAAAATTAATGTCCAATGAGCAAGGATTACCAACCCCATTTGTTCATTTGGCTCTTTTACCACATGAACATTTATCAATACTCGAGTTATTTAAATTTCTGGACGGTTATAATGTAAATGAAAAGCCGGACGGACAGTAAAATCCAAGGGACTAATTCACCCATTGACTCTAAAGTGAACATATCTACAACGATGCTGTGCAACAGACTCCTGTAGTACTTCATCTGACGGTGAATATACCTTCTTGATAATGCCGCATACCTAAGCGTGAACAATATTGAAGACCCATTGCCATTGGTTCGCAGGTCCTCAGGTATTTGTTCCTTTGCACCATAATATCTAATTCTAATGGCGTAAATCTATATTATTATGGACGGTAACACTTGACTAGATATCCACTCGGGTTACACGATCATGTGGAAACTTATAGATTCCCAAAATCGTCAATGTGGGTTCCATTGCTCCCCGAAGCTATGAGCATGGGAATTTATGGTAAAATAAACTTTTATCTAGCGTAACGTGGCATCACGAAGACGAGCCAAACATATCAACTGCTTGCAACGGAAAGCTGGAATGTTGAGCGACCGTGGGGAAGAAATTGTGACTGAAAACGATCTAAGCCTTAACACTGTATATGCTGAAAAGTGGTACTTTCTTGTTCATTCCATAACTTGTAGAGCCTTCTGGTACTTTTAAACGAGTTTAGTGATCTCCCTCCTGTACCATTCAGGGCCTGCAAGATCTTGTATATTTTTCAACATAAGTCAGCGTGATGATGGTTGTGAGCTGGTTTCTCCCATGTCAAGTAACTAATCTGAGAATAAAATATTTATTTATTTATTTCTGCTGCCGTAGGTATCTCAGTGTACGCCTTGACCAGGCCGGTCTTGGGGAATATGTTCAGTCCGCATAACGTCGCTGTCAAGTCATAGGTGTAAGGTGCAGAGTAGGAGCCTGGTGTTGTTTTAGTGTTAAGCCTTCGGTAGTCGCCGGCTGGACGCCAGCCGTTGCTGTCTGTTTTCAGAACCATATGCAATAGTGATGCCCAAACACTGTTTGATGGGTTGATAATGCCCAGTTCGAGCATGTGGTCTGATTCGCCTTTCGCCGTTTTGGGCCTGTCGGGGACTAGACGGCGCGCTTTGGATGCCACAGGTGGACCTGTGGTAGTCATGTGATGCATAACATTGCTGGTTATGCACGGAAGAGTATGCTTCGGCTGTTGTAACTCTGAAAATTTCTCCAACACTGCCTGATAGGACGCGTCGCCTGGATGTCTAGTTTCAACGATGACCAAACTTGGATCTACCTGGGTGGTGACGCCAATAGATAACTTCATGTTATCAGTCAACGTCAACAAGAATCTACAAGCAGAACGTAATGGTTTAGCAAATCTATGCCAGTAATGGGCATGGAAACAAGCCAGAAGGAAAATCCAGTAAATAGGTTTGCGTAAATTCAAGTTGGGGGTAGGCGTTACATCTTCCGGGGTTGCAATCGCCTTTTTCTTAGCCGTCTGGAGACCGGAGGACGGGCCATGACGATGCTCCTTTGTCGGTGCGAGAAGAACGCCAACTTCTGTGCCGGTGTCGATAAGGTAACGAACTTTCGTTCGTACGTTAGCGACGCACAAGAAACGGCTTTTTCCTCCGACTACGGTTGCCTTTAACGCGTCCCGGCGAAGCAGTTTCCCCAGTCTATGTCCACGTTGAAACTGCATGGTTTCCGCCCTTTTTGGTCTCGTTCCCACAGGTATTATGAAACCAGCACCATTTAGGGTTTTCCTGCCTACTAGGTTTAGTCTCTGGACAACCATGAGGGCTGTAGCGATGAACTGAGACGAGTTTCTGCGTTGTGCTACGTGGTCTGGGGCTTGGGTTTGTAGCAGCTGTTTGACGGATTTGCATAGCTCTGTTACTTCTAGATCCTGGCTCCCGGGTTTTTGCAGACCGAATGTACGTTGAGGACAAATCTTCTAGAGATCTTCGATATTCTGTTTGCTGAAGCTACCAAGTTATCTAGTGTAACCGAATGAAGTGCCTCTTACACGGTTTGCACCGGTCGTGGTAGTTTCGAGAGAAGCGGTTCTCGGAAAAGACCACTGTCAAACTTTCGTGGGCCTGCAACACCTCGCATGCGTGCAAGGACGTCAGTAGCTGAGTGCTGCCTGGCTAGATGTTACTAAGCAATTCGTCAGGGTGCTAGCGATCTGTGAGATCACTTTTCTTCAGAGGCTCAGCTTTGAGAAGTTCATGGGGATCACTAGCTTCAGGGCTAAACGTATACACTGGGTGGTGCCTGTTTAATTCCCGCAGTAGTGAATTTATGACAGCAAGAAAACGAGAATGCGGATCTGCCACTTTCGGCTCTCACAAACCTGCCTCGACAAACAGAAACCATGTTTCTCCATTGTCTGACCGGTATGGCACGAGCTGGTCAGTGTCCATTGTCGGTTTGATGCGGATAAGTTTTGGAGCACGGTTGGACATGGAAAGGAGTTATATGCGGACATACAGCGGTTGTCAAAGTGAAAACGATATTTGGGTATGAAGAGGAATGAGCCCACCAATTCAGGAACTGTTCTTGTGCGGGCTTGACGGGCGCAGAGGCCAATCGACAATTACTTAGTACTTGTAAAATACACACAAGTACGAAATCGAGGAAGAAGACAATAACTTAATCAGATGGAATGGTGTACTTTCGAGGTCGTGCCAAAATACTGATGCTTTCCAGCTATCCGGCTGAATAGTCAGTTGCGAGCAGTTCGACGTGACATGGCAGCGTACCAAATAGTGTGGATGCTTGACCGTGTGCCTTCTGCTTAGTGAGTCCGATAAAACCATAAATGCCAGTGTTGAAACTCATCGAACCCCGAGCCACTGAGCCTGCGGAAGTATACGACGCTACAGTGATATACTGGGCAGGAAACTTTAGTTTATGGATGTACACGGAGGTCACCAAGTTGGCTTGGGGGTTATCTTTACATGAGGCTGCAGAAAGTTGGGGGTGGTTCCTCTTAATCTAATTGGTTCCCTATGCTGGACAGTGTGCTGTATTCTTAGTCCACCTACCAGGATCCCCCAGCCCTCACTCCTTATTACATGCTGATGATTTGAAGATATGGAAGGAAATGCAGGTGCCGACGGATATTTCGGTCATCCAGGAGGACCTTTCCAGTCGTAAGTTGGACTTCGGAATACTTGTTTCTTTTCTATTCGGGGAAGTGTAGGATAACGATTGTTGAGAAATATAAGAATGGTTTCAGTTCTTATTCGTTGGTTGAAATGAATATCTGTCACCCACACATGTAGAAATATTCGGGAGCAACTTCGAGTGATGCACTTGGAGCCTCTGCCCATTGTCAGCTTGCAGCAAACGCAGACTATGGAGCCTTGGGGTTCATTTCGTGATTTTCGAGGAGCCTAACTTCTGCCCTTTTCACTACAGTGTGAGGACTCTATAGCGGAGGATCAGAGATGATGTGACCGAGACGTATGGTACTGCCTATGATCCCCTTCATCCTAGCAGATCTCGCTTAAGCTTTAATCAAAAATGCCCACCTACGGGTCCCCCGCTAAGAGTGGAGCCCGAGAAAGCACGTTCAATGATCCGGGCTAACTAGTTTGCAGTTAGAGGTTGCGAACTGTGGAACTCTGTTCCTTCAGAAGTTGTTGCAGCCCCACCCCCTGATACTTTCGAAAGGAGGTTAGGTGCACGTTAAGAGACTTGTGAAGCCAATGGGCTGTACTCGAGGAACTTTCCGTTTTAGGATTTGTCTTGGCGCGAACTTGACAGACGCAAAGACCAATCACTAATTATTCGGACTTGTTATATACCCAGGAATACGAGACCAAGGAAGAACACGGTAGCGTAGTCGAATGGATGGTTGTGCCAAAATACCGAAGCGTTCCAACTAACTGGCTAGAGAGTCGAATACGAGCAGTGCAACGTAACACGACAGCATGCCAAATGGCGGGGATGCTTGACCGGGTGCCTTCAGCCTAGTGAGTTCAGTTAAACTATCAAGGTTAGCATCAATGTTGAAAGTCGTCAAACCCTAGGCTATTGATTTTGGAGAAGTGTGTGACGCTACAGATCACTCCCCCCTAGTGGGTTCGTGAGGACCCCAAGACGATGCCAGCCGGAAGTAAAAACCCAGTGGTTTCTCCACTGGTAGAACTCTTCCGATGGGCTCACTGCGTGAAGTGGACCATAGTTGTCTGAACTTATTCTAGGGTGTCGTGGCAATTAAAAAATAAAATGCAATAAATCGAATTGTACGTCGACAGCGGTCCTCAGTTCCTTTTTTGAGTTTCGTCCGGTGCTAGTTGCACCTGGAATATCAATAAAAGTCTTTAATACCATGAAAATGTTTCGTAAAAATGGGAATTATTTATGTATCAGTATATCGAAAAATAAAAACTTACGCTTATTTTCACCGTTTTTTTAAAGTTTCATTACATTGTAATAAAACTGATATGAAGGGGCAAAGTGCACGAGGGTTTGCGCATTGCCGGCAAATAATAAAAATAGCGCCTCGGAAAAAAATTTGTCAGTAAAAAATATGGTTGGCACATTTTATTTCACACCGCTAAGTTGAATACGACTTCAAATACTCCGAGAACCTGACGGTTCGACCTGATCGTCTTTTCTGTTGCGTCGATGGTTGTTGCAACAGTGCATTACCAGGCACATCGTCAAGAATTTCGATAACTGAGCTATCCGCCGGTCTGCTGTAGCGGGCTGCAACGTCACTTATAATGGGGTTGCCCTCGAAATAAGCTGGTTTCAAACGGCCGATACTGACAGTATCTTCACGTCCGTCTCGCTCAATTATGTGGAATTTCTCGTGTCGCTTGATCACTTTGAATGGCCCGTCGTAGGGTGGTTCGAGTGGTCGACGAACGGCGTCGTGGCGAATAAACACGTGTGATATCTTTTGTAAACCGGGGTGAGCGAAGACATCAGTCGTTTGAGGTCTAACCGGAGAAGGCCTAACTGAACGCATTGCGTTTGCAAATCTAGCCACTCACTATGCCCTGTCGGAAACATGTTTGAAAGTTGAAGGAGAAACAAACTCACCTGGTAGGCGAAGAGTGGTCCCATAGACAAGTTCTGCAGGGGTACATCCAGCATCAACTTTCAACGCGTTACGAATACCTAGCAGGACTAGATGCAGAGCCTCGGTCCACTGAGGTATGTTTGCAGCTGAAGGGGAAGCTTTCAGCTGTCGATGGAGACGCTCTACCATGCCATTTGCTTGTGGATAGTAGGCTGTCGTTCTGAACCGGGTACAACCTAAAAGTGTCGTTAGAGTGTGAAATAATCCACACTCAAATTGTCGCCCACGGTCGGTTGTGACGCAAGATGGACATCCGAAGTTCGCGATCCATCTTTCGACGAAAACACGAGCAACTGTTTCGGCAGTGATATCTTTAATAGGTACTGCTTCCGGCCATCGTGTGAAACGATCAACACAAGTGAAAAGGTAGGTACATCCATTCTATTCTAGTAGGGGTCCTACAACATCTACATGGATATGGTAGAAACGCATATCTGGGGCTAGAAAAGAGCCTAAAGGGCTTTTCGTGTGTCGCATGACTTTGCACTTTTGACAAGCTAAGCACGACTGAGTTCACTCTTTAAGGTCTTTGTTCATCCCAGGCCAGAAGAAACGATGTGCGATAAGCCTAATGGTGGCTCGTACACCTGGATGACGGAGTTTGTGCAACGTATTGAAGACGTTGTGTCGACAACTCTTCGGAACTATTGGGCGTGGTTGACTAGCAGGTACATCGCACAAAATTGCATCCTCGTCTGATCCAACAGGACAAAGTCGCAGTTTGAGAGTTGTGGACGACAACTCACGATGCAGCTTAAGGTCTTCCTTTTGACACCGAGCTAGTTCAACGAGATCAATACCCTCGATATAGTTTATCGAAGCTATTCGAGATAGTGCGTCGGCTGCGGAGTTGTTTGCTCCAGGAATGTGGCGGATGTCTGACGTGAACTGGGAAATGTAATCCAGCTGTCGCGACTCACGCGGGGAGTATTTGCCAGACGCCGAGCTGAGGGAAAACGTTAACGGTTTGCGGTGTGTGAAAATAATGAAATCACGACCTTCCACCGAATGTCGAAGGTGGCGTACAGAACAGTACATAGCTAGGAGTTCCCTACCAAATGTACTGTATCTTGTTTCCACATCTTGCGGCCACCGCGAGAAAAAGGCTAACGGTTGCCACTGGTTGTCAGTTAATTGTTGCAAAACTGTCCCAATTGCTGAATCAGATGCATCAGCAGTAATACTCATGGGAGCATTGGGGTCGTGATGCATAGACATGGTTGCATTTGAAATGGCTTCCTTGACTTTAGAGAAAACAAGTCTAGCTGCGTTGTCCAGAGCCACGAACTTCGCAGTTCCTCGAAGTAGATCTGTTAATGGTTGTAGCTGCCAGAATCCAATAATCTTGGCTTGAACGCGGGAAATAACTAGGCGGTGCCAACTGACTTGAATCTCACTAGTTCCTGCGTTCTACTGTATAGCTTCCTAACTTCCGCGAGTGACGCACAGTCAAAAGTTGGATCAAAATATCAAAACACGGTTTGTAGTAATTCAATAGTAGATTCGTAACAAAATCTGTGGTACTATCAAAGCAACAATAAGTTATGTCAAATTACAAAAATACCTCAACAGTGCCGTTGGGTAACTATACAGTCCAAAACGTTCTCGGGTACAAACACGTACTACACGGTAAAAACTGGTTAAAAAAATACAACTGTTAAGTACCTGTCGGTCAATAGGAACATTCCCGGCAAAAGGGATCGAAACTCTGCCTACAGGAATCAAATCAACAAACAAACGTTCCCAGTGGACAGTCAAAAGACAAACAGTCAAATCACTGCACAACCGTAAGTTGAACCAAAACAAAATGTCGTGCGCAGTAAAACAACATCACCTTATCAACAGTCCAGCGTCACATAATAGGAAAGTGAAACATTCATAATAAGTCTCAAACATACAAAGGCAAATACCGAGTGTAAAGTCAAATAAGACAGTTAAACAAGCAAATAACATTACACCGGCGAGGGTCAAAGGTACACCATCCGTAACGAGGGGTAAAAAATGTTAAAATAAATGTCAATACAATCAAATAAGGGTGATCGGGGGGATTTACAGATCATTTTTCCGTTACAGTGGTCTCATGACAGAAGCGCAGTTGGGGATACTCCTTCGGCAATAACTTACCAGGCCAATGAGAGTGCGGAGATGTTTCACAGCGGTCGGCTCTGGATAGTTCGTGATAGCCGCCACTTTATCTCTCAATGGGCGTATACCTTTGTTGTCAATGGTATGCCCAAGGAAGCTGAGTGATTCAACTCCTGTTTCACACTACCGTAAGTTGATTGTGATGCCATGTTTTTTAGTCTTTGAAATGCGGGGTCCAAATGTTTAAGGTGAGTTTCCTTATCTGGACTCGCAATTAGACAGTCATCCATGTAGACATGAACGAAATTCGAACCACGGAAGACATCATCCATAAAGCGTTGGAATGTTTGTGCTGCATTCCGAAGACCAAATGGCATGCGCAGGAATTCAAACAGGCCAAAAGGAGTAATAATGGCTGTTTTCGTGATATCTTCTGCTGCCATAGGTATCTGATTGTACGCTCTGACCAAATCGATTTTGGAGAAAATGTTCATTCCTCATAAGGTTGCAGTCAAGTCGTAAACGTGAGGTGTCGGGTAGCAGTCCGGAGTTGTTTTGGCTTTAAGCCTTCGGTAGTCGCCGGCTGGACGCCAGCCGTTGCTGTCTGTTTTCAGAACCATATGCAATAGTGATGCCCAAACACTGTTTGATGGGTTGATAATGCCCAGTTCGAGCATGTGGTCTGATTCGCCTTTCGCCGTTTTGGGCCTGTCGGGGACTAGACGGCGCGCTTTGGATGTCACAGGTGGACCTGTGGTAGTCATGTGATGCATAACATTGCTGGTTATGCACGGAAGAGTATGCTTCGGCTGTTGCAACTCTGGATATTTCTCCAAAACTGCTTGGTAGGACGCGTTGCCTGATTGTTTGGTTCTAACGATGGCTAAACTCGGACCTACATTGGTGGTGCCACCGATGGATAGCTTTGTGTTGCTATCTATCAGTCGTCGACGGCGAGCATCTACGAGTAGATCGTAATGGTTTAGCAAATTTATGCCAATCATGGGCATAGAGACGTAAGCAAGGAGGAAGATCCACTGGATGGGTTTACGCAAACCTAAGTCGAGGTAGGCATACCGTCCCCCAAATGTCGCGATTGCCTTACCGTTGGCTGCTTGAAGATTGAAGGATGGGTCATGCTGACGCTCCTTTGTCGTTGCGAGAAGAACGCTAACTTCTGCGCCGGTGTCGACGAAGTAGCGGACTTTCGTTTTAATGTCGGTGACGTAGAGCAAACGGTTGTTTCCTCCGGCTACGGTTGCCGTGAACACGTGCCGGCGTGACCGTTTCCCGAGTTTGTGTCCTTGTTAAAACGGCATGGTTTCCGACATTTTCTGGCTTCGTCTCCGTAAGTATTATGAAACCAGCACCATTCAGGGTTTTCCACCCTGTTAGGTTTAGTTTTGGGGCAGCCACGTTAGTTGCTGTGATGCACTAAGATGCGTTTCTGTGGAGTTTCACGTGAACTAGGAATTTAAAGTCGTAGCAACTGTTTAACAGAGTTGCACAGCTTGGTCGCCTCTGAATCCTGGCTCTCTGGTTTGCCGCAGACAGAATATACGTTGTAGACGGGTCTGCTAGAAATCTCCAGTATTTTATCTGCCGAGGCTGCCAGGTCATCGAGTGGGACTGACTGCGGTGTCACCAACACGGTTTGCACCGGTTGTGGTAGTTTTGAGGGAAATAGTTCTCGGAAAAGGCCATTGTCAAACGTTCGTGCACCCATAACTTCTCGCATGTGTGCGAGGACTTCAGTAGCTGAGTTGCTGCCTAGCTCGATGTTACGAAGTAATTCGTCTAGGCGCTGGCGATCTGTCAGATCGCTTTTCTTCAGGGGTGCGGCCTTAAGAAGTGCATAAGGATAACTTACTTCAGGATTAAACATGTGTGCCGTAACATGTCTATTTAATTCCCACGGTAGTGACCGCATGACAGCGAGATATCTAGAATGAGGATCTGAGACGCCCTGTTCTCGAAAATCGGCCTCGGTATACAGAAACCATGTTTCCTCATTGTCTGGCCAATATGGCACGAGCTGGATCATGTTCGTAGTCGGCTTAATACGAATAAGCTTGGGAGTGTGGTCGAACATGAGAAAGTTTAGTAAATGGACATATAAATGTTACCGAAATGAAAACAATAAACAAATATAAAGTAGAACAGGCTCACCAATTCAATACTTGTTATTGGTCGGGATATGTGATCACGTCGGGCTCACCAATTCATGCTTTGTCTTGGCGCGAACTTGACAGACGCAAAGACCAATCACTAATTATTCGGACTTGTTATATACCCAGGAATACGAGACCAAGGAAGAACACGGTAGCGTAGTCGAATGGATGGTTGTGCCAAAATACCGAAGCGTTCCAACTAACTGGCTAGAGAGTCGAATACGAGCAGTGCAACGTAACACGACAGCATGCCAAATGGCGGGGATGCTTGACCGGGTGCCTTCAGCCTAGTGAGTTCAGTTAAACTATCAAGGTTAGCATCAATGTTGAAAGTCGTCAAACCCTAGGCTATTGATTTTGGAGAAGTGTGCGACGCTACACCGTTATCTATAAACCAGGGAGAGATGCACTACCTACAGAGAGCAGACTAATAATCGATTACCTCTATCTTTTCAGGTCCTTCGAAACCAAGAAGACAACAGCTACCACTCAAGAGCAACAAAGCATTCCAGTAAGACGGACGTAGAACTCAGGGAACCATCCTTAATTGACTACACGACACGAAATTTGAAACTTGAACTGATTGGCTCAAGTGCAATTAACTGATAATTCCTTGCACAGGTGCATTTTCTGATAACAGGCCACGTATTAACTAAGCAATTAGTCAAGGTGCACTTAAAGTGCTTTGGGACCATCCTCTGCAACCAAGAGAGCTATTTACGAAACCCAGGTGGTATAGAATGTTCATTTGGTAACCATGTCTGTGATGTGGCCACCAATACGTAACACGGCAGAAACAATAACTTTAATCGTCTAGGTCTTGAGTTTTCATAACTTGAAGAGAATATATGAGCTTTCAACTCACGAACCTCAGTTTCTATAACTTGGCATTGAACAAAACCTACTGGAGTTAGAAAAGCTACAGGTTTGTCTACGTGAACTGTTCCACAATTCTATATTAGATTTGTTTGTTTAGTTCGTGGTACACAGTGGTGCAGTAAATAATGCCGTGTCACTGTGTGTTATAAATACAAAAACAAGTCTAACATGGTATTACAATCTACAACAGTGCCCGAGTTCTACATTTTTATAAATGCTCCGGGATTCGTAACGCCTCTTCAGCAAGTATTAAACTGCCAAAATAGGATCACACTGGCTTGAGGCAGAAACAAGTGACAGTTTCTTTGTTGTTACTTAACAACTTTGAATGTTGTACATTTGGACTTGGTTTGTTGTGTTACTCGCGGACCAAGCGCAGTAGCTAACCGCGGGGTTGTGATTTTAATTTTTGTGGCGCTGTCATTCTGTTATGGCTCCCAAAGAGTTGGTCAAGCCTAAAGATCCCCCTGAAACTATAGTAGATGCTGTAAGACGAAGAGAGTTTATACGTGGGCGATTTCTGGGAAAAGTATGTGCTATTGTTTGACGTCACTTTCTTTAAGGGAGGGTTCGCTAAGTGTTATGAGCTGACAGACAAGAAAACAGGCGAGAAGTTTGCTGGCAAAGTTATTAACAAAGCCGCTTTGGTCAAAGAATCGCAGAAGGAAAAGATGCGCCAGGAGATCAGCATTCATCGTACTTTAAAACATGAGAATGTCGTCGGCTTCCATGGGAACTTTGAAGACAGTGAATTCATATATATTTTACTTGAGATATGCAATCGAAGGGTAGGATTGTTATATTGCTTAAGTTATTCAAATAGTCACTTCTTGAGCTGCACAAGAGAAGAAAGTATGTCACTGAACCAGAAGCAAGGTACTTCATGAAGCAAATAGTTCATGGCTGCCAGTATCTACATCAAAATAAAATTATGCACAGAGATCTTAAACTTGCAAATCTTTTCTTGGATGATGACTTGAAAGTGAAGATAGGTGACTTTGGACTTGCCTCAAGAATAAGTCGTGAGGGCGAGAAAAAGAAGACTTTGTGTGGGACACCTAATTACATCGCTCCTGAGGTTTTAAGCAAAGGTGGACACAGTTTTGAAGTAGACTCATGGTCTCTTGGCTGTATACTGTATGTGCTCCTTTATTCTAACTCTTTCAGGTACACCTTATTAGTTGGTAGTCCTCCTTTTGAGACCAATAAACTGGAAGAAACATACGCACGCATTAAGCAGAATGAATATCGCATACCTATACGGGTGTCGGTCAGTGCTTCCATGCTAATTCGTTCACTTTTGCATGCCAACCCGGAAAAAAGACCAAATATGTTCACTGTACTTGATCATGAGTTTTTCAAGGACTTTACACCAAGTGGTCTCCCAGTTAGTTGCCTTACAACATGTCCCAGATTCGACACTATGCATCGACCACAGACTGGACGTCGTCCACTGTCCGACATTAATCCTGTCGAAGATGTCCCAATAACGAGTGGTGGCGGTGCCCTAGGTAACGTAGTGAGAGATGCAGTCGACAAGGATGTTCAACCAGATGACTGTTGGCTAGGGGAACTCCAAAAAAGAGTAAGTGTAGCGGTTCTTTGACGCGTTCATTTCCAGCTTGCTCGCCTACTACAAGAAGCTCGGAGTTTGAGGATTCCTCTCCAAAGGCAATGGAAGAAAGCGAGGACCCAGCAGCCTGTCCAATATATTGGGTTAGCAAATGGGTCGACTATTCAGATAAGTATGGTCTGGGATATCAACTGTGTGATAATTCTTATGGTGTTGTGTTTAATGATGTCACAAGACTTCTGTTGACAACGAATGCACAAAATCTTCAGTATATTGACGAACAAGGCACTGAACGCCTGTTTACCCTATCGAAGCACCCTGAGAATTTGGCGAAGAAAGTGACGCTTCTCACTTGTTTCAAGTCCTATATGCATCAAAATCTCCTCAAGGTAAGTCTTCGGTTGCGTATATCGTTAGTGTATATTATCGGCCCCATGACCAACAAAAGTGCACTCGGACGTAAAACTGCCAGTTGTCCATGCGAACATCATTTTTAGGCTTGCTAGCTTTCGCGTTGTTCCTGTTCAAGTCTGCACTACCATAGTATTTGTTGAAAGTGATCAGTTGAGGTCCACTAAGCCATACGATCCAACTACAGTAGATCTTAATCGAAAGGTAGATGCAAGCGTTACGAAACACCATTACTAATCTCATTTTATTTGGACCTTGAAATGTCAATACTATGTCCTGCTGTAATTTGTGTTGAACAAGTTTTCATACTTCTATTCTTTCATAGCAGGGGGAGGAATAAATCTTGGGATTATGAAGTGACGGCTCAGATTGTGCTGCTGTCACGTCTGGTCGGTTTTTGATAATAATATCCCACATACAGAAAACTAAAATTTGTCACCTAAATGTCATTTTCGATTTAAGTAACTACTGAAAGGAATTTAGCCATATTGTGCAGTAATCTGTTGCAGTATGATAGGAACATGGTGAGTTACAAGCAACCAGTGGGAGCATCGTGTAGGTAGTTCTATTATGGGGTCGTCCTTTTTATATGGTGGTCATCTTCATTTTATGAGTGCAGCCATCCTGCATCACCGTTGTTTGGACGCTTGCCAGATATCGTCCCAACGCTTCCAATACCGTTTGACGTTTGCTTGCCCTGAGTGGTTGGAAAACGTTTTTAGGGAATAAAACCGCCATAAAATGAGGGACAGTTGTTTTGTATCAGCATTAGTTAGTGACTAAAGACTTTTCATGTGATCATGATCATGCTGCTTTACAGCTCTTATAGTTCATCGGACATGATTCAAAATCCGAACCGTTGGCGGTCGCGTTATGACCTAGTAGTCATTGTTTTTGGAAATTATTGAAACTAGCGACATTGTTTTTAGTTGTGTCTTGATAAAGTAACTGTCTGGTCTTTCGTCTTTTCCTTTTTCTCGTTCGATGTTAAATTGCTTCCTATGGCTTATTCTTTGTTGACCATGTACTAAGTTGTTTCAAATAAAACTGACAAATTGTCAGTTTCTATAGTCAGTTATCCTTGGGCAAATGATAGGTTTCATTTTTCTTGATCAACAGGCGGGTGAGAATATAGCACGTCCAGACGCTGATGCTATGGCCCGTCTACCATTCCTTCGCAAATGGTTCAGGACGCGTTCCGCGATTGTGTTACATTTGAGCAATGGAACGTTACAAGTAAGTATGTTTTTTCAGAAGTGTCATGGACTGCTTAAAATAACTTATAGAGAACTTTTCACAAGACTTGTTACACAAGCTAGTAAGAGAGAACGAATGATTCACAAGTGACACGACGAAAATCAACGTAGAACCTCGCACGCAGGTGTATTCACCCCAGCTGCCGCACTTCACAGGTACATATATAAAGTGATATCAAAGCAGATAAGTGATGTAGAAGAATAAACAGTCTGAAGATGGTGATGGAGAATATCAAAGCTTTAGATGTTTTGAATACACCCGTGTCATTGTGATGGATTTCCAGTCATGTCACCAGGAGTCCTCGACTAATGATTCCTTTCATCTCGAAAACCCCAGCAAAGCAGTCCACGTCTCTTCACACGACTCAGGCCAGCAGTCGAAGACTTCACCTACTGGTGCCATTTCTTAGTCTGGCCACCTTGTAAAATTCCAGCCTACTCCAGCTTCCCATAGCTCAGCACGTCAAGGTATGCAGCAACTCGGCGTTCACAGTACGCGTCCGCGCTATCTTAGTCAACTGAGGTTCACAACCAGATCCATCGACTTGCCTGTTCTACCTAGTTTCCTTCACTTGACCTCGAAATGGCTCAAACTGTGATTCTGCTCGACGGTACCACCAGAATGCTACAAAGACACTTATGAACGAAAACCCACAACTGCTTCTTGTACTTCAACCTTTCAACAACCAACTCTCAGCTGTATGACATGACACAGCTAACTGCAGCACAGTACACTCTTCCTTTTGACAGGCGGTTAGATATCTCTCCAGTGTCAGAGCCTATGCAAATTGGCGAATGCCAAACAAGACTTTTATATCCGAGCTGAGATTTCAACAGTAACCAGCCCATTCTAGCTGATACAACTCCCCAAGTAAGTGAAGTAATCAACGCATTCCACCACTTCAAACTACATCCTTAAACTAGAAGTAGGTGCAGTCCATTCCTGAAGCATCTTACATTTGACAGGTGCAAAACTCATGCCGGACATACTCAGATTTCTGCTCAACGTGCTTGGCGTCTTCACCTAACAGGACAATATCGTCTGTACACTGCAAGTCAACCAGATAACCTCCAGAGAGTAGGTCAGTCAGGCGCACTTAAGGTTGTATCTAGTAGTACGTCTATGACGAAGTTAAATAGGGACGGTGAATATAAGCACCCCTAGCGGACCCTTAGTTGTCGTCAACTCTGATGACCACTCTCCATAGGCCCTTACATGGCTGTGTACGTTCGAGTAGAAACTTTGGTGAGCATTGTATACTTGCTCTGTACTGCCTCCATAGTCAAACACTTCCCCACAAGGCATCACGGTAGACAGGGTCGAGTGCCACTTTCAAGTTGAGAACTAAGGCAATTGTCGGACCCCGCTTTGCTAGAACCTGTCAGAGGGTAGAAGTGGGATCGATGCAATCTCGTCCAGATCTGGAACCTGTTTGTTGTTCTCGAGTTCAATTTAGGTTTCATTAACTATGGACCCTAGTATCGTGGACGCAATATTAGTCAAACTGACTCCTCTACGCTTGTCACACAAAGGTTTGTCTCTCATAGTCTGGGATGATCAGTAAAGTAGACCAGTCTGACAGCGCACTGTTCCCATACACTGCCTAGCACCCCCTTCACTTCAATTGGCAATTTTATACTTCAATCCTTAAAAGTTTCAGGTGGCAAACTGTCGGGCCACTCTGCTTTACATCATTTCAAGTCCGATACAACTCTCTTAACTTCAAGAAAAGTCGGAGGACCAACATCCACGTCCCATTCAGGTTGAGGTTGGACGTTAGGCAACTGAAGCGTTGCTGAGGGTCAGTTGGACTGTGCTTCCAAGTGTTCTGTTCAACATCCTAGCCACCTATCCTGGAAGGTTATCAGCGTCCCATCCTTTACAGTGATGGTCTCACTAACTATCGTCTACTAACCGGTTTCCTTAATAAGCCTAAATGGTTTCCGTGTGTTAATCAATGTTGGTGCCTTCTCCATCACTCTCGCTCTCACCACCCACAACTGCTCGCGATCATTGCGAAGACTCTTATCCAGTATATGTTTTAGTTACTTTTGTTCTCCCACCTGAAATCAGTCTTCTCGTATCAATCAGTTCACATGACGTCACGCGAATCCAATGACGTATCATAACCTTCATGTATAGGTTACCAACCATCTTTACCGATGTTTCTGCAGCAAATACAATACTCGTCACACCAGGTTTTTTCAGGATGAACGTTGCTGTCATGTCCAGATAAGTGCTTAACTATCTCTTTCCTGAGTGCGTACTTGACGTTCTCATCTTCCAATCGACCATAGAAAGGCTTTACTATCGCCTTTTTCATATGGCCAGTAAGGCACAGGCATACACGGAGCAATACTATCGCCTGATCGGAGTCCAAACTGGTACTCCTGAAACAGCACCAATCATCTAACGATGGCTTATAGCAATGTGATCTGAGTGTTTCCATCACCGGTTTGATGACGGCAGACGCCATGTCACACAGTGTATCCTCTCTATGTTTAAAGTTAGTGTTGGCCAGAAACAAGAGATTGTCAAAACAAAATTGCAACAGATGACCACCATTGTCGGTCTGTTGGCATGTGATTGCGTAGATACCTGCAAGATGCCTTTCTGATTGGCTCAGCTTCCCTACTTGAGCGTAAAGTCACCTGCCGTTATGACTGCATCTGAACATTTCGCTTTCTGTAGCAAAATTGACAGCTTTTCGTAGAATCCATCCCTTGTACCATCCGAACTGCAGTTGGTGGGTAGGTAGGCGGAGATTGAGAATAGACATCGCCTAGTTTCACAATCCTTCCTAGTTCTAACAGATCCATTGAGTCAAACAGCACATAGATGGCTGTTTACTGGTATCCAGTAGAGAAGCGCACTTTCTACCTTACAGCTCAATGGTATACCTACACCAGTGAGTCCACAAGAGCTAGCTATTGGGTCTCCTGTTTACTCGTAAGGTGAGTTCTGAAGATTCACTACTATGGTCAAGTGAGGTCAATTTAATAACCACGTTTGGGTCCTGTATGCATGTCTCGTGGACAGAGCATACATCCATAGTTAGATTCCAGAGTTTTGGCGAGCGATGCTTTCTGTCTGATTTGGCGTAGACTTCAGATGTTGGAAACTCTTACGTAGAATTGATGGTGAGATCTTTAGAGACTAGAGATCAGGTATCGAAGATTGAATGTCGGCAATCCTCAAAGATCGAGGTTGAGGAAGATATAGGCGGCTTAGTAATAGTTTCAGTAGGTGAAGTCAAAAGCGGATGCAATTGCGCAGGTTTGGTGATGTTTGATTGCGTCGTGTGTACTAGCGGAAGCATGCAGGTGGTTGACAATTCCCGGTTACACACACTGTGAAGTTATTTCTTTATAAAATATTTGTGTTGGAAGGACTATGTGGCCGCAAAGTCCGTGGGATATCTGCTTGAGTGCTGTCACTTACTGCATTTTGTTGGTTGTTGTCCTGAGTTTTGGTTGTTCTAACTCCGGATACAGGAATCCCATACTATTGGCTTTGGAAGACCATGGGGCTGGGTGAAGTGCTTTTTTGGTATCTGACCTATTCTAACCTCCTCTTCCGTTAGTGAAGTCAGGATCAACGTGGCACTGCTGGGCATCCCAGAAATACGCCTTGCTGCTGTCACATTGCATCCAGCCAGCAGCAGTACGACTTCGCCCTGAGACAACATAAACAGTGTAGTAATTTAGGCTTCAACAATTACTTCCTGCCATTCGCGATGGTGCGTAACTCTGGCGCTTAAGTAGGGAATCTAAACGAATCACAAAGGCCTTTTTAAAGTATCAACAGGTATCCCTTGTCATTGAACCGACGATGACTATCGTCTAGTACATTCACTTAGTTCTTGTCAGTGCTGGCTTCAAGCATTAGAGAGAGATATTATCTCACCTGCTGTCTGATGACATCAAGCCAATAGTAGGTGCCTCATACTGCCATAACTTACCGTAGGAGAGGATTAATGGAAGATTGCCTTTCTTTCTGAAGTACCTGCTTGAACAGCAAGTCGATTGAAAGGTAGGAATGTTAGGCGTGCACATTTAGAAGGGAGATAGCTGAATATTCGACCAAACACAACAGTAATTTTCTTCTGATACAGATTACTGTAGTATTCATTGTGCTCTGTATACAACAGTAGGTTGTTGGAAACGTGCGCATAGGTTAGCAAAAGGGTTTTTGTCATCTCATCGGCACTCATTGATATGAGTGACTACAGTGAGAGGCGAAAGCATCTAAAACGTAAATTGACTGGGCGTCTTCGCAATGATCGCAAGTAATGGTGAGCGGTGGAAGAAATGGAGAAGCCGTCGGGCTAGGTAATGCTCGGCAGTTATTCAGGCTTATTAAGGATGTGGGCGAGAAGATTGGCTAATGAGACCATCACTGAAAAGCATGACGCTATGATCACCCCAGGACAAGCGGCCAGGGCACTTTGAAGCACAGTTCAGCTGGCCTACAGAAACTCTACAGTCGCTCAGCATCCAGCCTGAACCGGTTTGGGACGTAGATCCCGGTCCTATTGCTCTTCTCGACGTTGAGAAGGCTGTTTTGCACCTGAAACGATGCAAAAAAGCAAGATGCGATGGTTTGCCGCAACATTTTTTTAAGGCTGGAGGTAAGAAATTACTGAACAGAGTAACTCGAGCTTTGGGTGTTCATGCATGGTAATCAGAGGCCGTGCCGGTCTGCCCCACTAATCACCCCAGTCTAAGAAAGGTGAGAAGTCTTCCTGTGGCAAGCACAGGGGAATCAGTTTCACTGTGTTCAGGATCCTGGGGTCCGAAGTTAGCGACATCTAACTAGAGCTTGAGGAAACCACCTGGTTTTCAAATTTTTCTTAAACACATTCCTAGTAGTGACCCTTCTGTCTGTGCAGTCTTAAGAACTTAACTTCTACCTGGAGACTGCTCAGAGTTTGCAAGCAGCGCGTCTAGTGAATTAGTAAAGGTTAGAATGGTTAAGTAACTTTAATAATTCTGTCTTTTTCTGGGGAGCGTTATCACATCAGACGCGCTAGTTGCTGACGAAGTCTTAGCTCGAATGCAGGTCTATTTGGCATTTGCCAACTTGCGTCATCTCTCGCACCGTTAAGATATCCGACTACCCATTAAAGGACGAGTATTCTGCGCTCCAGCCCTTTTTGTCCTGTCATATACTTGTCAGACAAAGCCGTTAGTAGTGAATATCAATAAATCACAGATTTCTGACCACAACCATCTTCACAGCATAGCTAACGTAAGGGGGAATCACGGTGTGAGCAATATCGAAGTTAGACAAAGAACCCTAATCAATTCGGTTGATGAGGTGAATCTTTCGCAACTGATATGGTTCGGACATGTGTCGCACATGCCTACTTTTGATATCACTTTTCCTGTTAACCTTTTCATTGTATGTATGGCAACTTTGCGGATTTGTGTGTAAGTTTCTACGTTGCTTTTGTCTGTCTGCACATGCTGAACCACTGCCTAACCCGTGTCAGCAGAATCTGGACAGGGCTCAAGGTTGTAAAGCTGGTACCTGTCGCCAATCCATGAAGTCTCTGACTCTTGTTCTCAGCCACTTAGAGAGGTATTGTCTATCTAGTTGGGGTTCTCAACGGTTGAGAATGAGTCACAATGGCGCAGATGTATTCACTCTTTGATATCTTCTATAGCTTGAATATGTTCATCTACTTTCATGTTCCATTTCATTCTCCCATACACCTTTGCATACTGTGATGTCGGTCTTTTCTTACCCACTTCTTTTTTATGCTACTGTGGAGTGTGACAGTTTGAACCAATGCATTTGTCTGCGAGGCTTTTCGTTGATTTTTTCTGACTTAAGTCACTAAAACACTCATCATTCAGAATAGGTTACTTGTTGACCAGAATTTCGGAAAATGCAGATTGCTTGTTTCGTTCTTTGGACTTATAATCATATGTAGAGCAGAAAAGTCAGTGTACCACTTGACAAGTTCACTGCATGACTAAGTTGTTACCGAAGGTGCAAATCACAGATTTCATGGGTTATTTATCACTTTGTTTCTCAGATTATTGTTCAGAGATACAATAAGGTACCAAAAAGTGGTCACAGCATAGCAAATAGTCGCACTACAAAGTGAGTTCAAGTGTAGTGTCAGTTAGAGAAACCAAGCTACCTGATGATGTCTGACGTGGTCAGCATGCATTTTGTTGCATTTCCTTAGTACCCATACTTCATGGGTTTTTGGGTTCAATCAATAAACGTTATGTTTGCATGCTTAGCCCACTCATTACCTCTCTTGTGTTCAGTTGCTTAAATAAAATGAGTATAAGAAATAGCTGCAAAGTGATCAGGCCGATATGTACTAATTTATTCTGAATGTTTGAACAATCATAATAAGTATTGATACAATGGTTCACAAGACAGCTAAGATTGTTTGTTAACAACGTCAGGTGGTGTGTAAGTTGATAGTAGTGGAGTAGATATATTCGCTGTTTATTTATAGATAAATATTTCATCATATGTCCTGTCGTTGGTTTTGTTTCCCTATTTTCCGTAGTTCTCGACCAGTAGAGATAACATTTTTGTATTCATTCGGCTCTTTTTAGTACCTTTTTTTCTCGGTACTGAACATAGCAACTTGAACGCAAAGACTAATGTACTGGGTCTTTCCATTTAGTGATAACATTGTTGAAATAATTAAATTGCGTACCGAGGTTTTGCAACCATGATTAGGTGAATATGCTTATCAGGATTGTGAAGATCAGAAAGTAAAAACTGATGGTAAGAGGTTTAGTGTTAAGGCAGCAGTATATACTTTGACCTTACTCTGCGCAACAACCACTACGTTACCTAGTTTGGAAAATGTTTATTGTCACGATAGTGTTTTGCTGCCAAGTGAATTTGAGATGTGAATGATGATGTATCTCCGTAGTCCGCAAAACTGACTTCATATTACAACAATACGTAAATATGCTTTCAGAAATAGCTTGAGGTGTCGTTTGTCAAACACTTCAGTTTCTGTCGTCAGCGTACTGTGTTTGTAACCAGAATTTCCTCTCTAGAGTACCACTTATTTGACAACTCATGTCTAACATTATGTCACATCCACATCGATTTCATTTCATACATCGAATAAATTAATCTCTCTGTGTTTGGGTGTTTGACTATTGTACATGATTAAAGTTGTAATGAGTGCAACACTTATTTTGTGTATTTTGTTTTCCAGATAAACTTCTTCGACGACCATGCGAAAATTATTCTATGCCCTTTGATGCATGCGGTAACCTACATTGATGCCAACAGGGATTTTAGAACGTACCGTTTCAAGCATCTTCGAAACTTTGGACTGAGTACCGACTTGGCGAATAGACTGCGATATGCAGCAACTATGATCGATCGTCTCCTTTTACCGGTTGGCTGTAAAGTACTTGCGTCAAATTCCAACGATCCCAATTCCAAAGTGACTCCTGTGAGTTCAGCAGATAATGAGAAGTTTGACAAACCAATTTCGGCTGACGTACAAAGAGCATATGTGGCTGGTACAACCGCAGCAGCTAAAGGAGTTGCTACAGTTCGGTCGTCAGAATGATTGTATTACTTCTATTTTCTACTGGTTTTTATTCTTCACTTTTAGTGTGCATTGTCAATGTCACTTATTCTCAACGGTGCGCCTCTAAATGTAATCTATATTTGTCACATTTTTTCTCCAAACAATCTTGTGCACCTTAATTATCCCAACTTATTTAATTTATAATGACTTAGAATATTGTAAAATCTGATTGACGCTGATTTCTGAGATTTTGAAGATTGAGATTTATCTCAACGTTCATGTCTCTGTTACTTGAGCGTGAATTCGTAAAATCTAGAAATTAATGTGTAGCATTTCATGATGAATGAATCTGCTCGTCCGATTACAAAAGGATTTTGAATAGAGTGCGTGAAATAAAACATTCACGATTGTTTCTGTTTTTGATTTTGATCTGTGAAAAGCTACAGAATACTAATACTTCCATTTTCACTTAGTCTCTGTCACTGTTCAGAAGTGTTTTGTATTTAGTAGCAAAAGTTTCATGAATAGACAATTAAATACCTAACAGGTGGTCTTACAGATTCGTCGTGAATTTTTATCGTCGTAATTAACTTCTCAGCGGTAAACTTCATTGGATTTTCGTGACATCATGCGGACTGATTCATACGAGAAGACAGATTTCAGGTGAAAGAACGAAAGCGAGTAAAACGTATGCTGAATAAGAGTCTTCGCAGTGATCGCAAGCAGTTGTGGATGATGATAGCGAGATTGATGTAGTAGGCACCAACATTGACCGTTGCCGACATTCAGTCTTCGAAACCTGATCTCTAGTCTCTAAAGATCTCACCATCAATTCTACGTAAGAGTTTCCAACATCTGAAGTCTACGCCAAATCAGACAGAAAGCATCGCTCGCCAAAACTCTGGAATCTAACTATGGATGTATGCTCTGTCCACGAGACATGCATACAGGACCCAAACGTGGTTATTAAATTGACCTCACTTGACCATAGTAGTGAATCTTCAGAACTCACCTTACGAGTAAACAGGAGACCCAATAGCTAGCTCTTGTGGACTCACTGGTGTAGGTATACCATTGAGCTGTAAGGTAGAAAGTGCGCTTCTCTACTGGATACCAGTAAACAGCCATCTATGTGCTGTTTGACTCAATGGATCTGTTAGAACTAGGAAGGATTGTGAAACTAGGCGATGTCTATTCTCAATCTCCGCCTACCTACCCACCAACTGCAGTTCGGATGGTACAAGGGATGGATTCTACGAAAAGCTGTCAATTTTGCTACAGAAAGCGAAATGTTCAGATGCAGTCATAACGGCAGGTGACTTTACGCTCAAGTAGGGAAGCTGAGCCAATCAGAAAGGCATCTTGCAGGTATCTACGCAATCACATGCCAACAGACCGACAATGGTGGTCATCTGTTGCAATTTTGTTTTGACAATCTCTTGTTTCTGGCCAACACTAACTTTAAACATAGAGAGGATACACTGTGTGACATGGCGTCTGCCGTCATCAAACCGGTGATGGAAACACTCAGATCACATTGCTATAAGCCATCGTTAGATGATTGGTGCTGTTTCAGGAGTACCAGTTTGGACTCCGATCAGGCGATAGTATTGCTCCGTGTATGCCTGTGCCTTACTGGCCATATGAAAAAGGCGATAGTAAAGCCTTTCTATGGTCGATTGGAAGATGAGAACGTCAAGTACGCACTCAGGAAAGAGATAGTTAAGCACTTATCTGGACATGACAGCAACGTTCATCCTGAAAAAACCTGGTGTGACGAGTATTGTATTTGCTGCAGAAACATCGGTAAAGATGGTTGGTAACCTATACATGAAGGTTATGATACGTCATTGGATTCGCGTGACGTCATGTGAACTGATTGATACGAGAAGACTGATTTCAGGTGGGAGAACAAAAGTAACTAAAACATATACTGGATAAGAGTCTTCGCAATGATCGCGAGCAGTTGTGGGTGGTGAGAGCGAGAGTGATGGAGAAGGCACCAACATTGATTAACACACGGAAACCATTTAGGCTTATTAAGGAAACCGGTTAGTAGACGATAGTTAGTGAGACCATCACTGTAAAGGATGGGACGCTGATAACCTTCCAGGATAGGTGGCTAGGATGTTGAACAGAACACTTGGAAGCACAGTCCAACTGACCCTCAGCAACGCTTCAGTTGCCTAACGTCCAACCTCAACCTGAATGGGACGTGGATGTTGGTCCTCCGACTTTTCTTGAAGTTAAGAGAGTTGTATCGGACTTGAAATGATGTAAAGCAGAGTGGCCCGACAGTTTGCCACCTGAAACTTTTAAGGATTGAAGTATAAAATTGCCAATTGAAGTGAAGGGGGTGCTAGGCAGTGTATGGGAACAGTGCGCTGTCAGACTGGTCTACTTTACTGATCATCCCAGACTATGAGAGACAAACCTTTGTGTGACAAGCGTAGAGGAGTCAGTTTGACTAATATTGCGTCCACGATACTAGGGTCCATAGTTAATGAAACCTAAATTGAACTCGAGAACAACAAACAGGTTCCAGATCTGGACGAGATTGCATCGATCCCACTTCTACCCTCTGACAGGTTCTAGCAAAGCGGGGTCCGACAATTGCCTTAGTTCTCAACTTGAAAGTGGCACTCGACCCTGTCTACCGTGATGCCTTGTGGGGAAGTGTTTGACTATGGAGGCAGTACAGAGCAAGTATACAATGCTCACCAAAGTTTCTACTCGAACGTACACAGCCATGTAAGGGCCTATGGAGAGTGGTCATCAGAGTTGACGACAACTAAGGGTCCGCTAGGGGTGCTTATATTCACCGTCCCTATTTAACTTCGTCATAGACGTACTACTAGATACAACCTTAAGTGCGCCTGACTGACCTACTCTCTGGAGGTTATCTGGTTGACTTGCAGTGTACAGACGATATTGTCCTGTTAGGTGAAGACGCCAAGCACGTTGAGCAGAAATCTGAGTATGTCCGGCATGAGTTTTGCACCTGTCAAATGTAAGATGCTTCAGGAATGGACTGCACCTACTTCTAGTTTAAGGATGTAGTTTGAAGTGGTGGAATGCGTTGATTACTTCACTTACTTGGGGAGTTGTATCAGCTAGAATGGGCTGGTTACTGTTGAAATCTCAGCTCGGATATAAAAGTCTTGTTTGGCATTCGCCAATTTGCATAGGCTCTGACACTGGAGAGATATCTAACCGCCTGTCAAAAGGAAGAGTGTACTGTGCTGCAGTTAGCTGTGTCATGTTATACGGCTGAGATATGGCCGTTGAAGTTAAATAGAAGGCGGTTTCATTATTTCGTTCCGGGATGCTTTGGCAGCACTGTTGGTGAATGGTAGATGCATCATATGGTCATTATCGGGTTTATTTTTAGGGTGCTGTGCAAGACAGGGAGGTATGTCGACGCAGTTGTCAACCTTCCCTTGGTGCCTGGACCTGAAATGCGTATTCATTTATCATGATCATCTTGAGGTAAGGCATCAATGAATAGTGATCCAAGTTGCCACACATATCAGAACATCAAGGAACAAGGCAGTAAAATGGTGGATGGAGAGGTGTAGGAAATTTGTCTGTTTAAAGTATTTGTTGAAGTAATAGGTTGTGAAAGAGGAATGAAGAACGATAGGAGAATAAGTATAATAGTTATGATTAGAATAATGTATGCATGCATCTTCGCGATTGGCAGCGGTTCTAAGTCGTATCACCTGGGGTCTACAGCCACTGGTTTCTTTCGTTTCTCTGTTCCGAAACGGCTAGTGTTCATCGCCGTACATGGCTGAACCGAACAGTCGAGGACTTTATGCAATGATGCCATGTTTTAATCTGTCCGCTGCGAGCCTTCTATCCTGAACCTACTTTATCCAACATTGTGCTACGAGGCAGATGTGGGCTAGGCACACGTAACACATGTCCCTGAGATCTCAGTTGATGAAGATTCACAACCGCGTCAACTGACTTACCTCTCCTCCCTAAAACTCTTTGTCTGACTTCTGCGTTACTGACGTGGTGACACCAGGAAACACGGCTTATGCTACTAAGGCAACGGTGGTCAAACATCTGAAGCCTGATGTCTTCCACCTTTAATGGCCATATTTCACAGCCATAGAGTAGAACAGAGCGGACTACAGCAAAGTACCCTTGATCCCGAATCAACAATCTTTTATTGCGGCGACGCCAAAGACCGCGTAAGTTGGCAGAAGCCATTGGAGCCTTTTATATCCCTGCCGAGATTTCATCGGCCAGTGACCAACGCACCAGGGCTGTTCCGACTTCCCAGGTAAGTGAAGTTTTCAACCACTTCACTCTCTACTGTTAGGCGGTGTACTGTTGAAGACCAGTTATGGAGCAACAGTTTACACTTAGTTGGTGAGAAACGCATCCCAAACATTCTCAAATTGCTACTCAAGGTGTCCAGAAGACTGCATCTTATGAGCGCCTTCACCTAACTGGACTATGTGATCTAGGCATTTTAGGTCTACCGAAAATTGTCTTGTGATCAGGTCAATCCCTGTGTAGTCAGGTGACGAGAGGGAGACCTCCATAAGAACATCTATGATAAAATTGAATAAGAATGAAGGAAGTAGGCATCCTTGACGGACACCACTCGACGTACACAACTCACCCGATATCCCACCGTAGACTCTAACATGCCCACTTGTTTTCGAGTAAAGAGCCTTCAGTAGGGTGATGTACTTACTCGGTACCCCTTTCAACGATATACAATACCATAAGACTTCTCGATCGATGGAGTCGAATGTCGCCCTCAGGCTGAGAAATACAACTATTGTCGGGGGTCGGTAAGAGTGACTGTGTTTCAGAACCTGACTTAGTGTGAATATTTGGTCGATATACCCACGCCCAGGTGTGAAGCCTGCTTGATCTTCTTGGGCTTGTTGTTCCCGAGGTCCTCTCAGGCATCTAATGATTATATAAGTTAGAATCTTAGACAATATGTTCGTCAAGTTGATTCCTCTGTGGTTATCACAAGACGACTTCCCGCCTTTCTTGAAGACTTGGACAATCAGTGATTTAGACCAGTCAAAGGAGTTTATATTTGACTCCCATACACTAGATAACTAGACTAAAACCACCCTACCACCGTCCTTATATACCTCAGGAACTAGTCCGTCTGGACCTGCTGACGTTCCTCGTTTCAAGTTACCCACCCCTTTTGACTTCTGCTAGTGTTGTGGGGGCCTACCTCAATGTTCCATTCAAGATCCGACTGGATAGTGGGCAACGCAATAGTGGCTGGAGGCCAGTTGGACTGTTCCTCAAAGTGTTCTATTTATCGTCCCAGTCGTCTTCCTTGTGAGTGAGTCATAAACCAATCCTTCTCCACTATAGTCTCACCAACCGTTGATTTTTTTCACCCCAGTTTCTCTGGTAAGTTTAAATAGTTATCTTCTGTTACCTATCGCCGGTACCTTTTCCACCTTTTTAGCCTTCGCTGTCCCCCCGTGGTTCGCGTTCATTGCATAGACTTTTTATCGGTTTACTTTTGAGTTGCATTCGCTCCTCATTGTACTCAGGGCCTACAGGAATTCATTTGTGTACATCCAATAATTAAAAAGAAGCTGATGATATCCACTGGCTGTTTTTAACTACTTTTTGAGAGTCGGCTACCGTTTTCAACGGTTTTTTTTACAGCAGACTGGAGATGGCACCAAGCTTCATCTGGATGAGTGATATTGTGGTGTTCCGATAACTCCCCAACCAGTTTCTAACTGAAAGTAGCCTTAGTGATCTCATTGTCGAACTACACTCTTAAAAGTTTTGTTGCGAAGGTTTTTCCACGTCCATTGAGTTGCAGACCTATACACTCAAACCAATACTTGGTCACTATCTAAACGCGTTCTCCAGAAGGAGCGGTAATATCCCGTCAACCCTCTTCATCGATGGCTGAGTGCAATGTGGTCTCTCTGCGTCCATCTCTGATTTGAACTCAATGGATACCGTATCAGACAATGTTTTTTTGTGTCTGGAGTTTGTGGTAGCTATAAATAAACCGTTATCTGACCCCAGTTGTAGTTTGCGATCATCGTTATCTGTTTGTTCAGTCAGGTTTCCGAAAGCGTCGCCTAAGTGCCTTTCTGCTTGACTCAGCCTACCCACCTGTGCATTGAAATCACTTGCAACAACAATCCCATCTGAACGTTTGGCTTTCAAAAGGAACCTAGACAGTTTTCGGTAGAACTCATCTTGCACTTCATCCTAACTGCAGTCAGTGGGTGCGTAAGCAGAGATTACAAAGTAACAACATAGAGTTTCACTATTCCTTTTAGTTCTCACTTTACCGTTCGGCCGGACAGCGCAGAGGCGACTGTCAGCTGGGGTCCAGTCTAGTAGTGGGCTTTCTGCCCTAGTGCTTAGTGCTACCACTACACCTGCAAGACCGTAAGAGTTGGTCATCGAATCTCCAGAAACTTTAAGGGTAAGTTTTGTGGATTCACCATAGTGGCCGGGAGAGGTTAAGTGAATAATTACACTTGAGTCCTGTATAAGTGCCTCACAAACACAGCACACATTCATGGTCTGAGTTGCTAGAGTTTTGGTCAGTGAAGCTTGTTGACCAAGTAGACGGATAGTCCAGACATTGAAGGCTCCAATATGTATTTTGGAGCGTGGTTTATGGAGACCAGCGGTGCTGTTATGTGGACTCATATCATTGTTGAAAGCTGCACAACTAGCAGAAATTAAAGATGATGTAGGATTATTAACTGAGAGACGTGAAGGAAGATTATAAGGTAAGCATGATGGAGTTGGATAGTGGTCTGAGGGAACTTGAGATCTCAGGACGGTTGACACTTTTCATCTGCCCATACCTTCGAAAGCTAGGTCTCCTTGAGGAAGAAGGGTTAGTGTGTGACCGCATAGTTTATGGGACGTTCGTCAGTCACGGACGGTATTTTAAAAGTTTAAGATTTTGGTTTTTTGCTTTTCGATCCGGCTATGGATGCCTGTCTGAGGCATCGGCATGTAGCGGCGTGTCTGGATGGAAGTGTGATATTTTTATTGCCGGCCTTTTCTGTTCTCTTTGCCTATAGGGAAGGCAGCACCAGCGTGGGACTACTGATTATCCAAGGGAAACATTTTACTGCCTTCACACTCCATCCATTCAACAGCAGTACGACTTCACCTTCAGCCCCCATCATAGCGTTGTGATTTACACTATAGAGGTAACTTCTTTTTATTTAACCGCCATCCAACAGACCTTTCTGTCGTGGTGGTGTAGGAAACGACACAGACTGAGACTCAGGAAGGAATGTTTTTCATGACATTTTGTACAGTACTAATGAAATATTATACACTTTCCATTAAAGCAGTCATTTACACAGTGTTTCATTGTCTTTTCTTCTTCTCCTACATTGACTTGCTCTTTATACACCCACATTGTCTCTTGTGTTTCTCTGGGTAAAATATTTACTCATCGCTGGTAATTACCTGTGACTTCTGCCGACCTCTCAACATATACTACGTATATCTATTATCAGTAGCACCCACTGAAGTAGAACCTTGAGGGAACAAGCGTTCCAGCCAGCGTAGCTCATTGGACAATTGTGATATGCCATCTTGACCACTATGTCAGTGTAGTAGCTATCCTCCAGGTGCTGACTCGTTCCACCTTCAGTAATATAAATGCGTATCTGTCTTGCGCACTTCCGTACTGATTGTATGTTTTGTGTAATTTTCAAAATTTAATTCACTAGATGTACACTTGGTTCAGTGTAAGTAATATAAGTATCGTTAGCTAATTTCCTTCCTCAGTAGAGCATACGATTAGGCAGGTTTGTCTCCTGATACAAAAACATTTACCAGCTTAGTTCGGAAGCTGCGAAGTGAAAGTGGTGAGAAGTTCAGTCCTAATGCACTTGGTAGACATAGGGCATCACATGGATGCTGATCAAGTTTTCAGTGTCATTCATCGGATTCCGAAAACGATAATAAGTGTGGGTCGCAAACTCTTCCTCAACATAGTGGAGGCTGTCGCAATAAGATTGATCAAACCTGAACTGTGCATTCAGAAAGAACACGTCCAAGAGTTACTCCTCCCTTAGCTTTGCATAAAGGCCACTCCTGCCTTCTTTATTTGTTATGTTTTTGTTCATTCACCTGCATATGTATCATCCCAAGATTGACAAATTTAACAAGGAAAAATCGATTTCCTTACAGTCTTAAATCACACTCCACTTTGGAGATGTGTCTGCCCCTAACTTGGCTTGAGTTCACCCTGTACAAATGCATTTTGTAATCGTAGAACCGTATGAGAATTTATTAAGAAGAGTATTCTTCGTTCAGATTATTGCTTTCCATTAATACTTTAAGAATCTCTAGTTCTTCGAAATTGTACTATATGTATATATACTGGGAATTCAGCTACCAAAGTTTGGTCAGCCGGTTAGTACCACAAGCACTCATACTTAAATCTGGGATCATTACCCGGTCTAATAGTTGCAGGGGTGGGTGTATCGTTGTGTCAAGAGCTGGGGAATATTAAGATGGAGGTTTCGCTTTGAAATCAAACTGAAAGTGAAGACCAATTTCTCATAAAAATCCTTACTGGGGAGCTCTGGGTCTTTGATTTGGACATTTTATTTTCAACCGATGGGCCATGGATTTGAGCTCAGTTCCAACTAATGAGGTTTGGGAAACCAGATAGTATGATTAGGTATCACACAATAGGTGTGATTCAGTACCCCTGTTACATGAATGTGTACTAGGTTGCTGACTGTATTTCGATTTGAAAACCCTCATGCCAACAAATTAGGGCTAGGGTTTTCCTCCATCTTAGCAGTCATTTTTCGCGCGGCAAGCTTTTACGTGTATCAATAAGGGATCCTGTAAAAGGATTAGTGTTACTTAGGAAGTGATATAGTTTAATGAATTTTTCAAAAGTCTACTTCCTTTTTTATAATTTATATCTTTCTTGAAGAATAGATCTTATTTTAGTAGGAATGTGATGGATTTCCCAACTCGATGGTTATACTTAACATCCCTTGTTGGCAGTGATAACATTTAGAATGCGAATTTAAAAATGCATCCACAAAGTTTTTAATAGTTCTATTGAACGACAAATAATCCGTTCTTAAAATGTTATTACCATGCGTTTAATGCATTTGGCCCCAATATCTCCATTATATTTATGATGAACATGATTTAAAATTACATTATTTCTGTATTGAACTCATCTAAAAAAGAAGTCTCATCACTATTATGGAAACTATTGATCTGTTTCATTTTATTTTTTTGGAGTAATAATACAAGATCTGTACTATTTATTGCACTTGCATTTTTTACTCATTTCATTCATGAGATCAAAAATACCTTGAATTGTTTGAAGGATGTCAGATTCAAGATATGATGTGATCATCTTAACTCACAGGGCACCTAGGAGAAATAAAGGAATCACCATCATATTACCTTGAATTATCAGTATCCAGATAAACTTTTTCCAAGACAATATAAATCACACAAAGATATAAGAAAATACATTTTCATCCCCAATTTTCATGCTTATGTAGTGAAAAAACATCTAATATTTCGTTATATGACAGTTATTGATTGAAAAAAGTCGGCTTTCAGAAGGTTTCTGAAGTTCTTACTATTTAGAACGTGGAATGAGGAAGGATAGCTTGAAAAGCCCTGGATTTTTTGTCCGAATCCCCAAAGCTTTAGTAATACGAAGGAAGCTGATGCATACCGACTTTGACAAGTTTCTTTTCACTTTGTAAATGACTTTGAAGGGCGTGGTTGTTGAAAGTGAATGACCAGTGTCGACAAGGCGATCCACTATCTCACTTCTTGTAGATTTACTGTTACCTCTTTGTAGCCACACAGGCTAGTGTTCTTGAGCCTTTTGCGACAGCACCCGCATCATACGACCTATATACGCGGCTCACTAAGAGCAGGTAAACTGATACATGCACATAGAAGTCGACAGATGCTAGATCTTGTCTTTAAGGCGTTTGCTAAGTAAAAAATCAACGCAGATGAATAAATAGCTCAGTGCATTACAACATTTAGTTGATGGCTGATGCAGTTTCAGTGAATCCGTTTACTTTAGTTTACAAAATACAACATAATCTTCGGAAAGGCGTGAGGAAACGTTTAACTTAGATTCCTGGAGCTCTAGCAACACAAACATTGGGACCGAAATTGTCCATTCATAAGTAACTTTGCCATTCCCTCTCCTTATTCACTTCTTAATTTATATACTTTCTATTTCTTAAGTCTGAATGTTTAAATTTTCATGTTATTATTACGTATACGTTTTTAGACCAGTTACTAATTTCTCATTCCCTTTTTCCATGTTAACTATCTTCCCACTTTGTTATGAATTCTTTACTTCTTAATCTCAACTCACACTTATTTATTTACGTTGTAAAATATTTCCCTTTTTTTTTTACCTAACTTCCATTCCTGTATTATTTCCCTAGCCACTAACTAATGCATCCATGAATATTGATATTTCTACCAATTATTGTGCACACTATTTGTATTCAAATACGTTTGTACAGTTACTGTGGATGATATCACCGAAAATGAATTTGTTGAAGTCTTTTTTTCTAATGACTCAATGAGAAAATTTAGGTCTTCTTCATAGTACTTAGATTCTTGTTGTCTGTAGACCTATCGAAAAAGACCCAATGTCTGAGGTAGTCTTTTTACTATTTCCTACAGACCGAATTGTAATTCAGATATGTATACATTTCAGAAAAATTTTTACTTGATGATTTACGTGATAAAATATTTATGTCATATATTTAAGTTTTGATGTTCATGAGACTAGTTTAAGAATAGAATTTGGGCGCTTTGTTAAAAAGAAGAAATCTGAGGCATGCATAGTGTTACTGTATAAAGAAGGGACATCAATGACTGTACTTAGGATTCTCACCAAGGCAGCGACTAGGCATTCAAATCAACGACTCTACCCAGGGATAAACTCTGCTCATTTAAGGATTATATTGACCTAATTACACAGAATAATCTAATTTAATAAATACCTTGGAATAACTGTCACATCAAGTACACAGATCGAACTAGGTCAGGTTAGTAGAATATAAGAACCTAGATAAGTCTAGATTCATAAAGTCTTCTAGGATAAGTAATCCGGAGAAGAATTTACTTATAGATATGCATAGGACAAAACAAAATAGGAGGCGGCGTAGAGTTAGATTCCTGAAGACTAATGTAGTTAAGTACAGAGAAAGAGGTTGATTATTGAATGAGACTGATTGAGCCAAGAAATATATTTCTTTTCAATTAGGTCTTCGTCTTGGGTTCTGCACTAATATATAGGTTTACAACTTAGTCAAATTACCAATCACGTGGTGATGTTTCAGAAATAATGATGTAAATAATCAATAGAGTTACTAAAATAGGAAGTATGAATATTGATAGAAACAAGAAGGGGAAGAGGTGCACAAAAGAAACCTAGAAGTTACATCATGTTGACGGCCACGGTAATGAAAGTGGTCGAACAAACTTCTTTTGGATACAAAGGCTAGGTTTGTAAATGTGGATTGCAATCGCCTCTGCTATATGAAGTAACCTAGTGCATAATCCATGAGGTAAATTAATTGAAATCTGATGGATAATTTTGAAGGCCTTTCCAGTAACCACTTGATGTGCCGTGTCAACTAGGTGTGCTAGTATGGAGCTCTTTATTGTTCTAACTTGTCCCTTATTCAACCATGATGAGTGGTGCCCAGAAATTCGACGATGGAACTGCCTCATTGTACGCCCAATGTAAGTAGCTCTACAGGAGCAGTTGAATTGATAAATGCACATAGAAGTGGCAGAATCAGGCAGTTTGTCTTTATTTCTTGCACCTAGAATCAGGCGGTTGTAGAGGGTGGGACATAATTTAGTGGCTGGGGATGCTTTATGCAAGACTCTTTTCATGCGTTGTGTGATGATCTCACTGGCAATATCACTCTTAAATTGCAGCTTCAAGAAGATTTGCTTCTGTTGGCATTGTTTTCTTAACCCTCGTAATATTCATGTGCTTATTTACAAGCTTGTCTGGGTGGCCATTCCTACTAAGCAGATCACGGATGGTGACGCACTCTTCCTTTATGGCTTCCTCTGAGCAAATATCTGAGGCACGGTATGCTAAACATTTCATAGATTCCTTTTGTATTCGAGGGGTGCAGCACTAAAGAAGTGCGTATATTGACCTGTTGATGTTGGCTTTTTATAAACACTTCGCTTCAGGGTCCCATCTGACCTTCATACTAACAGAACAGCAAGAAATGGGATACTATCATTTTTTTCTCTTCCACTGTGAAGTTGATTGCCGGGTGAACACTACTGAACTTATTCAGAACAGCGTTCTTATCAGTTTCACTTTTCAGAACTATAAAGGTATCATCCATGTAACGACAATATAACTCTAAACGGCTTGTAGTATCGTTCAATGGACCATTCTCAAGTTTTGCCAGAAGAAAATCTGCTAAGAGTGGGCCAAGGGATGACCCCATGGCAACACCATCAGATTGCCGGTAGAGTTCATTTTTGGAAAGAAATTGTGCATTCACCGTACACTTTAGAAGTAGTTCAATCAATGTAGAGACTGGAATACCTATTTCCATACCGTGCTTTGTGAGTTCGTTGCAAATGAAGTCTACTGTCTCCATTAAAGGAAAGTTAGTAAAAAGGGATGAAACGTCACACGAAATCACTAACTTATTATCTACTTCCAGATCCTCAATCTTTCTGACAGATTCAAAGGTATCTTTGAGACCGTACTTCACAACTTCTTTGTGCAGAAGCTTCAAAAGTTGTACCAAGCATTTTGTTGTTGTATGATACGGAGAGTTAGTCATGTCAAGAACTGGTCGTAAAGGCAGACCGATTTTATGCAGTTTCAGTAGGCCGTAAAGTCTAGATGTAACGGTTCCAGTAGGTTTCAGCATTTCGAAAGTGCTTTCTGAAATGAAACCTTGTTGGTTTATCCTTTTCAGTGATTCAGTTAGATGTTTCTTGGTTTTCTCTGTTGTATCACCATAAGCGGCTAATTTCTGAAATTTACTTTCATCACTAAGTAAAGAATTCATTTTGTCTATGTACTCTTTTTTATCCATTAAAACTATTCCTGATCCTTTATCTGGTTTGGCAATCACGATATTTGCATCAGTTTTGAGCTTTTCCAAGGCTTCTCTATGTTTTTTCGTTAAAATACTCTTTATACTGTTCCTACTACTCGTGTACCTTAGGCAAGAGTCAACGAGTGTAGTATTAAGTCTATCAGCATCTTCACTAGATGATGGTTTCAAACCTTCCGTTTGCGTATACATGTTCTCAAACTTTATTTCCGTTTCCATCTTACTAATTCTATTACGACCATCACAAAAGTTTGGTCCAAGTGACAAAACTTCTAATTGTGTAGCATCCAGATCGATACTAGAAAAATTATGCACAAGCTGACCCGGATTAGTCGGGTCATTATTTCCGAAACACCACGTGATTGGTAATTTGATTAAATTGCAAACCTATATATTAGTGTAGAGCCCAAGATGAAGACCTAATTGAAAAGAAATATATTTCTTCGCTCAATCAGTCTTTTTCTAAATGTCTAAATGGGAATATTCAATGATTACTGAATCTCTGTTCCTCCATTAGACGCCTAACACCTTTTATCGAAATGGCGTAACACCAATTCCGAATGTGTGGAAATTTTTACAGCTAGTTGAATCAAAGGATGGAAATTCACGAAACTATGAAACTAGATCAGAAAGTTGTATGGGATTACTTTATTATGATTATGAACAGTAAATCCTGCTCCAAGCATTACCTAGTAAATAATACTGTAATACTGTGTGCTATGTCAAATAGACTCATCTAATTTGGAATTACTACAGACTGGCCTTTTTGGAAGAATTCACGTAGTGTATCCCCTACCTTAAATACTACTATTATGGGGAAAAACCTCTTCGGGACCGTATTTGGAACTCCAAAGAATACGATAGTTCTAGTGTCTATGCGACAACGTCATCCTTTATTAGCTGACTAGCTCTTAGTTTCAAAACGGCTAGATATATTTACTTCCAAATGCTATTAAAAATAACTGGGGACCCTTCAGAACTTAAGAAAATACAGAACGATCATGATCTGTAAGGCAGATGCAGGAAATGTAACAGTGATCACCAATAACACTGAATATGACTGTAAGGCGGTTAAATTTTTCTCAATGAGTCCATATGGAGAAAATGAGTCGAAAAATGCCAAACAATGGGGAATGTAGGAAAAAAAGTACAACTCATCTGTTTAAGGAACTGAAACATTTACTTGGAGATTTCTAATGGTTTACGTTGTATGGTAAATCATTCAAACTGCATTTCCACGCTCTACTAAAAGTTCAAAAACTTGATCTCTTTACTAAACTTGTGTTGGACTTTGTAAACTCTGCAGTGTCTGCCCTTTCAGAATATTTCGCATATATGCTGAAACCTCTTTAACTTTTTGTTGCAGATTAAGTCGAATATTCTTATGATTTTCATTCAAACACCTCGAAATTGACTATCGCAGAGAATGAAGCGATGGTGAGCTATGTCATGCTATTATATATAATTTTTCTGAGTGCAATGTGTTTTGATTTCATGGGCGATTTACTGCAGAATGATCAAACACTTCCGAGTAAATCTTTTTTAAGTCTCAATAGTATTATAAAGTCACTTATACTTGGTTTGAGTTTGACACTTTTCATGTTCAGACGAAAACTATAAAAACAAACAAATGGAGTACGAATTGGTTCCCCTGTAGTACAACTTCTTGGTAGTAAAATAACGCTAGGCTTAAAATAAATAAATAAATATTTAGAATGTCTAAATAGTAGCTAGATAATCTTTTACGATGGCGTAGAGTGATTTTAATTTTCTGTTTGTTTTAATGTATTGGCGTCCACACTTGGTCATTCGCCATTTTTGCGTCTTCTCTGTTCTAGTCGGTAGAAAGTAGCTCAAAGTCCCTAGCTTAGCCGTCAATGGATAGATAAGTTAACATTCTTCCTCTAGTATAACCTCTTTATCTCAGACTAATAAATATACTGTTTGTCTGAGTATTTTTTTTTTAACCATATAACGTGCTTTCCAATTCGTCTTTTGTTATCAGTACTTACACGTAGGTGAGGTACTGATAAGTTGGGTACTGGAGCATATTAATTTATGTGAGGCTGGTCAGGTGTTAGGCAGTAGTAATCCTTCTTGCACCCCCATCTCCGTAATCATTGCAAATCTGTTCATTTCTTATACTGAATTCATGATTTTTACCAGCTCCATTGAACCATTTGTTTGGCTGGGATATGTGGATCATTCATTTGTAATTTTAAAAGCATCATCCTTAAGGACTTTCTAGAAATTAAAGAAATAATGGTTCTTCAGGTATCAAATTCGTGTGAATATAAAATTGGTGAACTTTCATTTCAAGACAGTTTAGTTAAAAGGAATGAAAATGGAAATCTAAGTCTATCAACATATCGCAAACCAACATATTCAAATCAACATCTTAATTTCAACTCAGTACATCAACACAGTGATAAACTTCCACAAGCTCATCATGAATGAGGACATACAAACGGGAGGAAAAAACATAATAGATGCTTTGGGCTCCAGTAACTACCCTGAGTGCATCACTTAGAAGATGAAAAGTTATGATCACAAAAATCGAAAAGAAAACTCAGTTGATGAGTCTTGGATTAACACAGTAATTCTACCTGACCACCGAGTTCCTACTGAAGAGTTATAGAGGATTTTTAATGGACACTAAATTAGAGCCTTGTAAAAGACAATCAACACTATTAGGAGTGTTTTAGTTCACTTTACCTCCAAATAAAATTGTGTCTGTAGGCTAGTCAGTGTTGATTGCAATGCCAGTTAGCGGGGAATCATCCTGTGAGATTCTCATTCATGCTAAACAGCATCCAAGTTACACAAAAATACCTTCAAGTAATCGTGTACAAAGAGAGAACTTATAAGTTGTGTCAGAAACTGTTGTTCATGCTGTATTTCGTAGTCATAAAATTGACATTGAAAATGTCAAAATTATTCAAAAAGGATTTTTGAACAATATGGAAAGACGGATAGTTCAGGCATATCACCCTTTGTTGAATCGCAATGCACATAACTGAAAGGAAGATCTAAGTAATCAGCCAACCTGGACAGTATACCGAAATAACATGTATACACTGACAACAAGTAAATTGCAAACACAACAAAACTGAATTCCTTGTTTTTACTACTTTTCTCATACATCTAATTTTTTACAAGAATTCACACATTCACCTTGAACTCATAAACTGATAATTGACGCCAAGTTCGATTTTGTTATCATTTTCTGTGTATATATAAATAAATCAAGGTGATTTATTTTTATTTGGTATTGAAATATACGATAACTTGTACAGGTTTTCTTCTCTGAAAAAGCCCCTTCCATGAGGTCACGAAGTGTGAGAAATTTATCCTGCCACAACACTGAGGTTTCCCAAACATATTGCCTTCATAAACTATTTTACCAATCCTCAACTTATTCAATTCAATCAGGTCACATAATGAATCGAACTACAGCAAATGGTATATCAAGTTACTGGTGTCTTGGGTCCTATCCAAGGAGATTAGATGCACTGAAATAACTTAATTAAACACGCCTACTCAGCATTTTATAGTACAGTACAACTGCTTTTTCACCTTCAATCATTTTTAAATTGAGTAAATACTCCTCGGTATGAATAGAGCATGGACTCTATATGTAAATTGGATGTATCGAAGACATAAAATGATCAGAAATCTTGTGTACACTCATGTCGTTGGTAGTTGAATAGAAGTCTGATATTTATGAGTGAAGAAATCAAATAAAACACACAAAAAAATTGTACTGAAAGTTAACACAACTAAACTATTCGCCTCATTAGATGCATTAACACCTAGAACGTTTTTCAACTTCATCTCGTATCAGTAAATATCAAAATTAATTATATTTGAATTCAATTTCATAAGTTCTAAAGATGAATTTGTTGACTGTAAGTTTGGATAACAAAATAATTTGTAATTATTTCTTAAAAGGCTAGTTACTTTGTCAAAGATTACTAGTTATTGGAATATATTGAGCCGGTCGCGGTTGTATTGCGTTCTCTGAGCTGGGTTGTTTAATCGTGAAGCTTTCATCATCTTTCTAGATGACATCATCAGCACTAATTTCAGTATGAAGTGATCTGTCAATATCTCTCTGTGAGTGATTCAATGGCTTGCTCTGACGATGTGGTCTGTGATTGGTTGTTTCCTTTGATTGTTGTGTCACTGTAGATTTTCCTGTTGGCTATTCGTCTCCTTGACCTCTGACCTTTCTGTCGTTTATCATTTTTCTTATTGGTTGATAGATTGGGTCTGTGTCTATACATCTGTTGACTGCTGTCTGACTGACCTGAATAGCATGCTTCTAGGAATTTTCTGATATTCTTTGTATTTCCTCTGTCCAAAATTTCTACATTGTCGAAATTGAATTCATGTCCACAGATGTTATCCACGTGCATTGAAATGAGTGATGAAACGTCATGGCGTTTAACAGCCAATCGGTGTTCATGCAGATGATGTCGTCTAGAAAGATGATGAAAGCTCCACGATTAAACAACTCAGCTCAGAGAACACAATACAACCAAGACCATCCACCTGAGCTACATATATTCTCCATTTTTTTAATATTGGATTGATGTATGGAACTGTTTGAAGGTAAGTTAAATAAAGATTTTTAGTTGAGGTAACCTACATTGAAATGTACTTTGAGTAGCCATGATTTTGCGAAGGATCATGAAGAGAAATTATTTAAGGAAGACGGAATACTGGTTGTTGAATCAAAAACTAGAGGAAGACTTTTTTCTCACGTCAAAAATGAATATTTGGTGAATATTCAACATTGGTGTAATATGAAATATTAGTCGCGAGAAAAACAAGTTATCAAGCGGCTACAGCTTTAAGCCACCTTGTTAAATAATATTTGCTGATTAGTATAGATTGACCAGATCTCTCAGTCCTAAACATCAGTGGTAAACGCAGATGACCGTTATATACTGGACTATCAAGCAATGCTGAAGGTGATAAATATTTATTTCATTAACCACAAAATGCAAACTAATGTGTAAAATAATGTCATGCCTGGAACATCATTTAACTTTCAGATAATTACTATCTACGATGTTTCGTCTTTTGATTATATTTAAATGAGGTATCCGTATCATGATTTCTTTTCGTTTTCTGTCTGCAATCACATTTAGGCTAACATAGTTGACGATAATAAAACATTTGACGGCATTTTTATTTAAATGATTCACAGTGAAGCCTGTTTACAATGACATCATCTTCAAAAACCTCTAACTATCATTACCATTTACTTTTATTGAAGGCTTTATCTTAGTAGTTACAGAGAACGTAAGATCCTACTTACAGAGGAGAATTTACAGAGTGTTTGATATTATAGCTGTTGGGAGTACTTTTACGCCTGTTTTAGCTGATGTATGTAGTTCTAAAATGGCAGAACAAATAAAATGTACGTCATGCAATATTACTGATGAGAATTAAAGGTTTACGCTCCGTCGATTCAACCTCATACTTGATCTATAAATCACTGCCATAATAGTCCAGTACTACAGAAAAGAAAATATTACTTAGGGTGAATAGACCATGTGACTGTTCTAAACGTACTAAGCTTAGACAGAGATCCATCAGCTTTTACTGGATCTTTATGAAAGGCTGGTCAAAGAATCAAGGTTAATGATTGACTTTTAATTATTCCAAATAATTTCCATTAGGTATTGATCAAGATGTGTTGTTCGTATTCGTATAATAATAATAATAATAAAAGATGAACTCGTTTATTCTTCCTGAACTGTTTGATCTATAGCAATAATTGTCTTTCAGTATATCTTATTGCCCCATATAAGTCAGTGATCACCATACACTTTATTATTACAACATATATGTGAAGAAACTATGAAATGGCATGTTTGAGAATGTCTCTCGAATACTTCATTTAAGTAATTATAACTATGTTACTAACTACTAGTAAGTAGATTGTTTTTCTCTAGGCAATTTGTATGAGTTATGAGAAGGATTTGGGCGTACAATATCGCAAATACTGGTCGCCGAGTAAAGGTTAATAAAATAAAAATGTTATGTTTGCATGAGTCTCAGTTTGTATGAATTACCGTAGTTCCAAAATTTCTAACTGAAGTTTGATAAGAGCTTTTTCAGGGAAATAATCAAAGTTAAAATATATGAATGAATTCAAAAACGTGTATTGAATCTCCTCGTCCGTTCCTATTTGTATAATCATTGTTTTCTAAATTATGATTTCTAGTCATAGAAAAAAATGTTCAGGAAAGGGAATATTTTTCGGAGAAATTGAACGTGCATTCGAACCATCTTTTAAAAGCATTTCAGTTGAAGGAGTGAATGAGGCTGGATACAAAATATCAAACATATTACTAAATCACAAGCCTAAAGAATCAGACATAAACAAGGGAGAATTGTCTGATACGAAGTGGTTACGCAAAGCTAAGACTGTAACCATCATCATATCAGATAAGGAAATTAACACAGTGATAATAAACTCATTTGGTTCTGACTTGTAACAAAAGGTTACAATTCGTTTAGATTCTATGTCCAACCGAAAATCCACAAGGAAGGTATCCCTTTCAGGCTGATTGTGGATTTTACTAGCTAACGGATATATAATTCAATTAAAGACACATCACAAATTTTAAATCCATGGGAAAGGAAATTAATATATGTGGTTAAGAATTCCTCTAAATTGAGGAATAAAATCACCTTATTTAGTGTATAGATAGAAGAAGAAATAGTGGCAGGTTTTATTCATTATATACTAATATCCCCACTAAACATGCATCAGACAGAATATATAGCCTACTGTGTTCAGTTACTAACCTAAGACCACACTGATCAGAGGACCCAAGAGAAAATTTAAAGTCTTCAGAGGTATGTTTGGGAACAACTGCATTCACATTAAGAGAAAATCCCTGCAGACAGACAGTTGGCATATCAATGGGATCTCCAGTATCCACAATACCAGGTAACTTGTTCACATATTTATTAAAGGCTAATGGAATAGCAAAGTGTTATACTCCTCCAAGGATTTTGAATAAGGAATGCGGACGATAGGTTTATGAGCATTAAACGCAATACTTTGGCCGGATTTTCCTAACATATAAACAATGAGTGCAGAATTATTACTTTCACCAAGGAGGTTGAATCTATTTCATGAGAATTGGCTTTAGCGGGGTGTATGGTGGAAGGACTCTATCACAATAAATTAAAAATAGATGTTTAAAGAGACTTGGTATATTCTGATAGATATGTAGATTAGGAATCTGCCCATTCATTGACCCCGAAAGTAACAGTTGCTCAAAAGCTGATCAACGGAGCTAATTATCTCCTTACAATTGAAGAGGATAAAAAGGAACAGTTAAAGTCAGTTTGTTTTTCACTGGAAGCAAATAACTTTCCCAAGGACTTTGAAGAAAGAATCTTAAAAAACAACTTTAAGAATGTACGGAAACTGCTTCCTGACAAACTGGATCAGTACTGTGATAATTTTACAATATAGGGATATCTGGGAAGAAATAAGGATTCTTCACAAATATGAATGACATAAGGATCTGTTTTTGTTCAACTGATTCTTTATGTTCTACCTTAATGAAGCATGAAGACGTAGTAATGAAGGAAATTAGAGAAATTGTGTTTAAAGAATCAAAAGTACTAACTGTAATGTAGTATATGTAGAGGATATAACCATACAAGTAAATATAAGAATGAAGGTACGCAGACTATGTCAAAAGCAGATTCCCAAAACCTCAGTAGAAGTTAAGAAAGTAGAAGAGAATTCGGTAGTTGCGCTACGCTTGATAGAAATCGACCACACATTTGATTTTGATGAAGCCAAGATTTAAATAGAGGTTTTGAGTCATACCAAGAAAGATTGACAGCCGAAACCCTAGATAAATAGGCAAATTCCGATAAGTTGAATAGACATTTAGCTGCCTTTTGGTGATCACCAGTCGGAAAAAAGAAAGAGTAACTCATGTATCTCCTTTCTCTACCAGTCTTGCCTTCATTATCTCTGCACAGACAACAACAATATATGATCTGAGTTGATTTCATGCACTACTACAAGCACTGCCATTATTAGTACTGTTAATTTCTACTTTGTTCTGACAATTCAAAGAAAAAAATTTGTTAATATTTACTTCATATGCTCTATTTTGCTTATACATATTATTACCAAGTAATTACAATATCACCTTCAGCCTTAACTGCTTGAAGAATAAGAATAACAGCTCGAGTATACACACCACATAGCAAGAGACACAGTTTCACACTGGCTGACTAGTAATAATATTTTAGAAAACAATGATTATACAAATAGGATCCGACGAGGATATTAAGCATACACTTTTGAATTCATTCATATGTCCTTGATATTTTATCTCTGATTATTTCCTTGAAGAAGTTCGTATCAAACTTCCGGGAGAAATGTTTTAATTACTTTATTACAAACGAACTGAGACTTACACATATATAACCTGTAACTTATTAATGTGAAGTCGGTAAGGTGAATAGCACTGATTTAAGTTGGCTTTGATATTTGTATAACTGTTGAAAGCCTTTCAAGAGTTAAATATATTCTGCTGATTTTAAGTGAAGATGATCATATGGTATAAAAATGGTTATCTATCAGACAACCTGAGATAGCTTTCGTTTGCACATGAAGCTTCTGATGTCAGGGACGGTGATTCTTGGTTAGGTGATGTCTTGTTTGATAAAAGATTATAATTAATAGTATTCCAGTTACACGCTTCTCATCATCATGACTGAACAAATAAAATACACAGAAACTGAAACTGACAATGAAGGTGCATACGATGAATCATTACACCGATAGTGAACACAAATTCTAAGAATAGAATGGCGCCAATGATTAAACATTTGTAGAGCAGCAACAAAATTGGTACAGTTGTCACTGAGCCTTATAATGTAACAGCTAAGTTCAAATGTCAAACCATTAGTCTCCTCATAGTGAGCTACACGCTTCTCCGTTTATTTCAAGTTGTTATTCATCATAGACTGACATCATTTGTAGGAACAAAGGAAACCTGGGAGCACTGGACGACCGTTTCGTCCTGGTACGGGACCCAGCAGTGCGCACCCACGACCCTGCCAGGAGTCGAACCCGCGGCCTCCACGTCCCGTGGACAGCACGTTGCCATTGAGCCACTGGGCCAGAAGCCAACTGTCCATAGCGATTGTAACACTCACTGATAGATGTGAAATAGGTTACGGGTTTCTTGATAAAATATAAATAATTAAACTAAGGTAGTGTGAATTTTATTCCACTTCTGAAGATTCTTAGCGAATTCCAACAATCAGGATAATAAACGTTTTGATGAATACAAGCTGAATTCTGAGAGGAAACTTTTTCTAAGCAGAATAGTCACCTTAGTTTATCCTGGAATGTGGGTATATTCGGTTCACAGAAAGATATCCAGATTACTAAATATGTCACATAACTTTGCCATCTTAATATTACTGAGAAGCTTGCAAAGTTAACTGAAAAAAATATGGAGACGTCAACATCGTTAACACTTCACTGTTATCAGTTTGTTGGTAATTTTGTATCGCTGATATGAAATTAGGCCAGTAATAACCGTTAATTCACTCAGTTGACTTTTTAAGCAAATACTTGATAGCTGTCGTTTTCAATCGCTCATTTTGTGCACTTTAGGGTACAAATGAGAAGGAATGACTCAAATGGAGGTAAATTTGACATATTTACTTCAGGAATTTATATTATCTTTTAATAACAATGGAGTGTGATCCCACTGTCAGAAGATTCCGTGGGAATGTTTTACTTTTCAACTTCGGAACTAATTCGTACTGCATGGCAAATTTCATTGCACAATGGTGATTACCCAAGAATTACGTTTGTTGAGGATTTTGACGTACCTGAATTTTCCGCCTAACACAGAGTAGCCTGTCTTTAATCCTTCCATAAATGTGCTTTACTGAGTGAAGTGAATTCACACTCATCGATTAAAACGCGCCAAAAGCTTTTCTCCTTTTGCTTGAAACAAAACACAGTTGAACCATAATCTTGATTTAAATGATTCTCACACTGACTTATACCTTTCAATACATTAACAAATAAGAGGAACTAATTCATTCGACTCCAGTTTATAACTAACAAGCAATGTAGTTGTTAAGACATTTTTCATGAAGAATAGAGAAGTAATAAAAGATTGCAAATTTTCTGTGTACCACAATGGTCATCCTTGAACCATTCAGTGGGAAGAAGTTGTACTTAATTATTATTTACATTAAAGCGCTTATGAATTTTTTTCCAAGAAATTCGGAACCAAAGCAATTCTCTAATAATAAACCAAAAACCCTAGTAACGCGTAAAATCCAAATCACAGGATTTGTCTGAAATACGGTTCTGTATTAGTAAATAACAGTGACGAATAAATTTAAAACCTTTAATGGTGAGGTATCTGTGGGTTTATAGTTATCAAAGCACCTTACAAACAGTGCGTCAACAGAAAAAACAGCAAGGCCTAGTCCAAAGAAAACAAGAAGGGAAGACACGTGGTAAACAAACGTTCAAATTAAAATAGAGCATTAGTGAACAACAAGTAGCATCCCAACATGGTCATGAATGAGGAAGGGTACTGGCATCTAGGGATTTTAAATGATGAACAAGATAGGATTGAAAAGAATGAACAGTTAAGTTGTGGCTGAAGTAACATTATGGGAGAACACGATCATACTACTTAATAACACTAAATAGTATAAAACTAAAGACATAAATAGGAAAATAGGGGTAAAAGAAAGGAATTAGCAGTGAGGAATGCCAATCAAGACGAGGATGATAACTGCTTGCTGTTCTTGGCGTTCCTATATTTTATCATGGACCCTTCTTCCCCTGGCTAAAGGAAATCTTCGTCACTTTAGAAGTGAGGTCACCGAAAAGTTATAAAATCTGTGACAAAGTGCAGTTATTCTTTTCTGATAAATTGTCAAAGCAATTATTACAAAATTTGATAAAAACACCAATCTTTGCACAGAAGAAGCTAGTACATTGCCTTATTTATCCGTGAACACCAATAAATCTTGATTTCAGGCAATTCCTTCTTAGATTAGCTTATGGTTCTGTAAATCTTCAGTATTTTTTCGTGTCTAATTTATTGTTTCACTGTCCCTTAGTTTTACAAAATTAAGATTTTTTTAACATCTCATGCATACCTTATGTTCATCAAATTTCTCTGCGTCCTTAATTCCTCTTGGTCAGCTGTATTTGTGATCTTTTCTACGCATGTTAATCCATTTTACCATTGGTCTGCTGAACTCTTGTGAAGCAATTCCTAATTTGAAAGTTCCTCAACTGTACACAAACTATTACCCACTACTTTTGTGATCATTTAGTGTATTTACTTTCTGTGATAAAAGTTGTTTTATTCAGAGCTGGAAATTGATAAGGTTGACAAAAATTTGTATTTACTCAGATTTCTTGTCTCAGTAATCATAAAAGTGAGATGTTTTGTTTACAACAGTGGTGTTTGCTTAAAACCTGAATCTTGTGTATTGTACCGATCTTGAACCTGAAGTACTTAGGTTGCATGTGGTAGTGGAGTTAAACAGCTCTATCAATAATAAAGATTTTCTTTTTCTGATTCATCATAATTGTCTTTAGATGTTTCTTGATTACGTTTACCTGTCATTTTGTAAATCATTTGTAAATTGCACGCTTCACCTTAATATTTCTCACAGCTGAGTGGCTTTTTAACTGCCCAACTGTGGTGCTAGTCAGCGAAGTTTCTGTTGGAAACCACCCTACAGTCAAGGTCACTATGTGTGATCTCTGACACAGTGTCGTGAACTAATGAAATATACTACTACTGAACAACCTAAATAGTTTGTAACCACTCAGGCTGATCTGTAGACTTCACCAGACAGCCAGATCAGAGTGATCTAAACGCCGGACAGCCCCAAACAAGCAAAACGGTTGTTCGGTGTTTAGATCACTCTGATCTGGCTGTCTGGTGAAGCCTACAGATTAATCTGAATGGTTTGAAACTACTCAGGTTGTTCAATGGGTAGTAAATATCTAATAATTACAGTTTTCTCTGCGGCACTTACTTTTCATATGGGCATCTGACTCACTGATACACACTTCTGCTATCCTTGTCAGTGATTTTCAAATGAACCATATTTCTGAGATTTAGGTACACATATCTATTTCTGAAAGCGTTATCTTTTTGTTGGTAAACGTATCTTTGTTTGAGTCATCAACAAAGCTAAAGAGATAAAGAATATGTTTAGAAATGAGTGTACAAAATTACTCTTCATCTAAATATCCCAACGGAATCACCAAATCTGATGCAAACATTAAAAATTTTTCTTGTTTATCCCATGGAAATAATGCAGAGAAACAAGTTATTTTCTACTCGTTAGTTGTTAAACAAATATTAGACAGCTTAAATTAGGTAAAAACAGTTAGTCATTTTATAAGTGACGTTTAGCACATTTCGATTGTCTGAAATAAGGTGGGCATTAGCATTCGTATTGAATAAGGTGAAAGTTTTAACATTTTTTAAAAATATATCCCGTTTTTTCACTACGTGTGTAGCAGTAGCTATATAAAGAGAGGTTATTATGATCACTATTATGGTGTCAGTTAGTAATGAATTCCAACTCGAAAACAATGAATCTCCACAAACTTTCAAGCTGATTTACTGTCTAGTGTTCATTAGTGACTTAGTTTGAGATGAGACTTCCCGAAGTTCTAATGAGAGGTGGTGACCGCTGGGCAAACCGAATCGGAAGTGAAAACAGGTTCTCAACGACGGCAGTGGATGAATTTTACGCTGTATCGTGAATTCGAAGAAGTAGGAAAATGTGAACCGTTGGGTTCCAACCCAGTGGCTCAGTGACAATGTGCTCGATGCAGAAGAACGAAGGGTCCTGGGTTCGATTACTTGCTCCCAGGTTTTCTTAATGGTTCTCCAACTTTTGTCAGTCTTTGATGAATATCACCGTGAAATCAGTTTATCACAATAAACTTTCAGATTGTATTATGATTTTGTTATATTTCGGTTGTTTTAATTACTTGGTATGAACGTTCGTTAAATATCTAAATTTTCTTTGTATCATGTCTCGAAATTGGCAATTCGACCTAAGTTGATTAAAATTCTTAAAAGAATGAAGCATAAATCAACAATCACTTTGAAACTGTAGAAACAACCGAAATTATCTTGGTGAACTACGAAGCAAATTTCAAATTCTGTGAGCTGAAGTGTTTGGGAACAACTTGCTAGTATGTATATGAGCAAGCAGTACCTGTGAAGTAAAATGACAAATAATACGTAAAATCAACATAGCCAGGTGAAACACTCCATAAGTTCAGTTAAGACCTGATCAAGAGCCGAGTCTTGTAACTCACCTTGTAAAACATCAGACCAGTAATTTGAAGCCTACTAGTTCAAATCCTACCGACTGGGGTGCTCTCCTTTCATTTTCAGTTGTCATTCCGTATCCAAAGTTTAATAATCACTGTGAATGCTGGTGCAGAAAAGTAAAAAGGTTAGTCATGCCGCTTTTTGAAATTAATTCATTTTATTATTTATTTGTCCCTTGGGTTCCTAGCGGAACATAGGGATTCAGTAGCACGTATCCAGTGCACTCTCTTCTCTGAAATCTTTTCAACCTGACTCCACGACTACCCACAACCTCTCATTTCTACCTCACACTATCTCCTCCATGTCACCCTCACCTCCGACGCTCAACTCGTAGCTTCCCATCAGATTTCCACTAGAGGCCACTAGAGGCCCTTGCCTGACGCGTCATGTCCCCAGTCTGTCTTCTCCTCAGTGTATGCCCAATCCAATCCAATCCATCTCCACTCCCTTCCAATGCATATTTGTTCAGCGACAGCTTCTTGCTTGGTTCGTCACCAACCACAGTGAGTTCCTTCTTGCTTATTCTTATTATTCTGGCAGTCCATCTGATCTTCAGTAACCAGTTAGCGTAGGTGGCAGTTGTTGATGAATGTCTGTAGTTTGTTTGAAATGCCTTTCGTAACGTGCCGCCAAGTCTCTCAACCATCATATAGAAGCACTGACTCACTTGACTGAATTAGTGTTGAAGATGCGGATGTTGTTGACGCTTTGTGCTGAGAGCAGAAGATCTCCACATTGGTTTCAGGCTGCTGAACGCCTGTCTTGCTGTCTTTCCCATCCTGACTGGCTTTCATGTCCTCGTCCTCGTCCTCGTCCTGGTCGTCGTCCGTGCCGCTGCCGCTGCCGCTGCCACCACCGCCTGCAGTTGAAACAGTGCTGCCTGCCTAGATAGGTGAAGGAGGCTACTTCCTTTAGTTTCCCCTGTTGATGGTGATTGGAGCTTGGTGTTGTTGTTCTTGTTGTTGGTGGTGGTGGTGGTGTGGGTTGAGTATCTTCATCACCTCTGTCTTCTTTACGTTCACCTGAAGGAAGTCTCGTCTTCCTTCGCTGCCCTGTCTCGCCTCTTCTGTCAACTTGTTAGTTTTCGCCTATACATCTTCAAGTTTGTGTGACATTAGACATAAGTCATCGGCGAAATCCAAATCTTCGAGATTCTTTTCCCCGGTCAAACAGCCTATCCCCCCCCTCTTCTCACTCCTCACTGTTTCTTGCATGATCCAGTCCAGTCCAGTCAAGTCCAGTGCACCACTATCAGGAAGATGACTGGTGATAGTAGGTGGCAGCCTTGTCTTACTCCTGTCTTCACTTCAAAGGTGTCACTGAGCTTCCTATTGTGAATTACTTGTCTGGCATGTGGCGTCTTCATGTAGCTGTTGTTGAATGAGATTGATAAAGGTTTGTGGTACTAAACGCGTAGTGTGGAAGCAGTCGCCTGTCAAATTACTTGTCGGTCGAGGCTGTCGAACGCCGGCCTTTTCAGAGTCGATGAAGTTGAGGTGGAGAGTTGAGTAGACTGTCATTCTATTCTGTGTTCTATGATGATGCGTAGTGTAGTGTTGCAGTTTAGTCCTCACTTGATTTGTACATGCTGAAGCCAGCCAGCCAGCCAGCATGTTTCTGTCGTAATCCTTTTAAATCCAGTGCATCCTTTAGTCCCTCCAGGATGATGCGACTTACTATTTTGCTTGGGGTGATGGGGACAGCAATAAGATTCCCTGCCAGTCCTTGCAAACACTCAGGTCCCTCTTTCTTGGGAGTTTGACAAGGTAACCCTTCTTCCAATCAATAAACAGGTACCTTCCATTCCTTCCCTCCAAACCTTCTGCAGTATTGGTGTGAGCATGTCCACTGTTGTCTCTGTGTCTGTTTTCAGTGCATCTGGCAGGATTCCATCTGGTCCTGCTGCTTTCCAGCATCTCAGTAGCCTTATGGCATTCAGGACTTCACTTCTGATTTTGTAGGAGGGATTGTGACACTGATAGTTCTGTGACTGAGCTGCTGGTGGTATTTCTGGACGAGGTACAGGTGGTGCTGTTGGTGGTGGTGGTGGCTGTGGTCGATTCACGAGCTTTTCGAAGTGTTCAGACCATCGTTTCCTTTGTTTCTCCTCTTTGGTAATTAGATTTCCTTCATCATCTTTCATTGGTTTCATCTGTGTTGATCTCTTCCAGCCTAAATAGTAACCTGATTATTTGATATAATATTGTCAGGTCTTTCCTACATGCAGCAGCCTGTTCTGCTTCACTTGCCAATGTGTCATGGAAGTGTCTTTTGTCTCCCCGCACACTCTTCTTCACTCCTTTGTCCAGTCTAGTGTTTTGTACACTGTATTCACTTCCTATTTTCGTTGTTCGTCCCTGCACTGCATTGGTTCATCTTCTGCTTCACCATCACCATCTTCCTCTCCCTCCTCCATCACCTTCCATGTGACCGTCGAGATCCACTCCTTGTCTTGTTCTACTTCTCCTTCCTTTCTAATACGGTTATGCAGGTTGCCGTCCACATAGCTTTCAAAGAGTTCCAGTGTTCATGCACACAGGTTTCTTCACCGATGTTGCTCGATATCTCCCATTTTGTCCTGATGACTGACTGACATGAAGATTTCCTTTGTAGTTTCGTCCTTCAGTGGAGTTTCTGTTCTGGGTGAACGTTGAACTTGAACTGTGGTCTATCATCACCGACTTCCTTGAATTGAAGGCTTTCAACTTGATTTGGAAGGTTCCTTGCACCTACATCTGCTCCCCTTCTTGACCTTGTGTCAAGTAAGCTGGCTGCGTCTCCACTCTTTTCACATTGAAATGAGGTTGATCTGATTTTCAGTGTGTTTTGGTGTCTGGTGAAATGCACGTTGCTTTGTGGATATCCTTGTGATTGAACACAGTGCCTCCAATCATCGAGTCTTTGAGTGAGCAGAATTCTGCAAACAATTCTCCATTCTCCCTCGTCATTTCACCGAGTGCTTCTCGACGCATGGTTAGTTCTCTTCCTATGTTGTCCACTCCATGCAGTTCGGCATTCATGTCACTCATTGGATTCTTGATGTCACCAACTGGGGTGGGGTCTCGTCCATTGCTGATTGCAGTTGTCTGTGGAATTCCTCTTTCTTATCTTCAACTGCATTATTTGTAGGTGCATAGCATAGCATTGTACGATTTCTGACTTTCCCTCCTTTCGAGCTGGACCTTGCTGTCATGATCATGATCCTGTAGGAGGAGAATGGTTCCCACTGCATGAGAGAGAGCCTTCAATGCTGTTGGGGACATCATGATATCCACTTGAAAACTCAGTGTGCTGTGCTCGTGTTTGTCGTCTGGGTGACAACATTGGAGTAGATTATTGATTCGCTAGTTGACAGTTTGGAGAGTCCACTCCCATTCCATCTGCTTTCGCGAATTCCTGACATTTCAGTGTGATACCTCTTCATCTCATTTGCGATCTAGTCAGCCTTGTTAGATACAAATATGATGCGGACATTCCACGTCTCCATCCTTACTTTCGCTTTCATCGAGAGAAGAGAAGAGACGTCGGCCAACTGACTTCCCGAAGGCAGGCATTCACGAACTGGCGTCATTTCACCTCTCCGATTCCAGCAAGGAATAATTTTGTTTTTATTTTTACTATTTTGTTTGTGCTTTGAAGTTTGTTTAGTGGTTTGATTTGTTTTACGGGATGGGGTTGCGAGCCCTATGCCCAACCTTCCCTCTTTACCCGGGCTTAGGACCGGCTAGTAACTACTGAACTAGTTAACCAGGCGAGGTTATGACACTTTCGAAATAATGAATTAAAATAAGTGTTAAAGATACCATAAAATTGTAGGTAGGACTGACATTCTAGGTCATCAGGACAAATTGACGTTCCGTTCATTAGGAAATTTCAATACCTATTTGGACCTCAAAGCATTGTACAAAGCTGACACTCAGCGTAAGAATGAAAGGCTAATATTAAAACAGTCCAACTCAATAAATAGAGTACTGTTAATGTTACAGCCTGTGAAAATTGATTTAATTCGGAGATAGGGGGGACCAAATTTTATTTCAAAAGGTTTTGCTACATGAAAAGCGCACTGAGGAAGATTCACAAAAGAATTAATAAAAACACACCAGAACCTGTGGATTACAATTCATCCAATCCAATGTAAGTTACTACCACTTTCATTAGAAGTTATTATGTAAAAAATTAGCAAACAGAGCATTATCATTTATTTTATTACCTTCTAACATCCTAAAAATCTTCACTTGTTTGGCGAGAAATCATTCATTTGACAATTTATTTGAAAATCAAGTTTGGATCCTTCTCATCATAGCCCTTATGTTCAAAAGAAATGATTGTAGTCTGTGAGGAAACTTATTTGGAGATTGGATTTTCTCATCTTTTACTACAAAGTTCAAACTATGTGACTGGCAAACTTAATATTCTCCCAGTGTTTCGAAACTACGTGTAGAAGGCGGGATAAATTACGCCTATTGGAATTTGTCAAGAGACATAAACCTCCATAAGATTGATTGCTATAAATAAGTTGAAACGGAAATGTATGAAGCTGAAAATAAGTAACAACTATTGATTATTGTTGCTGCCTATTATTAAACCTCTTAGGTAATAGTGGTGCGGTTTTCAGAATTATAATTTCACTTTGACCTTCAGAAGGGCATTTCACCAAAACGTTGTTGCTTATATGCATCTTCCAGCTGGTGAAGATTCGTATCTGTATTGCAAAACTATAATTATGATAGACATTAATATCAGCAATAATAATCATTTATTTCAGTTCTAAGTACGTAATATTTAAGTTAATCTATTTTTTGTACAATCTTATCAAATGAAATAATTTTAGCATTTAAATAATGTTGGTAAGAGCTAAAGAAATAAAATGTGACGGCCAGCTGTTGTCTAGCCGTCGCCTGTGGGAGGACTTATGCATAATTTTTGTGGTGGAGCTTCATTCCAACAGCACGAAAATTTTCAGCTTGAACCATCTTTTTTATGAATAGTTACATTTTTAGGAGCCCAAAGTCATCCACTATAATGTTCTTTTCTGATGTTATTGTTGACTTGCAAAAAGATAGGTGGAAAACATTTTAAAATTACACGAGAGTACGCAATACAACTTGAATGACTGAAACAAATATTCAAAAGGGACAATAATGGACCGATGTTTGATAACCAAAATGATATCTATTGAGCTAAAACAAATCATACACGTGCTATTTTAATACACATAAAAACACGTTCAGATACAGCTCTGCTAATTTACTAAGATTGTTCATCCAAAAGCCGAATTTCTCATAAAGTCTTTTGAGAAAATAGCATCAAAACCGAACCTCAAAATTTTTTATTTCAATCGCTAGTAGCCTAAAATATTGGCCTTTGTCTTGATTTGTTCCTGTCCATCTGTTTGTAAGTTTGTAGAGAAAGAAGCAAGTTTCGAAGTGAACAATAAAGTTCGATCTTTACAACTAATCGCTGATTCAAGTTACTTTCCTTTTTAAAGTTAGTCCACCTTATCACTTTCATTTGCTGGTGAAAACAAGGCTTAAAGTTATACAGCAGATACAGAACTGAATGTTAAGGAATGTACACCATTTTAACTTTCTTGATTACACTGCCACTAAACCAATAAAATAAACTGTTGGATAGCTTATACTACCTGATACTAGTCAGAATTCGTACTGTGTCATAAGTTAGAATTCATCACGAATAACACGCGTCACTAAATACTTAGTGACTATCAAAAATGTGGACTGATACTGTTATTAGCTGAAATAGGGAAAGCTCTTAATTGCTAGCGGTCAAGGTGACAAACAAAGTGTATGGGTCACTTAACTTTTTGGAGGTTGATCTGATAGTAAACAATTATGGTGATCATTGTTTTTATACAACTCTAATCTTAGAATTCCAGTTAAAAAATAACAAAGTACTTATTACTTATTGAACAATAATTGTTTCATAATGTCTAAAGTGCTGACCAGATTGTGTTAATCTAATCTGAATTGCATTCATTAATGTTAAAGGTTCTCAAATCTATCTTTTTGTCATAGTTACAGAGATATCTTCTTAATTTCTCACTGCATGTTGTGCGGGTAGTGTGGATATAACCAAACGGTTTAACTTTTTATGTCTTTTACGGCGCCTTTCTTCTAATATTTTGTCTTGACTTAACACTCAGTTGATTGACCAGAAATACTGTGGTACTGGGTGTGTATACCACTAATAGTTCCTTTCTGAAGCTATTTTAATATTTTGTGAAACTGAAAAGGTCTTACACATGAAACACTTTGGAAAATAAAGTCTGCCGATTGAAGACTAATATATCTTTGCTATCACCATGGTTTATTTTTAATATTATGAACGTCCAGTCCGTGGTTTTTATAAATTTTTTAGAAGATGCAGTCTGATTTCATAAGTTATAATATAATCTCAGCGTGTCTAGAAAATCAAGACAAAATCTTTCTGACTTTTCAACTGAATAAACGCTGCAGTGAAATGTCCAGAAAAAACTTGGTTTGATTTCCTAGACACGCTGGGATTCTACTGAAACTTACTTCTTTTATGATGGTTTATTTTTATTACAGTTTCAATACAAAAAGATTTAAAGTTTTAACTATGACTGTTTAGTTTAGGCGTTCTCATGAATCAAAGTGCAAGTACTGTAAACAGACCATGCCTTTAACAGACACAAGGTAGCAGATTCCAGTATCATTCCCTGAAAATAGAAGGAGACATAAAATATTTCATTCCTTAAAACGGTATCCAACTTTAGTCACTGGGTTGGTCAACCTTTTAGATTCAAAATTGCATTTGAGACTCCTTAAGGTCTTCAAGAGTGTCTTTCTTCTGTTCATCTTTTGCCATGATAACCTATCATTATGAATAAATATTCATGCAAATATTTTGTAAAAAATTATTCCTTACTTTAGAAAAACTCAGATTTATTTCACATAGGTTTTCACATTTATTTTTAACAAGATCTCTTCATTTCAGTGAGTCTGTTTACATCAAGTCACAACTAACTGTTTTGTCCTGAATGATTTATTTTGCAATGATTTGAGATGGATTTTTCTGTCACCGCAAATTAACCTTACTTATTGGTATTCAGTGTAATATTTTATGTCCAGATAATTCAAAAGTTAGGCGCACCGTATGATTTACTACAGTTAGAGACATTTTTAACTAAGAAGAGTTTATGATTTCAGATTTGTATAGCAGATTAAGGAAGATAATTTACCGAAAATTTAAAATGTCTTACAGTATATAACTATATATGGTTTTCAGTCAAGTCAAGAAAAGGAAATCTATCAGATCTTCCTATTGCTTTAGTTACTGATGATGATGCTTAATCATATAATGTAAGAACTACAATATATTTCTGATAAAGACCGAGGAAACAGATTTTAATTCCAATGTTTTGTGGAAATAATTACTTGCATTCTTCGGAATTTTTTCTACAAGAAATGAAAATCAGGTGCTTTCCTAGTCTTCAAATCACCCCCTCAATTCGGTGGGACTTGAAAAATATTCCCTCTCAATACTACTTTCATATGAAAAGCTGCGTTAGGAGAAGAATTTTAATCAGCCAAACGATAGTTTACTCCTGAGACACTAACTGTGTTCTTCAACAGTTAGAGACTTAAATCACATCGCGTTAGTATTAAAAGCAGTCTGGTCTGAAGTCTAAATGAATAATACCAACATTTTGTCACCGAACAACACTGAAAAAGAGATAAAATGAGGACTATATAGGCATATTTTGTGATCATGAAGTGTAAGATTCAATTGTTATGAATATTAGTCAGGTACTATTTTACGGCAAGGAGATTGAGAAGTAAGCTTTGAGCTTATTACTACAGCAGGATGTTATTTTCGCCGAAATTATATATTAAAAAAAAATAAAGAACGTCTATTGAATATTCCAGTAAACTCAATTCAATCCGCACGTTGATGTAAAAGTTCATTCGAGTTATTAAAATTACTATTGATAGTTCATAATTAAATTTGCAGGTTAGTGAGGATTTATTTGTTGATTTTAGGCTGACATTTATCATAAATCCTAATCTCATTTCCCGGTCATCCAGATAAATGTAAACATTATATTTACTTGTACTAATATCATTGTCGTTATTATGACATTTCGTCCTAATTTCAATTTATATGTTTTATAATTAAATAATGGCAAATATGAATGAGAAAAATGTTATCAGAAATTGAAAAGTCAGTATCCTAGTGAGTACAAGCATTTCATTTCGAAATAACTCAAAAATGTATAGAAATAACGATTGAAGATAGAATGAAATTTTGTTGAACTACATGGTTTCAACAGAAGTCCTAAAGACTGTTTTGAAAAGGAATTCCCACAATTTTTGAGGTACTTTTTACTAATTTCACACAAAACAAGTTAATCGACTGTAAACAGATCCCTCTGTTCCATCCTATTGGATGCCTACGTGTCATTGCATGCATAGTCATAGCCAAGCTTTTCTCTAGATTCCTTATGAAATTATGGTCTACCAGTTTCGATTTCATTGAGCTTTTGGGGGTGGGCAACATAACTGACTACCAGGACCTATTATTTGACCTCACAATCATTGTGACATACTTCGGTAAACTAATTTATTTTGTTCAGTTGAATCAACATTGTATTTTTATCCACAAAGCCCGTTTCAATTTGGTCTGTAGGTTTAAGTGCCGCTCTATCCTTAGCTTTATTGAGAACTCTCTATTACTTTGCTGAGGGGTTTTCCTGAATTGTAACACCGCAGAAGTTTCGAATTTTGCCTTCACAGTGTCACCGTTATTGTTATCGTCATTATTGAAACCCGTGTTACAACTGCAGTCCACACCTTATTTATAGTTTGTCTTGATTTCATTTAATAGGTTTCGACGGTTAGTTATTGATGCACTAGGTATCCTACATGGGTCTGCTTTCTAGTCCCGAATTTTGCGTCGCAGTGGTAAGCTCTTCCGGAGTGACTCTTAGGTACACTCTAGCAGTGACTGGGATAGACAATCAGGTGTCATTTCGGTTTGAAAATCAAATTTTCGTAAGTCAAAGAAGTGTAATTGGCCATTTCATCTGTTGTTTGGGTGGCTTTTTCAGTCGTTTCTCTTAACGTTATTGGTTGCTGCATCACTTACAGCAACTGCTAAAATAATCAATCACAGTTCTTCTTTTCGGCTAGAAGGGCAAGATACCTTGAGCATCAATAACTAACCGTCGAAACCTATTAAATGAAATCAAGACAAACTATAAATAAGGTGTGGACTGCAGTTGTAACACGGGTTTCAATAATGACGATAACAATAACGGTGACACTGTGAAGGCAAAATTCGAAACTTCTGCGGTGTTACAATTCAGGAAAACCCCTCAGCAAAGTAATAGAGAGTTCTCAATAAAGCTAAGGATAGAGCGGCACTTAAACCTACAGACCAAATTGAAACGGGCTTTGTGGATAAAAATACAATGTTGATTCAACTGAACAAAATAAATTAGTTTACCGAAGTATGTCACAATGATTGTGAGGTCAAATAATAGGTCCTGGTAGTCAGTTATGTTGCCCACCCCAAAAGCTCAATGAAATCGAAACTGGTAGACCATAATTTCATAAGGAATCTAGAGAAAAGCTTGGCTATGACTATGCATGCAATGACACGTAGGCATCCAATAGGATGGAACAGATGTATGGCCTTCAAAACTAACATATTTGTATGAAGGGAGAGAATGGTAACTGAATTGAATCAACATCAAATACGTCCAATACACATATTGACTCAGCACCTGTTCCAGATATATGAAGAATTCTGCTATTCAGATAACAAAGGAGGAGAGATAATTAGAACTGTGTGAACCGTATCTCCAATTTGTTGATCTACCTTGAAATGACTATGGACAATAAGTTGTGTCCGAATTGTTATCCGGCGAATATCGATGTTTTATTTTGTGATACATTTGATGAACAGATTAAGGTGGAGTTCCATATACCACAATACCTAAGTGTTTCTCTTGGTGTTTTGAAGTATTTTGTTAATCGCAGGTGTGACTTAGATCAAAATAATTATGCAGGTTGATTGCCATCATGTTTAATTATGATATTCGACGCTCAGGTATCGAATGTACCATAAGGTTAAGTTGTTCTCTGCCTATTGAAATGAAAATGAATGTGCTTGTCGTCAAACTATCTAAATGTCTAGATGAACTTTGCCCAAGAAAACGGTTTAACGATTTCTGAAATGATGTGAATGGGAGTTATCTGAGTATAGGTGTTGGGAACTTCTACTCATTGACCTTTCCTCAGAACCTTCTTCATAAAAAAATGGGTAATTTTTTGCGATGAATATTTCAAAACTTATTCACTTTCATATTTCACTCATTGTAGTGAGTTAAGAGCCAAACAAATAGGGCTTCAAGGAAAGTGTAATGCATGCATGTATGATGATTTATGCTGAAAAGTTGACTGTTCGCATCCGTATTGCGTAAATCTGCCAATTTTTGAAAGAGTGGAGAAATATATTTCGACTGATATTTTAACATACTATCACTTATTAGATGATCCAAGAGCAATTACAGATGTAATCTTCTTTCAAAACCTCTACAAATGTGTTTCATCTACCGACAAGATTATTCAGATTTACGTACAAACGGAAAAATAACTATTGTTTGGATTATTCAAAGAAGCGTAAAACTCGTAATAATACAAACAGTAATATTGAAGATCTAAATAGTAACTCATAATAATAAGAGTGATGATTTGAAAAAGAAACTTTAAGAGGACTAGAGTTACCGTATAAAAGTTGTCTGTTTAACTGACCTTTCAGCTATCCTTATGTAGAAAGCAACATGAGCACATTACTTTCATTAAAATGTAAACAATATAGAAGTCAATAACGGTTTTTTCTTTGGTTTCAATATTTACGTCTTAGCCATGAGTCAGTAAGTGAAGTTCCCGAATGTAAACATCAGTTTGCTGATAATCAGTGTCATCCCATTTGAACGATATTGTAAAGTTTATCTTCATTAGGCAATACACATGTAACCACAGTCTTGAATTTCAACACAGCTATGTGAATTGCAGATTGACAGAAACAACGATGAAGAGAAGTGAGCGTGATGTTAGGAGATAATAATATTCAGCTGAAAATAATGCAACAAAATACAATGGATTCAAAGCATTCTGTTAATTTAATCGTTCTTGTTTTATTCAAATAAAGGAGTGGTTTATTTAAATGTATACTTGCACATTGTGCTATTGCTGCTAGCTCATCTGACGGCTGACTAGATTTTGTTTCGAGCGTTAAGCTTTTGCTTGATACTTATATGAAGGAAGATGTTTTCATTTTCAAACTTAGTCGAAAGACGATTAACTTGTTTTGTGTGAAATTAGTAAAAAGTACCTCAAAAATTGTGGGAATTCCTTTTCAAAACAGTCTTTAGGACTTCTGTTGAAACCATGTAGTTCAACAAAATTTCATTCTATCTTCAATCGTTATTTCTATACATTTTTGAGTTATTTCGAAATGAAATGCTTGTACTCACTAGGATACTGACTTTTCAATTTCTGATAACATTTTTCTCATTCATATTTGCCATTATTTAATTATAAAACATATAAATTGAAATTAGGACGAAATGTCATAATAACGACAATGATATTAGTACAAGTAAATATAATGTTTACATTTATCTGGATGACCGGGAAATGAGATTAGGATTTATGATAAATGTCAGCCTAAAATCAACAAATAAATCCTCACTAACCTGCAAAATTTATTTGTGAATCATGCAGGTGTATTACCTCTGAACTCTGGTGAAGTTTAATGCGGCATTAGACTTATGTTTTTAGTTTATAACATACTGTGAAACAGTATTATCTAATTGATTTGATTTTGTATATAAATTGTTGTTAATAATCATTTCATATTATTTCAGTTTATTCTCCTCTATCCCTATACATAGAGAAATTATCTAGTCACCCTCACATAGGTTGGCTGCTATTAAATAAACTTTTGCAGGATTGTGTTGATACTATTCTTGCCTTTTTTGAAATCTCTGGATTCATATGTCCGAATAACCTGAATGACATAAGTCACTATGCTGGATAATTTGTTAATGTAATTGTTAGACCTGACGAGATGTTATCGATTATATGTATATATTTCTATATTGTTTTCTGATTAGTACAATGAGGATATTAAAATTATTTGTTAAGCTAGAAAATATATCTTTTCGAAGGCACTAATCTCCAGGTAAAAACATGCTTTGAAATCTAGGTGTGTCTTTTGATGAAGGAAAGGTTATGTAGCTTAGTGATCAGAAACAGTAGTTTGTTACTGCCTAGTATCTTTAGTAAGTGTTGTTTTTAAAGTTATTTGACCCGGAAAACTGACTCTAAATGCCTGCATTTATTTGCTAAGTATCTCGAACTACCAACCTCGCCTGGTTAACTAGTTCAGTAGTTACTAGCCGGTCCTAAGCTCGGGTAAAGAGGGAAGGTTGGGCATAGGGCTCGCAACCCCATCCCGTAAAACAAATCCAACCGCTAAAGAAACTTCAAAGCATAAACGAAATATAAAAATAATAAAATTATTCCTTGCTGGAATCGGAGAGGTGAAATGACGCCAGTTAGTGAAAGCCTTCGGGAAGCCAATTGGCGGGCCGATGTGTCTTCTCTTCTCTCGATGAAAGCGAAAGTAAGGATGGGGACATGGAATGTCCGTACGATGTTTGAACCCAGCAAGGCAATCAAGATTGCAAAAGAGATGAGAAGGTATCACATTGAAGTGCTTGGAATATGTGAAAGCAGATGGAATGGGAGTGGACTCTCCAAACTGTCAACTGGAGAATCAATAATCTACTTGGATATTGTCACCCAGACGACAACCACGAGCACACTGAGTATTGGAGTGGCTATCATGATGTCCCCAACAGCATTGAAGGCTCTCTCTCATGCAGTGGGAACCAATCTCCTCCAGGATCCGGATCATGACAGAAAGATTCAACTCAAAAGGAAGGAAGGTCACAATCATTCAATGCTACGCCATGCACCTACAAATAATGAAGATGAAGAAAAAAGAGAGGAATTCTACAGAGAACTTCAATCAACACTGGACAAGACCCCAGTTGGCGATATCGAAATTCCAATGGGCGACATGAATGCCAAACTGGGAGGGGACAACACAGGAAGGGAACTAACCATGGGACGAGAGGCGCTAGGTGAAATGAATGAGAATGGAGAATTGTTTGCAGAATTCTGCTCACTCAACGACTTGGCGATTGGAGGCAGTGTGTTCAAGCACAAGGATATCCACAAGTCAGCGACATAGATTTTACCTGATGGACACACTAAAAATCAGATCGATTTTATCTCAATCTCAAGAAAATGGAGACGCAGTCTACTTGACACAAGGGCAAGAAGAGGAGCAGATGTAGGTTCACACCACTCACTATCTAGTGCAAGGAACCTAACTTCCAAATCAAGTTAAAAGCCTTCAAGGAAGCTGATGATAGACCACAGTTCAAGTACAACACTCGAAAACTGAAGGATGAAACTACAAAGGAGATCTTCAAAGCAGCCATCAAGACAAAATGGGAGATATCGAGGAACATCCCTGAAGAAACCTGTGTGGAAGAACACTGGAAGTCTTTGAAAGAGATGTGGGAAGAAACCTGCACAGCCGTATCAGGAAGGAAGAAGAAAGAAGATAAGGAATGGATCTCGACGGATACCTGGAAGCTGATAGAGGAGAGGAGGATGGTGAAGCAGAAGATAAACCAGTGCAAGGATGCTCAACGACAAGAGGAACTGAGCACAATGTATAAAACACTGGATAAAGAAGTGAAGAAGAGTGCACTGAAAGACAAAAGACACTTCTACGACACACTGGCAAGTGGAGCAGAACAGGCTGCTGGTAAGAGAGACAGAGACCTGACAACATTGCATCAAATAACAAGGTTACTATCAGGGAAGAGATCAACACAGATGAAACCAATAAAAGATGAAGAAAGAAATTTAATTACGAAAGAAGAGAAACAAAGGAAACAATGGGCCGACCACTTCAAGAAGCTCTTGAATCGACAACCACCTGCACTTCGTCCAGAAATTCCACCTTCAGCACAGCAACAGAACTACAAGCGAACATAAGTCTTCCAACAAAAGTGGAAGTCCTGAACGCCATAAAGCTACTGAAATGTGGGAAAGCAGCAAAACCAGACGGGATATCGCCAGAAGCACTGAGAACAGACGCAGAGACAACAGCAGACATGCTCACACCACTATTGCAGAAAGTGTGGAAGGAAGAGAAGGTACCTGGCCAATGATTCGAAGAAGGGTTACCTTGTCAAACTGCCGAAGTAGGGTGACCTCAGTGTCTGCAAGAACTGACGCGGAATCACTCTCCTGTCCACCCAATGCAAGTAAAATATTGAGCCGCATCATCCTGGAGAGGCTTAAAGATGCACTGGATTCAAAACTACGACCGGAACAGGCTGGCTGGATTCAGGAAGTACAAATCATGTGCGGATCAAATTGCAACGCTACACTACGCATCATCATAGAACAGAGCATAGAATGGCGATCAGCTCTCTACCTCAACTTCATCGACTTTGAGAAGGCCTTTGACAGCGTCGACTGAGAGGTAATTTGGAAAATGCTTCAATACTACGGAGTACCGCAAACCTTTATCCGCCTCATTCAACAACTATATGAAGATGCCACATGCCAAGTAATTCACAATGGGAAGCTCAGTGATGCTTTTGAAATGAAGACAGGAGTGAAACAAGGTTGCCTACTATCCCCATGATATTCGTGATTGTAGTGGACTGGATCATGCAGCAAACAGTGGGGAGCGAGAAGAGAAGGATAAACTTGCTGGACAGCGGAAAAGAACCTAGAAGACTTGGATTTCTCCGATGACTTGTGCCTGATGTCACATAAACTTGAAGATCTGCAGGCGAAAACTAACAAGTTGACAGAAAAAGCAACAAAGACCGGACTTCAGGTGAATATAGAGAAGACAGAGGTAATGAAGATACCGCACCACCACCACCAACAAATTCCAGTCACCATGAACGGGAGAAACTTAAAGGAAGTAACCTCCTTCACCTACATCTACCTAGAAAGCACTGTTTCAACTACAGGCAGCACAGGCACAGACGAGTATGTCAGAGTCAGAATTGGAAAGACAGCAAGACAGGCGTTCATTAGCCTGAAACCAGTGTGGAGATCTGCACTCAGCATGTGGAACAACATCCGGATTTTCAACACCAACTTCAGTCAAGTTAGTGCTACTGTATGGTTCAGAGACTTGAAGCGTCACGAAAGGGATTTCCAATAAATTACAGACATTCATCAACAACTGCTTACGCTGGCTCGCTACTGAAGATCAGATGGCCAGAATAATGAGAATAAGCAAGAAGGATCTCTGGGAACGAACCAACCAAGAACCTATCACGCAACAAATATGCATGAAGAAGTGGAGATGGATTGGGCATGCACTGAGAAGGCCGACTGAGGACATGACGCGTCAGGCCGTCGAGTGGAATCCCCATGGGAAGCGACGAGTTGGGCGTCTGAGGTGAGGGTGACATGGAGGAGATCGTGCGAGAAGGAAATGAGAGCTTGTGGGCTGTCGTGGAACCAGGTTCAAAAGATCTTAGGGAACAGAGTTCACTGGAGACGTGCTACTGAAGCCCTATGTTCCATTAGGAAGCCAAGGGACTAATAATAATAATAATAATCTCGAACTACCGCCTCCCAGGCATATCCTCTCCTACTAATAAATGCTTAGACGGTTACATTCAACTATCGATTCAAGTTCACCACGACTAGAAATAAGGGAATACGATAATGGATGTTTTCGTCACGATTTTCACTTATCAACTTTGTTAAGAAACTGTTTTTACCTATTTTTATGTCCTCATAAAATGTTCACCATGATTAGCAGGAGAATTCGATCAACATTAAATAAATAGTCTACTTCTGGTAGGGGGAGATGGGGATTAGGGTCGTTCATCGATTGGCGACAAATGGGATAAGTGCGACAGATAACTGTTACTGAAAGCTGTATATGAGACATTTTGATTTTACTTGGTGCCCATGAATAAGTGTTTATTCCTACTTGCGCTTGCTTCGTGCATTTCCGTGTTTAGAATGAGCTTGAAAATAGATTTTCAACCGAATCATAACAAATTTCTGTTCAAAAATTTCATTCTATTTCAGTGACAACTAGTAACTTCTAGTTACTATTTTGATGGGATTTCAAATAGTTTCTATGTGCAATTGGCTATTTGTTCAAATTTTTGTATACTAAGATTCTATCGTATGATTATGGATGTAACTGAAAATGGATAGTATTTTTATTCTGTATTATCTCTGTACTTGAAAAACCTCTAAAAAAGAAATACATTCTTCAAAAAGGTAACCACTGCATTCTAAGCGAAAATAACAGAAGAAACTGGGGGTTATTTACTTAACTCATCGGCATAGCGGAAGTAATCAGTGACCAGTATCTTCCTATCAACTAAAAAAAATGAAGCATGCCTTGTCTAATGAAAATTGCGGAAGCACTCGGTGAAATGACGAGGGAGAATGGAGAATTGTTTGCAGAATTCTGCCCACTCAACGACTCGATGATTGGAGGCACTGTGTTCAATCACAAGGATATCCACAAAGCAACGTGCATTTCACCAGACACCAAAACACACTGAAAATCAGATCAACCTCATTTCAATGTGAAAAGAGTGGAGACGCAGCCAGCTTACTTGACACAAGGTCAAGAAGGGGAGCAGATGTAGGTGCAAGGAACCTTCCAAATCAAGTTGAAAGCCTTCAATTCAAGGAAGTCGGTGATGATAGACCACAGTTCAAGTTCAACGTTCACCCAGAACAGAAACTCCACTGAAGGACGAAACTACAAAGGAAATCTTCATGTCAGTCAGTCATCAGGACAAAATGGGAGATATCGAGCAACATCGGTGAAGAAACCTGTGTGCATGAACACTGGAACTCTTTGAAAGCTATGTGGACGGCAACCTGCATAACCGTATTAGAAAGGAAGGAGAAGTAGAACAAGACAAGGAGTGGATCTCGACGGTCACATGGAAGGTGATGGAGGAGGGAGAGGAAGATGGTGATGGTGAAGCAGAAGATGAACCAATGCAGTGCAGGGACGAACAACGAAAATAGGAAGTGAATACAGTGTATAAAACACTAGACTGGACAAAGAGTGAAGAAGAGTGTGCGGGGAGACAAAAGACACTTCCATGACACATTGGCAAGTGAAGCAGAACAGGCTGCTGCATGTAGGAAAGACCTGACAATATTATATCAAATAATCAGGTTACTATTTAGGCTGGAAGAGATCAACACAGATGAAACCAATGAAAGATGATGAAGGAAATCTAATTACCAAAGAGGAGAAACAAAGGAAACGATGGTCTGAACACTTCGAAAAGCTCGTGAATCGACCACAGCCACCACCACCACCACCACACCACCTGGACCTCGTCCAGAAATACCACCAGCAGCCCAGTCACAGAACTATCAGTGTCACAATCCCTCCTACAAAATCAGAATGAAGTCCTGAATGCCATAAGGCTACTGAGATGCTGGAAAGCAGCAGGACCAGATGGAATCCTGCCAGATGTACTGAAAACAGACACAGAGACAACAGTGGACATGCTCACACCAATACTGCAGAAGGTTTGGAGGGAAGGAATGGAAGGTACCTGTTTATTGATTGGAAGAAGGGTTACCTTGTCAAACTCCCAAGAAAGAGGGACCTGAGTGTTTGCAAGGACTGGCAGGGAATCTTATTGCTGTCCCCATCACCCCAAGCAAAATAGTAAGTCGCATCATCCTGGAGGGACTAAAGGATGCACTGGATTTAAAAGGATTACGACAGAAACATGCTGGCTGGCTGGCTGGCTTCAGCATGTACAAATCAAGTGAGGACTAAACTGCAACACTACACTACGCATCATCATAGAACACAGTATAGAATGACAGTCTACTCAACTCTCCACCTCAACTTCATCGACTCTGAAAAGGCCGGCGTTCGACAGCCTCGACCGACAAGTAATTTGACAGGCGACTGCTTCCACACTACGCGTTTAGTACCACAAACCTTTATCAATCTCATTCAACAACAGCTACATGAAGACGCCACATGCCAGACAAGTAATTCACAATAGGAAGCTCAGTGACACCTTTGAAGTGAAGACAGGAGTAAGACAAGGCTGCCACCTACTATCACCAATCATCTTCCTGATAGTGGTGCACTGGACTGGACTCGACTGGACTGGACTGGACTGGACTGGATCATGCAAGAAACAGTGAGTAGTGAGAAGAGGGGGGGGATAGGCTGTTTTACCGGGGAAAAGAATCTCGAAGATTTGGATTTCGCCGATGACTTATGTCTAATGTCACACAAACTTGAAGATGTACAGGCGAAAACTAACAAGTTGACAGAAGAGGCGAGACAGGGCAGCGAAGGAAGACGAGACTTCCTTCAGGTGAACGTAAAGAAGACAGAGGTGATGAAGATACTCAACCCACACCACCACCACCATCACCACCACCACCAACAACAACAGCAACACCAAGCTCCAATCACCATCAACAGGGGAAACTTAAGGGAAGTAGCCTCCTTCACCTATCTAGGCAGGCAGCACTGTTTCAACTGCAGGCGGTGGTGGCAGCGGCAGCGGCAGCGGCACGGACGACGACCAGGACGAGGACGAGGACGAGGACGCGAAAGCCAGTCAGGATGGGAAAGACAGCAAGACAGGCGTTCAGCAGCCTGAAACCAATGTGGAGATCTTCTGCTCTCAGCACAAAGCGTCAACAACATCCGCATCTTCAACACTAATTCAGTCAAGTAAGTCAGTGCTTCTATATGATGGTTGAGAGACTTGGCGGCACGTTACGAAAGGCATTTCCGACAAACTACAGACATTCATCAACAACTGCCACCTACGCTAACTGGTTACTGAAGATCAGATGGACTGCCAGAATAATAAGAATCAGCAAGAAGGAACTCACTGTGGTTGGTGACGAACCAAGCAAGAAGCTGTCGCTGAACAAATATGCATTGGAAGGGAGTGGAGATGGATTGGATTGGATTGGGCATACACTGAGGAGAGGACCGACTGGGGACATGACGCGTCAGGCAAGGGCCTCTAGTGGCCTGTAGTGGAAATCTGATGGGAAGCTACGAGTTGAGCGTCGGAGGTGAGGGTGACATGGAGGAGATAGTGTGAGGTAGAAATGAGAGGTTGTGGGTAGTCGTGGAGTCAGGTTGAAAAGATTTCAGAGGAGAGAGTGCACTGGATACGTGCCATTGAATCCGTATGTTTCATTAGAAACCCAATGGATAAATAATAAAAATAATCATAATGATTTAAAATTGGAACGTAACAGTAGCTCAAATAGTGTACTTTAATAGATTCTGTGATGGTCTTACTTAATATCATTTTTATTGTCAGCTAATCACTGATTGGATATTGGGGATAAATGTTCTTCTTTTTGAATGGTATGTTCGAGGTATTTGCTCAAATTTCTCATCTGTTGTTTGTAAAAACCTTACCTTGTATGATTATATGGGTACGCAAGTGTTTTGCTATTTATTGGTGAATTTCCTTTCCTCATGTTACCTATCTAGATAACTGAATTCAGTCACTGAGTTTTTAGTTCAGAGGTAAATATAAGGAATTTGTTGTTGTTGCATTCAGATAAGTCTAATATTTGTCTTCTTAGGTTCATTCGCTTATCAAAAGATGAAGTTGAGGAACTTGTGCATAAATACTATATGATGAGAAAACAATTTGAACACATGTAGAGTTCTTTTATCAATAAACTCTGACTAGTTCATCCCAATCACTCCATCAGTCAAAAAATTGAGTTCACACGACAAAAGAGTAATAAAAGAAGACAGACTTTAAAGAACAAATTTATCTCCAGAGAAATTGCCGATCACGGTAAACAGGAGTTGACTGCTAGAACTTTGTTGAGAAATGAATAATAAGCAGGAGTTTGGCTCTAGAGATGATACAGTTATATTTGGAGTATGGGCAGCTAGATAGGTGGTGGCAAACTCATCCTTCATACTTAAACTATTACGAAACTCGTGTCTGAGATCTGGCCGTTAATTATAGTTTATATTTACGAGGTCAAAAGTAAGGATACTGTTCTTTCAATGACTATTCGTTGGAAATATATTTGGGTAACATTTATTTGGTTTGTATATTCAGTCTTTTATCTTTACATTTCGTTATGAAATAGGTTTACAGATTTGGTGTATTCTTACCCTCACTTTTGTTATTGCGGTCCTTTTATTGATTGAAGTTATATAATGGCATCACTATATAATCTACACAGCCTTATTTCAAGAAGTCATTTTACTGAGAGGTATTTCTAAAAAGTTGATATTTTACAACTTTACAGCTTATAATCACTTTTATTTGCGATGTTAAAATTTTTAGTATCTCCTACACAAGGTGGAAAATACACTTTTATAATGTATTCTGTTTAAGCTTTCTATGGTTTTGCAGTGAACATTTGCCGTGAAGGCGATATGTTTTCTACACGCTAGTATTGCTATATGATTGCGGTTTGAGTCGTATATATATACAACTGCATTACCTGTTGACAATTCACCATAATTTTCATAGTACATATTAACTGACTCCTTTTAACATTCACGTGTTTCGGAAATATGAATTAGACGGAAATGACTGAGGGGTCAATGACAAGCTATTGATTCGTGTCATGCAACATAACTAGAAAATCAAATCTCAGAATTTCCTTCAATATAAATAAAACAATACAACAAACTATACTTGTATGGGATTCATATTTTCCTTTTTGCAGTCGGTGTAACGAGTGATGAAAGCGTAACAATAATAAGATCAAGTAAATAATAGGTAGTGCTTCATAGTAATACTCTCCTAAAAATATTGAAAGTAATTTAGACCAGTATCATACCGATATGTTTCATGCATTAACCTATTGTTGGAGCTTGCCTAAACTATTTTGAGGATACAGTTGGATGCATCAGAATTAAAGTAAAATGTAACGAAAATCGAAACATCTCAGTGTACTTTTCTCATATACATCTGAGTATGAAAAACTTGTAACACAGCCTTAACCGTAATTTCACGTATTCTTTTCAAAAGAATAGTTGATGGATATCAAGCAATACGAAGGACAGTTGTTACTTGACACCACATTTTGTTAATTATAGGGTTGTCTTTGTTTCAAATGGACGTAGAATCAAAGTGCTAGGTTACATTGTCGAATTCAACTTAAATGTCGGCAATGATGATGCAACACTAAATCTTCAATAGCACATTTGTCTTGCTCGGTATTCATCAGCACAACTTACGAAATACAGTTATTAAGTATGGGAAAATCAACAAAGTCGGTAATCGACGTATGTACTCATATTTATCACAAATAGGGCAAGCTGAGTACATTATCCTATTCAGCCAATGCATAAGGTATGATTCTGACATGATAATTATGCTCCAAGGAGTGATTTACCACGGCTTTGAATTATTTGTAGCAAATAACTAAGTAAATAAGAGATGATCACAAATATTTGCTAACAAATATTTTGCATAGATTTAAATGAGAAATATCTTTTCCCTGAATTTTAATATCTTGTCTAAAAGAGTCAATATTTGAACAGAGCACACGGATTTGCATTGTAAACGATAATTAAAGAAGGAGAAATTGTACAAGATAGAAGTAGATCAGGGAAGCTGAAAAAACAACTCCCATTGTCATTGCATAACACAGTTAACGTCTGAGGTTATAGTGGAACAACTCAGTAGGAACTTGATACTTCCTGCAGAATAGTGCCAGTTAACGCAGAAAATAAGAATGAGCTAAAAGTAATTGCATATTTTTATTTATGATGCTAAAAAGCAGAAATCATTGACTGATTTGAAGGATTTTGAATTTCATTATTTTCCCAAGAACTGCATGTAATCAATCAGATGAAATAAAAGTATCGTGATGAAGTGAGGTAAGTTAAATATGGGGACTGACGCAGCAGAAATAAAAATTCCGTTGGTGTAAGTCACTGAAAACTCATGAAATGCAGCTCACTATGGATTGTTTCTCAAAATATCAAGATATGAAAAGTCTATTACAAAGATTCGTAAAGAATTAAAAAGCTACGAAGTTACTCAAAGATGATGAGTTCTATCGTACTTTCGTAGATAGGAAACTTTGCCTTTGGTGTGTTATTTGTTCTACACCACAGTGAACTACTTTGGGTATGCTCAAATAAAAAAACAAAAAAATTCGTAGGAATTATTGCATCACACACTCGTCTTGAACTCTTTTTTTAGACCAATATATATGTTCTTTGTAATCAAATCTAACTTCTATTTCGGAGCAAATTTCTTACTTTATTGGTCAATATATGTTGGCACATGGAATGAAAATTGCTTGCATAAAAAAATTCACTTCTAGACTAAAGAAGTTTATCTTTTAACCTAGATTTATTTGAGTATGCTATTAAATTCAGCGGTGTAACATTGCTTCAAAGCGTTTAGTTTAAGTATGGTGCTGGGTAAATTTTCATCAGTCAGCTAACACTTTGTCTAACACTGAAGCAAGTATCAGGAAAACTAGTCAGGATCAATGTATTTAAATCTCTGGCTGAATTTAGTTTATTTTGGTTTTGCATATTTTCAACCACATGGTTATTAGAATGATTCGATCTGCTAGCCTGAACTGCTGCAGACACTTTCCTACCTAATCCTATTCTCTTGTACTTTTGTAATTAAAACTCTGATGAAAATAGTGAAATGATTTTACCACTCTACGTTATGTAGTTGAAGAGAGTCAACAGGAAGCCTTAGACCTCGATTTTAAGCTTGTTTGTATTTTTCAGTAACAGATTTGTGAACTCAAGGAAATCGATACCCTTTCGGATATCAGAAAGTTAGTTTTCCGGTATTTCAGTCAGAAATGTTACACTCAGATAATAGAGCTGTGATGAACCCCCGCAGCAGTGGATGATAGAATTTGATTGGTAGAGGAGAATAATCGGTTTCATGTTGTTTAGTATTGAGTGACTAAAGAGTCCTGTGGATCATTTTGCAATGTGGCCATCAAACTGGGTCACTAACAGTCGTGGTAACATCAACCACTTGATATCAGTTAGACTGCACCGTGATAGTGAGTCACACCATTTGGTGATCACACTGCAAAATGACCAATATAGTTCGGTCGGTGATCAGAAACAGACAACATGACATTGATTTCTCTCCAGTGACCTGGCAATAGGTGTTATAAATCTTTTATGTAAGTTGAATCATTATATGAATCAGCTGTTAAAATGATTACCATAATTCTTTTTTTTGGAATCTGAAGAATGACAGAAATTTAGTTTTAACGTATTCCAAATTATCATCACACCTTCAATCATCACCCAACATGGAATACTAGTCTTACAAACTAAGGCTATCTCAAATAATTAAATGATAAGAAAGAAGATGTCATTTATTTCTGATAATAAGAGTTATTTGCAAAAAGTAAAATCTCGTACTAAATATGTCTATAAATACTCGATTATTGAAGTTAGTGAATTTCCTTTACAAAGACAGTATATTAAATTGATATGTAGTGAGAGTTTTGATGAATCATGAATTGTGTGAAACGAAGTCACTACTAATGAACCCAAAGTAATGCATAACACAGAAAAATAGGGTACCTGTCAGTTGTTTGAAGGCATTTGGCAGGAATCCTCGGACCTAGATTTTATGCTTGTTGGGACTCCTCAGTAAGTCGTATCTACAATCTCAAAGGAACTGATGTCCCACCTCAAATTCGAACCCATGTTACTCAGTGTTGAAGTCAGTGACGTTATCAGTGGGCCATCAGGTCAACACTAAGTCATGATAAAAATTGGAAATGTTCCTTAGATTGTTTGGTAGGTAGTTTCGCACATAAGTGACAATATAACGATGTTTTGCTTACTTATCTTTCGTATACTATTACCATCCGTTTTAGAACCAATCGATCAAAATTTCCTGTCATTTATAGGACGTATGAAACGAAATTTTCTGTCTAAAATACTAGTAGTGATAACATTTAATGACATAAGTGGTAATCTGCTATAAGAAAATTAAATACTCATTTCATATTTAGAGGTTTCCCATATGAGTTTTTTTAGAAGAAATTAGCTGCTACTTTTATCTACGTGTACCGTCTCATCAGTAACGTATAACTCATAAAAATGAATTAAACGAACAGTCAGATATCATACTGAAACAAGACGTTATCAGTCTGAAAACATTTTTATTTTTCAGGTTCTAGTCTAGGTTAATATCGGCTTATTTAGCTTGATCGGGACCTGAATATGTTGGCAGTGTCGTTGTAAGTGAAACTTTGGAGTAGTGGGACCCCTGATTCAGGTTGTATCCTGGATACTTCTGCAATTATTTTTTTATTCTTACTGATACAAGAAATCAGTATCTATTGCTTCAAATGCCGGAGATTTACTCATGATGCTATAACACGCAGTTCTTGGGCAACTGGTATTGGTTGAAATTATACTCTGTTTTAAACAAATTAATCACTTATCACGAATATGTATAGTTAAAAGCGACATTAAAGCATTCTTGCGGAAATTATGAATATCAGCAGTGGTTAATCAGTTTGGTTTAGACAGATACGTAATACCAGAATAAAAGTCAAAATATCAAGTTGTCCATACTCAATTACTCATGGTGTTATTAGGTCAACAGACAGTGGCTTCAGATATTGAGAATTACTTCATTTAGCATTCTGCAATTTTCTCACAAAACAAGTAATTAGCATAAATTTATGTTACCGAATTCCTGAATAAATTTTATGAATCTAAATATCTTCAGTAATACACGTAACTGCAATAATTTACTGTCTAGCACTTCAGTAAGTCATATTTCCTAAATGGTATACAGAGTCAGTACACGCTTTGAATTCTCCAAAGTTTACAGTGCGATAAAAAATCCTTTCATTATTCTGCAACTTTTGTGTAGCAGTCCAAACTTTTTTCATTATCGACAGTTTTAAGTTCAAATTTGCTTAGTTACAGGAATTCATTTTATGAGAAATATTGTCAAATAATTTTCAATAATCCACCACATATATCTTGTTCGTTGCTTTTACTGTACTCGAAATGCTCTCAACTTTCTGCAAAATGCATATACTTTCACTAAACAAAACCAGGTACCAACGCTTTTCCTTACATTTATCACCTACAAGTAATATGGAATTACATTCTACCACAGTGCCCAAGTTTTCACTTACACAAGTACTCTGTTTTAGAACTGAAAGACAGTATACTATTGCTCAATGATGTGTAGAGATATATGTAAGACGTATGCAGGAAAATGGCCAGTTAAAAGATTTTGATAGCTTATAATTTTCTGAGATTGGTTGAACTGAACTAATTGATCACTACTGATCTATGGGCTCATGAGCGAATGCCTAGATAACTGGCAGTAATTTCACTTTGATGATGATAGACAGTGGCTAGCAGGAAAATATGGAAACTGCGTTTCACTCTATTTGTGCTGATCGATTTGATCAAATCAGAGATGGAAAATCACAGGTTATAAAATCTGAACTAAATTTGTCCCCTGGAGAGTTGCTATCGTGAATCAGTAGCTTATTGAAATGATAGGTTCTGAGTTGAACTCTCAGCAAGAACAATACCATTCATCAGTCTAAAATATAAAGAAAGTTATACTTGGGATTTCAATGCTGGCTACTGTTCATAATTACTGTAAATGATATTTGTGTTTAGTTTTCGAATTGCAGCTACACATAACTGTGGAATAAAGAATGAGATGTTTCTTTTGCTAATTTACCACTAACAGAGATACTATAAAAAAACAGTCTCTGCACATCTGCATAGGAGCCAATATGCAAGAACAAGTCGGACAAATCGGTCTAGTACCCATTTGGAATTCGTAATTTGAATATACCAACATCCCAATAAAGTGATGGTGTTCCCACCGAGAAATTGAACACAGCAACCATCGCTTTAGATGACACAGCGTTATCCATTAAACTGCTGAGTCACGAGAGCCATCCTTCATGCAACGGTATATGAGTTGTTAACTTTGAAGTATGAAAAGATAGTAAACTAATGCTTTTAAGACTTTAAATAATCCTCATTACTTTTTTACATCTTGACATCCATTGTACTATATGAAAAGAGGCATACCCAATGGAAATCAAAATTCCATATCATTAGCTCCCATGATAAAACTTCATTCAAATTCAAATTAGATTTATTTTTCTATATTATGTAAATAGTTTAATTCGTTTGTCAAGACTATCGAATCCAATGGCTTAACCGGTTTCAATTGTATGTTTATACAATAAAAATGTTGTATTGTTGTAGAATTATGAAGTAAATAGACGATTGTATTCTTATGTTAAATAGTATTTTTAATTTTTTTAAGACCTTAGTGAAAATCGGTTCTGTCCCTCATTTTAAGTTCTGCTATACTGTACATATCCTCTAGAAAATTTGCTTCAGTATCGAAGTACTACTGAATCAAATAGTAAATTATCAAGGAAGATTTTAAAAAATTCCATCCATTTTATGCTGTTATTGGTATACATTAAGGTTTGCTTTTAATTGAAAAAATGTAGCATAGAATATCTTGGAAGAAGCGCTAATTTTATCGTGTATAAAGTAAGTAATGTTGGTTCAAACATTCCCATTTGGAGAAGCTTTGGAAACTTAAGGGTGCCAAACTGTATCTCTAAGTTCGAGTGTACCTCTCGAAGCATACTTATTCAAAGAACAGGAAGGCTAACCTTTGTATAAATTTCCTGGTATTCAAAAACTCTCATGGTCAAAGTATCCAAGTCGTCTACATTTCCAGTAGTTACATATTAAATGCATTATAGATAAAGCATAGGTTTATCAGTTACATTTATGAGAGTAGACAGGCAAAGAGATAGAATCTTATTTTATTTTACGTCTGGTAGTATGTAGAAGTAGAATCCAGGATGCTCACTTCATCCTATTTAAGACTGGTCAGCTGAACGTAGCTGTATCCTGCAATACACTACCAGCCACCATCAAACTTATGATACGAATCTCATTACGAGGGCAATTTAAAAACACAGACTTATCAATTAACCTCTATATTTTAGCAACAGATAATGCCAGATACAGTGGTTCCTTTCAACGTATCGACTTCTGTCACACAATTTCCAACCAACAACTCTGTGAACAAAAATTTTAATTATCCTAACACTAGACTTATAACCAAACTATGATTTAATAATGGCGGAATCACGCTCCTGTCTACCCCAAGCAAAATATTAGGTCCCATCATCCTGTAGAGACTAAAGAATACGCTGGATTCAAATGGATTATGACAAAAACAGGCTGGCTGGTTGGCTGGCTGGCTGGCTGGCTTCAGCATGTACAAATCAAGTGAGGACTAAACTGCAACGCTTCACTACGCATCATCATGGAACACAGTATAGAATGACAGTCTACTCAACTCTCCACCTCAACTTCATCGACTCTGAAAAGGCCGGCGTTCGACAGCCTCGACCGACAAGTAATTTGACAGGCGACTGCTTCCACACTACGCGTTTAGTACCACAAACCTTTATCAATCTCATTCAACAACAGCTATATGAAGACGCCACATGCCAGCCAAGTAATTCACAATGGGAAGCTCAGTGACACCTTTGAAGTGAAGACAGGAGTAAGACAAGGTTGTCACCTACTATCACCAATCATCTTCCTGATAGTGGTGCACTGGACTGGACTCGACTGGACTGGACTGGACTGGACTGGATCATGCAAGAAACAGTGAGTAGTGAGAAGAGGGGGGGGATAGGCTGTTTTACCGGGGAAAAGAATCTCGAAGATTTGGATTTCGCCGATGACTTATGTCTAATGTCACACAAACTTGAAGATGTACAGGAGAAAACTAACAAGTTGACAGAAGAGGCGAGACAGGGCAGCGAAGGAAGACGAGACTTCCTTCAGGTGAACGTAGAGAAGACAGAGGTGATGAAGATACTCAACCCACACCACCACCACCATCACCACCACCACCAACAACAACAGCAACACCAAGCTCCAATCACCATCAACAGGGGAAACTTAAAGGAAGTAGCCTCCTTCACCTATCTAGGCAGGCAGCACTGTTTCAACTGCAGGCGGTGGTGGCAGCGGCAGCGGCACGGACGAGGACGAGGACGAGGACGCGAAAGCCAGTCAGGATGGGAAAGACAGCAAGACAGGCGTTCAGCAGCCTGAAACCAATGTGGAGATCTTCTGCTCTCAGCACAAAGCGTCAACAACATCCGCATCTTCAACACTAATTCAGTCAAGTAAGTCAGTGCTTCTATATGATGGTTGAGAGACTTGGCGGCACGTTACGAAAGGCATTTCCAACAAACTACAGACATTCATCAACAACTGCCACCTACGCTAACTGGTTACTGAAGATCAGATGGACTGCCAGAATAATAAGAATCAGCAAGAAGGAACTCACTGTGGTTGGTGACGAACCAAGCAAGAAGCTGTCGCTGAACAAATATGCATTGGAAGGGAGTGGAGATGGATTGGATTGGATTGGGCATACACTGAGGAGAGGACCGACTGGGGACATGACGCGTCAGGCAAGGGCCTCTAGTGGCCTCTAGTGGAAATCTGATGGGAAGCTACGAGTTGAGCGTCGGAGGTGAGGGTGACATGGAGGAGATAGTGTGAGGTAGAAATGAGAGGTTGTGGGTAGTCGTGGAGTCAGGTTGAAAAGATTTCAGAGAAGAGAGTGCACTGGATACGTGCCATTGAATCCCTATGTTCCATTAAGAAGGCATGGGGTGAATAATAATAGAATTATGAATGATGATTGAATTTTCTCCTCTATATTTGGCTGTTATAAGGCATGTTGCTTTTTGGATCTTTATCATTACCTTTTTTCTGTTAATTAGAACTCCATGTTTTCAGCATCTTATTGAGTAAATTTTGACTTTATTTTGTATATTTGTCTAGTCAAGTCATAATATTGCATGCTGGAACTTTGTCAGAAGAGCTTAATGGCGTAAATGAAAATGCTTATTCGAAGCCAGATGTTTAGATGAACTTAAAAATATTTTTATTGGTTACGTAAGCTTTGGAGAACAATTACTCTCCAACTTCTAGCAAGCTTTATTCTGAACTTATGTTACTCGGTATTTAAAGCAATAAGGATATGGAAATGGCTGTTAATTTTAGTAGACATGACTGAGCATGAATCCAGTGACCTTGTATCTGTTGATTATTGTTTTTACCGCTGCATCGATTATGTCCATGTCTATACACCTGCTGCTTGACCTGGGTGCTGAGCTGCTGAGAACTATTCAATTTTCTTGACGATTCTTCTGGCCAAGATGTGCAGGTTTTAGACACCTCGTCAAGACACATTACGTAGTCACCCACAGAGTAAACTCAAAATCCACCTTAAGGTGAAGTTGGTGCAGATGTTGTACAGAAAGAAGAAGAAAGCTTCCCAATTCACCAATCCAGCTCTGAGAATACAGTAGCATCGGAATTTGTGATCTTTTCACTATCCGTAAAAGGTATATATTGCAATGAGTAAGAAATCCTTTATGTTATTCAAACATAAAGAAAGCAACGAAACTGACCATTCACCTCTAGACAACACTGAATTACGCTGGTGTTTTTTGTAAAAGACGATAGTGCATAGTCGCCAGTTGATATTTGTAGTGCTTACTGATCTTTCCCTTCAGTAGGGAAATATTTTTGTCATTTTAGATTTTTGGTGGAGGGGAGATACATTCTTGTTCATCAGGAAATTACGATGAATCTCTCAATGAACACAGACCACGCAGATATTATTTTCATTTTACTTCCGATGAGGATTTCCCTTCATTTTTGTTATATCTTTCCATGTCATCTATATTTTCTTTCTACCTGTCTCATTTCTTTCTTAAGAACCTCAGGTGGTTAAATATACCAACTCCTATTACTCTCCGCAGTTGTGTCACACTATGTACTACCTAAAGGCATTCTTATAGATAGAAAAGGCCAAAGAATGATCTCTTCATAGTAGCACGTGAATTAGCTTTCATATTAATTAGTTGCTGTGGTCTGAGTCAAGAAATTATTGTTGTTCATTTGATTAACAGAAGACACTAATTGAAAAACGTGTTAGTCAAAAGTGGGGATTACAATATTTATAAAAATCGTAAGTTAATTGTATCTCTTTTCTAGGGACAACTGATTAGAAATAATTTCGTGAAAACTGTTTCTTTCCTCATTCATAATATGAATTAATATATGATATTCCTTTTCTACTATAGGTTTGTTAAAAATCTCTCGATATATTAGTTAAAATAAAGTAATAATTATTTTAGCTCCTCAAAAACTCCTATTATTATTTAAAAGATATTTGAGTGAACAATAACTTCTTCAGGTTCTCTAGCTGTATATCTATATTGTGTATTTTCGCTTTAACAATAGTATGCTCACGAAAAATTAGTGTTACCTCTACTACTACCTTGACCTCACTCAGAACGAACAAATACTTTGCAGCGTCCTGCTCTATTTGACCTAATTTCCTACTCCCACAATATAAACATTCTTCTATCCCGATACTCTGAAATAATTTTATTAAGTTCTTTAAGCCTATTTTCTTCCTTAACATGAGCAACATTTTACTAAGCAAGTATTCTGCAAATTATATATCTTTTCTTGTTTAATCTTACTTTTATGCAAATCCCCCAGTTGTAAAACTTATCAGATTATCCTCGTTTATCCTATTTTGTACTCACACTCAACCACATTTTATTTCCTCTTCTATTAATAAAAGACTTTCCTCGTATACCTTCATCATAGAAGTGAGTAAGATTCATTCTGATTGTTTGAGAAAATAGAGATGATTTGGAGCTCAGGATGAGGGTGATAATTGTTAAGAGTTCTCCAAGGTTTAAGGTTTGTTCATGAACATTTTGGAGGACAAAAAAAAACAGTTATCATCACATAGTTTTACTTAAGCCGTATAATCGTTTATATAATCATTTATTTTGATTGTAATCGTATACATTAAGAAGCGACATCAACTGAAGAATAGCTGAAAACCTAGGACCACTGGAATTCCGTTTCGTCTTGATATGGGGCCCTTGAGCAGTGTGCTTTCATGGCCCTGCCATGGATTGAACCAGGAACATTTAGCTTCAACGATGAGCACGTTTTCATTGAGCCACTGAGTTGGAAACTATTGATCCACATTTTCCCACTTCTGTCATTTCACGAAATAGCGTGAAAGTCATCCAATTATTTTGAATTGAATACTTGATTATGACATTAGCGTTTACATAAAACCTTTCTCAAACGAATATCCAAGCTGTGTGTTATTAATGAACTATTATATGAAACTGTACTATTGTTAACAGGAAAGTCCACAATATGGGCACATAACTAGAATTTGAAGAAATTATTACAGAGAATATTTTTTGTTCATTTCAATGTCTTTCGAATCGTCATTATATTCGTTGTTGGATATCACTGAAACAGTTCACAGAGAATTTCACTTATTAAGCTTCGCAGCCTCAGTTGCCATCATCCTTATTAATCATCACACAGTATCAATGTTGCAAGTCTGCCAAGCGGCGGTTATCTCAGATAGTCAAACTGAGAGTGATAGTAATAAAGAGAATGGAAGGGTCAACTAGTTGTGCTCTGTGGCCAAAAAGGAGGATTAAGATAATGATCTAGCTGTTACAAATAGATCGGTAATACATAAGAGAAGAATAAAAAATAAAACAGAGGTGAATCGCAACAGTGTACGGTAAGCAGGTTGGTTTCATTTTACGAACAGAATAAAAGGGGATAAAATTGAAGCCACCAGGGCTCATCTACACTTTACCAATGAGATTGGTGAAGTTTTCAACCAGTAGGCTGTTTGTATATGTATTCACAATTGAATTCTGTTTTTTTGTTCTCCTACTTAATTATTCATCAAATCTCAAATGACTACATAAACCCTGCATCCGTTGGCAAATGGACCGACAATGTGAAAGAAAATGTCTCCATTCTGGAATTGTTACTTGAAAGCGAAAGATTTATTTATAACTTATTCAAATGCTTGGAATTATTTAAACTCATTCATCCCGATGAATTCATGAAAACCATCTACTTCCAGCAAACCACAATATGATTTGTCGTATGCAATAAGATGTAGGTGAATACTAACAACATATATAACTATATTAAAAATGATCTGGTAAATACTGATACTAATCAGAAATAAAGTGTTGTGCATCATGCTAAATTTATGAAGAATAGAAACAATAAGAATTAATTGGCATCAGGCCATGAAATCTCTGGCTTCTGGTTTATGCAATGTAGCGAAATGTAGACTTCCTGGTAGAAGTCAGCATGATAACTGAAATCAGTGGTTAGAAATTCTAGGTAATATGGCTTGGAATCCGTTCCACTGAAGTAGATGCATCCATAAATTATCTTCATTTTAGATGTCATGCTGAGTTTTATTATTGTTCCATTTCTTCTTCTCCCTTCCATTTAGTAGATTCAACTGGTCTATCATCTCTATAGCCCCAGAATCCTCTATAGTGGACATGGTTATTTGAAGGAATTATTGCAATTTCATTTATGATCAGGTTGGTTACAAAATGCACGCCTGATTCAAAATTAAGAAAGTGAAAACAAATACTTTGAGGGAGCTATACATTGTGTTACAAAAAGCAAGTTATCAACAAAACTGTCTTTCATCTACATGTGATAAACGACTTAAATTCAATTAAAATGACCACTTGTGCTTTCCGCATGTGCTTCATATTCAGAAGAAAAATTACGAGAAGTTAATCCGAATGTCAAATGAATTTCAGTATTACTTAACATATAAGTCAGTTTAGAGTTCAAAACCCGAAATATTTCTTTTCACTGACATAGACCCCCTACAATTTTGAGGTTAAGTGAACTCTCTTCTCTGAAATCTTTTCAACCTGACTCCACGACTACCCACAACCTCTCATTTCTACCTCACACTATCTCCTCCATGTCACCCTCACCTCCGACGCTCAACTCGTAGCTTCCCATCAGATTTCCACTAGAGGCCACTAGAGGCCCTTGCCTGACGCGTCATGTCCCCAGTCGGTCCTCTCCTCAGTGTATGCCCAATCCAATCCAATCCATCTCCACTCCCTTCCAATGCATATTTGTTCAGCGACAGCTTCTTGCTTGGTTCGTCACCAACCACAGTGAGTTCCTTCTTGCTGATTCTTATTATTCTGGCAGTCCATCTGATCTTCAGTAACCAGTTAGCGTAGGTGGCAGTTGTTGATGAATGTCTGTAGTTTGTTGGAAATGCCTTTCGTAACGTGCCGCCAAGTCTCTCAACCATCATATAGAAGCACTGACTTACTTGACTGAATTAGTGTTGAAGATGCGGATGTTGTTGACGCTTTGTGCTGAGAGCAGAAGATCTCCACATTGGTTTCAGGCTGCTGAACGCCTGTCTTGCTGTCTTTCCCATCCTGACTGGCTTTCGCGTCCTCGTCCTCGTCCTCGTCCGTGCCGCTGCCGCTGCCACCACCGCCTGCAGTTGAAACAGTGCTGCCTGCCTAGATAGGTGAAGGAGGCTACTTCCCTTAAGTTTCCCCTGTTGATGGTGATTGGAGCTTGGTGTTGCTGTTGTTGTTGTTGGTGGTGGTGATGGTGGTGGTGGTGTGGGTTGAGTATCTTCATCACCTCTGTCTTCTCTACGTTCACCTGAAGGAAGTCTCGTCTTCCTTCGCTGCCCTGTCTCGCCTCTTCTGTCAACTTGTTAGTTTTCTCCTGTACATCTTCAAGTTTGTGTGACATTAGACATAAGTCATCGGCGAAATCCAAATCTTCGAGATTCTTTTCCCCGGTAAAACAGCCTATCCCCCCCCTCTTCTCACTACTCACTGTTTCTTGCATGATCCAGTCCAGTCCAGTCCAGTCCAGTCCAGTCCAGTCCAGTCCAGTCCAGTCCAGTCCAGTCCAGTCCAGTCCAGTCCAGTCCAGTCCAGTCCAGTCCAGTCCAGTCGAGTCCAGTCCAGTGCACCACTATCAGGAAGATGATTGGTGATAGTAGGTGACAACCTTGTCTTACTCCTGTCTTCACTTCAAAGGTGTCACTGAGCTTCCCATTGTGAATTACTTGGCTGGCATGTGGCGTCTTCATATAGCTGTTGTTGAATGAGATTGATAAAGGTTTGTGGTACTAAACGCGTAGTGTGGAAGCAGTCGCCTGTCAAATTACTTGTCGGTCGAGGCTGTCGAACGCCGGCCTTTTCAGAGTCGATGAAGTTGAGGTGGAGAGTTGAGTAGACTGTCATTCTATACTGTGTTCCATGATGATGCGTAGTGAAGCGTTGCAGTTTAGTCCTCACTTGATTTGTACATGCTGAAGCCAGCCAGCCAGCCAGCCAACCAGCCAGCCTGTTTTTGTCATAATCCATTTGAATCCAGCGTATTCTTTAGTCTCTACAGGATGATGGGACCTAATATTTTGCTTGGGGTAGACAGGAGCGTGATTCCGCCATTATTAAATCATAGTTTGGTTATAAGTCTAGTGTTAGGATAATTAAAATTTTTGTTCACAGAGTTGTTGGTTGGAAATTGTGTGACAGAAGTCGATACGTTGAAAGGAACCACTGTATCTGGCATTATCTGTTGCTAAAATATAGAGGTTAATTGATAAGTCTGTGTTTTTAAATTGCCCTCGTAATGAGATTCGTATCATAAGTTTGATGGTGGCTGGTAGTGTATTGCAGGATACAGCTACGTTCAGCTGACCAGTCTTAAATAGGATGAAGTGAGCATCCTGGATTCTACTTCTACATACTACCAGACGTAAAATAAAATAAGATTCTATCTCTTTGCCTGTCTACTCTCATAAATGTAACTGATAAACCTATGCTTTATCTATAATGCATTTAATATGTAACTACTGGAAATGTAGACGACTTGGATACTTTGACCATGAGAGTTTTTGAATACCAGGAAATTTATACAAAGGTTAGCCTTCCTGTTCTTTGAATAAGTATGCTTCGAGAGGTACACTCGAACTTAGAGATACAGTTTGGCACCCTTAAGTTTCCAAAGCTTCTCCAAATGGGAATGTTTGAACCAACATTACTTACTTTATACACGATAAAATTAGCGCTTCTTCCAAGATATTCTATGCTACATTTTTTCAATTAAAAGCAAACCTTAATGTATACCAATAACAGCATAAAATGGATGGAATTTTTTAAAATCTTCCTTGATAATTTACTATTTGATTCAGTAGTACTTCGATACTGAAGCAAATTTTCTAGAGGATATGTACAGTATAGCAGAACTTAAAATGAGGGACAGAACCGATTTTCACTAAGGTCTTAAAAAAATTAAAAATACTATTTAACATAAGAATACAATCGTCTATTTACTTCATAATTCTACAACAATACAACATTTTTATTGTATAAACATACAATTGAAACCGGTTAAGCCATTGGATTCGATAGTCTTGACAAACGAATTAAACTATTTACATAATATAGAAAAATAAATCTAATTTGAATTTGAATGAAGTTTTATCATGGGAGCTAATGATATGGAATTTTGATTTCCATTGGGTATGCCTCTTTTCATATAGTACAATGGATGTCAAGATGTAAAAAAGTAATGAGGATTATTTAAAGTCTTAAAAGCATTAGTTTACTATCTTTTCATACTTCAAAGTTAACAACTCATATACCGTTGCATGAAGGATGGCTCTCGTGACTCAGCAGTTTAATGGATAACGCTGTGTCATCTAAAGCGATGGTTGCTGTGTTCAATTTCTCGGTGGGAACACCATCACTTTATTGGGATGTTGGTATATTGAAATAACGAATTCCAAATAGGAATGTAATTGCTTCGTGTATTCCACCGTTAACCACAATGAAGCAAAGTAAATGATTCCTTACTTTACCTCAATTGTTAAGTCCTTTCCTTTTGTGATCAGTCGTTATGCAGTACAACTGCTTGTGGATTTTTAAGTGTTATGATTTACATATGGATTTGGGACTTCTGGTTGTTTTTGATCTCGGAAATGCTGTGTTTAAAGCTTACAGTTTATTTGTGTACTCTTCTAAGTTGATGAAATTATAATATTCTTGATCCGAATGTTCTGGTTCTCATAGATCGTGTCTATAAACAGTGATTTGCCTCTTTTCTAATCTAAAGAATTTCACGCCACTCGTTTTCAATGAAAATGAGAATGTAACAGCTGGTTCACAGCCAAAGGCATAAGTTCATTGTTTGAAGCCAATATGTCTTTTTCAATATAGCTCTTCGTTTTGTCAAAATGAAACAGTTTAGTCACAGTATACTTTTTCAATAAAAATCAATTGAGTCATTAACATTCCTCTTTATCTGAAATGAAATCCGACCTAATAAATGTAATCAACCCTGTGAAAGTTAATATTTTTGTGTGTTTGATGGTTGGCGAAAGTAAATTATACATGCATGAAGTGCATTTCTGACTGTTGTCCAAAAAGTTCATTAAACATATTTGACACTGTAGACCCTGAATTTATTTGGACTAAATGTCTACTGAAACTTTTCAGTGATGAGATGGTCGGATCCTTTTATCACAAATGGGTTGTTAATTGTAGTTACCTTAATTTATCCTATATTATACAATAAAGCTTATTCATAAAAAAATTTTAAACCATATTTTTATTTCTGTAACCATCATTCACTGATATGATTGACTATGGGAGTTACGTTTTCAGACAAAAAGTGAGTATTGTGGTGATATTTATCACCTTCAAACTCATGCATGACTACCTTTTCCTTACCCCACGAATAGGAATGTGCTAGATTTATGGCTGCCCATTCATTCTTGAGAAGGCTTGATCCCACTGTGAAAAAGATACTTATGAAGATGGTGCATAAAATTATGAGAAAATCTCGGTTAAAAGAAGTTTTGAGCAAGAACAATTTGGTCAACCTATTTCATGTTTTGTTTAGTGAGCAACTACAAGAATTAAGTGAGCACAACTTTCAGACTCACCTATCGACTAACGGTTCTCAAGTTGCCTGATTCATTTTCACCCCTTCCTAATGTGTTTAACTTTAAAAATATTGAGTATAAATGTGCACAACTGTTTGCATTGGTTTCGTAATTATTTATTTTAACTATATACCCTGCTTTACGCTACCAGTTAGTAGCACTACATTTTCGAAACTTAGGTAGGGGTTAATTATCAGATTAGTATACATTCTGACAAGAGATTTCATATTCGCATTTCATTGAAGTAAATTTCTTTAACCTGATTTTGATACCACTTTCATTTCTTACTGTACTAAATTTTGATTGCTTACCTCCTTTCAGTACATCAGCATAATCGAGAATCAAAAACTATTCAGGCTATCCATGCTAAATTTTGTTTACGATATTTATTGTTATCCATCTCACATGTATCTTAAACATGTATACAAGTTATCAGCCTGTGGATGTACATTAATGCACAGGAAGAAAGCTTGAACGAAGAAGGCGGAAATGAAAAAAGTGTTTATGCTATCATATTCATATTTGGCCATTTAAAAATGATATTCATAGTCATTAACTGTAAAGATTTACAAGCCAGTATGCTAGTCTGTTCCAGAGCGAAAACTAAAATTTAATAAGTCTGAATAAAGGCATCTTTGTTGGATTGAAATAAGTTGTTGATTTTAAGAACAGCAAGCATTATTTCCCTACACCATACTTGTTTGTATGTATTTTAGATAGTCATATACATCACAAGGTCAAGTGGTTAAAACTATATCATCCATCCTGGCTAGGAGTAGTGAAATACCAACTATAATCAATAGTTTTATGGCTCCAGGAACAATGTACTACTGAAACCAATAATAAATATGAACTTAGATTGTAGTACGCGCTTACAGTATAACAAGAAATATTTATCATATTGGTCTTGGTGACTAGCAGAGTAATCCAGGACTCGCGTTCTGTCCAGTTTGGTACTCGTCAGCTGGGTGTACCTGCACTCCAATGACTGATATTGTTCTCCACTGAGGCCTAAACCCAGTACCCACCCCTTCAAACACCAGAGTGTTATGCACTAAGCCACTGGGGCACGATAGCCACCTCTTATCAACGGGTCTCAGTTGTTGTGCTGAAACTTGTAATTTCCTGTTGCTATACAGGATCGAACTGCAGATGGGCTTCGATGCGGATGTTTTGATACTGCCAGGTATTCGCGATGTTATATTGACCTTGGTGTCTAGCAAAGGAGTTTAGGACCTTGCATAGCAACGGGAAATTACAAGTATCAGTACAACAACTGATACCCGTTGATAAGAGGTGGCCATCGTGCCCCAGTGGCCTAGTGCATAACACCCTGGCGTTTGAAGAGAAGGGTAGTGGATTCAAGCCTCAGTAGGAACAATATCAGTCACTGGAGTGCAGGTACACCCAGCTGATGAGTACCAAGTGGAACGAAAGGACCGTCCTGGGTTCCTGTGTTAGTCAACCGGAAGTATCAAGGCATCCGCACAGGATCCCATCTACCAACAGTTGACGAGCAATTCGACTCTGTACAGCAACGGGGAACTACAAGTATCATTGCAAAATATTTATCATCCTTCATGTTTGACGAATCCAGACACGTACAGTCGTAGTTATTAGGTAAACAAATTGGTTCTGTTTATCTATCAGGTCTTGCATTCTGAATTTCGTATATTTTATTGTGAAATGTATTCAGAACTATAAAAGTGAACGGATCCTCTGTGTATGAAGAAATGTTTAATGTTAAAGATGTATCAGACCAGTGATTTACTCTCTAGTGATTTTTGATGAAATTCTGTATGATTTCATAGGTTTTTCTCATTCTGGTCACTTTTATTACAGTACTCCATAATCCGATCTATGGGATCGTGGATCATTTACTTATACATGCTACTTTTAATCAGTGTTTCCCCTGTTCGATCGACATTCTGTCCATCAAAACCTGCATAACAGCTCGTTATCATCAGCAGTCGTATAGTATGCATGATCACAGTGTCTTGCCCAAGGTTTCTAGCCATAGAAGATGTGAGGCGGCTATCTAACGGAAGAGAGAGTTTTCGATAGTTATATTGTGTAATAGTTCGTCTTCACCGTTACCTCCTCTTTATTTTGTTTTGAACTAGTTCGTGTGTTCTAGTTGTATACCTTTTGACAGCCCTTCAAATCATCCCAGATATCTTTTTAGTTGCTTATGAGGCCCTTATACACTTTTGTTCGTATTCTTTCCAAGGGTAATTAAGTGGAAATTGAATACCACCAAATTAAGATGCCTTCTGTTCTTCCAGTGGCAGATAAGATATCGACTTGCATTCTTGTCTAATCAGTTAATAGTCCTAGAGTTTCTATGGAGTGTGCAAAATGGCATTACTATGAGTAATACCTCTGAGTATATTCACATCTGACTAGACGTGACAGGTAAGTCATTTATTAATATTTGTATTTTCTCTTTGATATACTGGATCGAATTCATTGGCTTTTGTTGGCAAACGGATTCTCATGCGGATGCTTCAGTATTGGCTGAAGGTTGATTATCTGATGGTTTGCTGGTGAAGGTTAGCAATGCAACCAATGATGCATATTTCGTCCTGTTTAGGATTCATCAACTGGATATTCTTGCATCCCAGTGAGTGATAGTGTTCCTACTGAGATTTGAGCCTGGTACCCGTTGCTTAAAACCTCAGTGTTATATACTTGTTTACTGAGGATCGACTGAGGACCTTTAAAACAAATGTCAGAGTAAAATCCTAAAGTTAAGTCTATTCACTCTGTTCATCTTTGCTTACGTTTTCCGTATTAATGAATGACTGACAAAAAATGTGTCGAAATGGAGTCAGCTGATTATATCATTCAGCTGGAGCATATTATAACTGCTTTCAATCAGTGGGGTCTAACGTAATGAAATCTAGAATTTAAAAAATCGGCTAACACACAAAAAAAATCACTAATTCCAACACGTTTTAAAATGGCTGTTACTTAGAAGTCATAAGATGCAAACATTTTTACTGACTGACTTTCAGAAGAGAGTTATTTTTGTATAGTGTTTAGCTAAACTTCTGAAACTCTGGTTCATTTGTGTATTTTAAACAAAAACTCAGTAATTTTCACTGTAATAAAGGATTAATTCGTTTCTTGACTCCACTTATCGAGCGATTATGCCAAAAGAATAAAACTCAAATAATAAAGTTATTGAATTTTCCAGCTATGAACAACCTAATGATAGTTGGACATTGAACACCATAAGCAGTGCGACACATTGGTCCTGGATAAGAGTAAACGTGTTTGGTGTGATCGAACGTCAAAAAAGGATCCAACCCTTTGATATTACATTGATCTCGGTGACTAGCAGAGGAGTTCAGGACCTTGGATAACAACGAAGAATTACAAGTATTATTACCACAACTGATATATATATATATATATATATGTAAGGGAAATTTCTTTATTTCTGAGTGGGCTCAAGGTTTTGGAAAACTAGTAATGGTGGCTTTCTTCGCTACTCTTTTTAAATAAGATTAAGCCGAAACTATTTCATCAAAATCCAACTTAGTGGTTATGTATTGCATTATGTAACCTGTCGAAAGTGTTCTTAAGACAAATTACGGATGCGAGCCACATCTTTATTTCACTAGACATTAGGATATTTCAATAAAATAAATTCAGTTCTACCAATTACACTTTGATCACCCTACATTTAATGTATGCCTCACTTCAAAAGTATTTGTGAGTTACACACTATAGTTGAATGTAGCACAGGATAGGAACATATTCATTTATGGCCTCTCTCAAGTCAAGCAGGTGTTTTACTTTCTAAGGAATTAGTCATCTTAAGATATTAGTTGTGTAGAATTCTTAGTTCGTTGATTATATATAGCATTACATTCGCCTTAAATGTAAAAAGAACAAGAGAGGATTTTTCTGGAACATAAACTTTCGTACTACAGTTGTTTGCTTTTCTTCATTTTTGCGAGGAAAGCTGTATATTTAAAGGTATTGTTACTCGTTCTTACCATCACAACGAATTTTGCTCATAGTCTCGCAACTACATCTTCTAATGCTTTTCGATTTACCTTAATCCATTACATTTTAAAATAGCATGCATCACGAACTGATATCAGTTAGAGAACCAGTGAAAACCTAGCTGCACTGAACAACTGCTTCGTTCCAGTATGAGACTCTTCAGTGGTAAGCAGCCACGACCTTAACCCACTAGAAATCGAACTCAGAACCTCCAGATTTCATGGCGAACGTGTTAACCATTCAACTGCTGGGTCAGATTTCGACGGTCTACAGTTTCCTTAGTTAGTAATGCAGCGCAACTATCGCTGAAAGTCTTCAGTGAGCACAGGTTTAACTTCCAACTGGTTGACCCCATAGGTCACCGCTTCTCATCAGAACATCGGGGTCTCCATCTGGAAGTATGTTCGATACTAGGAAAAAGTTGCTGTCCAGTCCTCTCAGGTCCTCAATGGTTCTTCAACCGATATCAGTCCATGATGAATACTACCTTAAAGATGAAATCCCCATGAAATTTTATAGTAAACTATATTTTATTCATGACTTTTAGCATATCCTTTTCCATTCCATTAGTCCATACACTTCATATACCATCTTTGTTGCCCTTCCCCCTTTATCGAAATCCCTACTACCTTCTGCTCTAATCATATGCCTGCACTGCTATCACTTCGTATTATTTTCCTTATTTAATGATCGATTTTATAGTCTGATTTGATACATGTTCACTGTATTGGTTGATTAAGTCGTGAACGTTGCCATCCGTCTCTGTTGCCATATATATGCATGGATGTCCAGATATGAAAGATGTACCCTGTGTTGATGTTACTTTTGAAATGTATCAAAGGACTTACTTTGGACATTGATAGCTTAACGTATACAATTTTTAATTTACTGCGTATGCGGAAGATTTAGAGCACATGGAATGAATTTCATTCATGTCACACAGTGATTATTGTTCTTGCTTTGTAAAAATAGGTAGCATCATTGAGTATTTGAATGTTGAATATTTTCTGCAGTTCGACTGAGCTATCAGTTTCCCTGCAAACTAATAAGGTACTACCTAAATATCTTGTGGAAAACAATTACTTGACAACTGCACGTGTCAGTCCAATGTATAATAAAAATAAGATTCATTTAGGCTCTGTTCGACCATATTATCTCTATATAAAACCATTTTATTACTGAACACAGCTTATTCTTGAATGTTTGAGAAATTTCTGGAAAATCTCAGTAAATTCTGTTATAAAGTAATGCAATTGTTATATACCATTTAAATTGTAAAGAGATATTTATTTTAGTTATTTTAATCTTTGTGATCAATGATTGTGGACTAGTTTTCACTGCAACCATAAATTTTGAAACAAAGTGTTATGCAAAAGCAAATTTTTTACTACTGAAATAAAAAGTTATTCTGAAATACAAATCATAGTAAACCTTTGCCTTTTCATAAGATCAACTAATACCCCACTATATTATTGAGGATATGAAGCAAAAGAAATCACTCTCTTCACATCAACTTCCGAAACACTTTTGTTTACCTCATTCTCTATAGAAAGTATAAGTAGTGAGTAAAGAGGATTAGAGAAATTTTATTTTTTGATTAAACCGTGATGGTTTTATTTCATACTGTTGATGATCAGGCGATTATTTATTCTTCATCATTTTAAAAATATTATTTCAAAAGACTGGATCAGTAATATGAAGTTTTCTTATTCGCAATTTGTTCTATCATCAAAACAATACTTTAATGTTGATCCACTTGATAAAATATGCAAAATAGCTTGGAGGGAAATGCAATTTATTTACTCCATTATTCTTAAACTATTATCTATAGCAAATTTATATTTTGTACTGTGCCATTGAATGAAGGATAATTACTAAAACAGTGGTATTTTTTTATCTCATAATACACTCATTAGCCCAAGGAATCACTTTTCAAAGTTATAAAATACTTAGTTTCACAACAGTAAGCACAAACTAATTATATTCTGATAGAATTGTGTTATTTTATCAAAAAATGTTTGGAAGAGAAGTTATATGACGCTGAGAAACTGAAAAGTATTGTTCTACAACTTAGATGATTATGAAAGTAGCAGGAAAAGCGAGGAATAGCACACTTTTAAACTTTTAGAATACAACCTTTAAAAGGTTCACTAAAACTTAACTTGTTCAGAATAGAAAGTGAAAAGTAAAATGATAACCGTTTGATGCTGATAGGAAAGATTTAAATAAACAAGAAGGTGGTTAAAAGGTTGATGATAGTAGAGAAGGAAGACTTTAGATATTCTAGTTATTTGCTCACAGCTACGACCGAAATAGTTGAATCCCTTAAAACTCTGCTAAGCATATTCTGACTCAGTTTCAAATGTTTATTTCAACGTCTTGTATTCACTTGAAAGTTTCTTGTGTAGCAATGAGCCTTTGAATATTTGAAGACAGAATTGTTCATGAAATGACATTCTCAATCAGAGAGCTTAGAAAATCAATGCTGGGAGATATGTTTTAAAAGAACCCCATGTATGTACGCTGTTTTCATCTCCAAATATGAAGTAAGATGCTTGATATATGAAGAGGTGTTCATCACAGCTGTTTATTTAATCCTGTTGTGTTCACTGAGCTCGGTGGTTTAGTCGTGAATGTTTCATTGTCATTCTAGACAGTATCATCAGTACAAACTTCAGAAAGAAATAGGCTATAGGGTTTTTCCAACTAGTAGCTTAGTGGATTGCCCTGATAGCCTCTTGTGTGATTCGTTGTTTCTGCCAAAGTCATTTCCTTGTCTTCATATTCATTTTGAATGGTTGTCGTGTTGACGTGAACTATGAGCTTCTTGTTCTTTCTCGTTGATTGATAGATAGGGTCAATATCAGTATGCCTATTGATCACTGACTGGCCTGAATGCCAAGCTTCTAAAAATACTCCAGGATTCTCTGCATTTCCTTTGTGCAGGATTACCATATTATCCCAGTCAACTTTTTGTCCAAAGTTGTTTGTGTGGGAAGATATGTTGTGACGCTTTACTGCTAGTTAATTTTCATATAGACGGATACGAAAAGGGTGACTACTCTGTCTTATGTAGTGCTTTTTACAGTTTACGCAATTTATTTTGTAGATAATGTTTAGTTTGTCTTCTTTCACCATTGTGTCTTTTAGCCTGCAAAACAGAGAGTGAAGAGATTTTAAGGGCTTGTGATCCACAGTGGTTCCAGAGGGCTCCAGTAATCTAGTCTTGATCGTGGAGATGTTCTTCATTTAAGAAAAGGGAATCCATCTGTTTGCTGTTGTTGTCTAGAATGATAATGAAAGCTTCTTGATTTATATGTCCAACTTAAAGAACATAACTACATCGAAATCATCCTCAGGAGCTACAAATATTCTCCATCATCTCAATAGTTGTTTGGCTTACAACCATCTTGAAATTGACTGGTAGTCGAAACGAACAACTTTTAAGCCGTAACGGATTAGTTTTTATCATTATCTGTAATAAATTAGCGAGAAATTCAGCTAAAAAGAAATTTGCAGACCACAGTTTGTGAGGAAACTTGAGCAATTAGTGACAAAAATAACTATAAAGATGTTGCTAGTTGATAGTGTAGATGTAAGATGATAACAAAAAGGGATAACGTAAGATCTTCATATCTTTCAAAGGGTGCATACAGATTAAAAAGGAGTAGAAACGTGACAGAGCTAATAAACAGGCAAAGGATTAGCTCATATAAATGAAACAAATCAAGTGAGACAAAATGAATGTTCTTATAAAGAGTTATAATTACTGGAAAGATTAGGGGAAGTAACATCAACGGTTTTCAAACTTAACAACAAAAGGGACAATGATGATATAAGAATAAAGAGATCAGCCTAGATAAGGGGAAGGTCAGAAAGCAAAATAAAATACAGAGTAAAACTAAGGTCAAGGTAAGCACAAAGACTGTAAACAACTCTTATACATACAAACGTCAGGATTCAGTTCATGAACAGCCAAGGACTCTTCTGTTTTTGGAAGCAGCATGTTTGAGCGAATTTGACTGAAACTTGCTACTTGTTTTACTATTCTTAAGCCGAACTTCTTGATGCGCAAGGTTCTGAAAGAGCAGACATTTTGGCTTATGTATCTCAGATCTCTACGACGGATGGGCTTGACTGCCAGGCTGCGATATCGGTAGCAGTGTGAACGAAAGAGGTACTTTTAACCTTGTGAGTAATTAAAATAAAATCATCAGTGTGCTTGGTCTTGTTTATCACTTCATTCTTATCAAAATAAATACAATCTCATCTTTAAATACAGTTGTTTGTTATTAAATAGTATGTTTACTGAGATTAGTACCTCAGCATAAAATTAAACTTAGCTGCATTCTGTAGTGTACTGGGTATTTGTTTTAATTTCCGTTAACAAGTCATCATAATAATTCAGTTTACAGTTCGATTGAACATTAAGGCGTTTACTTCAACAATTTTAAAGCAACTATGAAAATAGCCTCTAAAATTATGTTCGAAAAACAGATAAACAAAACTGATTTTTATCTGATTTTGATTAAAATAATACAGCCTTTAGTTAAAATAAAGGTAGTTCTGTCAAAGTCAGTGAACATTTATCTCTGACGCAAAGTTGTTATGCAGGTCAATCTGTCAACGAAATCTAAGTAGAAACTAATCAGAGAAGACGGAGTTATCGAAAGTAATTCTGTTTAGCGTTTTGCCATCATTCAAAGAAATCATTAAATATATTAGGTGATTACTATAAGCATCGAAATGGCTGTGAGTGTAGTCAGGAACTTCCTAAAATAGCAATAAGGTTATAGTTCAGTTAAGGATTTTATCTTCATGAATTTATCTCCAATTTGTAACAAATGTATCTGTCAGGGCCTTAGTAATGGTTGACTAAGCTTACGATTTGAAAGACAGACAGGTAATACAGAAATAGGATCTGTCATTACCGCTTAATGGTGCACGTCACCCTACCTCATATAGGCACATCAAGCTAAGATGCACTAATATGAAAAACAAGGATATAAAGAAAGCAGTCAAAAGCGACAGAAAGTCATCAAAAGAGGGCGTGGATCAATGACGAAGTACTGAAATTCGGTGTGACCATTAGGACGAAGATAATGTGTAGATACATCTACACTACTTGGATCGGTCCTGAGCCATATCACTCAGTGTTTAACCACTGGTTTTTATTGTCAAGGGGACCCTAACCGGAAATTTCAAATTTCCCGATAAGACTCAAACCAACAATCAGAGACTTCGTGTTATGATCTCATCTTTTAGCTAAGATGCAGCTAACCTCCTCCTAAACTTAACCTACTTCAATCATTGTGTCACGAGACAGAGAATGATTAGGCACGGTTAGCACATTTCCCAGGCATCTCAAAGGATGAAGGTTCACAGCTGCATCAAATGACTTTCCTCTTCCCTCGAAATTTCACCCATAGTTTCAACGTTACCGAATTGGTGACAAAACAGCTCACGGCCTACGCTAAGGCAACAGTGTTCGAACACCTATGGCCTTCTCATGCTCTCCACCTTTAATAGCCATGCTCCACATTTACACGGTAAGACTCAGCAAACTGCATCACAGTACACTCGATCCGTGACAGGTAATCGGATGTCGCGCCGGCATCATATATGATGTAATTTTGAGAAAACCAGGCGGTCATTTTGTATACATGCTGGGATTTCCTCAGTCATTCACTAACCTACCAGGGCTGATCCGACTTCCCAGGTAAGTTAAATGTTCAACTCGTCCAACCATCCGACTACCTATTGGTAGACAAGAGACCACTACGCACCAGTCCTGGACAAAGTATCTTCATTCAGGTGGTGAGAACCACAACCCATAAATGCCTGAATAGCCACTCAGCATGTCCAAAAGACGGTGTATCTTGGTATGGTCTTCACCTAACAGGACTATGCAATTTACTTGCTCTAGGTCCACAAAAGATTCGCTTTAGATAAGATCAATCCCTGTAATTCCAGTCAACGAGATGCAGATATCTAAAATTTGAATAATAATCGTGAGTGGATATCCTTGATGGACACCACTGTTTTCACAGGTTACCTGATGACTCACCTCGGGCTCTAACACAGGAAAGGGTGTTTGAGGCAGACCCATCAGCAGAGTAATATCATTACTCAACAACCGTTTCAGTGAGAGACACTGGTGTAAGACCTCTCGATCGATGGAGTCGAATGTCACTTTCAGGTCGAGAAATATAGCGGGTGTTGAGTGTTGGTGGATGCGCCTGTGTTCTAGAACCTGGCTAAGTGTGGATATCTCGTTGATACATAGACAAGTAGGTTTGAAATCTGTTTGGCTATCTGATTTAAGATGTTCCCTAGCTCCATTTAGACACTTTATGATCGCATAGTCTGGAGCCTTAAACAATGTTTTTGTAAAGCTGATTCCACTCTGGTTATCACACAAGGACTTTTTTTCTTTATTTCTAAAAAAATAATTAGTGACTACTGTCCCCAAGTACCCCCTTGTCCTAGCTAATTGGACTCTGGTGCTCTTGCTAATTTCAGGTAACTTAGAGCTTTCTCAACTCGGTGAGGGCCTAATTTTAACGTTGCATTTAGGGTCTGACTGGACGGCGGGAACCGAAATAGAAGGTATAGGTCAGCCAAACTGTTTCTGGAATCGCTCCACACTTTGTCCCAGTTATCTCGCCTACGAGTAAATTACAGACACATTTCTCTTCAAAAATAGTCTCAGTAACTAATAATCTATTCATCCGTCTTTTCTTAGTAAGTGTAAATAACCTTCTGCTATTACGTATCTCCACTGTCTTCTCCATTACTTGAGCCTTTGCTACACAACAGTGCTGGTGGTCACTATACATACTTCTTGTCAGTCCATATTTGGGTTGCTTCTTCTTTCAACAAACATTCATTAATATAGAAGAAATTACTGGGGTCCACTGGTTCATTTTAACAACTTTCTGATAGTCATGTACGATCTTCAACGGCTTTTTTATAGCAGCATGTCAGGACTTTTCTCAATGAGTGGAGGTCTTCTGTTTCGATGACTGTCTAGTCAGTTTCTTGCTGAAAGCGGTTTTAGTACTTTAATCGTTCAACTGCATTCACAATGGTCTTGTTGTTGTAGTCATTATACGACTGTTCTGGTACAGGCTTAAGTGTGCATGACTACTGTCTGAATGAGCACGTACTCGAGAAACAGTGATAATTTCCTACTCGTGGTTTCCAGAGATAAGTGTTAGAAATTTGGCCTACCTGTACCTACCGCAGATTTGAAGTTGGTAGATGGCATATCAGACAGTGTCTCTCTTGATGTCTGAAGCTCTTGCTGACTAGGAATACATGGGTGACTGAGCACAGTTGTAACAAGCGATTGCCTTTATCCGTTCACTAGAATAGGAATCCGTAAGCGTAATTTAAGTGCCTTTCTGCCTGACTTAGTCTACCCACTTGTGAACTAAAATCACTGCAAAAACAACTACAAATAAACGTTTGATTTTCATTAGAAAGTTTTATAGTCTTTGGTAGATTACATCCTTCACCTAATTAGAGCTGAAGTCACTGGGAGTGTAAGCAGAGACCACAAAGAGTCAACGCTAAGTTGCCCTACTCTGTTTGGTTTTTACTGCCCCGTCCAGTCAAACGTCGCATAGGTGACTGTCAACTCAGATCCAGTTCAGCAATGCGATTTCCTCAATAGTATTTGATATCATGCCTGAAACTTCTCATGAGAACTAGCCATTGAATCTCCAGTAACTTGAAGACTCATTTGTGCAGACTCAACATATGGGGTGCGTGTGGTTAAATGTAAAGCTGCAACTGGATTCTTTATCTGTGTCTCATGAACACAGTGTACGTCGATGTCTTGAGGTCCTAGAGTTTTGGATAACAGAGTTTGTTGCGCCATTTAAAAGGTAGTGTGGACATTGAAAACTTCAGCGTGTAGTTTAAAATGTGATCTCAGGGGACCACGATGCTGTTCCGCGAACTAATATTGTTGTCAGGAGCTCCAGAACTGAGAGAAACTAAGAATAAAGTGATAATATTGGCCAAGGAACATGTAGGAAGATTAGAATTTAGTGATATAGACCGTAATCTGATAGAAGTTGAGTACTGACAAGGTTGCAAGGGTATCTGACACTTTCCAGCTGCCTGCATTCTGGAAGGTTAGTTCTTTTTAAGGTACCTAAGAAAGAAGGTTAATGTGTGACCGTAAAGTTCAAACGACGTCTGCCTGACGTCAGTTGCACACGGCTTTTTTGGAAGTCTGGTGGTTTACTTTATTTTTTAAAAATCCTACTATGAATATATATCGCAGTCTAGTATGCCGCAAAATAGAGAGGAGTGCTTTATTTTTGTTGCCGAGGTTTTTTAATCTGCTCCTTTCACATAAGGAATTCAGGATCAATTTGTTATTGCTACTTATTCGTAGGAAACACCTTGCTGCTGTCACACTACTGTCAATCGGCAGTATGACTTCAGTCTTGGACGCTCGTTATATGGTAGCAGTTTTCATTGTATTGATAACTGCTTATCTTCTTATCACTATCCGACAGACTTTCTGGTATGGTAGGACTTCCAGGAAACAAGTGTTCCACCAGTATAGTTCAATGAGCTATTATGATATACAAGGTGGACCATTACAAATATCGTTTAGCTTCCAATGCAGTCAATTGGATTAGTGACGTGGGGATCATTCACTGAACTTGTTTTCGAGAAGTTTATTTTCAAAGCTTCCCAAATGCAGTTAAATGTGTTGCGTATTTTCATTCGGTTGGACTTAGAAGAAACAGTTAAATGAAGAGTCTAGAGAATGACCCTTGTCGGGTCACTGAAATAAGTCGCAAACGAATAAAACTTTTCATACTGATACTTTTCAGTATGCTGAATAAAGATGAATGGCTCATTTGGTAGTAACCCAATTCTAGAGAATTTGTTTGGCATATTCTCCATGATACAACAAAGTCGTCTGAAAGGCTTAAGAAAATCTCAATTTATTTTATATTGTTAAAGCTTTAAGAGAACAAAGGCAGAAGTCAGAACTGTTCATCCGGGAAAACTCGAGCATTTCCATTTCGCAGTCTTTTCTAATCATAACAACTTTCTTAACCCAACGTTTTTTGGTCACTTATATCTTCGACATTGGCAAGAATTCTCCACTTCACTCTTTATTGACAACTACTAACTTATTTTACTTATTTTGTACCCTTATCTTGTTTTTAATTCGTATTTATTTTATATACTTAAGCACATTGTGAAATATTTAATTACTTCCTTGGTCCTAAAACTGACATTTTGATCGCAACCTAAAACGAATTATTTTTTTGCAAGCTGAGTAGATATGTTATGTTGCTCAATGTAAACAGTAAGTTCGTTGGTGTAGTTTTTGAAAATGAACGCACTGATTACAAGCTTGTTTACTCTAGTATTCGATTTGTTTTACTCAAGTGATGAACTGTGTTATCTGAAGTCATCTTTCAACTTCAACTGTTTAATATGTTTAAAAGAGGTTTTAAACTTATTCTAGTACACTTTAGCAGAAACACTTTTGTTAGTAGATGTAAGAATGGATATAAACCAGTTAATTCTATGTTCAATTTAGAATGATAACCGTTTTACGCACTTATACTACATCTTGTGTTTTGAACTTTAAGATTTTTGAAAATCAGTCATCCAAATTAGGTTGTAAGAGGTGTTCTCTGTATGCATTGGTCATTTTTATTTTATCCAGTGTCATTTATTTTACTTGAGAAATGAATGCTCCAAGAGGTGGTAACTCCACTGGAGCATTTAGAGTTTTGTTTTTCTGATTCATTTGAAAAGTTATTCTGACACCAAGTGACTGAAGAGAGACTGAAGTCACCCATTATTCGGTTTTCAAAATAGAAACAGTGGCACTTTCCACCACTGACATCAAGAAAAATTGAAATCTGCTAGTGATCAGACTTTCTTTTCAGCTTTATTCATTATCTTCGCATAGTTAAATAAGGTTCACAGTTGTAGTTATTTCACATAGGACTTATGTGAAAATATAGGTGGTCATCAGCAGTTTGACGAACCACAAAAAGGCCACTTTAAATCAAAAGTATTTTATCGTAGCTGTTCATGAAAGAAGAGTGGTTAGCTTTGTAGAAAATTCTTTGAAGTTGACGCTAGTTTGAATTTCTAGCAGGACATGAACTACTTGGAGATTGGCGATACACTGTACTGATGGGTGCCATCAAGCACGAAAACAAAGTGAAGGAGTAATTCCTGCCGGTTGGTTCTCAGTAACTAGTAACCAAAATGCAGTTTACTTGAATGTCATATTACCCAGATTATTGGCCACATTTTCAATTTGATCAACAGGCTTTATTAAACACTCATTTTTGACAGTTATATCAGTTACCATATGGCCATCTTTCCGGAAGTCATTATATCTTTCTGTTCATATTACTTCATTAAAAAAAGCAATTCGTTGAGAAAGTTCATACCTTAAACAAACTAGTAAAAACTACAATAACTACGGATAAAATTTTGAAGCTTTTACGAAAGTATTGTTTGAACTGGACGCGTAAGCTTTTCTAATAACCTGTACTATTTTTATTAGTTTAAAATCAGTTTATTACACGACTGAGACTTAATGTCTTTCGAGTCACTCACCGAAAATCTCCACCTAAAGAAAGAGTTAACACACGCTAGTACAGCATCTAAGCTCCTTTATTTCAAAGATTTGAGATAGCTCTGAAAATACTCTTTGTAAAAAGTTGACGTTGTTTAAGATGTCCAGTTTTTATTGAAATCTCCAAGACGTTGACAGTGAACATTGTGTAAAATATTGAATTTTATCTTCCTTATTCCTTCTGACTTTTATAAGTTGACATACCTGAAGAAACTGTTGCAGTTGTTTGAGTACTTAAAAATCCATGAATTCAAATATATTGATTGTGGTGAATACGTTCAACTGCTCACAGATTAGTCCCCGTAATTTTGAGAATAAACAGGTTGTCTTAACACCACAAAGAACTTATAGCCAAAGAAAGTCCTTCCTTAAAGATGTTTAAGAAGGAAATGTGTCAATCTGTTTTTTGAATTCACTGAAAGCTGACTGATAATATTTGATGACATTTATGTAGGCCAGTTAGTAAATTTAGGGCGAATTAACAGAACCAATTCAGTTCATTGAATTTAGTGGATACGAGGTCCGCGTAGATATCCTAAATTCAGGAATAATATTGGTAGAATTCACAATACTTTAAGGTGTTCACTGTAGAACTCCAATCATTTCTAGAATGAATTGAAGGGACAATTGCATGAAGGGTACGCACTTATGTGTATTCCACATTACTGCTTCTTATCACTCTTGAAAAATTTTGAACTGAATTAATTATTTACTTAGCTCGATGGTAATGATGGATATTAGCTGACCGTGAAATGCAGCCCGGATGTTACTTTTTATTTGGTTATCATAAATAGTTTTAATCTTTGCCAAAACCAAGGTTTGAGCTTAGATGAAGAAATCCATCTCATGTAAAAAGCTTGCAGCCTAACTTTCTCTGGACATAAAGCTTGCTATGTGTATAAAAAGAACAGAAAGCTGTAGTAATTAAAAATAAAAATTTTACAAAAGTCTGGATGAGACGCTACCTTAATGGTCACCAAAATCTATGTGTTATAAGGAATGTTGATAACGATTCAGCACATATTTTATTCTGAAAAATTCGAACCGCGTGCCATCCTTTGGCTAGCCTGCATTTTTGTGCAGACTGAAAGATGTAACCACAGTCGTTCTTACAATTTACAGTTTTTCATCGACTTGCTTTCAGCATAATATCATGTTCATCTTTCCTCAAATAAATCTAAAATTTAGTCAAATAAATTTGGATAGGTTTATTTTTTGGAGATGGTGAAATTGTTACGTCTTACCTTTAAACATCCTCGACTATGGCCATTTTGAAAAGTTTTGAATGAGTTTACACATTTGTAGCAATCATCTTTCTTAAAGTAACAAGGTAGGGCAACCTGACGAAAACGTTAAACTAACTTCAATAATAAGTGATGTATCATTTTTATACTTGAGGATAATCGAAGCAGTTGAGATAACTTTAAATCCATGACTGGTTAGCTGACAGTCAACGACCTAGGTCTCTCTTTCCCTTTATAGATATATATTTCAGAGGCCAAAAAACTCATGTCGCCTAGTTTTATTGCATCACAATGTTGTTCTCGGTTTTATAAATCGCAAAATAATATATATCTGTTAGTTCAGTCGGCAAACTAACTTATGCTTGTAGAAGAATAAAGGAATAAGGATTTCCAATGTTGCGTTTTGATAAAATATGCTCCTTGGAGCGGAGAAAAACTACAATTTAAGTGTATTTTGTTTTAAGTTAATAATGTCAAGTTTATCTCTTGATTACATGAAATAAGTATTTACAACAGGCTTCAACGTACAGAAATCAAATATACTCTGGTTACTTCCCCATCATTTTGTAACGTAAATGAGTTCTTTGTTTCAATGGTATGGATTTTTCAGTGCACGGTTATAACTTTACAAAATGATACTGCACAATGACATCAGTAAATATTATGCAGTCACAAAGGATTTTGAGCGATATCAATCAAATAAAATAAATTTTCTTAAAATTTACAAAACATTGAAATTTAAATCTCAGCTTTGTACTTTGCTCATATGATTTGTAGTTTTACTTTTAAAGGAAATTGCTCAGAAAATTAGCAAACTCCAGATTGAATTCATTTTTATCCATTGCCTTTTCACACTAAACAGCACGTTTCAGTGCTTGTTGTTTTCAAGATCAGTAGTTTAATATCTCTAGAATTCGAGTACATGGTTAGTCCAAATTCTAATATACTTAAACCCTTACCTTGATGCAGTGAAAACTAGTGGGGTTGTAAAAATATATTCATAAAGCCATATCATTTAAGAGAGTGTGCTATGAGAGGTTAACAAATTCTGTCTGGATATCTGAATCAAAATTTCCTGCTATTATTCATTACTTCTTGTGATGCAGCTGTTTCTATTTCAAGAAACTGTGAGGTTGTCTGAAGATGGAAATAATTGAAAATAGTTGAGAGTTGCCAAACCTAGGCAATAGAAAAGGTGATCAAGTTTATTCGGTCCAGTACATTTGAAAGTCTGTTTTGTATGTCATTGTGGTAGTCTTTCTCATCAGTATTTGTTATAATCAAAATACACTATTTCAGTAGTTAACAGTGTTTTTGAAGTAGACGAAAGAAACCCTAGTTGTGAATACTCGAGTAAATGATAACAGTGTTTAATTAGAAAACCTGACTACATGATCACGTTATTAAAATTTACCATAACTGTACTTCTAAATGCTACAAATACCTGAAATAAATATTGATCAATTTACTGTGTGAGTGTTTTGATAAACATGAGCATAAATTGTTTGTGGGAATAAAGTTCTTAGCCTGTTACGTTAAAGTGATGACAGCAGATAAAACTGGAGCTTTGATTTACATACATTTAAAAGAACAACAAATTAGGTGTATCGTTTTAATAAAATTGCTACTGTTATCGAACTGATTCATCATAATGTAGAACACTTACCTTTTGTTAGACAAGACACACTCAAGTATGCAAGCTGTAGCAACCACAAAACCAGCCAACTAGTGAAGCTGAACATAGGATATGATTTCTGACCATCAAGATAATCAAAATACTGCAAAAACCTGCATGTTGCGCCACCATGAAAGCATGTTCACGAAAACCGTCGGTCTGTCATAATGTTCAATGTCATTTGATCGATAACTAGAAACATGTTTAATCGACCTATTGAAAGCTGTTCAGTAGGATTCATTTTCATTTTCCATGCTATTAAACAAGAATGTCATGAAATAGTTCTAAATGATCTACTTGTTAAGAATAGGGTTTAGCTGGGTTATTACAAATGAGTTAGATTTTGATAACTTTAATCACACTAGCTTGTGACTTTCAAGGTGTCTCTTCTTCCCTTAATCTTATTTCTCCTTCTAAAACTTTATTTCTTGAAAATATCTTTCTTAAATATGTAGATAACTATACTGGGTGTATAGTTTGCAAATCGATACCTTTTTAAGGCAAAATAAAAGTTAATTTCTAATTGAGTAATACAACAGTGAATACCTCAAAAAAAGGCAACATAGTATTTATCTACAGGTACTAAACATGTATATGCATACTTTATTTTTCGTAAGGAATTGTTTTTTTTAATATTTTTTCCGCACATAAAGTATCAAGCATGATTTTCTCTGTTCATTATTTTCCTTTGGTCATAAGTCAAAAGCTTTCTCAATGATAATTAAAAAAGGACTATTTTCCAAAGAAAGTCAAAAATCTCCTAAGTCGATCAACCATTTTATATGCAATAATGTATTAACGCTACTTCAGTTCATCGAGGAATGGAATCGAGGACCTGCGTTTCATCCTATTCAGAACTCAACAGTTGAGTATACTTGCACCTCAGTGAGTGACGCTGTTCCCACAGACTCAAACATGGCACCCATCGTTTCCAATCCTAAAGCGTTATCCACTAAATTAATGGAGAGCGATAGCTACCTGTTGTGAAACGGGCATCAGCCACTGTTTCGGTACGTATAATTTCACCTTGTTCTGCACAACCAAAATGCGCTTGAAGGGATGGGTATGGGGCTTGGGTCTCAGGAGGAACAACACTCACTGGTGTGCAGGTACATCCAGCTGACGAGTTTCAAATAGGATGAAACTCGCATTCTAGTTTCCACTGCCAGTCACCAAGATGAATATAACACTATAAATATCTGGAAATATCGAGGCATCCGGATAAGAGCCTGTCTACCAACTGAAGTCGGCTGACTTGACTCTGTTTAGCAACGGACAATTACAAGTATGAAGACAGCGTTACTTCTAGTTATGTCTTTTGTTATTAGCACTGGTTATAGGAATGACTACTAGGACCAGATCTGTAGCAGGTGTATGCATACCTAGTGACTTTCTAAATTTTGATCCAGTTGCATACATGACGAAACTACATGAAGAACTCTACAGCATCCAGAGACAGATGCGAGAACATCGATTGTCGAGCAATCATGTTTCTCCATCACTTCCCATGTCTATTTCCTAAGGTTACCATGGAAGGAAATCAAGGCGCTGACGACCTGCAGTTTAGTGGAACCATATAACATATGTAGCTTTTTTGACCTCCAGCGGTCGGCATACGTGTATGCTAGTTCATGATAGCTTACGACACAGGCAAATGTCATACATTCATGTTTTCTTTTAGGAGGAAGGAGATTCTTATACATAAAGTTTAGGCTAGCACGCTTAAACATGGAAATGTGTATTTACTATGCATTTCATATGAAAACAAAAGTCAGATAAGAAGTGACCTATAGACTAAGTGAGCACTAATAAATGTTTGTCATTTTGTTGAAGACACTGAAATACTGTCAATTTATTTTATAATTACATACAATTTTCATCGCAAAGTTTTTTTTTTATTATCGTTTGCTGTAAAGTTTATGCCGACTGAATTCGTCGCAGCTAAATTGCTATTATTACTGAGATGTAAATTTAAAAAAGTAAGCAATTCCACATATCAGATTCATCCTGTGGTAAATGCAACATGGCAAGTAGAGAAAAACAAAACTAGTAGTGCGTGGAAGTGAATCTGAAAAATATTTATACTGACCGTTATGCTATAACAACGTCCAATAGATATTTAGTAGCAGATAATTCAACAAACAGGTTACAGAAACCTTTCTAACCGACTTATTGCGTGTCGAAAACGCAAGTGACTAATGGGAAAGATTTTTAGCTCACGATGAGGATGATTATTACTTAAACGGAAATGTTACCCTTAATAGGGAATAAATGGAGTGTATGTGAGTAACTGGTGTATGCTTAATTATGATAATTATCTATTAAAGAAGTTAAATGCTATGACAAACCATAGAACCTTTACTTTCGACCAAGAGATGTGTAGCTTTTGCCAGTTATATATTCCGGTTGTATCATCAGTAGTTTTACCACGGCAGTTTGTTAGTTCTACATTGTTCAGTAAAAGCAGCATTTGGACCCATTCACATTAAACATAAAAAGTAAAAGAAAAGGAACTGTTAACTGAAGTGCTTGTACAGTTTGCACTCCTGCTGAGATGTATCAGCCCACGTATGACCTATAATACCGATAGAAATTCATCATCATAACCATCATAAATTATCTTCACTGCACAAATATCCCGTGTTTACTGATACGGAAAAGTTGAAATCAACCTCCATAAAAACGCACAGCACAAAAAAAATCACTATAAACAAGAGAAAAAACTTCATTTCCTAATACAAACCTTTACTTTCTGTATATAATTCTACTGTGCGCCATAGGATTTTTCCTAAAATGTATAAATGAGATGCACAGCTGTGGGTAGTGAAATCAACGCTTGGATATTTTGAAAAAGTTCAGTTCATACCACCTGATGAATGCCTATAGTTAACAATTATGATCATCCCTGACTAATTATTTGCAGCTTCTCATGAAATTTGACTTTGAAATAATGATAATCAGATAAGAATTATCACATTTAGATATTTGGGTCGTCGGAGGCCCTACTTATAGAAACAAGCTAGCTGCATTTATATCACCAACTTTGAAACAAGATCCACTTTCACTAAGTCTATCCCCGTTATCCATCTCCCATTTATGTGCTTTTGTTTTGTTACCATTCATACTTCAAATGTTATCATAATCACAAATACCTATGTCATCATCAAATAGTGTTTATTTTTCCTCACTGGATATAATTTTTCGAATATCATGTATATACAAATGTACAGCTTGATAATAAATTCGTTGAAAAGAGTCTCTTTGTTGAATATCTTATTCCTGATGTTAGAGTGAGAATTATTAAATTATTAAAAACAGAGTGGACATGAGAATTAGGTTTCGATTTTGATATGGAATCTACTAACTCGGATAAATCTCGTACAGAATAGTTCGTAACTTCACTAAGAGATACATTAGTGGTTTCCGTTTCCGTGCATGATGTAAACGTTTCGGATAATATTGTATTATCTTTACCTTTCTTGTTTTCTTCCCAATCTATCTTGGCTGATTCAGCCTTTTATTTTCATGTAAAATATCTTGATAATTTCATCATCGGGTGACTTGGAGAACATATTACAAATAAGCCATTTGTTACGAGATAAGTAGTGTTTTCAGTTTGTTCTTTATATTCCTAAAAATAAGTATGCTAATCTCTTTTCTCTATTGCGTTGCGTATAACAAAAAATTAATTGTGGTCGCTACAAAGTAGAGATAACTTCCAAGGTAAGATTGAGTAAAATTGCAGTTAGTTTAATATTGTATGTTAAAATAACACTATCCAGTAATGCAGACAATGAGATACCTCTTAACGTCAGTTTAGTCAAACTGGAATTGGTATGACAGCTCATCGGCATGTGAAGGATAGAAAAGCCTTTGTCAGTAGCAGTTCATACTGTTCAAATAAAATATTGGTCAAACATTGAAGGATCCTAAGACTTGTTTTACTACAACATATTTTCCTCTCACATTCAGTTATCTAACAAAATTAATGATATTCAACGAGAAGTAATAGTATTTAGGATTGTCCCAAAAGTATCAACATAAAACAACCAAACCAATTGTTCTGAAAGCAACTGGTTTAGAAATACAGATGGAACATTCATCCATTATTTAGTTCCACAGCAAGATACAACAGATGAAACACAATTATATATATCCGAATGAAAGGAAGAGAAAACAGATCACTTCTGACAGATGTATTTCAAGATAAAATGACTAATAATTGCAAATCAACAGGTGTGTATAATCACCTAATAGAAACATTTTACATGGTAATAAGAGTCATCCTACAGTTCAAACGAACCTAAATTGAGCGAAGGGCATTAGTCACTCAAACATTCAAAACGTTTCTTCGTCACATAGAAAAAACGTATGAAAGTGCTGCATGTCACGGAGTGATATCAATTAGAGAACCGCTTAAAAACTATGAGAGAGGAACAGTTGTTTTATCCTATTATGGATATGCTTAGTAGTGTGCAGCCATGATCCATAAAGGATCAGACTAGGGGTCACCAGGTCTCCTAACGAGTGCGTTACCAGTCAGCCGCTGAATCGAAATCCAGTGATTAGCATTTTCCTACTTCTGTCAGCTCGCGATCTGGTACAACCTACAATGGTAACGTCCTCACTAAGACAGTTGACGGTTCTAGGCTGGATTTTTGGTGACGTCATGGCTGCACACTACTGAGGTTTTCCAAACTAGGACAAAACAACCGTCCACTGCTCACATGTTTCCAGTGGTTCTCTAAGTGGTCCCAACCTGAGATGAAGCGTATCTTCAAATCAGCAAATCCCTACAAAGCATTAACTGAAGTAAAAGAGATAATCACAAGTTTATTGGCGAATTTCTCGATAACAGTCACATAAAGTCATAAAACTACAGGTCACCTAAATCTGACTTTTGTTCTACAAATTACTTCATTACAGTTCAACAGGTTAACTAAAGTGATCTGAATGCTATGTTTCCTACAGTGTTCTTTGTAGGGTAACCAACGATTGCTTGTTAGGAATTAGTTAATGTGACTGTGATTTGGGAATAAACCATGATAGTCTGCTCAATGACACAATCATGTAATAGCATAACTATAGTGAGTTATTCAATTTCTTTTTAACAAATGTAGTTACAGTTAACAAGTAGATCAACATGAGACCAGATAAACGAAAAGTGGGAAATCTCTACTAATTCCTCTTGCATGTTGAATACACCCGAATTGTTCATTTGTTTTTAGTAGACGTGGCTGTCAAATTCTTAGCACTGACAAAAATCTCCCAAACAAGTTTGGGCTTGAATCGCCAAGCTAAATGAAACGATATTATGATGCTCTATTTCTTCACATTAAAAAGTTAAGAAAATCAACAAGAAACACTGTTTAACTAAGACATTTTCATTTTTAGTATTCATAATAAAAGCTTTAGTTCAACTTTGAGGAAATGAGTATTGATTTTGTAGAGGACATCTAAATGATACGATTTCAGTAGATGATTTCAACTGAATACGATCCATTTTCCTTTTATCATGTTAACCGTAAACGTATAGTACAATTTATATTTACCTACTACTGGATAGGTGAGGAGAACGAGAGTACTGGAGCATTTTTAGTGATTGCCAAAATATCTTTGGTTTCTTTCGAATTTTCCATTACATGTCAAATCAGTGGTAATTGTTTACGTGACCTTAATGTGACTGAGTGATTTTTCATGGGTAAAACGTCCTCTTGTCTTTCCGATTTTTTCACAGTCAAGGTGACACTTCTAAAACTAATACAGTAAACAAAAACTCGACTAGAAACATAATGGTTAATAACCATAGACATTTTTGTTTTTTAGGGAGATTATTTGGAATGCTAAACAATATGATTGCCTTGATTTGACCTTGAACAAATGATTTTCCCAAGTAAATTCAATATTAACTGATAGGTGTTAGGTATGGGATGAAATCATTTTCTATGACTGCAACATATATGGTTTTTCTTCCGTAGAAAGTTCGTAAAACGAAGTAAGTTCAACTTCCTGACTGTAATTAGTGAAAAAGTATTTTTGCAATGCTGATATGTATAGTATGGGTGTAGGATGCCTGCTTACAACTAGCCTATGTTTTACAAACGATGTTCCTTTGACCATATAAATTGTTTTAATTTTGATCACCATTTGGTCGTACGTCATTTTGGTGAACTTTGACTCACTTGACTTCAAACCAAAGCGATACATTTTTTAATCCCGCTCCAGCCAATGAAGTCAAGGTATCTGGGTGGTGTCATCAGCTCTCACACAACAGCTAAGGATCACTGGGTACTAAATGAATTTGTAGGTGGTTGCAAACCATTTCAATTTCATTTTCACATTGCTAAAGGATTATATTTAATTCACTGCCACATGAATTAAATTCTAATGAAGTCAACTGGCGTGATGATGAAGTATCCAAGAATAAGCCTCAGAGCTTGGAGAATAAGAAGCAATTATCACCCTCATAGTGGGCCACAAATCGTCTTTAATGTTATATCAGAGTAACCAAATCCTTACTGGTCAATTGGAAAAAGCCGCCCTCTTGATTCACTTTTCATATATAGTGGTCACTGATAACTAAATAATATTCTGCATGCCGTTCATTACTGTCAGAATTTAATTAATTGAATCCACTCAGTAGGGTTATTTCAGTAAGCGACTGTAGCTGATGTCAGAAGTCCATAAACAATAATAATTTTTGATACAGTGTACCAGAGAGTATCTTGAAAAGCTAAAAACCGAACTCCTTTAGCAACCATATGCATCTTTGTAAACTGGACAATAATCATACGCATTATGTGAGGATTGGCTGCTCATACCTTAGTAAGTGGAGTGGAATTCTAATCTATGATCCATTGGATGAAAGCCAGCTTTCTAGATCAACAAGTATCTGGAAATTAAAAACCATTTATTCCGCTTCAGAGAAATAGAGTGACATGATTAAGTAGTGAGACTTCATTGGCTAATAATGAGAAGTGGGTGGATTGTAAAATTTATTCTCTTGATAATAACAGACTGATTCTATGGGGAATCCCAGAATTAAGTAGAAAACAAAACAATAGGGTTGGGAGTTAGTTGATTTAACTGTCATAAGTGAGGTATTATGTAAGCAAGCCAAGGATTTAGTAGACTGTGAAACAAATTTCTCACATTCTGTTTGCCAGTATAAAGCTGTTAAGCTCATATAATTCCCAAAAATGTTAGGCAACTTTAATCCTTTCTAGAGAAAATCCTTGTTTATAATTGCTATTTAGTTTGCTGACCTATTTTATAAATAAGCAAACTAAATAGTTAAACTGAAACAGCAAAATATGAAGAATACGAGAAAATTTTACCACTTCATCATTTTTTCAACTTAGTACAGGTCTATATAATTGTAGTATCTATGCGGAAAAGTGCAATCTACACACCATAATCCTTAAGAGAAAGGTAGTCCAATAATGTGAAATGATTACTGAAATGATGCAGATTGAGGAAAATCATACGAAATAGTGTTTATATATTCAGATGGTCATTCTCTTACATTCGACAAATTGGAAAATGGAGTAGAAAAGATTTCTCAAGTAATTTTGATAAGTAAATACAAGTTTAGAAGTTGAACATGCTTCTAGATGGAATCCGGGAGAGTCAGAGAGTAAAATTGTGGAGACGAAACAGGGACTGATTGTGACATCGATTGTGAAAGGATGACCAAAATATGGAAGTGCGGGATTTGAAAGACTTTTTACTAAATTACAAATGAAATCAATTTCAAGTTGGCATTCATCATGGACTGATATCAGTTAAAGAACAAGTAAAAACCTGGCAGCACTAGAAAACCTTTTCGTTCAGGCATGAGAATTCCCAGCAGCCAACTGACAGAGGTATGGAAATGTGGAGCACTGGATTCCAAACCAGTGACTCATTCGAAATGTTAACATGATTGAAGCTGAAGATCTTAGGTCCGATCTCTGACGCGGTAGTGAGTACGCATTGCTGAAGAGTACCATGCTATAACGGAACAGCTGTCTAGTGCTTCGAGGTTTTCAATAGTTCTCTAACTGATTTCAGTCCATAGTGAATACAGACCTACAAGCTGGAAACCAATTCGTGGAAACCAGAGTTCGAAAAGGACCTTTTTTGCGGTAAACAATTTCAGCGTAATACCAGCAACTGCTCCTGAGATGCTAAATAAATTAGAATGATTTTGTTTGCTGGTTATTTTAAATGTTTTCAAGTTCTTCACTTCGTGTTTTCTATCCACTATTTGTTTATTCAAAGTACTCATAAGATAGTTTAGCTTCTTTATGATCAAAGTATTTTGGAATGTGTTCAAAAAATCAAGTCTTAGCCCTACTGTCTTTCCTTCCGATGTACGTGTTCGGTATGTCAATATGAATTGATAAATACAGTTTGATATGGCATGAATCAGAATCCTGTCAACTTTCAATCATTGCAGTGAACTGTTTGTTTTGCATCAAGAGACTAGCTTGGTTGTTTCGAAAGTAAATATGAGTAAAGTTCTGACTATTAATTAACTCTATCGGTTTATCCTACTTGATGGAGAATTATTGCTTTTTCTCTCAAGATTATCACATCCATGTGTATCTGCTGTTATGTTTTTGACTTCATCTATAAACCTCTCTCGATATTCATTCTCTTTCAGATATCTATCAATGAATGGAATTATTCATTCACTTTGTCTGATGAACAAAGTTTTTTTAGACCTTTGAAATAACGTTTTAACTAGTCCTTGATAACAATTCAGGACGGGAAGTGTAAAATGTGGGGATAGTATTTGCTTCACCTTTTTCTTGAGACAGTAGAGAGGATTGGAGTTCAGCATGAGCATAATAAAGAACGAGAAATGCTGATGAAGTCATCTAGCCTGATGATGAAACATCTGAAAACAAATCTAAAAGCAGGCGGAATACCAAACAATTCTTGTTTCCATTCTCTTGACAAATTTTTGATACCACACATCTCTTCTTGATCGAAGTCTCAAGTTCGAGAAATGAACTTCATTCTTTTTCTTACGTTATTTAGTCAAATTATTTACATATACAAGCTGTATTTGTATAAATGTCAGTGCATTTGAAGTTAATAATCCCGTTTCGCATGGAAGTCTAGTTCACACTTTTTGATTATACTCCTGAAGAAATTATGATAAGACATCCGTGTGAAACGGAATTATTTATTTCAGACGCATTGAGATGTGTGCAAATATAACTTAGATCTATAGTCAGCTTTTGTTATAGTGCGAAATACGATTGCTACGATCTGCATAAAAAGCCCAAAATCTCTGAAAAATATTACAACTGATCCTGTTGCTCACAAGTTTCTGAAGAAATTATGTTAACCATTATGTGAATATCACGTTGGTTGATGAGACAAAAAAACAACGGTATTTAAATCTAGAAAGGCCTGAAAATAACCAAGGACATTGTAAATATATATGAACCCTTGTATTCTTTACATATTTTTGACGCTGCAATACATTTTCTGTTATCTTATCACTTCTATTTAGCGAGAAACTCAGCAACCGTTAAGGAGTGGAATCTGAAGGTCTATATATATTAAGTAGACACCACAAGGTTATAACAAGCGGCGACTTGGGTTACCAAAGCTTTTTACCCGACGCCCAAAACACCTGTGAAACTGTCCGGTCAAATTCTGATTAGGATTTCTGTAAATCATCATTCATGTGTTTTTTGTGAGACATTTCATGTTTACTTTTTACATTTATTAATAATGTTTGCATCAGCTTGCGCTACGCAACATTCATCCACTAAATTCCTCAAGGATAAAATTTCAGTTGACTTCAGTAAAGTAGCGAAACTTATTCATCCTTTAAAGCGAGATTAACATCGTCTTAGCTATTAAACAGCTGATGAGAACTGGCATAATGAGAAATAATATTTTTGTTACCATATAGTCTTTGTTATTTCATTATTCAAGGATTTCAACTATTTTTAAAGTACAGTCGATTTGGAACATTTATATTGAAGTGCAGTAAACAACATCTGAAATAATAATTCACTGACGGCTGGTGTTTTAGAACTGGTTATCACAAATGAGTTTTCAACTTTATCCGAATATTTTTCGAACTACTCCGTTTATAGTATTTCCAGCACCATAGTCCTCAGCACTCATGATGTAATCAATATTTCTGTCAATCATTTGGTCAACATGATCTCTACGTCTAGACTCACCTTCATGCAGCACTTTGAATGATGTTTGGTGGTTGGAGAAAAGTGACAAGAGGACATGAACCTAGGTGGCTGAATAACCTGTCTAATTCAGTCCCCTAAAAGATTAATAATTACCCAAATGCATAAATGGTAGCGTCTCACAATGCGGCATTTGGTGACTCGGCGTTCAGTATTTTGGGCAACATATATTCCTTCGACGTTTCAGATAGGTATTGTTGAGGAGCGAATAAAAGTTTGAAACCTGGGTCCATGGTTTCCGACTGATTTCTCCTAATCACTAAGCAGAATTAGAAATCGGTTCATGCCAGTGGGTATTTTCCTTGGTATTCGGATTTCTCTGGTGTTTGAAGAGTTGTTACATTACATTATCCTCTGGTATTGCCTTCTATGATTCTCAACGTTTTCTTCAGTTTTTACTGACACTAAGTAGGTAGTGACGGAAAGTTCATTATATGAAAGTTGGAAAGCAAAAAAACGCATGAGCATTTTTCACCAACTGGCTGTGCAGTCAGAATCCCTAAATGGACCGAAACATTATATGGTTCTTAGGTTACAATTATTGAAGTAGTTGGTACTTAACTGAAAAATTAAAGCTAGTCATGTAATTGATGTGATTTACTGTTATTCAGGTCGATAGCTTATAACTTGTTTATTATAAAATACAGCACTAACATGAAATCATGGTATATACATATGTTAGTTTTACAAATTACAGTCATTTTTGGAGTATTATTTAGTATTTACATGTTTACTGAATAAAAGTTCATCCCGAAAACTGTTCCTACCTCCTATCTGCTCTTTTAGGCCATAGGGTGAGAAAATGAAATATTTAATGATATTCTAATTTCTAAGGTCACTAGCTATATATCTATCCAACAAAACTATTAATTCATTTATATTTTCAAAAGCAGAATAACGTTTCTAGAAAATAATGCCAGTGATTAACTTTTAAACCTTACCTTGTGGAGCGTAAATTATAAATGCAGGTTAGATATTCGGATATATAGTACTGTAGTAGACTGAACATTGACTGATGAATTAAGGAGGAGGTTGTCATTGTTATTTGTAGCAAGAGTAAAAGCTTAAATATTCAGGGAATACGGTGTTCTTTTGGTACATTTTACGCAAACACTCGAGTGGAACCCAGATGGGAAACGACGAGTTAGGCGTCCGAGGGCGACATGGAAGAGATAGTGTGAGAAAGAAATGAGAGCTTGTGGGCTGTCGTAGAGCCAGGTTCAAAAGTTTTCAGAGGACATAGTGCACTGGAGACGTGCTACTGAGGCCCTATGTTCTACTAGGAACCCATGGGACAAGTAGTAGTAGTAGTATTATATAAGTGATTCCGATAGCAGTTAATCAGACAGTGTATTTGTTTACATCTCTTTTTAAGTTGCTTTGGCACAACTTATTGTTTATTGCTTCTTGATGTTTAATGTGTCCGCCTCGAGAATGTAATAGACGAAAAACTTTAAATATTCTACACTTAAATACATAAGTTTCACAGTATCACGAAGGTTAAAATTATTCTTACTGAAGAGAAAAAACTTGTTAGCATGTCTAGAAACAGCCCGACAGATTCTCAAGATAACTGTATCTGCAAGTTTTGAGTCAGAAGCCTATCATGGTGACAGACCTTGAGATTTTTTTAGCCTTAAATAATTTACTAATTAACTGATATTTACTTATGGAAATCTGCTTCAAATTGACTGTTGTAAAGTAGACCAGAACAAATTAATACCTCTCTTCATTGGGTCAACATTAACTTGGGACCTCGGGATACTTTGTAAATTAATTTTAAGAATTCAAATGTATAAGAAATTCACCGCTTTATTTCGATTGTCGATTTGAAAAAATAATATAAATCAGTGGCGTTATGTGCTATAATAGTAGGAGATTACTGATAGTTACTCAGTAACAATAAATTCACTAGGCTTTTAAGTCATGAATAAACTACATGAAACGTTCTGTGATGCAACTATGAAAAAACATATTCTACTACTTTTAGCAATATAGTGGACAGATACAACTAAGGGAAACGTTAGTCAATGAAAGACATAAGGCATATTTATTGGACCTTTAAGCCTAGAAGCATGTGGACAAAAGCACCTGTTTAGATGAATGCTTTCAAGGGATACTAGATGTTGTTCTGAGCAGGCTTCCACCGCCCTATCGGCGTCGTGGGCATGTACTGCTGAGGAGTCCCATTCTGTGTTGAAACAGCTCTTCAATGCTCCAATATTTTCACTGGCTTTTCAGATGATGTCAGTGTATGAAGAATACCAACTTGAGATCAATAAATATATCTCTATAAACCTCTGAATGGAAATCAAAATGTGTAAACTGGACCTTTTCAATAACTGTAAAGGGGGTGGGGAAATTCATCAAAATTAATTCTAACTTAAAGCAAATTTCAGTAGTTAAAAGTTCATTTTCGTTAGGTAATTTTCACAAGATAGTTGTATTTAAAAGTAGTTTACAAGTTAGGTATTAGGTTAGTAAAAGTTGTTTAAGAAGGGTTAGTGGAATTTTTATACTGACAAAAGATGGAGCAATAATTGGGGTGGTGAAAAAAAGGTGCAACACCGATACCTCCATTTTACCTCAGTGACGAACTGGATTCTTTTAAAGCTTATATACTTCAGCCTAAAGATTACTTAGATTAATGGCTCTGATTAATCTAACTAAGACTACCAAAATTTTCACTATTGTCGAACAACCGCCGAGAAGCTGTCTTAGGACACGAATGAGTTTAGTTGATCGACATTATCATCTAACGGTAGTGAGTAATCCGGTAAATGCATCTGAACATCACGCAAAATGAGAATGTCTTAACGAATCATCCTTCGCGTAGCTTATCAACTACAGAGTCTGGTTTAGTGCTTGCTGGTAAACAAACATTTGTATGTCGCTTACATCACTGGTTATTCTATGGTGACTTCCTTTTTACTGAGCACTTTCAGACACACGGTTCATTTTACCTTGCACGGTGGCAGTAAGTCCTCTTTTTTGCCAATTCTCTCATCAATTTTTTGTCTTTCTGCTTCATCATTACAGGTGTTTATGGAGCTGATTTCTACTTTTATGAGGCGCTATGCTTTAGTTAGGCAATATGTAAATGATTTCAGTTTCTCGATTGATCTGATTGATACAATGTTATATTATTTGACTATAAATTTCTTTTACCCACGGTGTATTTCTGCCTTTTCAGTTAGAATTAAACTATGGCTAATAAAACTGGGGTAGATGTAATCGTCTAAGGTGTTTTTCAAAGTAAGACAAATGGATTTCTCATAGCATCTTGGTGTAAGATAACCTGAATTCTGTTTTCCAAAAAAATTAAATAAGTTTGATTGTGGGCGAAAACTTTAAGCTAATAATAATAACAATAATAATCGCTTTATTGCAAACATGTGATACACTGAAATTTTCTGCAGGTAATATTTTAACAAATACGCTCCCCATTCACATTGTTGCATCTGAATAGTTTTATTAATAAAGGTATTAAGGGCACTAATCTGGAACGAGTAGCAGCTGTTACACTAACCTCTGGTTTAAACTCGGGGATGAATAGAAAACCAAGTGTAATTTTGGTGGTCGTATTTCAGTCAACCATTACAAAAATCTCTAATTCGATAAAGGTATCCTAAGAATAGTATTGATCTGTTCACCTGAGGATTTATATATATCGATTTTCATCTGGCAGAATGCTTTTTATTTGTTTCGTTCTTAGCTTGAGAAAAGAAAGTTTGAAAATATTTGAAATGGGTACTAGAGTACATGATACATTTGGAAGACATATTTAAACGACTCAAACAAACAGGAAGGGGAAAATGTGATGAAATATAGTCCGTGGAAAAAACTGTTGGTAATCCTGGATTTAGACAGGGCACCGATGAAATAGAAGTACGCTAACAATGGACACTTTAATGAGTTGTTGGGCATGTGACATTATCTGATCCACTGACCACTGTATATCCTTATTTTTACTACGCTTAACACGAATAACTAAAATTTAACCATGGAATATGGTTATTCCACCAAGTTTAATCCATTCTAACTTCATGTTATTCATTAAGTGCTAGTATTTGATCCAGCTGAAAAATTATTTGTCTGCTTGCCAAATGCCATCTGTTGACAAACAAACGCTAAGTTTGTCAAAACTACTAACAAACGTCATCATAATATCTTTCTTAGACTGATGGTGAATATTATTAGGTTTTTTCAGTGTTGGTAAGGTAACTCATTAATGATTTTTAATCATCATCTGTGATGTGATAATTTGTCGCATTTAGTGAGTATGGAAATTTGTTTTAGGTTGAGATACAACCTAAACGTTTTGTCAGTGTAAACTGTTGAATAATCGGTCTCAGAATGTTAAACACTTCACACACATAGGTAATGTCAGTGTGTACAAAAATAAACCTGTTGGTGATAGTTCATAATTCTAACCGTCAGTCAACCAATAAGGCACGTCGTATTACAAGTCATTCCTAACAGAATGAGATTTATCTTTTAAGCGTAAATGACTTGATTTTCAAAAAACTGATTAGAAGTTTCTAATTTGAAATATGTTCCTTATAGTTTACTTATAATTGCATGTTATGTTTAAAGTTATGAAGAAGTCTCCATGAAAGACTTGGGTTTCATGTACTGTGTGCTGCCATCTTGAAATTTGTATACTTGTACATTTGCTACACATACCAGTGAGAAAAATTTACTATAAGGATGTTTGTAGTGCTATTATTTATACAGATAATACCGGCATCGGCAAACATAACATATAAGAAGTTACAGTGCATGTAAGCACACGTTTTATCAAATTGTCTTTTTCATAAGGACTGCAACAGTCTAACTCATTTTACACAATTACATAATGCTCAAGCTGAAGGTTTGTGAATATAGTCAGTTTTTCGAAACTGCAACTCGAATACTTGATGCAGTAAAGTGGTTTGTAAGTTCCATTCTCTTGACATGTATTTTTTTAAAGTGTCCAGCAAACGGAAAAATTCTGAATTTCTAAACAATGCCAGGATCTTTGTAATTTAAAGTTCCTAACCTGATACTACTTTCTAAGGTTTAAAATAAGTGGAAGGTTTCAAAAATCTCAAAATTACTTACAAGTAATGAATCCACGGTGAGGCGGAGCATTAATTCTGTCCAAATAATCCAACAGATAATTAGGTGTTTGTTTGATGGATCACATTTTTTACCAATATATTATGTAATCTTCGTAGTGAATGGATGTCACTTTTTCATAACAAGAAGATACACTGTAGACCCAAATATTTTATTTACAAGCCTTCAGCATATTTTATAAATTCGCTATAGTAATTAGAAAAAATTCCACAATCTTTCATATTTCCTACCTGACAAAATGATTTACTGCCATTTGTTTTAGCTATTAAAACTAATTTTCTACTCATTTCAATATTTTGTTGCAATCAACAACCTGGATTTCGTACATTTCACATTGATAATCCACACAAGTGATTTACTGAGAAAGCAACAAAGGACGATGAATACTTCAAAAACTATAAACTGTCAAATAAATACTCGAAAGTAACACAAGCCATCGGTTAAACCAAAAAATCACAATGAATCATAATCCTTACTTGTGGACACTAATGGCATAAATTTACAAAACGGAAAGCAGACCATAGAAATGAAATCTAAATGCAGTTGGTAAGATGTTTTCAGAAAAAAAAAATTCTATGTATGTACATCCATTATTCACAAGTTTATTTTTCAAGAATTATTTGATAAGGAAACTTTTTGTACTACTGGTGTTTGTTGAAGTTGACACTGTTACATGACTTCGAAATACACCCAAAGGTAACTGCATAGCTAAATTATCTAATTTTAACCGTGCCAAAGGATCATCACGTTTGAAAATCACTTCTAGAAATGGTCGAGAAAATGTAAAACTGACAATAATGTAAAGACTTTGTAAGGCTAAAACAAGTCCATAGAATTGCCATGCCGCAGCATGACATATATAGTTTGATATAAAGGCAGCAATCCATACAACTGTATGACTAATAGCTATCTTAGTAAGCATGCGGAAACGTGCATTGGAATCCAGGGGTTGAGATGAAAACTGATCTTGTATAAGGCAGTTTGTATGAGTTTTGATTGATATCAAAATAATTAGAATCACAGTTGCAAGACACAAGAAGGCGATTGGTACATGCATTAACCACTGATGAGCAGCTAAACATCCTCCTAGATTACCGCATGTAATAATTCCATAAGAAGGATTCCACACACTGCTCAGACGCAGATAAGATGAAGCCCAAATTCCATAACTAGTTGGTAGAAGGGGTAAACACAGGACACTGACTATTATAATGATATTCCATCTACGATTATTGGGTATACTGGCATCATTGATAATAAGGCGTGGAATTATATTTGTGTTACCTTTGTTTTGTTCATAGCCTCCATCTTTTGACGCGACAAATCTTGTTCTTCTTTCTTGACGATGTAAATTCTGTTCTAATTGTTTAAATGTTTTACATTCATTTCTAACCTTGGTGTCACACAGAGTTTTTTGGACAGTATCATCATGATCAACTTTACTGGTGGTTGCATACGAATGAGCAACCCATTCGTTTTGTATCTTTTCATTTGATGTATCCCGTCCTTTCTGTTTCCTGCATGACCAGTTAAGTGATTTTAACCTCCATGATTTTGAAAAGATGGATGTACGTTTGAAACAATGATTTGTGCATCGATATCTCTCAATCAAACCGAAAAAGATACCAGTATATATCGACAGAATAAGATAATGCGTTAATATATCCATAAACCAACAGTTGAAAAATAATTTCTTCTCAACAAAATATTTAATTTCTGTTTCAGTTAAATTGAAAATAATCGTTTTTGGCATGTATGCACTAGCGAACAATACACCGCTATGTAATGCATTGAAAAGGATCACAATTGACAAACAAATCCCATACAACTTTCTCAAGCCACTACTGATAATGATGACCATAATAAAATGAACAAGCATAGTTATTGTAGCCACCGCCATACTTATATGCGCAACTGTAGATTGACTTCTTAGTCCAGGGCAATTCGAGTTAATCGTCGAAGAGTGTGTTTCATTCAGATAATTAATTCTAATTGTATCAACACTGACAACTGGATCACCTTGATAAACATCATTACCGGTTTCGTAGTAAGTTATACCTTCTAATTTTGCATAATTTAACTTCAATAACCTTTGGTGATAATCTGCACAGTTGTAGATTATTTCTGAAGCACTTTGAGGAAATCCAATAAAATTGAATGGATCCGAGTTTAACATATGCATAGTAAAATATTTTGGAGAAATATACTACATTTCTACATGTGATTGTGATATATTGTAAGTCAAGTCTTTACAAAGACTTGTTGTGCATTGAAGACAATTGTGATTCTATGGAAATAAATAATAGAGTAAATGTCTACATTCATGTATATTTCTTTTGTAAACGTTTTTAAGTTTTAATTGGTCAATGATATTAGGTATGTGATTGGTTAAATAAATTATTAATGTTCCAAAGTTGTTTCCTACTATAGATCAATAGAAAGTAAAATATAGTGCTTTAGTTTCTGAAACACTTAACTAATAGATTTCAGTGGAAGTGGTTGACACTTGGTGAAGATCAGTTACTCAGAGTATGATTACGAGAGTTTCATCAATGAATACCGTATCCACTTGGATATCAGAATAAAAGATTTTATTCCATTATTCGCATCATTTCGATTAGTCATTTTACATTCTGATAATTTTTGTGAATTAGCCTTAACAAAAGGATAGGATTTGATCACTGGCTAAGTAAAAGCTCACTTCTGTTACTTAAGTATGTGCGACACACACCAACTTAGCAAAAGTCACTTAATGACTTTCAGAAAATGGCCTTCCAAATGCTATTTAGTACAGGTAGTGAGAAGTATGAGAGGTGATTTCTGAAGCCCTATTAAAGCCCCAAAAAATAAAAAGCGAGAATAGCTTTGAGTTAATCTTTATTTTGGTTGTCTTGCGTTCTTTGAGTTGAATTAAGTCATCCAAACCGGGGAACGCAACATAGCCAGAATCATCCACGTGAGCTACTGATATCCTTTATCATTTCACCAATACCTGTTATGGATTTATGGCGTTTACCAGATTACTGAGGGTTGAGCAACCAATCTTTTCTTTTACTTAATCAAGTAAGACATAAGTTCACTTGATTGTAATATAATTACGCGTGCGTGATAAGTAAGGGTGACTAGTGAATCTATGTTAACCAATGAGTTAGCCAAATATTATAAAACCAGTGTAAGGGAATAAAAGTTCACTGAAATTACTTTCGACAAAGGGGTTTAGTGACTGACGGGAAAAGCTAAACGTTATTTTAGTGTTGTGCACTACAAGCAGTGATTGTAGATCAAGTTAATTACCCAATTGGCATTTTTACCTGCTTACGAATAGGTCAACGATTGATATACTACATACTGAGCACTGATTGGTGTTTCTCGAACATTTGTGTAGTGTGGTCACTTAACTAAGTTATATCGGTTCGTGGTCATCAGAAACATGTATCTTTCACCTTGTGGGAAATCATTTGGCCTAAACCTTTGTCTTAGAGATTTCAATTGATACTCTTATGACATCTAACACCAAAATACAGTTTGTTGCAGTGCTGCATCTTGTTGTGAATTAGGTTGAGAGACTCTGATCATTGCCAAGAATTTAAAACAGTTGCCATCTAGTTTACACTTCGTCGACACAATCCAGGCTTACGTGGAATCACTTGGAAAAGGAATAAATTGTTTCTGAAGTTTTTGGGTGTTAGGTGTTGCAAGTTTGAATTCATGATGAAGCATAAGCTTCCCTAAGATTACAGAGATTTTCTGTTGACGACATACAGAGATTTTCTGTGAAAAAACTTATAACGCAACTTCCTAGCTATTTCTTTGGTCTATATATAGTACATTATATACACAAGGCTTTGTCAACGTTATATTCAAAATGTTATGAGTTATTGTCATCTTCATGCGAAGCAGTTTGGTTATTCCAGTAGTTCTATACAACGAATGAGGGAAGAAAAGGTACTTCAAAAATTAACTGATGTCATTTACCTTGTCTAGGCTGTACACGCTGAACTATGGAAGTTTACATGTTAGCTGTGTTTATTTGTTAGCCTTAAGGAAAGTAATGGTATTTATGGAGTGAAAAATGAGTGACTTATTTGTGTTTACTTACACGTAAGTTATAATTCAGCGTACAACAACGGTTATTTCATAAAATCAGATTCATATAACAAAGTGAAACCAAAATTAAATCAAATGCACCTAGATATTGATTTTATTGTAAGCTATAGGTTGTTGTATGCAACTGACTGTTTTATTTTTCCGTTAAAATAGCTTTTATCGAAGCTTAGGATTTAAATTGTGTACACATAACTATATCTTTATTCATGTTTATTTTAGATTGTTTCCACGTACTAACTTCAGGGTAGACAGAATAATTTAGAAATCACTATAGAAAATCATGGGCTGTAATTCACTGCGCAAGCACTAACTGATAAAATGCTGAATTTCGATTTGAAAAAGCATTTAGAATTGAATGGCTCTCACGCAAGTCTTTTGTTGACTAGGACACGCTTATCTAAACCTTTTTATAACAGCTGTTAAAACCTGTGATCTTAGCGTGATGATTTATATATTACGGTTTGTTGATTCGATAGTTGGGCTCAAAATATTTGAGCCAAAACATCATATTCAATTTGAAAGTTTGTGAGGATTTATTGATTTCAATACTTGTACTCATGAGTGACTGCCATCAGCTAGCGGACCATTCAGAACCTGGGAGCACTGGAAAGCTGTTTCATCCTAGTGCTCTGGTGCTCATAAGAGGCTTACTTCAGAATAAGATTTCCCGAAGTCCTAATGAGAAGGAGTGACCTGTTGAGAAAACGAAGTTGAACGTGAAAGATGTATTTATTGATAGCATTAGATGAAGGTTACCTTATTTTGCGAACTGACAGAAGCAAGAAAATGTGGATCACGTATTTCGACCCAATGGCTTAATTGTAATGTGCCCACCACGAAACCTGAAGAAGATTCTGTGTCCGACCCCTGGAGGGGTAATGGGCGGGTATGCCAAGATTTCCCATACTAGGACAAATCAACTATCCAGTACTCTCAAGTTTCTGTGGTTCTCCAGTTGATACCAGTCTATGACGAATACCAACTTTAATATAGTTTTTGAACACACATCCACAATCAACTTGTGCAGATTTGGTTCGTGAGGATCATTCTGTATTTTGGTGAACAGTCGTTCCATTACCTCGATCTTCATTGTTTGCTCAAGATCATTCGATAATCCACTAAAAATTACTTAACATAGAAGGAAAAGTGCTACTAAGTTGGATAAAAATTCAGAATGGCATCATACTCATGAGAAAAAGTTTTTCCGCAGGATATTTTCGAATTCAAGTGAATATGATCTCACCAAAAGTAGCTACTTTCACAGATTTTTGTCCCACAACGCTTCACTATTAAAAGTGAGGTGTAAGACATTAGTACAAATAAATTGAGTGAAAAGAATTATAGACGTTAGGACCAAAGCAAAAAATTAATTGGTTTTAAAAACTTTTGGCATTGTGTAAATGATATTCATTATTAGAGTTTTTGATATCACCAGTGAATCAAAAACTAATCACGGTTACTTCGAATCACGTTCCTCTGTTTCTTGTTAATGGCTTATTCAAAGTTATGGTTGACCAGTATTAAGAATATCAAAACTAATACATATGATAATTTGATATGAGTCTTTCTGCATGGATGGTTCCGTGTTATCAAGTTTTCGAAAAATATGACAAACATGTGTAATATCTTAAGTGCGATGGCAGTGTGAGTTGCAGATTGAATTTTGCATATTCTAATGGGCTAACAGTTGTTATCGTATGTGTACTGGTTATGTCTGCGTGCCAGGGGAGGGGAAGATTGAGACAAAGTAGACTTACTCATCATCTTTGTATTTGTATTTCCCAATGAATGTGCGAACCCGCTGCCTAAGTTTTTACAAATCACAAAATTCCTGCTAAAGTGATTCGCAACTAAGGAAATTTTATTGCCATCCATGTCAGATTCTGCTTTGAGGCATTCCTTAGAAAATTTCAGGCTTTTCCAAATCATTTCCACATTGACAGAACTGAACTTCCGACCCTAAATTATAGCATGTAACGCTATTGTTGAAGTGTTTTCAAGTTTTTCCAACCCTACTGAATTTCCAGAGGGTCAGGTGGAGGCCCTTCGAAGTTCGGTCTTTATAACCTTGATTTTACGAGAAGTCAGTCCTGTGCATACTGCAATGGGATCCAAGGTTTTTGTTTTATAAACATCATTAGGTTGGGAATCCTGGGAAATCTTTTCCTTCTTATCGACCAAAAAGCTTTGTAGTATTTGGTTTTTTGTGGAAAACTATGGTGTTTCATTCTTGCTGAGTACTCTCCTAATCTCATCCGAGTTGTGTGACTTGTATAGCATGACCTATGTTATGGCCCAGGAGTTGAGTTTTTTGCTGTAGTCTGATATGTTTTCTGCGGTTTGCTCATATCTCTGAGCTATCAGGCTTTCTAGCCTGTATATTATATCAGGTTCACTCTGTTTTACTTTGATGTAGTTGCCCAATAATATACTTGAATCATACCAATACTTATGCAAATTCTTAAGGTTACCAGCCTATTGCTATGATTTTTGGAGTGAAATAAAGAAATATAAAAGTGGGTGGGAACACGCCATAAGGGAAAACAGCTAAATCAAATGACTCTACCAGAAATACTCAACTGGAACTGATCTCTTCTGGGTTAAATGGGAGATTAATAAACTTTTCTATTTTCTGGTATTTATCACATTGCTAGTGTACCAACACTGAAAAAACTTGGTTGCACAACCCTAATGTCTATAGTCCCTAAAAGGTTTCAGAATGTTCCGTCAGGATTGCTGTAGTTCCACAAAAAGGTGGGGTTGAGATGTAGTTAACTTCACCAATAGACCAATGAAGCTAATCGAATTACATCTATTTCACCTGAAAAGGCGACAACATTGACTATATTACTATTAACTGTTTTTCCAAACATTTGGACAAATGTGATTTCACTTACATTACAAAATTTATGTTATACTCAGGTGAAGCTACTCTGAACTATCTCGATTTTCTAACAAATTCATGTGATTTGCAGCTCCTGTGTTCTGTGTGGTGATCTTAGTTCTTGTGACTACAGCTTTCTCAGTTCGTCTGGTCACAGAAGCCTATTCAGTTTTTCCCCTCGTCTTCCATGATGAACTCAGCACACATGGAACAAGTACCATAACTGAACTCAGATCACTGTGTTATATCTAGTCTACCGAAAAATTATGGCAAACTAAAGAAAAGTACTTTTTCATGTCAATCTATAAAGATTATACACAGAGTTATTCACATGACAACGTGATCAAACTAAGAAATATGTAACAAAATTAAGAGTGAGATACATTTGCAAATGGTATGTTGGACGATACTACTAATGTTGTTACAAATCCTAAATTTTTCACTGAAATTTGTTGTCCAGCTGAAATACTTTTTCTACTATCTGACAGAACGTTTTTTGCGACTAGAAACTGTAGAGAGAAAAAGGGAAACTGCATCAAGTAAGTGACAAAACTGGTGTTAGATGAATTAATTGTCAGAGAAAATCCGAAAAAAATGTCTAGGCTGAATGTACAACCAGAAGACTGTCTTGTGAAAACCCCACAAATATATGGACACTGTTTAAAGTTTTTGCTAATGGAATAAGCCTCAGTTGTGAACCTTGTCTATACGTCTGTGTATTAAACCAGTCATTTAGATGTAAGCTATCAAAAACCTAAAAGGTACACTTTAGATGCTACAGGTCTTCTACATCAATATTATTGCCAGTCTAAAAAGAGGTGCTAAGTGCCCTAAAACTGCCTTTTCAGATTATGCTTCTGCCTTTGATTTAGTCCCCATTTTATTGACCTAGCTTACTGAAACACATACTGAATCGTGGACTCAGAGCTTAATTCATTCATATTTTTCCGGGAGAAAACAGTGGTCTATATGCAAATAGAAGTGTTCCACTTCACTGCTTAGTGGAGTTGATGTGCTGTTCTCTAATGTTTTCTCTTCAAATTCTTTTTGCATGACTTACTTACCTCAACTAAAGCCAACTTTATTAAGTATGCGGATGACCTGACAGAATGTATGTCGATAATCTCCTTTTCAGATTGTTTTCAGTTTAATAAATTTTTAACCGAGATTTGACACTGGTCTTCCTTGAATGACCTTGCACCTAATCCTCCTAAATGTAGATGGCCAATTTAATCTTAAGATATGTATAATACTTATGTGAACAACTTCAGTCCTATAACTCTTGCCTTACTGATGACTCTCTGGTAGAAAGTATATCACACGTGATCCAACTTGGCTTATGCTTTTCTTCTAATTTTTTAAAATTCCCTCTATACCCTGCTGACTTCGAGGAAAATCTTTCACTTGGCTTCTTTTATAGAGGGAAGCAGATTGTCTGGCATAACTCAACCTCCGCTCTCACTTTTCTTCATTTCCTGTTTCACCCATACTTATTTATTGTTCTCCCTTATTCATTCCTAGACTCCATAGAAAAAACAACCCTGTAATGTGTAGGCCTTAAAAGGCTGTCAGTAGAGCAATCAGTACACCACCGATTATATTCATAAATTTGGTTGTGGGGTGGAATTTTAACTCGTGTAAACAGCTGGCTAAAAATATTTTATCTTAAAATGAGCATTCTCTACATCCACACCTTTCTCACCATCTGGCCTCAGAGAAGGCAAGAACCAAGGACACTAAACTCTATGCATGTACAACTACAAATAAGAATTCACCCTTACTTCATTTAGTTTGTATATCGTAAGAAGAAGAGCATGTAATAAACAACCTTACTAAACAGCTTACCAATAGCACTCAGTTTTCATAACCCTTCAGCCACTTAGTCTTTAAACAATCCTATATTATCCATAATGTACTGTACTACTTATTTAAAATAATTTGTTCCCCTTATTAACTTCGACAAAATAATAAGAAGATATAACTTATCTAAGCCATGTAATGTTTATGCGTAGCACACTTCAAACTATATGATCATACAAATACTTTTCGTAGGTATTAATATAAAAATTCATGAAGATTAAAGGTGAGAAAAATGAAAAGAGGTCAACTAAGAAGCCCAAATAACAATGAAATCAATACACTGAAAATTATAGTGCGTCGAACTCGGTCTCAGAGTTGGATTTACCAATGGAGACTTAACTGTTTTGAAAACACACTAGGGTGCTTTAAACTTCCTAATAGCTAAGACCTCAACAAATTTGAGAATACCTCCCCGACAGGTTTTGTAAATAGGTCTGAAGGAAGAAGCTATATCAATTCTGTGACCTGTCTTAACTATATGTTTCGCAATCGAAGAACTTGGACGTCAGCTACTAACGTTACTGAGTTGGGTTGGAAAATTTAATCAGGATTGGTACAGGCTATGCTTTTGGTAACGGACTGATAAACAATCAATAGAACTACTGGAAAGATTTGTCAAATGGTAGTCTTCGTAAACAATCATCAGAACACAAGATACTAATAAAAATTGAAGTTTATGACTAGAAGAATGGGCAAGTGTTAATAAATATCCTCATTAAATAGAACAAAACACGGCATATAAGAAGTTACGACATATTTTTCCCTGAAACCCCCTTTTAGATGTTACTTTATGTTGCTGTGCATGAAAAGAGACTTTCTGATACTAATGACAAATATCCTGTACGAATTTACTATCTTATTTCCATACTTTCGAAACCGATATATGGTCATTTTCAGCCACGACTGAATTCACAGCGAACTTATGAAGTTAAGTAGACCATTTTAGTTGTAATGAATCGCGACTTGCAGTCGAGTTCAGGACGAGTGAGAAACCAAATCAACAGCTCAGCCTAGATTTCACTACTAGCTGCAATAATTCGTAACTGTCAGTCCAAAATAAGTGACAGTAAAGAGGCACTCTAACGGGAGCCCATTTACCAAAACTGAGTAATAAGTAAGGTCCAGACGAGTCGAAAAAGTAAAACTGCTAGTTATATGATCAAATAAGGTCTAATCGGAATTTTTGTGATAAAGTGGTTATACTGACCATTGCAGAATAAGATGCCACTTAATATTCCATCCTCCTCATAGTTAAGCACTATTTGCTCTTAGCAGTAACAGTGAAACCTTATAATGATGATTTTTCATCGTGCGGTTACTAATAGGTAGTGTTGCAAGAATAGACGGGGAAGTCATTCTAGAAATTACAGTTTCTAAGCTAATGTTTTCACAAAATATTACAATATTAGGTTTACACAGTATCGTGTCACGTTGAAGATTTTTAAGGTTAACTCAGAAGCAGCATTTATGCCATCTGACATAACGTTATTAGGATGAGATTATGTTAGCTTAACTGTGCAATCACGTTTCCGGGCCTTGGTGAGTCAAGAGAGATCAACAACTGAGGATCCTTAGACACGTCATTAATGTATTGTTCCCCTTTGACCTTTCCTTGTCTTCTAAAAAAGGACTATATTATATTGCGTAGGGCTTTGAAAGTCGGTAGCAGGGTGAGTGGTATGTCTCTGGCTCAAATGATTAACACTGTAGTTGATAGATATTTAAATTCCGGCAAGCAACTAGCTATAGTAACTTTAACTGACACCGAGCATCCACCTCATTCACAACTCTCTCCTTGTATCTCTTCAGGGAGGACAGGAAGACACTACATAAGACTGTACATTTGTACAGCTAAGTATAAGAATTCGACTGTACCTTACATAGGACGCATATTTGTGAGGAAAAGTGTGTTAGAACGGAAACCACATATCGACTTTGTAAAAGATAAAAATCTCATTTCAATAATTTAATTAACAATGTAAAATTTCCTCATTTTTAATACTTTTTTCATCACTTAAAGTTTTATAACAACACAATTCGAAATAATGTAAAGGAGTATGTATATACATATATTCTGTTGCTATTGCAGCATATCATGCTGAGGATTTCAAAGTGTACTACAAATTGTTTGGAATAAAGTGAATTATTATTATCATATAACAAAATTATGTATCAGTCGAAATAATGCCCTTTTCTCTATGGGAAATCCAAATATAATCATGACCATCTAAATCAAATTGCTGACGGTTTCCCAGTTTCTTTCAGAGAATCCCTCTCATATTTAACTGATAGCCAAACGCTTTAGTTTTCTGCAGACCTCATTATCTGGCTAGAATTTACTTTCAGGGCCTGATCCATACTAAGCATTCACAGTGGACTGAATGATCAGCAGATTAGAAATACTAATGACAGAGTGTTTTATAGTTACATTCAAGAAAATTGTTCATCAATTGTAGAAATGTACCACGAAAACTAATTTATCAATCATCAAATTACAAATTAACGTCAAGTGACCGATATTATTTGTTATAATATTATTATTAGCTCGCTACTTTTAAAGTTACCAACAAACTAGAAAAGTTCTTCAATCCAAAGGAAGCCACTGTAGTATTTTGGACAGTAGATCAAATCTTCGAATAACAATCCCCATTAATTGACAAGTAAAATAACCTCAGTGGCTGAATACAAAGTTGTGGCAAAGAAATTTTACTGCCGTCTTACTGCAAGTATGACTTAACTGTTTAGTATCTGTTCACTTGTGAACAATTGCTAAGGATCCAGTCAAGTCACCACGCAGACTAACAGAACTGATGAATAAGTGTTGTTAATATAATTCCTAGAAGTTATCCTGAACGGAATCTAGAAAAGACATTTTGTCATTCACATAAGGAAGAAAAATATCTAAGGTGTTTGGAGTAAATGGTACCATGCGGTAAGTTTCCGAATAAAAGTGTTCAATTTAATCTAGGGGCTTGTGAGTAGTTAGTGATTTTTCAAGTTAGAACTCATCATGGACTGGCATCTAGTTGGAGGAACATTGGAGACTTGGGAGCACTGGACAGCCGTTTCTTACTAGTATGGGACTCCTTAGTAGTGCCCATCCATGACCCCATCAGGGATCTAACCTGGGACCCTAGGTTCCGTGGCCAACACGTTACTATTGAGCTACTGGATGGGAATCTAGTGGTCCATATTTCAAACTCCTGTCGGTTCACAACACAGCGTGGCCCTCACTCAGTGTCATCGCTGAGTATTTGTCCTTACGGTCACCATGAGGGTGTACAATGCCAAGGAGTCCCACACTAGGATGAAACAGCTGTAAAGTGCTCCTAGGTTTCCAATGTTTCCCCAACTAAATATCAGTCCATAATGAGTGCCAACTTGGAAAAGTGTTCCATACACAGTGAAATTTATTCGTGAAACATTTAATGAAAAATGAAGCACGTGGTTGGACGATAATTCATCAGCTGGACAAAACAGTGACCAACCAACACTGAGAGGTACGTTACAGAAATTGTCGAGTTCATTAGTCTTTTTAAAGTTACATCAAAACAAGCTGCTTCTTTTGTATTTGATTCGTTCTAAGATATTCTAGATTCTTATGTGCAAACTGCAACGAGCTACTTCCTTCCATTTTCTAATTGTTAGCAGTCGTCTATAGGACATACTTAAATTATCAAAGTTACTGCCTTCACAATAGATACTATATTCATAGTCATCTGTGCGTAACTGATCTCTAACAGACATGGTGATTGGTCAGTGGATCGTTTACTGACGACCAAATTCGACGAATCGAATTTACGATTTCAAATGATCAAAGTCAACGGTCGCATAGTCATTATAACCAACAGAATTCACTCACTACTTAGTTATGAATAAGAAGAAATCGGCTACTATCAAGTAACTGGTAAACTTACCTTAGTTACTTGTCAGTTTTCCATAGTGATAGCTATTTATTTTGTCAGCTAACTTAAAATTTATGTTTCTTAAGGATTACTGTGGTGGTAAGTACTACAAAGTATTTCACCAACACGTAGTTTTATAAGTAAGCATGTATAAGTAGTGCGAGATGGAACCTTTACATTCTGGTGAATGATTTTGTGAAATACATGAGTAATGAAAAAATTGCTGATTTAACAAATTGTTTAGTTCCTGTTCAGTGTTAAGAGAAAGATTATTCTTTGCAACTAAATACTCAAATGATAGCATGTAAACTTATTAGAAATTTAACTATGTGTACTCAAAACTAACATGAGGTCAATAAGCCTTACGTAACAACCATAAAAAAGATTACCTGAAAAAGAATATATTCGTGACCGTGATTGCTTCAAACAAGTACCTTTAGCAATTTGATTTATGTAAATTATTGTTTTGTGCAACAACTGACTGTGATATGTCCACTCCTTGTTGTGAAGAACCAATTGAATTTGTTGTGAAGTGATGCCATATGCAAGATTTCTCACATTTTATTCATCGAATAAAAATTAAAACGTTTGTTTATACCTATTTGAATGTCAATCTTTTCACATAGTATCGCATTAACTTTATTGCTCATAAAGGGGCCTTAAAATTTTATGTAGAGGGTATCAAGGTACTTATCATACTTGGAATGAAATGTAACTGTATGATTTTGGTCAACTTCAAAAATATTTTAGATAAGTTGTGAACCAATGAACATTTATTATTTTTAGCATTATAAGAAAATGAATCTTGTTCTCATTGTAAGTTGAACAAAGAGTAAAACGTATAGAATGAATGCTCATTACTGATGGGTTCTCCGGAAATTTATTTTGTAGCATGGTCAGATGGGATCTTGAGTGACAACCTCAGACCATGAAATTTCATGAATAGCACGTCAGCTTTCAGGTAGACAGAACCTATACCTATAAATAACGGAGGTAAACTGGCAAAACTTATGGTGGTAGCTATTTGTAATATGTCGTCCTGTCACTACGGTTGTGAAAGGCCATCAAATTTCCAAAAGACTTTCAGTTTTCCAACTTGATAGTATTATACACTATAACCCTTCTTTTATTCAATACTGAAAACTCAATTTTGGTGAACTCATCCTACTAAACGCAACGCCTACTAATGACTTCACTGTCCAATTCACTTGGATAACATAATCTACCTTCAAAATATTGCTACAATTACTAAATTTTGAAAAACTTTTGTGAACGAGCTGTTTTTCAAACACGATGGATCATCAAAAAAATGTATCTTTAGACAAGAATCTCGGCAAAAGAAGTCCTTAGCTTACCCTATAGTCGATGACTATTACTGACGAAACCTTTAAAAAAAACATCGTTTGGTTCTATCATATACTTGGTTATGTTGCAGACATAAATTTGTTCTTCTATTTCATGCTTGTATCAGGTATAAAAGGAAAACTTTCCTATTTATGTTTTTAGACGAGAATAAGAATGAGAATTACAGTTTCGGTGGATCCACTAAAAGGTTTAAAACCAAGAAAACTAGATGTAAAGTTGTAAATTATATCCCCAGAATCGAGGCAGCAAGTCGTAATGCTGAACTGATGAATACTATCTTGTTATATGATTCAAATAAGCACTATGTATGACAGTGTTGCACCACTTAGTATTAAACGACTACTTTGGGCTAATTCACGAAAAATGTACTCGTTCTACATTAGTAAGTGCATTTAAAATGCAACATTATGCATAACGCGCTGGTGATCCGGACTGTATTTCTGTAAGCCTGTTATTTGTCACAATCATAATTCAGTCAAAGCTGATAGTATGCCCATGAATATATTCTTACGCATTGTATATATTGCAGTCGAGTATATTTGCACTCATATGTCTGAATCACAATATCATCTCTGAGTTGAACAAAATGCGAGAAGTTGAGCAATATCCCTGAAGAAACCTGTGTGCATGAGCACTCAAACTCTTAGAATGCTATATGGACGGCAACCTGCATAACCGTATTTGAAAGGAAGAAGAAGTAGAACAAGACAAGGAATGGATCTCGACGGACACATGGAAGATGGTGATGATGAAGCAGAAGATGAACCAATGCAGTGCAGGGACGAACAACGAAAATGGGAAGTGAATACAGTGTATAAAACACCAGACTGGACAAAGAAGTGAAGAAGAGTGTGCGGGGAGACAAATGTTACTTCCATGACACATTGGCAAGTGAAGCAGAACAGGCTGCTGCATGTAGGAAAGACCTGACAATATTATATCAAATAACCAGGTTACTATTTAGGCTGGAAGAGATGAACACAGATGAAACCAATGAAAGATGATGAAGGAAATCTAATTACCAAAGAAGAGAAACAAAGAAAACGATGGTCTGAACACTTCGAGAAGCTCTTGAATCGACCACAGCCACCAGCACCTGTACCTCGTCCAGAAATACCACCAGCAGCCCAGTCACAGAAGTATCAGCGTCACAATCCCTCCTACAAAATCAGAATTGAAGTCCTGAATGCCATAAGGCTACTGAGATGCTGGAAAGCAGCAGGACCAGATGGAATCCTGCCAGATGTACTGAAAACAGACGCAGAGACAACAGTGGACATGCTCACACCAATACTGCAGAAGGTTTGGAGGGAAGGAATGGAAGGTACCTGTTTATTGATTGGAAGAAGGGTTACCTTGTCAAACTCCCAAGAAAGAGGGACCTGAGTGTTTGCAGGAAGTGGCAGGGAATCATGTTGCTGTCCCCATCACCCCAAGCAAAATAGTAAGCCGCATCATCCTGGAGGGACTAAAGGATGCACTGGATTTAAAAGGATTACGACAGAAACAGTTTGCTGGCTGGTTGGCTGGCTTCAGCATGTACAAATCAAGTGAGGACTAAACTGCAACACCACACTACGCATCATCATAGAACACAGTATAGAATGACAGTCTACTCAACTCTCCACCTCAACTTCATCGACTCTGCAAAGGCCGGCGTTCGACAGCCTCGACCGACAAGTAATTTGACAGGCGACTGCTTCAACACTACGCGTTTAGTACCACAAACCTTTATCAATCTCATTCAACAACAGCTATATGAAGACGCCACATACCAGACAAGTAATTCACAATGGGAAGCTCAGTGACACCTTTGAAGTGAAGACAGGAGTAAGACAAGGTTGCCACCTACTATCACCAATCATCTTCCTGATAGTGGTGCACTGGACTGGATCATGCAAGAAACAGTGAGTAGTGAGAAGAGGGGGGGGATAGGCTGTTTGACCGGGGAAAAGAACCTCGAAAATTTGGATTTCGTCGATGACTTATGTTTAATGTCACACAAACTTGAAGGTGTACAGGCGAAAAGTAACAAGTTGACAGAAGAGGCGAGACAGGGCAGCGAAGGGAGACGATACTTCCTTCAGGTGAACGTAGAGAAGACAGAGGTGATGAAGATACCCACGCAACAGCAACAAGCAACAATCACCACCAACTTGAGAAGTCTGAAGGAAGTAGTCTTCCTCCCCTACCCAGATAAGGCAGCATCCTTTCAACCATAGACGATGGCACCCCACAGATGACATCGTCATAGCCAGGGTCGGAAAGACAGTAAGACAGGCCTTCATTAATCTGAAGTCAATGTGGAGATCTACTCCACTACACTACACTACACTACACTACACCACACTACACTACACTACACTGCACTCTGCATAAAGCATGATGAACATCCGAATTTTCAACACCAACGTCAAGTCAGTGCTTCTATGTGATGGTTGAGAGACTTGGCGGTGTGTCACGAAAAGCATTTGCAACAAACTACACACATACATCCTCAATAGCCGCCACCTACGCTCACTCGTTACCGAAGGTCAGATGGCCAGAAAGAATAAGCAATAAGAAACTCTGGCTGGCAACGGGCCAACCAAGAACTCATCGCCCAAAAAATATGCAGCTGCAAGTGGAGATGGACTGGATTGTATGTACACTGAGTAGACTATTCGGGGACATCACACGCCAGGCCAGGCCCTCCAGTGGAAGCCGAATGGGAAGCGACGAGTTGGACATCCGAGTGTGAAATGGAGGAGATCGTGTGAGGAAGAAATGAGAGCTTGTGGGCAGTCGTTGAGCCATGTTCAAAAGATTGCAGAGAACAGAGTGCAATGCAGATGTGCTACTGAAGCCCTATGTTCCACTAGAAACCCAAGGGAATAATACTAATAATTACAATAATGATGAATGGAAATAACCTTTTTCGTCTGTAAGTAAATACACTATAAGTATGGTTGAGTGCAATCGCTTTATTGACTGACCTCTTATAAATGTTGACTTTCGATGGGGATGGATTCATTTGAAACTACAAAAATTCAAGGATGCAATTTTTAAAGTTGTTAGAATTTCATAAGTGTATTTCTACAATGCAGTATCAACTGTACGGTCATCTCACTTTACCTATGCAGTCAGATCTAGGAAAAACTATTTATAATATTATTAGATTTCACAAGGCAACAATTCTTCGTACTCATATACATGTTAGGGTTCATAATATTTTCACTTCTTACCAGAAATTTATACTGCTTAGTATCCTGACACTAATTAATCTCTTTTATTACCTACACTATTTAAAGAAAGTTGTCGTCAGTATAAATTGATGGATTCTGTTTAAAACGGAAACCAAACGAGCGCAAAACAAGAGTTTTATCCCATAACTATTCCTACGGTCCTAAAAAAACTAAAGGCATAACAATCAACAGTTTTAAATCGAATGCAACTGAACAGATCTGAAAATGGCTGCTGTCAAAAGAGAGAGGTAAAATTGGAACTAGCTAATTACTTTTGTAACCAAAACAATGATAGTTGGCTTAGTAATGTCAGACGCTCATAAAGTTGTCATTTTATTACTCCAAACAAAAGCCATGGGATAAAAGAGGTATCAAGACACCTAACGCAGATATATTATTCAATACTGGGTAATGATCGAAGGTGAGATGAAAACTTGGACCGCAGACGGATTCGAACCAGCAACCACCAGGTTTCCATCTTGGCACTCTACCAACTGAGCTACGAATCCCACCACGGTTCAAATTTTCATTTCACCTTCAATCATGGATCAGTTTCAGTGCAAGTCTACCAAACCATGGCTATACCAGGTAGTCAAAATGATAATCAATATGTAAATCAGATAGTATTTGTTTGTGATAACATAGTTTTAATGTTCTATAACTGTTATGTGGTATTTGAGATCTTCGATACGTATCCTTGTTCATTGCATCATCATATTTTAAACTTATTATTAGGTGGTTAATGCTCTTTGGTTGATTTCATTGAAAATGATCATTATAGACTAAGGTTTTCCAGAACACGACTGGAAACTAGGTACTGTGATAATCACTAAATGTTTCTCATTGATATGAATGGATTTAATATTGAAACATTAAATAAGTGTTATTACCATACGTTATTCAAGCAGTTAAAACAAAACAAAACCTTACCAGTAAGTCAATAATAAACATATGGTTGACAGACATAAAGAATAAATAATTTAGAGATTTTGAGGAGTAAAAAATCAACTCTTAATAAGTCTTAAAAGAGAATAAATCAATAATAAACGATTTAATCATGAGCAGTAAATTGTTAGGCAATAAGCAAACAGTAGAAGTTGGAATCAGATATTTGTGGGTCGCATTTAGACGCTAAAACTTGCAGTAATGTACAAATTACGTGTCACAGATTTCACTACAGTCTTGGAAAGATTTAAGGGTTTTATTGAGAAGTTTTCATCTCTTGAAAACAACTAGTTCATCTCACTGATTTTAACTTTATCTAGAATAGTAATTAAAAAGGAACTTGTTATTTTTCAAAGTAGACTTCAGTACGCATTGAAACCAGCTGAAGAACTATTAAAACTTTTGGGAAACTAAACTGGCTTTTCGTCCTTTCTGGGAATTCTTTAGAAGCGCGTATTACATGGAGGATGGAGCCCAGGACCTTTAGATCTTGTGGCTAGCACGTAACCACTCAGGCGGTGGGATAGAATCTGACACTCAACAATTTCTGTACGTCATCTGACTCTCAATAATGTTGTCAGCGAGTATTTGTCTTCACATCCAAAGTGTTTGATCCCTCAATTCACGGCTGTAGTGTTAATATAAGTTACCTGCGTAAATGCTCCAAGTTCGCTTGAATTCATTCATGAACAGAATAATTTGGTTAAAAGTCTTTCTCAAGAAAATAGTTGGACTTATTTGTAATGGCTATGCACCATTTACAAGAAATTCTCCAGACTTTATCAGCAGCAGGATCGATACTTAAAGATGCCGTCTTGTTTGTTATGAGTCAAAACACCTAGATACAAATATGTTTGCTTGAGTGACAAGCAATGGTTAGTACTATATTCTTTTAGTGTAGTTTATTAAACGGTTTTCCTTAATCTGTATCCTATCGCCGCAAATACTTCCTGTTAGTGATTTTCATTACTAAATTCCTTTACATACTACACTTCTATTAGCTGGTTACTGGGTTTCAGGTTTTTCTGGACTGTAAATGATTCATAACGTTATTACTGTAAAACTATGGTATAAGTCAAAATCTAATTGATTCATCCAGATGATATTGACAAAAAGGAGTGTCATGTGAAGTTTATACTTCTTGAAGCTGACTATGATATTTAAGTCTCTTTGAAGATATCAGAAAATATTCTTCACAAAATACACTTTACACAAATGCATACTGCTGTATACATACACAATTTGTTAGCACCTGTAATATTCCTCTAGAAACCTGAAAATGAGTCCAGTGTCTTTATAGTAATTTCTAAAGCATGTAATTAGCCCATTCACTAAAATTTTAAACTTACTATGTAACTTCATAGGTTGAGAATAATTAGAGCTGCAGATATTTGGTTACCGGCTTTTTTCTGCACTGCAAGTTATGCAAACAAAATTTCAGTGACTTGATTTAAGTAATTATTTTCAAGACAAATTTTGATGTTGTTGAACTGACTACTCTTTACTTGATGATAAAAAAGGACATTAGAAACAAGATTACTGCTCATAAGTTTATTTTAAACTAGTCTATTTCATATGTATACACAAATATCTGATATATAAAGAAAACGTTAGAATCGGAAACCGCTAAACCTCTTTATTTATTTCAGTCTCACTACACTCCAACTGATGTCAGTCTTCGATGAATAACAACTTGAAATATTTCCAAATCTCCACAACCCCCTCAAAATTTATTTATTTGTTGTTAGATTCTCCGAAGCATTTTAACGAGGAGACGTCTTTCATCTCCAAATATGGTAGTATTAAAAATAAAAAGTGAACTAATTAAGTGTATGCTCGCTAATCATTAGTATATTCGTGAACATGGTGTGAAATGTCCAATATTGGACAGCTATAACAAAGATGAAAACTTCGAAATTGTTGATAAAGTCCACCTAACAACTATGACAATACATATCACAATAACTTCCAATTTTATTGGTTCTACAAGTTTTATGTAGGTAGGATAAAGACGGTGAATCATTTATTGTGCTCTGTTGTCAGTTATTTGTAAGCAACACATAACGGGAAGTTTTCACGGTGAATACTTTCAGAAGATATAAAATTATTCTTCGTTACGTTTGTGAATATTTCCACTCTCAGGTTTATTCAGATAGCACTTGTTTTTCATTCTAATTTACTTTGTGATTTGTGACTACCAGTGGACCCCAGGATTCGTGTTTAGTCCTGTCCTTGACTCACAAGCCGTGTGTGCCTTTACCTCAGTGAGTGACGATATTTTTACTACCTATCAGTTCAAACGTCAGAGTGTTATCCACTAGGTTACTGAGACAAGGGAGTCTTCTCTTGTGCAGCGAGTATCATTCTTAATTCATTGATGCGTGTTGTTATTAAACATCAACTACTATACTTGATCAGATTCATTAATCTTTGTTGACCAGTTGACACCAAGCAAACTGCATTGTGATAAGCATAATCTAGGCATCTGCACAATAGCCAGTGTGTTAACAGAGACCAGTCGAACCGACAAGGAGTCTAATAAAAAGGAAATCCCAATTGTCAGTAAGTAAAGCACTATACCAGTCGTTCAAGTAGCGGCTGACGTGACTTGTTGGTCTAGTGGATGGCTTAAAGCAATCTGACCTGAGTTTCAGTCTTGTCGGAAAAAACTTCACTAACTGGAATGTAGGCAATTTCAGCTAACCGGTCCCAAATAGAATGAAACGCGCGTACTGGATTCCACTCCTAGCCACTCTCCGTCGTTAACTATCAAACTGAAAATACCGGCAGTATCAAGGTATCCGCACAGAAACCTTAATGCCAGCAGTGGCCGGTAAATTCGATCCAGACAGCGACGGAAAACTACAAACAAAAACATTAAATAGTTAGAATTAACTGCAGTTGCTACTTTAGATGAAAAAAATAAAATGTAGTGTGATTTCTGAATTTGTACAGTAACCCCAAGATTGAGTCAAGGATAAAAGGTAGTTAGACAAATGAAAATCTATGGGTTTGAGAAGACTATTTAGAGGATGTACAGCATTCTTGTAATCAGATAGTAGTGAGAATGGCTAGAAGTTAGATTAGTACTGTGATATCTTACACCTCATTACTAATATTTTTATGCTTTATAGAGAGACGAAATGCTTGCAGGTAAGACGTTCGCTAGTTAGATATTTAACCACTAGGTATCTTCGTCGTCCACCCATAAGTACCATACACGTTTGAGAAATTCATGGGCAACAGAGTTGTGTGTAAGCTACTGACTTATTTTACAGATGAAACCGGTATTTTAATCGGTTACTTTCTTTCTAGATCACCGTTATCACACTATGTATTTTACCGATTTACCTCTAATCTAACAGCTGTCATATCAGAAAATTTAAAAATTATAATTTGTTGAAGATCACTTATGCAAACAATTGGTGAAAGGGCTTCATTGAAATATGTTTTGGGAATTTATTTAACCAACAGGCAAGAGAAGTTGGTGTGCTAACAAAACCAAATAAAATTACCATCGATAATTAAAAGACTATTGTTTCAGGAAGGAAAGTATATTCTGGTTGTTTACTTAGCACTTTCATTTTGATGCTGCAATGTTCCATTAAAAAAATATGTCAAAATCAGTATTTTTTCATTCATTCTGTGACACAAAGACGATGGATGACTCCGAAGGCCATACTCATAATTTCTAAAATAACCAATTACGTTTTTCCATTTCATGAAAAACTGCTCTCTCGGACTAAATTCCAAAATTTGATTGTATATTTCAGCAGTTGCTAGGGTGGCCTTTTAAGTCAATTAACAAAACATGCATCATCTCATACTTGATCCGCAGAATTCGATCAGCACTCAATACACAATAGTTACGGTAAACGTCGTTAACATCCCATTCCCCATCCGACAGCAAGTCACTTCTAAATAGCTTTTCAGTGACTATTCGAGTTATTTTAACTGTTACCCTAGCAACTACCTCAGTAACCAATCAGGTCTTAGTATTCCAGATGAGAAGGTATTTTTTCAAGTGACTTTGAAGGCCACCCTAGCAAGAACAGGAACAACCAATCAGACTTCTTTTTTTATGGAAATCTACCTTTCTAGACAAAATGAAGAAGACAAATTGGTTATTTTGATCGTTGCTTGGCTGGTCTTTAAAGTCACCAAGTTTTTTGCAGAATAAAAAAATGTGATTGGATATCTCGGCACTTGTGAGAGCGGTCTGTAAAGTCACTTGGAGATTGTGCTGCTTCGTCAGTAGGACTGACAAAATCATTTTGTCTGAAAACGTAATTTACTAAAATTAAAGCATTTTCACACAAGCTTCATTAAATTTGCACTGGTTATCCCAGTTCTGCCCTACTGTGACTCACATAACAACCCTGTTGGTTATCTTTGGAATTTTGCTGTAACCGTAATACGATTACAACAGATATTTGGAGTCACCTCAAAGGCCACCCTAGCAACGAATTTGATAACCAATTAGTTTTCGATATTTCTCCTGGGAAAGTACTTTTCGATAAAATAATTTGACTGGCTGGCTTATCAGTTGTTAGGATGGCCATTAAAGTCACTAGCTATTCATCATCGTTGATTAAAGGTTATTTCTACTTCTCATAGGCTGATCTTAGGGATTGTCTGAGTCACTCTTGGCATTTTTGGATTGTGTGATAATGAATATCACAATTCTGGACTGCAGAATTCTACATCAGATTAATATGAGTTCAAAATCTTACTTCTAATACTGTAGTTATAGCTGTTTTTAAGAATGAATACAAGTAGTACGCATGACAGTGGAATGAACGTAGGATATTTGATGAGAATATAAAGCTAGAGAACTGGACGGAATGATATGCAGTACAAGAGTTATTTTGCAAAAGGATAGATTATTGCAATTCATTGGACTTCTCTTCAATACTGTACTACAATACTATATTACAAGAACAGTAGATTTTCAAGTCTCAGTAGAATGAGGACAATTGTTTGGCAAATTAGCATGGATCCATTTTATTTCCGGTTTTCTCACCAATTGTTTACAACCTAAAACAACTTAATATCAAATTATAAAAAAACTTTTTGCATGCTTTGATCGATTTGATGGAGAATTATTGACTTAAAGAAGAGATAATATTGAGGTGACGTAGTTAAATGTCGACGAACTGAGTGTTTATATTATAAATCTTGCTATTAGTTCCTTTATATTTCTTCACTCAGTTTCTGTGTCTTCATTTACTTCATATTAATGTTATCTTTTCCTAATTTTCTACTAAGTTGATTAAAGTATGCAAACATTATGAATAAAAGTACATTTTCAATCTTTGAACATTTTTTTGTATTAATCCATATTAAAGAAATAAAAAATGTTCTGATATTTTGCAAGAAATATAATAAACACCTAGTTCATAGTTATTACAAATGTCCTAGAAGGATTTCAGCATCAAATTAAATTTGATCATTGTATAAAGTATGCAGAAAACGTACCTCAGAAAAAATGCAAAGGACTTTCACGATACAAAGTGTCAGAGCATATTTCAAACCTTGAAATCCTTTGGAAAAAGCCTTAGTCCAAGTGAACATGTAACTATAAAGATAACGTCAAACAACTGTGCGTATAAGACGTAACTTACAGAATATGAAGCTAATTACATCCATGAAAGTTGTGGACAGTTGAAAATTAGGGCGAATTAACACAACTTATATGACAAACGTCCACCAAAGAGTGAAGAGAAACTGAAAGGTTTACAAGAGTGACCAGCAATTCCAATGCATACGAATGAAAGAAAGTACAAAATTGACTTCAACAGTGCTAACAAGTTAAAAAAACATTTTCGTTCAGATAAATGGAAATTCACTCCAGAAACTTTATATATTTTACTAACATCATATTCTTCAAAGAAAGGAGGTGAACTTATCGCCTATTTGACAGGAAAACTTGACAGAAGCGCTAAAGATCATCATTTGAAATTGCATTTAAAAAAAATATCGATCACTTATTTTTCATGAATGAAAGTGCCTTCTCACATATTCATACAAAGCAACGAACGACGCACCTGTACTTCCAATAACATATACACATTTTATTTTGATACCATAGCTGGTGAGTCTTGGAAGCTGATTGGTCTGAACTGATCGGTCTACTTCTTTAGATAAGTTCCCGTGTAGATGGCCCGATATTACCTGTAATTTCAGTTTTAATAATTAATGAGGAATAGTGGTTAGGAGCAGAATCCAGAACACACATTTTATCCAATTTAGGACTGGTCGCTTGGATGTACTTGCCTCTCAATGTGTGATGTTTTCCCCACTTAGACTCAAACCTAGGACCGATGACTCCAACCTCAGAGCGTTATCTACTAGGCTACCAAATCAAGACAGCCAGTCCTTATGCGATTGAGACAGTGTACTTTTGATGATAAAGGGTGTGAATTCTTCTTGTTGGTTGGGTCATACTTATATACTCAGAGACTTTATTGAACTATTTTTTGATGACAAATAACAGTTACCGCATGTATTTTTGATGACCAGTTAGAAGCAATCAGTGTGAACAACAAATCAGCTAACGAATGACTTGAAAACAGAGATTGTTGCATGTGCAGTTTGACAGTATATATTTTGATGTTTATTAAAAATCTGAATATTCTGCTAAAGAAGCTGTCGCGCGCACAACGAAACATTCGAGGGATCGTTTTTGTGTTTTTTAAACCCTCTGCAATTACATTAGGATTTATTTATATTAAAAATACATTAGTTAATATGTGATGTAACTGGCTACAGCTTAGATGAACCATTTGAGTTGTATACTGATGGTCTTAATAGATACAGTGAATCAGTGTTAGAAATCCAGTTGACAGAAACATTGATTTTGGGTCACAAGATTCATGACATCCATTTATGAGTAGCTAGGTGAAACTACTTACAATAGTTATGTCAATAAGGCTTTTTACTGCTTGAAACAATACATGTCATAAACCTAACTCATGACTGGTAAACAAAGTAAGACTGGCTAAAAGATAACTGTTCATCTATCACTGAAAAGACAATTAGATACATCCTGTTGTATAGCCTATTTAATCATGAAAATTCTTTTAGAATAAACGGTAAGTAATAATAATCAGTGCTCACAAGCTATCTTTGTACCTTAAACCGAGGTTGGACAAGTACTGATGTTATACGACGAAAATGTCAATCTTCAATTTAGTAGTATGTTACGTGATCAAACCATAAAAGTAGTTACTGGCGTCCTACTGGAACAGATCCTCTAAAATCCTTGCTGCAAAACTGTCAACAACAAAAGTAGCCATTCCGATCAAATAAACAAATTTCTCTACCAAATATTTCGATGATGACTTTGTTGTGTGCAGTAATATCAGTAACGCAAAATATTTTCTCACAATATTTCAAGAAGCTTATCGAAACATTAAATTTACAATGGAATGGGGAATCATGGGGAAACATTACTTTTTGAACCCAGATTTTACTTGAAGAAAGGATAGGATGTAGTAGTGACATGTATATAGTGAAGGCAACTGAAGTGGGCACTATGTCAGCTTCCAAGGTTTTCACTGAAGAACCTAAAAGACGTTATTCGGAACAAGATAAAGATCTTGAAAATTGTGGTCAGCAGACAAACTAAAACAACAAAAGATTTTATATTCAAAATATCTTTAGGAGGACGGATATCCTTAAAAGTTCATTCTGATATATGAAAATAAAACTTCTTTTTAATGATAATACCAACACCAATACCGCTAATAATAGTAGCTGTGTTCTGAACAATATGTTTTGTGCAGCTTGGAATTCTAAGCATTTAACTTTTCAACAAAGCAACTCCAAGAACAATATTTTCAGACGAAATAGTAAGTACACGTGAATGATGTTATTAATAACAGTATTCAGAGGAGAACTGTGAATCTGTCAGTCCGTTTTGGATTATCGTCCAGTCCATGATGAAAAATCAACAGAAACGCAAGCGTGAGTTTGGTGTTGGTTGTTCATTCAGTCAGTACAAGAATCTGTAACTCAGCCTAAGTATCTGAGGGGTACAAATATGATGTACTTCTGCTCACGGAGAAGTCCAGTTTCATATAACTTGACATTTTGTTTTCTGTTTTGTTGATGACTCTAGAAATGGAGCGCTATAAACGTTTCAAAAAGGTGCAAAGAGTAAAAGATACATTCAAAGGACATATTCAGATGATTAAAACAAAATGAAAAGGTTTGGTTGTATGTTCGGTAGAAAATTTTGGTACTTCAAGGTTCAAGCAGGAAGCTATATTGACAAGATATCAGCAATTTAACCAGAGTAGAATCCAGTATTTATGTAACTGGTCATAAAATGAAATCAAATAAAGATAAGACATCATCAGTTATTGAAGCTGAACCCATTAACACATTACTCGCAGTGAAAAATATCTCACTTTATAAAGAAATATTGAATAATATTTGCCGAGTTGGCATACACCTATCCTACATCGTCTCAACTTGTCTTTTACTCGTTTACTTGTACTTGACAAAGTTGATATATTGGGATGACAGTCAGACCGGATATTACCAGTTCTCTTGAATATATTCCAAGGGAAGCAAGTTTCAAAGAAACGATCAACATCAAAAACCCTATCATTCAATATTTTCTTGATACAAGGTATGATGCAAACTTAGGAAATACATTCAAAGTCATCTCCTGACTAAATTATGACTACTGGTGTATTTTTAGAATCATCATTCAAACTTCAACCTGAATTCTGAAGTATAGGAATATTCACTTTTTTCGATATTCGTCACCTACTGAATTTGAGCACCTGAAGAAAATGCAACAAAATCCAATGTAAACTATGAAATTTGTTTGTTACTCCAATTACATTTTTGGGGAAGAACAGAATTTATGGGTTTTCAAAAACAAGATTTCTCCATTGAAGAAAATTATGTGATCACCACAGTATTTTTAATTTGAGGTACATAAAAATATTCTACTCTGATAATAGTCGGCTGCAAACTGAAAGATAACCATAGTGACTGTTTCAAAGAGTATGGCGATAAGGTAACCACTGAGAAACTTTGAGGCAGTGCGTGTGGCGAAATCAATGCATTAGCCGAGTTCATAATCCATTTGCTTCCTGAACCTACCATACAGATTCTAGCACTTCCGTTCGAATGATAACGAATTTTTCAGATCTGCATACTAGGTTTGCAGTCATGCATTTGTGCTGATTTTAAATTAATTGTGTGAATTAATTATGGTTGAGGAGAAGGATAACATGATGTGAAAATATGCTGACTGAATTTGATTTTACAATAAAATTAAGATGGTACATGCTCTGAAATCGATACCTTTTTGCTAGAACATTGTTGTCGTAATTTGTTTTGCGCTTCTCAAATACATGACAAATCCAATAACTGTATCTGTTTTTGATAATACAAGTACACATATCACTATATGAAGTCAACTTAGCTGTTTCTTTCTACACTTAAAGAGGATCGTATACCATGTACATACAGTTTTACCTCAGATAAATAATGAATACCTTTGCCCAACCTAACAAAAGCTATCTCATCCACAAGTTATTCTGAGATGACTAGTTTATGTTGGGATAAATCGTAGCAGAAACTGCCTATGACGTGATAAGTAAGTAAGGATTCAAAGACTTAAGAAAATGCTTACAAACTTATTTTCTATTTCACCATATATTCAAATGCTTATAATACAAATGAACTACTTACTCCCGGAAAAACATTGTAACCTGCTGATACACAAACTACATTATTTCCACAAGAGGTCATACAGAAGCTCCAGGTTGACCTTTGAAACACATAAAAGATACACCAAAGTTACTACGTACATTGAAACACCGAACAAATGACCCACCAATTTTAAACTTTCTTAAAAATAAAACTTTATTGTGAACATGAAGCAAATTATTAAGCGTTAATTGTCAAATGAATTTCAGGAATATTTCAAAATAACATTCAAGATAAATATCTTTCATTTTATAACTTAGAGGTTAATAGAAAATGGCGGATGAAAAAGATTTCCCTTATAAAGCACATATGCAAGGCATAAGTTTAAAATAAGAAGTTTTTTCCAATGTCCATGTCTGTTCATTGAATGAATAGTCAAGCTTCCTTACGGAGTGCATATAATATTTCAATCTGTACGTTGGTATGATTTCATACAATTATGATATTTCTCGTGCTGAACATTTATAAGTAAAGAAGCAAACAAATATGACGATCACAGATATGTTTATAACATAATTCACCGATAAACTGTCTTGTTTAATAATTGAGTTGATTGACTTCATTTGATCACAAAATCCTCCCATTACATGTCAGTCAAAGCACTTATCTGTGAATTGCTATCCATTGAAGAAGTTAATATCAGATGTAAACATCTAATTTGCTATCTACCCCAAAGTGTATACGAAAGGCATTTAAGGTAGGGTATGAAGTTGAAATATGAAGGAGGAAATAATAGAACGTTGTTGTCAGAAACGGCAGTTTGGAACATAAGCTCATTTAGAGGTGTATATTCACAAGTAATATAGTATCAAACAGCCAAACAGGATTTAAATACTGTAATTTACAGCATCACGTTAAATACATTTAATTTGGAAGATAAATAAAATTAAATTGCACTGGTGTTTAAATGTAACTCTTCTTGTTTTAGTTTATTTTTCTCGGTAAGTTAGCAAATATCAACAAAGTAGAGAGATTTTATTTTGCATTCAGAAAAGTGCTAAATGGAGAACAGAACATTGCTAATATGTAAGTGATGTGTAATAAACAAAATACACTTATTTATATTCAAAATAAGTTGATATTTAAGGCTGCTTAGAATTGTAGCCACCATTTATGCATTATTCGTAGTCTTATTTAATGTGTTTTCCAATGAATGAACGTCTTATTGGTGATTATCTGCTAAGTGTTGCTAGTTCGGTTGAAGCAATAGTAAATCTGAATTTACAGTATCCAGATATATGTATGACTGAAAGATGTAGGTTTTTCAACATGGATCACTCTGCATTGTAGAATTTTTGAAAATAATGGGGAAAATATTCGAAGTATTGGATGCAGTAGGTACATGGGTTACGAATTGCAGTTAGCATGTGAAAATGTGATCATATTCACTGTCGTGAGATGATGGCGAATATTTGTAGCCCAAGAGGATGATTTTGATGTTGTATGCTCTGAGCTGGGTAGTTAAATCATAAAAGTTTCATTATCATCCTAGAAAACATCATCAGCACAAACTTCAGAAAGAAGTAAGCTATAGGGTTTTTCTCCATGAGTGTCTTAGTAGCTTGCCCTGATGACCTCGTGAGTCGTTGACTGCAAACGTCTTGTCATTATCTTTATATTTACTTTGATTGGTTGTCCTGTTGACGCGATCAATGACCTTCTTGTTCTTTCTTATTCATCGACACATTGGGTCAATATTAGTACGTTTATCGATCAATAACTGACCCGAATACCAAGCTTCTAATAATTCTCTGGCATTCTTTCTATTTTTCCATACAGGATTTCTATATTTTCTCAGTCAAATTCATGTCCGCACTTATCGGTATGCATTGATATAAGCACAGATATATCATGACGCTTTACTACTAGTAGATGTTTATTTGAACGCCCTTCGCGATGTAGCTTTTTTCATGGTTTGTTTAGTTTATTTTGTAAATAATGTTTGGTTTCTCTTGCTTTACGATCGTGTCTTTTGACCAGCATAACAGACAGTGGAGAGATTTTGTGGGCGTGTGAGCTAGAGTGATTTCGAAAAACTTCAATAATTTAGTCTTGACCTTGGAGATGTTCTTCATGTTAGGTGAGATAATACATTAGTCAGTTTTCGAGGATGATTTCTTGGTTGGCGACGAATCAGGCAAACGTCTTTTGATGAGTTTCCCCGGATAACTGTTCTTATGCAAAACCAGTTATTGAGCAATTTTGTTCTTTCCTCCGCAATGTTGATGTATTACCATGTGTCTTTGCTCTTTCGGAAAATATTTTTATAGACCTGATTTTGTATGCTGTTGGATTTTTCAGGTGTAGTTGAGGATTTGATCTATATGTCTGTTAAGTGCATACTTCGGCTTCCAAATTTCCCGAATCCCTTAGAGTGATCAGAACGTCTAAAAATGCAATTTCGTTGATTGCTTTCTCTTCAGTTGTGTTTGATGTCGTCGAAAACATTGTTGAATTATTTGTAATCGTTTTTTAATTCGTTTTTTATAATGATGAACGTATCATCTACATATTGGATACAAAGTTTTGGTTTTTTCAATGGTAATACCGCAGTTACCAGTATTTACATTACTGTTTCTACGATTTGTCCTGATGTAGGCAATAATGTTGATATTTCTTTAGTCTGCTTGTTGAGTTTGCCGTTGAACTGAAAGCATGTTGTAAGGTATAAATCAATCAATTCCACCAAACCTGAATATTGCAGTTGCATCTGTTCAAGGAAATGTATATCACTGGCAAGGAGAAGAGTCATTGTATCCTTAGCCTTGGCTAGATAGAAAACTGCATAGCTCACTTCTTTCTTAAGCTTGTGCTGATGATATGGTCTACAATGACAATGAAACCTTCACGAATAAACGACCCAGCTCAAAAAACACAACACCAAAATCATATTTCTCATCTTATATGAATTTGTTATATCATTATAGTTGGGGTCGGTTGAAATCAAAATAACCTGTTTTATTCCAACTTATATTTTGACGGTGAAAAGCGCCAACTAATACGGTGTAGAGTAACAAATATTTTCCAGCTAAAAGACGAAACTGACTGACTTTAGCTTATAAATTTGTTTCCGAATAGCTAAGCTAATTGTACCATAATAGATGAACGTTTGACAGAGGCTTATGAATAGACGTATTCAGGACCGCTGTGCCGTAAGTTCTTCACAGAAAATTCAAAATATAAAATAATCCAACCAGTTAAAAGTAAGCGAGTTTCACAATTTCCTTTACTTTAGTCGTTTCAGTAACATTGTTTGAGCATACTGACAAACAGTTAAACACTCATTATACCCAAAGTTTTACTTTGAGTGTATTACATTCCCCAAAAAACAAACGTTTGGATCCAAAACTTTGCTCTTCATTCCTTTCCCATATTCTGACCTCTGACTGTTTCAACGTTCACTCATACAAATTTCATACTTGGACTGAATCGGGTTCATGTTGATCTTTAGTCACAATTATCCATCACTATAAACCTGTTACTGATAATAATTTACATACTGAAATTCCATGCAATAATTGATCTGCGTCATCTTGAGTTTTACGTCAAAGATCTCTCACACATTTTTCTTGCTGTAAACAAATAGGCCTAAATAATATACTTGTAAAATATAACGAGGATATTATTGGAAATTTTCATCCTTCATCCAGAACAGATGAGTCTAGTTAGAGGAAGAAATTTCTTCAGTCATTATTTAAAAGATAAACAATCGGCTTGGCAAGTATTGTGAAGAAATAATAGTTGATTACTGAATTGTATGGCACAACTGCGTCATTAGCATAGTGATCAATTTAGCTTCCAGGGCTAAAAAGATGATAATTAAACGTATACAAAATGGTGAAAGTAATGCGATAGTATGACATTTAAAGATATTAATAATTTCTGTGCTAAAGCTTGTCAACGGTATGCAATTTTTCACATTCACACCTTTTCAGCAGTCTTATCACTAATTGTATCATGTTTGTGTCAGTAAGTTAAGAAAAACTATAAATCAGGTCGTAGAGCAAAATTATTCACATCTCCAAATAAATCCAGTGCAGATTGATCAATGAATGAATAAAATGTAACCTGTTTGCATACTTTAGATTCAGCAAGCTGGAATATTTGAGAAATCATACATAATGATGTACAAAACCATCAGTTAGTCTTCCTGTTCGATGCACAATCACTGATCAAATGACTTTCATACAATTTTTTTCTGAATATAAAGAGGTTGCACAATAATTACAACACTTACTTAGTCGTATGTGGTGAATATTTTTAGAGCACAAGGTCATTTGTAATGATGGTACTATGTCGTAGACATTTTCAGGTCTCTAGGTCCTATGTTTTGACCATCCACATTTGGCATCACTTTTAATGTGTGATTACTGTCTAACATATAATAGATCGATATTCTAATAGTTCTCACCTAACGACGTAGGTCCTGGATATTGAATGCTTATCATTTTTGATAAGGCCATATTTAATATACACTCCATACAAAGCAGAATTGTAGGGAAACTTCAGTTCTGACTTATGAAATGGTTAATGAGTTTATCTTTGTCTGAAATTTCATGATGCTTCTAATTAATTCTCATAATAGCATCTTGTAAAATTATATATAGACACAGGGAAAATCTTCATGAATCCTGTAATGAGTTCGATGGTAGAAGGATACAGGAAAAGTATATGCTTAGATCTCATAACGTGAGTATGAAATAATCCTTTTTATCCTAAGTCACTCACGTCTTTTAAACTGAAATGTGAGATGCTTAACCAGATATTGATTTTGAAATGGTTGTATGAAATATCATAGTCGAACATGCAATGCTAATTCTTCTGCAGATAATTAGTGCATATGTTCTATTTTGTAGAACCACTAAGGTTTTAAGCGTCTAGATAAGATGTCAGCTGACCGTATTGTTAGTGAAATATGTTAGGTTCATTAGACGGTAATATTATGTAATTTCTTTCAGACAGAATTAAGTGGGGACACAACATGCTCGTATACGTAAAGGCTGTTTAATCCTAAGTGCCAAAATATCACTTATTTTCCAAACTCATCCATTTGTGCTCACGCTTACAGAACTATTTAAATAGCTTTAAGATAATTCAACTATTCTCTTCCTATTTACCTTTTCACCGGAATGAAACTTAGTACTTAAAAATGACACCAATTAACTGAACCAAAATGTTGTTCTGGGTTACGTTCATAATCCATTATTTAATTGATGCTCAAGTTAAGCGAAAATTTGGCAAAATATTTAATTTATCCATGTGTGTAAGGTCTGATAGCAGAAGATGGAAAATATTGGTCAATTCTAGTTGTGCAGTCTAAGTTTGATAACAAGCAGTGGCATATAATATTTTCGGTTTCTTAATTATACGTGCAACCACCAAGCATTTTAATTTCTCGCTGCCTCACATAGTGCACTAATTTCAAAGAACCTTTTTAAACAAAGCAGAATAAATGCCATGATATCTGATTTCCTATTTACGTCGTTATAACAACTATCCATATATTGGACAATGCTTGTTACATTACTGATTGTCTTATCTGACAAGAAAGTGAACGAAATTTGAGGAGTCATAGAAAAGAAATAATTCAGCGAAGAGAATTTTCTTTTTCGACGATATCATTTCCTAAAGCTGTACAGTCGTATTTATATATATCATAAACATATAACAGTCTATTATAAAACAGTAGGGTATAATTGCATCACTAACCTAGTGCTAAAAAACCGGAATCAAGAATGCAAAGTAGTTGCGTAATAAACTAATACAGTAGAAATATCGAGGAAGGCAAGGAGTTTGAAAAGGTAAAAATTGTTGATATATAAGAAACGTAAATATTGAGTGTCTACTTGATAGATAGATCACGGAGCACTATCCTGCATAGTTGTCGAGGGGGGAATGTTCAATTCTTGAACATTTCATCAACTCTGGAAATGAAGCTAGACCAGAATCCTCCTTCAATATCATTTATCGTGTCAGATGGAATACATCAAAAGGAGTACGCCTTCGACTGTTGTGCACAGCGGAGGCACTGGCAATTCATCAATTCAAGCCTGATCTCCGTGTGCGAAAGAAGTATGTTCAATCTCTCATCTTACCTTGGTCTCAACACTTTTTTTATTCGATTTCATTATAATTAGTTAGTTTTTCATTATCACCTTCATGATGACCCTCGTTTCATTCTTCACCTTCTTTACATCTATCTATCAAGTGGACACTCAATATTTACGTTTCTTACATATCAACAATTTTTACCTTTTCAAACTCCTTGCCTTCCTCGATATTTCTACTGTATTAGTTTATTACGCAACTACTTTGCATCCTTGATTCCGGTTTTTTAGCACTAGGTTAATGATGCAATTATACCCTACTGTTTTATAATAGACTGTTATATGTTTATGATATATATAAATACGACTGTACGGCTTTACGAAATGATATTGTCGAAAAAGAAAATTCTCTTCGCTGAATTATTTCTTCTCTATGACTCAATGGGCATGTTTCATAGTCTATAGTTTGTCACCTTACTTGGTGAGAATCACTTCATGCCAACCTGATACAACGTCTATCATATGAAAATGGTGTGACCCCCTGTAAGTTAACATTGTGAGCAATAAGTTAGTGAACAAAAGACATGATAGTAAGTAGTTTCACAATTTTAAAATTGTTCTCTTGTTTTTTAACAGGCACATCCTTTTTCACCAAAAAGCACAAAGTTGCCAGAATAGGTGTAGCTACAGGAAATATTATGCAATCTGTGTAAATGATTTATTTCGAATGAAAAGCCCCTCAGTACTGGCGTCACGTTTTCTAGAAAGTAGGGGAGAGATATCAAATATCAAGGTATCTGAGAGCTGAACCGCTTAATAGGTTTGTGATTGAAGGACCTATTCGCAGCAATAAATTGTTCAGTAGCTTTCATGAAAGCTGTTTATTCCCCCTTTCATATCCCTTTTGTTTTGGCTAGAATGTAAACTATCCAGGTATGCAAACAAATATTTTATCGATTGAGTTAGTGAAACATTTTAAGCAGAAAACATAAAGATATGTTTCATATGGTTGAATGATAGGCATATTAATCTATTCTTCAGTAAGTAATCATCCAACACATGCTGTTTCAGCCTAATGATTCTAAATAACAACAACAACATCAAAAACCATATAGTTATTAATATTGTAAAAATAGAAATGATAGTAGTTATGTCCCAGTAAATCTTGCGATTGCTCTGCTTATATGCTTTCAGTGTCAGCTGATTGGTTTCTGAAGGTAACAGTTTCCTCAGCCACATCATATAACGAAATACAACCACTTGAAATGAGTGGATCAAAGCATTACTAAGTTTTAAAGTATGAGTGTATTTCTGGATAGCTCAGATGTGTTGAGGATGCACTTACTAAAGGTAGTCTTCAGGTTGTTCTCCTTTCGACACCAGAAATGTAAAAAATGTAAAAAAAATGTCCAGAAATATCTCGAATTCAGCACTGTAATCACTGATAATCTGACTGAAAATAGTTACTACTGCACTAAAAAACTAAACTAATAGTTTAAGGAAGAAAGTTTGTTAATCATTGTTTCGGAAACTCTAACGTTTAGTCTGTGATCCAAAGCAATAACCTAAGAGTATATGCAAAGGTTTTTTCAAGGGAGCACTGCATTAAATTTTCCGTGTTTCAACAGAAAACTTTATTCTAGTGAATTATGCAATCCAAGGCGAACTTACTGTAGTGATGAAAGTTATTCTTTTTACAACTTTATTCATTCCTGTCACAACTGTTACAAAAATACTTTCCTCCTATGATGTCGAATGGTGTAAAAACCTTAAACAAGATTAACTTTCCTGTATACCGCGAAGAATGTGACAGCAAAAGAGCAGTGATAAATGGGTATTAATAGCAAGACTATCTTCCAGATTGAAAATATTCAAAGCTACTGAAAAAAGAGAATTATGACTGAAATATAAAGTCTATTTCCAAAATGAATAGTTATGTAGCTACTCATTTATCATAGTGTTTGTGGATAATAACACTGTGAAAAAGCGTGTACTTCATAAAAACATACAGTGAGTTATTTTCAGAATATCAACGTGATAATTAAAACATTATTCAGACCTAATTAATGACCACTTTAACTATATTTTAGTTACATCTCTATTGACGCTTATCAGCCAAGATATGAAAAATAGTTCCCGACTCACCCTTTAAGAAATCCTATGAGTTAAGAAAAAATTAAATTTGAAAGTCTCACTGAACAATTTTTTTGATTGTCAGAAGGATTCCGACACAAGCTACTACTTTTTTGTTATCTAAGCGAATTTCAGCTTTCCATGCAGACCAGCTGAATATGACGGTTATCTTTTTGATTTCACCCTTACCTTTACTTACTTTGAATCGCTAATTGGCTTAGGCATGAAAAAACGTTTGACTTACAGAATGAATGTATTTGAACCAAGAATGTTTTTAGAAAAACCAGACAACTGTTAACCTTCTCTTAGCATACGTAGAAGAAAGTTTTCCCTCTTACCGCAGTGAATCTTGAATGATACTTCCATTCTCATTCGACTGTACATGGGACAACAAATATCAGATTTTACCCATTTGGAGCCTGAGGATAAATAAATACATATTCTACTCGAGCAGAAACTGGATATTCATCAGGACACTCAGAAATTCTCTTCTTGATTTAATCATACAGCTACGGGAAAAAAGTTAAGAACCTCCAAGTATACTAAAGTAAATCATGTACACTGTTTTATGCTAGCACTGAGTATGCTGAAATAGAAAGCTATTCCACATGCAAAACAGCTAAGTAACTATGAGATGAAGATCAAAAGTGGTGGATAAGGCAGGTGAGAACGATATAGAAGATATTGGTATTACATTATATCTTGCGATAATTTTCACACGAGTATGGAAACAGAATGGGATTTTCTTAAGTACCCACTGACTGAACGCAGACAGCTATTTGAAGAAATTGAATGTACATATGACATGGTGGTTTCAGATAGTTTGCTCCGTACGTATCCTTCATCATTAGTTATTTATTCAAGATATGTTGCTGGATGTGTCTGCTCTTGCCTGTGAATGCTTAGGGATTAGTCTCATGTTGAGACGTTTTTTGATTATCATTTCACACATCAACAGTCTATATTATGCAGTTTTGACCATTTTTCAAATTCAACACGTCCAACTTTTGCTCGTTTCTTGACACCACACTTTAGTGATGTTACATTGACTTATTCTAGTAACTTTCTAATTTAGATTGATTTTGTACTTTTGTGCTGTGTTGAAAAGTATCAACACAATAAAGATTCATTTTTGGCAGTTTCTATATTGCTGTGTATACAAACACTTCTTTTGCAGCCTTATTAATGAAAGTCCATTTCAGTATTGCCTGGAACTGTAATATTTGGTCAATATTCAAAGATGTCAATCACTGTAGTCGTTCTCCTTTGGGTAATTTAAATAAATCTTTAAATCATTGGCGGGGGGGACAGTCATAAAGCTATGAACTTCAGTTCATCCTGCCCTCAAAACAAACCATAATTTGTATCAGAATATTAAGTGAAAGAAAATGAAGGAGAAATAAAAGATGTTTCATCTTTCAACTTCTAATTAACTACAAAGAGATCTCTTGAATCATGGAAATATGTTGGTAAAATAATAATTTCAGTTTTCGATGTCTTGTAATTAGAAAAATATAGATAACGGTTAAAAATACGCTGTTTAGCTTCTATTAGGATAAAATTAATAAATAACTTTTTTTAAAGTGTTTTTAAAACAAACTTTACGACAAAGAGTAATACAAGAATAAAATATGCTGTATAAAGTACGATAGGCAAAAAACAATAAATATTCATTCACTATATTTCAAATATATATGAACTGAGAAGAAACTGCTTTCCAAGGTGGAAAAAAATGATGCGCCCAGTTAGCGTACATATAAGTATCAACATAAAACAAATGAAATCTATGATGCATGAAAATAAACTTAAATCTAAAATAGGCACAAATAAGCAACGTATGATGGTACCAGAAAACAAGAAAAACACAAATGAATGCATGGAAAGTTATTTCAACTTGTTTTGAAGTAAAACAACTTGGTACTTTGATACTAGATGTGTTTGATTATTGATGACAATGATACTTGAATGAATTTTCAACTGGGCAAACTATAATTTTACCAAAAACATATCAAAAAGTTTCAAATATTTAACCACAGCTACAGAATGTTATTGTAACATTGCGTCACAGAAGGTAGGAGTTTTTCTAATTTTTCCATCATTAGAGCTTCATTTTTATTTGTTTTCAGCAGCAGTTACTTAACGCTAAACACAACAATGGATCAGGTAAGTAAATGACTCGAAATACATTCAAGACTACATTATATTTGCTTTTTTATGAGTCATTATCATTCTACGTTTGGTAAGCGGAAATTTAAAGTTATATTCATTTAAGTTTTCTTAAAACGTCTACAAACTATATTTTGCACTTTAGTGTTAACACTGATGATGAACTCATAACCTTGGCCCCAAACGAGCGAAACGGTCGTCTAGTGTTGAGATCATTCTGATCTGGCTGGCAAAATACTATAGATAAGCCTAAGTGGTATCTAACTACTCAGGTTGTTCAGTAGTAGTGTCGTTTGCTATTTCCTAACACTTTCGCGTCAGACATTACACTTTGTGATCTCATCTGAGTGGTTTCCAGCAGAAACCCTGTTGACAGCACAGTTGGGCGGTTGAAAAACTACTCAGCTCTAGGAATTTCAAATTGATAATACTTTGAAATACTTTATTAGGACTTAAAGTTTGTACTTACTTCTGATTTCCTATATCTAAAGATAATTAATTAATGAAAGAGGTGGTGAAAAAACTGGTAACTCTTTGTTCACTTGTTTCTTGGCTTACCACATCCACGCTTATGTTTCAAAACGACTGTGTCAATAATTCTCTATCGATACAGAGAAGATAATTCATTAACGTAAAGCTGTTGCACAGTAATTTCCACTCTTTAATTACATCTTTTCACCATACAAGTATATGAAATATGTGGCAAGATTGTTATTAAAATAGTTTATTGAATGTTTACTTGCTTTTTTGAGAAGTAAATTCTTTAAATTCACTTCAAACTTCAGTCCTTGTTACACACCTGTCATAAGGGTCTAATCGTACACCACTTACGATAACAAGGAATTTCCTGAAGGTATGTAAATATTTATTCGAGGTAAGATTGGAGTGTTCATACTACACTCGATGTTTCTCACTAATTTGTGATAAAACTTCAAAGATCTAAGAATTTTCTTTGAGATTACGTAACCTTGTATATAAGCTAAAAGCATTTATTAGCTTCCTGATTACATATCTGAAAAATGCAAATAAGTGATCTGAGGACTAAATTGCTCGAGTTCAAATGTTCAGTGATTTAAAAACTTTTTGTTTATACACTTAGGAGCAATAAAGCTTCTTTGTTAATTTATCTAGAGTAATCAAACGTAATTCTTTCTCAATGTTGAACTTTTGATAAACCATACTACCATCATAAATGCAAGCTAGACAATCATTGGTGAGCGCGAATTTAAAAAGATCGATTCTCTTAAGCCAGTAATCAAATACTTCATCATTTATCTCAGTATCTAGCTTAGAGGTGAGGCAGCTTTATGGCAAGTGTTCATTGTTGAGCTTTCGTCTCAAAACTGATTGAAGTTATTTAGCCATTCAAGTGAATTAAGCTGCTTGAATACACGTAATATAACAATCATAATAATAATGACACTAAAACTTTCTATTTGTTAGACATCGAACTGACCGGACAGAATATCAGAACATTTCAGTGCCACTGAACAGACTACATCTCTACAGCTTGCACATTTTGACTGTCAAAAATTAGGAACTTTGGAGAAAACAACTCGGTGTTTAGTTTCCATTACTTCATACATTTTGTTCATACAGCATTATTTTCCACATCTTTAAGTTTCTTTTAGTTCTAAAAAATAGTAATATAATGCAATTAAAATCCGATGTGTAAATTATCACAACATACACGAAAACCGAAACATGGGAATCGTTTGAATATAAGTTTCAGAATATTTGCATTATTTAAGTATATCAAAACACTAAAGTGAGATAGTTATGCTATCTCGGAGGAAAATATCGCGGAGTAATAAAAAAAATACAGTTATACTACCCCGAGAAAACACCAGGTGAAAAGTGAACATGAAGTAGAACTTCTGAGTTTATCAAATGAGCTTAAATTTTAATTTTTTCTAAGATTTATTTAGCTAGAGTTTATTTCTTCACATAGATACAGCATTTTATCCAGCTGTTCTGTCTATTATAACCAAGCCATAAGGTAATCTGCCTAGAATGGCAGGTGGGACTACCAATGAAATGTCTAAAAGAGTTTAAAACGTCCACCTAAGTAATAAATATTAGTTACATCTTATTATAATTTGTCAAGAAAATATTTCTTCTCTCATAATGTTTGTTTTCCAAGAAATATAAACCAATGTCTCACTGATACAGTCTGCTATTTATTCAACGTTGTATTCACTAGAAGATTTGAAGCTATTTCCCGACCACTCCCACTATATGTTGACTTCTTAAAAAGTTTCCGAAATGTGAAAATGCTTGTTTATCTCTGTTTTGTTGAAAACTACCTAGCTTTGTTAATGAGAGGCTATTTTACACAATCTGCTGATTCCCAACTTACCATTTTCTACATAATTGGAAAAAAGAAATTGTTCACCGTGAGTTTTTACAAATACATTGTCATATTAACCATTTACATTACAGGATATGGAGCATATATTGACGATAAAAATACCTCTGTGAACTACACTTTAACAGCTTTTTCTCATTACTTGAGGATCTAATCCAAAATAATTAATATATCTAGAAAATTTTTTAGAGGGGTTTTCTGTTTAGCAATAAAAGCAAACCACCATTCTGCTCACAAGGAAGATTGGTTGACTGGAAATAAAAAACTCACTGTAAAGCTATCAAGAAAGTAAGTTAATTTTATCAGAAGGTTTACACGTAAATGACATATAAGAAAAACACTTGCCTTATGCAACTGGTTTGCTGATATTTTCCAAACGAATTCACGAGTTAGATACACGAGTTGTTTTACATTGAATGGGAAGAAACTCATGGGGATTAATGGTAGGATATTGTATACTAACTCGCTTGCACAGTATACTTTATGGCCCGTATAATCAAAGTAACGCCTATAAAACTTGGTAAAAGCAAGTATTCATGAAGTTCTTTTAGTTTCTGCGATCAAAAAAGAAAATAAGCTATTGTGCAGAATTTAAAGAGGACGGATTTCACGCATTCTATGAAATTCCTTTTGCCACTGTTAAATTTATTCATTCAAATTATGTAAATGATTACACCAGTTGCTGAATATATGTGTCGGTTGACAACAGGATAGCAATCATGCTGTCAATAAGGATTTTATTGTTAATTTCAGATGGCAGTTATTATTTAGCAAGAGTAGAACATCTACTACGGCAGTTTTCACTACTGTTTTGATAACTACAGTTGGCACGTCATGCACACATTGGCTATTTTCCTTTTTCACTTTGATTCATTTTTGTTAGAGCATAGCAAATACTTACACATACTTGGTATGCAACATATTATGTACTGGAAATGATACTGTATTCCCTTTATTCAGTGTCAAATAGACTAGTCTAGTGCCCTTGAATATATTGTAGAATTATAGGATTTTCTTTCAGATTTTAAAGGCGAACAAGGAGATAACAGTGATAATGGTAGTGGCTAACAGTGGAACCGGAGAAGCGCTTCATTTTATTTAGGAGTCGACAGCTGGATGTGCCTGGCTACCGGTAAACTATGTTGTTCTCACTAAGTCTCAAACCCAGGGAAAACCACTACAAACTTCAAATTGTTATCCACTAGTCCAGTGAGTCGTGGCGGGCATAGTTTTTATGCCATTGCCTGTTAATTCTCATCACTGATTATAATCAAAACCGAAAATAGGGGCAGTATTGAGGTATCCCACAGAAGCCCATATGCCAATAGGGACCGATTAATTTGGTCCAATCAATGGCGGAAAACTAAAGGCAATAACATAAAAACTATACCCATCTCACAAGTAGTGGCTGTCCTAGGTCAGTGACCCAGGGGATGTCTAAGAGATAGTGTTTATAAACTACTGATTTAAGAAATAGTCATCAGTAATTTTTTCAGGATTATTTTGTTTAAGTAGCCAATTATTAAAATTGTCCTGCAATACTGAAATCTTTACAGTGCGCAAATATTTTGGCACTCATATATGTGGAATTAGCCTACTAAACACCAAATGCTTTGCTAATTAATTTGAAGTGATGATATAAACGAGTGTCGCATGTTCAGTAACACAGTCTGCACAAATTAAGCGTTTCTTTAAAATATATTAAAACAAAACAAATGACAAGATGCAGACAGTAGGTGATATGCAACACAAATGAAAACGACAATAAGCCTAACCAGAAAAAGAGAGATTTCTAAGAAATGACAGTAAAAGGAATGAACAAACAAATCGAATGTGTATTTGAGAAGGAATGTACTGCTTCAATTCTTATTATAACTCAAACCTGTAAGAAAATGAATGATGACTTGAATTTCATCAAACTAAGCAGCAAAATGTCCTAGATTTTGAGGAGATAGTCTTCAGTTATTGATTCATATTAAACAAAAAACAAACATGTTTCTATAAACAGAAATGAATGACAATCCCATTAGCTATTTGCATACTGCAGCCAGCTTCAGCTACATAAAATGGTGCTTGTTAACTTAGACACTCAGCTGGCATACATTAAACATAGAAAACTACTGAAGTGGCTTTGTGAAGTGAATTGACGTCTCCAATACATAATCCAGCACTATTTGAAGAGATATTACTTATACAATGTTTCCATTAAGTACAATTTTGGTCACGATGACCGGTCACTGATCACACAAAAATTATTAAACATTCCCAGTTTCGAGTGACTGGCAAAAGTGTTTGGGAAGATTGTTGTCACCCCTGCACTGAACCCCTGGGAGTTTTGTTTGTTAACAGATAGGAGGATAACTCAAGGGTACATCCAATGCATGCATATTTCATTAGCTTTTCTCGTACACAGTTTGATTATGTGTATTGTTTATCACACAATCGAAAAAACACTCAACGTACAAAAAATATATGTACTGTCGGAGTCACGCGCATCTAACGGGGAAGTGGAGGAATGGGATTTTGACTGGTTTTCAGGAATGTTAATATGATAACACATTGTCCATCAACGTAAAAACGGAAGCTTCTGAGTATCTTGTTATCCAAGTGGTAGCCATTGGAGAAGTGAGATGTCCTAATGCTTAAGGTTTGTCTTCAAAGAAATTTGGATCGACTGTAGTTTCACAATGAAGCTATTTTTTAATGTTTGAAATCAACTCGTTCTTCATCTGGCACCTACCGGTCATAAGAAGTATTTCAATTCATTGAGTTGCTTTTTCTAAGGAAACATAGGAATGTATAAAATCGACCTACAGTCATCTCGATATGCTTCCAGTATATTTAGAAAACTTGATAAGGTCAAAATATTTCTGGACATTTCCTTGTATAAACCAAGTCTTCTGATTGTATTAGTAACCAAAATGCATATCCAAACAGCCCAGTAAATAAAAATATCACCTTAACAATGTACTCAGACTAGAGCGCAAATTCTTCAGGAAAATAACCGATATTTATAGTCTGGATATTCTCAAATGTAGTGTATAGTAAGCGTTTCCTCTGAAATAATAATGAAAGATTTAGCTGTAACTATGGAAATAAGTTGAATCTATATTCGTACGAAATTGTAGTCTTTTGTAAGCTATTTATTTCTCCATTTTTAGTTTCAAAAGCAAATATATTTTAAATATTTTTACAAAAAACATCATTGTAGGTACCAATATCATGTTCAACGATAGTGTACATGATTTATCGCTTGTATGTAATATCACAAAATCAGCTGATTTAGTAATATATACTGCGAACAATGAGTTGGAACACAACGTTGTCATGTTTTCCAGTTTCTTAACAACATGACACTATAATAGAAAAATAAAGATTACAATGTAAACATTACACAAATTTAACATAGGCATTTGACAATTAATTTAAAAACATGACATGACAACAGAATAATTTTTGTACACCATGTGTTTGTTTATTACGCAAAAGATATTTTTAGGGATACAGTTACATCATACCATATAGATTGGTGATGAAGTGAATGGCTATATTCAAACATGTATTAGCCATATTCGCCAAAAAACACTGAGCAGTTGTTATCACGAGCCCATTCCAACTAGTCTTAGCCGTAATCTGTGTTGCTCTCACCAAAATCAACTGCTTGCATTAGTATGAATAACTTAGAACCGAAGACTTGATAGTATCAAAAAAACTGTCAGTGTTACCAGATGATGGAAAGTAAATTAGTTATGCCCACTAATGTACAAAATCAAAAATCTAAAGCATAAATACATGCATTTTAATACTTACACAATTTCGAATATGCACACTACTTCACTAAACAACTAGGCTGACACTTCCGTTTGTTATATCATAGTTTACATAATAAAACTGCTACAATATACCTTTAAAAGCTTTCTCATACAATAACATATCAAATCTGAGCAGACAAAATGAAGTTTATGACAGCTAAATATCTGAAACTCAATCTGTCATAGTACCAGAACTTTTGAAGTTAAAAAAGGCAGGAATAAAATATGCCTGAAGTAATATTCTGAAAATACTGATTTGCATTCGGTAATGAATGTTTTCACTGAACAGCATAATATAACAATAGTATGAGATAGTGAGGTAAAAAAGAGAAATTTTGGATCTTTATGCATACAGCACTGTATTACTAAATGTATAAGTTTAATGGACTGTATAAATCCACTCACATTTAGAAGTACAAATACTTCTGTTCGTTTAAGCGACTAGAATGAAATGAAATTTCATCCTAGTATTAACCTGAAATTCGTATGTTCTTTGTTCATAATGTGGTCGATCATTTCAGTCTGTAATACAAAACACAAAGAGAGAGAGGGAGAGAGAGAGAAAATTCCATCCGTAGCCAGGAAGTAGGTGTGTACTGCTGATTAGTCCAAACTAGGACAAAACAGTTTTTCAGTGCTTCCAGGTTTTCAATGGACCTCCAATTGATGCCACTCCATGATGAATACTACCTCAAGAAAAACTGTAATAATCCAATTTGTAGATTTATTTGATTTACGTTTACAGAATGATTTTCAGAAGGAACAAAGTGATAAATCAGTAGACTTTTTGAACTAAGTGATTAACGCCTAAAGGAGAGTGTAATTCCTCACAAATAACGTTTCTGAATGTTTTATATGTATGGATAATTTTATGTCAATATGTAGGTGCCTGTTATATAAAACACGCAGTTTATCAGTGTATAAAAGACACCAAAACGATTGTCTGACCAAAGGATGATAACTGACGCAGACGCTATTGTCAATGAAGAAGCATATGATGAAAAACAATGCTTTTGTCCTTGTAACAATGCCTTATTTCGCAGGTTGAGAACAATACACTGTTCATAATGAAAAAATGGGCGATTTATTGTCAAGTCAACCTCAGGTAGGAACCTTTAAAACTTGAAAAACCTGATTATTGAATGACGTGAAAGAAATGCAGATCAACTAGAATTTCCCTTACCCATTACATTTACCAATTCGATGTTTAGACGAGTTTGACCTTGCCACCACTGCCAGTAAGTTGAGAGCCTGGTTTCAGTTATGAATGATGCACATCGACAGTCAGTCTTGTTCTGAATAATTTTACAAATTTTTAGGTACTTTCTACTTAAAACCAAGCATTTCCACCTCTAGATTTATTGACAGTGGAATATTACGCTGTTAATTTTATCCAACTAGTTTTTAGTTAAGAGCAACTTGAATGCAAGATGCATATCATACGTAGTACCAAGAATAATATAACTTTATAATTATAACGCTTTCTGAATGAAAGTTTTTTTAAAATTTTGTTTTTAGATCTTCCTCTGCTCATTATTTTGTTTACTGTTGTGTAGTGGGTCATAATCTCCAATGAGTCAAATTTAATCGGTTTCGAGGTGTGTTTAAAGCTGTTTTCCTTAGGAACTTTCCATGTTTTATCTCAGTTCTAACCTATGAGTTAGCGTTGTTATTGCTAAAAATGTATCACGATAAAAAAGGTGAATATGCTTTTCGCTCTCTTCCTGTTTCGTCTGTTATTTATTATTTCAGGTTATATACTGACATCAGCATCATTTCGCCAAAACAACTTAAGAAATCAAGAAAATGTAAAAAGCTTATGTCGAAACCTTTCGTTTCAAAACATCATTAAAGATGTTTGGTAATAGTTTTCTTCTTTGTAGGTGTTCATTGAGTTGTCTCTTTTAACTGCGTAAGACCTATGCGTTCATTGACTGTTCACTGGAGTGTAATCAGCTCAATATTTTCTAGCCCTAGATGCTGATCGAATTTTACCGATCATTTTAAAATGTGGCCACTAGGCTAGTTGACTTAACATCTCAAAGCAGTTTGATAAATATTAATTGGATGGAGGTAATCGGCAGGAAGCCCCAGATCTGGTTTTTATGCTTCTTGACCTATGTACTTGCTTAAATAAATCTATCGGACTTTTGAGCCACCAAAGCTTATCTCTCAGTGAGTTTGTAGGTTTAAATACCACCCTAATTCCAGCCTTTCTGACAATACTACGTAGACTTTCTGATGTTCTTTCCTTATATGTTAACATAATAGAGGTTTTCAACTTTTTTCTACTCGTCCTGTAGCCATTATTTGTATTCCTATTACTGTTATCATTTTGTTTCTTGTTTTTCTACAAATTTCTTAATAAACTGTAGAGGAGTATTACCAATTATTAGCCTCTTTCTTATGCGTTTCAATTCTTTGGGTAAGTCTTTACAATGACTAGTGCGTTTATAGCTCTGCTATTTAGATATTTGACTAAACACACCTGAACTGACACTGAATGAGATGACCTAAAGTCTAGATACCTGTTAGAATATGATGGTTACCCGTAGACAGTAGTATCCAAACCACTGCGTGTCCTTCATCTTACTCTGCAACCCAACAAAGCTAATTCTCCTCGTTCATCTTCTGCCTCGTAAGTGAGTTGGACGGCATCACTAGTGAGCTTATATGTATGGGAAAACTGTCGATTTGTTCCGACTTCAGCACAGTAAATTTGCGAACTACATATCGCCCCCATATCTTAGGTGCTGGATTAAACATTTGTAAAGCCATGTTATCCCAGATATCAACGTATACATCTACTACAATTGGGGATATTGATGATTCCATTGCTACCCCTTCTGTCTATCTATAATATTTTTTCCTGAAACTTGAAGACAGTGGGGGTCATTCATAACTGTATGCCTAATCTGATTTCATCAACCTATATCTTAGTTCCATAAGTAAGTTCTGAGTCAGTATTTCTCTTGATTATGACTCTCTTCAATGCCATATTGACTGATGTTTTAGTATAGAGACTTGCTACGTCGAAACTAACCATTTGTTCAACCTCTTCTATGTCTTCGTTTCAACGCGATAGATCCAATTAACCAAAATAATCTAATCTACCAAATTCCATGCAATGTGTGAGGTCAAGTACATAGGTCAAACTAGTCATTCGGGATCAATTAGATTAGCGGAAGATAGGAATTTAGGTCAACATAGAATGACAGACGCCAATAAGATCAATAATCTAGAAAAACATCCGGCTGTTGCAATGGATGCATTAACACACAACCATACAATATAGTGGGATTATACGCCTGTTCTTAATTAAGTGGGGAGAGATTGATCACTGAAGCTTTGCTCATCGAATCTACACCCGATACATGTAACAGGAATGACGCAACACCTATACCAGAGATATGGATAGCTTTACCACCAATAAAAACAAAAAATATCGATTTACAGGACTATAAAAATCAGGTATCGAAAGCAGTGTGACTACATCGATATGATTATGAGTAATAACTTATGCTCGAGCTTTTTTATGCATCAAGTAAATAATACTGTATCACTGTGCAGTATATATCAAATAAACAAATCTATTAGGGCATTACATTCTATCAGAGTGCACAGTTTGTACACTTATACAGTAGTGAACTTTGTTATCGATAGTTCACTGATCCTTATAATGGATTTGCAAGGAAATAGTGATTAAAATAAAAGTAGTATTAAAAGCCTTATAAATCTTAGTTTGTGACGAATTTAGTAGCCTGAGCATTCATTTGGAGAACTGACGCAGAACCTTGCAAGCGTCACTTTTCTATAACCTACATTACTTTTTTCAGATTGACTAACATTCATATTCACTCATCATGCATGAAAAATACTGAAACCATTCGAAAATATACGAAGGATGGAGCCGATAGAAAGTAAAGATATATTGATACCAAAAATTGTTATGCATATTATTTGTTTTGTGTAATAAGTGAAATGTTTCTAAGTTTATGAGGTTTTTGTAAACTCTCTTGACTTTCTTTAAGAAACTAATCAAATATATCACAGATTTTCAATTTCGGAAAAACATACAATAGCTAGAGAATGTGCACCCTTTTTATTCTGTGCAATAGATTAGCAGCAGTAATTAACGTTCTTAGAATATTTTCCTTAATTTACTCACTAGGTTGAGCCTGGGAATCACGATTCTCTTATGATTCATTCTTCGGCCAGTTGTGCTTATTCTGAGAAGAAAATGAATTTCGCAACTGTGATGCGAATTTTTAATGGGCTGCATACTCCGTTACATCCATATCAGTATTTACTCATTTGAGTTCGTTTGGCATAGAAAGGTTATAGAAGCATAGAAATGATATATAACTATTTATCTCAAGTAATAGCAACTATCTAACACGCATTGGTGCAAACGGAAGGGATGCCTAACAGAAAATAAAGATTGCAAACGGAGGTGAAACCAAATGATTTCTGAAGAATTGTTCGGTGCATATTAATGCTGTGTGAACCCTTTTATAAAAAATAAACTCTAGGAAAGAAAATAAAACCATGTAGTCTATTTTTATCCCATTGCTACTGTCGGCATACATTGGCGAAATGCCAACTTTGAATAAATTGTCAATGCAACTGTTATTGATAAATAAGAAAAACCTATGTAATACCTTACTCTAACTGAAAAAATAATACATTTTGTGGTTGGAAAATATAATCTAGTTTTTAGGTTTATCAAGTCCGTTAGCAAAAACTAACTAATCAATTCTTTAAAAAGTAATACGTAATGAAGATTTGAATGTTAGTGGCGTGAAATGTATGAAACTATGCAACCTGACAATGAAACTTTTTGCTCGAGCGTTTCACATCACTGTAAATAAAATACATACTATCGCTTTCTGCATCTGGTTGTCATGACATTTTAAAGGCTAAATGTTTGACAGTCAGCATAAAACTATGTACTAATGAAAATAACGGTTCATTTTTTCGTAACCAAGATAACGCAAATGGTAAAATAACATCAGTGTGGAGTTCGGTGTAAATTTCTATACTACTGTAATCTTGTTATTTCCTAGGGTTAAGAGATAAAATTACATAAGTAGGTTTTAACGCAATCTTAGAAAGCTTTGAAAATCAAAACAAGATTTTTCAGGACGTTTTTCTACATATACCTCTTACGAAGAATATCAAGCATCAAAAAATATACAGTCAAATTGTATATGTAGCAATTCTTGTGTTTAAGTTATAAATTAGCTAACTTGTTGTTCAGAATAATTTTCTCTAGTTAGTCATCATAAATTCGTGAAATCATCGTCATTTGTAAGGAAAAATAATTCAATATTCAAGGTCTCTCTATGCATATGTGTTTATGTTGCTGAAAATTCGGGTGTGTCGTTCTTTGTTTGTTGTATGCAAACACGCGAAGGTATACATATTCAGGAACAATAAGTGATCCATATTATTGTTGTTATTTGTACTATACTCATAGCACAATTCGCTATCATGACTCGCTGGTCTAGTGGAAAACACTGGCATTTGAAGTGGCTTTTTCTGGGTTAGAATCTTATTGGGGACAACATCATTCACTGGTAAGTCGGTACATCCAGCTGAAGAGTCCCAAATAGGATGGAACGCGCGTCCTGGATTCTACTGCTAGCCACTATCCATCGTCAATATATCATTCAAACCAATGCAATATAGAGGCATTTAGGCAGGAACCCATATCCCGATTGAGATTAAGCAGTTCGGTCCACTTAACGACAGGATTAAACAGAAAATAATATTGAAACTATGCCCGTCACACAAGAAGTGACCATCTTGACTTGGTGGTTTGATGAATAACGCGCTGGAGTTTTAAGCGATCGGTCCTGAATTCGAGTCCTAGTGGGAAGCAGATATATTCAGCTGACGAGTCCCATATAGCACGAAACGCGCGTTCTGAATTCTACTGCTAACCACTACCCATCATTAGTGATACATATGGCTTTTTGAAGTTAAGTTTGAAATGGTGACTTTTAAAGGTTTTTTGCGAATTAGACTCTGCCAAATAAGTGATGTCCATTCCTTACATTTTGTTTAGAGAATTTGATGTCATTAAAGTATATAGGGCTTCTGAAATAAGTTTTTGTATGAATGTCAGCACTGTCAAAGTCAATGTTGTTTCCATTTTCAGTTGCATGTATTACAACCGCCGACAGCCTTTCTGAACTTCTTAACTCCTGTTCATTCTTTGGTGGACGTCTGTCACATAACTTATGTTCATTCACTCTAATTTTCAACTGTCTACAACTTTCACGGATGCAGTTCATCTCACATTCTGTACATTTCATCTAAAACGCACAGTTATTTGATGTCATCTTTATAGTTACATGTTTACTTTGACTAAGGCTTTTCCCAAAGGATTTGAAGGTTTGAAATAGACTTGAATATCACAACTGGCATGAATTCTGCATTTCTTCTGGGGTATTTTTTTTTGTATGGAATTGTCACCGTAGATACTCATGATTTCTTTTCAGTCTTACTTGTTTTATTTATTGGCTTCTTGTTACTCTTATTGGATATATTGTTCAGAAAAGGCTTTGGATAATCATTGTCTATTAGAACTTGATTTATATTCGAAATTTTATTTTCTATGTCCTCTGGATCTGTCACAGTATAAAGTTTCTAAAAATTAATACATAACATGCTTGAGAACAGATAAATATTCATTTATGGTGTATTTCACTATGATTGCGTACAAACAAAGTGTACAAAATGCCTAGAGGTCTAAAAAAATGAATTAGAAATGAAGCAATTTGTCAATACAAAGCAGTATTGAAGTTATAGACAGTAAAATTTCATGTGCCTTTAGCAGACCAACCACAAAGTGTTCACCCTTAGTGTGCCATTGATTAAGCAAGTGAATCAGGACACTAATTAAATGTGAGACCACCTAGACGTCATTTATAATATCAGTTTGCGACTAATAGTGAAGATTTTTGTAACTATGTTTTCCACTGAACTGATTTCATTACATGTGAAAAGTACCTGCAGATAAATAGGCATTTGATGTATCTATAAATATCCAAATACATGTAGATATAGATATTTGAAAATAAAATAACAAACTGTCTGCGATTTTTACACTTTTCATTGTGGAATAAACGGGAGTCAGTTTTGTAAACGGTTGAACTTCACCTATGTGTAACTGCCAACTTGCATGATTTCGACCCAAGTTGTCATTTCTATCAAGCTGTTTTGATTACTAAAGGATTTTCATGTTAGCGAAACCGTGTTAATATTTAAAAAAAGTGATGGCTATTCATTTTACGAAAAAACGAATTATGTTTCTGTCGACAGGTTTTTATTTTGGTTTGACTAGGTTTTTGAATAAACTACGTGGTAAAGTGTGGTGAAGTAAAGTATTTAGATCAACAAATAACTTGTTTCAGTATCTCATTTTCCCATCGCTTTTTTAATAAGTGAGCACACAGAAAGCTTATGGTAAAAGACATGTAAGCTGCAAAAGATATAACCACTAGTTGCTGATATGCTTTTGATATACAGAGCATTGGACGTTATTCCATTGTATAGTTTTATTACATGTTCATAGCACAACCACTATCAGACGAAGACTTTTGACTAAGCTTCTTTTGATAGACATCAGAGTCATATGGCTTACTAGTCTGAAAGGAAAAGACGATAATACTCATTCATTTCGATGAGGACAGGTGGATGATCAGCACTCATGCCTATCACAATCCTTTTTTCCTTCATGCTTTCAGTTTTCAACCCGCTTCATTCTACTGAGAATTACATTGTATGAAATGATGATAATAACCTGGTGTTTCTTTTTTTGGATATCAGTATGTTTGAATAATTTACAGAAACCCAACGCGGACGGGACAATCCCCATAATTAAAAAGTCTCGTTCTATTTCATTGTAAACAACATCTGGGGGAATAATATTAAAAAGCGGGTGGGATTAATTTATTTCAGCATACAAACAAAATTTCTGAGTAATTTTTTTCTTAGAGATGTGCTCACTAATATCATGATGAGGATAAGAGTTTGGTAGTCTCGTTTCTCAAGGAACGGGATTATATCGACTTGCCATTTGAGAGACAGTGTGCATCCTATCATAAAATATCACTTGCAAAATATTGTGGACCCAACCATATTTGCAACAAATTTGTTGTTACTGAATGAAACTACGGAGATATTGCAGGCAGCAGAAAAGGGCAATGATCCCTGCCATATCAAACTGGAGGTATAAAGTCACATGCATTTCTGGTAGCGAACATACCAGGTGTAATAAAAGAATAGGGACTTTAGAGGACAACTTTGTTTTTGAAGTAATCTTCCTTTGTAGATGTACAGTAGCATTTAAAAATACTTAATGTGTCCAACGTATGGTGTTTGAGAGTTCATCAGTTTGGATGTTTGGGATTGCGGCTAAGGGATTTCTAAAAGTGTTTACAGCACTATTGACGTTCAAAGTAATTTTCCAGAAGACCATTCTCATTCCTCACTAAAGCATGCTTGATAGAGTAACGTAGGAATCCAATGAGTTTCTTCACTTTAAAGGACCCTTGCTATTTGAATGTGATTTCACAGTTATAGATGGTATCACTGAAAACGAATTAGTGGACCAGAATCAGTGTGAAAATTTGAATCTTTAAAGAAATCGAGTGTAGGGAAGCAACGTTCTTCTGCTTGCATAAGTTAACGCAATCCTAAATGGTAATAAAATTCTCACCACATTTCAATTTATGAAACCATACTATACCTCCTAGGTTGCGAGCATGTTATTGACTTCGGTAAAATTTTCATAATAAAAGCATGAACACGTCACCCATTGACCGATCAAAGCAAATACTGGTTGTCAATCTTAAAATCCCACGTCAGTCCCATAATTTCTTTCTTTTCCTAACCTTCATGTGACACTTTTCTTACAGGGTTATATTTTGCTATTTAGTTCTTCACGCAACCGTAGAATAACTAACTTTCATCATTATCTTGTGAGTTAATTCTTATTTTAATTGTGTCAGTATTTGCAATGATCTACAAAGGATGATTCGTAAGGATTTGCTTTGTGAAGGCAGTCTTCACTACGGACTAGTATTTTTTTGATAAACTGCTGAATGTTTGAGATGACTGGAAAGCGGTTCTAATCATGCTTGTGACTTCTCAACCACGAATCACTTAGTGAAAACCACTGTCAAAGCAACAAGAGAGTAGAACTCATCATTTGAATTACTATCCAGTGCTAATTGGTGAAATCGTTTAAAATAGATTTCTTGAAGATCGAATGAGAGGGGAATTTCCATCTGTGGGGCCAGACAAGTCGACAGTGAAGCAGGTGTCCGCCTATAACACTGGCATAATCGCAAAATATTGTGAATTAATTGGAGTAAGAAAAACAACCAGCGGATTTGGAGACAGCAGCCTAATAGCAACCCACTTGTCATGGAACATGACTGTTTCAGGCTCTATCAATAGCTGGGTGTGAGTGCACATGGCTGAGGAATCACCAGTTAGGATGCAACAGACGCCTAATTCTCTCAAGTTTTTTGATGGTACTCTAAACAGTTTTAATCCATGACAAAAAGTCTAATACTATATCTTTATCACTTCCTTTAACTTGTAATATTCCACACTCCTTTTATTGGCTTCATCAACATATGATTGAAATCTAACTCAGTTTTATCATTTTGTCTGCCTATCAGTCAAAAATGTTCACCGGTTTATTATTATTTGTCCCTTGGATTTCTAGTGGAACATAAAGCTTCAGTTACACGTCTCCATTCCACTCTCTTCTCTCCACTCTTCTCAACCTACTACCACGACTCCCCAGAAACTTCCATTTTTTCCTCACACCATCTCCTCCATGTCACCATCACATCGGATGCTCAACTCGTCACTTCCCATCCGGGTTTCACTCAAGCGTCTGGCACGTGATGTCCCAAATCCGTCTTCTCAGTGTATGTCCAATCTAGTCCATCTCCACTCTCTTCTGCATATTTGTTGGACAATAGATTCTTGATTGGATCGTTGGCAGGCCAGAGTGAATTCCTTGTTGCTTATTCTTATTATTCTGGCCATCTATCTGATCTTCAGTATCGAGTGAGCGTAGGCGGGTGGCAGTTGTTGATGAGTGTCTGGCGTTTGTTGGAAATGCTTTTCGTGACACACCACCAAGTCTCTCAACCATCACATGGAAGCACTGACTTGACATTGGTGTTGAAAATTCTGATGTTGTTTATGCTTTATGCTGAGTGCAGTGCATTGCAGTGCATTGCATTGCATTGCAGTGCAGTGTATTGGAGTGGAGTAGATTGGAGTAGATTGGAGTGGAGTGGAATGGAGTGGAGTGGAGTGGAGTGGAGTGGAGTGGAGTGGAGTGGAGTAGATCTCCACATTGACTTCAGATTAATGAAGGCCTGTCTTACTGTCTTTCCCACCCTGGCTTCGACGACGTCATCTGTGTTGTGCCATCGTCTGTGGTTGAAACGATGCTACCTAGATCGGTGTAAGAGGCTACTTCCTTTAGGTTTCTCCTGTTAATGATGACTAGTGCTTGTTGTTCATGTTGTTGTTGGTTGTGTATCTTCATCACCCTGTCTTCTCCACATTCACTTGAAGTCCCGTCTTAGCTGCCTCGTCTCTTCTGTTAACTTGTTGGATTTCTCCTGTAGATCTTTGAGTTTGTGCGACATTAGACACAAGTCATCGGGGAAATCCAAATCTTCTAGAGTATTTTCATCGGTCAAACAGTATATGCCCCTCTTCTCACTCCTCACAGTTTGTTGCATGGTTCAGTCGACCCTAATCGGGAAGATCATCGACGATGGTAGGTGGCAGACTTGTCTTACTCCTGTCTTGACTTCAGAGGCATCATTGAGCTTCGCATTGTGAATTACTTGACATGTTGAATGAGGTTGATATAAGTTTGTGGCACTCCGCAGTGTTGAAGCAGCTGCCTGCCAAAATACTTCTCGATCCACGCTGTCGAAGTCCCTTTCAAAATCGATGAAGTTGAGGTAGAAAGTTGACTGCCATTCTATGCTCTGTTCTATGATGATGCATAGTGTAGCGTTGCAATTTAGTCCTCACTTGATTTGTACTTGCTGAAGCCAGCCAGCCTGTTCAGGTCGTCATTCTGAATTCAGCACATCTTTTAATCTCTTCGGAATGTTGCGGCTTAATAGTTTGCTTGAGGTGGACAGGGATAGAAGCATCATTCCGCACCATTTCTTGCAAACACTCAGGTCGTCTTTCTTTGATAGCCTTTGCTCCAATCAGTCAGCAGATACCTTTCCTTGCTTCCCTCCAAACCTCCTGCAATAGTGCTGTTAGCCTGTCTGCTATTGTCTTTGCGTCTGCTCTCAGTGCTTCTTGCGGGATTCCATCTGGTCTTACTGCTTCTCAGATCTAAGTAACTTTATGGCGGGGCGTTCAGAACTCCCCTTCTGCTTTCGTCGGAGGGCTTGTGTCTGCTGGTAGTTCTATGACTGGGCTGCTGATGGTATTTCTGGACGAGGTGCAGGTGCTGGTGGTGGTCGATTCAAGAGCTTTTTGAAGTTATCAGCCCATCCTTTCATTTGTTTCTCCTCTTCGGTAACAAGGTTTCCTTCAATATCCTTCATTGGTCTCATCTGTGTAGACCTCTTCCCTCCCAGATAGTAACCTGGTTATTTCATATAGTGTTGTCAGTTCTCTACTTCCTCCACTTTGAGCCTGTTCTGCTTCACTTGCCAGTGTGTCATGGAAGTGTCTTTATTCTTTGCACACACTCTTCTTCACTTCTTTTTCCAATGTAGTATTTTATAGGTTGTGTTCAGTTCTTCTTCTCGTTGTTCATCCCTGCACTGCAATGGTTCATCTTCTGCCTTACCATCACTACCTTGCTCTCCCTCCTCTGTCAGCTTACGTGTTTCTGTGGGGATCCAGTCCTTGTCCTCTTTCTTCTTCCTTCCTAACACGGTTATGCAGGTTTCTTTCCACATCTCTTTCAAAGAGATTTAGTGTTCATCCAGACAGGTTTCTTCGGGAATATTGCTTAATATCTCCTATTTTATCCTGATGACTGGCTGACGCGAAGATGTCCTTTGTAGTTTTATCCTCCAGTTTCTGTTCTGGGTGTTGAATTTGAACTGTGGCTTATCATAAGCTCCTGTGAAGGCTTTCAATTTGATTTTGAAGGTAGGTTCCTTGCACTACATAGTGAGTGGTGAAAACCTAAATCTGTTACCCTCCTTGATTTTGTGCCACGTTGGCTGAGTCTCCACTTCTCTAGTTTATGTGTCAGCTATGCTCAGAGCGTAATAACAGGTATATTTGAGAATTCCTTATCTATAGAGGCACTGGTAAAATATTCGAAATATTTTTCTGTTGATTACACCTGAAAATAAAATCACTGCAGAAGAGATGTCATGTAAGAAACTAAAATTTTCAGTATCCTTGACGTCACTCCTCTGTACAAAGTCTAACAACTGATCATAAATATTTATTGATATATCTACAAGATGGTGTGTCTTTGGAATAGAAATAAATTAACTAGCGAACACTATTCCAACTTCATTGAAAACAAACTGGTCAAATTTCAGTGTTTATCTTGTTCATAATCAAGTCATTCGTACCCAATGAATATCATATTTACCGTTGAATATATCTCCTTATAGTTTATTTATCGAAGTAGTGGAATAAAGGGCAACTCTGTTAAATTGCAAACCGATTGCATGTTGCAAAACCGGAGCGTATCCAACATGGTAAAGCTTGAATAAAAGAATAAAAAGTGAGATATTTAGGAATATATCTGTTGCATGGTTGAAGGTAAGTACCAGGAAGATGTAGACTAAAGTTTTACATTTGTTGACATTCTTAAGATGAAATTATGTGAAAACTAGATGAAACTGGTCTTCTTTGAACGCTAAGTACAAAGTAACATTAGAATGCTCAGTCCTCAGTGTGTAATTACTAAACAGCATACGCTTAACTTGACGAATATAAATAAAGTGACTTTGAATAGATATTTTACTTAACTAACATGAAGATAGAAGTGGATAATGTTATGCTGACTAGTAAAGCGATAATATGGCATGGTATTCAGGTGGTTAGGTTGAGATTGTGTACATTTACTAAAAAGTTGCTTTTAGGAATTATACAACGCGTTAAGCCAATCCAAATACTTTCATCAACTATTCGAATAATGGTATAAAAAGTGAAACAAAAGTATTAATTTTTGCGATTATTTGCATAAAGAAAAAAGTTAAATCGATAGTACACAACTATAACATGATTATTCTGTTATCTAGGTATCTTGTAAATTTTATGGAATGTTTCTAGTGAAATACCACCAGAAAAGTATATTTTAATGGAAAGCAAAAATAATGGATAGTTGTTACATTAACTGCGGAAGGTAATGTGATTTTACACACACAAAGTGAGTAATAAAACCTGTGACTTCTCTGACCACCATGATCAAGAGATAATGAACCTCGTTTGTTCGTCCTACATAATGAAATAGTTTCAATAGGGTTTTGCGTATTGAAATGCCAATTATATGATGCTTAGTCTTATGCTATTTATTTTATAAAAAAGTATGGTGTTAATAGTTGTAGTGAGCTTACTACCAGCTGTAATGTCAAAATCTCAGCCTGAACCGTCGCTAAAAGGCTCTAAGAATAGAAAAAGATCTTCACTATAAAATACAGGTTATGCAGTCTTCATTCTCTGCAGATTTAATCTGAGGAATACCTTCTCAAAGTATTCATTCCAACTGTTATATCGTTTTTCGAATCAGATCTGCCACCTTTGATATTTTTATCCGATTTACGTCCTTAGAACAACCTACAGACAAAAACTTATCACTAATGGTGTCATCATTTGCAGCCAGCATTTTAGGTGGTTAAATTCACAGAAAGGCAGAGGAGAGCTTTGTGTATTCAACTGCACATCTCATAGAAGCCTTTCTTTAATTTTCAGTATACCACATAGCCTTTTCAAGGAAGAGAATTTTAGTATTTCAGAAAGGTTCTGAGTGTTGAAATGGCCGAGGGGACTCAGGGCTGAAGGATTTACTTTCGTAGGGTGAGGCATAAAACACTATTTAAAATTTACTCTGTCGTCCCTTCCCCCATTATCTTTAATACATCATCTGCGACAGAGAGTGATGCATGCTTCTGAAGAATGTTCCGATAGATTCTTATCAGATTCGGGAAGAAACCTGATTATGACACGGTAACGTCATATGAGAACATATTGAATTCAATGGAATATCCAAGATATCGAGATCATGAAACCAGTTCAACCCAAGTACGTCTAAATCATGACGATTTATTAAGTAACATAAATCACTTAATTTATCATCACCAAATTAGTTATGGTAACTCATCTCAACAATGAGCTTTAGCACACCTACGGAATCACTTTCAGCAATATGGTCAGTTGGCTAAATAGGTGGGCATCCAAGTGTGTGCCATGTGCTGAGAGAAATCAAAATGATATCAGATGCTGTGTGCAGCTGCAGACGAATAGGTTTACCACTAACAGACAGATTAAAATATTTTCTTTTGTTTCAGAAATCGCCCTTGAAAGTTGTGAAAATGCTTTGAATTTGGCTGAATGATTTGTGCTTGAAAAACGGACGTTCAATCCTTATAGGAACATTTTTATTTGGGTGACAGTAACTCTCTTTGTGCCCAAAACGATAACAACACCCGCATTTACGCTTTTTGAATGGACAAAACTTAACAAAATGCCATGAACGACTATGCCAAGAAACCGAAAGAGGTTTACCGAGGGTTGTGATTTACGCTGTGTGTGCTTGGTTGTCGACTGTGTGGTTTTCACTGCATTAACCAACCCCAAATCAGACTACTGGGACTTATGTTGTACCATGCTTCAAACTGATTAAGCGTTGACGTTAGGGTGTCACTATCTGCGGTGTCATTTTTGGATCTCGTTCAACACGTAACAGAAGTGTGGTTAGAATATCAGCATCTTCAGCGTTCTCCAGACTACAAACAAATACCAAACATTTAAATTGGTCAGTAGTTATTTCATTGGCTTTGAAGCGTTCAAATTCTCGATCCACTTTACCAGCATATGTGATGTAATCATCAAAAGATAACTAGGATAACTAAAAGCATCGATATACAATATTAAATAGAGAGGACTGTTCACCAAAACTTGGATTAGAATATTGAAAGTATCATCGAAACATAACTCTCAAGAAATCTTCAGTAGAATAAAACCGAGATAATTATTGTGCTTGATAGCTCTAAGTTTTCGCAATAATAAACTAACTTAAAGTGAGTCATCGAACATCTTCATATCAACCAAGCCATGAATCAAACATAAGACCAGACACTGGATCATAATTGAACTCAGTGAAAGAATTACAGATGCTTTCATATTTATCTACCTGAGATGATGACAACTGAATGAACAATTTCTGAGTTAGAGTCTCAATAGGCTTCAGTTTAACTACTTCATTCTGAGCTTGTTGAAGTTATGAAATGGATTCGAGATCATCCAGTGAGTTATTGTAAAATAAAATAACACCCGTTACGAAATGAAGTGACCACGCGGAATATAGACGTGAATCAAATTCTGAAACAAAAACACTTCTACCCCAAAGTCTGATGACCTTGGACACTGATTATCATCTTTGGCCACTTCCTGTCAAATGTCTGTTCCCTTAAACATCTGTCTTAGTAACTTTTAAAGTAAAGCTATTAACTAATTAATCCCGCAAATCGTATTTACTGCGCTAGAATTCCGAAGTTAAGTAGAAAGAACAAGCATTGTTATTGCGGCAGGTGTATTTCACGCAATCCTGTCGAACGGTTTCAACAACTAGGTTTGTCAAACAGTTCACACAACCTCAATCACACGATATTGAGTACTTGTATTCGCACTAAAGTAGTTTCCATAGCCTAATCTCAGTTGCATTTTATTGATAACTAATAGAATCATAGCATTAGTCAAAGTTATAAAACAGCAATACTTACTGAGAACATTGTTAAACACGGTTCGACCAGAGGTAAACTCATACCTGTATCTTATCCCTAGAAAGTGATGTCATCTCACTATCCTTAATTGATTTCAAGTATGTGCAAAAGATGATGGCAGAAAATGAAATTCATATAGCTATCCACAAGGAAAGACTAGTCAGGATACCTTTACTATGGAGAAATGGAATCATAACCTACTCATCATATTTTATCCCTTATCAGTCTCGAAAGTTAAAATATGCCACCTAACTGCCTATAACTAGTCAATCTACAACAAAACCTAACACAAAATTTAGTGTATAATTTGAGTAATACTTACCTCAACAACCAGCACGTAATTTATTGAAATTGGGCTACTGGTTTGATGAAATGTAATGAAGATAAATTGTGAAGCAATCCCAACTTTGAAGCATTCTGTGAGTTCAGAGAGCCAAACTTTATCATCTGGCGAATACATTTCACCGATGATCAGGCTTTAGAAGAAAAATCATTTCTGTGTCTTATTTAAAAGTCAACAAATCCAGTAATAGGAAATCTCCACCTCACTTGTTAGTGGATCCATTGACTTATTTTACAGAAAATTACCTCACAATGCCATTAAGATAACAAATTTACTACAATTTAACTTTTGCACACTCAGCACTAAGACCATAACAATGAAGCATCATAAGATTTTCTCTATATTTCAACAAATCTAATACATTTGAAGCAAACACAAAACAGCAAATGTCCTATAAAATCATTCAGCGAAACACTAACATAAAACTGAGTAAAGTACAAAATTTAAAGTGATTCTTCACAAACTGAACCCGTTTAAGAACACATAACATACGCAGTTAAGTTTATCTAAAGCGAAATTGCAATGCATTAGTAAAACAAGAGGACCATTTGAATAATTTTCACATTCAAATCTCAATTCATACTTCAAAGTAGGATAGGTTCTTGCCCCTACACTAATGGCCTTGAAAACGAACCACTGTTGGTCAGATTATTTTACTTTTTGAACCTATTTTTGATTTACAAGTGAATGACCTCATTAATTTCGGTAAATTAAGTCGAAAAACAATACCTGATTTCCTTATTTTACTCACCTACAAAGTTCATTGTATTTTGCTGCTTCTAAAATATTACGCTTTTTTCACTCATTTAATCCCCAAAACGATTTACATGCAATAGGAAATGGATAAGTCAATCATATTTAAATCCTTTTATGTAATGAACTAAAAACCCAAAGTCCTAATAAATATAAAATAGAGATACACTTCATTTCTCGGGATAACAAAATTATTTTGCCATGAATACTTTTTCTGTCGCCTAGAAATTCTTGCAGTTTCTTATAACCTGTAAACGAACGGAAGTGTTAACAACCATCGTAATTCCATAAACACTACATCTTGCTTCCAGTAAATTTATATTAGTCCTCTCTCATTCTTCTAATTCTCTTCAATATTTCTGACAAAGCACATTTTCGTCTATTGTTTAGGCTATAACAGTGTCCTTCAAGTGTCTGATACCTACTATCACTGCTCATATCTTTCTGACAGTAGAGTCCATTCGTAACAACAGCTGTTTTGTGAATCAGTAAAATCCTCTCGGTGAACAACTCCCGTCAGTAAGAACTAAACATTAAATTGATTTTGATTAGTGTTATATATATATATATATATATATATTTCTCATTCATAAATCATATTAGTATCAGTTCTTGATTACTACTTTGATCATCTCAGACTTCAGGCAATAAAATATGCATAACAAATCTCATAGATTTGGTCATTAGTACCAAAAATATCAGATAAAACTTGTTTTATCTCACTTTGGCAAATCCAGACTTAATTAACAAAGGCTTATTAGTTATCAATTAGGCGGTACTATGGACAGTTCAAGGTCATCCAGCGAGTTACTCTAGGTCAGCATGATTTTACTATGCCATCTTCTAAGCCTATACTTGAATTCCACCTCTTTGAAAACTTTTGGTCTAGCTACGAATGTTTGCAGTCCACAAAAGCTCAATCAAATATGTTTGCTTAGAAAGTGAATGTGTTCGTGTATAAAAAAGCTCGCATATTTCCCAAGTGACAATTTACAGTGACAAAAGAAGGATGTGCTAATGAAAATTTCTTCTTTCAAGGACATACAATGCACTAAACTTGCTTATGCATGTGACATAAATAGGACTATTTTCCAATTATCAAAGCACTTGTGCTCGAACACCATTACACTAAATAACATTTTAAATGCACATGTATTTGACAAGGTGTAGTAGGAGAATCAGAGAAAGAAATCCAATTTATTTCTTTGAATAACCTTCCAAGTTACTGATTTCAGATTGGTTTCAATCAAATGTGATTGCTAATGACAGCTGTTTAGCCGAATTAAGACACAGTGTAATTGTATCAAGGCCCATTAGAAAAGTCTGAAAGCTTTAGCTTCTCTTTGATAACTAAAGGCAGTAACGATTAGACGATCGAAATCTAAAACCTGTATGCGGAAAGAATCAACAATTGACCTTCTGCTAATACCATAACGTTTCTGACTTATCTGCACCTGTTTATCGAATTATCCTCCATCTTTTTTTTCTTCACCTGCTCGAAATACCTTCCAAGATGTGACGTTTGACATTTTTGTCTATGTGAGAAGTTTGTTACTGCTATTACTTTACACGACCCTGCTTCATGACTGAAATTTTTGGAATATGATATGCATCTCTGTGACACTTCATCCGATTTCAAATCTTCATCCAACTCACATATTGTATGTGTATGTCGTCAAAAAGTATGCTATTAGTTTCACCACTAATTAGCTTAACTCGTATTTCAAGAATTCTTGGAAGTTAGGAGGAAGCACTTAACATAATGAGCATATGTTAGTTGGATGGAGGCAATCAACAAGAAACCCTAGACCTAGGTTGGAACTTTGTTGGCACTCATCAACTAAGAATATCTACAACCCAAATGAAACCGATATCCTGCCTGAAAATCAAATATCTGTCACCCAGTGTTGAAGTCAGCTATTCGAGCCGTGACGGACGTATTGTAAGACTGGATGAGATGGACTAGTTGGTCACTGAAGAGTAACCAGCATCCTGTTGTCTAGTCCTAAGTACTAATCGAAATCCATCTATCATTTTGCAATGTGGCCACCAGACTAGGCAGCTCAACAACGCAATGCACCTCAATAGATGTTGAATGGATGGAGGCGATCGCGATGCTGAGCTTCCTAGTCTGGTGGCCACATTGCAAAATGATTGATAGAATTCGATCAGCTCTTGGGATCAGACAACATGAAGCTGGTTTCCCTCTGGTAACCAACCAATGTATAATAATTATATGTCTCATGAAAAGTTTGTACTTCTGACTTGGTTCTAAATAATCAAATGAATACCTTGTAACAAAGACTTGTACTAAACAACGAAATTTTAAAATACGTGGTTAGCACAAGTTTTTTGATATGAAACTGGATTAGTTAAGTAAGGTTTAGAATGACTTCTTTATCAAGCTTTGACTAGTAAAGAACTAGTTCAGAAGGCAAGTCTGTGTCGAAATCTCAAAACGTAGAACAGAATGATTTGGTTGGTGGTGGCTTGCAGTGGTGTTCACTTGTCGCATTTCGTCTTTTGAGGTTCTAACCTAGAATCCATCACTTCGAACGTCATAGGGTATCCCAACAGGTGGTGCATATTGCGGAGCAGTTCCATACTATGGAAAAGCTGTCCAATGCTTCGAAGTTTCCAGTGGTTCTCCAACTGATGTCAGTCGGTGATTAGTATCAACCTGAAATCAAAATATAAAGATTCAAGTGATGTTGACCTATAAGTCTCTAAAAACCAAGTTTATTTCGGTTTATTGTAGAAATATAAGTCAAAATAAACCACAACAATTCCTTTGTAGAAGACTAAGAAGTTGAAAAAGTGTTGGACACTCCAGCTCATGCTTTAAAAACGTTTGATTTCGTCAAAATTAACATAATCGTAAAGTTCAAAACAGTGATTTACTTCCGCACCCTTACTACATATTTTTATCCCTGTAAGGCAATAGATTATTGCATTTTTTTTAAGACTGCTGAAGCATTTTTGAGAAATTCTTTTTTACTGTGCAAATGTCTATGAGTTATGTTGCAGATTTCTGCCATAAAAATGTTTATCAAAGAAGACAATAAAAATGTTTAGTACTGAGTTTTGAGTGCAGTCGATCAATTATGAAGTGATATACATTTTTGAAGATACTGCTATGGAGCTCACCTTTTAGGTATCTCGAGGTTATTGGTATTTTTTATGCTGCTGCAGTTCTATGTCCTTTATTTCTTGCATATATTCTTTGTGCACAAGCTGAATCTATCTGGACAATATTTCGATATTTTTTCCCTGAAAATTTAGTTTAACTTGTAGTGTGAAGGTAAATTGGTGCCCAGCTACACTTGTGTTACTTGTCCAAAATGTTTGGAACTGTTTCTTTATCGCAAAGCAAACTTTTGATTCCGCATTGTACTATTTGCGTATTGGTCATTGCAACAAGCGTTAAAATAATCTGCGTCATACCAATACTATTATTATTATTATCAGGATTCACTTAAATTCGCCCGAAAATATTCATCATAAGGGCGTTTCATTTCATTTCTATTCAATAAACCATGAGGTAAAACATTCAGTATTACTATTAACGCTAAATTTATTACGAGCGTCTAATCATTTTCAATTATGTAAATGATTTTCCAGCAACACGTAATGAAAATTTATTTCTAAACAGACCAACGCTATTTTGACTGCTTGCATAGTATGCATGCAATATTGCTACATTCTGCATAAGTTTTCATTATTCACACGAAAATTCCGCGTGGAATTTGAGATAGATTATTTTGCTGACATTCTTAGATGTCGTTGCTCGTGCTATTTTCGAAGAAATAAAATAAGCAATCAGCACAATAAGTTGATGTAATAAGCAAACATATTGAGTTATGGGAAGAGGAAGTTTTTACATGTCGGACATCTCGATTATATGAGTTGCATTATGTTTACTTATTGCTTCATCTTTTCATTGCCTTCAACCAGACCTTATTTCACCATAATTCTTCAATCCCTACTTTCATATCAGCCGGTGTTCTATATCTTCTTATCTCTCTGCTATGTCGAGATTTTACATGTTAGGACTAACTTGGGTAGTTTATGAGGAAGTTTTCATTCAATCAACCCCTGATACCTTATTTTAAATCCTGAAGGCTCTTGATCATCATGTGGCAATTCACTTTCTTTGCAGAACTTTCCGGTGTAGTACACTTGTTAAACTTAATTCTAAGTAAAATTTCGGAAGATTTTCCCACACATTTAAAATATTTCATAAAAAGGGAAGACTTCTGAGAATTCAGTCTCGTAAACTGTGCATCTGTATTTAATTGCTATTAGTATACACACTGACTTCCAAAACGTTCACCAGCACCTTGCAAAAATGAGATTCTTAGTAGACTGTTGATGAAAACTAAGTCAGAAATCATAAAATATTTTTCATCAACAATAAATGGGTATGGTGAAATTAATTGGAGCTATAATCAGTTAAATGGAGTTATGTAATACAGTTGCAAAACAGTTTTTTTAGATTGAAGTAAATGAAATCAATATCTGGATTCATAAACGAGGTCATAGTAACAATGGTAGGCAAGAAGAGTTAGTCAAGTTTAAGAATAGTTTTGAGTCGACTGAACAAAGAGAGTGAAGGAAATCATTACTTCTGAATACAAAGTCTGAATTTATGCTAATTCAGAGTTCCGCATTCGTGGTAAAAAGTTTAATGTGAATCTGTCAGAAGTGGTGTTTGGGCTAGACTTCGAATTTGTTGTTGCTATTCAGCCATTTTCGTCTTTAACTTTGAGAAAACTAATAATCCTTAGAAGACTAGAATCCAGGTCATTTGATGGAAACAAAATGGATGTTTCCATATACACTTCTCAAACATATCGTCTTATTTGATTGATTATGACAAATAAAATATCTGATGAGGGCTTTCAACAAACTCTTGTTGAGTGAAAATGGTAAATAATCTGCCTTAAATATTTGTCAGCCATAATGAAAAGACCGAATACTTTGTTGATTTCAGGTTGGTTCCCATCACTAAATGATATCAGTTGCAGAACCATTGGAAACTCAGCTGTTTCGTCTCATTACGGGACTTCTCAGCAGTTCGCACCTATGACCTCACCAGAAATCGAACCCATGAACTTCAGGTTCTACAGCCAGCACATTCCCAATGAGCAACTAGGGCCAAATCCTATGGTTCATACTTCCTACCAACCTAAAATCAATCAATAAATCCCTACAAACCTCCGATTCGGATATGTTTTGGTGTCACAAAGGCAGACTAGCCAACGTTTGCATAAAAACATATGTTTGATAAAATCTCTTTCATGACTGAATGATATAGTATACTTATTAGTTCAACTCACAACTTATATAATGTTCACGTAATGTCTTTTACAATACTGTGAAGAAGAGCGAACGAATAGCTACTCGATAGTTACAGCCATTTATGGAGCTAGAATGCTTTGCATGTACTCCAGAAGGAGCAAATCGGTAGAAGAAAAGAAAATAATTTGTATCTTCGGATTGAATTCATCACCCATCATCCTAAATTATCTCATGCACAACCATGAAAACTGGATTTCAGAAAGTTCTCAACTTCTGTATTCCTTATTGTTAGATTGTAATAACGTAAATCATTTTTCAGTTTATATTAGGTTTTAGCGACTATAGAAACATGACTGTCATTAACAATCGGTGTAGAAATTTAGTTTTCGAACCTAATAGGTTTCTCAATTTTGATAGGATTAGTGGATGTCAACTTTCTATTTACGCAGCAGCTTGATAATTGGCGATTGATTAACAACTAAATGTATGACCAACTTTACCAGGCTTTCAAGTTCATTTGTCATGTCACCTGTATCCAGAGTTGTTCTCCTGCACCTCTTCCATTTCGCCATCCAACCGTTTCATTTTCGTTCAACTGCCAAACAACAACTCCACTGTCTTCTTCAAACCTGTCACCAATATTTGAAAAACTTTACAAGGTCTTAATTTAAAATATGTTGTTTTTAATCTTGTTTTTGTCCAGGTGATATAACTTTAATTCCGTTGCTTAGTAAGCTAAATTGTTTGTATACGTGTATCAGGAACTTTACATTGCGTTAACTGATGCAGTTACCATAGGAACTAAAGTATAACATTACAAATAACGATTACTTTCATGTCTATCTGGACGGAAATATTAGGGTAAAATGAACTTTTTATGAATAGGAAATGTGGATGAACATTACAAACTGCATTAAAAATTCATTCTATTCCTGACAAAAAGCAACCTTGGTGAAAAGTAAACTTTCTTCTCAAATAAAGTGAAATCCATTTTGCATATCAAAATGATTCGACCCTTCAGATGCTAGTTGGATGGAGGCAGTCAGCAGGAATCCTTGGTTGACTTTGATTTCATGCTTGTTGACGCTCGTCAGCAAGGCGTATTTGCAACACCGATGTAACTGATGTACCACCTGAGATTTGAACTCACGTCACCCAGTACTGTATCTGGAGACGCTGCCACAGAGTTATTCGGGTCATGGCTGACCACCTGTGGGACTGGATTAGGTGGATTAATCGGTCGCGGGACAGTAATCGACTTCATTTTTTCTAGTCTTTGTTTAGTAACAAAAAGGATGTGTAAAAATGGATGGCTAGGAGTTGCAGACTTTCAGTTTAACATTTTTGCTATATATTACGATTAAAAATCATATCAACCACCGAAATATTTTCATCGACTTCTCGCTACTAAGTTACAAGTATTTTCAATAGGATTCAACAGGTATAAACACAAAAACTATTTGCTGGTTTGCGACTTACTAAGTTGTCACAACCTTATTTCGGGCATGTCAATTATATCAATGATGTCTGAAAGCAAGCAAAAAATACATGGAAACACGATCCATTTAAGCAGCAGACCTTTGTCAATAATAGGCGGAGCTCTCTGAATGTAGACCGCTAGAAGACACCCATTTTTATATATATGACTTAGTCGTACCGAAGGTGATAAACGAACAAAATAGCATAATTATAAAAGTAAGTGACATCAACCCTGATTGGTAAGGGTTTAAATCTGCATGTGGTCATGAGTTTTCTTAATGCTGCGGATATACAGTGTGCATTGATGCGGATAAACATTAACCTGGAATCTAAGTATCTTGAAGACTAGACTCAAATAAAGAAGCAATCCGATTCATTATTATGCAGAATCATTTGATATAATCCTAGTGTGTTTAGAACGTTCCGCTGTACATGCCACAGCTTCTTCAACAGAATATTTGGATTTTTATTCAACATCAAAGTATGTACTTTTAAACGGTACATGTAGGAATTTCTGTCTTTACACCATGAACAGAAAAGAAGGAATAGATTTCTCACCAATCTGGCAGACTCTGACTGAACGAAAGTATTAAAACTGGCCACCATTTCAAATTGAACTCTTAAAAAGCAAACAAACAGTATCGATCAATTATTGTTCATGAATAAAAATGCTTTCGTATTTTCCTACAACAAGTGACGAACAACGCTTAAATTTTTTTTACAACATTTACACACATACATATATACACTTTCGTAAAGGCAGAAATTTCCATATAAACCGTTTGACAGTATATATTTTGATGCTGAATAAGAATTCGGATTTCCTGCTGAAGAAGTTGTGGTATGCACAGTTAAACGTCCAAGAAAATCTTGTTTTGATTTCGTAAACATGTTGGGATTATATTAAAACTTATGTAGTGATAAAGCCTGACTCAGATATCAACTTCTTACAGGATATTTGTTACAACGATGGCCTGAATTTTTCAAATGTAGTTAATCTGCTCTTAAGAGTTCAAGTATGGGAGCGAAATATTTGAATTTTTCCTTAATTCGGCTTTGAAAGTCTAATTGTTTGTCATAATTGCTCAGTATGCATGAGGCTGTCACTAAAATGAAGGCAACAATACATTTATCAAATAAGCATTCCATGAGTGTAAACATATTAGTTGATACATTTGAGAACATACTTCAAACCATACCATGAAGCCAGGGATCAAATGATGATCAGATCTCTATATTAGTAAAAGATAATCTCAATTTCAATGTCCTTTATTTTCTAAACGTATGCTTAAATAACAAGAACATGAATAATGGGGTTTCAATACTATTTTTTATAAAACTGCTTCTTTATGAATTTTCGCCTCCCAAATTAAATTTATGCAGTCCATGGACATTAAAACACAGCCAGCAAAATCGTGTCATTCTCCAATGATAAGACGTTACTTATTCAGACAAGTTTAAGTCCATTGAGAAGTCGTTCTAAGTTGGTTCATTTAACAAATAAGAATTTATTTTTATTACATACAGCTAAAGAAAAGTACAGACCTGGTAGAAAAGCTTGCTATTTTAGTCCTCATGTAACCTTTATAAATTTTCCGCAAAATTAAAATAACACACTTTATAAGCATCTATAAAAGTAATGTGAAATTATCTGCAATACGGCAGGACTTTTGAATCAACAGTTTTCTATCTTGGTGGTCTATTTATCAAACTTCAACTAATGCTACTTATTGACATGCTTGTAATTCTCCGCTGTTTTACTTGACCGAATTGTTCTACATCTACGGGTATATGGGCTCATTTACGGAAGACTCTACACTGCCTGAATATTAGTTGTGCTAGTTTACTTGGGTTGTGGATACCAGAGTGGGAAATGCCCCGGTGTTTGAAGTGGTGGGTAAGACGTTTGAGTTTTAGTGAGAACAACGTCACTCACTAGGGTGCGGGCACATTCAGTTGACGAGCCCTAAATAGGATGAAACGCGTATTCTAAGTTCCTGCGTTAGCCACACTCAAGTGAATTATCAAATTTTAATTTTAAAAATGATGCACATCACAAGATTAGTGCATCATCTTCGAGTAAAGAGTTAACATTTCTCGTTTGTGCGACTGGAGAATTTTTCATTTCTCACTCTTGATTTTGTGGTGTGATACCCTGCTGCTACTGAAATCCTCAGAATGAATTCTGATTCCTACCCATAACGCACTTTAACACGGGGATTACTACAATTTTGTAGAACAAATTCCCTTAAAAATTTCAAGAGAACTGTAGTCTTAAATGAAATCCAACCTTTTTAATAGATACTCTGTGGGCTTCTGCAGGTTTTCGGGATGCAGTTATGATGACATGATGCATATTTATGAAGTCTTTCGACATCTAGTCATAAAAGCAATTTAATTTGCACTGTAAACACTACTACTGATATTTTTTAATGTGTATTCTTATCGTAAAATGAATGTATATATCAATCGTTTTCTAAATTCTGTTGTACAACCGTGTGGTGCTTTTATTCTTAAAAAATATCATTAGTTCGTTTTACTTGTCAGGTATACAGTCGTTTGTGCTGTGCGAATAATCCTCACCGCATTACTTTGTTTTCAGTGAGCCAGAATTCGTACATTTTCAAGTTTCTGCCTATTCAGCAATCCATCCGTGACTACTGGATTGTGTTCTTATGTTAGCAGTTTTTTCAAGTATACCTGTAGTTATTACTCTTGAATTTATGTGAGCTGAAATACAACTTTCTAATTACCCTAAAACTGAAACGAAACAACACATCACTTTTGCTTGAAATTGGGGCATTGGCATGAATAAGCAGCACTGACTATCAACAAGACCTTAGCTTCAGAAATTTCTGCATATAAAATTTATATAAGTAAAAAATGACAATTCCAGAATATGTGATACAAGTTCCACTTCACTAATGGGAACGCTACATGCCTACTTGTTTTTTCGGGCTACTTGTTACTGATACTGGGATCGTAGGTACCGACTGCATTACATTCAGCATGAAATTTTCAGTGTTACCGCTGTAGGTATAATAATAGTTTCTCCTTCTGCGTACCTTATTTGTTCATATACTGCAAGGTGGCAGGTTTGGTTTCTCTTTAAGGTGAGTGAACCAATGTGTACCCTTCACCCCTTATCGGTCTAAAGTTAAAGTGAAGACTTTCATTTCCTAGATGAATTTCGTTGTTCATCTGATCAGAAACACAAGCATAGGGTTCAAAAGATGGCATGATCACAAACTGCTGAGATCAATAAGCGATCAGTTCTACTTAGTAATTGCCTTGATAGAAAGTCACCAGTGAGCTACGAAGAAGCTGTGAGTTTTCGAATCACCGAAGTCCTACATATGACACTGACTGATCATGGTACCATATAACCGAAGAATAAAAACCATACAAGATTCGTTTCTATGCTGTCATTGTACGAAAATGTGCCTATCAACCTGCTTTAATTTCCGAGTTTGATTATTATTTATATTATTTGTCTCTTGGGTTTCTAGTGGAACATAAAGCTTCAGTTACACGTCTCCATTCCACTCTCTTCTCTCCACTCTTCTCAACCTACTACTACGACTCCCCAGAAGCTTCCATTTATTCCTCACACCATCTCCTCCATGTCACCATCACATCGGATGCTCAACTCGTCACTTCCCATCCGGGTTTCACTCAAGCGTCTGGCACGTGATGTCCCAAATCCGTCTTCTCAGTGTATGTCCAATCTAGTCCATCTCCACTCTCTTCTGCATATTTGTTGGACAATAGATTCTTGATTGGATCGTTGGCAGGCCAGAGTGAATTCCTTGTTGCTTATTCTTATTATTCTGGCCATCTATCTGATCTTCAGTATCGAGTGAGCGTAGGCGGGTGGCAGTTGTTGATGAGTGTCTGGCGTTTGTTGGAAATGCTTTTCGTGACACACCACCAAGTCTCTCAACCATCACATGGAAGCACTGACTTGACATTGGTGTTGAAAATTCTGATGTTGTTTATGCTTTATGCTGAGTGCAGTGCATTGCATTGCATTGCAGTGCAGTGGAATGGAGTGGAGTATAGTGTAGTGTAGTGGAGTAGATCTCCACATTGACTTCAGATTAATGAAGGCCTGTCTTACTGTCTTTCCCACCCTGGCTTCGACGACGTCATCTGTGTTGTGACATCGTCTGTGGTTGAAACGATGCTACCTAGATCGGTGAAAGAGGCTACTTCCTTTAGGTTTCTCCTGTTAATGATGACTAGTGCTTGTTGTTCATGTTGTTGTTGGTTGTGTATCTTCATCACCTCTGTCTTCTCCACATTCACTTGAAGTCCCGTCTTCGCTGCCTCGTCTCTTCTATCAACTTGTTGGATTTCGCCTGTAGATCTTTGAGTTTGTGCGACATTAGACACAAGTCATCGGGGAAATCCAAATCTTCTAGAGTATTTTCATCGGTCAAACAGTATATGCCCCTCTTCTCACTCCTCACAGTTTGTTGCATGATTCAGTCGACCCCAATCAGGAAGATCATCGATGATAGTGGGTGGCAGACTTGTCTTACTCCTGTCTTGACTTCAGAGGTATCACTGAGCTTTGCATTGTGAATTACTTGTCATGTGGCATCTTCATATAGTTGATGAATGAGATTGATAAAAGTTGGTATCCGGGTTTGATTACGTTTATGATAAATGGTTTGCTAAGCCGAAAATAAAAGTTGAAAGGAAGTTGCTTCTAGCCACTTACCTTTAAATATAGCTGTAACAGATATGATTACAGGCTGAAACCACCACTCATACTTTATGTAGGAATGTGATAAAGTGATTTATAAAATTGAAGACACTTGATTTTCTTATATTTAGTCAGACATTCCACACTAGCTCCTCCTTTTCCTGAATGCTGCAAACTGTCAGTTTACTCCAGAATTCTAATAAAATGTTCTTATCTGATATATCAATTTGTCACTAATTATTGTTAACCTAAAACCCCTACATCACACAACCTAATTGTGCGTACCATCACTGTCATACACATCCGGAGATATTTGAAATTCTGTTCACACTTATGATAGAGTGTTTACATTATTTCTCCGGTTGAATTTTTAAATCTATTGCTTTCAACTGAATTCAATGCTCACCTACTGAATGCATAAAATCAATAGTCGACATTAGCCTGCAAAAATGAATATTTTGAAGCGTCAAGTTTTACCAGCTATCGAAAATTTAGAATTATAGCAAATCATAGTAAGATATGAATGATAAGTATCTTTCATCTTCTTGCTATCGATATCTACCTGCACCGTAATAATAAAACTAGTCTGACAACCATACTTCTACAAGAATGAAATGTATTTCTCTTATTCCGACACGTGCCTACAAATGGTGTCCTACTCTTTACCTAATTTCGATAGGACATATATATATATATATATATATATATATATATATATATATATATATATATTAGGTCCGAAAACGAAACTAAATCCAGATCATCGCTCCTGCACACATTTTTTTAAATGTTCTTTCATGTTAACGGTTTTTAAAACAAACAGAAACAGAATAGTGTGAGATATAACAATGAGAGTAATTGAGGTGAATACTCACAAACATCTCTTCTTTTGCTTGGAGACATGCATTTCAGAGCATCTTGAAAGTGGATAAACGGTATACCTATATATTTTCTGGATGGTATTAAACATGGTGATCAAATTATAACTTCCTTATTTCACTGCCAAATGTTTTTGTAATAATTCTGAGTTTAGGAATACATTATTTGTAACTGGAAGACATATAAATTTGTTTTTAGTTATGATACTATATCATGTTGCCTCTTTAGATGATGTGAAATTTACAATTTTGCAGGTCGTTTTATATGTAAATTATTTTCAGCCGTTTTCAGCAGGCAGAAAGTGTAACGTAATGTTACTCTGAGCTCCTTACTAGAAATTAAAAGCGCGGCCGTTTCTGGTAGAAACGCTAATTGTTTCCAGAAATTTAGTTCCAGTTTCGGGATGTCACTGTGGCGATTCGCTTTTAATACGGAAATGAAATCTTACATAATCACTGAGGCGAACAATGCAGTATATAGGATTGTCATCCTGAATGAGAAAGTTATCTTCACTTCACACAGTGTGTATTACAGTTGTATGAGGTTACCAGCCACAAAACCAAACACGTAAAACGATAAACTTCCGCTTGTGAAAAGAAATGCTGTATTATATTTTCAATAGATCGATTTTCAGAGCTATGAAAATACCGGTGAAGTGGTTTTATCTGAAATTTACCTTCATCTCCACCCTTCTTTTGGCCGTAGATATTGGCATTTAAATGTATCCTCATGTACGCTAGACTGACCAATTAAACTGAAACCGACTAACCTGTAGAAGGATCAAAGTGTCACTGTTCCATCGTTTGAATATGCAGATGATAATATATTAACAATCTACAGGAAAATGAATAACATCCATTACCATCACTCTGAAATCTAAAACCCGTAATTTATAGGCTGGCGCATGGCTTCTATACATTACTGACTAAGTTGAACAAGCTTACCCCCGAATTTTCCGGATAAAAATATTTATTCACTTTAATCCATAACACTGAAATAATGGAATATTAAGACACAATGCCTTAACTGACGCTTTTTCAAGCCAACCTTTTCTCAGAAACACCTAGAATTAGCTTCAGATTTTCCTCATTGACATGAACAACCACCACATAAGTAACTAGTATTGAGATAACTAGGATGAATACCCAAAGGAGTTTGATTTAAATTTTAAAGGAATCACATTTGAATCTGGTGTCCTTCAGAAGTGGTAGATAAAGCGATTATGAAGTAGGTTTAAGCATCACTAGACTTGTTAATCCATAGTCCCTTTGTATTTCTAAGTGGTCATTTACTGTTTTATTTTTCTTATATATTTCCGCCTCTTGATAATCTAAAAGAAGCTTAGATTCAATCCATCTAATCACTATGTTTTCCTAAATGACTGTTTTGATAAGTGCTCTAAATGACTCAGTATTCTCCAATGTTTACTACAATAAGATCCACTAATCGAACATCAGTGAGTCATGAAATAATTCCTTGTTTTGCTTCATGGCGAAGAATGATACTTTCATTTCGAGAACGAAATAGTTCAAAATTCCTCATAATTGACTGAACTTTTATTCATTCACAATCTACTTACGACCTGCACCAAAACTGTGTTCAACTGATTGATGCACTTCAGTTTTGAAAACATCATTTTTAAATTTAAATCTTGATGTATTTAGTTAAAATGTTATCAAACATGACAACCGTTGAAACTGTTTATAAAAACTCCTTGTTGACTCATAAATTAGATAAGTTCAGTGAATTTTTTCTGAACAATCACCACCTTTTTGCATTTTATACTCACCCCACTTCATGCAGTTTCTGTTGAATAAAAGTCATAGGTTTGTTACAAGGCACAATCAATTTGGAAGTGCTTACTGATTTAGAAAAAAAAGATACTTTGCACAGAAATTTCATCTTTTATTCTGAGGCGAATTCACTGGGTTATATATTTCACCAACAAAGAACATGAATATAATTCATTAATTGAGATGATTTCAACTATGTGGTCAGGATAAATGAGTCTGGTATAAAAAAGGGTCAGTGAATAATTTAATTTCTTCCTGCACGCAATTTCGCAAGCTTTCATTACATTATAATAACGATAATTTAACCTTCATTTATGCAAATTTTACTTTTAATCTGTTTATTTCTTTAACCAGTGAAAATACTTTTCTTGAATATTTATGAATCTAAACGAATGACAGGATTGTATGAGTATAAAATGTTAAGTGGTTTATTGATAGATAATACTTGAAAATTCTTTTTACGTTTTCTTTTCTAATATTGGTGTCTGCTTGTTGAGTTTCACTTTGTTGGCTTAATAAATAAGCCAAACAAACTCAGGATAGAGCTTCAGTGTTACGTTAACTAATATCTAAATCACTGTTTTCGAAGGACTAATTGTAGAATTTCCTCTTCCTTTCACTTGTTCTAGTGTAAAAACCTCAATTTTAATCACAAATGAAATTTTATTTACAGTAATACTTTAGAATTCTGTCATGTGGATAACATATTTCTATCTAAGAAGTATTATTCATTCACTTTTACGACCAAGTTCAACAAACTTAGGTTATACAGGGTTACTGCGTATGTGTGCAATTTAAGCGCTGCAGATCAGAGCGGAAAATATATTAGCAACCTGGGTAAAAAGAAGGACACATTCTTGTGTAGCGAATCCGCTTTTAGTTTTCAATGAGTGACTAGTGTAGCTTGTCACTGAGGCTTTGGTTATTGGATGAATTTCTATGAAAATGTTGTACTTTATGACTTATTAACATATCATTTCCGAATAATGAGTTAGTTTTTTTCAAGTTGGTATTCTTCATGGACTGACATCAGTTGGAGGAACATTGGAAACCTGGGAGCAGTCTACAACTTTTTTCTCCTAGTATGGAACTCTTCAGCAGTGCGCACTCACAACCCCACCAGGAGTTGAACTCGTGACCTTCAGGTTCCATGGCCAGTACATTACCATAGAGCCACTGGGTTGGAATTTCCAACTTCTATCAGTTCACGACATAGCACGACCGCTACCCAATGTCATCGTTGAAGATTTGTCCTCATGGCCACCAGGTTTACCCCACTAGTGACGATTTGTGATTGGAACTTCGGGGATCACCTCTTAATGTCAGTCACCAGTGAGCACTAGTTAGGTAAGGTTAGGAGTTAGGTTTCTGACTTCAGTACTGTAAAACGTTGGTTTGAGTCACCAAGTGAACACCAGTTTCTTCATGGCTACAGATACGTCTTGCTGATGAATGCCAACAAGGTTGAAACCTGAATCGAAGGCTCCAGTTGATGGACTCTCACTATTTAACACCGAAGTCTAGAACATCACAGGGTTGCGTCACGTTGCCAAGTGGCTGCACTGCTAGTATCAGTTGACAGATTTGAATCAGTCCTAAAGACTAAGGACTTGACAGCTATACAGGTTACCTACTGCTAAACAACGGTGAGGCATTTCTTCAGTTCAAATACAATAAGCAATGTATATATCTGCTTTTTTATTGTCTAAAATGTCTTCAGTACATTATCTGTTATAAAAAGATATCATAAGTGGCTGATTTTCACACAGGTAATTTCTTTATTGTTTTCTTTCTTCCGATCTACCTGAGCACTTTATATTGTAACCGTCCATCAAAATATCTTGACTAATTCATTTGAAGTTACAGGTTTTGAAAAAAACTTCTTAATGATTTCTGAATTTCAGGCAGCATCTGATTAACACAATTTATGACACTACAACGAGAGCAGTTTCGAAATACTTTTTATCACGAAGTGGTACCACTTGGAGAACCCCCAAAAATCTGGAGTGGCTCAGCAGCTGCTTCCTTTCAATATGGATCTCCTCAATAGTACTCATCCACAACCCAGTCAGGAGTCAAACTCAGGGTCTTCATGTTTCACAACAAGCATGTTAAGTTTGGGTTACTGGGTCGAAATCCAGTGATCCGCATTTTCCTATTTCTGTCAACTCGCAATACAGCGTGATCTTTATCCAATGTTCTTGTTGGGCATTTATTTCCACATCAAACCTAGTTTGCAAAACAGGTCACAGCGTTTTATTAGAAGTTATAAAGTGAATTATCCAGTGCTCAGTGGTGACGCTATTTGAGATACATTTCCTGAAGTTCCAATGAGAAGTTGTGATCTGTGGTGTAACCAGGTAGGGGGTGAGGATTAATCTTCAGCAACTGCATCGGATGAATGTCAAACCGTAATGAGAGTTGACAGAAGTAGGGTAACGCAGACCATTGGATTCCGACCCAGTGGCTCAACTAGAACGTGTTTGCCAAAAAACCTGAGAGTCATGGTTTCAATTACTGGCGAGGTTGTGGGTGCGCAGTGCTAGAGTCCCATACTAGGACGAAGCAGCTGTTCAGTGCCTACAGATTTTCAATGGTTCACTGAGTTATGTCAGTCTGTAATGAGTACCAACTTGAAGTAGATAAATCCCCACAAACCTTCAAACTGAAAGTTAATCTTTTATCATCTTGAGAAGTTATTGAAAAGAAAGTATGTATTGCACCTTTTGAGTTGCCGATTGCTTGTAGTACTGATATGTTACAGCGATTTTATATTTAATGTTAAATGCAACCCATTTTTTATTCTGATTACTTAAATCCGCGTACTATATTCTGCTTTAAAGGGGTAAAGAATACATTTAAAACGTGTACATTTTCATTTTTAAACAGAGGAACGAAAATTTCTAATAAGATTTTCATTATTTATAAACATAGAAACTGAGAATTCCTCATTGCTTGTGATTTTTTTACAACGAAAAAAATCTAACCAGTTTAAAGCGTTTTCTTTTAAGAAACGTCTTCCTATCACTAACACGGTTATTTGACGATTCATAAAGCTTTACTGAAACAAGAACTTTATGTCGTTTGATTTTATTTAAAATACTCTTTTGATTCATTCTTTGTTTAGATTGGTGGATTGAGTGACTTGGATGACAGTGCCCAGTTATTGTTATTTTTAGCAAACATTTTGACCAAACAAATCTTCTCTGTCATTCAGATATTATAAGTAGTATTTTCGTACTTCTCTTTCCTATCATTGAATAGATTAGTTATCAGTTTGCAAAACTATCAATACTTATGCATTTACAGACAGTGTTTGATCGTTTCTTCTGTTTCATAGTAAAGTCGAAATCAGTATCGACGATTAGAATACTTATTGATACCGAAAACATTCTGCCTCCTATGCCATAGCTAGTTTTTTTTAAATTTAAATTTATTGCCACAGATTTAATGAAACAGGAAACAGTATCAACCAAACAGTACTTTTTTTATTGAACTGCTTCTTTTCTTATTTAATTGTCACTTCATTTTAGTATTGAAAACTGAAACGATCTGCAGATTCAACTTTCCAGTAACATGAATCTTTCTTTGCTTTTCAAAGAGTTTTAAAACAAATAAAAGATGATGGTTTTCAAGTTTGTAACACTTTTATGATCCATACAGCTCACCGGTGGCAAGTGAAGATACTACTGTAAAATAAATCTGCGTACTCAACTACAGTGCAACATACTTCTAAATTGCATGCATTGAATACCTTGAAGAGTTTAAATTAGTTAGTCTTCAGTCAGAGATATCGATAAGAAAATTTAGCAATCCTAGGACCGCAAAAAGTGAATGATCTTTTGAGGCATAAAGTTATTAGTGCTTTCTAATATTGATGCATTCCATGGTTGTAATTTTTTGATAGCTGTGAAACGTTACATACATATAAGTTCAGATATGCCTGGATATTGAGGGCATGTGATGTTTTCATGAATTCATAACGAAATGAGCGAAAAAGTTATAAAGATATATCATTTTAAATAGTTTTATTCCTAAATGAATTTGTATTTAATATGTGCCATCAAGGTCGACTTTTACTTCCAGTGTATATCCGTACTACATTAAATGCTGAAAACATTTGCCAACATGTGCAATCGTTACAACTAAAGGACCACTTAATCAAATACACTTGTCTTGATTTCAAAGTAAATTATACGCTTGAAACGCGCTGTAAGAACTTAAATGTAAAAAGTTGATCTTTTTTCTGTATACAATATATTATTTCTTATTATTATTAGTCCCTTGGCTTCCTAATGGAACATAGGGCTTCAGTAGCACGTCTCCAGTAAACTCTGTTCTCTGGGATCTTTTGAACCTGGTTCCACTACAGCCCACAACCTCTCATTTCCTCCTCGCACGACCTCCTCCATGTCACCCTCGGACGTCCACTTCGTCGCTTCCCATGGGGATTCCACTCGAGGGCCTGACGTGTGATGTCCCCAGTCGGCCTTCTCAGTGCATGCCCAATCCATCTCCACTTCCTCCTGCATATTTGTTGCGTGATAGGTTCTTGGTTGGTTCGTTCCCAGATCACCTTGTTGCTTATTCTTTCTGGCCATCTGATCTCCAGTAGCGAGCGTAAGCAGTTGTTGATGAATGTCTGTAGTTTATTGGAAATACCTTTCGTGACGCGCCAAGTCTCTGAACCATACAGGAGCACTGACTTGACATTGGTGTTGAAAATCCGTATCTTGTTCCACATGCTGAGTGCAGAAGATCTCCACACTGGTTTCAGGCTAATGAACTCCTCTCTTGCTTTCCCGACTCTGACTTTGACATCCTCGTCTGTGCCTGTGCCGCCTGTAGTTGAAACAGTGCTGCCTGCCTAGATAGGTGAAGGAGGTTACTTCCTTTAAGTTTCTCCCGTTGACGGTGATTGGAGTTTGTTGTTGTTGTTGATGGTGGTGGTGCGGTATCTTCATCACTTCTGTCTTCTCTATATTCACCTGAAGTCCCATCTTCGCTGCCTCTTCTATCAACTTGTTAGTTTTTGCCTGCAGATCTTCAAGTTTATGTGACATCAGGCACAAGTCATCGGCGAAATCCAAGTCTTCTAGGTTCTTTTCCCCAGTCCAGCCAGCGTGTCCCCCTCTTCTCGCTCCCCACTGTTTGCTGCATGATCCAGTCCACCACAATCAAGAATATCATGGGAGATAGTAGGCAACCTTGTTTCACTCCTGTCTTCACTTCAAAAGCATCACTGAGCTTCCCATTGTGAATTACTTGGCATGTGGCATCTTCATATAGTTGTTGAATGAGGCTGATAAAGGTTTGCGGTACTCCGTAGTGGTGAAGCAGTTTCCAAATTACCTCTCGGTCGACGCTGTCAAAGGCCTTCTCAAAGTCGATGAAGTTGAGGTAAGGTAGAGTGTTGACTGCCATTCTATGCTCTGTTCTATGATGATGCGAACCGTTGCAATTTGATCAGCACATGATTTGTACTTCCTGAAGCCTGCCTGTTCCGGTCGTAGTTTTGAATCCAGTGCATCTTTAAGCCTCTCCAGGATGATGCGGCTTAATATTTTGCTTGCATTGGGTGGACAGGAGAGTGATTCCGCTCCAGTTCTTGCAAACACTGGGGTCTCCCTTCTTCGGCAGTTTGACAAGGTAACCCTTCTTCTAATCAATGGGCAGGTACCTTCTCTTCCTTCTACACCTTCTGCAATAGTGATGTGGTGTGAGCATGTCTGCTGTTGTCTCTGTGTCTGTTTTCAGTGCTTCTGGCGGGATCCCATCTGGTCCTGCTGCTTTCCCGCATTTGAGTAGCTTTATGGCGTTCACGACTTCACTTTCGTTGGAGGATTTGTGTTCACTTGTAGTTGTTCAGCGGCTGGGCTGTTGGTGGTATTTCTGGACGAAGTACAGGTGGTGGTGGTGGTGGATTCAAGAGCTTCTTGAAGTGGTCGGCCCATTGTTTCCTCTGTTTCTCTTCTTTCGTAATTAAATTTCCGTCATCATCCTTTATTGGTTTCGTCTGCGCTGATCTCTTCCCAGATAGCAACCTGGTTATTTGATACAATGTTGTCAGGTCTCTGTCTCTCTTACCTGCAGCCTGTTCTGCTTCACTTGCCAGTGTGTCGTAGAAGTGTCTTTTGTCTTTTCGTGCACTCTTATTCACTTCTTTATCCAGTGTTTTATACATTGTGCTCAGTTCCTCTTGTCGTTGAGCATCCTTGCACTGGTTTATCTTCTGCTTCACCATCCTCCTCTCCCTGCTCGATCAGCTTCCAGGTATCCGTCGAGATCCATTCCTTGTCTTCTTTCTTCTTCCTTCCTAATACTGTTGTGCAGGTTTCTTTCCACATAGCTTTCAAAGACTTCCAATGTTCTTCCACACAGGTTTCTTCAGGGATGTTCCTCGATATCTCCCATTTTGTCTTGATGGCTGACTGACGTGAAGCTTTCCTTTGTAGTTTCATCCTTCAGTTTCCGAGTGTTGTACTTGAAATGCGGTCTATCACCAGCTCCCTTGAAGGCTTTTAACTTGATTTGGAAGTTAGGTTCCTTGCACTAGATACTGGTGTGAACCTACATCTGCTCCTCTTCTTGATCTTGTGTTAAGTAGACTGCATCTCCATTTTCTTGAGATTGAGATAAAGTCGATTTGGTTCTTAGTGTGTCCATCTGGTGAAATCCATGTCGCTGACTTGTGGATATCCTTGTGCCTGAACACACTGCCTGACTCCAATCACCAAATCGTTGAATGCACAGAATTCTGCAAACAATTCTCCATTCTCATTCATTTCACCTAGCGCCTCTCGACCCATGGTTAGTTCTCTTCCTGTGTTGTCCCCTCCCAGTTTGGCATTCATGCCGCCCATCAGAATTTTGATGTCGCCAACTAGGGAGGGGTCTTGTCCAGTGTTGATTGAAGTTGTCTGTAGAATTCCTCCTTTTTCTCTTGCTCTGCATTATTTGTAGGTACATAGTGTAGCACTGTATGATTGTGACCTTCCTTCCATTTGAGTTGAATCTTGCTGTCATGATCCTGGAGGAGATTGGTTCCCACTGCATGAGCCTTCGATGCTCTTGAGGACATCATGATAGCCACTCCCTCAGTGTGCTTGTGGTTGTCGTCTGGGTGACAATATCGGAGAAGTTTATCATTGACTCTCCAGTTGACAGTTTGGAGAGTCCACTCCCATTCCATCTGCTTTCACATATTCCAAGCACTTCAATGTGATACCTTCTCATCTCGTTTTCAATCTGGGCTGCCTTGCTTGGTTTAAACATGGTGCGGACATTCCATGTCCCCACGTTTACTTTCGCTTTCATCGGTTGAGAGAAGACACATCGACCAATTGGCTTTCCGAAAGCTTTCACCAACTGGCGTCATTTCGCCTCTCCGATTCCAGTGAGGAATAATTTTGTTGTTATTTTTATATATCGTTTGTGCTTTGAAGTTTCTTTAGGGGTTAGATTTGTTTTCCGGAGTAGGGTTGCTCTCCCTATGTCCAACCTTCCCTGTTTACCCGGGCTTAGGAGGGGCTAGTAACTAGTGAACTAGTTAACCAGGCGAGGTTATACTATATATATATATATATATATATATATATATATATATATATATATATATATATATATATACTTTCTACCCACAGCCTATTAAAAAGTTACCATACCAAAAACTAATTCTGACACATTCCAGACCATTTCAGTAAAACGGTATTCATGTAGTCAAATTTTGCTTGACACATAAATATTATATGAGGTTGATTAAAGTTCCCCCAATACTTTTGGTGATGAATGTGATTGTGTTATATTGAGTAAAAAGCCAACCGAAGTGGAATAATCAGAAATGTCTTAGTAGTTCTTTCGTAGTCATACCTAGATTCTTTATGGGCACCAGGTTCGATATCAGTATAGGCATCATCTTCAGCGTTGTTTTATGAGATGCTATTGTAATTTAAACTGAAAACAGTTTTTTTTTCTTTCAAACAAGCTCATGAATGTGGATATTTTATTTTAACAGCACTTCGATTAACGTCTTTATTTGGATGCAGTTTGTGAAACAAATCATTTGAATGTAAAAATAATATTCTTTCTGATAACTTCATCAGGTCCTACGGTTATATTCACACAGTGTAGTTCTGCATCAACAGTAGTGATATTTCGGTTAACAGTCATTTCAGTGAAGTTTTAAGATCTATCCATAATGAACTTTTTTACCTCAAATTCTATTTATTTATCACTGTAATCAACAGTATATATCAGAAAGTATTTTGAAATCATTCGATATAAACATGTCAGTATGATATTTAAGATACTAAGCATTTATTGACTAGGGACCAAGTAGTGAGAAACCGTTTTTAGATTCAGATTATCTGTACTCAATTTTTAGTATGATATAACTTCACAGGACTGGTTCAAATGCCTTACATTCTTTCGCATGACAAATTTCATAATCTTCGTCTGAAGGTTGTGTAAATAGTTACAGCGTTTTTAATTTTCTTATTGTACTACAGCTCAGTGTTTTCTCTCTCGACAAATTTCGAAAACTTTTCCTGCTGACTTAGACATGATTTTAACAGGAGTAATTAAAATGTTAGTGTTTTTCAGCTGTACTGTCACAAAATGCCGTTTAGACATTAGTTTGAATGCCCTTAAAGCGTAAAACTGATGGTAAATAAGTGACAAATGTTATCTTTTCTGCTGTTTCAAGTCTTTTGGTTGATTTTCTGGCCACATACACACATACCCAAGCACTGCTAATCTTTATTCTCATAATCCTGAGGTGTTTTAGTTAGGCATTCGGATTCAGTGGGCATTTTAACAAAAACCTTTTACCGGCAATCGTTTCTTCTCTAAGCAAAACAATTTACAATTCCACGGTGCATCATAATACACTTACTGACTGTTGAGATAGGTTGGAACTTGATAATTTTCCTACATAGAGTAAATTTAATTCACTTGGGATCGAAGAGAAGAAGAAGAATTTATTCACTGTTAGCTAGTGATGAATCTGAACGGATGTACAGAATTTACAGTTATTCTCAAATTACTAACTTAGTGATGAGAGATTAGTTACCACTAAATGGATTCCAAAGTATTTTACGGTGTCAGTAATCGGAAGAACTTAGATCTTTATTACAAACATAGGATAGTTAAATTTTAGTGTGAAATATGTCTGACAGCCTGCATAACTTGAGTCAAGATCATCTGAGAGTTGGGACTGACCAGTAAGTGTTAACTATAATAGGACACATACAGAATAGAATGAAGTTTTACATACTGATAGCTTTGCTCCACTGAGATAATGTTCAGGGAAATGTAATAAAGTATATGGATGAAACGTTTGTATAAACTTCCGACTAAATAACCCTGGTGCTGGAAGATGGACAGGGTACAACTGATAAATATCTAAACTTACGACAATTTCATATCGGTGGAGGAATTTGAGTTATCGTTGTCAAACAATGTATGCTGTTTACTTCTAAGTGTCAGGCTGTGATTTTAATTATATTTCGGGGATAATGTGAGGGTAGAATTTAAACACTCTGGCAGGGACATAAATTACGGTCAAATTAATTTCTGGGATCTTCTAGAGGAACAAGCCTGCATTATTATCAAACAATATATGATATAATCTATCAAATGATCTAAACAGCCAGCATTCTTCTCAAATAAAAAGCCTTTGCTGTCATAAGTAATTTCATTAGGTCCAGTTCCAAGGAGTAATTTGACATACTGGATACAACCTGAATTAGTCGTATCGATGTGTGGTCCACTAGTTGTTACCCAGTTCCTGAACAGATTTCAAGTGATCGACTGATTTAAAAAAACTTCCAAATAGCTGTAAAATGATAAATGATCTCTGTTGTAATTAACAATTAGAAATCAAACATGGAAATATTCTCCACAGAAAAATGTCTCATGAATGATTTCACACAACTTTTTCTTTAATTATCTTCTGCGTAAGTCAGGTTTTAAAAATTGCTTGATGTTGCATATTTTCTTATGGGATTTTATTTCATCAGCTGCTAGATAAAAATATCCATTCACAAAACTATTGTATAGTATATTTGCATAATAAACTTAGAATAAGATATTTCCTTCTGCTACCTAAATTGTTTCAGAAATGCAATCTTCTAAAAGTTTCAACTGCTTGTTTCGTTTTCCCGTGACTTATTTCCTAAGTATCGATTTATTTGTTTAATACACTCCGCAAACCAATGCATTAGTAAACAGATTTTTAAACAAGATGGAAATCGGTAGAAACTTGTACAGAACTATAAAACATGAAAGCTTTTACTACGCAGTGATCATCAGCTGTATATTACAGTTAAATGGAAACATCTAGGGTTTTAGAAATTTGTTTTATAGTATCACACAAACCCTAAGGAACATATGAAATATGTATCCCTCATGATAAAAAGGTATTTGAATGAATAAAGATGAAATTGTTTTGTTTCAAAGACCATTAGTATCTGTAAGTGGTAGAACCTTTTAAGATAGAGAATGAGATATTCGAGACGAAAACGACTTGTTTTCTTGGTATTTTTTACAGAGTAAAACAGCTTTATTCACATTTGCTTGCGATTCATGGTTCATGTTCACATGAACAGTGTCCACATTCTCTTCTTTCATTCTCGAAACTGATAATTTCTGAAAGTTTGAGTCATAAAACCGTGTGATTGTAGTTTAATGATGAAGGTGAGCAAAAAGAGTATGAAAGTTACTTTTCACTACTGTGTAGAACACTACGAATATTTTTCCTAGTCAGAAGTGGATAAATACGTAACTCATTTCATCTCAGACCATATTCATAAATTTGCGTATAGTTATGAAGGCAAGTATATTGAAAAGACATAAAGATGGACTTCAATCCGCGTCTCCGAGAACATTCCAAGAAGTCTTTGACCAAACGAATCCCACTTATTTATGAAGCCAACCACTCATAATTTAATTGATTTGGGATATGATGTGGGTATATCAGCTGCATCTAATATGACCAATGAGTAAAGAAATTGAATCCTAACTCGCTTTTCCGAATTGACTGTGGTAAGTTGAATTCATACTGACCTTGCCAATGTTACAGTTTCTTGCCCTTATAACATGAGCTTTCACCATATTCCGCTTACCCACTAATTTCTATCTAATCTACCTCCTTTACTTGTCTCCTTACGTATTACTCATTAAGTTTTTGATTGTGATTAAAAATGAGGAATGTTTTGTCGTAAACTGTTTGTTTAAACTTTGAAATCTTAACTACTACTAAATAAACGCTTCACTTTGTTTTCACCTAGAACTGTGGTATTACCATTCAACGTTTTCTTCTCCAACCGAAGGTTTAACAAATTTTCATGTTCTTCCTACTCAAAAAGGTTTATTCTCCAATTTCTCCAATTTCGTGAATGTTTAGGCTATCAGCAACTGAAGAGAAGCCTCGAAATACAACGAGCTTACATTATTTTGCAAATGTGGTTCTCCCCGCGTTGATGAAAATGTCAGAATAGTTTTTTTATCTCATTCATTTATAAATACGAGCATATTTATGCTTCAATCTATGCTACATAAAAATAACTCCTCAAAACCAGTGTCAATTTTCTTGCTCTATGCTTTAATTGTTTGGTATCAGTGACCAGTGTGTTCACGACCACTTCCTCTGGATACTAGTATAAGTCATACTACTTTCCACATACTTACCGGGATTCTACATGTCCCTTTTTTAATATTTTTCCATACAACATGATATGAAGTAAAATATGCTGCGAATATTAGGTATGACATGTGTCCCATGGTTGCGAAACATAGGAGTTTCGTTTTGCTTCATCAACTTTAAAGAAAAACGTCTTTATATCGAAAAACTTTCTGTTGATAACTTCACTTACCCTCATATTCTTAAAAACATAAGCAGGGATTGCTGAATGTTTTTCGTGAATGCCTCAAAAGTTTACGAAATTTACAGTCGCACTTACTTGCTTCCAGGTAAAATACTAGACGGATACATGAAGTTATTTCCTTATCCCTTTGCTGAAAACTGTTCCTAACTGATGACAGAATTTGTCATCGATCGTTTTCGGCGAAAACGCTTCGCTCGCTAAGCTACATGTTGCATGCTCTGTAAAACCGGTTGTATTTGATACAGATTTAATTTTCAAGACGAACCCTGCGCAGGATTAATTCCAGTCTGAAAAAGACACCAGTTAAACAGTGTTTGGGAGCTACTGCCGGACAAGAAGCCTCTAGACGAAAACAATGTGCATTGAATTTTTTTGTGAATCTCAGGTATTCTTAACAATCTAGCTGACAAATAGTTTGAACACCTACAAAAATCATCTTTCAGTGAATGAACTGAACATGGTGTATGAATAGTCTCTAATAAGTCGTAGATGCAAAGTGCTGCTTTTTGTCTGGAACAGAAGTAATTCAATAATTCCCACTGTAACATCAAGAACAAGATATTCAGCGAAGAGACTCTTTTCAACGAATTTATTTTCAAGCTGTACAATCGTATATATATATATATATATATATATATGATATTTAAAAAATTATATCCCGTGAGGAAAACTAAACACTATATGATGATGACATCGACATTTGTGATTACAATAACAACTGAAGTGCGAATGACAACAAATAGATTATGTAACATGTGTGCAATTGTTGTTTTTTTCATGGCCATAACATTTTCCAACCCCATTAGCTCCCTCCCCCACTTTGTTAGTTTAACCGATATAAACTTAGTATCCTTCCTTTATCACTATTATTGTTATTATAATCGCTTTCACTTGAATTAGTTTCCGGTGTTATTTCACTTAATTGTCTTAGTCCTTTTAGAAAACATTGATTTCATCCTGTCCAACTTGCCTAGTCCTGTTACATAATACTTAATTGGTTTACCATTTTCAGCAATTTTTTCACCCCCTTTTGAGTTATATACTCTCTATGATACATTCCATATATTAATGATGGATCGTGGCTAGCAGTGGAATCCAGGATGCGCGTTTCGTCCTATTTGGGACTCGTCAGCTGGATGCACCTGCTTCCCAGTGAGTGATGTTTTTCCCACCGGGATTCATTCGCACTTCAGTTGTTATTGTAATCACAAATGTCGATGTCATCATCCGCCCTATTATTATTGTCATCATCACATACTGTTTAGTTTTCCTCACGGGATATAATTTTTCAAATATCATATATATATATATATATATATATATATATATACGATTGTACAGCTTGAAAATAAATTCGTTGAAAAGAGTCTCTTCGCTGAATATTTTGTTCTTGATGGAACAGAAGTGTCTATTAAATAAATGCTTTATTTTGAAACAGAGTCTGTTATGTCTTTTAAATTTACCCGTTAGCGAATTTCCACATCAACTATTGAAAAAAAGAAGTCTCAAGAGACCACTTGTCTATATTTTTAACAAAATAAACTTTGTTCACTACACATCTGATTATATTTTCGATAAACTACTTACTATCCACAAAGTATATACGCAATGAAATAAGTAGAAAATATTCAAACTGAAATGTCGGAGCTTTCTAACTGGGAGCAGATGTACATCCGAATATTGTTTAACTTTCTAGAAGACGAAACTAAAATTGTTAACTTGGACTAGTCCTAATAAGATGAATGAATAATAAAGACCACGCTAACTCTATCCACGAGTTTGGATGGAAAGATGAATCACAAAATGAAAGGAACCTTTAATTTAAACCTTATTCTAATCTGAGAATAAATTAACTAGGTAAAATTCTACTGATTATATCCGCTTTGTTTCACAGCATGTAGTCGAAACATGTTGTCTTTCTCAGGTAATCATGATGGAGAATCCTGTATCGACTAAATTCAAAGAAATGTAGCAATGCCTAGAAAAAAATGTGATATTTACACGTGTGTGACTTATTTACGTAATGTGATAGTATATTGAAGGAAAACAATTCATTCCAAAAAGGGAAAATATGTCCCTACTGTGTCAACAATCATCCTGTGGCTAATGTTCTACTTGGAATTCATAAAATCTAAGCAACAAAGACAATCGATAACTAAAGTGCTGATAAACCTGTATGTAATCTACACACTTTTTCATTTATATGCGGTGTATACGAAAAGCCATTAGTCCTAACAGGTATATTCCGTATTTGCAATGTGTGAAGTGTTTGCTTTCATGAGGAAACGAATATGTCAGGCGAATCATGATCATTCATGTCCTCAGTTAGTCACCTGACTAACAATACTTAGTGCCAAACGAAATAAAACATATTTTACATATTTTAAACATCCTTACTTTTGCTAAAAACTATATCTTCAGTTGAGGCTTATTCATTGTAATTCAAAAATAAAATTATCCACCTGTTTACAAGTTTACCATACTATGATATCCGTATTTATGCTTATACATGATAATATCTTATCAGGGGCATTAACAGGAATAGGTCCCTGGGGAGAAAACCATAATACTATCATTTCCCAGGTAATCAGCGCTGCCTGCAGTCAACCGGTCAAGTTAAGCGGTATGGTCACTGAGCTAAGTGAAACGGAAGTGCAGTCTACTGTGTTTGGTGTTAGATGTAAAGCGATAGTTAGCTCAGGTGGAACTTTACCAAATAGAATTCAACCAACGTTGAGTTGTTACGATTTGGCATTGCCGTTGATTATCATCTGGTATCCGACTTGTAGGCCCGTTTCACTCCTATATGCGGTAGTATGATCATATCAGTAGATAAATTGGCTTAAGAAAGAGGTTCTATGGATGTAGATCACGAAGAGGACAATCCATTAGTGGTTGAAGATAAACCTAACTGATGAGTTCCATCAAATCGGAAACAAAGGTTCTTGGTCATTCTTTTCAACCGACTGCTGACATATAATACCTTGGTTACTTCCGAGTTCAGGCAAGGATTGAAGGTGTAAATCCCGTGCCAAAAGAATTTAATATATTACCTTATGAACCAGCACAACTCTGTTTCACCAAATTCTTGACCCTTACTCAAATGAATTTTACATCTCCAAATGGATTCCCAATAAGATAACGTGGCGACTGCTTATTAATTGACTGGGAACTAGGATAACTGATTACAAAGTAGCTTCTAGTTACTGAGTATTTTCACAGAGACAACCATGTAAAATCAGCGATTCTTACTAAATTAGCAAACAGTTACATGTTGGTATTTAATAATGCTATACATGTTCATGAGTTTCAAACATTCTCTTTGTGAAAATGATATAAGACGAAGCTACTTTTTTCTAACACGCTAGTTAGGAGATTAAAATTTGTCTATTATTGATTCATTCTCCGCTATAATATGCAGCTACTTTGAAAAGTCAGTGAGAATACTACAATACTCTCTTACCACTTCCAACCTTTCTGGTTAAGACAGGATATCTGATAATAAAACTGGAGAAAAAGTCTACTATTCAGTAGTTCACTATGTCTCCGCTCATAGTTGTGACGCAAGCGTGTTAAAGTGGGAAGACAGAAAACGTATTCAACCATGAATATTGTTGAATCATTGCTTACGTAGGAATTATTCTTAGGATAGATACAGTTCTCAGTACAGAAGATTAGTTGGTTGGTCATATTGTAAACCTGTGGATAAATTAATCCAACAATATGGAAACCATTCTAACTATTCATCTTTAATAGAAAAAAAGTTCCAAGTCAGAAATTGACCAGAACTGTAGATTAGGCTATACCATAAAGTCACATAATTGTAGATCTGTCTTAGGTGTAGTCCCTCACAACTTTTATCATCAAGATGATAAAAACCAGTAGTTAGAGGTATTTCTTTACATGACTTTAAGTAAGCTGTAGTGGTGAAGCTGAAATCTTTTTCTATCTTCCTTTATTCACTGCATATTTAGTTGCTCTATACATATCTGTTTATTGTACTATGAGTTGTTATTTGACACTGTTTCATAATAAAACGAGTTGTGAGCAGTAATTTATTTTAAAATCGTCATTGAATGGATAACACAGTATCAGAATGTTAAATCAAATAAACAAGTCTGACGTAAGAGAAAGAAACAAATTACCCAGTGTCAACAGTTTTATCCTAACTGTTTTTAATATGGATAAAAATGAGAAATTAATCATATAGATAAAACTCATACCTTATGAGAGAAGTTTATTCAGATGGTATGATTGAAACCTGTTATGAATTGTTACGAATCCTTCAATTCTCAATCTCACTTTCCATTCCTACAAGAAGCATAGAGTTACTGAATGAGAATGATACTTTATTGTTTTTGAAGTAAAACACTGACAGACTTAACAGAAAAGCAAAACTGTTAATGAAATTTCACTGATACATTCACCAGCTAGTTTTAACACCTATTTTTTTATGATTTCAGTAGTATAAGCATGTAATAACACCTATTACATACTCTTTAAACTACTGTTTAAATATAAGTACTACCTGAAAAATGTTATGTATTGATGCAATACATTTCGAACAATCTGGTCAGACGTTTACTTATCAAGTTAATTTATATATGAAAATTAAAGGTCAAATATAATGAATATGAAAAGGTTGTGACACTAGTCTTGGCAATACAATCAGATAGGGATTATCAAGGTGAATTAAGTAAGACAACAAATTGTTTTTGTACGTACAACGAAGGCTTAAGCTTACTAATGGCTAATGCTTCGGCAAACTTCAGTATGCGCCCCTGACTGCTACTATATAATATCTGGAATGCCGTAAATTGACTTGTCAAGTAAATGTGTGATCAGACTGTTCAAAATGTATTTCGCCAATACATCACATTTCTCAGATAATCTTCATCTTCTAATAACGTTATCCAAATTTATTAAACGGACTGATTGTTTCAAATAAGTACTACCGTAACCAAAGAAATTCTATGTTCTTATCAATAATTTAAAAACAGTACAGATATCCACACTGCTGATGGTTATTATCACATATCAAAAATTATTATCTATATCAAATGGATAAACACTTCAGCTTGACCCTGAAGTTGAGATAATGGAGCAGAAATTACAGTTAATTCATCATCTCAAAGAAGTCATTGTCCCATATTAAGGCAATGCCAACTGACATGGAATGTCCATCACAAAGAAAACTGAATCTATATGGTTGAATTAAACTAGCTAAAAGAAATTTTACGGGAATAAAGGTTTTTGTCCGAACAATTATAGCTAGTGTTGTCTTTAAATGTTGACTATCCCTTCTAATATACAGCACCAACTCTCTGAAATAATATGATGTAATATTAAAAGAAAGAATTTATCAGTGTTAAATTGTTTGCAAACCCTTTAATGTTGTAGGAATAAAATAACTCACTCTGATATCATAAATCTCAAGTGAATTTGAAGAGTAGGATAATTCAGATGTATTTTACAGCCAATATCTACCACCGATTTCGTTAAAAACCAAATGCATGCGAATTGTTTAATCACGACAAGCTGATATTTATGGCTGTTGTTGTTTTTAAATTTTAAAATGTGTACAATAACTTTTACACCTCTTCATCTCACAAATCACTTAGTTTCCTGAAAAAGAGTGCAAACTTAGGAGCCATTGGAAACTAATTACAAGCTTAATATAAATATGAAATACTTCTCCGTTCTTATAATAACAGGTAAAATTGATTTTTGTCTTGTTTTCTGGGAATGTTTCCATAACTGGTTACAAGAAAATCACCTTATAAAAAAAATTCACATAAACTATGAGAAGGATTTGATGGAATAGTATGACAAAAATTGGGATACAGCTAATGCTTTTGTAAGTCACAGCGTGTTTGAATTGAAATAACTGTAACTTGTCGCAGTCAAGCCTCGTCCAAGCTTCTTCAGAGGAATAACTAAAAGTTAAAATATCAAAAATGGATACATAAGTTAAAAAGAAAGTGTGCCTATTTTCCTTGTCCAGTCCTCTTAACTACACATCTTTGAATTCATTTACGTATCTTCGACGTTTTAACTTTTGATTATTACTACGAAGAAGCTCAGATGAGACTCCCATGCGGTGCGTAACAATTATTTTATTTCAAATACACCATGACTTATACGAATGTAAGCTAAATCTGATGTCATCTGATCATGTACCCAAACTTACAACTGGGTAAATTTCTCAAATCTTTTGAGTACCGTGATTTCTTGTGAATACTTTCAGCGATTTCTAGTTTTATCAATAAAGTAAGATTGTCATATCCTTACACAATGTAAAAACAGTAATGTGTAACAACAAACTATTGGGTGTCTCAAATGCACACCAGAATTCATCCACGTTATGTAAATGGCTTCACAGATTCTTATAAGTATAGTCTCACTAAAGAGATTTACACTACAGTTTCATGAATCACCGAATTTCATTAAGTATAGGCATGGTTTTGGTAAAATCCATTTTCCAATCCTTTTATTATATGTCACACAGTGAAACATTGCCACTTACAGTAAATGAAATTTAGTATGAAATTTTAATTTAACACACTGCCCAGGTTTTATTCTTTTACTTTGGGAAAGTTAACTGGTAAATAACAATTAAGTACAGAAATTTAAATAAGAGAATCAGATATTGTAAATACGAATGTACAAAATGAATTCCAGTCAGTATACTCTTTGTGAATCCTAAAGTCGTGTAAAGTAAGCAATTTTGTCACGTTTAGTCTATAGACTAATGAATTATGCAATTAAAACCACCTTTCAATTGCCCTTCCAACACGGTATTCCCCCCTCCTGTCAAGTATATGTAAGAACCCACAAGTTGAATAAAATCAGTAAGTATATATAATGTCCAGAAAAAAGTAAATCAAAACCAAAATTGTCCTAACTAAGGACAGACAAATGAAGACTAAGACATCCGTTTCCTTTTAAGCCAGAATGGTAATTAAAACCTGATAATATTTTATACGTTAATTTTGAAATAATTTCAGCCATATAATGATATAACTATACAGAATACATTGTATGTAAGATATAATAACGTAATTAATTTGTATTGTGTCACAATTGGATGCATCTAGCTATTGAATCAAAGTGAAATTTCAATTGACCATGTTGATTAAGTTCTATTTTGACGCTACCAAGTTTATGTTCAGTCAATAGACCTTTAAAACGCAGTTACCAGATGCCCTAAAAATGTTAGTATAGCGCAGATAGCGACGTGCCTGAGATGTCAGCAAGCCCTTTGAGTGATAGATGGATACCAATGGGTTTCAAACCAAAGATTTACTTTACTATTTAGAGGTATATCACCGAAGAAATCAATAACTTTTTAATCGACATGCACAACAACTTATTGTGCTCCTTTTATTCTATTCTGAATGGTAGGGCTCCATACTGCTGAAACGGAGATAACAGTACACTACCCAAGAGTATACATTTTTGAAGGATTAAGATAGTGTAATTAAAGAAGGAAGTTTGTTCGAAAAATATGAAGTATTTTAGCAATATATTTCTGACAGTCTGACCACAAATTTACTTTTCAAGTCAGCTTACAATAAACTGAAGGATAGGAAGACAAATAGAACAATAAAGATAATACATGAATAAGCTTATTTGCTATATTTGTCGTCCTATTCCTCGGCTTAATATAAACTGACTTGGCAAGAAAATGTGCGATCAGATTGTCCAAAATATATCGCGCAAACGCATCATGTTTTTCCGATGGTGCAAAACAGTCAAATAAGGATTTATTCGGCAACTTAATAATTATTTGACATTATGCCACCAATCTAACCGCTATAGAAACTTCAAAGCACTAAGTAAATGTAAAAAACAAAAACAAACTCATTCCTCAATAGAATTGGAGTGACAAAATAACAACACTCGGTGAAAGACTTCGCGAAGCCAATTGGTCGATGTGTCTTCGTTCCTCTCGATGAAAGCAAAAGTAAGGATAGGCGACATGGAATATTCCCACCATGGATGAACCTACCAAGGTGGCCCAGATTGCAAAAGAGATGAGGAGTTATAGCATAGAAGTGCTTGGAATCTGTGAGGAATCTGCAAATGGAATGGAAGCGAACTCTCCGAACTGTCAGCTGGAGAATCAATAATCTACTCCGATATTGTCACCCAGACGACAACCACGAACATTGAGTTTTGGAGTGGCTATCATGATTTCTCCAAGAACATCAAAGGCTCTCATGCAGTGGGAAGCAATCTCCTCCAGCGTCATGACAGCGAGATTCAACGCAAAAAGAAAGGAAAGTCTCAATCGTACAATGCTACGCTACACACCTACAAGTAATGCAGATCAAGTGAAGAAGGAGGAATTTTATAGAAAACTGCAATCAGTAATGGACAAGACTCCAGTTGGCGACATCAAAATTCCAATGAGTAAGGTAGCATGAATTTGAAACAATCAGTCCCTTTTATGAATCTGGATAATGTAATTAGAAGACGTAGATTATCTGAAAAATGTGATGTATTAGCGCGATGCATTTCGAACAGTCTGATCACACATTTACTTGTTAAGGCATTATATATGAAAGCTGAAAGTGGAGGAAGGATACATATGACATAAAAGAATTCAATAATAAGAAAGATAATGAGAGGAATAAAAGATAAGACTTGAAGACAATCTTGGAAATACGATAAAATAAGCATTACCAAGGTAGGCTTAATGTAAGGACAAACTGTTTTTGCACACACAATGGGGGGTTAAATTTATTTATGGCTAGTGCCTCAACAAACTTAAGTATACACCCCTGACAGTTTCTGTACAAAATTGTAAAGGCTGTTTCGATATCAATTCTGTGACTCTTATCAATGATATGCTTCGCAATGGATGATGATGGTTGTCTGCCATCTGAGCTTATCAATGTTTGTGAATCCAGCTGCTTTCGTAGCCACTTTGGAACATCCTCCCCTACCCTCAAGTGCATATCACGATTAGTCCTCCCTATGTATGTTTGTCCACATACAGATGTAAATTTAAAAAAGCAGTGGGGTGTGACGCAATCATTTATACAGCGTTGAAGTCTAGGTAGCAGCAGGTGTTTGGTATTCTCTACTATGAAAAAATTTGGCTGCATAGTACGTTTTGCTAACAGCAGACCTTAACCTTCATTTTAATATTGTGCTATCAGATTCTCCTCTGTATGGTGACGCGATGTAAAAGCATTTCTTCGAAACAGAGTACAGATCAGGTTTGAATCCTCGCTGATTTGTGCAGCGGTTTATGAACTTCAATGGATATCCATTTTCCATTAACGTTCCCGTTAGCATTTTGATATCATCATCCATTGAGTCCTCCATACATAGGGAGGACCAATCGTGGTATGAACTCGAGGGTAGCATGAATGCCAAACTCGGAGCAGATAAAACAGGAAGAGAACTAATTATGGGTGAAGAAGCACTCTGTCAAATGAACGAAAGTAAAGAACTGTTTGCAGAATTCTGCACATTCAACGATTTGGTGATTGGAGGCAGTGTGTACAAGTAAAAAGATATTCACAAAGCGACATGGATTTGACTTCACCAGATGGACACACTACACTAAAAATCAGATCGACTTCATCTCAATAAAAAGAAAGTGGAGACGCAGCTTACTGGACACAAGATGAAGAAGAGCAGCAGATGTAGGTTTACACCACTCACTAACTACTGCAAGGAACCTACCTTCAAAATCAAGTTGAAAGCCTTCACAGAATTTGGTGATGATAGACCACAGTTCAAGTTCAACACCCAGAACAGAAACTGAAGAATAAAACTGCAAAGACATCTTCACGTCAGTCGGCCACCGGGACAAAGTGAGAGATATCGACCAGCATCCCTGAAGAACCCTGCGTTCATGAACACTGGAACTCTTTGAAAGAGATGTGGACGGCAACCTGCATAACCGTGTTAGGAAGGAAGAAGAAAGAGGACAAGGACTGGATCCCCACAGAAACACGTAAGCTGACAGAGGAGGGAGAGCAAGGTGATGATGGAAGATTCAAATAACGAATTTAATCAAAGTAAAGAAGTATGCTTCACTACGGACATTAATATCCCTATCTACAAACACTGACCGCAATTGTTATTCAGTGTAAATAAGAAACTTATAAAATGTTGACTAACAGTTATACCCAAACTTTCCACTCTTCCAAAAGTGACTTTCAGCAGTGTTGTCTAAGATCACGTACAGAAAACAGAACACAGTTCCCCTGTACCTTATATTTCTTTCCAGCCCGTTCTAGTATACTTTCACTTAGCTTTATCTAAAGAAACTTAGAGAAGTCAAGTTTTGATTCCTACAACAGCAGTTAGTATCTTTACAAATTTTATTATTCATCACCCAATGATTACTTGACATTTTGTCAGGATAACAAAACATTTATCATTAGCTTATTATTCATTTTCATTTTTCTCATTTGAACTCTTAGTAGTTATATATGCTACTATATCATATTATTTATCCCTTGGGTTTCTAGTGGAACATAAAGCTTCAGTTACACGTCTCCATTCCACTCTCTTCTCTCCACTCTTCTCAACCTACTACTACGACTCCCCAGAAGCTTCCATTTATTCCTCACACCATCTCCTCCATGTCACCATCACATCGGATGCTCAACTCGTCACTTCCCATCCGGGTTTCACTCAAGCGTCTGGCACGTGATGTCCCAAATCCATCTTCTCAGTGCATGTCCAATCTAGTCCATCTCCACTCTCTTCTGCATATTTGTTGGACAATAGATTCTTGATTGGATCGTTGGCAGGCCAGAGTGAATTCCTTGTTGCTTATTCTTATTATTCTGGCCATCTATCTGATCTTCAGTACCGAGTGAGCGTAGGCGGGTGGCAGTTGTTGATGAGTGTCTAGCGTTTGTTGGAAATGCTTTTCGTGACACACCACCAAGTCTCTCAACCATCACATGGAAGCACTGACTTGACATTGGTGTTGAAAATTCTGATGTTGTTTATGCTTTATGCTGAGTGCAGTGCAGTGCATTGCATTGCATTGCAGTGTATTGGAGTGGGGTGGAGTGGAGTAGATTGGAGTGGAGTGGAGTAGATCTCCACATTGACTTCAGATTAATGAAGGCCTGTCTTACTGTCTTTCCCACCCTGGCTTCGACGACGTCATCTGTGTTGTGCCATCGTCTGTGGTTGAAACGATGCTACCTAGATCGGTGTAAGAGGCTACTTCCTTTAGGTTTCTCCTGTTAATGATGACTAGTGCTTGTTGTTCATGTTGTTGTTGGTTGTGTATCTTCATCACCTCTGTCTTCTCCACATTCACTTGAAGTCCCGTCTTAGCTGCCTCGTCTCTTCTGTTAACTTGTTGGATTTCTCCTGTAGATCTTTGAGTTTGTGCGACATTAGACACAAGTCATCGGGGAAATCCAAATCTTCTAGAGTATTTTCATCGGTCAAACAGTATATGCCCCTCTTCTCACTCCTCACAGTTTGTTGCATGGTTCAGTCGACCCTAATCGGGAAGATCATCGACGATGGTAGGTGGCAGACTTGTCTTACTCCTGTCTTGACTTCAGAGGCATCATTGAGCTTCGCATTGTGAATTACTTGACATGTTGAATGAGGTTGATATAAGTTTGTGGCACTCCGCAGTGTTGAAGCAGCTGCCTGCCAAAATACTTCTCGATCCACGCTGTCGAAGTCCCTTTCAAAATCGATGAAGTTGAGGTAGAAAGTTGACTGCCATTCTATGCTCTGTTCTATGATGATGCATAGTGTAGCGTTGCAATTTAGTCCTCACTTGATTTGTACTTGCTGAAGCCAGCCAGCCTGTTCAGGTCGTCATTCTGAATTCAGCACATCTTTTAATCTCTTCGGAATGTTGCGGCTTAATAGTTTGCTTGAGGTGGACAGGGATAGAAGCATCATTCCGCACCATTTCTTGCAAACACTCAGGTCGTCTTTCTTTGATAGCCTTTGCTCCAATCAGTCAGCAGATACCTTTCCTTGCTTCCCTCCAAACCTCCTGCAATAGTGCTGTTAGCCTGTCTGCTATTGTCTTTGCGTCTGCTCTCAGTGCTTCTTGCGGGATTCCATCTGGTCTTACTGCTTCTCAGATCTAAGTAACTTTATGGCGGGGCGTTCAGAACTCCCCTTCTGCTTTCGTCGGAGGGCTTGTGTCTGCTGGTAGTTCTATGACTGGGCTGCTGATGGTATTTCTGGACGAGGTGCTGGTGGTGGTCGATTCAAGAGCTTTTTGAAGTTATCAGCCCATCCTTTCATTTGTTTCTCCTCTTCGGTAACAAGGTTTCCTTCAATATCCTTCATTGGTCTCATCTGTGTAGACCTCTTCCCTCCCAGATAGTAACCTGGTTATTTCATATAGTGTTGTCAGTTCTCTACTTCCTCCCACTTTGAGCCTGTTCTGCTTCACTTGCCAGTGTGTCATGGAAGTGTCTTTATTCTTTGCACACACTCTTCTTCACTTCTTTTTCCAATGTAGTATTTTATAGGTTGTGTTCAGTTCTTCTTCTCGTTGTTCATCCCTGCACTGCAATGGTTCATCTTCTGCCTTACCATCACTACCTTGCTCTCCCTCCTCTGTCAGCTTACGTGTTTCTGTGGGGATCCAGTCCTTGTCCTCTTTCTTCTTCCTTCCTAACACGGTTATGCAGGTTGCCGTCCACATCTCTTTCAAAGAGTTCCAGTGTTCATGAACGCAGGGTTCTTCAGGGATGCTGGTCGATATCTCTCACTTTGTCCCGGTGGCCGACTGACGTGAAGATGTCTTTGCAGTTTTATTCTTCAGTTTCTGTTCTGGGTGTTGAACTTGAACTGTGGTCTATCATCACCAAATTCTGTGAAGGCTTTCAACTTGATTTTGAAGGTAGGTTCCTTGCAGTAGTTAGTGAGTGGTGTAAACCTACATCTGCTGCTCTTCTTCATCTTGTGTCCAGTAAGCTGCGTCTCCACTTTCTTTTTATTGAGATGAAGTCGATCTGATTTTTAGTGTAGTGTGTCCATCTGGTGAAGTCAAATCCATGTCGCTTTGTGAATATCTTTTTACTTGTACACACTGCCTCCAATCACCAAATCGTTGAATGTGCAGAATTCTGCAGATAGTTTTTCATTCTTGCTCGTACATATATATATATATATATATATATATATATATGAACATGTCGGTGGCGGTGAACGTACACTTATTGCGAAACATGAGTGCATATATTTTTTTCAAGGATGTAATCTAACTGATGCGAATGACTTTGTGGACTAAAAGTTTCTACATAGCGATTTTCAGTTAAGGAATACGTTAAGTGAATAAATATTTGGTTTGGCCTCTTTTATTATTATTGTAGGGCTTCAAAAGAGGAGTAAACATGGTGCATCCTTAATAAGAGGACATTTTTCAAAATAGTCGGTGGCTTTACTAGTGTTAGTAGTAAGGTTGTACTCTCAAACAAAAAATGAGTAAAAGTATGTAGAAAAAGTCCATTATAAACGCTTCCCGGCATACTTTTTGTATAGCAACAGCTTATAATTATTGGCTTACTAAGCAAAATACTGTTGGAAGTATGCTAATTTAATCGTCTTTTTCAAACTTCCCTATTTTCCTATAAAGTTCTAGTCGATCCTGTGTAGGTTGTAATTTAGAAACCATGAAAAACAGAAAAACGCTCAATTAAAAGAACCTTTATTATGAATATTATATCTGTAACTTTTGTATCCTTTCCTCGTTTAGCATTTAAAATGCAAAAATAGTGGTATGCTACAAACCAAAATATCTAGCATGTGTATTCAGGAAATATTAATTACAGGGAATTTGTATATCCTAAATTTATTCTTTTAAAATAGCATGATACACCGTTGAATTTTCTCTTAGATTCCTTGTCTAATTGCAAGTAGATATCTGCATGAACCAAATACTTTTTTCTGTCTTTTATTCCTGAACACCTTTTACTTCACTGACCATTATTCACTGTTAGAAAGAAGAATTTCAGACTCATGACGTTTAAAAGCCAAAGACGATTTTAAGGTTTACATTTTTCCCGCTGTTATCTCGCAGCTTCATCAGGCGGTTTTGAATCATGAACCGTATAAGTAACAAATCATTGACTGAAGTAAATTTTATGCTTAATTGTTAGCTTTAAGGTAACAAAGAGTTGGGAAGATTAAAAATACATACTAAGGTATTTAAGAGAAAACATTAATTTCAGTTACCCCTAAACGAAACAGTTGTGTTAAAAGAGGGGAGAGAACGAAACTACTCGACTGACTGGCTGATTTATACTTGCAGTTTTCAAAGTATATTCGCCTGCGATATTTCCTTAGTTCAATCTTCGGACATTTAAGAATTTCGATTAGTTAACCTAATTAGACGCCAATAGATCATTACCGACTGGTGTTTTCTAACTTCATGTGGTTCATAAAAGAATGCAGTATTCACCAGACTCCTTTAAAGCTTGTCTACTGTCATTTCTTGTTTATATGATCCTTTGAGTTTGATATCACAACTCATTATTTAGGAAATAATATGCTAACCACTAAAATCCTATAATTTGATAGTCTAGCGTGCATTAAATGCCGATATTTGTGACTATGTTATACCAGTGCTCAAAAATATTTTTCACTTTAAGTCTCTAATGATGCACATTATTCCCAATTTCCCACTAGTTAACCCCCAGATTTCCGAGCAAAACTTTTAATTGGCTTACACAGGATTTTTAAGCTTTCACGGTAAAGCACGGGGTGATAGTTACTAATTTTGAAGAACAACTTGTCTATGTGCAAAGGCTTGAAGTAGTGATCTCCATGTTATTGCTCAGGCACTCTACTATAAGACCCAGTCACCATCAGTGCTTCAGTTTCATTTGAACTGATAAGTGTTTGGACTCATTATCATCAAAACCACTATCCACTTAGAGAAAGATGAACTGGAAAACCACACTTTTTCAGAGAACGTCAAAATATCATACTCATATGCTTAATGTCATGCTCACAGAGATGGTATTCTTCATGAAACGCTTAGTTAGGTATTTATAATATTCCTCAGTTGTGAAATATAATGCTTTCATTGAGTAGTGAACTATCAAAATAGGTGGTTTAATATTAGATATTTATAGTATTTAGAAAATAGTCGAAATTAGTACCGTTAAAGCACCGAAATGTCATGCCTACTTCTTCCCTGCTGAGTATTCTCATTCCTCTGAATCAGTAAGAATACAAATTCAGTGAAAAGTAAAATTCTGACTGAAAACAGAACAGTAATACCAATGATGATCATCTTTTCTTCAACAGACATACCGTGAATTCACTTTGTCAATTCAGTAATATTTTCATTCTCTATCACTCAATAAAACCAGATTAGGACATCGAAATTGTTTCTTTTCTCGGCATATTTATTATAGTCTGAACGTTGAATGCGAAAACAAATTTGGTTCAAACAATACGCCTTCGAATTTTAATTAAATTTTTACGATAAAAAAGATGGTTTGTAGCAGTCATCAACTTTGTTTTTGAATGTAACGTCTTCTTAAAATTTTAGTTCACTTGTTTTATATAGTCCAACAACGGAATTTTATTCTGTCACCACAACGTCATTTTCTGATTTATAACTTGCTTCATTTCAATTCATTTAAAACTTGGCTTCGTTTCCACACTATAAAATTATTTTATTTATTGATATATTCTCTTTCACTCCGTTTCTTAACTTCTGAAATGAATCATAGCAATAGTCAAGCCTTGGAGTAATTCAATTACACCTTTCACTTGCACTGCTCAATCTTCATTATTTTTAGTTATTGAAGAGTATTTCCTTTATGATTAAGGCGTGAAATAAAATTAATTCGTTTTTTTCTGGTAAATATGTTCTTGTGCACAAGTTGGTCTTTGGAAAGTAAGTGAACTAGCTCTCAGGTCCTCTTTGCTGACCGAGGATTATCAGTCAAGTTTATATGTTCACCCACTAAGCTAACTGACGTTGCATTTTGATAGGTTGTTTTGACTGTTTAATTTTAGCAGTGAACTAATGGGAAACGCTACATGATCTGAGTCTCATGATTCCTGACGCTCACCAACAAGGTTTTTCGAACATTTAGAGGAGACTAATGTTCCCACAGAGACCCTACCATTTTTCACCATTTCCTAAACATTTCATATATCTCTAAGTGCTCATTATACAGTAAACCACTTAAGACTCCTAAATTAATGATATTGGTTTTACACAATGAAATAGAGTTATTTTTGTTGAAAAACTATGCATCGGTCAGCTTTTTATTTCATCTTGGACAGCTTACTAGATTAATAATTTTATATTCGGATTGATTTTCTGTGAACAGGCTTTGTAGACTTTATTAAAAATATCCTCAGACATGTCTGTACGTTTGACTTTTTCAAAACAAAAAGAACCCAGACAAAAGTTACATAACGAAGAGTAAACAATATCACTTTGGGGCATAAATAGCGCTATGACAACTGGCAAACAACAAACAATGATAGCAAACTGATTCAGAGTGAATGTTCAGATTGGTTCAGTCTGGTTAAAACTCAGTGCACCAGAATGACTTCTCAAATTACCTGTGACTAATCAATGCACAGAATCCAGTTCTACGGGAGATCATTTGCAGCCCAACTAGCTCAGTGGTTACGTTTTCCACTGCAGCACTGGGTGACGCGAGTTCTGATAACAGGTGGTACATCAGTCCCGTCTAGATTATAGATACGCCTTGCTGAGGAGTGTCAAAGGAAGCACGTAACCTAAATCCAAGACTTCCTGCCGATTGCCTCCATTAAATTAATAACTACTAGTTCATTTGTACTTATGTAGAAATGTAAGATGATATGACAAACTCAGTACCTACCGTGCATATGTTACCTCAAGATGCTTGAAAAACACAGGTCATCAGAAAAGATGACTTTTAATGGAGCAATTTAGTCGCAGTTGGCCAAAACGTGATACCAAGTAGACGTTATTCAATTCTTCAGTGAAATTAATCCATTTGTTTTCGTTTTTGATAGAGTGGAGAATATTTATACTTCAGACGGATGGTAGTGGATGTGTTGTGTATTCTGAACTGGGTGGTTTAAACATATTTCAGTTTTTTTAACTAACTTATGATATGATCATAAGATTTCTAACATCTATTTAAAAAGCCTTCAAAAGCAAGAAGTTATCAATATTTGAGCGCTAGAACAATTCGGTTCTTGACACATTCCAAAATCCAGTGACATCATTCGGTTATTACACTTTGCTGGTAGTATTTAGTTTGATGAAGTGAAGAATAAGTTCTACTAATAACTTTCTAACCTTCTACTGAAAGCCAAGCGCTCAAATGTGGTTGCTATAGTAGGTGATTTCAGCAAACAAGTGGGCAAGTTAATTCAGAAAGAAAGGTACTTAAATAGCACATTAGAAATTTTAATCGAAAGAAAGAGCTAATGATAGTGATCACCTGCTTCAAAGTTGTTCAAACAAACCCCTCCTTCTGGTCGGTATGAACTTCGGACATAAAGTTGCTTTCGAACTTGGCGTCCATAAACCTCGAATCATCCATAGACACAGACCATATTACTAATAGTTACGCTGTACAACGATCAAGCACTGGTTCAAACAAGTCCACATTTGCATGTCGATCGACGTAGGGAAACGAAACATTTTAAACTATTCTGAGCAGAACGCAGTGACAAGGTTAGTTTCACCGGCGAACTGGCTATACAGCTATTGGAACAGTAAAACGCCACCTATGCTGAAGGAGCTTACCGTCATCTTTACTTTCTAACCAGAACAGTGATAAACATCATAACTGACTCTCTCAAAGAAATTAGACAGTGTTACCGAACTTAAGCGGCTTGTTCGGGATTAATAGCTGCATTTAAGTGCATTCCTGCAGACTGTAGACTGACAAGAAGTTTGCACAATGACAGCAAGTAATGATAGGTGGCGAAGGATAGAATGATGAAAACGGTAGAGATTACAATGAACAGTAGACAGTTGTTCAGAACTGCCAAGAAAACTTAGTTTAAGGCATATGGTACACATGCCTACTAACGATCTACCTCGTTGTACAACGTTATCTGAAGTACGTTTACGCTGGACAAAGGCAAGAAGTGGAAATGGTGAAATGATGAACTGTAATTTATTATGACTCAGCAAATTAAGCCGACACCTACCTGTCTTGGTGACTGGCAGAATATCGTTTAGTGTTGCTCTGCCTCAAAAGTTGTTTTTTCTCTTTGGGAATTGGTATAGTGGAGAGTATCAGAAACCTTTTAGGAGAACAGTCACTTTGAAAACTTACTTAGACTGAATGAAACAGTTTGCACTTCAGTATAATTGTTTTTTTGCCGTCGTTGATTGGACCGAAATGCACATCCTGGATTCCACTGCTAGCCACGATCCATCATTAACAGTTCGAAAACTGAAGGAACATTTGTATTAAATGAAACAATTTTTTTTCACCAGCAACCCTATGTATTTTCGCTCATTATGTTTGGGCATAATGAAAAGCGTCAGTGGTTGCACAGTATCCACAAAGGCTCATAGGTAGTGGAAACCAAGAGAAAAGATTAAGAAAATAAGGTACTTGAAAGCAGATGCTGCGGGTGTTACACTGAGTAGTATCTTCAATACATGACATTTGTCCATGTAAAATTTGTTTTGAATATAATGAGGTAACATCATTTAGATCATCCGTACAAAAAATTCTCACTACGGCATATCGAATGCAGTTCTTTGTGATGGCGCTAAAAATGATTTGTGAGACTCTTCATACGAAAACCCAAGTGCATGGAGCGAAAATGCCACCAAAATATCCAGAAGAGAATTGGATATTTTAATGAAAACTTTTGCAACCGTAAAGAATGAGCAAAAAATGTAAATAAAGTATTCCAGATACTCAAATTCATTGGAACTTACAGATTATGTAACTTCGCTGATAATTTAATCAAACCACAAAACTATTTATGAAGTTTGAAAAATAAACATACAGACATTTCAGTTTGTTCAGTAATATTTCAATAAAAAGTGGGAAAAAAGCTACATCATTCTGTTTATCGTACATGATGAACATACTGCTGGGAAAGGATATATTATGGATGAATCAATAAGTAAATGAAACGTGATATTCACTGTCGAAAATCCAGGTAAATGAATGAAGGGGAACAAATATCTGGATTCAAATGTTTCAGTATTAAACCGAATATTAAAACAAGGAAATTGAAATTGTTAGTTGACGCTGTCTGACAGAGTCAAACCTTTGGCACATAAAACCAACCTTAAAACCATTTTTTTGATGAAACTATCAGACACACAACACATTATTAACCTGGTTTAAACAAATTCAAAGACAAAGTAACATTGATCGATGAACCTGTGAGAAGAAAAATGAAATCATTAATAAAAGGACAGCAAGTGACATTAACAGCTTTAGTGCTTTTCTGTGTCTGTCATGTAAATTCTACTGAATATAAGAGAAATCCATTCATCAATGGCATTACTCTGAGGTATCAAACATAAAAAGAGTGCAATAGTTAAGAGTTCCATAAGCTTTCATATTTTCTCGTGAATGTTTCCTCATTAAGCTTGGTAACACCACCAACGCTAACTTCAAAAAGATATGAGGCCTATTCAAAAAGGACACAAGTTTCTGGGTAGTGTTTTCGGACTCTGTTTATTTGTAAGTTGAGGAGAGCGTTGTCACACGTTGATCTATTTGATCATAAATTTCATTGAGTCCTACTGGGAAATAATATCTGCTAGAGTGAAATTCTGCTGATTGTTACTGATATTGTGCTTGATTAGTGATTGCGTTGGTCTACTTCACTTGTTTCATGAATGATTGTTTTCTTTCTAAGCAGTCTGTTGTCTGGTTTTGTATCCACGTGAACTCTGATTCACTATTCGTTTAAATACCAGGCTTCTGGGAGTCCTCCTGAAGGTTTATGATTTTCACATCGTACTGGTCATATTTGTGATTGTCTACGTGTAATGAAACTAACGACGATTCGTTTGTCGGTTTACTGCTATTTGGTGTTCGTCCGGCGGCTGTACTACTCTATGTAGTGACGTAGACACTGTTTGTAGTTTTTCTTGTAAGTTAAATTTTTCAGTTTTAATGAAGGATTCATTAGTTTGCGTAAAAGTTCTGCAGTAAATACTGTGGTTTGTTCGAATGCAGAACGGGTAAAGCAATCTACTGACAGTATCTGATATATCATGAATTTAGAGTAAGGCAGTTTGCTGACTAATTTGAGGTGATTGGATTGCATTTTTTGTGTAGACAAATACTTGATAAAGTTAAAATCTTAGTCATTGGCTTTAAACACTGCATAGTTACTTTTTCCGTTTCCCTTAATACTTCAATGCTCAAACAAGTTTTGACTTTGGAAATAATGTACACACAATATTCTTTATGAACTGTAGCGTGATTTCTGTTGCTGTTATTAGTTTTACTGATGAATTTCCAAAGTCTCATTTTACGTTCTGATGATGAGGATATCAATGAACGGAGTTTCGTTGTTTCCGTTTTATTTCTTTGTGGTTTAAATTCCTTGAAATGGTAATCACTGAAATGAAAATCACTTTGTGCATTGATGTAGCACTTTAACTGATCCTTGTGATATGTTTAAGCTTTAAGCTACGTAAATGAAGACAAAACATATACCTAGACTGAAATGTAGGCTAATATTTTTAAAGTAGCTGTTAGTTAATCTGTAACGTCGTCTATAAGGTGCATCAGTTTTCATAAATGTTCAATAAATTTTAATCTGCATAAAATGTAGATTGTCTTACAAGATTTTAAATGTCATACTCAAGCATGCCACTTAATGGCTTCAGATAACTCTTCTAATTACTTTCATCAAACTGAAAGGCATGCTAAGAAATCAATCGTAGGAATGTTCTATCTATTTCACATCTATTTCTTGATTAACAGAATTGAATGTCGAAGTTACTTGATAATGATATTAACACATAACTTGTAACCTGTTACAAACATCTATCAGTACGGTAGTTTATTATTTTACTTTTCAAAATTATTTCATTTACAAAAACTTGAATAAACCATATGGTATGAATCATTTTTATCATAACCTATGAATATTAAATTCAATCCAAAATTATCACTGTCACATAGTAAGACTGGAATTTATTACCTGGTTGCATAATTGCTGAAGAAGGCAAGATATTCGTAGGTATTTCTTTAACAGAATAAGAAATATCAATTGTTATCAGCAACCACACATCGAAGCGGTCCATTTTTCAACAAAGCAATCTGATTATTCCGACAATCGTTAAGGGTTTAGTCTCGAAGATAAGATCAATCGTCTTCTTATATTGAATTGAAAAATAGCCAACTTAATTCAGCCATGACACTTACAGACTATCTTGAAAATATGATTCATTTAAGAGTAAAGCAGTTTGATTTGTAGTAGGTCATAAGGTTGTTTTTTTGATATATGCAAAACAGCCGATAATACCAATTAAACATAAATGCATAGTGGTCTCTCTTATCTAACGGTTCAAACGCTTCTTTGGCAAACTAAGATAAAATAGCTTAGGTATCACTAGTTTTACCAAGGTTTCAGTAAAATATTTATCAAAGCAGTTGATTTTAAAATGATTTAAGAATGACTTCTACCTTACTAAGAATAGCTTACTTCAAATGTACCATACAGCACTCGTGCAATACTATACAACAAATCACTATTGACCAACTAACACGTTCATAGTAATTATACCACTTTATTTACATTTATACCAAGAATATGAGCTAGCGTAAGGATTATATTCAGTGACATTTTTTATAGAGTTGATACTAGTACACTTGTTGTCTAGCCTGTTCTGTTTGAAAGGCAAACTTTGCATGCACCAAACACTTGTATTGTACCTGGTTATTTAAGTGAGTTTTTCATTCCTTGACAATCATCTTATGCAGAAATTTGTCAGCCTAAAACATAGAGTAATGCTTAAACCTAAAAACTGTTTATTCCTTATTTATCGAAATTTTTGGCTAACTTCAAGCAGTGAATCTGTGGAATCATTTCTATGACACCAGAATTAAAATATTGCAGTTGTTCTGAGTGCCCAAATACATTGTGCCTCAGTATCACTTCATTTTGCTATGTGACTACATTCTAAAAGCCTTGACCAACAGAACTCAATTGGTAATGAAGACTTGAAAACAACACTGGTTACTCACTAGTTACTGATTTGAGTATATCATCCATTCCTAAAGGGCCTCAGTTGCTGCCTGAATAGCTTAGTGGGCAGGTCTCTGAATTCATCACTTGGTGATGCAGGTTCGAATAGCCAAGAAAGTAATAATTTCTTCATGGTTGCAGACCAGCCTCGCTGATGAGTACTAACAACGACGAAACCTTATATCCAAGACTTTATACCGATTAGCTCCTACTGGTTAACACCGAAATACAAAGCTTCAAAACGATAAACTAGAGAAAATCAGGCAGGATTCAAACCCGGATGATGATATATCGATCGAATCTTCACTGTTCTTCAGGTTACAGGAAATAGTCATAACTGCCGGCGGCGGACACTTACCGCACTTCTTGACCTGAAGATGGCATTCATCTCTCTCAACCATGAGGTATCCTGGTAGCGTCTGATTAATAAAGGAGTATCGAGTAATGATCTGCTATCTGGAAGGCATGTGGTTGACCTGGAGCACGCATACTTATTTTCCTATCAAGTTAATACTTAGACCAAATGGAAGGTTTTTGAGCGCGCTGAGCAGAAATTCGTACTTTCTCACCTGTTCAGTGTAAGATAATGCTTCAGGACTGGTCTACATCATCTTCTAGTTTAGGGATAGAGAGTAAAGTGGTGGAATACGTCAACTACTTCACTTACTTGGGAAGATGCATGGGCCCGAAAGGGCTGGTTGCTGACGAAGTCTCGAATAGGATAAAGAAGACCCGTTCAGCATTTGCTAAATTGCGTCATCTATAATGCCGGTGAGATATCCGACTACCTATCAAAGGATATGTATACTGTACTGAAGTCTTTCCTGTTCTGTTATTCGGCTGAGACATGGCCACTAGAAATTTAAGACATGAAGTGGTTACAGGGTTTTAATCAAATGTCTTCGTAGCACTACTCGCTTTTGGTGGAATTACAATGTGGAAATTCTCGAGAGATGGCGAAGAGTACTAGACAAAACGGGCAATTTGGTTGACCAGGTTGTGAAACGTACTCGACTGAGATGCATTGGACATAAATTGTTCAGGCCGAGTTGCTGCTTACCTTCATGTGACATGCTAAGCGAAGCTGAATTAAATTGGAAGAGGGTTCATGGTGGCCAGAGTAAGAGGTGGTATCAGAGCGTGAAGTCTGACTGTTGGTCTGAGTCGTGTAAGGAGGTGCAAACTATCTGGCTGGGGTCACCAAGACGATAGAAACCAGTGGTTGAGGATTCCTGGTGACACGATTGAAAATCTCTTTCATTAAGAATTCTCAGTCTGTACCATTTTGCTTGTTATTTTCATCAACCAACTGCCTTCCTGCTTATCGTTAGGGGACGTAGACTACTTTTGTACGTACATGTTCTGTTGTTTTCCCACTTAATGTGCAAGGAGAAAAAATGAAATGAATTCATAGTGTTCTTCAAAAATTGTTATTTTTGTTTGACCAAAAGCATCTACATTCCACTTAATGATTTATAACAAAAATTCGACATAACCTACTACATCTTTAATTAACAGGCTCTAAGCCATATTTAGTCCCTGAAAATTTATGATACTACCACGCTATCCAAAGCAAAGTAGGTAGAGTGAAGTAGGAATCCAGTATCCGTTGCTTAATTTACTAGGCACCGATGGCATTTACCACTGAATAAAGGGTTAGGAAGGTGGTCAGTTATATGCTTGCTAAACTTTTGTTCAATCACTCGTACTACCTTTACTAGACATCAGTCAAACATGAAATTACTAGATTTGCAAAGAATTTCGCAAATGAAAAATATCCTATCTTTCGAATGAATATATCTTGTTCAAAGTTTTCTTAACTTCATAAACACATTTTTCCTAAAGGCTCAAACTTTGAACATGGAATTCTCATACATTAGAGTATACACTTATAATGTTCATATATGATTAATAAACACATATACACCATTTTTGTAACCAGGTTAGTGCTATATAAAAGGGTATTTAAAAGTTGTATAAAGCAAATCAAATTTGATCAGTACGTAGATAGATAATTAGATAGTAGGGGTGAAACCAACATGAGATTAAGGAGAGAAATAATTACAAGTTACGCAAATAAAATATCATGAGCGAATAATTTATAATTACGAAAAGAAAATGAAAAACCAAACAGGAAAAATTTAACTACTATGTACATATGTAAATAAATGAAGTTCAAGAGTATTGCAGCAATTAACCTGAGTACAGGGACGGGAAACAGCAAGTGTCTAGATAAACTTTTTCCATATAGATAATGTTGATTTCATAGTTTTTCGACGATTGCCTTAGCGCACATCAAGTAGTAGTTCAATTGCAGTTTTATGGATGACTGTGAAAGACATGATAATAACTGGTCTAGATAAGATCTATATTTACGGACTAGGTGATCAATTTCAATCCCTTTCTAATTAACCTAATAGTGAATACCGTATCACACATGTAGAGAGAGTCCTGGTAGCGCGCCTAAAGATGCTCCACAAAGTTATTTGAACTTATACAAACACATTGACTTCGGAAAATGAAAGATTTCTTTTCATCTGGAGGTGGAATGTTATATTCGTCTTAGTGACTTGCAGTGGAATCGAGGATGTGCATTTCCTTCTATTTGGGACTCGTCAACTGAATGTAACTGCACATCAGTGAGTGGTGTTGTTACCACTCAGACTCGAACCCAGTATCCATTGCTTCGAATGACAAAGTGTTATCCTCAGGCCACTAGGGTGCAAAAGCCATGCCTTGTACAACAAGTATGAATTGTTGTCGTTTGAAAGTTGTAATTTCTCGTTGCTATACAGCATCTAATCGCTCAAACTCTATGGGCAGATGAGCTCCCATGTGAGTGCCTCGATACTGCCGGATATTCATGATGGTGTATTCATCTTGGTGACTCATAGTGGAATCCATGACTCGCGTTTTGTCGAATGATTCCACCTTTAAAGCAAAAATTATAAGATGAAAGCAGAGTAGCTATTTCCTAGGTTTCTTCTTGAGTGACTTGTCTGCACTTACAATATAAACTGTTGTCTTTGTTTGTCAGGCTTTTACAAGCCGTACAGATTTTTTCATAAGATTTTACAGAACATGGAGCATCTACTACTGACACCTATATACCTTCAAAACTCTCCTTTAGTTTTTATAACATTTCCCAGTCCATTTCAAAAGAAGCACCAGATTATAACACAAATTAGGTTTCTAGTTATGTCCTACGAAGATTAATAGGTTTGCTAACAGTTCCAATGAAATAAAAGAACTTATTTAAGAATAGTTTCCACCTCAGAGTGCAACCAGGTGTTTCAGACATTCGAAAAATAAGGCTTTATCCAAAGTTTACCAAGTTATGACCGACAAAATTGTATGATAAAAATTTACTTGCGTCTTTGCGGAAATTCCACTGAGAAACTGACTTAAGACTATGGAAACATTAATATGTGACTAACTACTTTCTTACCGCTTTGTTCCTTTTTCCTGAGTAACGATACTCAGTTGCTGATCAAGCTTAAGTGTTGCTTAAACCAACAATACCTCGTCCACACACAGTATGAATCGTAGATACACCGCTATTCGTTCTCCATGACGCTTGCTTCTCAAACATATTTTAATGTCTCGGTACAAACAAATTTGGTTACAGGTGTGTATTAATAGTGCAGCTGGTAAGAACACGGAAAATTATTTCGTAAATCACTTGTTGGAATTCTGCCGCAACTTAGTTTTTTTGTTAAATTCAGCCATTATCTTAGAGCAACTGTGTTGCATCTTGATAATAAGCAATTTATTCCTGAAAATTGTTAATATGTAGGTTTTTCCCATGTAATTTGAATTTTTATCGTACAGCTTCTATGAATTTCAAGTCATTAAGGTGAATGGTTTGATCCAGACTACCATTATGAACGGATTATTTGAAATCAGCTCTTTGATATTCATTCCCATATTGGAATCAATTTGCTGTACACTTTCTATTCTTGGACTGCAATTAGTTGGAAATCGTAAAGGGTTAAAATATTCTTTAGAAAGTAGACAAAATTATCTCTGAAGCAAATAATGCATAATGCATAACTTGATTTCTTTGAAAAAATATAGTCATTAACAAAGTTACTGATCATCAAAGACTTTCTCTAGCTGCGGAAACATCATATGTGATTGGTGAAATACAAAGGAAAAACGTTATATCTCACAAACCATTTATACTCTATTTTCAGATGAAGCATTTAAAAACATGGTTCTTTGCCTGTATTGCAGACATCGTGCTTGTAAAAGACTATGTTAAAGGACCTTTCCAAAAACTAGTTCCAGTACATTTTATCTTTGATCTAAAATAATCGAAATTACTTTTGAGTTGCTGAATAAGTCCCACTAGATTTCATTTTGTTACTTACACCTATAGTGAATAATACTAAGTTTGTTTACAGGTAAAAAGAAAGGAGACTTTATGTATTTCCTCTCTTAAAACTATTTAACAGTGCTGACCAAGAGATGAGCTATCATCTCTGAAAACAAATAGTGAACAGAACTACTTGAGATGTGATAATCCTAGACAACCCAAACAATCACTTCCAAATACATCTAATTATTATCTGCCTTTTGTTTTGGTTTACTATATTTTTTGGTCGTCGAATGACTGATGTGTTTCTACAAGAAACCTACAACATTCTGAATACCAAACAATCAAAAATACCTCCAGTTTCACGTCAATACAAGGCCTTTCGAAAAGTTAAGGAAGGAAATAAAATCCTCCTTATTTTCATTTCTCTGACGTAAATAGTTTTGTTCCCAAGTTGAAAAGTAAAACAAAGGTTGTTCACAACTGTTTTTTATTGTTTTACTTCTTTTCAAGTTCAGATCACTTAACCAGTTATAATCTGTCCCATCAGAAACTTTTAAGTATCAGAATGATTTTCTTGGATCTCAAATGGATTAGATTCAGTCGAAAGCACGTTGAAAGTGTTACCAAACTACTAAACATGTTACATAAGTACTTCTTAGTGGTATAAAGGAAGTTCAGTCACATCTTTCAGGTCATGGGGTAAATCTGTTCCACCTAATTGATTCTGTGAGGGGGTTAACCGGTTATTTTGCAGTATGACTACTAATTTCCTGGACTCATCACGGTGCATTTCTGTGTAATCCCTTAACAATTAGACAACGGTCTCAGAAGATCTGTATGCTACTTTTTCCTCTTCCTTTATTTTGAGGTCATTTTTCTACCAAGTCTTTTGGTCTCGCTATCATATATTCATTCACCAACCACTTTTTTAGGTTACAACAGATGGTTTTGTGATTCTAATCGAAACCTTACATACAATAAAATTTATTTATCACCTTTCTGTCTTTGGCGATTTCGCATCTTTGGGTATGCGTTTGTCTTTGTGACGACGGTACTAAAAACACGTATCTGAAGCTTTATAGTAAGTGCATTTTGTTAAAAGCTTCCGCCGCCTCAGTAGTGACCGTATTTGTTATTCTGGTCCCAGCTTCGTAAACCAAGGTTAAATATGAGTTACCAATAGAAATCCAGACACTTTTAATTTCTTGGAGGTATCAAAGTTCTTGAATCGAAAAAGGATTTAGCAAGTTTTACTAGTCACAACCCGTATTCCGTTATCTTCTCTTCTTGGCTAGTTAATGCTACCTCCAAAATAAACGGTGAAGAGGACATTTTATCAAGCTTCCCCCTCCTATGAACTAGATTGTTCATTATATTTTCTTCAAGAACCTGGGTCTTCAAACTTTTCGCTTTTAGGGTCTTTCTGTAATGGGAAATGCTGAGATAGCTGTTATCATCAAGTTGCATCCTGTTTATTCACTGGAAACTGTTCTGTGCTTGTATACAGCATTGTATACGGTGAGTGTGAATGTCTTCAGAGAAGAAGATAGTTAGTGTTAACCTCATCACCACAGTGGCTTCTATTAGCCCTCCTTAAATGATTTTTAAGGTCCGTCTCTCACAAGAATACTCTCAGCTTCAACAGATACTACAAACAGTTCTTCACAAACATTTTCATAATGTTACTTCCACTTAAACCCTATTTTTCTGCCCAAATCTTACTATAGACGTGTTGTAGTATAACTATAGTACCTTCATAGATTGTTTTACTGGTCTGTGCTGCAGTTGTGATTTATCCAGCCATTCTGTTATCCCACGGCTCTAAACTGAATTCTTTTAAAAATTTTCTGTTGTCTTAATGTAGTCTGCTCCATTTTTATTTCCTTTGTTATAGTAGAGTTTCTGACTTGGTTGTTATACATACGCCTTCCTCATCTAGTTCTGACGTATATTTCAGGAGGTCAGTTTTGTAATTTTGGTGCTTGCACTCTACTTCCGTTTGGTCTCTGGTACCCTTCTTTTCCCAATAATTTACAAATCCAAGCATATTTTTTTTTGTTATACCACTATGTTTTCATATACAGATTAAAATATTTCCCCCCTTTCCCGATTGTACCTTACACTCAGCTTGCTCTTTTTCCGTCATTCACATAGGTGCGACCAAATATGACTTTCATGAAGACTTTTCACTTCTTATTCCTGGTCGGTGTACATGCTATCGAAGAAGCATCGTCTGTGTTATCCTGGGTAACAACAAATTCAGTATGATGCACAATTACTAACGTTTGCTTAATCTCTAGAAACTTAGTTTGATAAAAAAACTTGACACTTATAACCTGATAAAAATCTGTGTCATACTTCAAAGTAATTGCGTAAGAGATTGTCTAATAAGCAATATTCACCTCATCATATCTTAATCACTCTCAATTAAATTCTATAACTTTTTTTCCCAAGAAGAAGACAATTTATTAGACAGCAGAAATTTTAAAATGACAAAGACTTCATTTTCTCTGAAAACTAAGGGCTTTTAAGATAAGTGTGGCACAAGAACAATAAACAAGCGGCTAACATTCTAGTTGCATCATGTCATTTTTTAGAGAAAACCTGAATTAAAGATACTCTAGCAGCTATTTTTAACCCATTTAAATAGTATGCTCCGCATCATAAAGGCCATCATATCTGTACTGGAGGTCGAACCTTGGTCAAGAAAACTCAGTAGACATTGAAAGAAGGCAAGAAGTAACCATAAGACAAGTGGCTGGTTAATGGTACACTCCCATCACTAATTGTACATCTTCAACCGTATATCCTTTCCCTAAAATTACTACGGTTTAATGTATGATCTAACCTTTTAAATAAAATTTAAGAAATCAAACTGATGTTTAAACAAAATGAATGTTTAAAGATAAACTCGCATTTGAAATGCATCGAAATATATGAGTGGAAAACGGTTGTGGAGAAATATTTTTATCTGCAAATTAACCCACAAAACTTGGTCTTGTCAAGCAATATTGTATATTCAGATAAAAAAGATCATATGAAGTGGAAACCCAATAAATTATCGTGCGCATTTCAGTGATGATGCTATTTAAGGATGATTTGTCAATGGGAAGTCACACAGAGATTCCCCGCTGCAGAAGAGCTTCCGGAAAGTTTAAAACAGGAATTTTTGAGTTACATGGTGAATGTTGTCAATCCACGGAAGGAAACGAAGAGCTCTAAGTTGATCAAATGTCCTGAAAATCAAACACCAGAGATGAGATTCCTGACCAACCCAGGTCAGTTTGTGCATAATTTTTCTAGCATCAATCTTCATGCTATACAATTAGAGGTTTCGTCACCTGGACCAAACTTTTGCGATTGCCGTGATACTATTAGTAAGATGGAAACGGAAGTGCAGTTTGAAAACTTGTATACATAGACGGAAGGTTTGGTACAGTCATCTAGTGAATATGTTGATAGACCTAAGACCACACTCGTTGACTCCTGCCTTAAGTAAACGAGTAGTAGGAACAGTACAAAGAGTAATTTAGCGAAAAATCATAGAGAAGCTTTGCAAAAGCTTTAGAAAATGCAAATATTGTGATTACTAAGCCAGATAAAGGATCAGGAATTGTTTTGAAGGGTAAAGAACACTAGGTAGGCAAAATAAATGCTTTACTCGGTGATGAGAATAAATTTCGGAAATCAGTCGTTTATGATGATACGAAAGAGAAAACTGATAAATAGCTAACCGAACATTTGAAAAAGGCAAAACAACAGGGTTTCATTTCAGAAAACCCCTTTGAAATGCTCAGACCTACCGAAAATGTTACACCTAAACTTTATGGTCTGCCAAAACTGTATAAAAATGAATTACCTCTAAACAGTTCTTCACATGGCAAACTCTCCCTAACATACAACCTCAAAATAATGAGTACAATTCTCGAAGCCTCTCCGCAAAAGTTGTTAAGTACGGTCTCAGAGATACCTTTAAATTTGTTGAAAGGATTGAAGGCCTGAAAGTGGACAATAAGTTAGTGATATCATGTGACGTTTCATATCTGTTCACTAACGTTCCTTTATCGAGACGGTAGCCTATATTTGCAACAAACTTACTAAGCAACTCATGGAAATAGGTATTCCAGTCTCCACATTGAAAGAACTACTTATGAAGTGAACAATGAACTCATAATTCCTTTTCAACAGATAATCTGATCGTGTAGCTGTAGGGTCACCTGTTGGCCCACTCTTGGCAGATTTTTTTGGCAAAATTAGAGAATGGTCTACTAGACGAAACTATTAACCGGTTGGAATTATATTGTCATCACATGGATGATACCTTTATAGTTCTCAAAAGTGAGAGTGATAAGAATACTGTTCTCAGTAAGTTCAATAGTGTTCATCCGGCAATCAACTCCACAATGGAATAGGATAAAAATGACTATCCCATTTCTTGATGTTCTACTGGCAAGAAGGTTAAGTGGAGCTTTGAAATGAAGTGTATATAGAAAGCCAACACTGACAAGCCAATACACGCAGTTCTTCAGTGCCGTACTCCACCAATACAAAAAGAAGCTGGTAAAATGCCTAGAATGCCGCCCCACAACCATTTGCTCATATGATTCTATAAAGGAGGAGTTTGCCACCATTCGTGACTTGCTTACTAGGAATAGCTATCCAGCGAAATTTGTGACTAAGTAAATGAATTTTATGAAGATTGAGACAACAACGCCAAGAGATTTTAATCAGCAAATATTCTTGAATTTGAAATTTAAGAGTGATACTGCCAGTGAGATCATCACACAACGCATAAGAAGAGCCTTGCAAAAAGCATTCCAAGGAGCTAAATTATGTCTCATCTTATACAACCACGAGATTCTGTGTACAAGAAATAAAGACAACCTGGCTGATCCTGTCACTTCTACGTACATTTATCAGTTCAATTGCTCCCGTGGAGCTAGTTACATTGGGCGAACAATAAGGCAGGTCCATAGTCGAATTTCTGAGCACCACCCATCATGGCTGAGCAAGGAATAAATTAGAGCAATAAAGAGCTCCATACTTGCACACCTAGTGGACACGGGAAATCAAGCAGATAATAGAAAAGCTTTCAAAATTATTCCAATTAATTTACCACATAGGTTACTCACTTGCTTACTTCATATAGCAGAGGTGATTGTAATCCACCTTTACAAACCTAATCTTTGTTTTCAAAAGTGTTCTCGATCACTTTCATTAACGCAGCTGTCAACATCATGTAACTCCTAGTATTACTTTGTACGCCTCTTCCCCTCTTCTTTCTATCAATATTCATTTATTTTCTTGTTATTACGTAATAGTTGTTTGTGAGTAAATACTCATAAGTCGCTCCATCTACCTAAGAATTACCTGCCTCATATTTCCAATTTTAATTACTACTGATTATTCACATTTTAATTTCTAGAATATCATCTTCAAGGCTTACCTAAAATCTATAATTATTTTTCATCAACCCTTCATCACTTGACTGGTAGTTTGATTGAATTAGAAAACTAGAGTCGAGCCTAAAAGGAAGATTTGATTGAAAAGGAATATATTTCTTCGCTTAGTCAGTCTTTTTTCCAAAAACATCCCAAAATAATTGAATTCCCAACATTAACAGTAACATTGGGTGATGGTTGAGCTATATCGCAAAATGACAGATATATAAAGATGTGAACCACTGGATTCCGACCCAGTGGTTGAATGGTAACCAACTCACTGCTAAACATGAAGGTCCTGAGTTAGACTCCTGACAAGTCAGGGGTGTACACTGCTGAGGAGTCCTATACTGGGATGAACAACTGTCCAGTGCTTCCAGGTTCTCAATAGTTCTCTAAATGATGTCACTCCACAATGAATACGGCCCTGAAAGTATGTATGTATGTATGTATTATTATTATTATTATTATTATTATTAGTAGTAGTAGTAGTAGTAGTAGTAGCAGCAGCAGTAGTAGTAGTAGTAGTATTAGTATTCATTAGAAAATGTTTTCATCTAAATTATTCCCCATGATTTCTGATAGTCAGGAAGATAGCTTTTACACTATAAGTACTTGCTGCTGACTAAAAATTACAAGAACTAAATGGAAGAATCACTGAAATCATCAAAGATTCTGAACACTGGGAGCGATATATCATAAAGCTACCGACCAAAAATGGCAGCTTTAATATAAAAAATATGAACCCGGGTGATGGCAAAAGATACTTTATTTGTTTTGTCTTCTATTTTTTACCCCTTTTTATAGCACTACATTTCATACTTTTCCTATTTCCTACATTTGAAAAGCAACACTCTGCATCACATACACAAAACTCAGAAAGGCTTTATTTAGATTTCGAATAAATTTTGCAATGTTATAGCCAAACCTAGTTAATCCATTGTAAGTTCTGTGATTTTACACTTTCCCACTGAGTTTGAAGTGACCACAATGAACGAAAAAAAATGCTGCATAAACTCCATATTTATAACATAATGAAGATTTCGGGCAATATCGAGACATCCGCATAGGAGCTCATGTGTCAACAGGGGTTGAGTAATTCGGCTGAGAATAGCAACGGGAAATTGCAAGAATCAAGCAACAACAACTGATACTCGTCGTACAAGAAATGGTTTTCGTGCCTCAATGGAAAATGGGTTTGGGTCTAAGCATGAACAACGTCTTTTACTAGTATGCAGGTACACCCAGTTGACGAGTTCCAAACAGAAAGAAACGCGCATCCTGGATTCCTCTGTTACCCACTTAACAGATTGTACATAAAGATGATTTTTACATAAAGCAGCTTTCGGAAAATATTTCAGCCCATGATTAGTAAACTAACAAATGTTTGTTCTCCAAAAGCATTGAAGGTAATTTGTGGGGAAATGACTGAATCATTTAAAAGCTATAAGTAACTGTACAAGATATTTTGCTATTTTTAACTAAAGTGTACATCTAAATGCAAGATTTCAAGGTCTTTTCACATAACTCATCTGCTATAGCTTTGCACTAAGTGTTTATTTCCACTTTCAGCTACCTTTCATCGAATGCGATGACTTAAGAAATTGATTGAATCGGTTCATACTAGGAGTGTTCTAATTGATAAAAGTCACTCAGCTTAGCTTGTCTGTAGAAGATCAGTACTTTAAAAAATTGCCCATTTAATTGGCTTAAAGTCTTTAAACACATTTTATTCACTAAATGACTTGTGCGTTACTCAGTTATTTTATTAAAAACTGAGGTGTAAGTTCGATACAAATCCTCTGATCCACTAGTTCCTATGTGCTCATAAGGTGTCTCACTGAATTTTAGAATAATCATTTGACTTTTTATTTTTCATCTGTTTGTGAAAAATAAGGTCAAGCTCTATTTTCTTCACCAACTCTGTTAACCGTATCTTCTTCTTAATTTCTATTTATTTGTCCAGAAATTCAAAATGTGAAAGATTGTTTTTATGACCAAATAGGTGATTGTTTACTCTAGTTTTTCCCTGAATGTTTGTCTTCCTAAAGCTTTCAAACATTCAAAATATTAAGTCATACAAGGTGATATGTAGTAACCCACTAACTGACATGAGTATACGCGGCGCAGTGAGGACGATCATTTGTCTAAGAACATATTAAATCTTCAGTGAAACGTTAGGTTACAAAGTATTAACCAGACACATAATCCAACAAAGTATTTTGCTTATAATAAACTGGGTATTTCTCATCTAAATCAATCTTTTGGGGGGAATATCACTTCTTCTTCTCTACAGAACGTTCGGAAATTAGAATTTCGAGTTATTTAAAGAAAAAAACCTGGAATGGACAATATAACAATTTTCTAAGCTGGATTCCACTGGACAAGAAAAGAAAGCTAATTCACTCATTATGCACAAGAATTAAAAGAATTTGTGCAGATGGTACAGTAAGTTAGAAGCTGGAAGTACTTTGATGAGTACTCATCGAAAATCTCTAGCCTTCAAGACTTGTTGAGAGGAACATAAAGCCCAAACAATATCAAAAGCTAATCCTCATGGTTCCAAAGAAGATATTTGTTATGAATATTGGATTCATTGACAGAGATACTCAAGAATCGACAATGTAAAGCACTGAGGAAGACTTTTTACGCCCAAACTCCGATCGCCTTCTTCAGTTGGCAACTAACTAGAGGATCGACAAAAAATAAACTATCGTTTTGGGCCACCTTCTTTTGTGTCTACCAACTCACCTTCTCTTGAATTGATTACATAGGCTACATAAAGTGTTTTATTCAGAAGAATCTCCGAATTCTCTCCTGCATAGCTGACTACAAAAAGCGTAGAACCATTAGTAACTTAATTCTTGAGCATCTGATTAATTCAGGTCACTCTACTTCACCAGAATCTCCCTCTAGATTCGTTCATAAAGTCAAGTCAAAAAGTCAAAAAAGAGTACAAACTTGTCACCTTAACACAGCAGAAGTTCATCAGTTTAAACCTGACTTCCACGTTCAAAAGAAGTATGTCCATTCTCTAATTTTACCTAGGTCGTAATATTCCTTAGTCATTTGTTTGATTAATCTTATTACTATTCATAATTATTTTATTGTATTTTGCGGTTAATTGTAATTTTAAAGAAGTGTACATCATGGACTGATATAAGTTGGAAATCTATTGAAAACCCTGAAGCTCTCAACAGATGTTCCGTCCTACTATGGGACTTCTCAGCAAACGCACCCACGTCCCGGCTTGAAATCGAACTCAGGACCTTTAGCTTGTGGATATTACATGGAACTATGCATAAACCACATAAATCATAAATAGTGTTTCCTTTTCGTCAATTCTTACACATTTTGTACATTCTTACTAATATTTGTAAAAACAAATGTTGTTTATCTGTACAACTTGAAAATTCACTTTTTAGGTGTGGTCGTATTACTGACTTGGCTTCTACTTTTAAACGTGGATCTATAGTATGCCTCCGTCCACTTCGACTTCTGCCTCCGTTGACTATCGTCTGACATGAATACTCATTAGTTGTCCTTGGATTTTACAGGATCTCTCATCCTGCTTTCAAATATCACGACAATCAAGCCAACCAATGTTGACTCTGGAGAGCTAACAAGTATTGCATTCTGAACCAACGTTTGAGTCTACTAAATTGTGGTGGACAGCACTGAAGAGAAAATATTCAAGTAACCCATTATTATCCATAACATTGATATTACTATTTTGTGTTATAACGCATAACTTTTCATATTTCTGTATCACCGAACCTATTTCTGTAAATTATACGTAGTTTAACATTTTGGTTTATTTGACATTTTTGTAGGTCCTCTACAGGTTTCACAGCAAACGCGTTAACCATTCAGCCAGTGGATCGGTTTTCAGTGATTTACAGTTTCCTACTTCTGTCAATTCGTGGTACAGCGTAATTTCTTCACTCAATGAAACTTGATGTTGACTAACGAGGACAACAACAGCAAAAAAATAGTCAAAAACTTTAATCAGCTATCCATCGCAAGACTTTTTCACTTCATCAAGTGTGGCTGTTACTTTTGAGTTTGGAGTTTTGGACCACTTTTGTTTTCAATTTACCAGATTTTAAGAAAACTTGGTATGAAATATTTTCTCCAAGTCTGTGCATAAAATCAAAATAAATGTGATCTAAACTTTATTTGGTGGCTAACATTGGAATCCATGACTCGCATCTTATCCTGCTTGAGACTCTAATTGAATAATGGTTTCCCCACTGGGACGCGAACTCAGTTCCCATTGCTTCAGATGCCAAAGTGTTGTCCGCTAGGCCATAGAGGCACAGTAGTTGCCTCTTCTAGAAGGAATGTCAGCTGGCTTCTTGCCTATGTACAACCATCTATTCTACTTCAACAAAGTAAAGTTATAAAGGTACTGCATACAGTTGAGGAATATCATTATTCACCAGGAAACCAGATACACTATAAGAATTATAATTATATTATTATAGCAATTGGCTCTCTTTATTTTGTCTTCAATCGGACTTATTTAGTTTCATCACCACTGCGACTAATTAACCTACTGGAAAAAAGACTATTTAAATCGCTTTAATGACCATTTCATCGATAGTATGGCGATTCTATAACCATCATACACTGTTAGTATGTTGTTGACTGGAATAACAGCTATGAACTTTTGGGTTCTTGTTGCCTTTCATTTTTAACTATCAATCATGGAGTAGGTGATAATGAATTACTTGGCTCTATCGACGGTTTCACTGCAGCAGCTAAGTATGTAGTACATACGGTTGTCTTAATCATCTGAAACGATTTTAAAAAGCCTGAAACAACTAACTTCAGTGACATGCTGGATACCTTCTAGAAAGCCTATACTACTGTCTGTAAACTGGTTAAGTATCCAGATGTGTTCATCCTAAGGCTAGTTCCATTCTACTACTACTCTGGATAGAATAGTACTTTCTTGTGGCCAGTGAACTGATGTGTTCAACGTACTCCAACCGACATATTTCTTGCAAGCTTACCGTCTTATCAACAGACCTACCTTATTTGCCTGGCGCTCCGCCATAATATTAATAATGCTCACTCGTTCGATTCTCCACACGCAGTTGATATCTCTAAGAGTTTCAATACCAAATATGTTTAAGTTTATCATCTCTTTGATCTTTCATACATACAACTTTCAGTCTCGTTTTACAACAGATTTCACAGCTACTCTTTTTAATCGATCACCAGAAGGTATACGCATGTCTTACTTATATAGTGGTTAATACATACTGGGGAAAAGAAACAAGTACTTTATAACTGCTCAAGAATCTAGTTATTCTCTAGCCGTAAAAGACTAATATGAATTCATTAGATAAATAAATAGAGTTTGCAAACTACTGGAACGTTAGATTCCAAACGATCAGAATAAACTATAACTTAACCATACCGTTTTATTTCGTGAACTATAAGTGAATATCAAACGTTCTTACTGAATATTTTAGGGATACTGTGGAACTCATCACTGTCTGGTTAAAAGAACTGTATTGCATATGTGTTGTAAGCCCATGTAATAGAACGTGTATAAGAGCATGCATTTCTCTCTGAGTGTTTGTTAGTTGAGGAGAGGTCATGCTAAGAAATGAATCCGTTTTATTCATTAAACTGGGTTAACTTTTGCTTCGATGAAAATAAATAATGGAACAGTAAGTGTGAATTTTCAAGTCACTGAATACTGAGTATTACTTATGGAAATCTACTTAACGTTAACGCTAAAAATGATGTGTTATCACACACAAAAACTCTGCTATTATCACTCAAGCGTGAAACGCTCATCCCCACTTATTTCTTCTCAGGTGCTCTCTTTAATGAGGACGTTTACTATAAAACCTCCAAGTAGCATGAAGGTGCTTACTGAAATCAAAATGGTTAGTGTAGATTTGTTCTACAACTCAACGACTAGCGAAGAAGTGGCTTTCCAAGCTTGAAGTAAGTCTAAAGAAAGTAGAGACAATTTGTAGCTCACAATGAGGAGGATAATTGTTTGGACTTCTCCTAGGTTCCAGGTTTTTTCTTGGACGTTTCATCATCAGAATAGGAGACTTTATCAGCATTTTCTTCAGAAGAAATGAAATATTTCGAAGTTGCATAAATATTTATAAAGGATATTTGCGGAAGTTGAGCGTTATTGACAACGTAATTAGGTGCGAATTCACCGTCGTTTTTCCTCAGAAGTTGATTTTTATAACTGTTGTAGTTGTTCAACCTACACTGCTTACCTAATGTCTTATGGTTAATTTGATTGATTGATTTCTAGTTGATTGATCTCTTATTAGTAATCTACATATTGGGTCAGCGTCTACGTGTTTGTTGACTGTAGTTTGATTGGATGACCATACTCCTAGGAATTCTGTCGCCGTCAAAAAGATGACGATGCATTACTCTCTATCTCCAATGAACAGAAAATAATGACAGGTTCTAGAATTTTAAATTGGTTGTTATGCAGTTTTCTGTGTGGGTTTCGATATCAATAGCTCTATCATTTCTCATTGACTAAAACGATAAAAGATCAATGCATTGATTACTGCAGTATGAATATTACAGAGTTTTAATTCAAGTTTCACCATTGTGGAAACTGCATGAAATTGTGTAAAAACCATTTCAAGAAAACAATATTTCCTTTTCAGCGTTTTTTACACATTCTGTACATTCTTCTTCATACATGTAAGAACGAATGTTGTTTGTATATACACTTTTTGGTTGTGGCGGTAATTACAGTTTTTGTTGTTGCTAATCGTGGAAATATAGTGTGCTTCTAACCATTCCGACTTCTGTCTCCGGGACTATTGCCTGTCGGATATGCTAACTGATTGTCTTGCGATTTTGGCAGGACCTCTCACCCTACTTCCAAGTATTACGACAATCAAGCCAGCCAACGACCACTGGTGAGAGCCAACTAATATCACTGAAGTATCCAAAATTGTGGTGGACAATGCCGAAGAGATAACCTCCAAGTAACTAGTGATCATTTATAACACTGACCATACTATTTACGTTATAACTTATAACTTTTCATACTTCTGTATCACAAAATCCTTTTTTTTTGTATAGTATACGCAGCTTTTCATTTCGGTTTACCTGACATTCTTTGGGTCCACTATACCATCTGCACATGACTGAATATGGTGGTTGTTATAAACTGTGCTGAAAAACTAAGGTTTGGAGTGATGTCAGACTATTGTGATGTCATCATATACAGACAAAGAAGATTTCTATGTTTACGCATATTTGACTATTAAAAGTTGGCGTGTGAGCTTACTTTCTTCCATTTAAGATGTAAAACTGTATAACCTCATGCAATAGCACAATGAAGAAAAATGCAAAATCCCAACATTTCATGCTGTGCTAAAAAAAACAGATATTAATGCAATTTTGTATAATCTCCTATTGGCAAACAAATTTAAGCTTTGTCAATATAGAGTTTTATTACCTTCTGAGAGTAAGTCATCGGGTGAACAATATCTCCTATTCATCCATCATCACCATCATCCACCATCCATTCATGACTATATGCTTTCAAACAACAAATAATACGCTTCCGATCGACAAACGTTTTCCGCTATCACTCATTTTGTGAAACTGTTATCACGAGTACAAAAGATACCAGAATACTTTGCTGAATATCGTCATTATATATAAGTATTTCAATAGCTCGTTTAGTAAAGAGTATATTTTACCCAAGGTATAAATAATCTAAATATTTCCAATAGACTAGGCATTCACTATGGTCAAAAAGATAAAATCTCTAAATCCGATATGTTAAGTCCTGTTTCGTGTCAATTCATCTCTAAAGTCGTTGACTATTGTATACACAGAACTTGTGCAAAAATGAAGTATGCTACTGACATTTCTGAAAGTGGATGCTCTGAGCAAAGTCTGAATCAGTCTTTAAACATTTAAATGTTAAAGTATGGTTAGTAAAAATAGGTGATTGTTTACCTTTTTTTATCATTTTACCTTGAAGAATCTTTCTTACCACGACAAATCTGTTCTGAGGAGAATTATGATTCAAGAAAAACAAACCAATAACTTGGTTCTTAAAATCCCTTTATTAACTGAGATGGATGAAACGAGTTGACTTCTACTTAGGCACAGATTTCTAAAACTAACAGCTCACTACTGCTGTAAGTTACATTTCTTTGCTGTTTGCTTGCTGATATCCAACTATGAAATTACAAGTTCTAATTAAGGACTAGGAGTTATTGACCAAAACTTGGTTACTGTAATTCATAAGCCTACTGAAGAGTACTTTGGAATTTGAAGCTATAAGCACTGAGCCTGAGCTTTAGTTAGAATGTCCATGCATGAGTAAATAGAGATACATTTAAATGACTGGTATCAAACTGGAAGATAAGTGACTTCTAGGTCACAGGTTTTCATCACCAATGAACACTGAATATCAGAAGATAAGTCAATATACCACCAGCTAGATAAGTACAGTGTTGAGCACCGCACTATGATTTATCTTCCAATCTTGAATTGGTTCACGATACAAGTTTGCATCACCGTTTCTTCGACATGTATTTGAAACTTACTTATATTCTAAGAGCAAGCTAAAAGCAATGAAAGGAGCCTGTCTTCAAGAACAACTTAAACCAAATAGTTGTTTGAGAACGAAACCAAATTATTTATGTTTACAAAATCAGACCTTTTAATTCCTATAGTGTGAAGCACACTGCATAAAAACATCCTAACTGACAGTCATTTACAAGAAACAATCAACAAAACAGAAGGGACAAACAAAAGACAAATGCCTCATAATCTGTCATTTCAGTTGTCATTATAGAAAAAGCAAACAAAACAACAAAGTTTTAAGACTTGTTTTTTGAATACAAATTATCTGAAACACAACACAGCATCATGAAAATAGGCGCGTCATTCTCATTGTATTTCTTGAAGGACACTAGTTATAAACGGCCTTATGTAAGTGTACACTCAAACCAAAACAGGATTTATTTCTCTGAACTCCAAGACTCCGTCTATCTGATTGAAATCCTTTGAAAAACAACTCTTTCGTACAATAATCCGTTTCCTTGTTGTTGATTCGGAGTGCATACTGCACCACCATTTCTGAGTACGTAGTGCATTTCAATCTTACCAAAAGCACCAGCATCCAATTACAAACTACAACGCACTCTATTATGAATTCCACCGCCAGTCACCAATGAATTAAACCCAAATGCATTTAAGACCATTTTCTAGGCGTCTGTACTAGTAAGTGTGTGGCCTTCAGAACCAACCACTATCGTCTAGTAACTCAACAAAAAGAAAATAACCAGTTACAGTGTATATTTTTCCCTGAAAAACTACTCTAGCTTCCCTGGTTGCTTTCATTCTTTTGTTTCAGATTATTCATCTTCATCTCATTTCCACCTCAATGATTCCATGTTCAGAAAAGAATAAAAATAACCTTACGGAACTAAAATAAATTTTAAGTCATACTGAAAAATTCATTTCATCTTTGAACGATTTCAGCGTATCATAAGAATTTAATTTAACTGCTGCCCATAGTGTTAAAACCAGTAAGATAATAAAGAAAATTTAATCGTGCTTCAGAAAAGCTCATTTGCATAACTAATGAAGAGCTTTATCTATTTAACCAATCCAAATTCAGATGGATATAAAACCCATCCAATTTGCACTACTATCCTATTGTTTCATTTCTTTTTACTTATTGAGAAACTGTATAGAAGAAAAACAAGTAATTCATTCAGCTCTGACACTGAAGAGGGTAGGCTAAAGACGTTTCACTGTTATTCAGGACAGCATTCTTGTTATGGGAAATATATTTGTACATGACCGTCATTGTGAACAGAAGACATGTTATTAGGTAATGCCTAAATCTAAGATGTATACAGTAGTTCATGCTTAACCTTAGTTACCTGCTTGAATATCAGTGCAATTAGTTCAGTGCTGGTTCATGTGAGAAAAGATACCCGTGGTGTGCCATGTCTAGCAGTTATTGGTAGTGCAAAAGAATGTATGTTAAGAATATGAATTTAATAAATACTGGTAAATGAAGGAGACTCTTTTGTAACTTTTAGTTATGTCTGAACAGTTAGGTAGAAGAAATACGCTACTAAACAGCTTGATTAGTTAGAAACCACTTGGGCTAATCTATTTATGTTGCCAGCTAGATTAGAGTGATCTGAACAGTGGATGACTGTTTCACTTGTTCGGGGTCAAGCTCATCAGTTCAGAAAACCAAAATATTCAGACCACCTGAATCTGGATAACTGACTGGCATGGACCGGTATACCTTAGATAGGATGATCGAATTGCAAAAGACTTATAAACTCCATGGTCTACGTTAACACCTTACACAGCCGAGTAGATTATTTTACTGCCAAACTGTCCTGTTAACATTGGAAACCACCCATCCAAGACCATAAAGTGTGGCCTCTGACACATACGTGTCATGAACTAACAAACTATACCACTGAACAACTTGAATAGATTGAAACCAATCAGATGACAACTTTTACCATATCTCACGTCTCAATTCCAGAGAAAATCCAAAATATTTTTTACCGATGAAAATAAGCTTCTAAAACCATTTATTTCCAGAATGACAGGTAAACGCCGTACTTAAAAGCTTGAATCGTTTGTTTTCATCCATTAAGGTGACTAGCTGAAAAGACTGGACTGGAATAAAAGAACTTCTGGGAACAGTTTAGAGGGCTGCCATTCGTATTGTCTCTGAGATGGCTGGCCTGACCTATGAAGATCAACTTAAAGAGCTGAACCTCTTGCCTTTACCCTATCCCAGACAGAGGGGAGATCTAGTCATGCGGTAGAGGACTTCTAAGAAATAACTTTAGACCTGATCTATCTTCTCTTTTCCTTTCCACTAGGTCAGAACACCTCAGAAGACATAGTAGGAGAGTACAAAAGCAAAAAAAGAACGTAGTCTCAGCAGAGTACTGGTTGTTACGTTGAGTAATGAACTCCTGGAACCGACTACCAGAAGAAGTGGTGTCAGCATCGTCAACTGACTCGTTGACAAGCACAGAAATCTACTGGAAAAGGATTAATATAGGCTCACAGTCTTAAACCCTGAAACAACAAATCTGAGTCCGAATCAGAATCTGAAGGTATGATTCCCACCACTTGAAAACAAAAAGGCGGTTTAGGTGTTTCAATAAACAAAAAATATATCTTCCCGCTATTTCACTGACAGATTGTTTTACTGATAAGAAAAGGAGAAGGTAGCTCACTTTCTTTCAATTGATGTTGGCTACAAATGTGAACTTCAATTTGTGAAAATTACATTATTGCATTTTCAGTGTATATTTTGGAAATCCTGCAAACTATCCAAGTTCCAGAAAAGCTGCACTGATTCCATAGTTTGTCAGTGAGCATGATTCACCTATGTCGACGGTAAAGAGCCTCAGATTACGAGTAATTGAGATATCCTAAAATATGCTGCACTCATTTCATATATGCTCACTCAGAAAATAGGCTTTAAGTAAAAACAGAGATGATGGTGAGTTTAAGAGCTGAAGCACTTTTTACTCACTTAACCAATTATTTTGATAACGGTAAATTACCATTTGACACGTGGAACAATCTAATATACAACATCTTTTGGTGGGCTCGTACAAACCAATTGATTTCTTTATCCTCTCTTGTAGGTATTGCGGAATAGTTCCGAGTCTGGTGGGTTCCTGTGCGTCAGGTCTACCCACTGGCTTGCTGTAGATGTGGTTGACTACAACGGTGTTCGGGTGTTGACTAAATTTGTAGTGGTTGTACGATCCGTCCAAGAACCGTGATTCAAAGGGGGTTTTCAAGTGCTTGGATGGATTATGGGAATAGAAATAGTAACTTTATTAGTGAGAAATGGTAAGTGGGGGCTAGGGCGTCTAACTAGGTGGTATAAGGTCAAGTTCAGTTCTCAATGATAGTGACAGTACAGAAGATACCACACAGGGTTGACTATGATAAATTGTTTGGAACCAAGGTGTCGTATTGGCCCAGTCTGGATCCCAGCTGCATGGGCGGAAACCATGCGTCACCGAGTAACTGTCCAAACCCTTCCTAAAGCAGTCAACAGACACAGCAGTAACTATCTTGGTAGGTAATGCATTTCACCGACCGCAAACTCTCAGAAAGAAATGTGAACCCGCACGGGTTTTCGTTCTTTGGCGGGTGATTGTCCTTGTGTTACCACGAGGATCGGTACGGTGGCCGTTTGGTAGGATCCCACTGTTTGGATAACTTCGATCACTCAGTATTTTTTATGGTGCTGTCAAGTCACTATGTAATCTATGGTGGCTAAGAGAGCAGAACCCTAGGTTTTTAGGCCTACCCTCATAGTGTTTCTCCAGCATTCCCAAATCATACTTTGTTCCTCGCCTCTGTGCTTCCTCCAGGAGGTCCACATCTCTTTTCAGATGTGGTAGTGCAATGACGCTGTAGACATCTGAGTGAGATTGTATGTAGGTCTTTTACGGCTTCAGGAAGGGTTCCGGAGTGAGAGCACTTGGTTGTCTACGCATGAAGTGCGGTACTGCGTAGGTTTTGGAGGCGTCTCTTGGGTAACTGGAGCTAGTGCCCAGCCTGTTAGTCATTAATGGTCCTAGATCCTTCTCCGTGGTGGTGTGGAAAAGCTGTGTTCCTCAAAAAGGATAGGGTACCTTCTGAGGGTCAGGGGAGTGGAGAAACATGGCACGCCACTTATCCAGATCAAATGCCAGTTCACTAATATCCACCCACTCTGCAAGCAGTCTGAGATCACTTTGTAGAACATTCCGTTCTGCTTCTGATGTCACAGCACTCCGTAACTTAATGCCTTCAACACAAACTAGAACTGGGTAGCTGACATTCGATGGAATGTCGTTCACAAAACGAAGGAACAGCAGCGGACCCGGAATCGCCCCTATGACACACCAGATGTTGATGTCCTCCAAGCCCAGCAAGCCCTGTTGACATTTATGCAGAATTCTGTGACGTCTAAACAGTTCTGAAGCCAGGAGACCACTTGGCCGCTGATACCCAATCTAGATATTTTGTGTATGACAGTGGCGTGTGAGGTTGTGTCGAAGGCCCTGATAAAATCAACGAAAACCAAATGAACAGAGTCTTAGAGGACCCAGTATACAGTTAACTTATCAACAGTCGCCAGAAGGTTTGAAACACGGTACCTAAACTTTCTGAAAATATGTGCTCCACTTTCGTCCAAGTGCTCTCTAACATGTTCGTCTGCCAGGACCTGCATTAATTTCGACAGCACAGGTAGAAGTGCTGTGGGTCGGTGGAATTGCCTGTATTCCTTGTCTCCTCCTCTGAATATGAAAGAAGTAATTGCATGTGAAGTAAACTCAGTTTGTTCCCTTGAACACATCATTCAATTTTTAGACATGGTACATTGCTGCGATGTTTGTCTGCATTAAGAAAGCCTGAGAACTTTCCACACACCTTCAACCCTTGTACACTTCGTGGTCCTTTTGATTTTCGGTTAGCTGATCAAGATGCGCTTGAAATACATCGTTCGTAATATTTCTGTTTTGGTCTTTTCAGTACGCGTCGTTGTTAATTAGATTACTAGTAACGGGAACTGGACCTATTGCGTATACGAACTGAACTCATTCTCTCCCTTCGCGGACCCATTAGAACCGGTGGTTGCCGTAACGGGCTAAACATATTTCCACTTTCTTGGGAGTATGCATTTGTCTAAGGAGTGTGGAAACAGATTAAATAGTGCATCGCATTAAGCACCCACAAAACAAAGACGGTCGAGCGCCAACGTATGTGCTGTGCTATTCATCGAAAGTTTTTCTAAGACCGTAGCAGGGATTATCTTTAGTCCATCCAGCTCTTGCATATTAAGTTGTGGTGAAGACTGCTCAGGCAGTCGGTAATTTTGGCCGGATGACGGCACGTTTAACTGTGTGCGAACGTGGGAGTGAACGTCTCCAGCCCAGAGGGGTTCTCTCCGTGTGATCCTTTCAGAAGGTATGCTCCCTAGCTCCTATATTTTCCGCTTGTCATGAATAAACGCACGATTTTGGGTTCTCCTCGAGCTTCTGGACAAGGTTTGTCTGGGACCACTTCCTTCACTCCTTCACTTTGATGCTGCATTGATTTCCTACAGCCATACAGGCGGTGTGATCAGAATATTTCTGGAAATACTCTGTCACTGCCACTCTTTCCTCTTTGCTTTCAAGTGGTGTTCACTCCCTCGTGTTGTTCCGACTACTGAGAAGTTTTCGGAGATGTCCTTGTCAATGTTATCTCTCATCAGTTAGCAGCGATGGCCAATCGATAAGGTGCTCTACTTCTGCGGTCATAGTTCTGTCACCAGATATCAGCTCACGTACTTTGCTTTGCTGTGACAGAAACAAGGGCTATATCCCTCCCCTGATATTTTTTCGCCTGACTGCAGGTCAACCAATACCACACGGCTATCCCTGCTGCCAGAGCGTGTTTGAACCTGATTTTTTTCTGCCGGCAGACGGCTGCTGGTAGGAAGTTGGTCTAGTTTAGTCGCTTTTTTGTTTGGCTCTCAATCAGCGTCATCGCCAAGTCGGACCTCCTTGATGGTTTTGAGTAGGTTTCTTTCTAACCCCCTGTCTGGTGTTCCTCTGTCTTGCCCATGGTTGAGAGTGCGAGCGTTAAAGTCCCCGGCTATAATGACCTGGTCACTTCTCATAGACGTCCCTCCGGACGTTACTTGTAGCAGTTGTCAGTTGTGCTTTACGTTACCAGTAGGAATTCTGCAGACCCCTACCTACCGGTTTCCAGTTGTGTCAACTCATAAAGTAGCACCAGACAGAGACTGAGGGCCCTAAATGTAGAGTTTCGGTGGTTCGTTCACTTTCGAGATAGCCACTTATAAACACTGCCACTCTGCCTCCTTCCCTGAACTCCCTGTCTCTCCCATATAAACCCATACCGTCTATACTAGCTTCGATTTCACTAATATCCGGCTATAAGCAAGGTTCTGCTAGGACTATGATCTTCAGAGCAAGGCAGGAACAGAGAGACCGTAATTTCCCCATCTTACCCCCAAGTCCCTTCGTGTTGCTGTAAAGACACATGGAGATGCTTCTAACCACTTGGGAAGTCTTAGTGGTACCAGACTGTTTGGGGTCGTACGAGATGGCGAAAGTTGTCACACAACGGCCAGCTGCAGTGGAAACAGCCTAGTCGTGTTTTCGCCCAAGGTGGTTTCCAGGGATTTCATAAGGTCAAGAACAGTTTGGATGTCTTGTCTATTGACACTGATGGAGACTTCGGCACTAAACGAAGCTGCTGCTTGCTGCTGTCACAGACTCCTGGGCCTTCTCTCACAGCAGCTGACGTTTCGGTTGCCGCTGTCTTTAACTGCCCACCGAGTCCGCAGTACTTTGGTCAAAAGACCTTGACACCCGAAATCAGTATCAATCATTGCGGGCGATGTTGTCGCCGTAAAATGTGAGGAACGTGGCAGTCTGCAGGCCTCCGTTGCCGTTACACCATTTAACCCTATCCCTGCTGACAAACACTGCCATTGTTGAGCACCATGAGCATACTTCTCTACTAATGTGCCGATCGTTGGTTCCGGTACATTGTTGATAATCAAGGTTGCTGGTTCCAGCGCATGGGGCTTCTCGCGAGGTCTTTTTCTCGCTAACGATGATCGATCTGGTCTAGCCCTAATGCCGGATGACCGGTTTATGATTCGTGTGTCCGGCAGCAGCAGATATCTTTGCCCATCCCTATCCGAGCTCAGGGTCACTCTCATAGCCTTCCCTGGGGACGAGTTGTTGCTTTTGCAGAGCCTGTGCAGCTTTACTTCTAAGTTGCCAAGTCCTGGTACGGAGCATACCTATCGCTTCTGCTGTTTGTCGAAATATTCTCTGTTCTGAAAAAGACTGTCACGGTACGCAGGGACGTTAAATAAATGACGGGATTCGATCTGCCACCAAAGCCCCTGTCGTCGAATACTGTGGGTGGGTTTTTATGGGAAGAATGTGCCTACTCATCAAATTTAACCCATTTTTCTCGATGTACGGTAGAGTCAGCCAATAAAGCAACTTCAGGGTTCGGGGCTGATGTGGTTGGTCGCACGACTGGTCATCGTTTGTATATTTTTGGACTGCTCATAGATGTGACTGTCTGAGAGACAGTGCTGATACTGTTGTTGTTTGGACTTGGGGTGGTGGCCCGTACGAACGCCGGCATCTCAGTAGTCACTGTGGTGTCTTTTACGACCTCCCGAAGTGAGCCTTTAGAAAAGATTGGCCTTAGAAGGCACCGCAAGCAGACGTAACAGAACCAGGTGCATGGATAACGCACCGTGAAGGCGTAATATTGGTCTGACACGTCCTTATCACACTTACTGCGTACCCACTTTTCCGGATGTCACGTTCAAAGACAGCTTTCTTTTTGGCTGTGATGAGACCAAAGGCGTGACAATCATCAGTTTGGCCAGAAGATTTAATCAAATACGCACCTCTCCTCTCTTACCTCCCAGTAGTAGCTTTGCCAGGTAAGCTAGGGTTTGCGTTAAGTGTACCAGAAAAACATGCTGTTCCATGGACTAAAGTAGATTGGGTTCTAGGTGACAGGAATTCTAGTTTTTCTATGGATTGTTACTCGTGGCTGTTCTCCTGAGGTGGACCTGCAACCCTCTGTGGTGGCTTCAGGCCTGTTCCCTGCGGCCCTAGATAATACCAAGGAAAGGGAGGTTAGTAGCTGAGATAAGGCTTTACTTGAAGTATTCCTCGGACCAGATTTGGCCGGAATACTGCTGCTACCATTTCAATGGAGGATTGGGGAGGAGCAAAAAGTGAAATAAGAATGCTCAGATCAAGTAAAATACTGAAAAGTCATGATGGCTAAAGTAAGTCGTCAACTTGCTTAGAATTACCCGGTTATACTACCCAGAAGAGTACCAAAAGCTTCCCCACAAGTTCAAGATCTATGATAGAGTGAGATTAGCAGTGATACGGATGCAGCAACCTGAGCTAAATCAGGTGACTGAGACACTTGGACCTACCACATAGTTGTCCGTTAGGAGAGTGATGGTACCGACCGACTACGGGTTGTGCGCTCCGTAGAAAATGTCATTTCTAGCAAAACTGTTATTTTCGGGGAGGAAAGATTGAGCCAGCAAGGCGTATATGTGGTTGTCTCTGAAGAGAATGGTGACGAGTCAAAACACGTCAGCATTCAAGGGAGCGTCGTTGGTGGTTGATCAACGACCATGTGCGTACCAAAGATCTTAATGGTTGTCGACTGTAAAGCGGAGTCACCATCTTAAAGCTTTTGTTACGACAGCTTAAACTAGATCAAGCGAAGCACACCATATACAACTCTGAAGGTGTCCTACAAGTACAATAATAAACTGCGTATTCCCTTATTCCTCATGCCCCTTTTAGATACTCTAGTTCTCAGTACTGTTTCACTAAGTTCTAAAACGACTAACTCCACCTCGTATGCCTCCATGTTCCTCCCCCTCATCCGACATGCAGACTGGGACTTCTGACTGAACCAGAGCATACTCAGCATCGGAATTCTATCCAGTATGTGCAAACTATCGTTTTCTACTACCTGACTTCATATGAAGCGCCGACCATGGAGTCTTATTGAATGGTGTAATGGCGAAACCTAGTAATTTTCCCTCATAATATGACAACAGTAGCTGATTAGAATTGCATCTTTAGCTTAATTTATTCAAATGACTTCGTCTACAACATCACGAACCTGAACAACCACTGCGCTCTGCATGAAACCACACAATACTAGACCCAAAGTTCATGTCGCCCATCGATCCAAGCATTTAACTCCGGTTTTACAGGCCATCTGCAGACGGCACAAAGTTATTGAATGCTCACATATTTTCGGGTTCACTTACGTCCAACATTCGACTTTCAACACACTCCTACTGATTATGTGACTCGCGCTTGCCAGGTTACAGCACATGTAGCATGATTAACTCGTATTACTCTCTACTTCTGTCGCATAACAAGATGAATTTTGCCTAATACTTATGACCGGTAACGGCTGCGTACTCTGGAAGACTGTGCATGCCCCGATGATGTGTTCTTTCCAAACCTTCCCAGCTTAACTGAGAAAATAAGCATCCGGATATTGCCTGCAAAAATGAAGTATGTTCACGTAATTCGTTACTCGAAATATATTTTCGCTACTGTAACTGGCTTAAATACGTGCAGTGAGTTCAAAGTGGGCATGTGACTGATGAATGGGAAACATGATTTCTAGAATGAATGTCTAAGTTTGATAGGGGGGCTTTTAGTGTGGGAAAACTGAGTTAAGATCTTGAATGGTTCGCACGTCCGTTATTTGTGGATTTCCGAAAGACTCTCGAAAAGGTGCTTTTGCGGGAATGATGAAGGAGCTAGCTTGGTCCGACAGAAAAGACGGCTTTGGTTCCTTGTGTGCTACCTGAATTGAACTGTTTGCTCACGTAAACCAAAAAACCGAGATCATTACCTTAAGCTACAAGTGCATACAAAAATGCAGAAAAATACTTACTTCGTCTACAGAAACGGATTCTTCCAATCGACCACGAAACCCAAGGGAATGTGATAAATATTCACCGATCTATTGAGCACAAGGCAGAGCAACATGGCGGCTACTGTGAACAAATGTCTAATTTAGCATGAACAAACGAAGTTTTTTTTCTTCAGACCGGGGATTTCCACTACCTGGAATGAAGAGATGATAAAAATTTTTTGTAAAATAAAATGTTACTGCAAATTTTCCGCCACTGTTATAACCGTATCTGTGAAACTGAAATGCACCTGTGAATTTAGGAATAGACTATTGTTATTATTATCATCATATTTACGGGTTGGTTTATTTGCTTTCTCCCGGATCGTCAGTGCGGCCGGTTTTTAAGATAAAACACGTCTGCTGGTAGGACAATGCGTTTCGTAAATGGATCAAAGTAATTACACCAAATAGGATCCATCGTATGACATTTTCGGTTGGATGAAAATAGGAAATTCAGTAGTGAAGCTAAAAAACACTCAGATTTACTGTTCACAAAGTGATTCAAAATTATTACGATGGTAGGACAAAACGTATACAGAATATCAAGGGGAAAATATTCATTTGGTCCAAATAGTCATTGATGGGATTACTATTATTATAGAAGAAGCAGTCACTTGACCGGCCTACGCATCTTAAATCCTTGGGTCACTGCTTCTTTTGGTTGTTAACCCGTGTAGGAGTAATGAGAGGGGAAACAGTGGGGGCTAAAGTACAAAAATTCAATCAGCTCTCGGCAGATCCCAGCGGCATGTGAAGTAATTAACCAGTCGGCATTTGATGGATTCAGACTAAGCAGACTGAAACATGTCTGCAGGAACGGCGTTCCAGGGTTTAACAACTCTTGGGGAGCAGAAGTTAGGCCTGATATCTATGCAACTTGAAGTTAAAAACATGCTGAATAAATTCAAATTCAGTGAAAAATACAACTAGTGACAACATCTTAGGTTTAAAACGGTAGTATGTACACGCTTATTGGTAGCGTTAAAAGTGCATGTCGTTAAAAAGACAACGAACATACCATTAGGTAGAAAACCAGTAAACGTAGTCGCGCTAAGATTAGATTAGATTATCAAACCAAAGAAATGCTAAAGTCTGAATGACCAAACACACCGCACAGTTTTAGACGTGAGATTATTCAGCCATACGTGCTGTCAAAATCCATCCCGAAGAGTGCGATAAATCCACAAGTCTATCTACACCTGGAAAATGCTATGAAGGATAAAATACAATCCACATCTAACATGACGGTAGGACTTTACAATTGCTTTTCATGGCACTGCAGCCATCACATCCGTTTTGTTTTCTCTCGCAATCCGGGGTAATATTACGCGTACCGTGATCTCAAAACACGTCATTACTAGTAAATAAGCCCAGTGCAACTTCAGGTATGCATTTGATGGTCGAGCGTATTTCGTGGAAAATATTGCCTAACAGTGGTACTTCCGCTAAATGACCGCACAGCATGAGTTGAAATGTCATGGTCCTGCAGTCGCAACTGTTGTAATAACCGGGCACAGCTACGCTTAAGAAAGCATTAAAAGAACAGACTTATCATGTGAATCAGGGAACACATGGCTTACTAGTCTAGTAACCCACTTTTGTAAAGCCAAGAAGCGACACCTTTCCATAGTGGATCTATGGATCATTCGCAAAATAATGTGGCCCGCCTTCTGCTGACCTCCAGTGACTGAATTGGAGGCAGGTTGTTTATGTTTAACGGTGTTCAGGTGGATGCAGCAGGTAACAGGGCTTGGCGTTCCTATTATGATGTAACAACTGGAAGATGTAGTGGCCCGAGAGGTCATAATATTCGCCATCCAAACTCTGAAAGCAACTCCTTTCTGCATTCGTCACTGAGGGTGTATTCCTGAGCAAGCTGAACGCCTGTGTCTGACATGCTATCCACCTCGTATTAAACAGACATGTAGTGGCCCAGAACCACTAGTTTCTTCTTTTTAATGGGGCGCATTAGGTCTTGTGAAATTATTATGCATAGCACAATAACACAGGCCACTCCTAGCCACCTCATTCACTGGAAGAGCGGAGAATTTGGTGGCAGTCGCCTAAAGTGCACTTCTGTGGTACCCAAATGTTCTTTCGAAGCAGGCCACAAACCTCGAGGCGAGGGGCTGATTGGAACCTCAAGTCTTTCCATTTGCTAGAACAGTTTGAGCTGAAGCTTTGAATATGTTCGTTGACGTTTAGTGGTGGGTTGAATACCTTGTTCACTCCTACAGAATGGCTTGTGAGTACTCCTGTGCACACCCTGTACCGAATGTAGCTCTCGCAGCAGGCGACTAACGGCGGAAAAGATGAAAGATCTGTTGCAAATAGGACAGCAGTCGTCGTCCACGGGTGAAAGAGTGCAGTGCGTGCAAAGATCGGATGTCCTGCATAGGAGTATTCTGAAGGCAGGCAACCGGAAAGCACAAACGTTTTGCAAGAAGAATACTGAAACCGTTGTAGCAAAAACAAACTGTTGCAACTACTAAAATGCCTGCTTCCCCTGCCCAACCGCCTCATACTTTTTGCAGCCAGTGAATTTCTTCAGCATTCCAAAGGAAGAACAAACTCGCGACGGCTTTTTGTGGACGATGGGCATGCGCTTGAATTTGGTTTTCAGGCATTCAAAAGCGCTCATGGGACATTCATGACGCATCATCACTCGTGTTGACATATGCTTATGATATACCTGAAGGAGCCTGCCTCCATTCTCGTATCATATTTTGCAGTCGCATACATGAAATTTGCAACTGTCCGCGTATGGACACTGCCAGCAGTGAACTCCGTCAGAAGTTCCTAAAGTATCATCTAGTACACTGGCATCCTCTTTTGCTAAATGTCTTTGCATAAACAGCAAACTTCTGGATGAGTTAGCATTGAGTGCAGTAGCTAGGGTTAGTTAATTCTGCCGAAAGGTTCTTGACATGTGAAGTAAGTGTTTCGTTTCCGCAACATTTTCCAAAACATAGGTCTAAACTTCAATGGCTCAGTCACTCCGACTTGTCTTCAGAGGCTGGAGTATCCAGAGCCTTTTGATTAGATCCACAGCCGTAAGACCGATGTGTTCTAAACGTCCTCACCTGCTACGTCGAACGGTATATTGACCTATAGTTCATCTGCATTTTTGACTCACTATGTATAATGTGCGGCTCGCGGTTGTTAACACGTTGGCTGTGAAACTGTGAATGATATTGATCCGGCGTACGTGACAATGAGTACTAGTAGCTAATCGTTGGAATAAGAAGGTACATCTTCTTGAGGCTCTTATTCCTAGAGATGCATACATTAGTACGCACCATATACTTTATGATGCTGAAAGACGGTATAGAAGTGATTGGCTTGAATTGATGTTGCTTGACAAGGTGGGATTATTAGTGGTGATAGAAAGAAGTGCACACGAAATCATTACATGCACAGCTTTTAGCTGCTTATCGGAAATTCGTTTTTGCACCCAGACTCCCAACCCATCAGTTTGCAGACTAGAGGATGGGATCATCCGTCTAAGCGGACAATATCTGGTTTCTCACAGTAGCAATAAGCATGAAGCGGATGAATATGCTTATCCAGAGACGTGTGGTGAACTGTCGTGTCAACGACTGATGATCAGTCATCAGGTGCTGACTTCCATCTCATGATAGCACCAGTTGGGTGTTACCGCTCCACTGGGAACTCAGCTGTACAACTCCTTAGGTGCCGCGTGCTGATTAACCTTCCTATTTAGGTCAAAGGGAAAAAGTGCTTCTGAAACGCAATGTACATTCCACTTTATTGCGGCCAACCACCTCTGTGAAAGAACATGGCAGTCCTTCGGCAAACACAGTGGTATTTGGTGAGCTGAACCGCAGTGAGTCGTAACCACCTTCATGGACTACTAACATGGACGTGACAATTAAACGGCATCAGTTTCTGCTACTATTTACTGGACGTTGCATCAGCATTACTAAAACTGGAGGTCTCCATAACTCACTCTAACTAAACCCATCATAGCAATTCTTGGGTTTTGGCTACTCCGTTAAAATCTCATTAAAATGCAAGAGCAAAAACCACGTTACGGGCAGACATGTTTGTTACGCATATATCACGTGTTTCATGGCTTTCGTGTGGAAACGTTACCAGTGCAAATCCTCACTGACTTAACCTATCCTCAATCATTTCACCTTACCTACTTCAATGATTAACAACCTCCTTCCAAGTAACCCGAGGACTTATTTCTTTCTGCTTATCAGTTCTTACGTGCACCTCGGGAAGGATAAAAGGTGATATGTCTGCAACTCACCATAGATACTTTATTTGGAGCCTCTGGCAATCTATAATCCGTCTATGGATTGACATGAAACCCGCAATCTTATCCTTTACCGCAGTTCGAAGCTTAGGTCCGCTCTCTTTGATTTGTGGGCATCATTATTGGCAAATGACCGCAATTACTTTCTACTCATGAAGCGAGAGTGCAGCCAACGCTCTGAATGGGAATAAATGTGTGATAGGACGATAGATGATATTTCAAAACCATACACATAAGTGAGATGTGCATTAAGGATACGGAAAGCACTTATTTTCACACAAAATACGATAGTGCATGACGAACATGTTAACACCCGGAGATGAATTTAGACTCACACCCTTTCTGCTCTATAGGTTCTTCAGTGTTAGATGGGGGTGGTAAGCGAAACAATCGCACCAAACATGCCTTGGGATGTGACAGATGTCGCCCCAGTCGCCCTCAATAAATTCAACCCTTGTTCTAAAAGCTTTTGTATTCAAAAATCGGCATGTGTGCCTTTCTGGTTCAACCCCATACTTAAGAGAATGGCGTCACCCCGTTGGAGGCTTTTTTCGGATAAATCTGGGAAAACATCCGCCCCACTGGGGCGTGAACCATATTTCTTCTCACTAGGGCTCCCTTTTGAACCTGCATATTGAACGCCTACTGTTTACGTGACCGTGACTTTCACTTCTCACAAGTGCAATGGTCCGTTAACCTTTCCGAACTTAAGGGCTTTTCTGACCCAGTCTTCATTTCAGGGCGTTATTTGAACCACGCACTGCTGGGTCAAGTTGCGTTGGTTCAGAAGACGGCGTGTATAGAGGACTCCAAAGCATGATTAGTCTGGCCCCGGCTCTTGAACTCCCACCTAGTGCAGTGTTGGCTAACCATTAGGTAAAAGTAAGGCCGTAGGGGACAAATGACGCCTTGACGATTAGCCTGGTTGTGATGTGTGAATATGAAATCACTTAACGTTCAACCAGAAAGTATTAATAGACTTGTGTCATCTGGTCATTTATCATAGAATCTGAAGGAAAATCTCTCCAAACTGTGTCCGTACCTTGTTTCCCTGTTCAAAAGCGTTCGCTTCGTATTTTAACCGCTGGACGGCTAGAGGGAATCTAAAGGTAAAATGAGGTCAAGTTCGCTATCACCATGCCGCCTACGGCACGTCCTCATGTGAGGCCTGCAAAGCCCCACAAGAAGATGAATAGACATGAGTATTTATTGTGATAACAACCGTCGACGTTCAAAAAGATTCTTAAAACGCTTTCTCCGATAACTATTGGTGGGGCCAAGCTAATCACATGGAAGCTACGTCGTTTGCGGCTATGGTGTTATTCAAGCCTATCTCCGGTGACCATTTTCTGAACAAACACATCAGTGTTCACTTATTGCGAGAGCACTCATCTATCAATCCATATACAGCCTTCGCAGTTTGCCATTATCACTATCATTGTTCGTTCCTTTCGTTCCTAGTGCTACATAGGGCTTCAGTAGCACGTCTCCATTGCACTCTGTTCACTGCAGTCTTTTCAACCTGTCACCACGACTGCCCATAACATTTCATTCCTTCCGCATACCATCCACTCCATGTCACCCTCGTACGTCCAACTCGTTGTTTCCCCTTTGGATTCCACTCGAGGGCCTGGCGCGTGATGACCCCGAATGATCTCAGTGCATGCCCAATCCATCTCCACTTTCTTCTACATATTTATTGAGTGATGGGTTCTTGGTTGGTTAGTTGCCGGCCAGAGTTTCTTGTTGCTTATTCTTTCTGGCCATCTGATCTTCAGTATCGAGTGAGCGGAGGCCGCAGCTGTTGACGAATGTCTGTAGCTTGTTAGAAATGCTTTTTGTAATGCGCCAAGTCTCTCAACCATCGCATAGAAGCACTGACTTACTTGACTGAATTAGCGTTGAAAATCCGGATGTTCATGTTTTATACTGAGTGCAGTTCAGTTCAGTAAATCACCACATTGATTTCAGATTGATGAAAGCCTGTCTGGCTTTTCCGATCCTGGTTTTGACATCCTCGTCTGTGCCGCCTGCAGTTGAGACGACGCTGCCTAGGTAAATGGAAGAGACTACTTCCTTTAGGTCTCTCCCGTTAGTGGTGATTGGTGCTTGTTGTTGGTTGGGTATCTTCATCACCTCCGTCTTCTCTACATTCACTTGAAGTCCCTCCCGTCTTGGCTGCCTTTTCTGTCAACTTGTTAGTTTTCGCCTGTAGATCTTCGAGTTTGTGCGACATTAAACATAAATCATCTGCGAAATCCAAATCTTCTAGTCTCTTTTCATCAGTCCATCGCATGCCCATCTCACTTCTCACTGTTTGCTGCATGATCCAGTCCACCACAATCAGGAAGATCACGGTGATAGTAGTAGGCCTCGTCTTACTCCAAAGGCGTCACTGAGCTTTCCATTGTGGATCACCTGGCATGTGGTCTTTACATAAAGCTGCAGAATGAGGTTGATAAAAGTTTGTGGTACTCCATAGTGTTGTAGCAGCAGCCGGCCAAATTACTTATCGGTCCACGCTATCGAAGGCTTTTTCAAAGTCAATGAAGTTGAGGTAGAGAGTTGACTGTCATTATATGCTCTCTTCTATAATGATGCGTGGCATCGCAATTTGATCCGCACATGATTTTTACTTCCTGAATCCAGCCTGTTCTGGTCGTAGTTTTGAATCCAGCGTATCCTTTAGTCTCTGCAGGATGATGCGGTTTAATATTTTACTTGGGGTGGACAGATACAGGAGCATGATTCCGCGCCAGTTCTTGCAAAGACTAAGGTCTCCCTTCTTTGGGAGTTTGACGAGGTAGCCCTTCTTCCAATCGTCAGGTACCTTTCCTTCCTTCCAAACCTCCTGCAGTAGTGATGTGGGTGTGTCCACTGTTGTCTCTGAGTATGCTTTCAGTGCATCTGGTGGGATTCCATCTGGTCCCGTTGCTTTTCCGGCTTTCAGGACGTCACTTCTGCTTTTGTCGGGGGGCCTGTGTTCACTGGTGGTTCTACGGTTGCCGCTGCTATTTCTGGACGAGTTGCTGGTGGTGGTCGATTCAAGAGGCTTTTGAAGTAGTCAGTCCATCATCCCCTCTGTTTCTTGGTAACTAGGTCTCCTTCGCAGCTCATAGTCATCTCTAAATTCAAGAAAGAATATCTTGAATTCTACTGGTACTTAACTGATATTGGGAATGACGAAAAAAGATATGAAACTTTCACCAACTTTGTCCTGCTGCAAAGCCATGTCCAACGTAATCTGGGCTCTTCATCTCTCCAGTTTACCTCCGGTGAGGAGGTGATTTTACTAAAGGTCACATTTACGCTGTCTCCAACACTAAACTGCAGCTAAATCTTTGTTTCGACCGCAAACCAGCGCTCCTTAATGTATCTTTCCGGTACATGACTGATAAATTTATTTTGTTTATATACTGTAGGAACTTGAAGATGAAAGAGAAAATACAAAGGTATTGGTTTTTAACCACGAAATGGTAATTTTCTTTTTCAAAATGAAGGGAAGTGACATACTGCTTTCAGGACATAAGTGAAGCTTATGTTGATTCTCAAAAACTTAGATGTCCGTACTTAAGTGAGTTAACTCAGCCGCTAATTCTGGAGATACATTCCAGTTCTCCACTGTTACTTTGTTCAATATTGGTTCTAGAGGCTTCCTTAACCTTGGTTGCTAGCGTGTAGATCTTTCGAAACATAGCGTGGTAATTGGACGATGGCTTCCATTTCCATTTTGAATCCTAAAGCGGAGTTTGCGAAGTCACAACATGCATTTAGCATCAATTTAGCTGCAGCTAGAGGACTGTACGATGTCTTGAAGACTAATCTTGGGCCTAAGGGAACAATGAAAATGTAAGCCGGAGTTAAGTATAAACATTTTTTAGGCTTGTATCAGGTGCTGGTGAAATTAAAATAACTAAGGACGGTAATGTTCTTCTTCATGAAATGCAAATTCAACACCCTACTGCAAGTCTCATAGCGCGAGCAGCAACTGCTCAAGATGATACGACAGGTGATGGCACAACATCAAATGTCATCTTGATTGCCGAATTGCTCAAGCAGGCCGATGTGCATACTTCTGAAGGACTTCACCCACGTCTTATAACGGAAGGTTATGATATGGCTAGCAACAAGTGTTTGGAAATATTACTGAAGTGCCAGATCGACTGTTCATCAGAGATGCCGGACAGAGGTATACTGATAGCTGTAGCAGGAACATCGCTGAATACGAAAGTGCATTCTGACCTGGCCAATCTTTTAACCGAGGTAACTTATTACAATTTTGGCAACTGTGTAGCACGTTGTAGATGCAGTACTATCAATTCGTACTCCGAACGAACCTTTGGATCTACATCGCATTGAACTGATGCAGATGCAGCATAAAACTGATATGGACTCAACACTTGTCAAGGGATTGGTGTTGGATCACGGTGGTAGGCACCCAGATATGCCAAAGCGTGTGTCAAATGCATTTATATTGACTTGTAATGTGTCTTTCGAGTACGAGAAGACGTAAGTTTATCTAACTAATTAATAATAGTTAGTGAGGTAAATTCAGGGTTCTTTTACAAAACGGCAGAAGAAAGAGCAGCTCTTGTTAAATCCGAGCGTGACTTCATCGATATGAGAGTACAAAAGGTGATTGAATTGAAGAAGAAAGTATGTGACGAAGCAGGCAGTGGAGACACAAAGCCGGGTTTCGTAATCATCAACCAGAAAGGAATTGACCCTTATTCGTTAGACGCTTTTGCTAGAGAAGGAATACTTGCTCTTCGTCGTGCTAAAAGGCGTAACATGGAGAGGGTTACTCTTGCTTGTGGTGGATATGCTTTGAATTCAGTTGACGAAATCACGCCAAACTGCCTTGGTCATGCCGGTTCGGTTTATGAATTTGTCTTGGTATGCTTTAATTATTGGTTAAATGTCTTTTCAGGGGGAGGAGAAATACACATTCATCGAGGAGTGCAAGAATCCTCAGTCAGTGACCTTGTTGATGCGAGGACCCAACAAACATACTCTTGATCAAATCAAAGATGCTGTAAATGATGGTCTTCGAGCTATTAAAAATACATTGGAAGATGGTATGTAAACAGATAATTGTATTCGCCATAATGTGCTTGATTTAGTGGATGCACTTGTTGAAAACTGAGTGTTCATTTAAAATGATATGGTGAACTGTTTACACCTATGCGCTAGGTTTGTGCTATAAAGTGTTAAAGTCAAGTCATTCTTTCCCAGCAAAGTTAGTATACTGACTCCGAAGTTGTTTAGTTGGTCCTAGTCACTATCCGAAGGTATTCCCACTAAATACCATCGATGCTAGTGTGATATGAAGCGAGGTTACACCCGATTGAGTTACAGTAACTTTGTAATCTATCTGCATTATCCATCTCTAAGTATACCTTTAAAACTAGTTTTATCAGACGTATAGAATTTTCCCAATTTTTTTTTGACATCAAATATTCGGCACCATTTTTGTAGTGCATAAATTGACATGAATCAAGGCTCACTTCTGGGATAAGCTTTTCTTGCTTCAGCGTCATTTTTGTCACATACGTCAGACAATATTCTTTGTATACACTAGTATTACATCTTCAAGTGTTTCCAAATTAAATAACTTTCAGAGTGCGTTGTCCCAGGCGCAGGAGCGTTTGAACTAGTTGCACATCGTGAACTTAACAAGTTCGCACAAACAGTAAAGGGTCGTGCTCGTCTTGGTGTTCAGGCGTTCGCGGATGCTCTCCTTGTTATTCCAAAGGTCTTGGCTAGGAATTCTGGTCACGATGCTCAAGAAACTATGGTAAAATTGCTAGAAGAAGCAGCAAAGGTGGACAGTCGTTGTCAAGGTATCTCACCTGCAGAACTTGTTGGTCTTGATTTAACTACCGGGGAGGCAATGATCCCTGCTCAGGTTGGAGTGTACGACAACTTCATTGTTAAAAAGCAAATAATCAGCTCATGGTAAGTCTATTTTCGTGGAATTTTTTCTCTCTGGTAATCGGATAGTACAGATTTGAAAAGTAAAGTCTGATGTCCATAAAATATCGTACTCTAACAGCTGATTATCACCTCTTTATAAGTTTCCCCCTTGGTAATACGGAGGTTTGGTCAAAGATCGACAGCTAACTTGCCGACTAGTTGTTTGATTCATATGAGTGAGTAAATCATGCAACTCAGTAACCAGTTCTAAGTTAAAGAAGTGGGATAGTGACCACATTTAATAAGCAAACACTTCTGCTGCTTCGACAGAATGATTAAGCTCATCCATGTGTTTCAGTTCCTTGGTTATATTTTTCGACTTACTAATCACACTCCTAGCTCAATTACTAAAACATTTTATCAAGCCCCCCTAGTGTTTGGAGACCACCACTTAATTACTACTCTCCGCAATTTATAAAAAGGTTTATCAAAAAAAGTGCAGTAATGCCAGTGGACCAAACATGCTCGTGGAAATTTAAATCCTCTTTAGTGCTATATAATGAAAGCATATCGAAAAATCTATGCGACATTTTTAACAGTGCTGGGATTTAAGTTGCATTTATACCCACAAGCTCACTGAAAGAAACTTGGTAGGCTGCGAAATCCAGTAAAGCCAATTAAACGAAATAATTTATCCTATCAAATACCATGCGGTGATTGTGAAGTGAAATATGTGGGTTAAAACAGACAGCTGAGGTTAGTCAAAATAACGGAGCACAAAAATTTGGCGAAAAATAAGATGATAGACCTTGCTAAGATGAGTAAGTTAGAATTAAATGGCTATCGCCTAGCATTCAATGACCTATGATGATTATAAAGTGAGGTAGGTTGTCATTTCTGAAATTCAGTTTGTTTGGGTGGAGAGAGGTCAGTTATAGAACCCCTTGTTCATTGAGTCAACCCCTATTACACGTAACGGGGATGAGTCATCGCATTTTGCAGACATCTCGAAATCTTCACTACCATTAATATAAGAGAATAAAGAACTTGTACTACACTGGTAAAGTTGCAAAGCCGTATGATTACTTCGATAATAAGTATGAGCAACAAATTTCTAGTTGAACTGCCACCCAGTAAATAACGCTATCACTGTTATGTATAAAAAACAATCTAATGCGTAGTTAGCTCTTCCTTTCCTACATAAAAGTTGATGGATCGTGGCACCATGCCGAAGGAAAGACGACTAGAATGATGGGTAGAACACTTCAGTCCCCATTATAATGTTTCATATGAAATTACAACCGAAGCTATTTTTCATCTAACCGTTATCTAACTAATGTATGGTGTTTAACATCAGTTGCAACGTGAACCGTAGATATACTTTTATGTTATCCCGTCATTGAATCTATTTTGTCTTTGAATTCACTCATTTCATCATGTATACAGAAGCCTCTACTTATTTATTCCTTTTCCAGTTCCGTTATCGCAAGCAATCTATTGCTAGTTGATGAAATTATGCGTGCTGGACTGAGTTCTCTTAAGGGATAACTGTATGCCTTTATGAGTTTACCTGAATATATTTGTTTTCACACAATTAATTTCTGTACCCTACATATGAGTTTTTCAAAGTCTTCATTCATTCATAAACACAAGCATTCAAGGTGCGATCAAACTAGTCACTTGAACCAAGAGTAGAGGATCTAAGTCTCTAAAATAATCGCGTTTAGTAATTCGGACTGAAAGTTGTTTCTGACATTCGTAGTCATTCAACAGTTGTAACAAACGGGCGACCAATTCAACCCCAAACTTGATACAATTTTATTCTTAGCTTCAGTTACTCAAATCACTTCGTAAAGACAAAAACCAGAGAGTCGTGTTTTCACAATGAAAATACTTTATTTTCCTTCAATTTTCACTGGCCTAGAACCCTAGACATGTGAATAAATAACCAACGTCCATATCGGTGTTATTCTATCTACCAAAATCGAATGTAAAACGAACAATGTTTGTTTTACTAAATGTCTAAATGGGAATTTTCGCATTACCAAAATCCAATGGTTAGGTCCTACTTTTTTTTCCTGACTCTTTCATCCGCAATGACGGCCAACGGAAGGATCCGGGGTTTAGATCAGTCACCACATGCCATAACTGCTCAACAACCCAAGTTGGCACCACTCATACGAGCGCATCAAGATTAAAGACGGAAATAGGAAGGATAGTAATCAAGAGTAATAGAAAGTCGTACAGAGAGAACAAAGAATGTAACATTGGAGAAAATCGGTGTAACAACCAAGACAACGCAAACATGATCGTCATACCGAATTTCATCACTTAATCGGTTGGTATTAGTGTATAACCGCAGACTCCTTAAATTATCCGCTTGCTTATAGTTTCGCAGCTGGGATCGATGAGCACTTACCGTTCTACGCTGCTCAGTCTTATTTCAGAATCGGGGGAGGTGGTTCAGCTTTTATGCTCACCAACGAGTGGATGCTCAAAGCTACAAGTCGCCAATTTTTATAACAAGGATGCACTTTTCAAATCATGCCTCAGATGTGTACTCCACTATCTCCGATCAAGGGTAGTCCACGGGTTTCGACTAGCAGTCCGTTTACCACGACTCAAATCCTCGATTTCGATGAAACCACACTTTTGTGACCCTTTCGCTACTGACGCAGCCCTTTTGAAAGCTAGATGAGAGTACAATTTGAAGGTTTGTGGGGATTTATTGATTGATTCCATGTTAGTATTCACCATAAGCTGACATCATTTGGAGTAGCACCAAAGACGTGGCATCACAGGATAGCTGTTTCGTCCTAGTATGGGACTTGTCATCAGTGCGCATCTACGTCTGCTCTAGAGATCGAACCCAGGACCTTTAGGTTCTGCAGCCAGTACTTAATAATGGGCCGCTGGGACGGCATCCAGTGGTCCATATTTCCTACTTCCGTTGACGGTATAGCGCCACCTCTATCCAACGCCGCCGTCTAGTAAATGTTCGACTTGGCAAGCCCCACCGGTCATGATATCTCATTGGGACTTCGGGAACCACCTCTCGAAGCTGGTCACCAATGAGTACTTGGTTATATTGAGTTCGGAGGTTTGTGGGGACTCATTTATTGATTTCAAGTCGATATTCATGGATTGACATCAGTCGAAGAAACACTAGAAAACCTGAGGGTACTTGAAATCTGTCTCGTCCTAGTCTGAGACTCATCATCAGCGTACATCCATGATAATAATAGTATTTTTACTAGTGATAATTCCCACTAAAAAAGTTAGGTGGCTGCCAAATAAATTTGCACCCGACCAGCTGCATCAGTGTAAAGTTAAAGAGCTATGTCCATGCGCAGGCGCCAGCTTATGAGCAATGCTGTTAACTGCTGTAAGTCCTGACCGATAACTGCTACCTTGACGTGGTGGTGGGGCTTACATATCACGACTCAGCGATCTATGATGGTGGGAAGCTTGTTCACTCGAGGTCCTACCATACCAAAAAGGTTTGTTGGATAGTGGTTAGACAAAAAGCAGTCACCCTTAACATGTTCATAAACAAAGAAATGATGGCCTAGGTCAGTCATCAGTGGTTAGTCGTAGTCCAAAACTACAGGATGTCTGTCCGACTGCATCTTCTATAATACAGGCCAGTAGTCATAGCACCAAAGAGGCCATAGATGACCGACTTCAAGTAGATATCCCTTAGACTCTGCGCTGATAACTATTGGATGCACGCGAATGCGCCCTTGCAGTCTTTGAGTACAACGAGCAGCGAACCCAACTCAAAAGTGGACCGACGAAAAGTCTACTCAGTGACTGTGAACAGTGATAACGAAGACTAATGAGATGGAAAAGGCAGCGGTGGTAGGTAACAGCAGACAATTATTTAGATTTAATAAAAACGGACGAAAAATTCAACGGTTAGTAAGGTTATAGTCCGGATGGACGAGTCTGTGACTCACTCGCATGGAAAGTGATGGGCAGAAGATTTCGAGAAATAGCTCAACTGGCCTCCAGCTACTATTGCATTTCCCGCTATACAACCGGATGCTGGATGATAAGCCTCTCAACACAAGCAGAAATCAAGAAAGTGGTAAGTAACTTGAAACGAGGAAGGCAAGCGGAACCAGTTCCTGAGGAATATAAAGACAATGGTAGTGTTTCTTGTCAAGGTAACTGAAGTGTTAACTAGTGTATGGGAGACAGATTTGACCCCTTTTGACTGGTCTCAACTACTGATTATTCTAGTATTCAAGAAAGTCGAGAAGTCCTCTTAAGATAATCACAAAGGAGTCAGCCTGACAAACATAGTGTCCAAGATTATAGGTCCTATAATCATTAGAAGCTTGGGTGGAGCGCGGGAGCAGCGAACCCGAGGGAACCAGGTAGGCTTAGGACCCGTCCATGGGTGTATCGACCAAATATTCACACCGCCAGGTTCTAGGACAGGCCCGCCTACCGAGCCCCAGCAGTAGCTGTATTTCTCGATGTGAAGTCGGCATTCGATTCCATCAATCAAGAAGTCTTATGGTAGTGTCTCATTGAAAGGGGTACCAAATTAGTACATCACCTTGTTGAAGACTCTACTCTAACACCTGTGAGCCTGTTGAAGCCTACGATGAGATATTGAGTGGGCTGTGTCCGTCAAGGATGATCACTCTCTCCATTGTTATTCAATTTTACCACATGTTCTGCGGGTTTTCCTCTCGATATCTGACAACACAAGGACTGACCTAATCATGGAAGAGTTTTTGGTATATCTGGAATACGCAGATGACATAGTCCTGTTAGGCGAAGACATTGGCAAGATGCAGTTTTCTGGACACTTCGAGTGTCAATTTGGAAATATTCGAGATGCGTTTCTCGCCAACCAAGTGCAGATAGTTGCTTCAGTACTGGGCGTCAACGATGCCCCAGCTAACAATAGAGAGTGAAGTGGTTGAACGAGTTGATCACTTCACTTACCTGGGAAGTCAGATCAGCCTTGGTCAGTGACCGACGAAATCTCTGCACGAATACAGAAGGCTCGGTTGGCTTTTGCTAACTTACGCCATCTGTGGTGCCGCCTCGATATGCGATTGTATATTAAGGATTGAGTGCACTGTGCTGCAGTCCTCTGTATTCTACTGTATAGCTGTGAAACACGGCCATTAGAGGTAGGAGACATGAAAAAGGCTTAAGCTGTTTGACCACTGTGACATTCGTAGCATAGGCCGTGTTTCGTGGTTTCACCACCACATGAGTAACGCAGAAGTCAGGTGCGAAGTTTTAGGCAGAAGAAGCGAAACAGCTGGTGAGGTTGCGAACATTCATCGACTGGAGTGGCTGGGACATGCGTTACGTATGCTTAACCACCATCTGCCTCGTCGCACGATGTTGGTCCAAGTACGTTCAGGCTGGAAAAAAGCTCGGAATGGCCAGAGTGAGACATGATACCAATGCGTGAAGTTCTCGTCTGTTCGTTTGAGCCGTGTACAGCGACGCAGACCAGCCGGTTGGCATCTGCAGGACAAGTGAAACCAGTGGTTGGAGACTCAGAACCAATGTCACTGGCCCAGATGTATACAGACATTGTCTTCCTGATGGCCATACTCGATCTCCTTGTCTCACTCCTTCTCTTTACTACTTTCGACCGATTTTCCTTTCTTTCTTCATCTTCTATTTTACCATCATGTTATTCGATGTGCTAATATGGGGTGTAGCAGCTTGGACCGTCACACAGTAAACCCTCGTCCTATATTGATCCTGGGTTCCTAGTGCTACATAGGGCTTCAGTAGCACGTCTCCATTGCACTCTGTTCACTGCAGTCTTTTCAACCTGTCACCACGACTGCCCATAACATTTCATTCCTTCCGCATACCATCCACTCCATGTCACCCTCGTACGTCCAACTCGTTGTTTCCCCTTTGGATTCCACTCGAGGGCCTGGCGCGTGATGACCCCGAATGATCTCAGTGCATGCCCAATCCATCTCCACTTTCTTCTACATATTTATTGAGTGATGGGTTCTTGGTTGGTTAGTTGCCGGCCAGAGTTTCTTGTTGCTTATTCTTTCTGGCCATCTGATCTTCAGTATCGAGTGAGCGGAGGCCGCAGCTGTTGACGAATGTCTGTAGCTTGTTAGAAATGCTTTTTGTAATGCGCCAAGTCTCTCAACCATCGCATAGAAGCACTGACTTACTTGACTGAATTAGCGTTGAAAATCCGGATGTTCATGTTTTATACTGAGTGCAGTTCAGTTCAGTAAATCACCACATTGATTTCAGATTGATGAAAGCCTGTCTGGCTTTTCCGATCCTGGTTTTGACATCCTCGTCTGTGCCGCCTGCAGTTGAGACGACGCTGCCTAGGTAAATGGAAGAGACTACTTCCTTTAGGTCTCTCCCGTTAGTGGTGATTGGTGCTTGTTGTTGGTTGGGTATCTTCATCACCTCCGTCTTCTCTACATTCACTTGAAGTCCCTCCCGTCTTGGCTGCCTTTTCTGTCAACTTGTTAGTTTTCGCCTGTAGATCTTCGAGTTTGTGCGACATTAAACATAAATCATCTGCGAAATCCAAATCTTCTAGTCTCTTTTCATCAGTCCATCGCATGCCCATCTCACTTCTCACTGTTTGCTGCATGATCCAGTCCACCACAATCAGGAAGATCACGGTGATAGTAGTAGGCCTCGTCTTACTCCAAAGGCGTCACTGAGCTTTCCATTGTGGATCACCTGGCATGTGGTCTTTACATAAAGCTGCAGAATGAGGTTGATAAAAGTTTGTGGTACTCCATAGTGTTGTAGCAGCAGCCGGCCAAATTACTTATCGGTCCACGCTATCGAAGGCTTTTTCAAAGTCAATGAAGTTGAGGTAGAGAGTTGACTGTCATTATATGCTCTCTTCTATAATGATGCGTGGCATCGCAATTTGATCCGCACATGATTTTTACTTCCTGAATCCAGCCTGTTCTGGTCGTAGTTTTGAATCCAGCGTATCCTTTAGTCTCTGCAGGATGATGCGGTTTAATATTTTACTTGGGGTGGACAGATACAGGAGCATGATTCCGCGCCAGTTCTTGCAAAGACTAAGGTCTCCCTTCTTTGGGAGTTTGACGAGGTAGCCCTTCTTCCAATCGTCAGGTACCTTTCCTTCCTTCCAAACCTCCTGCAGTAGTGATGTGGGTGTGTCCACTGTTGTCTCTGAGTATGCTTTCAGTGCATCTGGTGGGATTCCATCTGGTCCCGTTGCTTTTCCGGCTTTCAGGACGTCACTTCTGATTTTGTCGGAGGGTTCAGGCTAACTGTGACTGGTCTGTTGGTGGTATATCTGGACGAGTTGCTGGTGATGGTCAATTCAATAGTTTTTTGAAGTGACCAGCCCACTGTTTCTCCTCTTTGGTAATTAGATTTTATTCATCATCTTTTATTGGTTTCATCTGTTTTGATCTCTTCCCTTCCATTTAGTAACCTGGTTATTTGATACAATGGTGTCAGGTCTCTCCTACATGCAGCCTGTTCTGCTTCACTTGCAAGTGTGTCGTAGAAGTGTCTTTTATCTTTGTGCGCACTCTTCTTCACTTCTTTGTCTAGTGTTTTATAGGTTGTACTCAGTTCTTCTTCTCGTTGTGCATCCTTGCACTGGTTCATCTTCTGCTTCACCATCTTCCTCCCTTCTATGAGCTTCCATGTGATCGTGGAGATCCACTCCATTCCTTGTCTTGTTTCCTCTTCCTCCCCAATACGGTTATGCAGGCTGCTGTCCACATCTCTTTCAAAGAGTTCCAGTGTTCTTCCACGTCCGATCCTCCAGGGATGTTGCTCAATGTCTCCCATTTTGTTCTGATAGCTGACGTGAAGATGTCCTTTGTAGTTTCGTCCTCCAGTTTCTGTTCTGGGTTTTGAACTTGAACTGTGGTCTATCACCAACTTCTTTGAAGGCTTTCAACTTCATTTGGAAGGTTCCTTACACTAGATAATGGTCTGGACCTACGTCTGATCCCCTTCTTCATCTTGTGTCCAGTAGGCTGCATCTCCATTTTCTTCACAGTGAGACGAAGTTGATCTGATTTTTAGTGTGTCCTGGTGTCTGGTGAAATCCATGTCGCTTTGTGAATATTCTTGTATTTGTACACATTGCCTCCAATCATGAATGCGCAGAAATCTGCAAACAGTTCTCCGTTGTCATTCATTTCTCCGGGTGCTTCTCGACCCATGATGAGTTCTCTTCCTGTGTTGTCTGCTCCCAGTTTGGCATCCATGTCGCCCATTAGAATTTTGATGTCGCCAACTGGAGTCTTGTCTAGTACTGATTGCGGTTGTCTATAGAATTCCTCCTTCTCTTGATCCGCATTATTTGTTGGCGCGTAGCACTGAATGGTTGTGGCTCTCCTTGCTGTCATGATCCTGGAGGAGACTGGTTCCCACTGCATGAAAGCCTTCGGTGTTCTTGGAGAAATCATGATAGCCACTCCCTGAGTGTGCTCGTGGTTGTCGTCTGGGTGACGATATCGGAGTAGATTACCGACAGTTGAGAGCCCACTTTCATTTCATCTGCAGATTCCAAGCACTTCCATGCCATACTTTCTCATATCTTTGTAATGTGAGCATCCTTGGTAGGTTCATACTTGATGCGGGCGTTCCATGTCCCCGCGCTGACTTTCGCTTTCATCGAGATTGGACACATCGGCCGACTGGCTTCCCGAAGGCTTTCACCAAGTGGCGTCATTTCGCCTCTCCGATTCCAGCGAGGAATAAGTTTATTTTATTTTTAATATTTTCCTTGTGCTTTGAAGTATTTTTAGTTATTAGATTGGCTTTACTGGGTAGGGTTGCTAGCCCTGCACCCAATCTTTCCTCTTTACCCGGGCTTAGGACCGGCTAGTAAGTAGTTAACTACGTGAGGTTATCTTGGGGATGGTTACTGAGGGTTATTCACTTGTCATTGATTTTGTCTACTTGAAAATATGCATTTCCGATACCAATAATTGAAGCATGGGTGGTAGCACATTTTCCTGCATACTCCTAATCGAACTACTAACCCTGGTTGGCTGTTGCAACTGCCTGTATCAGTCCGTTTTCTACTATTCGAGTAACAAAACGTAACTGGATAGTAATGCATCATCATTAAAACTACGTGAGTTTACTTATAGTATAGCTCCTGCGAAGTATTTTTGACGCGGAGACAACTGCGAATATCTTCGATGTATCTTACAATGTAGACGATTTTGTGAGAAACTAAATATGTCCTGCAACGTATTACGTGAGTAACAAGCAAAAACTTTAACATATCGGTTCTCTGTTTCTAATTTTATTACCAGGAACGTTCACCATATTGGAGAGCGATTATCTTGCATAAATACAAGACAAACCTATTGAAAACCATTTTGTAAAGCATTAAGGTCATTGTACAATTGTTCAACAAAACTCCTAGATTCCAAACATGAAACTTCATACTCTGCCAATAAAACTCTTCGGATCCTAATCCGAGCGCTTACATCCATTCATGAAGGTGCGTTACTGACCAGCTGCTCTTTCGAGTTTTTAACATTTTGAAACACGCTACTCCGCCATTTTAGTTCAATTTACAATCACATCTCAAAGAGCTAGGCTGTTAGGAAAACGTATCTCTTTGAGGTCCTATCGTGCTGGAAGGTCTGTTATATATTTGTTGGACAAGAAGTTGTAACCGTTATATTTTAAATTACTAAGCTATGACGAAGGTTCGCAGGTGAAGTTGTTTGGGTGACAGCAGTAAGGTGTTTCCTACGCATGACCGGCAGTCCATGATGATGCTGCCTTGCCTACAGTAAGCGTCGGTTAAAAAGGAGCGCGTTGGCCGCCTCACTTACTATGGGAACCAGATCAACCCTAGTGGGAAAGTGACCGATAAAATTCCCGCGTGGATACAGAAGTCACGTTTGGTTTTCGACATCCCCGTGATAACCAATTGCCTAGTAAGTGTACTGCAATTCACTCTCTTCCAATACATAGCTGTGTAACATTGCTATTTAAAAGTAGAAGATATGAGGAAGCTCCAAGTTTTCGATCATCTCTGCCTTTGTAGCTTGAACAGTGTCACAACGTCACGAATGTAAACGTCCGGCATAGGGTTTTGGACATGGAAGTCGGTTGATGAAGTTGTGAACCTTCAGTGACTCAGATCGCTGGGATATGCATAACTGCTCATCGCAGTTTGTTGGCTGAAGTTGGTACAAGACTAGAAGCGCCTAAACTAAAATATGGCAAAGGTCAGTAAAGTTTCTGATTGTTAGTTTGAGTCGCGTAATGAAATAAAGGCTCCCCAGTTGCAGTCCGTGTGACAACTGAATTCGGTGGTTGGAGGCGCTTGGCGATATGGCTCAGAATCGATCGCAATGGCACGCATGGACAAACTGTTGGTCGTTATGCCGAATTTTATCAATGTTTCACTTCTTATTCTCTCTGTACGACTTTCTATTACTCTTGATTACTATCCTTCCTATTTCCGTCTTTAATCTTGATGCGCTCGTATGAGTGGTGCCAACTTGGGTTGTTGAGCAGTTATGGCATGTGGTGACTGATCTAAACCCCGGATCCTTCCGTTGGCCGTCATTGCGGATGAAAGAGTCAGGAAAAAAAAGTAGGACCTAACCATTGGATTTTGGTAATGCGAAAATTCCCATTTAGACATTTAGTAAAACAAACATTGTTCGTTTTACATTCGATTTTGGTAGATAGAATAACACCGATATGGACGTTGGTTATTTATTCACATGTCTAGGGTTCTAGGCCAGTGAAAATTGAAGGAAAATAAAGTATTTTCATTGTGAAAACACGACTCTCTGGTTTTTGTCTTTACGAAGTGATTTGAGTAACTGAAGCTGAGAATTTTAGAAGTAAAGGCTCGTCTTTTTATCCTTGTCTTAAATGAATGATATTGCGATCCTCTTATTAGCTTCTTTTTTGAAGAGACTTTGCACAACCAACCATGTGCAGTGTGATTTAGTTCTGACTACATTAAAATTTCAAAAGAAGCAACCAAACATTGAAGATATGAACCACAGCATATGCCCAATTTTTTTCAAACCATCAAATCCCAACTTTATTTTGATAACCCTAGCAAATATTTAGACTTTACAAAGAAACCAGTAATACCTACTATATCAGCGCATATATATATATATATATATATATATATATATATATATATATATATATATATATATATATATATATATTAGTTAAGTACAAGTATTGTATGGTATTTTCTGTGAACTTGAGGGAAAGTATTATAATCACGAAAGTGGGTAAATGTAATTCATCTTGAATAAAGTTTAGCACAACATAATGATTACGAAGATAAGTAGATAGTTCAACAAAGATTGAAGAAACATGAAGGGAAAAAAATATACATACATTCGTAATCTAGGAGTTTACATTTATGTCAAACAAATGCAAACAATAACATCACATCATAAGTTTCCTCAAGTCAGTATTTATCATAGGCAGTAGTGTACAAATTATATATATCAACTATTAACTGAAAGACATACGTCTAAACACAAATAAAAAGACTATGAACAAACAGTAATTTTAATTTCAAAGAGTGACGAGGAATGAAGCAGAGAATTATATCATAGCAGGTTTATTGATTTAGAGTTATCCAGAATTTCCTAGAAAGTCACTTAGAAGGTCCACATTTGAGGTAGTCGTAGGAACCTAATCAAAAAACATCCAGTGTTAAATAATGGTTGACACTGATTATAAATATTGAAAATTGAGAAAGTCTAATCTAATTCAAATTAGGTCTAAAAGGGTACAAAGTTTAGACACGAACCACAACACAGTTCATGTAGAGTTTACACTATATGAGAACTGACAGGCTTTTTTTACCAAATGCGGATTTATACACTTGGTGAGGCGAAAAAATGTTAAAGAACATTTATACTTTTGATGAGCCTAAGGATAATTGGGAGACGTATCACAGGACACTGTCACTCATAACCCCGAAAGTGTAGACGACTGGTAAACATAAAACAGTACGACGACCCCATTATACGAACGCTATCCATGGCAATGTTAGCTGACAAAATACCAAACCTAGATAACAGTGCAACGGGTTCATCTCTGCCAACGCGTATAATGGGAAGGACGGCTACGCATATCAGGACTAGTCCAATAGTGATATCCACTGGCCTTTTCGATAGAGTCGAAAATTATCTCCCAGGAATAACAACCAGTAGGTCCAAATGTATGTTACCATGCTTCTCAAAAGGTTTTAAATCTAGGTGGAATGAAGCACTGGTTATATGCAACCAATAACCAAGCCGTGGTGTGGTATCAATTATCAGAATATATTCTAAATAAACTACCATACTTGACACATTTGGGTAGTTTGGCGCCACTGATATCTGCTACAATACTCTATACTTTGAGTTATATATATTGATCGGTCACTGGAGAGCAATGAATCTCGTGTCGTCTGGTCCTGAGTTTGACTGAATTCCATCGATAATTTTGCAATGTGGTCGCCAAGCTAGGAGGTTCACCATCACGAACCACTTTGATGGATATTAGTTGGTTGGAGGCAGGAAGCCCTCATTGTCTCAGACCAACTAACACTGGGTTATAGTTAAACTAGCAGGGAATTAGCGTTCATCGTATATCACAGTACAAGCATGATTCCCTTTTATTTAAAGTTTTTGAGTTATCAGCAGTCTTCTTCAATACTTCCGCCCAGCTTCGGATTGTTTTCTCACATCAACGACTGATTCGAGGGTATTTAAAGGATGAACTACCGCTTTGGGCCACCTCCATGTGTGTTTGCCATTTCACCCGCTCTCGTGGAGCTAGTTACACGGGCCCCACAAAGCGTGGTCTATCCAAACGCATCTCTGAACACTTTTCTCCATGGCTGTCTAAAAGAGGGCACAAAGCCATTAGCAGCTCGATTCTTGAGTATTTGGGTAACTGCTTCACAAGAATCCCCTTTTAAAGTCATTTATAAAGTGAAATCAAGCATTTAGAAGGGAGTGCGTATCTGTTGCCTCAAAACAGCGGAAGCTTTGGCGATCTAGCGGTTCACACCTGAACTTTGCATTCACAAGTGATACATTCGATCTCTAATTTTAACTTAATCGTAATGTCCCTAAGCCATTTTATTCCTTTCTTTGCTTGCTGTTTGTTTATTAATTATAATCCTATACGCAGTTTTCGATGACCTTAAGTTGACCTTCTAGCTGTTATTCACTTGTGACCTTATTGATCGTTTTTGATGACTTTATATTGGTCCACTAGCTATTGATGGATATATATTTTGTTGTAACTATGATTACGATTGTACGGCTTTTGAAAATGATTCGTCGAAAGAAAGCTTTCTTCGTGCAATTGTCTTTTGTTAACTGATTTATTTCACAAGTATGTCGCTCGAAGCTATTAGTCTCACGTTAAAATTGACTGACTATGAAAAAGATGGGTGTATTTTCTTGAAAATGACAATATGATCAATAATACCGATCATCTGGTTGGCCTAACTACTGAAACGATAAAGATTTACAAAAAGCTAACTCCGTCCAATGCGTTATTCTGTTTCGTTGACTTTAGGAGATGAACTTCAAGGATTTGGTGCCTAGTTCATTGAAGTCTGACTCGACTTAATTTAGCTAGGTAACCGGGTAGTATCGTAAACCCTCAAACACTAGATATGTCCTACTGTCTAGCAGTAAAAAAAACCTGTATTATATTGCTAAGTTACATTACTGTTTTTATAGGATACATATAAATATTAATGAGTCTAACACTTGTTTACATTTCCTTATATAAATATTTGCGAGGAACTAGCCAAATTTCAAAAGTTATTGGAAACTGAATTCAACTTATTATTACGCAATACGCACCAGCTGATGCCGTCTTCGTAAACATTAAATAGACCGAAAGCTTCCGACTGTGTTTGGACTAACAACGCAAAAAACGGAGTGTAACCACACGCATTATTTCCCTCGCCAGCAGAAGAAAACGTCACATGAGACCACGTTGAGGACAACTAAATTTCAATCACTTACACTAGATGTGCACATAGGATTCGTATGGTTCGATTGTAACGAATTATCGTTCAGCAAATCCGTAGATACTGGAGCAGTTACAGTTTCAACAACAGTACGACTACCACGAGACCGAGAAGTAGCCGGGGGTGGTGGAGGGGGAAGTAAACCACTAGATAATGAAACACCAATTGGACGTGAAACTTTTGATTTGGAACTCGGGTCATCCCCAGTACGTTTTGTATTGAGATTCAGCTTAATTTTTTCGCCCTGTTTGAATCCCATATTTATGGCTGGTTGATCGGTTGCATTTTTCTCCATTTCCTCAGCTTCCTTTTCCTGTTTTAACCATCTGTAAGTAAGATATGAAAAGTCCTTTAATATTGTAAGGGGGTTTCTACGCTTAACAAATAAATGTTTCTTTGATAGCTTATAGCAAGAATGCTCCACAGACATTTTGTAAGATTATATATCCATGAAAATCAGGGAAGGAGAAAAGCATCCATAATTTACCATTGTCAGGTGGTTGCAAACAATTGGTAGTAAGCCCTGGAACTAAGTCTCATGCTTGTTGGCAATAGTCAGAAAAGCGTATCTGCAACCTCGAGGGAACTGATGCCCTTCGAGGGGTTAGAATGCGAGTCACCTAGTGCTGGAGTCAAAGGTTTTACCAATGAGATATTCATATCACGACTGACCTCTTGTAGGACTAAATGAGGTACACTGGTTGGTCACGAAAGAGCACACAAGTGCGTGCTGTCGAGTCCTTATTTATCATTCTAATGGAGCTTCTCTTCAAAGTCATGGTAAGCAGTGACACCTTTTACAGACACATACTTCATAATCTTGAAATGATATGTACAAAATACGTTTCTCAAACCTACGTAAAACACGAGAATAAAATTCCGACATATAACTTCACTTTGTATTCCAGTAGTACTTCCTTCACATTTCTGTATCCGAATTTTCAAGACGAATCTGTAATATCATCTCTCGCTAACAAAATTTTCAGAAGTTCCGTGTAACTATCACACGAAATAGCCCCCTATTAAACCAATAGAGCATAAAATCGCACCATATGCGATTCTTATTCAAGTTCATCACATTCCTAACATCAGTTAGAACGAATGGCTGCTGTAACTCAGCAACCCAACGGGCGACGCTCTGGAGTTTGAAGCCATGGGTAATGAACTCAAATCTCAGTGGAAATGAAGACACTAAGATAAAAATACGTTTGACTGACATGCCAAACGGGACAAAATGTGTATCCTAAATCCTAGTGTCAGCTACCATCAACCACTAAAGTAGGCAAAATCTGGTGAATTCAACGTGGGTCTCCAAAAACGTAACAAGTACCCATATTCAGAAGGAAGAATGATCTACACACCCCATTTTATCTAACTAACGACACTACAAAATGTGAGGAATCAAACTCCATAGACACAATACTAACATCTTGGTTGGTAATAAATTGTCAGTGACCGTAAATTGTCCAGTCCAACTGACACCAACACATGCCGAAAATTACTTTGAATTATTGAATCAATTCAAAGACGTTGACACTGCCCCCATCCCATAGAGCAATCCTTTCATCAACAACAAATGCTGAAGAGTATTGAATAAAGCAGTTATTTAGATCACTTTATACACAGAAAGTGATATTATTTGTCAAGTTGTTCTTCCTACACGCACGTACATAACAAGCGACTATTCGTACTCGGTACCAATTAGTAGTTAAGGTGTACAGGTCATACTACATTGCATAATCACTCGATCGATGAAATGTTTTCTCAACCAGAACTTTGTGGACTATATGCAAAATATCAGTGAACAGAGTAAGTATTATGCAAATTGAACTTTTTGCATACAACTTGTTAGTGAAATACTAATGAACTTTGCTGGTATCCAAAATTAATTTACATTACAATTCGTTTTCAATAACAAAACAGAGAATAGATGTTGCTCCAGACCAAGGCGTGGCACTAGTCAATAAGATCCCAAACTGTTGGTCTGGGTCGCGTGAGATGTTAACTACCTGAATGGGATCCCCAAGATGAAAGGAATCAGTGGTTGAGAAGTCTTGGTGATATGGCTGGAAATTAGTCACAGTGGCGCAGATGTATTCACTCCTTGATATCTTTTAAAGCTTGAATATTTGCACTAACCGTCATCTTCAAATTGTCCGTTCTCTCAAAACACTTTGTCTACTTTGATATTATTCTTTTCCTATCTACTTGTTCTACTTATACTATTGTGAAGTGTGGGAACTTGGACCGATGCACTTGTGTGCAAGGTTCTACTTTGACTTTGTTTGTCTGACAAGTGTTGCACTGACGAATTAGAGGAATTTTATTCAACTTACTGTATGACTATCAATACACTATGAGTAACTAGTATAGGTCAGTAAGGTAGTTTCAAAGTGGATAATCTATGATACACAAGTTAAAACTGGTTTTTATTTTATGCATCTCACGTTATTATAAAACAATAGTAATACGTTTTCTTAAAATAAAAACCAGTGCACGGTCGATTCGCAAGCAGCTTATAAATTGTAAATTTTATTTTCGTATCTCCCACGACCGAGTAGTTTCTTAATTGGTGAACTAAGGTGTCAAGACGGTTTCTGCTCAAAACCAATCAGTCAAAATCATAGAGTGATCCTTGATAGAAAATTATCATTAACTAATGAAATGTACAACAGGACAACACGAACAGTGGTGAACTACTCACACTTCTGTAGTATTGCCAGCCAAGTGTAAATAATTTGCAAACTGATCATCTATTTTATGGTATATTGGTCTATCTAAGTTAGATAGACGAATCCCACTGATTTGAAAAATACGGCCTCTTTGTAAGCTAGACATTTTTGACAACATTTGTGATGAGCTTGGTTATAAACAAGTGAAGCAGTCATTCCATATTTAAATCACTTTGAACTAGCTAGCAAATCAACATGGATGCCTTTTCATGTTGTTCAATAGTAGACAAAATAGTAGAAACCTCCTAATATGCTCGTTTGATTCCATTATTTTAACCCAAAGGTTTTTATTTTTCTCAACCTGGGAGATTATAAAACACTCGATAAGCCAATGTGTGATTACCGGAAAATAGTAAAGTTGAGTACAGCTATGCAACACTTATTTACCCATAAGACCATACGATGTAGCCGGATTTAATTTGAGGCGCGGTACACAATACCTGAAAATTCAAATATTAACAAGTCAACTCACTTAAAATGATCCTGGATAGCAACATTAAGATCAAAAGAATCTGACCGTTCTGCAAAACCGATTCCCGTAAACATACTCCGTCCATCGTCGTTAACAAGTCGGATAACGAAATATCGACTTGAGTCCAGAACTGGTTCGACAAATATTCCAGGGAATGAGTCCACAGGACATTTTGCATATAACTGTCCAGAATTTTTATCTTCCAGTCGTATGACAAGGTCTTTCCCCTTAGAAACAACACGCAGTCTTCCAGTCCACATAGGTGCTTCTAGGTTCCAGTCACTGGCTCTATATCCTCGATTCGATTGCCTTGGAGGGATCTGATAAACGAACACTTCATTTTTAACGAGCAGTACACTTTCGAAATCCATAAAGCTGAATGTAAAAGTAGTACAAACAAAAAAATTATTACTCAACGTTGCCCCTATTCACTCTGAACACTCAAAGAGAAAAATTGAAATATTCACTGAAAAAGAAACAACTAATAACATCGGTGAGTAAATGATACAAGTGAACAACACCGAATACCCGTTAAAAAAGTCATGGCCCTCGTGCCCCAGTAGATAACGCTTTGGCATTTGAAGCGATGGGTACTAAGATTGCGTCTCAGTGGAGACATCATTCACTAGGGTGCACTTATATCCGGCTGATGAGCTCAAACTAGGATGAAACGAGCGCTTTGGGTTCCGCTGCTAGTCACCAAGATGAACAGACCACAAACTACATTGAATTTGTATTCTATTTTCTCAAACGGTTTGGAAAACTGTTTATGATAAAAGGACAAAATCAGCAGTCTGACTTTTGCACAGTATAGCATGAAAAATACTCTTCGCCGTCTAATGGTATATAACTATCGCAAGACACTTCCGCTTTACATTTATCAATAACACACTAATCTTTTAAATTTATAAAACTATGTCCAATTGTCGATAGGTAGAACCACTAAAGAATAGTAATGTAGTCCACGGGAAAAAAACTAGAAATATATTCCATGACACCTAGTTACTTCGATAACATATTTCTACTAAATATACCACATATATTTAAGGTGTTAAATGTTTTAACGCACTGTTAATGTTTTTCGCTAATTTGTTTGTCTGAACTCAAGTCTAACAGTGGATGGTTCAATATTTGGCAAAATATGCGGTATGTCAGATAGACAAAATCAAAGTAGAACCTTGCACACAAGTGCATCGGTCCAAGTTCCCACACTTCACAATAGTATAAGTAGAACAAGTAGATAGGAAAAGAATAATATCAAAGTAGACAAAGTGTTTTGAGAGAACGGACAATTTGAAGATGACGGTTAGTGCAAATATTCAAGCTTTAAAAGATATCAAGGAGTGAATACATCTGCGCCACTGTGACTAATTTCCAGCCATATCACCAAGACTTCTCAACCACTGATTCCTTTCATCTTGGGGACCCCATTAAGGTGTTCTACATCTCCTCAGGCAGTTCAGACCAACAATCAGGAACTTCATCGACTCTCTAGGTCTGGCCACCCTGAACGCTCTCTTTCAACATAATCCAGCCTACTTTAGTACGGCACGTCGAGGTTGGTGGAGGCTCGGCATGCGCACTACATGTCCAGTCCATTTCAGTCGACTAAGGTTCACAGCTTCATCAACCGACTTGCCTGTTTTGCCTGGTGCCCTTCGCCTGACTTCAGCATTGCTCACAGGATGATTTCATTAAACGCGAGCAACGCCTCGAAGACACTTGTGATCGAAAACCCTCTAACTACTTCATATCTACTTTAACGGCCATAGATAGAAAGGAATGCAGTGTAGTATACTCTTCCTTTGATAGGTAGTCAGATATCTCGCCAGTCGGTGACACAAGTTGGAAATTTCTAAACGGGTTTTCTGCATCTGAGTTGAGATTTCGTCAGCAACCAGCCCACTCGAGCTGACACAACACAGATAAGTAAAGTGGTCAATGCATTCCCCCACTTCACTCCCCACTATTAAACTGGGATTGGTAGCAGACCAGTGCTAGAGCATCCATCTTACATTTAACAGGTGTGAAATACATGCTAAACAATATACTATGTCTGACAACGAGTTCGAAAGACTGTATCTTACCAACATCTTTACTGAGTAGGACAATACCATTTGCGTACTGTAAGTCAACCATATTCCCTCTAAGGAGTAGATCAACCCCAGTGAAGTCAGAAATACCTGGTCATATCCACCAATAGATCTATAACGAGGTTAGACAGAGACGCGACAGCGGGCATGCCTGGCGAACACCACTAGTTGCGTTAATTCAGACGAAAACTATGCATAAGCTCTTACAGTTTTTTGAGTTTCAATAGAGTTTTGATAAGCACTATGTACTTCCCCGGTACTCTCTTTACAGTCAGACATTGTCACATCACCTCACGGCGGAAAGAGTCAAATACCGTCTTCAGGTCGACAGATATGAGAAGTATCGATCGCCGGTAAATATGCATGCGTTCCAGAACCTGTCAAAGGGTGAAAACCTAACCGATGAATACTCGTTTAGGTCTCAAACCTGCCTAGTTTTCTCGAGTTTCTTGATATCGAGCTGCAGTTAGGTGCTCGATGACTTTGAACCTTACGATCTTGGGCACGATATTATTCTCTCTTGTTATCACAAGCTTAATTCTTGTATCATCGTCATCAATATCAGCATGGGACCAGACATTACAGCATAACGGTTCAAGTTACCACACATATTAGCACATCAACCAAAGAAGTACCGAAATGAAAGATAAAGGGACAGAGAATAGTCAATGGAAAGCAGTAAACGAAAGGAAGGAGGAATAAGAAAATACTGAATTCAGCATGATGACTAAGATGAGGATAATGTGTGGATACATCTGCACCAGAGATTGATTTTGAGCCATATCACCTAGTATCAGACCAATTTTCTATTTTGTGCGTGGATTCCATATACGGGGGATGTTAACTCTCTTCACATAGAGTGAAATGATCAATGAAGTAGACCAGTTCGATAGGACTACCTTTGGGTTCCATATGCTACCTAGTACTTCCATTACTCTAATTATTAATTTTCTACCTCCATTTTCAAAACTTCGAAAGAAAAAGCGTCAGGTCATACGGCTTTGTGTCGTTCCAGGTTTGAAACACAGGTTTTCTGTTCTCTTTGCGAACAAAACGACTGTGAACGGCAATGTATATAGTGAGTAGGCAGGAATATTCCTTACGTATCCCAGTAGGCTGATCCACAAGATAGTTACTGGAAATAAATCCCAATTAGATGGTTTCCACGTGGATAGGCCCCGATGTTTCACTTAGTCACTCGACTGCTGTCGTGATTTTGTCCTAAGCATTTAGAAGCCATCGTTAACCAAGATTTTTAAAACTGCAATAAATTGTACGACAGTAGCTGCCTAAATTTTCTAAATCTTTTGATCCTTAAGGAGAACCTTCCAGAGCTTTTGAAATGGAAGTATTGCAAATCTTAAGTCCGAAACATGTATGACATCAGTTGCAGTACGTGATTTAAGTAGAAAGCCAATGCTTCAAATACTGATCATAAAAAAGAACGAGACTAGCTAAAAGGGACTAAGATGGTCGACACGCTTTTAGCTTCTCCTAAGAGAAGTGACTGACCTGATTCCCACCAATAAGCTTGCGATAAGAAAAGTTGGTTTTAAATGATGAAGATTTTCAAGCCAGTCACTTGAGAATCGATAACTATGAAGTTATAAACAGCTAAGAGTCTTCCTTCTGGAAATTTGTTTCTCGTAACAAGCCGTACAGCGAGAGGATTTCCCGTCAGGGTATACAGTAACTAAACGTTTAGTCACTACTTTTGAAGTGAGATTGGACAGTCACATTGTTACCAAACGCAAGGATCAATAAAGGTAATTACCTTCATAACTAGCCTACTATGCTTGTCCCGAAATAAGAAACCATGCACTACGTTGCAACAAATGCATACTTCACTTATAAACACATTCGTGTAGTATAAAAAGTCATATTGCACTCACACCTATCCTTCCAAGTTAATGAAAAGAAACAAAGTCAACATAAACCCTGGGCAAACACGAGGTCAAGTTACTGGATCTGAGGCATGCATGACAGAAATGGTGGAAAAAATTTTAAAACTAATAGAGCGTGCAACTTTTGAGGCAACGGGAATAATTTCTTTAACCAAAGATCTGATCTCAAGTACAATCCCCTAACCGAGCTGAGATGTGTCTAGAAAATACAAGTGGTTCAGTTCACCATTTTTACAGCCTATAATCAGACCTAAAAATTATAGATGTCTATTAGCACGTGTAGAGAGCAGTAATACTACAGACACACTGATACTCTATAAGTGTTCATTTTAAGAAAAAGGCTTACATAACACGTAACGCCAAACAGAAAAACGCTCCTCCGACATCTGACATTCCAATATCCAATATCTTTTAACCAGCTAGTGTAAACCAATTGGTTTCTTCGCGCTCGCTTCTAGGTCTTGCGGAACGGTTCCAGGTCTTTGGTGGATTCCAATGCAGTAGGTCTACCCACTCGACTACTGTAGCTCTGGTTAGCCCTACGGACGGTTGGGTGTTGTTTAGATTTGTAGGGAGTGTTGTTTGTTTGTTTACTTTTTCTTCCGAGGACTGTGGTGCAGATGGGTTCCTCAAATGTCGTGCCAGCAGACAGTTGGTCAGACTGGTTGTAAAAAGGAGATGAAAGATGTGTGCAGAGAAATCAGTGCAGAGAGAGACAAAATAGAAAAAGAAAAGGAAAAAAGGAAGAAGAATGATATATATTTTAAAAAAGGTTAGTAAAAAGGAAACGGCACGTTAGAATAAACATTGGTAGGTTCATGGGGAATGGATGATAGGGAGAGCTTTCGTTAAAGTTCGAGAACTTTAAGTCAAAAGTAAGAAGAATAAATAACATTATAGGACGAATGGGGATGTGGTAATTCTTTTAGTAGAGGACGGTAACTGGGGGGGACGTCCACAGGAAGGTATAAGGTTAAGCCGAGTTCTCGGTGATGTTGGTTTTACTAAGTGTTCAGCAACGGTTGGTCGTACCGAGTTAGTAAGTCGTGTTAACCTAGTCCACATCCCAGTTGGATAAGCGCAAATCGTGCGTCGCTGCGTAGCTGTCCAACCTCTTCTTGAAGCTGTCAACAAGCGGAGCAGTAGCAATCTCGGCGGGCAATGCGTTCCAGTGGCTCAAACTCGCAGAGAGAAGAAGTGTGATCGCACACGGGTTTTCGCTCTTTGGTGAGCGATCCTCCTTGGGTTGCCACGAGGATCGCCATAGTGGCCGTTCGTTAGGATTCCCCTGTTCGGATGACTCCAGTGGAACCGGCCCAACCACGTTTTTTCCCACAATGGTTTCTGGGTGTTTCATAGAGTCCATAGTTGATTGTGCATCTTGTCTGCTGGCAGTGATGGTGACTTCGGCGGTGGGCGCTGCTGCCATTTGCTGTTGTCGCAGCGTCCTAGGCCTGCTTTCACAGCAGCAAACGTTCCCACTGATGTTATCTTTCATTGGGTACCAAGTCTGCAATACACTGGTTAAAAGTTCTTGACAGCCGAAGTTAACAGCCATCAACCGGAGTGCTGTTATCGTCGTCAAATGTGAGGGGCGTGGCAGTCTGCAGACAGCCGCCGCTGCTGCTCCATTTAGCCCCATCCTCGCTAACAACCACTGCCATTGCTGGACGTCGTGAGCATACTTTTCTACAACTGTGCCGGTTGTCAGTTCCGGTGTGCCATGGACAACCATAGTTGTTGGTTTCAGCGTTTGGGGCGCCTCGCGACATATTTTTCTTGCTGACCAAGGGCGGTCTGGTCTGGCTGTAATGCTGGATGACCTGTTGATGACTAGTGTGTGTGACATCAGCAAGAATCTTTCCGCTTCTTTAGCCGAGCCTAGGGTAACTCTCATTGGCGGAGGCTCTCCCTGGGGTGGGTGGTTGCCTTTGTAGAGCCTGCACAGTTTTGCCTCTAGGCTACCCGGTCCTAGTGTGGTGTATACGATTTCCCATTGCTGCTTGTCAAACGATTCTCTGCTCTCAAGGGGACCATCATGGCACACAGGGACGTTAAATAAGATGATGGAGTTCGACCTGTCATCAGCTCTTTTTTCGCGTGCTGTGGGTGGCTTTTCGTGGGAAGGGTGCACCTTCTTTTCCACTACCACCCATTTTTCCCGTTTCGCAATGGGGTAAGCCTCTAAAGTGGCTTCAGGATTAGGGACGAATGTAGTTGGTCGCGTACCCAGTAACCGTTTTGTTCTTTTTGGACTATTCACCGGTGTAACTGGCTGGGGTACAATGCTGACACTCTTGCTGCTTGTGCCTGGGGTAGTGGTCTGTGTGGGTGCCGGCATCACAGTAGTCACTGCGACGTCTTCTACGACCTTCATCAGAGAGCTTCCAGAAAAGAGTGGCCTTATACGGCACTGTGGGCAAATGTACCAGAACCACGTGCATGGGTAGCGCGCCATGAAGGTGTAATATTGGTCTGGTATGTCCTCGTCACACTGACTGTACACCCACTTATTGCAGATGTTACACTCAAAGGCAGCACTCCCTCTTGGCCACGGTGAGACCACATGTATGGCAGTCGTCAGCCTGACTAGAAGGTTTAGTTAACGACTTTCTTTTCCTTCTCTTCTGTCTCTCGGTGGTAGCCTTCACAGGCAGACTAGGGTTTGGGCTGGTGGCACCGGAAAGACAGGCTCGTTGATGAACCACATCACAAGGGTTCACAGGGACAGGAATTCGACTTGTCCCAGGAGGTGGTTGCAGCAACCGTTCTCCTAAGGTCGACCCGTGATCTTCTGCGGCGGCAATAAGCTTTTCGCCTCTGGCCCTCGTTACTACCACTGATGGGGAAGGTTTGTAGCTGGGGTGAGGCTTTGCCTGAGATGTTCCTGATACCAGATTTGGTAAGACTCGATTATTACTCATTTCTGGTGGTGATTAGGGAGATAAAAATGAGGTACACAGATGGTTGTACCAAGTGAAACGTAGAAAAGCAACGATAGATAAAGTAAGCTATCAACCTTACCTAGGACTGCCAAGTTGTACGACGCAGAAGAATGCCCAAAGCTTCTCACAGGTCCAAGGCATATGATCGAATGAGATAAATAGCGCTACAGCTGCAGCAACCTGAGCTATAGCGGTAAGGGTACGAGTAGAGGAAACTTGCAGCTTTTAAGTTCTCGCTTCTGGGTCCTGAGGCTCGGTTCCTTTTTGGTTGTACTCCTTCGATGGTCACAGAAGTATTTGCTTTTTTCTGCCTATAGCTTTGGAAGTAGTAATTGTCTATTTGTTTGCAAACTGTAGCTTGGTTTGTTTTCGAGAGTAGCAATGGAGCTGTTGATAAAATCAACTAACCGTTCGCAATTCCTGTTTTTCTAAGCACCTGCAAGTAAGTACTAAGTGTCACTCAAAAATTGCTAGAAATAGGGTAGGTGATTGATGAACAGTACTCACAGAAAGATAAATGTTAGTGGTTATGATATAGAGAAGGGATGCGTCTTATTGTAGACAGAGGGCTGGGGAATACAGGGATGGAAGGGCAAAGCATCGGTGACTACTGACAAGTGTTAGTATTAAGCCATTTTCTCCTACGCACTCATCCAGTGGTCGTTTGAAGGAGTCGACTGGTTTAGCTGCGGCTACTTCCTTCGGCAGAGCGCTCCGCAAGGCACATCATCGGTGGGAGAAAAAGTTGGATTTAACCGCCGTCTTTGCTTCATGGCGGGATATGCAAATAGGGTTCCCACAGGACTGTCGGTCTGGGACTGATATATTATTATTATTATTATCTGTCCCTTGGGTTCCCAGAGGAACATAAAGCTTTAGTAGCACATCTCCATTCCACTCTGTTCTCTGCAATCTTTTCAACCCGGCTCCACCACCGCTCGTAAGCTTTCGTTTCTTCCTCATATGATCTCCTCTATGTCACTCTCGGACGTCCTATTCATCGTTTCTCATTTCGTTTCCGCTCGAGGGCCTGGTGCGTGGTACCTCCGAATGGTCTTCTCAGGGGTGGCCAATCCATCTCCACTTCCTTCTGCATATTTATTAGGCGATGGGTTTTCGGTTGGTTCGTTCCCAGAGTTCTTTATTGCTTATTATTCCTGGTCACCTGGTTTTCATTATCGAGTGGACAAAGGCGGCAGGTGTTGGCGAATGTCTGTAGTTTGTTGGGGATGCTTTTCGTGACGCGCTAAGTTCCTGTAACATATAGCAGCACTGACTTGAATGAATTAGTGTTGAAAATCCGGATCTTGTTGTTTATGCTGAGTACGGTAGATCTCCACACTGGTTTCAGGTAATTGAAGGCCTGTCTTCCTTTTCCAACCCTGGCCTTGCCATCTTCATCTGTGCCACTCGCAGTTGAAAAGATGCTGCCTAGGTAGATGAAAAAGACTACTTCCTTCAGGTTTCTCCGGCTAGTGGTGATTGGTGCTTGTTGTTGTTGGTTGGGTATCTTCATCTACGTTCACTTGAAGTATCGCGTTCTCTATTTCACCTGTTTTGCCGACTTGCTGGTACTTGTCTGTAGGTCTTCCAGTTCGTCCGACAACATAGACACAAATCATCATCCTTGGCGAAATCAAGCCTTCTAAGGTTTTTCATCAGTCAAACAGCTTATCCCTCTCCTCTCGCCCCTCAGGGTTTGTAGCATGATCCAGTCTGGTTCGATCCACTACAATCAGGGAGATCATGGGTGATGGTCGGCGGCAGCCTTACCTACTCCTGTCTTCACTTCAAAGGCATCATTCAGCTTCGCATTTGAAGCACTTGACCTCGTCACATAGCATCATCATCTATCTATAGAATAAGGCTGGTAGAGGTTTATGGTACTCCATAGTGTTGAAGCAGCAGCCGGCCAAATTACTTATCGGTCCACGCTATCGAAGGCTTTTTCAAAGTCAATGAAGTTGAGGTAGAGAGTTGACTGTCATTATATGCTCTCTTCTATAATGATGCGTGGCATCGCAATTTGATCCGCACATGATTTTTACTTCCTGAATCCAGCCTGTTCCGGTCGTAGTTTTGAATCCAGCGTATCCTTCAGTCTCTGCAGGATCCAATATCCAATATTGATAGTGCGAGCGTAGAAAACTAGTAGTTTTTGATCTCTCGCGTCTAGTTCTTAGGGCTTGGTTCCAGTTGTTCGGTTTACTCCTGCAGTGGGCGAGGAAATCCCCTCTGCTTTCTTGCTTTTAGCTTCGGTGAGGTGGATGTTTTGTGGGTTAGCAGGTTGTAATTTGTAGAGTGATTAAGGAGCTACGGGTTGCTGGGAGGTTTAGAGAACTGCCATGACTCCTGTCTGTGTAGGTACCTGGAAGAGAATAGTAAGGTAGTGGTAAAGGAATGAAGAGAGAATAAAGAAGAGAGTGAAGTAGCACCATAGAGACTCTGGGAGCTGGGTTAAGGCCGTATCGCTAACCATCCTTACCTTGAAACAGGAGTTTGCGTAGATAGCCACTCCCCCTCCTGCTCTATGTTCCCTGTCCCTGCGGAAGAGTTCCATGCCAGCAACACGCATCTCTTCGTCGGAGATGTCCGATGAGAGCCAGGATTCGGTGATGAATACGATATCGTAGTGCTGATGTTCACGCAGCGTCCTCATTTTTGCTACCTTCCCTATTAGCCCCCTAACGTTGCTGTACATACATATTAGAGTGTACCTGATGAGGGGGGAGGTCTGGATGTGTATTTTCGCGGGATGAGCGCTTACGTGGTTGAATTTAGCCTCGCCAGTCCTCATAGGACTGGCATTGTTCCGTTTTTTTGTGTTTTGTTCTTAACTTGGGTGGGGGCTGTAGCAGTGGTGGCTTCTTTACTTGATGTATCTAACTCACTGGTCAGCTTCTGTGTGACGACCACTGACTCCAGAGGTCTTGGTGGTTGCCGTCTCTCCTCTTGCCTTGTGGGTCTAGGCTTACTTTCACATATACGTATTGAGCCACCCATGCGATCTTTCGCCTAAAAAAAAAAAAAAAAAAAAAAAAAAAAAAAAAAAAAAAAAAAAAAAAAAAAAAAAAAAAAAAAAAAAAAAAAAAAAAAAAAAAAAAAAAATGGCCTTGGCAGTCTAATGACGCTGTTGGCCGGTATACTGTTGAGACCAACTTTGGTTGAGAGCCATTGCCATTGTTGGACGTCGTGAAAGTACCGATCTTTGACCGAGCTGTCACTTGGCAATTCTGGAATCCCATGTACAACTATAGTGTTGTTTCTGTTGGGATTTCCAACCGCTGACTTTCTCTCCTCCTCTCTTACTGACCATGGCTTGTCAGGCCTGGCCCGAATTTTACAGGCATTAACAACGTCCGGTTGTCGTGAGAGGAGGAGTGTGTCTTCAGCCTCTTTGGCGGTATTTAGGGACACACGTAAAGGGGGGGCTTATCTCGGGGTGCATGGCTTCCTCGAGAAAGGCGACACAAAGTTGCAGGGAGGGGAGGGAGTCCCAGCATCTGACAGTAGTCGGTCCACATTCGGCTGTCAAATTGTTCCCTCTCGACCAACAATGAGTCTGTCGATACATCGACGTTGAACAAAATGATCGAGTTGGTCCTCCTGTGACCTGGGTTCGTTGTGGGTGGCACGCCCGACTTACCAATGGGTTTGAGTAATTCCACTGGTTGTTTCTCAGTCACGGTGTGTGGGGTGTTCGGAATGGGTTTCGTAGAGGCTTCGGCGGTCGATGTCTTTGGCCATGCGCTTGACGTCCCCTGGGGCCGGGTGGGGGTATGGAGACTTGACCTAATATGGTCCCCACGCGAGATGGCGTGCCCACAGCTGGAGCTCTAGGTCTGTTTCCAGGTCTCTCTGTGTTATCCTTTGGTGTTAACCCTACCTTATTCGGGGATGCTGGTAGCTTTTGCGTGGCGGAGAGCATCTCCTTCAGGCTTTCTGTGCGGAGTGCGGGCATTTTCCTGCACTCTGGACAGATGTACCAGAACCACTTGCATGGTTGTCTCTTCATCAGCTTATAGTATTGTCGGGGGACTTTGGTATCGCAGTGGCAATGCACCCATCGTTGACACAGGTTGCATGCAAATGCCTCATCGACTACCGAAACAACTTTGGTGCAAACACTGCAGCCATCGGGTGTCGTAATACAGCCTTCCTTCCATGAATAAGGTGCTACGGATTGTGGCGAACTGCTTGTGGCTGCCTTGTTCTGAAGCCTTTTACGTCGTCTTCTATGTTCAGGCATGGTATGATCCTTGCTCAAGATAGGACTAGTTTGTGACGGGTGAGTGCTACTCTGTGTCACCTGTCTGATGGCTACTGGAATTCTAGAAACATGGGTTGGCCACTTCTTCAGAAGTTCGATGTTCTGCCCTACCTCTGTTTGTCTTCTAGTACAGACTAGTGTGTTGTTTAGGGTGTTACTGGCCGTTGTTGTGCACGACCGCGTTATCCGTGTCAAAGCTTCAGACCTAGCGTTTTGGGCAGACATGTCGCTATGATATAAACTTCTTGGGAAAACAAGTAGTTAACAACAATAAGAGGGTTGAAGACTGAATGCAGGAAAAGGACAGAATAGAAAAGGGAAGATAATTTATGTTGGCTCACCTTCAGACACTTGTCACTTGATCCTCTGCTCTTGACCAACGAGTTTAACCGTAAGCTCCAGATGCGTATGTATAACCAGGAAAGATATTTCCTGGGGAATGACCTCCGAGGAGAACCGAGAGCTAAGGCAGTTTGGCAGCTGAAACGCCCAAGAACCACTGACAGGAGGTAGACCGGTTGGTTCAAAGGAATAATAATGCCAATTTTCAACTGTTGAGGAGTGAGCTGACGAATGCGCAGGGGTGAGGTGCGTGGACGGACAGAAGTGCTGCAAACGTTCTATGTTTTTAGATTGAGTATTGAAAGTGGGAGTTTTTCATTGTGGAAAAATCCAAAAGCTGAGAGACGAGCGAAACACGTCACTACTCAAGGAGCGCGCCTAACCCGTGTCTCTGCAGGATGATGCGGTTTAATATTTTACTTGGGGTGGACAGATACAGGAGCATGATTCCGCGCCAGTTCTTGCAAAGACTAAGGTCTCCCTTCTTTGGGAGTTTGACGAGGTAGCCCTTCTTCCAATCGTCAGGTACCTTTCCTTCCTTCCAAACCTCCTGCAGTAGTGATGTGGGTGTGTCCACTGTTGTCTCTGAGTATGCTTTCAGTGCATCTGGTGGGATTCCATCTGGTCCCGTTGCTTTTCCGGCTTTCAGGACGTCACTTCTGATTTTGTCGGAGGGTTCAGGCTAACTGTGACTGGTCTGTTGGTGGTATATCTGGACGAGTTGCTGGTGATGGTCAATTCAATAGTTTTTTGAAGTGACCAGCCCACTGTTTCTCCTCTTTGGTAATTAGATTTTATTCATCATCTTTTATTGGTTTCATCTGTTTTGATCTCTTCCCTTCCATTTAGTAACCTGGTTATTTGATACAATGGTGTCAGGTCTCTCCTACATGCAGCCTGTTCTGCTTCACTTGCAAGTGTGTCGTAGAAGTGTCTTTTATCTTTGTGCGCACTCTTCTTCACTTCTTTGTCTAGTGTTTTATAGGTTGTACTCAGTTCTTCTTCTCGTTGTGCATCCTTGCACTGGTTCATCTTCTGCTTCACCATCTTCCTCCCTTCTATGAGCTTCCATGTGATCGTGGAGATCCACTCCATTCCTTGTCTTGTTTCCTCTTCCTCCCCAATACGGTTATGCAGGCTGCTGTCCACATCTCTTTCAAAGAGTTCCAGTGTTCTTCCACGTCCGATCCTCCAGGGATGTTGCTCAATGTCTCCCATTTTGTTCTGATAGCTGACGTGAAGATGTCCTTTGTAGTTTCGTCCTCCAGTTTCTGTTCTGGGTTTTGAACTTGAACTGTGGTCTATCACCAACTTCTTTGAAGGCTTTCAACTTCATTTGGAAGGTTCCTTACACTAGATAATGGTCTGGACCTACGTCTGATCCCCTTCTTCATCTTGTGTCCAGTAGGCTGCATCTCCATTTTCTTCACAGTGAGACGAAGTTGATCTGATTTTTAGTGTGTCCTGGTGTCTGGTGAAATCCATGTCGCTTTGTGAATATTCTTGTATTTGTACACATTGCCTCCAATCATGAATGCGCAGAAATCTGCAAACAGTTCTCCGTTGTCATTCATTTCTCCGGGTGCTTCTCGACCCATGATGAGTTCTCTTCCTGTGTTGTCTGCTCCCAGTTTGGCATCCATGTCGCCCATTAGAATTTTGATGTCGCCAACTGGAGTCTTGTCTAGTACTGATTGCGGTTGTCTATAGAATTCCTCCTTCTCTTGATCCGCATTATTTGTTGGCGCGTAGCACTGAATGGTTGTGGCTCTCCTTGCTGTCATGATCCTGGAGGAGACTGGTTCCCACTGCATGAAAGCCTTCGGTGTTCTTGGAGAAATCATGATAGCCACTCCCTGAGTGTGCCCGTGGTTGTCGTCTGGGTGACGATATCGGAGTAGATTACTGGCAGTTGAGAGCCCACTTTCATTTCATCTGCAGATTCCAAGCACTTCCATGCCATACACTTGCCTGCTGGTGTAGGCGTTCAGTTGGCCTCTTTGCTTGAGTGCCCACGTACCACTGAGGTCAGACTGCTTTTGTTCAGGGTAGTGATCCACCCAGTACTTGAATATTGCACAATCTTCCTCAGCAACATGTGTGCTTCGGATAGGATACTACTTGAGAATGTTGAAGGAACGTTCGCCCGCTATGTACTGGGCCGTCACGAAGAACTTGATTATGAGGGAATGCTTGAGGAACTAAAAATTGACCCATTTTGGCTAAGACGCCTTAAGCTCAACCTTTGCCTATTTTTCCCCCTTTGGCATGGCATTACTCACGCCTCCCACTTTGTTCCTTTGTCCTCATATAGTCTAGGCAATCGTGAATGCACTGTACCTGTAGAAAAGCACCACCTTAAACTTAGGTCACGATCCTTTATGTTATAGTACAGCAAGTTATGGAATAAGCTTCCACATTTTATTCGCTCTTACATGTCTGCATTTCAGTTTCGACATCTACTCAAGGAATTCTTTCTTTTCACGGATATCCATGAATTTCTTGATATTCATATTATATCTACAAATACGAAGCATAATGGAGCCGTCGGTACATAACAATGCTCAAGCTATTGCTTCCACTGTGAACGTCCTCGGACCTCCAAGTGTAAGAATAGGTTTTATTAAAGCCCTCCAGTTCTCCTAATGCAGATGGCCCTACGACTGCATACAAGGGTGTGACTACTGGCTCCTCTCCGTATAAGGAACTTAAAGACTACTGCTCACCTCTAAAAACCGCTACGGTACACCCCCCCCCAAAAAAAACTTAAGAACCTTATATTGAAGGGCTATGTAGTTGACTTAACATATATACATGAAAATGTACATAAAGTCCGAATAATTAAAAAAAGAATAGGGACTTCTTTCCCCTTCAAGTTTGATAGCGTAGTAATCTCTCTTTCCATATCTGCTCGTGCCTCTTCTTTCTCTCCTAATTTACAGAAACGGCTGCAAGTCGACATTTGATGTTCAAATTCAGTCTGTACATCATTACTTTATGGGAATAATACCTGCTCATTGACGCCAATAATTATTGGACTGCTCCCACTCTTTCGCAAATTCTGGACCATCTTCAAGATTAACTCACCTACTCGTCATGATTTTTCTTGCAACGAACCGTCTCACCATTCCCAACAGTATTAGTAGCCGAGACATTCTGAACAGATGATTAAACCAGAGTCCAATTTACATATTTGCTCGGGACGTCACTTACTCGCAATGGCTCCACGCTAGATATTTTCTAGTACTCTGTACCAAGAGACCTTTTCATATGGAACTTACTACTCATCAACTACACTCCTCGAACGATGCCGCCTACGCTAATACAAAAGATACTGGAAGTCTATGGACTATTGACTGTTTCAACATCTATTTTCATCCAATACAACAAGTATTCCAAGCAGAATTAATCTATATCACCTTTAAAAGTAACATGGTGACCTAGAGATGCATTGTTGCAGCCGTATACGTTGGCTATATAACTGTGGATACTTTATTGATACTCCAGATTGTATAAATGAGTCCTTTGTGGTTAGCAAAGCTAAAAACTGAAGACCATTCTAAGTAATAAGCTATTATATTACTAATCAGCAAACCATGTGAATGTACTAACAACGTCGGTTGGTTATAACGCAAACTTTGAACACTGCGCGCTTTTGATATTGATGATGGAACCTGTCTATGAAATGGGAGATGAAAATCCATATCCGTTTCATGAATTTCAGCAAATTTCAATAGGATTATGCGCACTAATGAGTTGATGTGTAAATTATTTAACACTAGATATCAGTTCGTAAACTTTCAAAAGTTATGAATTTGACGGCGCTTGTAAGCTGGTATCCCTCATGTTAAACCTGTTAAATGAAAACCGTATTCGTTACTATCTAAACTTTAACACCCTACGTACGCTTTAAAGTAATATTTCCTCGTTCATTTCATAACTAGCAGAACCTTTGGCAGTTTTTCATTGAGTTTAATGACATTCCGTCAGGGCCACTCAGGGCTCAAGTCTTGTAGATATTTTGAGATGTATCAACGTGATGAAGCCTGTAAACTGGCTTCTCTTATGTTAAAATCTTTTTAATGCGAGAATAAAACATTTATTCATCTATACCTTCTCATCTCTTTTGTAATTTGAGCATCCTTCGTAGGTTCATGCTTGATGCAGGCGTTCCATGTTCCCACGCTTACTTTCGCTCCCATCGAGATTAGACACAGCTCCCGACTGGCTTCCCGAAGGCTTACGCCAACCGGCGTCATTTCGTCTCTCCGATTCCAACGAGGAACCAGTTTATTCTAATTTTACGTATTTTCTGTGTGCCTTGGAGTTTCTTTGGCTACTGGAGTGGTTTCTCGGGGTAGGGTTGCTAGCCCTTTCACTCAACATTCCCCGTTTATCCGGTAGTAGGACCGGCTGGCAATTGGTAGACTAGCTACGTGGGCGAGAGTCCTGGACACACAAAGATGACTTCTTCGGATGGTCAACTTGGTGGATGATCTTGTGGGGTGTTATCACTGCTCACATATGTCACAACATAATGATCAGCATAAGTACTGCAAGCAGAGGAAGTCTGTAGTTTCTGAGCTCTCGTTTCCTGGTCTCCAGGCTCGCTTCTTTTGGTTTGATAATGATCCTTTGGTGGTTACAGAGGTCTCTGGATTTCTCCTGCTTCAAAGATAGTGGTTGCCTATCCGAGGGCCATTTTTGGAAGGCGAAGGTTTATTTGCTGCTGGAGGCGACAGAGCCCCTGATAAGATCCATAAACCCTTTGCAAATCTTGTTTTCAAGGGCACATGAGAACAGGAGTTCGGTGTTACTCAAAAGATATTGCTGGAAAAAGGCTATCGCCCGGCGTCAATAAGTTCAGCTGTCTAGGGCTTTGCGAATATGCTTCACTAGTCAGTTCAACAACCGACCTGGTCGCCCTTCTCCCTCTTTGATAGAGTGGAGGGGCTATCTTGTTGAACGCCTCCAGGTGTGATCTGACATAGGTTTTCAGCACCATGGGAAGTGAGTTCGGGGTTAATGCTGCAAGCCATCTTCTCAGAAAGTGCGTGATGGCGTTCACCTCTTCTCCCATCCCCTTGTAGTTTGCACTAGTATCCAGTGTGTCGGAGAAGCTTAGTCATAGGTCCTTCTCTGTGGATATCCTGGTGACCGCACACTTGCTGAGCGCGTGGCTGGCTTTAATCTCTCCTTCTGTGTGAAGATACATCATCTTGCACTTCTCCAGGTTAAAGCTCAGACCACTCGTTGCGGATCGCCTTGGAGCATCCTGGGATTCTCTTGCCTACCCGTCGTCCCCCACAGCTCGATGTCGTTGGCGAATGGAGGGACGGGTGAGATTTTAGTGGGGAGGTCATTGACGAGTAGCGAGAATAAGAATGATTCAAGGATAGCTACTCACGAACCATCTTTTCTGACACCAGTCCAGGCTGGTCAAATTCTGTTCACTTCAGTACATAATACTCTTTCCTCTAGGCATGCTGTAAGCCATGCCGTGAGTGGTTCAGGGATACCTACTCTCACAAGTTTGGTGGTCATGGCATAGCATGGGACGCTATCTGAAGCTTTGACTAAGTCCAGAAAGGTAACGTAAACTGGTTTCCTGTTGTCCCATCCAGTAATGCGGTCATCCCAAGCGGTCGTTGAATTTGTGACGCGTGACTGTCCGGTCTCGAAGCCTCGTTGAGTGGGATGAACCACGTTTTTTATTCTTAAGCAGTCCCAAACAACGTCTGCAACCAGGCCTTTCAGTATCTTGAATAGTGTGGGAATCAATGCCATTGGCATTTTTGACCTCCACCTCCTCGAACATTGGTGAAGGGATAGCACACTTCTATTGTTTAGGAAGTTGACTACCTCCAACGAGTGGGTGAACAGATTCCACATGGCTATGCTTAGCGCCTCAGCACAATTCCATAGGACTAGTGGTCCTACGTCGTCAAAACCCTGAGACTTCTCCATTCTGCGCGCTGAAAGCTTCGAAAATACCCGGTTTGACTAAATCTATATGTTCGTCAGCCTTGTATCGCAGTCTTGGAACTTCGTTACATCACCGGACGTTGGTGGTGGCTGCATCGCTGTGTTCCGCTACTCATCAGATCGAACGCTCAGGGGTTCAACTGTCTTGTGAGTATGTGTAACCCAGTTGATTCCTCTGAACTTATTTCTGCATCTCTTAGGACCGTACAGGTTATCAGCAGTTCCCAGTGCGGCATACTGAGTCACTAATTTGTTGTGGCCTTAGTCCAAGCAGGGAGTTGTCGCATGTTGGCCTAATTTGGAGGGAGATGTACGATTTCAAACTTTATACTACGTAAGTGGCAAGCAGCAGTCTTCTCGGCTCTATGCTTATCTCGATGGAACATGTTTTTTTCCGAAATCGTCACAAATGTTTTATTAAGTCCGAAGGAAAATCAAAAGACGAGGATGATCAGTTATTCATAAGTTAGACCTCCGCGATCGGTGGCGCCTACCGTGGTATGAAAGACCACGGTAGGCTTCTTGCGTACACATCGTCCGTACTACGGATCACGTGCCTCAGTTGGTACAGTACTGGCCTTAAAACTTGGTGGTCGCTGGTTCGAATCCGGCTGCAGTCGAAATTTTCAGTTATCACCCAGTAAAAATGTAAGCGTGCGTCTAACCTTGCCTTGAAAGCTTTGGGAGAAATTAGGTTTGCAGTTACCGCATCCAAAAGGCATTCGAGTAGGTGTATACCCTCTTATGAACTCTCCCATGCTTTACTCTTACAGAATTGCAGCCGAAGCTTGCTATCTGATCCCAGCTAAAGAGTAATCTGTGAGGGAGGAGGGGATTATGGACGACATGAGACACCATGATCATATTTCTTCTGATCCCCCTGCAATGTACTCGTGACTGCTCAGGAGCAAATAGGTGATCTCGGTGTGTTTCCAGTGTCCAACACTTTTATGATTATCACCAATGATATTTATTCCTGAGTATCCAGGCACACGCCATTTTAACAGGTGTGAAAAAGTCTATATAAATTGCATGTGTCTTCGTGGGAGGTAATCTCGATTCCCACCTATTGTTACTAGAAGATATAACTGCTGCAAGGTGATATAATGAAACATTCCTACAGAACAAGCATGCAAATATTTACATGTTGGATGAGTGGAAGTGTTCGCCTCGCATTGACAGAAAACCAGGTTTGTGTCTCGACACCACACGTGTTACCTGTGGGAAAAATAAAGCTTGAAGCTAACATTTCCATTGCAACAGTTTGTACGTTTTGCTTGAGATAATGATGAAAAGTTTATGAGGGAATGTATGCACAAACTGTTAACTGCATTCAGAAACGATGGAATGAATGCGTTTGAATGCGTCAAGTGGACTTCCAGGATATCTCGTCAGCCGTTTTCACTGGTCATGAAAGGCTTGCGTCCGGTAAGTGTCGGACTTTCTTGGTCACTTTTATTATGAGTGAATTCCAGATTTAGATGACTATGAAGTTGTAGTCGAGTGAACATTTTTCACTTCTGCTTGTTGCAGCCAGATATTGTGAACGCAGTAAAACTGGTTGCCCTCCATGAAGAGTAGTTTCACCTGAGATCTGTTCCTTAAATACTCAATTTTTGATGATGACCAACCCACATTTAGGACTGAATTGCTTTTCTGCAACAAGAAAAAAACAGACGAAGGAGCAAGCGGAGAAAGAGGCAAGAGTTCCAACAAGGAGTGTTTCCTATGTTCACGTTTCCCTAGTTAACCTTCTTTTTTAGTTCCCATAGACATCAAATTACTTATTAACAGCAAGTGATCAACTGTGTCGAACGCCCTTGAAATGTCTAGATACAGTACAAGGACTAATTGGTGTCGGTCACGCAAAGTGGTTATGAAGTTAAAGAAGTCAAGATGGCAAGTTATACAGGACCTCGATTTCAGGAACCCATGTTGACTAGATGTGATGATGCTGCCACCAAGCATATGCTGAAAAACGCTTCCCTTAACAACTTTCTCTATAATTCTAGAAACTAAAGGCGCAATATTTTTTGGTCTGTAGACACTGGCTAGTGTTTTTGAACCAGATTTATATCTAGGGGGGATAAATGATGTCTTCCAGATACCAGGATATGTGGGAGGTTTCAAAGAGAGAGAAAACATTTTAAGTAATAATAATGGAATATCAGGGCCACCAAATTTAAAGAAATGTGATGACACTACGTCTGTGCCAGCGGTGCTGGAGCGTTTTAGCGTCCTAATGGTTTGGTGAATATTAGAGTATGTGAATTCGACTGTATCTATTTTCCTTGGTGGAGGAGAAGCAGACCGTATCAAATTTCACACGAAAAATGTGCAGCTTTCAGATCACTAATTGAAAATAAGTCGCTGAATATTTCACACATATCCACTGGATCATTTTAAGCTTTGGTGTCATGGATAAGAAGAGGAATGTTATGTCTTGCGCAGTTTGATCTCTTCTTAGGGAGTGCTGAGACAGCATATACTCTGGATGAGCTAGCTAGTGCACGACTCCCTTCATTCTTCAGACACAAATCACGGTTGTGCGAGATAGGGTTGAGAGTACCAAGAATCAGCCGAAGTGCGTTAAAGTCGTGATGTCTGTAGTACCTTGTTGAGAGTTTGCGTAACTTTCTACGAACACTGGGAGGTATATATGGCCTATTGCTGAGTGGCATTTTTGAGACCTCCCAACAGGACAATGGTATCGAGTCAGGTTTTAGAGTTGTAGTAAAACATATCAATGGTAATTTGAGGTCTTTAGTGGTGAAGAATGATGTTGACGAATTCTTGAGGAATACTATAACTGAACTAAAGTCACCGTACAACTCTGGCTTGAATTTAGGTAACAGTGCCAGCATCGGTAATTAGTCTTAAAACGTATAGTCTGTGATCCACTTGTGCTTTCGATTGCGAAATGCATTTTTGAGCACAGCTGAATGGTGGCTGCAAGGTGTTGATCGGTTCGAACTTTATACGCATCTAGGTTTCACGACTACTAAAGTCTGCGGTTATCGCTTAGTGCACTGGGAAGGCAATCACAGATATTCCGTTATTTCATTTGGATGAAGTTTGACATGTATCTTGTACAGCAACAAGATGTGCGAGAGTCCAGTGCCCCTAGTTGTGTTTTGTAGGGAAGTTAAAGCTGACGTCATTGTCGGGGAAGTACATAAACCCAGTAACCATCCTGAAACTGACACTTAGATTCAGCTTCAGCCTCCTGAACCAAAGCGGTTCCGACAGAAGCGTGTTACACCTTTGTTACCAGGACACGTTGGAATCTCTGCTCTAATCTTTTGTGAAGGATTCTTTATAAACTTACTTTATGCTTGTCATTGATAAAAACCCTGCCTATGATGCGGGGACAGAAACCGAGCAGCTTAGGGACTTGTAATTCACGCATTAGGACCCTCGAATCCGTCATCCCAGAGTTTCGAAGCGTGAGCCGGATGAGACTTTTGAAATTTTAAACCCATGACTGAGTATGATAATAATAATAATGTATTACAAACACATGCCACTTTTACAGGCAATATCTGAATACCATTTCCTTTTCGAAGCCGTAAACGCCTAGAAAGAGGCAAATCATTGTGCAAGACAAGGTCTTCTGGAGTGGGCAATTGTTTAGATGCTGCTGGTCACAAATATTAGATAAAAGCGTTATCATTAAACGGCAGTGGTGAAGTTTAATGACGGTATAATCTCTTAGCATGAAAAGCATCTTGGTAATAGTGAGTCGTGAAATCTATAAGGGTATATTGCATGCCGAATGTTGGGAACAAATGAATCCGGAAATATGTCGGTATTCAATAAGTTTGTACTGGCTACAGGTGACAGATGAATCTAGAGTTAAACACTGGGATGGACGAAAGTCAAATTTGGGTCTGTGTTGTATGGTGTCATGCAGATTGCAGCCTTTGCTTGGGTCTATAATGTTGTAAACGAGGTCATTTGAATAAATAAAGCCAGGGCTGCATTTCTATACAGCTGCTGCTGTTATATTACGGTTGAGAATATAGGAGGTTTCACCATCAAATCATTCGGTAAGACTCCAAAGTCGGCACGCCATACAAGGTCACTTCCGGTCAGCTTCGTTTCCGGGTGAGTGGTTGTCAGGGGTCAAAGAACCTGCATGTTTGGGTGCAAAACGGCATTAACTGCCAACATCTCTGGTTTCTGTCTCAGTGGAAGCCATGGATTTTGAAGAGGTTGTAGTCTGGGATAAAGTGTCTAGCTCCTGGTGATTTTGCATCTGTGGGTGGTAGATGGTGATAGTTCTCACGTGTTGAGCAGAAGTCCGGAGCGTATCTCGGTACTCTGTGTGTTGGCGTGATCCGCCATCACAATATGCATATCGGATGAGAAAGAGAAACACATGGGCAGTGAGGTTAGCTGTCCTGGAATTTGGGGAAACGATATAGAAGACTAGAGTATCTAAAGAGAACACAAGGAGTAAGGGGCCATGTAGTTCTATATTCTACCTGTAAAATGCCTTTGGAGCTTTATGTTGCACATTTCTCACGGCATGGTTTAAGCTGTATTACAAACGCTTAAAGATGGTTACTTTGTTTTGCATTTGGGGGTCAGTAAGTACTCTGATATGCACCTACAGGGTTAGGGGAAGATAGTTACTATATTATCAGGGAAGGGGGGGTGGAGGGAGTATATTTAGTCTAATGACCTCAGATCAGGGTGGTTTCCATAAGTCCCCGCTATCATATCTGCCATCTCATGTTGTTAGGCATTTCTACACTATCTTGGCCCATCACAAATTTAGGTGTGCCATGTGCTGTCATTGCTCCCCCCTCTTAGCCTCCGACCTCTTTGCCAGCCGTAGTAATACGACTGGCATGGAGGGGGTCAGAGATTGTTGCACTGGCCATCAGGTGCCCGGTGTTATTCATTGACTTTGCTGTGCTGCCTTCGCGCATCCAAAGAGCTCACCCACTATTGGGTTTCTCACATATAAGGAGAGCTTCCATAAGCTCCCACCATCAGATCTGCCATCTCATGTTGTTAGGGTGCTTTTATGTTTTGAATTATCTTACGACCTGTCGCCAATACTCTTGTAACACATACTGTCACATAATTTCTTTTCAAGAAACCTCTTTTCTTTCTGCTAATCCACTGCGCGTTCTCTCCAGTATTGTAGAGGGGAGGCATATGAGCACTTGTTCAACAAGATATGCCCGGAATGAGATAAAGGTTGGAAATATGAGCCCCCGTTGTGATAGGCTAAATTTATTTGCCTGGAGTGAGGGGCAAAGGATTTAGTTTCCGTAGTTCAGAATGAATAGGTGTTAGGTTTAGAGATCAGCTGGGTTACGAAGAGATGGGGGTTACATCAGGATAGCTACGCAGTTAAGTGTTGCAAATAGTATCACACTCCACTTACTGTCTACTCCGGGTCAGTTCCTCATTGGATTTTGGATTAATTTATACGCCTAGCTTTTGGTACGGTATCGTTTGCTTTTGCTGTGATAGTCTCCCTTGGGTCTAGGTACGAGTAGCACCATTGTACATGGTATCACCGTTCGTGAGTTTGCCGTCAAGGAGTTTGTGAGGATCGTTAGATAGGAGGCGTTAACTAGGTAATCGTTGATACTGGCGGAGAGATTGACATGCTTGTACAGAGGTGGGAAGCTTGTTTCACAGCAAACTACGTTGTGTTACGAAAGACCCGCAACGAAGTTTTGAGCGATACTTGTTTGGTGGGAGGGCGTGTTCGCTATTACTGAGACTGCAAGTCGGCGTTGACTGAAGAGTGATAATACAGTTAGTTTTGGATTTTCCAAATAAAAGACGAGAAAGAAATGTTAAGTTGAGCCTCAGAGATCTCAGCCAGAGTGATTCTAGTTTTATTTTTTGCACCTTGCTGCGTAAGGAAGTTCTTCGCTATGTATTGGTAGGTACCGAGCGAAGTTTTGCTGGGTGTTCTTTACTCGGATTCCATCGGGTACTTTCATGTTACCATAGACAGCTATGCAATACCCCGATACCGGGCGAACCATGACTTTGTATGGCATACGTTTTGCCTCAGGTGTGGGTGCTTCTGAGTAGAAGACATATGAGTCTTCTGCCACTGGAAACCATTGTATCTGCATAGCTCGTAAAAGTAGAACTCCTGTAGTAAGCGACGCCGAGGTCTTTCACAGTGTTGAACTGTAACTAAGACAAAAGTGGGCCAGGTACAAGTTGTGGGAGGCAGCTCAGAAGGTTGGTAAAATACTTAGGGACAGGGCCAGCCAGCCCAGTGACTAGTCTACAAGTCCGTGCGATTGGGTCTTAGGTAGTAGTCAGTTGTGACTTGCTGTACCGAAAGCCTTACTGAAGTCTAAATACAAGATCACGATGGTCACACAGAAAATCTTGAGCTGCGGTATGTGATCAAAAAACTGTAAATTGCTGGTTATGCGCGAGCGTGATTTCAGAAAACCATATTGGAAAGGGGTAATAGGTTTCTTCCGTTTGGAGGAAGCCATTTTATTATTTGAGAAAGACCTTTCAAAATCTGGAGGTAACGAAAGTTTTATTTGTTGCCCTGTGGCCAGCAGTGCTTGAACGGGGTCCTGGCCTGTATCCAGGGGTGATTAGTGTGGTTTGCCACACATCTGGGTTGGCTCCGGTTAACAATGATACACGAAATACCTTATGGAAGGATAACGGAATGTCTTTGCTCCAAAGTTGCTAAAACGTTTAAGGAATCATATCTGAACCCCGTATTGAAAGGAGGAGGTATTATAGTACGCGTCAGGATTGACGGACTTTTCGTTGGAATTCACGTGCTCCTGGAGGTGCGGGCCAACATATGGGTACCAGACCGGTTGAAGTGACGAAAATAAATGTGATATTCTAGCCTATAAATGCCTTGGAATGGTCAGATTCATTGCAAATATGTGGAAAAGTTGCGGTTCGCAAATATTTTGGCGCTGCAACACACTTTCTGTGATCTTACCGCTTTTTCTGTCTATCGACAAACTGGGAGACCATCAAGAGGCGGGACCTGAAGGTCCTGTTCAAGCGTCTATATGCATATATATATATATATATATATATATATATATATATGAATAATTTAGGTTGTATCAAGTAGTCACTGAGGAAGTGTAACATAAACAACGGTATGAAATATTGTATGATGACGTGACAGCATTGTCTTAATCACGGCGTGGGAAGGTTGGATCCCTGCTTAAGCAGTGGATAATGCCAGTAGTTTCTTCCTTTTCAGCTCTGTGGAAGCACTCGACCGTTTTGCGTCGAGAAGGCCATTTGATACTACTTCCCCGTTTAATGTAGAAGGAAGGAATAGCTGTGTGGCAGTGGCTGACTGGAGGTGGCAGATTAGTATCTACTCAGGAAGGAAGATTATCATCAATAAATAAGAGGCCTAGAATATTCTTGCCTCTAGCAAGTCTTAAGCCACCTCGTGTTCATCCACAAAATTCAATTGTGCCATGGAAACCTGTGGTCAAGGTGGAGGAGCAATTGGTTTCCAATCGAATTCAGGTACTTTCAAATATCCCTTGGCAATCCTGTAGATAAAAGTTAGCATGGGCCTGCAGTGAAAAGCCTCGTTCGTTCTACTCAGCAGTTCAATACTATGATCTGGGGGCGATAAATGCTGCCTGGTGGGGGAGGTGTACGGCTACGAAGGTCCGGTGGTGCCGATACTATGTCGCCCGTATTAAGAATCAGGACTTCTTAGTGAGTAGTACAATTTGACTTACATGATGCATCCTCCGCGCCGGTCAATATATCAATTTTCCTCGGAACAGTGAGTGTTCTTTGTGATGGAAGAAGGCATCGTTGAATCTGGATGTGCGTTGAGCCTGAGTAAATAGTGTAGTTGGCTGGTTTGTCAGTGGCAGCGATTTCGTATATGTTAGGCCGTCCACCGTGGGCTGGGCGCTAGTGGGAAGTAAGTTTAGATCAACCACGTGAAACCGTTGAATGCTTAGTGTGTCTTGGAGTGGTCGGCGATGAGACATAATCAGTTCGTCGCCAGTTGATGACAAGATCGACTCGACATGGGAAGTTAACGAGGGTCGGGAGGGGAAAATTCAGACAAAGGTGAGTTACATGCTCAACAAAGTGAGGAATGTAGATAAAAAGCCGAGATTAGACGCGTTGTGGTGCTGTTGATCCACCGCCAAATATCACTGTGCAGCTTTGCATGGTGTCCAAGTTAAGTCCAGTTTTCCAACCACTCTGGGCGGCCAGCAAGTTTGTGGAATATTAAGTGGCTGTATTACCTGAGAAGTCATGATGTGGACACCGATTAAAAAATGGTGGTGTGCCTACAGCGAAGCCACTGGCTGTATGGTTGGCGGGTGTTTAGGGTTTGTCCTGGGGAGAAACTGACAGACACAAAGACCAAACATCAATTATTCAGTCTTGTCATACACCCACGAATACGAGACCAAGGAAGAACACGACAGCGTAGTCGGATGGAATAGTATATTTGGGTGGTTGTACCAAGATACCGATGCATTCCAACTAAATGGCTAGAGAGTCGAATACGAGCAGTGCAACGTAACACGACAGCGTGCCAAATGGCGAGGATGCTTGACCGGGTGCCTTTAGCTTAATGAGTCCGGTTAAACTATCAAGGTCAGCATCAATGTTGAATGTCGTTGAACCCTAAGCCATCGATTTTGGGGAAGTGTGTGACGCTACAAGTGGAAGCAGTGGCGGGCTAGCCAAGGGGCTGAAATGATTCTGGGCATTAAGTTTATGCTTAAGATTAGTTTGTGTTCTGCCAAGTTGCTATAAGCCAGCAGGTTTTCGTTGCCGTTCTGCCAGTCATAGCTTCATGGTGGAACGATTATGATGCTTTCGATTCCTGAACTTTTTGACCCGGCACGTATTTGCTACATGAGATTTCGAGTTTACAACGCTGAGATGGGATGAGAACTCGGGGATTTAAACTGCGTAATTGTTTGCCGAGTGTGCAGTGACTTCAAGGAATGCTAGTTATCTATATTCTTAGGTCCACTGAGTTCAGCGGAAATTGTGACGTACGGCAGTTAGTCAAGGGGGTTCGTATATTATCACATGAACATCAGTTAGGGGATTGTTCAGTGCACTTGGTGGTGTGCTAGAGTGTATCAAGATCAACTGTCAATGTATTATCCATCACTGTTCGTGAGCATGAGATCACTGGTGTAGGCACGCCAATGACCTCAGTGTTTACCTTTACGTACGGGAGTTCTGAGAGATTTTTGCAGTCGATAGAACCCGTGGGCGTCGTTAGCGATTTGGAGGCTTCTCTTTGGATTGGTGCGCTATGTTGAGCTATGCTAAACGCGTGGCAGTGCATGTTTTTAAGTATTTCTTGCCTGCCATGAAGAGCATCTGCATCCAGTGATGAACTGAATCTGGCCATGACTGGACAGGATATATCCTTTGAAGACTTTTGAGTCTATGACAAGAGCATGCCATATCATTCGTATGCAGTGGAGTCAGAAGCTTGCTTTTCACCATGCTAGGTTGAGCAGCGTCAGGAGCACTGTAGATAATAATTTTCTTTTCATGGGTTTTATGCTGCTGCACTTTCGTCGTAACGGACTTATTCAACTCTATCAGGTCAAATTTTGATTCTGAAGCTTGCAAAATTTATGAGATGTGAGGTGGATGCCGTTGATGGGGACGAAGTATCAAAAGCGTGGGTGTGTTGGTCAGGTGACTGTTTCAAAACCTCATCGTATAAATTTCTGGTGGTAAAAAACAATCCGTCTATTTCTCGTGAGCTGTGGCCGAGATTTTGCTTAAGTTACTGATAAACGGAATTAAACCGCTTAATTTAAATCTCAGGTCAACAGGTGCTAAAAGATGTGACCCCAATGACTTTCCAGTCGAATGATAATCACAATAATACATATCTCTGAATATACAGAGACACACCAGTTCCACAAGTATGAACAGATTACCATATAAATGACATGCCTTTTGATAGCGAATAACCTCAGTCCCCACCTATTCAACGGGGGATAAAAGTGCTACACGTTTATAGAGTTAAACACCCTGGTAGAATGAGCAGACAGAAATTTACAGGCGCGACAAGTGAAAGCATTCACCTCACATCAATGGAAAAAACCAGTGTGTATCCGTAAATTACATGTATTACCCGGATAAAAATAAGGCTTGGCGCAACTCCATGCATTGTAATGGTCTGCACTTTTTCCTTAGCATAAAAAAGAAACGTGCCTTAGGCAATACGTTCACAAGTTGTTTATATGTTGTATCAAATGATGGAACGAAAGAGTAAAATATATGCACTTAAATAGCACAACACAACGAAAAGCAACCACCTCACTGAATATAAAGAACGAGAGATATGTATAAACGTTTCAAAAAGAGAATTTAGGAGAAAAATCTCTGAGCAGGGTTGTGTAATCGTGAAGCTACATCGTCGTTCTGGACGGCATCACCAGCACTAACTTCAATATGAAGTGAGCTGTCAATATCTCTCCGTGAGGGATTTAGTTGCTTGCTCCGATGATGTCTGTGATTGGTTGTTTCCCTCGATTGTTGTGTCATTGACTGTGCAGACTTTTCTGTCGGCTGTTCCTCTGCTTCACCTCCGATCTTACCGTCGTCTATCATTTTTCTCATTAGTTGGGAGACTGGGCCTACGTCCATACATTTGCTGATTGCTGACTGATCTGGATGCCAAGCTTCTAGGAATTCTCTGACAGTCTTTATTTCCTCTGTCCAAAATTTCTACGTTGTCAAGACTGAATTCATGTCTGTAATTGTCCACATGAGCTGAAATGAGTGGTGAAATGTCGTGGCGTTTAGTAGCCAATTGGTGCTCACGTAGACGGAGGTGAAGATGGTGGCCACGTTGTCCAACGTAGTGTTGAATACGGTTATTGCAGTTGATTTTGTAGATAGTATTCTGTTTGTCTTCTTTGATTGCTGCATCCTTTGGTCTGCGTCGCATTGTTCCGAGGCAATTTTTCGGTTTGTGAGCCATATCAATTCCACGTGGTCTCGATAATCTTGTTGTGATTTCTGGTATATTTTTTATGAAGGGTGGGACGATGCGCTTATTGACTTCGGTCAATGACTTTGTGGTTGATGATGCACGGGATAGGCATCTTACTATAAAGTTTCGTGGGTAGCCGTTCTTCTTTAGAGTGGATATCTAGTAATTTTCTTCATTTCCCCGTGAAGTTATTGTGCTGCATTGTGTTCTCGCCCTTTTGACTAAAGTCTGCGTGCAAATGACCTTTTGTGCTGTTGGGTTGTTGCCATTATATTTGGGGATTTTGTCAGTGCGTGTCAGCTTTCTGTACACTCGGGTTTCCAGGTTTTCAGTATTTGTCCTACTGACTAAAACATCCAGAAATGGTGATTGGTTGTTTGACTCTTTCTCCATTGTGAATTTGACGTCAATGAAAACGTTATTGATCAAACTGTGTGTTTTCTATGTCATCCTTTTTAATGATGATAGGAGCGTCGTCCACATAGCGAATCCATATTTTCTGCTTGACCGCAGGTAGAATGATGGCTTCCAGTCTATGAACCACTGCCTCTGAAAATAATCCAGGTATCGGTGACCCCATTGGAGTTCCTTTCATCTGGTTGTATATCTTGCTGTTGAACTGGAAGCATGTTGTCAGCAAAAGGTTAACGAGTTCCATCAGACTTGAATGTTTGAATTTTGTGCATTCTGAAAGATTTGTGTCTTCGTAGAGCAGAAGGGATATGGTTTCCTTAGCCAATCGAGGTTCAATGGATGTGTAAAGTTCTGTATCATGGAAGGATACCTATAAATGGTCATTTTCTATGTTTGCGTTTTTGTTCCTTTCTAAGTATTCCGTGGGAGACCTGATGAAACGTCCGCATGGTTCAACTAGTTGTTTCACTTTTCTTGAAAGTTCCCTCGATATGTTGCATGTTGGAGTTCCCGGGAGTGAGACTATTGGTCGTAGAGGGATGTCTAGTTTGGGTAGTTTTGATCTCCCGTAGAACCGAGGAAAGGTGGGTGCAGCGGTCAGAATCCAGTAGTCTTGACCTGAACGCCGGAAATAACTAGGCGGTGCCAAATAACGCCAATCCGACTAGTTCTTGCGTTCTACGACCAGGTCGGTTGTTGAACTGACTAGTGAATCATTTGCGCTACCGATGCTTGTTTCAAGGCCGCACACGGATTGTCGAGGCCATCTGATCGCGAACGCGAATCGTAGGCGGGTTTACATTGGTGTTTAGTTGCTCCTGAAATAGATCAGGTAGGTGGGAAGTTGAGCTCTGGAGATATTCGATTAAGGGATTTGGAGAAATATTTGCTGGTCAACAAATTATTGCAAACGGTTCTGTGCACCTAACAATCTAGTGATTGCATCTGTTCAATAGAAATGAAGCTGACGGACGTGCTTCTCATCAGGAAAGTTATACCATTCATGCCATGTGACAGATGGTTTCGAAGAGACCAGTATATGAAGTTTGCGTTTGTAAGATCTTTCCTGCAATAAAGAAATAGTGATTTTAGCTTTTCAGAGGTCGAGCAGCCCGTTGTCCCAAACTAGGCACAAATCGCGTAATCAAAGCCTTGCAATATGTCAAGGACTTGAGGAAGGTACGGAGAGAAGAAATGAAGTCTTTGTGGATGAAACGACTGGAAATAGCCAGCGAACAATGCGGTCTTCCCAGTGCTATGGCTCTATGTGAAGGTCTGGCGCAGTCAAACGTTGCTCTCAATAAAAATATGCTGCAAATTTTGTCTATCTATGAGCCTAGAACGTTTGCAGTAGGTTACGGTTTCACTTATTTTTTCCGTTAGGCTTTGGTGGACTTATCTAAACAGTATCATCTTGAAAAAGGGGTGACCGTTTGTAATATGTCACCACCGCAAAAAGTTGTTACTAGAGGTCTACTTACTTCACCTATTGTTCCTGGAAATCGAAAGTTATACGAATAACACTGTACTTAGTACGCTTTAAATAAATCGCACTATGCCATTCTTATTGTTTTCGTTACTTTGTGTTCACTTTAAATTTACTGTCACAAAATGTGGTGTTTTAGTCCTTCAGTTGACGGAGTCACTGTGAAGCTGTGGGATGATTACCTTTCTTGGAGTTAATCGAAAGTCCTTATCTTTATGTGAGTCACATAGTCATTTTGAAGATGGACCATGATAAAAAGAAACTTATTTCTTCACCAGAAGGATATTTTAGAAGAAGGAGCTCAGCATCAGTTACACGATCTAGCTTTACAACCCTGGATCATATGCGTTCTGCATGGAACCAGATAAAATATGGTTGGTCTCTTCAACTATGGCCTAATTTTGATCGTAACTCCATCATATACATGCTTGGTAGATCCTACTTTGACGCCGCGCCAGGTGAGTACATTGATGTTCGTTTCAAAAACCGGTGTATTCTTTTTTGCATACATGCAAAGAAACCCATTTTGTGTGCTGATTTTATACTGCATGTTATGTATATGTATACATTTTCCATACGATGTGAGGCAACCTAAACTGCTGTATATTAGTTGCGGTTGGACAAGTTTAGACTAAAGGGAACAAATTTCTAGTTAGCATCTATCCTAATCGCCAAATTTAGTTTGCTCCCTTATTTACAAACTTAGTGTCTTAGGGATATGTAATGGTGTATGCGCTTGACATCCATTGAGGCACATCTTTTTACGTGCAAATTTTTGCGTGAATGACTTGTAATTGACTATTGTGCAATTTAGGGCTCATACCCTACCACATTGACTTTCATCAACTACACTAACTAGATGTGGTCATATATTTAGTGGTAAAGAAAAAAAGAAGTTGAACCAAATGTAAAGTTGAAGGTATTTTCGTAACCACATACTGGTAAACCAGTGACTGATATGTTTTTAAATGTTTCTGACAATCAGATACTTGGGAGAATTAACTTTAAACCTATAGAAAGATACTGTTTGACTTAGTGACCGTCGACATCAACACGGCTGTGGATAAAGATAAAGCATGTCCGCACTGTTGTTATCATCATAGAGCTGTGGATTGTTGGTTTAGGCAATCTGCTTCCAAACGATGCATCATGTTTTTGAATTTCGCTACACCCTACCGAGATACGAGCAGCAAGACGGTATTCCTGACCCACACAATAGTTATGGCACATTGTCTATTGTACGAACACTCACGTAGTCGCTGAACAAGTTCCCGTTTGATATTATCAGTTGTTGGAAAAGACTGGTGAAGAACTATCATTACGTACGGAGCATCAGCTTAAACCTGGCCTTACTGAGTAAGAAACATGCAACAAGAGAGTCTTCACATACTCAATCTAAAGATAAAAACGTGAAGTGTGGACATAAGAGAAAACTCAACATATTAAATATATCATGGCAGCTATTATCACCTTGGCTTAATCTGGCGTTATGTTGACTCGGTTGTAAATAAAAGTCACGACTTGATGGATATGCTCTTTTATCACTACACTGCATAAAACAACTTACAGTGATGATGTTATGTGTAAGCAAAAGGTAGGTAGATCGTTCCAGAAAGTTATAGACTTTGTGATGATTTGGCGTATGTATGGTGGAGATCTGTGAGATTTTAAGCATATAGTGGGAGACTGGGTCACATTCCGGAATTTACCACATTGTCGCGTATTTATTCGTAATTTATCTCCCTGAAAGAATTGAAATTTGTAACAATCCTAGCTTCTTTGTCTTTCTTCTGTTCACATCTATTTTCTCATTTCATAAAACATATTATTTCTGCTTTCTGCTTCTGTCCTGTTACAACGTGTGGTGACTTGAATTAACACCTTTGCGCTAATTGATACCTTATGTCTCTGTAGATGGTCATTACGTGTGGCTCATTGCCTACTGTGCCGATGTACACAAAGTTGCTGACTGCATTTCAAACCCTTAACGTGATACATCACCTTACTTCAAATGAAGTTGAAATGAGCCGTTTTTTAAGGTATTCTTTGTTCCTAACCATTAGCCAAAAGTCCGTCATTGGTTTTTTTTCACTAGTCCATGCTTTTATGGAGTTACATGCGAACATTTGGTGACAACGACTACTCACCATCGTCTGGTAGATACAATGGGTTTGCGTTTGTGTTTTTAGTTCTTATCAGGCTTACGTTTCCGAGATGAGTTCCCAAGGATTCGTTGAAGTTAGTGGAATTGGTGTAATTCACCTCATATGATCACAATCCACCTCTACGGATCAAAAAACCCTAGTAAGCTGCGGTTTACTCTTCTCTTAACGGTTTTGGAGAGTTATTATGTGCAGTAAAACTGGATCCTGATTGTGTTTCGATACCAAGCACCTTCGGAATGTCGATGTAGTCATAAAATGGATGTTGTATATTTTTACTACTCCATAGTTTTTATTTCAAAAGTCGTAAAGAACTCAGCAACCACATGGTTATTCATGCAGTAGTCAGTGAGCCACACATTATGTGAGGGCCAGTGATGCTATGTGACTGTCCAGACTTCGATAGGTGTAGTGGAGTCCGAATCAGTGGCCCCTTTATTGGAGATGTTTATTTAACTCGAGTGTCTCGGTTGACCGTTCAGTTTACACACAGTTTGTAATTTTTTGAGGATTTTCGAAAGTGTGTGTCTTTTCGATAGAAATTGTGTTAAGCTTATTGTTTTTTGTAATGCTTTACTCCTCGCTTGCCTGTTGATATCTCTGGTCTACGTGCCCAGTAGTTCTAAATATTTAGGTGCGAATCAAAATCTGACATGAGATCGTTTTTCTCATTATTCCACAAATCAACAAGGTTTTGAAAAATATTTGTATTCGATAGTTAGTATTAAAACTGATTTTATGTTTGTTATTAAATACTACAGATAGTCTTCGAAACATTCCACAGGATATAAATGCGGATGGAACTTTCTCAGATTTTACTATTGACTTTGCAAGTAGGTTATGGTTCACTTACCGAGATAACTTTGCTCCTCTGCTGAGAAGTTCTTCAAACCATTCCATCGCTCATACAACTGATGTATCTAGTGCTCTACTGACTTCTGTTTGGAGACCAGTTTCATGTGACTGTGAAGCCATTGAATCTGACGTCCATCTTTTCAAAGCAACATCAAGTATGTTCCAGTCGTCTTTTTATGTGTTTATTTACAGCAGCTAACGACAGAAATCAAGAATTTGTTTCACTTCCTACATATCGAATTCGATCAATACCTACAAAAGCTTCAAATTCATTTGTGCCTCTTTCTGTCCAAACATCTGACTGTGGATGGGGATGTATGTTTCGGTGTGGACAGATGTTACTTGCTCAAGCTCTGGTTGTACATTTTCTAGGCAGAGACTGGAGGTTGAACAAGAGTAAAAAGTTAGTCTATCAAATAAATTCAACACAGTATTAAAATTCACTACTAATTTAGTATGACCTGAATATCTTTTTCACACGAAAGCTGGTGGTAGCGCTCATATGTGTATCTCATTGTTTGTGTTTCTTCTTGTAAACATATGTGAGAAAAAGCAGAAGGTATCATTCACTCGAATAGAATTTCGTTCTTGATCAGCCGATTCTGTTTCTTATTAAAATGAAATATCAGCAGCACTTAAAAAGCTGTATAACAAATGATGTTAATTTACTAATTATTGTGTATTTATATACTCAAACGTTCCATATCAGTCCAGACACTTCAGTGCCAATTTGCAACAGACATTCAATTAATCTTAACTCAGCGTAAGTTGGTTCTACATGAGAGCACTAAGTTTACATGAATTCAGTATCGATAAACGCTGCATCGTCCCCATGTCCGGCTTCTTGAACCCTTTTGTTTTTTTTCGCTATGAATCCCTACTCATTCCATTTATGTTAGGATAAAATCTCAAGATTTTGGATACCCAGCTGAAAGCTTACCGATTGGTTTTCACGGTTAATTTGATCAGATTAAAAGTTATCCCTTGTTTTTTCCGTAATCTGTGACATCGTGAATCCCCATAAAAAAGCTAGAGGTGTTAACTTAGTAGATAACCTTAAAAGATGTGACCGTTCATTTGGAAATATAAGTACCTCAGTTCCTGCCTTTTTTCTTAATTATTGAAGATTTTTTTATGCTGCATTATGAGTTGATCAAAGTAAACCAAACCTTTTATACTTATCGTTTTTGAAATAGTTCATCTTAAGTAGGATAAGCCTCCCCAAAATGTCACTTAGTTCTCTTCCTGTTGTACCCATTCCTAAACGATAATTGCTATTCTAACACAGACTCAGTTGACTCACACGAACTGGAAAACTTGTGTCGATAATCCGTTCTTGTTCATCGCTTAGAATCATATATTTAAACTTTCTCGCCACTGTTGTTATCTGAAACAGTCGATTCTCTTTATGGATTTCAGCAAGACAGTAAAAAGATGTAATTTTCCTGATTTGTGTAATATATCTGTGCGATACGCGCACTTTGGTATCTAGATGAAAGGTAGTAAATAATAATAACAATAATATTAATAATAGTAATAAAGGGCTAGGAAAATGAAAGGAGGTAGAATGTGAAAACTAAATGAAACTTGAGAATAAAAATGAAAATAAATAAGTGAAGGAAACAGTGCACTGACGTTGACTTTAATGTTGAGTTTTTCAAGAGTGGTTTAATATGATTGCAAAGTTTCAGCAGCTAAGTAAAGATAACATCAGCTTCTTAATGGTTAGGGCTTCAACAAATTTGAGGATAAGTCATCAAGAGGTTTTATAAATGGGCCCAAAGACGATACAAATATTTGTTTTACATGTCTTGGCAATACCTTTTGCAACTAAGGAGCTCAGATATCTGTTACCAAAACTTTTGAGGTCGGGTAAATCAATGTTTTTACAGACACTAGAATTATCGTTACTTTTTTACTTTCCTTTTACTTTCAATGATCTCTCCATACTAGCTACCATGTGACAACTTGGACTGATGTGCTGTTTTATTATTCTTCAAGCCTTGTTTCTCAAGGTGAAGTAGCACTACTGATATCTTTAGGGAACAACAGTAGTAAACTGTCGTTTTATGCGGATTAAAGCTTGGATAAGTTAATTTACCTTATCATGTTGCTTGCGGTTGCAGATAGTACGCTCCTTAAGGAGTTGTCCAAAGTCTTTTAAAAAAAACACGAAACTAACCTCAAGTAAATGTCTGACAATTGATGTCACCATTCATCACAACCAGTCCATTTTTAGTTTCTATGTGCTGCATGAAAATATCATTGTTCATGTTATAGGGAGAAGTAGTCGTTTGCATACTTACAGTAGTACGACAGTACTTTTTATTGACCATAATCTCTCACATGTATCCCTTGTTTAGTTTTTATTATCTCATGTACAATATCATCCTCCTGTTTTGAGTCCACAAAACAACTTAGTCGAAAGCGAAAAACTAGATGTCACAGAAATAGTTTTTTGTGGCACAAATGCAGTGGATCTTAATTTTTTTTATCCTCGTTCTCATTGACTTTAACCTTGATGTACTAGTAGTAACCTCGACAAAGAGCAGGTATTTTACGTGTGCCTATGTCTCTTGTGTTCTACGTTCTCCATTCCGTTGGTTTCCAGGTTCTAAGTATGACTGAATATTAACCACTGGGTGATTTCGAGTAATACGCTTCCTGAAGGCACTCATTTAGATCCGTATAATCACTTTAAATCTCTATTATTGGCGGGCTGTAGTGACAAATAACAGTTTTCAGAAAATATTTAAAAATAGTCATATCACGTACACTTCTGATAGTTTTATTTCTTAAAGTTTACTGCATTTTAATCAAATTTTATTACTAAGAGTTGTGATTTCCTCAGTGTCACTATTTCTGGGAGTTCAGATTTCAATCTTCAAATTATCAGATGGTTCAATGATTCTTGGTCTCCATCTTCACCTTTATCCTTGCACCGTTTACTCCACGTAAGTGGCAAAAAGCCAGGCGAATGGTGCGGACCAGCTTCAGTATGTACAGCAATCTTACGTGTTATGGCTAAAGGAAGTATTTTGGAAAAACGTCTGAGCCAAGTGGAAGTATACTTAGCCCGCGACAGGGTTATTTACCGTGAGGTAATTGTGTACATTATTTCTTTACTTTCAAAAATGTTTGTTATTTTACGATTACTTGTACGAAATGTAAACATATGTTACAACTAAGGCATAAAACTGTTATTTTGTGAGACTATCCTAAGTAGGTTTTTCATTGTCAAGAATTCTTCGATCCATTTGAATTAAAGTTCAGCAGGTCCTAATAGATCTTGTTCTAATGCAATAACTTCATGTGCAAACTCCAGTTGCTGAGCTTCATCGTCAGCTAATAGATTCCCTTTCCATAGGATGTCACTAGTCGTAAAATCGTTCTCATGTAGACGTAGCATCCATCGCAACACTTTCTTTCACAGGCCTGTTACTGTCTTCAACCGCTCTAGGGGCTTGTGATTAAACTCAGTATGGGAACTTTGACCGAATAAATAAGCTCTCCATTTGTCTGACACCCAAACTTATCACCAAGCATTGAATATTTCTGCCCTTCAGGCGTCAAGATATCATAAAGCTCTCTGTTGATGATCGTATCTAGCATGGCATCGAAATGAAATGCTAACTAGACCTTCAGCTCATGAAACATCTGTCTAAACAGACTTGTATTTACCAACGTAGACTAAGACAACAGTTACAAGCAATAAATGTTCATCTTGGTGTGATCAACATCAGCCTAGTCTCCATGATTCAATGACATCGAACATCATATGCTTTTTGGCAAAAACAGTAGATGTATAATCTGCTTCAATCCGTTCACTTTTATTTGATTAGGATTTTATTATTTTGAGAGATTTATTCTCCCATTGAACTAGTATATATTTGTAGTTAGGATGAATCGCGGAAATGTTTGTCCAGATGGTTGATTTTCTGTTTTCATGAATATGATTATGTTATATCTATTCTCATCATACTTTGTCTTTTGTCGAAGCCTAATTCTATTAGTTCAAATGATCCTTGACAGTTTACTGCACTAAAATTATACGGTGAGTAAGCATATTATTTCCGAAAGGCCTTTTAACTGAAATAAACTTCGTCTAACGAATGTATGTTAACACTTTGAGTTTACTCTTATTCTCTTTGTTTATGACTATTTGAATAATTCGGAGTATTTTTACATCTCCGAAATATTTCGACACTAGTTAAATAGCGTTAAGAGGGAAATACGTCGTAAATATTTTGAGTGAAGAATTCAGATAGCCACTCGGATGTTTTGCACCTTCAAAGCAGGAACTTTTGCTGACAGACTGTGACATGTAGGCAGAAGTCGATCACCGAAAATGGTGTGTGAAGATATTTACTGCTTGACAAATTGGATAGCTGCACTCATTTTGGTAGACAGGTCAGTGAAATATGGATACCAGTGCGGGAGGTTCGAGTAAAATACAACAACGCTTGTCACTAAGTTCACCATCGAAATGTGTTCACTCATTGACCAGATCCTACGTAGTGCAACTTCCCGTCTGATAGGTAATTATTTTAACCTCTTTAATCTGCGCATCTATGGTACTTTACTGGGAGCACTAGATTAATGGCATCAAAGATGAACTTAGGGTACTATTTAAACAAGGTAGGCTGCGGAAGGGAGACGTCATCCTCGGTCTATGTGAGTAAAACTAAATATCCCATACGACACTAAAGTGTAATTCTGTGTGCAGTAAGAGGAGAGTAGGTGAGCCATGGATTCAAGCATTAAGTCAACTTGTATGTGATGATTGCCAATGCTACCTAGAGAGTTGCAGACTACCGAGGTGCCATCTTCAGTTTTGATATTCACATTTACCTCCTGCGATTGCATTCTAATATGCTTTTCAACGTGTTTCCTCGGAAGTGATAGCAATTTAAATGTCTCTAAGTAGTAACTGTTAAATTAGCGGCTGCATGCATTGACATTCATTGATCACAAAGAAGTGAACTACTGTATTCATGCAGCATCCGAAATAAGTGATTATCTTTATCTTGACTACTCTTTTATGTCATCATTTTCTATAGTTCTACAATCAGAAGTAAAGGCGTTATCTACGTTTATAGTTCCCGTTAACCTATTTTATTGTTTGAGGACTTTTATTTGGCTAGTGTTATACTACCTGTAATGAAAAAAATATGAGATAACTGTTATGCTGATAGAAAAGTATGGTCTTTTTGCTTTCATGTATCAAGGAAATTATGGATCTTGCAAGAGGTTCGTACACAACGGATAAATATCGCACCAAAATACACTTTACTGATCATACGGCCTTCTATCGTTTACAGTCTGATCAGACTAAGGGTACGTACTTTAAACCGTCAAGTTATTAGCTTCTATAATTTTCTGTGATACACGTTCGTTTACTTTTGTGTTTTATCTATTCTCGTGATGGGAAATGACGAAACTAGGTTAACGGGTGAATTTGACTGGTTTTACGGGTTGGATGGATGAGATTATAGTGATGATAAAAATACTAGCATTAAGCGCTTCTACATGAAACTCTTTCACTATGTCGTTTTTAATCTAGCAGTTTTGTGTTAGCTATTCAAAGTGTATTGTTGTTACTACACAAATATATAGTACTGGTAGCTTTCACACCACCTTAATTTTCCGGTTTCATAGGCACAAAGACATAGTTAAACGCGAAAATTTTCGACGTACAGTTTTTTCCATGGGTAATTAGCCAATCAGCCGTTATTGTTAGTGGCTTTTTATTAATCCATAGTCCTTATTTATAAAAGGCTGATTAACTGGCAAAATCAACGTAGAACCTCACACACAGGTGCATCGGTTCAATTTCCTACACTTCATTATTCATAAAAGGTAGTTAACTGGAGAGCTTGAATGAAAATAAATAGATTGGCTTGTAAATATCAAGATGAAAATTTGGCCTTACACTAATAAGTTGAACATTGAATAGTCATTTTATAGCCGATATGTACCTTCGAAATTCCAGTGAAGGGAAATAATTTCCTAAAAGTCTAACCTTCTACTTCATTAGGATTTTATAAACTTTTTTTTACATAAATGCTCAGTGGTCCATAGAATACGATATAGTTTATCATTTTCTGTAGTGAAGATTTCAGATCACTTATTGCAGCGCACTTTCGAATTTAGGACGCAGGTTACAGCAAAAAAAGCGGAAAGTTAGTGGATCTGGTCCTAGTCAACAAAAAGGTTTGCCATAAACCTGTGTGAAATATGCTTGCATGACCATCCCAGTGTTTAAAAATGTTGATCGACATTTTTGTTATGACATCGGCTTATCGCAATACCTGCGATTTTAGATAGTGTAATTAGAAGACGAATTTTATCTGAACAATGTGATGTATTTGCCCAATACATTTTGAACAATCTGGTCACATTTACTGCTTAATAGGATCTATCGTATCTGTACATCAAATAAGATGAATGAAGATATTAAATTACTGACGAAAACCCTTATGGAAAACGTTGAAGTTTATAAACCGTTGTAGAAGTCAGGCAGCACCGAACCCAACTCTATAGACGGTTCCTAAGAAAAGCATTTGTATCACTCTACTATACAGAGGCGAGAGGGAGGATGAATAGTACAATTTTGAGACGAAGGCTAACAGCCGCTAAGAAAACACTAAGCAGCTAATCTTATCATTGTGGAAAAAACAAAACATATGCTTCACTACAAACCTAAACGGCGCATCAGTGATCACGTCACATCCCGTTGTGTTGACCAATTTACGTGTGTAGTAACATACATTATTATCATTATTAGTCCCTTGGGTTCTTAATGGAACATAGGGCTTCAGTAGCACGTCTCCAGTGAACTCTGTTCTCTGAAATCTTTTGAACCTGGCTCCACGACAGCCCACAAGCTCTCATTCCTTCCTCGCACGACCTCCTCCATGCCACCCTCGGACGTCCAACTCGTCGCTTCCCATGGGGATTCCACTCCACGGCCTGACGCGTGATGTCCCCAGTCGGCCTTCTCAGTGCATGCCCAATCCATCTCCACTTCCTTCTACATATATGTTGAGCGATACGTTCTTGGTTGGTTCGTTCCCAGAGCACCTTGTTGCTTATTCTTTCTGGCCATCTGATCTTCAGTAGCAAGCGTAAGCAGTTGTTGATGAATGTCTGTAGTTTATTGGAAATCCCTTTCGTGACGCGCCAAGTCTCTGAACCATACAGAAGCACTGACTTGACATTGGTGTTGAAAATCCGGATCTTGTTCCACATGCTGAGTGCAGAAGATCTCCACACTGGTTTCAGGCTAATGAACGCCTGTCTTGCTTTTCCGATTCTGACTTTGACACCTTCGTCTGTGCCGCTACCTGTAGTTGAAACAGTGCTGCCTAGATAGGTGAAGGAGGTTACTTCCTTTCAGCTTCTCCCGTTGACGGTGATTGGAGTTTGTTGTTGTTGGTGGTGGTGAGGTATCTTACTCACCTCTGTCTTCTCTATATTCACTTGAAGTCCCGTCTTTGCTGTCTTGCCTCTTCTGCCAACTTGTTAGTTTTCGCCTGTAGATCTTCAAGTTTGTGTGACATCAGACACAATTAGTAACATACACAGGAAGGAGTAATCGAGCCATACAGCTGAGGGTGGGAGGACATGTACCTAAATGACTTCAAAAACAAATAAAGCGTGAAACCTCGATAAACTCAGGTGGGAAACGACCATCTTCACCTACGACTAAACATCATAAAAACATGTCACAAAATTAGTGTTCAAACAGCTTTCAAAGTTTTATATAGGAACAGTCAGGAGCCCATGGTGAGATTCGCAAAAGCGATAACCATACACAAACTGAAACCACTTTTGTGTGTACAAAAGAACTTGTTCTCACTACACCTACCTCAGTAAACTTTGTTTTTTTAACAAGATTAGGATCAACCATGTCACTTCATTTTTGTCCTCACCTTTCTTAGTTTTAAACCCATATTATCTTAATTGTTACATTTGTATTCCCACCTTTCGGCTTAATGTAAATTGGATTTGACAAGTAAGTATATGATCAGATTGTCCAACATATATTGCGCAAATAGATCACATTGTTCAGATAAACGTCTTCTAATTATACTATCTAAATTCACAAAAAGGACTGATTGTTTCGGATATCTACAACTCCATTTTATCTACTATTCTTATACTTATTGATTAAAATGGCTTACTCAGTTCTGATTTTGATAAAATGCAGCCAAGAAACAAATGCAAGTATTTTAAGATTTCTAATTAAAAATAAATATTCACTAGGTCCAAATGCCCAATAATACAACTTACTAAGATTAACGATTTGCTTCTTTTCATGTCTCTTAGTTTGTTGCTAACCTGAAGTATGATTTTCACGTATCACGGTTCAGGTTCACAAATTACTGGATCACCAGCTATCCTTCTTCTAATCCCTCTCATGTTTGGCAAGGAGAACCGTATCAACCCATGTTATTTACAGATGATATTGCGCCTGTTTTCTGACCCAGCTTTCGTCGGACTGATTGGTGGCCGTAAAAAACACTCCAGTTATTACGTTGGTTGCCAAAATGATTCGTTAATCCATCTAGACCCACATTTCACACAACCAGCACAAAGGTTAGATTCAGCTGAATTCTCGGTTGCCGTAAGTACGGATTTTTCTTATTTTGAAACAACGAAACTTGTTGCCCATACAACAACTTATGTTGTCATACCATTCTTCCAGACGGGCTGAATTCTCAGAACTTTTGGTATTAACTTCGACAAAACCTATAGTAAATACCAATCTTCTGTTCTTGACCATGATGCTTCATAGAATAATAAGAACAACAGATGGAGTAGGGAAAACCAAGTGCAATACACCTTATTCTTACATTTTCTCCTCACTGAGCTTAAGTAGATGACTTGAAAAAAGTGTTGTTTTCCTGTAAGACTATTCGAAACAAGACTAAGCTCGATATTTATCGGTTAGTACTGACATTTACGCACAAGTAGACAGTTAAGAAGCACGTACTGAAACTGTATTGCAACCGGTTGCTGTCCAACCGATTTTTTCATTTACATTCTGGGAGAATCAGAACAACTATCAATTTCTATAAAAACAACCATTTACGTCCCGTGGTTACTTAAATAGAGTAAAAGCAATGTCCGTTACAGAATGTGATTTATTTAGTTCGGTATTCCTGAAGTGCTGTTCACAAAAATAGAGCCTGAGATCAAGATATGAACACTAGTTGTGGACTAAGCACAACGGGTCAAAAATATTAGCAAAACCGTCTCTACACTGATGCAAAAGTGCCATCACAAGAAACATTGAGCCTTAAGGTGCATAACGCTGCGACTTGCCGAAGAAACGGAGACGAACTAAATGCTACGTAGTGCTGTGAAATAAGTAGCTATAGCATAATCACCGACCTTCAGGATCGGCTGTTGAAGTAATACGGCAGTTTGAGATATAATTCTGAACCAGTCAGTAATTCTTCATACGGAGTGTCTGTGTTAGGAAATATCTAATCATTCGTTGGGCGTTCGCAACGTCATCCCGCGGCATATTTTTCTGCCTCCCCGCTCCTGCTACCACTACTGAAAAAATAACTGACTGTAAGCAGCTTCAGGAGGTTTCACGGCCCACCATTGTAGGCAGTTGGTTGTTTTTAAACTCCACTACATGTGTGCGATCGATTCGTATCCCTCAATCGAAAGTAGCTAAGCAATCCTAGGAAATTGATGTCTATATCATTGAGTTCATCATGGAGCTTATTCATGAGGAAACCCAAGGTAATAGGAACTAACCCCACAATGAGTAAATTCTGGCGAGTGTTTTTAACCAATGATTTTGCTTGTATTTTTCATATTCCGATGCCCAATACGAGTTGTATCTCATTTTAGTCTTGGTACTGTCCTATTCCAAAAATCATGAATGCAACCAAACTTGATCCTTGCTGTGCTGTTGGATTCTACTGCAGAACCAGAGGTGAACTCAGCGACCTTATGGACAGGCTACCTTTCTTAATGTCGCCAAGTGATAGCTCACAAACAACCTCACTTGAAAACCGATCAGTTAGACGCTTTGTCGAAGTGTTAAGTCTCGACGAATCAACCTCCGTAAATCCTATAGTACCATAGTCCTTCCCAACACTTTGTTTTAAGTGTAAGCTTTGTGATACAAAATTTCGAATACATAATTTTAATGTATTAATTTGTTATATTTTACAACCTCTAATCCCAACATCCACCCAAACGTAATGAGGATCAGAATTATAACAACATATCGATGTCCGTCAACCTAGTTCGAAGCGATACATGCTCAGTGAGTCGCAGTTGGGAAAACAGCAGTTACTGGGATGCAGTTACACACAGTAGGTGTAGGTAGGACAAAAAGTGAGTTTTATTGCTAGTCATGAGTAATACAATTAATTGCTAACTTCTTCACTGAACACTGACCACACACAAAATAAACCTATGTAAGATATGTACTCGCGAATCAGGATAAAAATGAGGATTTTGATGTAGCTCTGTGGAACGCTGCCTTGTATGAATTATGTATTCTAAAAAAGGTTTTGTCGACAACGATATATCCAAGAGGCATGGACAAACCAAAGAGTAGAAAATCCAGTTGGTACTATTCAAGGAACATAATAACTCCAACATTCGTGTATGTTCATAAGGAATGTCATTTCAAGTGTAAAAAAATTAAAATGCATCAGAGATCAATAAGTATTGTCATCAAAGAATCTTTCTCAGCTAGTCACACATATCGACTTCATGGGGACCCAGAATTCCAGGAACACAAGCCTGACGTTTTATCTTTGTTGCTTGAGCTTGTGCAATTTCAGCTTCCCTTTCTTCCAGATACAAATCAGATAAATCCTCTCCTGCAACCTCACGTATCTGAACAAGAAAGTCGCGCACGTGTTCTCGAAACGCGGCTACGTCTTGATCAAATGAAAACAACCCATCGATGAAAATACGGATTTGTGTTTCTTGAAGATGAGGAAAAACCTGTTTGAGCAGTTGGCTTAAACTTTGATGCACATATTGTACATTGACCTTTGAACCTGGTGTAAGTGTTGCTTCTGTGGAGTCGCCAAGAGGGACTGTGATGATATCATTCTCCACTATTTTAAACATGTAGGCTAGCAGTGAGGACTGGAGAGTTAAGTCTGGAAAGCAGAGTGATCAATATACACATGTAAAAATAATCAAAATAATCTTATATATATAATTGCAATTAATAAATGCATACTGGCAAGAGTGAGCTTTTAGTAGTTCCTACACCACTTGATGTCAGCGAGTGTTTTAAAAACCGCACTGTTGTCAATATACACCTATTTTCCAAATAACTTTTCATCCCAACTGCAAAACCTGAGTAGGAAAAGAAATCTTTTCTCGTTAAACTGTGTTCTGTACTATAAATCACTAGACAAACCCAAAAAGCTCAATGGCTTTTATATGTTCTTGGTTCTAGTTTCAGTATCTTTTGGTCAGTGGTCATATCGTTTGCTATGGAATATGAAGAACAAACTGGTTAAATACTTACTTCCTGTTTGAGAGCGGTCTGTAATAACAGCAAACATGTGCTGTAGAATATCCATGAAGAATGTCTTAAAGAATACCTGACGTTGTTCAGAATTAGCGCTGGACATGTTTACAAGCATTGTGTGTAAGATATTGAGGCCTGTTTCTGAAACCTGAAATAGAAAAAGCATCGAATAGTTTATAAACCTTGTAACTAGTAAAAACCTCAAAGTGAATTATGTCTGTTAGCAAACATAATAAATGGTGCTGATAAGTTTGATGCCTCTTAAGTCGGTTGCCCATATAACTAAAGGTTAGGTCATGATACTTATCGGGAAGACAATATAGTCTTCCTGATAACCCAATGCCTCTTAGTCACTTTTGGAAAAAAAATAGCATATACCCTTTTATCATATGAAGGCTACAGTGAGAAAGAGTGGTCCTGAAAACCTTTCCGATGACTTCCTATTATTGGCGGTAGATTCATACAGCGACTAACCATGTCCATCAATCAGCAGCAGAATTGTGACTGGACTTGGACAAATGTTCTTCGGCAAAACTACTCTACTGATCAATTACCTAGCAAACATGAATGACCGACATAATCAGCGTAGAACATCCCACACAGGCGCATCGGTTCAAGCTGCCACACTTCACAGAATAATAAGAACAGGTGGATATCAAAGTATACATAATTGTGTGAGAGAATAAACAATTGGAAGATAATGGTTAGGGCAAATATCCAAGCTTTAGGAAATGTCATGGAGTGAATAGATCCACGTTATTGCGGCCAATTTTCAACCATGTCACCAAGAGTCCTCAAACACTGATTCCTTTCGTCTCGTGGACCCCAGCTAGGCAAGTCTACATCTCCCTACACGGTTCAGACCAACAGTAAGAGATTTCATTGGCTGGTGCCACGTCTTGGTCTGGGCACTCTGAATCCTCTTTCCAACCTAACCCAACTTTCCTTAGTATCGCACATCGAGATAGGCGATGGTTCAGCATGCAACACATGTCAAAGCCATCTCAGTCGATGAAGGTTCACAACCACATCAATCGACTTGTCAATCTTGCCTAGTACTCTTCGCCTGACTTCAACATTGCTCACACAGTGAAGTGGTCGACACATTCCACCACTCCACTCCCTATCATTGAACTAGGAGTGGTTGTAGATCAGTCCTGGAGCATCATCATACATTTGACATGTGCGAAACGCATGCCAAACATAGTCAGATTCCCATTCAACACGTTTAGAAGACCTTGGATTTTGTTAGTGTCTTTGCCTACCAGGGCAATATCGTCTGTATACTCCAATTCAGCCGGATGACCTCCAGGAAGTAGATCAATCCCTGTGAAGTCAGATGTACTTAAAGTTATGCTCATTAGTACGTTTATAACGAAGTTAAACAGGGACGGCGACAGTTGACATCCCTACTGGACACTACTCGTTGCGTCAATTCAGATGACAACTCTCCGTAAGCGCTTACACGGCTGCTTGAGTTTGAGTGGAGAGCTTCGACTAGCGTTATATACTTTCCCGGTACTCCTTATACAGTCACAGACTGCTAGAACCCTTCACAGTCGACACAGACAAATGCCACCTTCAGGTCAAAAATGTGTAGCAAAGGTCGGCCACTGGTTGGTAAGTTGTGCCTGTGTTCCAAAAGCTGTCAAAGGGTGAAAGTATGCTCGATGCACCCTCGTCCAGGTCTGAAACCTGCCACGTTTTCTCGAGTTTGCGGTTATCGACCTCCAGTTAGACGTCGCATAACTATGGAACCTAGGATCTGGGACACCATATTAATCAAACTAATTCCCTGATGGCTGTCACAAGATTTCTCTCCGCTCCCCCCTCCCTTAGAGACTGGGAGGATCAGTGAACTAGAACAGTCTGACAGGACTGCCTCGGATTCCCATTTCACTACCTAACACTTCCGTCACTTAGATGAGCAAATTTCTACCTTCTTTCCTTGGAAACGTCAGGTGGCAAACTGTGAAGTCTTGCTGCTTTGGATCGTCTCAGGCTCGACACAGCCTCCTCAACTTCAAGGAAAGTTGGAAGACCGACATCTACGTCCCATTCAGGTTCGGGCTGGCTGGATGTCGGGCAACTGAAGCTCTGCTCAAGGCTAGCTGGGCTGTGTTTCAAAGTGTTCTCCCCAACGTTCTAGCTGCCTGTCCTGGGAGGTTATCAGCGTCCCATCCTATTCGGTGATTTCACTTACCATAGTCTTGTTCTTCCCGGTATCAAGGTCAAGCAGTGGGACAGCCAACAGGAAAATCTATACAGTCAATGACAAGAATCAAAGGAAACAACCAATCATAGACCGCTTCGTCAAGGCAAGCTACCATATCACTCACGGAGAGATATTGACAGCTCACTTCATACTGAAGTTGGTGCTGATGTCGTCTAGAAGGACGATGAAAGCTTCACGATTAAACAACCCAGCTTAGAGAACACAATACAACCAAGAATAAGTTATGTTTGATTGGTTCTTGTGTACTACTGGAAGGGTGGGAAGGTTACACTTTCCTGCTGCTCACACCGTGAAGTTATTTCTTGTTAAGGTACCCGACAGGAAAAAAGACTTGCGTGACCGTAGTTTATAGGACATCTACTTGAGGTCTGTCACGCAACTTTTAGCAATGTTTTGTTTTGAGGTTTAGTTGTACTAGCGCTGGACAGACAAAACCCATACCGCCGGCACCGGGAGACTGTGGAAGGGAGGGGTGTACTATTCAAGAGGCCGACTCTTTCTAGCTCCCCTTCCTATTGGGGAGGTAGTATCAGGGTGGCACCGCTGGTCATCCAAAAGAAACACCTTATTCCTGCCGCATTCTATCCAGCTAGCAGTAGTACGACCTCGCCCTCAAACCGTCACTATAGTGTAGTGATTAAAACCACAACGGTAACCTCCTTCGTCTGATCACCGTCCAACAGATCTTTCTGGCATGATAGGCCTTCGAGGCAACAAGCGTTCCAGCCAGTGTAACTTGTCGGGTCATTGTGACATGCAAGCCCGACCACCATGTCAAAGTAGCATCTATCGGCCAGACTTAGCATACATACCTCCAGAAGATATTCAACTTGGAATTTCTTATTATTATTTCAATATTTTCCCAGAATTCCACTTTATTAATACTACCGTTAGCTTTTATCTAATTCCTGACTTTGTAGCAGTCAATACCTTGGAAAAAAAAGAGAGGAAATATTTCTTTCTAAGTACCTACTCAACTACCCCTTACATGTCTTTAAGTACAATTATTTTAATTACTATCCTAATTTCTATGATCATCTATCATCTCTAGGAATTTTGTCTTAGTATTCATGTTGTCATTACGATAATGGCCTCATACTCAAAAGCTAATGAATTTGCGCAAAGTACTCACAAACTCAGACTTGAATACCTACGCAGTTTACCGAACGAAGCGAAAATGAACCTCATAATTATTTCAAAATCATTCTTTTCTGCACAGCCAGGTAATCTGTAAGAAGCGGTACAAACAATTTTCTACATAAATTTAGTATAGACGGATCTCCTTGAAATCAAGTACAGTGATTTACACAAAGGCAAGTCAATTAGGAAGGTCATAAATCTGCACCCAGAGGTTGTTAGGACGTGTTTAATGGCGAGGACACCAGCTACTTCAAATTTAGGTGTCTAGACTGAAAATGAATTGGAAACACCTCCAAGTGAGCCTTCCGAGACATGCCAAAAATCTTCGAAGATAACTGCCGATGGGACCTGTTAGGAACTGGTGACTTCTTGACTTGAGTCTAAAGCAACTACCCATGAAGTAAATCCTTTCACTGAGTGTCGCTTTACATTCTTAAGGTATGAATTTTCGTTTCTTACACATTATTATCCTTTTTTATGGTCCATTTCCTTCTGTAAGATCTGTAAGATTAGGATACAAAACGATTTGGGACTATGCATCATTGCGGTTGATCCTACGTTGCCGTAATGATAAAGCCAGTATCCAAAAATTATATACAATTCATTTATCAACTTTAAACACGATAAACAACATTCATATGCATTTAGTATGACCATAATAAAGTACACGTTTAGTAGTAAAGTTACGAAGCATACAAATGGAAAAGTTGAGAACCTACTTGTCGCATTGTGTGTTTGATTGCCCATATAACACTATCTAAGATCAGTTTGAACTTATCTGGCGTTAAGCTTAACAAAGCGGAAAAACAATGAGCGTTTACAGCCTGTAGGAGGGTAAAGAAATTGGTCCGATGTTCGGGAAACTCCTCAAGATCCTTATCAATCATCTCCAAAGTGGACTGGAAGACTGCATCTAAAACTCGAGGCAGAGCTGGAAGAATATGATCTTCGAGACGATTAACAAGGGTAGCCATCAGGTTTAGAACTTCTGCTTCTCGAGCAGCAGGGAGATTTTTTGATAGTCATCAGCTACAGCATCTAACAATGGAGGTACAATATTTTCAGCAACCTATTTGAACAGCAAGAGATAAACAGATTCGTGTCAATGTGTATAAAGATTTGAATGATTTGTTGCATAAAACATTTGTAGACAACTTACAAATACAGGGTCTGTACTTCTCTGAATCCAGCAAGACAAAAGATTAAGTAGAGCTTTCTTAACAGACCTCATACTACGAATAAGTGGTTGCTTTGTCACTTGTTCTCCATTAGCAGCTACAGCTTGTCCGATATTTTGAGACATTATCTTATAAATATTTAACATGTCCAGATAAATGCGACCAAGCTAAAAAAAATCAGAGAAATGTTTTGTTGAAAAAGTCAAATAGTCATTCAGATCAAAATGATTAGGCTTTTTCTCGATACTAACCTGAACAAGGTATGAATGCCCAAGGGATTTACAAGCACTGTGATTTGTTTTCAATAAATTACACAACTGCTTCACAACTTCGAAGTCTCTCAACAGGTCGATATTACTAGCAGCCTGAACCAGAATTCCATCCCAAATCTACAGTAAAAAGGTAATATGTGAAGCTTACTTGATTGGGCAGTCGGAAAAGTCGTTCTATTTGTCTGGCTTGGATAGCTGAATCAGTTTGGGCACTGATAATAACTCCAACAGCTTCATAGAAAGTATGAACTTGTTGTGGTTGTAAATCATTTATTATAATGTCAATTTCTTTCAATATCTCCTCAATGAATTCAACTGCTTCACCGTACTATATAAACAGAAAAAGAATTCAACTGTTAAATGATCCATACAAAAGAATGAAGTAAAACGTGCTCTCCCACTTATCGATACGAAATTCAAAACTGAGCAGGACCACATTGAATGGATGCTTATGAAAACACAAAACATAGAAAGGGTCATCACATGGACTTTTAAAATTCTGTATAAAGTCGATGCTAGTTATGTTTCTATGCCATCTGAAAGGAACACTATGTACGCTAAATGCCATGCGACCTAAATTTGGACTGCAACATCATGGTTGGTTTGATCATTTGCTGATAAGTAGTTCCACATCCAAGTTCGTAATCTGAATATGCTAACAGCACAAAATGTCCGGAATAATTTTCAATACACTAAATAAAGTTGCAGGTTATACTAAATCCTATTGTAAATAAAGCATAGAAACGATGGTAGACTTAGGTTTTCTTTAACCCCATGATTTAGTCCTCTAAATTTGCAGTTCCATATTAGATTTGTTTATTTGATATAAAGCGCACAGTGATACAGTATTATTTACTTTACCATACAAGGAAGGAACATCAGAAACCATACGTAGGATTCTCAACAAGGTTGGAATTAGGGTGGCATTTAAACCAACAAACTCACTTAGAGGTAAGCTGTGTCGGCTAAAAGATCCGATAGAACCAATTAAGCAAAATAATATAATCTACCAAATTCCATGTAATGACTGTGAAGTCAAATACATAGGTCAAACTAGCCGGTCGGGGTCAGTTAGATTAACAGAACATAGGAATTTAGCTAAACATAGAACGACAGACCCCAATAAGATCAATAACCTAGAAAAACACTCAGCCATTGCATTACATTCATTAACACACAACCACACAATAGGATGGGACAAAACCACTGTACTTAAGTCTAATATAGCTAGGTGGAGAGAGAGATTAATTACTGAATCTTTGTTCATCGAATTCACACCCAACACATGTAATAGGAATGACGCAACACCTATACCAGAGATATGGAAAACTTTACTACCAATCAAAAAACAAAAAAACAAAGAGAGATCAGGTGACAGGACTATAAAATCAGATGTCGAAAGAAGTGTGATTACATTGATATGATTATGAGCAATAATTTATGCTCGAAACGTAATCAAGTAAATAATACTGTATCACTGTGCGCTTTATATCAAATAAACAAATCTAATATGGAACTACATTCTACCACAGTGCCCAAGTTTTTCACTTACTCTAAATTTGCAGTTTAGAAAGAAATCTTGACTGATTATATTCATGGAAAGTTTGCGCGCTACGGAGTGCAAAAATGCATTAGAAAATATTTTTAGTAAATGTTTACACAATGATAAGCATTTAATTCTGTCTAACCTAAAATTCTATTCACTAGCGTAATCACCAACAGTAGTTTTGTTTGAAATACTGCCGAAATCATGAGACAATTATTCCACAAGCATCTATTACATTTTACTGGTAATATCCTGATATTGTCTTTGATGTGAGTTACTGCGTAGCCAAGCACCAAAGAAAACATCTCTTAAAGTTCATTTGTAAATTTCACAAAGTTTGTGTTAAACGCAATGTCTCGCTAGCTCTCAAGTGTGAAGCTAACGGCAAGGTAACACATTCTTCCCACCATACCTGTAAGCCACAGTCACCAAACGCACAATAAATATATTCCTTGTCGAATCTTGCGTAACATGGACACGAGTTGATATTAAGAATGGATACCATCTGACAGTAGACTTCACATTAGTTTCGTCCTGTTTGGGACTCGTCAGCCAGATGCGCCTGAATCGGAGTGGGTTGTGTTACCACTGACATTGCCAGAAACACTGGAGCTACAACCAGCAGGTTACTGAGTTATTATAGCCACTCCCTGTGTCACGAGTATAGTTTGATAGATAATAAAACTTGCTATTTCCAGTTGTTAATGGGTTTAAACTGAACCGATCAGCATCAGTTGGCATATGGGTTCCTGCACAGATAAAGTCACCGGCTGTATCCAGGCATCCGTACAGGAACCCATATGCTGACACCGGTCTATTCGGTTCAAACCAACTAACAGCAGGAAACAAGTCCTACTATCAACAAATATAAATTACTTAAAAGAAGTGACTGCATACCTAATAGCCTAAAAATGGATAGGTCCCAATAGCAAATAGATATTCCAAACAAATCGCGAAACAAAGCCGAGATAAAAATACTGGCCATAATCACATAAAAAGGAAGTACAGACATACCTGTATAGTTACCAGCTGCCGTCGACATTTCTGAGCAATTTTGATGAATGTATCGCAAGCCATATCCTGCACACCTTCGTGTGTTTCATGCATGAACTCAAAAAGCTTGGTAATAACAGTTTTAAGGAATCGCCAGTGAGCACGAAGAAACCTGGGATACTGACCAACAACGTACATAATATTACTTGCTACAATTGCCTTATTATCTTTCCCACGCTTCTGTTCACACAACCCCAAAAGATCGCGTATGACAACAACCAGAAAGCTTCTTTCGTCATCTTCTTGCATAGCACCAGAGATGCTTCCAATCGCCCAGCAAAGCGTATTAAGATTATGCCAAGACCATTCACGACCATCAACTTGATGTTGCAACTTTTCAATCATAATTTTCTTTGTATCCTACAACCGACAATTAAACCAGAACTTGCTACAAGTCCTTTAGCTTTAAAATAAGTTAACACAAAAGCGTAGCAGTTAGGAAAAGGTTTTCTCAACGATATCATCCTGGAAAGGTGGATAATTCAAGAAATGGAAACGAAACTTGTAAACACTTAAAGAGTAGTCATCAATACTGATTCCCATAAGAAACCAGCGATATTGTTTCGGAAAACATCTTTCATTCCCTGTTTGTACGAAACCAGCCTTTCTGTTTGGTGTGGTTAAAAATTTTCATAATCATTTTCTTACTGGTGGTGAGTAACTGAAGTATGGTACTCATCTGATTATAAACACCCATTGAAACTGCTTAAACCACGTTTACCAGGTAATTATTTCACAAAAATGTAAGCCTCTCGATTGTGAAATATTTGTCAATGTAAAACAACTAGTTACCTCGAAACGTCACCCTTTTGTGAAACAATTAACTGAAAATAAACAAGCATCACCACTCTTGAATGATTATATCATAATCTAGAGGGCACAGGAAAAATAGTGATTATGTAACAGTCTGAGGTAGTTTACTCGGGAACGAAATTTTTACATGTCAAAACACTACAGAAACTATCCTTAGGTAAATAACTTACCAAACGCAAATTTATTTACTGCACCCTTTAGCATTCTGTAAAATCGTATAATGTTCATTTGTTAGCTAAGATGAACGTCAAACCTGTGAGAATTCAAATGATATTCACATCCCTTAAGCACAGGAATTACTATTTGAAAAACCGCTAGTTGAAATCTTCAGCTCCATAGTAGTCGGTCCGCCAAGCAATATTAGACACTAACTAAAGACGGCATGGTATAGTTTCATATCGCTGCAATTTGCAATACTTTAGATAAACACATTGGTAGTCAATATGAAAAATAAATTAAAATAAAAATATGAACAGTCGTAAAGTGTACGACAGAAAGAAAAGAGTCTCCAACCACCTATTTTGATATCCTTTGGATCCCAATCAAGAAGCACCTTTTGCAAGACTCATGCCAATGCAGAGATGTGACTCATTGGCTTAGATAATCGACTTTGAACCAGTGGGTTAAAGGTTTGAGCTTCGTTTGACCTATCGTGGTTTTGACTGCCAAGTTGTATCTCTAGGCTTCACATAGGCGTGACTCAGCTCCACAGATCGGTGTCACATTATCTGCTGATCATAAGGCTTCTTTCCGGTAGACTTGACTCTAATTACTGCATAAGAATACACCTTCTACACGCACATGCACACGAATAATTCTAACAAAACATAAGACATCTGCTCTAGCAGTAAATCTGAAATTCTGCGGACGGTTACTCAAGTGACAGTAGATCTAACAGTGGTAAAAATGACAAAACTTCAGTATCTATACGTATGTAGCAAAAATGTAGAATATTTAAACATTCGAAAGTGGGTTTGGTGAACTTATGAAGACCTTACCAAAATGTCATAAATAAGGATCACTGCACGACTGATCCATGATCCCAATAGAATCACAGTAATGTTTTTCAGTGCTGTGATTAGTTAAGAAACGATATTATGAAGATGAGTGGTAGCTGAAATCCAAAGCCTAAGTGTTCAGGGTTGTAGAAAGTAATATATTTTCTTTAAAGCGCTTCTTTACTACAAACTGTAAAACAATGATTTCACAAAAGCAGAGGTTTCTCTATGACTGATTTTCCTACCAGTCAAAACTAACCAGACTTAAAGTGGATAGAATGCTTTAATTTGGAAATAGATGTAACAAACAAACTATGAATCGATGAAATTGAAGATAAAACTTACAGAATGATCCAAATGAGTTAAGTACACTAGTGTTTCACGCATACTCTTATAGAGGTTCAAACTGTCTGTATCCTTCATGAATTCTCTGACAACTTCTCCGTGTTCATTTTCCACTACAAGTACCTCCTCCGGACGAGCCATACGTGAAATCATGATTCGTCGAAGCTGAAATGGAGAAAGCAAAAAAATTATGCTGCTCGGCAAGCACGTACATATGAGCACCACTTTATGAACCATACATTGTGCATCCATCATACATTCAGATTAACCTAGGACCAGACATTACTGCGTAACGGTCAGAGTTGCCACAGCTCATATCAGTACATCAAGTAGAAAGGCAGAGGCGCAAGATGAAGATAAGAGAATGCAGTCAAAAGAAATATAAAGTACAAAAAGAGAGAAACAGAGAATGAGAAAGTGGTGAGATTTGGTATAGCGTCGTTATGTAGAGGATAAGGTGAGTATACATCTGCGCCACTGACGCCGGTTCTCAGCCATATCACCTAGTCTCCAACCACTGGTCCCTCTTGCCCTGCAGACCTCAACCACTTAGTCTGCATAGCTCCACATGGCTCAAACCAACAGTCAAGGACTTCATACATCGGTGCCATGCTCTAGTCTGACCACCTCGGACCTTTTTCCAGCCTGAGCCTACTTCAGACAACATTGTGTGACGAGGCAATCGGTGACTAGGCATGCGTAACACGTGTCCCAACCATCTCTGTCGATGAAGGTTCATAACCTCGTCAACCGACTTACCCCTTCTCCCTAAAACTCTACACCTGACTTCTGTGTTACGTGGTGACACTACGGAATACGGCCTATACTACGGAGGCAACGACGGTCAAACACCTGAGGCCCTCTCATGTCTTCCACTCTCAATGGCCATATTTCGCAGCCATACAGTAGAACAGAGCTGACTGCTGTGCAGTATACGCGACCCTTAGTAGACAATCGGATATCACGGCGGCGTAAGTTGGCGAAATCCAATCGAGCCTTTTGTGCGACGGCCAATGAAGGAGTGTTCGGAAAAGCCGAACGGAGAGTCATAGGCACTATACGCCAACTATCTAAAATGTTAAAAGAGCTTAGCGGCTAGAGAAACAGCGCTATTAATGTGTACACATTTTAATGCGACATTTGATAATTAGCTTGGCTCTATGGGTAGTAAGGAAAAAAAGACATGTATGAATATAAAAACTGTAGTGTCATGGTGAACCCAATAATGAAATATTATAATGTGCTGATATGCCACTGTACACAAAAGAGACCCCTTAAAGTTGAAAAACGAGGAATGATGCTAAATTTACGAAATAACACTGCAATGCCAGCCAGCATAACGGGGTACAATGTATGAGTTTTATTTTTACATTTAATCACATAACACAGACGCGAGTTTTACTAGCTTGTTACTCTTCTCCACCTACTACGAAAACTACTTTTAGTTTTGTCATGCTTAGTTTGCAGTTACCAAAAACCTGAAACGCTCCACTGGATTCTTATTTTAGATTGAGTAGCCTTCAATGGCACAAAATTGTTCAATTCTCTTGAAGTAACACAGATGGCCACATATTTGTTTTGCGAACAAGATTCTCATTATGTGATTACCAATATATAATAATTATTTGTCAGTCACTGAAAAACGTTTGTATTCGGAATTGAAGCACTCTACACAATAGTGATAACAGCACATGTGAAATCCGTTAAATTCAGTCTAACGTTCCTACTAAAATGAAAAAATATCTACAGCTACATATCAAGTACTTAAGTTTTTTACCATAAAATATGTAAATACCTTTGATAAAATTGGGGCGTATTGCTTGCTTCGACCTTCCGCAATGGTGGGTTCCCCAAGAGTTCCTACTACCGGTGTGGTAAGACTTTCCCGATACAAGTCAGAAACCAGGATATTCCAATATTCTAGGCAGATCTTGAATATTTCTCTCTCTTCCACTTCGGAAAGCATCAACAGGTAAGCGTATGCATCTTGTAGCTTCCAAATTAGCTCAGGTTTCTCAACGAGGCTGCTATGGCCTTTCAGAAAAGTGGTGTAGAAAATTGCAAGATTTTGGATGAAATTCTGTTCATCGCTACTTCCACGTTCATAGGCTTCCTTTAAGCGTGTCTCTAAGGCTAACATCTACAGGATGATGGTTAGATAACTTCAACAAGCTTACTTCTTTTAGCTTTTCTGTAGTAGAAACAAACAATTCTACCAGTTGTGTATCATATTCATCAACTAGTACACCCGCTGTACAAAAATATATCAACAGATTACAACAAACCTATTTCAGCAAGACATTTCAAGGTAACATTCCGGAACAGAGGGACATTGAAGAATTTGAATACGAGAGTCTGTATGAGATTGGTTTCAAATATATATCCCAGAGGGATCCAATGCATAAAGCGAAGCAATGTCTCGAGAGTAGAGACAACGAGGGATGCATTTTGTGAGTTCTCCAAGACATACTGACAAAGCTGAAAGACTAAACTGAACTGCTGACACATAGAATCTTTGAGATGTTTGGCCTTGGTTTGAGTCATTTGTCCTAGAGAAAAGTCAAACACCTCTTCACTTAACAGCCGCAAGATAACCATGTTGTTTTGGCATAGCGATTCATTTGTTTTACTTGCACCAACAATATCACTGATAAAAGTTGACCAGTTATTGGGCCATTCATGTTTCAATATCTGAAGGTAAATAAATCACATCAATTTCTTACCTCAACCAGGATCATGTTCAATTTACCAAGATACGTTTTTTCTGATTCCAAAAGCTCTGAATTAGATGAGGTCTGAATAATCAAACCAACAATATACTTTTTAATGCCTAAAAAGCAACACATTAAAGGCTAAAATATCATCTACCTTCACACTGAGGACGAGCCAGAACCTTCCAACGTGTCTTAATTAGTGCTTCTAGTATCTGAAGAGCAAAGTATTTTGTCTCTTGGTTTGAACTAAATTCCAGGATGGAATCAACACGCATCCATGCGTCTGGATGCTCCTTTAGCGTGTTTAGAACTTTCTCTGCTACCTTTTGCTGAGCTCCCGCTTCATGATACATACAATTAACTACGCGGTCCAACAGTCCAATATCAAGACGCTGGGAAAAATCCAGAAGTTGTGCAGCAGCGGACTCCGATATTACCCCCATTGGTGAAGTTGGTGGCATGTATTGAGAAAAACCTAGGTGTGCATAAAACCAACAATCCATAAATTTTAATCCCAGTGCACACAACAAAACAGGTACGGTAAGCATGCATTTAACTGGGAAGAAAAGTATGCGCAGCAACGTTTTGTGAGGTCGACTGAGATGGTATGTACAGGCATTGCGCATGCCTAGCCACCGCCTAACTCGACGTATCATAATAGGGGAAGCTGGGTTAGATTGGAAGAGGATTCAGGGTGGCCAGACCAAGACGTGGCATTAGCCCACGACGTCTCTTACTGTTGGTCTAAGCCATATGGAGAGGTGTAGACAGTCTGGTTTGGGTCCTCGAGAAGAAAAGAATCTGTTTGAGGAATCTTGGTGACGTGGATGAAAACCGGTCACAACGGTGCAGATATATTCACTCTAACGTCTTTCAAAGTCTGAATATTCGCCTTAACTATTATCTTTAAATTGTTCATTCTCTCATACAACTGTCTACTTTGATATTACCCTTTTTCTATCCTCCTGTTCTTTGTATACTGCTGTGAAGTGTCCCAACGAATCGATGCACTTGTGGGGGAGGTTCTGTGTTGATTTTTCCTATCGGTATGCGTGTGAGAACGTTATTCTGAAATGCTAACGAGAAATAGTTTCCACTATTCAGTTACAAACCCCATATGCGTTTCCAGTTAATGCATGAATGAAACGCGCATCCACACATTCTACATACCAACACTTCGTTACCTGAAGGTGAAACCTTGATGGTTGGTAGTAACTAGGGTCAAATGGATTAGAAAATATAAGCATTGAAAACTGTCAGACAACCAAAATCAACGTAGTACCTCGGACACAAGTGCATTTGTTCATGTTGCTACATCTCACTAAAATCCGTAATTCACCTATAATTTTCGTGAACGAATGCAACTCCGGAAAACCCAACACTTATAAATCACTGCGCTGCAGTCGCACAACACCAGTCCCTCACCTGTTAAGCCTACACTTCCTACGACGTGTCTCATTCCTCCTTTTCTTATTCCAGCTCTTCTCCAAAGTAATTACTCCTATATTCTGAACAGTTCCTTACTCGACAAGTGCTACCAAGAATAAAACTCTGTAGAATGTTTCTAAGTGTTCTGAAGCCCTATTAATAAATGCCTACTCGGGTGATGAACTGAGGGAACCTACAAAAAGTGAAATTGACCGATTCACGCTAATATCTAAGCATGTTTAGATACCGAAATCTAGTGCACTTATTTGTATAGTTGTAGACTATAGGCGTTGAGGAGTATGGTCAGTTACGTGGGTCAAACCTTAAAGCAAGTAAAACCCACAAATACCTTTTCGAGTTCACTCTAGTTAACAATTTCGTCGGACCAAACGAGGTAATGTTGGCCACTTACCATATAAAAACGTCATGCCTGATGAGCAGCTTTGCCATATTTTCTCTATCTGACAGAATTATCTCGGTTCCATGCTTAGCACACTTGGACCGAAGTGTGGCCCGACGTCCGGCCCCATTGTCTGGCACCATGTGTACCACATCTGACCACATATCACACCCACAACCCCACGCTGGTTTAATTCTTGCCCTATTTAGTGCGATATTATATATATATATATATATATATATATATATATATATATATATATATATATACGCAAAGATAATGACAACGCATTTATTAAGAATAAGTGGTAACAGAAAAGGTGGTGAAAGACTTACAAGTTGTAGCCTCGAAGGGAGGCGTTTCTTATGAATAACAACCCTTACACCCAGCTCACCTACCTGACCTATGTAACCAAAATCCGGTTTACAACCGGTTTCACATGGTCAAACCTGGCCATCCAAGGTCACGTACCCCTCTGTCCAATGGCAACAGGTAACCTCATTTGGCTTTTTTATTTGTATGGTTAAGAAAAATCGATAAATGTCAAAAGTGAAGGTTTGTATCATGTTATTGCTCACATATGTCACCCGTTTGCATGAAGGCCAGTCCAAGATAAAGAAAAGTTTAAAAAAACCGATAATTGGCTGGGCAGAAGTGTTGCCGGCAGCAGTAACCTGCATTGCAAACTGTCAGACCTAGAAGGTACTCCAAACGACGAGAGTGAAGAACGATTAATAAAGTGCAAAACTTGGGTGCTGTGATAGAATGCAATTCCATATTAGATTTGTTTATTTGATACATAGCTCTCATTGACAAAGTATTATTTGCTTGATGACATTTCGAGCATAAACTATTTCTCATAATCATATTATTGTCATTATTTTTTCGTTGGGTTCCTAGTGAAACATAGGGCTTCAGTAGCACGTCACCGTTTCACTCCGTTCTTTCTACTCTTTTGAACTTGGCTCCACAACTGCCCACAAGCTTTCATTTCTTCCTCACACGATCTAAACCATGTCACCCTCAGACGCCCAACTCGTTTCCCATGTGGGTTCCACGCGAGTGACTAGCCTGGGGCATGATGCCCCGAACGGTGTTCTCAGTGTTTGCGCAATCCATCTCCACTTCCTTCTGTATATTTGTTGGGCGATGGGTTGTTGGCTGGTTCTGTGCCAGGCCAGCCAAGCATTGGCTTGGCGTTAGTGTTGAAAATCGAGATGTTGTTCACGCTTTGTGCTCAGTGCAGTAGATCTCCACACTGATTTCAGGTTAATGCATGAAGGTCCGTCTTGCGTTTTCGATCCTGGCTTTGACGTCTTTGTCTGTGCCGTCGTCTGCGGTTGAAACGATGCTGTCTTGCCTAGGTAGGTGAAAGAGACTACTTCTCTTAGGTTCCTCCCTCTGATGGTGACTGATGTTTGTCTCTGTTATTGGTGTTGTTGGTTGGGTATCTTCATCACCTCTGTCTTCCCTGAGTCCAATTGAAGCCCCGCCGTCGCTGCCTCGCCACACCTACCACCTTGTTAATTTTCGCCTGTAGGCCCTCGAGCTTGTGCGACTTTAGACAAAATCATCGGCGAAATCCGAATCTAGAGTCACTCCATGGGCCCAGTGTTTGCACATCTCCATCCTCACAGACTACGATAATAATAATCTTAATTCCTGAATACGCAGGCACACACCATTTTAACGGGTGTGGGCGCAGTTGAGCAGATCGTACCGACTGTTGTGTTCAAACTCAAACTCACCACTGGCTGTAAAAGTGAACTCATGTAACGCATTAAAGAAGAGTGTCAGATTAATTTTTAGTCTCATCCAAAGTGGTTCTAGACTTAGGGTTCTGCATCTGCAGTTGCAGTCCTGTTTGCAATCGTGTCCCAACAATCTAGCTGTGAAATACCTTTGGACACCCTCAATTTTATGTTTGTCTATTATGCGGATACCACTCAGTATAAATGGACAGTATTCTAACAGTGGACGTACGCAAGTTTTGTAAAGCAGCAACTAGACTTCTTTGAAGTGGAAGTTACGAACAACGCAACCCATCAGGATCCTAGATTTGCGAGTCTGTGATGCCACCTGTTCAGAAAATGCGAGGTCCCTTGAATATCTTAGTCCAAGGTCACACACACTTTTAAGAACAAGACGTTTCGTAGACTGAAGGTGTTGTTGGAGATCCACCGATGCAGCACCAAAACATGTCCAGCCACATTTGCCTATACCGAACTGGAGTTTCAGGCAGCACAGCATACGGATGTTATATCAAGCTCCCTTTGTATTAGTGCCTGGATGTGGGATGAATCGTCACGGGTGAATGTGTACGCAACTTTTAGGTCATTAGCAAACAAGAATGGTTTACCGTGTGTAAAGCATCTGCAGATGTCATTGACGTATAAAGTAAAGAGAAGGGGGCCTAATACACTGCCTTGAACAACACCAGAGGTGATTGGCCTAGGTTTCGAAGTGTGTGAATCTACCTTCACCACCTGAGTGCGATTGCTGAGGAAAGACTTAATCCGTCCCGATAGTGGATGGTCAAGTCCCATAGACAACAAATTACTTATTAACAGCAAGTGATCAACTGTGTCGAACGCCCTTGAAATGTCTAGATACAGTACAAGGACTAATTGGTGTCGGTCACGCAAAGTGGTTATGAAGTTAAAGAAGTCAAGATGGCAAGTTATACAGGACCTCGATTTCAGGAACCCATGTAGACTAGATGTGATGATGCTGCCACCAAGCATATGCTGAAAAACGCTTCCCTTAACAACTTTCTCCATAATTCTAGAAACTAAAGGCGCAATATTTTTTGGTCTGTAGACACTGGCTAGTGTTTTTGAACCAGATTTATATCTAGGGGGATAAATGATGTCTTCCAGATACCAGGATATGTGGGAGGTTTCAAAGAGAGAGAAAACATTTTAAGTAATAATAATGGAATATCAGGGCCACCAAATTTAAAGAAATGTGATGACACTACGTCTGTGCCAGCGGTGCTGGAGCGTTTTAGCGTCCTAATGGTTTGGTGAATATTAGAGTATGTGAATTCGACTGTATCTATTTTCCTTGGTGGAGGAGAAGCAGACCGTATCAAATTTCACACGAAAAATGTGCAGCTTTCAGATCACTAATTGAAAATAAGTCGCTGAATATTTCACACATATCCACTGGATCATTTTAAGCTTTGGTGTCATGGATAAGAAGAGGAATGTTATGTCTTGCGCAGTTTGATCTCTTCTTAGGGAGTGCTGAGACAGCATATACTCTGGATGAGCTAGCTAGTGCACGACTCCCTTCATTCTTCAGACACAAATCACGGTTGTGCGAGATAGGGTTGAGAGTACCAAGAATCAGCCGAAGTGCGTTAAAGTCGTGATGTCTGTAGTACCTTGTTGAGAGTTTGCGTAACTTTCTACGAACACTGGGAGGTATATATGGCCTATTGCTGAGTGGCATTTTTGAGACCTCCCAACAGGACAATGGTATCGAGTCAGGTTTTAGAGTTGTAGTAAAACATATCAATGGTAATTTGAGGTCTTTAGTGGTGAAGAATGATCTCCAGTCAATGCACCTAATCATTGGACACATCTGCTGTCAATCCATTCTACCGTAGTTTATACGTACTGTTTGGTGTGTAGTGGAAGCACCAATTGAAGTACTAGTTGCAGCAGGTGGCAGTGTGCATAATGCCGTATTGTGATCACTTCCTGGGGACTTGGAGCCTACATTTGTCAAAACAGGATTTATGTTATGGCAAATTATTAAGTCCAATACACTGTCACCTTTTGTAGGAGTTGTAACAACTTGCTCCCATCCAAAAATAGACAGTGTATGGAAAATATCGTCACACCTAGCCTGACCAGTAAGTGAATCCCACTTAATTTCAGGTAGGTTATAGTCAGCGCGTGCGATCTTATGATCATATGGGAGAGTGGATGCATGTTTCAGAGCCGTAATCAGCGTAACCTTATGATTGTTTAAGGTACCAGGTGCTCTGTAAGCATATCCAACTAGTGCTGTAGCATTCCTGTAGTGTACTGTGACCCACAGAGAGTCGCTCACTTTTCAAGAACCACATTTTCCAACCTGAATACAGTGAGAGTGTTCAGGAAGTACATCAGGCAACATTTACCTTTCTTGTTACTTCAGTTACATCGGAATTGTGTACACATGTCAATACCTATCTCTTCATCTGGTTTATTTGCGTGACACCAAGACTCAGTGATAATTATTACCGGCGGCTTATACATGAGCGCTATTCCTCTTTATACCGACAGTTTGATAAGGACGGACCTGGCGTTTATGAGAACGATGTACAAGTAGGAGGAGTATAGTGTGTAAAGCTTTCTAGTTGGCTAAGCAAGCCCAAAGGTATCTCAGTGTCGCTTGACCGAGTATAGTCTGAAGCCGTTGCGTTTCAGAACGCCTTCACACACTGTTCACTTGTAGCTGTAGAGTTACTAGGATATCCTAGTGGTAAATCGACAGTACAGTGACTTGAAATAGTATCGCCTTTACTAGGGGAGCAAGGAGAGATGTTTTTATTTAAGTGTTCAGTGTGCATACCATATCCACGTACACATAGTCAAATCAGGTATTTCGCAGTCTTCCGTCTCTACATTGGTCGATGTGGTTTTCCGTACATTTGAGTTGACAGAGTTTGGGGAAAAAGAAGTTTTAGGCTTGTGTATGTTGAAGGAAATACCCACTGCTCTAGTAAGTTGTGGCTCTGGACCCTTTTGACTGTCTGGCCCATGCTCAAAGTGATACACCTGCCTTTCCACCACTGTCTTATCAAGAACTATCTGTATTTTTTTAAACATAGTGTTGGCTGCTAAGACAGATTCTGCTTTAATGAATGTTTCAGCCTCCATCTGCGATCTAAACCAAAAACGTATAAGACAGCAATGGTCCCGCTGGCCTCCTTATAGTGGCAAACATTTTGCATGGGCATCATGCATTTTTGGCGTTCTAAGCAAAGTTTCTCGTGCCACCAACCTTGTCGTGTCAGGGAGGTTATTAACTATTGCGTTCAGTTTGAGTGCAAGTCTCTTGCCTACCTTAGTGGTGATAAAAATTTACCGGGTGATCTACCTTGGTTAGTGTTTCGATGTCTTTTCCATTAATGGGTTCATTACTCGTCAAGATGGTCAATGGCAAGAGACTTCTCATCTGAGCCCTAGTTTTTTCCAACTGGGGTGACACTTTGGACGCCCCTATCATATTTTTTGTGGGGCATTATTGTGTTTGCGATCCCTCAGTTCGCGCATTTCTGCCTTCAGTTCTTCTACAGTGGACTTCAGGCTTTCGATTTCTGGGAAAAGTGACAGCGTCACACTCGGTGGCTGAAGTCTGGTTAGTCTTACGAAAGACGTGGGGCTTCCACTAAGCTTTACATCTGCTCCAACATTTGCCGCCGCGGTCTTGTTACATGCTGAAGCTGCAGATTTCTTTCCATTATCATTAATGTTGACTGGCTTATCTGACAAGGCGCTCTTTCTCTCTAGCATAACTGCGGTATCAGTTGACTCATTTATGCTGTCGCAAGGCAAACCTGCTTTGGTGTTACCAACACTTTGGTATTGCCGATGCATTGTTCTATTATATATATTCATTATATATATATATATATATATATATATATACATGTGTATATATTATATGCATTCATCACCCATATCTTGTTGCGTGGTGCGTGGTTAGTCATTTTAAAACTAAAGTGGCTTCATGACGATGGTAATAACAAGCTTATGATACAGTTACGAAATCACGTTAAAAAGTAACACAATTTCTTATGTACCGCGTACCGCAAGATCCAGTCCACAACAATCTGGAAGATTACCTGTGAAACTGGTAACCCTGTCTTACTCCTATCTCCACTTTTAAAGTATAACTGAGCTTGCTATTGTGAATCACTTGGCGTGTAGCGTCGTCATCTAACGGTTAAGTGGGGTCGATGAACGTTCGTGGCACCAAAATCGTGGTGCTGAAGCAGCCCACTTCCAAACTGCATCCCTGTCAACGCTGTCGAAGGCCTCATGAGAACCGATGAAGTTGGGGCAAAGAGTCGACCGGCATTCTATGCTCTGTCCTATGATGAGGTGCAACGTTGCAATTTGGTCCGCACATGATTTACTTTTCCTGAAGCTAGCCAGCCTGTTTTGGCCGCAATTTTGAATCCGACGCATCGTTTAGTCTTTCGAGGATGATGTGGCCCAATATTATGCACTTGGAGGGCACCGATAGAAGCCTGACACTGAGCCAATTTCGCAAACGCTGAGGTCTCACTTCCTCGGAAGTTCGGCGAGGAAGCATTTCTTCCAACCGGTAGGTACTACTTGTCCCTTTCATACCTCCGCATCGGTGGTGTGGGCACGACGGTTGTTATCTCTGCGTCTGCCACAACCATACTGACGTAACTACAATCATTCCAATATCGTCCATAAACATCCCCATGAGACCAAACATTACTGCGTAACGGTCAGAGTTGCCACTGCCCATATCAGTATATCGAGTAAAAAGGCAGTGACGCGCAAGATGAAGATGGGAGAATGTAGTCAGAAGAAATGTTAAGTAAAAAAGTGGGAAACAGAGAATGAGAAAGCAGTGAGATTCGGTATAGTGTAGTTAGGATAAAGATATGGTGAGTTTACATCTGCGCCACTGACGCCGGTTCTGAGCCATATCACCTGGAGTCTCCAACCAATGGTTCCTCTGGTGCCGCAGACCTCAACCAACTAGCCTGTATAACCATGACAGCTCATTTGTAAAATCATACCAAAAACTGCATTTTATCACGGAAACATTGTCATTTGCTTTCTTAAAACTAAGTCGTCACATATTATTTCTGTAGACGATTTGATGTCATAAAAAAATTCAGGTGTACGTCTCTAGGTAAAAGACGTAAGTCATTTGACGAGCTTGTAAATCTACAAGGACTCAGATGACATTTGAGGATTTTCAACTATCTGAGAAGGTACTACAAACTGTATTCCGAAAGATTTAACCGAACTCGATTACTGATACTTAAGTGTAACGTCTTACTAAAGCAAGCAAAATAGCCTCAACGCTTATTATCCCCATTAATTTTGCAGTCTCCTTGACTTTTTCAACAAACAGAACGATCTAATCAAATAGACGAATGAACAACAATGCATTTCACCTTTACTTAGGTAAAGGTGATAACCGAAAGCTGATAACGCAGATATCAAAGTTTATTGTTCCGAACAGAACAGGAAGACTACACCAACCAATATGTTAATTGTCTTGAATGACTAGTGCATTGTTGCCTAAACATTATCCCATATTACATTTGTTTATTTGACACAGGTAGCAGTGATAACAGTAGTATCTACTTGACGACGTTGCTCATAATCGCATCCAAACGATTTTACCTTCGGGAAATGACCTGCTGAGGCCATACGGAATAAAATTACCGAATCAGACAGTAGAATTCTACTCAAGGAATCCTCCAGCACACCAATACATTTTGTCCAGAAAGATCACCTTCTGTTATACAATCCCAAAAATCTTTGAACCAACTTAACACAAAATGCAATCTAATACGTAAATAATATACCAGCATCTATAAAACCTAATCCAAAACCGAATCTGGGTTCATAAGATGTAACCAGTGAATAATATTTTCTCTACATAAGAAAGTGCAGCTTATCGTCAATATCACTTTCATGCCATTGACATAATAAGGAAGTAATAGTCATGATGGCATTTAGAGCATGATTCGACAATGACTTTATAGGCGCATAGAACGACATGAAATTAGTGGTCCTTTAAGTGTTGTATATAGCATGCCCAACTCATGAGTTGACTACATGGAATTACAAACACAAAGGTAACTAGACAAATGCACTGAAGCAGGAAGAAGTGACTCAAGCAGCCACATCTCACAACACAACAGCGAAGATAAAATTAACACAGTAGAAAGATACTGAAGCAAACAAGGAAGACATGTCGGATGAAAAATGGATGAGATGAGATCTAAAAAATCTTAGGAATTACGACGGACTGAGTACTTGTCAGCATTGTGGATACTTTGTTGATTTTATACTAATTAAAATTACTAAACAGCAGCAGTTTAACCTGAAGCAAAAGATGTTTCGCAATAGAGACCTTCAACGGAATGAATAGTTGTTATAGACTTCAGGACCACACTTTGAGGTGATAGAGTTAGGCATCTGTAGTACTAGATATACGGGCTACAGATGGAATATATTGGTGTATAGTGCAAGAGAAAGTGAAAATAATGAGATTTACAATTGTGCCTGTTCAAGGACTGTGTAGCATATCTATCGATGATCTCGACAGCAATATGCTCCCAACCTAAGCAGCTGATTTAAACGTAACAGGTAGGACAAAAGCAGCCCAGAAAAGTGGTCATCTTCCTGCAGTCGACCCCTAGTGCAACTCCCTCCCAGGAACATTATCATCATCTGCAACAACATAGGACTGGGTATTACTGCGTAACGTTCTGAGTTGCCACACCTCATATCAGTACATCGAGTGAAGTACGAAAAAAGAAAGCAAGAATGGGAAATGGTGAGATTCGGTATAGCGTCGTTAGGATGAGGATAATGTGAGTATACATCTGCGCCACTGACATCGGTTCTGAGCCATATCACCTAGTCTGCATAGCTCCACATGGCTCAAACCAACAGTCAAGGACTTCATACATCGGTGCCATGCTTTAGTCTGACCACCTCGGACCTTTTTCCAGCCTGAGCCTACTTCAGACAACATTGTGTGACGAGGCAATCGGTGACTAGGCATGCGTAACACGTGTCCCAACCATCTCTGTCGATGAAGGTTCACAACCTCGTCAACCGACTTACCCCTTCTCCCTAAAACTCTACACCTGACTTCTGTGTTACGTGGTGACACTACGGAATACGGCCTATACTACGGAGGCAACGACGGTCAAACACCTGAGGCTCTCTCATGTCTTCCACTCTCAATGGCCATATTTCACAGCCATACAGTAGAACAGAGCTGACTGCTGTGCAGTATACGCGACCCTTAGTAGACAATCGGATATCACGGCGGCGTAAGTTGGCGAAAGCCAGCCGAGCCTTTTGTATCCGTGCAGAGATTTCATCGACCACTGACCAGTGCAACAGGGCTGATCCTACTTCCCAGGTAAGTGAAGTAGTCGGCACACTAAACCACTCTAATCACTATTGTTAGCCAAGGCACCGTTGAAGACCAATTCTGGAGCAACAATTTGCATTTGGGCGGTGAGAAACGCATCCCAAAAATCCTCAAATTACCAGTCAGTGTTCAGAAGACTCTGTATCTTGTCAGTGTCTTCACTTAACAGGACTATGTCATCTGCATATTCCAGGTCTAACGAAAATTCCCCACTGGTTAGGTCAACGTCTGTGTAACCTGGTGACTAGAAGACCTCCATGAGAATACCTATGATAAAATTGAATAGGAATGGAGACAGTGGGCGCCCTTGACGGAGACCACTCGATGAGCATAGCTCCTTGGACGTCTCACCGTGGGCTCGTACATGCCCACAAGCGTTCGAGTAGAGAGCCTTCAATAAGGTGATGTACTCACTCGGCACGCCTTTCACTGACAGACACTGCCATAAGACTTCTAGAACAACGGGGTCGAATCCCGCCTTCAGGTCGAGAAATACAGCTATTGTCGGGCGTTGGTAAGCGTGCCTGTGTGTGAATATTTAGTCGATACACCCGCGGTTGGGTCTAAAGTCTGCCTGATTTACTCGGGCTTGCCGTTCCCGAGTTCCAATCAGGCGACGAAGAATTATAGAACTGAGGATCTTGGACACTATGTTCGTCAGGCTGATTCCTCTGTGGTTATCACAAGAGGACTTCTCGCCTTTCTTGAAGATTGGGACAATAAGTGATTCAGACTAGTCAGAGGGGATCGTATTTGATTCCCATATACTGGTTAACACTTCCGTTAACCTAAGAGCACCTCACCACCATCCTTGTATACCTCTGGAGTTAGTCCGTCCTGTCCTGATGCCCTTCCTCGCTTCAGGTTGCCCACAGCCCTCTCGACTTTTGCAGGTATTGGGTGGGCCTATCTCAATGTTACATTCAGGATCTGACTGGATAGCGGGCAACATAATGGTGGCTGGAGGCCAGGTAAACTGTCCCTCGAAGTATTCTACCTATCGTTCCAGTCGTCTCCTCTGAGTGAATCCCAGACCCGTTCTTTTCCGCTATAGCCTCACTAAATGTTGTTGACCTTTTTCCCCCAGTTTCCTTAATAAGTCTAAATAACTGTCTACCGTTACCAATCGCCACCATCTTTTCCATCTCTTTAGCCTTCGCTGCCCACCACTGTTTGCGGTCGTTGCGCAGACTTCTTCTCAATCTACTCTTAAGTTGCGCTCGCTCTTCGTCGCACTCAGAGCCTGCAGGGATCCGTTCACATGAATCCGTCAGTTCGGAAGAAGCAGTTGATATCGACTGGCTCTTTTTAGCCAGTGATACGGTCTTCAGTGTTGCTTTTGCAGCAGACTCGGGATGGCATCGAGCTTCCTCTGGATGAGTGATAGTCTTCTGTTCCGATAACTGCCTAACCAACCTCCCACTGAATACGGCTTTGGCGTTTTCGTTGTCCAGCAGCACTCATAGTGGTTTTGTTGCCAAATTTCCCTTACGTCCATTAAGACGCAGGCATATGCGCGCTCGGACCAACGCGTGGTCGCTATCCAAGCATGTATTCCAGAAGGAGTGAGTCTTCCACAGATTTTCTCCATCTATGACTAATGGCAATGCGATCTATCTGTGTCCATCGCCGAGTTGAGCTCGGTGGACGCCATGTAAAAGTCTTTCTTTATGTCCGAAATTTGTGCTAGCTACGAATAGGCGGTTATCCTAGCACAGCTGTAGTAGGCGATCACCGTTATCTGTAGGTTCAGCCGGGACTCCGAAAGTGCCAACTAAGTACTTTTCTGCCTCACTCACCCTACCCACCTCTGCATTGAAGTCATCTGCAACAACCACCACGTCTTATCGTTTGGCTTTCGAAACGAGGCTTGACAGTTTACGATAGAACCCGTCCTTCACTATAGCCAGTGGGTGCGTAAGCAGAGATTACAAAGAGACAATGACAAGTCTCACTGTGCAGTTCATTCGGATAGCGCAGAGGCGACTATCAACTGCGATCCAGACTAGTAGTGAGTTTTCTGCCCAGTGCTTAATGTCACGTCTACACATGCAAGATCCCAAGAGCTAGCTATCGAATCTCCAGAAACTCGAAGCGTGAATTTTGCGGACTCACCAGATTGGCCGAGAGAGGTCAGGCGAATAACCGCACTTGGATCCTGTATGCATGTTCCGTTGTTCTCACTGATCTCGAACGGCCAGTTTGACCTCTGTGCTTAAGCTCGGGCCGTTTCATGTAATTTAACAGAGAAATAGTTTTGCTGAATTGCATCTACCGGATCCTTAGGCCAACGGAGCTTATCCTCAAGTGAGGTTTTAGGTTTAAACGCCATCTTGATTCCAGCCTTGTTGGGAATCCTGCGTTAGGTTCCTCCTTGGTAACACGACACAGGCTCTGAACTTGTTTCAACTGGTATTGCCGCGGTTACTCGAGTTGGTATTACTGTCACCATTCTGCCTCTTACATGTCCATACGAATTTCTCTGTTTCTTTTAATAATTATCCCTAATCCCCCACACTCAGCTCTGGGTAGGTTGGGCTTCAGTAACCTACCTACTCTCTTTCCTAAAGCGCCATCTCTTTTTTTCCATCTTCGAGTAAATGAAAACGTTATTGGCAAACATTTAGAAGTCGTTCTACACATGATGTTCGAGACAGTGTGATTGGGGTTTGGCATGGATTTCGAACCCTATGGATACAAGTTTTAGGTGTTTCCATTCCAGTTTTTCTAAAATCGAGTTCCCTGAACGTCTCCATGCTGTTGGTTCTTGAGTGTCCATTGGACGAGATGAGAAGGTCTTCGTGGGGTCGACCAATATCATCCTTACTACTGTGAATGGAGTTATAAACCTGTCTTGAATGTTCTAGGCAGATTAGCGCCTATTGATAGTTCGATTTTCACTGACTACACAATCCCTCATACCTGCAATATCTGCGCATCACATATCCGGTGGAACTTAACCCACCCTGATCACCGTCCACCCGCAGGAAAAAGTATCGTATGCCCATAATATCCCACACTGGAGACCTAAAGCCAAATCCATGAGTGACAGTCTGTTTTAAAAAGGAGTCACCACGCGCAAGTTGCCTTTTGAACATAAGCAGACTCTAATACAATGGGCCAGTCTTCACTAACAGTCAGTGCCCAGAAACTAGTTTATAAACTACTGTCCGTAGCGGTGGTATTTCATTCAAAACGTCCTCGGCAACGAAGAGAACGACATTCAGTATACTGTGGGCGTAACCGGGCCCACCCACACAGGCCTTGGAGGCACCCAGAAGCACCTGTAGTTTTAGGGCTGCGTTCTCCCTTCCCTTGTCATGATCCCGATTCAGAGAATGTTTCACTTCAGAATCCTCCGTTGATCCAGGTTATTTCTCTCCTCTTCTAACCCAACGTTTCCCAAGATATATACTGTATGAGAGGTTTTTGGTAAGTCACGTTTAATGGTCTACCCGACCATCTACAAATTATGTGCGTGGCGCAGTCAATAGTCTTTGCCCAACAGCCTCCCATAACTCCACCTCATCACACAAAACATCCGTGAGACAGCTGTTCCTCATGTTGCTGGCACTTGGGGCCTTCCCAGTAGGTTTCATGACCTCAGCAGCATGTGTGAAAAAGCTTTGATAGCTTCTTCAAAATCCATCTTTTGAAAATTCAACCGGACTTGTTCATCAGTATAGTGTCAGTGTCACTAACAGGGATATAGTCATAACCTCTTTGCGGATGAGATGGCGCTGAAATTAGCGTGCCAGTCATCTTCGGCATCGTCTTCCATCGGTGCCACTTTACAACTAGTCTGGCCACTTCGCTGATCGAATCACCGTGATCCAACACTGGTCCAACATCCACATGCACCACAGTGGAGACTTCCGTCGCCCAGAAAGTGCCAGTTGGAGTGACCGCAAATAAGGTTGTTCTTGAACGCCTGTTTCGTAAAATATTGAGAAGTTCAAACAGGAGTTGGAGCTTACGTTTATCCCTGCAGAGTCAAGGCGACCTCGTGAACATGATAACAAAAGCCTTCCTACAACAACCAAGCGGAAAATTGGTTGAGCGCCGCGCCTCGACTGAAGATGCCTGGTCAATGCTAGGCCAGGATAACTTCGGTCAAGACAAACACAGCAAAAGCGATTTACTACAAAGTATAATAACTTAACACTTTTCAACACGTGAAACGTCAGCAGAAAAAAACCTTTAAACTAGGAAATTACTAAAAGGTTGAAAGGTGACTGGATCGCTTCAAGTTAAGAACAGTCAGGAAGTTTTTGATGTTGTTTGCGCAGTAAAAGTCAAGTTTGTCAAACGCGTGGAAAGAAAGTTTTCGTGTTTCAATCAAAAGAGCAAATTTGCCATGCTTAATAATAACCACAGCCCCATCATCCCAATCTAGCCCCACAACCCAGATGCAGCCTTCATTACTGGGGCCCTATAGATCTCTTGAATAAACAAACGACTGAATCTACGAAATTTGATTGGTTACGTTTGCAGAAGTATCTTTAGTAGTAAAGGTCTTGTTTTACTCGATCCAGGAAGGAACTCTTGTGATTTAACCCACTGTGTCATACGAAACCACTTGTTACCACCAGAAAACTGAAAATATTGGTCTTTGAATTTGTAGGACGTGACTGTGATTCGTCAAGCCCGTTCAGAAGCTTACCAGGCCATAAGACTCTTTCCGGCGGACTAGTGAAGTAAATTGTTGAGTCGGAAGCTCTTACCTTGATGAGAGGACGGTTCCGCATTCCAAAGTACTTTGTAGGGAAAAAGTCACCGAGCAGGTGTCCTAAAGGCCTTGTTTGCAGCACTGTATGCTTTATTGCGTAGGTTGTCGTAGCTTTCTGATGTAAAACGAGTTTCTTCGCCAGCTGGAAGGTATATATTATGTAAAGCCTTGAATAAGAACATAAGTCTCGTACCAAGGCATTTTACCCCGAGTGCTCACAGATCAAACAAAAGAGTTAGTTTTTGAATTCATCATCAGTGTTCAGTTTGGAATGATAAGAAAACAGAATGGAAGTTAAATTCGTCCTTTACTTGCTCCTGTCTTCGACAACTCCCACCGATGTAGCTGCGTCCGTTTCATCCCAACCCTCAAAGAAATTTATCGAGTTATGGCCAAACTCATTCTACCGTGGAATATAAGGCTTTTACTTTAGAATGGAAGAACGTGTTGGAGGCTTACTGAACAGCTCACAGACGATCGGTAATGAGGCTGAATGTGAAGCTGCTTGGCATCTGTATGCATATTTGTCCCTTAGAAAGTCTCAAACGTCTATCCTTTTGTCTGTCACGATGGGGCTTGCCTAGACCTTGAGCTACCAGACGTTTTTCTACCGAATGTTTTTCGCCAGATTCTGCCCTTAAAGTTTGTTTTAATTTATCGGATATACCTTCTAAATGTATCACGAACTCCAGAGCGTTTTTAAGGTGTTTTCAAACTGTCGTTTCTCGGGCTAAGAAAGAATAAAACAGAAACTTTACAGTGAATGGAAATAGACTTAAAAACGCTCAAAAATAGAGAACCTTGCTGTTCCTGAGGTACCTACGCCCATCTGCAACTTTTTGTTTCGACTGATTGAGCAGCCGCCACCAAAATTACACTCACCTGCGTATTAATTCCCGAGTCCATATCGGACACCTATTTTCTAGTAGCTGCCTGTTTCATATCGATGCCCTAAACACAGTCATTATTCATCATTTGACTATCTGAGATGGCCGTAGTTTGGCAGATCAGTATTTATACCGAGCGATGATTGAAAGTCAGGTGAAAATTTGAACAGTGGACGGATTCGAACCAGTGACCGCCTGGTTTCTGGCCCAATACTTTATCAACTGTGCTTCGAGCTACAGCATCGGACTGGAAGCCCGGTGGTTACTGGTTCGAACCTGGCCGCGGTCAAAACTTTCATTTCACCCTCAATCATAACTCAGTGCGGTTATCACTAACATTATTCAGATGCAATAATTATCTCGTTCAAAAATATTGTGCAGAGAGTGAATTTATTGAAGTATTGCACGCCTAGAACTCTATGCTGTGTCACACACTTTGTCAAAAATAAGGCGGTTGTTAATTTTACCGTTATCAAAGGGAGGCATACAGGCCTATGCATCATTCGCGAAGTACGCAGTTGAACAAGATTAGAGGCCCAGAATTTTTTACGGTGTTCTTCATGTGCGAAAGGTGGGGAAGCTTTGTGTAACGCCTTTAGGCCAGTCACACAGATCAAAACGGAACTGTTTCAGAATACCTTCATGTATGCACAATAAGAAATATAAGTTTTACATGAGGACAGCCGACGTCCTATTCACACCGATCACTGTGTTCTTTGACAGTAGGAACTATAAACGTCTGTAAAACTGTTGAATAATTTCTCGGAAACCGGCAAACGGTAAACTACTCTGGATACCACACCTGCCATGCTTAAGATAGCATCTAAATGTCTGTTGTCTCCCCTATTTACATCGGCATTAATAGCTGGCAATTAGCAACATGACATGCCATTCCTTATCAAACGCCTACTGACAGCTATGGTCATAAATAGTATCGGAGTGCACCATCATGGATGTCTTCTTGCTTGTCGTTTCAGTTAAAAACGGCCGACGGAATTCGGCCAGGATTTGCGGTTCGAAAACATGAAATGAGTTGCCGTCTACTCAACAATAACACATCGGCACCCCACTCATTTTTCTCCCTACGGGATGTTTTCACTGGCAGTCTGAAATTGCGCGTGGAATTGGCAATCTTACGGAATTATCGTGAACATTGATTTTCGGGGTAGTAAAATCTGAGGTTTGTTAGACTTGCTTTTCAGAATGTTTGAAACCTTGTTGTGGAATCGTTTTTATTTCAGCTCCCTTTTCCCCAGCATGAAGCCGTCGCAGTGTTGAGGGGCAAACCTATACGTAAAAGGGATTTTAAGGGGGGAGTGGCCGCAGAGCAACCTACTTAAGTAAAATTATTGTACTCATCGCAGTTCGTGAGTAGGCATATAGCGATTGACTTATGCACGACGGACGGACATTTTTCGTGATTGCTCTGGGAATTCCAAATTATCCACACACCATCTATGCCCGTGTTGTTCAGTTTCGAATTCTATGTTTACGGTTCATGATCAACCCTATCACTTAGATGACTATTATGTCTTGGCTTAGAGACGTTACCTGAGTGTGTGCCAGGTACATATAAACAAACAAAAAATAAGTGAATATTCTAATCTCAACTTGGGTTCAATATGAGGGAAGCCAATGTATAGGCATCATCAAATTGACAATGGTAAGGAAGTCTCCAATACGAGCTGTTCTGAATGCAACAGAAGGGAGGAAATTAAAGTCTGTCGTAACCCCAAAGATTTCCGCAAGTTATGAAAAGAACATGAAAATGTTACCCTACAGTACATACAAGTACGAACAAGTACCTAAATACCCCCACTTTATAACACTAAAGCGGACGTACAGTGGTCAAAGGCTTTCTGCAGTTAGCATTACCACTACCAAAAGAAAAACAGGTCCCTTTAAAAAGGGAAATTCTATGATAGTACGCAGTACAGCAGTCCTGACAGCAGGCTGGAGGATAATTCAAAATAAACGACATGGGATGGTAGGCATGATGGTGAGGACTTATGGAAACCACTCTTATTTGTGAGGTGCTCAAGAGTGGTTGAAGCTTTTGATGCGCAAAGACACAGCACGACACAGACTACGGATGACACCGTGCACCCGATGATCTCTAACCCCCATGCCAGATTAGAGGCAACTGGGGGGAAAGCAATGATAGCACACGGCACAGGTTAATTAGCGACAGACCAAGACGATGCAAAAATGCTTAACAGCGTGAGATGACAGATTTGATGGTCAGGACTCGTGGAAACCACCCTTATCTGATGTCACTAGACCTCATTGACGCCCTCCCTTCTCATGAGGCCACAGCAACTACCTTACCCCGATCCTTTACGTGCCAATCGAAGCTCTTGCTGGTTCCCAAAGGCAGGATAGTCACCATCTTTTTGCATCCGTAGTACAACCTAAACTATGACGTGAGAAACGTACAACATAAAATTCCAAAAGTATTTTATAAGCAAAATATCAAGCTATATGGCCCCATGTTCTTCGTGTCTTCTTTAAACTCTCTCTTCAATATCGCTCCCCTAAATTCCAAGATGACTGACTCCACCTCTCATGCCTCTATGTTTCTTCCTTTCATCCGATATGCAGACTATAGAGGCGGATCATGCCAACTCACACTAAGCAGCGGACTTCTATTCAACACGTACCAACTATCATGCAAAAAACCAGGGAGCATTCCACCCCATACTACAACTCCCCTGAAATTCATGGCTTCAACTGAAATGGCATCAAGAAACACTCGCAATAGGTGTTGTCTGCATCTAAACACGCAAGCTTCTTGACGCCTGACAACCACTCACCTAGAAACCAAGTCGACCGAAAGTGACCTCGTTTAAATCTCCGACCGTAGTCTTATCGAATGATTTGATGGTGAAACCTGATACACTCTTCATCGTAATAATGATAATAACCGCTTTATTCCAAACAGCACGTACGATACAGTTTGGGATTTTCAGCATGGAATACTCCAACAAATTCGTTTTCTGTACAATATTTTTAAAGGAAATAGTTATTACATCTGCATACCGTCAATGATAACAGTATTGAACGCAAAAGTGTGAAACGGGCAGCTAGTGCTACACTGGTATCTGTTCTCGATTTGGAAATCGACACAAAATTGAGCGCAATTTTGACGGTGGCCGTCCAGTCAGCCAGCACAGAAATTCCCAGTCCCATACAGATATCCTAGGAGTGGTAATGTGGTGTGTTTTTGGGCATTTACAAATCCATCTCCAACGGTGGAATGTTTTTCCTTTATTTTGTTCTTAGCCTGAGAAAGGAAAGCTTGAAAACGTTTTAAAAACGAGGGTGAGTGCATGATGCGTTCATCAGATATTGGAAAGATTAAAACAAACTGAGAGGGGAGAATTTGATGGAACATAATCGGTGGAAGGTTTTTTGGTAGTCCAAGATTTATGCAGACAGCCTTATATAGCAGCAGTAGCTGGATAGGATTGCATCTTTGGCTTAATTTAGTCGAATGACCCTGTTTACAATATTACAGACCTAAACAACTGATGCGCTCCGCACGACAGTATACAATAGTAGACCCTGATTTGTTTCCGGTCCGTCCCAATATTTAAACCCTGATTTCGCATGCTATTTGCAGGCAGTACAACTGTATTGAACACTCACAAATTTCCAGCTTCATCTGTGTCCAACATTCGATATGTAATATAGATTATATGACACGCCATTGCCAGGTTGCAGTTCACACTGAGTGATTGTACCCGTATTAATTTTCACTGATGCTGTTTGAAGACATGGGTTTTGCCCCATATCTGCCGCCAGCAATATCCAAACAATTGCTTGTTCCAGAAGACTTTGCATGGTGCGATGATTTTTCTCTAAACTTTTTCAGCTTTATCGTAAAAAACGACTTTCAGATATTGCCAGCGAAGATGGCATATGTCAGTATAATTCATTGCTCAGAAAATATTATCATTTTATGCATTCTGTAAAGCAGAAAAGCTGCTGGCTTTCAGTAACTGTGTTCGCACGAGTGTATCAAGTTGTATAAGACACTTTGGAACGGTGGGAACATGCCTGCTGTTAACAAGGTGACTTTAACGGTTACTATTACATCAGACGTTTCATGCAAACGTTTTTGATTCTAAAGAGCGGAAAAAATACTGTCACGCTATCCCGACTCGCTTAGACAGTTGGCTTGTGGTTGCTAAGTTCATCAAACGTCGTAGTGGTATCACTTATACTTCCAAACAAAAAGGTCTAACAATGGCATCTGGAAAGGCAGCTATCCAGCCACGGACGTGTCACTCCAGTACAGGACCACTACCTATATTACCGACAGAAAACCATCACTTATCTTGTTATTCTTCAGAGGTCCTAGGTACTGAACCGAAACCACTCCGGAATATATCGTCTAACCATTTGGAGAAACAGTTGTCTAGTTTCGCAGGTGATTTCTCTTCGCGTACCGACAATGCCACCGATTTGGACAAAATCTCCACACATCTCTAATTACTGAACCCATATTAAAGAACGCAGAAGTGAAACTGAGAATCATACAGCACGGGAAACCTACTCAGCTAAAACTAAGGAGGCATTTTGAGATATAATACATCCTCAGGTACTGAGGGTTTGCCAGCAAAATTACTAGAAGCATTCCTTTGGAAATTAATTTTATCTTGCTTAGCACCAGGACTCCCCGGGGTACTTGAGAAGCACAGTGTACAGTGCATGGCCAAATCAGTGCAACAAAAGTAAATATTTCAGGCGAACTGCTCACCACTCACTGTTGCTAAAAGATGCATAACCAGGGTATATCTTCCCAAACTCAAATTACTTCGTAAAAGATGGCTTAGCAAACACTTTGGATTACTCATGGAGAAGCCGATGGTGACACATCCATTTATTCATCCCTCATGAGAATCCATCGGGTCTGTGCTGGATCATCTCAGACACACGTTATAGGTAGGCTCACCATATGCCCGAAGAAACTATGTATGTAATGTCTACGACAACAGGATGAACAACACAGGCATATAATCTGCGTAATAGCGAGAACATTATCCCAATAAATAGGTTCGCTCAAAACTTCGATGTGGGTTCTTCATAACGCAATACAGTATGCTGTGGAACAAACTTCCCGCTCATATACCAGCATGCCGTTCGCTCGGCCAGTTTCAACGACTACTGAGTAAATTCCTCCTATCTAACGAATCTCATCAATTCGTTGACGGCCAAACCACAAACGGTAAGGCCATGTACAAAGGTACTACTGGCACCTAGACTCAAGGGAGACTAACAGCAATGACATAAGTACACAATGCCGAAAATTAAACGCAATAGTTAAGTTAAAATCTAATTTCTTTGGAAAAAAATGACCAAGAGTGAACAGGAAGCGGAGTGCGACACGATATGCTACAGTGAACTCATTAGATACTCAAATGTAACCTACTTTTCTTCATAACCTAACTGATCTCACGACTTAGCACCTATTTCCTAAAAACCGTCCCCTAAAGTAATCTCTCTACTCCGAAAAGATAAAAGAACTGTCTGTTGGTGCATTTTCATAGTATGCAACTCTTTATTATTTGCCCTTTGTCATCAGTACTTACATCTAAGTACTCTGCACCAACATAGTTTCGGTAGCCCCGATATAGTAATGCTCAACAGGCAACACCATGATCATCCCCCTAGTGACCAGATAAAGGGTGGTGGTCCTAAGAACAAAAAAAAACCACGAATTTCACCTAAATGTTTATAACTTCATCATACGCTTGTACATAGGTATATAACAAGTCAATACCTGGTCAAATATCCTCTAATCTTTCTATTTCGTAGTGATATCTTCAGCTTCAGACTGATTTTCATTACTGTCGTGCGCACCTTCATCTTCTTCCACCTAAGCTTACCTCTAAACAATTGGTTCTGGACACTTACTCAAGTAAGTTTAACAGTCAGTACAAACTCACCCAGATGTATCATGGTTGATCCACTCCTGCGTATTTTTGTGCTCCTGTTACGAATTTCGCCTGCTGCTCGCTTTTGTTATTCACTTTTCAGATTTACCTAACCAGTTCTGCATTCAAATGGAATCCTACAAATCGCATTCCTTAGTGGGAAATATTTCCATCAAAACGTTATGACCAACGCAAACACCTCAAGGTCATGACTGCGATGCGGCCTCACCTTCAAGAATATTGGATGATTCAAACGATAACCGGATAATCTTCAAATTCGAACTGAGGCTGCTTCAACACACCTCCTATATGCCATAAATCACGGCATCTAATGTATAGCATAACATTGTACATAATACTCACCTCTCATTACCAAAGTGATCAAACCTGTAAACTGGTTTGTATTCATGTAACCTTTGTTGCAAGAAATATATTAATATTATTACAAAAAATAAGGAAGCGAACAGTTAGTTGCCCAGTAAGCGACTTTTATCGAACTTCTTCCGTCAGGCACTTGCAAAGCGTCGTATTTCTCGTCCTTTACGAGATACTTATTGGGGACTTTCAACTGGTCTGACCATCGGGACAGCAACTAGTCTCCGTGAGCCAAGGCTGCAGACCTTGATATTTTATACTGGCTGTGCCATGTTCATCCTTTGTAATAATGGTATTTTTTTCCTGAATATACAAGCACACACCATTTTTACAAGTATGAATAAGTTTATATACAAATTACATTCATCTTCATGGAGGGTGGTCGGAATCCCTACCGGTTGTCATTATAAGATATAAGTGCTGCATGTCCATATAATATCATATGTTCATGTGATATTATAATATTACATAGTTGTCACCATTGTTGATCTTAGCTCTTTATCCAGCACAACTGTAAAGTGAGTGGAAAGCCTACGAATCTACCACCCCTCATCTTCAGATGTGAAATCAAATGTGGTTGATATCCGTGCACGTACGACTGATTGAGCGGTCTTCCATTTGACAGCCACATTTATGCAGCCGGGAACGTTTGACAAACAATAACTCCGGTAGAAGAAAATGATGACTTCCTTCATAGCAGCATCTTCCCCTGCTATTTCTTATTTATTTTGAAATAAACATCACCGGACTCAGTGTAGAACAGACGAAATCGTTCATCCAATGTTTTCTGGTTCAGATGAAAATCCCATTACGACACGTCCTCCCAGCTCAAATGTCCACCGTGTTCTCGAACATCCACGTGGTATTTCCGGACGTAAGTTATTGTTTCTAGGACAAAAAAACATCACTGATAGGTATATCAGCATTTCAAAGGCACGCTGATACTTTCAAAAGGAGGTCAGAAGCAGACCCTGAACCCTACGGTACCAGTGGGCTGTGCTCGAGAAGCTTACCGTCATCTGCAGATCGGGTGCAGTAAAATCACCCTGAGACCAGATTAGTTAATAACCACTTACCTCTATTCACTCAGGTTTTTCGGAGCCTGGAAGATAACTGTGACCATTTCAAACCAAGAAAGTATTCCAATAAGACAAACGTAGAACCCAAGGAACCGCCACGCATTAATTATACAACACGAAGTCTGAAGTAAAGGTGTATGGTGGCGACCTAGTGGCATACAGTAGAACATCTGGAACACCTGGAAGCTGTTTTAAGACACTGACAAGTTTGGACTTCACATCAATAAGACAAAATCTCAGGTAGCCAAGAGGAGTGTCACATTACTAGGGCATAAAGCTGAAAACGGTGAAACAAAACCACTACATGGGAAAATTCTGACGGTTAGAACTATTTCAGTGCCGAATTCCAGGAGGAAATTACGCTGGTTCTTGGGTACAGCAGGATTCTGCAGTCGGTTCCCCAAAACTTCCGACGAGATATCAGCACCTTTATGTAAGCTACTTGGCAGCCCCAAGTTTGCGTGGACAAAGGAGGCACAAAAAACGTTTGATGACATCGAGAAACTCCTAAATGACCGGGTGATGACTTTGAAACTACCGATACCTGAAAGGCCATTCACTGTGTCCAGCGATGAAAGTGACTGTGGAACAGGCGCAGTTCTGAGACAGACTGAAGGAGTAGTGGAACATGCCAGTCGTGTCCAGACGCCTGCGGAACAGAAATAACCTACGGTCGAATAGGTTTGTCTGGTGATAGGTTGGGTGCTCGAGAACTGGAGACAGTACCTCCTCGGTCAACGATTCCATATTGAGACTGATCATAAACCTCTACGGCGGCTTAAGACAGCGATAAACCCCAGGGGAAAATCAGCGCGTTGGATGTTGCGACTGCAAGAGTACGATTTCACAATCGGCCGAGTGACAGGGAAGGAAAACTGGTTGGCAGATTTTTTATTAAGATCAGACGAAAATGAACTACCTGGGATCGCATACGGTGAATATGCAGTGGAACGGGACCAATTCGGACTTAGTCGCCCTCAGAAATCGGGCTCTACACTTGAAAAAGTGATAAAAGCCACAGCTGAAGGAACGGAGACAAACGAGTCAGCGGGGAATAAAGAGTTAAGAACGGTGTTGACGCAGAAAGAACGCCTGCGGATGAATACTCGTGGGGTGCTGACCTGGCTAGAAAACGACGGGAGCTGGTTGGCAGTGGTTTTGAAATGTCTACGCGACAAAATGATACAAGAATGCCACCAGTCAGCCCACACAAGTGTCTCACGGACAGCGGACCTTCTCAGACAAAGTGCATACTGGCAGGCATGGGAGATGTCAAAGACGTGCTGGGCTGTCCTCACTGCCAACCGATGAAAGGTGACCAGTATATACGACCACCTCTTCAGTCAATTCCAGTAGCAGCATTTGGTTACCTGAGGTCTATGGACGTAATGGGACCGTTTCCGCAGACATTTAGCGACAACCGACACCTGCTGGTGATGACAGAGCATGCTACATGGGGGCTGTCGTAATTCCTGATCAACGCGCGAAGACAGTGACCAAAGCGGTGATTGGGCATGTTGTCACAGATCACTGTGTGCCGAGAATGAAATTTACCGACCGAGGTCCTTGTTTGGAGAGTGAAGAATTCAAATCCGGTTTGGAGCAGCTTGACATCGAGAGGATGAGAACGACACCGCACCACCCCCAGCCCAGCAGTTTGAAATAGCCGAATAACCGTATACTTAAGGAGCGGCTGGCTCTGAAAGGAGGGAATTGGGAGACGGAACTGCCGTTAATATTATTAGCGCATAGTTCCTCTGTACAGGGGGCAACCAAGAAGTCATCGTTCCAGTTTACGTTTGGCAGGGAACCATGACTCACAACACATAGTAGTATGTGTAGCGGCCAGAATCCAATAATCTTGGCCTGAACGCGGGAAATAACTAGGCGGTGCCAACTGACGTGAATCTGACTAGTTCCTGCGTTCTACTGTATAGCTTCCTAACTTCCGCGAGTGACGCGCAGTCAAAGGTTGGATTGAAATATCAAAACACGGTTTGTAGTAATTCAATAGTAGATTCGTAACAAAATCTGTGGTACTATCAAAGCAACAATAAGTTATGTCAAATTACAAAAATACCTCAACAGTGCCGTTGGGTAACTATACAGTCCAAAACGTTCTCGGGTACAAATACGTACTACACGGTAAAAACTGGTTAAAAAATACAACTGTTAAATACCTGTCGGTCAATAGGAATATTCCCGGCAAAAGGGATCAAAACTCTGTCTACAGGAATCAAATCAACAAACAAACGTTTCCAGTAGACAGTCAAAAGACAAACAGTCAAATCACTGCACAACCGTAAGTTGAACCAAAACAAAATGTCGTGCGCAGTAAAACAACATCACCTTATCAACAGTTCAGCGTCACATAATAGGAAAGTGAAACACTCATAATAAGTCTCAAACATACAAAGGCAAATACCGAGTGTAAAGTCAAATAAGACAGTTAAACAAGCAAATAACATTACACCGGCGAGGGTCAAAGTTACACCATCCACAACGAGGGTAAAAATGTTAAAATAAATGTCAATACAATCAAATAAAAGTGATCGGGAGGGATTTTCAGATCATTTTTCCGTTACAGTATGACCCGGCCCCAACAACAGTCATTGAGCATGACAAGATTGAGAAAGGAGAGGAAACAGGTAGTCAGAAATTTGGAATAAAAACGGGGAGCTGGTGCCGAAAAATCTGAACAGAGAGAAGGAAGCAAATAGAAACCGCTTGGGGTCGGGGACCAGGCGAAAACTGAACAACGAGGACATGCGTCGGGAGGCGAATGTGGTAGAAGAAAACTACTCACAATGTGAGAAGGACCACACATCATTGCCGAGAGATGCTGTTCAGTTTTACCATAGCAAAGAGGGCAAAGAGTAAAGAGCAAACGCTAGCCTACTTCAAAAATGGAAGTGGTGGGAGAAAAACGAAACATTACATAAACATCAAGAGAAGACAGCACCAAGACGATTAACGCCGCTGCGAGCCAAAATTTTGACAAGGGAACGAGTGTAGTGGGCGTTACTGACAGAAATGAATCTGAGTGGTATATGTCGAGAGGGCGGCAGAAATCATAAGGAATTGCCAGTAGCGGGCAAGGATTCTGCCCAGTAATGACTGTCTTGGTGCTAGGTGTACCATATTTAACGCCCAATGAGCCGCTTGTCGAGGATAAAAGTTCCCCCCTTCGTCTCTGCTTTCGCGTTTCCGTCCACCTATACCCTGGCCAGAGAGGGAAGGTGATTGCACATGGCATTCGTTTACCCCACAGACAATCCGCAGTCGACTTTCCAGGAAATTTTCCTACTAAATACTGGAAGGGCGTTACTAAAGCCCACGGACCATAGAGTAGATTTCCTGAGCCAGTTGAATTCGTAAATATTATTGAAGAGCCGTCGTCTGTTTTATCCGCTAACCCGTCCTTGAGAAATATCTAGTTGTTGATAATGGCAGATTCCTAACACTAAATTGAGGCGAAAACTATGTCTTTGTTGTGTCACAAGTATGAGGATCAAACTAATTACATAATACGTAATGTCCATAGATTATTTTCAGAGAACCTGTTTGAAATGGTGGAGAATATTTGTAGCTCGGGTGGATGATCTTGGTTGTATTGTGTCCTCTGACAGTTCTTCGACAGCTTACTTCATATTGAAGTTAGTGCTGAATATGTCACCTAGAAAGACGGAGAAAGCTCCACGACTAAACAACCCAGCTCAGAGGACACAATACAACCGGGAGAACCCTTCGCCATACTACATATTCGGAATGCCTTATGTAATATGGATGTCCCGCGTAAGTGTTCGGAAACGTTTCCCCAATTTGCAAACGCAAAAAGCTTTCGCCTTACAAACATTCGATTCACTTTCCCTTACTCGAGGAGTAGTTTACCTGAGTTCCGAAATTTTCCAGGCTGACTGGATTTTTGACACATTCAACTAATTTTAATCTCAATCTTTACCGAGGAAATCCCTTATCAGTGTCTGCTTTTAGCCATGTATGTGACCACAGAGCGACTGGATGGTAAAATGGCAGTGCGGTTTCCAGCAGCTTGTTTTGTCATGTCTCTGGTACAATTTCAGATGAGATTTTATCTCTGAACTGTACTTTACGGCTGCCTAAACACTGAGCAACAGTGTCTTAGAATAAGCGAAATACTAATCATGCACACTTCAATGGCCATAATTCCTGAAAGACAGTCTCACTGCAACCCCAAAACTAGAGAATGTTTCTGACGAATATCTCTTTGTTGGTGGGTAAATTGAAAGAAATTATACGAAGACGTTCTCATTGTGAAATGATCAATGGGACCAAATGAGCTGCACCAAGGGCTGGTCTGTGAGCTTGTACCTCATATAGCTGGGCCATTGGCTTTAATACTTAGACTGCCCCTCAGCGTATGTACACTCCTCTATGACTGGAAGAAGGTCGCAGTTACACCTACCTGTAAGCCAGGTTCTTGAAAAAGCACGTCAAATTAAATACCGATAAGTATGACTGGTACAGTGGTAAGAATCCTAGAAAAAGTAATCAGGAAAGCCATTATCGTCTGCCTAGTGAGCCACACTATTGTCAGCGTGGCCTTCGCAGGAAGGTCCGTCTCATGACGAAAACTCTCATAGTCTGGAAAAGTTAAGTCCGAGGATAACAGGTTACTTATATATATCATTTCCGTAGACTTTAGTCAGGCGTTCGACAAGGTAAGGACCCTAAATCTTTCGGGAAACCGTAAATTCTCAGAGTCACTAGCAATCTGCTTCCATGGATCAGAGGCTTCCTTGTTGGTACGAGATAGAGAGTAAAGTTGGATTCTGAGCCCTCCTCTAGGAAGTCGGCGGACAGCAGAGTGCCGGAAGGCATGGTCCTCAGTCCCCTGTTGTTTCTACCATACGTACATGAGAGAAAGAATATCACAAAATCCCATCTGGTTCTATGCACTGATGTAAAAATCTGGGCGGGAATTAAGGATGACGAAAGTGTACATGCACGTCAGACGGATCTAAACGGCCCGTCCACACGGCTGGAGAAATGGCCGATGCCTGTCGAATCAGGTAGATCTGTGGCACGCATATGGGGTGCAGAAATGGCAGCACCTACGATAGTGGCAGGGCTCCTCTAACTTCAGTACTGACCCACGATTATCTAGGAGTCACAGGCAGTTATTATTTGAAAACCGTGATGAACTCTCGAGTAGCCGCAGCTGGGAGTCTCGGGACACTTCAAGCATCACTCAGAATGTGTACAAAAATGTGGTGATATGTTTTCCACCATACATACCTCCTTAGTTAGATCTAAGATGGAAAACTGCATGCAGACCCTATTCCTTGTCTAAATGGTGACTTGGACAATCTGAAAAGAGTTCGGAGGGTAGCCACTGGTATGATGCTTATGCTGGATGGTCTAACTAACGAAGGTTGACCTAGGGAGCTGAGTATCTTCTCTTTATTCCATTAGAGACAGAAAAGAGATTTAACCATGCTATACAGGGATCTAAGAGATGACTTTGGATTTGACTTATCTACTCTTTTTCTTCCCACTTGGTCAGGACATCTCAGTGGCCATTGCAAGAGGATACAAAAACAAAGAGTAAGAATACTGGTCCTGATGTCGACTAATCAACTCCTGTAACTGCATCCCATCCCGTGTCATTAAATGACTCGTTCAAAAGAGGACATGACCAGTTCAGAGACATACAGTAAGGGGTTTAATAAATATGCACACCCTTCGATGCTCAAGCAACAGATATGAAATATAAAGTCTAAATCTCAAATATAACAGGTGATTATTTCGAAAGCCCTCGAGGACAAGGTAAAAACTCCTTTAAAAAATTCCCTGCGAAAGCAAGCTCTTATTTGAATGTCTGTTGATTTCGCTTGTATCTGGCAGTTGTTATATCATCAAGGATCCTTCAGTACATCTTACAATATCTCTGATACCCAAAAAATCAAACTCTTTGAAGTCCAAAGTTCAACAGAAAATGTTTATATTGGACGCGTTTGTTTGATTAACAGCTGGCTTCTAGTTACAATTCAAGATTTGTCAGCATGGTAAGTAGTCGTTTGGGTATTATTTTTGTTTAGACCAAAATACGTGCGTCTAAGTTACGTGGTAAACCCGAATCTGAGCTACAAAAACAGCTTGGAGAGTTGAAGACAGAACTTGGAAACCTTCGTTTGTATCGCGTTACTAGAGGTACATCCTACCATGGAAAGTTGAAGAAAATGTAGGTAAACCATAAAGTAAATATTAAGATTCTTACAGTCGAACTCTCCGGAAGTCGATAGCACGTGTGTATACTGTCATTCATCAGGCTCAGAAATTGCGTCAGAGGGAAGCCTACCGTTCGAAAAAATATGTACCAAAGGACTTGAGACCAAAGAAAACTCGAGCCATACGAAGAAGGTTAACAAAAAAAGAACAGTCCATCCACTCTGCGCGGTCAATGCGTAAGGCACGAGCATTCCCAAGACGTGTTTTTGCAATTAAGTGCTGATGAATATAGGTATTGTCTGGCACTAAGTTCATTTTCGTAACATTAAAAATTGGTCGTCCGGTCTTTCTTGTTTCTGAGAGCTAACGCCTATCTCGAGTGGTTGTACAAAGATCCGATGATGCCTCCTCACTATGATTCCGTTTCATAGCTGCATTGGTTACGAATGTTTAGTGGTTTTAAAGGTTTCCTATCGGGTTATAACAGGTAAAGACTGCTAAAGATTGTATATGCCTGGGTAGTGGTTACATCAGTCATTCGGTATCAGTGTGATCGGAATAGTAGTCTGCCCAGCTATCACTTAATGACTTATTGAATGCTTTAGGCATTTGTAATTCTAGACATAAGCATTTTAGCGAACCTAACGCCTATCCTTGCTATTTAACTTATCTGATAAATACCTTATTTGAAATGATTTCTTATCATCCGCAGTATCGACGGAATTACTGGAGTCCAATTGTTTGAGCTCTTAATACTGGATCCAGTAAATGCTACTGTTTCACTGTGATATTTCTAATAAACAGACAAATGTTTGAGGCCTTATCTAACGGACTATAGCTTGTAGGTACGGTGTAAGGTTATATCGCCAAAAAATATGCGGTACTAGACTGATGTGCTTGGTCGTGTTTGTTAACGAATGCCACTGTGGCTTTGTTAACCGATTGAATGTGTTTCGTGAGAGCATGAACGGATTGTAATTGTCTTGAGAAATATTCATAGTGCGCGTTTAAAAGCCTCTGGAGCATTCGAAGCAAGTCCGTAAAGCATATTAGACATTCAGGCTGCTAAGATTATTCGTCTCTACCTTTAGAGGGACCATATAGCTTGATACCTGGAGACGGTAATGTCTATGAGTCGGCCCCAGTGATTCTAACTACAACTTGAGTGTTTCTTCTAGAAGTGACATGAACATTGTCTTTGAATGCTCAAGTTGGAAATCACCTTACTGTTGATTCACTTTCTTTTCCTAGATCACTTCGTCCTAACATTGCCATAATATTCGTATAGCACCTTCTGATGCCAGTTTCTTTCCATTTTGTTTTAAATAAATAGAGTTAGTTTGCGGAATTCAGTTTGCATTTAGGTTCAAAAAAAGCCTAAACTACTTTATACTTGTATCGCCAATGGTCACTTAGTCTTCTAAATATTCATTGTCAGCTTGATGAAACCACTAGCGTCGCCTGGTTTTTCAATATTTTGGTCATGAGTTCCTGACATTTAACTCAAGTAAATAGCTGTGTTTCGTGTCGTGTTAACCCTTCATAAGTATTCCCTTTAACTAATAAGCACCAATCTTATCGAGCTGAGTTCAGAATTGGTGATTAAACTCGTGCTTCATAAAAGGTTAGGCGTAACAGTAGGTCGAGGTCGTATGGCCGTTAGCTGGATGGGATGTGACAACAGTAAGGTGTTCCCTTTGAATGGCCATGCTGATATTGCCTTCTCAGTGGAAGGGTTGGGGGTAGAAAAAAATCGGTCCCCAAAGTAACTCCGCTAAACCCTAATATCTGCCGGCAGTGCTGGTTCATTTGTCGTTTCTTTTCGACCATCCAGCCCCAGAAGTTCAAAATAATCGTGCTAAAAAGTCTGTTTAACAGGCCTAAAGCAGATGTCCGATGGGCTCTGCAGTCACAAATCTCTTTCAGGTACCTTGGGAAGAAATAACCTTCCACGGTGTGAGCAGCCGGGAAGTGGCAACCGCCCTCACAACTCTGTCAGTTCTCAAGTCTCTCCAGACTGCTATCCATCTCCTCTATCATTACCTTTCTTCACTCCTCTCAACTAACGATACTACATCATCCTCAATTCCTCCTAGCTCTGTAGCCTTCGAAAACGATTTGAGTCCACAGAACAGCGTCCCTGGTCTCCTTAAACCACGCTCGTGATTAAATATTGATCCTTCAATGTCCGCACCCTCCGTCAAATTGGTCAACAGGCTTCGTTGGCAAAGACTAGCAATTCAGGCCGCGGATGTGTGCTGTGTTTGTGAGACACGCATACAGGACCCAAGTGCGGTTATTCGCCTGACCTCTCTCGGCCAATCTGGTGAGTCCGCAAAATTCACGCTTCGAGTTTCTGGAGATTCGATAGCTAGCTCTTGGGATCTTGCATGTGTAGACGTGACATTAAGCACTAGGGCAGAAAACTCACTACTAGTCTGGATCGCAGTTGATAGTCGCCTCTGCGCTATCCGAATGAACTGCACAGTGAGACTTGTCATTGTCTCTTTGTAATCTCTGCTTACGCACCCACTGGCTATAGTGAAGGACGGGTTCTATCGTAAACTGTCAAGCCTCGTTTCGAAAGCCAAACGATAAGACGTGGTGGTTGTTGCAGATGACTTCAATGCAGAGGTGGGTAGGGTGAGTGAGGCAGAAAAGTACTTAGTTGGCACTTTCGGAGTCCCGGCTGAACCTACAGATAACGGTGATCGCCTACTACAGCTGTGCTAGGATAACCGCCTATTCGTAGCTAGCACAAATTTCGGACATAAAGAAAGACTTTTACATGGCGTCCACCGAGCTCAACTCGGCGATGGACACAGATAGATCGCATTGCCATTAGTCATAGATGGAGAAAATCTGTGGAAGACTCACTCCTTCTGGAATACATGCTTGGATAGCGACCACGCGTTGGTCCGAGCGCGCATATGCCTGCGTCTTAATGGACGTAAGGGAAATTTGGCAACAAAACCACTATGAGTGCTGCTGGACAACGAAAACGCCAAAGCCGTATTCAGTGGGAGGTTGGTTAGGCAGTTATCGGAACAGAAGACTATCACTCATCCAGAGGAAGCTCGATGCCATCCCGAGTCTGCTGCAAAAGCAACACTGAAGACCGTATCACTGGCTAAAAAGAGCCAGTCGATATCAACTGCTTCTTCCGAACTGACGGATTCATGTGAACGGATCCCTGCAGGCTCTGAGTGCGACGAAGAGCGAGCGCAACTTAAGAGTAGATTGAGAAGAAGTCTGCGCAACGACCGCAAACAGTGGTGGGCAGCGAAGGCTAAAGAGATGGAAAAGATGGTGGCGATTGGTAACGGTAGACAGTTATTTAGACTTATTAAGGAAACTGGGGGAAAAAGGTCAACAACATTTAGTGAGGCTATAGCGGAAAAGAACGGGTCTGGGATTCACTCAGAGGAGACGACTGGAACGATAGGTAGAATACTTCGAGGGACAGTTTACCTGGCCTCCAGCCACCATTATGTTGCCCGCTATCCAGTCAGATCCTGAATGTAACATTGAGATAGGCCCACCCAATACCTGCAAAAGTCGAGAGGGCTGTGGGCAACCTGAAGCGAGGAAGGGCATCAGGACAGGACGGACTAACTCCAGAGGTATACAAGGATGGTGGTGAGGTGCTCTTAGGTTAACGGAAGTGTTAACCAGTATATGGGAATCAAATACGATCCCCTCTGACTAGTCTGAATCACTTATTGTCCCAATCTTCAAGAAAGGCGAGAAGTCCTCTTGTGATAACCACAGAGGAATCAGCCTGACGAACATAGTGTCCAAGATCCTCAGTTCTATAATTCTTCGTCGCCTGATTGGAACTCGGGAACGGCAAGCCCGAGTAAATCAGGCAGACTTTAGACCCAACCGCGGGTGTATCGACTAAATATTCACACACAGGCACGCTTACCAACGCCCGACAATAGCTGTATTTCTCGACCTGAAGGCGGGATTCGACCCCGTTGTTCTAGAAGTCTTATGGCAGTGTCTGTCAGTGAAAGGCGTGCCGAGTGAGTACATCACCTTATTGAAGGCTCTCTACTCGAACGCTTGTGGGCATGTACGAGCCCACGGTGAGACGTCCAAGGAGCTATGCTCATCGAGTGGTCTCCGTCAAGGGCGCCCACTGTCTCCATTCCTATTCAATTTTATCATAGGTATTCTCATGGAGGTCTTCTAGTCACCAGGTTACACAGACGTTGACCTAACCAGTGGGGAATTTTCGTTAGACCTGGAATATGCAGATGACATAGTCCTGTTAAGTGAAGACACTGACAAGATACAGAGTCTTCTGAACACTGACTGGTAATTTGAGGATTTTTGGGATGCGTTTCTCACCGCCCAAATGCAAATTGTTGCTCCAGAATTGGTCTTCAACGGTGCCTTGGCTAACAATAGTGATTAGAGTGGTTTAGTGTGCCGACTACTTCACTTACCTGGGAAGTAGGATCAGCCCTGTTGCACTGGTCAGTGGTCGATGAAATCTCTGCACGGATACAAAAGGCTCGGCTGGCTTTCGCCAACTTACGCCGCCGTGATATCCGATTGTCTACTAAGGGTCGCGTATACTGCACAGCAGTCAGCTCTGTTCTACTGTATGGCTGTGAAATATGGCCATTGAGAGTGGAAGACATGAGAGAGCCTCAGGTGTTTGACCGTCGTTGCCTCCGTAGTATAGGCCGTATTCCGTAGTGTCACCACGTAACACAGAAGTCAGGTGTAGAGTTTTAGGGAGAAGGGGTAAGTCGGTTGACGAGGTTGTGAACCTTCATCGACAGAGATGGTTGGGACACGTGTTACGCATGCCTAGTCACCGATTGCCTCGTCACACAATGTTGTCTGAAGTAGGCTCAGGCTGGAAAAAGGTCCGAGGTGGTCAGACTAAAGCATGGCACCGATGTATGAAGTCCTTGACTGTTGGTTTGAGCCATGTGGAGCTATGCAGACTAGGTGATATGGCTCAGAACCGATGTCAGTGGCGCAGATGTATACTCACATTATCCTCATCCTAACGACGCTATACCGAATCTCACCATTTCCCATTCTTGCTTTCTTTTTTCGTACTTCACTCGATGTACTGATATGAGGTGTGGCAACTCAGAACGTTACGCAGTAATACCCAGTCCTATGTTGTTGCAGATGATGATAATGTTCCTGGGAGGGAGTTGCACTAGGGGTCGACTGCAGGAAGATGACCACTTTTCTGGGCTGCTTTTGTCCTACCTGTTACGTTTAAATCAGCTGCTTAGGTTGGGAGCATATTGCTGTCGAGATCATCGATAGATATGCTACACAGTCCTTGAACAGGCACAATTGTAAATCTCATTATTTTCACTTTCTCTTGCACTATACACCAATATATTCCATCTGTAGCCCGTATATCTAGTACTACAGATGCCTAACTCTATCACCTCAAAGTGTGGTCCTGAAGTCTATAACAACTATTCATTCCGTTGAAGGTCTCTATTGCGAAACATCTTTTGCTTCAGGTTAAACTGCTGCTGTTTAGTAATTTTAATTAGTATAAAATCAACAAAGTATCCACAATGCTGACAAGTACTCAGTCCGTCGTAATTCCTAAGATTTTTTAGATCTCATCTCATCCATTTTTCATCCGACATGTCTTCCTTGTTTGCTTCAGTATCTTTCTACTGTGTTAATTTTATCTTCGCTGTTGTGTTGTGAGATGTGGCTGCTTGAGTCACTTCTTCCTGCTTCAGTGCATTTGTCTAGTTACCTTTGTGTTTGTAATTCCATGTAGTCAACTCATGAGTTGGGCATGCTATATACAACACTTAAAGGACCACTAATTTCATGTCGTTCTATGCGCCTATAAAGTCATTGTCGAATCATGCTCTAAATGCCATCATGACTATTACTTCCTTATTATGTCAATGGCATGAAAGTGATATTGACGATAAGCTGCACTTTCTTATGTAGAGAAAATATTATTCACTGGTTACATCTTATGAACCCAGATTCGGTTTTGGATTAGGTTTTATAGATGCTGGTATATTATTTACGTATTAGATTGCATTTTGTGTTAAGTTGGTTCAAAGATTTTTGGGATTGTATAACAGAAGGTGATCTTTCTGGACAAAATGTATTGGTGTGCTGGAGGATTCCTTGAGTAGAATTCTACTGTCTGATTCGGTAATTTTATTCCGTATGGCCTCAGCAGGTCATTTCCCGAAGGTAAAATCGTTTGGATGCGATTATGAGCAACGTCGTCAAGTAGATACTACTGTTATCACTGCTACCTGTGTCAAATAAACAAATGTAATATGGGATAATGTTTAGGCAACAATGCACTAGTCATTCAAGACAATTAACATATTGGTTGGTGTAGTCTTCCTGTTCTGTTCGGAACAATAAACTTTGATATCTGCGTTATCAGCTTTCGGTTATCACCTTTACCTAAGTAAAGGTGAAATGCATTGTTGTTCATTCGTCTATTTGATTAGATCGTTCTGTTTGTTGAAAAAGTCAAGGAGACTGCAAAATTAATGGGGATAATAAGCGTTGAGGCTATTTTGCTTGCTTTAGTAAGACGTTACACTTAAGTATCAGTAATCGAGTTCGGTTAAATCTTTCGGAATACAGTTTGTAGTACCTTCTCAGATAGTTGAAAATCCTCAAATGTCATCTGAGTCCTTGTAGATTTACAAGCTCGTCAAATGACTTACGTCTTTTACCTAGAGACGTACACCTGAATTTTTTTATGACATCAAATCGTCTACAGAAATAATATGTGACGACTTAGTTTTAAGAAAGCAAATGACAATGTTTCCGTGATAAAATGCAGTTTTTGGTATGATTTTACAAATGAGCTGTTATGGTTTACTTCCGAAGACTGTTACACTAAGTTCATATGTATGAGATCTTGAAGATTAGGGACTTCCGAAACATAGAAAAACAATAGTTGTTCAAGTTTAATTAAAGGGCATAAGTTCAGTTAGTATGACGAACACCTGCCAGTACACGACCTTTGTGTGTCGATCTTTATTCAGACTTCATGTTTATGGTCAAATTTATCTTAAGTAAGCGTCACAAATGGGGTCAAAAGCGTAATAGATAAATGTCCGTGCAGGTATGTTTGAAATTTCAATCCAGCCATTAAGAGTGGTGGGAAACATTATAAGACATGACACGGTTGTCCTGGGTTCATTCAGCAATCAAACTGACGAAACAAATGGCTAAAGAATGAAGGATAGACAAGTATCAATTCGCAGAAGAGAGTAGTATGTACAACTGGGACACCCATCGCCTAATTTTCAAATATCGTTATTAATTGCTACACTAACTTTTACGAAGATGTCTGAGGTGTTTCACACTAATTAATCCAGTGACTAGACTCTATATAATTGGTCGTATCTTTGTGTCACCACTCTGACTTCTTCCTCATCTCATTGCGGCTACCATAGCCTATTGAAATAGGTGGTCTGGGCGTTCGTAACATTTCTCAGACCATATTGTTGTTGAAGATTCACAACTCCAGGTGATTTCTTCCTTCTAGTATCACTAGTTAGACCTCGAAATGTCTCTTTTGGTGACCCCAGTATATAAACAATATCTCAAATGTACCGATTAGTGAATACCGATCAGACAGATACCATCGATAAACGATCTGAAGTCAATGCTTAATAGTCCAAGTTGCCATACCTCGTATCTGCACATCAAGGTACAAAGCACAAAGAAGATATTTCTGGAAGTGCTAATAATGTCATCGAAATTCGTAGAGAACCTGAAGGTAAAACAAATAACGATCGTAATGGAGACACAAAATGAATGCAAAATAGTCCTAGTCTACAATCACTGAGTATGTGTAATCGCTACATGCCGTCAGAGGAAAACTCATTACTGTTCACTGAAGTTGACCTTTAACATATTTAGAATGCCTTTCTGCTGAGGTGATTTATGTTGGTGAAGAGTGAGTGACCTAAGCTGTCAAATAAGGAAATCAACGTACAACCTGGGATAGGTGCACCAGTTGCTGTAATTCAGAATAGCAAGCAAAAAAGACCGATAGCTGCTACCTTGACGTGGTGGTCGGGCTTGCATATCACAATGACCCAACGAGCTATGCTGGTGGAACGCTTGTTCCCTCGAGGTCCTACCATACCAGAAAGGTCTGTTGGGTAGTGGTTAGACGAAAAGCAGTTACCGTATAGTGTAAATTGCTACACTATGATGGGGGTCTGAGGGCGAAGTCGTACTGCTGCTAGCTGGATGGGGTGTGACAGCAGTAAGGTGTTTCCCTTGGATGACCAGCAGTGCCAAGCTGATGCTGCCTTCTCAGTGGAAGGGGGGGTTAGAAAAGGTCGGCCCCAAAAATAACACACTCCACCACGCCCCACGGTCTGCCGGGCCGGCGGTGTTGGTTCACTTGTCGTTTCCTTTCGACCATCCGGCCCCAAAAATACAAAAATTCAAAATAATCATACTCAAAAGGCTGGGTGTGACAGGCCTCAAGCAGATGTCCGATGGGCTCTGCGGTCACACAAATCTCTTTCAGGTACCTTAAGAAGAAATAGCCTTCCACGGTGTGGGCAGCCGGGAAGTGTCAACCGCCCTCACAACTCTGTCAGCACCCAAGTTTCTTCTGACTGCTATCCTCCTCCTCCATCATTACCTTCTAATCTTCCTTCACGTCTCTTAATTAATGATGCTGCATCATCTTCAATTTCTCCTACCTCTGCAGCCTTCGACAACGATCTGAGTCCACAGAACAGCGTCCCTGGTCTCCTTAAACCACGCTCCAAATTACATATTGGAGCCTTCAATGTCCGCACCCTCCGTCAAATTGGCCAACAGGCTTCGTTGGCAAAGACTCTAGCAACTCGAGGCATGGATGTGTGCTGTGTTTGTGAGACACGCATACAGGACCCAAGTGTGGTTATTCACCTGACCTCTCCTGACCAATCTGGTGAATCTGCAAAATTCACCCTTCGAGTTTCTGGAGATTCGATAGCTAGCTCTCGTGGTCTTGCAGGTGTAGGTATAGCATTAAGCACCAGGGCAGAAAACTCACTACTAGACTGGATCCCAGTTGATAGTCGCCTCTGCGCTATGAGGCTGAACGGCACAGTGAGAACTAAAAGGAATAGTGAGACTCGCCGTTGTCTCTTTGTAATCTCTGCTTACGCACCCACTGACTGTAGTTCGGATGAAGTGAAGGACGAGTTCTACCATAAACTGTCTAACCTCCTCTCGAAAGCCAAACGTTCGGACGTAGTGGTTGTTGCAGGTGACCTCAACGCACAGGTGGGTAGACTGAGTGAGGCAGAAAGGCACTTAGGTGGCACTTTCGGAATCCCAGCTGAACGTACAGATAACGGTGATCGCCTATTACAACTATGCTCAGATAACCGCCTATTTTTAGCCAGCACAAATTTCAGACATAAAGAAAGGCACTGTCTGACCTGGCGTCCACCGAGCTCGACTCAGCGATGGACACAGATAGACCACATTGCTATTAGTCATCGCTGGAGAGGATCGGTGGAAGACTGCCGCTCCTTCTGGAGTACGTGTTTGGACAGCGATCATGCGTTGGTCCGAGCACGTATATGCCTGCGTCTCAATGGACGTAGAAAAAATTTGGCAACAAAACCACTACGAGTTCTGCTGGACAACGAAAACACCAAAGCCGTGTTCAGTGAGAAGTTGGCTAGGCAGTTATCGGAACAAAAGACTGTCACTCATCCAGAAGAAGCTTGGTGCCATCTTCAGTCTACTGTAAAAGCAGCACTGGAGACTGTAGCCGACTCCAAGATAATGGCTAAAAAGAGCCAGTGGATATCAGCAGCTTCTTCCAAACTAATGGATGCACGTGAATGCATCCCTGCAGGCTCTGAGTACAATGAAGAGCGAGCGCAACTTAAAAATAAACTGACGAAAAGTCTGCGCAACGATCGTGAACAGTGGTGGGCAGCAAAGGCTAAAGAGATGGAAAAGGCAGCGGCGATCGGTAACAGTAGACAGTTATTTAGACTTATTAAGGAGACTGGGGGGAAATGGTCAACAACAGTTAGTGAGGTTATAGCGGAGAAGGACGGATCGGCGATTCACTCGCAGGGAAGGCGACTGGGACGATGGGCAGAACACTTTGAGGAACAGTTTAACTGGCCTCCAGCCACCATTGCGCTGCCCGCTATCCAGTCGGACCCTGAATGGGACATAGAGACAGGTCCCCCAACACTAGAAGAAGTTGAGAAAGCGGTAGGTAGCCTGAAACGGGGAAGGGCAGCAGGACCAGACGGACTACCTGCTGAGGTATACAAGAATGGTGGTAGAGTTCTCTTAGTCAGGCTAACGGAAGTGTTAGCCAGTATATGGGAATCAAATACGATCCCCTCCGACTGGTCTAAGTCACTGATCATCCCAGTCTTCAAGAAAGGCGAGAAGTCCTCTTGTGATAACCACAGAGGAATCAGCCTGACAAACATAGTGTCTAAGATCCTAAGTTCTATAATTCTCCGACGCCTGAGTGGAGCTCGGGAACAGCAAGCCCGAGAAAACCAGGCAGGCTTTAGACCTGGCCGTGGATGTATCGACCAAATATTCACACTGCGCCAGGTCCTGGAACATAGGCATGCTTACAGACGCCCGACAATAGCTGTATTTCTCGACCTGAAGGCGGCATTTGACTCCGTTGATCGAGAAGTCTTATGGCAGTGTCTGTCACTGAAAGGCGTGCCTAGTAAGTACATCACCTTATTGAAAGCTCTCTACTCGAACACTTGTGGGCATGTTAGAGCCTATGGTGAGTTGTCCAGGGAGCTATACTCATCAAGTGGTGTCCGTCAAGGATGCCCACTATCCCCATTCTTATTTAATTTTATCATAGATATTCTTATGGAGGTTTCCCTCTCGTCACCTAATTACAAAGACGTTGACCGGATCACAGGTGAATTTTCCTTAGATCTAGAATATGCAGATGACATAGTCCTGTTAGGTGAAGACGCTGACAAGATGCAGAGTCTTCTGAACACTTTGAGTGGGAATTTGAGAATGTTTGGGATGCGATTTTCACCACCCAAATGCAAATTTTTGCTCCAGGACTGGTCTTCAGCGGTACCGCGGTTAACAATAGAGAGTGAAGTGGTTGAGTGTGTTGACCACTTCACTTACCTGGGAAGTAGGATCAACCCGGTGGGTTAGTTGCCGATGAGATTTCTGCACGGATACAAAAGGCTCGATTGGCTTTTGCCAATTTGCGCCACCTATGGCGCCGCCGTGATATTCGTTTGTCTATTAAGGGTCGCGTGTACTGCACAGCAGTCCGCTCTGTTCTACTGTATGGCTGTGAAACATGGCCATTGAAAGTGGAAGACATGAGAAGGTTACAGGTATTTGACCACCGTTGCCTTCGTAGTATAGGACGTATTCCGTGGTGTCACCATGTGAGTAATGCAGAAGTTAGGTGTAGAGTTTTAGGGAGAAGAGGTAAGTCAGTCGACGAGGTTGTGAACCTTCATCGACTGAGATGGTTGGGACACGTACTACGTATGCCTAGTCACCGATTGCCTCGTCACACAATGTTGGCTGAGGTGGGTTCAGGCTGGAAAAAGGCCCGAGGTGGCCAGACTAAAACATGGCACCAATGTATGAAGTCTCTGACTGTTGGTTTAAGCCATGTAGGACGATGCAGACTAGGTGGTTGGGGTCCACGGGACAAGAGGAACCAGTGGTTGGAGACCCTAGGTGATATGGCTCAGAACCGAAGTCAGTGGCGCAGATGTATACACACATTATCCTCATCTTAACAACGCTATACCGAATCTCACTATTTTGTCACTCCTCTTTCCTTTCTTCTCGTACTTTATATTTCTTTTGACTGCATTCACTTATCTTCATCCTTCACCTCACTACCTTTTTACTTGATGTGCTGATATGAGGTGTGGCAACTCGGACCGTTACGCAGTAATGCCTGGTCCTATGTTGATAATGATGATGATGATGAAGCAAAAAAGAAGTGGGTAGGGAAATTCATACTATGGCAAGCAGAAGTGTGTGAGAGTTGACAAAAATTAGATGTATGAAGGTAAATGAAAATATTCAAGACTTCTGAAATGCTGATAAATATTTGTATCAACATTACTGAATTTGACCTTCAATCATATCATCGGTTTCTTCATTGATAGCACCGCGGCCTGCCCGTATACGTCGCTCAGACCAAAAATCGAATACTTGATGGACTGGTGCCACATCTAAGTTTGTTGTTCTAGTTTTGTTTTACTAGGCAGAGAAATAACTCAGTTTGGTTGTGCAAAAAGGTAGCGATATCCTATTATCAGAAGAATATAGCAAATTACACGCAAATCGCAGGTTCCAGAAGTTTTCCTGTGTTCATGTCCATTTCTCGTGAAATCTTTGTACAACTGATAAATTGATTTATGTGGATTTAAGGTGTTTATGCAGTTTCCTCAGCAACTAAATTTGAATAAAGATGATGGTTTGCAGTGTTCTACTAATTGTTAGTACCCGTTGCCTTGAAACTATAGTTGGAAGAACCTCGATGTTATGGTTTCGTACTTGCTTTTAAGAACTGGCCATTTATGCAGCACTAGCTATTGTTACTTAGACGAGAGGAAAATTACTGATTGGATACGAGAATGTCTGATGTGTTAATTAGTATGGAAGTATTTTCAGTCTAAGCAGTATGGGTATTCACAAATAGTTGTGTGCTACTGAAACCTTATGAATATTGTTACACAAAATATTCTGACGGCGTAAAGTAATGAAAGAAGTAGTTGCATCACACAAGTGGGTGGCTTAGTCAGGTATTCATTGAAATAACAATTTAAAAAAACCCAGGAAGATACTACTGTTTCTTGTTCTAGGCTTTAACTGGTAGCAGTTTACATTGTTGCGTCGCATAATATTTACCATGGGTCCTAAATATTACAGCAAGCTAACCTAACACACTTTATCTATTCAAGACACCCTGACTGCTTGCACTTCCCAAGTTAGTTAATCACGATGCGTATGGAAGCTGTTAGTATGTAGGAAGCTTGTTCAAGCTACTAAAGTTTGCATTTTACAGTGATTTCGTCTAACTAATGACAATATTCACAACACCTAAATACGTTCCTATATATTAGAACTGTTTATATACTAGCGTATCTAAATATGATCGAATATATGGGAGAAGTCACGATTGAATGCAGACACCTATCGAACATTCTCATCTCGAAAAGGTGCGATTTCTCAGATGTTCAACAGCTGAATGCACCGGGATATTTACATATAGTGTTGTAAAACTAGACGTGTTGCAGCGGCTCAAAAGCTAATTAAAAGTTGACGGTTAAGTCATTCCTAAGCATATCCTGAATTTAGTGCAGCTCAACAATGAGAGCACGAAGGTCGCTTTTAGAGAGAAAATGTCTAAGCAGTTATCGGAATGAAACACTCACTCGTCGAGAAAAAGTGGTGGCATTTTCAATCTGCTGTAAACGTTGGTAACAACGTAGATAACCTGGAATTTACAGTCATTATGAGATAAAACAATATACTTTAGTTACATGGCAAGAGGAATCATCAGGAAATAACATTACTTTGATTTCTAGCTACGAACTGCTTTTATTATGTAACTAACCCTATTGCATCATTCTAGCTTTATATAGTATAATACATACTTTGTGAACTTTTAAGCCCTTCGATTGATATCGATCAATATATTGGTTTTGCATCTTGGATCACTTCTGATCATTTCATGAAAATTTATATTGTTTCAATTTACCCGATCTTATTTCTTTCAAAATATAAATGTATTCTGTTTATTGCAAAAACTATATTTTGATTTAGAGTTCCATTTCTTGTCGAACATATTCCTGATGATTCTCCATGTGCTTTAATTGAATGTCCTCCATTCAATTCGTTTGACTCCTGTAAATAAAACAAGAACAAACAGGTTCACACCATGGAATGAATTCGATGTTTTTCTTTGCATTCTCTTCAACTTGTAGTTTTAGTTTGTAATTCAATATTAGTTTAGACCTTTGATCTGAAAATGTTTTTCCCCAGATTCATGTTTCTAACAGTGAGATTTGTATTTTTAAAAATAGATTTTATGCATGAAGAGACTGAAAGCAGTCAAGTGAGTAGGTAAGAACCACAAGTTAAGGTTGTGGGTCTATCCCACTATGTACTGCAAATAAGCGTTACGATCATTGCTATGTCGTATGGCATTTATTTTATACCTGCGCAGTCGTTTATGTAAGAGTTTATGTTCACTCACATGTACTAATCTAATGGAATTAGCCTTGTAGTCATATAAAAATTTAAATGAGCAAACACCGAAATTACGAAGAAATAAACCTTGATAAACTATCCTCAGAGGAAGGTCGAACGTGACTACCAGTCAGTCAATTAATAGGAATAATGAACACTTTTAATCGTAATACAGGTTATCGTGATTTTGACCTTTTGGTCGTCTAATTGTTATGCAACAGTAATTTGTTGTTGTCTACCGTTAAACACACACCTACAATTACTATCTACTTAGGTTATATACTCTCCACTCACCGTAATGGTATCAAATATCTATATTGAATAGTTCCTGTGTAGTTTTACAACCTAGTGAGAAATTACGGAAAATATGTAAATGCCTAAATTGTGTTTTCTACTTACAGCTGGTTCTATGGAGTAAGCATTTACATATTATTTACCGTTTGATAAGTAATCTGTGTTATTCATTCTTAAGAAACTAATTAGTAGTAATCGTCACTATTGCGATAGTAACAGCTACATTGCTCATCCTTCTCGTAATAACATATTTCACAGCAGGTTAATCTGTAGGATAGAAACTGGTCATTATATATTTTATTCGTCAGTGGAAACTAATTGTAACCCTTGCCCTATTCTCAAAGTAACGCTGTGAATGGCATCATGAAAGTTGTTCAACATTTAGCGTTCTGGTTATTGTATTCCCTAGTACACGTGGGAAAAGATTCATCTGCAGCCTGAAGATATGAACCTAGAGTTTTTCACTGCTTCATACCTAATTTTTGCGTGATAAAGGTTGAAATCAGTATGCGAAGGAAAAATATGTACACATATGTACTAATGCTAAATAAACTTTGTCTTTATATGCGTTCTTTATCGTAAAACATCCTAATGATTTGTTGTAAAATCGATTTTATTGATGTAAATTCTATCTTTAAAAGGGTTCCTATGCGTTGTTTCACTTTATCAATAATCCACTTAAATTGTTAACCGCAAGAGTGGTCAGAAAGCTCCCGCAACATGAATTATGCTTTTTTTACTTATTCTGACTGCAAAGCATCAATACTGATCAGGTAATCAGACTATGTTTTACTTGCTAAGAGGCAAACTAATTTCTAGAAATACATGACTGTCGATAATGACTACAGTTAGCGAGTCAATATCAGCATGCGGTATGCAATTAGTGTCTAGCGATCCCAATTACCATGCCTCATATCACCTGATCAATATCAAAGATGACAAGACGAAAGTCCACTACGTGGACCCCAACTAGGAAGTCTGCATTTAGTTACAGAGCTCAGGACATTAGTCAGAGACTTCATCGACTGTTGCCATGTTTTAGGCTGACTACCTTTAACCTTTTTCTGGCCTAAGCCTACTTTGCCTAGCATTTCGACAGTGATCAGGCATGAACAATACAGATCCCAGTCTTCTCAATTCATTGACATCGACTTTATCAGCTGGTTTATGGTTTTTACCTACCGTTTTATACTTATTCTTTCCTCAAATGTTAGTTCTTTGACACGTGGGTGGTGTTACGAAAGCAGCGGTAGTCGAAAGCACGAAGTCTTATCTTATCCCACAACCTCAGCTCGAAAGTAGGAAATAGCGAACCGCTACGTGTCATATTTGACTGTTAGCAGGTATTCCATGTCACTGGCCCCAGAAGATGTATTAATACAGACCAGTTATAAATCAAAGCTGTTTATATGTGGAATCGAGAGGCGCACAGCAAACATTATCGAATTATCACCCAACGTGATGAAAAGACATCTTGTTAACGTTTCCTCCTGACAAGGCTACATCGTCTGCAAACTCTGAGGCAACTAGGTAATCTATGAGAAGAACGATCTTCCCAAAACCAGAATAAGGGATGTAGAGACATTTTTAAGCATAATGATGAAAAAGTTAGGTAAAAGAGATGACAGTGGGCATTCTTGAAGAACACTATTTGGTGTGGACACATCATCCAGTGGCTTAGAGCAGGCACTTGCATGGCTGGGTGCTCGAGTATAAAGCATCCAGGAAGGACATACAACTCTCGGGCACGCACTGTCATGATGTAGTGGGGGTTGGTAATAATAATGGATATAAGTAGTATATGTTGAGAGGGCGGCAGAAGTCATAGGGAATTGCTAGTATTGGGTAAGGATTCTGCCCAGAGAAACGTGAGTCAATGTGGGCGTATGAAGAGCAAATCAAGAGAAAAGCAAATGAAGCACGTTTTGCAAATGACTGTCTTAGTGCAAGGTGTACCATATTTAACGACTACTGTGCGACATGTTAGTAATAAACTCCCCTCCCTTCGTCGCTATCATCTCGTTTCCTTCAGTAAGACCTCGACAAATGTAGTTAAACATTGCCTTCAGGTGAAAAAATACATTTTGCAACAGGAACCGGAAAATAATCCCTCAAATCAATACAAATTTCGGAAGTTACTTTCTAGGTTTCGAGTATTTACTTCTCATCTTTTAGAAATTCTGATCATTGATCGATTATTCCATTCTTTTAGGGTTCAGGGACACTTGGTATTATACTTATCTTGTATGTTGGGGGTATAACTCATTGAAAACGAACGTTTATTGGTTATATTTATGAATATTGCTTTCTAAAAGTTTGAATCCGTATTTTTCACACCTTTTTCTATCTTTTATGCACTGGTTATTTTTACGTTTTGAATGATGCTGATTTTTATTGGTTATTCCTCAAATTTCAATGTGCAAACTTACTTGTTTACCTGAAGAACGTTTCCACTGTACATAAACCAGAAAAATATACGTATACCCGATAAACTCTTCGACTTAAGCAAACCTCTTCAATTCAGCGCCGTCTCTTTTTAAGCAGTTTAAACGAGTTGGTGAGAATTAGCATTTAACCTGTCTGTGCGACCAGATCAGGGGTCCAGAAGAGTCTACGGGAAATCCATTGCCATAGCGCATACTGTACTCAGAGTTCGTATCCTGCGACTTCAGTGGATCTCATCTATCTGGTGTTAGTTGAGCTCAGGTGAAAGTCTCTATCCGTTTTTATTGTACAAACATACTTATGTAGTTACTCAGCCATAACCAAAGTATGAACTCATAGCAATTAATTCTAGGCCATACTTTTAACTACTAACAGAGAATCAGTAGCCACAATGAACTAGATCAAATACCTAAATGACAACACATTACCAACCGACTTCAAAGCAGAAGTAGGACTCATCACTTCATTATCAGATCGGATAACAAATAGTATTCAGATCTCCCTAGAGTTTTCTAAACACTTATTATTAAGGAGATCTCTGAAGAAACAGGGCTAAGATAAACTGAAGCGAATTTGCGATTAAATGAAAGGGTTGGAAATAACACAAAATACAAACACATTTAAGTAACACGAAACATCGAAATACCAAGGTCATATCAGGTAACGCACAAATCATCACAATTATCACATCGGACTAAATGAAAAAAATCTCAAAACCAAGCACTAATCTGAAACAGCAAGTGTTCATAAAGCCATTAAAGAAAAAAAACATTAAAAAAGGTGGGTGAGAATACCGAGGGGAAATGTTCATATCAGCAAGCAAAATGCTGCAAAAGACAGCCGGATTGTAAAAATCCCCATTTTCACAATCCTGGTACCTGGTAAGTGTTAACACCTATTCCAAATTCACTTAAACATTGCATATCCACAAGAGCGATGGCTTCTCACATATGCTGGTTATCTTTTCGTTTCGGTTCTCCCGTTCTTCGGTTTTCGCATAGTGTTGATCAGTCCGCATCACCTGTGTTGTCAGATTTTCGTAGTCAGTAGCATACAACATATCTTAAACACTTTGCCAGTAAGTAAGTTTTCAAAACGAAACATACTTGAAAGGGTTTCGCTGATTCACCATTCAACACTAAATACCGAAGAATAAATCAATTGTCCCCAGTAGACAGTGGGTAAACATTCCACAATCGTTGCAGATGCATTAGGCGAAATCACAAGAAGTGGGAGGTGATGAGATTGCAGGATCATTACAGTTGACATCATGAAGTAAAATGTCGGGTCACATAGGTGAAATAGTGAACGGTGGTTCATGATATTGATTATTCACCACTGAGGTGGACGTCTAGGAAGAGGAGAAAACCTTCTCCAACATCACTGCTGCGAGGTGTTTTCAACTGCAGCGACAGACGGGGTCTGTATGTGAGACCTATATACTTAGCTCCACACGAGCAGATACAATACGGTAACTGACTAGGATTTCACTGGCACAATAAAGAGAATGTCAGGAAGGATGGAGATTTTCTCAAAATTTACCTAATTTACATCGACTATGCAGCAACATTCTAGGACTGGATTTTAAATTTGAAGCATTACTTCCATCTGAGTGGAGTGATGGGGTAAGGCGAAATCGAAGCATAACTAATCGAAAAGTTACGGAACATAAAAGGAACTAAAACTGTACACAAAAGTTTGTTAAGTATATATAGTGATCTACAACGATCCTTCTTCAAAGTTAACACTGCATAAGAGTCATAACTGAAAGTCACTGTCACTCATTCATGCATGGGTCTGCTCTGTATTCAGATGTGAAGTGTGTGGCCAATTGCACATATATGCACATTCAAACAGATTTGAAATAATATGTTTCTTGTTAAACCGTTGTCCACGTTTGATTCTACATGTACCGAAAGTCATGAAGAGAATGGCTCATTGTAAAGGTTCTAAGGCGAGCTTAGAAAATTCTGCAGAAAAAGTGTCCTTCATTCATCCACTGATGAGGACAACAGATTTTTATATCAGTTCTTCAATAATAGGTGACTGAACTGAATTCGTGTATTGAGGGTGTTTAAGTCTAAAGAAGGAACAGAGTAATCATCGCGATATTAACAATAATAATTAAATATGATGACATTAAACAAAGTAAAGTGACATCCGAAATTTTTGAGATGTTCACTCGATGGACCGAATTTTAACGATTTTCAGGTGTCCTAGTTGGTCAACCATGGTAATGAACGAGAATATTTGACAAAGTGACCCTAAATGCATGGTTCTCACTTCAAATCATGAGTTGTCGAAACATCTGAATTATGTTATAAGTGACTACATATTCGCCTGGAAAGATTTGGTTAGATTTCGTATGTAACATGGATATGCTTACTAGACACTAGATTAAACTATTACAACTCCACCTAGAGTGAATACTTAAAAATCTAAGGAATGTAGATTATTTGGTGCCTTTTTAAAAGTATTCATGCGCTAATTCTCTCAGAACTTGTCAGTATGTGCGCACAATAGTTCTACTATCTATCTATTCACAATGTAGTACTGACTTGTAGAATTGATTTATATGAAAAAAATGTGTGATTACTGATATGAGAGTTACATTCTAGGGTCACATTGTCATGATGCCTTAGCTTAAATTTTCTCGTCGTTGATTGGACTGAATTTGTCGGCCGGTATTGACAGTTATATTCAAATATGAATTGAGCAAATACTTGTGGGTTTTGGGCTTCCATTGTGAACGCACAATGAACACTCTTTGACACCATGTGAAATAATATTCCTAGGTATGACTACAGAAACGAAAGGTAAAGGCTGTGACAGGTTTCACCGAGTATTTCTCCACATATATAAGATATTTAGTCTGATTTTGCTAGCAGCTCTCGTGTAGCTAGACTATCTGTCAGCTGCAAGAAGGCTTCTATTCTACAAACTAATGAGACTACTAAAGTCGAAACCGTAAATTCATAAATCTATATGTTGAGGGAATGTCGCACTCCTTTGTTTATCTTCCTTCCATATAAGAAATTGAGAACCACACTACTGATTTCCATTGTGATCCTAAAACCACGCAGTTAATCAGTGGCACAAATATCTTGTAACCTTTCTAATTTCACTTCGTTGGTATGTTTTTGTTTTGATCTATTCAATGATTATTATGATGTGGCATTTAAACCATCTCATCCACTTGCTGATTTTATTGTCGCTGTTGCTCTGTGAAGCTGCAGATGATGTCGGTCAACATCTGCTAACTCTGCGATCAATTAACTACCACTCAAAATCCTGTTGATTATTTCCATTTATCAAGCAGATACCAGATATACACACGGAATGATCAGTCTGAAAATTTGTTCATCCATTCAATGTATGTCTCGATAGAATTTTGCATTGAAGAGAGATACCTGTTGACAATTAACTGAGATGCATGTTCAGTCAAATTTTCGTCCTCTATGTGGCTGTCGTGATGCTCGTGAGAGCATTGAGGGCTCTCATACAGTGGGAACCAATCTCCTGCTGCATGATAGTGATAGTTAGATGCAACTGAAATGGAAGAAAAGTCGCAATCATTCGATGCTACTTTACGCATCTACAAATAATGCAGAGCAAGAGAAAAAGGAGGAATTCTACAGAAAAATGCAATCAGTAATAAACAAGACCACATCCCAGATGGCAACATCAAAATTCAGATGGGTAGAGTGACATGAATGCCAAACTCGGGGCGCACAACACAGGTAGAGAAATCATCATGGGTAGAGAAGCACCCAGTGAAATGATGAACGAGAATGAAGAACTGTTTGCAAATTTCTGCGCATTCAACGATTTCGTGATTCCAGGCAGTGTGTACAAATACAAAGATATTCACGAAGCCACATAGATTTGATCTCACCAGATGGATGCACCACACTAAAAATCAGATCGAATTAGTCTCAATCTGTGAAGAAAGTGGAGATGGAGAGGCAGCCTACTGGACACAAGGTCAAGAAGAGGAGCAGATGTAGGTTCACACCACTCACCATCTACTGCAAGCAACCTACCTTCAAAATCAAGTTGATAGCCTTCAAAGAAGTTGGTGATACACCACACTTCAAGTTCAACACACAGAACAGAAACCGCACTGAAGGACAAAACTACAAAAGAAATCTTAACGTCAGCAATCAAGAAAAGAAAAGATGGGAGATATTGGGCAACATTCATGAGGAAACCTGTGTGGAAGAACACGGGAACTCTTTGGAAGTGATGTGGACGGCAACCCGCATAAGCGTATTAGGAAGGAAGAAGAAGCAAGACAAGGAATGGATATCCACGGACACATGGAAGCTGATAGATGAGGCAGAGAAAGATGGTGAAGCAGAAGATAAACCAGTGCAATGCAGTCCAGGGATGAACAACGAAAAGAGGAATTGAACGCAACCTATAAAAATACTGCACTGGACAAAGAAGTGAAGAAGAGTTCGTGGAAGGACAAAATACACTTCTATGAAACACTGGCAAGTGAGGCAGAACAGGCTGCTGGTAAGAGAGACAGAGACCTGACAACATTGTATCAAATAACCAGGTTGCTATCTGGGAAGAGATCAACGCAGACGAAGCCAATAAAAGATGATGACGGAAATTTAATTACGAAAGAAGAGGAACAAAGGAAACAATGGGCCGACCACTTCAAGAAGCTCTTGAATCGACCACCACCTGCAGTTCGTCTAGAAATAACAACGGCAATCGAAGAATTACCAGTGAACACAAGCCCCACGACAAAAGCAGAAGTGAACTCCTAAACCCCGTAAAGTTACTTAAGTCCGCGAAAGCACCACGACAACACGGAATTCTCCAGAAACACTGAAAACAGATTCAGAGACAACAGTGAACATGCTCACATCACTACTGCACAAGGCTTGCAAGGAAGGAAAGGTACCTACCCATTATTCGGAAGAACGGCTACCTTGTCAAAATCCCAAAAGAACGGAGACGTGAGTCTTTGCAAGAACTGGCACGGAAGCATGCTCCTGCTCCTCTCCATCCCAAGCAAAATATTATGCCGCATCATCCTGGAGAGACCTAGAAGTGCTCTGCATTTGAAATCACCAACGGAACAGGCCGACTGGATTTAGGAAGAACAAATCATGTACGCATCAAATTGCAACACTACACTACGCATCATCATAGAACTGAGTAAAGAATGACAGTCAACCCTCTACCTCAAATTCATCGATTTTGAAAAGGCCTTCGACAGCCTTGACCGAGAAGTAATTCGGCAGCTGCTGCTTCAACACTACGGTTTCAGTGCCACAAACCTCTATATTAGCCTCATTCAACAGCTATATAATGATGTCAAGTAATTCACAATGGAAGGCTCAGTGATGTCTTCGAAGTGAAGAGAGGAGTAAGTCAAGACTGCCGCCTACTATCACCCATGATCTTCCTGATTGTGGTCGACTGGATCATGCAACAAACTGTGAGGAGCGAGAAGAGGGGCAAACACTGGCTGGACTGATGAAAAAAGCCTAGAAGACTTGGATTTCGCCAACTATGATGATTTATGCCCAATGTCTTGTCGCACAAACTCCAAGATCTACAGGCGGAAAATAACAAGTTGACGGAGGAGGAGAGGCAGTGAAGACACGACTTCAAGTCGACCTAGAGAAGACGGAGTTGATGAAGATACACAACCAACAACAACAACAACAACAACAACAACAACAACAACAACAACAACAAACACTAATCACCATCAACGGGAGGAATCTAAGGGAAGTAGTCTCTTTCACCTACCTAAGTAAGGCAGCATCCTTCCAACTATAGGCGACGGCACACATGGGGACGTCAAAGTCAGGATCCGAAAAGCAAGACAGACTTTCCTACACTAACCTGAAATCAGTGTAGAGATCTACACAAAGCACACAGCACAAAGCGTGAACAACATCCCGATTTTCAACACCAACGTCAAGTCAGTGATTCTATGTGATGGTTCATAGACTTGACGCGTTACGAAAAGCATTCCCAACAAACTACACACATTCATCAACAGCTGACACCTACGCTCACTCGATATCGAACATCACACGGTCAGAATAACATGAATAAGCAACAAGGAACTCACTCTGGCCTGGCAACGAACCAACCAACAACCCATCGCCATACAAATATACAGAAGGAAGTCGAGATGGATTGGATTGCGTATACACTGAGAAGACTATTCGGGGACATCACGTGCCAGGCCAGTCCCTCGAGTGGAACCCACATGGGAAACGACTAGTTGAGCATCCGAGGGTGACATGGTGTAGATGGTGTGAGGAAGAAATGAAAGCTTGTGGGCAGTTGTGGAGTCAGGTTCAGAAGAGTGTAGAGAGAACAGAGTGAAATGGCGACGTGCTACTGAAGCTCTGTGTTCCACTGGGAACCTAAGGGGAGAATAATAAGCTAATAATTATGTTGTTTTTCGGTGTATTTGGTAAGCTAAGAATGAACGCTTATTAACCTTCCTCGGAATGCAATATTTAGTATTGCTTGAGTAATGCATGTATTCAAGTCTGGTCGGAGGACAGAAACTTGGTGGTATTATTGTCTGAGAGTTGGTGAATTTTTCTGATATCTTAAAAGGTGTTGTATTAAGTGGAAACGAATTCTGTCTATGTGTAGTTCTCAGAAGTTCCAAAATAAGACACTAATATTGCATGATTTGTCTTATTGACCAACGATGATTATAACGAACGACCGATGCATAATGAGCAATGCGAGATTACATGTTAAATCGTCACTGCAGTTGTAATTGTTTAGAATTCGGTGCGTGCATTAAAACATGCACTGGTTTGCAGTACACTTTAAACAGATAATCATCATACTAATCAGCCTACTATTGATAAGTGCACTTCAGTATGATGCATTTCTTGTATACTTCATGTTTCTGCCAACTTATTCGAAATGCGGAGAATAGTGTTTTCCGTCACATTGATTATGTGAATTATATACAGATGATTCATAGTTGAACAAATATTCATTGTTCAACTGTGATTCTTAGTTGTACCAAAGAAAAAGTGAACCAGAAATTAAAATGAAGATGATAATTTGTTTTATTTGATGGGAATAATATCGAAGTTGGCTGCACTGAAGGATACAATATATCTTATTGACTTCAATGAGATAATTCTTTCGAACCAAATGGTTATCTGAACACTCACCGGCTCCTTTATATTCCATTCTATGGTTGTATATTGCTTGAATTAGAAACATGTTAAAGTGAGCTGATAAAGTGTAAACTTCACAGACCTTTATCTTTCAAAGGGCTTTTTGGAAAGCTGAATAGAATTAAAAGCCTCATTCCATCAAGTTTACTGTGCTCGATGGAAAATATTTCATCCTTCGTATAGATTCATGGCTGTGGCTGAAAGTGCCAAAATTTCGGCAGAGAATAAATGATATTAGAGATGTTCGTCACCAAATTAAAATATTCAGGAATATCTTACTGACTTAAATATTCTGCTATACCTTATATTCACATAGTTGTACATGTTTGTGATATGAGTCTTGCTTAGGTCATGATAGACACAATGAACGGTGTTGAAATTTAGATAAGTCTTGTCAGTTTATTATAACAGTGTTAATTACAGTGTGTTGTTTTCATGAGGATATCAGAACTCTACAGCCTATATATAACATATAAAGGGTGGTACATAGGTGGAATGCATTTGCATGTCATCCAACATAATTTCATGATGCGTATAAATTCTGCTTAGTTGAACCTGAATAGCTGAAAGTGACAAAAGATTTGTTTACCCCACATATCTAGTTATTTTGATACTTATCAAAGAGTTTGCGCTTAGGTATATTTGAAAAGCAAATGATAGCCTGAAACATTATCTGTTTCTACAATACAAAAATAACACTCTCAGTACATCGGTTATATACAGTGATGTAGAGTTATTTGAACTTGATAGAAAAATATTCCATAGAATTAATATGTAATATAAAATTGGTGATCTGGGTTATACTTCAGGATACATGAAACAGGCGTGACTTTAAAAACCACTCCAGTAACTTATGAAATGAAAAATTGGATTTTTTAAAAGATATTTTTGGCTAGAAATCAAGATTTTGAACTTCGGGGTTTGTGGAGATTTAGAGATTTTCCAGGTTGGTATTCATCATGGACTGACATCACTTGGAGGAACATTGGAAACCTGGGAACACTGGACACTTGTACTCACCCACGACCTCACCAAGGGTCGAACCCGCGACCTCCAGGTTCCGTGGCCAGTACGTTACTATTGAGCCATTAAGCCAGAGCACAATGGTTCATATTTCCAACTTCTGTCAGTTCGCGACATAGCGCGACTGCCACCCAATATCATCGTTGAGTATTTGTCCTCACGGCCACCAGGTTTGCCCCACTGGTCACGACTTCTCATTGGAACAACTGATGTCAGTCCATGATGAATACCAACTTGCGAAACTTCTAAACTCCCAAATTCAATTAAATTAGTGCTCATTGCTGACTAGCTTCGAGAGTTGATGCCTGAAGTTCTAATGAGAAGTCGTGACCAGTGGGGCAAACTTGGTGGCAATGAAGACAAATACTCAACAGTGATACTGGGTGGCGGTCGTGCCATGTCCAGAAATGACATAAGTTGGAAATATGGACTATGGTGTTCCGAACCAGTGGCTCAATGGTAACAACAAGCTCAGAATGAGGCAACTCAACTGAAGCTTATTGAAACTCTTACTCAGAAATTATCATTTCAGTCCCCACCAGCATCTCATGCAGATAAATATGAAAGTATTTCTAATTCTATCAATGAGTTCAATTATGATCCAGTATCTGGTCTCATATTTGGTTCATGGTTTATTCGATATGCAGATGTTTTTTGCATTGAACTATCAAGCATAATAAATATGTCAACTTTATTCTGCGGAAGAATTCTCCTGAATTATCATTCGATGAAACTATCAGTACCCTATCTAAAATTTTTGGTGTGCAGTCCTCTGTATTTAACATTCGATATCAATGCTTTCAGTAACCTAGGTTACCCTCTGATGATTATGTGTAATATGCTGGCAAGGAGAATCGTGAGTGTGAACAATTCAAAGTCAGCGAAATGCCTTCAGACCAATTTAAATGTTTGATTTTTATTTGTGGTCTGAAGAATGCCGAAGATGCCGATATCCGAACCAGACTTTTGTCACGTGTCGAACAAGATCCAAAAATTGACACTGCAGACGGTTACAGCAGAGTGTCAGCGCCTAATCAATTTGAAGTGTGATGCAGCTATGGTACAGCAATAGTCCCAGTCGTCTGATTTGGGTTCAGTTAAAGCAGTGAAAACCCCTCAGTCTACAACTAAGTACACGCAATGTCAATCACAGCCCTCATGTAAACCTTCAGTTTGCTGGCATTATGGTTCGTGTCGTTTTGTTAGATTTCGTCCATTCAAAAAGTATAGATGCCGCCAGTATCATCATTTTGGTCATAAAGAGGGTTACTGTTCCCCTACAAAGAAGAACTCCGTGAAAATTAAACATAGCTGTTTGAAACGGCGTTCATCACGTCCACCCAAAAGCATTTTCGCGACCTTTAAAGTTGACTTTAAGACCTAGAGGAAATATGTTAATCTATCTGGTAGTGGTAAACCTATTCATCTGAAGCTGGATACGCATCCGATATCACTTTGATTTCTTAAAACACATGGCGCATACCTGGGTGTCCACAGACCCAGCCAACTTTAAATATCGCTAGAAATGCTTGTGGAAATGTGTTAAAATTTATTGGTAAGATTAGATGACATGCTGTGCTTATTATTGATGAATATTATCACTATTTGTCACACGGGTGCCTAATGGAACATAGGGATTCAGTAACACGTCGCCATTTCACTCTGTTCTCTCTACACTCTTCTGAACCTGACTCCACAACTGCCCACAAGCTTTCATTTCTTCCTCACACCATCTACACCATGTCACCCTCGGATGCTCAACTAGTCGTTTCCCATGTGGGTTCCACTCGAGGGACTGGCCTGGCACGTGATGTCCCCGAATAGTCTTCTCAGTGTATACGCAATCCAATCCATCTCGACTTCCTTCTGTATATTTGTATGGTGATGGGTTGTTGGTTGATTCGTTGCCAGGCCAGAGTGAGTTCCTTGTTGCTTATTCATGTTATTCTGACCATGTGATGTTCGATATCGAGTGAGCGTAGTTGTCAGCTGTTGATGAATGTGTGTAGTTTGTTGGGAATGCTTTTCGTAACGCGTCAAGTCTATGAACCATCACATAGAATCACTGACTTGACGTTGGTGTTGAAAATCGGGATGTTGTTCACGCTTTGTGCTGTGTGCTTTGTGTAGATCTCTACACTGATTTCAGGTTAGTGTAGGAAAGTCTGTCTTGCTTTTCGGATCCTGACTTTGACGTCCCCATGTGTGCCGTCGCCTATAGTTGGAAGGATGCTGCCTTACTTAGGTAGGTGAAAGAGACTACTTCCCTTAGATTCCTCCCGTTGATGGTGATTAGTGTTTGTTGTTGTTGTTGTTGTTGTTGTTGTTGTTGTTGTTGTTGTTGTTGGTTGTGTATCTTCATCAACTCCGTCTTCTCTAGGTCGACTTGAAGTCGTGTCTTCACTGCCTCTCCTCCTCCGTCAACTTGTTATTTTCCGCCTGTAGATCTTGGAGTTTGTGCGACAAGACATTGGGCATAAATCATCATAGTTGGCGAAATCCAAGTCTTCTAGGCTTTTTTCATCAGTCCAGCCAGTGTTTGCCCCTCTTCTCGCTCCTCACAGTTTGTTGCATGATCCAGTCGACCACAATCAGGAAGATCATGGGTGATAGTAGGCGGCAGTCTTGACTTACTCCTCTCTTCACTTCGAAGACATCACTGAGCCTTCCATTGTGAATCACTTGACATCATTATATAGCTGTTGAATGAGGCTAATATAGAGGTTTGTGGCACTGAAACCGTAGTGTTGAAGCAGCAGCTGCCGAATTACTTCTCGGTCAAGGCTGTCGAAGGCCTTTTCAAAATCGATGAATTTGAGGTAGAGGGTTGACTGTCATTCTTTACTCAGTTCTATGATGATGCGTAGTGTAGTGTTGCAATTTGATGCGTACATGATTTGTTCTTCCTAAATCCAGTCGGCCTGTTCCGTTGGTGATTTCAAATGTAGAGCACTTCTAGGTCTCTCCAGGATGATGCGGCATAATATTTTGCTTGGGATGGAGAGGAGCAGGAGCATGCTTCCGTGCCAGTTCTTGCAAAGACTCACGTCTCCGTTCTTTTGGGATTTTGACAAGGTAGCCGTTCTTGCGAATAATGGGTAGGTACCTTTCCTTCCTTGCAAGCCTTGTGCAGTAGTGATGTGAGCATGTTCACTGTTGTCTCTGAATCTGTTTTCAGTGTTTCTGGAGAATTCCGTGTTGTCGTGGTGCTTTCGCGGACTTAAGTAACTTTACGGGGTTTAGGAGTTCACTTCTGCTTTTGTCGTGGGGCTTGTGTTCACTGGTAATTCTTCGATTGCCGTTGTTATTTCTAGACGAACTGCAGGTGGTGGTCGATTCAAGAGCTTCTTGAAGTGGTCGGCCCATTGTTTCCTTTGTTCCTCTTCTTTCGTAATTAAATTTCCGTCATCATCTTTTATTGGCTTCGTCTGCGTTGATCTCTTCCCAGATAGCAACCTGGTTATTTGATACAATGTTGTCAGGTCTCTGTCTCTCTTACCAGCAGCCTGTTCTGCCTCACTTGCCAGTGTTTCATAGAAGTGTATTTTGTCCTTCCACGAACTCTTCTTCACTTCTTTGTCCAGTGCAGTATTTTTATAGGTTGCGTTCAATTCCTCTTTTCGTTGTTCATCCCTGGACTGCATTGCACTGGTTTATCTTCTGCTTCACCATCTTTCTCTGCCTCATCTATCAGCTTCCATGTGTCCGTGGATATCCATTCCTTGTCTTGCTTCTTCTTCCTTCCTAATACGCTTATGCGGGTTGCCGTCCACATCACTTCCAAAGAGTTCCCGTGTTCTTCCACACAGGTTTCCTCATGAATGTTGCCCAATATCTCCCATCTTTTCTTTTCTTGATTGCTGACGTTAAGATTTCTTTTGTAGTTTTGTCCTTCAGTGCGGTTTCTGTTCTGTGTGTTGAACTTGAAGTGTGGTGTATCACCAACTTCTTTGAAGGCTATCAACTTGATTTTGAAGGTAGGTTGCTTGCAGTAGATGGTGAGTGGTGTGAACCTACATCTGCTCCTCTTCTTGACCTTGTGTCAAGTAGACTGCATCTCCATTTTCTTGAGATTGAGATAAGGTCGATCTGATTTTTAGTGTGTCCATCTGGTAAAATCCATGTCGCTGACTTGTGGATATCTTTGTGCTTGAACCCACTGCCTGACTCCAATCACCAAATAGTTGAATGCACAGAATTCTGCAAACAATTCTCCATTCTCGTTCATCACCTCACCGAGCGCTTCTCGACCCATGGTTAGTTCTCTTCCTGTGTTGTCTGCTCCCAGTTTGGCATTCATGTCGCCCATTAGAATTTTGATATCGCCAACTAGGGAGGGGTCTTGTCCAGTGTTGATTGAAGTTGTCTGTAGAATTCCTCCTTTTTCTCTTGCTCTGCATTATTTGTAGGTGCGTGGAGTAGCATTGTATGGTTGTGACCTTCCTTCCTTCCTTTTGAGTTGAACCTTGCTGTCATGATCCGGATCCTGGAGGAGATTGGTTCCCAGTGCATGAGAGCCTTCGATGCTATTGGGGACATCATGGTGGCCACTCCAAAACTCAGTGTGCTGTGCTCGTGGTTGTCGTCTGGGTGACCGGAGTAGATTATTGACTCTCCAGTTGACAGTTTGGAGAGTCCACTCCCATTCCATCTGCTTTCGCATATTCCAAGCACTTCAATGTGATACCTTCTCATCTCGTTTGCAATCTGGGCTGCCTTGCTTGGTTCAAACATGGTGCGGACATTCCATGTCCCCACGTTTACTTTCGCTTTCATCGAGAGAAGACATCGGCCAACTGGCTTCCCGAAGGCTTTCACCAACTGGCATCATTTCGCCTCTCCGATTCCAGTGAGGAATAATTTTGTCATTATTTTTTACATTTCGTTTGTGCTTTGAAGTTTCTTTAGCGGTTAGATTTTTTGTTTTAGGGGGTAGGGTTGCTAGCCCTATGTCCAACCTTCCCTCTTTACCCGGGCTTAGGACCGGCTAGGACTTGTGAACTAGTTAACCAGGCGAGGTTCATGTTGTGTCCGGTGATCACAAATTCAATGACGTCTGTTACCTAACAAATCGTCACGATTTAGACCAACTTGGTCTGGCCTAGATTAATAAGCTAGATATTCTAAATGTTCCATTGAATTCAGTTTGTTCTCGTGTAATGTCATCATCACATAATACTCATTCATCAAAAATGTCTGATAAATCTCTGCTGGAATGTTTACGTCAGAAGCATGCATTCAATATTTCGTGATTTAATAAAAACATATTTAATAATTATACTGCTTTGTCGTTATTGAATATGATTTCTTTGAAACGGATTAATTCATTATACTTTTTGCTTTATAATACATATAAATGTGAACTTATTCCATATATTAATAAAGTAAATCAAGGACTTTGATATTTTTAAAAGAAATTAAAGTGAGATTAGGTTTCTTGATTGCCTTTTTTAAATATTATTTATATGTGAAGATCATATGTTTTCGACTCACTGTCAACTTGTCGACTCCATGTAAACTGTATAGATGGTAATATGGAGTTACGGATATATATATATATATATATATATATATATATATATATATATATATATATATATATATATATATATATATATATATATATAGGACGTATCTCATTGCATAAATTCGTATTACATTAATTATGCACCTATGACAATTAGCCTAATTGACTCCGATTTTTCAAGTTGAGGTTTTGAAGAGTTTGCTAAATACATGGTATATATTGTTCATCAACGTTGTTTGGTAGTACAGAGGAAAAGATTTATTATTCAATTTTCCTTGAACATACCGATGTCCACTTCATGCAACAGAAACGATTAAATATTCACTACAAGTATTCAGAAAATTCTAATCTTATCGAAACAAAAATAATGGAAATCACTCGTGCGGTTACAATAAAACTTGACTATTGGATCATTATACTTGGTTGATCATAACCGATAAATGATTTTCGAAATATTAAGTAGCATGAATGGTACTATATAAGCCATTCAGGATAAATTTGACGGCTTTTTAAACTGAAAGAAAAAAAATATTTAAGGTCAAAATAAATTGCGTGTGAAGAAGAATACCTATCGATAACACTGAATAGTAGTCATGCTATACCGTGAATCGACAGATGTAGGTAAATGTAGACCACTGAATTCCAGGCCAGCGACAGAACAATAACATGCCTACTACGATAACTAAAGTTCTTGCGCCTAAGCTGTCACCAGTTCGTAGGTGCGGATTTTGAGGAATCCCATACTAGGACAAAGAAGCTGTTTAAGCGCTCCTAGGTTTTCAATGATTCTCCGAATGGTCTGGCTTCGTGATCAATACTATCTACAAAAATAACCTGGTCAGAAAAAGTGATGCAGTACAAAATTTAAAATCCTTAAGAAACAGTTATTGAGAGAAGCTGCTCTAGGTGTTCCCCACGTATTCGATGCGGCTAGTGAGTCATGAACATGTGACCTAAATAGTAACTCTACGATGTGTATCAAATTCTTTCTTGGCTTTTTCTATCACCCAAGTCTCCGTATTACAAGCAGTGTGTTTGATATCTTTTTCACTCATGAATATCCGATGGATTTCACTCAGAGGAGTTGGAAAGACAATTATCAGTGCTAGTGAAGTCGTAGTTCTCTCAGAAAACATTTCCAAGATTTATTTTAGTCATAATTGGTTTTTAAATGTTTTCACAACATATATGACCTTCCAGAAACCTGTCTCTCCGAACATGAGGTGACCATTGTCTTATGAATTACCACATGGTCATCCAAAATGAAGGTGTCACGTAGCACAACATGACCATTCTTGCGACACATCCTGAAACAATCACGGTTTCGGAGACCTTAAGCCTAATAATACTAAGTAACTACTTTGAATCATAGGCTAGCCACTGATTGTTCTAAGATTTACAGAGCAGATACTAACGAAGATACTTTTTTATATTCTCGGTAATATGAATGGAAGATTTCTAAAAGACAGTTTAACTTTCTGACTGTTTGTGGTCAGTGTTATTGGAATGTTTTCTGATAGTAACAGTAGGCTAGCAAATAAAACCCACAACAATTTTCATTACAAATTCGCGCCAGCCGACTAACTGCTATAAACAGGGGTGCATTAGGCATTTGTTTTTCCTACTGTGGTAATTTTCAAAAGTACTGATGAAAGAGTACTGTACACATGAAATCCACTCCATCAGACTTTGTTGGAATCAAATTACTTTGAAGTCAGTTCGAAGAATTTCAACAACCTTTTTAGCTTTAGTTATATTGTTACGCAAAGTTATGTAGCCCATAGTAGCGTAGCATATTTTGTCCCCATAAAGAAATTTCCTTCATCTTTACAGAAAATCATACGATAACTGATGCAACCAATGATTTAAGTCTAATTTATTTTTCTCAATATCCAAGATCTGGGAAAACTTTCATAAACTGATGGACATGTCATAAGTTCACAACCAGACTGTGGTCTATTGAAAAATTTCATGAGCTATCTTGAATGACCATGATCATAATAAGAAATTGAAAATTCTATGTAGTACCACATGTATGTTGAGTACAATTTTGTTTTCTGCATAACCATAGACCACCTGTCTCAAAAACTCAACGGGGTTCACCTGAACATTAAGATTATGATGGAAGATGAACACAGTAACCAATATCACTTCCTAAGTGTCAGTAAAGGTTGAGGAATAGATGCAAAATTTGAGATAGGTATCTCTAGAAAACATGTATAAATCTCGTACTTCTTCAGTAATCGTGCTTTTTGTTTCATGACTCCCAAATAGAGTTTAATGAAAGTATACATACACAAAGTAACAACATTATTCCATAAGCAAACTAGAACAAAAGCTATATGTTACTGAAAAAATCCTGCCAAGAACAGTCAGCCTTAAAAGAATTTCATGAGATCTAGTAGAAAGAATCCTGCAAAAAATGAATATTTAACTGAACAGAAAAAGCTAATTTAATTCAAATTTCTTTCTTTTGAGGTGAAGTATCAACGATAAATAAAAGAAGATTGAAGAAAAGTTTAAACGGACATTGTGATAGTAATTTGGCTTGTAGTAGGTAAATATTCACCTCTTGTCACTCCCAACTATATTTATAGGTGCATATACCACTGCAGGAGAAAGTACATAGCATGGACTTAATTAAACATACATACACAAATTTCTGATCATAATTTTAAAACTTTCTGTCTTCAAAGAGCTTCGAGACTAAGTACTTGAGTATAGAACATCTAAATATCCAGGCTAATCAGACTCTGAAGGTATGAAATGAAGATAAAACAAAAAGTTTGCTTCACTTCATATGAGATGTAGCAAACCGATCTCTATCAAAAAAAAATAGCGCGAACAATTTCTTATCGTCTTATTGATTGCGTTCCATTTCTATTTCAATGTTTTAAATTTTGACTCACTGAGTGAGGATAATTCTTAGTTTTTTTAAGTTTATTCAATTTCTATTCTATTATTCTGGTCATTGGTATTGCCATTATAGATTCTCTTTATAGGTATTTCTTTTTCATTTTTCACCAAGTCATCCCTTTCACAACATAAAAAGTTAAAAAATGACCTAAAAGCCGACCTAACAATCAGTGAGATAGCGAACTACTTTTCTTTATTTTATGAAAATCATCTTCCCAGCCGAAATACCGGAACCCAATTAGTTATTTAAACAGCTGCTAGAGTGACCCATAAAGTTGTTCTTTTTAAATAGTTCACCAACGGTTCTGTTTCCTTTTTATCCGTCTATTCGCCATTCATTGATTAAATGCAACGTTTTAACCCAAAACATTTAAAGTAACACTTACCATTCATTGTAGGTGTAACAATGCTAGATTTTTCTAGGCTGATGACTAGTCATGACACAACCAACTTTTTCTCTTTGAAAATACTCAAGACCATCCAATAACCTAATATTGCAATGATAATAATAACTTTATACCAAACAACACGTATGGTATAGTACGGAATTCTCAGCATGTAGTAGCTCAACAAATTCATTCCTTGTGCAATATATTTCAACAAAATAATCAATCCATTTTAATAATGTTAATAATAACAGTAATAAAAGACACAATATGAGACAAACACCTGATATTACATTAGCGTCTGGTTAAGACTAGAAAATGAAGAAAATATCGAGTGTAATTTTGATGTTGGTAGTTCATTTAGCTAGTAACCATGACACAATGGGGATGAATTTAATTCAACTAACTTTTTTGTCTAGAAATTAATCAAGGTCATGAAATGACTTCATAATGTAATTTAGAATAGCAAAATTACTGTCCTGTTACCTATTGGTTTTAATTATAAACCAATGTGCATTAACATTTGCTTTGGAAATACACTTTAGAACTAGTTAGGTAAAGAATAATGAGCATAAATAATAATTAAATATTATTCTAGGGTAAGCATGTATACTATTTATAAAAAAGTAATAATAGTGTCACCAGATGATCAGTGATCTCCTTCCACTTGACCATTTTCGCTAGGAATGCAATGAGATCTTTCACGAGGTGTTAATTAAGAAACGAAGTTCAATCTGATGTACAAGGTGTAGAATAAATTTTGTTAATAATCAACTTTACACACAAATGTAAAAATACGGGTGACATACCACTACATACTAGATCAGTCTCTTTGGTACAGTCTTATTTACCATTTATCTGCTATATCAAATCGATTAGTGTAACCTGGAACTTCACTCTACCATACTACTCAAATTCTATACTTACATTAATCACGGATAAGTTGGTAAACTATATTGTGTGTTGTATAAGGGATATAAAGTTGTTGCGTCACTTAATATTCTCTATTTTGTCGACTGCAAACTACGACTTCATATATATTATTTATTTGCTTCAATCATTCACACTGACTTGAAATATTTCCTTTAAAAACAGTCATGGCATATTGTTGTGTTCCTTCCTGACACCAAAATACTGTTCAGTTGAGAACAAACAATAAGATGAATAAGTTTCTTTTTAACGAGCAGACTCGGTCATCGATTTTGTGCTGATTAACACACAGAGTACCATTTCTAGCTAAATGTCATGTTAAATGTTCTCCTCAACAAGTGAAGTCTACCGATAGATATATTGCTCTATTGGGAGTATCTGCTATTAAGTCAGTCTTTTTATAAGTACCTACAAGTTAGTCAAAATATTGACTAACGATGGTACTAGCCCACAGCGTCGTATGTAAGACTGCCCACGTGTTAGGTAGCACCACAATCATTTTAGAACTATATATATATATATATATATATATATATATATATATATATATATATATATATATATATATATATATATATATATATATATATATATATATATATATATATATATAGTTCACTTTTCTACTCGATTTGATAGCGTATTATAGGCTAACCATTTGTTGAAATGACCTTGTATTTGAGAAAATAATAACTCATGCAATAGTTGATAAAGAGGTGTTCTGTGATACAGCATTGTTTGTGGCAGTCTTCAATAACTTCCTTCTCATCAGTTTCAACCAACATGAAAGCAATCGCCAGATCATTGGAAGTTCTATCTATAACGATATCAGATCAGAGAGTACTTCTACCAATTAACAGCCTTTCTTAATACTTGAGTTAGAGCAGATTTCAACACACTAGACATTTTTTGCCATTTATAAGCAAGTTAATGCAAAACTAAATGTGCACTAAACTGAATACTCTTAGTTTATGATGCAGAAGTTTAGGGTGAATAATTTTATTTTAATAATGATACTTTAATTCATTAGAAATTCAACTGAATAATGAAATAATAGTCAACATGAATTAGAACCCAAAAAAGAATAATTTGATGCTTACAAGCATATAAGAGTAACAGTAGGTTACATTAAACAATTAAAAATGTGTCTGCTGAAAAGCACGCAAAATGCGCAAATATTTGTCTCATTAAATACTCATTTGGCACAACCTATAAACAAAGTACTCCTAGTCTGAAAATATGCACACATAAGATGGTAAAATAAATGTGGTGAATGACAGTTGTGTGTTTACATCGATTGGTGATTGTAGGGTACCTGATTTCATGTTTTGTAGCCTTGGCTACTAACTCAATTCTGTCGACCACATGTATCATTCTGTAGGAGATTTATCTGTGATACGCTGGAAGCTTTTGAGAAAAAGAGGTAGTATACACAAATGCAGGGATTCTTTGTGTAGACGGGAAAAGCAGCATAAACTTAAGCACTCATCGTAAAATTTCAGTCGATTTTCTTCGTCTGATATTTGGCAAGTATTTACACCAGGAGATTCAAAAACCTAAACGATTCATTAATGAGATATTCTTGTTCTACTAAAAATTATCAAGCGAACAAAATGTATCTAATGAAAAAACGCAAAACATCGCTTAGGAATGGTGAATATAGTTAATTCTCGAACTAATTCAAAAGTTGGAAAATATTCCATGTGGTTTGTAAATGAGTTTCTTCGATCACGAAGAAGCATAATACATGTAAATGAATCTACAGTTTTTTGGAAGAGTTCATCCTGAGTCGTAATTCGGTAATGAAATTTACCCACGATCTTGAGAACTGTTCAAGAAATGGTATAGGAAGTAAATCCATATTGCTTTCATTAGTTACTGATCATTGAATAGCAAATTTCGATATTTCCATTCTCAAGTGAGTGAACAATAGAATTTCCCCAAGTTGTAGATATATCAGTGACTTCTTCATAAGTGGTAGATGTTGAAAGTAAAAAGGGATTTTAGGAATTGTCCTGGTGTGAACTTGACAGACGCAGAGGCCAATTACTAATTATTCTTACTTGTTATATACCCATGAATACGATATCAAGGAAGAACACAATAGAGTAGTCATATGGAATAGTATATTTGAGAGGTCGCGTCAAGATACCGACGGTTTCCAACTAACTGGCTAGAGGGTCAATTACAAGCAGTGCAAAGTAACACGACAGCATGCCGAATGGTGTGAATGCTTGACCATGTGCCTTCAGTTAAGCAAGTCCGATGAAACTATGAAGATAAGCATCAATGCGAATCTCATCGAACCCTGGAGTATGATTCTGGAGAAGTGTGTGATGCTACTTTTTTGATACCAGGCAAACATGACATGAAAATCAAGATCGGAGCTGGATTCAAACTAGTGGCCTTAAGTAATCTGCCAACTGATCACCGAGATGGAACTATTAATTAAATCTTAAACCTGCTGCAACTTAGGCTTCCATTTTCATATTCAGTCTTTACTTAGTACCAATAATAAAGTCTACCAAACCCCACCTTATCAGACAGTCAAAATGAGAAAAACGTTTGTTAACTCAGTTTTTACCCTTCGTTGTCTTTATTTCGAATGAAAGAAGAGCTTACAGCTAAGAGGATCTAAATCATCGTTCCCTAGAAAACTATAATTTCCAAAAAAAACTCTTTGAAGGAATCGATTAAAAGAGATTTAGGACAATGAACTACCAAGTAATCCACCAGTCACTCACTGTAGTAGTTCGCCTTGAGGAAAAATTGGTTTGAAAGGATAATATCAGTGTGCATGCTCAAGCGCATATGTTCACCTTAAAATTTGCATACAGCTTGTTGACATCTCTCATCAAAGTTTAACTATGAGGTACAGCGATTCCGCTTATAATTTATCTACAACTGATTTCTACTGAAAAAGCATAGATAATTCATTCGTATTCTCCACATCTGATCTTGTCAAATAATTAAGTATTCTGACATCAAAAATCAAAGTAACTGGAGATTATTTCATGTCTAGTTTGTACTAGGAACGGCGAGATACAAGTTATTACACGCAAGAAAATACCAATTGCATCCGTGATAATATTATGGTAAGTCCTGAAATAAAATTCAACTGTTTCTGAAACCTCCGTTACTTCAATATAGGAGTAAACCTTAGGCATTGTGGTCGATTGTAATTCCGAGTCTTTCTTTGTTTATCGAATCAGCACCAAACACATGCAATCGAAATGATTCTGCACCCGTCCCAGACATATGGAAAATTCTACTAGCACTATCATCATAGAGAAGGAGACAAAATTAGGAATATACAAACTCTGTCACCAAGTTGTGGAGTTATCTGATATGAATATGGACAATAAATTGTATCCGAAACGTTATCCATTAAATAATACTGTTTCACTGCGTGATATTTCTAACAAACCTCCGTTACTTCATTCAAAAATAATGTTTTCTATTACTAATGAGCCACAGATAACTGCAATCAGTACTAGACAAGACCACATCCCAGATGGCAACATCAAAATTCAGATGGGTAGAGTGACATGAATGCCAAACTCGGGGCAGACAACACAGGTAGAGAAATCATCATGGGTAGAGATGATGAACGAGAATGAAGAACTGTTTGCAAATTTCTGCGCATTCAACGATTTCGTGATTCCAGGCAGTGTGTACAAATACAAAGATATTCACAAAGCCACATAGATTTGATCTCACCAGATGGATGCACCACACTCAATATCAGATCGAATTAGTCTCAATCTGTGAAGAAAGTGGAGATGGAGAGGCAGTCTACTGGACACAAGATCAGATCAAAAAGGGGAGCAGATGTAGGTTCACACCACTCACCATCTACTGCAAGCAACCTACCTTCAAAATCAAGTTGATAGCCTTCAAAGAAGTTGGTGATACACCACACTTCAAGTTCAACACACAGAACAGAAACCGCACTGAAGGACAAAACTACAAAAGAAATCTTAACGTCAGCAATCAAGAAAAGAAAAGATGGGAGATATTGGGCAACATTCATGAGGAAACCTGTGTGGAAGAACACTGGAAGTCTTTGAAAGAGATGTGGAAAGAAACCTGCATAAGCGTATTAGGAAGGAAGAAGAAGCAAGACAAGGAATGGATATCCACGGACACATGGAAGCTGATAGATGAGGCAGAGGAAGATGGTGAAGCAGAAGATAAACCAGTGCAATGCAGTCCAGGGATGAACAACGAAAAGAGGAATTGAACGCAACCTATAAAAATACTGCACTGGACAAAGAAGTGAAGAAGAGTTCGTGGAAGGACAAAATACACTTCTATGAAACACTGGCAAGTGAGGCAGAACAGGCTGCTGGTAAGAGAGACAGAGACCTGACAACATTGTATCAAATAACCAGGTTGCTATCTGGGAAGAGATCAACGCAGACGAAGCCAATAAAAGATGATGACGGAAATTTAATTACGAAAGAAGAGGAACAAAGGAAACAATGGGCCGACCACTTCAAGAAGCTCTTGAATCGACCACCACCTGCAGTTCGTCTAGAAATAACAACGGCAATCGAAGAATTACCAGTGAACACAAGCCCCACGACAAAAGCAGAAGTGAACTCCTAAACCCTATAAAGTTACTTAAGTCCGCGAAAGCACCACGACAACACGGAATTCTCCAGAAACACTGAAAACAGATTCAGAGACAACAGTGAACATGCTCACATCACTACTGCACAAGGCTTGCAAGGAAGGAAAGGTACCTACCCATTATTCGCAAGAACGGCTACCTTGTCAAAATCCCAAAAGAACGGAGACGTGAGTCTTTGCAAGAACTGGCACGGAAGCATGCTCCTGCTCCTCTCCATCCCAAGCAAAATATTATGCCGCATCATCCTGGAGAGACCTAGAAGTGCTCTGCATTTGAAATCACCAACGGAACAGGCCGACTGGATTTAGGAAGAACAAATCATGTACGCATCAAATTGCAACACTACACTACGCATCATCATAGAACTGAGTAAAGAATGACAGTCAACCCTCTACCTCAAATTCATCGATTTTGAAAAGGCCTTCGACAGCCTTGACCGAGAAGTAATTCGGCAGCTGCTGCTTCAACACTACGGTTCCAGTGCCACAAACCTCTATATTAGCCTCATTCAACAGCTATATAATGATGTCAAGTGATTCACAATGGAAGGCTCAGTGATGTCTTCGAAGTGAAGAGAGGAGTAAGTCAAGACTGCCGCCTACTATCACCCATGATCTTCCTGATTGTGGTCGACTGGATCATGCAACAAACTGTGAGGAGCGAGAAGAGGGGCAAACACTGGCTGGACTGATGAAAAAAACCTAGAAGACTTGGATTTCGCCAACTATGATGATTTATGCCCAATGTCTTGTCGCACAAACTCCAAGATCTACAGGCGGAAAATAACAAGTTGACGGAGGAGGAGAGGCAGTGAAGACACGACTTCAAGTCGACCTAGAGAAGACGGAGTTGATGAAGATACACAACCAACAACAACAACAACAACAAACACTAATCACCATCAACGGGAGGAATCTAAGGGAAGTAGTCTCTTTCACCTACCTAAGCAAGGCAGCATCCTTCCAACTATAGGCGACGGCACACATGAGGACGTCAAAGTCAGGATCCGAAAAGCAAGACAGACTTTCCTACACTAACCTGAAATCAGTGTAGAGATCTACACAAAGCACACAGCACAAAGCGTGAACAACATCCCGATTTTCAACACCAACGTCAAGTCAGTGATTCTATGTGATGGTTCATAGACTTGACGCGTTACGAAAAGCATTCCCAACAAACTACACACATTCATCAACAGCTGACAACTACGCTCACTCGATATCGAACATCACATGGTCAGAATAACATGAATAAGCAACAAGGAACTCACTCTGGCCTGGCAACGAATCAACCAACAACCCATCACCATACAAATATACAGAAGGAAGTCGAGATGGATTGGATTGCGTATACACTGAGAAGACTATTCGGGGACATCACGTGCCAGGCCAGTCCCTCGAGTGGAACCCACATGGGAAACGACTAGTTGAGCATCCGAGGGTGACATGGTGTGAGGAAGAAATGAAAGCTTGTGGGCAGTTGTGGAGTCAGGTTCAGAAGAGTGTAGAGAGAACAGAGTGAAATGGCGACGTGCTACTGAAGCTCTGTGTTCCACTGGGAACCCAGGAGAAAAACAGTAATAACTAATTAACGAGGAACATATTGTCAGTAGGGAAAACTGAACAATGCTATCATGAATGAAACTACGCAAGACAAGAATTACATCATTAACACAACTTCAAATAGTGATTTATTCGCATGGGTTGGCTAAAATTCTGCCTTAAGAATATCGACTATGTTGCTATGATTGTTGCTAACACGAGTATAAAGCAATACATGCTGTTGTAGACTTATATATCATAGGTGATGAAAACCGATTTCTACGTTTCCTGATAATGTTGCCTACTACCAAACTTTATAAACCTCCTCTATATTTATAGAAAAGTAGTTTTTGTCAGTTTGCTGTAAACCACAAGTTTCTCAGTAAGTCAACGGTGAGGTGAAGATGCATAACATTTAGCATAGAGCTCAATTACAATGGCATAGTTGATTTGCTAATAAAAGCATAGCAATGAAGAGTTGAGACATATAACAGTCTGCTGTGACATTTTAATATTACGCAATTCGTCTCGTCCCTAAATTTGAATAGAGTAATAGCGATGGACTGAGCAAAAAATATTTATAAATGTATAATCTGTTTATCAATTATTATAACTCCACGCACACTATTCTTGTGACTTTAATGTTAGCTTGTCTTCAAGCCAGTTATTTCCTATCAAACTGTAAACATGTTTTGCATATTTCAATACTAAAATTGTTTTAGGTTGTAAGCTGATGAGTTTAAAAAATGCAATGAACCAATGCTATCATTCTACTATAGTCGCTCTATTTCAGTCTCAATATTTACTATCGTTTCACTCCACTAACGGTTAGCAGTAAACTAAGTTACCTATAAGTCATACGTAAGTAGTAATTAAGAACAAAGCAATACAACCTTTGTCCCTAAGTCATTATCATTGAAAAAATATCTAAAATAACATGTATGGAAGAAGAAAGCAAAAAAACAACAAGAGAGCAACAACAAAACAGATTATGCATTAACGCTAGTGATATGTGAAGGAGAAATATACACTGTAGAACAACCAGTTAAGCTCTGATACAAAAGAGGAGAGAAAGTGAATGAAAGAACTTGACAACACAATGAAGAAAAATAATGCTAACAAAAGTACAGTAATGATAGTGACACGATAAGCAACAAAAATCACCTCATACAAATGTCAGAGTTTACATAAGCAAAAGAGAATTGGTAAAAATGCACCAATCGTTGCTAGAATTGGCAAAATCAAATAAGACCAGTCCGTGGAAGCATATGGATCTTTTGCTTTTGGAGACCTAGATAGCCTTCGCTGAGGAGATTCTTGGTCTTCGTCTTGTTCTTCTTCCTGAGGTTCAAGTAGTTTACGATATTTATGAGGTAGTACCACTTCTTCTTTTTCTAACGGTGGTAGCTGGGGAACATCTGAGAAATGATGTAAATGAAAACCAGAAAAAAAAATATGATTAGTGATGAAATAAACGGAGTTACACTTATCGCAAACTAGAGTAGAAATGAAAAACGTTTACCCGCTTCAGTGGTACACCTCGACTGTTCTTGTAATGATTGAAACTGTTAGCAATAACGTTCATCAAATACTGAAATTATTGTGTGGATGAAAATTAACAAAATTAGTGAACGCCATTGAAGTGTTTACACGTGCTAACAAACACAACCTCTAGGTTACTACAGAGTAGTCGATGCCAACAACCCGTAAGCAGTTGTATAACGTTTTCTATAATACTATGCTAATCTGACTGTTTTCGGCTTTGTGAATAAAATCGCTTATAAAGAAAAGGAACTTAAAGCTGCCGAGTAAATCAGGAAATAATTATACTATTTACCTAAAAGTTATTCATATGCCAAAAAATTTCCGTTCGATACAATATGCACGGTGGAAGTGAATATAAAATAGGAATGTTAAAAAAGAAACAAATCATCGAAACAGCGGTTTGGTAGTCTCTGAGCTTTGATACTTTTTTGTGAACATTTCATTAATAAGGTTGGTAACACCATCTGGAACAACTTCAAAGAAATTTAAACGATCATCACCCTCCCTCTTAAGCTACAGATATTTTACGTCACTTTGCAGTTCATTGACATATGAAAAATTAACAAAAGACAATTTAGCAAAGAAAACAAAATTTCGATGGATGATCTTTAAGAGCCATACAATCGTAATCATAATTACAACAAAATATATATCCATCAGTAGATAACGGTTCAACACAAAGCCATTAAAAAATGTCAATAAAGTCGAAAGATGATAACGGCTAGAAAGTCAACTCAAGGTCATCGAAGACTGTTGACAGGATTACAACAAATAAACAAATAATAAACAAAATGAATACAATTTCGTAGGGAGATTACGACCAAGGTAAAATTAGAGACTCAAGGTATCTCTTATGAATGCGAAGCTCAGGCTTGAACCTTTGGATTGTTAAAGGTTCTACTGTGCTGAGATAGCGAGAACGCACTCTGTTCGAGACGTTTGATTTCAGCTTATAAATGACTTTGAAAGGAGATTCTTGTGGAGCAAAGTGACCAGAGTCAACCAAATACTCAAGAATTGAGCTGTTAATGGCTTTACACTCTCCTTTAGACGCTTTTGTATTTCGTTAGTAGATACAATGAATAGTGGAGTACATGATTTTTTATTAGAGTTGTTAGCATAACTAATACGGTACGAACTCGTATTGCTACAGTTTCATACATTTCAAAATTGCAAAGAAATGAACAGAAGAAGAAAACAAAACACAATTGACTACAAAATTAATAGCATCTAACTAAAGCTTGGTAAAAAGTTGTCTAAACTTATTCAAGGTAGCTAGAATCCCAACAGAAGCACTGAAAACAGATTCAGAGACAACAGTGAACATGCTCACATCACTACTGCACAAGGCTTGCAAGGAAGGAAGGTACCTACCCATTATTCGCAAGAACGGCTACCTTGTCAAAATCCCAAAAGAACGGAGACGTGAGTCTTTGCAAGAACTGGCACGGAAGCATGCTCCTGCTCCTCTCCATCCCAAGCAAAATATTATGCCGCATCATCCTGGAGAGACCTAGAAGTGCTCTGCATTTGAAATCACCAACGGAACAGGCCGACTGGATTTAGGAAGAACAAATCATGTACGCATCAAATTGCAACACTACACTACGCATCATCATAGAACTGAGTAAAGAATGACAGTCAACCCTCTACCTCAACTTCATCGATTTTGAAAAGGCCTTCGACAGCCTTGACCGAGAAGTAATTCGGCAGCTGCTGCTTCAACACTACGGTTCCAGTGCCACAAACCTCTATATTAGCCTCATTCAACAGCTATATAATGATGTCAAGTGATTCACAATGGAAGGCTCAGTGATGTCTTCGAAGTGAAGAGAGGAGTAAGTCAAGACTGCCGCCTACTATCACCCATGATCTTCCTGATTGTGGTCGACTGGATCATGCAACAAACTGTGAGGAGCGAGAAGAGGGGCAAACACTGGCTGGACTGATGAAAAAAACCTAGAAGACTTGGATTTCGCCAACTATGATGATTTATGCCCAATGTCTTGTCGCACAAACTCCAAGATCTACAGGCGGAAAATAACAAGTTGACGGAGGAGGAGAGGCAGTGAAGACACGACTTCAAGTCGACCTAGAGAAGACGGAGTTGATGAAGATACACAACCAACAACAACAACAACAACAAACACTAATCACCATCAACGGGAGGAATCTAAGGGAAGTAGTCTCTTTCACCTACCTAAGCAAGGCAGCATCCTTCCAACTATAGGCGACGGCACACATGGGGACGTCAAAGTCAGGATCCGAAAAGCAAGACAGACCTTCCTGCATTAACATGCATTACGCAATTCGTTTCGTCCCTAAATGTGAATAGAGTAATAGCAATTGACTGAGCAAAAAGTATTTATAAATGTATAATCTGTTTATCAATTATTATAACTCCACGCACACTATTCTTGTGACTTTAATGTTAGCTTGTCTTCAAGCCAGTTATTTCCTATCAAACTGTAAACATGTTTTGCATATTTCAATACTAAAATTGTTTTAGGTTGTAAGCTGATGAGTTTAAAAAATGCAATGAACCAATGCTATCATTCTACTATAGTCGCTCTATTTCAGTCTCAATATTTACTATCGTTTCACTCCACTAACGGTTAGCAGTAAACTAAGTTACCTATAAGTCATACGTAAGTAGTAATTAAGAACAAAGCAATACAACCTTTGTCCCTAAGTCATTATCACTGAAAAAATATCTAAAATAACATGTATGGAAGAAGAAAGCAAAAAACAACAAGAGAACAACAACGACTTCATACATATTATTTATTTGCTTCAATCATTCACACTGACTTGAAATATTATTTGAACAAGTTGGAGACCATAAATTGTCGTAATTACATTCAGAAACAGATTATTTTGTCACCTATCGCTGGATATTCAAGTATCATTGTGAGAATTTGTAGAACTAATAGACAGAAAACTACTGTTTTGCAAGTTTCGCGACAATAAAAAAATATTGAAGTATTGATAATGAAGCCATACATTTATAAGTAACTGCAATAATTTTGAAGTATTTTCAACCGACTGATATATATATATATATATATATATATATATATATATATATATATATATTGTCCGAAGTAGTTAAGGAACACTTTTAAAACTTATGATGATGGTTGAAAATACTTCAAAATTATTGCAGTTACTTATAAATGTATGGCTTCATTATCAATACTTCAATATTTTTTTATTGTCGCGAAACTTGCAAAACAGTAGTTTTCTGTCTATTAGTTCTACAAATTCTCACAATGATACTTGAATATCCAGCGATAGGTGACAAAATAATCTGTTTCTGAATGTAATTACGACAATTTATGGTCTCCAACTTGTTCAAATAATATTTCAAGTCAGTGTGAATGATTGAAGCAAATAAATAATATATATGAAGTCGTAGTTTGTAGTCGACAAAATAGAGAATATTAAGTGACGCAACAACTTTATATCCCTTATACAATACACAATATAGTTTACCAACTTATCCGTGATTAATGTAAGTATAGAATTTGAGCAGTATGGTAGAGTGAAGTTCCAGGTTACACTAATCGATTTGATATAGCAGATAAATGGTAAATAAGACTGTATCAAAGAGACTGATCTAGTATGTAGTGGTATGTCACCCGTATTTGTACAGTTGTGAATAACTCGTAAATATGATGGACTATTAATCGGCAAGTCGATAGAAAAAATAGGAAGCCAATGTGGGAAGTTTGAAGAAAAATGAAGCTCGAAAGCCCAGTAGTTTTGTAGAGGATACCAGTCATATTTTAAAACACGGAATACAAACGCTGAGGAGTGAAATGATAAAGGAAGAGGTAGAAATGGGCCACTTAGGAATCCACAGAATTAGTCAGAGAGATGGAATAGTGATTCATCCACTCAGTATCTTATCTAGGGTGTACATACGAGTATTTTGTTGGAGTACATGAGATCTAACTCGTCGTTCTCAACTGTTATGTCTCATATGTAATATAAATTTTCACTAAATTATATAATGAATTAATGAACACCAAGTATTCTTTACATGATGTTTTACTTTCATAGGCTTCATTTTAATAGAGTAACACCATTTTTGTACTTACAATGGATTCGGTTCTCTGAGAGATCTAAGTTAAGTTCACATTTGTACAGATGAAACAAATCAATTAATTGTAGTTCAACTACAATAAAATAGCAAGCGCAGAGAACAAACTTTTCATTCCATAGTATGAATCATTTTCTCAAATTCAATAGGAACTTTGAGACTACATATCTCTACTCAACGGTGAAACTCCATTGAAAAAAGGATGAAGCATGGGATTCAATGATGCAAAAGATTTTTATTTTGAAAACCTCTGATACTGCAGGCTACTCATTTCAAAAATACAACTTGATGTAATGCAGTGACTTTAAGGGTCACCCTAGCAACTGTTGAAGTCACCAATCAGATTTAAGTTGGGAGAGTAGTTTTTCATAGAATAAAGAAAAGCAATTGATTAATTCAACAGTTGTTAGGGTGGTCTTCAAAGTCATCAGTGTAATGGTACTGCTATACTGTGGAATAAGATTGCCAAAATCTTCATAAGAAGCCGTAAGTTCTGGAAGTCTTTAACAACCAATCATACTGCACCGAAGTTACGACAGACACCACGGGAACCAACGGTTAAATATCGAATTGGTTGAAAGGACAAAAGTCAACAGAATATTCCAATCTAGAAAAGTCTGGAACTAGTCGAGGCCGCTGTGAATATATTTAAGCCCTTGTATTTTGTATTTATTTTTGACGCTGCAATACGCCTTCTGTTATCTTACCACCTGTTCCACTTGCCGATAAACTGAGCGACCATTGAGGGGTGGAATCCGAAGGTCATTGGTCAAGCGTCCACTCATATATATAAATAAAATACTTAAAGTGACCTTTTGAGTTAAGGATAAATGGTGTCGTGATTGGAAAAGAATCAGTGAAAACATTAGTTATACAATCTAAAAGTGAAGAAAGTAGTAGATCTTGAATACTAATTCGTATTCTCTACATCTGATCTTGTCAAATAATTAAGTATTCTGACATCAAAAATCAAAGTAACTGGAGATTATTTCATGTCTAGTTTGTACTAGGAACGGCGAGATACAAGTTATTACACGCAAGAAAATACCAATTGCATCCGTGATAATATTATGGTAAGTCCTGAAATAAAATTCAACTGTTTCTGAAACCTCCGTTACTTCAATATAGGAGTAAACCTTAGGCATTGTGGTCGATTGTAATTCCGAGTCTTTCTTTGTTTATCGAATCAGCACCAAACACATGCAATCGAAATGATTCTGCACCTGTCCCAGACATATGGAAAATTCTACTAGCACTATCATCATAGAGAAGGAGACAAAATTAGGAATATACAAACTCTGTCACCAAGTTGTGGAGTTATCTGATATGAATATGGACAATAAATTGTATCCGAAACGTTATCCATTAAATAATACTGTTTCACTGCGTGATATTTCTAACAAACCTCCGTTACTTCATTCAAAAATAATGTTTTCTATTACTAATGAGCCACAGATAACTGCAATCAGTACTAGACAAGACCACATCCCAGATGGCAACATCAAAATTCAGATGGGTAGAGTGACATGAATGCCAAACTCGGGGCAGACAACACAGGTAGAGAAATCATCATGGGTAGAGATGATGAACGAGAATGAAGAACTGTTTGCAAATTTCTGCGCATTCAACGATTTCGTGATTCCAGGCAGTGTGTACAAATACAAAGATATTCACAAAGCCACATAGATTTGATCTCACCAGATGGATGCACCACACTCAATATCAGATCGAATTAGTCTCAATCTGTGAAGAAAGTGGAGATGGAGAGGCAGTCTACTGGACACAAGATCAGATCAAAAAGGGGAGCAGATGTAGGTTCACACCACTCACCATCTACTGCAAGCAACCTACCTTCAAAATCAAGTTGAAAGCCTTCAAAGAAGTTGGTGATAGACCACACGGCAATCGAAGAATTACCAGTGAACACAAGCCCCACGACAAAAGCAGAAGTGAACTCATAAACCCTATAAAGTTACTTAAGTCCGCGAAAGCACCACGACAACACGGAATTCTCCAGAAACACTGAAAACAGATTCAGAGACAACAGTGAACATGCTCACATCACTACTGCACAAGGCTTGCAAGGAAGGAAAGGTACCTACCCATTATTCGCAAGAACGGCTACCTTGTCAAAATCCCAAAAGAACGGAGACGTGAGTCTTTGCAAGAACTGGCACGGAAGCATGCTCCTGCTCCTCTCCATCCCAAGCAAAATATTATGCCGCATCATCCTGGAGAGACCTAGAAGTGCTCTGCATTTGAAATCACCAACGGAACAGGCCGACTGGATTTAGGAAGAACAAATCATGTACGCATCAAATTGCAACACTACACTACGCATCATCATAGAACTGAGTAAAGAATGACAGTCAACCCTCTACCTCAACTTCATCGATTTTGAAAAGGCCTTCGACAGCCTTGACCGAGAAGTAATTCGGCAGCTGCTGCTTCAACACTACGGTTCCAGTGCCACAAACCTCTATATTAGCCTCATTCAACAGCTATATAATGATGTCAAGTGATTCACAATGGAAGGCTCAGTGATGTCTTCGAAGTGAAGAGAGGAGTAAGTCAAGACTGCCGCCTACTATCACCCATGATCTTCCTGATTGTGGTCGACTGGATCATGCAACAAACTGTGAGGAGCGAGAAGAGGGGCAAACACTGGCTGGACTGATGAAAAAAACCTAGAAGACTTGGATTTCGCCAACTATGATGATTTATGCCCAATGTCTTGTCGCACAAACTCCAAGATCTACAGGCGGAAAATAACAAGTTGACGGAGGAGGAGAGGCAGTGAAGACACGACTTCAAGTCGACCTAGAGAAGACGGAGTTGATGAAGATACACAACCAACAACAACAACAACAACAAACACTAATCACCATCAACGGGAGGAATCTAAGGGAAGTAGTCTCTTTCACCTACCTAAGCAAGGCAGCATCCTTCCAACTATAGGCGACGGCACACATGAGGACGTCAAAGTCAGGATCCGAAAAGCAAGACAGACTTTCCTACACTAACCTGAAATCAGTGTAGAGATCTACACAAAGCACACAGCACAAAGCGTGAACAACATCCCGATTTTCAACACCAACGTCAAGTCAGTGATTCTATGTGATGGTTCATAGACTTGACGCGTTACGAAAAGCATTCCCAACAAACTACACACATTCATCAACAGCTGACAACTACGCTCACTCGATATCGAACATCACACGGTCAGAATAACATGAATAAGCAACAAGGAACTCACTCTGGCCTGGCAACGAATCAACCAACAACCCATCACCATACAAATATACAGAAGGAAGTCGAGATGGATTGGATTGCGTATACACTGAGAAGACTATTCGGGGACATCACGTGCCAGGCCAGTCCCTCGAGTGGAACCTGCATGGAAAACGACTAGTTGAGCATCCGAGGGTGACATGGTGTAGATGGTGTGAGGAAGAAATGAAAGCTTGTGGGCAGTTGTGGAGTCAGGTTCAGAAGAGTGTAGAGAGAACAGAGTGAAATGGCGACGTGCTACTGAATCCCTATGTTCCACTGGGAACCGAGGACAAAAATAATAATTATAGATAAAAGGGTAGATCATACGAATTGCTGCCAACTCTTTACTTGGTTGTCACATTGAATTTATTCGTGTTGGAAGAAGAACTGCTTTAGGAGAAAAATATTTGGTAAATCCACTGAGAACCTAAAGTTTTTTAAATGCTTCATGAAAAGCAGCATCACAGTGTAGCCATTAAGCATCAATTGATCAGACTAGATTTGATCAGTGTGCCAAGGGATAAAAGTTTTTTTCTTTTGCTGGAACATCATTAGGTTTCTGAATTCTTAAAGAATAAGTTATCACAAGGTGAGTGGACGTTTTACGAAACAATATCAAAGATGGAGGTTGGAATAAAATGCTGACTGACACTTTTGCGTGTAAGTGATTTGACAGTCAGGTAGGGTAAGGGCAACATGATTCATGTGGTAAACAATCACATAAACTCATACGTGACTTTAGGGTGCAGATTGTTTCGTGTCTTCTTACTTAGGCCTCAATTCAGTTCCAAGGGCAAACATAGAGGTTCTGAAAGCGTATTGAAAATTTCAACTACAAGTTTACGATAGTAGCCTTGTCTGAATGGTTACGCGTGCAAATAGTTGAGAATTTGGTGAAGGAAGAAATAAAAATAAATGAGATTTACCTTCCATTGTGCCTTTTGTTACAATAATGGCATTGATCTTTGGATTATCATACTGAGTCTATAAGAGTTAAAAAGCATTTATTATATGTCAAGTTACTTTGATAAAATCCACAGTGAAATGATCTTCATCAATGCTAGCTGAAGTTCCATCAATATGAATAACCCCATCTTTTATTTTGAATGGTATATGAGCATCAAACGCAGTAGCCAAACCAACTTCATCAAAAATATCCAATTTTTGAATGATAGGTATTGAGTTTTGAACAAGAACGTCGAATACCTAGAGTGATTTTAAGAAAAAATAATAATAATAACTATGTACTGACAACTGGATGAACACTCATACTATTCCATGTGATTAGTGAAATAAGAGACGAATATATCATTAATTACTGCTCTAATCATAAGACTTTCTAAATAATAGAATAGCCAGAGCAGGAACCAACACCCAGCTTCTTTATCTCTATACCAAACATCAAAAGGTATCTAAGTATGCAGATTATTCGGCCTAAACAAATCACCACACTATTTTAAGGTAACTAACTGAATTCCGACTGAAGGCCTATTTCATCAAGAAATCATTAACTTTAAATACATATCCACAGAAAAAACAGATACTGAGATTCCCAAAAATAGCGACCTAATTGTTAAGTATTATCGGCAGTACTAAAAATATACCCAAGTATCCAAACATAAGTTCAACCCTTATGTGTTCACTTACTCCAAGTAATACGTTAACGCATGATATCTATGCAGATTTAGAAAGATAAAGAAACAAATACAGTAATTCTGAATAAAGATACGATACAGAGGTATGAAAACGAAGAAAAATAAGGCAACAAAATTCTTTAGTATCTGTACAATGAGTCACAGAGTATACCCAAAAGAATACTACTCTATAAAGCAACAAATTAGAAGGGAAAGAAGCTACATTGTCTTTTAATAATGAAAGGACAGAACTTCACGATAGAAACAGACAATGTTAAACCTCTGCTACTGCATGATACTGATACGGAAGATCCATATGGAGGATGATATTAAGAATAAATTTAGATAAAAAATGAAGCATACAATTTTCAATAGTTCTATGACGTTGTTACATTTCAAGATTGATTTTTCTATATTGTTGTAATAAGAAGATACGTGTAGAGTTTGTTTTGAAAGAAATTCTGCACATTGCAAATTTTATCTATTGTACTCGCTTACACATAAACAAAGTATGATCAAAATGGTATGGTTAAAATAGTAGGTGGTCAATAAAAAAATGATCCACTCAAAGGATGAGAGACCAAAGTATTTATCAACTGTACGACTAAAAGTCACCCGTTTGTATATGCAGTAGGAGAGTGTGACAAAAGCGGCTAGTTCTTTAGCGAATCCATCAATTATTTCACAAGGTGAAATACCAAATTATTGATCTCATATGTTGATTTTTAACGTGCGTAAGTTTTTCAACCTAATGATAGCAAAACTAAAAGGATTTCACATTTTAGACCAAAAATACCTTACCTATATTTCAATTTCAGCTGCATAATGACTAGAAAAACCAGATGATTATATTTTAACAGTCACTTAGACAGAAAACAATCCAAAATCAAAATAACTATGTATTGGTCCAAGTTACCACGCTTCATAGCATAGAGAGAAGAAATCGACAGGAAGGGAACCGAAAGAGAGAGAATGGTATCTTCAATAATCACACAAACTATAATCAAACTCAAGGGAAAAAAGTAGACCAAGAATGAAAAGGTGTAGCACGGTAGGATGCTCGAAACCTACAAAAGTATAAAGAGTGAGTGCTTTTTGACCTATTTTAATTTATATACGCTGATCGATAAGCACCACAACTTGCTGCCTAAAGTTATCAACCAGGAATCACTTGATTCTCTATAGGAGAAAAGCCAACAGTTAGAGACTATACATTGCTGAGAAACTGCAGTTTAACAACCTAAAAGTTTCCTTTACATTATTTTTGCTGAAGTTAATAACTTCAACGATTGACATTCTTGACTTACCACCATACTCTTGACTTCATTACTACTGCCTGAACAGGAGATAGTTTTAAAACCATATACGATTAAATACCTGAGACATTTGAGAATCTTTCAACTTCAAAAAACAATTTTACCATTGTTTAGTGGGAAATAACGTACTATTATGAAATAGACTTGATCCTGCATAGACATTTCGAGATCTTTCGTACTACGTATGGAGAAAATTGGTGAATGCCAAACGAAACGTACCTGCAACAATAGTTTCTGACCATCCAGTCTGAGTTGATGCATTCATGAAGATAAATAACCAGCTTAATCAGCTAGTGTCTTCTACTTCCACAAACTAAGTGTCGACGAAGAACCATCTTGTATTTCAGAAATGAAGAAAGCTTTCAAACACGCAGATAGGCAACATAAGACTTGACACAAATTAGCATCGATTCATCATGCGATACACCAGTAAATGGATTAGACGTCACCAGGAGCATTAACGAAAAAATTATAATACCAGAAGTAGTAGGAACCAAAAGATGAAGTGGTAGGATCTCTTCATAACAAAATGATATTAACTACTAGCAATGGATTATGGACCACACTCTATCAAGCACTTCTGAGCCCTACCTAGAGAAAACATTGACTGAATGGTGTAGTTTCTCGATTCAATTGCAATATTCCGAAACTATATATATATATATATATATATATATATATATATATATATATATATATATATATATATATATATATAAACAGTAGGGATTATGTGTAATGTACTATGGGAGGTTACACATTGTACTTTCTTTTTTGAGGATAATGTGTATTCGTACCAATGACCACTGTTTTCCTTTACGACTTAATATTCTTGGACAATGCTTGCTTAATCAAATTGTTGCTGATAAGTTCATAAATGCTGCACAGACAGAATACATGTTGATCATTTGTTCTGCAACGTGTCAGTTTCTCTCTTTCACTTATCAATGGACTTGCTGATGCCAGAAAGCTCTGAATACAATAAAAACCAGTCACTCTGAAGAACAGTTCAACTCCCCTAAAACTGAGTGGGATGTAGATGACAGTCCTCCAACACCTCAAAATCAAGGGTGTTTTAAACTCTAAGTCATGCAAAGCAGCGGGACCCGACAGTTTGGTGCCAGAGTGTTTTAATTATGGAGACGTTACTAGATAAAGTAGCGGAGGTACTAATTAGTGTATGGGAATCAGATGTAGTCCTATGAGACTTGTATACTAAACTGACCATTCCAGTACCGGAGAGAAGTCTGTATTCAACAACTACAGAGGATTAGTTTGACTAACTTGTATCCAGTATCCTAGAGTTCACAGTCAACCGATGCTTAAGTGAAGCACATGAACAACAAACTCAAGAAAACTAGACAGGTCATCATCACCATTATCAACATAGGACCAGGCATTACTGCGTAACGGTCCGAGTTGCCACACCTCATATCAGCACATCAAGTAAAAAGGTAGTGAGGCGAAGGATGAAGATAAGTGAATGCAGTCAAAAGAAATATAAAGTACGAGAAGAAAGGAAAGAGGAGTGACAAAATAGTGAGATTCGGTATAGCGTTGTTAAGATGAGGATAATGTGTGTATACATCTGCACCACTGACATCGGTTCTGAGCCATGTGATCACCTAGGGTCTCCAACCACTGGTTCCTCTTGTTCCACGGACCCCAACCACCTAGTCTGCATCGTCCTACATGGCTTAAACCAACAGTTAGAGACTTCAAACATTGGTGCCATGTTTTGGTCTGGCCACCTCAGGCCTTTTTCCAGCCTGGAACCACCTCAGCCAACATTGTGTGACGAGGCAATCGGTGACTAGGCATACGTAGTACGTGTCCCAACCATCTCAGTCGATGAAGGTTCACAACCTCGTCGACTGACTTACCTCTTCTCCCCAAAACTCTACACCTAACTTCTGCATTACTCACATGGTGACACCACGGAATACGGCCTATACTACATAGGCAACGGTGGTCAAACACCTGAAGCCTTTTTGTTCCAGACTCGGATGAGAGTGCGCCAATCAAACCTTCCTTCTTCGACAGCTTTTGGAGTATAGGTTACTTATCGGCGGTTGACAACTGCTATATTTCTCGAACTGAAGAAGGTATTCGACCCAGTCGATCGATGATGTTCTGACGTTATCTAACTGTGAATAAAGTATGCAAGGTTAATCAAGGCTCTCTGTTTAACCCTACACAGTCATCTAAGGCTTTACGAGGAATGATCGTCAGAAGAAACAACAGTCAGTGGTGCACACCAAGAATGCTCACTATCACTTCTTGTTCGACGTTTTTGTGGACGTGCTGATGGATAAAACCCCAGGTACCTCCAACTTTGCTAGGACAAATCTCTGAACAGCGCATCTGAATAACTTGCCCAGACTGCACTTCTGTGTCAGGTTCTACGTTAATTCTATCTGTCTGTCTTGACATTGTAATCTCTACGGTGTGAAATTTAAATATGAGGACCTGCACAGGGAAACTATACAACGTTTCATCTCAATATTTTTTTCTCACGAAAATCTTTTAGCTCCATGTTCTTCGAAAAAACCCTCTTCAGTAAATGCATTGATAAACTTAAAAGAACATTACAAAACGCAGATGAGATTTTGGGTTATGCAAACTCCAGTAAGTTTTGAAAAATACACTGTGACGTTAAAGATTATCTTGTAAGTAACCCGTGTGCAGGGAAATACGTTCAGGATGGCATTCCCATGACACAATTTCTATCCAAAAGGGTTCAAGAATTGGATTGGTTTCCATATATGCAATGGAAGTGAAGCTGTAGTTCATTGGTCTAAGCACTCGAATACCAAGCAGTGGATCATGGGTTTGAAGCTTCTCCTGCCTATTGAGGTTTGAGCAACCAGCTAGTACTATAATTACAATAGGTATGGCACACTGTCAACATGCACGCGCCTGCTGCAAGCATTTATTATTTTTTGTTTAGTTTCTACAGATGTTGAAGAATCCCTGGCGGGAGAAACTAAAAAAGCATATGGGATGAAAAAGTGATCTGACAAGGATGGAATCGATGCAGAGGATGAAAATAAAGAATGAAACTTTGTCCTCTGTAATATATAAGATGATAACAACAAATCTTTTCCAAACACAGATTGAGGCATAAGCAAAAGAAATAAGTAAAAGAATTCCCAATGTACTTCACGGATGCTTAGCTTCGTGCAAATGAGTTTACAAAGGTTTTTCATTTAAGTCAACAGAGACCGAACAATCAAGTTAAGGAAGAAAGTGAACTATATATTTTAAAATGGAACAGACGTCATTTAAAAATGCTTGTAGGTAATAAGGAAATTATTAACTATTATTGTTGTGTTGAGCTTTTTTTCGAATGGGTCTTCCAACGAACACATTTCATTCATTATTTATTGCGAGAAAGTAGTTTCATCAAAGTTTAAAACCTAACCATACTTCTGAACTAATTGCTTTGCTTTCAAATAAAAACTTTACGGAAGTTTTAAAATCAGCAGCAAGATATATTGTTATGTACTAAGCTAAGCCATACTCAAGTGAGGGCTAGTTACTAGGTAACTACTCACCCAAGTAGATGGATTAAGGCTTGAATACACGAGCCATGGTTCTAAAGTGCCTAAGAAAATGAACTGCGTCCATTTTATAGGGCATCATTTTCAATCTTATACTATTAAGTGATTAGCTGTAACGTCATTCTATTGCTGGTTAACATTCTTAGTATTGTATAATCAGAAATAAGTTACAGAGATAGGATGAGTGGATTTGACAGTCGGTATTATTACAATGAATCCATATAAGTAAAGATAGGTGAACTTCTTGCCTGAAGAATTAAATGATAAGCCACAAAGTCTTCTGAAAAATTGAAACTTGCAAAAACCAACTATTATTTCATATACATGAATAGAAAGAAAATGACAAAGCAAAACATAGAAGTCTGAGTAAAGCTCATACTAATCCGGATAAGCAAACTTCATGAAATCGAGTCAAATTAGGCAGATAAGCATAACTAAAGGCTGATAACTAGCAAAATGTCAAGCGAACAGAAGATAAAAATATCTTAACTGATATGATGTTTTACTTCATTATCCCCATTGTATCTGGTTAATCAGCAACCTCCGAAATGAATACTGTGTAAAACCATACAAAGATCTTTAATCAGTGTTACACATATTTACATGGCGTGAGAAAATTTGATTACAGTATATCAAGTAAAAAGAAACTGAATTAAAAGGGATTTGTGAAAAAATTACCTTTTGAGAGCGATCTGTGAACCAGACCTCTGAAAATTTTAACGTAAGAACATAGTCTCCATCGGAGGTTACTGGAATAGGATACGAAAAGTCTTCATCATGGTAACGTTCAGTTTGGTAAATTATATGGTCTTCAGGAGGGACGCGACCAATTGTAAAAGAACGACCATAGTCTGATGCAGTGCCCTTGTCTAAGAAATCAGCTTTGTACTCAATACCATAGGAGTCAGTATGTTTAGGACCACCACAGTTAACTGCCCAAACAGCTTCGCAGTGAATATGATCAATAAATAAGAGGAGAAAGGAAAAAATAAACATGGACCGACGGAAACTGGTTGAATATTTCTTACAAAACATCAGATATTCGGCCTGAAAAATGAAGTAGAATATGAACTTGCATTAACTACTGGCTCCAATTATACACACGAAACGTGATGCATACAATTTCAACGACAATAAAACGTATTAACTGATTATAAATTCATTTTAAATGGTAGTAAATAAGTAAGAAATACTAAATTTGCTTAGACTTGACAGATGCTGCCTTAATGTGATGCTTTTTTGAATTCGGATACAAAACAACTACGAGAATAGATATGGTTCCTATATAGTACATTAAGGCAGAAACCTGAAAAGATTATGAACACACCTTCATCCGTTCCGGACGAATCATTCTCTCATGGAGATGATGTAAGCATTATTTGGCACCTTGCACGTCGCCATTAAAAAATTATGCTATGACTACCTTCAGATTCACAGTAGCCACGATGTACGTCGTGGCTACACCGGCGGAGCTAGCACCGTAGCTCGTGCTATGCAATGACATATTTAGGACGTTAAGTACTCTGAATGTGGGAAAGCCAACGCGACCAAGCGGGCTGCACAAAATGTTGCTCAGAGATCTTGCACTCTAAGTAGCTGGTTACTTGACTACTATCTTTAAACTGCCACTTAGCCGGACACCTAGTTTGACGGTTAATGACACTGACTTGCAATATTTGAACCAGTGACCACTGGTTGAAGGTAAACTGCAGAAACCAACGAGCCACAGCTCCACACAGAAAATAGATTTAGTTATGCTATGGGGAAACTAAAGGAATGGCTTAGGACCTAACCAATCTTTATCGCTTTCTCTTAGATCAAACATCGTAGATAACATAGCAGGAGGGTTAAAATAAGCCAAGATCCAACGTCGTCATCGTAGAGTGCCGGTTTTCGTATTCAGTAATCCACTCTTCGAACCAACTTCCAGAGTAAGTGTCCGCATCATAAGTTGGCTTATTCAGACAGAAGTGGAAAAAAACAAGTGTGTTAAGCAAACAAAAGCATAGGCTCATGGACTTCTACTCTTAAAACCTGAAACTAAATCTGAGAAATTATTATTCCTGTGTTTTCCAACCTGCGTCATCATAATCGCCAGAGAAAGAAAATGACGAGGGACAATCGACAATGAATGAAACGAAAGTAATTAGTTAGGTGGTTATCATTCCGTTTACTTTGAATCGACAGAAATGCCTAAATTACAAGTAGAAGACAGAATTTAGAAGGCAGCATTACGATTGGGGGTACTTTGGAAACATACTTCGGGTGCATGAAGGAACATCGAGGGAGAGCTCTCTCTGTCTTCTTCTATTAAAACTTGCATTGTAAAGGTAGTTAAGTATGAAATCGCCTTCCAATACAAAATGGGGCACACCGAAGAATATTCTACACTCAAGTTTTATAAATGGTCAAGTGATTACTTATAAAATTTGGGTGGATTGTCAGATATTTAGGAACCTAGGTGTTTAACTTTTTGTGAAATTGTCTAGAGTTGTCCCCAAAAGAACAACTCTGGAAGTACTTAGGGACTTTTAGCAATTTCGAGGGTGAACTATGGGTTTTTCGAGGATATTGTACACCCTGAATACTACGGTCATTAGAAAATATCTCAAGGTTGTTTTTTAAAACCCCAAACGTCATTTGCGTAGAGTACCGGTTTCCACAGTGAGTAGTCAACTATTGGGACTGACTCCAGGACGAAGTGTTGTGCACGTCATCAACTGACTAATTAAAAAAGGACTGAACAAGCACAACAACCTAAAAGAAAAGGATCACTATGCGCTCATAGCCGTTTATCTTCAAACTAAAAATGTGAATCCCAAAATAAAGCATATATAATGCTGTAGATTTAGGATATTCTGGCTGGGATGTTGAAACTTCGATATTTATTTACAATAAACGTAAACTGTAATGCCATTGAAAACATAAAAATTAATAGTTTGGTTCTATCTCTTCGATATTATTTCCAAGTAAATTCGAACTATGCCATGGAGCGGATCCAAACCCTACTCACCTGCAGGCTAACTTCAGACAGCGACCTTCAGTTGAAACCACACCTCAACATCCAATGTCCAATACCTTTTAACTAGCTTGTGTAGGCCAAATAGTTTCTTCATGTCCCTTTCTTGGTCTTACTTAGCATTTCCAGGTCTTTGATGGATTTCGATGCAGTAGGTCTGTCCATTCACCAGCGGTGTCTCTGGTATACATGACAAGTTGTTGGGCGCTACAACATACAACGTCAGTAGAGAGAGTAGAGGGAACTTCTAGTTTTTTGAGCTCTTGCTTCTAGGTCTTGGGACTCGGTTCTTCTGTTTTATTATACTCTTTCGATGGTCACAGAATTCCTTACGTTTTTCTTACATGTAGCTTTGGAGGTAGGGATTGTCCATTTAAAGATATTTTTTTCCTGCAAATTGTTTCTTGGTTTGTTTGAGGGAGCAACATAGCTACTGATAGGAGCAACTGACCTTTTGAAATTCCTATTTTTCTAAGCGTCTACAATCAAGAGTTAACGTACCGTAAGAAATAGGGCAAATGGGGGATGAGAAAAAGTGGAGTGTGAAATGCACATGAAAATATAATAATAACAGCATATTTCGAATGGTGATATTGCACGAACAGGTGCCACTTTAACAGGCAATATCTAAATGTTATTTACTTATTGTGGCTGTAAAAGTTTGGGAAGAAACGAATCATCGTGCCACACAAAATCTTATGGAGTAAACATTTGTTTAGGTATTGCTGGTCACAAATATTAGATAAAAGTGTTATCGTTAAACAGCAGCGATGAAATTTGATGAGGGTATGATCTCACAGTATGAGGAGTATCCTAGAAATGGACAGTCATGCAATCTTCAAGAGTGCGTTGCATGTTGAGAACAAATGAATCCGGGGATGTTACAGTATTCACTAAGTTTGTACTGTCTATAGATGGCAAGCGGAACCGGAATGGACGGAGGGAGCATATTTGGGTCTGGTGTCATGGTGTGTGTATGGTGTCATGCAGAGTGTGGCAGTTGTTTGAGTCAACAATGTTGTAAACAGGATTCCATTGTGTATCGGCTGGCAGTTCGCCTTCCGGCAAGGCAGGAACGCTTCTGGTTCAACCATTGGAAGTTTCCCCCCGGTTATCAGAGAAAATCTCACCGATGTGCGATTGCCTTTATCCGGAAAGGGTCGGAAACAGATATCGCTCACCAAAAGTCCGTCGCTCGCTACAACTAGTCAAGTTGTGATTTTTATCTCGTCTGGCCCCCATCGAGTGTTTTTCCCAACTTTCTCCACCAACCCCGCTGTGATAAATGTGTTTCAAGGTCCATGTCCAAAAGGTTCATGTTTACTGCCTGCTTCACATCGCGGGCTAAATGTCGGTGTGCTGAGGCCTGCAGCGAAGACCATGTAGCCGTAGGCTACCGAGATGAGTGTCAAAATCGTGGTGAACAGTTGTGCCTGGTGCTCCTTTGTGCATAGAGGATGCTGCACACCACTCTTACTAGGTACCCCACCTGATTTATGGTGAAACAATTTCATAAGGAGTCTGGTAATTTGCTAAACACATCGTCAGTCGCCTTCCTGACTTTCTGGTGGATGCTAATGTATATGACCACTCCTCCAACCTCTCTGGACTGCCTATCCTTTCCGAAGAAGGTCAGGTTGGCCACAGACATTTTCTGGTCCGATACTTTTGGCGTCCGGTAATGAAAATCATATCTGCAAGCAGATAAAAGCACATTTACCCCAGTTCCAGTAGCCCACTTCTGTCAAATATCTCATCGCTGCAGAAGTGTGTCAAGAAAACACGTTCTGCGTTCGGTGTGGTGTGGGAATTTGTGTGGACTTTAATGTGTTGTTGCTTCGGGTTCTGATAGCTAGTTCCTCTGTGTGAGCCTCCGCGTTCGAGCCTGCTAGGCGCCTTGATGTTGGTGTGGCCGGGGAGTTCATCGATGTGCTTACAGTCGTCAGTTTACCGAATGGTCAGTTTGTGGCTAATACTGCCTGTAGTGTTGTTGGATGTTGCCTTCTATCTTCCAGTCCAGCGGACTGTAATATGCCTTCGCAACATTGCATGGCACCTCCTATTTGATTTTTACGCGGTACCATGCCATAAGGGCCTCTGTGAGTGATGCCTTGGAGTTGAAGCATACATCTACCGACCTCAGCAAGGAGATGCTCCGTAGGTAAGTTTTGGCAGTTTAATTACCCTGGTGGCAGACAAATTTTCTAGTCCTGTTTTCGCCGCTAGCCATCTTCACCAGCCGACTTCATGCAGGTTTTAATTATATTCTGAGGACCTACCAGCCAGTTCAGGCATCCTATACGCCAACGTGGCTGTAGGTTAGTAAAGACAATTAAGCGTCAACTTCCCCACCGCCCCCAGAGTAACTCATGGCCTATTCGACTTCACTCTTACGATGCAGTAGCCTGCAACGCCTGGTAGTTTGCCCTCCAACTGTTCCGTTGTTATCGATGACGCGCCAAGAGGTGGCAGCTTACGTCTTGGTGTCCCACGTCCTTGGGAGGGCCGGTAAAAGTTAACTCCAATCGGTTCCACCCTAGCTTCTTGCTGCAGTGAGTCCATTCCACACCGTCACACTGCTCTCTTTTCTAAGAGTGGGTCTGTCTATATGTATGGGGCCATTGAACAAGATGATGACGTCCGTTCTCTTGTCCTGTAGATGAAAAGTATTAGGTTAGGTGGCCAGTGTTTCCGGCTTGCCCTTCCTAGAAAAAAACCCGGGCCCATTTGTTATTGACCCGACCTATTTCCCAAGGTTGTCTAGTTCCCTGGGATCCTCTGGGTCTTGCCGATACGCTGACTGAACACTTCATTGGGACCTCACTTGGAGTACGAACTCGTAGCCCTCTGTGCCTAGGAATGAGATCCCTGAGCACTGGTGGTGCTTGCCCAGTCTCTGCGCGTAGATCTAGGGGCTCGTATTTTGTAATACCCTGGGTTGTATTAGGTCCTCTAGCTTGGCGGCGGTAATAGCAGGTAATTTCCAACATTCGGGACAGTTGTACCACGTCCACTTACACAGATACTCCGTGATGAATCTGTAGGACCGATCTGGTATACTCTCATCACAGAGTGCACCCATTTTAGACAAATGCTGCATGCTAAGGCTTCTAGGGCCTGCAACGCCGATTTGTTGCAAATCTCTAAATGTAAGAATCGGTTTTATTAAAGCCCTGAAGTTCGTTTAATGCAGATGGCCTCACGATTGCATACACGGGTATGAATACCGGCTCCTCTCCGTATAAGGAACTTAAAGAATACTGTTTATTACTGAAAGCCACTACGGTACACCCCCCTCCAAAAAAACGACTTAATAACCCCCTAATGGAAGGACTATGTAGTTGACTTAACATATATACATGAAAGTGTACATCAAGTCCGAATAAATAAAAAAAAATAGGGACCTTTCTCTTCTCCAAATTTGATAGCGTAGTAATCTGTATTTCCATATCTGCTCGTGCCCCTCCTTTCTTTCCCCATTTGCAGAAACAGCTGCAAGTCGACATTTGATGTTCAAATTCAGTCTGAACGTGATTACTTTATGGGAATAACACCTGCTCATTGACGCCAATAATTAATGGACTGCTCCCACTCTTTCGCAAATTCTGGACCATCTTCAAGATTAACTCACCTACTCGTCATGATTTTTCTTGCAACGAATCGTCTGACCATTCCCAACAGTATTAGTAGCAGAGGCATTCTGAACAGATGATTAAACCAGAGACCAATTAAAATATTGGCTCAGGAGGTCACTTACCTGCAATGGCTTCACACTAGACATTTTCTAGTACTCTGTACCAAGTGACCCTTTCATATGGAACTTACTAGGCATCAAATACACTCCTCGAATGATGCCGCCTATGCTAATACAAGAGATGCCCGAAATCTATGGACTATTGACTGTTTCAACACCTATTTTCATCCAATACGACGATTATCCCCAGCAGAATTAATCTGTATCACCTTTAAAAGTAACATGATTACCTGGATATGCATTGATATAGCCATACACGTTGATTATATAACTGTGGATACTTTATTGTTACTCCAGATTGTATAAATGAGTCCTTTGTGGTTAGCAAACTAAAAACTGAAGATCACTCTAAGTAATAAACTATTATGTTACTAATCAGCAAACTATACGAATGGACTAACAACGTCGGTTGGTTATAACGCAAACTTTGAACACTGCACGCTTTTGATATTGATAATGGAACCTATCTATGTGATGGGAGATGGCAATCCATATCCGTCTCATGAATTTCAGCAGCTTTCAACAAGATTATGCACAATAATGACTTGATATGTTAATTATTTAATACCAGATACTTTCAAAGGTTATGAATTTGACGGTGCTTGTAAACTGGTATCCCTCATGTTAAGCCTGTTAAATGAAGGCGACATTTACTATTATCTAAACTTTAATACCCTGTGTACGCAGTAAAGTAATATTTCCTCGTTCATTTCATAACTAGCAGGACCTTCGGCCGTTTATTAAAAAAATTTTTTTAAATTGAGTTTAACGACATTCCATCAGTACCACTCGGGGCTCAAATCTTGTAGACATTTTGAGATGTATCAACGTGATGAAGCCTGTAAACTGGCTTCTCTCATGTTAAAATCCTTTTTTATAACACGAGAATAAAACATTTATTTATTTATTTATTAAATGGTTTTCTGTTTGTGACGAGCGTATGCTTTGCTTCATGCGAGCTAGGGTTAACTATAGTGCACGTCGGTATACTAGCTCACCGACATCCATGTCGACACCATCTTTTTTCACAAACTGGCTGTTTGGAGGCGTGCTACTATCACTTCTACTGCATGAGTTTGCTGGTTTTGGTAAATGCTGCGTCTGATGTAACAGCGATCCGGAGATCCCAGATGATGTGCGCATTATCGCCCCTATCATCTCCGCATAGGATAGTTTCTGTCCACCTCTTGACCTCGTCGCACGAGTTACAGCTGGTGAACAAGTTTCCTGTACCAGCATAGTTGAATGGTGCCAAATATATCAATAATCTAAAGGAAATGGGGAATAAAAGGACTGGGAGCTAGCTTGTCATCAGAAACTTGATGCCCGGTCCCTTGCACTTTATCAGGCACTTTGACCGAACAGTCCAAGTACGTTTGTATAGACCGTGGAAGATGTTTCTCGGTGAATGACCTCCTACAACAGCCGAAAACTACAGCAGTTGAACGGTCCAGAAGACTACGAATCACCGGCAGAAAGTGATCTCGAGTCGACAAGGCAGTTACGTCGTTGTAAGGAACGATTTTCGTGTCCGTTTGATTGACTGATATGTGTTCACTGCTACGATATGGTTGAAAGCTCCTTTCGGTGATCAGCGCTGTAGCATTTCCTTTAGATTGAACAGTAACGAAGCACGACGTTAGTCGAATACAGAGCCTGGCGAATTTGATTAAATTCGAATGGGCTTCGTGATTTTTCAGGGACTGAAGCGAATATGGTTTCCTCGTACAGCGCGTCACCAGACGGCCGTTCAGACTAGCTCTAGAAAAGGATGTGGGGAGGGGGGTAATGTCAAGCGAAAACAAGGGGGAAGGGAGGGTGAAAAACGGGGTATATAGGGGCAGAGCGAAAGGGAAGCAGAAGATAGGAAAGAGAACCATGAGGAATGGGACCTAGACAGGGAGAGAAGAGAATAGGGCAGGTAACTTTATAGGGGCGTGGTGGGGGCCGAAATAGCAATAATAACTAGGGTTGAGACATATAAGGGGAAATTACGAAGTAGGGCAAAGTTTGCAATGATAACGTTAACATGGAAGAATCGTTATGGGGTTATTTGTGCTAGTGACGTGGAATTTTTGAGTTGGATTGATGTAGCGCGTATCCAAGTTGGATAAGGGCAATCCATTCGCCACCATATAGCTGCCCAACCTCTTCTCAAGGCTGCTGACAGATGCAGCATTCGCAACTTTGGCAGGCAGTGAACTCGCGGAGAGTAAAATTGTGATTGCATGCAGGTTTTCACTCTTACACAGGTGATTCTCCCTAAGTTGCTCTAAAGAACGCGTCACAGATCAATAGGGTTTCACTGGTGGGGTGATTTGGATCGCTCTGTAGTTCCCAAGTGTTTATCAAGTCGCCACATGACCCACAGCAACTGAGAAGATTCTATTCTATTCTCAAATTAATAATATAAAGTGGCGGCAGCCAGTTTACAGGCATCATCAAATTGTCAAAGTTAAAAATTAGTTTCATGTGCACTTGACACCGTGGCTTTGGTGCACACCCTGAAGTCGAATGGCTCACACCGTCTTCTCCGCCTAATGTCGACCTCACTGATGTTGCTCACTTCACTTTTTCTAAATGATCTACTTATATCCCACGTAATAAACTTCTCTAGTTTTTAAGCAAGTGTCTCAATAATCGACATCACAACTATATTTCTTCAAAGCCGTCAACAGCCTTTAATACATTACTAATAACTGTGAAGCAAGCGCCATGGAATCGTACTGCGCAGTTTTAAAAGGCCGGTTAACTTTTTCGATCCTACACAGGTTTTCATTTTCTTTCCCAAAGAAGCGAAAACGTCGCATCTCAGTGCGATGGTGAGGTTAACAATAACATCTGACGTCAGTGGTGAAAGTAGAGGAACGTGCTTATAGATCTTACGGGTCATGTCTTTTCGTTCGCTTATACAAATTCGGGGGCCACAGAAGTCCTTTCAGTTTACCTGCTATCAGAAATTGTATTAAGACCCCCATTCATGTGGACGTATTCTATGGTTTATGGCCATAAATAAATATGTTATCCTCAACTTAATAGTGTAACGTGGGAGAGCCAGTTTACAGGTATCATCAAATTGATAATAGCAAAGAAATCTCTAGTAGTCGAGCAGCCCTGAAGTATACAGAGGGCATCACATCAGGGTTTATCATGATACCGAAAGTGACCGCAGGCCATAAAAAGAACAGAAAAATACCACTTCACACTGCATACAGATTGTTTATGGGTTTCGGTTGTCCCCACTCACCATTCCTTTTTCACGATAAAGTGGTGCCAAAATCATACAGTGTTTGACGTTTGCGTTACATGTGACCTAGATGATTAACCTGGAGGCATAGTTCCGTGTTTCGTCAGATAAATGCTTGTTTTAACATCAGTTCACATGTTTATAGATCGTTGGCCAACAAAAACTCGCCTTATTGATTTCAGGTAACAGTAAGTGTTAGCATAGAAATATAATCCATGTAAATACATGGGTCCACACATCTTTCACTCGTAGCGTCGCCATCCATATCAGTACGGATGTGAGACATCAGAATCAGCTGTTGAACTATTCAAAGGGAGCCCAAGGTTCTTCAGTCCCTCCGCGTATAACTGCTGCCGCACTCCCACGGCGCAAGTCATTGCTCATTATTATTATTATTAGTCCCTTGGGTTCCTAATGGAACATAGGGCTTCAGTAGCACGTCTCCAGTGAACTCTGTCCTCTGAAATCTTTTGAACCTGGCTCCACGACAGCCCACAACCTCTCATTTTCTCCTCGCACGACCTCCTCCATGTCACCCTCATCTGGGACGCCCAACTCGTCGCTTCCCATGGGGGTTCCACTCGAGGGCCTGACGCGTGATGTCCCCAGTCGGCCTTCTCAATGTAAGCCCAATCCATCTCTACTTCCTTCTGCATATTTGTTGGGTGATAGGTTCTTGGTTGGTTCGTTGGCAGGCCAGAGTTCCTTGTTGCTTATTCTTATTATTCTGGTCATCTGATCTTCAGTAGCGAGCGTAAGCAGTTGTTGATGAATGTTTGTAGTTTATTGGAAATCCCTTTCGTGACGCGTCAAGTCCCTGAACCATACAGAAGCACTGACTTGACGTTGGTGTTGAAAATCCGCATCCTGTTCCACATGCTGAGTGCAGAAGATCTCCACATTGGTTTCAGGCTAATGAACGCCTGTCTTGCTTTTCCGATTCTGACTTTGACACCTTCGTCTGTGCCGCTACCTGTAGTTGAAACAGTGCTGCCTAGATAGGTGAAGGAGGTTACTTCCTTTAAGTTTCCCCCGTTGACGGTGATTGGAGTTTGTTGTTGTTGTTGGAGTTGCTGGTACGGTATCTTCATCACTTCTGTCTTCTCTATATTCACTTGAAGTCCCGTCTTCGCTGCCCTGCCTCTTCTATCAACTTGTTAGTTTTCGCCTGTAGATCTTCAAGTTTATGTGACATCAGGCACAAGTCATCGACGAAATCCAGATCTTCTAGGTTCTTTTCCCCAGTCCAGCCAGCGTATCCCCCTCTTCTCGCTGCCCACTGTTTGCTGCATGATCCAGTCCACCACAATCAGGAATATCATGGGGGATAGTAGGCGGCAACCTTGTTTCACTCCTGTCTTCACTTCGAAAGCATCACTGAGCTTTCCATTGTGAATTACTTGGCTGGCATGTGGCATCTTCATATAGTTGTTGAATGAGGCGGATAAAGGTTTGCGGTACTCCGTAGTATTGAAGCAGTTTCCAAATTACCTCTCGGTCGACGCTGTCAAAGGCCTTCTCAAAGTCGATGAAGTTGAGGTAAGGTAGAGAGTTGACTGCCATTCTATACTCTGTTCTATGATGATGCGTAGTGTAGCGTTGCAATTTGGTCGGCACATGATTTGTACTTCCTGAAGCCTGCCTGTTCCGGTCGTAGTTTTGAATCTAGCGCATCCTTTAGCCTCTCCAGGATGTGATGCGGCTTAATATTTTGCTTGCATTGGGTGGACAGGAGAGTGATTCCGCTCCAGTTCTTGCAAATACTGAGGTCTCCCTTCTTCGGGAGTTTGACAAGGTAACCCTTCTTCCGATCAATGGGCAGGTACCTTCTCTTCCTTCCACACCTTCTGCAATAATGGTGTGGTGTGAGCATGTCCGCTGTTGTCTCTGTGTCTGTTTTCAGTGCTTCTGGTGGGATCCCATCTGGTCCTGCTACTTTCCCGCATTTGAGTAGCCTAACTTCGTTCAGGACTTCGACTTTTGTTGGAGGATTTATGTTCACTTGTAGTTGTTCAGCGGCTGGGCTGTTGGTGGTATTTCTGGATGGAGTGCAGGTGGTGGTGGATTCAAGAGCTTCTTGAAGTGGTCGGCCCATTGTTTCCTTTGTTTCTCTTCTTTCGTAATTAAATTTCCTTCTTCATCTTTTATTGGTTTCGTCTGCGTTGATCTCTTCCCAGATAGCAACCTGGTTATTTGATACAATGTTGTCAGGTCTCTGTCTCTCTTACCAGCAGCCTGTTCTGCTTCACTTGCCAGAGTTTCGTAGAAGTGTTTTTTTCTTCGCATGCACTCTTCTTCACTTCTTTGTCCCGTGTAGTGTTTTATACATTGTGCTCAGTTCCTCTTGTCGTTGAGCATCCTTGCACTGGTTTATCTTCTGCTTTACCATCCTCCTCTCCCTGCTCGATCAGCTTCCAGGTATCCGTCGAGATCCATTCCTTGTCTTCTTTCTTCTTCCTTCCTGATACGGCTGTGCAGGTTTCTTCCCACATCTCTTTCAAAGACTTCCAGTGTTCTTCCACACAGGTTTCTTCAGGGATGTTCCTCGATATCTCCCATTTTGTCTTGATCGCTGACTGACGTGAAGATCTCATTTGTAGTTTCATCCTTCAGTTTCCGAGTGTTGTACTTGAACTGAGGTCTATCACCAGCTTCCTTGAAGGCTTTTAACTTGATTTGGAAGTTAGGTTCCTTGCACTAGATAGTGAGTGGTGTGAACCTACATCTGCTCCTCTTCTTGACCTTGTGTCAAGTAGACTGCATCTCCATTTTCTTGAGATTGAGATAAAATCGATCTGATTTTTAGTGTGTCCATCTGGTGAAATCCATGTCGCTGACTTGTGGATATCCTTGTGCTTGAACACACTGCCTGACTCCAATCACCAAATCGTTGAATGCGCAGAATTCTGCAAACAATTCTCCATTCTCGTTCATCACCTCACCGAGCGCTTCTCGACCCATGGTTAGTTCTCTTCCTGTGTTGTCTGCTCCCAGTTTGGCATTCATGTCGCCCATTAGAATTTTGATGTCGCCAACTAGGGAGGGGTCTTGTCCAGTGTTGATTGAAGTTGTCTGTAGAATTCCTCCTTTTTCTCTTGCTCTGCATTATTTGTAGGTGCGTGGAGTAGCATTGTATGATTGTGACCTTCCTTCCTTCCTTTTGAGTTGAAGCTTGCTGTCATGATCCGGATCCTGGAGGAGATTGGTTCCCAGTGCATGAGAGCCTTCGATGGTGTTGGAGACATCATGGTAGCCACTCCAAAACTCAGTGTGCTGTGCTCGTGGTTGTCGTCTGGGTGACAATGGTGGAGTAGATTATTGATTCTCCAGTTGACAGTTTGGAGAGTCCACTCCCATTCCATCTGCTTTCGCAATTCCAAGCACTTCAATGTGATACCTTCTCATCTCCTTTGCAATCTGGTCTGCCTTGCTGGGTTCAAACATGGTGCGGACATTCCATGTCCCCACGTTTACTTTCTCTTTCATCGGTTGAGAGAAGACACATCGGTCAATTGGCTTCCCGAAGGCTTTAATCAAGTGGCGTCATTTCGTCTCTCTGATTCCAGCGAGGAATAATTTTGTTATTATTTTTTATATTTCGTTTGTGCTTAGAAGTTTCTTTAACGGCTGGATTTGTTTTCCGGTGTAGGGTTGCTAGTCCTATATCCAACGTTTTCTCCTCACCCGGGCTTATGACCGGCCAGCAACTAATGAACTAGTTAACCAGGCGAGGTTGTCATCGCTCACATATGTACTTTAATGCAGCTAAAGTAGAAGAATGATGGTTTTTGGTTTCCTGCATATGGTTCTTCGGCTTTGTTTTACTGCTTGATTCGCCCCTGCAGTGTGATAGGAAGTCTCTTTCACTTTCGCGCCCTCTGCTTTGATGAGATGAAGGCTTTTATGGCTTGGTATTTGCAACCTGTATGTTGAGTTAGTTAGAAGGTCGTAGGTTGCCGTGATGAATAAAGGCCTTTCGTGACTCCTATTCTCATGAGCATCTGAATAGGAATGGCATGCTAGGGAGGAAATGTAAAAAAGGCCCCGCGGTAGGTGAAAGCAGATGGCATCAGTCAAGTCGGGGGACTTGATAAGGGCTCACAACATTTCAAATCCCATTGGACACCCACTCCGTCACTTTCTAAGCCTCAGTGCTGACACTAATCTTAGAGGATACTCGCAAAACCTAGGTCCAAAAAGTAACAAGTTATATACCAGGCACAACTACTGAAAAGTTACATAGACCTGGAAACTTATTCCTGCAGAACTGCTTCAGGCTACTCTGTCTGAATCCTTTGAACGCCAACCCGACACATAATTAAGGTGTGGATGGGAGCTTACCGAAAGACAAATGAACTTTCGTATTTTAACAGCAACTTTTTCTCTCCTTACGTGGTTGCACACAGGTCAACAGCCAGTGAAACTAGTGATTCCCTGATTTCAAATGCAGCAGCCAGTTAGGCGATACGCCAGTCAATGACACTCCAGATCGCATACGTAGTACCTTTGTAGTTAAAGAAGCTAAATACTGGAGAACTCTCTAATGAACGAGCGGTTGTGTTACTAAATAACAAACCATGCGAATGGACCAACAACGCCAGCTGGTTATCGCGCAAAACTTCGAACACTGAGCTTTTTGCTCTTAATACTGGTCCAGCTCATCTACTTGATCGGGCCAATCCTTACTCTAGTGCTAGGTTGCAGGATAACTGTTCTATCCATGTTGAAACCCCGTAGATTGGCGGTGATGCACCGCGTACTAGGCCTGAGGCTCCACTCCGACCACCTGCTACGGATTGTGGAGAGTGTCTTCGAAAAGGTTGACCTGCCCCCCCAACGTATGACCGTCCGCCAAACTCGTCCCTGAAAAATTCGGGCATGGGAGTCAGTGCAGCGTACCACTGGGCTGTTTGTACAGACCTTCGAGTCCCGGACACTGAACTCGGGAGTGTCAGCTACCGAAGCCTCACCATTCAAAGCTTAAAACGATCAGGTCATTTTTCTTTTTATCTCGTGGTGGTTTTAATCTGAGCTCCGTCTTCTACTTTTATCCCGGACTACTTCTGTCGGTTGTGCACTCTACGCACGTCCTCACCCTTATCCCGAGCATTCTTCACAGGACAATATGGCGTTCCTGATGATTTCCTAGGTGTTTTATACGAAAGCCTTTTCTCTATCATATTTGCACAGCCATACGACCTTCTTTCGCACTCCTGAAGAGGATACTAGATGAGGGAATTAGATGGTTGTTCCAAAGGAATTTGAGTCATGAACTTTAGACGCATGGAGGTATGCCACCGCTCGGGCATTCCGAAAACTACAAGGCATTTTGCATCTGTACCTTTAAACATGGTAAGTGTGGACCGCACCACTACTTTAACCTCGTTATTCACATTCTACGTCAGTGGTTTGCAATCCTTCGGCCTACCATCCTTCTCATAAACTTCAATCCAATTTTATTTGAGCGCATCAATTCCTCGAGAAGTATTACCGTCCAGTAGGCCTGGTGCAGTAGTGTAACCGAGCTTTCTGAAGGTCACACGGATTTCCTGCTTTTTTCGGTCGTATAAACCATTTCATTCATTCGCGTTTACTTTTAGGCCTCGCAAGACGACTCCAAGCATTTCGTTGCCTTATATCCAGCTGCCTACTTGCTGGAGCTGTGGCAAACACTCCGGTTGTTTAGCTGCTGGTGGAGTTTGTTGGAAGGTCAGGCACAGGTGGATTTTCTCGATAAAGTGTCCATGATGGAACAAAAACGGGTTCCGCTCTTAAAGCAGTGGGCCATCAGTTCCTATGTCTGAAAAGCGATAAGGATTAAGTTAGATAGGATGGGCCAGTAATGGCCAAATTTGTAAGCTCGTGTTGTCAGCTTTAGCGAACAAGGAGCTTGCTTTTGAAGGAATCTGATGATGAAGTCCGACGAGCCCAAAAAGAGAATAGCACCGCAAGTCTTGACGACTCTAAGGGGATGACAGTAACTCCAAATGTCCGTCTTGTTGCACTCAACCTCCGGATGCAAAGGATTTCCTTGCACGTTACTATTAGACGTTAGATTATTCAAATGATGAAACGGAAAATCTGAAGAATTCACACAGTCAGCCATTATTCTCTCGCCATCCAGGGAATACTGAGCGAGGTCAATCACGCACTTCTCACGTGGTTTAAAGTATTACTGAAACTGACTCAGTGCAGCGCCTATGAACGGGTTCTAAGTGGTTTGCTTTGAAGGGAGAGAGAGGAGACTAGATCTTAAATATATCTGAAGCAAAGCAAAGACTGCGCGAAAAGATTCGTCACATGGTTCCAATTTCCAGGTTCACATAATGCCCAACTTTGTGAGCGTCAGCATAGGATTCATGGTCATGCGCTACTCTGACTTCAAGATCATGTCTAATTGAAAGGGTACCCAGCTGCTTCTTGACTAGGCGATCAGCCACCTATATGCTGTGGTTAGCGGACCAACGATGAATGAATATCTTTTCCCGAAGCCAACCGTTGAGGTGGTAAGAAGTTAATTTATCCAATGTATTCAAGATACGGTTCTGAGTCTGTAGCTTCCCTACGTTGAACAGTCTGAATAGAGAAGTTATCGGCCTGTCGTTCAATATGCTGATCGACTGGTCTCTGCTGACAATAAGTTTGCCACTGCCTTGCTTCCCAAGATTGGGAACTAATCACTGGCCAGGATATGATGGTGATAATCCGCTGAGGGTTCAGAGAGAACTGAAACCGCTCCCGAAAGGTAACACGATAGACTTCATTTAATACTACAAACGTATCCACGTTAAGGTCATCAGCTTAAAATCTACCAAAGGTCGACAGTTGTACTACTGCTCTGGAACCGCGTTACGTGTATACATCTGTATTTGGGGACCGGATAGTTTCCAAATGTCAACAACTCAGAAGGGCCACAACCAAAGCATCGCATCTGTTCAACCCTGGAGCATAAGCTACGCGCGAAACTCATAAACGGCCCTGAAGAATGATGCTGCACAGAAAAAAGATTTTTGAATTCGATCCAAACAAGGTGAATTGAAATTACTGATGACTTTCGTCAACTTTGAAGGACTCGCTGCACAGTCTTCAGCTGCTTAAATGTTTTCAGAGCATGCAGAAGTCAATCTGCTGTATTGGGCTTATTTAGAAAGCTGAATTCTCACGGTTGTATTCATGTACCGTGGTGAAATCCCACATGGATTCGTGTTCATCTTCGAAGGCACCAAAGTTTATCATAATGTCAGAAGTATCTGCAGGTTATGAAAAGGACAGGAAGATACCACTATACGGTACACACAGATTGTTTGAGTTCCACTTTTCGTATACTTCGTATTTCTGGAAGCTGAAGTAAAGCCATGGACTCCGGGTATGGAAAACATGGCAATTAAACGAGATTTTGACTCTCACGACAGAAATAGCGTAGCGTACTTGGAACATGAAATCTCGAAGGACAAGATGCCCGCAAAAACCTGAAAGTTGTTCAGACTTCACTGAAAGTCGAGGTGTTACTGGTACAGAAATATATCTACAACAATGAAAAAGTTTGTCTCATAGCTTGTCCTCATATCTCACTTAGTTTGTCAGGCAAACTCTGTTCGTCTGCATTGAGACATTCCATGTTCCTTGCTTCAAATATGCATGCTGGGGTCTCAGTATCCTCCGTGTGGCTGAGTGAAGCCACCAGTCTACCGGTTTAGGAACTTGCTGAAATGTAGCTTGGCAGCGGATGTTCACCATACCATCCCAGGTTTTAGCCCCCAGCAGCCTTTCCATGAGTAAACCAGCCTCGAAGTTTCCCGCCTCCATCGTAGTCTTTCACTGTATGGTCTGTCAGCAAGCTTACAAACTGCAGGCGTCAAAAGATGCCCGGTAGCCCAGAATATCTGCGACGTATATGCTACCATTCAGCAAGACACAGGCACCAATTCAAACAACCTAGTTCTAGATTTGTCATCTTATCCAGGCGCTTATGAGGTTTTATGGATTGCTAAGACAATGAGATTCATGGCCTTTCTCAAGGACCTCTGCTATCCGTAATAGAAGTGGATGTCCTCACAACTCGGCTTTTTAGGCGCTCCCCGTTACTTTGGCAAGCCTCACGAGCAACATGTTGAGCTTCTTTAGCGTCATCCACTTCGGGTGTACAGCACCTGATAACGTTCACAGATGCTCTTCATTTCTGAGTCCAACAGCAGCCGATAACAATGGCAATATTTATTCCTAAACATACAGGCATGCGCCATTTTTACAGGTATGAATAAGTTTAATACCTGCCAACCAAGAGATGGAAATCATAATAACTCATTTTGAATGACGAACTGTGTGAAATTAAGCCATTATTATAGACGGTATCTGAATATTTTTGTTCTCGGTGAAACTGGGAAAATTAAAAAGGGTAAATCGCGAAACTTTATATAGTCCTTCGAAGAATGCAAGTATTTGGATATTACTGGTAGCAAATACTGGTAAAAACCCTACAGCTACGTAGCAGAAATGAAAAGTGGCTCAGCCACCGTCACTCAGTGCGAGCAGTAATCTTGCAACAGTGATTAAGCCTCAGCATTTTAGCTAATAAGTCTTAAAAGCAGTAAGGGTGCACAGCACGTAAGTTTCTGAGCATAAATGAGTCCAAAAACATGCAACTGTTCAACAAAATTTTGCTGTTTGCAGAGCACGTGCAAGACTAGATTTAAACTCCAGAGTTGATGGAGGATAAAACTTGGTGTGAGTGTCATACAGTGTCTAGTATCATGTGGCGATTGTTTGGGTCCGTTATTGAAAAAGGATTCCTCCAAACAAGTTAGGCCGAAGATGTGAGTGAATCCAGCGACTGCTGTCATATTACAGGCGATAGAATAAGGGTTTCATCATCAAACTGTGCCTTCAAGGGGGGAGCTTTATGCGAGGTCGGTTTCGATTAGCTTCATTTCGAAGAGAGTTACAGTCGCTAATCGGAGAACCTGCATGTTTGGACGCAAACAGTATTTAATACCGACATTTGTAGATGCGATCGCAATCGGAGTCATTTATTTTGAGCGGAGTGCCACAAAAGTCGTTATGCAGCGGCTACATTATGAGCCTGTCTACCAAAAAGAAAAAGAAACGCAGATGTGGGTTGATATGAAACGGTTTGCGGTGCACCTAATTGAATAAGTGACAAAGTATGAATGGAAGAATCAAAAAAAGGAACTCAGTTGCAGGTGTGAGGGTAGGTGGACAAAAATGGACAAAAAATGGTATGTGCCTGTATATTCAGGAATATATATTATTATTATTATGCGCTTCTGAATGCGTAGCAAATTTTAGATCTTAGCCTTTAGCTAGCTACACACTCTTTTCTAAGGGCACATTTGAGGTGGTGGCGACTAATTTGTTGTCCAACCAACTCAGTGACAGTGGTGGCGTCTCGGACAATATACTCCTCCTTAAGATTGTTGTCGGCGAGCACAGCCTAAAAGTATGTGCTCTCCTGGCATGTGTTTGGGGGCAAAACTGCCGCACTATCTCTGAAAACCTGCGCGCGTGAGCATATAGTTCAGTTTAGCTTCCGAGAGGTTGCCAAAAGAACTTCGTCCTTGCAGTCCTTTAGCACATAAAATAGGTTATCCCCATTGTGAGGACGCGCCACGAATTAGGAACAGCCTTCGATCCCTTCACTAAGTGTAAATGGTTTTCTGTTCACATTGTTTCTCGAAGGACTGAAACCGTGCAGCCGTGAAAATTACTGTCCAAAAGGTAATAGTTACAGGCTTCATTTACTCTTTCACCACATGAACATTAACCTGTACTTGAAGCACTCAAATTTCTGGACGGTCACAATGGCAACGAGAATCTGGGCAAACAGCTAAGTCTAAGTGATCAGCTCACCTATGGCTCTGAAATGAACACATGCACAACACTGCTATGCAACTGACTTCCCTAATACTTCGTCGAACAGTGAATATATATCCTTGATGGCTCTGTATACCTTAACGTGAAGGGCAACAGAAACCCTTTGTCATTGGTCTTCAGTTCTTCAAATGCTTATCCTAATGCCGCAAATCTATATTGCTGTGAACGATAAAACTTGAATAGATCGAAATGTTTGGAAACAGATATTCACTTGGATTACGTGACTATATGAAAACCTACAGATTCCCAAAATCGTCAGTGTAGGTCCTTTCGGTCTCCGAGGCTATAAACATAAGATAAAACAGACTTTTACCCAGCGTAATGTGGCATTGTGAGGACGAGTCAAACATGTCGACTGTGTGTAACGCAAATTTGGAATTTCACGTTACTTCGTTAATACTAATGGCTAAAGAAAGTATGACTGAAGGCGATCTAAACGTTAACACCCTGTATATGCTGGAAAGTGATATTTCCTTGTTCGTTCCATAACTAGTGGAATCTTCTGAAACTTTTAATCGAATTTTGTGACCTTCATTCCGTTCTATTCAGAATCCGTAAAGTCTTGTAGGCCTTTCATCACGTCAATTTGACGACGCCTGTAAACTGGCTTCTCTCACGTTAACTTACTAATGTGAGGAACGATATTTGTTTATGAATAAGTTCTCTCACATCTGAAATAGACTTCCCGAGGAGATACGTACTGCAGGTTCATTATCTGTCTTTTGCCCATCGCTTAATAAGGTCCTCATGAATGATGGGTATATCACTCATTTGGTCACTATATATACCTTCTGGGGCAATGAAAACATACTAGGACCCCCTGACATGTAGAGTAAGGCTATCACCAATCCCAAGTACTTTTTCTTTGAGGGGCCCTAACATTATTGCACAGGGTGTTCGACTGTTATTCAACTACCTTAGGTTGTGTAGTCAGTAAGGCACACATTAGTAAAGTATATATCACCTTGACGTAGAGCCAGTGTTACTCGTACGTCTTCAGATAAACACGGCACACTCAGAAACTTGTACGAATTTTACGCAGGAAGATTACAAGAGTCATTTTTATGTGTATAAGTTAAAGCGTACATATAACTCGAGTGTCTCTAAAAAGATGGGAACTTTTCCCTTCCCGATTTAATCTTGTACGGTACACCGCCCTCCGGTTTCTGCTCGCTCTTTCCTTTTCTTCTGCTTTCAGCCTGAGTTTGAAGGGAAAACTTTGAGCATACTTTTGACCGAAACCGTCAGCTAACGGAATATACTACTTTGCACTTGGTGCCAAAAATCATTGAAAGAATTCCTCAGCTGGTTTCCCCCAACGATTTTCAACTTTCTGAAAAGTTCCACAACAAGGACGTCCAATTACCAACATCCTAGATGCAACTGTGCATGAAAACCCAACTACAGCAAATGGTCTAGAGCTTCTGGATATTCACGTTGGCTGCGAAAATCTGGAAAAGCGATTAAGCGTAAAGTAAAATCAACTAGTGACTAAAAGTGGGACACGTTTGCAAATAAACTCCTCCAGCAGTTCACCACACTTGACTCCGTTCCACAGAAAACTATCAACAGCCAACGAACATCCTGGATAATGCTGTATGCTTCAATGTGAATTCTGTGCGCAAAACTCCATTACCATTGGATAATGGTTCTTCAGATGTTTATTTCTTCGTACAGAAACAACTAATTCTGATGTCTCACATCCGTACTGATATGGATGGCGACGCTACGAGTGAAAGATGTGTGGACCCATGTATTTACATGGATTATATTTCTATGCTAACACTTACTGTTACCTGAAATCAATAAGGCGAGTTTTTGTTGGCCAACGATCTATAAACATGTGAACTGATGTTAAAACAAGCATTTATCTGACGAAACACGGAACTATGCCTCCAGGTTAATCATCTAGGTCACATGTAACGCAAACGTCAAACACTGTATGATTTTGGCACCACTTTATCGTGAAAAAGGAATGGTGAGTGGGGACAACCGAAACCCATAAACAATCTGTATGCAGTGTGAAGTGGTATTTTTCTGTTCTTTTTATGGCCTGCGGTCACTTTCGGTATCATGATAAACCCTGATGTGATGCCCTCTGTATACTTCAGGCTGCTCGACTACTAGAGATTTCTTTGCTATTATCAATTTGATTATTATTATATTATTATTAGTCCCTTGGGTTCCTAGTGGAACATAGGGCTTCAGTAGCACGCCTCCAGTGACCTCTGTTCTCTGAGATCTTTTGAACCTGGTCCCACGACAGCCCACAACCTCTCATTTCCTCCTCGCACTACCTCCTCCATGTCACCCTCATTTGGGACGCCCAACTCGTCGCTTCCCATGGGGGTTCCACTCGAGGGCCTGACGCGTGATGTCCTCCGTCGGCCTTCTCAGTGCATGGCCAATCCATCTCCACTTCTTCCTGCATATTTGTTGCGTGATAGGTTCTTGGTTGGTTCGTTCCCAGAGCTCCTTGTTGCTTATTCTTATTATTCTGGTCATCTGATCTTCAGTAGCGAGCGTAAGCAGTTGTTGATGAATGTTTGTAGTTTATTGGAAATCCCTTTCGTGACGCGCCAAGTCTCTGAGCCATACAAGAGCACTGACTTGACGTTGGTGTTGAAAATCCGTATCTTGTTCCGCATGCTGAGTGCAGAAGATCTCCACACTGGTTTCAGGCTAATGAACGCCTGTCTTGCTTTTCCGATTCTGGCTTTGACGTCCTCGTCCGTCCCGCCTGTAGTTGAAACAGTGCTTCCTAGATAAGTGAAGGAGGTTACTTCCTTTAAGTTTCTCCCGTTGACGGTGATTGGAGTTTGTTGTTGTTGTTGTTGTTGTTGTTGTTGATGGTGGTGGTGCGGTATCTTCATCACTTCTGTCTTCTCTATATTCACCTGAAGTCCCGTCTTAGCTGCCTCTTCTATCAACTTGTTAGTTTTCGCCTGTAGATCTTCAAGTTTATGTGACATTAGGCATAAGTCATCGGCGAAATCCAAGTCTTCTAGGTTCTTTTCCGTCGTCCAGTGTATCCCCCTCTTCTCGCTGCCTACTGTTTGCTGCATGATCCAGTCCACCACAATCAAGAATATCATGGGGGATAGTAGGCAACCTTGTCAATTTGATGATACCTGTAAACTGGCTCTCCCACGTTACACTATTAAGTTGAGGATAACATATTTATTTATGGCCATAAACCATAGAATACGTCCACATGAATGGGGGTCTTAATACAATTTCTGATAGCAGGTAAACTGAAAGGACTTCTGTGGCCCCCGAATTTGTATAAGCGAACGAAAAGACATGACCCGTAAGATCTATAAGCACGTTCCTCTACTTTCACCACTGACGTCAGATGTTATTGTTAACCTCACCATCGCACTGAGATGCGACGTTTTCGCTTCTTTGGGAAAGAAAATGAAAACCTGTGTAGGATCGAAAAAGTTAACCGGCCTTTTAAAACTGCGCAGTACGATTCCATGGCGCTTGCTTCACAGTTATTAGTAATGTATTAAAGGCTGTTGACGGCTTTGAAGAAATATAGTTGTGATGTCGATTATTGAGACACTTGCTTAAAAACTAGAGAAGTTTATTACGTGGGATATAAGTAGATCATTTGGAAAAAGTGAAGTGAGCAACATCAGTGAGGTCGACATTAGGCGGAGAAGACGGTGTGAGCCATTCGACTTCAGGGTGTGCACCAAAGCCACGGTGTCAAGTGCACATGAAACTAATTTTTAACTTTGACATACTGAGGAAAATGTGGTTTTATTCCGAGGGGGTCTGAGTGGGAAGAACGAACCGGAAGAAAACACCGGGCTGCCACTGTACGCTAAGCGTTTTCTACACAAGTCAATGCCGTTAATGCAAAAAATGTAATAGGTGCAGCCTTCTTGACCGTGCCGTAGTAGAGCACCCGAAAGTTCCTTGCTTACAGGTAAATGGTATGCTTAAGGCTGTCGGACTGCGACATATATCCGTAATTCCATAACCACACTCCTAGTTAGGTTATGTTTAGTAGAGTATGCGGGGGTTACTCCTGTTGCCATAGAACCGCATGAACCCACATACTTTAAGTAAAAGTATAAACGTTGCCTACTACCTGATGCTTTTTAGGCGTTAAATTCACAGGCGTCGACTACAGCACCAGCCATAAAACGCGGAAAGCATGGTCAACGCCCGACCAAACGGCATCAAAAAGGGGTTACAAGGTTAGCTAGTCCATTCACGTTATCCGAAATTCAATCCTCCCTCTCAAGGTAGTAAGATGATAGCGAGCCTTACATCCCCTGGGGGAAGATTCCCATCCTCCCCAAGAATATCCTGGCAGCAACATACTATTACTTCTAAAGAGAATGAGGCTGCTTCACATGTACCATCATAGAAGTTTATCGCCTATTACTATGTTCACCGATGCGCAAGTTCAGAAATACAACGACGGTCTACCACCCAACTAGTACTGAATAGGCATAATATTGGTATAGCCAAAGACATCTGGGGGATAGTCCTAGTAGATGTAAATCGACCGTCACGTACACGGCAGCGAATTATAGAGGTAAACAGATCCCTCCTAGTTTTGAAGATCATTCAAACACCTGCAGGCACACTTCTTTTTGGATTTAATAACAGTAACAACCGCCTTACCCCAACCAATGTGTAATATGCAGTATGGAATGCTCAGCGTCCTGTGTTTGAGAAAATTCACTTTGTGTACAATATTCTCAAAAGAAAAAATTGCTGCATCTGAAGTGTTAGTGATAACAGTATTACGGGCGCTAGTTTGAACCGGCAGCTGGAAGTCAATAAGTCTCTGGTCTGGACCCACAGATGAATAAATGGTTGGTGTTAGATGTTGAATGTTGGAATGTAATTTCGGCAGCGATAGTGCAATCAATCAAGAGAAAATCTCCAATCCGATATAGATATCCTAAGGCTCCGCGCTTTTGGGTATTTATGAGTCCACTTCCACCCAGTATAGTTTTTTATTCGTCTTATTCTTGGTTTGGGAAACGACAGTTTGAAAGTATTTTAAAAATGTGCGAAAGCGCATGATACGTTTAGAGGGCAGACCTAATAGATTACAAAAGCTAGAGAGGAAGAACTTGAAATATACTCGATGAAAGTTTTTCGGTAGCCTCCGGTTTGGGCAGGCTTCTGTACACCTCGGCACAAAGTCCAATATGGAGGCAAGGATGACAAAACTGTCATGACGACATAGAGAGTAAGTTGTTGCGAGGTATGCCTTTCCGGACTTCACGACTGATTTCAAAAATTTTGTTGTCGGAGAACTTCAGGTTCACAGCTTCTGTGTAGGTTTCGCAGAGGCTTACCCTCAAGCTCTTTGGCACTGGTCAAAATCTCCAGACGCGTATGAATTACTTATTCACTATCTAACGCTAAAGGGTGGTTACCGTCTTAAAAAAACCATGAATTTCACTTAAATGTTTATAACTTCATCAAACGCTTGTACATAGGTACTTAACAAGCGAATACCTGGACCAAAATCCTCCAATCTCTCCATTTCGTGGTGATATCTTCGGCTTCAGACTGATTTTCATTAACGTCGTGCGCACCTTCATCTTTTTCTCCCCTAAGCTTACCTCTAAACAGTTGGTTCTGGATACTTCTTCAAGTAAGTCTTATAGTCAGTACAAAGAACTCACTCAGATGTATCATGGTTGATCTACTCCTGAGTATTTTTGTGCTCCTGTTTCGAATTTCGTCTGCTGCTCGCTTCTGTTATTCACTTTTCAGGTTAACCTAACCAGTCCTGCATTCAAATGGAATTCTAGAGATCGCATTTGTCAGTGTGCACCATGCCACCACAACTTTATGACGAACGCACACACCTCAAGGTCATGACTGTAATGCCTGCTCCACCCTCAAAAATATTGGAAGACTCAAACAATAACCGAATAATTCCTAATTTTGAACTGAGCCTGCTTCAACACACCTCTTATATGCCATAAATAACGGTATCTAATGTAGAGCTTAACATTGTACATTACTAAAATGATCAAACCGGCAGACTGGTTTGTATTCGTGTAACCTGTGTTGTACGAAATATATATAATTATTTTTATTACTGTTATCAGAATATCTGCTTCGGAAGAGTACCGCTGTGGTCTCGCTTGCGCTGGTTTCCCGGCTCTGCCGTTCGCACTATGCAGCCACTTGCTCATGCCCAGCTTGGAGCGCAGGTCTGACGTCATCTTCACTTTGGATGATCCCCCACGTTTTGACTTCCTTAGAAGGTAGCTATGATGACGGCTTCCTCGCCGCTGTTACCTCATCTACGCAACTAGGGATGACAAATGGTCCAAGGATACTTCCCACAGAAGCACCGGTGGTGACGGTTCCCCACTTGGACAGCATCCCACTGACCCATTCTCGCTTCATCCGTCGGTGGAAGTGTTTCCTAGACCAGCCAGGGACTCCGCTGTCAGTGCTGCTTTCGGGAGGCTTCTTCACCAAACTCGTGCGGCACTTTGTCAAAATCCTTGCTAATGTCGATAAAAACTGCCACAACATTTGGTTTGTCGCCTCTAGCCTAGATCCCGTTCTTCGCTTGAGAATCACTTTTTGCAAATAAGAGGGTTCACCGTGAAGGCCACGTCACCCGTCTGTACGTTTTGTGTTTGCGAAAGCCTAATTATCTCGAAGCGCATTACTTTCTCCATCATAGTGACTTCAGTAACAGCCAGAATAACAATTCGGCTACTGGTGACAGATTGTTGGTTGCCCTCCTGCAAAGCAGAACTTGATATAGCCTCTACCCGTTAGGTTATGTAACAGATGATATTACAGTTAAGGGTGTATCCTCAATAACAAGCATCATTGGCAGAAACCTAGCATGTGGTCTGTCTCATCATACTGTATCAACACAAGAATCCCCTTACGCCTTCTAATCGTTTTCTCAAAATGAGAAAGCAGAAGTTTAGGACACCCAAAACTACCGTCTATTCACAACCTTTTGTATGCCTTCAGATATAAGTTGAAGATGGGTTTACATTTGTTCTTAGCCTCATGGTATTCTTACCTAAACGCGTCACTGGCTGTGGCTAATAATGCATCCTCAGTGACCTATGAATTTAACTGCCTACCCAAGCTAGCAGGAATAAATTGCACCGTTGCAGCACCGTACATATTGTTAGATCCTTTACAAACTTTATTGGCCCAGTAGACTTTATCGAGCGTGCCGGCAAAGAGAGTCATCATGACCCACCCTTTAATCTTCAAGCAGCTGACGGCGGGGCGATCGCAACCCTTGGGAGACGGTTTGCCCACCACAACTAGGGTTTGCGTGGACCTATTCACTGTGTTTCCCCCAAGCTAATGTTCCTATGCCCATAATTGGCATAGATTTGCTGAGCCATTACGATCTACTCGTAGATGCTGGTCAGCGACGACTGATAGTTTAACAACATGAAGTCGTCTATTGGTAGCACCACCTACGTAGGCCCGAGTTTAGCCATCGTTAGAACAAACACATCCTGTCAGGTAGTGTTAGAGAAGTATCCAGCGTTACAGCATTTGAAGCATAGTCTTCCGTGCGTAACCAGCAATACATCAAGTCACAACCACAGGTCCACCTGTGACATCCAAACACACCGTCTAGCAGCTAACAAGCTCAAAACGGCGAAAAATGAATTCGACCACATGCTCAAACGGGGCATTATCAGACCGTCGAACAGTCCTTGGACATCACCATTGCACATGGTTCCCAAAAAGGATAGCAACGACTGGCGTCCGACCGGTGATTACCGAAGGCTTAACGCCAAAACAACTCCGGACTGCTACCCGGTACCTCACGTTTACGATTTGACTGCAACCTTATGAGGAATGAACACTTTCTCCAAAATCGATTTGGTCAAAGCGTACAACCAGATACCTATGGAAGCAGAAGATATCGCGAAAACAGCCATTATTACTCCTTTTGGCCTGTTTGAATTCCTGCGCATGCCATTTGGTCTTCGGAATGCAGCACAAACATTCCAACGCTTTATGGATGATGTCTTCCGTGGTTTGATTTTTGTTCATATCTACATCGATGACTGTCTAATTGCGAGTCCAGATAAGGAAACTCACCTCAAACATTTGGACCTCACATTCGAAAGACTTAAAAAACATGGCATCACAGTCAACTTACAGAAGTATGAAATAGGAGTTGAATCACTCAGCTTCCTTGGGTATACCATTGAAAACAAAGGTATACGTCCATTGAGAGACAAAGTGGCGGCTATCACAAACTATCCAGAGCTGACCACTGTAAAACATCTCCGCACTTTCAATGGCCTGGTAAGTTATTACTGAAGGTTTATCCCCAACTGTGCCTCTGTCATGAGACCACTAACAGATTTACTTGGAGGAACTACGAAGTTTGTGACCCTGGATAACGAAGCCAGACTTGCTTTTTCTAAGGTCAAGGAAGCCATTTTGAACGCAACCATGCTTATGCAACACGACCCCAACGCTCCTTTGGGTATTACTGTTGATGCATCTAAACTCAGCAATCAAAGCAGTTTTGCAACAGTCGACTGACAACCAGTGGCGACCTTTAGCCTTCTTTCGAGGTGGCTGCAAGACGCGGATATAAAACAGTACATTTGGTAGGGAACTCCTAGCTATGTACTGTTCTGTGTGCTACTTTTAACACTCTGTGGAAGGTCGTGATTTCATTATTTTCATGGACAGCAAACCGTTGACCTTTTCCCTCAGCCCGGCGTCTGACAAATACTTCCCTCGTGAGTCGCAACAGCTGGATTGCATTTCCTAGTTCACGTCAGACATAGGCCACGTTTCTGGGGCAGATAACTTCGTAGCTGATGCACTATCACGAATAGCTTCGGTAAACCATATCGAGGACGTTGATCTAGTTAAACTAGCTCGGTGTCAAAAGGAAGACCTTGAGCTGCGTCATGAGTTGTCGTCCACATCTCACAAGCTGCGACTGTGTCTGGTTAGATCAGATAAGGATACAATTTTGTGCGATGTCTCTGCTAGTCAACCACACCCAATTGTTCCGAAGAGTTGTCGACGCAACGTCTTCAATACGTTGTAAAAATTGTCCCATCCAGGTGCGCGAGCCACCATTAGGCTTGTTGCACAACGTTTCTGCTGGCCTGGAAAGAAGAAAGACGTTAAGGTGTGGGCTCAGTCATGCTTAGCTTATCAGAAGTGCAAAGTCACGTGACACACGAAAAGCCCTTTAGGTCCTTTTCTAGCCCCAGACACACGTTTCGACCACGCCCATATAGACATTTTAAGACCTCTACCAAAATCCGATGGGGGGGAGTGCTTGCATTTTCACCTGCGTGGATCGTTTCACACGATGGCAGGGAGCAGTACCTATTAAGGATGTTACTGCTGAAACAGTGGCTCCTGTTTTCGTCGAAAGATGGATCGCGAACTCTGGATTCCGTCTTACGTAACAACCGACCGTGGGCGCCATTTCGAGTGTGGATTATTTCACACTCCGACGGCACTTTTAGGTTGCACCCGGTTCCGAACGACAGCCTACCATCCATCCATTGAAAGCTGACGCTAGATGGACCTCTGCAGAACTCGTCTATGGAACTACTCTTTGCCTACCAGGTGAGTTTTTTTCACCTTCAACTTTCAAACATGTTTTGACAGATCTTACGCGACTAGGCTTACAAACTCAATTCGTTCAGTTAGGCCTACTCCTATTAGACTTCAAACAACTGATATCTTCGTTCACCCCGTTTTACAGAAGACACCACACGTGTTCATTCGTCACGACGCCGCTCATCGACCACTTGAACCACCATTCAAAGTGATCAAGCGACATGAGGAATTCTATATAATCGAGCGAAACAAATGTGAAGATACTATTAGTGTCGACCGTTTGAAACCCGCTTATTCCAAAGGCAACGCCATCATAAGTGACGTTTCAGCTCACCATTGCTGACCCATGAATAGCCCAATCATCGGAATTCTTGACGATGTGCCTGGTAATACAAAGATGCAACCACCGGCGCAACAAAAACAGAATCAGGTCGAACTGTCAGGTTCTCGGAATATCCAACGACATATTCAACTAAGTAATGCGAGTTAAAGTGTGCCAACCATTTTTAAATTCAAAATTTTCGAGGCACCGTTATATCTTTTTTACAGGGAATGCAAAACGTTTCCTACATTTTACCTTTTTGGTACTAATTTTTACTACCACGAAATTATACTTTTTCAAAAACAAAATGGGGATGAGCATAAAATTTATTTTCGACATATTTATTTTCAAGTGTTTTCCATTTTTACAAACGTTTTTGTGGTGCTGAAGACTTTTATTTATATTCCAGGTGCAACGAGCACAGAATGAAACGTCAAAGGACACTGGATAGCAACCGATGTATAAATTGAATTATTGTATTTCATTTCTCATTCGCCACGACACTGTAGAATAAGTTCAGACAACCAGGGGCCACTTCTTGCAATGAGCCCACCGGAAGTTTTACCAGTGGAGAAATCACTGGGTTTATAATTCCGGCTGGTATTGTCTTAGGGTCCCCACGAACTCACTAGGGGGGAGTGATCTGCAGCGTCACACTTCTCCCGAATCAATAGCCTGGGGTCCGACGAGATTCAGCATTGATGCTGACCTTCATAGTCTCATCGGACTCGCTAAACTGAAGGCAACCGGTCAAGCATCCACGCCATTCGGCACGCTGTCGTGTTGCATTGCACTGCTCGTAATCGACTCTCTAGCCAGTTAGTTAGAACCCACCGATATCTTGGCACGACCTCGCAAATATACTATTCCATCTGACTACACTATTGTTTTTTCTTGGTCTCATATTCGTGAGTATGTAACAAGCACGAATAATCAGTGGTTGGCCACTGCATCTGTCAAGTTCGTACCGGAACAATTACCAAAATATTTCTAACCATAACTTATAGTTTGAGTAAATGACTAAAGATATGTGTACCAAATGTACATATGAGGCTTCTGAATATCAGTCTTTAGATCTGATAAACTTCTTAGAAGTATTCTTTAAATAACTTAAGAATGCAATACGGTCCAATATATCGGAGGTGGTAGTGACACAGAAAGTTACTTTTGACCTACAATACATGTGACGCAGTTCAAATATATTTTGAAAGGAAAGCGCATGACTAATCTGAATCAAGTTACGTACACAACTGTAAATCACACTATTCGCTAGAGTGATGCAGTAGGAGAAAATTGTGTACACGACTTGCTACGGACCAGTCCCATCTATTTTTGCGGATACTGTGTGATGGACTTTAATATTTCTAATCCGTTACGTAGATTGTTGTTTCAACGACCTAGTACAGGCTAATTGTATGTTATTATCCATATTTATAATTCCAGTGAGTAAATGCACACAACGCATTTATCTTTGGTCTATAATTGATTCGTTTCGATATGGTAGACTTCATAATCCTCAGGCTTTCTTCCTGATTTGTACCAACAGTGTGTCTAGACTTTTTGTCTTCTAAGCATAGGTTAGGCAGTTTTTTCCCTGAAGTGCTCATTAAAAATCCAACCAGTTTCAAAGTTCACAGTAATTGGTTCCATGCTAACCATAATGAGATATCGTCAGCCACTATCTCACTAGACAGATAGATGCAGTCATCAGTACGCGAAACCCCATCATGCCTTAGTGTCAACTAGGTGTCACCTTAGAAATAATGCACACTTCCACAAATGACAGATCAATATTCAGTGCACAAACTACGACTTTTTCTACTGTCTACACTCTCCTAGTCTACTGAAGAACACAAAGCAAGTGTGAATCAGGGAGCAGAAACAAGACGCTTTACCTTCAAAACGAAGAACAAATAAAGTCAAACTGTCAAGTATGTGAAGCAAAGATTTCGTTTTTTATTCTTCCGTTTCTGTTATATACATACATTGTTACCACAAAAGGCATTTACTCAGTTCAAAAGTCTTTTGGACAGAAAACAGAAATTTTATTGGAATTCAAAACAATATGGCAACTAAGCACTAATTATACAACTCATACAATTTCAAAATAACTACTTTCAGACAATTTGATGGTTTGTGAAAATAAAACACACTGATACTCATGAAAACTAATTATAATCTACAAAGTATGGTGCAGGGAAGTGGAAATACTGAATAGTGAGTCCGGTTTTGTTTGAGAAATAGATTGAACAGGTGAATATCGCCATAAAGCAGGTGATGTAATCTGAAAAACATCAATGAATACCGAGAAAACACAAAAATGAGAATATTCAGTCTAGGTTCGGATGGCATGTCAGGCCTTATATTCATGAAGTGTGCTGATACCTTATGCCACCCATCAACTAACATCTTCAATAGATCGCGTTGAGAAAACACTATACCAGATGCCTGGAAAGATATTACGATAGTCTTCCTACCTGAGTCACTTACTCCAGGTGCATGTCTGAAATTCCGTCCGATTGCAGTTACTTCTCCATTCTTGAAAATAATGAAGAAGCTAATAATATCTGTGCCCAAACCCTCACCTAAGGTTTTTGGAGATCCTAATCAGTTTGTATATAAAAGCAAAAGAAGTACTCTGGATGCCATCACGTATCACTATATTGCTTATAATCTTGATAGAAATGCCAAGTGTGTTAGGTGTACACCATACTTCAGCACTTGATTCTGTCCTAAGACTTCTTTTGCTGGACAAGCTAGCAGGGACAAATACTGGGTCTCGGACAGTCAGTTGGCTCTGTTCCTATTTTTCTGAAAGGAAACAATCAACTGTTCAGAGGGAAGCGCTCCATCTTATTGCTCAATGTGACTGGTGTTCCCAGGAGGTGACATTTCTCCCCCCTGTCTTTTCTCTTTCTTTCTGGACCACTTACCATCTAAAGCTGGTATCAATTTTTTCAAATATGCTGATGACCTGAGAGTTTCCATACGTGTATTCTCTCTAAAAAATTGTTCCCAACTGAATGATTTCCTATCCACTGTTAGATGATGCTCCCCCCCCCCCGCCGTGAATGGTCTTGTGTTTTATTGGTCAAAATGTCAGACCATAAACGTTAGTTTTAGACGTGAATATAACCTATATAAACTGCTTAGGTCTCATGATTCCTGTTCTATTGATGGGTGTGCACTAAAGAATGTTACAAGTGTGATTTATCTCGGTGTGTTTTTCTTCTTATCCTTCTTGGTCTTACCATTTCTTACTACTCTTGAAAAGAATTTTCCGTTCAACTTTCTATATTGGGAAGCTAAGAGTATCCGGTATAACTCAGCCTCTTCTTTTGCGCTTTATAAACTCCTGCATATTGCTTATTCTTCTCCGTCGTTTTCCTTGATTCTTCCCTTGTTTGCTGTAAAAAGACTATGCTGAACTGTGTAGAACTTTAAAGACTGTCAGCAGGACTAGTGGTGTACTTCGAATTTAGAATTGTTGTGAACAAACATTAATTCATGTAAACATTTGGCAGCACTTTTTTTACCCGATGATCAGCATCCTCGTCGCTCAAAGCTCATTGCGTGCAAGACCATGATCAAGTATATAAAACTTAATGCACGTACTACTAAATATAAAAACTCTACAATGCCAATTAGCTCGTCTCCCGTGAGACGAAAATAGTATTAGAAATGAACTGATTAAATGGCCTTTGTTTTTGAAAGTAAGCTAATTAAAGAATACACAACTTGCTATTATTTATCTAGGTAAACTGCATCATCAAGAAAGTTGTAGATGGAGTAAACATTCTTATCTTTTATATGTAATTTATACTTATTTCATTTTGTTACGTGTACGTGTACATTATTTCTTTCCAATTTATGCTATATGACATGGTGGATATTCTGTAGAGTATTCCCGAAATAAAGCCGGTATTATTTTTTATTGAAATTTTACCAGTCCAGATAACGGAAATTACTAGTCAGAGTGCGACTACAGAAGTTACCTAGGTTATCCGTGAGACGAGTACACTCCTTTTCTCATTTTGCCTTCCTTGACAAATGCGAACGGTATGTCTCTCAGTTTCACAAACAGCTCCGTCGAGTTTATACTGAAGCTTTCGAAATCTAAATCCCTCATTGCAAAGAAAGATACGTCACAATAAACAAAACTGTGACAAACTCAGATACGTGTCATGTTTCTATGACATATTGTACCCAAGTGTAATCAACCAACGGACTTCACTACATCAATTTACACGACCATCTACTTTTACACATATACACTGCTACTCAGATGATATGAAAGATACCAACAATTTGTTTGCATGGTGAAAATTTTCAAACACTCAGGTATTAGAAAATGACTCAAATGCTGAGACGGAAAAGTTACATCAAACAATAAGACATAATCAATCATCTTGGTTTCACGTTGAAATAAAATCAGTACTTGTACTCAACAATTTAATCTGACAAGTTGTGGTGGCTTCAAACAAGGGCACAGATTTGTTTCACCTGCAAACAAAAGGCATCCAGTTAGTTCGTCTAACCTACTTCATAAAGGTATAAATGTTGGCTGAGACTCAGGTTTGACTAAGTGTAAGGAAAACAAGACAAAAAGATCCTTTAACTTTGTTTTGAAGATAAAAAAACCAAGTCTTTAGTGAAAGAGGGAATAAACAGACATTCCTCCGAATGTAACGGCGGTTTTTACTCTGAGATAACCTGGTGGTATGTCCACTCTGCTGAGGAAACATTGATAAATGTTGTACATGATTTGTAACCAGAGACAATTCAGGTATTTTAAAAGTTAGTTGATCACCAAAAACTCATCCCACCTGGTTTCAAAATTCATTTTTGACGTTCTTGCAAACACCATGAGTAGTGGATCACGGTGAAAGTGAAGCAGATGGAGGAATGGACATTGCTTAGCAGCCTAAGGTTACTTATATGTATAAGACAAAGAGAAAAATAGTTTACTCACCTCTGAAAGCGCTTTATACACCAACCAATAAGCATCAACCGAACTAGAAGTCGATATCCAAAGTCTTAGCTCCAGTAAATCTGAAGCAGAGTAAAATCGTATGCCAAAAGGTGTTCAGTTATTATCCGAAGTAAATGATAAATTAACTGATACTATCACCAGAACAGTTGCAAACTTGGATCGTCACAATTCATTAAAAAAAGTCGGAAGAAGAAGAATGTGACTCACCAACCACACATACTAAAAAAATGAGTACTACCTATTATATGAGGGTGTATACTTCGGGTAATAATGGTTGAGTTTAAGCCAACAAGCCACCGATTATAAGCCCAGTACCTACACCGGTGAGCCAGAAGCTCATACAAGAAAGGAAGGACATCTTGTGATGAACAGAAAGACAGGCTTCAACAACATGTTATGTATATCCTACGGTGCAATATCACTTGACACATAAACGGAGATCAAGGTCTAATGAAAAGGAATCGGTAAAATCTGTACGTTTTGCAAGCATTTGAAAGGAAAATCCGGAACTGTTAACCAGGTCCTCAAAAGTATTGAACCTTAATTCTAAGGATAGAAAGAAAAATTGGTGAATACTCAAACTAATCCACTTATTCGAAAAGTTTCATTACATCCACCGGACATTACCTTGACGAAATACCAGTGTGGACAGAAACAGTTGTTTCCTGCATGAATGAAGGTTAATCATTTTATGGTACGAAAATGCGTATGCTAAGATGTCATCAAGAATGTTGTTGACTGGTTTGTTAGGATTTCCTCATTTTTAATAACAACATATATATCATGTAGGTATTGGACCAAAAGTTCTGATTTAACCCATGATAAGATAATCTGCTGCAATTATTCTAAATAAAATTGATTTCATTGTTGTTCATTTTGTCTGTTTGTACAGGTGGCCATTGAATTAGAAATAAATTCCATCACAACTGAACATTGTGATTTAGTACGCTCTGAGATATATATGATTGACCCGGAGAAGAATGTATTTTTAGTTAATTTCAGTTCGACTGTGACGTATAGAGTTGTAACGTCAAAAGGCACCATCAATTTCTGTTTCTCTGGTAAGATAATGTATCCACTGTATGAATACTCCGACAAAATATTTGAAGAAAAATAAGAATATTCATACTAGCTACAACGAACTGATGGTTTCCTTTGGCGATACAACTCAATACACCTAAACATGAACTTCACAACTGAAGAGATAGCAAATAATAAATCACCATTTATTAAATTTTCTGATCAAAAACGATCAAAAAAATTTGGAAAGTCAAGTGTAGAGAAAATTACTTTACAGTGATCAACCCCTCAACTACTGTAACAATACAAAAATCAGCAGCATACAGATATTATTAAAAAAAGCGAAACCACACTGTGGTGCATTAATTTTAAGAAGGGAAGAAATTCATTTCATGACTGTCTTTCAGTAGAACGGTTATACATGCAATTTCACTAAAATATATTTGTCCAATTCACTTTCAAAGTCATCTCTCAAGATGAACAAACGGAATGTTCTACCGAACATGAAGGCTTTAGAAACCCCTGTACCTGAAATGCCTATACAATATCTTTACTCCTTGGTATGCAGACCAAATGATACACTAGTAAAGGAAGACAAGTGCAATGTTATCTACAAAACTGCAGAATTTTAAAAACAATCATATCAGACATGAAAACCAACTAAAAGTAAAGCACCATGACATATATTCGCTCATATCAATGCATTTAGATAATTACAGATATGAGTTTAACTGGAAAAAGTGCATGTTTCGGATAGAAGAAACAAAGAATGTCACGGAATTTTTGAAAGCCTAATGATACTCAGTAATCATTAGGCATGTTGACACCGACCCAACTTATCAACTAATTAGAAACATGAAAAACAACAAGAATATGGTTTAAATCAGCAAAACAACCATTTGAAGTAAGTGTGCAGATAGTGACATCATAACAGAAACAACCAATAGCACACAAGGTCATTAGGACAAACCAACAAGCCAATTGCGGAGAAATTCTCATAAATCATTTCTTTGTCAAAACCTCGCCTGGTTAACTAGTTCACTAGTTACTAACCCCTCCTAAGAGCGGGTAAAGAGGGAAGGTTGGGCACAGGGCTAGCAACCCTACCCCGGAAAACAAATCTAACCGCTAAACGAACTTCAAAGCACAAACAATATATAAAAAATAAAAACAAAATTATTCCTCGCTGGAATCGGAGAGGCAAAATAACGCCACTTGGTGAAAGCCTTCGGGAAGCCAATTGACCGACGTGTCTTCTCTCAACCGATGAAAGCGAAAGTAAACGTGGGGACATGGAATATCCGCACGATGTTTGAACCCAACAAGGTAGACCAGATTGCAAAGGAGATGAGAAGGTATCACATTGAAGTGCTTGGGATTTGCGAAAGCAGATGGAATGGGAGTGGACTCTCCAAACTGTCAACTGGAGAATCAATAATCTACTCCACCATTGTCACCCAGACGACAACCACGAGCACAGCACACTGAGTTTTGGAGTGGCTACCATGATGTCTCCAACACCATCGAAGGCTCTCATGCACTGGGAACCAATCTCCTCCAGGATCCGGATCATGACAGCAAGCTTCAACTCAAAAGGAAGGAAGGAAGGTCACAATCATACAATGCTACTCCACGCACCTACAAATAATGCAGAGCAAGAGAAAAAGGAGGAATTCTACAGACAACTTCAATCAACACTGGACAAGACCCCTCCCTAGTTGGCGACATCAAAATTCTAATGGGCGACATGAATGCCAAACTGGGAGCAGACAACACAGGAAGAGAACTAACCATGGGTCGAGAAGCGCTCGGTGAGGTGATGAACGAGAATGGAGAATTGTTTGCAGAATTCTGCGCATTCAACGATTTGGTGATTGGAGTCAGGCAGTGTGTTCAAGCACAAGGATATCCACAAGTCAGCGACATGGATTTCACCAGATGGACACACTAAAAATCAGATCGATTTTATCTCAATCTCAAGAAAATGGAGATGCAGTCTACTTGACACAAGGTCAAGAAGAGGAGCAGATGTAGGTTCACACCACTCACTATCTAGTGCAAGGAACCTAACTTCCAAATCAAGTTAAAAGCCTTCAAGGAAGCTGGTGATAGACCTCAATTCAAGTACAACACTCGGAAACTGAAGGATGAAACTACAAATGAGATCTTCAAGGCAGCGATCAAGACTAAGTGGGAGATATCGAGGAACATCCCTGAAGAAACCTGTGTGGAAAAACACTGGAAGTCTTTGAAAGAGATGTGGGAAGAAACCTGCACAGCCGTATCAGGAAGGAAGAAGAAAGAAGATAAGGAATGGATCTCGACGGATACCTGGAAGCTGATCGAGCAGGGAGAGGAGGATGGTAAAGCAGAAGATAAACCAGTGCAAGGATGCTCAACGACAAGAGGAACTGAGCACAATGTATAAAACACTACACGGGACAAAGAAGTGAAGAAGAGTGCATGCGAAGAAAAAAACACTTCTACGAAACTCTGGCAAGTGAAGCAGAACAGGCTGCTGGTAAGAGAGACAGAGACCTGACAACATTGTATCAAATAACCAGGTTGCTATCTGGGAAGAGACCAACACAGATGAAACCAATAAAAGATGAAGAAGGAAATTTAATTACGAAAGAAGAGAAACAAAGGAAACAATGGGCCGACCACTTCAAGAAGCTCTTGAATCCACCACCACCACCACCACTGCACTTCGTCCAGAAATACCACCAACAGCCCAGCCGCTGAACAACTACAAGTGAACATAAATCCTCCAACAAAAGTCGAAGTCCTGAACGCCATAAAGTTACTGAAATGCGGGAAAGTAGCAGGACCAGATGGGATCCCACCAGAAGCACTGAAAACAGACACAGAGACAACAGCGGACATGCTCACACCACACCATTATTGCAGAAGGTGTGGAAGGAAGAGAAGGTACCTGCCCATTGATCGGAAGAAGGGTTACCTTGTCAAACTCCCGAAGAAGGGAGACCTCAGTATTTGCAAGAACTGGAGCGGAATCACTCTCCTGTCCACCCAATGCAAGCAAAATATTAAGCCGCATCACATCCTGGAGAGGCTAAAGGATGCGCTAGATTCAAAACTACGACCGGAACAGGCAGGCTTCAGGAAGTACAAATCATGTGCCGACCAAATTGCAACGCTACACTACGCATCATCATAGAACAGAGTATAGAATGGCAGTCAACTCTCTACCTTACCTCAACTTCATCGACTTTGAGAAGGCCTTTGACAGCGTCGACCGAGAGGTAATTTGGAAACTGCTTCAATACTACGGAGTACCGCAAACCTTTATCCGCCTCATTCAACAACTATATGAAGATGCCACATGCCAGCCAAGTAATTCACAATGGAAAGCTCAGTGATGCTTTCGAAGTGAAGACAGGAGTGAAACAAGGTTGCCGCCTACTATCCCCCATGATATTCCTGATTGTGGTGGACTGGATCATGCAGCAAACAGTGAGCAGCGAGAAGAGGGGGATACGCTGGCTGGACTGGGGAAAAGAACCTAGAAGATCTGGATTTCGTCGATGACTTGTGTCTGATGTCACATAAACTTGAAGATCTACAGGCGAAAACTAACAAGTTGATAGAAGAGGCAGGGCAGCGAAGACGGGACTTCAAGTGAATATAGAGAAGACAGAAGTGATGAAGATACCGTACCAGCAACTCCAACAACAACAACAAACTCCAATCACCGTCAACGGGAGAAACTTAAAGGAAGTAACCTCCTTCACCTATCTAGGCAGCACTGTTTCAACTACAGGTAGCGGCACAGACGAAGGTGTCAAAGTCAGAATCGGAAAAGCAAGACAGGCGTTCATTAGCCTGAAACCAATGTGGAGATCTTCTGCACTCAGCATGTGGAACAAGATCCGGATTTTCAACACCAACGTCAAGTTAGTGCTCCTGTATGGTTCAGAGACTTGGCGCGTCACGAAAGGGATTTCCAATAAACTACAAACATTCATCAACAACTGCTTACGCTCGCTACTGAAGATCAGATGGCCAGAATAATAAGAATAAGCAACAAGGAACTCTGGCCTGCCAACGAACCAACCAAGAACCTATCACCCAACAAATATGCAGAAGGAAGTGAAGATGGATTGGGCATACATTGAGAAGGCCGACTGGGGACATCACGCGTCAGGCCCTCGAGTGGAACCCCCATGGGAAGCGACGAGTTGGGCGTCCCAGATGAGGGTGACATGGAGGAGGTCGTGCGAGGAGGGAATGAGAGCTTCTGGGCTGTCGTGGAACCAGGTTCAAAAGATTTCAGAGGACAGAGTTAACTGGAGACGTGCTACTGAAGCCCTATGTTCCACTAGGAACCCAAGGGAATAATAATAATAATAATAATAATAATAATAATAATAATAATAATAATTTCTTTTTGAAACCTTTTGATAAACTCTTTAGATGTATTTGAGCATAATGTTATGTACGTTACTTAAAACAGGTGAAAAGAGTTCCCTGTTTATAACCACGGTTTGACATATTCAACAGAAATGGTCCAATGATGTGAGTATTACGAAAGATGGAAAGCCGGTCACGTAAATTGTGAGTAATTGAATGATTTCAAGGTTATTTTTACCATGACTTGACAGCAAAAATGATGAGAATGAAGATATATGCCTATCGGTGATATGGGGTGATAATCACAGCCCACTGTCAATCGAAGAAATTGAGAACAGAGTGTTTATAATGAGATCTGAAAACCAATAGGTACGGACCCAATTAAGGATGTCGATGTGAACTGCTAGGCAGTTTCGAATTGAGACGATACGACTAATTGATATCAATCAGCGGTGAAAACTAATTTGGAAGGTAAAATAGCTAGAAAATCATACTGCGAAAAGTACTGCAAATAATATTGAGTACACAGATGCGTCTAACCAGTGTAACTGTCTGATTTTTGGTGCTCAGTTAAGATCGAAGTCTATGTATCAAGTTTGCAAAATGTTCACTGAACTATGTGGCGCAATACTGTTATGGACTACATTTTGGTGTTAGATGTAGGGAGTCAACCAGCAGCAAACAGTGAACTCAAGTTTCATGCCTGTTGACACTCATTAGCAAGGTGTATTTGTAACCATGATGGAAGTGTAGTCTTTTAAAATATTCCTGTTGGTGAGTGACAACAAGCACGAAACTTACATTCAGAGCTTCTTATCAAGTGACTCCTAACATCCAATCTTATCAGTGATAGATATGAGCCTTAGCATTTGATAGATAAATCATAAATATCTCCCCTCAAAATGAGACTAGTCTATATCGATGAAAGGCTCATCGAATAACAAATCACACTCAGAGCTTCAGCAACCTATATGTTTGACTCCATTTCCAGTTTGGTTTTCTGATAGTGCGCAGTAATATTGACAAAATCTTCATCATAAGGCATATAATCCTGAAGCCTATTACAACCAATCGTTTCGTTCCGAGGTTTCGAGAGAAAGCACGTGAACCGATCCGTAAATATCAGATCGGTTGAAGAGATAAAAATTAATGGGCCATTCAGGTCTAGAAATAGCCAGGGCCACTGTTAATATATATATAAACCATTGTTTCTTGTGTAACTTTTTGACGTTGCAATACACGTTATGTTACTTTACCGTCTTTTCCATTTATTGGGAAACCGAGCAATCATCAACGGGTGGAATCTCGTTATTGAAGTATATATATATATATATATATATATATATATATATATATATATATATATATTCGTATATTTTCATAAAAATAGGGGACGGTATGAGATAATAGTTAGACAAAATAAACTTGAGGAATTTCGAAAATTTAGTTTAAATCGTGCAATGTTAAAATTCGACCTCTTTCCATATATGGCACAGAATATAATTTAAGAAGCTTTTCAGCTAAAAAGATAACAAAACATAGCAGTCTTCATCATTTAAAACATTACTTTTCCGAAACTTTGAATGCACGAATGGAACTGTGAATATTCCAATTATAATCGTTCAAAAGAAATCAATAAACAGACTTTATACACAACAAAGTTCAGTAAAACATACTTACTGCTACTACTCTGAGCCTTCGTTACGTAATTTCTCTCGTTGTACACTTCTCAAATAACTAATACAATTTCAATGTAAGTAGAAAGTAACAAGTTTACCTAGCTTGATAATGATGATTATATATTTACTTGAAAATATTAATGCTTATATGATGAAGCATTGAATCAACGAAACAACTAACCAAATTGTGAATAAAAGTAACTCATAGTACCAGAGATGAAGAATGTAATAAAGTAGTCGGTAAGCGAAATGATAAACTTCATGAAACTGTAAACTTGTGGCATAAACGTTATCGTACGAACGATGATGGGAAGTAGTGATTCAGAATTTGATAATAATCAGTAAGGAAACAAAGAACTTTTCAGCAAAAATAATTCCTTTCAATGACTTTAGTTAAAAAAATTGGTTACCTTTATTAACATTGATAAAACAATAGGAAGACGTAATCTGTCTTGATTTTGAGATTTATTTGCGCAACAAATTTCGAACAGTCTGATCACACACGTACATATCCACATGAAAAGTTTAATATGAGAGTAAGGAGTGAAAATACGAAAAGGGGTCAAGTAGGAAGGTTGAATTGAAGTCCAAAATAACGATGCATATCAATAGAGAAAAAGTAATAGTACATCAGACTTGCGTCCGCGAGTACATTAATTATGAGTAACATGCTATTTGTGCACAATTGCCTAATAAACACCGATCGACTGTTTTTCCATTGGTTGGAGCTGTAAGTTGCCATTCAACCTAATTGAACTTGTCATTTCCACCTTTTGCTAACTGTATCTTGTACATTGTTTGCTGTTATGTCACCTCGAATTTAAGTTTCTCAATTTACATATTAACTATTATTGAAATGTTGAACCACCAATTACAGCTACGATAAAACCTGACAGCTTCTTCAGGCAATGCTTGCAGCATGCACACTTTTTAAGATCAACCTCTTTCTTTAATGACCTTTCCTGTGATTTGTTCTCTTCGCAATATCTATCCTCTGCCCATAATCACGTAGGCACTTTGTAGAGTAATTGAGTGGACGTCCAATGCAGCAGCAGCAGGAATTGTTTACAGGAAAAATACAATCACTATGGACCATAGAATGAAATCCTACAATCCAGGCACATTTGAAAACATTCTTCTTCTTGGCATCCCAGTATATAATGTTCTTAGGTTCTATATTACTACTCGACATCGTGTCTTTCTCCCACTCGAATCTTCATCAGTCGACCGTCATCGCTCCTTGAGTTTTCCCATGTTACATCATGTACTACTAGTGTACATTCGTATATGTAGCGTCACCAGACAACTAACCGGTTGACTAAGCATAAGTAAACCAATATAGCTTCAAAATAAAATCCTAGAAAAGAATTTTTTTGCAGAAAAACCTTTCACCTCCTTGTTGCATGTTTTGATATTCCTCTTTACAAATAATGGTGGTTTGTCTGAAAACTAATCGAGAACTGACCAAACGCTAACTTGGACAAAAATAATTGGGATGATGCTTCAATAGAACTCATTTGCATCCTTTTAGGCCTTATATCATTTTGTTCTCAAGGACTTATTAAACTTGCTGTCACCTTTATATCTCTTGTTTATGCCATCATTTGTCACGCAACGTGATTCATAAAACACTAACGCTTACAGTTAGCCCGAATAGGTAATATATCCGCTAAAAATTCACATGAAATGTCACACAAACAGACAAAACCAAGGTAGAACCTTGCACAAAAGTGTATCGGTTCAAGCTGCAACACCTAAAAGCATCCAAACAATAAATAGACAGGAAAAGACTGATATCAAAAAAGGAAAAGTGTACAGGGGGCGGCAGAGTTTGAAAAAAGGCTGGTGAAAATGTTCAAGCATTGGAAGACGTCAAAAAGTGAATACATCTGCGCCATCGTGAACGATTTCCACACATGTCACTAAGATTCTGCAATCATTGATTCTTATAGTCTCCCGGACCTCAGCCAGACAGTCTATACCTCCCTACACTAGTCAGACCAACAGTTAGAGACTTCATCAACTGGTGCCATGTTTTTGTCTGGTCACCCTGAACCTTTTTTCAATATGATCCAACTTCCCCTAGAGTTGCACAATAAGGTACGCAGTGGTTCGGCTTGAGAAACAAGTTCAAGACACCTCAGTAGATAAATGTCCACAACCACATCTATTGAATTGCCTTCCTTCTCCAGAACCCTTCGCGCGTATTCGACATTGCGCACATGGTGTTGCCACCATAGGCTAACAGCGCTACGAAGACACACATGGTTGAAAACGCGTAGTTTCTTAATGTCTCCAACATGAAACGGACATGTTTCACAGCCGTAAAACAGGACAGAACGGACAGCAGGGAAGTACACTAAACCTTTAACAGGTAGCCGAATATTTCATTAGACACCATTATGGATGGCTAACCTCTCCCGGTTAACTACTTCACTAGTTACTAGCCGGTCCTAAGCCAGGATAAAGAGAGAAGGTTGGGCATAGGGCTGGCAACCCTACCTCGTAAAACTGATTCAATCACTAAAAAGACTTCAAATCACAAAGAAAATATAAAAAATAAAAATAAACTTATTGCTCGCTGGAATCAGAGAGACAAAATGACACCAGTTGGTGAAAGCCTTCAGGAAGCCAACTGGCCGATGTGTCTTCTCTTCAATTAGTGAAACCGAAAGTAAACATACGGACGTGGAATGCCTACACAATGTTTGAAGCTGGATGGCAAGGTTGCCCAGATTGCAAAAGAGATGACAAGGTATGGCATGGAAGTGCTAGGCTAAGAATCTGCAGAAGCACATGGAGTGGAAGTGAACTCTCCAAACTGTCAACTGGAGAGTCAATGATAAACTTCTCCGATATTGTCACCCAGACAACAAACACGAGCACAGCACACTGAGTTTTGGAGTGGCTACCATGATGTCTCCAACACCATCGAAGGCTCTCATGCACTGGGAACCAATCTCCTCCAGGATCCGGATCATGACAGCAAGGTTCAACTCAAATGGAAGGAAAGTCACAATCACACAATGCTACACTACGCACCTACAAATAATGCTGATCAAGAAAAGGAGGAATTCTACAGACAACTGCAATCAGTAATGAACAAGGCCCCGCTCCAGTTGGCGACATCAAAATTCATTCTAATGGGTGAGGTGACATGAACGTCAAGGTGAGAGCGGAAAACACAGAAAGAGAACTGATCATAGGTAGAGAAGCACCCAGTGAAATGATGAACGAGAATGAAGAACTGTTTGCAAATTTCTGCGCATTCAACGATTTCGTGATTCCAGGCAGTGTGTACAAATACAAAGATATTCACAAAGCCACATAGATTTGATCTCACCAGATGGATGCACCACACTAAATATCAGATCGAATTAGTCTCAATCTGTGAAGAAAGTGGAGATGGAGAGGCAGCCTACTGGACACAAGATCAGATCAAAAAGGGGAGCAGATGTAGGTTCACACCACTCACCATCTACTGCAAGCAACCTACCTTCAAAATCAAGTTGAAAGCCTTCAAAGAAGTTGGTGATACACCACACTTCAAGTTCAACACACAGAACAGAAACCGCACTGAAGGACAAAACTACAAAAGAAATCTTAACGTCAGCAATCAAGAAAAGAAAAGATGGGAGATATTGGGCAACATTCATGAGGAAACCTGTGTGGAAGAACACTGGAAGTCTTTGAAAGAGATGTGGAAAGAAACCTGCATAAGCGTATTAGGAAGGAAGAAGAAGCAAGACAAGGAATGGATATCCACGGACACATGGAAGCTGATAGATGAGGTAGAGGAAGATGGTGAAGCAGAAGATAAACCAGTGCAATGCAGTCCAGGGATGAACAACGAAAAGAGGAATTGAACGCAACCTATAAAAATACTGCACTGGACAAAGAAGTGAAGAAGAGTTCGTGGAAGGACAAAATACACTTCTATGACACACTGACAAGTGAGGCAGAACAGGCTGCTGGTAAGAGAGACAGAGACCTGACAACATTATACCAAATAACCAGAGTACCACCTGGGAAGACATCTACGCAGATGAGACCAATGAGAGATAGTGAAGGAAACCTAGTCGCCAAAGAGAGGAAACAAAGGAAACAATGGGCTGACCACTTCAGAAAACTCTTGAATCGAGCACCATCTGCAACTCGTCCAGAAATACCTACGGCAATCGCAGAATTACCAGTGAACACAAGCCCTAAGACAAAAGCAGAAGTGAAGTCCTGAAAGCCATAGTTACTGAAATCCGGAAAAGCAGCAGGACCACTTAGAATTTCTCCAGGAGCACTGAAAACAAGCTAAGAGACAACAGCGGATGATGATTAATGTCTAATGTCTTGTCGCACAAACTCAAAGATCTACAGACAAAAACCAACAAGTTGGCAGAAGAGATGAGGCAGCGAAGACAGGACTTCAGGTGAACATAGAGAAGACAGGAGTGATGAAGATACTAAACTAACAACAACATCGAAAACAAGAGGCAGTAATCACCATCAACGAGAGATTCCTAAAGGAAGAAGTCTTTCACCTACCTGGGCAGCATCCTTCCAACTACAGACGACGGCACGGATGATGACGTCAAAGGCAGGATCGGAAAAGCAAGACAGACCTTCCTGCATTAACCTGAAATCAGTGTGGAGATCTACACAAAGCACACAGCACAAAGTGTGAACAACATCCGGATTTTCAATACTATATTAAGTCAGTCCTTCTATATGGTTCAGAGACTTGGGGCGCTACGAAAAGCATCCCCAACAGACTACACACATTCATCAACAACTGTCTACACTCCATACTAAAGATCAGATGACCAGAAAAAGTTAGCAACAAGGAACTCTGGCCTGGCAACGAACCAACCAACAACCCATCGCCCAACAAATATACAGAAGAAAGTTGAGATGGATTGGGCATGCACTCAGAAGACCATTTGGGGACATCACGCGCCAGACCAGTCCTTCGAGTGGAACACGCATGAGGAACAATGAGTTGCGCATCCGAAGGTGATATGAGATCGTGTGAGGAAGAAATGAAAGCTTGTCGGCAGTCGTGGAATCAGGTTCAAAAGAATGGAGAGAACAGAGCGAAATGGCGACGTGCTACTGGAGCCCTATGTTCCACTGGGAACTAATAATAATAATAATAATAATAATAATAATAATAATAATAATAATAATAATAATAATAATAATATAGATGACGCAAGCTGGAAAATGCAAAACTGAGCCTTCTGTATTCGAGTTAAAATCTCGTTACCAACCAACCCGTCAAGGATGACACAACCCCTATGGTAACTGACGTCGTCGACAAATTCCACCACTTCACCCCTTATCCTTGAGCTGGGAGTAGTCGCACGACAGTCCTGGAGCACCCTCTTACATTCAACAGGTGACAAACGCATGCTAAATATATTCAAGTTTTTATACAACGCGTTCAGACGACCACACATATTGTCAGCATCCTAGCCTAGCAGAACAATAACATCTGTATAATCAAAGTCAACGAAATGACTTCCAGGGAGCAGATAAATCCCTATAAAGTCAAATGTGCACAGAGTCATATCCACATGTACGTCAATCACGAAGTTAATGACGAACTGTGATAGTGGACATCCATGGCGGACACCACTCGTTGTCGTCAGTCCACGTGACAAATCTCCATAAACCCTTATACGGCTGCATGAATTCGAATAGAGAGCTTCGATTGGTGTCACATATATGCTTTCTTGGTACTCTTTCCAGTTAGACACTGCAGCAACACTTCATGGTTGGCAGTCGAATGTCACCTTCAGGTCAAGAGATATGGCAGGTGTCGGCCACTGGCCATTGGGTATCCCTGTGTTACAGAAACCGTCAGAGGGTAAAAGTAAGGTCGATGCACTCTTGTCCAGGTTTCAAAGCTGTCCGGTTTTCTCGAAATTGCCATTCTCGAACTCCAGTTAATCATCGGATAACTATGGACATAAGGATCTTAGACACAATATTAGTCAAACTGATTCCTTCATGGTTGACACAAAAAGACTGCTCTCTCTTCTTATAGACTGGAATGATCAGTAAAGTGGACCAGTCTGACGGCACTACCTCTGATTCCCATACACTACCTAGTACATCTCTCACTTTAAGCAGCAATTTTCTACCTCCATCCCTAAAAACACCGAGTTCCAAACTGTCACACTCAGCTGCCTTGTATCATTTCACGTTCGATACATACTTCTCCACTTCAACGAGAGTTGGAGGACCGACATTCACATCCCATTCAGGATCGGCCTCGATTCTGAGTTCAAACTGGTACTCCAAAAAAGAGCCACAATCCTCGACCGATGGCTTAACAGCAATATGAACTACATGCCCTTTCGTTTCATGTCGGCAGACGATACGTGAAACAGTTAGCGCTGACTAGAAACAACCGACTGCCAAAACCAAATCCCAACGCACTATTCCCGGTGCCGGTTCTTTCTCATCGGATTATGCAGATACCTCAAAGATGCCTGAGCGATTATCTCACCTTTCCTCCTCGAGTGTTAAACTACCCGGGTGTCATGACAAAATCTTAACGTTGTTTTCTACGGATCGAAAATTGAGAGCTACTTATAAAATAAAATTCATCCCCCTTTATCACTATCATTCGTCCCTCGCGTTACTAATGGAACATAGGGCTTCAGTAGCACGTCTCCAGTGAACTCTGTCCTCTGAAATCTTTTGAACCTGGTTCCACGACAGCCCACAACCTCTCATTTCCTCCTCGCACGACCTCCTCCATGTCACCCTCATCTGGGACGCCCAACTCGTCGCTTCCCATGGGGGTTCCACTCGAGGGCCTGACGCGTGATGTCCCCAGTCGGCCTTCTCAATGTATGCCCAATCCATCTCCACTTCCTTCTGCATATTTGTTGGGTGATAGGTTCTTGGTTGGTTCGTTCCCAGAGCTCCTTGTTGCTTATTCTTATTATTCTGGTCATCTGATCTTCAGTAGCGAGCGTAAGCAGTTGTTGATGAATGTTTGTAGTTTATTGGAAATCCCTTTCGTGACGCGCCAAGTCTCTGAACCATACAGGAGCACTAACTTGACGTTGGTGTTGAAAATCCGGATCTTGTTCCACATGCTGAGTGCAGAAGATCTCCACATTGGTTTCAGGCTAATGAACGCCTGTCTTGCTTTTCCGATTCTGACTTTGACACCTTCGTCTGTGCCGCTACCTGTAGTTGAAACAGTGCTGCCTAGATAGGTGAAGGAGGTTACTTCCTTTAAGTTTCTCCCGTTGACGGTGATTGGAGTTTGTTGTTGTTGTTGGAGTTGCTGGTACGGTATCTTCATCACTTCTGTCTTCTCTATATTCACTTGAAGTCCCGTCTTCGCTGCCCTGCCTCTTCTATCAACTTGTTAGTTTTCGCCTGTAGATCTTCAAGTTTATGTGACATCAGACACAAGTCATCGACGAAATCCAGATCTTCTAGGTTCTTTTCCCCAGTCCAGCCAGCGTATCCCCCTCTTCTCGCTGCTCACTGTTTGCTGCATGATCCAGTCCACCACAATCAGGAATATCATGGGGGATAGTAGGCGGCAACCTTGTTTCACTCCTGTCTTCACTTCGAAAGCATCACTGAGCTTTCCATTGTGAATTACTTGGCTGGCATGTGGCATCTTCATATAGTTGTTGAATGAGGCGGATAAAGGTTTGCGGTACTCCGTAGTATTGAAGCAGTTTCCAAATTACCTCTCGGTCGACGCTGTCAAAGGCCTTCTCAAAGTCGATGAAGTTGAGGTAAGGTAGAGAGTTGACTGCCATTCTATACTCTGTTCTATGATGATGCGTAGTGTAGCGTTGCAATTTGGTCGGCACATGATTTGTACTTCCTGAAGCCTGCCTGTTCCGGTCGTAGTTTTGAATCTAGCGCATCCTTTAGCCTCTCCAGGATGTGATGCGGCTTAATATTTTGCTTGCATTGGGTGGACAGGAGAGTGATTCCGCTCCAGTTCTTGCAAATACTGAGGTCTCCCTTCTTCGGGAGTTTGACAAGGTAACCCTTCTTCCGATCAATGGGCAGGTACCTTCTCTTCCTTCCACACCTTCTGCAATAATGGTGTGGTGTGAGCATGTCCGCTGTTGTCTCTGTGTCTGTTTTCAGTGCTTCTGGTGGGATCCCATCTGGTCCTGCTACTTTCCCGCATTTCAGTAACTTTATGGCGTTCAGGACTTCGACTTTTGTTGGAGGATTTATGTTCACTTGTAGTTGTTCAGCGGCTGGGCTGTTGGTGGTATTTCTGGATGGAGTGCAGGTGGTGGTGGATTCAAGAGCTTCTTGAAGTGGTCGGCCCATTGTTTCCTTTGTTTCTCTTCTTTCGTAATTAAATTTCCTTCTTCATCTTTTATTGGTTTCATCTGTGTTGGTCTCTTCCCAGATAGCAACCTGGTTATTTGATACAATGTTGTCAGGTCTCTGTCTCTCTTACCAGCAGCCTGTTCTGCTTCACTTGCCAGAGTTTCGTAGAAGTGTTTTTTTCTTCGCATGCACTCTTCTTCACTTCTTTGTCCCGTGTAGTGTTTTATACATTGTGCTCAGTTCCTCTTGTCGTTGAGCATCCTTGCACTGGTTTATCTTCTGCTTTACCATCCTCCTCTCCCTGCTCGATCAGCTTCCAGGTATCCGTCGAGATCCATTCCTTATCTTCTTTCTTCTTCCTTCCTGATACGGCTGTGCAGGTTTCTTCCCACATCTCTTTCAAAGACTTCCAGTGTTTTTCCACACAGGTTTCTTCAGGGATGTTCCTCGATATCTCCCACTTAGTCTTGATCGCTGCCTTGAAGATCTCATTTGTAGTTTCATCCTTCAGTTTCCGAGTGTTGTACTTGAATTGAGGTCTATCACCAGCTTCCTTGAAGGCTTTTAACTTGATTTGGAAGTTAGGTTCCTTGCACTAGATAGTGAGTGGTGTGAACCTACATCTGCTCCTCTTCTTGACCTTGTGTCAAGTAGACTGCATCTCCATTTTCTTGAGATTGAGATAAAATCGATCTGATTTTTAGTGTGTCCATCTGGTGAAATCCATGTCGCTGACTTGTGGATATCCTTGTGCTTGAACACACTGCCTGACTCCAATCACCAAATCGTTGAATGCGCAGAATTCTGCAAACAATTCTCCATTCTCGTTCATCACCTCACCGAGCGCTTCTCGACCCATGGTTAGTTCTCTTCCTGTGTTGTCTGCTCCCAGTTTGGCATTCATGTCGCCCATTAGAATTTTGATGTCGCCAACTAGGGAGGGGTCTTGTCCAGTGTTGATTGAAGTTGTCTGTAGAATTCCTCCTTTTTCTCTTGCTCTGCATTATTTGTAGGTGCGTGGAGTAGCATTGTATGATTGTGACCTTCCTTCCTTCCTTTTGAGTTGAAGCTTGCTGTCATGATCCGGATCCTGGAGGAGATTGGTTCCCAGTGCATGAGAGCCTTCGATGGTGTTGGAGACATCATGGTAGCCACTCCAAAACTCAGTGTGCTGTGCTCGTGGTTGTCGTCTGGGTGACAATGGTGGAGTAGATTATTGATTCTCCAGTTGACAGTTTGGAGAGTCCACTCCCATTCCATCTGCTTTCGCAAATCCCAAGCACTTCAATGTGATACCTTCTCATCTCCTTTGCAATCTGGTCTACCTTGTTGGGTTCAAACATCGTGCGGATATTCCATGTCCCCACGTTTACTTTCGCTTTCATCGGTTGAGAGAAGACACGTCGGCCAATTGGCTTCCCCAAGGCTTTCATCAACTGGCGTTATTTCGCCTCTCCGATTCCAGCGAGGAATAATTTTCTTATTATTTTTCATATTTCGTTTGTGCTTTAAAGTTTCTTTAGCGGTTAGATTTGTTTTCCGGGGTAGGGTTGCTAGCCCTGTGCCCAACCTTCCCTCTTTACCCGCTCTTAGGAGGGGTTAGTAACTAGTAAACTAGTCAACCAGGCGAACTACTTGAACTCGTGACTCGTTGGTGTAGCAAATACCATTAAGTTGTAAATGAGAGGAACACTTCTGGATTGAATACCAGTCAACAACCATTTGCATGCTTCTCGATTAAATCAATTTGTAAGAACTAAGAAGGATCATGCCATGATCAGGCATAAAACAAATCTAAAAAATCTCCTCCAGGATCCGGATCATGACAGCAAGCTTCAACTCAAAAGGAAGGAAGGAAGGTCACAATCATACAATGCTACTCCACGCACCTACAAATAATGCAGAGCAAGAGAAAAAGGAGGAATTCTACAGACAACTTCAATCAACACTGGACAAGACCCCTCCCTAGTTGGCGACATCAAAATTCTAATGGGCGACATGAATGCCAAACTGGGAGCAGACAACACAGGAAGAGAACTAACCATGGGTCGAGAAGCGCTCGGTGAGGTGATGAACGAGAATGGAGAATTGTTTGCAGAATTCTGCGCATTCAACGATTTGGTGATTGGAGTCAGGCAGTGTGTTCAAGCACAAGGATATCCACAAGTCAGGGACATAGATTTCACCAGATGGACACACTAAAAATCAGATCGATTTTATCTCAATCTCAAGAAAATGGAGATGCAGTCTACTTGACACAAGGTCAAGAAGAGGAGCAGATGTAGGTTCACACCACTCACTATCTAGTGCAAGGAACCTAACTTCCAAATCAAGTTAAAAGCCTTCAAGGAAGCTGGTGATAAACCTCAATTCAAGTACAACACTCGGAAACTGAAGGATGAAACTACAAATGAGATCTTCAAGGCAGCGATCAAGACTAAGTGGGAGATATCGAGGAACATCCCTGAAGAAACCTGTGTGGAAAAACACTGGAAGTCTTTGAAAGAGATGTGGGAAGAAACCTGCATAAGCGTATTAGGAAGGAAGAAGAAGCAAGACAAGGAATGGATATCCACGGACACATGGAAGCTGATAGATGAGGTAGAGGAAGATGGTGAAGCAGAAGATAAACCAGTGCAATGCAGTCCAGGGATGAACAACGAAAAGAGGAATTGAACGCAACCTATAAAAATACTGCACTGGACAAAGAAGTGAAGAAGAGTTCGTGGAAGGACAAAATACACTTCTATGACACACTGACAAGTGAGGCAGAACAGGCTGCTGGTAAGAGAGACAGAGACCTGACAACATTATACCAAATAACCAGAGTACCACCTGGGAAGACATCTACGCAGATGAGACCAATGAGAGATAGTGAAGGAAACCTAGTCGCCAAAGAGAGGAAACAAAGGAAACAATGGGCTGACCACTTCAGAAAACTCTTGAATCGAGCACCATCTGCAACTCGTCCAGAAATACCTACGGCAATCGCAGAATTACCAGTGAACACAAGCCCTAAGACAAAAGCAGAAGTGAAGTCCTGAAAGCCATAGTTACTGAAATCCGGAAAAGCAGCAGGACCACTTAGAATTTCTCCAGGAGCACTGAAAACAAGCTAAGAGACAACAGCGGATGATGATTAATGTCTAATGTCTTGTCGCACAAACTCAAAGATCTACAGACAAAAACCAACAAGTTGGCAGAAGAGATGAGGCAGCGAAGACAGGACTTCAGGTGAACATAGAGAAGACAGGAGTGATGAAGATACTAAACTAACAACAACATCGAAAACAAGAGGCAGTAATCACCATCAACGAGAGATTCCTAAAGGAAGAAGTCTTTCACCTACCTGGGCAGCATCCTTCCAACTACAGACGACGGCACGGATGATGACGTCAAAGGCAGGATCGGAAAAGCAAGACAGACCTTCCTGCATTAACCTGAAATCAGTGTGGAGATCTACACAAAGCACACAGCACAAAGTGTGAACAACATCCGGATTTTCAATACTATATTAAGTCAGTCCTTCTATATGGTTCAGAGACTTGGGGCGCTACGAAAAGCATCCCCAACAGACTACACACATTCATCAACAACTGTCTACACTCCATACTAAAGATCAGATGACCAGAAAAAGTTAGCAACAAGGAACTCTGGCCTGGCAACGAACCAACCAACAACCCATCGCCCAACAAATATACAGAAGAAAGTTGAGATGGATTGGGCATGCACTCAGAAGACCATTTGGGGACATCACGCGCCAGACCAGTCCTTCGAGTGGAACACGCATGAGGAACA